>CM058045.1:68831722-71798389 GCA_030169165.1 Centaurea solstitialis | reverse complement strand
CGAAGCAGAGACGATAGAGTGAAAGTCAGAGTGGTGCCGATACGCTGTGGGGTTCGATCTTTGATCATCCGTCGTTGTATTGTCGGTATCATGTCTATTATCATGTTTTCTGTTTTCAGTATGTTTAGTGAGTAGTCTTTTAATAGTGGTACTGGTCATGGTCGATGAACCATTGTGGATGATGATTTAATACTTAATGTTTATTGGTTTGTTTTTGATTGATTGAATGTGTGTTATGGTTCCATTCTGATTCTTGTTGTTTGGTTATTTGAACTCATTGGTTGGGTGTATCTGTTTGACCAAAATAGATAGACTCCGATAGGATAATCAACCTACCTTAACCTACCCTTTGACCAAGAGAGTTGTGTTAAGTGGTTACTTGGACCGAGAGTGACCTGGAGGTAGAAAACCATACAATAGAATTAGGATTGGATTTCCGGTGTTAGGTTGCCTAACAAACGACCTAAGTATTGGACTAGGAGGACCGAATCCTAGTTAAAGACCATAATCACTACATGTTAGGGTGTCCTAGACTTAAATTCCTACAATAATCAAAACAACCAAACCTTTGGCCTATTTAAATCATCCACTTGGGGATTCACTATACCATGATAAGTGCTATTGTTTTTCTTTCATATAGTTCTTAATCAATCTTTTTAATAGCTTTCTTAGTTCGTAGTTAATTTAGTTGATCTTTTTAGTATTAAAACCTTTTTCATAAAAACCCCCCAAAAGATTTAGGTTAATTAAACTATTTAGATTAATAATCTATGATAACTTGACCGTTCCCAGTGGTAGATACGATACCTGGACTTTCCTACACTATATTACTCACGATCAGGTACGCTTTCCTGTATATGTGGTAAGACAGTGGCTAGGCATTAGAGGTTAAAACTTGTTACGCTTTTTATGTATGATAATTACCGCATCAAGTTTTTGGCGCCGTTGCCGGGGAACGGTAGTTGTTAGATTTTAGTCTTTATTAGTTTGTTAATCGATCCTTGTGAGGGATTCTTTCCCTTGCAAGTTTTTCGCTTTCTAGTTTAAATTAGTTATTTATATTTTTATTTTAGTTTATCTCTTTGTTTCCCGCAAGTTACCCGTAACCGTTTGTTGTGGTTTCAGTCACGGCAGACTTGTTAGAGCCATTTGAGGAGCCGGAGAGAGAATTCAGAAAAAGAAACAAAAAGAAGTCAGAAGCCAACAAAGTTCGCCCGAGAGATTTGATTTTTGAGATGGGAGACGAAGCACCGATGTGGACCGCCAGGAGAGCCGCTCCAACTGTACCTACCAATCCAATCACGAAGCCGGACCTAAACAAGGAAATCCCGGGGAAGCTCCTTCACATGATCAAGGACCTTACCTTCGACGGGAAAAATGATAGCAATCCTATCGTACATATGGAGAACTTCGTGGATATCTGTGATCTGTTCAAAACGGAGGAAGGCCGAGATGATGCGATTCGTCTCCGAGTCTTTCCTCTCACACTTACCGGAGAAGCTAGAGCTTGGTTGCGCTTGTTAGAGCCAAGTTCGACCACTACTTGGGAAGGACTTCGTTCAAAGTTTCTTTCCCGATTCTTTCCACCATCTAAGATCGACAAGTTAAGAGCCGATATCCGATCCTTCCAACAAGATGACGGGGAGACCATATCCGAAGCATGGGAACGTTTCAAACACCTTCTAAATTCGTGCCCGAGTCACGGATTGAAT
The DNA here is from genome assembly GCA_030169165.1 of Centaurea solstitialis. Classification (NCBI taxonomy): domain Eukaryota; kingdom Viridiplantae; phylum Streptophyta; class Magnoliopsida; order Asterales; family Asteraceae; genus Centaurea; species Centaurea solstitialis. The sequence continues at coordinate 71,796,677 of CM058045.1, read as the reverse complement.
AAGAGTGAACAAGTCCAAACTTTCTATAGTGGGCTTGCTTATTCTTCACGCGCTACATTGGATTCTTCATCCGGAGGTGTCTTTATGTACAAAACACCCACGGAAGGTTACAAGCTCCTCGAAGACATGCTCATACACAACATAGATTGGAGGACGGACAAGCGCTTGCAAATCCCGAGGATGGCCGGAAAAATCTCAACCGACCTCGATCCATCCGATGAACTAGCTGCTATGAAAAACCAACAGGTAAAGTTTGAACGCAAAATCGAAGAACTAATTAAATCTGTTCATGCTTTGCAGGTTGGATGCGAGGAGTGCAATGGACCACATTTGACTAAGGATTGCCCGAATCGACCAATGATGACACCCGAGGAGGTGAACTATCTTAACCGAGGCGATTACCAAGGGAGGTGGAATAACAATCGTAATTTCATCCCGAGACCTCCCGGTTTCTTTGCACCAAATCAACAAAACCAAAGACCGGATGGAGAGCCATGTGTTTCTATCGAAGATCGGATTGTCCAATTCATGGATATGCAAAAGAAGCTAAACGATGAGGTAAGTTCATACTTACGTAACCACCAAAGTACTATCCAGAATTTGGAATTGCAGGTTGGACGTGTTTTGCAAATGCTAAGTGAAAGGACTCAAGGGGAGTTACCAACGCAAACACAAGTCAACCCGAAGGTAGAGAATGTGAAGCCGATGCTCATGATGACCGGAGAACCATCAAAGAAGAAGTGGACGGACATCTACACAAAGAAGTATGTGGAGAGCAATAGTGGAAGTGAGCCCGATTATGCCACGGATTACGACTCGGAAGGGTTCACCATTTCGTTCGAGCATCTAGGACTTAAAGGACCCGTTGCTTCAAGTGATGATGAGGAGGAAGATGGAAAGCAAGGCGGATACGCGGAGTTCATGATTCCGAAGAAAGAGGATAAAGGCAAGGAAAAAGAGAAGGAAAAAGCACCGGAGGATGACCTCATCTACATTGCACCTATCAAGCATGATCCAGGGAGTTACAACTTACCTATTTCTTGTCATAAATTTAAAGGTCTTGCTTTAGTAGATTCAGGTGCCGCACTTAACATGATGCCTGTTGGTTATTGCAAGAAAATGGGAGTTAAAAAGATCATACCAACAGACTATCAATACCGAGGAGTGAACGGTTACATGACAAAGCCGTTAGGAATAGTGGAAGGAGTCCCAATTCGCATTGGCAACTTTGTTTACTATACGGACTTCGTTATAGCTAATCTTCCACAGAACACGGAGATCCCGATTATCCTTGGGAGATCTTTCTTGCACACCGCTCAAGTGAATACCGATATGCGAAACCAAGTCACGAGCTTGGGATATGGAGAAAATCAGATTTACTTTGATCCTAACGGAGAGCCGGTCAGACACCTCGAGGAACCGTACGAAGATCCTTCTCTGGCCTACAAGAAGAACATGAACCGCCCATTACTCCCTCATGAACGTGAAAAGAAGACGGAGGATTATCCGAACCGAATACGCCAAAAGGAGCAAACAACCAATGGGTCGGGACCCTCCAAGAAGGAGTACAGGAAGAAGAAGGGCTCGTCATCCCGACGTGCCAAGAAATGAGCCGAAATAGGGGTCGAGCTCTAGACCCGTCCAAAAACGAAGCGCTTCTCGGGAGGCAACCCGAGCACTTTCTTTCTTTTTGCATTTTTAGGTTTTTCATGTGTGTTTTTGTTAATCTTTTTGTTTGATATTGCTTAGGTAACCATACGGAGGAGATAGACGCAAAAATCGAGCAAATCCGACGCGAGGTAGGGTTTTTGAAAAGTTGGAAACAGGAGCCAACTCGCGATCGCCAGATTCCAAGTTTGGCGACGCGAAGTTGGTCAGTCATGGTAACAGGTAAAATTTTCGAATTTCGCGACGCGAGGAGAGCCGTTTCGCGACGCGAAGCTAAAAAAATTAGGGTATATTTCAGAAACTGCCTGTTTCGCGACGCGAAACCCTGGGTTTGGCGACGCGGAAAACAGTTCAGACGGGTTTTTAACCCTCTTTTCTCACTTTTTTAAAAGAACACAACCCTAATTTCTCTTAGGTGCCGCGAAATCCTCTCACGTCCTTGCGAAATCCGACCTTCTTGAGCTTCAATTTCATCATTCACCATGAACAAGGTATGATTCCCAACTTTAATTTCATGAGGATAGCTTGATTTGGGAGATTTGGATCTTGTTTTGGGCATCAATGGTGTGTTTGTGCTTATATGGATTTGACATTGTTCTTGATACACCATTGATTGTCTAGAGCTTATTGGTTGATGCATGCACTATGTTTTGATTAAAACTTCATTCTAGCATGCTTGTTGATTGTTTAATCTAGTGAATATGCTTTGATGATAAGTGTGGGGATTTTGACAACATCAAAATCCCCCATTCTTTCTTGTTAACTAGATTAGTTGTAATTGAGGTTGAACTAAAAGTTCAAGTGTGGGGATGTTCCACATTTCGTTTGATCTTTGATTTGTGGTTTCTCGTATATGAATTCGATACTTGAACTTGTTAGTCGTGGAAGTTTTGTCTCGTTGAGTTTTTGATGTGAATAAACCTTGTCTTGTGTTTATGGATTAAATCTTCTAAAACAATGGTATTTGGATTTTGTAGAGACAAAGAACCCGATCGTCAACTTGCACCGCAACCAATTTTCGTGCACCGGATAGGAGTCACGTATTCACCTATTTCATGAATGACCCAACTTTGAATGCCTCGAAACGGGAGGAGTACCGGGATACCGTTAACCGACTTCTTGCCCGTCAAGTGCTAATTCCGAGGAGAGTCGACTGGGACCTTCTTCGATCGATGAGTGTCGAAAACAACATCAAGGCGATACTTGAGAAGCATGCCTACGACGAGGATAGCACCGAGTATTATATTTGCCATGCATGGGAGCGAGTCTTCGACATTGCCGAGACCCTCTGTCGCGAGCTTATCGTTGAGTTCGTGGCCACGTTCCGTTTCGACGCGATTAAGGCCCTTGAGGAGTTTCATCAATCATGCATGACATTCCGACTTGGTGGAGTGTGGAGATCGCTATCTTTGGTCGAGTTTGCCGTTGCTTTGGGGATATATACCCAAGAAGAGGTTGATGCTCCCGGATTCGTGGAGTACATGTGGGCAACTTCAAAAAGGCCAGATGGTTTTGATCCTCAATTGGCTTGGGCGGGTTTAGGTGAAGGTGACTATGGTGGTAATCTAAAGGTGAAAGGTTTTCTTGCTTCTTCGGATAGACTTCTACACCGCATGCTTATTCAAGCGGTGAATGCTCGTTCTTCAAGTGAGGAGAAAGTTTCGGTTTATGATCTATGGCTTCTTGAGCAACTCACCACGGATGACAAATATCCGAATGCTCCGTATCTCATCGCCGTTCAACTTGCCAAAGGAAGTGGTTATCGAGAGGGTAGTCGCATAGTTGGTGGCCAGTACGTGACACTCTTGGCCAAGCACTTCGGTATCCTAACCGAGGGTGCCATTGCCTCGATGACGAACCTTGGGGAGATGGGATTGATCGACATGGTGTTAGGATTGTGTGCGAGACAGTAACAGGGTTACCGTGTCAATGTTATAAGACACTAGTAGGTCACACCGCTGCACATCTAATTGAGAACTTTTGTGTGTAAGAGATATTTGAGAAGAGAAAAATAAATAATTATAAGTTAATACTTATTTATTAGAATTAATCAGTAAATTAATTAATTAAGTGATTAATTAATTAAGTAATTAATTGAGAGATAATTATAAAAGGAATTGTAATCAGATTAAAACACTGCCTTATCTAAACCTATAAATAAAGGGTTAAAGGCTTGATGATCAGTTGATTAATTCTACCAAAAAAATTACTCTCTCTCTCTCCCTCTCATAAGCCGCCGCCGGCTCCTCCCTCACACACACAACGATCAAAATTTTTGATCAGTCTCGGTGGTCTAGCAACCTTTCTCGAGTGGTGTCAGTAGCGGTGTAACCCCTACCAGCAGTTCAGATTGTTTTTCTCGCGCAAAGGTAATCCCTAAAAAAACACTCTCAATTGTGTCTGTAGTGATTTGGGATTGGATCCTCAATTGGGAATCCGAGGTTTTATTCCGCTGTGCATGTTTTTGTAGCCTACGATTCCCAACAGTGGTATTAGAGCCACTTCCCAAACCTGCAGATCAGGTTGTTAGTCTTATTAGGTTAAAAAGTTTTAATTTTTTATTCGTTCAAATCAGTTTTAAAAATTAAACTTTTTGGAATACCTAAAACGGATCGAAAAAACACCGGTGGAACGGCGGCAGTTAGCCGGCCGAACCACCAAGAAAACCGTCGAACCACCGACGGCTCACCACAGCCAGTGGTGGCCGCCGGCCGTTGCACCAAAGACCACCGCACCACCGTTTTGTGGTGGCGGTGGCTGCTACATAATCGGCCGCCACACAGCCGTGTGGTGGCGGCGGCGTTATCGGGAACCAACCACCACACCACCGATTGTGGGGGTGGTGGTGTTCGGTGGAAGCACCAAAGCCGGCGACGGCAATGGTGGAGATCAAAACCGAAATCGAAAGCCACAGTGGTGGCGATCGATTGTTTTATCGGACGGCAGCGGTGGTGGTTGTAGTCGCTGCGGTCGTCGGATCGTCCCTAATCGAACCGTCTATCGGCGGTGGCTGTCGTGAGCGCCCGAACGTCACACCACCGATTATGGTGGTGGCGGCGTTTGTTTTTCGATTCGTGGCCGTCAAACGCGGTGATGGTGGTGGCGCTTAGCTGCCGCGGTCGCCGGCGCAATTGGCGGCGGCGATGGGTTTTGTTTAAACGAGACCGCCAAGAGGCGGCGGTGGTGGTAGCGTTGCGCTACTGCTGCCGTCGTTCTCTCAGACGACCACCGCACCATCGTTTGCGGTGGTGATGGCGATGGCATAGTTGTGTTAGTGGCGGTGGTCGACAACCACCGCAATGGGGTGTCGACCACTATGGTTTTCCTATCGCTAGAGGGGACGGCGGCGGTAGCTTTCGGGCCATTGTCGTCGTCGGACCACCGTTCGCCAACTCGCGCCACGAGAGGCGGTCTCGCGCCGTGAGTCGTGGTTGACGAATGGTGGTAGTTTTTCGAAAAACCGACCAGTGTGGCGGCGATAGCAGGTAGCTGTTACTGTTCATGGTGGGTTGTCTCGGATAAGGGTTATCTAAGACCAGATAGGTTTGAAACCCTAGGGATAATTTTAATTTTAATTTTAATATTTTGATAATTAGAAATCAAATTAAATTATCTATTTTCGTCATAGTCAAACCCTTTGACCCGTGGTTGTGTCTTTAATAACTATGTGTGTTTTTATTTATTGTTGGTTACGGGAGGCCTGCGTGCCATTTACAACCCGGTTTTACAATGTATTTTTTTCTTTATAAATAAAATAACCAAAGAGACCCGAAGACGGAGCCAAGGAGATAACCATGGAGCTTGGAGCCAGTGGGAGCGCCGAGAAGATTTGTCCCTTAGGAATAAAAGACCGTCCTTTTGTGTTGGCTCACGAAACGACAATAGTTAAGGGTTTTTGACTATGACATGTTTGATTGTATGGATGTTTATAGTTATATAAATTGCGTGGTTGTTTGAGTTACGTAATTTCTTTTAAATATAAATGGTTTAAAATTAAATGTTTTAAAAGAAAAAAAATTGGATACAAATACAGTTTGTGTTTGGATCCAAAGTTTTTGAAAACTGGCAATTTAACCCTTATCAAAAATCATAGATTAGTAAGTGCAACCCACTTTAGGGGCACCTCCGGTGTAAGGTACATAGGACGTTGTAAGTGCACACACTATGAACGCCCGTGTTCAAACCGAAACTGGAGGGTGATAAAACTCTGCGAATTATCTCCGGGTGGTACCGGCCAGAGTTTGTCCAGGTCCCGGGTGGTGCAGTCTATTTTGGTAATTATTTATTCACTGGGTGGTACCAGGCCAAAATGCACTAGAGGGACTAAATATGCACGGATTATATATCCGATGTCCCGACGATCTAGAAATCGTATTTTCGAATTAAAATGCGATTGGTATAGTTTTACCTACCATAAATCGCATGAGTCGGTTTGACATGATCACATACTTCCCGACACATGTGAAATATGGATTCTAGTCTAATAAATTTATTTTAAGGGTAATAATTTATTAGAGATTTTATAATTATAAACTAAGCTTGAAATTTTATTCTTTATTGTAGATGTCCTTTTCTGTAATCCCGTTTTATACCCTTGAGGAATCATTGAGACTCATCAATGGAAAATGAAAACTTACAGGACAAAATTTTCCAGTTTGGAAAATGCACCTTGATAATATCTTGCGTGCACAGGGTAAGTTTTACGTTTTAGATAAACCTGTGTCACGATCTAAGAGTAATTCTCCGGAAGAGGAGTTTACTCAGTATTTCAAGTACATGGCGGATGAATCGGATGTCATGTCAATTCTGATATTCTCTATATCATCCGAGTTCATGGATAGATTAAGAGATAAATCCTGCCACGAGGTCGTGAAAGATATAGAAAGCCAGTTAGGTTTCTATAGACATACAGGAAAGCTTCTGATAATGAAAGAGATACTTTCACTAAAGATGAAGAAGGACCAGTCAGTTAAAGACCATCTTATGGAAATGAGGAGGCTCTTTAAATGCTTGACACGTTTGGGGTACAAGATGACTCAGGAAGAGTTAATGTATCTCATGTGGTACTCACCCCCAAAGGAGATATGTGACACAGCTAGTGCCTACATGAAAGAACCAAAGACTGACGTGGCAGCACTACATGAGAATATTCTTGCCAGTCTAGAGCCGAAGCCAGCACCTGCTGATCTCATGGATACTGATTGGATTGATGAGCTGGGGGATCTGAGTTGCCCAGAATGCGGTAGCAAGGATATTTGCGAGCACCCGATGAATATCGACCAGATAGAGATCGGTTTACCCGATGCTCCAGGTATCTTTATGATAGATTGCTTAATCACTTCTTATAAATCATGGGTAAATTGATATAGGCAGTGGTAACCACATTTGTAATCATTTACAGGGATTCACTAGAAGAAAGACTTTGAGGAAGGACCGTTCGAACCTACGAGTTGGCGAAGGCACTCCGCTGATAGCTGAAGCTGTAGGATCTTATAGTCTTAGTTTACCCTCGGGTCTAGTTTTGGAACTGGATAATTGTTATTATATTCCAAATATGATTAAGAATGTTTTGTCTTTCGATTTGTTAGTAGACCAAGGTTTTTATTACAAGTATGATTATAAAATGATTTCTGTCTTTAAAAATAATATTTTCTATTTTAAAGCAACACCTGTGAATGGTCTATATACAGTAAATCTACAAGACAACAGTAGTGAAATCTATCATATAAGTAAACGATCCAAAGACATTGAGGATCAGACTTACCTCTGGCATTGTCGTTTGGGCCACATAAACAAGAAACGCGTTGAACTACTCCTAAAAGGAGGTTTTCTTGGCACTTTCGATTATAAACCTTTTGATAATTGCGAATCTTGTTTATCTGGCAAAATGACAAAGCAACCTTTCAACAAAGAAAATGAAAGGGCTACTGACTTGTTAGAAATAGTTCACACAGATGTGTGTGGACTATTTAGTCATGTGGTAAGAGGAGGATACCGGTACTTCATTATCTTTACTGACGATTTCAGTAGGTATGGTTATGTCTACCTTATGAGACATAAATTTGAAAGCTTTGAAAGATTCAGAGAATTTTAGAATGAAGTACAAAATCAACTTGGCAGAAAGATCAAGTTTTTGCAGTCAGATCGCGGAGGCGAATATCTTAGTGATGAGTTTGACAATCATCTGATCGAGTGTGGGATTGTATCCCAACTCACACCTCCGTATACACCTCCGATGAATGGTGTGTCAGAAAGGAGAAACCGTACTTTACTTGACATGGTACGATCGATTAAGTGTCACTCTACGCTGCCAATATCATTCTGGGGACATGCGCTTGAAACAGCAGCACATATACTGAACAGAGCGCCAACAAAGTCAGTAGAAAAGACTCCATACGAATTATGGAAGGGTAAGAAACCCAATATATCTTTTCTAAGAATTTGGGGTTGTGAGGTTTACGTCAAACGACCCACCTCAGAAAAACTCAAGCCCAAATCCGACAAGTGTTTCTTCGTTGGATATCCCAGGACCACCGTGGGATATTATTTCTACAACCCTGAAGAGAACAAAGTTTTTGTTGCTCGAAATGGAAAATTTCTGGAAGAAAAGTTTCTCAGTTCTGGGAACACCAGAAAGGATGTAGATCTACAGGAAGTAGACGAAGAAAACACTACACCAATTGTTGAGCCAGAAATTCAACATGAAAATGTTGAACCTCAATCAGAAGCAATTGAGGAAGTGCAAACACAGGACCTTCACAGATCCAGTAGGGTAAGACAAGAACCAGATAGGTATCTTGGATTTCTAGTCTCTCAGGACGGCGGAGACTTGAATGAACCAACATCTTATGGAGAAGCTGTGTCAGGCAATGAGTCTGAACAATGGCAGGAAGCCATGAAGGCCGAGATGCAATCCATGTACGACAACCAAGTTTGGGAGTTGACTGATTTGCCACAACACTGTAGAGCTGTTGGACGCAAATGGGTTTTCAAGAAGAAAACCGACATGGATGGGAATGTACACACTTTCAAGGCCAGACTGGTTGCAAAAGGGTTCACGCAAACTCATGGTATCGACTATGATGAAACCTTTTCACCAGTGGCCATGCTAAAATCAATTAGGATTCTAATGGCCATTTCAGCATACTTTAACTACGAGATCTGGCAAATGGACGTCAAGACAGCCTATTTGAACGGAAAGTTAACAGAAGACGTCTATATGGTACAACCAGAGGGGTTGGAAGATCCTAAGAATCCTAATAAGGTGTGCAAACTGCTAAAATCCATTTATGGATTAAAGCAAGCATCTCGAAGCTGGAACTTACACTTTGATGAGCGAATCAAGGAATTTGGTTTCGCCAAAAGTGAGTTCGAGCCGTGTGTCTACACTAAGTTCAGTGGGAGCATAGTAACCTTCTTGGTCTTGTACGTAGATGATATTCTACTCATAGGAAACGATCTTCCAACTCTACAGAGTGTAAAGAGTTGGTTAAGCAGATGTTTCCAGATGAAAGACCTTGGAGAAGCCGCTTATATACTTGGCATAAAGATCTACAGAAACAGATCTAAGCGGCTTATCGGACTTAGCCAAAGTACATACATTGATAAAATCCTGAAGAGATTCAGGATGGATGAATCCAAGAAAGGATTTATCCCGATGCAACATGGCATAGTGTTAAGTAAAACACAATGTTCTGTTTCTAGTCAAGATCAGGACAAAATGAAATCGGTTCCATATGCTTCAGCAATTGGATCAATTATGTATGCCATGTTATGTACCAGGCCCGATGTTGCTTACTCAGTAAGTGTTACGAGCAGATATCAACAGAATCTAGGAGAACCTCACTGGGTGGCTGTCAAGAACATTCTCAAGTATCTGAGAAGAAAGAAAGACATGTTCTTGGTCTTTGGAGGTTCTGAAGATGAAATTAGTGTCAACGGCTATTCTGATGCTCGTTTCTAGACCGACAGAGATAATTTTAGATCACAGTCAGGGTACGTTTTCACCCTAAACGGAGGCGCGATCTTGTGGAAGAGCTCGAAGTAGGACACGATTGCAGATTCAACTACAGAAGCAGAGTACATTGCAGCATCTGATGCGGCAAAGGAAGCTGTCTGGCTAAGGAATTTTCTGTCGGATCTCAGAGTAGTTGCCAGTGTCTCTAGACCGATCGATATATTATGTGATAACTCAGGAGCTGTGGCGCAAGCAAAGGAACCTAGAGAGCATCACAAGTGAAGACACGTGCTCAGAAAATATCACCTCATCCGAGAAATCATTGGAAGAGGAGATGTGAGAATATGCAAGATTCCAACAGAAGAAAATGTCGCAGATCCGCTGACAAAGCCACTAGCAAGGGTGAAGCATGAGGCACATGCAAACTCCATTGGGATGCAGTACCTGGACGCCAGTAGCTAGTTTTAGATTATTAATTATTACTATAGTTTAATTTAGAACAATTCAATCATGTAAAGTTTTTGATGTAATAAATGGAGGTTTTAATTCATGATTGTTTTAAATTAACTATTTTTCGCATATTTAACGTATCCGTGATTTTACAAAGTTTTTGTATGAAATCTAAAATTCCGTAGCCACTTATTGAAATGGGAATTTAACGCTATTATGAATACTTGATAATTTATTCGAAGTAGAGAATAAAAGCACAAGGGATGTGACCAAGTATTTATAGATACTCATCAGAGTGTTTGGGTATTGGAAGTGACCAGTATCAAGTCTACTTCATGGAGCCTCAGTCATAAGCATAGACTTGATAGGTTATCCTCAGACCTGAGATACTTGGTTTGGGAACATAAGGACTACTGTACTCTTAGCACGTCCTAACGCTGCACCGTAACAGGGCGGCCATACGGGACGTGACTAGATGCAACGGAAGCCGTGGATCTAAATGCAAGTAGTCAAGAAGGGATTTGCACCTCTTTTCAAAAGAGAGATATTTCCGGGCCCCTTGACGATTAAGATTGGCAGAAAAGCATGGCCACGCTCGAATAGAATAACAGATGTTATTTAGTAATATCCGTTACTGCAGGCAATCGAAATCAGAGTCAAGAAATACTTGTTTTTAAGAAATGAATCCTCCACTCCATGTCTTAAAATCATTTTAGAAATATCGTGTGCAAAAGGAATAAACCTGTGTGCGAATTCAAGCGTGAATTGTGTCTCTGGATATAAGAGATCTTATAACCTGGTTAACCTAAGTGTCTGGTTAGGGACCTCCTTAGGCTAATGGTAACAGCATAGTTACATGTCTAGCACAAGTGGGAGTCTGTTAGGATTGTGTGCGAGACAGTAACAGGGTTACCGTGTCCAATGTTATAAGACACTAGTAGGTCACACCGCTGCGCACCTAATTGAGAACTTTTGTGTGTAAGAGATATTTGAGAAGAGAAAAATAAATAATTATAAGTTAATAATTATTTATTAGAATTAATCAGTAAATTAATTAATTAAGTGATTAATTAATTAAGGAATTAATTGAGAGATAATTATAAAAGGAATTGTAATCAGATTAAAACACTGCCTTATCTAAACCTATAAATAAAGGGTTAAAGGCTTGATGATCAGTTGATTAATTCTACCAAAAAAATTACTCTCTCTCTCTCTCCCTCTCATAAGCCGCCGCTGGCTCCTCCCTCACACATACAACGATCGAAATTTTTGATCAGTCTCGGTGGTGTAGCAACCTTTCTCGAGTGGTGTCAGTAGCGGTGTAACCCCTACCAGCAGTTCAGATTGTTTTTCTCGCGCAAAGGTAATCCCTAAAAAAACACTCTCAATTGTGTCTGTAGTGATTTGGGATTGGATCCTCAATTGGGAATCCGAGGTTTTATTCCGCTGTGCATGTTTTTATAGCCTACGATTCCCAACACATGGACCAACTCCGTGGCATGGGTGTAGCAAGGGTTGAGCATATGGTTGGAAGGGATTACAACGCATGGATCCACAATCCTCAAGCTTATGGGACGAGAAGTCAACCGAGGGGTCAACCGAGAAGTCAAGCAAGGAGCACGCATGAGATTGGTGGAACGAGTGGGATGAGTGCGGGAGAGCAACCGGCGGAATGGACGACATATTCGGGTTACCAAGACTTGAGTAACCGACTTTCGGAGATGTCATTGTCTTATGGCCATCATCATCAATATGTGGAGTACAACACCGTAGAGGCTCTTCACCAAGCCAACTGGCAAAGTGGAGTTATGAACCAGATGGCCTCTCATTTCGGTATTCAACCGAATACCACGTACGCTCCTTCACCTTTTTGGCCATACTCCGAGGATGCTCCGCCCGGTTACCCGACTTACGAGGATTGGCAAAACCAACCTCGTGGCCCTTATTGATCTCTCTCTTTTTGTGACATCCGTCAATTTTTGGCCTTCAAGTTAGCTACTCGTTTAATTCACTCAGTAGTGTTCCCGTAGGTGAAAAAGGTAGAATTTAAGATGCGTGGATAATCTAGGTTAGTTTGCGTGAAAAAGTTAGGCTAAAACCTAAAAGTTACGAAAATTGGCCCGAACAAGCCCGAACCGGCCCGAAATCATCCGGTAATCATATAATGCCAAATTTTGAAAACGAAATGTACGAAATAAAGACTTTTATTAAAAATATGTATAAACTGTTCCATATAGTCTAAAAATGCTTTCGAAAAAGTCGGTTCCTACCGAAAACGCGAGAAACCCGATACTGTGTTTAAGAAATACAGTGTAGAGATTAATTAATTGTACAAAAAAAAAATTAGAGGAGAGAGGTGGGACCCACTAGGGGCCGGCCACCCCCCCCCCTACCCTCTCTTTTCCTCCTCTTTTCCCTAAAATGATAATCATCATCTTCATTTCCCAAATCCTTTCAAATCTCTCTCTCTCTCTAAAAACTATTTTCTCTCTTCCTTCTCTCTAAAAACTCCATACTTTCCAGCCCCATAATCATCTTCAAGATCAGATTCTTGAAGATTAAGAGCACATTCAAAGTTTATAATATCACAATCTCAAAGGTAAGATAGTTAGGTTGGAGTTTAGATTCGTTTTTCAACCATTTCAAGCTTTATTTTCATGTTTTCTTGAGGTTAAACCTCCTCCTATGGATTCTTAATCCTTATGGTGTTTGGGAAAGAGATTCCACCTTAGAAATGTTGGAAAAAAACAATCTATGAAGGTGAGAATCTATGATTTCCCCATAAGAACACCATTTGGATGCAAAAATTCTTGTTAAATGTTGTTTTTGACCATCAATCTTGGGCTAGACTTACTTGATAGTTCATGCATGAGCTTTGATGGTATCAAATCATGGTTAGTTTGTTTTTCATGTATACATTCTGATTTGGGGGTAAAATGGTAAGAAACACCCCAAAGAGTTATGATTTTATGTGTTTTATTGGTGGATTTGATGTTAGAATTGAGACAGATTCTGTCAAAAATTTTGCATGCACTTTACACGACTCAAAAAGGGTCTTTTTGTATTCATATCTTTATGAAATTTTTATGGGATGAAATTTAAGGTGTTAGGGTTCAAACCCCACTGGATTTGCATAAAAACACCAAGATTTGAGTTCAAACCATCCAAAAACATTTTCGTGTGCAACAGCACTTGGTCAGAAACTTGAGTCACATTCATGCATGCATAACTCTTTGGTAAATCATCCAAATTACAAACTTTTTGATTCTAAACTCAAGTATTCTGAGTTAGCTTTCTTTAGAATCCAAAATCAAGTCATTTAGAGTAGTTTTGAGGGTTTAACCAATGAAAATGAATTGATAGTGCAATCTGTCCCATAATGGCAGAACCACATGCACAACTTCAAAGAGGCATATCTCCCTCAAAAATCACTCTAATGATTTGAATCTTGTCTCATTAGCTTGGTATGTGTGTTGGTTAGAAAATCCCTTTTGAAATTCGTGAATTAGTGGTGTATTGAATAATCTATGAGTTAAACTTTACCAAAAGGTATTCTGGAATTTCAGCCTTTACCACTGATTTTGTAAAATTGTTTAAAATTAGTAAAAGAACTCTAAAAATTGTGAAATTTGGTGGAGTTGTTCCTAACATCCCCTAATTCAGAGGGTAAAAATTTAAAGATTTAATATTTAGAGGACCTAAGTTCAAAATAGCAATTTTTACAACTCAAAATTTGTGACAGATTCTGGAAATTTCTTAAAAACCCAATTTTACAAATTTTGAACTTCCAAAATGTTTGGAAGACTTTCAATTGTGACAAAATGAATTTTTATTAAGTTGGACTATAAAAGTAATATAATGGCATTATATGGATTTCGGTACGATTTTAGATAAGGACCGTTGGACCTAGAACTTATGTTAAAATTTTGTGTTTGATAGGAAGACCCTAGTTCGGAGCCGGGATTTAGGTCACGCATCAACCCTTTCAAATCCGCACTAAACACCCGAGGTGAGTATTCACAGCCCCGTTTTTACCGTTTTTACGAAGTTTTGGGGTGAAAAGCATGTCTATGAATAAAATGTGTTTAATTGTGAACTTGTTGTGAAATGAAATGATTTATTGTGACATAATGAAATGAATCGTTTATTTGAAATGTTATGAAATGTTTTTATAAAATGAAATAAATTGAAATGTGAGTATGATAATGAAATGAATTATTGAAATGAAATGTTTTGTGTAATTTAAAATGAAATGAAATGGGAATATGCTTTGCGTATCGAAATGAATTGAAATGAAATGAATTCGGGTATCGAAATAAAATGAAATGAAATGTTTTATGAGATAAAATTTTCGATATGTTGAAACATGATATAGTGATACAAATTGGGCCTATGATACAAGTGGATAGCGCTATTTGGATTGACATACCCACCTAGAACTGACGAGTAATAGGTGCACTGTATTGAAAAATATTCACCCCGGCTGGAATTAGTTTTCCCCCGGCAAGGTTGGATAGGGGCGTAGCTATGTCATAAAATGAAGGATTGTAGTAACTCACTAAAGCATATCATGTAATTTAACACATCGCTTGGAAAATTTATTCACTGTGTGATACTAAACTGCTATTTTTGGGGTGAATGAACTGATTCACCAAACTGTTTACAAAACATATTGCGAATAAACGTTTTATCAGAATTGATATTGTACATAACTGTTTTGCATCTATAAAACCTGTGAACTCACCAACTCTTGTAGTTGACACTTGTTTAACATGCTTTTCAGGGAATCCGAAAGTTTGATCAGGTCTTTAGTGGAATGTTGTGTCACCAATCAAGAAAATATTTATTTTGGTTAAGTCTGTAAAATTTGAATTATGATTGGGTTGTAATACTTTTATTTAAACTATTTTAATTTATAATATGAATGATTGGTGTGGTTTATCTCCTATCGCGATGAAATCTTAACTGTCACACCTCGTGGTTCCGCTTTAGCGGGGTGTTACAGATTTGGTATCAGAGCCATAGGTTATAGAGAACATCGGTTTTTCATAAAAACCAAGTACTATAACCCGCTTTTTCCAAAATAAGTTAAAACTTTTAAGATTTCAAGGAATAGGAGAATTAGATACTAGTATGATTAGTATAGGTGTTATTCTAATATATCATAGATATGCGGAGCCTGATCACCTACGCCTAGCCACGATATAAGTAGGATAAGACTTATAAATCGATCATACTGTTAGGGTTTAAAAGTTGAAACTTTCTGAAAATTTCCTGAAAAATGTGAAATTGTGTGAGTTTGCATATGACATGTACAAAATTACTTATTTCAGAAAAATTTTATTTTTCCGTAAATTAACTAAATTCTTTTATCGCAGTATCATGTCTCACGAGACAGACCCATCCGAGTACCGATCTCACGGGTCCCCTGAGCACCCCGGTAGCGAGAACGGTAACTCCCGATCTCGGACCGCCGTGCCAGAGCGGGATCCCTATAGCGACAGTGACGCTGATTCTCATCAGGTCCCTGCCCGGTCCGCCAGCCCGGCGCGACCCTTTGGGCCTGAGACGCGCTATGGTCTCAGAGGCAGGCGCACCGCTCGGAAGAGCGTGCCTCTGCCTACCCGGATGACCTTCCGCATTCCCACCGGGGATGGGGCGGGACCATCACGGGTCAGGGGTCAGGGTGGGTCATCGTCATCCTCGTCGTCCTCATCGTCCGGATCCCCGCCGCCTTACCGACCATCGTCGCCGATCGTACGAGTGCCTCCACCGCCGCCCGTCGCCCGACCACCGCCCGATGTCCGACCACCACCGCTAGCCCCAGCTCCTAGATACCCGCACATGGCTCGTACCCCCGTCCTATGCATGAGAGGAATGACTCAGACTGAGCGTCAGGAGGTCACACGTCTCGCCCGAGGTCAGGGTATCCATGAGCATATGATCGATTCCCTGATCGATGTGGCCGGAGCTGATAGCCAGCAGCTCACTCGAGTGGTGACTCTTCTTAGCCACACCATGGCCTCGCTTCACCACTTGTACGCAGTGGTGTATATGGTGGTGGCCTTGGTGGTGCTGCTATTCGGGTGGACTGTCTGGAGGGCGAGATTCTAGGAAAAAGGGATCTTTTGGTAGACCGTTTGTCGAACTCTCTTTTATGAACTGATTATTTTTGAGGCGTGATGCCTAATTTTCGAACAATTCATGACTATTTTGGATGATTGTAAAACTATGATGATCTTTTGGGGTATTCGGTTTAACCGATGATACTTATGCTATGACTTTATGCTTAGAATGAATTTCACGTTATGAATTGCATGATATGTTTATAATTGGGATGTTTGATTTTTATGCAACTAACGATCTCATTGGATAGCATGATAGTCGCTAACTTGCGAAATAACTATGACTAGATTAAGTAGTGTAGTTCATAAGTTACAAGAACTTAGACTTTAATAGCTTGTCACTAAATGCCTCTATTATGGTTATGTTTTAGAAACATGCCTCTAAGAAAGGAAGATCCGGAACTTGCAAGGCTCGTTTTGGAACAAGTTTTGGCTTCTCTCCCTAGCATAATTAGTCAAGTGGTAACCAGATTCACCAGCAACGCTATCAGATCAGGAACAATTTCCAACGACAAGGTTAAGGGAAAGAGGAAGATGGAGGAACCTACCAAACCGCAGTTCAAGAGAAACTCAGGCAAGGACAGAAGAGTAACCAGAGACTACGGAATTCAGACTCAGGTGGCGAAGAAGGAAAAGGGGACATATCTGAAGTGTGGCAAGTGCGGGAATCATCATACCGGAGGGTGCGTCATATGTCTTAAGTGCGGCAAGGGAGGCCATGTTGACAAGGATTGCAGAAGGCGAACCTGTTTTGAATGTGGAAGCTTCAATCACTACCGGAATGCTTGTCCCAAGTTGAATGCGAGACCTTACGCAAATCAGGCACAGCCAGCGAATCCAGGGATCCAAGGAAACCAAGGAAACCGAGGAGGACTAGCTCGTGGGAGAGCGTTTGTTATTGGGATGGAGGAAGCAAGGCAAAACCCAGACGTGGTTACAGGTACGTTCCTTCTCAACAACTATCCTGCTACTGTGCTTTTTGATTCCGGAGCAGATATGAGCTTTGTGTCGCTAGAATTTAGGCCTAAGATAAATAAAAAGTCACAGAATCTGAAAGAGGATCATGTAATCGAATACTCCAACGGAGAATTAGTTAAGGCTAGCAAAGTAATCAGAAAATGCACTCTAGGTTTAGCTGGAAAGGATTTTAGCATAGACTTGATCCCGATCAAGATAGGGAGCTTTGACATAATCGTCGGTATGGACTGGATGTCCAAGCATCGAGCAACAATATGTTGTGCTGAGAAGATAGTCGCATTACCATTACCTGATGGAGGACTACTCGAAGTGTATGGAGATAGGCCAAAGAGAGACATTAAGATCGTGTCATATATGAAGATGCGAGGTCATCTACGGAAGGAATGCATAGCATTCATGGCACACGTCATAGATACAAAGGCAAAGGAAAAGCGAATTCAGGATATTCCAGTTGTGCGAGAATTTCCAGAGGTATTTCCGGAAGAATTACCTGGATTGCCTCCGCAACGACAAGTGGAGTTTCACATTGATTTAGTTCCTGGAGCAGGTCCCATAGCAAAGTCGCCTTATCGACTAGCACCGTCCGAGATGCAAGAGCTGTCAAATCAACTTCAGGAGTTATTAGACAAAGGATTCATCCGACCCAGTTCATCACCGTGGGGAGCCCCTGTGTTGTTTGTCAAAAAGAAGGACGGATCTTTTCGTATGTGCATCGATTACAGAGAGCTGAACAAGATCACTATTAAAAATCGCTACCCTCTTCCGCGCATCGACGACCTGTTCGATCAACTGCAAGGAGCAACGTACTTCTCCAAAATCGATCTTCGATCTGGCTACCATCAAATGCGAGTTCGTGAGGAAGACATCGCAAAGACAGCGTTCAGAACTCGTTATGGTTATTATGAGTTCTTAGTCATGCCTTTTGGTTTGATGAACGCTCCAACAGTGTTCATGGATCTGATGAACCAAGTATGTCGGCCATACTTAGATAAGTTTGTAATTTTCTTCATAGACGACATTCTAATCTACTCACAGAATAAGGAGGACCACGAGTATCACCTGAGGCTGATATTGGAACTGCTGAAAGCCGAACAGCTATACGCCAAATTCTCAAAGTGCGAATTTTGGATCCGAGAAGTTTACTTTCTAGGACATGTGCTGAATAAAGAAGGAATCCACGTCGATCCAGCCAAGGTTGAGGCCGTAAAGGAATGGAAGCCCCGAAGACACCAACGGAAATTCGACAATTTCTCGGATTAGCCGGTTACTACCGGCGATTCATTGCAAATTTCTCCAAAATTGCGCAGCCGCTGACCACCTTAGAAATGTTGGAAAAAAACAATCTATGAAGGTGAGAATCTATGATTTCCCCATAAGAACACCATTTGGATGCAAAAATTCTTGTTAAATGTTGTTTTTGACCATCAATCTTGGGCTAGACTTACTTGATAGTTCATGCATGAGCTTTGATGGTATCAAATCATGGTTAGTTTGTTTTTCATGTATACATTCTGATTTGGGGGTAAAATGGTAAGAAAAACCCCAAAGAGTTATGATTTTATGTGTTTTATTGGTGGATTTGATGTTAGAATTGAGACAGATTCTGTCAAAAATTTTGCATGCACTTTACACGACTCAAAAAGGGTCTTTTTGTATTCATATCTTTATGAAATTTTTATGGGATGAAATTTAAGGTGTTAGGGTTCAAACCCCACTGGATTTGCATAAAAACACCAAGATTTGAGTTCAAACCATCCAAAAACATTTTCGTGTGCAACAGCACTTGGTCAGAAACTTGAGTCACATTCATGCATGCATAACTCTTTGGTAAATCATCCAAATTACAAACTTTTTGATTCTAAACTCAAGTATTCTGAGTTAGATTTCTTTAGAATCCAAAATCAAGTCATTTAGAGTAGTTTTGAGGGTTTAACCAATGAAAATGAATTGATAGTGCAATCTGTCCCATAATGGCAGAACCACATGCACAACTTCAAAGAGGCATATCTCCCTCAAAAATCACTCTAATGATTTGAATCTTGTCTCATTAGCTTGGTATGTGTGTTGGTTAGAAAATCCCTTTTGAAATTCGTGAATTAGTGGTGTATTGAATAATCTATGAGTTAAACTTTACCAAAAGGTATTCTGGAATTTCAGCCTTTACCACTGATTTTGTAAAATTGTTTAAAATTAGTAAAAGAACTCTAAAAATTGTGAAATTTGGTGGAGTTGTTCCTAACATCCCCTAATTCAGAGGGTAAAAATTTAAAGATTTAATATTTAGAGGACCTAAGTTCAAAATAGCAATTTTTACAACTCAAAATTTGTGACAGATTCTGGAAATTTCTTAAAAACCCAATTTTACAAATTTTGAACTTCCAAAATGTTTGGAAGACTTTCAATTGTGACAAAATGAATTTTTATTAAGTTGGACTATAAAAGTAATATAATGGCATTATATGGATTTCGGTACGATTTTAGATAAGGACCGTTGGACCTAGAACTTATGTTAAAATTTTGTGTTTGATAGGAAGACCCTAGTTCGGAGCCGGGATTTAGGTCACGCATCAACCCTTTCAAATCCGCACTAAACACCCGAGGTGAGTATTCACAGCCCCGTTTTTACCGTTTTTACGAAGTTTTGGGGTGAAAAGCATGTCTATGAATAAAATGTGTTTAATTGTGAACTTGTTGTGAAATGAAATGATTTATTGTGACATAATGAAATGAATCGTTTATTTGAAATGTTATGAAATGTTTTTATAAAATGAAATAAATTGAAATGTGAGTATGATAATGAAATGAATTATTGAAATGAAATGTTTTGTGTAATTTAAAATGAAATGAAATGGGAATATGCTTTGCGTATCGAAATGAATTGAAATGAAATGAATTCGGGTATCGAAATAAAATGAAATGAAATGTTTTATGAGATAAAATTTTCGATATGTTGAAACATGATATAGTGATACAAATTGGGCCTATGATACAAGTGGATAGCGCTATTTGGATTGACATACCCACCTAGAACTGACGAGTAATAGGTGCACTGTATTGAAAAATATTCACCCCGGCTGGAATTAGTTTTCCCCCGGCAAGGTTGGATAGGGGCGTAGCTATGTCATAAAATGAAGGATTGTAGTAACTCACTAAAGCATATCATGTAATTTAACACATCGCTTGGAAAATTTATTCACTGTGTGATACTAAACTGCTATTTTTGGGGTGAATGAACTGATTCACCAAACTGTTTACAAAACATATTGCGAATAAACGTTTTATCAGAATTGATATTGTACATAACTGTTTTGCATCTATAAAACCTGTGAACTCACCAACTCTTGTAGTTGACACTTGTTTAACATGCTTTTCAGGGAATCCGAAAGTTTGATCAGGTCTTTAGTGGAATGTTGTGTCACCAATCAAGAAAATATTTATTTTGGTTAAGTCTGTAAAATTTGAATTATGATTGGGTTGTAATACTTTTTTTTAAACTATTTTAATTTATAATATGAATGATTGGTGTGGTTTATCTCCTATCGCGATGAAATCTTAACTGTCACACCTCGTGGTTCCGCTTTAGCGGGGTGTTACACTTTTATCTCCCTTATTCGATATGGTTGTCGTAAAAAATTTTATTTTTCGTTTGTGTGGTTTGGTTTGGTTGGACAACTTTTTATTTTGTTTGATTTGTTTAGGATTTTAAGTACTTTTAATTGCTTTAGTTTGGTTTACTTTGTTTAGTTCGTTTTTACGTTTTTACTTTTTCTTTTTGGTAGTAGATACAGCGATCTATGATCTTTGATCGAGCACGATACTTGGAACACTCTGAGATCAGAACAGATTTCATCACATAACCCGAGAAGTTTCTCTTTTTCCCAATTACTCCATAATTGTTTTGATTGTTGCATTGAGGACACTGCAAATTTTAAGTGTGGGGAGGGGGTTATGTAGACTTATCTGTTTAAATGGGTTCACTTTTTGCTTATGGATTGTCGTTTTTCAAATTTTTGAAAGCTTTGAGATTTGACCCCAATTTTTTTCGAAATCTGAGATTGTTTTTGAGACTGAGTTGCTTGCATAGGAGAACACTAAATAGGATTAGTTGAGTAAAAGGATGCCTTGGAATACTGATTACCATGAGTGCCTCACCCAATTCCTTTGAGAGTTTGAGCCTTAATTGTTACTTATTTCGTGAGGAATACCGACTTTGACCCAAGGTAGAACTTGTCATTTGAATGCTTGTCGAGACCACATAAGAGAAGTATTTATCACCATTGCACTGATAGAGGCCTTCATTTCTAACCCTTTTAGCCTTCGTCAGATAACCACATCATAAGGTTATTTGATTTGCCTAGCCTTTGATTGAAAAGTACTCATCCTAAGTACTTCATCCCTTGTAACCATTTTGAGCCTTAGCCTTTTCATTTCTTTACCCACTATACACTTTATCCTTTAGCCTATTCATTTTTATCTATCTTTTGGCCGTAACTTAAAGTTGATTCTTGAGATGTTTTGATCCAGTTTTTCAAATCTGACGGTTTTTATGGGATTGAGATTTAAAAGAGCCCAAAAGCAACATAGTTGCTGCTCTGAAAAAAAGAGGAAAAGAAAAGAAAGAGAAAAATGTTTGAGACTCAGAAAAGAAAAGAAATATCAAAAGAGTCGAGAATGTTGGAAAAAGAAAAGAATGTGAGCTGAAAAGATTGAACAGAATTTGTGCCCTAAATAAGCCATAGGCTTAGGCCAATGCTAAAAGAAAAGAGAGGAAATGCTCATCCCGAAAGTTTCATTGTTCGAAAGTCAGATTGCTTCACTGTTTGGATCATTACTGATTGAGTTTTCAAGTTTTTGTTGCAATACCCTTAGTCACTTATATATCCTTTATCCTACCCTTAACCCTTAGCCTAACGTTACAACCCTAAAGTCCTCTTGACGGTTGACAACTTCTTAGTGGTGGAGATTAGATTTGGTGACAAGCTTATGCATGCGGGAATTAGTCGAGTATTGGTGTGATCACTTTCATATACACTTTTACCCCCGAGAGATACACTTTATATGATTATTCATACCATGTGAGGGTAAAAGGTTGATCTTGGTATTCGATTGCTTAATGAGTCTTGTTTGTCTGTTCGATTGTGTGAGTATTCTTTGTTCTCTTTGATTATCTTGGGTGGAGATAATTTTGGAGTTATCTTTCTTATCATTCAGTCTTTTGATTGAGGACAATCAAAGCTTAAGTGTAGGGATTTTGATAACACCAAAATTATACATGTTTTGGTTGAGCTTAATTGTATGACTTTACTCCATTTCTCACCCATTTCTAATCATTTCACTCACCAAATGAGCTTATTATTGCTTATGTAGGATTTGGAGGCCGTGGAACGGAAAAGTACGAAAAAGGCGAGAAAACGTGAAAAATGCACAAAATCAATACAGTAGCAATCTGGCGTTCGCGAGTTTCTAGATCTGGCGCCGCCAGATTCGACAAAGATGAAGACCAGGTTTGACCAAAGTGTTTGGCGCCGCCAAACCAGCAGTCTGGCGATCGCCAGATGGCCCCTGGACGTTTTCCTTTAAATACCAGCCTCCTCCTTCAGTTCAGAACATGGTTTTTTACACGACACGAAGCAGAGACGATAGAGTGAAACTCAGAGTGGTGCCGATACGCTGCGGGGTTCGATCTTTGATCATCCGTCATTGTATTGTCGGTATCATGTCTATTATCATGTTTTCTGTTTTCAGTATGTTTAGTGAGTAGTCTTTTAATAGTGGTACTTGTCATGGTCGATGAACCATTGTGGATGATGATTTAATACTTAATGTTTATTGGTTTGTTTTTGATTGATTGAATGTGTGTTATGGTTCCGTTCTGATTCTTGTTGTTTGGTTATTTGAACTCATTGGTTGGGTGTATCTGTTTGACCAAATAGATAGACTCCGATAGGATAATCAACCTACCTTAACCTACCCTTTGACCAAGAGAGTTGTGTTAAGTGGTTACTTGGACCGAGAGTGACCTGGAGGTAGAAAACCATACAATAGAATTAGGATTGGATTTCCGGTGTTAGGTTGCCTGACAAACGACCTAAGTATTGGACTAGGAGGACCGAATCCTAGTTAAAGACCATAATCACTACATGTTAGGGTGTCCTAGACTTAAATTCCTACAATAATCAAAACAACCAAACCTTTGGCCTATCTAAATCATCCACTTGGGGATTCACTATACCATGATAAGTGCTACTGTTTTTCTTTCATATAGTTTCTTAATCAATCTTTTTAATAGCGTTCTTAGTTCGTAGTTAAATTAGTTGATCTTTTTAGTATTAAAACCTTTTTCATAAAAACCCCCAAAAGCTTTAGGTTAATTAAACTAATTTAGATTAATAATCTACGATAACTTGACCGTTCCCAGTGGTAGATACGATACCTGGACTTTCCTACACTATATTACTCACGATCAGGTACGCTTGCCTGTATATGTGGTAAGACAGTGGCTAGGCATTAGAGGTTAAAACTTGTTACGCTTTTTATGTATGATAATTACCGCATCAACGAACGAAACACCACTTAAGTGATTGGGAAACATAAATTGTTTAATGAGTGATGCAGATTTTTTAATATCCACATAAGCTTTTATTTTTTGGTTATATGACACCACATTTATAGGTAAAGTGTTACCGCTTGAATATGGGGTCCTTAAATATATGAGAAGTTTATTCTATATCCTAAATTAATAGTTTTTTAAAGTTGGTTCCGCAAAATAGGAATCAACCTAAAGTTGGTTCCATTTTAATGCAGTTTTTCCTTTTTAGAATCGAGAAACTTTATACCAAATTTTTGAAGGGCGATCAGTTCTGACTTCAAGAGGTGTACGATAGTAAATCAATTAATTAAATGTTAATATTCTGTAAATATTTTGTCAATATCTTCTATTATACAAACCCTTGTACTCTATATATTGGAGGGAATGGAATGATCAAAGGCATCGACTCTTTCTACACTCTCACATGGTATCAAAGCTTTTGCTCCAACTTGTGTGATTTCTACTGCTCCAACAACTCCCTCCCTTTACTGATGCTCTAAGCATCGCTGCTGCTGCCTCCTTCCTAGTATTTTTTTCTTTCCCTTTTGTGTTGTGCTACCATGACGAATTCTGACAAAAATGAGACTGCCTCTCGCATTCATCCCGCTCAAACTGTCAGTAACATTCGTAACCTCATTCTTTTGACTTTGGATACACAAAATGACAAAAAGTTCAATACCACTTATGGGCTGAACTATTCCAAGTTGCTGCTCCAGCCCATTGTGTTCTTTACTGATGCTCTAAGCACCGTTGCTGCTGCCTCCTTCATGGTAATTTTTTTTCTTTCCCTTTTGTGTTGTGCTACCATGACGAATTCTGAAAAAAACGAGACTGCCTCTCGCATTCATCCCGCTGAAACTGTTAGTAACATTCGTAACCTCATTCTTTTGACTTTGGATACAAAAAAAGTTCAATACCACTCATGGGCTAAACTATTCCAAGATGCTGCTCCAGCCCATTGTGTTCTCGATCATATCGATGGAACTTCACCGGCCATTCCCCGTGGCAAAATGACAGCAACTTGATGCCATCATCTTGTCATGGATATATGGCACCATCTCCGAGGATCTTTTGCTTACTATCGTCAAGTCTAGTTCTACTGCCCATGAGGCGTGGCTTCGCATTAAAAATCTCTTTCAGGATAACAAAAGTGCACGTGCTGCTGATCTCGAGCAA
This sequence comes from Centaurea solstitialis, assembly GCA_030169165.1. Classification (NCBI taxonomy): domain Eukaryota; kingdom Viridiplantae; phylum Streptophyta; class Magnoliopsida; order Asterales; family Asteraceae; genus Centaurea; species Centaurea solstitialis. The sequence goes on along the minus strand of CM058045.1, from coordinate 71,771,734 downwards.
CAATTTATTCATACCAAATTGGACAACTTCTCCTCTGTCCCTTCTTATTGTCAACATCTAAAGATGTTATTTGATCAAATTTCAGACATGGACCAACAGGTTAGTGGTCAAAGCTTGGTACTTCAACTTATTAATGACTTGACACCTATTTTTTACACGGTTGGTAGCATTATTAGCCATCTCAGCCCTCTTCTGTCTTTTGATATTGCTCGAAGTACGTTACTAAGAGAGGAGGCTCGCCGTGGTCGTACTAGCGAACCCACAACTATGGTTGCTGCCATCCCTCAACTGCAACCTCATTTTCCTCGGCCAATTGCAGCGACATCTTCCCTGCGAGGACAATTTTAAGCTCAAAACCGCAACCGTGGGCACGCCAACAATAAATCAAATCGCAATACTCGTGGATCACAAACTAGTTGCATCTACCAGTCCTCTCCTTCTGAATGGCCCACCTCTTCACAATGGCCACCATATTATTGGGGTGGTTGGGCTTTAACCCCATGTCCATATCTAACAACCCTTGCAGGCCTACCCCTCGATGGCTCCTCTCAACGATTATTAGGCCCTGCTCCATGGGCTCCTTAGGCTTTCTTTGTCTCTCCACCTGACAACAATCCTGAGCTACAATCCACTGCCTTGCCTAATGCATTTAGTGCAATGACACTACAACAACCAAACGACACATGGTACATGGACACATGCACATCATCGCACATGGCATCAAAGCCAGGTAACCTACGTACTTTTCTAAAATCAAGTAATATTCCTAGTGTTGGTGATGGCTTTAGCATTCCAGTAACTGGATCTGGCATGTCACAACTTACCCCGAACCTCACTCTCTCTAACGTACTCTATACACCTCATTATTAATTAAAAACCTTGTTTATGTGCGTCAATTCAATACTGAAAATAAGGTATCTGTCGAATTTGACCCTTTTGGTTTCTTTGTGAAGGATCTTCCAACGGGAACAAAATCCTGTGATGCAATAGCTCAAGAAACCTCCATCCAATCCATCCTTCTTCCAAATCGCCATAATTAGGAAACTTCTAATGTGTCTCTTGCAACTATTTCTTCACAAGTATAGCATCATCGTCTTGGTCCTCCCGAGGATCATGTTTTATCTTTTCTTCGTAATAAACATTTTATTTCTTGTAATAAGGAGCATCACTCCAATAACTTATGCTAGTCTTGTCAAATTGCTAAGAGTACTCGTTTAACTTTCTACCCGTTTATGTCTCCTACTTATGCACCTTTCGATATAATTAATAAATAGTGATCTTTGGACCTCTCTGCTTCTTTACACAAGGTCATCACTATTATCTTGTTCTATTTAGATGATTTTACTCACTTTGTTTGGGTTTACCCTCTTAAATACAGAACAAAAGTATATACTAAATTCTTTCAATTTTGCATATTTATCAAAACACAATTTGAACGAGAAATCAAATCCTTCCAATGTGATATGGGATGTGAATTTAATAACTCACCTTTTCATTCTTTTTGCGAATCTCATGGTATGGTCTTCCGTTTTTCATGCCCCAAAACTTCACCTCAAAATGGAAAATCTGAACGAATCATCTGGACACTAAATGATACATCTCGTAATCTGTTTACCCATGCTTCTCTCCCCCTCCCTTTTTGGTTGAATCCCTTCATATGGCGGTCTACCTCCACAACATCCTTTCCACTAAAGCTCTTCAGTTTAACACTCCTACTTTTTCTCTCTACCTTTGGGTCCCATCTTATTCTCATCTTCGGGTGTTTGGATGTCTCTGCTTCCCTAACCTCTCTGCCACAACCCCCCACAAACTCGCCCCTCGCTCTACTTGTGTATTTCTAGGATATCCCATTTCCCATCGTGGCTATTTGTGTCTCGATTTGTCCACCAACAAAATTAATTATTTCTCGCCACGTCACATTTGACGAAAATATTTTCTCATACCATCAAGAAACTCCTCGCTCACAATCATCATACGGTTTTGCCTATAGTTCAGACCCCTTACCACTTAAACTTGAGTGCCTCTTGAGCACCTCCATGTTTAAATCAGCCACCTCTCATCAGCTTCCTCGTACCACCCAACAAATACCAATCACTCCCCTTGCCTCATCTCTCTTCAGCAGACGTGTCTATACCTGTTGGCCCCGTATCATGGACCATGTTTCCTCAAATCCCATGTGTCACCTGCGTCCCCTCCACCACCACCCCCTCCTACTCTTCCTCCTCATCCACCTCGTCACTCAATGACCACACAAAGTTAATTTGGTGTTCGTAAGCCCAAAACCACCTTCAACCTCAACACCATTACTATATTTCCTCTTCCCCGCTCACACCTCACTGCCTTCCAGAACCATAATTGGAATGCCGCCATGCATGAGGAATATAATGCTTTGATTAAAAATGGTACATGGAACTTGGTCCCACGGCCTCCTAATGCTAATGTTATTCGTTGCATGTGGTTGTTTAAGCATAAACATAATTTGGGTGGTTCCTTGCAATGCTACAAGGCTAGATTGGTAGTTAATGGTAAATCACAACAGGTCGGTGTGGATTATGCTGAGACGTTTAGTCCTCTTGTGAAACCTGCTACCATTCAGACATTACTCAACATTGCTCTATCTCATTCTTGGCACATTCATCAACTGGATGTCAAGAATGTGTTTCTTCATGGAGACTTAGTCGATACTGTTTACGTGCACCAGCCACCTGGCTTTGTTGATCCCTCCGCTTCGAAACATGTTTGTTTCCTACGAAAATCCCTCTATGGTCTCAAGCAAGCCCCTAGAGCATGTTACCATCGATTCTAAATGTATCTTGCTCAGATTGGTTTTTCAAGTAGCAAGAGTGACCAATCTCTTTTTATATATAAGCACGGGGGTGATATAGCCTTTCTTCTACTGTATGTTGATGACATTATACTTATTGCCTCTTCTAATCAGTTTCTTTGGAACATCATGTCCTGTTTGAGTTCCGAGTTTGCCATGACAGACTTGGGGCATCTAAGCTATTTCTTGGGAATCTTGGTCCATCATTCTAAGGGCATAATGTTTCTATCCCAACGCAAGTACAATGAAGAGTTTTTTTGAGTGTGCCAGGATGAGCAATTGTCGGCTGACTAATACGCCTGTTGATACTAAGGCTAAAATTAGTGCCCATGATGGTGAATCGGTCTCCGAACCGACTCTATACCGCAAACTTTCAGGAGCTCTGCAATACCTCACTTTCACGTGCCCAGATATCAGCTACGCGGTACAACAAATTTTCTTCTATATGCACGCTCCACGTGAACCCCATCTTCAGGCTATGAAACGCATTTTGCAGTATATAAGTGGAACCCTTGACTTCTACTTCGTCTCTTTCAAACTTATAGCCTACTCTGACGCGGATTAGGGTGGATGTCCGGACACTCGTTGTCCTACCTTTGGATATTTTTTGTTTTTAGGAGACAATCTTCTCTCTTAGTCTTCAAAAAGACAACCCACTCTTTCTCGCTCAAGCACCGAGTCAGAATATCGCGGGGTGGCAAATGTTGTTGCCGAGACTTCATGGCTTCGTAACCTTCTTCTTGAACTCCATTGCCCCCTTCGGCGCGCCACTATCGTCTACTGCAACAATGTCAGTGCTGTTTACTTGTCCTCCAATCCTGTTCAACACCAACGTACCAAACATGTCGAAATGGACATTCATTTTGTACATGAAAAAGTTGCCATTGGCCAAGTTCGTGTTCTCCATGTTCCATCTTCATCGCAATATGCTGATATTTTCACAAAAGGATTACCCTCATCTCTTTTCTTGGATTTTCGGTCCAATCTCACCGTTCGCCCATCTCCCGTTTCGACTGCGGGGACGTGATAGTAAATCAGTTAATTAAATGTTGATATTCTGTAAATATTCTGTCAATATTTACTTAAAATAGGATTCCTTATTTTGTATATGTTTTCTTTATTTTACAAACCCTTGTACTCTATATATCGAAGAAAATGGAATGATCAAAGGCATCGACTCTTTCTACACTCTTACAATGTAGTTATTGAGCTATGCAGTCCATAGATGGAATCAAAATGGACCCATCAAATACAGAGGCCATCAAAAATTAGGAACCGCCTAAAACTCCCTGAAAAGTTAGAAATTTCCTTGAATTAGCAAGGTATTACAGACAAGTTGATAAATATATTTCTCAAGAGTTAATGTTCTCGTTGGTGTGTTTGAGGGAGGAAGTTAAAAAACCAATATAACCATAGTGTTATTTTGTATTTATCTAATTGCCCAAAATGTATTTAACTATACTCAAAATATTATTATATGTATCCAACTACAAAATATGTTATTCAATGTATCAAACATTGTTGGGTCATTTTGTGTAGCAGAAGTATCGGGTTGATTGAAGATTGTTAAGTCTGGTTATTACTGCTTATTTGAAGTTACTGCTGCTGATTAATCATTAATGCTGCTGCAGTAGTAATGGAGATACTAGAAGACTTAAGTGTGATTAATGCTGCTATATCAAGTTAGTGTTGCTGATTGAAGACTTAGAAGCAGTAATGGTTACTACTGCTTAAGAGTTATTACTGCTACTTGTTATTGCTGCTCGTCAGTTTGACAGTTTCAGTTAATGCTTCCTTTTGTTACTGCTGCTTCTAAGGATACGATAAGGAAACAAAATGAGTTTGACATGTGGAAAATTTGAATCAAATGAGTTTGACATGTGGAAAAATCGAATCAGGCAACACATGTTGCTTATTGATTACTCTATGTGGGATGTCATTGAGAATGGCCCTGCAGAGAGAAAAGCTGGAGAAGAAGGTGTTGTCCCACCACCAAGGACTGATGCAGAGAGAAAAGCAAGGCAGATTGAGATGAAGGCACTGAGTACTTTGCTCTTTGCCATTCCCAATGAGTATCAACATCAGTTCATGAACTGTGAAAATGCTAAAGTTCTTTGGCAAGCCTTGGAGAAGAGGTTTGCAGGACCTAAGTGTTAGGATTATGTGCGAGACAGTAACAGGGTTACCGTGTCCAATGTTATAAGACACTAGTAGGTCACACCGCTGCACACCTAATTGAGAATTTGTGTGAAAAGAGATAAATGAGAAGAGAGAATTAAATAATTATTAGTTAAATAATTATTTACTAGTTTTAATTAATCAGTAAATTAATTAAAGGATTAATTATTTTAAGGAATTAATTAAAGGATAACTATAAAAAGAATTATAATCAGGTTAAATCATTGCCTTATTCTATCCTATAAATAAAGGGTTAAGGCTTTTATGAATCAGTTGATTAATCCTACAAAAATCTCTCGCTCTCTCTTTCTCTCTCCCAACCGTCGACCTCTCTCTCTCTCACACATCGGTCGGAGTTTTTCCGATCAGTAACGGTGGTCTAGCAACCCTCTCGCGTGGTGTCAGTAGCGGTGTATCCCCTACGAGCTTTCCGGAAACTAATCGCAAAAGGTAAACTCTCAAACCTTGCTAAAATTGTATCTGATAAGGTTTAAGATGGGTCCGGGTTTGGGAATCGTTTTTGTTATCCGCTGCGCACCGTTAGTGCCTACGGTTCCCCAACAGTGGTATCAGAGCCACTTCTTAAACCTACAGATCAGGTTTAATTGTTTGTTGATTAGGTTTAAAAATTTGATTTTTATATGTTTTGAATTGTTAAAAAATTGAATTTTTAAGAAAAAACCTAATGAATCAGAAGCTGGTGGTGGAACGGCGGCAGTTAGCCGACCGAACCACCGTAACCACCAAATCACCGCGGCCACCGGCAACACCACAGATGGTGGTAGCCGGCGGCTGTCCCCTCGACGCAACCACAGCGCCGCACCATAGGTGGTGGTCGCGGCTGTGGATGATTGAATCCACCGCACCACCGTTTGTGGTGGCGGTGGCGATCGATGGTAATAAACCACCCGATGGTGGTGGTGACCGGAATTGGTTGCAGGATGTCGCCGGCCGTGGCTGGTAGCATGGACCGAGAGAGATCGAAAGCCACACCACGGATACGTGGTGGTGGCGATCGAACGGTTAATCAAACCACCGCACGGCGGCGGTGGCTGTCGCTACCGTCGTCAAGGGCCGTGGTGTTGGTTTTGTTTTCATTCGCCGACCACGGCAATGGTGGTGGCCTTGTGCCGCTGCTATCGCCGTTGGTACGGTGATGATGATGGCGCTGGTTTGTTTCAATCACCGGGATCGGTGGCGGTGGTGGCAATTGCTGCTGCCGTCATCGTGTTTTTCCCGAGTGGTGATCGGCGATGATTGACCGCCGGCCACACCACAGCGTGTGGTGGTGGCTGGTTCGTTTGTTGCGCGACCACGGCGGCAGCGGTGGTGTTAAACCGCTGTTGTTGCCGGCGGTGATCGGTGGTGATGTTGAACCACGGCGGTGGTGGTGGCACCAAGTCACTGCCATCGTTAGTTGGATTGATGGTAACGTGGTTGTTTTTCGGATCGAGATCGGTTCGATTAAACGATAGCTGATAAGGGTTTATCCTAAACCAGATAAGGTTTAAAAACCCTAGGGATTAATTTTGTTAATTGCTAAATTAATTATTTGATTTAATTAAATTAGATTTAATCGTTTAATTAATTCTGTAAAATCTAGTCGAGATTTTGTTGTCATAGTCAAACCCTTTGACCCGTGGTTGTAATTTTATTTATACTTATATTTTTATTGGTTACGGGAGGCCTGCGTGCCATTTACAACCCGATTATTTGTAATATTATTTTTGTAATCGCAAAAGACGGAGCCAAGGAGTCAACCATGGAGCTTGGAGCCAGTGGGAGCACCGAGAAGTTTTGTCCCTTATTAATAAGGACCGTCGGTTTTGTGTTGGCTCACGAAACGACAATAGTTAAGGGTTTTTGACTATGACATGTTCTATTGCGTGGTTGTTTATATTTATCAGTTATATTGCGTGGTTGCTTAAGTTACGTAATTTTTAAATATAAACATTTGCTTTTTAAAATTTAAATATTTTTAAAAAGGTAAAATTGGAAACAAAATACAGTTTGTGTTTGGATCCAAAGTTTTAAAAAACTGGCATAAATGACCCTTGTAAAATCATAGATTAGTAAGTGCAACCCACTTTAGGGGCACCTCCGGTGTAAGGTACATAGGGTGTTGTAAGTGCACACACTATGAACGTCTGTGTTCAAACCGAAACTGGAGGGTGATAAAACTCTGCGAATTATCTCCGGGTGGTACCGGCCAGAGTTTGTCCAGGTCCCGGGTGGTGCAATCTATTTTGGTAATTATTTATTCACCGGGTGGTACCGGGCCAGAATGCACTAGAGGGACTAAATATGCACGGACTATATATCCGATGTCCCGACGATCTAGAAGTCGTATTTTCGAGTTAGAATACGATTGGTATAGTTTTACCTACCATAAATCGCATGATTCGGTTTGACATGATCACATGCTTCCCGACACATGTGAAATATGGATTCTAGTCTAATAAATTTATTTTAAGGGTAATAATTTATTAGAATTTTATAATTATAAACTAAATTGGAATCTATATTCTTCTGTAGATGTCTCCAATTAGCATTCCGTTTTATTCACCTGAGGAATCACTTCGCCTTATTATGGGCAAGTGGAAGCTTACGGGCCAGAACTTTCCAGTTTGGAAGTTACATTTACAGAATGTTTTGAGTGCCCAGGGTAAGCTTTATGTGATCAATAAGCCTATGTCATGACCTAAGAGCAATGCCCCTGAAGAGGAATTTGCTGAGTATTTTAGATTCATGGCAGATGAATCGGATGTAATGTCCATTCTAATTTTCTCTATGTCACCCGAGTTCACGGGAGATTTAAGAGTCAAATTCTGTCACGAGGTTGTGAAAAATGTGGAGAACCAGTTAGGTCTCTACAAGCATACGGGTAAGCTTTTGATCATGCAAGAGATTTTCTCCCTGAAGCTGCAAAAGGGTCAGTCAGTTAAAAACCATCTTATTGAAATAAGAAGGCTCTTTAAATATTTATCACGTCTGGGGTACAAGATGACTCAGGAAGAGTTAGTGTATCTAATGTGGTTTTCCCTCACAAAAGAAGTTCAGGACACAGCTAGTGCCTACATGAAGGAACCAAAGAACGACGTGGATAAAGTTCATGAAGATATTCTGGCCAGTCTAGAGCCAGTACCCGAACCTGCAGATCTCATGGACACTGATATAATTGATGAGCTGGGAGATCTGAGTTGCCCAGAGTGCGGCAGCGAGGATATTTGCGAGAACTCGATGAATATCGACCAGATAGAGATCGGTTTACCCGATGCTCCAGGTATCTTTATGATAGATTGCTTAATCACTTCTTATGAATCATGGGTAATTGATACAGGCAGTGGTAACCACATTTGTAATCATTTACATGGATTCACTAGAAGAAAGACTCTGAGGAAGGACCGTTCGAACCTACGAGTTGGCGAAGGCACACCGCTGATAGCTGAAGCTGTAGGATCTTATAGTCTTAGTTTACCCTCGGGTCTAGTTTTGGAACTGGATAATTGTTATTATATTCCAAATATGATTAAGAATGTTTTGTCTTTTGATTTATTAGTAGATCAAGGATTTTATTATAAATATGATTATAAAATGATTTCTGTCTTTAAAGATAATATTTTCTATTTTAAAGCTACACCCGTGAATGGTCTATACACAGTAAATCTACAAGACAACAGTAGTAAAATCTATCATATAAGTAAACGATCCAAGGATATTGAGGATCAAACTTACCTCTGGCATTGTCGTTTGGGCCACATAAACAAGAAACGCGTTGAACTACTCCTAAAAGGAGGTTTTCTTGGTAATTTCGATTATAAATTTTTTGATAATTGCGAGTCTTGTTTATCTGGCAAAATGACAAAGCAACCTTTCAACAATGAAAATGAAAGGGCTACTGACTTGCTTGAAATAATCCACACAGATGTGTGTGGACCTTTCAGTCATGTGGCAAGAGGAGGATACCGGTACTTCATTACCTTTACTGACGATTTCAGTAGGTATGGTTATGTCTACCTTATGAGACACAAATCTGAAAGCTTTGAAAGATTCAAGGAATTTCAGAATGAAGTACAAAATCAACTTGAGAAGAGGATCAAGTTCTTGCGGTCGGATCGTGGTGGCGAATATCTTAGTGATGAGTTTGACAATCATTTGATGGAGTGTGGAATTGTATCCCAACTTACACCTCCGTATACACCTCAGATGAACGGTGTATCAGAAAGGAGAAATCATACTTTGCTTGACATGGTACGAACGATGATGTGTCATTCTACGCTGCCAATATCATTCCGGGGACATGCGCTCGAAACAGCAGCACACATACTGAACAGAGCACCAACAAAGTCGGTAGAAAAGACTCCATATGAACTATGGAAGGGTAAGAAACCCAACATATCTTTTCTAAAAATTTGGGGTTGTGAGGTTTACGTCAAACGACCCACCTCAGAAAAACTCAGGCCCAAATCCGACAAGTGTTTCTTCGTTGGATATCCCTAGACCACCGTGGGATATTACTTCTACAACCCTGAAGAGAACAAAGTTTTTGTTGCTCGAAATGGAAAATTTCTGGAAGAAAAGTTTCTCAGTTTAGAGAACACCAGAAAGGATGTAGATCTACAGGTAGTAGACGAAGAAATCACTGCACCAATTGTTGAGCCAGAAATTCAACATAGCAATGTTGAACCTCAATCAGAGCCGATTGAGGAAGTGCAAACACAGGACCTTCGCAGATCCAGTAGGGTAAGACAAGAACCAGATAGGTATCTTGGGTTTCTAGTCTCTCAGGACAGTGGAGACTTGAATGAACCAACATCCTATGGAGAAGCTGTGTCAGGCAGTGAGTCTGAACAATGACAGGAAGCCATGAAGGCCGAGATGCAATCCATGTACGACAACCAAGTTTGGGAGTTGACTGATTTGCCACAACACTGTAGAGCTGTTGGGCGCAAATGGGTTTTCAAGAAGAAAACCGACATGGATGGGAATGTACACACTTTCAAGGCCAGACTGGTCGCAAAAGGGTTCACGCAAACTCATGGTATCGACTATGATGAAACCTTTTCACCAGTGGCCATGTTAAAGTCAATTAGGATTCTAATGGCCATTTCAGCGTACTTTAACTACGAGATTTGGCAAATGGACGTCAAGACAGCCTTTCTGAATGGAAAGTTAACAGAAGACGTCTATATGGAACAACCAGAGGGGTTTGAAGATCCTAAGAATCCTAATAAGGTGTGTAAACTGCTAAAATCCATTTATGGATTAAAGCAAGCATCTCGAAGCTGGAACTTACACTTTGATGAGCGAATCAAAGAGTTTGGTTTTACCAAAAGTGAGTTCGAGCCGTGTGTCTACACTAAGTTCAGTGGGAGCATAGTAACCTTCTTGGTCTTGTACGTAGATGACATTCTACTCATAGGAAACGATGTACCAACTTTACAGAGTGTAATGAGCTGGTTAAGCAAATGTTTCCAGATGAAAGACCTTGGAGAGGCCGCTTATATACTTGGTATAAAGATCTACAGAAATAGATCTAAGCGGCTTATCGGACTTAGTCAGAGTACGTATATAGATAAAATCCTGAAGAAATTCAGGATGGATGAATCCAAGAAAGGATTTATCCCGATGCAGCATGGCATAGTGTTAAGTAAAACACAATTTCCTGTTTCTAGTCAAGATCAGGACAAAATGAAATCGGTTCCATATGCTTCTGCAATTGGTTCGATTATGTATGCCATGTTATGTATTAGGCCCGATGTTGCTTACTCAGTAAGTGTTACGAGCAGATATCAACAGAATCCGGGTGAACCTCATTGGGTGGCTGTCAAGAACATTCTTAAGTATCTGAGAAGAACGAAAGAAATGTTCTTGGTCTTTGGAGGATATGAGGATGAAATTAGTGTCACCGGATACTCTAACGCTAGTTTCCAGACCGATAGAGATGACTTCAGGTCACAGTCAGGGTACGTCTTTACCCTAAACGGAGGCGCGATCTCATGGAAGAGCTCGAAGCAGGACACGATTGCAGATTCAACTACAGAAGCAGAGTACATTGCAGCATCTGATGCGGCAAAGGAAGCTGTCTGGCTAAGGAATTATCTATCGGATCTCAGAGTGGTTGCCAGTATCTCGAGACCGATCGATATATTCTGTGATAACTCGGGAGCCGTGGCGCAAGCAAAGGAACCTAGAGAGCATCACAAGTCAAGACACGTGCTCAGGAAATATCACCTCATCCGAGAGATTATTGGAAGAGAGATGTAAGAATATGCAAGATCCCAACAGAAGAAAATGTCGCAGATCCGCTGACAAAGCCACTAGCAAGGGTAAAGCATGAGGCACATGCAAGTTCCATTGGGATGCAGTACCTGGACGCCAGTAGCTAGTTTTAGTTTATTGAATTATTACTATAGTTTAATTTTGAAACAATGTAATCATGTAAAGTTTTATTTCACAGTGTGTTGGAAATAAATGGAGGTTTTAATTTCATGATTGTTCTAAAATTAACTATTTTTCGCATATTTAACGTATCCATGATTTTTTACAAAGTTATGTAAGAAAATCAAAATTTCCGTAGCCACTTATTGAAATGGGAATTTCAATAGGAAGTTTAACGCTATTATAAATACTTGATGATTTATTCGAAGTAAAGAATAAAAGCACAAGTGATGTGACCAAGTATTTATAGATACTCATCAGAGTGTTTGGGTATTGGAAGTGACCAGTAATCAAGTCTGCTTCATGGAGCCTCAGTCATAAGCATTGACTTGATAGGTTGTCCTTAGACCTGAGATACTTGGTTTGGAAACATGAGGACTGTTGTACTCTTAGCACGTACTAACGCTGCACCGTAACAGGGCGGCCATACGGGACGTGACTAGATGCAGCGGAAGCCGTGGATCCAAATGCAAGTAGTCAAGAAGGGATTTGCACCTCTTTCAAAAGAGAGATATTTCCGGGCCCCTTGACGATTAGGATTGGCAGAAAACGCGTGGCCACGCTCGGATAGAATAACAGGTGTTATTTAGTAATATCCGTTACTGCAGGCAATCGAAATCAGAGTCAACAAATACTTGATTTTAAGAAATGAATCCTCCACTTCATGTCTTAAAGTCACTTTAGAAATATCGTGTGCAAAAGGAATGAACCTGTGTTCAATTTTAAGAATTGTATCTCTGGATGTAAGAGATCTTATAACCTGGTTAACCTAAGTGTCTGGCTAGGGACCTCCTTAGGCTAATGGTAACAAGCATAGTTACATGTCTAGCACAAGTGGGAGTCTGTTAGGATTATATGCGAGACAGTAACAGGGTTACCGTGTCCAATGTTATAAGACACTAGTAGGTCACACCGCTGCACACCTAATTGAGAATTTGTGTGAAAAGAGATAAATGAGAAAAGAGAATTAAATAACTGTTAGTTAAATAATTATTTACTAGTTTTAATTAATCAGTAAATTAATTAAAGGATTAATTATTTTAAGGAATTAATTAAAGGATAACTATAAAGGGAATTATAATCAGGTTAAATCATTGCCTTATTCTATCCTATAAATAAAGGGTTAAGGCTTTGATGAATCAGTTGATTAATCCTACAAAAATCTCTCGCTCTCTCTTTCTCTCTCCCAACCGTCGACCTCTCTCTCTCTCACACATCGGTCGGAGTTTTTCCGATCAGTAACGGTGGTCTAGCAACCCTCTCGCGTGGTGTCAGTAGTGGTGTATCCCCTACGAGCTTTCCGGAAACTAATCGCAAAAGGTAAACTCTCAAACCTTGCTAAAATTGTATCTGATAAGGTTTAAGATGGGTTCGGGTTTGGGAATCGTTTTTGTTATCCACTGCGCACCGTTAGTGCCTATGGTTCCCCAACACTAAGAGTACCAAAAGAAACCAAAAGGCAATTCTCAGGCAACAATATGAGAATTTTATGTCTTCAAAGAATGAGACTATGACTCAGACCTTTGATAGATATAACAAACTCATAGGAGAATTAGCCACTGTTGGAGTGCAGATAGATAATGATGACATCAACAGGAAGTTTCTCAGATCTCTGGGAGAAGAATGGACTATGTACACTGTGTCTCTAAGACAGAGTGAAGATCTAGAGAACAAAGAACTTGATGATCTTTACAATGATCTCAGAGTCTTTGAGGTTGAAGTTGAAGCAAAGAGGAAACCAATTGGGTATTCTCACAACACTGCACTATTGTCCAATGAGTCTTCTCAGTTCAATGATTCAAGTTCTCACAATACTGCTGCTGGTGACTAATTTAATGCTGCTAAACCTAATTCTGGAGTGGACCAAACACTAGAAGCTTTTCTTGCTAGCCATGTTAAGTCTTCATTAATCAATGAAGATCTTGAACAAATCAGTGTAGATGACTTGGAGGATATGGACATCAAATGGCAAATGGCCATGCTTACTATGAGGATAAAAAGGTTCATCAAGAGAACAGGGAGAAACAACTTTGGAATGAAGAGAGAAGATGGTGCAGGCTTTGACAAGTCCAAGGGGAGATGTTATAAGTGCAATGATCTTGGTCATTTTGCAAGAGAATGCAAAGGTAATACTCCACAACCCAACCATCAAACCAAGTTCAACAAGAATTCCAGTGGAAGCTGTTCACAAGCACTGGTTTCACAAGTGGGATTTGGATTTGATTGGAGTGATCAAGCAGAGGAAGCTGTTCATAATCAAGCACTTATGGCAGAGATTACAGAATCATCATCATCAGAGATACCATCTAAGGTAGTTTCTAAACTTTGTTCTAAATCTTTTATTGATACTGTTAAAAAGTACAGGGATCATAATCAAAGTATGTGTGACAGTATCAAGAAACTGGAGCAGTTCAGGAGAGAATCAAATGAGGTTATAGGTAGTTTGGAGGATCAAATTAAGGCATATCAAGCCAATGAACTCCAATTTGAGTATGACCAAAACTATTGGAAATGGGAGAGGGAAGAATATGAGATTAAGTTGTCCAAGTGTAGATCTGAGTTAGAAAAGGCCAGAATTGAGTTAGAACAGTCCAAAGCTGATCTTGAGAAGTTCTCCAAAGCCTCAAAGGCAATGGATGAAATTCTGAAAGCTCAGATTAATGATGACCTTAAAAGAGGGATAGGTTACCATAACACCCCACCACCTTACAACAACAACTACATTCCTCCAAAGTCCAACCTTGTTGATAGACTTGACACTGAGGACCTGAACCATGGAGTGACTGAAGTAGATCTAGTGGAAGGTGTAGTTGAGGATTTAGGAGGAGGAGAAGAGACTAGGAAGAAAGATAAAGGGAAGGCAGTCCCTGAAGATAACCACATTCTTACAAATGAGAATGGTGGCAGACCTTTTGTTAAGAGCAATGAGATAGAGAAGGAGAAAGGTAAAGGTAAGATAGATATACAGTCTTCTGAGAGTGATCCAAGTTCCTCTAAACAGTTTCAATATAAAAGAGGAAACCAAAGAAACTGGAACAATCAATGGGCTAAGAGCCATGGTATTGATCTTAGCAAAATCAACAGACCAAAACCATGTTTTATCTGTTGTAAGCTCAATCACTTAGCCAGAAACTGTTACTTTAATCCAATCAATCAAAGGAATTCTTTTCAAAACTTAAATTCTCCTTGGATTGAAAGGAAAAAGCAACAATCACAGGCAAAGAAAGTTGAGCTCAGCAACAAGAGAGTTGTTCCAAACCATAACAGACAATCTCAACCAACAGGAAAAGGTCAAGTAAAAAAGGTTGAGCCTAAGTCTGTAAAAATGGTTGCTAAATAGGTGCCTAAAGTTGCAGTACAAAATACTGCTGCTACTAAGAGCAGCAGTAATAACTGTGAGAGTAAAAAGAAAAATATTGTTGCTAGCAATAGTAACAATAACACTCCAGTTACTACTGCTGCAATCCCTAAGAAGAGAAAGCCCTATATTGTCACCAAGTACTCAAGTCATGAAATACCAAACAAGGACTATCTGTTAAATCTTAACAGATTGGCTGAGTTTAAGTATGTTAATGATAAAGGTGAACCCAAGACTATTTTGGCTTGGGTTCCCTCAAGACACTGATTGTTTTAGCTTCATGTGCAGGGCAACCAAGGAAGGGGAAAGAATTTGTGGCATGTAGACAGTGGTTGCTCTAGGCACATGACAGGCATAGTGTCTTTACTTGAAAACTTTAAAAGGTTTGAAGGTGGACATGTTGCCTTTGGTGATAATCCAAAAGGAGGCAAGGTAAGTAGGAAAGGTAAGATCTTCAAAGGTATGATGACCTTTGAAGATGTGTACTATGTTGAGCAACTGAAGTACAACCTGTTAAGTGTATCACAGGTTTGTGACAAGAAACATAGTATATTGTTCAATGATGAAGAGTGCTTGATACTTTCACCTGAGTTCAAAATAGTTGATGAAAATATGATACTATTGAGAGCTCCAAGAAAGGATAATGTTTACTGTTTGGACTTGGAGGATGTTTCTTCTAAATCATCCTTAAACTGTTTATTGTCAAATGCTTCTTTGAGTGAATCATCCCTCTGGCATAGAAGGATGTGTCACATGAATTTCAAAAACATGAATAAATTGGTCAAAGGTAATTTGGTTAGAGGTTTACCTGCAAAAGAGTTTTCATTGATGATCACTGTGTTTCCTGTCTTAAAGGCAAGCAACACAAATCCACTCACAAGTCCAAAGAAGTAAACACAATCTCTGCTCCTTTACAGCTTTTGCATATGGATTTGTTTGGACCTACAAATGTGATGAGTATTGGCAAGAAATCATATTGTCTGGTCATTGTTGATGATTACTCAAGATTCACTTGGGTATTCTTTCTGAGAACAAAGGATGAGACAAGTGGACTGATCAAACCCTTTGTGATCAGAGTAGAAAACAAGACAAATCAGAAAGTAAAAGTCATCAGATCAGACAATGGTACAGAATTTAAAAATGCTAATTTGAACTCTTTTTGTGAAGCTAAAGGAATTGAGAGACAATATAGTGCTCCTAGAACTCCTCAGCAGAATGGTGTTACTGAGAGGAGGAACATGACACTTATTGAGGCTGCAAGAACCATGTTAGTTGATTCAAAACTTCCTATCACTTTTTGGGCAGAAGCAGTAAATACTGCCTGCTATGTTCAAAACAGGGTTCTTATAGTAAAGTCAAAGGGCAAGACACCATATGAACTTTTTGAGAAAAAGAAGCCTTTTATAGGATTCTTAAAACCTTTTTGATGTCCTTGCACTATTCTCAATACCAAATCTCACTTAGGAAAGTTTGATAGCAAATCAGAAGATGGATTTCTTGTTGGTTACTCATCACAGTGTAAGGCTCTCAGGGTTTTTAATAGCTCATCTAGAATCATTGAAGAGAGTGACAATGTTAAATGCAATGAGAACATTCCAAATGTACCTGGAACTGGTCCCAATTGGCTATTTGACATTGATTCACTCACTAAGTCTTTGAATATGAGCTATGCAGTTGAAACAGGTTCCAGCACAGACAAATCAAAGGACACAAAGACACCTTTTGTGATGTTTCCAATGCCTACAGTGGATTCTATTAAATTTTGTCATGAAGAGAAGGAGTCTGAGCCTGAGAAGAAAGATGATGTCAATACAGGTCAAAAGGAGTCCAGAGAAGATCAAAGTGAGAGAGAAAGGGATTCAGAGAAGGAAACAATTCAGAATCATCCAGTGACACCTCAAGAAGATGATGCAGATGGTTCACACTCTTCAGATATGAGTATCATAGATCCTCAAATCACTCACCAAGAGGATTATCTTAATGATTTTCATTCTTCTGATATGAATATTACAAATCTGGATGAAGCCCACACCAATGTGTTTGATTCCACTATGCTGAATGAGGAAGGAGATGCTTATGAGTCCAACTTAGGGGTAAATCTTCCTGAAGAACCTCTACATCTGACCAGTACTCAGAAGAATCATCCATCAAGTTTGGTGATTGGAGACATGCAATCTCCAATGATTACAAGGAAACAAAGTAAGGATATGGGTTTTCAAAACCCAATTCAGCAATGTTTCCATGCTTTCTCTCTCAGACTGAGCCAAAGAAGGTGTTTGATGCCATGAAAGATCCTAGCTGGATAGAAGCTATGCAAGAAGAAGTACTTCAGTTTGTGCTACAGCATGTATGGGATCTGGTAGATTTGCCTAGAGGACATAGGGCAATTGGCACAAAATGGATTTTCAGGAACAAAAAGGATGAGAGAGGCATTGTGATAAAAAACAAAGCCAGACTAGTTGCACAAGGATACACTCAGGAGGAGGGAATTGATTATGATGATGTTTTTGCACCTGTTGCAAGAATTGAAGCCATAAGAGTATTTCTAGCCTTTGCCTCATACAAAAGATTCAAGGTGTATCAGATGGATGTAAAGAGTGCATTTTTGTATGGGAAGATTGAAGAGGAGGTCTATGTGTGTCAGCCTCCAGGTTTTGAAGATCCAAAGTTTCCAGACAAAGTCTACAAACTGAGGAAGGCTTTATATGGTCTACATCAAGCACCAAGAGCTTGGTATGACACATTGTCTACCTATCTCTTGGAAAACCAGTTTAAAAGAGAGGTGATAGATAAGACTTCGTTCATAAAGAAGAAGGGATCAGATTTGCTGTTGGTGCAGATCTATGTGGATGATATTATTTTTGGTTCCACAAAGGAGGAGATGTGCAAAGAGTTTGAGGATCTAATGCACAAGAGATTCAAGATGAGCTCAATAGGAGAACTGCCATTCTTCCTTAGGTTACAAGTCAAGCAGAAGGAGGATGACATACTCATCAACCAATCCAAGTATGTCAAGGATATGCTCTCAAAGTTTGGTTTTCTGGATGCTAAATCAGCCTCAACACCAATGGAAACACACAAGCAATTGAAAGCTGATGTTGAGGGGGGAGGAAGTGGATGTGCACCAATACAGATCTATGATTGGATCACTCATGTATCTCACAGCTTCCAGACCTGATATTATGTTTGCAGTCTGTGTATGTGGAAGATTCCAAGTTAGGCCAAAGGATTCACATCTTCATGCTATCAAGAGAATATTCAGATATCTAAAGGGACAACCCAGATTGGGTATTTGGTATCCATATGAGTCTCCTTTTGAGCTGTTGGCCTACACTGATAGTGATTATGGAGGTGCAAGCTTAGATAGAAAATCCACTTCAGGTGGATGTCAGTTTTTGGGTGCAAGACTTGTGTCATGGCAGTGTAAGAAGCAAACCACAGTATCAACATCCACAGCAGAAGCAGAATATGTAGCAACTGCACAATGCTGCTCACAGGTTCTTTGGATACAAAATCAGATGTTGGATTATGGTATTACCTTTCTTAACACTCCTGTTTACATTGACAATAACAGTGCCATAAGCATTGTTAATAATCCTGTCAAGCATTCTAAAACCAAGCACATAGAGATCAAGTATCATTTCATTAGGGAATCAAATGAAAAGAAACTCATTCAAGTGTTGAAAGTGCACACTACTATCAATATGCTGATCTGTTCATAAAAGCTTTTGATGTGGGGAGATTCAAGTTTTTGATCACAAGTGTAGGCATGATCAATTCTGAATGATGTTTCTTTGTATGATATGTGTAAACTCTTGTATCCTATGTATTTGTATGCCTCAAGATGTGTGTGATGTGTTTCCTTAGTGATTTCAGTGATACAAATGTAAAAAGAGTCATTAATGTTGTTGCATGAAGATACTGCTGCTGCGCAACATTAAAGAGGAAAGTACTGTTACTAAGTGATCTATGTGTTACTAAGTACAGTTACTACTGCTCTGACATTATTGTTGCTGGAATTGGTTACTGCTGCCAATCGGATGTTATTGCTGCTGAGAGTGCCAATCGGACATTATTGGTGCTGGAATTGGTTACTGCTGCCAATCAGATGTTATTGCTGCTGAGAGTGCCAATCGGACTTTATTGCTGCTGGAATTGGTTACTGCTGCCAATCGGATGTTATTGCTGTTGAGAGTGCCAATTGCACATTATTGCTGCTGGATTTGGTTATTGCTGCCAATCGGACTTTATTGCTGCTAAGAGAGGTTAAAGTTGTTAATCGAGTGATACTGCTGCTTTTAAGAAACTTTGGAGTTATTACTGCTGCTCTAGTTATTACCGCTTTTGTGCAGTTATTACTTCCAGTGTTCTTAAGAAATGCAAGGGTCATTACTGCTGCTGGTGGTATTAATGTTGCTAGTTGTTTATTGCTGCTAGTTTCATTATTGCTGCTTTATTTGTTATTGCTGCTCGATTATTGCTGCTTTTATCTAGGGTTCTTGATTACTACTTCTCATCCTGTTATTGCTGCTAATTTCATTATTGCTGCTTTTAACTACCTTGAGAATGTATAAATAGCCCCTGTATCACCGCCTTTTTCACAATGGCTATTTTCAAAACCCTAACTCCAAAACCCTTGGCATTCTAAGGCGATTCTGTGTGATTTTGTGCGATTTTGCTTGTTTCAATCAATTCTTTGCTTTCTTGAATCCTTTTCGTGTATTCTAACATCGATTTCTCATCATGGATGATTTGCAATTTCACGAGGAACACAACAAGGTTGGATTTCTATCCAAAGGGAAGAAATCAGAGGGTTTCAACGAAATTGTGGATTTTCTTCAAGCATCCACACTCGCTCATGCAATACTTCTTTCACCTAAGATCTACATTGATCATCTGCGAGATTTCTGGAGGAATGCACGTGTCGAAACCCTCAACAACAACAAGGTCATTCAAACTACTGTGAGTGATAGACCTTTGACAGTTTCAGAAACCACAACACGAAGGTGTCTACGCCTAGATGATGAAGGAGGTGAGACTTCTATTCCTACTACTGATCTTTGGCCCAAATGGGATATGAAGGCTCCCTTAAATCTTTAAAAATCAAAAAAAAAAACAAATTTGGCCATCAATGGAAGTTTCTTGTTCATATCCTAATCCACTGTTTGTCTAGAAAAACCTCTGGATGGAGTGAGTTTGGAAGCACTATTGCATCTGCTTTAGTTTGCTTAGCCACATCCAGAAAGTTTAACTTTTCAAACATGATTTTTGAAAATCTTGTGTCAAATCTGGATCCCAAATCTACTTCAAAACCTTTTTACATGTATCCAAGATTTGTCCAAGAAGTTATTAACTTGGAATTGACGGATGTACCTACTAGTGGTCAGACCTATAGCAGGAATGACCCCTCTTTCAAGATGTATTCTAACATGAAAAGAGGTGGTATCTCAACAATCACACCATTGTTCCCTACAATGATGGGAGTGATTCCCCCCACAGGTGAGGCATCAGGCTTGGAGCCCACACATTCAAGCACACCCTCTAATGACCTACCCACACCTACCACTTCAAATACCCCTCTGACCCCTGTTCATGTTAACCCCACCCTGCACTAAAGGTATATCAAAGAAAGGTCAAAGGAACTCCTTCCTCCTTTGGATCTAAGAAACCTGAGCCTAAAAGCCCTCTTGTGGAGCACTCTCCACTTGAGTTTGACCAAAGGGAAGCCCAAGGAGTGTCCCTGTTGGTCCCAAGGGGTGACCTTCAAGTAAGGATAGTGTATGGGATTATAGAAGGGGGGGTTGAATATAATCACACAAATTTCACTTTTAAATTCTTTATTGTATTAACAATATGAATTTAGAGATTGTTGCGGAAATAGAAAAGACTACAAGTCTAAACTAAACAATCTAAGTTTCTTTCACTATGCACTAGAGTGAGAAGATAAGAAAAGAGAAGAGAATGAAGGAGTAAAGAAAGAAAGGATCTAGATGATAAGTAGGATGAAGAAGAAGTATGGAGAACTTCCCTTCAAGTCCTATTTATACCCCATGCATTAAATGCATGCAGACACACTTTTGTGTACGTGTCACATTCTAAGTGGTCCTATGTACTATTTACTATAAACAAATACCCTTTGCATGTTGTACAAAAGAGGGTTTGTGTAAACAGTTGCCTTGAGGTCTGATAAGTACGGAGAGAACAGAAAAGAGACTGTCCTTATGTACTTTTGTGTCAGTAAAGGCGGATAATCCTTTTGTGCATTAGATTAAGACATTACACTAATCCTTCAGGATCAGGATACTGATCAGTGAGGAGAGTCCTGATACTGATGTAGATCAGGAGTCACCGTATCCTGATGAGTCTTCAGGATGTCATACGAATTTGAGTAGCCTGCTATCACTGAGTTCCGTCTTCAGATCACGAGCATGCTGTTCCTGTCATCAGCTAATTCTTCGACTTCGCTGATGGTTCTTTGAGTATGATCTTAATGTCTTCAGGAGGTCTTCACTTCGGTGGTCAGGATCAGTAGACTGCAGAACAGACTCGTTCATCTCCTGATCCTGATCCTGATGATTTAAAATTACAAGTTACAACATAATTAACAAGGAATAACACTGAACAAACTCAGTGATAATTCCTCAAGCTATAACTGAAAGTAAAGACCTATTCACTAAGTGAAGTTACAGGATCATTATCATTTCATCAGGTCTTAGGAGAGCTGGATCAACAATCTCCCCTAAATGATAATGATAAGACATCAGAGAAATTGTCTAAGTCTAGAAAGGTTTAGAAATAAATCTAAGTCTAGAAATTAACAGTAGGAAATAGAACTCATAAAGGTACATGTCCCATTTTCTGTTTTGAGGGATCTTTTTCAGTACTATGATGGAATAAAGTATGATGCACTAAAATGCATTTCCATTAATCTCATATAAGTTTTTACAAGAGTAAAGAAAATACAACAGTACATGAATAAAATACTGAAAGGAAATTACAAAAGTCCTAGCTATCAGAGTCTTCACTGATTTCTTCGGTCTTGACTTGGACAGTGAGTGGAGTCTCACCAGTGGCAATTCTGTGATCAAGGATAGCTCTGATAGCACGAACAACTTCTTTATTGTCTTGGTTCTTCTTTTCTTTCTTTGCAATGAAGAGGATTGATACCAAGTGTTCAGTGGGTGCTTTGTGTAGTTCGCTGAAGCGTTGAAAGCGAAGCATGTTGAGGTTATCACCTACACAAATACCATGAACAGGCTCTGTGATGACTTGACCTTTAGAGAGAGATACTCCTGAAGGAAAAGAGAGGTCAAGCATCGAGAGATCCAATGGCTTGTATGCAGTCCTGGGCATGCAAGGAGTGGGTCTCTTGTTGAAGTGCCTGCTGATCGTCGAATAGGAGGCTTTGGAAGAGCAGAGGGTGGTTGGAGCAGAACATCAGGTATTTCGGTTGTTCTTCTGATTCGAGCGATAAGTCTATCAATGACTTCTTCCACTTCAGCCCTGTAATTTTTGTTGGCTTTGGAAGTAGGCTTCTGATTTCGTTCCACTCTGACAAGTTGTATCGGTCTAACTTGTCAAGAGTGTGCTCTACGTCCTTTACTCCTGAGCGTTTGACGGTGACCCAGGTTTTGTCAGGAACTCCTTTCTTTCCCCTATTTCAGCGAAGATGGATTCCTACGATTCTGGCACCGTGCTTTCTGAGATGAAGTCGGTCTCTGCACCAATCAAGCTCTTTGTCTGCTTCCTCTGTCTCTTCCTCAGTCCTCTTGTTGAAGACTTTCAATGCAGCCTTCTGTGCTAGAATTGGATCAGCACTTATTTCTTCATCTTCTTCGACGAAGTCAAAAGCAAGCTTTTTCGCAGCTTGAGCAGAGAGGAAGGCTTCTCTTTTGTTGTCCCATAAAACATAAAGAAGATGAAGAAATGGATTGAAATCATGCTTGAATTCATCAAAGCTTGAAGGTGCTCAACAATGGAGTATTTTGCCCAATTTGGTAAATATGAATTCCAATACCAAAACCCTAAACATCCTTTACCTTATATAGGTAGAAGGAAGTTACAAGAAATGTCATCAAAGGCCCCCGAGGTTCCAAATCTCAAACAGGGGCACAAACAAAACATAATGTTTACAAACTAAGGAAATTAAGCTAGAAAGCTATTAAAGATAGTGAATTCTGACTCTTCACAACAAGAGGTCCTACAATCTCCCCCTTTGTGAAGAAGTCAGAATGGTGGTGGAAGCTCCAGAGCAGGCTCCCACTTGGACATCTGCAGGTATTCCTCCCACTCGCCGATTATCCGCGCTCTCATCTGCATTGCCGCCTCGACCCGTCTGTACATCAACCGTTCCTTGAGTTTCCTCTCGATCAATCTCATCGCCTCCAGCAGCTTTCCCTTCCCATCTATGATCCTCCGCCCTGGTATCTGATCAGCCAGTAGTCTGCTCTGCATCCCGTTGTAGACGTAAAGAAGGGTCCCGTCGCAGAACTTGGAGAGCTCTCCAAATCTCATGAACCTGCGCTCCTTCTTCTTCCGAGTCATATAGAGAACCCCATGCTCAGGTATCCTGGTTGGCATATACGGAGTGTAAGCATCAATACCAGGCACGAGCAGGTTTGGCCTTAGCAGGTTGACTTTTGGCTGGCGGCTTTCGATTGCAAGCTGGTAGTCCGTCACTCGTGCGAGAGAGATAGCGTGACGGACGTACTTCTTCGATATCTCTGTGCCGTCTCTGTAGTGCTCTGGTCGGAGAATCGGGCCTTGGAGGTACTTGATGAGCGAGAGAAGATCTTCTAGATGCACCCGATCCAAGTCAGCTTCCGTGAACGACCAGTTTTGAAGCTCACCTCGTGGAACGCCGGTCCCGTACATGCGGACATCGAACTCAAGGAATAACTGATGGCCATGTCTGTAGGGGCGCATTGCTGTTACCTTGGTGAAGCGACGTCGGATCCTTTGACGTCCATGGGTGGCCCAGTTGCACATCCTCTGGTGCACGTAAGCTGTTCTTCTTCTTTTGGTCTTGATGTGCGAGATCCCGAAGTAGACCTTTCGGGACCAGGCGTGCAGCTTTTCCTGCTGGTAGATACGGGTGAACGATTCCTCAAGGAATGGACGAAAGATGATGGAGTGGTTCCAGTTGAGCTGGATGACGGTCTGAGCGGCGGTCTCTGGATCAGTAGAGTGAATGGTTCGTGGAGCGTCTGGAGTGGGGAATACGAATGCTGCGGAGAGGTTGGAGTTGTCCGAATCCCGGACAATGTCGTCTCCCTTCTGGTATATCCTGAGACTCTGAGCAAGCGACCGCAAGATCTTCCGGGCTGCTTCCGGAATCTGGAACTCTGAGGGATCCGTCGGTGCTGCTTCTGGGAGAACGACTTCAATCTGAGCCGTGTCCGTCATCTGGGGAAACTGTACTGACTCCCCTTCCGGGATCCGCTCGTATCTCCAACTCCCCATGTCAGGGATATCCTCCGTGTCTGAATCGACATAGGGAGCATCGGCAGCAGCAGTAGTCTCTGTAGGAGCACTCGAGGGGGCGGCCGTGGAAGCTGGAGCTGGAGTAGAGCCGGAACCAGAGGCAGAATGGAGGTCGGTGCGAGGCCTTTTGGATGAAGCCTGCACCTCCCCCTCATGAGGACCCGGTGCCGAGTCATCAGGGTCATCATGCCTCCTTTTGGAAGGCTGAGCCTGAGACCGACACATGGCCTCTAGTTCCCGGACTCGCTGCTGTAGGATCTCGATCTGGGCTTCCTGATCTCTGACTTGGGCGGAGAGGCGATCGTTCTGAGTCGTGTATGAAGAGATGACGAATGCATGTTCCGTCTCAGTAACGTAGCCTGGAATCGGAGGTAGTTCGCCCGAAGTCGGAGGGGCGAGCCTGAGGACGTCTTCAGTCTGTCGGTGGATCGGAGTCTCGGATGATGGGGCTACCTCAGAGTGTTTGCCCTTGATCTTTCGTTTGAGCTCGTAGAGCTCCGCATCCCGGTCTTCTTGAAGCTTGCGTGACGCCTCAAGATCAGCCAGTCGTTTCCTCTCTGTCTCGGCCAAGGCTTTCTCAAGTGCCTCGACCCGCGCATCTCGAGCCCGGTTGGCTTCCTCCACTGCGAGTAACCTGCTTTGGACGACTTTTAGGATGTCGTCCGAATCCGTCGGACCTAAAAGTCCCGTTGGTGCAGGGGCGGTTTTAAGGATTCCACCCGAATCCGTCAGGCCTAAAAGCCCCGGTGTTGCGTGAGCATCTTTAGAGACTTTGCTCGAGTCTGTCAGACCCTGTCCCGGAAGTACAACACCCGGTGCCACTTGGGCTCCAGTTGACGAGAAGAGTCCTATTGAGGTGCTCTCTCGGCCTGACGTCACCGCTGGAATGATGTTGACGGTGTCAGGGCTTCCGGTGGATCCTCGAAGGGCGTCACTCGACGCACCGACTCTCCCCGTTCCGGCCTCGCCACTTGGGCGGGCTGATGATGCTCCAAGTAGTGTCCTATCCAAGTGAACGACTTGAAAAGTCTCGGTGATTGGCTCTAGGACGACTGGTGCACGGAAAGAAGTCGAGAGGCGGGGCGGTTCCTCTCTCGTTTCAACACCAACAGACTCCAAGTGAGTGGTTGGTGGAAGTTGAGCTAAATCCCCGTGTAAAGATGAAACGACCATCTGTTGAGAGATGGCCGAGTGGTCGGTTGGGGCGTGCAAATGCGCTAGTTGGCGGCTAGCGTCTTGACCAGACACCGTAGGGTGCCCGGTCTCAGTGTGGGTTGCCTCTCTGATGGATGGACTCGAGATAAGGGATACTTCCGTTTCTAACCTGTGCGGCTCTACCTCTTCGTCCGCATTCTCTAATTGAGCCCAAAGCTCCCCTAGTTGGACCTCAACATCTGCGGTCTCTTTTTCTCTTCTCTCTCTCTCCTTTTCTCCCCTCTCTCTCTCTTCTTCCTCACTATCATATCTTCCCCAGCCGGTACTCACCTCGACTTCACCCTCTTCCTCACGACCGACGGTCCAGTCGTCTGATGCTAGATCCTCGGCAAGTACTGGATCGCCGGAGATTCGGTCGTCGTTGAAGGAAGAGGTGGCTTCATCCACATCAATAATCTGGGCCTTCCAGCCCTTCCCTGGTTCAGAAAGCTGGAACTCGGAGTCAGATCCGTAATCTATCATCTCTTCATCATTGGCTTCGTCATCGGGCTCACGACGGTCCGAAGGAGTGTGTTCGGGGGACTCGTGACCGTCGGAGTCATCGCCTGAGGGTTCGCCGGAGGGTTCACCTCCCTGAGTAGTAGCGGCCGCCGAATGTGGTGGTGGAGGAACGTGTGCTTGTTCTTGTGGGGAAGCTTCCACGTCCTCCCCAGTCGGTTGAGGTTGTTGCGGCGGTGTCGGCGATCGGCGCTCTTCCGATGACGAGTGGACTGGGGATTGTTGAAGAATCCCGGTGTACTGCTTCACCCGAAGTGACTTGTGAGCTCACGATCCAACTCGAAAGGAGATGTTTCCTCCACTACGGTGGGTGTACGAGCACGAGTGGCTCGGTTCTGAATCATCGTCTGAAAGGCTCCAGCTCGAGACGTGTGTGGAGTGGCGGACGTACCAACGATTCTACCATCTCCTCCCCTCATGGCAACGCTCATCACTCCCGAGCCAGAAGCTCCCTCACTGGAACTCTGGCCCGCCGTGCCTGAGGCACGGCCTCTACCAAGGACGGGTTGCACGTCTTGGGCAGGGCTCCTCGGCTCTGAGGAGTCCGTAGACGTGTCTTCTAATCCTATTGACACTCGGTACAACCTAACACTCATAGCCCTACGGTCCGCCATGTTGAGCACATTCTCGGGGATCGCCATCTCGACCTGTCCAGGGCGCATGTTCTTCTTATTGGCGCGGCCAATCTGTATGCTTTCGAAGCGGAGATGTCTGGATCGGCGTCTGACTTCGCGGTTCTGATCCATGTGATCACGAATGAGTAAGCTGAAGAACCGCATCCACGGGATGGATGTATGGCGAGTCCTACTGGGTCCAGCTCTTACGTCGTTAATCATGTCTGCCAAGAGCTGTTGAGCAAAGTCTATCCGTCATCCATAAGCAACAGCATGGATGACGTGCCAGAAGTGAGTGGAGGCTTTGTCCACGCCATGTGTCTTCGAAGAGAGCGTCCGGTTGAGAATGTTGAAAAATGAGTACCAGATCGGCGGCAGCATCCCTTGAGCGACTTGGGAAATCCCTTTTGGTCGGTTGTTTGCTGTGTAGTGGACCCCGAGAGCGAGCACTTCGCTGAAGAGTTCGGGTCCAGAAACCAGAGGGTCAAACGGGGCCTCAGAAGTGGTGGCTGGTAGACGAAGGACGCGACGGAGATCCTCCACAGTAATGACCAGGTCAGTGTTGTCCACCCGGCCGATGATGGTTGGTTCGCCGTCCCGGTTCTCGACACGCGAAGTGTGCCAGAACTGTTGCAAATAGATCATGGGGATCTGAGCAGTGGCTTGCATCGCGTATGCAAGGGGATGCACCCGAAGGATCTCAAGGACCACATCGTCTTGGACAGTGAAGTTCGCCAGGTCGACGAACCCGTTGTTCTGGATGATCTGAACGATGTTGTCCGGGTCGATAAGAGCTCGGTCAGCAGCATTTCCGGCAGGAGAAGTGGGAGCAATAGGTTGATCAGCCATTGCTGACACGACAAAAGAGAAGTTAAGTGTTAATAAGAATGCATCGTGAAAAGACTATACCCTCGACTAGACGCGAGTCGGAAAACCTCGAAAACCCATAAATGAGTATTTCGTATCTCCCGAGTCGAAAGACGAGCAAGCACATGAGGGGATGTTTTCCGATTCGGAAAAGGTACTTTTCCGAATCGGGAAACTGCAAACACTTAGAAAATTTTTGAGTTCAATAAAACACAAGTTTTCCGATTCGGAAAAGGCACTTTTCCGATTCGGGAAACTCCCACACTTAGAAAAAATATAGCAACACGAACAAGTAGGTTTTCCGATTCGGAAAACATGGTTTTTCGATTCGGAAAATGTGCAATACTTAGAAAAATTTTGAAAGACTTGGTCTCATACGTGATTCGGAAAACCTCGGAGACCCGTAAGGGTAATTCCATGTTTTCCGAATCGGAAAAACTTAGCTTGAAAACCGAGACACAAGTCGGATTCGGAAAACCTGATAATCCGATTCAGATTTATCTGGTTTTCCGAATCGGAAAACGTACATGAATACTCATCGTTGATGAATTCGGAAAACTTGAACATTCAAGTTTTCCGATTCGGAAAACTTGAATGTTCAAGTTTTCCGATTCGGAAAACGAGAACTGTTCGACTTCTTAACTAAAAACCGTTCACCGAACGTCGATCTAAGGCCCTAAACTATCAACATGCATCCTAAATCAGTTCATAATATGTTTCTAATCAACAGAGGATCGATTTAAAGCCCCGAAATCCCATTCCAAGAAGTTTGGGTTTCGGGTAAGTTTTGAAAAGTTTAGGCTTCGATCCGGACCTTAAAACAACAGATTAAGACGTTATAACTATATAAGGATTGATCGTAATCTTACCAGGAATCCGAAAACGTAATCTGATCGACGAACGGAGCAAAAACGAACGAAAGCGAATCGAGCGCGAAAGCGGTTACCGGGTGAGAGTTCAGAGAGAAAAAAGTGAAAATTTGAATTTTTTGTGAAAAGTAAATCTTTGAAACCGGTATTTATATTTTTACCGAATTACACTGTGTTTGGGTCAAAAACACTGTGTTTGGCTCTCCTGATGACTCTCTTAACCCGACTTTCACCTATTGGCAAAAACCACCCCTGGACTGAAGTTTCAAGGAAACTTACAACTAGTCCCTGAACTTGTAGTTTTAAGAAGTTTCAAAACAGACCCTGGACTACAAGTTTCACGAAAGAGCAAAACGAGTCCCTGAACGTTTAAGAATCAGAAAATAGCAAAGTTAGTCCCCGAAGTTGTAAGTTCAAGACATGTACTCTACCACCCCCTGAACTTTCAAGTTCACAAAAAGTTTACAAGTTCAGCGCTCGACTCCCGAGAAACGAGACTTACCTGGTACGTCTCGACAAGGTTTTGCGCGAGTTCTGATCTGAAGTAACCAGAAGTCTTAATGAGGATCCACACCTACAAAAGAAAGTACAATATGGTATCCAAGGTGTTGTGGATCCGAGAACGTCAGTAAACACACTAAACACTGATAACAAAACTTTGGACTCCCCCTTGATTCATGCAGTCGCTCAAGGATTATTAAAAACTCCCCCTACACTCATGCATTCACTATAAGAACTCCCGACTCCCCCTAGACCTCAGGCAGGGAGGTCTAGCATTCCTAACTTGCTTAGGAGGAAAAAGTGACGCTTCTCGTCAAACGGCTTGGTGAACAGATCAGCAAGCTGATAGTCACTCTCAACAAAGTATAGTTCTATATTACCTTTCTCGACGTGGTCTTTGATGAAATGATATCTAATGTCGATATGCTTCGTCCGAGAATGTTGAACCGGATTTGCCGTGATCTGAATTGCACTTTTGGAGTCGCAGTAGATGGGAATCCGATGCATGGTGTAGCCGAAGTCAGCTAGTTGGGTTTTCATCCACAGAACTTGTGAGCAGCAGCAGGCGGCGACTAATATTCTGCCTCCGCGGTGGATAGGGAGACGCAATTCTGCTTCCGGGATGACCAACTTACCAACTTGTCCCCGAGAAATTGACAGGCACCAGAAGTGCTTTTCCTGTTTAGCTTACAACCTGCATGGTCTGAGTCTGTATATGCAATTAGTTCAAAACCAGAATCCTTTGGGTACCAAAGGCCAAAATCCGGTGTGCCCTTCAGATACCTAAGGATTCTCTTGACTGCAGACAGATGTGAATCCCGTGGGTCACACTGAAAACGAGCGCAGACACCCGTGGAAAAGACGATATCTGGTCTACTGGCCGTGAGATGTAAAAGAGAACCAATGATTGCCCGATAGGTTTTCTGGTCAACCGGTTTACCAGAAGTATCTGCAGTTAATTGAAAATTTCTGGGCATTGGTGTGGCCGCAGAGTTGGAACCACCGAAATCAAATCGTTTTAAAAGATCTTGAACATATTTGGCTTGATTTATAAAAATGCCATCAGGGCGTTGTCGAACTTGAAGTCCTAAAAAGAACGTCAACTCGCCCATCATGCTCATTTTGAATTGGGATTTCATGGTGTTCTCAAACTCTTGGCACATCTCAGGCTTTGTAGACGCAAAGATAATATCATCCACGTATATATGAACGATAATTAAATCTTTACCTGACCTCTTGAGAAACAAAGTGGGATCGATAGTACCTTTCTTGTAGCCAACTCCTAGCAAGTAATCAGTGAGAGTTTCGTACCATGCCCTCGGAGCTTGCTTGAGACCGTAAAGCGCCTTGTCCAAAATGTAAACGTGATTCGGGAATCGAGAATCGACGAACCCTTCCGGTTGTTTTACGTACACTTCTTCTTGAAGAACTCCATTCAAGAAGGCACATTTGACGTCCATCTGATAGACTGTCATGTTTTTGTGTGCAGCATACGCTAGGAAGATTCGGATCGCTTCGATGCGGGCTACTGGCGCGTACGTCTCATCATAGTCGATACCCTCTTGTTGGCAATAACCCTTGGCGACCAGGCGAGCTTTGTTCCGGATGATGAGATTATTCTCGTCGGTTTTGTTCCGGAGTATCCACTTGAGGCCGATGATAGTCTTTCCCCATGGTCGTTCTACCAAGCGCCAAACTTTGTTTCTTTCGAATTCAGCCAGCTCCTCTTGCATGGCGATCACCCAGTCGGGATCGGTGAGAGCTTGCCAAACATCCGATGGTTCAAATTCACTTAAGAAACCCACCGAATAAGATCAGATTTTCAGTGTGCTTTGCAGATCGTGTGGTTACAGGTTGTGAGGGACTCCCGATGATCTGGGAGGGGGGATGATCTTTTGTCCACTTGCGAGTGTGTGGGTGAGTGACATAAGCTTGTTGGTTGTTGGTGGCGTCGTTCTCATCATGCACGGCTAAGACCTCTTGCTGGTTTCTACTTGATGACCCGGCCGCCAGATTATGCTGCGGTGATGCCTCCAACCGGGGCTCACGCACTACCTGAGCATACGTTCTCTGAGCTGAACTGGGTGAAGGTAGTGGAGCTTCCTCTGGGATAGGTGCAAGACCATGTGGTGGGGTCTGTTCTTGGACAGGTTCCGGTGAGGCAGATGATGAGATTTTAGGGGGGGAGACTGCAGTTGATTCTGGTGACACTGAGTTTGTAGATGTACTTGAAGAAGGCTCAGTGATGAATGCATCGGATGTCACGGAAGTAGAAGTTGAACCAGCATGAGCATGAACTACAATCGGACCCGTGAGTGTGGGTAGATCATAATCTGCGAGGTCTAAGAAGTCTAAAGCAGAGAAGTTAGTGGAAGAATCTGTGCTCGGTGGTGCGGTGAACAGTTCAGGAAAAGCTGCATTTACATTACTTGAACTAGCCACAGAATAGGTTTCGGTTTCAGAAAAATCAACATTTGAGCTTTCCAGGATGGTTCGGGTCCGTTTGTTGAAAACCCTATAAGCCTTAGAGTTATGTGAGTATCCGATGAAGATAGACTCATCAGACTTGGGTTCAAACTTTCCCAAATCATCCCGGTCGTTTAAAACATAGCATTTACATCCAAAGACTCGAAAGTAATCGATGTTAGGCTTACGCTGTTCGACCATCTCCTAGGCGGTTTTACCGGTCCGCTTGACGATCAGAGTCCGATTCTGCGTGTAGCATGCTGTTGATACTGCTTCAGCCCAAAATGATTGAGGAACTCCAGAATGAGCCATCATGGATCTTGCCGCTTCGACCAACGTCCGGTTCTTCCTTTCTACTACCCCATTTTGTTGAGGTGTGCGCACGGCTGAGAAGTTGTGAGAGATTCCCACGTCTTCAAGAAAGGATTGCAACTTTGCATTGCGAAACTCGGTTCCGTTGTCACTTCTCAACTTCTTCACTCGGCGACCCAAGAGAACTTGAATTCGCTTGATGAAGGCAATGATTCGATCGGCGGCGTCAGACTTGGCTCGCAGGAATTCAGGCCATGTGAACCTAGAGAACTCATCAACGAGAACTAACATGTATTTCTTTCTGGCTAAGCTCTCGGTTCTGGTAGGTCCACAAAGATCCATGTGAATCATGTCAAGGGGACTTTTGCTATTTGTATCCATCCTCGGTGGATGAGAGCTTCTCGTCATCTTTCCTTGTTCGCAAGCAGGACACAGTGTATCCTTGGAAAGGCGAGTCTCCGGTAGTCCCTTGACGAGATTTTTCGAAACCAGCTTGTTCATGTCTTTGAAATTCTGATGGCAGAGTCTTCGATGCCATAACCAACTGTCCTCCTTTGAAGCCTTTGTGAGCAGACAGATTGCATTCCTAGGATCAGATATTGCTGCAAACAGAGGGTGAGTCTGAGGGATTGAACGGAAGATGGTGGAGTAAAGATTGCCATTCCTTCGTGCACTAAGAATGACGTTGTTATCTTCATCATTCACATTACTACCGTATTGAAATTGCTTCACCCAGTATCCGTTGTCGCAGAACTGGCTGGAGCTGAACATGTTGAATCCTAACCCTTCGACATACCTTACATCTTTAATGATGTATTTCCCATCCGTGATTTTCCCATAACCCACCATTGGCCTAAGCGTCTTGTCGGCTGTTTTAACATATCCCTCGAACCTTTCAACATAGTCGAAAAGGAAGGATCTCTGACCAGTCATTTGTCTATATGCGCCGGAGTCGAAGTACCACACATGACTGACCTGCAAGACAATTAAGCTTGTTTAGGGACCCATTGCCAAATGGGTTCCTGTGGGTTAGATACAGATAAATCGGTCGGTGAAGTCCCCTTTTCGGATTTCTCCTTAGGCTGAGGAGACTTCACTGACGAGGAGGATTTTGCTTTTCCTCTTTTTCTTCCCCTTCTCTTTCGGGATTTGACATTAGAATTGGGAGCATAGAAAGAGTTAGGCACACCATAACGCAGGAAATTATCAAACATAAAGCACATGTCATTGCGAAAAGTATTAAAAGCATCGTTCAAGTTGCGATTAGAATTAACAGACATGTTCAAATTCTTTCCTACACTAGGTGGAACATAGCCTAAACCCGCACGGCTAGGACTATGTTTCTTAGGGAAAGCAGAAAAAGAGTTGTTCCTCCCATGATGATCCTTTCTTGGTGGCTTCACATTCGGTCCACCATCTTTCCTCCTCGCATCTGCATGATAAGCATGGTGTGAGTTAGATGACGGTTTTGTGGGAATGGAGTTACCACCTTTTCCAGATGACTTTTTAGAAAATTTAGGTTTAGTGGAACTGAAAGGTTGATTTGGTTGTAACTGAGATGTCTCACCCACTTCAAAGGAACTGGAATGAAAGTCAAGACTTTTAATGGGTTTGACTGAGTTACGAGCATCGTTAGACTTTGAATGCTTTTTCTGGAGTCCTTTGGGTGCGTGTGGCTTAACTGACTTACCCTTGTCAGTACCTACACATTTTCCACCTTCTGGGT
Source organism: Centaurea solstitialis (assembly GCA_030169165.1). Classification (NCBI taxonomy): domain Eukaryota; kingdom Viridiplantae; phylum Streptophyta; class Magnoliopsida; order Asterales; family Asteraceae; genus Centaurea; species Centaurea solstitialis. The sequence goes on along the minus strand of CM058045.1, from coordinate 71,738,382 downwards.
TGCTTTTCTCAGAAATAGGAGCTCGTGACTCAGCAGACTGCTCAGGTTTGACAACAACAGATTTTGGCTTCTTTGGAATAAAGCCTGAAGGATCATCATCCTCATCTAAAAACACCTTCATATCATATTCAACATTTGGATCTTGGACAGTCTTGGGTTAGGCTATCCTATGGTGTGAGTTAGGGGGTTCATCGTCATCTGATATTATGGAGTAATAGTCCTCAGTATCTAAGACAGGTTTTGGTTGGGGAGCGACTATTGGATGGTTGAGGATTGGAGCAGTCTTATCATCAACTGAGTCTGAAAAGTAGAGATTTTCAAGATTCATCACTTTCCTTTTTAAAATGGAGTTAGACACCCGTTGGTTGGTTAAAGATTGGCGATACTTTATTCTTTCATCATGATCAAGTTCTTTTAAAAGTTCAAAGTGGATATCTAGGATAAAGTATCGAGCTTGAAGATCCGCAACCTTGTTTTGAAAATTAGTGAAAGCTGAGGATGCGGTTTCACACTCTGAAGAAAGCCTAATTCTCTCAGCGTTTGCTTCGAGCAAGTCTTTTTCCAGATTGCGTACCAACGTGTCTTTCTCCGAAACAATAACTCTCAGATTCAAGATCTGAAGTTGACAAGCATCCAAATCCATGGCTTTTAACCTAAGAGCAAACACCTCCTTTTCTAGCCTGACTAGGTCGGGACACTTAGTTGCGGAAGTATCCTCGGGTGGGATAACTAAGGTCTCCTCTAAAAGTTCCATTTCCCTAGTATCATAGCTTGAGTTAAGGTCTGTGTAGTTGATGGGAGGCATTGCTACTCTAGGAGTTCTGGCCTTGATGCCTTCCCAAGTGGGTTCAGAGTTGGTCGGATCACTAGCCGGAACAAAGATAGGTCTATTGGGAGTAGGGCTAGTGGGTGGACTGCTAGAGGAGCTGTTCGTTGGACTGATGGTCGTGGTTATGGTCTCACCATTTATAACTTCTGAGTATGTGACAGTCTGTCTAACAAACTCCTCGGTCACATGTCCTCCTACTATGGCAGGTTTGGGTTTGGAGGCTGCCATATCCTCAAAGTTGTACAGATGAGAAGGTGCTTTATCTAAAACATGGTTTTCAGACAGACCTACGCCGGGTTTAGCTTTGTAAAAGGGATTCTTTTTGGCATGCTGAGTGAGGATACTTAAAGTCTGTTCAGATTGTCCTCTTTTAAAATTGTTGTCCTCAAGCTCTTGTATTTTTGAAAACAACCGAGTTCTCTCTTCCGAAAGTAACTGGAATTTAATGTTAAGCTCCCCATGATTACTGTTAAGTTCCTCATGGGCTTTTTGAAGACAACTAAGTTTGTTTGACAAATTGGACTCTCTAATGCCAGACTCAAGTGTTTCACGGTTATAGACTATGGTCAAATCCTCGAGAGAGTCTTTATAAATTGCACTGTCGATTCTAAATTTCGTGACAAGAGTCCTCTCCGATTGGAGACATCTCTCCAATTCACAAATTTTAGATTCTAACATTGCCACAGTGTCGGTTATATCAGGGATAGAGGATACCTCAGACGGATCTATGTCCTGATAAGTGCTTGGTCCAACGGCTTCTGATCCCTCGAAGTCAGCCATCAAACAAGGACCTTGCACCAAATGATCTTCCTCGTCTGAACTCTCCTCTTCACATACCTAGTTCTCTTCATCTACCATCAAAGCCACCCCTTTTTCTTTCTTCCTCATCAGTGAGGCCTTCCGCTCAAAGTACGCTGCATCCTTGTACTTGACGGAGCAATCTCGAGCGTAGTGTCCCAACTTTCCACACTTATAACAAGTGGTAGTGGGACTTGCGGCTTGTTGAGGAGTGGGGTTCTGGGTTATGGGACCCTGAGGAGGATTTGCCCGTTGAATTCCTTGATCATTGTGAATCGGTTGATCTTCCCTTTGAACATTCTTGGAACTGTTTCCCCTGGAATCGCCTCCGTGGTAGATGCCTTTCCCGTGATTCACTTTCTCATCTTGCCTTTGATCACCCCTATTCTGCTCATACCCGTATCCTGGCCCTTGATCTAGCCTTCCACTCTCATATCTTCCTCCATATCCAATCTCATATCCCTGACGTTCAATATACCCAGATTCCGGAGTGTATTGCCTCAAGCTGTTCCGGTAGTTGATGTCTGAGACTTGTCCTCTCCAATCTCCTTGATTACCTTGACCTCCTTGATAGTCAAGATAAGTGTTATCTCTTCTCGGCTGATCTCTGTATCTGCCTTGATCTTCTCTGAACCGTCCCAGGTTGTTCCTATAACCTCCTTGATCATAAACCTGCATACCCCCTTGCTGATAGCTTCCTCTCCCTTGATGTCCGTACTGACCTCTTTCTGGCTGATAGTGACCTCCTCTACCTTGCCCCATTCTTCCTCCACTGGGAAAACCGGATCCTCGTCCACGGTTGTATCCACGATTTGCGTTCAATCGTTGTACACTATGTGAGATGAGGGCAAGGGACTCGTTCACATGGAAGAGTTCATCATCAGAGATGGAAATGATCACCGGTTCGTCGGGATGTTGTACGCTTGAGCCATAGTTCAGGTTGAACTCTTGACTGTAATCTTCTGGATAGTACTGGGGAGAGACGCTGTTGTATGGCATTGGTTGGACGGGAGCAGTGCTTGGTCCTCCAAAGGGCACGGCCGACAATGCCAGAGGATCAACTGCTTTCTTGGAGCGTCCACCGGTGATGAATTCTTCGTGTTGAACCATCATGCTGAATAAGTCATGTAGACCCAAAGTTCCCAGATTCCGGCTAAGCTGAATATTGATGGCCATGTTTTGCCATTCTTGATTGAGATTCTTCAAGAACTTCACGTTCACTTCATACTTTGATTTCTCAACCCCAAGCCGTCTCAAGTCGTTGACGAAGGCGTTCAGTCTTTGATAAGACTCAATGAGGGATTCGTTTTCCCTAGCTTTGAAACCTTCGTAGGCATTGAGCGCGCTTTCCTTCTGACTTTCCACAGCAGTGTCACCTCCCTGCATCTGTTGTTCGATTTCCAACCAAACGTCTCGTGCGTTGGTCAGACTGTCCACTCTCGCATACATGTCGTTTGGGAGAGCCATGATCAGCAGGGTTAGTGCACGCTTGTCGATGAGATGTCGGGCTCTTTGTTCTGGGTTGAACATCTCAACAGGCTTCTCGACCACGTACGCCGGAAGTTCGGGACAAGTATCGGTTTTAGGTACGGCGGCAACGGTGACAGTCGGTCGGATAGGCCCTTCTCGAATGGACTTCATCAGATTTTCATCAAGCAGGTCAAGGAAGTGAATCATCATGCGTCTCCATTGTTGGTACTCGCCCATCACCAGGACGGGAGGACGAGTCTCGGATCCGATTCCGAGGATTTCCTTCGACATTTCTCTCACAAAAACAGACCTCCTTGAATGACTCACTTGGCTTAAAAAAAACAGGTTTTCAAAAAAACGGATATTTTGAGTGCCTCGGGACACAGAAAGCTTTGGGATTTGAAAGGTTTTAAAAGAAAGCTTAGTGTCGGATTTGAGAAATAAATTTGCAAGAGTTTTGGCTCAAAGAGGCGAAATCCGATCTGGAAACAGAAGTTTTCCGAATCGGATTTGGCTCAAAATACTAGGATGCGGAAAACAGCCTTTTCCGATTCGGAAAATGCAATTTTCCGATTCGGAAAAGTTAGGGTTCGGAAAATAGCTCAATTGGAAAAGTGACTTCTCAGAAGCGAGACCCCAAATCAGAGGCTCGTTTTCCGATTCGGAAAACAAGGTTTTCCGATTCGGAAAAGGAGAGTTCTCCTATTCGGAGAAAGTGCAATTTCCTATTCGGAAAATTTGAGCTGAAATTTCAGCTCTCGTATTCCGATTCGGAAAACCTGCACAGAAGTTCCGAAAATTCACTCAAAAACACTTAAAAACTCTTAAAAAACAAGTGTTAAGAGCCCCAATTTGTAGGAAGAAGCTTTTAAAACACTAGGGAATCACTTAACACTTAATATCACCCTTTTAAAACCTCTTTTTGGATTGAAAACCCAAAAAGTTTTGAAAAAACAAAATTTTGAAAACCTTTAAAACCTTTTTAAAGCACAAAGAAAGCCAAGGAATCAACAAGGTATGGCTCTGATACCTATTGTTGTCCCATAAAACATAAAGAAGATGAAGAAATGGATTGAAATCATGCTTGAATTCATCAAAGCTTGAAGGTGCTCAACAATGGAGTATTTTGCCCAATTTGGTAAATATGAATTCCAATACCAAAACCCTAAACATCCTTTACCTTATATAGGTAGAAGGAAGTTACAAGAAATGTCATCAAAGGCCCCCGAGGTTCCAAACCTCAAACAGGGGCACAAACAAAACATAATGTTTACAAACTAAGGAAATTAAGCTAGAAAGCTATTAAAGATAGTGAATTCTGACTCTTCACAACAAGAGGTCCTACATCTTTCTTTATTATCGTGCTCCTCCTGAGCTTTTATTGCGTTGTTGTACTCCTCCTGTGATAGATAGGCGAACGCAGAGTCCCAAGAGGTACGAAGAGGAATTTTTACTCTTGTACTCTTGAGTCGCTCTTTCACAGCATCTAAACGCCCATCCCTGTTCACAGCAGTAGAATTGTCAGGGTAGTTTTCTCCTTCAGAACGAGGAGAATTAGAAGGAGGAGATCTAGGGGAAGAGGCAAGGATAGAGAAATCATCAGAGATGAATTCATCATCTGACGATAGGATTACGGTTTCAGGAGGGGTTTGGTGATTTTGGGTTCTAGAAGAAGAGGCTTCAGGGTTAAAGCGGGTGACAGGATGTAAAGGTAAGGATTCAGGGTTTAAGGGTGTAATCCTGAAAGTCATTCTGCTTAGTTCAGCTCGTGTTTGTTCCGATGGACTATTCTCCATAAGGCGAATAATCTCACCAGTGACAGAGCCGAAGTTAACATCCTGACATTCGGTTTCAGGTTCGGTTTGGATTTCAGGTTCAGGGGTAGGTTCAGATGTTGGTTCAGGGGTAGGTTGATTGGGTGGTTGGTAGACAACTATCTGAAGGTTGTTTGAGGGTGAGTCTTCAGAGGAGATATCGGTTATGGTTATGGTTTCAGGGTTTGGTTTGGTTTTGAAGATGGAAGAAATAGGTAGATGTCAGAGGAGGAGGGAGAGGATGGAGGAATGGACATACCAGGAGCACCAGGGTTCTCCCCCTGAGATTGTGTAGGCCCTGGAGTGGGCGTTGATGCGGCTAACTTCTCGACTATGAAGTCGTCTTCATCATCATCATCATCTTCATCGTCGTCGCCGTTGGTTCCCCCAGCCTCGTTGATATTCTAGTTGGTGGAGGGGGAATAGACGGAATGGTCTCCTTGACGGTGAGGTGGCTGTCTCTCCCCCTCAATAGGTGCCCTGGATAAGGCAGCTGTTGAAACACACCTCTGAAGGAGAGAGGCCATGTTCGTCTGGAGCTTTCTGGTGATGAAGGAGAAGCTGATCAGGGACTGAAGTAAGTCCCTGTCAGCGTTGGTGAACACTGGCGGTGGTGGAGGAGCAGTGGTGATAGCATTGACGGCGACGGAGATGTCATTCAGCTTCTCCTGAAGAGCCCGGAGCCCTGCCTCTTGGGCTTCCAACCTCTGCACCACAGCATCCTGAAAGGAGGTGAGAGTGTTGGAGCTGTTGTTTACAGCAGTAGAAAGAGCAGGCAGAGCAGTGGCCTTCATGTCCTCGATGGACGCCTGGAGGGAGTTGGAGGAGGTGGCCACTTGGGATACCTTGTCGTGGAGATTGTCCAGACAAGGTATATTCAGTATCACGCCAGTGGGTGACGGAGTGGCAGCAGTGGCAGCAGCAGTGGTAGTGGCAGCGGCGGCTTCAGCAGCAGCAGTGGCAGCCTTTGCAGAGGCAAGTTCCAGCTCCAAGGCCTGGAGACGGGCCTTGTGCGCTTCCTCCTGCAGTTGTAGTGCTGCCCTGGCGTCCTGAAGTTGTCGTTCAGCGGACTAACGCCTGAGTTCAGCTGTGCTCAGCTGACGCTCAGAGTCCGTGAAGATGAACTCGTCGAAAGGATCATCCTAATGAAGTTGAGGATGTCCTTGAGAAGCTGCTCCCAATGAACCTGTATTGATAGTAGCTAAGTGAGTACTAGAAGACCCAGTAGCTTTCATAGAAGAAGAAGAGGTAATGTATTGCTTAAGTATATTACCTGAGGCCTGAACGGCATCAGAACGACTGTCGTCCATGTTTTCTGAGTGTTCTAGGAGAACAACCTTAGGTTCATGTGGTTGGGAGCAGGAGTATCTGCAGGTAAAGAAGTTTTAGATAAAAGGGAAGGTCTATTAAATATTGCAGGAAGAGTGAGGTAATATTTCTTACCAGCAGCTCCCTGCTTCTTTTTCTTCTGCGCCTTTGACTTGGCGCGCTTGGGAGGAGGAGGAGGAGAGGATCCAGATGGAGGTGGGCGCTTCTGGAGCGCTGAAGAAGTAGTTGCAGCTGGGGAAGTCAGTAATGGGTTAGCTACTGACATAGCGTGCATAGGAAAAGAAGAAGATGGTTTGGATGAGATAAGAGAAAACATACCTTGAGAAGGAGGGGAGGCGAGCTGCTCTTCTGGGTCCTATTCAGGTTCAGGGAGAACCAGGACGGCAGAGAGAGGTACGTCATCAGGACGAGGAGGAACCTGATCCAGGATCTTCGGTCCGATGGCGTAGTATATGAGAACAAGACAGATGTCCATGAGAACAAGACAGATGTCCAAGACTGAGGAAAGAAAGGGCAGAATCAGGTTCCTAGTCAATGCAGTTGGAGGAACTGAAGGTATGTATGCTGGTTGGTCTGATAAGAAGATAGCAGAAAGGTACAATAAAGAGAGAGATGCTCTGCAGAAGAAAGAAGAAGAAAAGGAAGTAGAAGAAGAAGAAGAGGAGATTCCCTTAATTCAAAGAAGGAGCAAAAGAAAACATGATGTGCCTGTGGTTGATGAATCAGAGAAAGAGAAAGAGAAAGAAGCTGAGAAAGAGAAAGAGCCTGAGAAAGAGAAAGTATATGAGGCAGAGAAAGAGAAGGAGGAGAGGAATGAAGAGAAAGAGAAAGAGGAAAAGGATGAGGATGCTGGTATAGAGGAAGGTGGGTCTCAACCTTCAGAGCAACAGAAAAGTGGTGATGCTAAAAGAAAGAAGTCCATAGCCCACAAGAAATCAGCCAAGAAGCTGAAGCTAGTGCATGATTCCACAGGATCTGAAATCATTGATTGGGACTCTCAAGAGCAGGATAAGCAACTTAGTTGGATGGTTAAGAGCAAAGGAGGGAAACTGGATTCTTACAGGTCAGTCTATTACATGTTTTCCAGGATGAGCATAGCAGACTTAAAGAAAATGTATGAAATTGGCTGTGTAAAAGATCCTAAAGGAAAAATGGAGGTAATACAGTTCATTGAAGATCTTAAGGTCATGTTTGCTTTTGAGAAGTCCAGAGATGACTATAGGAAGAAACTGACTGAGGTTACTTTTGAAGCTTTTGGTGGAGTTAGAGCTACAGCTTGGTGCACATTCAAGAGGAATAGGGTGGTATCTATCATTTTTCATACTAGACAATGCTACTTCCTGCTAGACAAAAGATATGATTTTGATCATTGTCTGTGCACAAGTCTGCTCAGCATTGGGAAAAAGAAATCTCTTCTAACTGAACTGGATAAGGAGTTTATTGAAAGAATTAATCAGATGATGATGTAGTTTGATGATGACTTTGACCCTGAGGAGGTTGGTGTAGATGATGGTGTGGTGAAGAACGTTAAGGAATGGTTTGTAAGGGACTTGAATGGAGTATTATACTATAAAGTAATATGGGAAGATGGAAAAGCAAGCTGGGGAGGAATATTGGCTGATATTCTAAAGGTGTGCACAAGGGAGAATCTCAAGGAGATGTATGAGATGGGGATGCAACTTTATGGGAATATTCTGGAGCATGACAGTGAAGAACCAATCATTTTGAAGATTAAAAGTGCTTTAGAATGTTTGTGTTGGTTATTTGAGCCTTCAAGAGTTGCAAATCTGATGAACCAACCATGTGAAACAGTTAATGAGTGGAGATTGTTTGCAAAATGTGGTGTCTACTCCTTAACAATCAATGGCATGGACAAGGAGTACTTTTTGTGGATGGTGACCAGGTTCATGATGCTTAAAGACTACAGGGTATGGATAGAGTAAAGCTGTCAGATCATCAAAACTCTCAAGTGGGAACTGAGCTGGTCTTGAAATTTCTTCAACAGTTGCAGAACTTAAATGTTCAGGGATGAACAATTAAGTAGGGGGAGTTTGTTGGGTCATTTTGTGTAGCAGAAGTATCGGGTTGATTGAAGATTGTTAAGTTTGGTTATTACTGCTTATTTGAAGTTACTGCTGCTGATTGATCATCAATGCTGCTGCAGTATTAATGGAGATACTAGAAGACTTAAGTGTGATTACTGCTGCTATATCAAGTTAGTGTTGCTGATTGAAGACTTAGAAGCAGTAATGGTTACTACTGCTTAGGAGTTATTACTGCTACTTGTTATTGCTACTCGTCAGTTTGACAGTTTCAATTAATGCTTCTTTTTGTTACTGCTGCTTCTAAGGATACGATAAGGAAACAGAATCTGTTGGAGCGATAAGGAAGTGATTCCGAATATCTTGGAATTAGTTTAGATGATTTGTTTTCCTTATGGTTATCTTGTAACCAATATATATAGTTTGTTAGGAAGAGATTACAAGATATCTTTTGTTTTTTGAGAGAAAAACAGAGCCTCAAGAAATTTCCTAGCAATAGAGAAGTGTTGCTCGTCTCTGAGAGAGTTGTTCTTGTAGATTGAGGCTTTGTGTGTAATCTTGTGATTAAAAGCTTTGAATGAAATTGATCTTTGAAGTTCACCGTTTGATTTCCAATTAGAGTGTTTATTCCGCAACTTCTCTAATTTGTTTTCTGAGTTGTTTATTTCTTGTTACGAAATCGATCCTGACAAACATTATTTTTGAGCTTATTGTGTTTCAAAAGGACCGCTAACCGAGTTAGCCGGTAAACATCGCCACCGCCGACCTAGAACCACCGTTGCCGCCGTGAAGAACCAGTGTCGTCGTGAAGAATCAACGCCGTTGTCGTCGGCACCGCAACCATCACTACCACCGCAAACCATCACCATCACCGCAAACCATAACCCACCGTCGTCGCTGCAAACCACCACCGCCGACCCAGAACCACCGTTGCCGTCATCAAGAACCACCACCGCTGTCACAACCACCGCAAAGCATTACCCCACTGGAACCATCAATTTCGTCCCACAAAGTTCAGCCGCCATCCACAACTGCCGGTAACCGGTTGAGCAAGTCCATACATACAATAAGCTCAAAAATAATGTTTGACACATTCAATAGCATGTTTTATAGTTGGATACATACAATAACATTTTGGGTATAGTTGAATACATTTTTTATATTTTTGAAATAAATTGCAGAATATCGTAGCAGGTGATCATCCAAGTCAATAAATTAAAAAAACCAACATTGGTCCAATTATAAGAAAAAAATACTACATAAATTAGAACATACACCGTAAAATATCGATTTGTCCACTCTTTGCTTCGGCTGACAGAGCAGGGGAAAATCAAGATTCTAGTTTAGGGGAGTTAAAAATTGACAAAGGAAACTAATTAACTTGTCGATTTAAGACATTGAAACAATATGTTATTATAATACACTACATCTGTCCCAAAATTATTGTTCAGTTTTAACTTTTAAAAGTCTTTCTTTTTCGACTTTGACCTTAAATATTATTTTTTTTGTTATGTAATACTTGATGAAAATTATACCAATGGAAATACATTAAATACATAACCCATTCATATATTTTGCATTAAGTATTATATAACACAAACAAAAATAATTAAGGTCAAAGTCGAAAAAGAAAAACTTTCAAAAGTCAAAACTTGACAATAATTTTGGGACGAAGGGAGTATATGTTATTAATGCTCGTTTTTACAACTCTCATTAGATTTTGAGAGGAACTATTGTGTGTGATAAATGTGTAGATAAGAACCAAGAAGACAAAAATAAAACCATGAATAAAATGACTTTTGTTTGTAAAATATTAGAACTAAGAACTAAGATCAATTTTTTATATCATAATTTTAATCAAAGCTTAAATTATGTTTTTATCAGTAGACTAACATTTATTTTCACTAATATGTTACTATAACGTGAATATAAATATCAATATAGTATTATATACTTGAACGAAAAATAGATTTCACGCCTCTTTGACGAAAAATGACATCATGAAATTCCACAATCCAAAAAATGACATTATAAAAAATTTTAATTATATATTTTTAAACTTTTTATACTAATATTAATATAGAGTTAGTCTTATTTGGTTTTTGATGAAATAATGTTTTTTAGAATATTTATAATTAGTAAACACAATTGAATGTTTTTTCCTTTCAAAAAAAAAAAACATTAAGAATGTTTTTGGTAATAAAAACGTGTTAGATAATAATATTTGTGTAAAATGTGTGTTAATGTAAATACAATAAAAGTGTTTTTGATGATAAAAATATAAAGACTATAATTTTTTTGTAAATTCATTTAAAGTGCTTTTAAAAATAAAAGTACAGGGATCAGAATTTTTATCTAAATACAATAAAAATGTTTTAAATAATAAAAATATGAAGTTGGAACTTTTACATTAAAATATGATAATGAAATGAAAAATGGAAGAAAAAATAAAATCAAAAATCAAAAGAAGATTATCAGTTAGAAGAAAGGGGGAAAAGGCAAATAGACATGCAGTGTCCATGGATGGAATCAAAATGGATCTATCAAAATATATATAGAGGCTATCAAAAATTAGTAACCTCCTAAAACTCCTTGAAAAGTTAGAAATATCCTTGAATCAGCAAGGTATTACCGCGAGTTCATAAAAATATTTCTCAAGATCGCGATTTCTCACACGAACCGCTATACGATGTTTCGCGTGTTCCCGTTGGTATGCTTTGGGGTGGGGTGGGGTGGGGGGGTTGGAATGATGTTAGTATATAATAGTCATGGTGTTTTGTTAGTTTGTAGTTAGTTGGCAAAGTTGTTGGGTGGTTTCTATTGTCAACAAAGTGTCTATGCTACCAATTACCATCAGCAAGTCTATATGATAGGTGACCATATGAAAATAAAACCTTTGTAATAGTGCTGTACCATACTATCCATTCAATATGCAATGCACATTAACAGGAAGTTACAAAAATACAACATAACCATAGTGTTGTTTTGTATTTATTCAATTGCCCAAAATTAAGTCTTCATGCATCATACAAGATGGCCAGTGCCACTCTTTAGAAACCGTAGACCGAAAATCCTCCATCAACAGTAATTGTTTGACCAGTGATGTAAGAAGCAGCCGGTAGACAAAGAAAGGCCACCAAAGATGAAACTTCATTTGCTTCCCCAAGGCGTTTCAAAGGAGTTCTAGATTCCACATCACGTGTAAACTTTTCTCCATCAATGATCGTCTTAAGCTGAAAATTTCAAACGAGCTTGAATTATAACACGGAAACTTAACAATAACAAAAGTGAAAAAAAAAGGGAAAGATAAAGGCATATAAAATAGTACCTTTTCAATTAGAGATGTTTTAATGACCCATGGTGCTACAGAATTAGTCCGAATATTGTCTACAGCCCATTCACATGCTAAGTTCTTTGCAAGTTGATTTATTGCACCTGTAGATACAAAGCGAACAATATTACAACCCTTCTTTCTTGAGCCATTTATATACACACCGAAACGCAATCATACCTTTGGTAGCACTATAAATAGACCCAATTGAAGTATGAAGCAAGCCTGCAACAGAAGAAATGAATACAATGCTTCCAGCTCCAGAATCCTTCAAAAGGGGATGTGCAAGTTGACACATATGATACGAAGATTCCAGATTGGTAGACATGATCATCGAATAGTCCTCCGGGGTATACTCTGTGGTAGGTTTCGGATAGTTTGTCCCAACATTGTTTACCTAAGAGCAGTACGTAATTCGTAAAGTCATTAATTAAGTTAAACGTAAAATCCAATAAGTAAACGGTAAGAATTATAATAGAAATTGGAACGATTGGGGCTTGGAGCCACTAATATGATGAACGCATTGGCTGATAGAATGAAATCTTAGTTAGGTGTACACTATTAATTGTTAAATCAAAATGTTAGAATCTCTGGTAAAGCGGATTCAAGGAATAAAGAAAACTTATTTTTTGAACGGCAAGTTAACACACACGTTCCAACGTTATCGGGCCTCCTTACGAGCAATCCTACTAATTTACGGATGAACCCGACCGGTAGGTTTTAGGGCCCTATAGACCAACCCAAACCGGTCCCGAACCCGGCCCCGAAGGACAAGATCCAGAGTCTAGATAACTCAGGAAAGTGTCATCCGTGGGAATCGAACCCTAGTAGTGTGGCTTTCACCTCACACCCCCAAGGATGTTACCTATCCAACTGAGCTAGCTAGCCCTCTTTGATAATTAAGGTTGCGAAAGAACAATGTGAATTACTATACCAAAACTACCATAAAAATGGTCGTTAAAAATGGGATAAACATAATGCGTGGGGTAGTGTTTGTTTGTCCAAAATTGAGCGGTCCCGGGTTCGAGCCTGGGGCATCCCCGTAGCCAAAACCGCCGAGTGAGTCAGGTATGCTCCCTACATTACCAAACGGGTAGACGCGATGGTGAAAATTGTGAAGGTTTTTTTATGGCGATATTAATCTTAATTACTCGATTGCTTGTTACACAATTTATAAATGATCGATCCAAAAAAAGTCGTGCAAAGTCTTGGATCGATCCAAAAAAAGTCAATTGTGATGATTCGTACAAATAATACACTTTTCTAAATCACATCAATTTTTTTAGCATAACATATGAATTGAATTACAGCATCCATCATTGCAGGGGTTAAATTAAATCAACCTTTTATTGTTTACTCTTTGGAATTTTCTAATTTTTATCAAGATATTAATTACCTTTTTTAATTATTTTTGTAGATTCAGCAAAAAAAAATTGAACGGCATGGTGCAACCGAGTATCATTGTGCCACCATGGCACCAAGTTACGATGATTCGAGTTCCAAACCGGTAATTAAAGTTCGAAATGGAATAACTTACAAGGATGTCGAGCTTGCCGCAGAAAAGCGAAGAAGCTTTTTCAATAAGTTGTTCTCGTTGGGGACGAGAAGACAAGTCGCAAACCGATCCAGTGACTTTGAAGCCTTTTGCAGACCATTCTTGCAACTGTTGGTTAAGTTCAGCCTCGTTACGTGAGCAGGTGTGCACCACGGCCCCTAACTCCGCCAGCTCCTCCACCACCGCATACCCGATTCCACGTGTACCACCCGTCACCAGAGCAGTCTTTCCTGCCAGGGACCATCGGGAATTTCCGGCAGCGGTCGTCATGCTCAAAGTTTGTTTATTGTTTCTATTTTTAGATATCACTGGGGCCTAACGTGGAACCATTGGTCCTCTTTAAATAATACATCTTGTACTGTATATAAATTTGACCAAATTATTGATACGATTAAATTATTGAAACGAATTTCCTGGAAGTGTGCGCTATAATATTAATAGTATTATTTTATACTTCTTCTTTATTAATCTTCATGTGGTAGTTGGAGCTATTTCTATATAACTTTAATCAACTTTATAAAACTTCGAATATTGGTAGTTAGCTAACCATGAGACTTTTAGTAAAAAACGATTTTAGTAAATGTATTGCATTTGTTTTAAGGGGGTGTTTAGAGCATCTTCAACAGCACCCTATTTTAGAAAAAAACTATTTGTTGTTCTGTAAAATGCTCCAACCGCATATTTCATTATCTAAAATAGAGATTTAAAGGAAAAAAATAGAGATTTAAAGAAAAAACTTCTAATATAGAGAATTCTCTGTATTTTGGTTGGGAGGTGAGAGAAATACTTTTTTATTCAATCCACCAATGAGAATGAATTGATATCATTTTTACATATAAAAAAATAAAAAATTTATTTGGATCATAAAAGTAATGAATATTTAGATAATATAATTGATCTTCAAGTCTCTAAAATAAAGAATCTGTTGCAGTTGAATACAATTTATTTTAAATATTTTGACTTTTAATTCTCTATTTTAAAAAAGTTTTAAAGAATCTGTTGGAGATGCTCTTAGGATATGAATCTATGATTATGTGTTTTTGTGAAAGTGTTTATCAACTTATGTGGTGTTAAAACGAAATTTTATAAAAAGTATTTGGACTAGCTTAACGATGTAGCAAAATATAATAAGTTGATAAGTTGTTTTTTAAAAGGTGTTTAAGATTGTTTATACATGTAAAATAACTAAAAAGTGAGAAATTGTTTCAAATAACTCAATAAATTAAAATATACTCCCTCCGTCCCAAAATTATTGTCCAGTTTTGACTTTTGAAAGTCTAACTTTGTCGACTTTGACCTTAAATATTTTTGTTTGTGTTATACAATACTTGATGAAAATTATACCAATGGAAAATACTTTAAAAACACAACCCATTTATATATTTTGCATCAAGTATTATATAGCACAAACAAAATATTTAAGGTTAAAGTCGAAAAATAAAGACTTTCAAAAGTCAAAACTGGACAATAATTTTGGGACGGAGGGAGTACTAATTTATCAAGAGGAATGGGAGTTATAAACAGGTTTATAAATAAGTAATCCAAATACCCCGTCAATACGATATCATCATTTACGGAAAACTCTCTCACTAGAAGGTTTATCAAAAGGAATGGGAGTTATAAATCCCGAACAAGTTTTAATTGTTAGACTATCAGTAACACAACCCTCTGAGCCTCCAAGCTCACTCTATCACATCAACGTCATATTAGCCTTAACATAAATCCACTATAAGCCTCCTGGAGTCCTCTCTGTTTGACCCACTAAACTAAATACCCACTACATTAATTTTTTAACTAAAAAAAGAGAGAGAAAGAGAGTAGAGAGAGATAGACAGAAAGGATAAATAGGGAGAGAGAAAGAGAGAGCATGGAGCTCGGGCTTCATCTGTGTGGGAAAGCCGATTTCCCGAGCCCGCCACTAGCCCACGGATTAGAGTATTCACGAAGTTGAAAATTCATGAGGAACTCTTGGGAGGGACCACTTCTCCTCCACGGCTCCACCTAGTAATTAAGATGAAGAGGTTTTATCAAAAGCCATTTCATGTACTAAATGATAACCGCATAAAAGATTTTATCAAAAGTCAAGTCCCCTCCTCCATTATAAACCATCTAGAAAGTCCCCGTTCAAAGTTCTTTTGGGGCGGCTGCAAGGATAAAAAAAAATTAATCATGATTTCTTGAAAGGACGTAATAGTTTTTAAGGATTAGGGACATAGTTAAAAGAAATTTTTGAACGACGGCACCGTTTAACTATAAAAAATATATATAGAGATTTTTTTCATAAAGTCTCGCGTTTGAGTCTTGTTATTACAAATTTTTTAAAAACATAATAATATAATATTAAAAGCTAAAACACTAGAAAAATGAGCATGCCAAGACTCGAACTCAAGACCTTTCCTTTAAAAGGCAAAGAACTAACCAACTGAACCAAAAAAATTGTGTTTTTATTGCATTTTCAAAATATATATGGTGACACACAACAATTAATACGGTGACACTTTTCACAAACCTATATTTTTTACACTATGACGGATACGGTGGCACGTGCCACCGTGTGCCCTTAATAAGATCCGTTAAGGATCAAGGAGGTTTGCAAGTTGGGAGTTTCAAATCTTTTAATTTGGCCCTTCTTACTAAATGGTTGTGGAGACTAAAGACAAACAATCATTCTTTATGGCCAGATTGAATCCCTTTTCTCAAGATTCTATCGAAGAAAATAAATCATAAACAAAAATGAACCCAGATAACACTTACCAAGTAAAATTATTGTCTATTATGTCAGTTGGATGGTTGAGAATCTTATCCGGTAAGGTAAGTAAATAACTCGTAACTTATATGTTTTGTAAAAAACAATGAAGTAAGTGAAATTGAAATAATATCAGTATTCAGTAAGTTACACTTTAGGTCCATGTAATTGCGACAAACTATCAAGTCTCATCTTTATTTTAAGCAACTATAGTCATGGCGGTATATGGTTGTCACTTTCTTACACTTTTAGTCATGGTGGTTGTCATTTTATTTCATTTTTACTGCGTTGCTAACTTAAGTTAAAAAAAAATTATTATAACCATTTTAAAAATGGCATAACACCTAGCTCTTAGCCAAAATCTTCCAAAAACTCACGTTATAGCCATAATTTCCTCCCCAAAAAAATCCTCCCCGGACGAAGATCCCTTTTCCAACCAAATCCAACGATTTATGCTCAAAACTATCTCCTCCCCAATGAATTCCTGCCCAAATTATCTCCTCCCCAATGAATTCCTCCCCAAATCATTTCCTCCCCAAAATTGAAATTTTCAAAAATCTGTCTGGGACGGATATGTGTGGTGCAGAGTTGTCTATTTTGGTTAGAAATAAGTGGTTTTGGCCGGAAAAGAGGATTTCAGCCCAGTAAAACTTTTTGTGG
Source organism: Centaurea solstitialis (assembly GCA_030169165.1). Taxonomy (NCBI): domain Eukaryota; kingdom Viridiplantae; phylum Streptophyta; class Magnoliopsida; order Asterales; family Asteraceae; genus Centaurea; species Centaurea solstitialis. The sequence goes on along the minus strand of CM058045.1, from coordinate 71,721,808 downwards.
ACCAAAATAATGGTTATTTGGTGAGCTTTAGAGATTTTAACTAAAAATTGTTACACCATTTTAGCAAAGGTTATTTGGATCTTTTTATAGCTTTTTATTGCTTTTTGTTTTTGTTCCGACACCAGCCACAATCAAACACCCTTCCTGGCTCCAATTAGAGGTGCACAGAAAATTCGGTTATCCGATTTTGCGCAAAAACTATCCGAATCCGGTTTTATAAAAACCGAATTTTTTCAAACCGGATCGGATTTTTTTCAAACCGGATTTTAACCGGATTGGATCCGATCCGGTTTGATCGGATAACCGGTTTCAAACCGGACCGGTTTTAAATCAAATCGGTAATGTCTATGTGGGCTTACTGCTATTGGGCTTAAAATCCAAATGATAGTCTGATTACTGATAGATCAGGGCCTAATGAGTAATGAGTATTGAGTAATGATAGATCATTGTGAATTGGAGCCCAAATTTTATGGGCCTGAAAGTCCAAGTGTCCAACTAAGTCAAAGTCAGTAAGTCTAATACTCTAATTCAGCTTATATTTCAATTGAAAAAAAATCCAAGATACTTCCATCATGATCCATCCTTCCATATGTAATTCGCTGAGCCCAATTAAAAAAAACCACGGCCCATCAAAAAATCACGACCAATTCAGATTAGATTTCAATTGAATTTTCTGAATTTTCTAGCCCAAAAAAAGACCCAACAGAGGACCGATTAGTATAAATCCGGTTAAAAAAATATCAGGTTTCAATCCGATCCGAAACCGGTTCCATCATATATGGATTTTTTCGAAAAAACCGGTTGAAATCTGAACCGGTTTCTAACAAAACCAGTTTTTGACAAATCCGGAAAAAACCGATTTAGTATAAATCCGATCCGGATCGGATAAAAATCCGGTCGTGTGCACCTCTAGCTCCAATGAACTATAGGCCCAATCCAATTCGAAAACCAACGGAACCAAAATCCAATCTTCCAAGCCCATAAGCAAGTTTACATATGAAACCAAAAAACATAATAAACTAAAGTGAACTTCTTCGTCAACGGTGTTGTGACGGATTAGTTATTGCTCTGGAGGTTCATACTTCATAGCATCCTAACTGAGTTCAAGTCTTTCCGTGCCCTTGCCTGGAAACATTTAAGTGAGACCATGTTTAACCCCTAAAATTATCGGAGAATTAATCGGGCTTTGACCCAAACACCCTTCCAAACCTTCCCAAAAAAAAGTGAACTTCTTTTAAGGAAATATGATAAATAACATCGGCTATAAATCTTCATCGGTAGAAAAAATTAATAACACGAATATTTAAAACAACGCCACCATGTTGAAACCAATAGGAAGATGACAACACTTGTTCCTTTTTACATCTGGAGCTTTGTAAACTTAATCCAAGTAAGTGCCCATGGTGCACGTACCACCGTATCGTTCCTCTATTGTAGTGTAAAAAAGTATACGGCCGTGAAAAGTGTCACCATAGTAATTTGTTGTGTGCCACGATATGTATTTTGAAACAACAATGAAGATATAAGCTTCCCTTGATATAGTTTGTTAGTTCGTTGCTTTTCAAAAGGGGTTAAGTACACCAAAATGTATCCAAGTTGTCACATTTTATCATTGTATGCACGCAACTTAACTTACCATTGTATGTACTCAACTTAAAAAATTTGTCATTTTTGCATATTCAGTACATTAAATGGTAAATTTTTAAGTACATTAAATGGATACATAGAATGATAGTTTAGTACATAGAATGACAATTTTGGCCGGCACGGGGCGAAGCATGTTCACCTCGTTACTACCCCAAACCCCGGAAAAATCCGGTAAAGATCCCTTGTTGGAAAGTAAATCTAAATTCTAATTAAAACTATTGTGTATAAATCGGAAAATTGATAATCTTATAATTTGTATCGATTCATACATGAAATGTTGTTAAAATGTATGCCAACGTTAATATCTAGAATTAGATTTAAAGGCAAACTAGATAATTATCTACAAATATTTGTAGTTTGAATTTTACAAAGGAACATGATTTAATTGTGAATTAATAGATGACTAAATGGTGGGCCGGACTCTTAATCAGGCCTGAAAAATAGCCACGGCAACTGGCCTTGTGTAACTGGTCCTCGGCTGGACGGGCATCGACTTAAAAAGCCTTAACCGGTTTACCTACTTAAGGATTGTACCTTTATAACCAGGTCTTAACTGAGCCTCGGATAGGGCCTTGTCTTTAACTGATTTTTTTATAACACATATAAAACTTGAATTATTTTATAAACTAAATTTATTTTATAAATGTAAGTGTAAAAATTTTCGTGTAGGAATAACAAATACGATAACGAGATTGCAATAATGCAAGAATTGTAAACGTTTTCTTTGCGTTTTTTGCGTTTTGTGTATCTAACCACAAACCTCATACAAGATATATATAGCAATGATAGACTTTTGGAACCCAAAAAAGAGTAAAAAAAGGTCAAAAAAATGTTAATATTTTGAATTTTTGAAAAAATTACAGAAATGCCACTGACCGAGCTTATAACCGGGCCATCGTTTTGACCGGCCCCGGGCCTAACCGGTTATGTCAATCCCCTCAAACCCATGATCGGGCCTTGACTATTAATTCGTTCTTAATTGGGCCTTGCCGGACTTTCCTTAACCGGGTCTGTTGGGAGTCTCGGTTCCAAATAACAAACAGTAACCGAGTTGACCATGCCTGTTTGACCATATCGAAAGAATAAAAGCCATGACCTCGTATTAATATGTACAAAACAAAATTGTAGTCAAAATTGTTAAATATACACTGTATAATAATAGCTACAATTATTGTCATTGTTATATTAATAGTTAAAATAGTCGAGGAAAGAGAAAAGCATTTTAAAAAATGTGTAAGTTACACAAATCGTCCATGTAGTTTATACAAACTCTCATCAATTGTCATCTAAGTTTTAAAATTATACTAGAGCCCCCATGTTTTATTTGGGTACTCCTATCCAAAACGACCCTACAGACCGTCAAACTCATCCATCAATGTGAGTGTAGTTGTGGATCTTTTTTCCCCTCTTCATTTCAAGAACACCCAAACTAACCCTTAAGACCTCGTGTTATACTTCACCCGAGAGGCTCGGGTTACTCTCGGGTCCATCGGCAAGAAACAACAACACCATTACACCCAATACAAAAAATCAAAAAGATAACTTCGTTAAATTTTGTTGTGCCTAATTAAATCAATGGATAAAAAATAAAGGCAGCCACCACACGAATACCATGGGAACCATTAAATATTTCTATCTACTATATAGTGTGGAAAGAAGGGATAAATAGACATTTTTATCCTTCCTTGCCAAAATATGGGTAATTTGGCAAGTATATATGTTAATTACACTCAAACCATAACATTGTCAAACCCATAGTTAAGTACATGTGATGTGACACATAGACATAGTTAAAATGTTTGCTATTTTTTATAAGAAGAAAAAACAAGTATGATAATTTGACATTCAACCTTGAAATAGAAAATAAAAATCAATGCATATCAAGAAATTTTTACTTTCTTACAAAAGATTATACTACCTTATATAGGAGCTAAAAATTAAACCTGAATTGAAAAACATAATCAAGAGCAACAAAATCTAACAAGATTACGAATACTCTATTACATCAAAACCTTGGTCGGGAATATCAAAACCAAGCTTCTTCATCTAGGCTTTTTTATCTGTCATTGTAAAAATTTAGAAATCCAAGCTTAAGAAACTTGTACTGTGGTGGTGGCTGCAACAGAGGTAGAACAAAAAACTTGATTTGCATGAACTAAGAGGATATTTAATGGTAAAGATACCGAAGATTTTCAACCTATTCAAAAAATCAAGAAGACGACTTTCTTAAAAATACAGGCAGCCATCACAGTAGTACCATGGGAACCGTTAAATATTTCTATCATGTTCAGAAAGAGGGATAAAAAGTCATTTTTATCCTCACTTGCGGCAATGCATGTTATGGCACCAAACACATCATTTTTAACCAAGTTAGTCAAAGGGACCTAATTCATAACAAAGTACAAACCGCGTGTGTATATTAAACATTCACTAAAACATCGGGGACCAAATATGTAACTAACTAACCAGCTCTATACATTTATATACATAGCAATTGCTAGAGCATAGTTGAAAACAAAAGAACAAACCAACATATATATATAGCATGACAACCACCAGAAAATCCCGATGGTCTTTAGCCGGAATGACCGCTCTGGTGACCGGTGGTACACACGGAATCGGCTATGCCGTGGTGGAGGAATTGGCCGAGTTAGGAGCCACCGTGCACACATGTGCTCGCAACGAGGCTGAACTTAACCAACGCTTACAAGAATGGTCCGCCAAGGGTTTCACTGTTACTGGATCCGTCTGTGACCTTACTTCTCGTCCCCAACGTGAACAACTTATCGAAAAAGTCTCGTCGCTTTTCGGTGGCAAACTCAACATTCTAGTAAGTTCTATTTTTATTTTTTTGTTCATATGATTATGTGCTAGCTAGATACTGTTAACACTTGAACACAATTTGAAAAATGATGCTATGTGGTTCCATTTGTGTGGGTAATTGGTAAAGTTGATGGTATTTTTGATTTTTCGATTATATAATAGATTAAGGGCCGGTGGGTGGTAATTAAGAAGATGGCTGAGGGTGGCGGCCTGGTGGTGGGTATTAAATTAATAATTTTCATTTATCTTAAGTAATCTAACATTTATAGATATGTTTGTTTAATAAGAAAAAAGAATACAAAACAATAAAAAAGAACGAAAATACCCTGTCACTTTTGGGATCTCAATGACGAAATCCATAACAAAATATAGATGATAAAAAGGGATTTGGTAGCCTAACCAGTGGTCGATAACATATTTGGAAGAGACAGTAGATGACATATTTATCCATCCGGCCGAGTTTGATTCATGGGATGAGCATGTGGCGATACCCTGATCATGAGTCGGCTTTTGGGTCAGTCCATAGTCACCGAGGATTATTTGGGTGCCTGTATGGATCCCAGTTACCTCGTCGACTTCGTGTGTGGACGCGTGCATGTGTTATTTGTCGTTCAAAAAAGAAAGGATTTTGTAGTTTCTTAATTATAACGACTAAACCCACAAAATTTGCACAACAAAAAGACAAAATTAGAAATTTAATATATATAAAAGGAAAATGGAGTATGTTGTTATCATATCCCTAAGCTTAGGTACAACACACATCAAAACTAACCCACTAAATCTCAAGCTCCCTAACTAAAAACCACATCAAAAAAACCCACATTTGATGATCTATCTACTCCATATCCCCTGGTTCTCCCAACTATTTCTACCCTTCAATCCCAAATTCCCCTAGATTCTATCAAACCCCCAGATTCCCCAATCCAATTTCATTCCTAATTCAGTCGAAAAATCAAATCGATAATAAAGAAGAAGAATCGAAAAGGTATGATATTGATTCACTTAATAGCATCTATTTAGTTCACAATTTACAGCCGCCATGAATTAGAATATGGTAACTCTTCAGATTTCGGATCTTTGTGGAATCGTTGTTGAGTAAACGGAAAATAAATTGGGGGTTAATGATGAAGAGATCAGTTCGACCGATATTCAGTTTAGTCTTTCTCGTGGCCGCCGCCATCACTCTCTGCTTTCGAATCATGGTTTTCAGCGGCAACGGGAGAGGTGTTTTCGGCGAACAATGTCGCCGGAGCACCTCGGCACCCTTCACCGGTGTTCAATGAGACGTTATTGAGGTTCGCCGCGGTTGATTTAGCTAAAAGTTCGTTGAGGCAAGACGTCGAACAATTGGTAGGCGGTAATTTCAGAGGTTCGGTAAGCGATGTTAAACTTTTTAATACAAAATAAACTAATATGATCACTTAACATAAAGTAATGTAAAAATGGGTATTATGGAGTCTAGTCACGAAACAATTTAAAAATAATATATCATAAATCCTTTAAATATTTCAATTTTAACACATAAAGATTATATAGCTATTCTTTTCTCTTGATCTTTGCTTTAAAATAAACCATCATGTCAATTTAACAAATACTTCATTTAATAAAACCATCATGTTAAAAAACAAAATAGAAACCAACTAGATAAAAGACATTTAAAATTTTAAACCTTACAATAAACAAATATTTCATTTTGTAAGACCATCATATTAAAAATAAAGTAGAATCCAACTAGATAAAGTAGACATTTAAAATTTTAAACATTACATTGTAATGATTTGATTTTAGAATGTTATGGGTTATTTTCAAATATTGAATAAAGTTGAAGGAAATACGTGTAAAGAAAATTACCCACTTTGCATGTAGTCTCTTTTACTTGTCACAATGTGCCTGAGTTCATGTATGCGTCCTAATCACATGTGACAATACATGTGAAAGAGCCTATTGGTATGCAGACAACATGCCTTACGAATTAGGTCGTGCTAAAGGTCGCTTGCGTCTCCAATCTAGAATTACATGTAATAGACTATAATATCACATTAAAAATATATTTATATTATGCAATAATACACGTGATAGGGCCTAATAAGGATGTAATTAGAAAACGCTACAAAAAACTCCTGAAATACTACTCCAACTACTGTTTCAATAAGCTAGCTAATGGTCCATCCAAACATGTACTAGCTTATAAGACCATTCGTTATGATATACCCGCTGAGGGCGGGTAACCTCCGGGTAGGACGGGAACACCATTACGCTCATAGCGGGTAGATGGCCATCGGATTCTAGAACTCGACGAGGAAAAGTCAACTATAATAATGCATTGAAAATTTTAATAAACTCATAAATTGATACTCCCTTTGTTCCAAAAATAATGTTCTCTTTTGACTTTTTAAAGTCTTCCTTTTTCGACTTTGACCTTAAATGTTTTTGTTTTGTTATATAATAATTGATGAAAATTATACCAATGAATATACATTAAAAACAAAATTCATTCATATATTTTACATCAAATATTATATAACACAAAACAAAAATATTAAGGTCAAAGTCGAAAAAAACTTTAAAAACTGAAAAAGTGAACAATTTTTGGGACAGAAGTAATAACATTTAACTTAAAAGTACATATTAATTTTGGTTCATGTGGTTGTCATTCATTGTCGACAAGGATGGAGATGGATCAGCAATGATAGTTGGTCCTTCTATCTCTTTCCTACTCACATTATTTCATACCCCTTTTACTCTAGACCCTACTTATACATGCACGTGCACCTATCTATAGGGGTATGAATAGATAATTCTTATTATAATTCATGTATAAAATATATTTTCATTTTAAGTAAAATATATAGAAAAAACCAAAACGCACCCTAGGACTTAACTAATAGAACAAACCACAAGGACCAAACCCAAAAGAAAGAAGTAAAAACGATGTATGAATAAAAACAAGGTTTTAATACCCGCGCTTCATCGTTGGTTATTATGTGTATAACGTTTTTTGTAACCAAAATTTGAAGTTGTAGACGATTTAAAGTTATTGAGATAATTATTAATTAGTATATTAACCAAATGGGGTAAACCGTAACTTTTACAATTTGAATAATAGATTTGTATAAATTTTTTATTATTATAATAAAATTTTGATTAATGAGTTTGATTAAATAACGTTTTTAGCTCTTTTACTATTTTTTGAGTAAACGATGATTAAAGTGAACAAGTATTATAAGTCTAAGAGGGTAAAATGTTTTGACACCTATTTCAAGATGATCCATTTTAATGACTGGTAAATTTCTAAATTCCAAATTTTTTGCATTTTCCCTCTATAATCTCAAGATTAAGATTATATACGTATTTTTAGCGTATTTAGTGTCTTTTAAAATTACACGCGATACCTTTATAATTATTAAGTTAATTTATTTTTTTACTTTATTTTTTTGGATTTTTAACATAATTGGATCAAAAAGTTTGATTAATGAGTTTGATTAAGTGACCGTTTAACCTGTCAACTCTTTTTTAATACATATATACATATAATATATAACAAAATAATTAGATAAAAAATTTCAATATTAGGCTCATTTCTAAAGTATCGACGATACGATTATAATGACGTTATTTGTTTATATTAAAACAAAGAGAGAAAGAAGATGGTGATGAATCGGTGGAGAGAAATATGTAGCTTATTCTGATAGATTATTATTTTATTATTATAATAAAAGTTTGATTAAGATCTTTTTAACTGCTCAACTATTCATGAATACATATATAATTGTGCTATATATATAATAAAAGTTTGATTAAAACTTTTTGACTGCTCAACTATTTTATTTTTATTATCAAGACCTTTCGAATGTATCTACGACACGATTATAATGACGTAATTGTTAAAATTAAAACGTACTTTTTAAACATATTTTGACGAATATACGACATATGACTAAAACGTAAAAGAAAATATAAAAAAATAAAAGGTATAAAGTGAACCAATATTATAAGTCTAAGGGGGTAAGTCGTAACTTTTACAATTCGAATTTATTATAATAAAATTTTGATTAATGAATTTGATTAAATGGCGTTTTTAGCCTTTTTACTATTTTTGAGTAATATATAATCGTAATATATACGGTATAGAATACGGTAATTAGATCAAAAAATATTCAATATTAGACTCATTTCGAAGGTACTGACGATGCGATTATAATGGCGTAATTTGTTTGAATTGAAACACGTTTTTTTAACATGTTTTACCCGGTATACGATATATGGTTAAAACGTGAAATGAAATATGGAAAACTAAAAGGAATAAAGATTATAAGTCTAAGGGGGTGAAATGTAAATTAATTAAAATATTATAATTCTGAACAATATAAAAAATATTAAAAAAAGATTGTGAACAGTAAGAAAATATTAAAAAATTGCAAAAACACTATGACAAATGTAAGTTTATATAATGTAATTAGTTTAAAATAAGAGATTTAGACATTGAGAGTCAAGTTTTCTTTGCAACTCACAACTAAGACCATCCTTATACGTAGATTCCTAACTCAATCGTCACATCAGTTTTTCACTATCTTACCTAAACCAATCAAATCTAACTCAATCCATCTGTTGAGCAATGTCCCACATCGGACACAAAGTGAACTTGTAATATGCTTATAAGGTTCATGGGCTACTCTACTCATAGCCAATTGGTTTTGAGTTGGAACACCACAAACTTACATGGTATAAGAGCAAAGTTCACCCGTAGTTGGTCAAAAAAAAAGCCGCACGGACTCTACGTAACCCAACGTATCCACACGTGAGGGGGCCTGTTGAGCAATGTCCCACATCGGATACAAAGTGAACTTGTAATGTGCTTATAAGGATTTTGGGCTACTCCACTAATAGCCAATTGATTTTGAGTTAGAACCTTACAAACTTACAAATAATAATGACAAGCTTTGATGTGACATCGCTATTATATTAAAGGCTAGTTATAATCGTTCTAAAGTTTGACTTATTTAAAATTTCTATTCAGTTTATATAACTTTAGTTTATTGGATGTCATGCGGTAGGCGTCTTAATACACGTATTTATAGAACTTATAGTTTATAAAATTAAAAGAATTACAATATGTTTACCTAACGTTTATAAGTATTTTAAAATAAAATATTATATTAGCGATTTTATATAATATTTTTTAAAACAATATCATATAAATACAAATATATAATAAAAATAGATTTATATAACACAACTACAACGTTCTATAATCTTATTGTAATGTTTTTAAATAGAATGATTTATAGTTTGTTTCTAAAAAATTATGTACCATAAAAATCTCTATTATATAATCACACATTTTAAACATTTTATAAAACTAATTTTATTACAATAAAATAGCATATTTAATCAAAATACTTCATTTAGTAACAAAAATACAAAGCATTATCAATAAACTAACGATTAAAATCCACCACATCCATTAGACCATCCACACCGGAACCATTGGGTAGCCATTGGCTACACCCTTGCCGATCGGTTCCATCGGCAACACTATCGAGGCCGATCGGCTTGGGTTGGTTTCGGTTTGGTCTTGCCGATTTGGTAGAGGCCCCCACCCCACCCTCCCCTCTCTCTCTCTCTCTCTCTCTCTCTCTCTCTCTATCTCTCTATCTCTCTATCTCTCTATCTCTCTCTTTCTTCTTTTTTTTCTTTTTTATTAATTATTTAGATTGGGTTGAATGTGGATGGTGTAAGTTTGTGGGGTTCCAATTCAAAACCAATTGGCTATGAGTGGAGTAGCCCAGGACCCTTATAAACATATTACAAGTTCACTTTGTGTCCGATGTGGGACATTGCTCAACACGCCCCCTCACGTGTGGTGTTCTTTATGCCTAACACGTGGATACTTTTTGGGTTACGTGGAGTTCGTGCGGCTTTGTTGACCAACCACGGGTGAACCTTGCTCTGATACCCTGTGAGAATATGGGGTTCCAACTCAAAACCAATCGGCTATGAGTGGAGTAGCCAAGGACCCTTATAATCACATTACACGTTCACTTTGTGTCCGATGTGGGACATTGCTCAACATTATTAGTACACTGTTTTAATAAAGATCATATTGTATTTGTTGGAGACAAAAATACTACAAGAAATACTTGATGTTATGATAGATGCATTTGCAATTGATGATACATATTACAATTATATTTTAGATAGAAGCAAGTCCTCTGTTTTATAAACGAGAAAGTCAATAAGTTAAGTCGACGAGATAATCATACATCATTATTTAAAGTATATCCTACATTCTAGACCGATGTGCCCTTGTAGTTTATGTGCCTTTGGGATCGGATCGGATCAATAAACATGAAACATGTATATATGTATGCCTTCTTTATGTTCTTATTTATTTTGTCATAGTTCTTTGGATGATCGATTTTAGTCTCTCTTTGTGTATATCATACCCCAGGGGTAGTAGGCAACTTATTTGTCAAATGTTTGGTGCCACCAAAATGAGATTGGACAGTTTGTCTACATGGTAGTGTTTGACAAATTAAGCATGACAAGATAATATTGTTATAACGACCTGATTGTTTATAAATGATAGCAGTATGTTCTTGATATTTTGGTCTAGCCATGCCATTTTCTTCTATAATACTATTAATGGCTTAATTACCAATAATTGGGTTCTTAAAATATTTTAGCAAACTTTTGCATTTTACAAAAAAAGTAATTCCATTGAGTGCAATCTGTAGATAAACAATGTTGGAGGGAATATTGTGAAACCTACCTTAGAGTATTCTGCAGAAGACTTCTCAATACAGATCGCTACCAATTTGGAATCTTCTTTTCATATGTCTCAACTTGCACATCCTCTTTTAAAGGCTTCTGGAATTGGAAGCATTGTGTTCATTTCTTCTGTTGCAGGTTCCGTTCATACTACTGCTGGATCAATTTACAGTGCTTCCAAAGGTATATTTGCATAATACAATTTAGTACTACATAGAACTATATAATGGCTCTAGAAAAGGGGTTGTAATGTATGTTTTACTTTTGTAGGTGCAATAAATCAACTTGCAAAGAATCTAGCATGTGAATGGGCAAAAGACAACATTCGTACCAACTCTGTAGCACCATGGGCTACTAAAACTCCGCTTATCCAAGATGTATTATACCTTCATTTTGCTCCTTTTATTTCATTGATAACGTTGAGCCGCCTTGTTATTATACAATCAAGTTTGATGGGAAATGTTTATTTTGTGCAGTTACTTGCTAATAAGGAGGTTATGGATCATCACTCATCTAGAACTCCTCTAAAACGTCCTGCAGAAGCGAATGAAGTTTCATCTCTCGTAGCTTTCCTTTGCCTACCTGCCGCTTCTTACATTACTGGGCAAACAATTGCAGTTGATGGAGGATTTACAGTTTATGGGTTTTAGTAACAAGAAATCATAACAATCAAATTGTCTCTTCATGTTAAATTAAGATGAAATCATTCACAAAGTGACAATAATAGTAACAAATATAAACGAATAATTCATCATTATTTCAACACCTTGTTGTTTTATGGAGTTTTGTATCCTTACCTCCCTTAGAGGGGGTATCAGTAGGTACATATGTGTGGAAAGGGAGGTTAACATTTAACCCGTAGCACAATATTGTTTGGTTTACCCCTAGATTTAACCAACATGTAACACGCTATTTTGTTTCTGGCATGGAACAAGTCAGGGGCGGACCTAGCTTGTTGGAGACGGTCGCACGTGCCACAATTCCATTTCTTCGTCGTAGTGTAAAAAATTACAGGTCTTGAAAGGTGCCACCGTATTAATTTGTTGTGTGCCACCATATATATTTTAAAACTGTAATTAAAACATAAGTTATCCTTGGTCTAGTTGGTAAGTTCCTTGCTTTTCAAACTTGAAGTCTTGGGTTCAAGTCTTGTTATGCTCATTTTTTACTAGATTTTAGTTTTTATCATTTATTATGTTTATCAAAAAAAGTGCTTCCAATAAGACTAATTTATTGTATTTATCAAAAAAAAAAGTGCTTCCAACAAGAGGCTCATCTTTTACTAGATTTTAGATTTTATCATTTATTGTATTTATCAAAAAAAGTGCTTCCAAAAAGACTCGAACCTAAGACTTTACATTTGAGAAGCAAGGAACCAACCACTAACCCAATAGAGATTTTATGAAAAATATTTATGCATATATTTCTTATAGTCAAATTGTGCCACCATTGGAAAAAAAATTCTAGTTCCACCCAAAGGGCTCATGCTAAGAGAGGTATCTACGTTCTTATAAGGCATGATTAGTTCGCCTCTCCAACTGATGTGGACGGACGTTACAATCCTCCCCCTTTCAGACACAACGTCCCCATTAGTAATGGCCAAACGAACTTGAACCGAACCGAATCGACGGAAAAAACCGAACCCGACCCTAGGCCAAACCGGTTTTCGGCCCGGCCCGATCCAGCCCGGTTTACAACCCGAAAGCTGGGCCCGGTTTGGGTTTTACCGAAAATCTTTGACCTGAACCGGTTCAAAAACCGTTGATTTTAAGGTTTAACAAAATTCGTTGATTTTAAGGTTTTAACAAAATTCGTTGATTTTAAGGTTTTAACAAAATTCGTTGATTTTAAGGTTTTAAAATATTTTTTTAAGTGCATATGGTTTTTAACAAATAATTGTAAGAAACATTTGAAAAACATTAGAGCATCCACAATGGTGGAACCTCCAAAAACCCTACTTACCATATGTTTTCCTGTCACATCATAGACATATCAACAAACTAAAAACCTCCTTAAAACTCTACAATGAAGATTCTTACAAAAACCTTACTTCCCTTCTCTTATTTATAATATAACTTTTATTTATGTAAATTTTTATGTACCAGAAAAGAAAACTATTAAAAACTTGGGTTCTTATTTAAGCACATGGATTCCAATAAATACTTGTAACTGTATAAAAACTCGTGTTTCATAATGAAGGTTCTTGTAAAACTCTATAAAAATCCTCAGGAAAAATCTTCATTATGGATGCTTTTAGACTTTTAGTTGCCTAAACAAAATAAGTATGTCTATATTTATGCTTATGCAAACAAACAGACAGATAGAGGTTTCTGTTTTGTTTTTGTAATAGTATTAAATATTAATGCTTGCAAGATGTGGGAAAAATCAAATATATAAAATAGAATAGGGAGAATACGTATCAAATTGAAAACCAAAATACAACCCCAACTCGATATCATATTCAAGAAAATTAAACCCAAACCATTTCGAATGGTGGGCCAGGAAGATTGGCCGAAGAAGTGGGTAAACTACGACAAGGTCTTTTCCCAACCTGGTGAAGTTACATGTAACGGTGTAGTATATTAAATATATAAATATATTTTATATAATATAATAAACTTTTATTATTTTTTAATATGGAAAAACAGAAAACACGACTTTTTCATATTATTTTTTAGAGTGAATTACACTTTTGATCCATATGGAAAAACAGAAAACTTTTGACTTTTTCTATAACATAACTTAATTGAGGTTTCTTTGGAACATTCATTCGATTCAAAGTAGACATATATGCAATAAGTATAAAACAAAACTCTTTTGAGGATCTTTTATATGTATAGAAATATACACAACTCAATGCAATAAAAAATCAAAAACAAATCAAATATCTCATAATGAAAAAAATGAGATTTCTTAAGTATTGATATACTTAGGCTATGTTTGGCAAGCGTAGCTTATAAGCTAGCTGGTAGCTGATAAGCTAGCGGATAGCTGATAAGCTAGCTGTTGATTGATAAGCTTGCTAGTAGCTGATAAGCTAGCTGTTGAACAAATTATGTTTGGCAAAAACTAGCTTATGAGTATGTAAAATGACCAAAAAGGGTACCTTTGAATTTAATAATTAATATTAGGGTTTAGTTCCCCAAAATGTATCCAACTTGTCACCTTTTGCTATTGTATATACTGTACTTCAAAAATTACCAATTAATACATCATACTACCTAAAACCTAACATTTTGATGTATCTGACCTGCTATCAAAGGTTACCAGCCGGTCACCCCCCCCCCTCCGGCGACTTTTCCGGCCATCCGGTCATCTTCTCCGGCGACATTCCGGCGACCACCATTTTTCCGGCCACCACCACCATCTTTTCCGACGTCTTTTCCGGCCACTACCATCTTCTCCGGTGACTTTTTCGACCACCACCGTTTTCTTCGACAACTTTTCCGGCAACCACCATCTTCTTCTACGACTTCCCGGCAACCACCATCTTCTCCTACGTCTTCCCCGCAACCACCATCTTTTCCGACGATTTCCCAACGACCACCATTTTCTCTGCAACGATGCTGATGATTTCGGACAATGTACAACTGTTTGCGGATTGGAGTAAGCTGGTGAGTTTGCAGAAGGGTTGATGAAGGTCGCCGGAGAAGATGGTGGGTGGCGGAGATTGACGTTGCCGGAGAAGATGGTGGGTGGCGAAGATGGAGGTCGCCGGAGAAGATGGTGGGTGTCGGAGATGGAGGTTGTTGTTCGTGCTAAAAGTCTCGCCGGAAAAAGATGGCTTCTTGCCGAAGGTTGCCGGAGAAGATAGGTTTTTGCCGAAAAAGTCTCGCCGGAAAAAGTCTTGCCGGAGAAGTTGACCAGGTGGCCGGAATGACCGGCTACCGGGTTTACAAGTCATTTAGTATTTAAAATGTTAGGTTTTTAATAGTATGATGTATTAAGTGGTAATTTTTAAAGTACAGTATATACAATAGCAAAATGTGACAAGTTGGATACATTTTGGGGAACTAAACCCTTAATATTAATAAGGGTATAATTGGAAAAAGCTACAATAAGCTTCTCATAAGCTACTCAAAGTAGCGTTTCAAAAAGCTAGCTTATAAGCTAGCTGATAAGCTAGCTTCCTGGTACATGTTTGGATGGACTAGCTTATAAGCTAGTCCAATTATACCCTTATTAATATTAATTATTAAATTCAAAGGTACCCTTTTTGGTCATTTTACATACTCATAAGCTAGTTTTTGCCAAACATAATTTGTTCAACAGCTAGCTTATCAGCTACTAGCAAGCTTATCAATCAACAGCTAGCTTATCAGCTATCCGCTAGCTTATCAGCTACCAGCTAGCTTATAAGCTACGCTTGCCAAACATAGCCTTAAGAAATCTCATTTTTATCATGCATGTAATGATGTAAAAAAAGTAAAAGTATTGATTACAAATTTACAATAAGCATTGGTTGCATGTACATAGGAAGTAAAAGGAAATAAAAGTATTGGTTGCATGAATACAAGAAGTAAAAAGAAACATTGGTTTTCAATAACACGTCACACTACTATTATCCTCTTCATCGAACCCGTTGGTTCAATAAGGACCCTTAGAGCATCTACAATAGGTAACACTATTTTTTACTCTAAATGTTAAAAATACTGTAAGATTTAGTGTTATTACTAAATCTTCTCCAATGGGTAACACTATTTTTTACACTAAATGTCAAAAATAGTGTAAAAAATAGTGTAAGATTTAGTGTTATTACTAAATCTTCTCCAATGCGTAACACTATTTTTTACACCAAATCCTTTTTATATTAAAAGTAGTGTAAAAAAATAGTGTAAGAAATAGTATTACACCAAATTTAGTGTTGCACTATTCATCACACTAAATTTAGTGTAAAAAGTAGTGACCCCATTGGAGATGTGAATAGTAACATTTACACCAAATTTGGTGTTTAGTGTAACATTTGATGACCCCATTGGAGATGGTCTTAAAGATCAATAAATTTAAAGAGTTTTAAATTAATGAATTTAAAAACAACTTTGAGACTTAATTCACCTCCAACTATTCAAGCAACGACAAAACTATCTTGAAGATGATCAATTTTTTATCAACTGGAAAAGTTTTTCCAGCTCTTGACCGGTCTTCGGGTCGTTTTAGGGGCGAGTTAATATTTACGAAATTTTGGTAATTTTGGTATGTAATTGACCCAAAATGCATGAATATCATATATGGAAAAAAAATACCAAAATACGAGTTATATATAGGGTTAGGTTAAAGGAAAAACCTTAAATAAACAAAAAACCGAAGAAACACCCCTATAACCCTCCATTCGAATCATATACATTTATGTTGCTCAAACAATAACACTTCCTTTTATTGTTGAATTCTTTCGAAGTGATTGGATCATTGGATGTATAGTCTTTTAGGCATAATAATATCAGATATAGTTGTTTGTTTCTAACATTGGTATATGTTTGATATTTGCTTCAACATTTACAAACATCACCGGTCATAACAAAAATTAGTTTGAAACCATAACCCTCCATGGTAGCACATTAGATTCCAACCATTATATTTGAATCTTTGTAAGATCTACGGAGCGATGGGAGATTGTGAAACAAAATTTCCCATTCTAGCTATGGCATGTGGCTTACTTCATAGAAAAAGACATGATGCTCCGTGTTTTGGTATGCAGTTATGCATTGTTTTTATCAAAGTTCTTTAAAAGCAGATAACTAAATTCTCAATTTTGCCGTTCAAAAAAAAATCTCAATTTTACCCTCAATTAATGCACAAGGATTTAAGCCTTGTGAAAAAAGAGAAATTCCATAAGGATAAATGTGTCATTTGGTTGCCAAAAAGATGTAAAAATTATGAATGTCTAATATTGTGTGACATATTAATTGTGGACATCTACATTGTAACAGGGGGAGTAATTAATAATTTTTGTTATTTAGGCTATGCGTATTGCCCTTGTGGGCATGTGGGGTGGTTTGGGTTGGGATAAGGGGGGCTTCCTCAACGGGTTGGGGTTCGGTTTCTACAAACCACTCAAGCCGCTCTTCTCCCTCTTTCACACTCTTTTTTATAATTAACATATATATATGTATTGGGTATTCGGTTTGATGGGTTGTGGTACTTGACAAAGTGGGCTCGGTAGACTTATTATGGGATTGTGGGTAAAGCTAATGTGGCCCTGATATGGCAGAGTAAACTTGTGGGCTCGGTGGGCTACGCTACCGATAGCCTTGGAAGTAATATCTACTTGATACTCTTTTCTAATTATAATTTTTAACATTTTAACTAAATTACCAAAAAGTACTGTTATCTTCTATTAGGAATTCTATAAAGACATTTAAACATTTTAGGGGTCCCATAAACTCATTGTTGTTGTTGAGTTATGGCATTAGTAAATTAGTGGATTAGATGGGTATCATCAACCATTAATGATTGTGCCTTTTCTTTCTATTTGCAATTTAAAATTTCTCTTATAACCCTTAATAAAAGTTGTAATAATTTTGGGTTTTTATTTCAAAATGAAATGTTCAATAGATCACTTTATTACACCCAAACAATTCTCTAAAATAAAACTCCTCAAGCATTATGTAAAATGACAAATTGCATTTAGAGACCGTTAATCGTAAATCCTCCATCAACAGCAATCGTCTGACCATTAATGTAAGAAGCAGCAGGTAGGCAAAGGAAAGCTACCAAAGATGAAACTTCATTTGGTTCTCCAGGACGTTTCAGAGGAGTTCTAGATACCACACCATCCATAAGCTCCTTATTATCAAGCAACTGCATAAAATTAACTATTCCCATTAAGCTTAATTGAATCAAAGATTAAGAAAACATAAACATTATTAATAGAAAAGGCCAAGATTGAAGGTATAATACCGGTTGGACAAGTGGAGTTTTAATGACCCATGGTGCTACACAGTTTGTTCGAATGTTGTCTTTTGCCCATTCGCATGCTAGATTCTTTGTAAGTTGGTTCATCGCACCTAGACACAGAAAAATGGGCATTACCTCTTTGCTTACACATGCTAAAAAGAATTATGAGACTTTACCTTTAGTAGCTCCGTAAAGTGACCCTGATAGAGCATTAACGAGACCTGAAACTGAGGAGATAAACACAATGCTTCCAGAACCAGAAACCTTTAAAAGAGGATGTGAAAGTTGACACATATGGTAAGACGAATCCAAGTTGGTAGCCATCATTATAGAATAATCTTCAGCAGTATAGTCTGTAGTAGGTTTCCATATGCACGTCCCAACATTGTTCACCTAACACAAACGAACAATACAGAGATAGTTGTTGGAGATGCTCTTATCATTTGTTGAAAAAGTATGTTTGGGTAACTAATCAATAAAAAATAGGCATTTTAGACAAGCCAATTAAGATTAGTGAAAGGCCTTGGACTTTATAAATAAATATATGGATAGGCCCGACCAATATTTATTTTTTCCTTATAACTAAATTAAATAGTATTTTTTCTATGGAGCAATTGAACCACTAATATAAATTGTGTCTAAATAGTGTTTAGACGGGAAAATATCAAAATTCACTAACCAGAAGATGACACGTATCACTCAAATTACTTATTTATTATAAGTATTGATTATTAGTTCTTTTAAAATGTTATTAATTATATGAATTGTTTTCTAATTATTATCTCATATATTTAGTTATCAAAAAACAAATATAACAATCTTTAACAAATCTATGTAAATCACATAAAAGAAAAAGTATAATTATTTTATCTCATAGATAATTAAAATATAGTAAATAGTTGTAATAAAATATTAAATTAAGTTAATTATTAACTATATATTAATACTAATTAGTTAAAATATGTGATGTTTACCAAAATAAATTATAGATACATATATGCTACGGATCAGTTCCTTTTTAAATCATAATTAATGGGAGGGTATGAGATTAAAAAAGATTAAACGTGTAAATCCACTTATCACGTTTAAATCTTGTTCTTTTTTGGGTTTCTTTTGCTTTTGGTTTCCTGCTTGGTTGGATTTTTCCGTTTTTAGTTTGGCTTGAGGCTTGTCCTTTGCTAGAATTGTTTGTTGGCCTTTTGTGCCTTTGTGTTTTTCCGTCTTTATAATATTGTCAGGTTTTCCCTCAAAGAAAATCCACTTATCACGTTTCTCCTTGTTAATCCAACTTCTGATACAGGCTAGCCCTGGCTGTAAGCCAAGGGGGTGACGGCTCAGGACAATAGTTTGCCCAATGAAATTATCTGCCCAAACCTGTTAGTCCATAGGTAGGTTTATGTTTGGGGCCTATTATGTTTCATCGTGAACTTGTGAAGGTGTGAGCGCATCCATTGACCACTTCCGCATACGCCTAATTTCCAACACTTGTCACTTGTCTCTCTTAGTCTCGCCTTCACGATTCACAAATAACGAATAGTCGGGAACAAATCAATTGATGAACACGAAGTCAACGTCTTTTCTCTTGTGTCGATTGACAAACAAATCAATACGGCACTTCACTCTTAAGTATGGGGCCCTTGTTTTTTTCTTGTTGGGGCTTAACAGGAAAGTTTACTAAAAAAACATATTTTTGTTACCATTTATTAAGATATTTGGTGGTTTTTGTTGGGGGGTCAGCGTCAGACCCAATTGAAAAGCATTGAGAAGATGTGGGAGAAGGCAAATACGTAAAAAAAAATAGGAATATTATTAAAGAAATATACTCTAAAATGGTAGACTTTAAAATTAATGCATAAAAAAGAAATTAAAGGATGAGAGGATGCCAAAGCATCTTATATTATCAACGAAAGCAAAAAACCTAAAAAAAAAAAAAAAAAAAGTACCAACGAGAACACCAAAGGCAAGCCCAAATTTATATTAGATTAAAGAAAACAAATCCTAAAACAAAATACATATCAAATTGAAAAACAAAATACAACCCCAAATATCATGTTTGTGGAAATCAAAACCCAATCTTTTCGAGTGATGGGCTAGAGGACGGAGAAAGGTGATCAAATAAAGATAACTTATCTGATTCAGTTTTGTAGTTATTTTCTATTAAATCAAGATAATTTAATTAACGTGTAGTACGTTTTTCAAGCATGGCTCGAAAAAATATACTAAACTTAACCTTGAATAACTTTTTCTTGAAGGGTACAAGGTCAAATATTTTTTGATTTATCAAACTTGAGCTCGAGTTCATTTACGGACTCGTACTTACGATCTATTACTCGTTTATTGGCTCGATTAACTTGATTATTAGGATAAGATATGGGGCCCTTGTTTTATTGTTGTTGGGGCTTAATAGGAAATTTTACTAAAAAAAATATATATTTTTTTGTCCCATTTATTAAGAAATTTGGTGGTTTTTGTCGGGGGTCAGAAACAAAAGTTACTTAATATAAAAAAAATAATCTTTAATAAAAGAATGAAAATTTATTAATTTCATATCGATGTTATTTTGATCATCTTGAACAAAAAAATTTGATAATATTTTTTGTTATAAAATATGTTTGTTTTACAAAACTTTTACTATGTATATATTTAATGAATTAGATTAGTTAATCAAAACGTAATAAGGTATAAAATTTTAAAATACCCCCTAATTGGCCGACAATTTGTCTTCAGTGTTGATGGGTCTGATCCCTGAAGTCTTAATATTTATATTTTATATCTATTAACAATGGACCTACAATTTTGACAGACGTAATTGTTATTTTAGGTATTCTTATAAAATTTTAGCAAAGAGATGGAACCACTAATGTTAGATGACTAAAATAATGAATTTTAAAAAAAAATTGCAATAACATATAGAAAATAAAGTTTAGATTTAAAGAATCTTTTAAAATTTAATCATGTAAATAATCAAATATATATATATATAGAGGGCTGGGTTCAAATACAAACCACTTTTTGAAACCTTGTTATCTTTACAAAAAAGAACATCAAAAAATGAATTATATGAAACATTTGCATCATATTAAACAACTCTACGAAAAGTTTTCGTTGATTTAAGCTATGAAACCTTGAGTTTCTACGGTTTTTACTCTTTTTTTGGTTTCTAAATGAACTTGACTCTATATATAATTAGGTTCAAATGAGAAGTGCTACAAAAATGAGAGTAGAGAAGTGATCTTCACCACTCATCCAGTCAATAAAGACGACTTTGACCGGGTCCCCTCCTTTAATAATCTCTACCCTCCCATGAATCGCGTCAATCCCCCGTGATCGTGTCCACCGTAACCGGTCAAAGCCACCTTTAAGTAGGTTCAAATAGAAACCCACTCAATTTGCAAGAACAAAGGAACTAACCACAATCACATAATATGTGCGCCCATGTGAGTCTCACATATTAAAAAAGTCATATATAATTTAGGTATGTTTCACCACTAAATCATATATGATTTTTTATTATGTGAAACCTGCATTGGCCCAATATATGACTATGGTTTAGTTCATTTGTTCTTACAAAATGATAAATTCTTGTATAAACCTACGTATATATGTTTCAATCATTTCTCTTCCAAAGTCTTTCCTGTATTCAATATTTCAATTTTATATTTAAATTAAAACCTTTAAAATAGAAATTTCGAATCTTTGACTTCTATATGAGGAAATTATAAACGTGACATCATATTCATTTTATAATAATTTGGATAACATATAATAAAAACAACACCCGAGTTGACAGCAATTTTCAATTCGTCATAGAGTTTATTGAATTATAACCATGGCACCCAGACAAAGGGTTAGCTTAGTTGAATAGGTAATATCCTCGAGGGATGAAAGTCACACTATCAGGGTTCGATTTCTACGGGCGACACTTAATTTCCTACGATATCCAAACTCTGGATCTGGTCCTTCAGGGCTGGGTTCGGGATCGGTTCAGGTTGGTCCATAGAGCCCCTAATACCTGCCGATCGGGTTCATCCATGGGTTGGTCCGTATCACAGCGGATTAGCGAGATTGCCCGTAAGGTGGCTCGATACCGATGAAACGTGTGTGTTAGTTAACTTTTCGCTCAATAAAAAAATAACCATGGCATCCAGATTTAATTTGTGAGCTTAACAATCGCATTTGAGTTATGACATTAAATAGAACACAATAAAAATTTGCGTTAAGTAAACACTTACTAGAATGTGGAGTTTGCCACCGAACTGAGCCGAGACTTCCTCAATAAGCCGCTCGCGTTGGGAACGAGAAGCAACATCGCAGACCGAACCGGTGACAGCATAGCCCTTGGCGGACCATTGCTCCAACAGTTGGTTAAGTTCAGCCTGGTTGCGAGAACAGGTGTGGACCGCTGCCCCTAATGCCGCTAATTCCTCCACTATGGCGAACCCGATTCCGCGTGAACCACCGGTGACGAGAGCCGTTGTTCCGACTAGAGACCATCTGGATGCAGAACCTCTCTCCATCACTGCTGTTGATGATCGATGCTAATTGTGAAATCACCTGCAGTCTTGTATGTGCAATGCACCTTGGATACATCTTGCACTATTTATAGAAAACCAATATGATAAAGAGAAAAAAGTGGGATAATAAATTATTAAGAAAAACGAAAATTTAAAATTTAAATAAACTGGTAATTTTGAAGAAAATAATATAGATCCTTTAAAATAAGTGTAATATCAATTCTAATATAACATTTTACATCAATAAAATGTCTTAGGATCATGTGAGACCAAGCTGTTACCGTGAGACCGCGTGAGACCAATACCTAACGTATGAAACTTCACAAAAAAACACCATGAATGTACATAAAACAAGAATACGCAGACCTAAAATTCACTTTCGATGCAAAAAAATGTCGAAAACAAGCTAAAAAACGTAACCTTCACAGCTCAAGTTTTGTGAAGGTTACATATATATAATGCAAACCTTCACAAAAAAAACTGCTGTGAAGGTTTCGTTTTTTACACTTTTTTTGGATTTTTTTTTCCAATAGTGTTTTTTAGTATGTTTTAACGATGAATGTTCAATTTTTTTTACCTTCACAAATGTTATGATGTGAAGTTTCGAGTAAAATATGTTGGTCTCACCGGTCTCACCAAAAAAGCTTGGTCTCACCGGAACTTAACCCTCAATAAAATTATATACATCCTTTAAATATCTTTAAAATTTAAATAAAATTATCATTTATTTAACATAAGTTAATGTTCAAACACATTAATAATAATTTAAAATAAGTACAGTAAAAATATTAATAATTAATTATACAGTATATAATAATAATTAATTATTTATAAATTTTGTTAATTATATCAGTTATGTTTTAATATATTTTGTTATCAGAAAATTAACAGAATATGAATCTTAAAAATATCTATATAAGTTATAATGTTATGCTTATTTTTTATACATAATATAAATATCTTTAAAATTTAATAAAATAGTTAATCTAGTTATTAATTTGTATTCTTTAAAAATACTAATTAGTTAGGTATGTGAAGTATTTAATTTATTTTTAGTTATATTATATATAATGGTTATTTAATGAATGATGTATATTTTTATTTTGTTTAATAAATCCTAAATTAAAAATTATATAGATAAAAATTAATTGATATAATACGTATGTTGAGAAAGGTTCAAACAAGAACAAAATCATTTTGTAGGAACAAATAAATCATTTTGGATCACATATGATGTGGACCCATGTGGGACCCACCCATTATTAAATCATATATGATTCTGGTGGGTCCCACCACTAATTCACATATGATTTAATTAATGGGTGGGTCCCACATAATGTGTGGCTCACATTTGGTTCATTTGTTCATTTAAAATGGGTTGTTCTTGTATGAACATCCCTCTATGTATGTTTATGTGTATATATATATATATAATAGAAACAATATAATATATTTTTATTATTTAGTTTTATTAATAAAATGTTTTAATTATTTTTAGTTTAATTGATTATATTATATTATAATATTAAATTTGTTGTATATAATTTTAATTATTAAAATAGTTATTTTAATTTTATCTTGGTTTTTGCCAAATATATGTTGTTCATCAATTACCTAATCAGTTATCGGCTGACTTTTTAATTTTCAGCTATTATATTAATAATCATAGTTTACTAGCTACTTTGCCAAACAAGTCGAAGAGCATTTTCAATAACATTGCTAAAATAGAAAAGTTTGAATTTTTTCTTCCTAAAAGACGAACCAAAGTTGATAATGAGTATTAACCACAAGGACAAAAATATAATTTACTCTTAATTTGGGGTAGAAAGTAGAAACTATTGAGAAAAAAATTAAACCTTGGCTTGAAAAAAATTTGATAGTTTAATGATGTAATTGGTAAAAATTAAAGAATGTTAGTAAAAATAGAAAAAAGTGAATAATATATAGGTAAAAATGATAATTTTCCCTTATTTGAAACCTCTAAAAAAGCAAAGAGAAACATTATTATATTATATTCCACTGATAACATAATTAATAGTTAAAAAGTTTTTAAAAGCTTTATTAAGATAATAAATATAGTATATATTTTAATAATATAAGTAATGATAGATTCTCTAAAATATAAAAACTGTTGGATTGAAAAAAAAATTCCAGAGATTTTGATCTTTCATACTCTATTTTAAAGAAATTATAGCAAACGTGTTGAAATGCTATAAAAAATCACATAAAAATCTACAAGAGAGCTAGTTCTTATAATAATTTCCTTTTGTGAATCACATAAATTTCTACAACTTCACTTATTATTACTTAAAAACTAATATCTAATTTAAATACCAATTATGATTTTTATTTTTCATGTATAATTGTATAAATATTTTTGAAACTATTTAAATTTAATAAATACAAACTAATATTCGAAATTGTATACATTTAAAATTTCAATGCATAAACAGGGTTGAAGTAGAATAATCGTTGTAAAGTTGCATATGACTTTCTTACGACCTTGGCTGAAATATTTTTTCAGTTGACAAAAAATTGATCTTCTTCACAATAGTTTTGTCGTTGCTCAAAGAGGTGAAGTTGAATTCAGTCAATTAATTTTTAGATCTGTGCTCATAGTTAATTTGAAGGGTAAAAATATTTGCATCCTTGAAGTAATGGATAGGTAAAAAAATTATTCATATTAAAAATTCTAATAAAAGTAATAAACTTTCATCCAATTTTTCAAGGTTGTTAATAAACTGATAAATTTATTTTTGAATACTCAAAACACTCAAATAAATTGATTGATTATAATTGATTTTTTAAAATTTTAAAATATGATAAATCATTTTTGAATTTTCCATGTTTAAAAAATGATTGATTTTCTGAAATAATGATAAAACTAAAAAAGGTATAAGATATAATTTTAGTTTTTAAATTATTGATTCTATTGTATACATGTAAATCATGTGACTGTATATACATTATTAAAATTTATAAAATAATAAAATTTTTATAAATAATAAAATATTTGTTTTTCAGTTTATTTATTTAACTTTTATTTTATATTTAATATCAATAAAATAATAACTATTATAAGAAAAGAACAAAAAAAAAAAACAAAAAAAAAAAAACACAGAGAGAGATAGAATAGTTCAAATTTTAAATATTTTTTTATGTCCAATTACAAGTTTTTATTGGAACTTAGGTGATTGAACAAGAATTCGAGTTTTTGTCGTCTTTCTTTCTCTATTATTGTTTTATTCATTATTTTTATTGTTTCTTAACTACTTTTCGTTTAATAAATCAATAATATATATATATTAAATTGATAAAAAGATTAATAAAATTTGGTTGAATCGATATTACTAGTAATCTATATTATTAAACTATTTATTCGTACTTTTTTAAAAGATCAATATTTATAAAAACTTACAACTTTTTTTTAATGTAATAAAAAGTTATATTTATGTTTTAATATTTCTTGTTAATAATAAAAATTGAAAATTTTAAATTAATGTAAATTGAAAATTAATAAGTAATATTTGAATTTTTTTTAATGTGTATATATATAAATTAAATTTATTCAATAATTTATAACTAAAAAAGGAAATTAAGGTTTTTATAAAACATCTACTATAGAGTTTTAATAAAGTTATTAATTTGTTAAAGTAACAATGATATAATAAAATCAAAGGATGTTAGCTTAGTTGGATACGTAACATCCCTGGGGGGTGTGGGGTGAAAGGCACACTATCAGGGTTCAAATCCCACGGGTGACATTTCTGAGATATCCAGACTTTGGATCTGGTCCTTTGGGCCGGGTTCGGGGCCAGTATGGGAGAATCCAGTCTATGAGATCCACTTTCCTGTCGGTCGGGTTCAACCATAGGTTGGCCCGGGTCGCAACGGATTAGTAGGATTGCCCAATTGGATGATCGATACCGTCGGAGCGTGTGTGTGTTAACTTGTCGTTAAGAAAAAAACAATGATATAATAAAAAAAAAAAATTTAACAAGTAACGTTATTATAAATTCCACCATTGTTGCTCTTATAACAATAACGACGTTTTGATAAAGACCAATGTTTTTTTAACTTAATTATACATGCAACCAATACTTATATTTCCTTTCATGCAACCAATACGTTATATCCTTTTACTTCCTGTATACATGCAACCAATGCTTGTTGCAATCACTACCTTTACTTTCTTTAAATCATTACATATGCATGTGAAGAAAAAAAATGAGATTCCTAAAGGCACTAATACATTTATGCGAAAAAAATACGTGAGTTAAATTTATATTATATATATAAGAGTAAATTAAAGATTTAGTCCTTGGTCGTTTTTATGGATTTGGTCCCTAAACTTCATTAATTATGGACTTGATCCCTATGATAGTATGGTATACATTTTTTTATTGGATTTTGTCCCTATATCAAACGGTCATCCATTCCATCCGTTAACTTTGGGAGGGTATTTTTGTCTTTTTAATATTTCTCATTATTTTTAATTAAACTTTTGCCTTTTCTAAATTTTGTCATTTCCTCTACTTTTATGAATCACATGAGGACGCGTGTCATAAAATCATTAGAAAAAGGAATTTTGTCTTTCTCTCCCTCTCTCTTCCCTTACTTGCTAACATCCCACCTACCAAACCTCGATCTTCAAGACTTCAACATACCACCGATCATCTCCATCCCTTCCCCTTTTCTCCACCAAAAACAACCACCTGCACTACCATCACCTCATCCAAAAGCAACCACCTGCAACAAAAACAATATCTCCACACCACCACCGTGAACCCCATCACACCATACAACAACCTATGCTACACCATACAGTAATTAAACCCCCCCCTCCTTCACACCATTGGCACCTATCTCCGGTCACCTAGATCTATGTCACCTATCGTCTCCACCGCCACTCACCCATCTCTGGCACCAATAGACACACACCCCACCACCACCCTTCTCTGTTTATCTTCTTAACCAGACCCCTCGACCGGCCACGGTGGAGGTGGATCACGGTAGTGTGTGTGTGTGTTTTTTTAGGAGGTGGGTCACAGTGGTGTGTGTTTTCGGATGGTGGGTAACGGTGATAAGTAAAAAACATAGGTGGTCGCATGTCGAGCGGTGGAGGTGGCCGGAAGTCACCCTCCCTCATCGGCAATATTTTAGACACACAGGTCTATATATGTATACATACACACAAATATATATATATATATATATATATAATAGAATATACATTTACTTTATAATTAATAAAAAGAAAAAATATATGAACACGTGTCATATTATAATTGGTGTGTTAAAATTATAAAAAGACAAGAATGATCATTTAATATAGAAAACCCAAAAAGAATACCAAAAAGCTAAAATGACCCTTATGCCCTTGTCTGTAGTGGACCTGTTAGACGAACGTAGAGCCAGAGACCAAATCCAATAGAATTTGATAACCATAGGGACCAAAATCCATAATTAATAAAGTTTAGGGACCAAAACCGTAATTTACTCAATATATAAATATAGAAGCAGTTTCATACGAAAATACTAACTTTTATAAGAAAATACAAAAAAACTTTTATAATATACAAAATCATATATGATTCACATAAAAAATCTACGTACAAAAATCACATATGATTCACGTACAAAATCATATATGCTTTAAGACACTTACCTGTAACTTAAGTTGTGAAAAATTCGTCCATGCTCAGTTAATGGTGAATCATATATGATTTTGTATATAATTTTTATTTTTAGAGTTAATTACATTTTTGGTCCCTATGGTTTGGTGATTTTAACACTCTGGGTCCATTTTGAAAATAATTATGGATTTGGCACCTGTGGTTTACATTTTATAACGCTCTGGGTCCAGAGTGTCTAACTTCGTTAAAAGGTTCTGTTAAGTAGGTTAATTATGTTAAGTAGGTTAATTACAGGGGTAGTTTGGCATTTCATTTATGTTTCTATTTTTAATTAAAAGTAGAGGGACCAAAGGTGTAATTTACTTTTATATCTTTAGTAATATCAAAATAAAAAATAAAAAATATATTTTAAAACTATTTCATCATCTTCCCCATTGAAACTTGAAAGCCACAAACCCTAAGTAGCAGCCACCGGCCACCCACCGACCTCGACCCACGTCTCCACCACCGGCCACCCACGTCACCACTGACCTCCGGCATTTTCCATCACCTCCGGCGTTTCCCCCTCCCACCCGGCGTGTTTCAGATCTGCAACCATATGGACCATATTCCACCTGCCACCATTTCCTTCCAGATTTGCGACCACCGTTGTCCACCTTTAGATTCGAGACCATCACAACGCACCTCCATATTATTTTTGAATGCTTAATGTTCATCTATACTCGATTTTGGCTTCCAATCCTTGGCTAGGTTCAAATTTGGGTTTTTATGTTTAAAAATTCTGATATGGACGATTTTCTCATTAGTTGGATTTCTGGTTGTTTTCGTGGGTTTGGATAGTGGTATGAGTTCGATTTGGATCCTATTACATCATCATATCACTACCAAAATCTGAATAGTGGTATGAGTTCAATTTGGGTTTTTATTAGTTGGATTTTCTCATTACTTTTGCTAGATTTTGGCTATGAATCTGATTTAGGGATTGCTACACTAGTGGTGGTGGTTTTGGGTTTGGCGGTGGTGGTGGATGAGGGGGATGGTGGCTGGCGGTAGCAGCGGTGGCGATGGTGGTGGTGGTATTGGGTTTGGCGGTGGCAACAACAGTAGGTTGTGGTGGTGATTTTGGGTTTGATGGTGGTGGTGGTGGTATTGGGTTTGGCAGTGGTGGTGGATGAAGGGGATGGTGGGCTATGGTGGCAATGGCAATAGACTGTGGTGGCAATGGCAGTGGGCTATGGTGGCGATGGCAGTGATGAAGGTGGGAGATGGTAGAGGTGGGTGGTGGTGGGTTGTGGTGGGTTGTGGTGGTGGTGGTGTTGGTGGGTGGTGGTGTTGTTGGGTGGTGGTGGTGTTGTGTTAAAGAAAATGAAGTATTTAATATATACAGTGTAAATTACACTTTTGGTCCAAGTGATTTTATTTGAAAATAGAAACATAAATGAAATGACCAAAATACCCCTATAATTATCCTACTTAACAGAACTAGTTAACAGAGTTAGAAGTCATGGACCCAGAGTGTTATAAAGTGTAAACGTCATGGACCCAGAGCGTTATAAAATGTAAACCACAGGTGCCAAATTCATAATTATTTTTAAAATGGACCTAGAGTGTTAAAATCACCAAACCACAGGGACCAAAAATGTAATTAACTCTTATTTTTATGTTTTCTTAAGAAGTTATCGTTCCTGTTTGAACATATTTTTATAAATATATTGTAATAATTAAATATATACATATATATATGATTAGAGAATTAGGTTCAAACAAGAACAAAACCAAATTGCAAGAATGAAGGAACCAACAAATCACACGTGATTTTGTGCATGGACGCCCACTCGCGGCTCACCCACTCGCCTTGTCGGAGTGTGGCCTACACACGATTTTTCCATTGCAGCACAAAATCACATGTGATTTCTTTGGTTCTTTTGTTCTTGCAAAATGGGTTGTTCTTGTATGAACCTCCCTCTATGATTAGATCTATATATAATAAATAAATAACTGAAGTAACACGTGCCATCTTCTGGTGAGTCGGTTGTAGTGTTTTCACGCCTAAACATTTATTTGGTCACATTTTACACTAACAGTTCAATAATAACACTCATACACACAAGCATACTCATTTATTCTTAAATCTCTCCTTTTTTTTTTAACTTATAAGTTACATTTACCATCCTTATAATAGGTATGTACTTTACTTTTAATCCCTACTTTTGTATTTTCATTTTATACTTTTATCATATAAATATAAAATAATGTATATTGAATGGTTTTTTTGTTTTATTATATTTTAAATATCATATATACTAGATACGTACACATGCGTTGCAGCGTAAAATATCTTAAGTCTATTGAGAACTCGAATAAATAATAAAGTCCTCAAAAACCGTGCTTTGATTTCTTTCAATTTTCGTGTAGCTGATGGTTATGGCTTCAAATCCTTTCTATTTCCTCTACCAATGATTGTTACTGCCTTCAATTTGCATCATCATCTTCTTTATTTTCGAAATTCATCGATGAAAAATTGATTTTGATGTTCACGATGTTGATTCAGAGGAGAAGGAGACGATTACAATGTTAAAGAAATCGATTGGGATGATCTCCACTTTGTCATCTTGAAATGAGGGGTTTCAAATACTTTCTTAATTAATTTTTGGTAACGGTTTGACAATTATACTCTTGTGTACATGTGAAACATACCTAATTTGTGTATTTCAATTTAAAATCAATTAAAAAGATCTGATTAAATTATAGTCATAGATTAAATAGATGAATGGTTATGATGAGTTAACACAGTAAAGGCAGGGTTTAGGTACTGACCATAAGTAAAAACAAAATAAAAGAAGGGTAGAAAATAACTTACATTTAAACTGAAAACGAGAGGCTGTGGTAAACAGTCGCCTCTGTGGCTACAATACAGAACGTAAAGTGAAGAATTTAAGATGTAGAAAATTAAACTAAGTTATTACTAAATACTAGAACATTAATTAGGAAGAGTAAATGATTGAGATAGAAGAAGTAAATGTGAATGTAGATGTCTTGAATGCTTGCACCCATGGTTGCTTTTATAGTAGAAAAAGTGAAGTCTTTGTCCAAAGGTTAGAAGACCTTTTTACTTTTGACTATTCTAATACTTTTTACCATTACCTATTTCTCATTTGTTTATGTAGTTGAACCATCTCTTGTTCCTATGCTTGTTGATGAGTTGAGTTGACCTTAATAAACATTGCCCAAAATTCTTTACAAGAATCTGCACCTACAGACAACTCAATGTAATGACATCCCCACAATGTCAGTTAAACTCCAAAAGTTAACTTTTTAGGCATTTCTTGACTTACGGATGATTGAGACTAAAGGAACAATTAAGGCTTCAAATGAATATTTTTAGAAGGGTTAAGGAAGGAAAAAGGTGTTTTAAAAAGCAAATAACACCAATGAATGTCTAGCCCAGCGGTGGTAGGTAACATTCTTGCGCTTGTCTTGAAAGATAGGTTGGCGCAGGTTCGAGCCCCGCTCGGTACAAAAAAAGGTCAAAGGCCTTATAGACCTCTTCTGCGGTATCCTGCTCTTGAGCGGTATTCGGGTCGGTTCAGGGGCGAGTCCATGGGTTGGCCTTCGGGTCGGCTCGTGGGCGCGGGGGATTAGTCGGTGCCCGTATGGATCCGGATACCCCCAAAGCGTGTGTGAGTTAAAAATGCCGTTAAAAAAAGCAAATAACACGAAAAATATGAGGGTTATCACATATGAGAGAAACAAAACCATTAGTATCAACGTCCCAACAAAGAATATCATTATTCCTAAATCACAATATTTTGTAGCTATACATTGATGCTTTATACAACTTAACAACCAGCTTACCAGTTCAACTTAACAACTTATACCAAATTACCAAATACCAACTGGTTATGAGAACTCAACAGGTTGTATACCAATAGAAAATGAAAGAAATCAATTTGGTATCAACTAGCAAGATATCGATTTTTCTGCTTCTGTTTGGTGAACTAGAAAATGAAAAATCGAACTAGGAAAACCAATTTGGTAGCAAGAAATTAACTTGGTGAACCAAATAATGAAAGAAATCGAACCTGAAAATGACAAAATAGAAGTTGCAGCTTCTGTTATGTCAATCTACCAAGATATTGAAGCAATCGACCAATAAATTGACTTTCGTAGCAAGAAACCGAGTTTACTTCAATCGACTTTTAGAGTTTCAGTCAGTCACAGCCTCAATCTTTTAAGAAAACGAGTTTTATGGGACCAAAAAATACCTAATTTTTCAAAGGGCTTTAACCGAGTATTATGCCGATTTACGCCTAGGCCTAGTTTTGCAACGCTTATCTATATATCTATTTATAGTTAATTAGAAATAGGTCCCTAGAAAAGTTTGATAGTTTTTTTTTGTAAAAACAAGAAAAGAAAAAGAATTACAGAAAAGAAGGAAAACAAGGTTGGATGAAAATACCTTGGTTTTAAGGGTGTGCGGTATACCAATCCCAGTCAGCGGGGAGACCCAATCGGGGTAGCGGGCTAAACACCGCCCCCGTCCCCTTCGGCGTCAACAATTACACCCTGCAAGCTTTGTGGTCACGGCGGGGAAATGAGCCTCAACGATCATTTTTTCGACCGTTAACCCTTTTTCTTTCTTTTTTTTAATTTTTTTAATTCCTTTATATATATATAACCTTATCTCATTACATTTCTCTCATACTATCTCATACTCTTATATTTCTCTCATCTTTTCTTTCATACTCTCTCATATTTCTTTCATACTTATAAAAATTAAATGGATCATTCATCATCTTATTCATGATCATCATCATCAACTGATGAGAAATGCGTAACCGAGAAATACAAAACAACCTTAGATCGAATATTGTGCAACACATTTGGAACACTGATTTACCCCAATTAAACGAACAACCTTAGTTTTTAATTTGTTTTAATTTTTTAGTGTAGTTTTTGTATGTATTTGTAATATATCATTTTATGTAATATTCATTATCTTTATTAATTAATGAATTAAAAAGTTATTTATATTAAAACAAAGTTGAGAGGGGTGTAATGGTGGAATGGTGAGTGATGTTAAGGTTTTGTGAGATAGAATGGTAGAAAAAAGAGAGAAAAGAGAGTAAATAACAGACGTGATAAAAGAGATGAAGGGATGGAATGGTGAGTATGAGTTCTAATGAACATAATAGATGAGCTAACGACTACGTCCTTTCTAAAGCAAAATTTAACCGGAGGACCAACTAGTGAGTAATTTAATAATTTATTTTACTTTCAAAGAAATTACGACACCTCTTCATGTACCAAAAGTTAACCTTAGAGCATCTCCAACAGCATCCCCAAAATGGAGAAAATGGGGGAAAATGGAGATTTTGGGTTAATTTATGCTCCAATAGATTCTCCAAATCTATCCTCATAATGCAAAAATACATGAAAAACACCAAAGCATGAAATAATTTCATCAAAAAATGAATTATATAATATAATTTCATCATATTAGACAATTTCAGGAACTAATTTCATATATTAACCAATTAAACTAATAGTTTAATTGTATGTTTTATATTTTAAGAGTGGTTTGTATTTGATCGGTCCCCAACCAATTTATTTTAGAAAAATTTATTTACGTAGCCATTTTAAATTAAGGTTTAACCTCCTAGCCATTTTCTCCCATCAATTATCAAAGTAACTCTAAAACCCGTCCTGTTATAACTCTTTCCGGGCGGGTTATGCAAATTCAGGCCAAAACCCCTGATTCATGCCAAAAATAGAAGTCATCGGCAAAAAAGAGAAACCCTTCTTGTTAGAACTCGCCATAGGAGGGTTTGAGTTGTTTACACTTCTTGCAAAAAAAGAGAAACCACTTGTAACGTCCCAAAAATTCGAATACCTCAATATATTAGAAATACTATCACCAGAACATTATTTACATCGCAGCAAAAACAAAATGATAATTTTGTTATATAATCGTGCCCTAGCTTTACAAATTTTACGAACACAATTTTGTTCTATATATAATTGCCTTGAACTGACATAACCATTTTCCATTGTCACTCTCAGCGATTCACATTGTATCCTAATTTTCCTTCCATTATAGTAAACACCTGGTTGCAATATTTTTTTTCCCCTTCAATCTCATGCATACTTATTTCGAACTGGCTAAGAAACTTGCAGAAAAAGCTGAAGTGAGTGACTGGTTGGACAACATACATGGAGAGCATGCTAAGCTAGGGGAAGAATTGAACAAAGTTTTAACTGTTAATGATGAGCTCTTTGTGGAAAACCATACGTTGGCATGGAAGTGCAAGGATATTGAGTGGGAACGGAGGATTCTTGCCCGGTCTTGGAGGATAAGGATGGGAGACTGAGCCCGCTATTTTTGGGGAGCTGCCTCGGGATATGTAGGTCTGCTTAGAGGATACTTCTCCAGTTGGGCACATCAGTATCGCCAATGTCTGAGTTTAGAATTTTTCTGGAACTGCCGCCCGGAAAATTTAAACTTGGACCTTGGCGATATTGACGTGCCAAACTGGAGAAGTATCCTCTAAGCAAACGTACATATCCCGAGGTAGCTCCCCGAAAATAGTAGGCTCAGTCTTCCATCCTTCTCCTCCAGGGCTGGGCAAGAATCCTCCATTCCTACTCAATATCCTTTCACTTCCATGCCAACGTATGGTTTTCCTCAAAGAGCTCATTATTAACAGTTAAAACTTTGTTCAATTCCTCCCCTAGCTTAGCATGCTCTCCGTGTATGTTGTCCAACCACTCACTCACTTTAGCTTTTTCTGCAAGTACCTTAGCCAGTTCGAAACTCAACCCTGCATTTTCTTCTTCCAAGGTTGCTATCTTCTCCTGGTAGTCCTCATGGGTAGGAGTATGCGGAGTGTACTCTTCACTAGGTTCTTTCGACGGGTCATATAAGAAATTCTCAACTGATGTGGGTTGAGGTGACTCAGCCCTTGGAGCACTCCTAGTTCCCCCAGAACAGTTCCTTGAGCTTCTAGATCGTTTACTGGTGCAGCTGGAAATTGGTTGCGTTCTTCGACTCCTCCTCGTGGTCCTAGTCCAGCTGCAACCGCTTGACTTCCTCCCCTACCTCGTCCGTGACCAGAGCGGCTAGTCTATTCAGTGGAAACCATTTTTTTCCTTTGAAACCACAATGATCACTTTTTAGTATATAGTCAAAACTTAACTGGGTAATCTAATCTTTAATGTCATGTATCCTTATCTCGCGTTTCCAACCTTAATGCATCCCAAAGTTTAAGCTTAGGCTAAAATTAATAACCTATTTCTCTTAAACCTGGTTCTGATACCACTTGTAACGTCCCATATTTTTTTTTCTTAAATTATAAATAAAACATCCAACGTTCATATATAGGTGAAGGTTAATTTGCAACCCATGTAAATCTTACAATCCATGCAACCCACATCTTAACCGTTGGATTAATGAAAAAACGGTTATTTTGTTTTAATTATTTTGTTTTTTTAAATTGAAAATTTTAAGCCCACTCCATTGTAACCGTCGATCAAGAATTCAACGGTTAAGATGTGGGTTGCATAGGTTGTTAGATTTACATGGGTTGCAAATTAAACAACCCCTATATATATATAGGGGTGGGTTCAATTGCAAACCACTTTTCATTGTGAACGTGAGGACAAACGAGAGCGCGCCACGTGTCACTCTGAATTTCGGCGACTTAGTGTTATTCATACTGAATATAGCGTTATTCAGTATGAATAACACTAAGTCGCCGAAATTCAGAGTGACACGCGCGACTTGTAACCAAAAAGCCCGCGACTTAGTGTTATTCAGTCTGAATAACACTATTATTCAGACTGAATAACACTAGGTCGCGGGAAAAGTCGCGCGTCTCATAAAATTTGTTGCCACGTGTCGCGCTCTGGGTTGTCCTCACGTTCACAATGAAAAGGTGGTTTGTATTTGAACTTTCACATATATATATATATATATATAGGTGAAAGTTCAATTGCAAACCACCTTTTCATTGTAAACGTGAGGACAAACGAGAGCGCGACACGTGGTAATTTGAAAAAATTTCGACTTAGTTATTCAGACTGAATAAAGCGTTATTCAGACTGAATAAAGCGTTATTCAGACTGAATAACACTAACATGCACTCTGATGCAATTGGACGCGGGCGGGTCAGCCGCGGGTCATCCGCGGGTCAAGCGTTATTCAGTATGAATAACACTAACATGCAGTTTTATTCAGACTGAATATGACTTGACCCGCCGTTTCAAATTGCCACGTGTCGCGCTCTGGGCTGTCCTCACGTTCACAACGAAAGGGTGGTTTGTATTTGAACCCACCCCTATATATATATATATATGCATGTACGTATAAAATCCATTCACCATCACCTCCCAACATCCTCATTTTCCATGATTGAATAACAACTTGTAATCAAATCAAGAATTCCTGTGCTATTCGACAGTTCCTCTTTTTTTTTCTTTTTTTTGTTACTGAGGGTTCTCAAAAGTTCCAATGACGATCCATGAAAATATATATATATATATATACACACACGTACACACGAACCGTTGGTTCTAACTTTTGGTTAACGGAACGAGAGTCGCCGGTTAAAATTTTCGGTGTTGTGGAGGTTATCCTGTGAAGGTGGGTTGGGGTGTTAGCGGTGACCGCGGACCACCGTTATCTTATGGGGAAGCCACTCGAATGATCGAACAACTACCCCGATTATCTAATTACAAACAAGACTTAGGAACGGCGGTACGAAACACTTACCGATCAATGTCGAATTACCCGCGATATAAAGCGCCGTCACCAGAATCGTCTTGCTCCCACTAGTTCTCTGTATTGTACCTTTCTTTTCCTTCCGCATGGACCACAACCCATAGCTCCTTTTTATAGTTGTTCAATTCGTCAGTTTTTTTTTTTTTTTTTTTTTTTTAACGACAAGAAGAGGGAAAGCAATGCAAGGAGCTTCGGGACGGCAAGACGATCACCCCGCAGTCACCCCAACTATAAAAAGGAGCTATTGAAGAGCAACAGTCATGAATTCATTAACTCAAGCCGTTGAAGACTTTTAGATGGTAGGAGATTTAATGAAAATTGCAATTTGTGAATCCCCCTATTCCTTCCATTTGACAAATATGGTCCCTTGGAATATGAAACTTCCACACTTTTATTTGTTATTATTTTCTTTAACAAGGTTATTACATCTGGTCCCTGGTGTGTAGTTTAGAAGGAATGGCAAAAGTAAAACCACCCCTTTACTCTATATTATATGCATATCTACACAATTTATAAACATAAATTTATATACACATATAAAATTTAGAGTAATTTATATATACAATTTTATATAACTAAATGATTTATATACAACATTTTAAAAAATTTATATACACATCTACACAATTTATAACCATAAATTTATATATATATATATATATATATATATACAATATTTACAATGATTTATATACTCAACTTTATATAACTAAATAATTTATATACAACATTTTAAAGATCTTATATACACATCTACACAGTTTATAACCATAAACTTATATATGCATACAAAATTTACAGTGATTTATATACACAACTTTATATAACTAAATGATTTATATACAACGTTTTAGAAATTTTATATATACATCTACACAATGTTTATAAATTGTTTAGATGTGTATATAATATAAATTAAAGGGGTCGTTTTGCCATTCCTTCTAAACTAGATACCAGGGAGGGTTCTAATAGGGAGGGTTCTAACCGTGAGACTCAATGGTTTGGTGACGAAGGATAACCTTGAAAAACGGGGAATCGACACCGGTTCAAATTTATGCGGGTTGTGTAATCTGGAAGCAGAAATGATAGCTCATATTTTCGGTAATTGCAGTGTAGCGAGGAGTCTCCGTACGGCGATTAACAGATGGTGGAAATGTCTACTGGAAGATTGTAGTGGCAATGACGAGATTCTTGACGTTGGAGGAGACAACCGAAATGGTAGTAAGGCGCAAATGCTGAAAGAAGTTTTGGTTCATGCCTATCTGTGGAAGCTTTGGATGGCAAGAAAAGGACAAGGTGTTTTCTAACCGCCAGGTGAATGCGTTAAACCTTGCAAATGACGTTCAGGACCTCGCTTTTCATTGGCTTTCTTTGAGGAGCAAACTTTGTAAACTTGCAAGTAGATTGATTTGGTGTTGAAATCCGTTGAACGTTTTGTAATCTTTTCCTGCCAGCTCCTTGCTGGCTCGTGGTCTTTCAATGAATTTGCCGTTCCAAAAAAAATAGGGAGGGTTTCTCTTTTTTTTGCCAGTGACTTCTATTTTTGGCCTGAATCAAGGGTTTTGGCCGGAATTTGCATAACCCGCTCAAGGAGGGTTATAACCGGGTGAATTTTAAGGTTAGTTTGAGAAACGAAGCAAGAAGGTGGCTAGATAGATAACCCTTATTTAAAAAATGGGTAGATAAATAAATTTCTCTTTATTTTATTTGTTACGGTCAACTAAAACAAAATTAAACCATCCGCGAATGAAAAATAAAAATAAAGCAAGTAAACTGTAAGCCACAAGCTTCAAGCGGAACCTATCGAAATTCGAAAACCACAAGTTCTTTTCCGTTGTTTTCAAATTTAAATACATATTACTATTAGCTTATGTTTAAATTGAATCCATTTTCATTATTAGATGGTATTATTTTTCATTGAGAATTATTTTCCCTCTATTTTTGGTACCATAATTATAAAAGTACTAAATATGTTATTATCAAAAATTTTAAGCAAAAAATGTAATATACAAGAATTATATATAAATCATCTATAAAATTCAATCGTAAACAACATTAACACATGCAAAGAGAAAGAAGGGGGAAAAGACGTAAAAATCATCCCCCTTTCTTGTTTCTCCTGCAAATTCTCACCTTCCCATTCTGCCTTCCTCTTTGGAGGCAAATGGGATCGATCATCCTCCTCCACATCCATGGCGATCCTTCTTCTTGTTCTCTTCTTAACCACCACCGTCTCCGCCGGCCCAACGACCAACGCCCCTGCGAAATCCGATTCGTTTACCCCGCCCGATAACTACCTCCTCGATTGCGGCTCCTCGTCCCAAACCACCCTCCCCGATCGACGTATCTTCGCCTCCGATTCCACCTCCTCGCAGTATCTCAAATACAGCGGTCGCGAAATCGCGATCGCTGATCAATCCGCGGACGTGCCTCTCCCGATTTACAAGTCCGCCAAGGTGTTCGTGGCCGAGGCCACGTATTCGTTTCATATCACCAAGACCGGGTGGCATTGGGTGCGGTTGCATTTCTTCCCGATTCGGAATAACGAGTTTAAATTGCAGCAGGCCAAGTTTACGGTGGTGGCCGCGGATAAGTTGGTCCTCCTCCACGAATATTCTCCCAAGGAAATGGAGATGCAGGAGTACCTCGTGAATGTGACGTCGGAGAGTTTGAATCTACGGTTCTCGGCGGACAAGGAATCTCCGGCTTTCGTTAACGCGATAGAGGTGGTTTCGGCTCCCGATATGCTGATCACAGATAGCAGCGACGCCCTCTTTCCCGTCGGGCAAAAGGTGGACGGAATGACGAAAAACTCGTTTCAGAAGATGTACCGGCTCAATGTCGGTGGGCGGACGATCGGGCCCGGGAACGATACCCTCGGGCGAACTTGGAATTCCGACGAGAAGTTCCTCAAGCCCGCTAATGTGGCGAAGAATATGTCGATCGTGCCGAGTGTCGTTACGTATCTCGAGGGCGGTTCGCCGTTGATCGCACCGCCTTCGGTGTACGCGTCGCTAATGGAAATGGGGAATTCGGATACGATTGCACCGAATTTTAACATCACTTGGCAATTTGACCTCGATCACTCGTACCCGCATCTTGTTCGTCTACATTTTTGCGATATCGTGAGTAAATCGGCAAACGAACTGTATTTCAATGTATATGTTGGTGGGAAAATGGCTATCTCGGCCCTCGATTTGTCGACGGTGACAGGGGCTTAGCGGTAGCGTACTACAAAGATGTTTTTGTGAGCCCGAATATGGTTACGAAGCCGTTTTTGGTCCAAGTGGGCCCGTTGAACGAACCAATGGGAACCAAAAACGCCATCCTAAACGGTCTCGAGATCTTGCGAATAAACAATTCGGTGAATAGCTTAGACGGGGAGTTTGGGGCTGATGGGAGGTCGGCATTTGGTCCAAGTAGGGGCACGGTGGCAGCCGTTGGGTTCGCGATGATGTTTGGAGCCTTTGCCGGATTGGGTGCCATGGCTGTGAAATGGCAAAAGAGGCCTCAAGATTGGCAGAAGAAGAATAGTTTCTCTTCATGGTTGCTTCCGCTTCACGCGGGCGATGCGAGTTATATGCAATCGAGCAATTTGGGTTCGAAAAAGAGTGCTTTCTATTCATCAACTATGGGGTTGGGTCGGTACCTTTCGTTTTCCGAGCTACAAGATGCTACAAAGAATTGGGATTCTGCTTCCGTGGTTGGAGTCGGAGGTTTCGGCAATGTGTACCTTGGAGTACTCGATGATGGTACTAAAGTTGCCGTGAAACGTGGAAATCCGCAATCCGAACAAGGCATAAATGAGTTCCAAACCGAGCTCCAAATGTTGTCAAAGCTACGCCATCGTCATTTGGTGTCATTGATAGGGTACTGTGACGAGAACGCCGAGATGATCTTGGTGTACGAGTACATGGAACACGGGCCCCTCAGGGACCATTTGTATGGAAAAGGCTTGGCAACACTCTCGTGGAAGCAAAGACTAGAGATTTGTATCGGGCTGCCCGTGGGCTACACTACCTTCACACAGGGGCAGCTACCGCCATCATCCATCGTGACGTGAAGACCACCAACATTTTGTTGGACGAGAACTTCATTGCAAAGATGGCCGACTTCGGGCTCTCGAAAGACGTAGGCATGGGAGAAGCCCATGTGAGCACCGCCGTTAAAGGAAGCTTCGGATACCTGGACCCTGAGTACTTCCGTAAACAACAGTTGACGGATAAGTCTGACGTGTACTCTTTTGGGGTGGTGCTGCTTGAAGTGCTATGTGCTAGGGCGGCCATCAACCCGGCCCTACCCAGAGAACAAGTGAATTTGGCCGAATGGGCCTTGCAGTGTAAGCGAAAGGGTCAACTGGATAAAATCATAGACCCTGCCTTGGCGGATCAAATCAACCCCGAGTCCCTAAACAAGTTTACCGAAGCGGCAGAGAATTGCTTGTCGGAATACGGGGTTGACAGACCCACCATGGGAGATGTTTTGTGGAACTTGGAGTATGCATTGCAACTACAAGACCAAGACCAGGACCGAGACCAAGGGCAAGGGCAGACAGAGGATGGGGGAAGTGGGTCGACATTAGCGAATGCCGCACCACTTGCCCCCACGGTTGATAATA
The DNA here is from genome assembly GCA_030169165.1 of Centaurea solstitialis. Taxonomy (NCBI): domain Eukaryota; kingdom Viridiplantae; phylum Streptophyta; class Magnoliopsida; order Asterales; family Asteraceae; genus Centaurea; species Centaurea solstitialis. Next base: position 71,680,126 of record CM058045.1, on the reverse strand, counting down.
GGCCCATTACACCACAACCTCCGGGAAACCAAAATCCTAATGTTCATGTCATTGATGAGGAGCAATCGGATACGACCATGTTTGTGCAATTTGCTAGTCTCAACGGTCGATAGGACATTCAAATATCGTGATCGGCTAGAAGATACGAAGGGACTCGATGGAGACAGTTATATTTTTAATGCCATTTTCTTACGAATACGATAGATCGTACTAGGGTTGTAGCATGATAGTTATGCATTATTTTTCCTGTGTCTTATAGCTTAGTTGGTAACTTGGTATAATTGTACATATAGCTATTTCAAATAGGAAAAATATAAAAGGGACTCCAAGTTGTGCATTTAAAACTAGTTTTATTTCTTGTTTATGGGATATTAAAACTTTAAGAGCATAGAATATTGATCAATATAAATCCGGTATTATTGTATTATAACAAAATGTACAAATTTGTATACGTCCAAGTACTACAAAATGTTTAATAGTTTGTCTTTAAGATTTTAAGATAAAAGTGTCTTATAATATAGTGAAAATATGACGGGTTTTCTACGATGATAAGTTTTTTAAAACACAAATGAATTGAGAAATTTTAAACGTAGGTTTTTTATTAGAATGATTTTTAAAATATAAAAAATTATATTATTGATGCAACATTTTAAAACAATATTAGTTTACAAGTACATCTAATTAGTATTCAACCTTTCTTTCTACATGTCTCATAATATTATAATTTTGATTCTACATGTCTCATAATGTTACAATTTAGATGTGATATATTCTGATAGAATATGGTTAATTTATATCCGATGATAGACCTTGAAACCATTATTCTTAATTACTTAAAATCTGATTTTCTATGCCTTGCAACGATTTTTGGTAAATTCTACAATTAATGACAACCACACTAAGTAACAATATAATATGTTATAATATATCATGTTAGTGTAAACTTTGGGGAAATGTTGTTAATATCAAAGGTTTCGTGTAGAGAGAAATCTTCTCGAACCTAACAATAAAAATATTTAAATACTAACAATATAAACAATATTTCAATCAAAAGATTTGTAAATAGGAAGTGTTTAATTCACAATACTTATGAATAACTTGCAAATTGCAATGATGATCAAATAGTGATCGTAATAATCTTTCAAAAAGATGTGATTTGGTTTAGAAAATCAAATCATAAACCGGAAGAAATTAAGATGAAAATGTTCTTGAGGTGTGCTTACAGGATATTAGAGAGAGAATTGGGTTTTTTTGGATGAATATCCAAGGCTTTGGTCCGACTAATTGCGAGAAGGTTCTATTCACCAATAGCTAAAGCATGTGGCCTTGTAGTTAAGAGAGGACTGAATTTAATGGAGTTGCTTCAAGAAACTTTTTTTTGAAGGATATACTAGGCATTTTGCCTAGACTATTCTCTGACAACTATTGACTGTTAAGCGTGCAACTTAGAGATAATTACTCAGTGGCCACAAGTCATTAACAACTGGTTTCGAACCCGAGGTAGATGGTTTATTGAGCAAAAACCGCCCTACCCGAACTAACCGCCCGAAAACCGAACCGTAAACTAGGCAAAAAACCGAAAACCGCCAACCCAAAAACCGTCCTACCCGAACCTGCCATACCCGCATAAAGTTTGGGTTCTGGTTGGGTTGCTATTTTCAAACCCGAACCCCCCCCCCCCCCCCCCCCGAAACCCGAACTTATAAAAAAACCTTTATTTTTTATTTTATATATATATATATATAAGGAACTTGTTTTATATATATATATATATAATATTCTATATAAGGAACTTGTTTTTTTTTTTTACTTAGTATATATTATGATTACTTATGATTATTATGGACTTATTTAAAAGTATTTAGTATATATAATTTAGAAATTAAGAAGCTGGAAATTTGGTTAAAAATTGAGTTGAGTTGAATTTTTTTAAATTTAATCTGAAATGGGTTGAAATGGGCTTTTAATCTGAAATTCGGTCAGGCCCAACCCGAACCCGCCCAACCCAAACTTTTCGGTTACCCGAAATTTTTGGTTGGAGAATGGTTTGATAAAGTCCCACCCGAAAAGTTCGGTTACCTGAACTTAAAAACCCAAATCCGCCCGATGCACACCCCTACTTGTGGTTTGCTTCGAGAAACTTTCAATGGAGTTACGACCCAAACTTAACTTGTGGGAAAAAATCTGAAACAAAGCTTGACCCTTCAAACGACTATGTATTAAAAACCTTAATTATGAGAACTAATACCCATAAACAATGATAAGTAAATAAAGAATGAAAGCTAAAGACACCACACTCAAGGAAAACTGAACTTTAAATGATAAGAAAATCACAAAGCCTAACTTTGTTGAATCCAAATAAGTTCACAATAGAACCAAAGCATTAGTAGCTTAGTTAGGGGCAGATCCAGAAATCTTTGTTGAAACAAATAATCGAAAACATGAGCAATATACAAACATAATACAAATTTTAAAGATGAAGGAAATACGTAAATACAAACTTCAAAGATGGGGGAAATAAATACTGAGAATATTATATCGCCAAACACTAAATATTCACAAAATACTTTTACAAAACACTAATAAACTTTTCACAAAACACTAATAATATTATGATCGTTAACCCTTCACAAAATACTACATTGCGATTGAAGAAGTTTCTTACATTGCGATCGAAGAAGTTTCTTACCTTCGTCAATTTAATAAATAAACTGTTAGTTTGAAGTTTCTTACCTTCATCAATTTAATAAATAAACTGGTAGTTTAGTCAAACAAATAGACAAATTAACTATTAGTTTATTCAATCAAATATACATAAACAAACAGCTTCGTTTTTTGTTTTACTTTAACAAAAATCTGTTTACAATCAATTATATACTTCAATAGATATTTGGAAATTAATAATAATAATGAACTTCTCTAAAAATAAAGTTAATAATAGACTACAGATAATTTATTTATCAATCAATAATAATAATAACAAAGAGGACTAGCATCTATATATACTTTCCTAGAGGGAGGTTCATACGAAAAATATAACTTTTTAAGAAAACGCAAGGAGCAATCTCAACCACTTATCTTGGTCAACAAAGACGGCTTTGACCGGTCCCCCTTTTAATAATCTCTACCCTCCCATGAACTGCGTCAATCCTCTGTGATCACGTCCACTGTAACCCTCCCATGAACTGCTTCTCATATTCTCTTAAATTGACATGCTTCTCGTTTGAACTTTCCCATACTTTCCTATTGACCTAAGTTTCCTCTAGGCAAGCGATGTGGGATTCACTCCCACTAGTCCCTTCCTAACAATTGATTTAGTCCCACATCGGATGACTATAGAAATCACCATCACTGATCTTGTATAGGTAATAGAGTTCCTTCTAATTTCATATGTTCCCACATCGGATACCATTTGCATGTAAAGTCTCTATAGTTTTTATGTTTATATTTATATAAACTAAGGGTGCTAGTGGATTATTTTTCAAAATCTAGGGCCCCCTAGTGGTGGATTGCATCATTGGAGGTTCCTTTATAATACTAATGCAGTAGAAAATTTTAAACGTGGAGGGCGAGTCACTGCACTTTCTGGTGCTAAGGTGGCTCTGCAGCTGAGCCTAATGGTTGCTGAGCCTAGTGGTCGGAAGCATTCGTGAAAGGGATAGTGGATTGCATCCTTATTTACCCAGGTTCGATTCATAGAGTGAGTATGTGGCGATACCCTGACCATGGGTCATTTTTGGGTCGCTCCATGGTCGCCGAAGATTAGTCTGAGTGTCGATATGGATCCCAGATGCCTCATCGACTTTATGTCGAATCGTATTCATGAATTATTTGCCGTCCAAAAAAGAAGTTCACAATAAAACCAACATGTAAAGGTTAAACCTCTTAAGATAGTTCATAATAAGATTTGCTTACAAAGAAACCCTCCTACCCATAGTCCATAGACGAAGAGGATGGCAAACAAAAGGACATAAGTCACATAACTAAAAAACAATTATTTATCAAGCAGTCATGATTTTGGGCTTAATTTCTTATAACTTAGGAGTTTGTTGGGCTCCGCCTTCTTTGAAATATTAATTGAGGGCTTCCTTGATTCTTGCTCCTAACTCTTAACTCTTAAGTCTTAACTTGTCCTTTAGTGTATTATGTTTGGCTTTCAAGGACGGACTTATATCTGTCCACGTGGCACATGCTACCGTATTGTTCATCAGTCGTTGTGTAAAAGTTGTGAAAGTGCAACCGTATTAATTTGTTGTGTGCCGTCATGTGTATTTTGAAACTGCAATAAAGACACAACTACTCTTTGGCTCAGTTGGTTAGTTCATTGCTTTTTAAAGAAAAAATCATGGGTTCAAATCTTGTTTGAGTCATTTTTTTTTTTAGTTTTTAACTTTTAATATCATATTTATTATGTTTCTTAAAATATGGTAATAACAAAAATGAACATGAGACTTTTCATTAAAAATCGAGGAAACCAACCACTAAATCAATATTGACTTAATAAAAAATATTTTCACAAATATTTCTTATAATTAAATGATGTCACCGTTAAAAAATTTCTCTAGGTCCGTCCCTATTAGCTTTTATCTAGTTACGTTCTCTTCTCGCTAAGGGGTCTATCCTTTTGGGTTGGAGATCTTCGTTGGGAGAGAGTCCCTCGTCTTTAGGTGTATTTTTTTCCCTTTTATATATATTGCCAGGAATACCGTCTTCTTTAAAAAAAAAAAAAGAACTCTTTACTTGTCAATAGCCCAACCATGTACTAAAATGTATTTTTAGTTGATAATTGTTTGAGACCATGCTTGCATGCTAATTAAAATTTAATTCATTTTTTCCCTAGTAGTTGATCATTCACCTAAAAATCTAAAAAGTGTTTAGTTGAAGTGAGTAAGAACATAAATTTTTATTCGGTATGTGTCAATAGTTTTTTAATATCATACATCATAATATTACAATTAATATAAAGAAGTTTTTGTTTTCACTCTTTTTTTTGAACGGTAAAAACTTTTATTACCACACCACAAAACCAAGTACAAAGGACCCAAAACCAAACAACACATAAGCGAGCAACCACCAACACCGAACCTAAAAACGATAAAAAATACGAGCCAAAGAGGAGCTACTTGGCACACTAGACACCCACAAAAATTAACAAGAAACACACGTCGGTTTATAAGAGATAAACCAACCCAACCAAGGTGTCCTAGGCGATGACGAAACCGCAGCCAAACAGCCAGAATAGCTACCAAACAGCAGTCACGAATGCCAAACATTAGCCAAAACCCAATCCAAACAGCTGCTAATTAGCCAAACAACAATTATCAGCAGCCAAACAGCATACTTAGCAGCCAAACAGCATCTTCAGCATCCAAACAGCAGCAAATCAGCAGTCAAACAGCTGCAAATCAGCAGCCAAACAGCTGCAAATCAGCATTCAGAAAGCCAAACAGTAGCTTATCTTCAATCTGCACTTCCTCGACTCTTTATCGGCTGAATTTCGAGTCCCACGAACATGAACACGAACATAAAATACTTTACCCACCATTTTTATGCGCTCGGATTTGACATCCAAGTGACCCAATCCACCGCTATCTCCGGATCCCGGCGGTTTACCCATTCAAAGGTCTTAATTTGGAAATTGAGTAACACCTCCTCCAACGACCCACTTCCTCCTTTGAAGACCAATTTGATTCTTTGAGACCAAAGTAGATACGATAGACACAAAATAGTTGCAACCCACCTCTTACTTCATTTCGAATCTCTACTCTTATGCACTCCAACGTCTACCACTTCGTCTAGCGAATTGCACGAGCTAACATCTAATCCCCACCACCTCCCAACACGCATCCAAAAACCCTTCACCTTTTTACACCCAAAAAGAGCATGAGAAACCGATTCCACCTCCCTTTCACACCGAGGACAAAGAACCGAGTTAAGATCCACACCCCTCCTATCTAACTCCACCCTCACCGACAACCTCCCTAAGTTCGCTCTACACATAAAAATACTCACCTTTTTGGGAACGGCCTTCAACCACACGGTTTTAGGTCCACACTTTCTCCCTTTATACCCCGCCTCCTCTACCTTCTCCTTCAATACCTTAACCGAAAAAACCGTTTAATGGATCAAGGATCCACTTAAAATGGTCACGATCACCAATTGTTGGAAAAACTCCTTCTAAGGCCTCATTTAACTCATTTAGTTCTCCTAACTCCCTCCTCCACCCCCAAACCCAATTCCACCCGCCTCCCTCAAACTCACCCCTATCGGCCACCGAAACCAACTTAGAGGACTCGAGATTATATAATCTCACAAATCGCTCTTTTTAGCCCCTCCCTCTAACCACATATCCTCCCAAAATTTAGTCTCTTGCCCATCACCTACCACTTTCTAAACCGAGTTAGAGAATTGGACTCCACTTTTGTCAATCTCTAAACCCGCATTTATAATATTCCCCCAAACCGAACACATCCTCCCGCCCCTCCTTATATTACATCTCACTAACCACCCCCCCCCCCCCATCCTTCCTCCCCAAAAATGCTTTTTACCACTTTCACCCACAACGCGCCACTTTCGTTGTAAAACCTCCAACACCATTTACCAAGCAACCCCCAATTTAAATCCCTTAATCTACCCACGTTTACCCCCCCCCCCCCCCCCCCCCCCCGGGCACGAACTCGAAGGCACCTAATTAAGTCAATGGAATTCTAGTAACTGCCAGGGACGGACCTAGAGAAATTTTCAAACGGTGGCACCACTTGAGTATAAGAAATATACATATAAAAAATATTTTTACAAAATCTATATTGGTTTGGTGGTTTGTTTCTTGCTTTTAAACGAAGGATCGTGTGTTCGAGTCTTGTCAAGGCTAGTCCTACGGTTTTTGTTACCACTATTTAAAACTATAAGAAATAAAACCATATTATTTTAAAAAATCAATACTTGTTAATATTACTGAATAACAATATGTTTTTTTGTAATACATATCTTATAATTATATAATACCATAATGAAATATCAAAACTAAATTAAACTTTAGAGACGTCATATACAATGATAGTTATGCTTGAACAAATTATATACAACCACGTAATATGTTTAATTTGTCTTGTTAACAACTTTATTTTTTAGAAACATAATAAATATTATATTAGAAGCTAAAAAACCAGAAAATGTGTCTAACTAGGCTTGAACCCATGACCTTTCCTATGAAAAGCAAAGAGCTAACCAACTAAGCTAAGGGGAGTTTGTATTATTATTGCAGTTTCAAAATATATATGGTGGCACATAACATATTAGTACAGTGACACCTATATTTTTTGACACTGTGACGGAGGAATGATACGGTGTCCCGTGCCACCGTGGACACCTCTTCAGGTCCGTCCCTGGTAACTGCCCACTTAATCTACTTGGTGATGTTCAACTTGCACAAACCGAGCAGCAAACCCCACCCCCTACTGTGAGATTGTGGAAAACCCGTGATTAGGGTTGCGTGTATTGAGCACAATATATAGACAGAAATATTACAGAGGGGTCCCTGAACTATACAAATATTTAACACACCCCCGTAGTTTGATCGGGAGGTAAACGAATGTTCAAACTATTTCTAAAATCAAGAAATAAACTAGTAGGTAGACCCTTCGTAAAAATATCTGCATACTGATACGCGGATGGAACATGCAAAACACGCACATGACCAATCGCAACACGCTCCCTAACAAAATGTAAATCTATTTCCACATGCTTGGTTCTCTGGTGCTGAACAGGGTTAGATGCTAGATACATGGCACTGACGTTGTCACAGAAAACAACGGTGGCACGAGAAAGGGGACAATACAACTCGAGTAGGAGGTTTCGTAACCAAGCAGTTTCAGCAACTACATTGGCTATTCCCCGGTACTCGGCCTCGGCGCTAGAACGAGAAACGACATGTTGTCGTTTGGAGGACCAAGAAACGAGATTATCACCCAGATAGACACAAAACCCTGAAGTGGACCGACGTGTAGTAGGACACCCGGCCCAGTCGGCATCCGAATAGGCAACCAAGCGATCAACAGCTGACGCCTTAATATGAAGACCATGAGATAGGGTACCCTTTAAATACCGTAAGATGCGTTTAAGCGCATTGAAATGCGGAAGACGCGGGTCATGCATAAAGAGACAGACCTGTTGAACGGCATAAGCAATATCAGGACGAGTAAAAGTCAAGTATTGCAGGGCACCAGCAAGGCTTCGATATAAGGTGGGATCAGAAACAGGCTCGCCATCAACAGCAAGCTTTGTTTTGGTGTCAGCCGGAGTGCTGCAGGGATTACACGAGACCATATCAGCTCGTGCAAGAATCTCCTGAGCAAAGGCAGATTGAGAAAGAAAGAGTCCGGACTTGCTACGGGACGCAGCAATTCCTAAGAAGAAGGATAACGGACCCAAATCAGACATGGGAAACTCAGAGGATAACTTAGAGATAACCATGGAAATAAGAGTAGGAGAGGAGGCAGTAAGAATAATGTCATCGACATAAAGAAGGAGGTAGATAGTATCAGATCCGCGATGATACGTGAAAAGAGAGGTGTCGGTCTTACTGCTAAGAAAACCTAAAGAGGAAAGGTAGACAGCAAAACGATGATACCACGCACGGGGCGCCTGCTTAAGGCCATAAAGAGCCTTGCGTAGGCGACAGACATGATCGGGAAAAGAATTGTTTACATAGCCAGGGGGCTGACGCATGTAGACAGTCTCAGTGAGATCACCATGAAGAAAGGCATTCTTAACATCAAGCTGATGAATGGGCCAATTGCGAGAGATGGAGATGCTAAGAACCGTGCGAATAGTGGCAGGTTTGACAACGGGACTAAAAGTGTCATCAAAGTCCAGGCCGGGTTGCTGAGAGAAGCCCTGAGCAACGAGACGGGCTTTGTAACGCTCAAGACGTCCATTGCTGTCAAACTTATGGCGAAACAGCCAACGATTGCCAACAATGTTAGCATCAGAGGGTTTAGGAACAAGATCCCACGTGTAGTTAGAAAGAATGGCTGCCATTTCAGCATCCATGGCGGCCCGCCAATGAGGGTCACACATGGCCTGAGCAGTAGACCGAGGAATGGGAGAGATGTCACTAGTGACCGAAAGATTGAAGATCTGTTTTGGCTTAAGAGAGCCTGTACGCGAACGAGTGGTCATCGGATGACCGGAGATAGCAGCCGGAGCAGGAGGCTGAGAAGGCTCAGCAGAAGAAGCGGAAGGAGAAGAGGTGGTGCCAGAGGACTCAGCGGGTGAGGGCTGAGGAGAGGAAGCAGAAGGGCCAGCGGCCGACGGAGGGGAGGAAGAATCGACCATAGGAGAGAGGGAAGGGAGAGAATCATCAACATCAAACGCGTCGTAGTCCTCAGAGGATGGATGAGGTTGGAAGTCAGGAAACGGAAAGTGGGTTTCATCAAAGTTGACATGACGAGAGATGATGACCTTTTGCGTGATGAGGTCTAAGCAACGATACCCTCGATGATCCGTGCTGGGACCGAGGTAGACACAGGCAGAGGATCGAGGAGCAAGCTTGTGAGCACTAGTAGGCGAAGTGTTGGGATAACACAAACACCCAAATACTCGCAAATGAGAATAGGTAGGAAAGAAACCAAACAATACCTCAAAGGGGGTTTTGTATTGAATGGTGGTGGACGGAAGCAGGTTAAAGGTGTGAACAGCAGAAAGAAGGGCCTCAACCCAGAATTTGGGCGGGAGAGAGGCTTGGATGAGAGACGTGCGTAAGGTGTTATTAATAGTGCGGATGGTGCGCTCAGCTTTTCCATTTTGTTGAGACGTATAGGGACAAGAAAAACGTATTTTGATGCCATGAGTTTTAAGAAAATCCAAGAAGGGTTGGTTGTTAAACTCACGACCGTTATCACATTGGAAAAGCTGAATGTCCGTTTTAAATTGGTTTAGAACATAAGCACGAAACGTTTTAAAAACAGAAAACACCTCAGATTTAGCACGTAAAGGAAACACCCATAAGAAGTGAGAAAAATCATCCAAAAAGAGAACATAATATTTAAAACCACTCAAACTAGTAACAGGTGAAGTCCATAAATCAGAATGAATAAGTTCAAACACACGAGAAGTTTTAGTAGTAGATAAAGAAAAAGGTAAACGACAATGTTTTCCTAATTGACACGCATGACATAAAGTAGAAGTTTGACTGGAGCAAGCAATGAACTTGCGCGACACAAGAAACTGGAAGATAGCAGCACCCGGATGACCAAGCCGTCTATGCCAGACGTCAAAGGAAACAGCAACGTTAGCCGAGGCAAGAGCAGACCGAGGTGCAGGAGGGAGAACGGGATAAAGGTCATGGTGATCACTGTCGCAACGCTGGAGAAACGATCCTGTTTTAAGATCCTTCACAGTGAAACCAAACGGATCAAACTCAACAGAAACAGAATTATCTATGGTAAAACGACGAACAGAGATAAGGTTTTTGATCAGTTTATCAGAGACTAGAACATTTTTAAGATGAAGAGGGTGAAGGGAATAGGGTAATGTACATTGACCAATGTATCTAGCAGGAACCATAGCACCATTACCAACCTGTATGAAATTAGAATTACAAGGAGTTAGAGAGTGCATTGTACCTTGATTGAAGGTCATATGCCTGGTTGCACCCGAATCCATGTAAAAATTGTTGTCTTGAGGCGCCTGAACAGACATGGCCTGAAACACAGAAGATAAATCAGTATACTGAGGCTGACTGTACTGAGCGGCATGGCCTCCGAAGGAAGGCTGAGGAGGCTGTGGCACAGGTGTGGACTGCTGCATGGGCTGGCCGTAATGAGACGGAACGGGCACTGGATGTGGAGACTGATGTTGCCCGTAAAGGTACGGAGATGACGGTACTGGCGGCGGATGAAAGGTATGCGGTGAGGGATTCTGAGGAGCACTGAACGTCGGAGGGGATGGCTGAGGAACCCTGCCCCAAAGGAGTGCACAGGAGGTGCACCAAGAAGGCCTGGCTGAGCTGGTGGAGCATGAGGAGAAGCCCCAAAGTACGCCTGAGAATGTCCCTGATTACCTGCAAAAGAGTGAGAGCTTGCAGAAACATTAGTATTACCCCCCCCCTTGGAAGCAAAACGCCCATTATTTTTCCCTCTATTAGTTTTATTTTTCGGTTTTCCATTTTGAGCAGAGGAATACAAGGCAGCGGAAGAGGTAAGAGGAGGATCTGTATGGGATTCAATAGACTCTTCACGAGACTCATGAAGAAGAAGCATGTTTTTCGCTTCAAGAAAAGAGGGAAAGGGTTTGGTGTTGGTGATGACATCTACAATGCTGTGATATGAGGGAGGTAACTGACGCAAGATTTGCATGACAAGTTCAACTTCATCAATTTTGGAGTCACAATCAGCAAGGGCATCAGCCAGATTTTTTAATTGGTGACAAAAATCAGTAATGGACAAGGCACCCTTTTTGGTGTTACGAAATTGCTCTTGTAGCTGAAGCATTCGAGACATCTTATTATTTAGAAAGAACTCGTCAAGTTTATCCCAAAGGTCTTTGGCAGTACAGTTATCACTCGAGATGATTTGTAGTAGATTTGCATCACAGGTAGAGTAAAACCAAGATTTGATGCGGGAGTCAATTGCCTCCCAGTCCTCATCATCATCGCCAGCAGGTTTAGACTTGCCAGTGATGTGACCATGGACTTTGGCACCTTTGCACATATCAAGAAAAATTCGACGCCAAAGTTTGTATTTGGAACCGTCGGTGGAAAGTTTAAAACTAAATTGTGAGTAGACATTGGTGAGAGCAAAGACAAGTTGGCTAGCAGTGGGGCTAGTTAGGGTACTGTTTTGTGAAGAGGTTGACATTGCAACAAAATGAAAGCACACAAAAAATTAAAGCTAATAAAGTGCGAAAAAATATATGTGCGTGAAGCTTAACCGTGGGTAGAGGGATAGTAATGTACCACAAACCCTACACGCGATGGGTAAGCAGAGGCGGTAGCCGGCGGCAAAAGAGTGACGATGCGAGCGTACGAGATACAATCTGAAAAAAAGAAAAAGGAAAAAAGACACCCTTTTTTTTGTTTTTTTTTTTTTTTTTTTCTTGAAAACAGCACCTCTTTTTGTTTTGTTTGCTTTTCACAAACACAAATTACTGCACACGTTTCTTTGTTTCTTGAAAAGAGCACCCCTTTTGTTTTGTTTGCTTTTCACAAACACAAATCGCTGCAACACTTTTGGTTTGCTTTTACACAAAACACAAACCACTGCAGACGAGAGTTCCGGCGAGATGAGAGGCAAAACGGCGCTAGGGTTCAGGCGAGGTCGACGCAGCGGCGGCACGGTGGTTGGAGCAGAGAGACAAACGGCGGCACGGTTACGCGGCACGGTTACGCGGCAGACAGACGGCGGCGGCACGGTTACGCGGCGGTTCGTGACTGTTTCAGACACGCGGCGGTACGCGGCGGTGACCGGAGTAGCAGAAGGCGGCGGCGACGTTCTTGGTTACGCAATGGAGCAGAGAGAACGCTGGCGTGGTGGTGCGATGGTGACGCGAAGGACACCGGAGATGAGTCACCGGGAAACAGGAGGACGGCCGGAGGAGGTGACCGGCGGCGGCTGACGGTGATCGCCGGCGGCGGCGGCTGTAAAGGAGAAAGGTAAAAAGAAAAAATTAGGGTTTTGGTAGGTGGCTCTGATACCATGTGAGATTGTGGAAAAACCCGTGATTAGGGTTGCGTGTATTGAGCACAATATATAGACAGAAATATTACAGAGGGGTCCCTGAACTATACAAATATTTAACACCTACCACCTCACCCCCTGCGTCTCTCTCTCTCTCTCTCTCTCTCTCTCTCTCTCTCTCTCTCTCTCTCTTGTTTTTTTAATGAAATAAAAGTATAAGTAAGATTGAGTTGGGTATAACTGATGTTTTAGGTAGCTTTGGATAAGATAGTGGAAAGCTGAAGTGTCTCGTCGGTGTGATAGTTGGTTTGGGTTCCATGACAAATATAACATATGGCCTAAAAACGAGATTTTAACGTTTGTGGTGACATGCTTTGAATAATTATGATGTTTTACAAAAAAGGAATTTTGTTCTTCAAGATTTGACGATAAATTAGGAAAATATAGACAATCAACAATAATTAATACAAAAAGGACAAATTAAAAGAAGGATAAGAAGCAACACCGCCGTATAACCTGCAGGAACCTTCGGTAATATCATAGCTAGGGTTATAAAATATATTTTTGGACATTTTAGGTTTTATAGGTTTCGAATCTTTTTACCTTCTTTGCACAATATATAAAATTGTAAACATTTCATCAACTATTTTAAATAAGTTAAATAGCAATTTCGAATTCCTTCTAAAAGAAAAAACACGTGACTTTAGCATAAGTTTCTCAAGGATATACTTTTCGCAATTATTTGAATAAAGGGTTTATGACTTGTGAGGGTAACAAAATAAATAAAAAGAATGTCTAAACTCTAAAGTACCAACTATCCATTATGTATAAATGTTACTATGAAATTAATTTTTTATATTCAATTTACCATTGAACACTAAATTTTTATACAAATAATACCATTATGATCGATAACAACCCGTTTTTTTTTACGTGACAATTAATTTTAATTAAATAATGTTTATGTGTATCTGACGTGGCAAAACTAGGATTCTCAATGGTATATTAAATACAGAAAATACTTCAATGGTAATATATGTACAAACCACCACCACCAGAGCCACCACCAAACCACCACCATAGCCACCAGCAAGACACCACCACTATTACCACCTTTGGAGGAGGAGGGAGGTGGTGGTGGCGGTGGTGGTGGTGGTGTCTTAGTGGTAGTTTGGTGGTGGTTCTGGTGGTGGTTTGTACACATATTACCATTGAAGTATTTTTTGTACTTAATATACCATTGAGAATCTTAATCATTGCATGCCACGTCAGATCCACATAAGCATTATTTAATTAAATTTAATTGTCACGTAAGAAAAAACGGATTGTTACTGGTCATAATGATATTATTTGCACAAAAAAATAAAGTTCAATGGTAAATTGAGTACAAAAAATAGTCTCATGGTAACATTTGTATAAAACGGTTAGCTGGTTACCCTCACAAGTCATAATCCCTAAAAAAACTATGTACAACAATTTTACTAATTTACTTTTAAATTTCGTTTTAAAAACCATTATTCAATTTTCATTCCTTTATTGCATTTTATAAATTCTCAATTATTTTTGTTTTCTCTAGTATCTTGAGCCTTTAACTTGCTCATCCATTTAATCACTTTCTTATCGGCCACAAAAATTAACACAAGACAATATATTCACTAATTTACTATTAGTAGAATGGACCGTTTTCCATAAAAATCTTTCACAAAAAGTTATGTCGTTGATTACTAATAACCACAAAATACCAAAGGATTAAATAAATATGATGTTTCTCAAAGAAATAAAATAAACAATTTAGTCACCAACCTTTTGTTGCGGTTATGTGACGAATCATCTAAACGAAGACTTTCTTTGCAAAATTGCGTAGGTAAAAATCTTCATGTAATGGTGAACTGGCGTTATTTGATTTTTACATATTTTTTGAAAGGGTATATGAGGCTTTGCCCCAACTAATCCCGACAACATTCACCGACAGCTAAAGCATGCTTTCTTGAGTTAATCCTCAATGACCACAATCTTGAACAGGCCGTTCCTAACATTTTGGATGCCCTGTGCAAAAAAATTAAATGCGTCCTTAACTTTTTAAATAATTTTTTTTTATTATATTTAACAGCTTGTTTGACAACAAATCAATGAATAACTCAACTTTGATTTTGAATTTTTTTTTCAGTTTTTCTTTCTTTTTGAAATTAAATTTTAAATTTTAATATTATTATATTAGTATGAATTTAAAACTTATAGTAGATTTTTAGTTTTGTTAACTCTTTAACTATTATTAATATTGTTACCGAAAAATACTATGTTAAAAAATAAAGATTGTTTGATTTAAAAAAAATCTAAATTCTATTTTACATAAAAATACTAAACAACTAATATTATTAAAAATATTTATATCATCTATTTTGTAAATTCAATAACAATTAAAATTAGTAACTAAAAAGTATTAAGTAATTAAAAAGACATACTTAATTAATAAAAGTTGGACATCAATAGTTATAAAAAAGGGAGTTTGTGGGATTCGAACTTGGGGTTATTAATTGAACATCAATAATTATAAAAAAAGAAATTGCGGGATTCGAAGTTGGGCCTCCAAGGTACACGCACGGTAGAACCAAAGCGCTTAGCTACTGCGCTGGGAAAGGTTTTTGGATAAGATTTGTATTATTTAATTGATATAGTTATTTACTATAAGTAAAAACTTATAAAGATTCCCGAGGCCCCTGACAATCGGAGGCCCTATGCCGTTAGAACCTATAGAACTTGCTAAAGAACGGGCCTGATCTGGAAGCACCTGGATTCGAACCTGGGTTGGAAGGGTTAACTAGCCATTTCCCCCACAGGCCTTAACCAGTACGCCACAACGTTGTGGTTTTGATTTTTACATGTTTGTCTATGAATGTATTGTTACTTGTAAATTAAAATAATAAAAATGTATTATTGTTAGTTAAAAATCATTTGCATTCCTGCACAAGTAGTCTCGGGAAAACCATCGAAAGAGACCTCTCCAACACCATGTTTTTGTCCAGGACAACATTTCATTACGTACTCTATCAGCTGATGGATTTCCACGATTCTTATCATCCGTACTACGTTAGCCTCCTTAAGCACTCGCTCTGTGGTCTTAAGCAAGCCTTCCGAGCATGTTACAAACGATTTATAGAGTATGTCTCTAGTCTTGTTTTCTTCCACAACAAGTGTGGTCATTCCCTATTCATTTATGAAAAAGGAAAGGCTTGTGCTTATATTACGTTATCTGTTGATGACACAATCCCCACTTCTAACAACGAGCTTTGTAACAATATAATGAGGTCCCTTAGCTCTAAAATTTCAATCGGCCCTCTTAGTTACTTCTTGGTATAACTGTCACCCATCACTAGGATGGAATTTTTCTATCTCAATGCAGATATGCAGATGAAATCTTTGAATGAACGGGTATGTCATATCTTATTGTAAGGACCTAGTGATTGCTTGTAATATCTTGTTGTGCTCCTCGCTCCTTGCTAACTTGGTACTTATATAAAATTTCCCCTTGTAAAAAAGAATTGTACGGTATTTCCTTTCTTGTGTTATGTCAAGAAGTACAAGATTTTAACCGTAAAGTTTTAATTTAAAAGTTGTAACACATTAATAATTCGATCCAAACATTTTTTTTAATCTTGATTTTATTGTAGATATTAAAATTTAAAAAGAATCCATGTATTTTATGTCGAATTAATTATTATAAGTTTTGGGATTACAATAGCAATCAATGCTTTAATCAAAGACGCGTAACTAACGAAAATGACGTGAAACGTTTGTGATTATATTATTTATTGATGAATAAAATACAATATGTTGATTATTTGATTCAATTTAAAATATTTGGGATCTCTATGACAATCATACTGTTATGGATCGATCATTTTAAGTAGGTGCATGGTGGATGATGTTTTTGGATGTATTCTTGCGTGGTGGAAATTTTTAAATATTAATCAAGAAAATACAAACATTCTTGATTAATATAAAAATAGTAATTAAAGTACTGGTCAGGCCTCTAGCATAATGGAATATTGCATTTACTACTTAACAAGTGTACTAATATTTGCAAATTCAGTTTATATTTTTATTTAAGGGTGAGTATCTCCAACAACTATGTTAAAATAGGAAAAAGGAAGATTTTAGCATATATGATCGGCTAAAATAGAGAAATGAGGAGAGAGATTGTAAAAATCTCTAAATTTAGAGAAATCTCTAAATATAGAAGAAAATTATTATTTTAATGTTTCAACCAATAGGATTAATAGAAAATACATGTTTAAGAGAAATAAATGATTAATTTAATTCTCAAACCAATAGGAATAATGTAGATTTGCTATAATTAATAGAATAACTATTGGAGTTGGATGCAAAATCTTTTAGAGATTTTAACATTTTTTACTCTATTTTAAAAGAAAACTAGCATAGTTGTTGGAGATGCTCTTATACTTACAATATACCTACTTACACCCTTTTATTATCCATCCTACGACACTCACATACACCTACTTACACCCTCTATAAGGGGTGTGGATAGAAATCACCTTTATTACCTTTATTTATTGTGTTTGTTCGGTTTTCTTGGTCCTCCATATCCAATTAAGCTTAATCTTAAAGGGAACAAGCTTTAACAATGATGCCTTTTTTATCCATCTTCAACATGAGAATCTGTCATCATGAGATACGTACAGGAGCTTATATGTATGTGAGATTTTGGAGAGTGTAATGCTTAAAAACATATTTAGGAACTACCATACCTTCTGAAAATAAGTTTTAATGATTTATGGAATAATTGAAAATCTTTGTGATGATTGATAATATGAGAAATGTGTAAATATAACAAGATTTTAACAAGAATTCAATGGAGGTAGAGTGGATGTAAATTAAATGGATGGATGATGGTTACAAATATAGGGAATTTCATTTATTTATCCTATTCATTCGTTGATTTACATGTAATTTTGAAATAAGTTTCTGTAACTATATATTGATCAAAATTTATTTTAAAAAATATCAATTTGGGCAATTTATTAATAACACAAGGGTAATAAAACATGGATTGTAGCTTAATTGAAATGTTCGTCTTAACATATATGTTCTTAACTTTGATACAATGGTGATAAAAGATTTAAATAATCACAGCCAAATTTTTATGCAATGATATACTGCTGATACTCTGTGACTGTTTTGAACCTTGATATATTAGATTATATATATAGGCATGTATGATTAATAAGTTAAGACACATGAAAACAATATTATCAATGGTATTGGAACTGCACATGTAAGACAATCATTCCCCAAAATATATATGCATATACACATATAGGGTCGGGTTCAAATGTGAACTCATTATTCATTGTGAACGTGAGGACCACCAGTATCGCGTCACGTGACAATATTCAGTCTGAATATTCATGCTTTATTCAGACTGAATAAAGCTTTATTCGGTTTGAATAAAGCTTAGGCGCGGATTCAGATTGTTACATGGCGCGATTTTGTCGATCCTCACGTTCACAATGAAAAATGAGATCATATTTGAACTTTCCTCTATATACATATATACATATATAGGGTTAATTTATTACCTTCCGTTGATCACAAGCCTCGGTAGATGAATTCAGAAAACGGATCACGCAAACATAATTTAAAGATAATTGATCATAGAGAGAAATCTATGAAGTAGTATTTATTTGAAGCAATGGTTGTGGGATCAAAACTAGCTTTCATCTAATCAGAAAGAGTTAAGAGTGAAATTGAGAAATTAGGAGATGATATTTAAGGAATACAAGTGTTTCATTCATTAACTAACTTTGTCATCCTAATAATCAAAATAATTGACAATTAAGAAATTAAAGATATCATCAAATGGTTAACATAACATACAAAGAGATTCAAGATAGTCAAATTTCTGAGCCATTAATAATTAACTTGTTGGCAAAGAAAGTATGCATGGATTAATTGTATTATACTTTCCTTGTTGTAGAATTCACCTAGCTAACCTCAGCTCAAGATCCACCACTTGATCTTCCATGGAACCCATGACCACAGTCTTCTGCCTCTTGCAATATTTCATAACTTCTTCATCTTCACAACCATCAAACCCTAGATACAAATTTGTTTCAACAGGTCCAAGTAGCAAAACTTCATCACAAACACAACTCTTTGTGTCTGAAGGGCTACCAACAGTGCTACTTTCTTGTTGACCTAATATTGGTATCAAAGAAACCATAGAAGATGATGAGTCAGGTGAAGGGAAGAAACTAGGGTTTGGAGACTCCAATTTCTGGGTGGTATTAGGGTTTTGTTGTGTACCAATATTGAGAGATTGCTTAAGTTTAGCTCTCTCCCTCCTGTGGACATTCATGTGACCACCTAGGGCTTGAGCTGACCTGAACTCTCTTCTACAGAAGCTACAAGAATAAGATCTTGGAGGCCATACGAATCCGCCTAGGGGGCCTCGAGCATCCTCGGCGAAAGCTTGTTCTTCCCATGAGTGGCTGAATGAGTTGTTGAGGATACTGTTGTTCTTGCTCTTCTTCACCCACATCAAATACTGTGAGTATTGCTCCATTGACATCTTTTTAACTTTTCAGATTTTCAAACTCGTTTGAAGTTGAGAGAAAGATAAGACAATGGTCAATTCTAGTTTGTGTTTAAAGGGATAGTCATACATATACTATAGAGGTGTGAGGAGAGAGAATCTAGAGGGAGAAAGGGGTGGTTTTAGAAAAGAGAAGAGAGTTATAGTTGCTCTTATTTGGCTCTTTAAGCATACAAGATGTTATTGTAGGTGAGGGATCCAAAACAGTCATTTGTCAATTACATGCCCCTATTTCCTTAGCAGAAACCTTTATTTCTTTATCCTAGTCCTAGAGTATGTCATTTATTTGAGTATTTCATGTTTATCACGATAGGGCATTGCTATTTGCATTCTTACATGGATCAAAATTGAATCAAATCCTACATTAAAAACGTAAAAATAGTTATTGATGTTGATATATATGCGTGAGAAAGATTTATCATGTAGAGGTGCATATAGCAAAACATAATCATTGGGATGCAATTAGCCTCTCCATAGAATAATATGAAGATTCATGTAGTGATACACACATACTAATGTATAATGTTTTTTTTTTTTGAAATATACTATTTATTATTATACACAAGAATATCTAATCATAAAAACTTACTTGAAAAGTTAGATAAGACCACCATTTAAACAAATATCATACATAACATCGGCTAGTAGGAAAATCACAAGTATATTTTACAGATGTAATTATGAATGCTTATGTTTTTGTTTAAATGAAGCCGTTAACTTAGGTTTAATAAAACCGTTCAATACTACTAAAGCTATTATCATACGTTTTTTTTTACACTAACGTATTTTAAACCTAAAAAATCACAACACTTTTAATATTTATATAGTTTAATTATTTATTAAAAAGAGAAGACAACCTCAATGTCTATATATTACACATATTTGTATAATATATATCTGATATATATACGGGTGAAAATTACTTTGACATAACTAACCTGTTTTAGTAAAATCTATAAGAAATTTTGAAAAATTCATTTTTTATCAATCCAAGGGTCAGAATTTCATGATAAGGTCAATGAACAAAATTCTCTATAGAAGATTGCCAGATAGAAAAGGACATGAATAAACATTAAATTAAACATGTTGCGATAATTATATTAATAAAAGTTATAGAATTGTGATTTTTAAATTATTAAGCAGAGAAAAAAGGATGTCTTAGTTTGAATGTTGTCATGTACGTATCCATATACTTATTTTAAAATGTAACTAGAATTGGATCATTAGTTGAAATAGTTAATATGTGTTTCGTGTGGTGCCAAACATTCAAGATAAGCAATATTTTAAGTCAACATTTTAGCATTATATGACCAATATTTTATCATCAATCCAACCTCTAGAATGTGATGGTGGATGACATTTTTATACTCTATATATAGCTTCAACTACTTGCTTATTTTATATATTTATAAATAATCGTAAAAATCAAAGGGACAATTCATGATAATTGAGGAAAAGTAAGAAACTAATCGATTGTCAAACCATTAAATGCTTAATTAAAAAGTGATTAAGAGCATCCATAATAGAGGTTCTTATTAAGGTTCTTTTTGGGGTTTTTACATGACATTTTGTGGTTCTTATTAAGGTTCTTATTAGAACCCATGTGCTTGAATAAGAACCCAAGTTCTTGTAATACTTTCCTTTTATGTTATACAATTATTTACATAAATAAAAATTACATTATAAATAAGAAAAGGGAGGTGGGGTTTTTGTAAGAACCTCCACCGTAGAGTTTTAAGGAGGTTCTTTACCAAGGTGGCAATGATGTGGCAAGAAGAAATATGGCAAGTGAGGTTCTTAGAGGTTCTACCACTATGGATGCTCTAAGGGTAGAAATATAACCAGTTTAAAACTTAAATCACACACCTATCTTATTTTTTAAACTAAATAAATTAAAAATAACTAATGTTTTATTCAAACAAATTACAACAAAAAACGAGTATTTCAATATCTTCGATTTAACATCTATCTCGATATAGTTTGTTGTTGTTAAGTTTAACCGCTTTTTCTCTAGTTTCTCGCTAGCTTTTTCTCAATAAATTCCTTTTTACGATCCAAAAAAAAAAAATTTGAACCGCTTTTTATGTGATACATATGTGTAATTTTTATTTTGAATATAAGTGCTCGTTCACTACAACCCAATGGTATTCATACAACACTAGAATAGTCACCATGAGTATACACAACTCACAACAACATTAATGAATTGTTATATGTATTCGGCAAAGCTTCAATATTTGTATATCACTATAATATTCATGATTTATCATTAAAATACATTTTCACTTTAACATTCATTGATGAATATTCATCAACATTCACGTATAGACAACAACTCTTCAATATACATGTACATTAGTATAATACTCATCATTAATATACGTTTTCACTATAACTTTATAACATTCACCATGAAATAAACACACATAAATGATAACGCACCACGTGACATATCTACTTTGAATAACCAGGTATTATTCAGAGTGAATAACACAACATTTAGGGGTAATTGTTTACCAAATTTTCTATTAGGTCCTGTATGGGTATAGTTGTCATACCGGATAAAGGCGTCTATCCTGATAAAAACTTGTTGTTGTTAACCTTTTTTCTTGAATCAGCCATCTGAACGAATAAAATAATCTTTTTACTCCTTTATACTAAAAACACGTCAGATTAACAAATTTTATTAAAACTCATGGAAAATCAAGATTAGCCGACTAGGTGATACATTCCAGGATACTAAATGAAAAAAAAAATCACAAATCACAAATTGATTTGGTGATGCAGAGGAGTTGGTTTGTTATGAGGAAAACCCATAAAAAGTTGATAAAAGTGAATCCTAAGTTTGAAGAAAGCTAAAATTGATTTGGTGATGCAGAGGAGTTGGTTTGTTATGAGGAAAACCCATAAAAAGTTGATAAAAGTGAATCCTAAGTTTGAAGAAAGCTAAAATTGATTTGGTGATGCAGTGTGTTCAAAAGGTAACTGATTTTTGAGATTAGAGTTTCAATTTTACGTTTTTGTTCTTGGTGGATGTGTCGAAGTCAAGAGAGATTAGGAGGTCAGTGTAATAACCTTAGTTTTATCCATTATTTGAATTTATTATCTTGGGCTTATTCTAATGAAAAGTTGGGCTAATGTAGGTTTGGGCTAAAAAGCCTTTGTATTTAAGCATTGAAATTAGGGATTTTGAGAAGGGAAAAATAGTCATTTGCACAAATCCAAGTGTGTGTTTTTGGGTGTGAAGGTGGAAAGGTCAAGGAGAAAAAGGGAGCTTCTTCAAGGTATGAAATTAAACCCTCCTTCATCTTTATCTTTATTGTTTTGCCCTAAAATTCATCTAAGGTTGATCTAGAAGGTAAATCATTAGAGGTTTGAGTAATTTCATTAGTCTAGTAGTAAATAACTTCAAGATCATTCATGAGTAGTATTGAATTGTTGGTTGAGTGGGGTGTTGATACCATAGTTTATTTCTTATCATCTCCATGGATGTGCTTGATGCAAAAAGGGATTTGGATGAAATCCTTTGTTTTGGAATTTAATACTCTAGCTACTCTTAAACTCCGATAAACCAAGTTCCTAGAAGTGTGCAACCATTTTGGTCATTTTAGAAGGCTTAGTTTGGGTTGGATTTGATTTGGAAGCTGCTTTGGACTGCAGATCTCGACCTGCAGGTCTGGGAGCATCCGCGGGTCAAACGGCGGGTGGGGGAGCCGCGGCTTGACCCGCCGTTCCCGCTGGAGGATTTTTATGAGTTTTGCAATTTGATTCATTTGAGCTAGAATTTAACTTAGGATGTTATTATAGGACTCCTAAGGGTTGTTTAGTCATGTTTGAGTCACTAATTCCTTAAGGATTCGATATTTAGGTGATTGTTCGGTTCGTAGGCTCGATCAAGTGGACGAGAAAAACGTTGCGGATAAGGTGAGTCTTCCTAAACCAAGAATTATCGCAAGTGAGTGATCTTTTACATCAAAAAGGTTTTCTAAAACTAAAGTAACTTGTGTTTCATGAATTACACCTTGAGATTTGATTTGAAATGATTATGTGAATCTTGAAATATGCGAATGCTTACGCATCAGTGTGATATATGGATCCATTTACTAGAACCTTGAATTTGTTTCGGGTTCTTATGTTATGGGAGGTGTGTACCCATCAGTGTGGTCGTGTTAACGACATTAAGTGTGCTATTATATTTGAATGTGTAAATTTTACTTACATTGTTTATCTGAAAAGTTTCTTAATCGATCTAACTGTTGTAAACTTAAGGAGGAAACCTCACTAGACATTGTGTCTAACCCTCGTTGTTTTCTTTTCCAAAATTTAACTTTTCAGACAGGTTGAGTAGGACCGAGATAAGGAAGGGTAAGGGGCATG
The DNA here is from genome assembly GCA_030169165.1 of Centaurea solstitialis. NCBI lineage: Eukaryota > Viridiplantae > Streptophyta > Magnoliopsida > Asterales > Asteraceae > Centaurea > Centaurea solstitialis. Next base: position 71,656,456 of record CM058045.1, on the reverse strand, counting down.
CATGATTCGAGTTGAAGTTAGAGATCGAAGTCAGAACCTTAGTTATCTTATTGTTTTACTTGTTTAGACTTTCAGTTGTGTTGTTGGTGAGGATTTTCCTTGTAAACACCAAAGTTTGAGGTTATGTTTAAGATTGAGACTTTAGGCCTCGAGCCGTTTATACCATTCTCGTGTTTATCTTTATTGCTATGTTTAAGGGCTTTACAAGTGGTATCAGAGCACCAGTTTAAGTGAATTAGGTACTAGTGGGGACCTAGACTTAAACCTTAAAAAGGGATGACATGTATAAGGGAATTTATAGTCACACCTGGCCAGTGTGATTACGAAATTTCTGCATATATGTGTGTACCAAATGACCTTTTTTTGTTGTGGAACTCTAAAGTGTGTATTTTATTGAATCAGTTATGTCTGCCCGAACGACAAGGAGCCACACCCGAGCCGAAAATGAGGTAGAGGTTGAAGAGATTCACGAAGACGAACCAATGGGTACCCCTCAAGTCGCCGCGTCGGGGCGAGGAACTCGGAAACCTCCAATACCGAGACAACCGGCGGAGCGAGGAAGAGGGCGTGGTAGGGGGCGAGGAAGAGGGAGGGGAGGAAGAGGGAGGGGTAGGGTTACCGAAAGAGCCGCTACCCATGATCTGGGACCTCGACCTAAAGCAACCGTTCGACAAAAAGCTAAAAGTGTGGAAATAGTGGCGGAGCGGGAGGAAACCCAAAGTGAGGCCGCTAGTAACCCCTCGAAACATGATGAATTTATCACAAAGGGAGATTTTTGAAGATAAGATGGGGAAAATCGAGAAAACATTGCAATCACTTTTAAAGAAGCAAGAGGGTGAACCAAGTGAATCAACCAAGTCCGAGTCGACCGTGGCAATGCCCATAGAAAAGGAGGTTGCAAAGATCAAGAAAAGGATGTACTTATAAAGACTTCGCAGCATGTAAGCCCCCGACATTTAAAGGCGAAAGAGACCCCGTACTAGCTATGAAGTGGATTATGGAAATGGAAGCCGTATTTGACACGTGTCATTGTGAGGAAGAGGACAAGGTAGTGTTTGCTCGATCTATGTTGAAATCGGAAGCTATTTATTGGTGGGAAATGGAGACTAGTGGGAAGGGATCCGAAGTGGCTCGATCTATGACTTGGGGAAACTTTGTGACCAAGTTCAAGGCGCAATTTTGTCTCTTGGCGGCAACGAAGAAGTTGGAAGAGGAGTTCCTACGACTTGAACAAGGAAGCATGACGGTGCAAGATTATACAAACAAATTTATGGAAAAGGCTCGTTTTGCAGAGATTTATGTGCCAACGGAAAGCCGGAGGATTGAGCGTTATGTTTGGGGATTGAGGAGCAACATACGCGAGTTTGTAATGACAAAGGATCCGACAACGTTCCAAGCGGCAATTAACGCGGCGGAAATCACGGAGAGAGAGAAGATTCGACAAGTGACGGAACGAGTCGGGGAGAAGAGGAAATGGGAAAATTCAAGTAGAGATTTGGGGAGGCCAAAGACCGCAAAAGTGGAGCATCGTGCCGTACCCAAGTGGGGAGCAAAACCGTGTGGAAAGTGCAACCGGGTTCATCAAGGGGAATGTTTGGCGGATACCAACGGATGTTTCAAATGCGGGAAAGCGGGGCACCTTGCGAGAAGTTGCCCAAACCTTCGTGCATGCTATAATTGTGGAGCGAGTGATCACTTGAAAACCGAGTGTCCACTTTTAAAAAGGGAACCTAGAAGTGGATTTGGGGGAAGCAAGAGCGAAGGAGCGACGGAAAGGAAGGCGGAACCGGTGCGCCCTAAGGCTAGAGTATTCCGTATGACCGCGGATGAGGCGGCCGACACACCGGAAGTTGTCACAGGTACATTTCTTGTAAATTCTATGTTTGCAAGAGTGATGTTTGATTCGGGAGCGGAACGCTCGTTTATTTCACCTATCTTTGCATGTAAGTTGAGCATCCAACCTAGTCGATTAGAGAGTAAGTTTGAAGTAGAAGCGGTTGATAATTATTTTGTGGAAATAGGGGAGGTGTATGAAGGATGTCACGTTAGTATCGAGGGACACGACCTTCCTATAAGTTTGCACCCGATAGGAATGGGGGAATTTGATGTTATCTTAGGGATAGATTGGTTGTGGAAATATGACGCCACGTTGGTGTGTGGGAAGAAGATGATTAAGATTCCACTAGCAAATAAGCAAAAGATTGTGATTTATGGAGATCGTAGGAACCGTAAGACTTGTCTAATCTCCTTATTGAAGGGCCGTCGATGTTTAAGCAAAGGGTGCTTGGGATTCTTAGCATGCGTCCTAGATGTCAAAAAGGAGAAGAGCGTGATAGGTGACATACCCGTGGTTCGAGAATTCCCGGAAGTGTTTCCGGAGGATTTACCGGGACTACCACCCGATCGTCAAGTTGAGTTCAGGATAGATTTGACACCCGGAGCGGCGCCAATAGCGCATGCCCCGTATCGTTTAGCACCCGCCGAGATGAAAGAAATGATGAGTCAACTGCAAGAACTGTTAGAAAAGGGATTCATACGTCCGAGCACGTCACCTTGGGGAGCTCCAGTACTGTTCGTAAAGAAGAAGGATGGTTCTATGCGTATGTGTATCGACTACCGAGAATTGAATAAAGTGACGATTAAGAATAAGTACCCGTTGCCAAGAATTGACGACTTGTTCGATCAACTTCAAGGCGCCAGTTTCTTCTCAAAGATCGACTTAAGATCCGGTTATCATCAGTTGAAGGTCAGCGAAGGGGACGTACCAAAGACTGCTTTCCGAACGCGATACAGTCATTTCGAGTTCCTTGTCATCCCGTTTGGGTTGACAAACGCGCCGGCGGCATTCATGGATTTGATGAACCAAGTGTGTAAGCCATTTTTGGACAAATGTGTGATCATTTTCATAGATGATGTGTTAGTTTACTCCCGAAGCGAAGCGGATCATGAAGAGCACCTACGGGCCATGTTGGAACTCTTGAAGCGGGAAAAGCTTTACGCTAAGTTTTCTAAGTGTGAATTTTGGTTGCGCGAATCTCGGGCATGTAGTATCGAGTGAGGGGATTAAAGTGGATCCGGCAAAGATAGAAGTAATAAAAGGATGGGAACCCGCAAAGACACTATCAGAAGTGTGAAGTTTTCTCGGATTGGCCGGCTACTATCGAAAGTTCATCCAAGATTTTTCCATATTGGCAACACCCTTGACGAAGTTAACAAGAAAGAACGACCGGTACTATCATTACCTGACGGAGTGGACGGGTTCGTGATCTTTTGTGATGCATCTAACTTGGGTTTGGGATGTGTGCTTATGCAAAAGGGGAAAGTGATCGCTTACGCTTCTCGGCAGTTAAAGGATCATGAAAAGAACTACCCGACGCATGATTTAGAATTAGCGGCCGTCGTGTTCGCTTTGAAGTTGTGGAGACACTACTTGTATGGAGCCAAGTGTCAAGTCTATTCGGATCACAAGAGTTTGCAATACCTATTCCAACAAAGAGAGTTGAATATGAGGCAAAGGCGTTGGATGGAGCTCTTGAGCGACTACGACTGCGAGATTTTGTATCACCCCGGAAAAGCCAATGTGGTAGCCGATGCGTTAAGTCGAAAAGAGAAGAAAGAGAGAACTAAAGTAGTCGCTTTGAGGCTTGCGGTGACTAATGATTTGATGAAGGACATCAAGAAATGGCAAGAAGAGGCTCTAAAGGATGAAAATGTGAAATCGGAAAGAGTCGCGGGTCTAGTATCAACTTTTGGAGTCAATGGATTGGGTCTAAAAGGTTTTGGGGATCGGGTTTGGGTCCCTAAGGTGGGAGATTTAAGGAAAGTCATCCTAGAGGAGGCTCATCGAGCGAGATATTCTGTTCATCCGGGAACCAATAAGATGTACCGTGACCTTCGACGTAACTTCTGGTGGCCGGGAATGAAGAAAGATATAGCCTACTTTGTGGAGCGGTGTTTAACTTGCTTGCAAGTTAAAGCGGAACATCAAAGACCGTCAGGAAAGCTTCAACCTTTGGGTATACCTGAGTGGAAGTGGGAAAACATCACTATGGATTTCGTCACCAAGTTGCCAAGAACGCCTAAGGGATTCGATGCTATATGGGTGATAGTGGATAGACTTACAAAGTCGGCTCATTTCTTGCCAATTAAAGAGACTTATCCTCTAGATAGATTGGCCAAGCTTTTTATCGCGGAGATAGTGTCAAGGCATGGAGTTCCTTTATCCATAGTATCAGATCGAGATAGTCGATTTACCTCGCAGTTCTGGAAAAGTTTTCAACAACAGTTCGGATCAAGTTTGAAGATGAGCACCGCGTACCACCCGCAAACTGATGGGCAAAGTGAACGAACTATCCAAACGTTAGAGGACATGTTGAGGGCCTGTGTTATTGACTTTGGAGGTTCTTGGGAAGCGCATCTACCGTTGATAGAATTCTCTTACAATAATAGCTACCAAGCAAGCATTCAAGCCGCGCCGTTCGAAGCTTTGTATGGCCGCAAGTGTCGTACCCCTCTTTGTTGGAACGAAGTTGGGGAGAGGCAATTGGCGGGACCGGAGATCGTGCAAGTAACCTCGGACAAGATAAAGGTAATTAAAGAGAGGTTGATAGTAGCTCAAGATCGGCAAAAGAAGTATGCAGATGTGAGGAGGAAGCATATTGAGTTTCAAGTGGGGGATCTAGTGATGTTAAAAGTTTCACCTTGGAAGGGTCTTATGCGATTCGGTAAAAGAGGCAAGCTAAGTCCGCGTTACATAGGACCCTTTCCCATCATTGAGCGAGTTGGTGAAGTAGCGTACAAGTTAGAGCTACCCGAGGAATTAAGAAGTATTCACCCCACCTTTCACATTTCAAATTTGCGAAAATGCTTGGTGGATGAGGGCGCGGTAGTACCACTACAAGACGTGCAAGTGGATGAAAAGTTGAGCTTTGTGGAAGAGCCGGAGACGATATTAGATAGAAAGGTGCGAAAGTTGAGGAATAAGGAAATCATGCTTGTGAAAGTGCAATGGAGGTACCATAAGGGACAAAGTGCTACTTGGGAGAGCGAGGAGGAGATGAATGAGAAATACCCGCACCTTTTCGCTTAGAAGGAATTCCGGGGACGGAATTCTTTTAAGGGGGGTAAGTTGTAATAACCTTAGTTTTATCCATTATTTGAATTTATTATCTTGGGCTTATTCTAATGAAAAGTTGGGCTAATGTAGGTTTGGGCTAAAAAGCCTTTGTATTTAAGCATTGAAATTAGGGATTTTGAGAAGGGAAAAATAGTCATTTGCACAAATCCAAGTGTGTGTTTTTGGGTGTGAAGGTGGAAAGGTCAAGGAGAAAAAGGGAGCTTCTTCAAGGTATGAAATTAAACCCTCCTTCATCTTTATCTTTATTGTTTTACCCTAAAATTCATCTAAGGTTGACCTAGAAGGTAAATCATTAGAGGTTTGAGTAATTTCATTAGTCTAGTAGTAAATAACTTCAAGATCATTCATGAGTAGTATAGAATTGTTGGTTGAGTGGGGTGTTGATACCATAGTTTATTTCTTATCATCTCCATGGATGTGCTTGATGCAAAAAGGGATTTGGATGAAATCCTTTGTTTTGGAATTTAATACTCTAGCTACTCTTAAACTCCGATAAACCAAGTTCCTAGAAGTGTGCAACCATTTTGGTCATTTTAGAAGGCTTAGTTTGGGTTGGATTTGATTTGGAAGCAGCTTTGGACTGCAGATCTCGACCTGCAGGTCTGGGAGCATCCGCGGGTCAAACGGCGAGTGGGGGAGCCGCGGCTTGACCCGCCGTTCCCGCTGGAGGATTTTTATGAGTTTTGCAATTTGATTCATTTGAGCTAGAATTTAACTTAGGATGTTATTATTGGACTCCTAAGGGTTGTTTAGTCATGTTTGAGTCACTAATTCCTTAAGGATTCGATATTTAGGTGATTGTTCGGTTCGTAGGCTCGATCAAGTGGACGAGAAAAAGGTTGCGGATAAGGTGAGTCTTCCTAAACCAAGAATTATCGCAAGTGAGTGATCTTTTACATCAAAAAGGTTTTCTAAAACTAAAGTAACTTGTGTTTCATGAATTACACCTTGCGATTTGATTTGAAATGATTATGTGAATCTTGAAATATGCGAATGCTTACGCATCAGTGTGATATATGGATCCATTTACTAGAACCTTGAATTTGTTTCGGGTTCTTATGTTATGGGAGGTGTGTACCCATCAGTGTGGTCGTGTTAACGACATTAAGTGTGCTATTATATTTGAATGTGTAAATTTTACTTACATTGTTTATCTGAAAAGTTTCATAATCGATCTAACTATTGTAAACTTAAGGAGGAAACCTCACTAGACATTGTGTCTAACCCTCGTTGTTTTCTTTTCCAAAATTTAACTTTTCATGAGTAGGACCGAGATAAGGAAGGGTAAGGGGCATGCATGATTCGAGTTGAAGTTAGAGATCGAAGTCAGAACCTTAGTTATCTTATTGTTTTACTTGTTTAGACTTTCAGTTGTGTTGTTGGTGAGGATTTTCCTTGTAAACACCAAAGTTTGAGGTTATGTTTAAGATTGAGACTTAAGGCCTCGAGCCGTTTATACCATTCTCGTGTTTATCTTTATTGCTATGTTTAAGGGCTTTACAGTCAGCAACGATTTTGGGATGATATGCAGGGTCTCGATATTAGGAAGGAGACACACTTAATTTTGGGTTTTGTTCTTGTGATGTTTTGAAGGCGGGGTATTACAAATTTTCATATTTAAAATCATCGGATTTATATAATACGAGTGGGAGAGCCCGCGCTTCGTGGTGGGTCTACTAATCCTAAACTTTTGGTTTTATAAAGTCATATAAAAGGTTGTTCTATAACACTACTTATGTAAGTAACGTTAAACTAAACTAAGAGTATTACAACTCATACAACTATCTAACGATCAGCAACCTTTATACATTAAAAATAGTGATACGTCTTAGGCTCCTTTAAGCTTCTATTGGTTTATGTTCGAGGTGGTTTTTGGCCATGTTGTATGGTTTCATACATGATTTAATGAAAAAAATCCACCGAACCAATCATTCTTCAAGATTCCCAAAAGCAGATGCGTCAATATATACATATACGTATATATGGAATTGGAGATTCATTGGGACATTTTATCGAACAGGTGGCATGCATAATTAAGATGACATCTTTTTTGGGGGAGAAGCTGTTACTACTATATCCCCTAAAAGTAATGAAACACATAATAATCAACCAATGCATACATTATAACATGGACATCAGATGTGATCTTTTGCTATTCTCCATGAAAACAAAAACGAATGATTGTACATGTAAATCGTTGGTGCAAAACTACTCACATTAATTATTTAATGCATATTTCCAAAAATTACTTGAGTGATAGCAAGCTAGTATCAGCAATGAAGAAGAAGAAATTGAGAAATGCAGTCAAAGCAGGGAGATGAGGTAAAAAAAAGGCATGATATATCCATTAGTCTATGGCGGTAGAAAAAATAATTAAAGAAGCAGGACGTGTGCAGATCTAGAGCACGTGACTTACTTAGAAAGGCTAAGAAATTAAAAAAAAGTTTGAAAGGCCAAGGATTCGAACAGCAGACCTATGGGTGGCTAAGAGGACCTTTCTGCTACACCAAAATGCTTCTTTGTTTTAAAAATCCGAATATATATATATATAAGGCCAATTCTGTTTTCCTGATAAATGTAAGGGATAGGTAATGTTTTCATATGTAAAACCTTTAAAACATTTTATATATATACAGAACTAGTTTGTAACGTTTTACTGCATATAAAACATGATCTATATTTACTGCATATAAAATATGATCGACAATCTTAATAGTAGGAAATGAGATATAAAAAATCTTAGGGTGCATTTGGTTCATTTCAGGGAATGAGGATGAAAATGAAATTGAGAATGCATGAGAATGAGAATAGGAATGGGTAACCCAATATAATAACCAAAAATTATTTCATATTAAAAAAATATGTTTCTCCAACATAAAAATACAAAAGATGTTTCATTTAACATCCATAGTTAGAACATGCATGAAAAAAAGAATCAAGTAAAAATAAAATTTTTATTCCCTCCAATTTGGTCCGGAATGGAAATTAATGAATCTGCGTAAATGATTTCATTATATATTATCAAACCAAACAATAGTTTTGATTGTCATTTCCATTTCTGACCCCTTCAAACAAACAAAAGAGAATATAAATAGACTATGAACTTATTATGTATAACTTATTTAATTAAATTATTGAAAAAAATACAAAGCATAAAAAAAAGAATATAAATAGACTATTAAATAAGACATAATAATCGGTAATTGTCAATAACCGAATCAACCAAATTAAAATTATTAAATCAACTCTGTTCTTCTGAAATTGTTGTATATAGCAAGTTACTTATATATATATCAGTTTTGACTGAATTAGGTCAATTATTCAATCTTTTATATTAAATTATTGAAAAGAACTAATTAGTTTTTAAAACAATATTGTATTATAATGATTTCTTCATTCACATATGGAGTCGTCTCTCACTCTCACCATTATACTTTGTTCATTTTCTTTAATAAAGTATGGTTTTGGTTCATTTGGTTCTTGTAGTTTTTTTTTTTATTCTAAAGCTCTCAAAGTTTGTGTTGAGTCTGAAAAATACCACTGTTGAGGTTATCACTGCTGATACTACTGCTGAAAGGTTACCACTGCTAGCTTTGGGATTACTACTGCTGAAAAGTTGATCTGAAGATACCACTGCTAGTATGTGAGTTAACACTGAAGAACAAACTTACCACTGCCAGAACTGAAGTTACCACTGCTGTTACAAGTTACCACTGCCAGAACAGAATTACCACTGTTGTTGAAGATTACTACTGTTTCTGTTTTGCCACTGCTCAGAAGATGAAGATAAGGAAAGAATTCTGTTGGAGAAGATATGGGATAAATACAATTATCTTGGAGATTATTTAGTGTAGATTTACTTTCCTTATTGTAATCCGTAACTTGTATAAATAGATGGTAGGATGTTATTCGTTAAGAACAAGTTTTTCATAAGTTTTTGTTTAGAATTTGAAGCCTCAAGATTATTCTTGAATCCCTGCATAAGAGAAGTTGTGCACGTCTGGTTTGAGCCTGTTCAAATCAGATTGGGGCTTTGGTTGTAATCATCAAACTTGTGATTCAATATAAAAGTCTGTTTTACAAAGTCATTGTTTCAATACAATCAAAGTGTTATTCCGCAAACTTCTTTGATTTGTGTTTTCTGTTCTTGATATATTTATATATTTGATCCTGTCAAGTGGTATCAGAGCAGGTTTGATACAGAAAACAAATAAACAATGGATACCCAGGAAACTGTCTTGGTCTCTAAGGTTCCCATGCTCAAATAAACAATGCTGACTCTGAGGATGAAGAGGTTTATCAGAAGAACTGGGAGAAACAACTTTGATGTCAAAAGAGGAGATAAGGCTGGCTTTGATAAGTCAAAAGTCAGATGCTACAAGTGCAATGAGCTAGGGCATTTTGCTAGAGAATGCAAAGGAGGAACCACAAACCATCAGAACACTGGAAGTGGTTCTTCCCAAGCCCCAAGATTTAACAACAGAGGAAGCAACTCAAATCCTAGTTCTTCACAAGCACTTGTCTCACAAGAAGGGCAAGGATTTGATTGGAGTGACCATGCTGAAGAAGCAGTCCAAAATCAAGCACTCGTGGCTGAAATCAAGGAGTCTGAAATCCCCACTGAGGTATCCTCTAAACTTTGTTCTGATTCTTGTCTAGAAACTGTGAAAAAGTATAGAGATCATAACCAAACCATGAGTGATAGTATTAAGAAGATGGAGAGAGAAAGAAGAGAGTATGTTAAGGTCATTGACAATCTGGAGGATCAAATTAAGGCCTACAAAGCTAATGAACTTCAGTTTGAATATGATCATAACTACTGGAAGTGGGAAAAGAAGAAGCTTGAGAGAAAATTGTCAAAAGAAAAGGAGGAATTGGAGAGTGCAAGGAAAGAGTTGTCCAAAGCCAAAGAAGACCTAGATAAATTTTCAAAGTCCTCTAAGGCTTTAGAGTCAATTATTAGAGCACAAGTGACTGATGACTTAAAAAGGGGAATAGGATACAATAGCACCCCTCCTCCTTACAATCAGAATTACATTCCTCCCACAACTGATCTTCTTGAGAGTTTAGACAGAAGTGGGATGAAAGAAGGTTTGGATAGAATAGATCCAGTTGACTCTGAGGAGGAATCTGATAAGAAAAGAACTTCTGAGACCATTCCTGATGAAAACCACCTTCTCACCAATGAGAAAGGTGGTATGCCTTTTATTCCTAGCAAAAAGATAGAGACCACTAGGAAAGATAAGGGGAAATCTGTCATGACATCAGAAAAGAGTAAGGAGAGAAAGACTGAGACAACTAGAAAAAATAGTAGGAAGGACCACTATACTCAGAGGACTATAGTTGATCCTGGTACTTCCTCACAGTCTCAAAACAAAAATCATCCTAGAGGGAACAAAAGGAACTGGAATAACCATTGGGCACAATGTCATGGTATTGATCTGAGCAAGATAAACAGACCAAAACCATGCTTTATTTGTTGTAAGACAAATCATCTAGCAAGAGACTGTTATTTCAATCCATTTAATCAAAGAAACAGTTTTCAAGCTAGAAGATTTGTACCTACACACAAAATGGTTGTTCCTAAACAAAACAGATCTAGTCAACCTAAAAGAAAAGTTCAAAAGAAAAGGGTTGAAAAGAAGTCTGTTAAGTTGGTTACTAAATGGGTACCAAAAGCTTCACTCAGTAATACTACTGCTTCTATAAGCAGTGGTAATAACAGTGTTGCTTCTGATAGCAGTGGTAACAGCTTAAATAGTGTAAAAGTTAACACTGCTGCTAGCAATAACAGCAGTGGAAACTAAAACACTGTTACCACTGAAATATCTTCTTTAAGAAAACCCATTATAACCAAATATTCCAGTCATGAGATCCCAAATAAAGATTATCTTTTGAAGCTCAACAGATTGACAGAGGTCAATTATGTTAATGATAAAGGAGAACCCAAGACCATATTGGCTTGGGTTCCCTCAAGACACTAACTGTTTTATCTTATGTGCAGAGCAACCAAGGAAGAAGGAGCAGTCTTTGGCATGTGGATAGTGGTTGCTCTAGGAACATGACAGGTATCATGTCTTTACTTGAAGACTTTAAAAAGTTTGAAGGTGGACATGTTGCCTTTGGGGATAATCCAACTGGAGGTCAAGCAGAAGCCTGATGGGATATTCATCAATCAGTCCAAATATGTTGCATCCATGCTTCAAAAGTTTGGAATGAATGATGCAAAGCCAGCAAGCACTCCAATGGAAACACATAAACACCTCACTGCTGATGTTGAGGGGGAGGAAGTTGATGTTCATCATTACAGATCCATGATTGGCTCATTAATGTATCTTACAGCTTCTAGACCTGATATTATGTTTGTTGTTTGTGTCTGTGCTAGGTATCAGGTTAGGCCTAAGGAGTCACATCTACATGCAGTCAAAAGGATTTTCAAATATCTCAAGGGCCAACCAAGATTGGGACTATGGTATCCCAATGATTCTTCATTTGACTTAGTTGCATACACAGATAGTGATTATGGAGGAGCAAATCTGGATAGAAATTCAACATCAGGAGGATGTCAATTTTTGGGAGGAAGACTGGTCTCATGGCAATGCAAGAAACAGACCACTGTTTCACAATCAACAACAGAAGCTGAATATATAGGTGCATCTCAGTGCTGTTCACAAGTTCTATGGATTCAGAATCAGATGCAAGACTATGGCCTTTCTTTCTTGCAAACACCAATTTACATTGACAATAACAGTGCTATTAGTATTGTTAACAATTCAGTCAAGCACTCCAAGACCAAACATATAGAGATAAAGTACCATTTTATCAGAGACTGTAATGAAAAGAAGTTAATTCAAGTTCTGAAAGTCCACACTGATGATCAATATGCAGACCTGTTCACAAAAGCATTTGATGTAGGCAGGTTTACATTTTTGGTTACAGGTGTTGGAATGATGAACTCTGAATAACCCTTCTTTTTATTACACCTTTATTTGTACTTTCTCTGTATATTTTTTTCCTTTTTATTTTTATTCTTTAAATTGGTCTTTTAATGAGTTTGTGCATGTTGCAGATACATGGTGAAGTTCTTGGTTTAATCAAAAGACTCAGGGTGATGTTAACACTGCTTAGTTGGAATTACTTCTACTAGCAGTGTCTCTATCGCAAAACATAATTTTCATCACAAAGTTTTTACCACTGCTTGTGTTGCACATTTCCACCGCTAGCACAGTTGCACATTACCACCGCTAGCACATTTGCACATTACCACCGCTAGCATATTTGCACATTACCACCGCTAGCACATTCGCACATTACCACCGCTAGCACATTCGCACATTACCATCGCTAGCACTTTTTACCTCTGCGTACATCTTGTTACCACTGCTCTTTACTTGACAAGTGTTTTTACCACTTCACATGTTATTACCACTGCGTGTGACTTTTACCACTGCTTTTTACTTCACACGCGAATGGTATCCCTGCTATGGTAAATTACCACTGCTTTTAAAGTGGCACGCATACTTACTACTGCTTGTATGTTTTACCACTGCTTCTAACGAATACCATTGCTAGTGTTATTTACCACTGCTTTTGATTTCGACCACTGCTTGTGTTCGTTACCTCTGCTTGTGGTAGTTACCTCTGCTCATGAGTTCAGTATAAAAGCCCTAACTTGACCGCCTTTTTCACAAACGGCTATTCTGAACTTTTGCTCTGAAAACGTTTGCGATTCTGAATCAATTTTCTCTCTGTGTTCTTGAAATTTCAATCGAGTACTGATTCTACTTCTGATTTTAGGGTTTCTAGTGCGTAATCAATCATGGATTCTCTGTGTTTCGTCAAGGATCACAACAAAGTTGGTTATCTCACCAAAGATAACAACTCAGAAGGGTTTGAAGACATTCTTGACTTCTTGGCATCATCTAACATTGCCTATGCCGCAACCATTAATCCCACAATCTACATTCAGCATATGCAAGATTTCTGGTCGAATGCGGTTATTCAAGAAGTAGAAGCGGTCAAAATCATTCAAACCACCATCTGTGGTCAATCACTCACCATTAGCCCTGCAAAGATCAGACTTCATCTCAAACTCAATGATGACACAAGTATCACTATGCTTACACCCTCAACTATAATGGAATCTCTTCAAAGAATGGGGTATACAGGCTCTCCAACTTCTTTAAAATACCTTAAGGGTAAATTTTGCCCTCAATGGAGGTTCTTTGTGCATACCCTTCTACACTGTTTTTCAAAGAAAACCACCAGTTTTGGTGAGTTTAGTAGCACCATTGCATCTGCTTTGGTCTGCTTGGCCACCAATCAGGTGTTTAACTTTTCCCAAATGATTTTTGATGATCTTGTGTACAATCTTGAAAACATCAATAATGACAAAATAAAATCTTTTTACATGTTTCCAAGATTTATACAAGAAGTTATTACTAAGGAATTGACGAATGTACCAATGGATGGAGACACTTACAAGAGTCATGCTCTTGGTAATAAAGTGTTTTCCAACATAAAGAGACCTGCTACAGGCTCTAATGAGACATTCACCACATTGTTCTCTACAATGATGAGGGTGAACCACCCACAAGGTGAGGCATCAGGCTTGCAGCCCTCACAATCAAGCATACCCACTGATGACCTACCCACACCTATCACTGATACCATTCCTCAGTCCCTTGATACAACCCCCACCCCTACACTCAAAAAGTATAACAGAAAGAACAGGGGAGCTCCTTCCTCCTCTGGTTCTAAGCCCAATCAGCCTTTAGACCATCAGTTGGAGCACTCTCCTTCTGCAAACATCCAAAGGGACACCCCTGGAGTGATGCCCCACTCAAGTATAAAGAAGGTGCCCTCTAAGGAGATGGAAGGGCATGTGGTTGGTGAGGCTCAAACTACTGATGTTGCACAAGGTGTGCATCAGGATAGTTTGAACATAGCTAAGACCCCCACCACGGCAACTCCTATTGAGAAATCAAAGGGAGGTCCCAGGTGCCAAGAAACCAAGGGGGCATCTAGTGCTTCAGGAAGGCTGAAGACTAATGTCAAAAAGCTCAAAGATCCAGTAATGGAGGTAAACACTCCTAAACCTGGTGAGGGCAGTTTTCACACCAAGAATTGATGGAAAATTTCAAAGCCATTGCCAAGGATTTGAAAGCCTATGAGAGGAACTTTCATGTCCATGATGAGAAGCATAAGTCCCATGAAGAAAGGTTGGATCTGTTGGAGGAACTGGCTGATGTACAGAATCAGCTTATCAAGGATAAGGATGCAATGATGGAGGAATTGCTCAACAAGCTCAAGTCTCAAGGTGCTCTAGTTGCCTCAATGCGCTTAAAGATAGCAGCTCTTAACAAGCGATACTCCACTTTGGTCTCATTCACAAAGGGGGAGAGAAGATCTAAAGTTAAGGGGGAGTCTAAGAAGAAAACAAAGCCTACAAAGCCTATTAAAGAAAATGAGGTTGTGAATGAACCTGCAGTTGAGATGGAGACTGAAGCTGAGGGGGAGGTACAGAAGGAACTTGATACAAGGACTGATACAGCATTGGAAGTGAATGAGGATGAAGTTACAATTGCTGAGCTACTTTTGACAATGCCTAAGGTTACTCCACCAACCAAGGGTGTAGTGATCAAAGAACCTGTAGTAACAAAGAAGAAAGCTGAAGTCCTTGTTGATCCAAAAGACAAAGGCAAGGAGAAGATAGTTGAAGAAAAGGTGAATGAATCTGATGATGATGAGGAGATGGGATTCAAGCCAGTGATGGATCCTGTAACTGAAGCAATTCTTTCTGATGAACTGATTCAACAGATTGAAGAAGAAGAAGAAGAGAAGAAAATAAAAGAAGAGTTGGCTAGGATTGCTGAGAGAGACAGGATTGAGGCTGAAAGGATGCAAGAAGAATGGAATAAGGAGGAACCTGAGGTAGTAAAGAAAAAGCCTATCAAAAAGACTACAAAGAAATCAACTCCAAGGGCTGTGACAGAAAAGAGGAGGATAATGGTAAGATATCTGTCTGGTGCTCTTGGAAAGCCAGTTCAGTATTTTTCCAAGTGGGATTTGGAAAAGATTGAGAACAAGTACAATGTCACTAGAGAGGCAATGCACCTGGAAGCTATGGAGGAGCAACAAGTTGAAACTCAGGAGGTTGCATTAGTTCAGAGAAAGAGAAAAAGAGATCAAAGTGAAGAACAGGTTACTACTGAAGGTAATCCTGAAGTTGATGTGGAGATGACTAAGGAAACTGTGGCTGATCCTGATCAGCAAGTGGTCCAAGTGATTGAGAAGATGGATGTAGAAAAAGCTGAGAAAGAGGATGAGAAAAAGGAGATAGAGACTGAGAAAGTTGAGAAAATCACTACTTCTGAACAAAGAGGTAAAGAGGTTGAAGTTACTGAATCACCAAAGCCAAAGAGAAAGAAATCAATTGCCAAGAAGGGGAAGAAGACCAAAGAGATTGAAGAACCTTCTAATGTTTCTATGTGGATATTCTTTGAGAATAATCAGATTGACTATTTCAAGGTGTTCAGAAGTGATGGAACTAATGAAGTATTTGCTAGCATCCTTGGGATTTTCAGAAAACTGTCAAGAGCTGATCTGAAGAAGATGTATGAGATAGCTTGTACAAAGGAGATTGAAAACTTTGAGGAAGCCAGATTGCTTGTTGAAGATTTGAAGATGATGTTTGCTTTCTCAAAAACCAAGGCTGAGTTGAAGAAAAACAGAAAAAGAGATCAGAATGACAGTGTTGGTGAAGGAAGAGTTATTTCCTGGAACACCTATGAAAATAGGGTGTTTTCAGTGAACTTTGAGAAAGGTAGGATGAGCTACTTTCTGGTGGATAAGAGGTATGACTTTGAACCGATTATGATGAACAGCATGGTGGAGGTGAAAGAGAAAGAAGAAAATCTCTCTGATCTTGATAAGGAATTGATTGAAAGGTTGAAAGAACAATTGCTGGAGGTGAATGAAAGATATTTTGATGAGAAGATGATAGAACAAAGACCTAAGAAAGTCACAGGTTGGGGTGTTGATGAAGATCTAAGGTATGTGATAAAAATGGATGATGATTCAGAACTCTGTGATTCTGACTGGATGAATATTTTAGAAGCTTGTACAAGAGAAAATCTGTAGGAGATGTATGTAGTGAGATGCAAGGTGATTAAAGTTGCTGTGAATGAAAGAACCAACTCTGATCAGGCTAAAAAGAAGAAAACTGCACTAGATTGTTTGTTTTGGCTGTTTGAACCATTCAGACTTCTAGATGTAAGGAGTAGGAGTTGTGAATCTGTGAAGGAATGGAGATGGTTTGAAAAGTGCAAAGTGTACAGCCTGAAAATCAATGATGGTGATATGGAGTATTATCTGGAGGAAGGTGAAACTGATGTACTTGATGTACAAAGACTGCAGTGCATGATGAATGTAAAACTGAGTACAAGTGGTGAACCTACAAAAGCTGCAAGATTGCTGGTGAAGAAGATAAAGACCTACTTGAAGATCAGACTCACAAACTTAGCTCCTCATGTTGAGAAGTTAAGTTAGGGGGAGATTGTTGAGTCTGAAAAATACCACTGTTGAGGTTATCACTGCTAATACTACTGCTGAAAGGTTACCACTGCTAGCTTTGGGATTACTACTGCTGAAAAGTTGATCAGAAGATACCACTGCTAGTATGTGAGTTAACACTGAAGAACAAACTTACCACTGCCAGAACTGAAGTTACCATGCTGTTACAAGTTACCACTGCCAGAACAGAATTACCACTGCTGTTGAAGATTACTACTGTTTCTGTTTTGCCACTGCTTAGAAGATGAAGATAAGGAAAGAATTCTGTTGGAGAAGATATGGGATAAATACAATTATCTTGGAGATTATTTAGTGTAGATTTACTTTCCTTATTGTAATCCGTAACTTGTATAAATAGATGGTAGGATGTTATTCGTTAAGAACAAGTTTTTCATAAGTTTTTGTTTAGAATTTGAAGCCTCAAGATTATTCTTGAATCCCTGCATAAGAGAAGTTGTGCACGTCTGGTTTGAGCCTGTTCAAATCAGATTGGGGCTTTGGTTGTAATCATCAAACTTGTGATTCAATATAAAAGTCTGTTTTACAAATTCATTGTTTCAATACAATCAAAGTGTTATTCCGCAAACTTCTTTGATTTGTGTTTTCTGTTCTTGATATATTTATATATTCGATCCTGTCAGTTTGCATCTTAATTTGTAATATTTGGTCCTACCATTTATGGTTATGAATTCAATCTATAAGGTGAGAGGATTTTGATCCTTTCCCATGTTTTCCTTTGAAAACAAGAACACAATCTTCATCTTTTTCGGCTAAACCCATTTCTTCGGTCAACCCATTCTCCGACCACCAAAACCGTAGTGCCAACACACACAACCAGAATAATAAAAATCAAAATGGAACTTTAAAATCAAACTAAAATCAAAGCTCAAATCCTAACCCCAAATTAACCACTAAAACTGAAAATCAAAATTTCAAACCCATTTTACATATCACATCTTTTTGTATTAAGCTTATACCAAAGCTCAAATCCTAACCCCAAATTAACCACTAAAACTGAAAATCAAAATTTCAAACCCATTTTACATATCACATCTTTTTGTATTAAGCTTATGTTGATAAAGTTAACTGATGACTAATGAGTTAGCTAAACATACATAAGTTGTTGTTGAGTGATAAGCTAGCTAGTGCACAAATTATGTTTGGCAAAATTTAGTTTATGAGCAGGTAAAAATGTAAATTCTAACTTTGGTTCATGTGGTTTATTGAAATCTTTGAAAGTGGGGCCTAAACTTTGATAACTCTAGAAATCATCTCCAAATAGTCCCTCATCATTAACTCCATTAGTGGTAGGGGCATTTTTGTCCATTTTGATTTCCCCCTAATTTTCTCTATAAGTTTTAGAGTAAACTCTAATTTTGGTCCTTGTGGCTTAATGGAATCTAAAATGAGACCTAAACTTAGATAACTCTAAAAATCATCCTTATGGTTTTCAATTTGCTTTGAAAGCGGTCCCTCGTTAGTAACTCCATTAAAAAAAATTGTTAGAGCAAGGGCAATCTGGTCTTTTTATCAACTTTTGTAGTTATGTTTCAATAATATATTATTATTTTATTAATAACAAGTTCATCTATATTCTACCTAATATTTTTTATAGGCCAAGGGTGGCTCTGCTAATGTATATATATAGCATTTCACCTAAAAAGGGTTAAGAAGGAAAAAAAAACTATATCGAGATGAATGTCATATCGAAGAACACAAAATTCTCGTTTTTTTTAATGTAATTTGTTTGATAAAAATATTAATAAAACTTAAAATAATTTATTTTGGGTAAAAGTTTTTAATTGAAAACATAAATAAAATGTCAAATAAGATAGACATGAGATTGAAATTAATTTCTTCTTTTACCTCTAATCAGCTTAATTAATAGTTTTAACTAAAAACTATATTTAATATAAGTTGTCAGATCAATTGAGAAGGACGAACAAAATAACTCATATATTCACCATGAAAGATAAATTTTTGTGTTCTTTTAAGTCGTTGTGGGCTACAATATTAAGAATTATTCTTTTATTGACAATAATTGTAACAAATTTTGGAGTTTCTGAATTGGTTACTTCTTATTATTCCTTTTTATCATAAGAGGCTACGTACCGAAAATGCCAAAATCTTGATTAAACTACATACACAAGGGACACATTGCTTCTTTTCTACTACAACAATTGATAATTAAGTAGGCCCTCTCTAATAAAATAGTCTTACGACAACAAGTAAATGACTAACTAGCCCTTTTCAAAGCCATGAATTTCATAAATAATTATTCCCTTTTCTTCTAGAATAAATCATCTTCAACTTTGGAAATTGAAATGTAGTTCAGAATTTTGGATTTAAACATGAATGTTTTTTTCATAAGTTCATCTATGATCTATAGTTCTATACAAAGGTGCAAGTGTCTTAAGGCTGTCCGTATCGTCGTCGGGCTTCACGGCGGGCGCACCAATGGGTTTCAATTGGGCTCTCCGGGCTGGAGTACGGGGTCGGCGGGCTCCGATCTGGGATTGGGCATAGGGAAACCAACGCAAAACCGCTCTCTCCCTCTCTCACACTCTCACTTTTCCCTTTTTCTAATTGAAATACATACATATATAGGGGTGGGTTCAAATGTGAACCACTTTTTGGTTGTAAACGTGAGGACAGCTGGGAGCGCGACACGTGGCGGATGACTAGACGCCAGTCATGTCCATGGTGGATGACTAGGCGCGATTCATGGGAGGGCTTTGAATTAAAGGGGGGAACCACACTCAAAGCCGCCACGTGTCGTGCTCTCAGCTGTCCTCACGTTCACAACCAAAAAGTGGTTCACATTTGAACTTTCCTCTCTCTCCTCTATATATATATATATATTGGGTATTTGGTTTTGTCGGTAGTGCTACTTGGTAGAGTAGGCTTATTGTGGGTTTGTAGGTATAGCTGATGTGACGGAGTGGACTTGTAGGTTGAATGGGTTGTGATACAAATGGCCTAAGGTAACCATTGTATTTTGCATTTTTTATTTTGAATAGTACAGAGTGGATATATAGTTCCACATGAGAAGAAGAGAACATTTCTGTACAGTGTTATAAGACCTTACTTGCTTAATCCTACATGATTTGGTCTACATGGTAAAATGTGGTTTTTTGGGTTTGGGCTTGGAATATATGCAGCAATGGTTTAAGACTTGCATGTTGTGTTATATGTGAGACTATAATCAGGTTAGCCTTTTTGTTTCGGCATATATAAGGCCATCCTCTATCGGCCCGGTATGGGGACCGGTTCCCTACCGGCACCGGCGGGAACACCGCCGTGGGTGACCGGTAGGGAGACCGGTATGCACCTCAACGGTACGCCCACACCGGTCGGCTTCTCCCCCCTCACACTTTACGCAGGTTGTCAAAATTACCCCCCCCCCCCCCCCCCCAACGGTAATATAGCCGTTGGGGTAAAAAAAAAAGAATTTTTTTTTTTTACTTTTTAACCATTCCCTATATATAATTTCTTCATTTTTAAAAAACCAACCTACATCTCCATCTTCATCTCTACTCTCAAATATTTATCTCTTTATCTCTCTACTATTTTCTCTATACTTTATACTCTTTATCTTCATCAACATCTTCATCTCAATGGATCCACACGGCACCCCCTCCGGTTCGAGACGTACCAACCCGAACCAACCGAACCAACCGTATCACCAACCGTATAACCTACCGAACCTCTCATATCACCCACCTAACATAGCATCGGATTATTGGATGTATGCGCACTTTCTTGCGCAACAACAACCACCACCACCACCACCATCACAACACTCCGGTTTCCACCAACCTACCAGTTCGCACCAAGCGACCGGTTCGCACCAAAACCCGTGCGGCGTCTTCCTCTACGGCAACCGCGTCATCCGAAGCCGTGTCGATAGTTGCGACCGAACTAGGTTCCCTCACGACCACGAATAATAGGCTAATCGATGCGATTTCCCAACGACAACGAAGTATCGATTACAAGATCTACATGAAACCGCACCGGCACCTCGAGGGTTTAGAGTTGGAGGCCGCTTTGGAGGAAAAAGAACGGTTACGCGAAACGTGGGGGTTTAAAAAATATTATTAGTTATTTTAGTTTTTTTAGTTTTTATGAAATGTTAATTTTAATTTTAATTATGAAATGTTTTTTTTTGTTTTTATGTTAATGTAATTTTTAGTTATTTTAGTTAATGTAATTTTAATTTTAATTGTCTACTTAATGTTTATTTAAAAAAAATAAAATGAAGGGTTTGAATTAAAAATAAAATAAAATGAAGGGTATGAAATGAAAATTAAAAAAATAAAGGGAAGGGTATGAGGGGTATGATAGTGGATGAAAGGTATGGAGTTGGTAGGGTAGTGGGAAAGCTGATGTGGCAGCTGATGTGGCAACAGGTATGACAGATATGGCCTGCACCATAAAGGATGGCCTAATACCACGATGACTTTACCATATATTAGCACCTCCATGATGGTGTTGTTAGTTGTCAGTTGTCAGTTTTTGTTACTTTGTATATGCACTCAAGGCCTTATAGTGAGAGAAGGAAACGGGGTCCAGGAACATGCCCAACAAAGATAGATTAGGCCATCCGTAACGCATCGGTAGGGGTGGGCGGTACCGGGTCGGTGCCGGCGGTAACACCGCCGCGCGGTACCGGTAGGGTGACCGGTCCCCCCCCCCCTCAGTACCCGCATGTCGACGCTTACCACCCCACCACCCCATCCCACCCACCTTTCTCTCTATCACTCTCTCTCTTCTTTTCTTTTTCTTTTCTTTTTTTAATTAATTATTTAGAGGGGTATGGAATTGGTACGGTTAAGAATGGTATGGTATGGTGTTGGTAAGGTGTTGGTAAAGCTGATGTGGCACTGAGGTGGCAGCAGGTATGAGGGGTATGAGGGGTACGGTTAAGGATGGTTTTACTAGCAATACTAGTATCTAGTTGTGTAACACCCGTAATACTTAAAGCATATCATCTCGAGTTTGACAAAGTCTAAATATCATACTTTGACTAAATATAGATTACTAGCGTTACGGCTAAATATCATAGTTTGACAAAGTCTAAATGCACCTAATCATCTGGTACGTCCAAGGGTCAAAAGGATAAACAAAACAAAGTTTCAAGGCTTTTCACAGTCAGTCTAAATGTATGATGAATATATATATATATATATATATCTAACGGCAGTTAATGGTTAATATGGTCAACACTAAATGCATGGTTAACAAAATAATAGAACTCTACGAAATTTCGATTGAAACCCCATCTTTCCTTATGAGCGTGAAGACAGCCGAGAGCGTGACACGTGTCCCAATCAGTTTGAATAATACAAGATTATTCAGACCGAATGTTCTTACATTATTTATGATGAATATTACTACAGTCAGTCTAAATGTATAATTCAGACTGAATGTTACATTATTTATGATGAATATTACTACAGTCAATCTAAATGTTGTATTGTTCAGACTGAATGTTACATTATTTAAACGCAATGATAACGGATTCTTTTGATGACCAACAATGGTTAACGAATGATGAATTTCTTAATTTTCCATTTAGCAACGAAAAATCCGTTGGAAATAGCCGCCATAAATGATCTTTGTTTTAAAGTGAACAAAGTGCAAAAAATCGTCATATGGATTCGATGTTCAGAAAAGGAGATGGTCAGGGTTTAAGCATTTTACAGAAGTATCGTGCCTAAGTTGGCTTCGATGGATTAAATAAAAAATGAGCTACGTACAAGTATATTTTTGAATTGGGAAAGATGCATTGTCTTTGAAAGAGCATAACAATGTGACACTCTACCTTATCGTTGTGCATCTTACGGTTAAGTCCGAAATTAACGTCTAATTAAAAACCCTTGCTTTGATAACCAAACCACACCATAATATCAAACTAGAAATCTCGTTTAAGTGTTGCAAAGTGCTTCATGAAACATGGCCTAAATATCATTATTCATTACGTTGTGTATATTTTTAAAAATAAAAACGTAACAAACTATATATCATTACGTTGGTATCATATTCTTTTTGTAATCGGATAATTTAGGCCCAAATCTTAAAAGGCCCGAAAATTATTCTATTATATGTTTAATAAATGTTGAGTACGTGGGTTTATCATTTATGTTTAATAAATGTTGGGTACGTGGGTTTAATAAATGTGATAGGCCCATTAAAACTAGCTTTTAGTTATATTTTCCGATGTTGAAAAAGTATTGTTTAACTATAATCTTTATATGCTCATGTAAGATCAAGCAATTTTCGTGACACTAGTGATACCAACATCTTTTATATGCAATTTCACGGCAAAACATTGTGAATGTTAAAAGAATTTGAACATTCATAGTAAAAATACAGTAAATATTACGTTCATGGTATTTTTTGATGTGAATGTTCGATTTTATTTTACCTTAACACTATTTTCGCTGTGAATGTTTCGTTTTTTTACCTTGTTTTGGATTTTTATACCGTGATAGTGTTTTTTAGTATGAATATTCAAATTTTATATACCTTCACATTGTTTTGTTCTGAAGTTCCATGCATAAAGTCTTGGTCTCACGTGCACCTGAGTCTCACCTGAGTCTAGGTGTATATATATAGGCAGGTTCATAGGAGAACACCCCTTTTAAAGAAACAAAGGAACACGCTTATAGCCACATGGTACGTGTGAATTTCTTTTCCCCCTTTTTGAATTGGGAGCAAAGGCAAGACTAGAGAACAACTGAGGTGAACTGTGAGATTCAACTGGAAAATAGAACCAGGCGCAAGTATACACCTTGAACTACTGTCGTCCCGTAACAAGTAATAATGGTAAGTAAATACCAGATATCGTTTCCACAGAAGGAATAATGCAAGAGCCTTTTCAGTTGTTAGTAAAGCAGTTAAGTGATGATTTCAGATGGCGAATTCGAGAATTTTAACCGATGCTTGTTTTAGCAAATGGTGAGTGAGTGTGTTTGTAAAATCTATTGGAGAAAAAGAACCCAGGGTGCAGGTAGTAAAGAGATACAAAAATAGTTGTTTGTAGTTTAAAGATGCTTTATAAAACTATGAAACCACCGGCTAGACGGCCGACCACAGTACACACAGGTCAACATGCAATCAGGTGTGATATTAGTCACTTGCCCTAGCACAACCAGTGTTACCTTCATTGCCAGATAAAAACCATATACAGACTTTACACATTAATACAGTTATTCTCACGTTACCCTTAACTCTGAAAGTTAATGTATTTTCATAAGCTGGACTAATCCAACTTAATCTTCAATGAAACGTTTCAAATCCCTGTAATAAATAGTTTAGCACTGTAATATTGTTCTCACTTTACTGCATTTGTTTTAACGTAAACCTTAACTCTGAAAGTTAATGCATTTTCATAAGCCAGATTGGGCGTCAATCAACCTAACTTAATTTTCAATGAAACGCTTCAAACTCCTGCAATAAATAGTTAGCACAATAATACAAAATTGCATCTAGAACAATTACAACTACATTGATTTCAGTATTTCCCCACACCCCAAGCTCAAGCTTTTAACTCATAACTTGGAAATGTGAATACTGGAATAATGACCAGTTGGGAATGCTGGCAAGAAAAGTAAATAAGTGGTAATTACTTACACAATACGTTCCCTTCTAAGAGGGAAACAGAGTGTAAGTAATCCCAAAAGCAGTAAATAAATTGCAGTAAATTAAAGTACTGGATTTGACCAGTAGAATGCAGAATTGTAAACACTGGAGTGACCAGTAAAGACTGGATTGACCAGTAAGTTGCAGAAAAGTAACTGACAGGAAATTTAACACTGGATTTATGACCAGTAAAATTGCTGGAAAGTAAATTGTAATAAAAGTAAATTGGTAATTACTACACAATACGTTCTCTTCTAAGAGATAAACAGAGTGTAGTAATTCCAAGAAGTTAGAAAGTTAGCAGTAGTTAGTAATTGTCAAGTAAATAAAATACTGTTTAGTTACTTAGAGACAAAGGTTTTCATGCAATCACTTTAGAAAACACAAAGTACTTGAAAGTACACTTTTTAGGACAAAAGTACAAAGGAATGTACTTGAAAGGACATACAAGTACAAGGAAGCTTTTTAGGTTGTACTTGTAACTTGCAATTTAAGAAACTAATTTCTAACAGGTAAAATACTGACAGGTATTTTGAAAACACTGATTTTTGTAGTTGAAACACAATACGTTCTTTACTAAGAAAGAATCAGAGTGTAAAACAACTCCGAGGAAACAAGAAGATTAAAAACTACAAACTTTGAATTTTTAAGAACAAGAACACTTTAAGATCAAAAGCTGGAACTTTAACAACAAGAACACACACAAGATGATTTTTCAAAAGATTACTTTGATTAAAACTACTAAGAACAACAACAACACTAGTTTAAATGCTTAAACCCGTATAGAGATTAAGACAAAAACTAGGAAGATCAAAAGATTAACCTACGGGATTGGTTTCAAGAACCAAGAGTTTCAAACTAAGAACTTAAGAGCAGAAATTTAAATCTAAACAGCAGCTAAGAACTAAAGAGTTTTGACAAGAGAATCCAAATCACTAAAGAGTGAAATGGTTCAAGTGTAACTGTTTAAGGTTACAACTACTCCTATTTATAGCAAAATAAAAGGCTTGGATGAGGGAGACAGCTGTAAACAGGCTTGAACTTCTGACAAAAGCAACCCATGGGTCAAAATTCGGGTTGGGCCCAAAAGCAGTTCCTTGCATCAAAAGTAATGAGCTGGCCCAGAACCTTCCTTCAGCATTCCTGCAGCAGTCCTATAGCACTCCCAAAGGGCTGTCCTGCAACTGCTCCTTTCCAAAGCCTGAAAATCAAGGAAATAACACTAATTAACTACATATTTACACTAATAAGCACTTAAGTCATGAGAAATCAAATTATAGTAAAAACAGAAGTAAACTAGACTCAAACTATACTATTGGGCAAAATAAGGACACAATTAAACACCAAAAAGACTCAATAAGTGACAACATTTAGACACTTATCACCACATATTATGTGGGTCCTCATAATATAAATATATCTTATATTCAATGGGTGAGTTTACAATCGAACTTTCGTCTATATATAATGTATATATAGAGGCACTTTCAAATGCGAACCATAATGTAGTTTCACTTTTATAATTAAAATTAAAATTAATTTTGTAAGGACGCTTTTACCCTTTTTGAATTGAATTTTGAGGAAAATAAAACTAAATATTTTGATTGGCTAATTATGGTTAACACGGTTTTTATTGTTTTATTAGTTTCTAAATGAAACTTCCTCTCTCTCTTTCTATGTTATTATAAGTATAGGGGTATTAACAACACCAATGAATAAAGGTCCTCTATTTGGGTTTAAATACAACCAAGATCTTAATTACGAAACAACAATTAATTTTTGGTGTTGGGCATTGATTAGTTTGCCTCATGTTTAAAAAAACATATTTGGTTTATAAATAAAATATTTTATTTCTATATCAATAAAACCCATTAATCACCCGTAAATAATTTGCTAGAAGTGTGTCGGGGAAATTAATCTTATCAATTTACAAAAAATGGTTTTTTCCCAAAAATGGCGATGGTGGATTTTCGGCGGCCTAAATTTGCCGAAAATATCATATACATCAGTAAATCCGTCAGAAATTAAGATCTCTGGCCACTGTTTTTTTTAAATACATATCTATCGAAAATCTTAGTTTCTTATGGATTTTCGATGGATTTTACTAGGGATGGTAATTTACCCCGATCCGGTGGGTAACCTGGTTCACTCGCCCCGACTGGGGCCGGGGATTCCCCAGAAAAACGGGTCTCGGGGCCGGGGCCGGGGATACCCGGTTTACACAAAGCGGGGGCGGGGCCGGGGCCGGGTGAGGGGTCCCCCGTCCCACCCGGACCCGGTATATATATATATATATTTTAAATTTTATATTATAATATTTTTGAATAATATTCTAAATATGAATTTTATGGATTTATTTGACACATAATTTATGGCATTACGATTTCTATTGTGGCATTACTTTACCATCGCCATTCTTCACGAAATCTCTAATTTTGTAACCAAATGGAGATTTTAAGGTAAAAAAGACAACACATGAAACAAAAAGCAATACCCTTTCTGTTTTTGAGTTCACAAAGCCATATTTTACAAAAGGTAAAGTTATATATGATTAAATATATAGATAAAACATTGGGTTTTTGACTATGATGAAGGTGTGGGGTGATTTAATTCAAACCTTGTTTTAATCTTGCACAGTAAGTCCAAAATTTCACTGGTTGCACTATGTTTTTCTCTTAATCCCTGAATTTGTTTACATTAAGGCAAAAGTAACTTTGAACCGGGTCTAAAACGGGGCCGGGGTTGATCGGGTTTGACCGGGTAATGAATCGGGGACGGGTGTGAGATCCCCGTACCCGGGCGGGGGCGGGGGCGGGGCCATGTTCCAAAAACCGGGGCCAGGGTCGGGTGAGGGGATCCCCGCCCCGTTACCATCCCTAGATTTTACTGTCAAAAAACTACCCTTTTGTAATAGTGTTTCTACATCTCACTTCGCACCACCACAATGGAATGACCTCATTATAGCCAATTTCACGCTTTGATACTGTATAACCACCCACTTATATAATTTCAATTAATGTTCATTAAATGAATTCATAATTAATTGAATTACTTTATCCTTCATATGACTTTTAATGTAAGATGTTGATGTGCCTAACATCCCTTTATAACAAACAAAGCAACACTGGTGGTTACCCTTAAATCTCAGTTGCTTTACATGACTATTTTTATCATCTATATTGAATGGTCTTATGGTTTTCTTTTTCATTGTGTTGTCCCATAGTTCTCAGGTTAGGAGTCGAAAACAATAGATTATTTTTTTCCAAAAAATGACGAGTGTATTTCTGACAGCCTAAATCTACCGGCAAAGTCATATCTACCGGTAAATTTGTCGGAAATTAAGGTTTGTAGCTATCGATTTTCCGCACAACATATCTGTTTTTTAAGGATCTTCGATGGATTTTACCGTTGAAAAACTGGCTCTTTTAGTAATGTTTTTATATCTTACTTCTCTATCACCACAATGGAATGACCCCATCATGAACGATTTCATATTTTGATATTGTATGACCACTTATGTAACTATAATTAATGTTTATTAAATGAATTACGTTATCCTTTATATGACTTTTAATGTAAGATGTTGATGTGACATCCCTTTATAACAAACAAAGCAAGATTGTCAAAACTTACCTTGTCCTTGAGGTAATTTGGTGGTTACCCTCAATTGCTTTACATGACTATTCTCTATCATATATATTGAATGGCTGGCCTTAATGTTCTCAGGTTCGGTGTGGAGTTTGATATTGATTGCTTTATAGTCAAGGGTGCACTACCCATTCCATCAATATCAATTGCCAAAGGTTCAATCCCTATTGTATCAATGAAAATGATCGGAACTAAGGTTTAACTACATTTTCAGTTTATCTTTCAAATTAGGTTTCAAGTCATGTCAAGTTGTAAAAACGACATTAGCATACATTTGTTAATGGTGGCGTTTGTTTTTAAGAGGTGGTAAAAGTTGAAGTCTCATTTTACTTTTGATTGATTAGAGGTAGCATTGAAGTCTAAAATCTAAATCAATAAGAGTATTTATTTTTGTAAACTGTAAATGTTTGAATTTGTTTAAGTTGTGTATTTTACCTATTAAAATATCATAGTATTGAAATTATATGTAAATCTATACAATTTCGCTTATTTATCTATCATCATTACGAAATTTACATCTAAGTTATAAAAAATTAGCTTTCATTCAACGAACAAGGTTAACCACTTAAAATACATTAGTAATTATATATAGGAAATTGAGTTTTATTAAAATCCAACTAAATCGATTGAGAAAAAACATCTATAAATGTGAATTCATTGAAAACAACAAGAGACAAATAATAAAGGCTTATTTTTGGACAAAAAGTTGATACTGGCAACCTTGACCGGCCCACAATCGTCTGATAATTTCGTAAAATGGGAAACATACATGACTATTGACTCACTCAGCGGTTGCGGCTATGAAAGTGCCCTGGCTTGGAATATATGACCATTTGATTTTAAACAAACACTACCTCCACTTATTACTATCTGAGCTACATGCTATTAGCAAATAAGAGCTTGTTTAACTTCTTATCGAATAAAAAGATGATAAAACATAAGTGGCTATAAAAATTCACAAAAAGAAAACAGTTTTAACAACCTCACCTATTATCGAATTAGGCATTTTAAATATTTTTTTAAACAAATGAGGAATATCATTTTTACAATTAATGTATTTTGTATTTATTTGAAATTTCATAGTCGACTGGAAATATCATTTTTGTCAATCAGAAAAAGAAAAAAGAAAACATGAATTTAATTATCTATATTAGGTATATAAAGCAAATAAATTCCAAAAAGGTCCATAGTCTATTTTTCTCAAAATCATCAATCATTATTGAAACATAATTTCATTTTGTTTTATTTCAAAACAATTCAAAATATGTCCAATTTCAATGTTGTTGATCAATTATTTCTACAAATTCAAAACTTAAATCATTTCTGGATGAAATATTCAAAAATAACATCTAAATTGACGATGTTCTTAATCTTAGTAACAAAGCCTAATCTCATAAAATGGAATAGAATTTGTTTTCAGAAACAAGAATATATTCTTTATTTGATTAGGATGATTTAGATACACAAAACGAACATAACTTAACATAACGAATACAACCCATAAACGTATCTAGTTATCATCGAATGTTAATATATTTAAAAGCATATATATATATATTTTCTGTTTAAGGGGCTGTTTATTTATACGTATCTGATAAGTGTTTACCTAATAAATTTACCTTAGTAAAGACTAAAATTTAATTTATCTGATAAAAGTGATAGTAAGTATTAAGAGTTTTATCTAATAAACGTTTATCAAAGTAAATTATTCCATAAGTTACGGTTTTAAAAAGTAAAATATTGTCGAACATGATATTTAATTTTTTTTATTAGGAGAAGGTATGAAACAATTTGACGAAAATGTCAATTATTTTAAAAGAGTACTCGAAATTTTTCAAAAAGTGGTTGCCGTCCGAAAACCTACCCAAAAGTCATTCAGGGAAAGACACGTGTCCACCATCACTATGCGACTTCCCCATTTAAGATTTTCCTGTTCTTCCACACGATTTCTAGTCTTTCTTGGTTCCCTGAACACACTCACAACCCACCCTCTCTTTCTAAAATCTAAATCCCCCCTTCTCTCTCGTTACTATCGAAATACTTGTAACAAACCCTAATTAAAAACAACCAAATTGCTGTTTCTTTTTCGATCGATCGATCATCGTATATACGAGATTATTATTATTATTATTATGACCCATGTTCGAGAATTCACAAATGTCTTCTTCCATAACAAGATCAACAACGAAGCCGTAAACACATCGTTAAAGGCGACACTCGTCGTTTTCGCGGTCGCTTCGATCTCCTTCGTCTCCCTCTCCGCGTTGTTCCGCGCCCAGAATCCGGTGGTCGGGTCCGGCTGCCTGCTTGGCCAGGATCAGTACCGGACCCAACCACCGGATTCCTCTCCCGAAGCATCCGAACCGGAACCGACCGACATCTCGCACCTGCTTTTCGGGATCGGCGGGTCGGTTCGGATGTGGAGGGACCGGAGGAGGTACTCGGAGCTCTGGTGGCAGCCGAACCGTACCCGCGGGTACGTTTGGCTGGACGAGGAGCCCGACCCGGGGCTCTTTGCCAGCAACGACTCCGTCCCTTACAGGGTCTCGGAGTCGTTGGCCCGGCTGAAGAACGCCGGGTCGGGCCCCGCGGTCCGGATAGCCCGGATCGTGATGGAGTCGTTTCGGCTCGGGCTACCGGACGTGAGGTGGTTCGTGATGGGGGACGACGACACGGTGTTTTTCGCGGATAATTTGGTGTCGGTTTTGTCGAGGTACGACCACCGGCGGATGTACTACGTCGGCGGGGGTTCGGAGAGCGTGGAGCAGGACGTGATGCATTCGTACGGCATGGCGTTCGGCGGTGGCGGGTTCGCCGTGAGTTATCCGTTGGCGGAGGAGCTGGCTCGGATCTTTGACGGGTGTCTTGATCGCTACCGTTACTTTTACGGGTCGGATCAGCGGGTATGGGCGTGTGTGACCGAAATTGGCGTTGCCCTCACTAAAGAACGTGGGTTCCACCAGGTAAAAAGTTTGGGGTTATTTTGGTAAATTTGTTGGGTGCATTCATATTATTGAAAGATATCATGTCTTTGTAAAAATGTGTTTGATATAATGTTTGTTTGCTTTGTGGGTGGGAGGTCAAAAAGGACAAGAAACATAAAAAATGAGGTGTCCCTAGAGGTACCTTATACGTACACGTGTCGTGGATGTCGGACCTTACCTTACCTATGAAGTATTTTAAATTGAGTAAATTACGTTTGTAACCTTTCAAATTTCGGACATCCTCGTTAAAAGGATTTTCATATTTAGACTACTTGTAAGTTGTAAGACTACGCGTACTCGAACCCTTTCGATCCATTGTCACATCAAATTTACGTCAACTTTTCTTCAACCCCATAATTAACCTTTTGAAACCGTCTTTGATTAGTACCCGAAGCCTTCCAAACCAAATATCTGACACATAATCTTTTTGAGGAACCGGTCGTGTACTGGAGCCTGCCGGCTCCCAAACCGCTGAACCCCTTCAACCAGTACGCATAGCCTAAGAGACAGATGGACTAAAGGGGTGTTTGGTTAAATAAATGCAAAGGAGTTTTAATAACAAATTCATTTTACTAACTTTTTATAATGTTTTTAGTGATGTTAGCCTCTTAGGAATGAAATGTGATGGAATTCTTCACAATAGAGAACTTATTAGAATTGCACACATTTTTTATTCCGATTTTGAAATTTGATTCCTTATTTTATTAAATTTGAAACGCAACTAGGATTTCAACTGCGTTGGGGCACAAACATTATTAAAGTTGTACTAGGTACCTTTTAATCAATAATCATACATCCTTGCCTAGAATGCTACACGTGTCCTCATAAGACCACCTACTTTTCCCACCTGCTTTTTATTTTATTGTATTTACTACGCTACGTGTCAACCTAAATGTGTTACTTTGTCAAATGACGATTATGCCCCTTGTGTACAGTTGGATGTTAGGGGAGATGCTTATGGTCTACTAGCAGCGCACCCAATGGCCCCATTGGTGTCACTCCACCACCTCGACTACGTGAAGCCGCTCCTACCTAACCACGACAAGTACGAGTCGTTGAACACCCTCATGAACGCGTACAGGCTCGACCCGCCTCGAGCCATGCAACAATCGTTTTGCTACTACAAGACCTGGTGGCACCGGTGGTCCATATCGGTGTCGTGGGGCTACACGGTTCAGATATACCCGTCCCTGGTCACCCCTCACGAGCTAGAGATGCCGTTGCAGACATTCCTCACGTGGCGGAGCTTTAAGGACGGGCCGTTCACGTTCAATACCCGACCTCTGTCCACCAACCCGTGTGAAGCGCCCGCGATTTATTACATTAGCAAGGTTCGAGACGTTGGAAATGACACGGTGACCACCTATGTGAGAGATGCGTCGGCCAAGAAATGCGTAAAGGGAGATTATCCGCACAAGATAGAGACGGTCGAAGTCTTGGCATCGAAGATGGACCCAAATTATTGGATTGAGGTAGATGTTTACATTGATGTTGAAAGGTTGATAACTTGGAAATGGAATATATAAGATGGTTATTTTAAATTTTGATTTGTTTTGCAGGGGCCAAGGAGACAATGCTGTGAAATCAAGGGGTGGAAGTATAATGGTATGGAATTACGGGTTCGAAGTTGTAAAGATGGAGAGACGGTTGCTAGTTAGATATATTTACATTATTCCGTTCGTTGGAATGGTCGAATCGTGTTACTTGCTCGATTGTACAAGTTTTTAACCATTTTGACGGTGGATTGGAGGAAGGGAGTGTTGCCTTGTGATCGAGTCCATTTTTGCTTAACGTGTTGAAGTGTCATTATTGGTGAATTGGTGATGCTACGATTGGGGTAGTTCTTGAAAGATATTATTGTAATTTCTTCTTGTATTTAATATTATATAGAGAGACACAAACGATCGTTTGAGGAAAAATAGTTAAGGTGAGAATTATAAGAAGGGATATGGACCAGATCGCTTTCAATCTCATTCGCCTCATGAATTGCGTTTTTCGTAAGAATTGATCATTTTTCATGGAAACCAATGTATCTTGGTGCTTAGTGTTTTTACTTAGGATTGACTGAAGTGTGCTTAGGGGATGTTTACTAGCTGTTGACCAAATTGACTCAGTCAGCAGTCAGAACATTTACCAAACCCTTTTATCCGATCGAAACTGATCAATGTGCTAACCGAATTCTTCTTGGGTCAGCAAATATTTCACGCTTACTCCAGTCAGATGTGTTCTTCCCTTGCTTGCCCTTCTCTGCGTTTAACCACGGCCGCTCCTCCTTCCCATCGGTCCTTGCTCTCCTCCCACCACTGCTCGGTGATCCTCCTCCGTCTTTCTCGGTCTCCTGCATTTCCCCTCATCGCTTGCGTCAACCACTTCCAAAAGGTGTATTTTGATAACCCTTTACAAACCTGTCCTAATTGTTTTGATATTATTTTGGTGATTCCATTTTTCAAAAAACTAGTGTTCGGCACCGCGCGTTGCGCGGTGTTGATAAAGTTTTTATAAAGTATTATTGTTAAATGAGTCGATGATCACATATCATATATTAAGTTAATTAAAAAATTGATATTAGACTTGATGTGAAGTTACATCATCATCTTTAGTTGTTTCTTTTAAGTTCTAATATATAGAGGAAAGTTCAAATGTGAACCACTTTTTGGTTGTGAACGTAAGGACAACCGAGATTGCGACACGTGGCGGCTTTGAGTGTAGTCCCCCTCTTTAATTCAATGCCCTCCCATGAATCGCGCCTAGTCATCCGCCGTGGACATGACGTGGCGCCTAGTCATCCGCCACATGTCGCTCTCTCGGTTGTCCTCACGTTCACAACCAAAAAGTGGTTCACATTTGAACCCACCTCTATATATATATATGTATAAAATAAAGTAATAACTAATAAATTCTATATCGTTGTGCGTTGTAATTGACTCAAATAATTATATGTGAATATAATTGAGTTGTTAATGTTTTCATGTTAAGGTTGTTTTTTCATAAATTAGTTTTTAGGTTAAAAATCTTGAAAAAATAAGAGGTTTTATATCAATTCTAATTCCATTTTTTTACATTCTTTCATTTCAGATAAAATTGGAATAACTATATACATTAATTGTAGTGAGTTATTGTTTCGAGATGAAACTGAAAAAATTATATATTAATAATAGTAGCAAGTTATTTTTGCAAATTTTATATATTTGTTTAATTTAATTTAAAAATTGAACTCACCTCTGTATATGTTTCTATCTTTCGTTTTTCATATTGCTAGTTTTTCTTTTGACAAAACATATTGCTAGTTGATTATGATATATTTTAGTTTTGATTATAATTTTAACTATATCTATTGATTCTACTAATTGTTTCTAATTGTATGTATTTGTTTAATTAATGATATTAAATATAATAAGTATCCATTAAGTTATTAATGAGAGAGTTAGTAATAAATACTTAATTATATATAAATTTTATTTAACAATAATATATATATATATCAAATATTCCACTTATTAAAGAGCTGGATAACAATAAATATTTAACTATACATTAATTTTGATTTTATTTATATATATTAGTTTTAATGTTATTTTATATTTTTATTATTTTAATAAAATATTAAATAGTAATAATAATAATAAGTTGGTTCAGACTTTGTATATTAATTGAAAATTAAATATTTAAAGTTATTGAAATATATAAAATACATATCAATATATACCATAAATTTTTTTATTCTTTTATTTTACATCATATAATATATATATATACTTCTATTCACATGAGATGTAGTTGAATACATTATTATATGTGTCTTTTTTACAATAAAAAAATTTATAAGTTAAATAAAAAATTTAAGATAATGATTAATTACGTCAATATTATCTTATGATCTTAGTCATATTATTTACATAACACTCTTATGAAAACATAAAAGATTTAGAAAAGAATCACAACTAAAGAAAGACTAAAAAAACCAAATGTTACTATTTGGAGTTCGATTGTTGTCAACAATTTCTTTTCTAGGAAACTACAACAATATAAGCAAAACAAATTGAGAAAAAACCCTACATAAAACACTCGTACAACATAAAATATCAAGTGGAAAACATGAAAGAGAAAAAAATAACAATTGTTAAGAAATTCCAAATAAAACTCAAAAACTTATTAACAATCGATTATAATATACACAAATCAAAAACATTATTTGAATTTTGATGGAAAAATGTTATAGTACATAAATATCAATTAGGAAGCATGAAGGAGAACAAATATAACAATTGGAATAAGTTTCAAAAATAGAAAAACAAAAAACTTTTATAAAAACAATACAAAATATACACAAAAACGTATAAATTATATGGAAATTTTTTATAGAAAAATATAATAATATTGATTGACATGCATATATGTGCACATAAACAATATATAACTTACGAAAATCATAAAATAATCATAAAAAGTGTTAACCTACCTTGAAGTTATATGAAGATTGAGCAACAATGTTGATGGGATATGATTTATAAAAAATAGAAACAACAAACAAAATAGGAACACAATAGTATAACATAGAACAAAAAGTTGTTAATTACATTTTGGTGGAGTATAAGTTGTAATTTATAGATGATTATGTTGTAGGTTTTCTTTCAATTAATAAATGTGAATATGAAGAGGCTAAAATAAATGTCTTTAAGAATTTAAATAATGTGGAAGTTAAGGCTAATTAAATTATAAGTAAAATTATCAAATAGTATAAGGGTATGAGAAGGTGAAAATGGTAGAGTAAATGTTTTTAAAAGTTAAATAATATGAAAGTTAAAGACAATTTAATTGTTAAGTTAAATTACCAAATTGTCCTTCTTATAATAAAACATGGAATTTATATTTAAGGGTAGAATAGTCTTTAGCTTAATTGATATTTAAAAAACTCAAAAAAAGGAGAAAATTCTTTTGGGCAAATACTCAATAGATAGAATGCCACGTCATACACCAACATCCTCCTTTTATATATATATATATATATAGATTCACCCTAATTGTTTTGACTCCATTTTGGAAACAAATCTGCCTTAATTTGTTTTTTATTTCATTTTGATGATTCCATTTTGAAAACAAATCTGCCCCAATTGTTTTGATTTCATTTTGATGATTCTATTCGACAAAAGTGTTAGTTATAGCAGCATACATGATTGTTTGATCCAATTAAAAATTTTATGGAGTATTAAATATTTATATGTTAACAAAATAACAGTAGAATACATAATTGTTTGATCAAACATTTTTTGGCGAGCATGTTTTTTGTGTAAAAAATGTTAGAAAAAAATGTATTCGAAGAGAATATGTCAAAATACTATATCTAAATCTTAAAGATATCAAATCTAATTCTTTTTAAAAGACAAATTTAACGATAAATCAGTAATATA
This sequence comes from Centaurea solstitialis, assembly GCA_030169165.1. Taxonomy (NCBI): domain Eukaryota; kingdom Viridiplantae; phylum Streptophyta; class Magnoliopsida; order Asterales; family Asteraceae; genus Centaurea; species Centaurea solstitialis. The sequence continues at coordinate 71,620,061 of CM058045.1, read as the reverse complement.
TTTAATAATAGAAGTTATAGGGGCCGGGACAAGGCCGGGATCACATTATACTTCCCCGTAATTGGTTTTTAACTTTCAAGATCCCTGTCTTCATCCCCGATCAACCGGTTTTGTAGGAATTTCCATCAACGTCGTTTCTTAATAGAAAGAGTCTCATTTCCAAGGCCTAATTACATGTATATTAACGGCACACCCTGTTGCCAAATGCTATCCATGGGTCAATAAATTTCTCACCCTATTGTTCCATTTAACCCAATAGGCTAAGCACCTATCATTCCATTTAACCCACTGGACCGGCTTAAATAGCATATACCAAACCAAATGTATAATTATTAAAGGTTTGTATATATGTTATATTGTAAAACATTTGATATATGGTGTATATGCTTTTATTTTTCAATTCAAAATGATATACTACTAGGGGTGAGCATTTGGACCGAAAAAACCGAACCAAACCGAAAACCAACCGAAACCGAACCGAACCAACACCGTATATAATTTTCCGTCCGGTTTTCGGTTTTCTAAATTCGCTCTTATCGGTTTCGGTCCATATCGGTTTTAGTCCAATCGGTTTCGGTTTTTAACCGAACCGAACCGATAACTCAAAATACAGCCAAATTTTTTAAATTCCAAATGCTACTAATCAAATCCCTAACAAAATAAGACACGACTGATGGAGATTGAACTTCATTGAAGGACCGATTTATGACTACACTTCTTTGTGAACATAATATAATTGGGTTTACATGTTTTATCGTTACACTTTGTTTGTTTTATCACGTTATGTATGGATTTACATACTTTTATCTTGTTTTTTGGTGTCCAATTTGAGTTATACTTGATGGAGTTGATAGTTTTTGAGTTTTGTGTAATTTGGTCTTGATTAATAAAAAATGGCTTTCAATTTGGTCCTAATTCGGTTCTAGGACCGAAAAACCGGATCGAAACCGAGACCAAACCGAAACCGTATATACATATTTGGTTCGGTTTTCGGTTTGAAGATTTAGACATTTTCGGTTTCGGTCCTATCGGTTTCGGTTCGGTTCGGTTTTCGGACCACGCTCACCCCTATATACTACCCAGTTATATAATATAATCGGGGTCCAATAGGTGCAAGTTTAATCGGTTTTTGGTTTAATTAAGTTACATCTTTTAGACATTGATGATTTATAAAACGCAGCCATGTCGTCTATAGTCATTATAATTGTTGTATATGATCAAGTAGTGATCAATGGATAAAATCATTTGTCTTAATTATTCATGTGTCATTCATGTCCATCAATCAGATCAATAGTACTCGTCATCAGAGAGAGAATGTAAAGTTAGATAAAATAAATAAAAAATATATAAAAATATGAGTATCATTGGTTGGATAGAGTTGACATAGGGGAATTTGGTACAGGTGATTTCTATCGGTGGTGAATATAGAAATTTGCATGTTCGAGTATTATATAGAATTATTTTTGTGACTATTGGGATCAAGAAGGTTTCTATGTTCATACACCAAAATGATTAAAAACGTTAAATCACCAAAACTTCAATTTTTCACTCTGTAAAAATTTCGTGCTGCTACTTGCTACTTCTCCCATGCTTGTTCATTTTGCTCTTTGGCATTTGTATTTATTGTACAAGTGTGTATCATCCTCTGTCTATCATACTACAACAAATGTGACGACGACAAAAGTCGTTGCTAAAGATCAATACTTTGTCGCTAAAGACCTTTACTACTGCTATCGTCGCGAGAAAGATCCTTGCTATTTATCCATAGCTATAGGTTTCTATGGCTATGGCATTTCATAGATAAATATAAATAAATAATAAAAAATTACAATATTTTTATCTACTGTGATGACATGTTGTAGTCGTTTCTATGGGTGAAGAATAACAGCTAAATTTTCCCCTACAGGGACGACACAAGTCGACCCAATAGGTAACATTTGGATTTTTATTTTTTCACTTACAACGATGACATGTCGTCATGTAATTACATATTTTATTTTATTTTTCAAAATATATGTTAATCAAATAACCTGATATTTAATAACTAGACAACAATTGAAAGCCATAATCCAAAATTGAAATCCGTAATCATATAAATTTAAAAGCCGTAATACAATAATTTTGAAAGCCGTAATATAATAACCTGATATTTAATAACCAAACAATAATTTTGAAAACCATAATCCAATAACTTTGAAAGCCGTAATAGTATAAATTTAAAAATTGTAATACAATAATTTTGAAAGCCATAATATAACAACCTGATATTTAATAACTACACGACAATTTTGAAAACCATAATCCAATTTTTTTTTTTGAAACAGCAAACCTTTATACCACAACCAAAACAGAGTACAAAAACCAAGTCCAAAGAAGACCAAAAACAGCCCAAGAACAGGCAGAACCAAACCGAACAGACAAACAGCAAAAGAAAACAAGGCTTCCAAGACAGAAACCAACAACACAGATCAAAAAAAAAACCAACGAAAACGAAACCAAAAAACTAAGTACACTACCCGACGAATCGAACAACACCGAGGGGATTGAAAAACTTCAGTCTCAATCTCATCACGATCTCAGAAAACAGGAGTAAACTTTGCGGTTACCTGATCCGACTGAATTAGCAACTGGATTGACAGATTACCCACAATACCGATTAGTTCAACGGATCCGAAAGCCATCTTCTCCAATCCAAACGCAAGTCTTTGCACCTTTAGGACAGCCATTCGAAAATTCTCCTCTAATGAATTACCATATTATCACAGAGATCTTCAGACGAGTGCTGAAAAATAGTCTTGTTCCTCTCCGACCATATCAAATACGCTATACATCGAATCGTAGCCTCCCACAGCACCGCTCCCTTTGAACTCGAACCGGAACGCGTTGCTAAGGAAACCAAATCTCCAAGCGAGGTGGTAGAGTCCGTGTCTAAGTTCCACCATCTCCCCACAATCGACGAAAAACTTCTAACCTCCACACATGAAAACAAAGCATGATGAACCGATTCTACTTCTCCATTACACCTCGGACAAAGAACGGAATCCACATCGATTCCATATTTATCCAAAAGTGCTCGACAAGGTAGTTTTTCTGGATTAGCTTTCCAAAAGAATACATTGACCTTTGGCGGGACCTCCTTTACCCACTTAGTGTGTACACCGCTACCAACTCCCTCTCTCGACCTCAAATTCGATCTCCTATCCTCCAAAATGGTTCTAAGAACCTTGACCGAAAAACCTCCTACCGGATCCAACAACCAAACTACCTTATCTTCTCCATCCAACCCGGGATTGAAGTTCTCTAACCACTTACTTAACTCCTAAAGCTCACTTAGTTCTCTACCAAATGGCACTCGTCTCTATGCCCACTTCCAAACCCACTCCGATCCCTCTACACCACCCCTATCCGCCACTAACGCCTCTTTACAAGTCTCAAGATTGTAGAGTCTTGTAAATCTCTCCCTTAAGATCTCCCCTCCCACCCATCTATCCTCCCAAAATTTTGTTTTTTGCCCATTGCCAACTATCTTCCCAAACGATTTCGAGAAGTTACAACCCGCACCATCTATAAGCCTTCCAATCCTAATAATAGACCTCCACACCGAAGACCTTCGACTCTCCCTTCCTTCCCCCCATCTAAACCTCCTTTATCACCATAAATGCTTTGAATGACGTTACACCAAAGAGCACCTTTCTCATTCGCAAACCGCCACCACCACTTCCCAACCAAACTCCAATTCATTTCCTTAAGACCACCAACATTTAGCCCCCCCCCCCTCTCGAACGAGTCAATGACCTTATCCCATTTTACCCACGCTCTACCTCTCTTAAAATCCTCACTTCCTTCCACACTCCCCCCTCCCCAAAAGAAATTACTACGAATTCTCTCTAACGAATTTAATACGCTCACCGGGGAAAGGAACAAGGAAAATAGTATAGGGGTAAGCTACTAAGAACCGATTTAACCAACGAGTGCCTTCCACCAAAGGATAACCACTTTGCTTTCCAACTCGAGAGCTTGTTCTTGAACTTCTCGATTACTTTCTCCCAATGCGATACTCTTTTCATGGACACCCCAACTGGTAGTCCGAGATAGATAAACGGTAACAACCCGCTTCCGCATCCCACTACTCTTGCCCAACCAAGGACTTCTTCCTCCGGAACACCAATACCGAAAATGTTGCACTTATTTAAATTGACTTTGAGACCGGAAACCGCATAGAAGCACTTTAAAAGCTTAACAAGATTTACGATATTCGCCATTTCCCATTCACCGAAAAATACCACGTCGTCCGCGTATTGAAGATGTGAGAGAACCACCTCTCTCCTTCCCACCTTTAGCCCTTTATATAGGCCCTTTTCGATAGCTTCCTCCACCATAACATTTAGACCTTCGGCTACCACAAGAAAAAGGTAGGGGGCCATCGGGTCCCCTTGCCTAATTCCTTTTTCCATTACAAATTCATCGGTCGGGGATCCGTTCACCAAAATTGAGATCCTTGACGTCTTGAGACACGTCCCGATCCAATTCCTCCACTTGAGACCAAAACCCATTTTTTCTAGCACATCCAATAGGAATCCCCAATTAACCGAGCCGTAAGCTTTTTCAAAATCCACTTTGAAGATCAATCCCTTTCTTTTTGCGCTTTTTAAAAAAGACACCATCTCGTTTGCCACAAGCACACCATCTAGAATGGACCTTCCTTTTAAGAAGGCACTTTGCACATTACCAATTACGCTCCCCAACACCGACTTCATCCTTTCCGCTAGTACCTTGGAAATCACCTTATACAAAATCCCTACTAGACTAATTGGTCTAAAATCGTTTAGTCCAATAGGATTTGTATTTTTTGCGATTAGGGTGACAAAAGAGGAATTGCACCCCACACTAAGTTCCTCCCTTTCCCAAAACCAATCCAACGCCGCCAATAAATCTCCTTTAATGGTATTCCAAAACTTTTTCACAAAGCCAATTGTGAACCCATCCGGACCCGGTGATTTGTTACAACCACAATCCTTTACCGCATTCCACACCTCTTCTTCCGAGAACTTTCTTTCTAGAGAAGTTGCTTCCTCCATCGAAATCCTTTTAAACTTATTCGTCCCCAATTTGGCACCCAAGAAATTATTATTTGAGTACTTTTGCTTGAAGAACTCGAAAACATACCTTCTAATTTCTTCCGGGTTTTCCGACCACTTTCCTTGAATGTTTAAGCCATGGATTCGGTTTCTCCTCTCACGGAGTTTGTAAGACGCGTGAAAAAGTTTGGAGTTTTCGTCCCTTTCCTTTGCCCATTTGAGTTTTGCTCTTTGCCTTGCCATAGTGACCTTCTTTTCTTCCAAATCCCTCCACTTTTTTCGAGCTTCAATCCATAATTCCCGATCCGCTTCTTTAAGCTTACTCACATCTTTATTTGCCTCCCACGCTCTAACTTCTTGTCTTGCTAGGGTTACTTTTTTGTCAATCTCCCCCCATCCTTCCTTTCTCCAAGCTTTGAGGGCGACTTTTACCCTCTTTAATTTGTCCCGGAAGATACAATCCGGTCTATATGAAATAGATCTATCACCCCAAGCTTCCATCACCAAGTTGGCAACGGAATCTTCTTTGAGCCAAATATCATAAAGTTTGAACGGCGTTGGACCAAAATCATTCACTTTGTCCCTCAACATAATCGGCAAATGATCTGACCACTTCCTTTCTAAGGTTACCACACTTAAGTACGACCAACGATCGCCGAAGGATTTTGAAGACAAAAATCTATCCAATTTGCTAAATTTGAAACCATCATCGCTTATTCTTGTGAACTTGTTCCCCCCCAAAGCAATCTCCTCCAAGTTGTTCCTCCTTATAAATTCGTTGAAATCCTCCATGCCTCTTTTTGAGGATCCCGAGTTTAGTCTCTCTTGAGGGTTGCGAACCTCATTAAAATCTCCAAAGAATAACCAACTCACCTCTTTCTTGTCGCAAAGGTAATCCAATTTAGACCAAAGAGCCGCCCGATCTTGATAATCATTCGGACCATACACATTGACGCACCCAATCAAACCATCTTTCTTTTCCCACTTGCCTATCACCGCTAGGAAATTCTTATCTTTAACCACAAATTGACCGTGAAAAACATTTTTATTCCAGATTGTTAACAAGCCTCCGGAGTTCCCAACTGCTTCACAATAATCATAATCACCATCATTCATACCCCATAATGATCCTACAGTCTGACTTGCTACCTCCTTTAGTTTTGTTTCCTGGATCCCAATTATACAAGGCAACTCGGTTCTACAAAGCTCTTTTACCCATTCTTTCTTAACTTGGATACCCAGACCTCTAATATTCAAGGATATTACTTTCATTGAGAAAAGATGTCAACGACCTTACCTGAAAACCGCACCCTTGCCTTCACTTCTTTCGTTCTTCCTCTCTGTTCCAGATCACACCAATTTCTGATCCGAATTCCTTAATGTTGTCCGCTAAACCATCTCCCTTCATCTCAGACGAGATTGAGACGACTTTTCCGGATGAAACCGGATCCCCTGAGGAGCTCCCGTTCCTTCTCGCTTGTCTGCTCTTTGAAGCTTTTTTTGGAATCGATCTGGCCAATTTCTTAAAACAGTGAATGCTTGCTCTGCCTCTTCCAAAACCTGGCATCTCTGCTTGACGAATTTTGGGTTTCTGAATTCCAGATGAAGTCAATTTGCAAGAACCTATTCCCAATTCGTCTTTTTTCTTTGTGGTCGATCTTGATTTTCCTTTCTGTAATGGATCTGCTTGTTTTTTATTTTGCTTTATTTGTGTGCTATGACTTGGGCTAATATGATTGAGTCCTCCATGAGGTGGGTCATTTAATAAGGGAGCTGGCCCAACTTGATCAAAGTCAACAGTGCAACTAGCATCAGTATTATTCAAAGGCCCATCTTTCTTTTTAGGCCCAATATTCTTATCAGACTCTAAGTCGACTTCTCCATTCAGATTGCAATTTGAATCTGCCTTGGAATTAGCAACCCTATTAATTTCAGCCATTATTGTGTTTCCAAGATCCGCCGACTGTTCATCTCCCCCGAAAACTCCGGTCACCGGAGGTATCGCCGGACAACCGTCCCCACCCTCCGAAACCGCCTCCGGTTGCTCTTCGTTGCTACTATCTGAATGGGACGCACATCTCGCTGTCGACTTATGGTGAGATCCATCAAAGCTTCTTTCTTGGAATACAAGGGTTTCCTTATCTTCTCGAGCCTCCATGAAACTCTCCTTTACCGAACCTTCTTCCTCGCTTTCTTCCTCCTCTTCCGAATAATCCAAAATTTTTGAAAGCCATAATAGTATAAATTTAAAAACCATAATACAATAATTTTGAAATCCGTAATATAAAATTAGTAACATAAAATAAAAGTTAACATCTCAAATCTATTAATACATAGGGATGGTAAAAAAAAACAAAACCCCGAAACTGACGGAGAAAATCGAAACCCGAAATAAATGGGTCGGGTTCGAGGATGATAAATGGGGACGGGATGGGGATGGGAAAACCCGCTTATTTTAAATGGAGACGGGAGGCACCAACCCCTGACCCGATTATATCCCCGTTTATTCCGAATATATCCCCGAATTTATTTTTATTTTATGATTATTAGTAAATAATATAGTTTTAAACAATATACTATACATAGCTAAATGTTTTTCATGGTTGGTCGTTATATACTTTAGCACTTCAACTGTTATTATTTTGAATGCATTTAAACAATTGTTAGGATTGTGTGCGAGACAGTAACAGGGTTACCGTGTCCAATGTTATAAGACACTAGTAGGTCACACCGCTGCACACCTAATTGAGAACTTTTGTGTGTAAGAGATAATTGAGAAGAGAGAAATAAATAATTATAAGTTAATAATTATTTATTAGAATTAATCAGTAAATTAATTAATTAAGTGATTAATTAATTAAGGAATTAATTAAGAGATAATTATAAAAGGAATTGTAATCAGATTAAAACACTGCCTTATCTAAACCTATAAATAAAGGGTTAAAGGCTTGATGATCAGTTGATTAATCCTACGAAAATTACTCTCTCTCTCCCTCTCTCCAAAGCCGACGGCTCACTCTCTCTCTCACACAAAAAGATCGAAATTTTTGATCAGTCTCGGTGGTCTAGCAACCCTCTCGCGTGGTGTCAGTAGCGGTGTACCTCCTGCTCGCTTTCCGGAAGACTAATCGCATAAAGGTAAATTATCAGACCCGCTTTGATTGTATCTGATAAGGTTTAAGTTGGGTCCAGTTTTGGGAATCGTTTTTGTTATCCGCTGCGCACCGTTAGTGCCTACGGTTCCCGACAGTGGTATCAGAGCCACTTCTTAAACCTACAGATCAGGTTTATCTGTTAAATTAGGTTTATTAAAAATTCGTTTTTACGTGTTTATATATAATTGCAAAATTGAATTTTTCGTAAAAAACCTAATTGGTGGTGGAACGGCGGCAGTTGGCCATTCGTCCCACCAGGCCACCGTAAACCACCGACCGGCTCCACCACAGTTGGTGGTGGTCGCCGGCTGCCCACAACAACGCAACCACAACCGCCACACCACAGTTGGTGGTCGCGGCTGTGGTCGATTGCAACCACCGCACCACCGACTTGTGGTGATGGTGGTGTCGATCAAGAACGAACCGCCACACCACCGTATGTGGTGGTGGCGATGATTGTGGCGTCGATTAGAGGCAAAAGCCACACCACAACGATGGTGGTGGTGGCGATTGCTTGGTGAAACAACCACCAGCCGGCGGTGGTGGCTATTGCCGCCGTCGTTGGCAGTGGTGAGAGTGGCATTCGGTTCGCCGGGGAAGGCGGCGGTGGTGGTGGCAGACGCTACTGCTGCCGTCGTTGAAATCTCCACCACAGGCTATGGTGGTGGCTGATTTGCTGCCGCCATCGTGGTGGTGATGGTGGTTTTGTTTTAACACGCCGGAAAAACGAACGGCGGCGGTGGCGATAGCCGCTGCCGTCGTCGACCGTTTTGTTGGATCACCAAAGCGGCGATGGTGGCCGATTGGTTGCCGTCGTCGCGACTATGGTGGTGGCGTCAAGCCGCTGCCATCGTTCGATGGTGTTAGGCGGCGGCAGCGGTGGCATAAGCTACTGTTGGCGTGGTGGTGGTGGTTGATAACCACCGCAATGGGGCATTGGCCACCACCGGAATCAATTTCCGTCCAACGGAGGCGGCGGCGGTGGTGTTTGCACTGTTGCTGTCACCGATATCTGATGCGAACCAGCTCGCGTCGTGAGTGGTGGCTTCGCGCCGCGAACAGTAGCTTCGCGCCGCGAGAAGCGACCTTCGTGCCGCGAGCAGTGGCTTATGGTGGTAGCTGTTGTTTTCCGGAACACCGACCAGTGCGAGGGCAGCGGCAAGTAGCTGTTGCTGTTCGTGGTAGGTGATAACGGATAAGGGTTATCCAAACCAGATAGGTTTGAAACCCTAGGGATATTTTTTTAATTTTATTATTACTTTTAATTTTTGATAAATTAGAAATTAAAATTATCCGTTTATGTCATAGTCAAACCCTTTGACCCGTGGTTGTGTGCTTTTATTTATACATATGTTCCTTTTATTATTGTTGGTTACGGGAGGCCTGTATGCCATTTACAACCCGGTTTTATAATGTAATTTTTCTTTATAAATAAAATAACCGAAGAGACCCGAAGACAGAGCCAAGGAGATAACCATGGAGCTTGGAGCCAGTGGGAGCGCTGAGAAGATTTGTCCCTTAGGAATAAAGACCGTCGTTTTGTGTTGGCTCACGAAACGACAATAGTTAAGGGTTTTTGACTATGACATGTTTTATTGTGTGGTTGTTTATATTTAATAGTTATATAAATTGCGTGGTTGTTTTAGTTACGTAATTTCCTTTTAAATATAAACGTTTTTTAAAAATTAAATGTTTTAAAAAGAAAAATTGGATACAAATACAGTTTGTGTTTGGATCCAAGTTTTTGAAAAACTGGCATTTATAACCCTTATTAAAATCATAGATTAGTAAGTGCAACCCACTTTAGGGGCACCTCCGGTGTAAGGTACATAGGACTTTGTAAGTGCACACACTATGAACGCCCGTGTTCAAACCGAAACTGGAGGGTGATAAAACTCTGCGAATTATCTCCGGGTGGTACCGGCCAGAGTTTGTCCAGGTCTTGGGTGGTGCAGTCTATTTTGGTAATTATTTATTCACTGTGTGGTACCAGGCCAAAATGCACTAGAGGGACTAAATATGCACGGATTATATATCCGATGTCCCGACGATCTAGAAATCGTATTTTCGAATTAAAATGCGATTGGTATAGTTTTACCTACCATAAATCGCATGAGTCGGTTTGACATGATCACATGCTTCCCGACACATGTGAAATATGGATTCTAGTCTAATAAATTTATTTTAAGGGTAATTATTTATTAGAGATTTTATAATTATAGACTAAGCTTGGAATTTTATTCTTTATTGTAGATGTCTTTTTCTGTAATCCCGTTTTATACCCCTGAGGAATCACTGAGGCTCATCAATGGAAAATGGAAACTTACAGGACAAAATTTTCCAGTTTGGAAAATGCACCTTGATAACATCTTGCGTGCACAGGGTAAGTTTTACGTTTTAGATAAACCTGTATCACGACCTAAGAGTAGTTCTCCTGAAGAGGAGTTTACTCAGTACTTCAAGTACATGGCGGATGAATCGGATGTTATGTCAATTCTGATTTTCTCTATATCATCTGAGTTCACGGATAGATTAAGAGAAAAATCCTGCCACGAGGTTGTGAAAGATATAGAAAGCCAGTTAGGTTTCTATAGACATACAGGTAAGCTTTTGATCATGAAAGAGATACTTTCACTAAAGCTGAAGAAGGACCAGTCAGTTAAAGATCATCTTATGAAGATGAGAAGGCTCTTTAAATGCTTGACACGTTTGGGGTACAAGATGACTCAGGAAGAGTTAGTGTATCTCATGTGGTGCTCACTCCCGAAGGAGATATGTGACACAGCTAGTGCCTACATGAAAGAACCAAAGACTGACGTGGCAGCACTGCATGAGAATATTCTGGCCAGTCTAGAGCCGAAGCCAGCACCTGCTGATCTCATGGATACTGATTGGATTGATGAGCTGGGGGATCTGAGTTGCCCAGAATGCGGTAGCAAGGATATTTGCGAGCACTCGATGAATATCGACCAGATAGAGATCGGTTTACCCGATGCTCCAGGTATCTTTATGATAGATTGCTTAATCACTTCTTATGAATCATGGGTAATTGATACAGGCAGTGGTAACCACATTTGTAATCATTTACAGGGATTCACTAGAAGAAAGACTTTGAGGAAGGACCGTTCGAACCTACGAGTTGGCGAAGGCACTCCGCTGATTGTTGAAGCTGTAGGATCTTATAGTCTTAGTTTACCCTCGGGTCTAGTTTTGGAACTGGATAATTGTTATTATATTCCAAATATGATTAAGAATGTCTTGTCTTTCGATTTGTTAGTAGACCAAGGTTTTTATTACAAGTACGATTATAAAATGATTTCTGTCTTTAAAAATAATATTTTCTATTTTAAAGCAACACCTGTGAATGGTCTATATACAGTAAATCTACAAGACAACAGTAGTGAAATCTATCATATAAGTAAACGATCCAAAGACATTGAGGATCAAACTTACCTCTGGCATTGTCGTTTGGGCCACATAAACAAGAAACACGTTGAACTACTCCTAAAAGGAGATTTTCTTGGCACTTTTAATTATAAACCTTTTGATAATTGCGAGTCTTGTTTATCTGGCAAAATGACAAAGCAACCTTTCAACAAAGAAAATGAAAGGGCTACTGACTTGCTAGAAATAATTCACACAGATGTATGTGGACCATTTAGTCATGTGGCAAGAGGAGGATACCGGTACTTCATTACCTTTACTGACGATTTCAGTAGGTATGGTTATGTCTATCTTATGAGACACAAATCTGAAAGCTTTGAAAGATTCAGAGAATTTCAGAATGAAGTACAGAATCAACTTGGCAGAAAGATCAAGTTTTTGCGATCGGATCGTGGAGGCGAATATCTTAGCGATGAGTTTGACAATCATCTGATGGAGTGTGGGATTGTATCCCAACTCACACCTCCGTATACACCTCAGATGAATGGTGTGTCAGAAAGGAGAAATCGTACTTTGCTCGACATGGTACGATCGATGATGTGTCACTCTACGCTGCCAATGTCATTCTGGGGACATGCGCTCGAAACAGCAGCACATATACTGAACAGAGCGCCAACAAAGTCGGTAGAAAAGACTCCATATGAATTATGGAAGGGTAAGAGACCCAATATATCTTTTCTAAGAATTTGGGGTTGTGAGGTTTACGTCAAACGACCCACCTCAGAAAAACTCAAGCCCAAATCCGACAAGTGTTTCTTCGTTGGATATCCCAGGACCACCGTAGAATATTATTTCTACAACCCTGAAGAGAACAAAGTTTTTGTTGCTCGAAATGGAAAATTTCTGGAAGAAAAGTTTCTCAGTTCTGGGAACACCAGAAAGGATGTAGATCTACAGGTAGTAGACGAAGAAAACACTACACCAATTGTTGAGCCAGAAATTCAACATGAGAATGTTGAATCTCAATCAGAACCGATTGAGGAAGTGCAAACACAGGACCTTCGCAGATCCAGTAGGGTAAGACAAGAACCAGATAGGTATCTTGGGTTTCTAGTCTCTCAGGATAGTGGAGACTTGAATGAACCAACATCCTATAGAGAAGCTGTGTCAGGCAATGAGTCTGAACAATGGCAAGAAGCCATGAAGGCCGAGATGCAATCCATGTACGACAACCAAGTTTGGGAGTTGACTGATTTGCCACAACACTGTAGAGTTATTGGACGCAAATGGGTTTTCAAGAAGATTACCGACATGGATGGGAATGTACACACTTTCAAGGCCAGACTGGTCGCAAAAGGGTTCACACAAACTCATGGTATCGACTATGATGAAACCTTTTCACCAGTGGCCATGCTAAAGTCAATTAGGATTCTTATGGCCATTTCAGCGTACTTTAACTACGAGATCTGGCAAATGGATGTCAAGACAGCTTTTCTGAATGGAAAGTTAACAGAAGACGTCTATATGGAACAACCAGAGGGGTTTGAAGATCCTAAGAATCCTAACAAGGTGTGTAAACTGCTAAAATCCATTTACGGATTAAAGCAAACATCTTGAAGCTGGAACTTACACTTTGATGAGCGAATCAAAGAATTTGGTTTCGCCAAAAGTGAGTTCGAGCCGTGTGTCTACACTAAGTTCAGTGGGAGCATAGTAACCTTCTTGGTCTTGTACGTAGATGATATTCTACTCATAGGAAACGATGTTCCAACTTTACAGAGTGTAAAGAGTTGGTTAAGCAGATGTTTCCAGATGAAAGACTTTAGAGAAGCCGCTTATATACTTGGCATAAAGATCTACAGAAACAGATCTAAGCGGCTTATCGGACTTAGCCAAAGTACATACATTGATAAAATCCTGAAGAGATTCAGGATGGATGAATCCAAGAAAGGATTTATCCCGATGAAACATGGCATAGTGTTAAGTAAAACACAATGTCCTGTTTCTAGTCAAGATCAGGACAAAATGAAATCGGTTCCATATGCTTCAGCAATTGGATCGATTATGTATGTCATGTTATGTACCAGGCCCGATGTTGCTTACTCAGTAAGTGTTACGAGCAGATATCAACAGAATCTAGGAGAACCTCATTGGGTAGCTATCAAGAACATTCTCAAGTACCTGAGAAGGACGAAAGATATGTTCTTGGTCTTTGGAGGATCTGAGGATGAAATCAGCGTCACAGGATATTCTGATGCTAGTTTCCAGACCGACAGAGATGATTTTAGATCACAGTCGGGGTACGTTTTTACCCTAAACGGAGGCGCGATCTCGTGGAAGAGCTCGAAGCAAGACACGATTGCAGATTCAACTACAGAAGCAGAGTACATTGCAGCATCTGATGCGGCAAAGGAAGCTGTCTGGCTAAGGAATTTTCTGTCGGATCTCAGAGTGGTTGCCAGTGTCTCTAGACCGATCGATATATTCTGTGATAACTCAGGAGCCGTGGCGCAAGCAAAGGAACCTAGAGAGCATCACAAGTCAAGACACGTGCTCAGAAAATATCACCTTATCCGAGAAATCATTGGAAGAGGAGATGTGAGAATATGCAAGATTCCAACAGAAGAAAATGTCGCAGATCCGCTGACAAAGCCACTAGCAAGGGTGAAGCATGAGGCACATGCAAACTCCATTGGGATGCAGTACCTGGACGCCAGTAGCTAGTTTTTAGTTTATTAATTATTACTATAGTTCGATTTAAAACAATTCAATCATGTAAAGTTCTTGATGGAGGTTTTAATTCATGATTGTTTTAAATTAACTATTTTTGCATATTTAACGTATCCATGATTTTACAAAGTTTTGTATGAAATCTAAAGTTCCGTAGCCACTTATTGAAATGGGAATTTCAATAGGGAGTTTAACGCTATTATAAGTACTTGATGATTTATTCGAAGTAGAGAATAAAAGCACAAGTGATGTGACCAAGTATTTATAGATACTCATCAGAGTGCTTGGGTATTGGAAGTGACCAGTATCAAGTCTGCTTCATGGAGCACCAGTCATAAGCATTGACTTGAAAGGTTATCCTTAGACCTGAGATATTTGGTTTGGGAACACGAGGACTACTGTACTCTTAGTGCGTCCTGACGCTGCACCATAACAGGGCGGCCATACGGGACGTGACTAGATGCAGCGGAAGCCGTGGATCCAAATGCAAGTAGTCAAGAAGGGATTTGCACCTCTTTCAAAAGAGAGATATTTCCGGGCCCCTTGACGATTAAGATTGGCAGAAAACGCGTGGCCACGCTCGGATAGAATAACATGTGTTATTTAGTAATATCCGTTACTGCAGGGTCTCAAAATCAGAGTCAAGAAATACTTGATTTTAAGAAATGAATCCTCCACTCCATGTCTTAAAATCATTTTAGAAATATCGTGTGCAAAAGGAATAAACCTGTGTACGAATCCAAGCGTGAATTGTGTCTCTGGATATAAGAGATCTTATAACCTGGTTAACCTAAGTGTCTGGCTAGGGACCTCCTTAGGCTAATGGTAACAGCATAGTTACATGTCTAGCACAAGTAGGAGTCTGTTAGGATTGTGTGCGAGACAGTAACAGGGTTACCGTGTCCAATGTTATAAGACACTAGTAGGTCACACCGTTGCACACCTAATTGAGAACTTTTGTGTGTAAGAGATAATTGAGAAGAGAGAAATAAATAATTATTAGTTAATAATTATTTATTAGAATTAATCAGTAAATTAATTAATTAAGTGATTAATTAATTAAGGAATTAATTAAGAGATAATTATAAAAGGAATTGTAATCAGATTAAAACACTGTCTTATCTAAACCTATAAATAAAGGGTTAAAGGCTTGACGATCAGTTGATTAATCCTACGAAAATTACTCTCTCTCTCTCTCCCTCTCTCCAAAGCCGACGGCTCACTCTCTCTCTCTCCACAAAAAGATCGAAATTTTTGATCAGTCTCGGTGGTCTAGCAACCCTCTCGCGTGGTGTCAGTAGCGGTGTACCCCCTGCTCGCTTTCCGGAAGACTAATCGCATAAAGGTAAACTATCAGACCCGCTTTGATTGTATCTGATAAGGTTTAAGTTGGGTCCAGTTTTGGGAATCGTTTTTGTTATCCGCTGCGCACCGTTAGTGCCTACGGTTCCCAACAACAATATATTATATATAGTTAAATTGTTAAATGTTAGATGCATTTTGACTTTAGAACTTTAGTTTCCTTTCGGATATGTTGGGAAATAGACTCATAGATTCGTGGTAAAGTTTAAACGATGACAGAGATCCTCAGCGGCGAAAAAGTTAAATGGTTATCCCCTTGGTGAAACCCGTTTAATTAACCGTTTACACTAAACGGGGATACCCGTTTCTCCGTGGTTTTCCTCGATTATCTGATGGGGATCCCCGTTTAAATCCATACGGTTTTTAAGCGGGAACGGGGATGGTTTTTTAAACGAGGACGGAGGGACCAATCCACGCCCTAAAACCGCCTCGTTGCCATCCCTATCAATACATGAATATTTGATTGTTGAACGAGTCATTCTCTTTGTCCTCGTCATCATCCTCATCCGGTTGCGGTGGCTGCAACTGATGCTCCTACTCACTAAAAACAAAGATTGCATCAACGACATTCTTCATCACATCATTACTAGGTGGCAGCGGCGGTTCAAATAAGAAAGAAAACGCATAACACAACAACTTTCACTCAATCCATCGACTGTGACCATGACGTCCCCGAAGTACTTGATGATGATTTCTTTCTCTTTTATAGAAGACGAGGAGGCAGAACCATCAACCATGCAACTTGATCTACAAATATCCATTCCAGTATTTCTTAAAAAACATAATTAGTAATAGGAACATTAATTTAAATATACACACACATATGTAGTGTTTGGTTAAAAATGAGAAGTTATAAAAAAAATGTAAAGTAGATAAGTGATCTTAGTCGTTCATACGACTAAGATCAAGATTGGATAGTCAAAAATTGAGGTTTTGACTGGTCAAACTTCGTGATTACACACATAATAGAGGGGTAATTTCGAAACTGTTACAAATAAGCTGAAAACATGTTCATATATAGACTTGTGTGATTCATATATAAACTATGTGTTTATACATGAACCTGTGTAATTCACATATTAACTAGTTTAAACTGATTCATATATGAACTATACGTTCATACATGAACGTGTGTAATTCATATACGAACCTATGTAATTCACTAACTATTTTTAACTGATTCATATGTAAATATACGTTCATAAATGAATCTTTGTAATTCATATATACGTTTATATAAAAATTTGTGTAATTCATATATTAACTATTTTTAACTTATTCACATAAAAACTATACGTTCATACATGAGTGTCATTAACCAAATGGGGTAAATCGTACTATATATAATATATAATAAAATAATTAGATAAAAAAATATTCAATATTAGGCTCATTTCGAAGGTATCGACGACACGATTATAATGACGTAATTTGTTAAAATTAAAAAGTATTTTTTTAACATATTTTCACGAATATACGACATATGGCTAAATCGTAGAAAGAAATATAGAAAACCAAAAGGTATAAAATGAATTAATATTATAAGTATAAGGAAGTAAACTGTAACTTTTATAATTCGAATTTATTATAATAAAATTTTGATTAATGAGTTTGATTCAATTACGTTTTTTAGCCTTTTTACTATTTTTTTTAGTAAATATATAATCGTAACATATATGGTATACAATAAGGTAATTAAGTCAAAAAATATTCAATATTAGACTCATTTCGAAGATATCAACGATACAATTATGATAGCGTAATTTGTTTGAATTAAAACGCATTTTTTAACATGTTTTAACCGGTATACGATATATGGCTAAAACAAAAAATGAAATATAGGAAAGTAAAAGGTATAAGTAAATAAAGGTTATAAGTCTAGGGGTAAAATGTAAATTGCAAAACTAAAGTCAATAAAATCTTATAAAGCTACTATTCAGTAGAAAAAAATATAAAAAAATTCGATTACTATTCATCCATGTATATTTTTATTATATCATTATAATATATATATATACTATTAATTTATATTAAATTTACTGTTTTTAACATTAATTTATAATAAATTTACTGTTCAAACTAATATGGTAAATGTATGTATGTATAATATGGCCTACATAGCTATCTTATTCTTTGACACGAAAAAATAGTTACTTAAGCTTGTGAGCAAAACATATCAACCTATTAAATTCCAAAAGAGGCATGAGAAAAGGAAAAGGGTACACCAAATAAACAACAATGGGGCTAAAGTAGTTGGGAAAGCTAAAGTAGAAATGAAATGGACTTTAGATGATGTAACCTAGAAAGATAAGTGTTAATATTCTATAACTTTCAGATTTTCCTTTTTTAAGAAATTACATTAACTTTCCTTTTTCATTTGTTATAAAAAAAAAATTACATCCAACCATATTAATTAGGTGCGTGCATCAACGTTTTGAATTGCGAATCACCCCCTGCCTACTTTTTCTTTATTAAATCAGTCTAGTTCCGCAAAAGAATAGGAACTAGATTGGGTTTAAGCGAGAAGTTGCGGTTAACACGAGAAGCGTGAGAAGTCGTTGGTTGAGAAGCGGATGCACCAAAATACATCGGATCAATTCTCTTTTAAAACACAATTTATGGGAGGGGCATGAGATAATAGTGATCAACGGTTCAGTTTCAATTATCACGTTAATCTTAACTTTTCACACGAACCTTTGCCAATATATACATATACATACACACACAAACACTGACTGACACACACACACACTCATATATTTATATATAAAGTGAGAGAGAGAGAGAGAGAGAGGGAGAGAGAGGGAGAGAGAGGGAGAGAGAGGGAGAGAGGGAGAGAGGGAGAGAGGGAGAGAGGGAGAGAGGGAGAGAGGGAGAGAGAGAGAGAGAGAGAGAGAGAGAGAGAGAGAGAGAAGTACAAAATTTTATATCTAAAGTGATTGATGTTAGTTAAAGACTTAAAGTTGCTATTAGCAATTATATTATGTCTTTTCTTGTTGGTTTTTGATATAAGAATCGTTTTTAGTGGTTGATAATAAACCATTTTGAGAATCTATCGAATATGATAATTATATATATCATTATATTTGGGTTTATGTTACATGTGTGTATTTCATTCTAATTAAAAGTACTAATGGGATTTACTATATGTAGTTAGCATACACTAGGTTATTATATTCTTGTTTTAAGTTATATATGCATGTAAAGTCGACGGATTTGAAAAAAGAAAGTGTGAAACAAAGGTTGAGACAATATCAATAGTAATGACTAACAATTGTTAAGACTTAAGAATTCTCTAAAATTTAGACCGTGCAAAACAATGTTAAATAGGGGTGTTTCACTAGATACGGCATGTAAAAGTGAAATTTCTTGAATTGCACTGCGCCATTAGGGATGTCGAATTTTATTAGCCAAACATATATGATCGATTGATTTTTGATAGCCAGTAGAATTGAAGGGCATGTGGTGGTGGTGGTTATTTTATAAGGCAAAATATATGAAGATATATAGATGTCTAATTTAGCTTACTATTTACTCTAATGATTAAACTCTTTTTCTATGTTACTTTAACAAAATTTCATTTCTTACAATTTTATTTTCATTTTACCTGATAAACGGTTTTCAAACTAGTTTGCATCGGTTTGCATAAATCAACTGGTTTGCAATTGAAATGTCCCCCATACTTAAAAGTGTTTCTCGACCCTAAAATCGTAAATTTTCTTACATTTTTTGTAGGCATCTTTAAAAAAAATAATGTGTCATTTACTTAAACACTTACTCGGTAAGTGCTTACCGGTAAAGTTGAACACTATCCTCGACCATATCAGATAATATTTTTGTCTCTCAAAACGGTATCGTATGCAACAATTTGTCCGGTAGATGCTTACCAGGTAAAATCCGTCCATCTCACATACCAGGTAAGACTCTCAGTTCATGTCATGGCTTTTACCGAGTAAGATTTTAGTCTTTGTTAGATTTATCATGTAAAGTAAATTCATCTTATAAACAGTTACCGGGTAAGCGTTAAATAAACGGCCCTTAACTCTTGCCTCTATACAAATGTATTTATATCATGATATATGCTAATTTGTAAAATTATTAACTATATGAGTTGGTTGAACTATAATTTATTGTGACTAAAAACTAGAATGCATGTACTATCACCTCTAAAAAGATATACTA
Organism: Centaurea solstitialis; assembly: GCA_030169165.1. Taxonomy (NCBI): domain Eukaryota; kingdom Viridiplantae; phylum Streptophyta; class Magnoliopsida; order Asterales; family Asteraceae; genus Centaurea; species Centaurea solstitialis. The sequence goes on along the minus strand of CM058045.1, from coordinate 71,600,170 downwards.
AAAAAGAAAAGGATTTTGCCAACGGGCTTGTAGCCCAACGACATTTGGAGTGATGTTAAGGTGTTCTTTTTCTGTGTTGTTGTAGGTTCGAGTCCCGTTGGAAACAGTGATGTAGATCAGGGGCGGATGGAAGCATTGAGTTAGGGGGACCAATGACACCCTTTAAATTATTTTTTGCTTTGATTAAAAAAAAATTGGTCACTAGAAAAAAACTACCCAACATCTTTGACCCCCTAAAATTTATAATTTGACCCCATTTAATCACTTAAAAACCCAATATTATATTAATATTTAAAAGTCCATACCATACCATATCTAAGCCCAATTTCCAAACTAAGTAATTTTTTCAATTTCTTAAACATTCCTTACCTTACGATTGACATAATACTGTTTCCTGTTTTGAGTCTTTTATGGTTTGACCTAGTTTAGATTTTTTTCTTTCTCCTTGACTTCTTCCTTCTATTGTTTGCGGCATATTGTCGATCGACAACTAACGAGCTCTTGAGGTTTGTGTTTTCTCTTTTGATTTTTATTTACTTGATATTATTTTATTTCTTAGTTATTATAGATGGTTAAATATTTAAATTGTCAATCTTCAATTTTTTCAGTTGTTTATTTAGCTAGGGTTTATCGAAAGTTGATCTTTTTATTATTGTGATTATTAATTGTTAATTGTTAATTGATACATTGTTAAAATTGTTGATTATTTGGTTTCTAATTGTTTATTGTGTTAATATTTTCCTAAAAAATGGAAAATTTTCTTAAGAGAAAACTCTACTTGTAGACAACAATTATAAACCTGAACTTCTAAATTGTTCCTCATTTATATACATTTTTATATTGATATATCATATACATCCCGACCCCCATCTCCAAAATGTCTGGATCCGCCTCTGATGTAGATATTAAGAGTTGATTAGTTGGATGTGTGTTTTCTATCGTTTAAAAAAAGGATTTTGAAGTATAATTTCATCGAAGCTCATGCACTTGACCTTGATAAAATACAATAGAAAGAACATTTGAAGGCGAGCCGCAATGTAAAGTGATGATGGATGCGCCCAAAATGGCATACAAGAATTGCATGCGATTGCGAAATATGTCTCCTAATATCATATCCGCTCTACACCAACCACATACACATAGGCATACAACATTATTATTTAATCTTATCTATATCTTTTATGAAATCTTATATAAGTTAAATTCCGAATTAATAAGTTAGTTATTCTTTTGTGGGTTATTCGAGTAAATATACAAGGGCGGACTTATATACGGTTTATTCATTAAACCATAGAAAATAAAGGGTTTAAATGTAAAATTTTAAAGATTTATAAATACGAAATAATGAAGTTTTGAAGATGAAATTATAAGATTTAGGGGTATTAAAAAAAAACCGGAGAACCATGAAATTGAATCAAAATGAATGATTCGAAACTGAAAAAACATAAACCGAAAAATTTGATACCGAAAATAGGATACCCGTTGCTAACGGGTCGGTTCGGGGTTTTTTGTTTCCTCGGGTACCCGCGGATATCCATCAACCTTCATTATTAAATTTATTAAAAAAGTAATTAATTAATTACTTTATTTTTGAAAGGATTAAATAAAAAACAGAAACTTTAATTTGAAAATCCTAAAAAAAACAAAGCGTCGTTTCCTTGCAGTTTCCACTTCCATCTCAATTTGGCCATCTTTGCTTGACCTCCAGGCTCCATCTTTGCAATCGCCATCTTCGATTCTCCAGACTCCGGCCATCTCCAGCACCAGTGGGCAGTGAGGAGTCCACCGCCGACCACAACAATCTTCCATCTTCGCCATTTCCCATCTCCGAATCTCCTGACTCCGGCCACGATCTTCCATGTTCGTCGTCGATTTCATTTCTCTTATTCTATCCATCGTTGGTAAATACACTTATACACATTCATAACATTTAATGTAGTTAATTGCGTTCTTTTGCTAAATGTTAGCCATTCATATATAGAAATTAAATATGACCATGGAAATTATGAAGATGTTAAGTTTATTGGATAGACATGAATTGCATTGGGTATTAATTAGGTTGATTCAAATGGTTGTTTTGGTCAAAAAAATGCACAAATAAACTAAACGAATTGGTAGAATTCGGCTAGCACTAATAGGTGTTTAAGGACTTTGATTTGTTTTATACTTTTATAGTTATGTGTAGCTAATAGGTGTTTAAGGAGTTTGATTTGTTTTACACTTTCATAGTTATATGTACTTTCGGTCGCTTTTGTCATTTGTACCAAATAGTTTTTGGCTTTAATTAATGCTTGGGCTTGGATTGATTTTGTAGGTACCCATCCCGTCTCGTGAACACCCCTAATAACATATTATCCATTAAAACCATAAATGTTATAACTTTTGACAAGTTTAAATGGAAAAATCAAAATAAATCCTAGATCTATTCTTCAAATAAATTAAATTTTTAACTCTTCAAAAGACTTAATTTGATTGTTTTCATTTACTTTCCTTCCTTTTTCGAATCATTAAAGGAAACCATCTTCTTTTACAAACTATATGGTTTGAAAGGTGACGTTAATATCTTTGAAACAAGGCTAATACTTAATATTATTAAAATTAATTTATATTTTTAATGTTAACAGTTAACACAAGTTTTTATTCATGGATTAATGGAACTTTTATTGACCAGCTTCGTCATTGAGTTTGGTCTTAATGGATTTAAACGAGAAGGGTTAAGTATATGGGAATGTATCGAACTTGTCACGTTTTATCATTATATGTACTCAACTTTAAACTTACCGATTAATATACCAAACTTGCTAAAATTGTCATTGTATGTATCCAACTTTATCAAAACCTACCATTTAATGTATCCAACTTGTCACGAAAGTGTATCCAACTTGTCATGAAATACATTAAATGACAATTTTAGCAAGTTCGGTACATTAATCGGTAAGTTTTAAAGTTGAGTACATACAATGATAAAACGTGACAAGTTCGATACACTCTTACGTACTTAACCCTAAACGAGAACGATATTTATTTAAAATGACACACAAACTAACAAAATAATGCTAGATGTTGTAGATATTAAAGTGTACTTTCATGTCGGATGGGCCATGTGATGGCTTTTTATATGGGAGGTGTGGCCCATTTGGAATGCATGAATTAGTTTCATGTGATTCATTTGAAGGAACGTTTGAGCTAAACGCGTTGTCACAAGTGTGCATGACTAAAGTGTGTGCCATCTACATGTGTTGTGTGAGTACAAAATCATTGTTAAATGTTTATAACTCATTTGTAAATAATTATGTAGTGTGATGTTAAACTTGAGGAACTCACTAGACCTCCGGTCAAGCCCTCACTTTTTACAAAACTGAAAACTTTTTCACGTAAGTGTTTGGTAGGAGTTCGACCAAGGCGAAAGAGAAGAGGTGGTAAAATAGAAGAGGTACGATAGAGACTTGTAGTCACGGGTAGGTTTATAGTAATCTAAGTTGTGGTTATGTATTTAGATTATTTGTGACTATTTCAGTTGTAATGCTATATTTTAGCTGATTTCTAGAACTCGAATGTTATATTGGTAGAATTTTTATGAATAGCACAACTCTAATGGACCAAATTTAACAAACAAGGATGCTTGCGTTCCATAACCCCATTTTATTGGGGAATGTGGAACAAGATGTCTAATGTCTATTGGACCACCCCTTTAAGTTTAAAGATTAATTCACGTAACTTGAAATTAGTAAACTTAATCCCAGTATCACTTCTAAAATTTTTAATAAAGCTACCAAAATGAGTTCCTAAAATATTACAAAGCAATATAATATTATCAGAAACTTCATCTTTTCCTTTATTGTATTCTTTTAAGTAATTTTAATAATACAATTAAATTACAGAAGTGTGTTATAATATTGTTCAAAGTCATCGTATAAACTTATTGTATTCTTTTAAATAGAACACTTTTCTGTTTACTTCTATAAAATTTAATCCTATAAAATACTCTATTAAGATAATTATTTATTTGAGACATTCATAGACTTATTTTCTTGCTGTAGATCTAAATTGTTGAACACTTTTAATCCTATATCCTCCCATGAATTATGTTTTAAACGGGAAATGGATTTGGTATATCTTGAAATATTTTATATCTATGTATCTCATCTTAATATGCATCCACTTTCATCCAACGGTTGATAATCACTTCTAACACTTTTTAAATCTTAACAACATTAATCGGAGGAGAGGGAGTATTCTTTTTTCACCATTTTAATTTATATCCATATTTATTGTATAAATTAATACAGAATCTGATTTGTTTGACTTCCAATTAAAACAATTGACATTGTTGAAAAACCAACGATTATTTTAATTTCTAGTCTCAACTTGTATGAGTGAGCCTAATTGATTTGACCCGTTAAACACATAAAGTAAATGAAACCTTACAATTATTTTCCATCTAAATCCATTGTACCAAGTCAAATAGATATATAATGCATGTTTCTGTCCGACCTATCACATGATCATGTATATATATATTATATATATATATATATATATAATGAATTAAATAGATGTTTAGAAGTGTAACAAGACTAGTCTTTTAGAAATATTTGTTTAACTGTGTCATTACTTACTTACTCGTTAAATTATTAGCTTAAAAACAGTTTCTATATTAAAGCATTCACAATATTGTTTCCAAATCAAAACAATATTAAAACAATATTACTTAAGTGACCAAGTGAACCGTAACACTCTCGTTTTTTTGAATGGCAGCAAATGTATATATATTGTAAACCTACCCCTAAGTCTATATCAACGTCTATGACGGGACTCGATCCCACAACCACAAGGGAGAAAGACACCTTATCAAACACCAAATGTCGCTAGGTTACAAGCTCTTTGACATCCTAACAGCCTCCTTGTTTCTTTGTTGAAATTGCTCTATCTGCCCAAACCACCATGGATTCAACTTGAACGAACCTTCCACACAATGAACTCAGAGGAACCTTCAACACTACGAACTAGAAGGAACCTCCAATGAACAAAATCATCAAACAAGAAAAAGTAAGAATAATTTTCATTAGAGAATAATTGGGTATATAGTATCCCATCAACTTTTAAGAGCATCTCCATTTTAAGAGATTCTAAATAAAATTCAAAATGAAGAATAGACTTCAAAATCTATAAAACAAAATTTAATTTTAACTTAAAAAGATTATATACTTTTGAAGATTATAATATAGATCTTTGTATTGTTAAAATATTTTATTAATTTAATAAAAGTATTATTCCTTTCTACAAATTTAATTTTAATGTTGGCTATTGGTAGAAATATATCAAAAATTCTCATTCGTGATAATATTTTTTAGGAGTTCTTTAAATTTAGATAACTTCGTATTTTCTCCTATTTCTTTATTTTATAGAAAAGTTTAAAGAATTTGTTAAAGCAGAAAATTAACATGCTCAAAATCTCTATTTTTTCTAATATAGAGGATTTGTAGGGGATGTTCTATGCTAACTAACAAATTTATAAAACTTAATTTATTAAACCAAAAAATAAAATGTCTCGTCTAAAGACGTTGTAAATTGTAATATGTTTTAAGACATTTTTAAAGAATTTACAATGTTTTGATTATTTTTAATACAGCGTTAGCATTAGCTATTTTATAGGACATTTTCTCAAACGTGTCCAAAAAGCTCATCTTTTTATAGGTTACCCACACCGTTTTATAGCACTCTTTTTTCATATTGTGTCCTATAACAAAGCTAATACAATGCATTTTTTGTAAAAGAAAAAACGTTCAAAAACTCTTGCTAAGACATTTGAAAGATCCTATAATTTAATTTATTGCAAGATTTTTAGATATAATATTTTTTCGAATAACCTAAGTCTCATAAAACAATCTATTAAGATATTAAAAGTTGATTGGCATTGTATAAATAGTGGTTTGAGGACATCAAAGCAACCCATCAACAACCGATTCAGAGCATATGCGTAAGTAAAATAAAGGATTTTGATTTGGTTTACAAACGCCTAGATTCAAAATTGGGTTTTTATCAATTTGTTTAGGATTTTGGACCTCTTTTTACATTCTAGAGTTGATTTAGAGTTTTGATTTTTAATGTGACACAAATTTCATTAATGAATTTTTACAACATCTTATTCACCTCAGATTTGGAGTTATTTGGATTTAAATAAATTTAATTTGTAAATATAAATATGGGTTATGTCATCTATGGGATTTTGGCGCCTATGCCCATGAAGGCATCTCACCATTAACCTTATATCCATCTCCTCTCCCTCTTTGACCAATTCCGTTACACCGTTATAACGGTCCGTTATACCGTTTTTTGACTGAAATTGGTCAAATGTGTTTTTTTTGTCGTCTATATAAAAGTCCGTTTTAACGGCTCTTATAACGGTTTTTTAGGATATGGGTTGCAAAGAAGGAGAGGAAATGGATAGGATGTTAATGGTGGGGTGCCTTCATGAGCATAGGCGCCAAAATCCCTGCCCTCTATATCTATCAAGTAGGGTTGGTGGTGGGTTGTGATCATGGTATGGTCCAGTGGTGGAGCCACAACCAAATGGATGGGGTCTCGTGATCAACCTTCAAAATGAATTAATTTTCTTTAAATTTAACCTTTTAATTTATAAATTTTCTCTGGCCTGTTCACTATTGAGTTACCAAAACTCAAAGTTGAAATCCCTCTATGAGTTTCGGATTATGTTTGGCAAACTAGCTGATAAGCTAGCTGATAATTGATAAGGTAGCTAAATAGCTGATGACTGATAAGGTAGTTGATGACTGATAATTAGCCCATGAATAAGATGTTTTTTGGCAAAAACTAGGTGATAAAGTAGCTTATGACTGTAAAATGACAAAAAAAAACATGTTTAAAGATTAGCAATGTAAAAAATAAAAAGTTATATTTGGAATAAAAAAAAAATTAAAAAGTCCCATAATTATAATAAGTCACCAAAATGCTACTCAAAGTAGCTTTTCAAAAAGCTAACTTATAATTCATCCAAACATGTATCTGACTTATAAGCTGACTATAAGTTAATTAGCTTGTATTTAGCAAACAATGCATTAATTATTATTTATATCTTTATGAATTATTATTTTTGAAATAGTTACCTGAGCTTTGAAACTTAATTGTTAATTTTTGAAGAATTTTATATGTATATGTTAAGGATTTTATGTTCATGTGGTAAAAGGTAATATGTTTATAAAATATTTGTGCTAATTTATATGCAAAGTTATTTCTTACAGTTAAAGTCATGGTTTGAATTTTGATTTTGATGTTGGCATGTTAACATCTTAATGTTATTGTTATTTATATTGTTTGAAATGATGGGCTCTAGTTTATTGATACACAACTTATTTTATTATTTCCAAAAAAGAAAAAATGGAAAGATTTTAACAAATAGAAAATATAAACCTCAAAGCATTAGTAGCCTAGTAGTCACTAACAATGTTAGGAGGGATGCATCCCTCTTTATCCAGGTTTAATTCATGGGGTGACCATGTGGCGGTACCCTAATCATGGGTTGACTTTCGGATCAGTCCATGGTTACCGAAGATTAGTCAGGTATCCGTATAGATCATGAGTGTCGTCAACTTTGTATTGGGTGCGTACAAAATAGAAAGGATAAACAACAATATTCAATAGCTTTACTATTCCACAAATTAACTCTACCTTTTTAATATGGATTGAAAATTGATTTGAACGATCGATTTTTTTTTAAATATATTAAAAAAATCAAAATATCCCATAATTAAAATAGATAAAGTAAATTATTGTATTGGATCTATCATGATGTGGGTGTGGTAAATATAACGTTAGGTTGGCAAAGAAAGATCGGGAGGAAAAATATGGGCGAATTAGTCGGTGCCCGTATAGATCCGATACCCCCGGAACGTGTGTATGAGTTAAAATGCCATTAAAAAAAAAACATTTTTTTCATGGCAAATCAAGTTTTTATTAAATACCATCCAGAATTACAACCCTATATACATTACACCGTATGTCAACCAACAACGTGGTCAAGTAATGAACCCAATGAAAACGAAACTGTAACCAAAACAAGGTTATTCCCAAGGTCATAAAAATCAGCGGACCGAATGGCAATTTACGAGAAGTAAATTACCACCTACCTGTAACACCCGGAATTTTATGAACTCGAACTTGACTTATAAAAGTGAATAATAGAAATTCGATTTAATATAACACATTTCCTTCCCAAGTTAATTATCAGCTCGTATTTAAGTTATAGGTCGAGTCGAGTTATCAGTTTCGGGATAAGAAGGTAAATACCCGAAACCTGAGGGGTTAGTGGTGTAACTAGTCACCAACTAGTTGAAAACCCTATCCCTTCCATCCTTTCACTTTGTGTGTGTGTGTGTGTTTGTGTTTGAAGAGAGAAAAGAGAGAAAAGAGAGAAAGGAGAGAAAAGGGAGAAAGGGAGAGTTTGGAAGAAGATTCGAGATCCGGAGGAAGAATCGAGCGTAAGAGGTGAAATCGATCCATGAAGTGTTGTTAGAATCAAGTTCCTAACGAAAGGTACGGTTTACTTCGTGTTGATTTCGTGTTTTAGTTGGGATTTAAGAACCTTGGAAGCTAGGGTTCGTATTTGGGGAAAACCATGGATCTAGACGATCCATGGGGGTTTCTTGAGTTTTGTTGTTGGTTTATCGTGTTATACCATCATAGGGTCGATTATAATCATTCGTGGGGTGTTTTGGGAGTCGATATTGAGTTTTGGGTGAGTTCGGGTTAAGATTTTCGAAGCTAATCACGATAGTGCAGATCCAGACCAACCCCGCGACCTGGCCCGCGACCTGAGGTCGCGGGGCAAGGTCGCGCAACTCTCTGTCCATATTTTGGAGTTTTTCGTTTTCGTTCCTTTTCGAGTTTTGGCTTTGGGCTTTCCTTAAGGGTTATATTAGATGATGTTTGGGAGATTTTGGGGGCAATTGAGGTAGTCTAGCCTAGCTCTAGACTAGTGTTTCGGTTGTGAAACATAAGTGTCATTTTGGTGGTTTATTGATGTATACCATGATACGATTGTATAGGTACTATCGTGTGACGTGTTTAGCTATCTAATCCGTGTTCGGTTGTGAAGAATACCAAGGTGAGTTGCTAAACCCTTTTTGTTAAAACTAAGAGCACATCATCTTGTTGATTTACGCGTCTTGCCTGGTTGTTGTGATTAAACATGATGAAGGATGAAATGCCTAAAATGTTAGGTTTAAGGATTGTTATGAAATGAATGACTAACGATGCTTGTATGAATGACTTGACTTGGAATATCGTATACATGAAATGGATTATCGCATGCTACTAATGTATGAGTTGAATCTATGTGATGATATGATGAATGTATTTATGAGAAATACGTGTTATTATGTATGCCACGGAATTATGAAAAGGAGTTGAATCCCGAACATGTTGGCTTATATGAAATGAATGAAGGGCTTGAGACCCTCGATTAACGCCTATGATAGGTTGAGATGAACGTATGAGTCTTTCTAGATAGTACACACATGCCTCCGAAGGTGTCATGATAGAAATGGCATTGAGGTTGATTAAATGTAAATAACATGGACGATCCAACGCAATGTGTCCACACCCAATAGTCTTGGGAGGTCCTGAAATAGGGACGCACCTATGTCGCCGGCTCTCGGGTGGCTCCGAGATGCGCGGGCCTCGGAAGGTGTCATAGTTGAAATGGCATCGAGGTATTGGGAAGCAACGAATGTAGGGGCATTGGTTGGTGGAAATGGGTCGCTCCCATTGTTTCCGAAGATAATAATAAACCGGTTTAACATGCTACTTTTGTTGTTAGTATGATCTTGTATATCTTGCATGTCTCAATATACTTTACTTGCATAGTGTTATTGATACAACTCACTAGGCTCCTTTAGCCTAACACTTGCGTGGTGTCTATGTGTCTCTCAGGTGCTAGTGGCGCTGCTCCAAAGTAAATGCTTGGGTTTAGAGTGAGCTTGGGGAATCGTGTGAAAAGATCGGTCATCTAGACCGCGAGCTGATAATAAAGACCGATAACCTATTGTAGTCTTTTCCTTATTAGGAATTAGACTTGTTGGCGATTATATCGCTTCATTGAAATTGCAAACATTGTAATTGTACACTACTTATACCCCTGTTTTTGGGAAGAGCTCACGCTTTGGCGTATATTTGTGTACCACCTTTCGTTAAATGAAAGTTTTTGTTCGCCCTGATTTTTAGGGTGTTACAAGTTGGTATCAGAGCTTTAGTTTAAGCGAACTAGGTGTTGACCGTAGAATACCTAGACTTAAACTTAGTGCACTAGTAAACATGTCACCTACCTGGGGTAAAGTCTTAGGTGGGGAGAGCGCTAGGAATATGAAAATACATGAGTCGAGAAATTGCGTCGATAGAGGCAGGGAATCTCGTGCATGGTCTATTCATAAAGCACTTAGCTACTGGTTTATGAATGTATCGTCATTTGAGTATTCTTGGTTACTATCGATGTAATGATTGATATATGTTGGTACGTATGGTAGACTATTCTTACTTTTCTTGATTTCCTTGTGATAGGATAAATGCTCGGTCATAGAGGACCCTTAGTTATGATGAGTCTTTATTTGAAGCTCTCGTTTTGATGATTGATGTGAAAGCGGATTGAGTGCGTTGACTCGAGTTCGAATTAGCGGTAAGAGACAATATGTAGGATTGGAAGGCATATTCCGGAAAATATTAGTTCGGTAATTCGTGTGGATATTGGAAGTGGGTGAAATAGATACGGCTTATGTATCGAACGTTATTGAGAGACTTTGTAGTATGATATGCAAGTAAGTTATGACGAGCTAGGCCTAAAATTGACTTAAGCGTGGAGAGGGTGATCATTTGGGAGAAGAGTATTCCTTCATGTGATAGAACCTGTTTAAGTTACTGAACTGAATTGTAGATTGTAAGCAAGGCTAGATCTAAGAAAGCCTCTCTCTTACAGTAGTCGTGCCAAATTTTCTAGATTTAAAAGAGGAATTGAATAGCTTTAACCTAAGATCGAATATGGAGATAAAAGAGATTGACTTGCAACTGACCCGATGTCGAGTGGTTAGTTGAGTAAGACCCATACCTTGAAATAGTATGCGGTAAGAACATGTGGAGACACCTAGGCAATATCGAGGATGGAAGTATAAGATCCAGTCTAAGATATGAATCTGTCAAAATAAGACTTGGAATGCGTTATCAAGCACGACATAAAAGACTCGCCTTTTAGATGGGATCTCTTAGACGATTGGGAAACACCATGGATGCATGGCTTAATAAGGGTGTTAGAACGAGTATGGATGGATTAAGATTTACGAATCAAATCGTTCTAAGTGGATTATATGTTGAATAAAAAGTGTGGAAACCCTAAGTTGAGGGTAAACTAGCATTATGCACATTTAAGATTTATGCGGTCTCGGTACGACGATTTTGGTATGCATGTTGTGAGGATCTATCTATAAATTATTCACTTATTGACTCATCACCTTAAATTACATGAGTGTTTATGTAAGATAGAAATTGGCATGTGAATGATTGTTATCGGATGAATGTGGGTACATAATGATAGAGATCACGAGACCCTTGGGATAAATACTTGATTATTGCAATAGGAATTATTGTGATTAAAATGACTAAGTTGTAAACTTAGAGGAAAAATCACGAAAATGTGATACTAAAGGAGGTTATGACGCTATCGAGTAGATTAACGGTGTATGATATGGTATGTACACCATAGTGTGATAGAGAGGAAATGAATATCCAATGATATTAGTAAGAGGTGTAGAATAAAGGTCATGAGACCTTTGGAGAATATGTAAAATATATATGTTATATATCTATATGTACATAGCTTGAATAGTTATATGTGTGTGGAGGTCGAAATAGACCGGTTGTCATTAACACCCTAAACAGAGTCCGAAAGACTTTGTGTTGTATGGTTGGGTTGACATTGAGAACCTAGGGAATAATTATATGCGGCTCTGTATGAGCAGGGACATTTATATGCTTACGTGCCCTCGATGAATGCAGATCACTTTCATTATCACCAAGTCTTTTGTGTGAAATACATGTAGACCTTGTGTGCGATTGTGTGATTTTGGTATTTGAGTTACCATTGCTTAATTTTGAAATCTTTGAAGGACATGTACGTACGAATTATTTGAGGGTTAATACCCATGTGCGGACCAATTGCATATTATCCTGTTAACGTGTTAGAATAAACTAACTGATTGATAGCTTTTAGGAGCATGCTAATATATAGTGGAGTAACACTTAGAAAGTGTGAGCGGAATTGTGGTTGTGCTTGATGTGAATCGAAACTGGACTACGTAGGGATTAAGTTTCACACCTCCCCTATGAGGGTGTTGTTGAGGAACGGCTATGGAAAAGAATGTTCCGATGAGAGACCTTACCTAGAAAGAAGCTTGTTAATGACTAGTAAATGTCCATTGAGATGTGGACCGATCCACGTAGGAAGGATTATCACCTAAGTGAATGCACGATGTGCGCACTGCCCCTTACAATAGAATCCTATAGGTTGTTGGAGCATATTTCTAAGAGATTGTAACAAACCGTTTAGATCGAGGCTTGCTCGAGCGGGTTAAGTGACCACGTTCTAAGGTCTCTTTGGGTTCGAGAAAGACAGATTGCAAGAGGGTATTTACTTCTATCTAAAGGTCTTAGAAGGGATAACAAAAGTTAAGTGTGCATAGTATCTATATATCGTGACTCTAGAGTTCAATAGAGAATTTAGTAGTACCCTGGTGGTATAGATGAGTAAATATTCTCCATGCGTGTCTAGAGCTTGAGAAAATGTTATCAATGATACCACATTCAGTGATTGTGTGATGTATACTAATGACTTTATACGTAGACCGAGTGGTGCATGTTGTCGGTGTATTGATATTGCCATGTAGGAGAAACCTTTTGTGGATATAAAAGGAATTTAGAAGACGTGACTTATAATTAAGTTATATGAAGTAGAAATTGTAATGGACATAATGGCGTAATACGCCAGACTAAGCATGAAACCTAGGATATGATGACAAGTATTGATAGGGACAAGTAGTGGACTTGTATTATTTAATCAAGATGAATGTGGGGGAGAATTCGTACTTAGAAATTCAAGATTTAGTCCCCTAAGGCAAAGTTAAAATTGCGTAGATGATTGGATAATTAGAAGGGCTATGATAGTGCGGATGTAGAAATGTATGGAGCTAGTAGAACTTACCGATTTGCTAAGTGAAGAAACTTACCTTCCTTATGGTATCTATAGGCGAGTAGACAGAATTTTCGAATTCCTTTGAGAGTTAATGTCGACGGCTAGACACCGTTAGTGAGAGTGTGGAGACGTTCCTTGGTAGTAAAGTGACTCTTAGCCGAGTGATCGACTTTAATAGGAGGCGAATGGTGTATGGTACCTTGAACAATAGATTCTAGCCGACTTGGTTTGGTTAAATGGTACAAAGAGCTAAGATTTGCATATTCTAGTGATATTACCCTTATAAACGCGTCATGTTCGAAGAATAGGCGTAAAGTAGTGACTGGTGATGTTTTGATGAGCTACCTTTAAATTAGAAGGTTATATATCAGTGCTTTCCTTGGATGCATAATTGAGACTAGTATTAGTCTAACCGACTGGTATGGGGAGTGCATGATTGCTTAATTTTGGGAAATGATTGAACAAAGTTGACCTTGTGATTCGGATGAGATCAGGAATTTCGGGGACGAAATTCTATTTAGGTGGGGAGGATTGTAACACCCGGAATTTTATGAACTCGAACTTGATTTATAAAAGTGAATAATAGAAATTCGATTTAATATAACACATTTCCTTCCCAAGTTAATTATCAGCTCGTATTTAAGTTATAGGTCGAGTCGAGTTATCAGTTTCGGGATAAGAAGGTAAATACCCGAAACCTGAGGGGTTAGTGATGTAACTAGTCACCAACTAGTTGAAAACCCTATCCCTTCCATCCTTTCACTTTGTGTGTGTGTGTGTGTTTGTGTTTGAAGAGAGAAAAGAGAGAAAGGAGAGAAAAGAGAGAAAGGGAGAGTTTGGAAGAAGATTCGAGATCCGGAGGAAGAATCGAGCGTAAGAGGTGAAATCGATCCATGAAGTGTTGTTAGAATCAAGTTCCTAACGAAAGGTACGGTTTACTTCGTGTTGATTTCGTGTTTTAGTTGGGATTTGAGAACCTTGGAAACTAGGGTTCGTATTTGGGGAAAACCATGGATCTAGACGATCCATGGGGGTTTCTTGAGTTTTGTTGTTGGTTTATCGTGTTATACCATCATAGGGTCGATTATATTCATTCGTGGGGTGTTTTGGGCGTCGATATTGAGTTTTGGGTGAGTTCGGGTTAAGATTTTCGAAGCTAATCACGATAGTGCAGATCCAGACCAACCCCGCGACCTGGCCCGCGACCTGAGGTCGCGGGGCAAGGTCGCACAACTCTCTGTCCATATTTTGGAGTTTTTCGTTTTCGTTCCTTTTCGAGTTTTGGCTTTGGGCTTTCCTTAAGGGTTATATTAGATGATGTTTGGGAGATTTTGGGGGCAATTGAGATAGTCTAGCCTAGCTCTAGACTAGTGTTTCGGTTGTGAAACATAAGTGTCATTTTGGTGGTTTATTGATGTATACCATGATACGATTGTATAGGTACTATCGTGTGACGTGTTTAGCTATCTAATCCGTGTTCGGTTGTGAAGAATACCAAGGTGAGTTGCTAAACCCTTTTTGTTAAAACTGAGAGCACATCATCTTGTTGATTTACGCGTCTTGCCTGGTTGTTGTGATTAAACATGATGAAGGATGAAATGCCTAAAATGTTAGGTTTAAGGATTGTTATGAAATGAATGACTAACGATGCTTGTATGAATGACTTGACTTGGAATATCGTATACATGAAATGGATTATCGCATGCTACTAATGTATGAGTTGAATCTATGTGATGATTTGATGAATGTATTTATGAGAAATACGTGTTATTATGTATGCCACAGAATTATGAAAAGGAGTTGAATCCCGAACATGTTGGCTTATATGAAATGAATGAAGGGCTTGAGACCCTCGATTAACGCCTATGATAGGTTGAGATGAACGTATGAGTCTTTCTAGACAGTACACACATGCCTCCGAAGGTGTCATGATAGAAATGGCATTGAGGTTGATTAAATGTAAATAACATGGACGATCCAACGCAATGTGTCCACACCCAATAGTCTTGGGAGGTCCTGAAATAGGGACGCACCTATGTCGCCGGCTCTCGGGTGGCTCCGAGATGCGCGGGCCTCGGAAGGTGTCATAGTTGAAATGGCATCGAGGTATTGGGAAGCAACGAATGTAGGGGCATTGGTTGGTGGAAATGGGTCGCTACCATTGTTTCCGAAGATAATAATAAACCGGTTTAACATGCTACTTTTGTTGTTAGTATGATCTTGTATATCTTGCATGTCTCAATATACTTTACTTGCATAGTGTTATTGATACAACTCACTAGGCTCCTTTAGCCTAACACTTGCGTGGTGTCGATGTGTCTCTCAGGTGCTAGTGGCGCTGCTCCAAAGTAAATGCTTGGGTTTAGAGTGAGCTTGGGGAATCGTGTGAAAAGATCGGTCATCTAGACCGCGAGCTGATAATAAAGACCGATAACCTATTGTAGTCTTTTCCTTATTAGGAATTAGACTTGTTGGCGATTATATCGCTTCATTGAAATTGCAAACATTGTAATTGTACACTACTTATACCCCTGTTTTTGGGAAGAGCTCACGGTTTGGCGTATATTTGTGTACCACCTTTCGTTAAATGAAAGTTTTTGTTCGCCCTGATTTTTAGGGTGTTACACTACCACAACTAAACAAATTGTCACTAATCAACCGATAAAAATCAAACACGAGAGAGAAGTCAAACAACACCGAGAAGTAAGTTTAAGTTATAGAAAACTATGTTTAGAGGCAATTTACGAGAAGTAAGTAATTATTTAAAACTTACTTAATATAGAGGATTAAAATTTAAATTATAGAAAATTACGTTTAGTTTAATTTCTTTGTCCTTTTTGAAGATTATATTTTTAATAAATATTATTAAAACTAGATATATATATATATACCCGTATGCGTTGTACGTGCTGTGTAACGAAGGCTATCGAATCCATAGCCAAGAACTTGAAGAATAATCTTGTTTTATTTGTGTCTTTAATCTCCATCATACGATCGATGTCATTTTATGGTTTATGGTCAATTAGTCAAAACAATTGAAAAATACTTATTTGATAGTAGGTATTCAAACCTACTAAATTTGAGCTAATTTTGAAAGTTTTGATTAGACAATTATAATGGTATAATTTATAAAAGACACATATATTTCATATATTCTTTATATAAAGTTTGAATTGTTAATTACTTAATCACTAGTGTTCAAGACATGATATAAAAGCATGCACCCGCACACACACATGCGGGTGTGTGTGTGTGTGCGCACACACACACACAGATATATATATATATATATATAGAGAGAGAGAGAGAGAGAGAGAGAGGTTTAAGGGAAAACCGAGGAACACCCTCGTAACTCTCTATCTGGACCGTACGCATTGATGCATAATAGTAAATTAAGTTGTTTTTCACTTTTTATGCACTAGTGTATTATGCTCCTGTGCTAAGCACATGTGCATATTAGAAATTACATCTATACACAAGTCCATACGTTCTAGATTGAGGGCTACGAGGGTTTTCCTCGACTTATCGGTTTTTTGAGGTTTTTTCTTGAACCGGACCCTATATATACACACATACATTGTCTTAACCCACAATTGAAAAACGTCATCACCATACCTCGTGAGGCTTAAGGTTTGACCTCATCATTATGCTATTATCAACATATAGAGAATTATATTCTCTAGAACTCTAAAAACAAAAGAAAGAAATGAGGTTTTTTTATTCCATCAATAAAATCGAACTAATATCATTTTATTATTTATGTATAGTCTTTTTTATAAATATATAGCAAATTATTAATATAAATTAATGTTCAAATTCTAAAATGAAATACATGTTAAAGTTAAAATAATCTATTTTTAAAATTTTAATCTTTAAGAATCTATCTTAAAAAATTATAAACTTTTTTTATCACTTGTAACTAATGATTATTTTCTATCTTTCTCTTAAATGTCATTATATTCGTTATAGCAAAAAAAAAAAACAAACAAAACAAATTAGTCGATCTTTTTTAAAGGAAAGCTTTATATATGTGTCTTTAACTCCGAGGTCTATAATAAAAGATTGAGTAGAAAGCTAAATTTACAACAATAAACATGATAATTTTTAGATAAAAATCAAATAAAAATATATCTAGGAGATCATGTGGATTCTTAGAATCTATCACCAATTATATTCAACTTGTTACAAAAAGTTATTGTTTATACTGTACTTTCATTTTTATCATTTGGCATATTAAACGTATCATTTAATGTATCCAACTTGTCACGAAAATGTATTCAACTTGTTACTAAATACATTAAATGGTTTTGATATTCTTGATACGTCAAATGGTAAAAATGAAAGTATAGTATATACAATAATTTTTTGTGACAATACACTTTCGTGAAGTAACTCTAATTTATTAGGCCTTTTGTACCCCA
Source organism: Centaurea solstitialis (assembly GCA_030169165.1). Classification (NCBI taxonomy): domain Eukaryota; kingdom Viridiplantae; phylum Streptophyta; class Magnoliopsida; order Asterales; family Asteraceae; genus Centaurea; species Centaurea solstitialis. The sequence continues at coordinate 71,582,497 of CM058045.1, read as the reverse complement.
CAAAGTTGAACCCTCAACTTTTCATTATTATATCAGCACCATATTAGCTTACCGTTATCCTACCATTAAACTCTCATCAACCTTTGAAATCCCATAAGGCCATGGTTAGCAGTCGTTGGGGGTCCGGCAGTATGGGCCGACAAGATGGCGGCTTCAGATGTACTCTGATACCATAGGGGCGGGATGGGGAAGCGATGTCCTTAGCGGTGTGGCCACACCGATAAGCACCCCCCCTTCTCTCTCTCTCTCTCTCTCTCTCTCTCTCTCTCTCTCTCTCTCTCTCTCTCTCTCTCTCTCTCTCTTATCCTTAGTCTCTATCTCTCTCTACGTACACTCTTCTCTTTCTCCTCTTGTTTGATTAAAAAAATATATGTATTGGGTATTTGACTTGGTAAGTTTGGGTACTTATAGAGAGGGCTTCAGTATTGTGGTTTATGGTAAAGCTGATATGGCGCAGATGTGGAAGAGGGCTCAGAGGGCGCAGGTACTTATAGCCTAAGACCCTCACTAGCGCAACCCACAAAGCCCACAAGCCCAAGCTGCCACATCAGCTTTGCCACATCACCACCCACAACCTGGAATACCCAATATATTATAAAAAGAAAAAGAAAAAAGGAGAGAGAGAGAGAGAGAGAGAGGAGTGGGTTACTCGGGGTCCCAAACCCAATTCTCAACCTGCGCCGTGAGCCCGCGCCACAAGTAACGCAGCCCGCACTAAGCCCGCACGAAACCCGACGGACGGTACTCACGGCCTAACACAACTTGAACCCGTTAGAAACGTACCACATGCAAGTTGAACGGCTGAAAAATCCTCATACCCACCGTGAGCCCAAAGCCGTGCTACTCATGACCTTATAAATAGACAAATAAAAACTTACGAAGTGATACGCTTGAAACACTCGATCCCAAATAAATGGTAGTTTGCAAAACATTTATTTAACTAAAATTGAATTTAAACAAGTATTATAGGGACTAGGGAGTGAACACTTGTTTGAAAAGGAGAGTAATACAATTGCATAGAGATGCGAGGTTGTTTTGTCGGAGAGTGAGTGATTACACCTGGCGCACGTTATAAGTGATGAGAGAGTGAGAGAAACAAAGTACGCCCTCCTTTCTCTGGTGGACCTTTACAAAATTCGAAGAGGTACTACTACTACTAGTAGTACTAGCTAACCCCCACTCTACTTTCTCCTCTGCTACCATACTCATGTTCCTATAAGCCTAAAAATTACATCGACTTTTTCCTTTCTATTTTTGTAGGATGTTGCTATGTGAAATTCAGATGTCATAATTACATCGATCTACATTTTGAAAATAGTATATTTTATTCTCATGTGTAGCAAGAATAACTGGGTGTGGCAATTTTCGACACGACCCGTCAATCAGACATGACACGATACGAAGATAAATGAATTTGGGTTGGGGTTTTTGACCCGCTAACCCAACAACCTGCCAAATTTCATGGGTTAACCTGTTGGGTTGGCGGATTGACCTGTGGACTCATTTATATTTAAATTAATTATTATATATATACTTTATATCATAAGCTATGAATGGATATGAACATTCATGAAGACAAAATAAGACTACGAATTTTAAAGAACTCTAACAAACTATAAGTTTATTTGTACTTTGAACTTTAAACTTGTTTTATTTGAACTTAGAACTTGGTTGTATTTAGTTGCTTTTGAACTTAATTGTATTTGGACTTTGTTTTTATTTGAATTGTATGAAGTATGAACTTTGAACTTTAAACTTTGACCCGCCAACCCGTTTATGACCGACCAACCCGCCACTGACCCACCAACCGCCAAGTCCAACCCGTGACACAACTCGCGACACGGACCCTCACGGATAAGGGTTGAAGAACTCGAAACGATTAGCTAAATGAGTCGTGTCAGAGTTGAGGTTTCTGACCCGCCAACCCACCAACTCGCGAATTGCCACCCCTAAAAATAACCCATTTTATAGCTATCAAGTAAGCATGGATATTAACATGTAGGGGTTGTTATTTGTATCATTTTAATACGGGTGTGATATATTTATAAAGTAAAAAACATACATTGGAAATGTAAAAAGAGGGTTTGATGTTTATGTGTGTGAGGGATCAACTCACTTTATAGGGGTGCGGTTAGTAAGTTAAATAGTATAATTAACCTCCCCATAATGTTTAACGGGGTTTCTTGATCCCATGTTGCAGGGAGATGAGAACGATATAAATCAATAAAAAAACAGTTAAAATGTAACATGAATTGATAGGACAACTATGGCTCAAACAACGATTAACCTAGATGTTAATTAGTGAAAGTTTTATAAAGAAAGCTTTCAATGAGTAAATTGTAATTAGCTAGTAGTTGTAGCTTATGTGATTGGGCTTGATATAAACGGGCCATATATATATATATATATATATATATATAAAGGGTCTATGGTTTTGGAGAGGAGTGTGAATCATTTTCATGAGAGTCGACTAGGTGTTAGTGGGTGACTGTGTGTGTTTTCTTGTAGCCTGAGAGCTCTCTAATATTACAAGAACTCTTCATCTTTTCTCTATCGATTTCTCATCTAAATCCTCTATTGTTTGAATTATTTGGGACCAACACTAGAAAGAAAATATATAATTGAAATTGGATTAATGTAGTTTTTGGTGTGGTCAATATCTCTAGTTAACTATATTGATTAAAATTAAGATCAAGTCTTCGAAAAAAAATATTGATTAATTCTTTGAAATAAATAAAGATCAAGTCTTCGGAATTAAGACACGTTCTTTTAACATTTAAGTCTTTAAACATTTTCTAAAAGACTATATTGCATGATTGTAAAGTGTCGAAGAGACGATTTAACGATATAACTTTAAGTAAAACGTATTTTTAACGCGTTTTAGTTAAAATACGATTATATATGTTAATAAAGTTAAAATGTAAAATGAAGAATTAAAAACTAAAAGATATAAAGTAAATAAATACATATTATAAGAGTAAAAGATGTAAATTTTATAAGAGTTAAATATGATAAAGATGAATAAATGTGGATGACATGCTTACAAAATATATTTTTAAATATATTTATGTGTTGTTTTTATTGTTTATTATATTTTTTTTCACTGTTGCTTAGGAACAATGAAAAAAAGTTGTTAAATGTTAAAAGTTTTAATATATAATAAAGATAAAATAGTTAGTTTTGATATTTAGACGATTTATTTAATATAATTAACTAGGAATAATGTATTTTAATTTATAAGGTAAATTACATTTTTGGTCCATGTCGCTTACACTTTATTACATTGTTGATCTCTGTTTTGAAATCATTATGGCGAAACACCCTCTAACTTAACCTACTTAACAAAAGATTCCTTACAGTGTTAGGGCATAGGGACCAAAGGAGTGTGAAATTGTAACCCCAAGGACCAAATCCATAACTATTTAAAAAAAAAAGAGCAATAGTGCAATTAAGTGTAAACCGCAAGAACCAAGTATGTAATTTAGTCTTAATTTTTTATTGTAAGAAAAATTAGATTGTAAAATAGTACCTTATTTTATTAAATATGATACCATTATATATAGGGGAAGGTTCATTTGTTAACTGGTTTATTTGTGTTAACCGTGTTAACCTATTTTCCACCAATCAGAATTGTTGGTTTAGTTGTTTTCGGTAATTTTCGTATTTAGTGGTCGATTATAACTTGGAAGTTTATTCTTGAAAATGTCGATGTGATAATCATGTCATGTGCCATTGATTTAAATCAATCTACGGTGAAAAATGGGTTAACACAATTTATTTGGTTTACAAATGAACATATATATATATATATATGTATGTATATAGGGGTGGGTTCAAATACAAACCACTTTTTGGTTGTGAACATGAGGACAACCCAGAGCGCGACACGTGGCAATCTCTGTCCTCCATCAACACCTCTACACCAACATCGTCTCCAGCCTCCGTCACCACTGTCTACACCAGCGCCTCCTATCACCTCTCATCACCACCATCTGCACTAAAGCAACATATTCATATATGTTAATCTGAAGCATTACCAAAGACAAAAGGAACCATAATCCACCGGGCATTATCGATAAATTTCTGAACCACCACGCTGACACCGTCTTCCGGCACCACCGGCCTTCACCATCGTCTGCATTCTCCTCCCTCCCTTCGCCGACCCATCTTCACCGCCCACAGCACTGCGTGGTAGCGACAAGCAGGTTTAGGTCTTCTTGTTGATCTAAACTCTCATGGGTTTATAACAACCCTTCATTCTCATAATCAACGCAAGAGATTCGAATGAAATTCAAGATTTTAATAGGGTTAAACTCTAAAATTAAAATCGAACAGTGGGTTTTTTCATTCGACGTTAATTCTATGTTAATTTTGAGTGTTGATCTTGAAGTGGAAGTTTTGGGAGGTTTTAGTTTCATCGAACAATGGGTCTTTGGTTGAGTGATTTTCATCAAATTGTTTTAATTTGTTCTAGTTTTAGTGATTATTTTTCACAAGACTTGTTACAGATCATTGTTGTGTAATTTTTAGATCAAAAATATGAAAATTTTGTGGCAGCGACGGTGGTGGTATTTTGGAAAGATGAAGTCAAGGTAGAAGAGATTAGGATAAATTATACGCATGGTCCCTGATTTTTTAATAGAAAATAAAAGAAAATAAAAAATGACTAAAATGCCCTTAGCCTTTATTATATTTAACAGAAAACTTTAACAGATTTAATTTCAGTGGCCCAAAACGTTATAAAATGCAAACCACGAGGACCCAATCCATAATTATTTCATTCGAGGGAACCAGAGTGTTAAAACCACTAAACCACAGGGACCAAATATGTAATTCACTCTATTTAAAAACAACTAAAGTAGGCCTCAAAAAATAAGGGGTAAATTACATATTTGGTTATTGTGGTTCACATAAAATTACACTGTTGGTCCCTATCTTTAAAAAATTATGGAAAAGATCCATGTGGTTTGTACTTTCTTGCACTATTGGTCCCTGTGGTGTGCACTATATTGCACTGCTGGTGCCTAGGCTTAACAAGGCTGATTGGACCAACAGTGCAATATAGTGTAAACTAGAGGGACCAACAATGCAAGAAAGTGTAAACCACTAAGATCAAATTCATAATTATTTTAAAAAGGAGACCAACAGTGCAAGAAATTGTAAACCATAAGGACCAAATATGTATTTTTGCAACAAATAAAACTAGAATAAATTGTGAGTTTAGTCCCTTTGGTTTATTTTTTCACTTTTGGTCTGTATAAAAATTTTATTGCAAAAAAACCCTATAGCATGCAACGGTGCTCGGTTTTGGTCCCTGAAGAGTTACACTGTTAGGTGTCTCTATTAAGTCGCTCCATCTGCCTTGCACACATGAAGGCATATTAGTCTTTTTACCAAAAACAAACTACAGGGGAGAAAATTGCAGTTTACTTTTTTACTACTATACAATTTATTTTAAAGTTGAAGTTAATTTATTTATATTTTAAATAGATAAAATAATTAAACTAACCATTTCACAAAATAGAATTAACCTCCTAACCAAACTCTCGCTTGAATTCCCAAAATAGACACGTAACCCACCCAACCAAAACTTGCCCCGAATGGATATAAGTTTTCCGAATTCCGACAAAACCCGTCTAAGCAAAACTCGCCCAGGACAACTTATGTCAAAATAATTAAACTAACCGCTTGGATTCTCATTATTTTATCCATAGGGTTATGGTTTCACACATACAAACAAGCACGCGTCCACTTAATCATGTTTTTGAAAAGCTTTAGAACTCTACAAAGCTCTATTTGGATCATCTAATTGATTACCGGTGTCAGTTTTTATGATATCAATACAAACACATGACATATTAGAGACAATGAGCTTCCTGGGGTGAGTTTTTCCTGTGCGGGTTTTTTCCGGAAAACTCATATCCGCCTGGGGCGAGTTCAAATGACATATTAGAGAAAATAAGCCGCCCAGGTTAAGTTTTTCCTAGTCAGGTTTTGTCGAAAAATTCATATCCGTCCGGGGAAAATTTTTGTTTAAGCGGGTTCCATGGCTGTTTCGAGAATTCAAGCAAGATTTTTGTTAGGAGGTTAATTCTATCTTTTGAAATGGTTAGTTTAATTATTTTCTCTTTTAAACATAACAAACAAAAGGCAGAATTGCAAATTACTCATAAAACTATTGTAATATTTAGTCATATATAACTAAATATATATCTATATCTATATATATATATATATATATAGAGAGAGAGAGAGAGAGAGAGGAAAGTTCAAATGTGAACCACTTTTTGGTTGTGAACGTGAGGAAAGCCGAGAGCGCGACACGTGGTGGAGACTAGTCAATAAAGGCGGCTTTGAGTGTGGTCCCCCCTTTAATTCAATGCCCTCCCATGAATCGCGCCTAGTCATCCGCCGTGGACATGACGTGGCGCCTAGTCATCCGCCACGTGTCGCGCTCTCGCCTGTCCTCACGTTCACAACTGTAACACCCCAAAATTTGGAGCAAACAAAAACCTTCATTTACGAAAGGTGTTAGTACAAATATACGCCAAAGCGTGAGCTCTTCCCAAAAACAGGGGTATAATAGTGTACCATTACAATGTCTGAAATTTCATTAAAGGATGTAACAACCATTTGTTAGTAATTATGTGCAGAGTTGACAAACCAAGTGATTGCACATCCAATGTTACAAGGCACTTGAGGGTCACACATGTGAGGACCTATAAACCGAATAAGTTAAAAGAAACCCAGAAATGGAGAATTGGGATTTATAATAGTTAATTATAAATCAGTTGGGTAATTTCAGTCAGAAATCCTAAAGTTGGAGGGTTATTAATTAATTAAGTAGGTTATATATTTATTAGATAAATAAATATATAATAGAATTAATTATAGGTAATTATCTAGAGTAATTCTTTTCTTGGAAGAAAAGAAAAGGATAATTACAAAGAGGAAACTGAATCTGAATAAAACTGTATTTTCCTCCATATAAATAAGCCTTATGGGTTTAAGGAAAATCAATTAATCAATCACATAATCAGTTTCCAGATTATTTCTCAACTCTCTCTCTTTCTCTCCTATTTGGCGCCGGCTCTCCCTCCTCATCCACAGCCAGTCCGGTTTGAGTTCGGGTTTCTCGTTCTGCTAAAGGAACATTCGTTGGTCGTTCATAGGTGGACTAATACTCGAGCAATCCAGGTTTTTAGACTGCTTTTATCATTATTAAACTGATAAAACGATAAGATTGTGGTTTCCGGGTTTCAAACCATAAAACGTTTCCGCAATACTTTATAGTGTTCTTCGGATCAGATTAGGTTCGAGGATCACAGTGAAACCCAACAGTGGTATCAGAGCCACGTTTCTCGTTTTATCTCTTTAAGTTCGTCATAGATCCGTTAAATTTTAATAACTTTTCGTATAAAAATCTGACCTTTTATAAAGTTTCTATCTTTATCGTTTTATGTATCGAAAAACCTAAACCGACGATCGGCGGTGGAACGGCGGCAGTTGGCCGACCGGACCACCAGGCCGATCGCCGGCAAGCCCTAGCCGCAAGAAAATCAACGCCGGGCCGCACCACAGTTTGTGGTAGCGGCGCCGGCTGCTGCCAATGAACCACCAGGCCACGCCACCAGTTCGGTGGTGGTGGCCGAACCGCCCTCAAGATCGTGGCCGAACCACCAGACGGTGGTAGCCATGGTTGATCGATCGGTTGCCACTAGACCGGTGGTGGCCGAATCGATCCTTGGCCGATGACCGTATACCGCAACCACCAGAAACCGCAATAGCGGTGGTGGATGGCGGTGTTCACGACAGCATTGGATGGCGGCGGTTTCACGTTTAAGCGCCGGCCGCACCGCGCTTAGCGGTGGCGGCGTTTTGACTGCCGTCTTTTCAATTAACCGGCCGCACCCCAAATTGGTGGTCGCGGCGTCGGTTGTGGTTGTCGGATGCCACCCCACGGTTGGTGTGGGTGGCGGCGGCATTGTTTGTGTTGTACGCCGGCATAACCATACCCGCACCCAAGCAGAGTGGTGGCGACGTTGCTTTTCGATCGTCGACCGCAACAACCAGAAGCCACCTTGGTGGCGGTGGTATGCGGTGACCGCCACTGGCTACCCTCACGATCACGCCAAGCGGCGGTGGTGGCTGTTTTTGGTGTTCGACGGTGGTGGCGGTGTTTCGCCAAACAACCACGGCCAAACCACCGGATAGGTGGTGGCCGGTTGTTCCAAACCGTGATCATGGCGATGGTCGGCGGTAACCAAACCACGCCACCAGTTCGGTGGTGTCCGCAAGCGGCGGTAATGGGACAAACCATCGCCGGTTGCCGTAGTGGCCACGCCGCCGCCATGGTCACAGCGGAGACGATGGCGGTATGGATCGCAAGTGATGGTGGGGGTGGCGTTGGCCGCCGCCGCCGGACCAACCACCGCTGGCTGCCTCCCGGCCGCGCCTAGCGGTGGTGGTGGTCAGCGAACCAAACCACAACCACCAACCACGATCGTGGTAGTGGCATACGGCAACATTCGAACGGCGGTGGCCGCACCACCGATCGGCTAAGGCAGCCACGGTGGTGGCGGCGATTCTTGTTTTTCCCGGCCATCGCAAAAGGCGGCGGCGGTGGCGTTTTGACGTTGCCGTCGTGCGCCGAACAAACACCAACCGGCCACGCCACGGTGGTGGCGGCTGATCGCTGCTGCTATCGTGGTGGTGGGGCCAGTCATCGGTCAAACGGCAACGGCGGTTTTAGCCGATGTCGTCAAACGGGGGCGGTAGATAAAACTAGGGTTTTTCGATAAAGGCATGGTAATGATAAGCTCGCGCCGCGAGCGGTGGCCAGAGCCACAATCGTCGCGCCGCAAGCAGAGCTCAGCTCGCGCCGTGAACAATGGTCACCAAAGCTCTCGCGCCACGAGCAATGGTCGTAACCAGGGTTATCGCGCCATGAGAGGTGAGGGTACGGTCCAATCTAGCCAAGGCAAGAGTCTTACGATATTCTTCGAAAGAAATTATTAGGCCCAAATAATTACCAGTTTGGTAATGGGCTTAAAGGCCCAATTTTGGACCATTTTTCTAATTAAATTTTATTATCCAAATTTTAACCCGTGCGGTAAAATATTTTTAGAAACCAAATTATTTTAAAAGGGAAAAATCCGTTATATAAATTTTATGTTTTGATATATTGGATTGAGTTTTATAAAACGGCTTGTGTTTATAAATCAGTTGAGATCGTTTTATAAAAATAAAACAAGACAATTATTTTAAGGCTATCGTTCATAAAATAGTTTGTTTTACCCGATTAAGAGTCAGGTTTTACGAAAGGAGAGATGGGATAATTGTTTAACGGATCTAGGATTGTTCTTTCAATTTATTGCTTTATTATATATATCGTTTTATATATATGAATGTGTGGTTGATTAAATGCCTATTATTGGATTTGCCAACTTAGACCATTTTTGGAATTAATTAAGGGGAGGACTGCGTGCCGTTTACAACCCCTTTTGTAATCATGACCATAGGATAATAGTTATTTACCAACGAAGAAGGCGAGGCCAGTCGAAGCTATGCAAGAAAAACTTTTTTCCTTTTTTTTCCTGGAGTTCTAACAAGGATGTCGGAGCCAGTGGGAGCTACGCAAGATGTTAGAATAGGTTGTAATAACCTGAATTCTAGGTTAGATTGTCGGTTAACTTTAACTGTGACTTCGAGTGTAAGGCTTTTTAAGTGGAGGGGCTAATTGTGTAAGTTCTTGGAAAGTTGTTGTGTTTGTTGGGTTTTAAGCTTGAGAATGGGCTTGGCCCAAGCCAATGCTATATATATAGCCTTAAACCATAAATTTTTATCCATTTTGGAAATCATCCTTGGAGTGTAAAGTGTGTGTTTTGGGAGTGTGATGGGATTCATGTTTTCCACATTCATGTTTTCCACATTCATGTTTTCCACATTCATGTTTTCCACATTGGGATTCATGTTTTCCACATTGGATTTCATGTTTTCCACATTCATGTTTTCCTCATCGAGATTCATGATTCCCGGATTGGGATTTTCTATGGAGGTTTTGGTTCCCAAGCCTTTCCCGAATGGAAATCTATGATTTCCGAGTCGGGAATTCGGCTAAGTTAAACCGTTATTTTGACCTTGCTGTTTTCCTCATTGAGTTTCCCTCATTGAGTTTTCCTCATCCGTTTCCCTCATTGGGATTATTTGTTGAGTTTTCCTCATTGGGATTATTTATTGAGTTTTCCTCATTGAGTTTCCCTCATTGAGTTTTCCTCATCCGTTTCCCTCATTGGGATTATTTGTTGAGTTTTCCTCATTGGGATTATTTATTGAGTTTTCCTCATTGAGTTTCCCTCATTGAGTTTTCCTCATCCGTTTCCCTCATTGGGATTATTTGTTGAGTTTTCCTCATTGGGATTATTTATTGAGTTTTCCTCATTGAGTTTCCCTCATTGAGTTTTCCTCATCCGTTTCCCTCATTGGGATTATTTGTTGAGTTTTCCTCATTGGGATTATTTATTGAGTTTTCCTCATTGAGTTTCCCTCATTGAGTTTTCCTCATCCGTTTCCCTCATTGGGATTATTTATTGAGTTTTCCTCATTGAGTTTCCCTCATTGAGTTTTCCTCATCCGTTTCCCTCATTGGGATTATTTGTTGAGTTTTCCTCATTGGGATTATTTATTGAGTTTTCCTCATTGAGTTTCCCTCATTGAGTTTTCCTCATCCGTTTCCCTCATTGGGATTATTTGTTGAGTTTTCCTCATTGGGATTATTTATTGAGTTTTCCTCATTGAGTTTCCCTCATTGAGTTTTCCTCATCCGTTTCCCTCATTGGGATTATTTGTTGAGTTTTCCTCATTGGGATTATTTATTGAGTTTTCCTCATTGAGTTTCCCTCATTGAGTTTTCCTCATCCGTTTCCCTCATTGGGATTATTTGTTGAGTTTTCCTCATTGGGATTATTTATTGAGTTTTCCTCATTGAGTTTCCCTCATTGAGTTTTCCTCATCCGTTTCCCTCATTGGGATTATTTGTTGAGTTTTCCTCATTGGGATTATTTATTGAGTTTTCCTCATTGAGTTTCCCTCATTGAGTTTTCCTCATCCGTTTCCCTCATTGGGATTATTTGTTGAGTTTTCCTCATTGGGATTATTTATTGAGTTTTCCTCATTGAGTTTCCCTCATTGAGTTTTCCTCATCCGTTTCCCTCATTGGGATTATTTGTTGAGTTTTCCTCATTGGGATTATTTATTGAGTTTTCCTCATTGAGTTTCCCTCATTGAGTTTTCCTCATCCGTTTCCCTCATTGGGTTTATTTGTTGAAGTTTTCCTCATTGGGATTATTTATTGAGTTTTCCTCATTGAGTTTCCCTCATTGAGTTTTCCTCATCCGTTTCCCTCATTGGGTTTATTTGTTGAGTTTTCCTCATTGGGATTATTTATTGAGTTTTCCTCATTGAGTTTCCCTCATTGAGTTTCCCTCATTGAGTTTCCCTCATTGGGTTTCCCTCATTGTTGCTATCATTCCATGCAACCCTTGCTACCTTGTTATCATTTCATGTGGGAGCAATGGGCATTTCGGGTGTCATTTCATGTAACCCTAGCCTTATCATTTTATGTGAGGTCGGCTATCGTCTTGAGTAGGCTTGGTTATCGTTTCAGGCTGTCATTTCTTGTGAATCTATTCCTCATCACGAGTGAGTTTGTGTATCATTTTAGATGATGTTGATCTATCATGCCGTGTATCATCTCTTGAGGCCATGGTACCTTGTCGTCATTTCTTGAGATATCAGTTCATGGGAAAAGCCTAATCGTATTCATTTCTTGAAAACCCTAGTTGGTTATCCGAGAAATCCTAGTCTGTTATTCCATGTTGATTCAGGTCGGATGATGATGAGAGCTAAGATTTGGTAACTAGGAAAGAATCTTCCTAGTGGGTTAGTATGATCTGATTGAGATTTGTGTTGTAGGTGCGGATAAGGCAGAGCGTAGCTCAGTTGGGGCAGGATCAGGTGAGTTCCCTTGCCTGAAATGAATGGATTGGTTTTACTGTTTTTAAATATATCCATTCGGTTTGTGAAATGCTTTGACAATGATTATACATTGATTTACGTGATGAATGAGATGAACTGATAATTACATTTATGCATGCTTAAAATGGTAATGACTTGATGACTTGACTGATGTGTTGCACTATGGACACTGGGTACCTTGGAACCTCGCGTTCCTTGGGAGTTTACCATTTGGTCTGATACGCCACTTGGGGGTACCTTGGGACTACGTCCCTTGGGAGTTATTGTCAGGTGACCTGGACTGGGCCTGGACGGTGTTTTTTCTTTGTCCGCACACATTCAGTGGTTTTTGAACTGATTTTACGGCCAGCGGGCCGGAACTGTTGTTTAAACTGTTTTGAGGGAATTCACTAGACCTTTCGGTCTAACCCTCGTTTTCAAAATCTAAAACCTTTTCAGGGAAAGATCGAGTTGCTAGAGGCAAAGAGATGTTGAGCGCTTAGAGTAGCGTGGTCAGTCAGGAGTTATGATTCTTATCCTTTTAGAAATCTCAGCTGTGGAGGGTTTGTTCCGCATGCACTCTTAACTATTGTACCTTTTGAGAAAAAGATTTTTATGTTATTGCGAATTAGATCACTGGGATTTATTATTGTTATGTTGGTTTTTATTGCCTGGGTTTCGGGGTGTTACAAATTGGTATCAGAGCATTAGTTTAAGTGAATTAGGTGACCAGGATTGGGCCTAGTCTTAAACTGTAGGATTGGGAACACAGCTGAGATTGTAGGACTCTAGGATTTTGCCTAGAGAGTCGTGTTTGGTATGAAAATGCGAGGACTAGTGTGTATCGCGAGTTAGTGACTTCATGTGAATTTGGGCACTGTCTGTGATTGGGTCGTTTAGAGTAGTCCAATCTTCAGGTTGCTATTTTAGAACTTGATGCATTAGGAAAGAGTTTGTTTGTGTTTATGACTTATGTCATGGTTTCGGGTAAGGAAAGGTTAGATGTGCGAGATGTCGAGTTGTATGGAATACCCTGAGGTGTTCCCGGTCGATCTAGATAGTCTACCGCCTGATCGAGAGACCGAGCTTCAGATTTGCTTGAATGGTCGGAGCGACGCCTATCGCCAGAGCATCGTATCGGCTGGCACCGGCGGAGATGAAATTGATGACGACGCGGCTGCGAGGACCGGTTAGCCAGGGATTTATTAGCTCTAGCTCTTCACCTTGGGAGCGCCAGTTCTGTTCGTGAGAAGGAGAGTCGACACCATGTGGATGTGCATCGACTAACGAGAGAGTTCAACAGACTTACCGTCAGAGACGAGTAGCCACTGCTGAGGATTTACAACTTATTTGACGAATTGCGAGGTGCCAAATGCTTCTCAAAGATTGGTATGCGATCGAGTTATTGTCAGCTCAAGATTAGAGGGGAAGACGTTTTGAAGACGGCTTTTCGGACTTGTCATGGATAATGTGAATCTCTCGTAATGACGTTCGGACTTACGAGCGTGCCGCCAACATTTATGGACTTGATGATTGAAGTGCGTAACACTATTTCTGGACGAGCTCATTTTAGTCTCCATCGACGACATCTTGAACTACTCGAGGACTGCGGAGGAACTATCCAACGCATGGCATGAGGTTAGCGGCTGTGGTTTTCGCACTAAAGATTTGGAGACACTATCTTTACGAGACGAAGTATCAATCTACACCAACCATGAAGAGCCTTCCGTACCTGTTCAACAGGAAAGAGTTATCTTGAGGATTGGACGTTGCTGTGTAATGGACTAACGTGGTACCAGACATTGGATCAAAGATCAAGGGACGTCAAGAAGAGACTTTAGATGAGCAACATCTAGAGTCGGAGCGGATGGTGGGAGCCTAGGGGACCCTCGGAGCGAGCAACAAAGGAGTTGTAATATTTTGGAAAGCTGTTATGACTTCCAAAGCTTGTGGGTATACATCAGAAGATTCTGAAGAATGTGCGCGCAAACCGAAGTACTCGGTTCGTCCCGGAGCAAATGAGATATATCGTGGCTTGAGTCAGCATATCAGCGACCGGGGATGAAGAAAGACATCGCTCATTTCGTTGAAAGATGCGTGGCGTGCTTTCAAGTGAAGATCGAACGCCAGCGACCGTGTGGCAACTGCAATAGTTACCGTTAGCAGTATGGACTTGGAAGCATATCGATGGTTTTCGTGACGAGACTTTCCCGTAGGCCTAAGGGCTTTGTTTTGCTGTGGGCTGTGGTCATTAGACTTTTGAAGTTAGCTTACTTCCTATCGTTGTAAGAAGCACCTTCTTTCGCGAGGCTGCGTGGCGGAGATTGTACGACAACGCGACATTCCATTATCTACCGTGTCGGATCGAGATGCCAGATTGTGCCTTGACGCTTGGCGGAGCTTTCAGCTGGACTTGGGGACGCGGGTCACCATAACTACCGCGAATGGTCTGCATAGCGACGGACAAAGTGAGCGGGTCATCCAACTTTGGAAGATTCGTTGAGGACATGTGTTCTGGATTTCAGAGGTTCTTGGAGTAATCATCTACCGGTTGAGGCGAGTAGAATGCGCAGTACGTGTCACGTGACGAACCTGATGGCTTGTTTTGCAGAATCCGACCTGCGAACGAAGTACGTGTGCCTGTTCAGCAAGTGAATTCCGGGACGGAATTCTTTTGAGGGGGAAGTGATGTAATAACCTGAATTCTAGGTTAGATTGTCGGTTAACTTTAACTGTGACTTCGAGTGTAAGGCTTTTTAAGTGGAGGGGCTAATTGTGTAAGTTCTTGGAAAGTTGTTGTGTTTGTTGGGTTTTAAGCTTGAGAATGGGCTTGGCCCAAGCCAATGCTATATATATAGCCTTAAACCATAAATTTTTATCCATTTTGGAAATCATCCTTGGAGTGTAAAGTGTGTGTTTTGGGAGTGTGATGGGATTCATGTTTTCCACATTCATGTTTTCCACATTCATGTTTTCCACATTCATGTTTTCCACATTGGGATTCATGTTTTCCACATTGGATTTCATGTTTTCCACATTCATGTTTTCCTCATCGAGATTCATGATTCCCGGATTGGGATTTTCTATGGAGGTTTTGGTTCCCAAGCCTTTCCCGAATGGAAATCTATGATTTCCGAGTCGGGAATTCGGCTAAGTTAAACCGTTATTTTGACCTTGCTGTTTTCCTCATTGAGTTTCCCTCATTGAGTTTTCCTCATCCGTTTCCCTCATTGGGATTATTTGTTGAGTTTTCCTCATTGGGATTATTTATTGAGTTTTCCTCATTGAGTTTCCCTCATTGAGTTTTCCTCATCCGTTTCCCTCATTGGGATTATTTGTTGAGTTTTCCTCATTGGGATTATTTATTGAGTTTTCCTCATTGAGTTTCCCTCATTGAGTTTTCCTCATCCGTTTCCCTCATTGGGATTATTTGTTGAGTTTTCCTCATTGGGATTATTTATTGAGTTTTCCTCATTGAGTTTCCCTCATTGAGTTTTCCTCATCCGTTTCCCTCATTGGGATTATTTGTTGAGTTTTCCTCATTGGGATTATTTATTGAGTTTTCCTCATTGAGTTTCCCTCATTGAGTTTTCCTCATCCGTTTCCCTCATTGGGATTATTTATTGAGTTTTCCTCATTGAGTTTCCCTCATTGAGTTTTCCTCATCCGTTTCCCTCATTGGGATTATTTGTTGAGTTTTCCTCATTGGGATTATTTATTGAGTTTTCCTCATTGAGTTTCCCTCATTGAGTTTTCCTCATCCGTTTCCCTCATTGGGATTATTTGTTGAGTTTTCCTCATTGGGATTATTTATTGAGTTTTCCTCATTGAGTTTCCCTCATTGAGTTTTCCTCATCCGTTTCCCTCATTGGGATTATTTGTTGAGTTTTCCTCATTGGGATTATTTATTGAGTTTTCCTCATTGAGTTTCCCTCATTGAGTTTTCCTCATCCGTTTCCCTCATTGGGATTATTTGTTGAGTTTTCCTCATTGGGATTATTTATTGAGTTTTCCTCATTGAGTTTCCCTCATTGAGTTTTCCTCATCCGTTTCCCTCATTGGGATTATTTGTTGAGTTTTCCTCATTGGGATTATTTATTGAGTTTTCCTCATTGAGTTTCCCTCATTGAGTTTTCCTCATCCGTTTCCCTCATTGGGATTATTTGTTGAGTTTTCCTCATTGGGATTATTTATTGAGTTTTCCTCATTGAGTTTCCCTCATTGAGTTTTCCTCATCCGTTTCCCTCATTGGGATTATTTGTTGAGTTTTCCTCATTGGGATTATTTATTGAGTTTTCCTCATTGAGTTTCCCTCATTGAGTTTTCCTCATCCGTTTCCCTCATTGGGTTTATTTGTTGAAGTTTTCCTCATTGGGATTATTTATTGAGTTTTCCTCATTGAGTTTCCCTCATTGAGTTTTCCTCATCCGTTTCCCTCATTGGGTTTATTTGTTGAGTTTTCCTCATTGGGATTATTTATTGAGTTTTCCTCATTGAGTTTCCCTCATTGAGTTTCCCTCATTGAGTTTCCCTCATTGGGTTTCCCTCATTGTTGCTATCATTCCATGCAACCCTTGCTACCTTGTTATCATTTCATGTGGGAGCAATGGGCATTTCGGGTGTCATTTCATGTAACCCTAGCCTTATCATTTTATGTGAGGTCGGCTATCGTCTTGAGTAGGCTTGGTTATCGTTTCAGGCTGTCATTTCTTGTGAATCTATTCCTCATCACGAGTGAGTTTGTGTATCATTTTAGATGATGTTGATCTATCATGCCGTGTATCATCTCTTGAGGCCATGGTACCTTGTCGTCATTTCTTGAGATATCAGTTCATGGGAAAAGCCTAATCGTATTCATTTCTTGAAAACCCTAGTTGGTTATCCGAGAAATCCTAGTCTGTTATTCCATGTTGATTCAGGTCGGATGATGATGAGAGCTAAGATTTGGTAACTAGGAAAGAATCTTCCTAGTGGGTTAGTATGATCTGATTGAGATTTGTGTTGTAGGTGCGGATAAGGCAGAGCGTAGCTCAGTTGGGGCAGGATCAGGTGAGTTCCCTTGCCTGAAATGAATGGATTGGTTTTACTGTTTTTAAATATATCCATTCGGTTTGTGAAATGCTTTGACAATGATTATACATTGATTTACGTGATGAATGAGATGAACTGATAATTACATTTATGCATGCTTAAAATGGTAATGACTTGATGACTTGACTGATGTGTTGCACTATGGACACTGGGTACCTTGGAACCTCGCGTTCCTTGGGAGTTTACCATTTGGTCTGATACGCCACTTGGGGGTACCTTGGGACTACGTCCCTTGGGAGTTATTGTCAGGTGACCTGGACTGGGCCTGGACGGTGTTTTTTCTTTGTCCGCACACATTCAGTGGTTTTTGAACTGATTTTACGGCCAGCGGGCCGGAACTGTTGTTTAAACTGTTTTGAGGGAATTCACTAGACCTTTCGGTCTAACCCTCGTTTTCAAAATCTAAAACCTTTTCAGGGAAAGATCGAGTTGCTAGAGGCAAAGAGATGTTGAGCGCTTAGAGTAGCGTGGTCAGTCAGGAGTTATGATTCTTATCCTTTTAGAAATCTCAGCTGTGGAGGGTTTGTTCCGCATGCACTCTTAACTATTGTACCTTTTGAGAAAAAGATTTTTATGTTATTGCGAATTAGATCACTGGGATTTATTATTGTTATGTTGGTTTTTATTGCCTGGGTTTCGGGGTGTTACATAGGTTATAAATGGTCCTTAGGAACAAAAGTTGGCAAACCTATAATTAGTTACCTTTAAAACTGTGTAGTTATAATTTTTTAACTGCGTGGTTGCTTATTTGTGAGATATTGCATGACAAGTAGTTTTAAATTTGTAGTTTTAGAACTAGAATATATCACAAAAGGAAATAGGTTTTAATTTTTAAAATCACCAGTTTTTCTTAATTTTAAAGTGGTAGATTTTATTTAAAACCAGTAAAATTGTAAATAGATTATTTAAGTGCAAGTTGACAAAACAATCAGTTTTATCAACTAGGATGCCATCAAAACAGATAGTTTTGGTTAAACAAAATGCTTTTAAAACAGTTAGTTTTAAACAGCAAAAACCTTTTAAAACAGTTAGTTTTAGAACAAGCGTATATTTGAAACAGTTAGTTTAAAATGTCAGTTTAAACAATCAGTTTTTCTAAAGATTACAATTTTTCTTTAAAACTGGACTATAAAAGAAAAACCCCGAAAAATCATAGATCAGTAATGCAATCCATCTAGGGGCACCTCCGACATAAGGTACGTGGGCATTTTGAGTGAACACACCTTAAATGTCCACGTTCAAACCGAAACTGGAGGGGTTACATAACTCTGCGAATTATCTCCGGGTGGTACCGGCCAGAGTAAAGTGATCAGGTTCCCAAAATGGTAAGATCTATTTTGGTACTGTTAAGTTCACCGGGAGGTACCGGACCAAAATGCACTAAGAGGGACCGAAACATGTACGGATAATTACCGTGGTTCCGAAAAGATCTAGGAGTCATATCAGTTAGATATGATTGGTAAAAGTCCTTACCTACCGAAATAAATGCGGGCCTAATGGAGCAAGAACATACCGCACATCAGGACGTATGAAATAAGGATCCTAGTCCAATAAATTGATCATTTATGGGTTTATTGATATTTATTGGAATTTAATCTATTTACAGTTTCTAAAAAACAAAAGTTTTAATATGTGTAGATGGCAAGCACTGTTACCAGCACAAACAATCTTTCCCTCCGCTCTATCCTTGAGAAGGACAAGTTGACCGGCCCCAATTTCCTTGACTGGGAGCGCAATCTGATGATTGTGCTCAGGCACGAAAGGAAATGGTATGTCCTTGAAGAGCCTCTTGGGGAGGCTCCTCCAGCAAATGCTCCGGCTGCTGCTAGGAATGCTCACAAGAAGCATTTAGATGATCTGCTAGATGTCGCCTGTCTCATGCTTGCAACTATGAGCCCAGATCTACAAACAGGGCTCATAAACACAAATGCTTATGACATGAACCGCCAGCTAAGGGACATGTTCCAGACACAGGCTCGTACAGAACGTTACGATGCCACAAAAGCATTTAATGAGTGCAAGATGATAAAAGGGACATCAGTAAGTGACCACGTCATGAAAATGAAACGACACTTGGATCATCTGGAGAGGCTTGGTCACCCGGTTCCGTTGCAGTTAGCAACGGATACTATACTCAATTCACTGTCAGATGACTACAAGCCCTTTGTAGTCAATTACAACATGAATAACATGGAGAAGTCAATAGCAGAATTACACTCCATGCTTAAGACAGCTGAATTGAATATGGGGACCAAAAGCAAAACCAAGGACGTCCTAATGGTAAGAGATGGAGGGGTGAAAAAGAAGAATGGGCATTGTAACACCCCGATTCCTAATTTAAGTTCCAGTAGAGTTTTGAGTTACTTTGGATCTTGATTGACGGTTTTGTAGAAGCTCGAGGGCTAAGGTGTAAAGTTTGGAGGTAAAAGGTGCAAGTTGTAAATACCTAAACTAGGGTTAACTCCCCACTCCCTCTATTCCCAAATCAGTTTCCTGATTTCGTTTTGGGGAGAGGGAGGGCGACTTTGGAGAAAAGAGGCAAGGGTGCAATTGGAGGCTTAGAATCGAGCAGTCGAGAAATTGTTCGCGTAATCGTGATTAAGGTATGAATGCTTTACTTAATGGTAGTTTAATTGTTGGTAAATTTGAGCAAAGAGTCAAGGGTTGAGAAGTATGTGGAGGATTGATCAATTGATCAACCTATAGTATGAATTGGAGTTGTTTGGGTCGAATTAGAGACGTGTGAATGTCCCTTATCGACCCTAGTTCTTAAAATCCATTGATGTAGTCTTGTAGAGCTCGAAAAATCGAGATCATAGCAATTTGAATCGGCTCAATCGGAGTTCGTATGAGAGAGTTATGTCCAATTGAAGAAAACCCTTCTTTTCTTCTCGTGCTGATGGTAACGGCGGGTAAATCCGCGGGTAAGGTTACCAGCGGTATTACCAGCCGTTTCGGCTGAGTTGTTTTTCCATTTTTCCGAAATGGATTCGTTTGGGGTTCTTTTGCTTAGTTACCCCTAGTACTTAGTGAAACATGATGTTTCATGAAGTTTGGTGGAAATTGGTCGAGGGTAGACGCGTCTTTTCGCATTAGAGGGTCGAGTTACGTTTAAGACTCATTTTCGGGTTGTGTTTGATGAAGGTGTGTATGTATTTATGCTTAGGTGGTACGAGGTGACTATTATTCGCATTATTGAGCTATTGTGATTCTTATCGAGGTGAGTTCACTACCTAGCTATGTATCGTTATATGTTTATGATTATGTTGCATGTGATTATGTTATGATGATGATGTATGTTCCCTTTGGGGATATGTGTGGACCGAAGGAAGTAGCAATACTCCTCGGGTAGAGTACCTATGGTGGTAGCAATACCCCTAGGGAATTTCTCCTTGTTTCGGGTTTAGCCGAAGAGGAGATAGTGCAAAGACGGCACGTGCGTGATTATGTGTTATGTAATTGTGAATGTATGATGGTAGATGGTTAGGTGTGTTCTCACTAAGCGTTTCGCTTACCCCGTTGTTGTTTAATCTTTTTAGTTGCAGGCATTTCCCGAAAGGGAAAAGTTAAAGTTCGAGGCTCCGGGTTCCGCTAGTTCAGTCTACGAGAAGAAAGGTGAAGAAATGGTTGTACAGAAAGTGGTTTGGTTTTAGCGGTGCACCGAACGTTATCTTGTTAGTTTGAAAAGTCAACCTCGTTTTCCTAAACGCATAAACCATGTTGTACTTGGGTTTGGATTCGGTTTTATTTAAAACGATTTTTCAATGTATCCATAAAATAGTTAAAACTTAGTTGACACCTCATGGTGTTTAGATGTTACTTTTGAATTAAATTTTGGACAAGCTTCCGCATTTTTATAAAGTTGGTTACTTTTCCCGTTAAAGATGTATTTTCGAATTTTGGGTGTTACAAGTTGGTATCAGAGCCTAGGTTTAAGGGATTCGAGTATTCACGAGAGGTGGATACTTGAACTTAAACCAAAACTTTCGTTTTTCTAAAATAAAAAGTAACCAAAAATGTTCATTGGGAAGGATAAAGAGACTGAACTGCGAGCCGGAGCATCAGAACGGGGGTGAGTACACTAAACCTTACCTATGTTGAGTACGATGATGTATGTGAATATAATTGATGCATGTGAAAGCTATGTGTGATGTATGATGCTAGTGATGAACATAAGATGCATGATAGATGTGTATCACTATGATAGTGATAGAAATGCGAGTATTGTATGTGAGCCTTGTACAGGCTAGTAGTACCTAACTACGAGTGGAAGAATATGTTGAGCTATTGACATGATGTAAAGCATGATGATTATTAATGAGATGATTAATGTATGTATGTACCATATGATAGATGCTATGTAAGATAATGTATGCATGTTAAGTCTTCTATAGGCTTATGTTGATGTAGCCATGAGTAAGAAGTTTGTGCTTGCTATGTGATAAAGTGATAGACGAGCTGTTAAAGCTCTAGTGTGAAGGTCGTGTATGGGACAACTAGTCGGGAATTGGAATTTTAGTGATGGTGTCGAGGCTAGATATGTAGAGTGTATTTATGGTGATACAAGGGCCCGTATCATTGCAAATACATTGTGCATATCAGGGAATTGACATAGTTACTGGAGTACCATGAACCAACTAGGTTGTGTTTGGGGTAGCATGATGATAGGACTTGTGTATGTCCTTAAGGTAAGTAATTAGACCCCTAAGAGGCGTGTGATGAGTAGAGAATGGGAAGCCAAGGTCATTGACCTGAGCTAGTAGTTTGTACGTGAAAAGAAGTAGAGCGGTGTTAAATAGCGGATTTAATTGAATCAGTATGGTTAGACCACCCAATAGTACGATGTGAAAGGAAGAGTGTAATGAGGGTTGCTGACCCAAACGTTGTAGACGAGATGAGAAGGAAAGAGGTTATCTTTAAAGTACGATGATCTTAGGATCAGCATGGGTTGTATACCAAAAAGAGGTATCCTTGCTATGATGATGATTGTGTATGTTTAAAGTCAGTGAATGTAGTTGGCTAATCTGTGGATCAGGATGCCTATTGGTGAAATTAAGATCAAGTTTGCACCGATGGGTGAGAATCTTGTAAAGAACTCTTCGGCATGTCCTGGTTTGGTTATTGCTGAGGGGTTCGAAACACGATTCTCACATATGAGTTGATTAGAAACACCGGTACAAGTTTGATCTCGATGGAATCATGAGGAGTCTTGAGATACTGATAAGGGTAAGAAGATGTAGCAAAAGTGATAGGGGAAGTTTTCATGAGTTACTTCCTAGTCTTTTAATGTGCGAAAGAAGAATTAACCCAGGTGGTTCACGGCAGTTGGAAGCAGCTCTAGCCGCATGAGTCGGCGAGGTAGTAAGCTCTCAGCCTGGTCAGGCTAGAGCATCTAGTTATGAGATTTTGGCATGACTATCGTCGAAGTTCGAAGGTAAGAAGGATCCAGTGGTTAACACCCATCGGATTATTGAGACAGAAGGTGTCTTCCACATCGGTTGGCATGACAGAATTAGAGGTCAAGTCGTGGTGAGCCAGTTTAGAGTACCCATGGAGGGTTTGTGAGAGTCACTTGATCGGTAGAGGACTTTGAGGCAAGTGGAAAGTATGAAGTGAGAGTGATTCTCTGGCTTTCTAGAGAACACCATGCATGTCAGTTAAAGATGGCGACAGCAAGGTGCACTGATCTTATCAGGTGTACGAGATAACTTGTGTTAGAAAGTCCGTCAGAAGTAGAAATAGCGGACGAGTGGCACTGTTGGTGTAGTGACGCGTTTTGGGAGAATGTATTAGAGATAGGTGGGATCAAATTGTTTAAACCGATCCCTATCTCTATGTAGAAGGTAAATGTGGTAGTTAGATTAGACGGTTTGAGTTGAGATCGAGTTTGCATGGATTGTGGGGAATAGTAGATAGTAGTTCGAACCCTAAGTGGGGGGGGAACTGACTATTGAAGGGGATGGAAAGAGACCACCGAAGGTGTGTACTTTGGCTAAGGCCAGAAAGCATATTCTTCATGGAGCTAGTAGCTACACAGTGTACGTGATTATTAGTCGAGTTGAGATAAAGAAAAAGAAGGAAGCAATCGTGCCTATGGTCAGCGAGTGTCTGGATGTATACCCGGATGACTAGCCTGGTATTTCTTTCGAGAGGCAAGTGAGTACTATCGGGAGCTAACCAAGCTTTCGGTAAGAGATAGATACCCGCTGCCGAAGATCGATGATCTCCTTGATCAGCTTCGGGGAGCCATGTGGTTCTCGAAGTTAGATCTTCGCTTAGGGTACCATCAGTTGAAGGTTCGAGGAGAAGATGTGTGTAAGACGGCCTTTTGTACTCGATGTGTGCATTTCGAGTTCATTGGGATGCCATTCGTGTTGACGAACGTGTCGATAGTTTTATGGACCTGATGAATCGGGTCTGCAGACCAATGAAGGAAGGTTAGTGATCGTATGCATAGGCGATATGCTGATCTATCGAGATCGAAGGTGGAGCTTGTGGAACACTTTTGAGATGTGTCCGAGATTTTTCGCAAGGAACGATGAGTGTAGGGAAAGGAAGACAGTAGCGAGCATGGCAGTTTAAGGTGGTACTTACTACCACGAGTTAGTCGTATTAAGATGCAGTGTGAGAAATAAATGGGTGTTGTGAACAGTTATGGCGTGTGTTTTGTTGTACGTGATGGTAGAGGATAGATGGCTCTATTGAATGTGAATAGCATGTTTTGGGTGCTTATGGGTAGCCCTGTACTCATAAGGGTCCATGGGATAGCATCGTTTCCGTTAGAGGGAAGATATGATCAGTTCCGTTCTTGGAACGGAGAGTAGTTAGATGTGCAGATATGTTTTGTTGTGGAATCTGTCGTAATCCGTAGGAAATGACATGGTGATAGGTGTGTTCTGGGTTGTGACCCGGATTGGGAAACTCCAAGATAGAACCGTGAGGGAGTAGGGGTGACCGGTGAGGTCTCTGTGTCTCCAAAGCGGACAGTTTTGAACCACGGTCGCCTGGGCTGTTACAGATGGTAACCATGGAGCGAATGCTTGATTGTTCGAACCTGATGTCGAATTGGGTTAGGGATGAAAAGTGAATGTAATTGTATGTGTTGAGATGATGGAGTCTGAGATAAGAAAAGATGTGATGGTAGTGAGGTGCATTAAGTGCATGAAGAGGGCGAGCTTGTTGTCTAGATTAATCTTTACTTGACTCTTGTGTTTCCTACACTGGTGGTTACACCCGTAGGCTTCGAGAGTCAAGTATGAGCTGTCAAGACTGGGTGTTTGGGGCTAAGAGAAGTAGGTGTATGGCGATATAAGAGATGTTGATAGAATTTGTCAATACAAATGTGATAGAAGTAGAAAGGGTAAGAGTTATATCGACCCAATAACCGGATGTGTGTTAGTTGGCGTTACGGCTTGGTAGTTAATAATGATGACCTCGCTGGTAAGTATATCTAAGCAGCCATAAAGAAAGGCAATTAAGATAGAAGGTTGAGTTAGAGTTAGAGTTACTAGTGGGAGGTGAGAGCATGCGATGAAGGATCTGAGTAAAAGTTAGTAGTATTCTCGGAAATCAGTATATCCTATGGGAGATAGTGGACAGATTGACGGTCGGACTTAAGTTAGTGGGTAAGAGGAAGTGCTTCAGAAAGTGTCACCATGGAAAAAGGTGATACGCTTTCAGAAGCGTGGCAATCGAGTTTGAGATTCATCGGACCGTTCGAGATGGACGCACATGTAGGGAGAGTCGCGTATCAGCTTGAGTTACCGTCAGAACCCAGTCAGATACACGACACTTTCTATGTTGTACAACTTCAGTGGTGCTTAGCAGATGAGTCGGGTTGCATACCGATTGATGACATTCAGGTAGAAGAGCGACTTAGCTATGTGGAGAGGCCAATAGCAGTCTTGGAAAGAAAGACCAAGACGCTGAGGAGCAAAGAAGTGGGTTTAGTAAAGGTCTAGTGGGAGCATCTAAAAGGCTCAGAGTGGACGTGGGAACTGGAGGACGAGATGAGGCGGAACTACCCTGAGATGTTCCGAGATTGAGCGATTTCGGGGACGAAATCCCGGTAAGTGGGGGAGAGTTGTAACACCCCGATTCCTAATTTAAGTTCCAGTAGAGTTTTGAGTTACTTTGGATCTTGATTGACGGTTTTGTAGAAGCTCGAGGGCTAAGGTGTAAAGTTTGGAGGTAAAAGGTGCAAGTTGTAAATACCTAAACTAGGGTTAACTCCCCACTCCCTCTATTCCCAAATCAGTTTCCTGATTTCGTTTTGGGGAGAGGGAGGGCGACTTTGGAGAAAAGAGGCAAGGGTGCAATTGGAGGCTTAGAATCGAGCAGTCGAGAAATTGTTCGCGTAATCGTGATTAAGGTATGAATGCTTTACTTAATGGTAGTTTAATTGTTGGTAAATTTGAGCAAAGAGTCAAGGGTTGAGAAGTATGTGGAGGATTGATCAATTGATCAACCTATAGTATGAATTGGAGTTGTTTGGGTCGAATTAGAGACGTGTGAATGTCCCTTATCGACCCTAGTTCTTAAAATCCATTGATGTAGTCTTGTAGAGCTCGAAAAATCGAGATCATAGCAATTTGAATCGGCTCAATCGGAGTTCGTATGAGAGAGTTATGTCCAATTGAAGAAAACCCTTCTTTTCTTCTCGTGCTGATGGTAACGGCGGGTAAATCCGCGGGTAAGGTTACCAGCGGTATTACCAGCCGTTTCGGCTGAGTTGTTTTTCCATTTTTCCGAAATGGATTCGTTTGGGGTTCTTTTGCTTAGTTACCCCTAGTACTTAGTGAAACATGATGTTTCATGAAGTTTGGTGGAAATTGGTCGAGGGTAGACGCGTCTTTTCGCATTAGAGGGTCGAGTTACGTTTAAGACTCATTTTCGGGTTGTGTTTGATGAAGGTGTGTATGTATTTATGCTTAGGTGGTACGAGGTGACTATTATTCGCATTATTGAGCTATTGTGATTCTTATTGAGGTGAGTTCACTACCTAGCTATGTATCGTTATATGTTTATGATTATGTTGCATGTGATTATGTTATGATGATGATGTATGTTCCCTTTGGGGATATGTGTGGACCGAAGGAAGTAGCAATACTCCTCGGGTAGAGTACCTATGGTGGTAGCAATACCCCTAGGGAATTTCTCCTTGTTTCGGGTTTAGCCGAAGAGGAGATAGTGCAAAGACGGCACGTGCGTGATTATGTGTTATGTAATTGTGAATGTATGATGGTAGATGGTTAGGTGTGTTCTCACTAAGCGTTTCGCTTACCCCGTTGTTGTTTAATCTTTTTAGTTGCAGGCATTTCCCGAAAGGGAAAAGTTAAAGTTCGAGGCTCCGGGTTCCGCTAGTTCAGTCTACGAGAAGAAAGGTGAAGAAATGGTTGTACAGAAAGTGGTTTGGTTTTAGCGGTGCACCGAACGTTATCTTGTTAGTTTGAAAAGTCAACCTCGTTTTCCTAAACGCATAAACCATGTTGTACTTGGGTTTGGATTCGGTTTTATTTAAAACGATTTTTCAATGTATCCATAAAATAGTTAAAACTTAGTTGACACCTCATGGTGTTTAGATGTTACTTTTGAATTAAATTTTGGACAAGCTTCCGCATTTTTATAAAGTTGGTTACTTTTCCCGTTAAAGATGTATTTTCGAATTTTGGGTGTTACAGGCATACTAGCACCAGCAAAGGAAAAGGACCAGTTCAGGCCGTCCAGAGTGCACCCAAGAAAGGCAAAGGCAAGGGCAAGGGCAAAAAGGTCAAGCCGAATAAAGCTAGGACCGAGAATCGCTGCTTCACATGCAATGAGGTCGGTCACTGGAGGCAAAACTGCCCAAAGCGTCATGAAGCAGGTATGTAAACCTCAAATATTTATGATTGCTTTAATTTGTCACTTTTTACTTGTTAGTTTACAAGTATACTGATACCTAGAGCAAATGATTATTGCAGGTGGTCAGAAGTGATGTGCCCAGGAATTGCATGGATCAAGATGGAAGTTCATTTTAGATATCTATTTTTCAAGACAATTTTATTTTAAACAAGTTATTTTGGTTTATGGCTACTTATTTTATAAATTTATTGAATGGTTTTAAATTTTATAAGTTATTGTCTTGAATAAATATTTGTTATGCATGAAGTTTTAAATCTGATAAGGTCAGGTTTTGACTTAATCCTAGATATTGCCTATTATAGTTACTTCAATAGTTTTAATTAAATTGAAGTAATTTATATGAAAACTGTCAAAAACACACGAAATTCTTTAGGAATGTGTTTTTAAAATAAGACATTTATGAGTAAATGATTATGAAATATTTTGTGATCAAGTTTAATTATTCAGATGTTTAAAAGAGAATTTAGGATATTAACTCAGACAACGTTAATGACAGTATTTATAAAACTAGGAAAATTCCAAGTTTTGGAATTAGGATTTAACTAAATCCAGTTAAGTTTTATAAAATAGAATTCTCGAGTTCATTACTTAAAATAGAATTGACTAATCAAAGCTTTGACTAAGTCAATAGTAAATTTTGAGTAATAGTTGGTTTTCATATAGGTTAGTGGGAGCCCAGTTTATTCTCTATCCAGTTTAAGATAAAGAATATCTTTATTGATTCATTTTGTCTCAGAATTCATAATCCAGGCAGGATAAAAGTTCATGAGATACCTTACAGTCAAAAGACAAAAGTTTCAAAGTATTTGAAACAAATGTCTTAAATGACTGTAAATCAATAATTAAAGTGTTGGATTAATTAATAAAGATAGAATTCCAGTAAATTTGCCAGTATGGTAAATGAAATCTGATTTCAGGTAGAGATCATTCATCTACACAGCAACTAAGGAAAGTTGCAGTTTAATTTTACATATTCAGGAACTGGGAGTTATTCCAGGTCTCCAAGTTCAAGAAATATGATAAAATAAAACACTAATTTTTGTTTAAATGCTTGCAAAACAACAATTAGCATAATCAAGTGGATTGTATTAGTGAATACAAACTTATATTATTTGGTTATCACTTTGATTAAAATGGTAAACTTTGATCAAAGGATTTAAACTGAAGATAGGTGATACTTCATTTTAGATCAGCATTTAACAAACGTTAAATAGATACCATAAAAGTAATTAAGAAATGATATTAATTTTGTTATTATTACAGCGTGTAGTATGGACTATACGAAATTAATTTCTTTATCACTTTTATATTTTGCATGTTTTATAATCCAGGAATAAAAACTAGTTTTCAGTTTTATTCAAAATTTGTGCATGACAACTTATCATGGTGGGAACCCGATAAGGTGTTAAAGTCATTATGAACTTTTGGGTAGTTATGATCAGTTGTTGAATAACAACTACAAGTGTTGTAGACCAAAAGTTGCACAGATATTTGAAAGAGTAGCAAATATCGGACGTGATCCACGGTTGAGATTACTTCTTGGAAATAGTCATAAGTAAATCTCACAGTGGTTGTCCCTATCACCTGAGGTATCTGGTTTGATATCATGAGGACGGCTGAATACTTAGTACATTCAACCGCTACGCCGTAACAGGGTGGCTATAAAGGGCGTAACTAGATTCAGCGGAAGCCGTGGTGTTAAAGGCAGATATGCAAGATGGGATTTACACCTCTTCTCTGAAGAGAGATATTTCTGGGCCCTTCTTGACTGACTGAATATACTGATGAAGTGCATGGCCATGCCCAAACGAACTGATTAGTTCTTTGTCGTTTACCTATCAGTAAAAGTCGGATAGTCAAGAAAAACAGAATCTTGAGTATTTAGAGTTGACACTTTCCAAGCTCATACCCACAGATGGAATATCGAGATGCAAAGGGAAAAGCCAAGTTATACCCAATTTATGAACAACAGATTCATAAATGTTGTTTCCTTACAGAAGGTTTATATCACCTGCCTGGGTATAAGAGTTCTTGTAACCTGGTTAGCCTAAGTGCCTGTCTAGGGGCCTCCTTAGGTCCGTGTAATCAAAGCGGTATTGCCAACTTGCACAAGTGGGAGTCTGTTAGTAATTATGTGTAGAGTTGACAAACCAAGTGATTGCACATCCAATGTTACAAGGCACTTGAGGGTCACACCTGTGAGGACCTATAAACCGAATAAGTTAAAAGAAACCCAGAAATGGAGAATTGGGATTTATAATAGTTAATTATAAATCAGTTGGGTAATTTCAGTCAGAAATCCCAAAGTTGGAGGGTTATTAATTAATTAAGTAGGTTATATATTTATTAGATAAATAAATATATAATAGAATTAATTATAGGTAATTATCTAGAGTAATTCTTTTCTTGGAAGAAAAAAGAAAAGGATAATTACAAAGAGGAAACTGAATCTGAATAAAACTGTATTTTCCTCCATATAAATAAGCCTTATGGGTTTAAGGAAAATCAATTAATCAATCACATAATCAGTTTCCAGATTATTTCTCAACTCTCTCTCTTTCTCTCCTATTTGGCGCCGGCTCTCCCTCCTCATCCACAGCCAGTCCGGTTTGAGTTCGGGTTTCTCGTTCTGCTAGAGGAACATTCGTTGGTCGTTCATAGGTGGACTAATACTCGAGCAATCCAGGTATTTTAGACTGCTTTTATCATTATTAAACTGATAAAATGATAAGATTGTGGTTTCCGGGTTTCAAACCATAAAACGCTTCCGCAATACTTTATAGTGTTCTTCGGATCAGATTAGGTTCGAGGATCACAGTGAAACCCAACACGATTTAGTCTGAATCCTATCTAGGAAAAGACTACACAAAAGGGTTGTCAGTCTGTCAACTCCAGTACGGTCTAAGGAACCGATCTCTTCACACAATCCCCCAAGCTCACTCTAAACCTAAGCATCTACTTGGGGACGACGTCCCTAGTACCTGAGAGACACATCGACACCACGCAAGTGTTAGGCCAAAAGAGCCTAGTGAGTTGTATCAATAATACTGTGCATGTAAAAGCATGTTAAGACATGTGAGAT
This sequence comes from Centaurea solstitialis, assembly GCA_030169165.1. Classification (NCBI taxonomy): domain Eukaryota; kingdom Viridiplantae; phylum Streptophyta; class Magnoliopsida; order Asterales; family Asteraceae; genus Centaurea; species Centaurea solstitialis. The sequence continues at coordinate 71,552,409 of CM058045.1, read as the reverse complement.
ATACGAGATCATACTAACAACAAAAGTAACATGTTAAACCGGTTTATTATTTATCTTCGGAAACAATGGGAGCGACCCATTTCCCCCAACCAATACCCCATCACTCGTTACTTCCAAACACCTCGATGTCCCGAATTTAGCATGGCAACATCATCCGAGGCCCGCGCACCAAGGAGCCACCCGAGGTGCCGGCGACATAGGTACAAACCCCAAGACTGTTTGGTGTGGAAATATTGCGTTGGTTCGTCCATTTTATTAACATATAAGGACTCGATACTGAATTTAGCATAGTATCTCGTCCATGTTATTTGCATACAAGACCTCGATACTGAATTTAGCATAGCATCTCGTCCATGTTTTTTTTTGGAAGAGGTATCCCAGACCACATTGGGACTCGTCCATGTTATTTATATACAAGACCTCGATACTGAATTTAGCATAGCATCTCGTCCATGTTATTTATATACAAGACCTCGATACTGAATTTAGCATAGAATCATCAACGGAGGTATAAATCGAGGGTCTCAAGCCATTCGCATCATTCCATATAAGCCAACATGTTCGGGATTCAATTCCTCTACATAATTCCGTGGCATACATAATAACACGTATTTCTCATAATTACATCCGTCATATAATCACATAGATTCAACTCATACATTAGTAGCATGCGATAATCTATTTCATGTATACGATCTTCCAAGTCAAACCATTCATACAAGCATCGTTAATCATTCATTTCATAGCAATCCTTAAACCTAACATTTTAGGCATTTCATCCTTCATCATGTTTAATCACAACAACCAGGCAAGACATGTAAATCAACAAGATGATGTGCTCTCAGTTTTAACAAAAAGGGTTTAGCAACTCATCTTGGTATTCTTCACAATCAAATGTGGATTAGATAGCTAGATACGTCACAAGATAACACCTATACATTCATATCATGGTATGCATATGTAAAACTCCCAAAAACGACTCTAACGGTTTCACAACCGAAACACTAGTCTAGAGCTAGGCTAGACTATCTCAATGGCCCCCAAAATCTACCAAACATCATCTAATATAACCCTTAAAGAAAGCCCAAAGCCAAAACCCGAAAAGAAACGGAAACGAAAAACTTCAAAATACTAACAGAGAGTTGCGCGACCCTACCCCGCGACCTCAGGTCGCGGGCTAGGTCGCGGGGATCGTCTGGACCTGCACTCTCGCGATTAGCTTCGAAAATCTTAACCCAAACTCACCCAAAACTCAATATCGACTCCCAAAACACCCCACGAATGATTATAATCGATCCTATGATGATATAGCACGATAAACTAACAACAAAACTCAAGAAACACCCCATGGATCGTCGAGATCCATGGTTTTCCCCAAATACGAACCCTAGCTTCCAAGGTTCTCAAATCCCAACTACAACACGAAATCAACACGAAATAAACCGTACCTTTCGTTAGGAACTTGATTCTAACAAAACTTCACGGATTGATTTCACCTCTAACGCTCGATTCTTCCTCCGGATCTCGAATTCTCTTCCAAGCCCTGTTTCTCTCTTTTTCTCTCTTTTCTCTCCTCAAAACACAACACAAACAAATGAAGGGGTGAGGGGTTTTGTATCTAGTTAGTGAGCTAGTTACACTTCACCCCCTCCTTATCTCGGGTATTTACATTCTCATCTCGAAACTGTTAAATTGAACACTCGGCTCGACCTATAACTTGAAATACGAGTTAATAATTAATTTTGGGAAATGATGCTTATATTTAATCGAATTTCTGTTATTCACTTTTATCAACAAGTTTGAGTTCATAAAATTCCGGGTGTTACAACAACCAAAAAGTGGTTCACATTTGAACCCACCCCTATATATATAGTATTAGGTTTAAATGAAAAGTGCTAAAAAAATGAGAAGTAGAGAAGTGATCTCCATCACTCATTCGGTGAATAAATGCGGCTTTGACCGGGTCCCCTCCTTTAATAACCTCTACCCTCATATGAATCGCGTCAATCCCCCGTGATCGCGTCCACCGAAACCGGTCAAAGCCACATTTATTGTCCGGATGAGTGGTGAAGATTACTTCTCTACTTCGTATTTTTTTAGCACTTCTCATTTGAACATTTCTCTCTCTCTCTCTCTCTCTCTATATATATATATATATATATATAGAAAGGATCACACGACAATGAAATCTTTTTAAGAAAATACGGGAATGATTTTTAGCCACCCATTTTTATATTTCAAATACATCACCCACACCATCTCCATGGCCACCCACTTCTCCCACTTCCCCCCACCTCCGCTACCATCGCTAGCACCGCTGCCGCCAGCACCGCCTTTACCACCAGCAACAACAACAGGACCACCCACATCACCTCCGCCGCCGCCACCACCATCACACTAGTACCTCCGGCACCACCACCACTCACACCACCTCCGCCATCACCACCACCACCACCTCTACCACCCACACCACGAGTACCTCCAGCACCACCACGAGTACTTCCGGCACCACCATGAGTACTTACGGCACCACCACGCGTACCTTCGGCACCATCACGCGTACCTTTGGCACCACCGACACCACCAAGTGTACCTCTAAGACCACCAGGCGTACCTCCGGCACCACCATGAGTACCTCTGGAACCATCGGCACCACCACCCCCACCACCTCCGCAACCACCACCCCTGCCAGCAGCAGCACCACCTCTGTTATACCACCTTCCCCGCCACCATTTTACATATTTTTACATATGATGTTGCATTGATGATTTTACATATGATTTTGCATTGAAATCACGTATGATCTTGTGATCACACATGATTATGCATTGAAATCACATGTTAACCCATCAGCTTATATTAAATCACATATGATTTTACATTGAAATTATATATGGTTTTTCGTTGAAATCACATATGATCTTGTGATAAGACATGATTATGCATTAAAATCACACGTTAACCAATCATATCATATTAAATCACATATGATTCTCCATTGAAATCACATATGATACTACATTGAAATCACATGTTAACCAACACAATCGTCTTTGCTACCACCATCTACACCACGACCACCCACACCATCTCCTCTACCACCTACAACACCATCACCACCACCATCTACAACACCATCACCACCTACACCACCACCACCACCACCATCACCTACACCACCTCTGCCACCATCATCGCCATCACCAACACCACCACCACTACCTTCAGCATAGATGTTGGTGGCGGCATAGGTGGTGGTGGTGGCGCCGACATAGATGTTGGTGGTGGTGGTACTGCTAGTGGTGGAGGTGGTGGCTGTGGAGGTAGAGGTGGTATGGATGGTGGTGGCCATAAAGGTGATGTGGGCAATGTATTTGAAGAGAAGAATTGATTGTTAATAATCATTTTCGTATTCTCTTAAATTTGTGTCATTCTCGTTTGAATCCACCTATATATTTGATTACAGTTTTAAGATTAATATATTTGTTGTTATTATAATAAAATCCATCTTTAGTTTATTGTTTTAATATTAAGTTAGATTGATCTTTTTAATATTAAAAAATTCCGCCATTTTTAGTGTGTTTTTTAGTACTAAGAATACCGTTATAGATACATTATTTAAAAAACCACTTATCATTGATAGAGTTTCTATTATAAGACAACACCGGCCGGTTTATGTAACTTATTCTTCCATATTCATTCTTAAATAATATATAATACTTTAACTAACTACTATCAATTAATTAAAAAAACCAATTCAAATCGTAAATTGTAAAAAAATAATAAGAAAGAGAAATATTTGGTCAAAAAAGGAATAATAAGACCAGTATGGTGGCAATATTTGCAACGCGTAAGATGATAAAATGTCAAATATTACCAATATCTCACCAGCTGTACTCTGTGTTCCCCAATACCCTCTATACCCTATTGGCTCAATCTCATCTCATCTCTTCTCATCTCAAAAGATAACATCAAACCACCTCGAACCTTTACAAATAAATATAATCAAATACCTTTTGCTTCCTTCAAACCGCCATTCTTTATATTAAATTTTTTTTACTGCTTTCCTTTCTCTTCCCCTTATCGTACGCCTGCCTGTGTGTACTACTCTCAGTCTCTCTTTCAAAAGAAGAAAGAAAGAAGAAGAAGTCGTCATCATCTCCTCATCTATGCTCAGAAAATCTGAAAACCCTACTTTCTCTCTCTAGCTACTTTCTCTCTCTAGCTACTTTCTCTCTCTAGCTACTTTCTCTCTCTAGCTGCAGCTATGTGATTTTTTTTACTAGGTTTGAAAGGTTAAATCTTTACTAGATTTGAGAACCAAGTTTGAAGTTTGTTTGGTTATTTTGGTGTACTGTGTGTAGTGTGTACTGTTGGTGGTACAGATCTGGGGGTTTCTGAGGATTAGGGTTTTCCATGCAAATGGGTGCAGGAAATGGATAAGGGTTATCGGTTTTGTTTTCTTTTTAGATTCTTCTGTCTACTGGAGATCTAAATTTTTTGCTGGCTAACTAGCAGACAAAGTTGGAAGTTGTGGATAAATCTTGAAAGTGATATCGTGTTTGTTGTCAACAAGTTGTGTTTTTTTGGTAATTTAAGAGGTGGGTTTTTGTTATCGTTTTGATTCATGGCGAACCGATGGTGGGCTGGGAATGTAGGGTTAAATCAGATGACGTCGGCCGGCGGTGGCGGTGGCGGACAGCCGCCGTCGCTTCACCTGAGGAACACGGCGGAGGACGACAAGTTCTTGGATGCCGCCACGAATAGTACCGAGAAGCAATTCGAATAAGAACCCGAACCCGAACCAAAACCGGATGAACGATGAAGATGCGAACGATGAGGAGTTCGGGGAGGGGGGGCATGATGATGATAACATGGGTGGGGGTGGGGGCGTGGGCGGGGGAGGGTCGTTGGAGCTCTCGGAGCCGACGAGCTCCGGGGGAGGGAGGCGGCCGCGGGGGGCGGCCGCCGGGGTCGAAGAACAAGCCGAAGCCGCCTATTGTGATCACCAAGGAGAGCCCGAACGCGCTCCGGAGCCACGTGCTGGAGATCAGCAGCGGGAGCGACGTGGCGGAGTGCATCGCGACGTTCGCGCAGCGACGCCACCGTGGCGTCTCGGTTCTGAGCGGCACGGGGGTCGTCACGAACGTCGCGCTGCGGCAGCCGGCCGCCCCCGGTGGGGTGCTGACCCTCCAGGGGCGGTTCGAGATACTGTCGCTGTCGGGCGCGTTCCTGCCCGCGCCCTCCCCGCCCGGCGCCACGGGGCTGACGGTGTATTTAGCTGGCGGTCAGGGGCAGGTGGTGGGTGGCACGGTGGTGGGTCAGCTGGTGGCGTCGGGTCCGGTGATGGTGATTGCGGCCACGTTCACGAACGCGACTTACGAGCGGTTGCCGTTGGACGAGGAAGGGGGAGGAACCGGAGAGGGGAGTGAAATGCAATTACAGCAAAGTTCAGGGTTGAATGCTGGAAACAGTCCTAAATCTGGAGGTGGTGCGCCTCAGACGGAAGGGAACATCCCATCTTCTTCGATGCCAATTTACAATCCACCCCCTAAACTATTGCCAAATGGTCAAATGCATCCAGACATCTTTTGGGCTACTCCTCCACGCCCACCTCCATCAAATTTCTAGCCATTTTCAAATCAAGTTCGTCTCTTTGGTAGATCCAAGAGTAGGTTAGAAACTAGAAAGGTAGGATTTTTATTTTGTTTTATTATTTCTTGAATCATAGTCTTATTTAGGGTTTAGGGTGGTTAATTAAGTTCTTGTTGTAATCTTGATGTGAACTTTCTATTTTGGGGTTTGGTTGATGGTTCTTGAAGCTGGATTGTGTTGTTTTTACTTGCCATATTTGAATATTTGCTTCTTGTTTGTATTTTCTTGAAAAATATTGCTGCAAATTATGAACCATTTGCTTAGAAAAGCATGAATCTTTGATGGTTTTTTTAATGGTAAAAGTTGGGGGGTTCAATCATCTTTCACCATGTCATTTTCTCTGGTTTGAAGATGCATCCACTTGCCACCAAAACACTATAGTGTTGTGTATTTCTTGATATTATTATTTTATGTATAGTATATGACCTTTTCTTTGACCATACTTGGTTATTCTCATTGGATTTGGAAAAATATGCTACTCTCTATGTTTTAAAAGACTACATTAACTAAATGTTAAAAAATGGTATAAACCAAGTTTTCTTTTTTAAAGACCGAATGCTGTTGAAGAATAAAATATATAATTAGTCTGTTCAATTTACCGAACGGAGGTTATGTGTGTTGGTTAGTTTAACTTAGGTTTAATTTAATTAAATAAATAGTAAACAAAGAATTAGTGAACGGAGGTTTGTTGCGTTCATTTAATCGTTAAAGAGCGTGTATATTTTTGTTTAATTTAATTGAATAAATAAGCGATAAACAAATGTTTAATGAACGGAGGTTTATTTGTGTTCTTTTGTCGTTAAAAGTGTGTTTTTGGTGTTAGTTTGTGTTAGATAAAAACATGAGGTACAACAAAATATATAATTTGGTCATGATTTAACGTATTTAATATCATAATATAAGTATATACATACATACACACATACGGTAGGGAACAATGAGAAGTTGAGTAATTAGCGTGAGAAGTCTCATAAGCGGTTATCAACCGTTGGAACCACATTAGGATAACATGTACCAAATCAATTATTGCATCATGCATGATTTTTATGTGTGAGATTGAGATTAAAAGTGGTCGATGCTCAAATCTACTCTTCACGTTAGCTTAACTTCACACACAATGCTTCCCATACGTACCTATGTACATCCATAAAGTACACACATACATACATACATAGAAATAAGCATACATGAATATTACTGACATAATTAAATCAATGAACACTTACGAAACGTAAATGAATATATATGGACTCTTCGAGAGCCGAACGGTTCAAAACAACTCATTGGAAGTTCAATATGTCTACAGTTTGATATATAATATGTAAAGTAGACACATAATTACTAGTTAAACCTGGTTACAAAATGAGAATTGAACCTGAAACTAAAATGGGTTTAATTAAAGTTACTACTAACTTTAAAATATTATATTCTACAAACTAATATATGACATTTGTATCAAAATAAACGTGACATCATCTATTTTCATATCATGAACAATTCAATAACCACCAACGGCACACAAATAGGTCCCATGAGGGCTGCTTAAAGATCCAACCAATTCAACCAAATCTCACTGACCCAATTTAATAACGTAAAATAATCTAACTCGAAGTAAGTCAATATTTAATCAATATGTAAGATTTCTAAACCAATATTAGGTTGAAATTGAGTTATGGTCATTGAAACCAAACCCAACCAAATAACCTTATTTTTTGGATTTAATATGATTATTAAATCTCTATTATAAATATATACATTAGACAATTACACTTATGCATACCCTCTTCATATATACATGAAAGTTCAGCTGCAATTAAACTCATTTTTTTTATTGCGGATGTCAGGATAGCCGAGAGCATGGCACGTACCATATCCAGTCTGAAGTGGATTATACAGATTAAATGTTCATTCTTTATTCATGATGAATTTTTTTTGAACAGCTTCGCCTCAGCGGTAGAGGCACAGGGTTTGAACACGGTTGAACTTATCCGGGCTCCGAGTTCAAACCCACTCCACTACTACACTCCCCTAATTAATTCGGTGAATAATATAACATTCAGACTAGATAATACAGTTTTCATTTGACCCCACCTCTCTAATCTCTCTCTCTATATATATATACACATATATATAATCACTTATCCTCTCTGTATAACTCCTTTATATACATGTCCAGTGTGAACATATATATGCAACCTAAGAACATTAGTTGAATATGATATTTAGGATATAAGGAGTATAAATAAAATGTACAAATGATGAAAAATGAATGAGTAATGAAAATAACATATTCAAGGTTAGGAAAATATTTTTATGTATGTACCAAAATATTTTTTTTTGGACCGTAAGAAAAGGCAACTTTATTAACTAGCGAGGAGCTAGACTAGTACAAGAAGGAATGACAGAAAAATGGTTACAACACCAATTCCCCAACTAATACCCTTACCAAATTTGGTTCTGCACCTAACCCAATCATAAGCGGTATATTTAATGTCTTCTGAGATCACCTTTTTCGATTTGATGGTCCCATTGAATGCCTTACGGTTCCGATTATTCCACAGCTCCCAAAAGAAAGCAGCTCCGATAGTTCTTCGGATATTCCTCTCCAATCTATTAGCCGAGTTAGAGTCTATAATCCCCCACAATTGTGAGACCGAATGAGTATCGGTTGGCCACCAATTCACCCAGCTCGAAAGATGTGCCGACACGATTTTGGCAGTAGAACAATCACCAAAAATATGATCCGAACTTTCCTAGACCACATTACAAAGTTTACACGAACCGAGTTGGCCGAAATATTAACCCAACCAACCCGTATGGTTTGAGTTGATTGTCATATATTGGTTTGGGTTGAATTGAGTGAATTATTCAAATATATTAATAGATGTAGCTACATGAATAGAGGTGTGAAGTACTGTAAAATAATACTAAATTGTTCATTCTGGTCATACTTATTACATTAACAAATATGCATCTTTTTAGTGATAATGTTTTAAGTTTTGAATAAAACAAAATAAAAATGACATGTTTTAAATATGTAAATAAGAAAATAATGTAAAATCTTTGCAAAAATAGATACCTTTATGAAAAATACAGCTTATATTATATGAAAAATGAGCGTTGGTAAACAAGTCCTATAGCCAATACCTTTTTATGTAGAAAATAATATTTTTTTTAAAAGGATGTTCGAGCCTATGACCCAACTAATCTTCGGCAAGATCAAGGCTAAAGCATGCTCTTTTGTAAATGTCCACATGTTGTGCATAGAGGGATTTCGAACCCGGGTTAGGTACTATGAACCCCCCAAGCGTTATCCACTCCACCATAACACTGATAGACGTAAAAGATAAATTTTGATTTAGAGAATTAGTCTTTCTATCACAAAATAAGTATTTATATAAAAAAAAGAGATCTATCATTTTAAAAATATATAATTATTAATTAGCATTAATACCCTTACTTTTTAAATTCACCATTGATGGTAAAGTTAGAAGGTAAATATTTATTTTAAAAAACACATATTTATTCCGGAAGTTGAAAATACCAATACTTTTTTTTTGAAATACAAATACTTAAATATTGAATAAAAAATTACATTTGTAGAAATACGTTTATTTAGCAAAGGAAGACTTCGAGCAATGGGACCCTAGTGGTCAGAATGGGTGTGTCAAAATTTGGTGTTGAATGAATTTGCCAAAAGTGGTAAAGAATGACAAGATGTATCAATGGACCATCTGTTTTGTGCATTTATGGCAACTCAACTCTTTTGTCAACTAGTTAGAATTGTCAAATAATAATAAATTTCTTTTTTGGTGTGGAACAATAATACAAAAATATTCTCAAATTAATTATGTTTGGTTTGTTAGGGATTTATATCGAAAATGATATGTGGATGGGATAATCAATTTGATAATGAAATATACATGCTTTTCGTATAAATAATGTTGGTCTTAATCATCACATTTGATAATAATATGTAACACCTTAAGTTTCGGTAAGTGAATTATGGATACGTTTAGCGAAATAAGGCCATCCTTAATGGGCATATGTGGCAATCGGTACCACATCGGTACCACCCCCATACCGATGGTAACAGCGTTGTGGATGAGGGGTATGGTACCGGTAGTGGAGGGTATCGGTACCCCATTACCGATGGAAGGAAAAGCACCCTCCCCACCCCCTACCCCTCTCTCTATCTCTCTCTTCTTTCTCTCTCTACCTTTTTTAATTTTCTTTTTTTAATCAATTAATTAGAGGGGTATGATATTGGTATGGTTAAGGATGGATTGGTATGGTGTTGGTAAGGTATTGGTAAAGCTGATGTGGCAACAAAAATGAGAGGTATGAGGGGTACGGCTAAGGATGGCCTAAGGAGATTGTAATTGAATCTATGAAACCTATATACTAGTGAACACTTATGATGAATGCACGGGTCCAAGTTGAAATAAAATATGCAGACTCTTAGTACACAGGACGCGATAGTTCCTACAATTGTGACATTGGTCATTGTTGCGGGGCACAATTGGTGGGGTGGGAAGGCCGAACTCGCGGTACGTAGCAGGCAATAGTGCCTGCAATTGTGGCAGTTGTCACTGTCGCATGGCACTATCGCATAAGGGGTCCGGAGCATTTATTTCACCTTTCAGCTACCCACAAATTACCAATGGATTTGGTTTTGTTGGGAAATTTGACGGTTGTGGGACTTTAGTAGATAATCCATTAGAAATTACCAACATATTTCTTCCATCGATGATACTCAATTTTTAGTAGTGAAGATGTATAGAAACTTAACATTCCTACTTAACATTGTATAGAAAATGTTAAGTAAATGTTTTAGGACTTCCAAAATACACATTTTTGGCATGTACAATGTTTTCTTAAAGCAACTTTGACTCACCTTGTTAGATTTAAACTAAATGTAGATTCCACCAAACATTGATCTTTTTTTGAAAAAGGTCTGAGATCTACAAGCAAATATCCCAACTACTCCTGAAGAGCTCTAAAAATTGAGAACGTAGCAACAAAAATCGTCCTCATCGGAGTTAGAATGGAGAAGATATAAAGAAATAAAAAAAAAACCCCTAAAATTACGTATTTGTAGTTCTCAAAGGTATTCACTAGTTTCCATGCTAGTTTAAACAATTAAACTAGCAAACTTCCAAACTAACTTGAAACCCAAACTAACGAGGAAAGTCGTCCTGATCACTATTTTGGTCATAACTTCTTTGTTTAACTCCGATTTTGCTCCGGAAGTAGCCATTTTTATACTCGTTGAGATCTCTATTCAACTAGATTATAAAATCTACAATTTATGCATTAAATTCAATCTCCTCCATTTCTCATTAAATACCGATTTCTAAACTAACGATAGATTATAAACCCAAAAATCGGGTGTTACATTACGTAGGTGGGATGGGGGTTAATTGAGGGTGGTGGTATAATGATAATACTAATGACATTGATAGTGGTGGTGGTGCCAACGATGTTTTTTAAATACCAAATTATGATGTTAAATTTTATAAGAATGAAATTAAATTCCTTCATTTCTGCCAAGAAATGATCAAATCTCTCAACTCTAGAATTCTACGGATTTCAAACAATTCAATATGCAAACCAACATCACCAACACATTTGTTCATAGGAAGTTGTTATTCCAATTCAAACAAATTTATTCGAGTTCAATGAATGGTGAAGCAATGAGCCTATGTATACTTATATGGGATGCGATCCAAACCTTGTTATTAATACATATCGTAAAGACCAAACATCTCAATCAAAATGTGGCTCTTATTTTCAAACTTTTCACTAAACCTTAGAGCATCTCTAACAACATTTTTAAAATGAAGAAAATGAGAATTTTAGACAATTGTAGACTCCAATAGATTCTCCAAAACTTATTCCAAAATGGAGAAGGTATGAGGGAGTGCAAAAATCTCCGAATCTGTACGTAGAACTCTCCAAAAATCTTCAAAAATGATTACCATGCATGAAAGAGAAAATATTTTTTTTATTATGTTCTACCAATAAGAATGAAGAATCTTAAAATAAATGTTTAGCATATACAAATAATATTTTATTTGATACATGTAATATTTTAATAATACAAGTAATAATAGTATCTTTAAAATGAAGAATTTATTAAAGTTGAATGCATTTTTATATAAGGATTTTTTATTTTGATTCTCCATTTTAGAGAATTGTTAGAGAATTTGTTGGACAATAACTATGTTAAAATAGAAAAAACAAAGATTTTAATATTTTTTTTGCTCCAACACTATGATATATTGTATGCTAAACTAGAAAAGAGATGAGAGAGAAAGAAAAATCTCTAAATATAGAGAAATCTCTAAAAGCTTTTAGAAGAGAGAGAAACATTATTTTATTCTTTTTCCACCAATAGAGAACATTGAAGTTACATGTGTAAGAGAGAAAAACAATATTAATTTTTTTCCACCAATAAAATCAATGAATTCAAAGTATTGGTTGCTAAAATATAATAGCTATTGGAGATGAATGCAATTTTTTTTAGAGATTTTGACTTGTCGTATTCTATTATAGAAAAAATATAGCATACCTGTTGGAGATGCTCTTAGAAACCAAAATCGAAGGTTACACTAAGAAAAAGTTTGTAATTTGCAAGATCTCAGTTTTTTCTCACACATGCACCAAATACACAATTGCAGGGACGCAGCTATTATGGTGGTCACGGTGGCACATGCCATCGTATTATTTCTTCGACAAAAGGTAAAAAAATTTAGTTTCATAAATGTGCAACCATATCATTTCGAAGGGTGCCACCATATCGTTTTCAAAACTTCTAAATGATGCACCTAAAAACCAAAAAAAAATCTCGAAATGAACCGAAAAACCTAAAAGTTCTCTGAAAATCAACCGAAAAACTAAAAAATTCTCTTAAAATCAATCAAAAAACCAAAAATATCTCGAAATCAATCTTAAACCCAAAATTTTCTCGAAATCTATCTGTAAACCTCAAAAAATTCCCTCAATTTAACAACAAAAATCAAATCCATCAAAATCAACAAAAAAAATATTTAAAAATCTTTCAAAATCAACCAGAAACTTAATTTTTTGATACTAGCATTTGATAAATCTTTTGGCTTTTTCTTGTATAATTGGTTGTTGATATACCTAAAATTCAAATACTTAATTAAAATATATATTAACTTATTATCAACCATTTTTCTTAATGGAATCGAAGTACCTATTTGACCCTATATAGTCAATACGAACATTAATACTATTTGACCACCAATGAATGTCTAGCCCGACGATGGTAGGTAACATCGTTGTGCTTGCCTTGAAAGATAGGTTGGCGCGGGTTCGAGCCCCGCTCGGTACAAAAAAGGCCAAAGGCCTTATAGAACTCTTCTGCGGTATCCAGCTCTTGACCGGTCTTCGGGTCGGTTCAGGGGCGAGTCTATGGGTTGGCCTTCGGGTCGGCTCATGGGCGCGGAAGATTAGTTGGTGCCCGTATGGATCCGGATACCCCCGGAACGTGTATGTTAGTTAAAATGCCGGTCAAAAAAAAATTAATACTATTTGACCTATATAGTCAATACGAACACTTATACTTTGAAGGTTATTGTCATAATACAAATTAATTAGAAAACAAGAAACTAGTATTTTTTTGGTAAAAATATAAAACGTCAACTTGATAAATGATTAACACGTAGTATTTAATTATGAACACTTACATTTCGTTTTCACGATAAAATTAAGTTTATAGCATTTAAAAATTGTTTAATTGTTTTAGTAGAATGTCTTATAACATTTATGTTTATAAAAGTTAAGGTGTTATATTTAAAAGTGTACGATTTAAACATCTAACAAATGTTTAAAAATAAAATGTTGTAGTAACTATTTTATAAAAACTTGTTAAAAGTATTTTATAAATCGATCTTTTTATAGGACTATTATGTTCATGGGTTGTTTTTTCAAATAATGGCTTATAAATTGCTATTACTACCTTTTCTTTATAAAGATGATAAAAACGTTCTATAAAGTTATTACAACAATTTTAAATAGTACACTTTGTTTTTTGATCGTATAAGAATTTTATTAAACCACTTAAATACTTTATGTATCTTATGTATACCCGATTGTATTATAACACTTTAAAATATACACTTTGTTTGATCATATATCACATTTTATTAAAATACTTAAATATTTTGTAAGTCTTATACACTTGATTCTATTGTATTGCCTAAATCAAACGTTTTCAATTGAACTAAAAGATCATATATTTTATAGTTATTTAACTAAAAACATATAAAACATATTTTATAGTTACTTAACTATAAATATATACAACATACGATGGTATTTTTCTAAACAAAATCACGTCATACATGAGCTAGCTTGGTTGTTAGAGGGGTCACCCTCTTAGAATAGAAGTCCCAGGTTCAAATCCGGACAAAGACATTTCTAATCTAACTGAAATGTATACTAACAACTAACTAAAGCTACCATTCAAAAAAATATAAATAATTGATTGAATTATTAAGAGATATAAGACATTTTGGTAGTCATTTTCTGTGAAGTTGCTATCTTGAAATGGAGAGATTTATCTCCATTATTGACATATGGGGGATATGACCTCCATCATGATATGACTTCAATTTTGGATAAGGGTCGGGTGAATTGGTCGGATGTGGGTAAAAAGTCCAAGTCTCATCATGGTTAAAATCGCTACCTGCCTATTTTGACCATCCCAAGTCAACAAGGGGACTAAATATGGAAACCCTTATATCTATCTATCTATCTCCAAAATGTTAAATGAACCGTTGAATTATAAATAAAATGTTACCATTTTAATAATTTGAGATTAAATTAGGGGATTTTGACCAAAATGCCCCAAGGGGCACCCCACTTTAGCTATCTACCCTTTTCTCTCTTCCTTTGCACCCGCCTCCACCATGCAGTTATGAGGTGAGTTATAACTCACCTACCGCTAAAAGACAAAAAAATCGAAGGTTTGACGAGGAAAAGTCAACAAAAAACGCAGTTATGTTAGCGTTATAACGCTGAGGGGCACAAAGTCAACAAAACGGTGGGTTTGACCAACGGAAGGAGGTAAAGGACCGTTATAACGGTCACATAACGCACCGTTATGAGACCGTTATAACGGCGTCAGACATAAAGCAGCGTTATTGACCGTCTTGTAACTGCGTTGACCGACGAAACCTTTAATTTTTTTGTTGACTTTTCCTCGTCAAACCTTTAATATTTTTGTCTTTTAGCGGTAGGTGAGTTATAACTCACCTCATAACTGCATGGTGGGTGTCAAACCTTAAATTTTTTTGTCTTTTAGCGGTAGGTGAGTTATAACTCACCTCATAACTGCATGGTGGGGGCATAGGGTGCAAGGGAAGAGAGAAAAGAGGTAGATAGCTAAAGTGGAGGTGCCCCTTAGGACATTTTGGCCAAAATCCCTTAAGGCTTGGTTTGGCAAGCATAAGCTAGCTTATAAGCTAGCTGATAAGCTAGCTTATAAGCTAGTCCATCCAAACATGTACCAGGAAGCTAGCTTATCAGCTAGCTTATAAGCTAGCTTTTTGAAACGCTACTTTGAGTAGCTTATGAGAAGCTTATTGTAGCTTTTTCCAATTATACCCTTATGAATATTAATTATTAAATTCAAAGGTACCCTTTTTGGTCATTTTACATACTCATAAGCTAGTTTTTGCCAAACATAATTTGTTCAACAGCTAGCTTATCAGCTACTAGCAAGCTTATCAATCAACAGCTAGCTTATCAGCTATCCGCTAGCTTATCAGCTACCAGCTAGCTTATAAGCTACGCTTGCCAAACATAGCCTAAATTAGGATACTGAAAATGTACAAAAGAAAACTTTGATGTCGAAATAGATGAAAAGAAATTAGAAAGGAGAAGGTTTAGATATGATGTAGAAAGAGATGTATTCAAAATCATTATTTTAAAGACCATATAAAATTGTTATCAAATTTTACATTTAGAATTATATTTTTAGACTTTGTTAAAGATTACATGTAATGAATAGAACATTTACGAATTCTTGTTGAATATGCCAACTCCAATTTTGAAGGGTATGTTTTTGAAAAGCGAAAAGTAAAAAAATAAAACATTACGAAGCGTTTAGTTATGGAAATTTTTTTTCGCTTTCTTAGAAAACGCTTTTAGGAAATGGAATTTAGTTTTCATTTTTAGTTTTCTATGAAAAGTTTAGAAAACGAGTTTGGTTGAAATGGTAGAGTTTTCATTTTTCAATTGGATTAATATGGATCCTCGTATTATTGCCAATTGAAAGTAAAAACACCAGATCAATAACCGTAAGAATCGCAATTCATGAGTGAGTGGGTGAGATTATAAGTCATCAAATGTCAAATCTCTTTTTACATTTCTCACATTGACTCTTGTTCTCATACAAAATCCTTTGTCCTCTCGTATATGCACGGTATATGCACCAATTTATTTCTCAAAACTAATCATACAATCTCTAGTGCATGCATTTGGATAAAAAGATATAATAATAACTCAGTTTCAAATTTAAAGCTATCCAATCATGTATGTTTTCGACATTCTACAATGTCGGCATGAAAACTTCCAACAACTATTTGTATGCATATGGTGCCTGGATTTGGTCAAGACCAAAAGTTTTAGAACCACGTTTACCAAGCCTACTTGTCACACCACCAACACTGAAATACTTAACTATCCTAAGACAATAAACCACAATCATAACAATTAATATTTTAATTTCTTCTAATCAAATGTGTTTCCACCATCCTATAGTTCAAAATTAACCAACATCCTCACCCATAATGGTCGGTTTCACGTGATCACCATATTTAACGATCACATAAAGTGACAATGGTACAACCATCAACCTTTATGACGATTATTCATAGGAATACACTCACTACTCCATTGATTATGACATGAGGACGCTCCAAATATACACATGTAATTGTAAATCCATAATAACAATTAGGGGCAACTATTAACGTAGCCTACATGCTGATTCTTGTTACCAAAACGTCAATTTCCGATGCTGCTATCGCTATAAACCTCAAAATTTCTTATCCTAAAGTGTCTAATCTTACATTCTCACTTATCAAAAATAGGCGAAATTGACCGTGGTAAACAAACCCAACCCCCTTATTGGCCTCATACCCATTTTCTCCCCCATTTTGCAAAATACCCACTAGGTCGGCTAAAAAATGGACCCAAGTGAAAGACATCAAAAAGAACAGATTTGGGAAAAATAGCTGATCTGAATTTGTTTTTAGCAAACATGGGTCCTTTTTTTAGCTGGCCTTACCATTTGACTCTTTTTTTCTTGTTTTTTTAGCTTGGTATGGGTTCCTTAAGAAAGGACCCATTTTAACGGTCCTAATGGGTATCTTTCAAAAAATAAAAATAAAAAAATAGGTTACGAGACAAATTGTGAGGCTGGGTGACAACCAATTCCCCCAAAAATAAAGTCACTATCAACCTCAAAATAGTATATTTACAATGATTATACATGTGTCAAAAAAGGTTAAAAAAGAAATGGGAAGAAATTTGGATTTTTAGCTTTGGATGGGTATATAGTGGATGTCCACATGGGAGCTTGACAAATTTGAAATTTAACAACTTTTCTTCCTTACTTTGAGAGATTTACAAGTTCATACACATGTACATCTTAAGTATCTCCAATCCATGCTTATCATGTGTAATATTCTTATTATATTATGTGCGAGTAATCTTGGGGACGTTTGGTGTATTTCAGGGAAAGAGAATAAAAATGAAAATAGGAATGCAAAGACTGGGAATAAGAATGAGCATTGTATTGATGCTGTTTGCTTAACCAAATAGCATTAATGAAAAATTGTTTCATATTTTAAAAATATGTTTCTCCAATTTGAAAATACAAAAGATGTTTGATTTAACATTCATAGATGGAACAATGCATGGAAAAAGAATCAAGTAGAAATAAAATTTTCATTCCCCCTAATTTGGTCTGAAATGAAAATTAATGAATCTCCATGAATGATTATCATTTCCATTTCTGACCTCCAATACCCCCAATCAAACACCCCCTTAGTTTCTTGGAAAATCAAGGCAGTAATGAAACAATATCTCAATAATATAGTGTTAGTATAATAATTTGTTTTACTATAATGGATTAGCGTATGGGAAAACGAATTTGTGGAAGTTGGACTAACCAAATTTGTAAATACTCTAAATTTAAGGGTTTGATATCTTTTTCTTTTTCTATACTATATTAATCTTTTGCATATTTGTGTTTTTATTATTTACACAATATTTCAAGCAAACAAATATTTTAAGACGACAAACATTATACCCTTAAAATGTTTACTCCCTCCATGGTTATGTGACATAGACAACCCATTTTGTGGGATTTTGGTGCCATTGGATGTTCTCCTGTGAAAGAAGTAGATGATCATTCTCTTCATTGATAAGTAAGGCATATAAATACCAATTGATAAGCAATATTATAGTAATTATAAGGTTGTTATGTCTACAAATAAGGCTAATGAATAAATTTAATAATACATGTATTATAAATAATTACCTAAAATTATATTATATATTACCAATACAAATCTTAAAATCTATTTAACAACGTGCTACCCAAAACCGTTTTTTGAATGACTATTGAAAACACATGAAAAACATATTTGGCATTTTTTAAAACACTATTTTTTGGATTTTGATATCAATATTTTTATGTTAACCAAGTGAGTTATGTCGGGTATTTGCTTAAGCAACTTGTCTCATGTAGGAAAGACTTAGAAACTTTTTTGATGTTAAAAGTCTAAGCCTACTTGGTTTATTATAATGGAGAGAAACCCACATAACCCTGAGAGGTATAAGGCGATTATGTTGATATGTTGATGAAAATGGCACGATACTACAAGTATACACTCGAACGATAAAAGTAATGCTAAGGATGTTACACCGCTATTCAGCTAAGAAATGTTATGAACCACTAGGGATAAAATGTTACTTCTTTCTTACCATGATTACTCATGTAACCAATTATGTATTATGATCCCATACATACTTCTTTTCGTTTATTAATAGCCATATGCTTTAATTCATGTGCACTTAGGTAAAACAAAAAAGGTTTTGAAAGAGATAAAAAGCTTCATTGTTTACAAAAAGCTCCATTTTGTAACTTTACATTGTACGTAAAAATTATTCTTTTAATTATAGAATGTTTATTTAGCAGGGTGTGGCATAAGTTATAATGTAATTTATGCACTTCTAAGTGTTGTTATCCAAATATTTTTTGTGATTTAATTTTATAAAATATCGAGCATCATAACTCTATGAGGATGTCCAAACCACTTGATTTTTTCTTTTATCAGGTAAGTTGTAGCAGGTATATATAAGTTTTATAGGTAGTAGGTGGTGATCACTCATGAGTTTGTATCAATTTAAGATTATTCAAATTTAGTTGAAGTTGAACAAAAGTTAGGGGTTGTTTACCAAATCCTGTCTGTCTGTCTGTATGGATAAATTTGTCTGTCTGGATAAACTGATACATCCAGATAAACTGATACATCCGTTTATTTTTTTATCTGAATCAACCGTCTGAATATCAAGAATGACTAATTTACCCTTGAATATAAATTATAAGCTTATTGTTTATTTTTGATCTACAAATGAACTTTTAAACAAAATTTTAGTTTGAAAAACGAACTTCTAAAAGTATATTTTAAGTTATAATACAAACTTTTTATGTAATAGCTAAAATTATATACCCCTCAATATAAAATACATTTTATATCCTTTAGGTAAATAAACAATACAAAAATAAATATTAAATAATCATTTCAATTACTGGAAAAAATAACTTGGCATCGAAGAGAGAGATATATGAAATCAACAACCCACATCACAATGCCTTCTTCAAGAATTTAAGGGAATCATACAGAAAAGTAAACCCAATTAAATTTATATATGAAGGAGAGTGCCTTGGTGATTCTGGGAAACAGAGGCGGATCCAGACATTTTGGAGATGGGGGTCGGGATGTATATGATATATCAATATAAAAATGTATATAAATGAGGAACAATTTAGAAGTTCAGGTTTATAATTGTTGTCTACAAGTAGAGTTTTCTCTTAAGAAAATTTTCCATTTTTTAGGAAAATATTAACACAATAAACAATTAGAAACCAAATAATCAACAATTTTAACAATGTATCAATTAACAATTAACAATTAATAATCACAATAATAAAAAGATCAACTTTCGATAAACCCTAGCTAAATAAACAACTGAAAAAATTGAAGATTGACAATTTAAATATTTAACCATCTATAATAACTAAGAAATAAAATAATATCAAGTAAATAAAAATCAAAAGAGAAAACACAAACCTCAAGAGCTCGTTAGTTGTCGATCGACAATATGCCGCAAACAATAGAAGGAAGAAGTCAAGGAGAAAGAAAAAAATCTAAACTAGGTCAAACCATAAAAGACTCAAAACAGGAAACAGTATTATGTCAATCGTAAGGTAAGGAATGTTTAAGAAATTGAAAAAATTACTTAGTTTGGAAATTGGGCTTAGATATGGTATGGTATGGACTTTCTAAATATTAATATAATATTGGGTTTTTAAGTGATTAAATGGGGTCAAATTATAAATTTTAGGGGGTCAAAGATGTTGGGTAGTTTTTTTCTAGTGACCAATTTTTTTTTAATCAAAGCAAAAAATAATTTAAAGGGTGTCATTGGTCCCCCTAACTCAATGCTTCCATCCGCCCCTGCTGGGAAACCCAAAAATATTTTGGGAACCATTAATGAAATCGAACAAAGAGCAACAATGAGTATTTTGGGTGTAAACCACAACGTTTGCATGGAATAAGAAACGAAATTGAACAAATATGGAGGAAGAAGAGCAGAATAGCAAGCAGTAGTGGTCAGCAAGTGACGCCGGTGAGCAGCGCCGGCGAACATCAGGTGCTGGAGGGCGGCTAGGGTTGAATTGAAGGAGGAAGAAGAGGATATTTGTGTGGATGGGAGAGACCGGCTATCCTTTTTTGTTTTCCTTTTAAAACCCTTTAATTAACAAGGGTATTTTTGTAAAAGGTTTGTCTGAATGGGGACAAGTGCCCCCTAACCTACTGTGCGAATAAGCTCTTGTATGAGCCATTAAGTCACAAGTAAACAACCATGAATGTCTGTGCGAATAAGCCGTTTTGTCTATTAAGCCCATTAGGTCGTTAGTAAGCACACCCTTAGCCATGTATGTTATTAGGACTAGCGAGTTGTAGGAATCGAACTAATTTACACCTCTTCCATTGGTTTGCAAAGCCTTCAAAGAATAACGTAACAAACTTAAGAAAGCCAAAGCTATTCTTCAATTTTTTTTTATAATTCTTTTGGCCCGTGTTACACGTATTTATATTTGGACTCTAAAACAATGTTTATAATTATAAAGAAAATCTTAAAAATGCGGAATAAAAGAAATGGAAAAAAAATATCTTTCAGATTCGTTTTGATATAGAAATAGATATTTTGAAAAATAAATAATTTCTGCAAGGAAAAAGAAAACAAATATCCGTTGGAATTAATCTGGGCTTATCTATTAGAGGCTACTTGTCATTTTTGGCCCAGTCTGGGTTAACAAGTAGATTTACACAAAAAATCCGAGTATTCGATTTTGCGCAAAAACTATCCGAATCCAGTTTTCTTAAAATCGGTTTTTTTTTTCCTTTCAAATAGGATCGGTTTTTTTTTTCAAACCGGGATTGGTTATTGGATTTTTACTACACCGGATTTTTTACCTTTAAATCCGATCCAGTTTGACCGGATAACCGGTTTCATACCGAACCGGTTTTGTATTGAACCGGTCACGTGCATGGCTATATGACCGTTTGTCTTTAATTTTTGACTTTTTTTATTTAAAATTACAATTTTACCCCTAAAACACACATATATATTAGTAAGGTGTTGGGTATTTCTCACATCATTCTCTCAACTTCTCAATTCTTAATCTCTCAAGTAATCTCTCAAGTCTCGGTTTTTTTTTTTAAATTTGTGATATTTTTCGTGTCAAAATTTTTTAAGCTCGTGATATTTCTCAAGTCTCGGTTTTTTTTAAACTCGTGATATTTCTCAACTCTCAATATTCCAATCCTACCGGGCAACCTACGGTTGATCAAATCGTTGACCCAAGCAATGTAGTCGCTAATATTATCGAACACAATCGAAACCCACCAGTTTTGGTGCACTATGATTTGTTGTTGGATGGTACGAAAAAGGCGCGTTGTAAATTGTGTAGAAGGTTTTTTGCACCGGAGGGAAACACGACGTTGAAGAACCATATTCAAAAATCATGCAAGGCGCTTCAACAACGAGTAGATCCGAGTCAAGCACATATTACTCCGCAAGGTGGTGTTTTTATTTACGACAACGAATCATTACGACAATCATTTGCAGAGTTCGTGATTCAAAGAGCGTTGCCGTTCGACCACTTCGATGATCCGACTTTCACGACGATAATTCAAACCAAAATGCAACCCTTATATACCTCGGTAAGTCGCACTATTCTTAGAAGGGACACTATAAAAAAGTGGCAGGAAGCGAGATAAAAAATGATTTTGGGATTTTTCGAACACCATTACAGTGTCTCGCTTACATGTAACGTTTGAAGTTCCGGATATAATTACCGAAAATTCTTATTTAGCCTTTACGACCCAAAAAAATAAGCATTCTTAAAAACTTATCGGTTATCACTTATATAAGAATGTAAGATATTAATAAGAATATTAGAATAAGATAGTTGGGCTTTAAATTTAATTACCAATATTTATATAAGAATAAGATAGTTGGACTTGGCCCAAAATATACAAATCTGATTATAAATAGCTGGCCCAAAAAAAATAATCATTCTTGATTTACCCAATGAGCCGTAACGGCTAAATAAAAATTTCCGGTATTATATCCGGAACTCCAAACGTCACATGTAAGCGAGACACCGTAATGGTGTTCGAAAAATCCCAAGATCATTTTTGTCTCGCTTCTTGCCACATTTTTATAGCGTCCCTTCTAAGAGTAGTGTGACTTACCGAGATATTTAAGGGTTGCATTTTGGTTTGAATTATCGTCGTGAAAGCCGGATCATCGAAGTGATCGAACGGCAACGCTCTTTGAATCATGAACTCCGCAAACGATTGTCGTAGTGATTCGTTGTCGTAAATAAAAACACTACCTTGCGGGGTAATATGTGCATGACTCGGATCTACTCGTTGTTGAAGCGCCTTGCATGATTTTTGAATATGGTTCTTCAACGTCGTGTTTCCCTCCGGTGCAAAAAACGTTCTACACATTTTACAACGCACCTTTTTCGTACCATCCAACATTTTACACAAATCATAGTGCACCCAAACTTGTGGGTTTCGATTGTATTCGATAATATTAGCGACTACATTGATGAGTCAACGGTTTGATCAACCGTAGGTTGTCCGGTAGGATTAGAAGAAGTAGCCATGAAGTAACACGAGTTTAAAAAAAATGGAGACTTGAGAAATATCACGAGAAAGTTTTGAGACTCGAAATATATCACGAGTTTAAAAAAACCGAGACTTGAGAGATTACTTGATAGATTAAGAATTGAGAAGTTGAGAGAATGGTATAAGAAATACCCAACACCTTACTAATATATATATATATATATATATATATATATCTATATATATATATTGTGTGTGTGTTTTTGGGGTAAAATTGTAACTTTAAATAAAAAAGGGTGAAAATTAAAGACAAACGGTCATATAGCCGTTGCCTTAGAAAAAGCATTTGAATTGAATAGCATCTACCTCCATATGCCATGCACATGACCGGTTCAATACAAAACCGGTTCGGTTTGAAACCGGTTATCCGGTTAAACCGGATCGGATTGAAACCGGTAAAAAATCCGGTGTAGTAAAAATCCAATAACTGATCGGATATCCGGTTTGGAAAAAAACCGATCCGGTTTGGAAAAAAAAAAAAACGATCAGGTTTAAAAAAACCGGGTTCAAAAAACCCGGATTCAGATAGTTGTGCAAAATCGGATAATCGGATTTTCTGTGCACGTTTACTGCCAAAGCCCAAAGATATGATGTCAATAAAAATTTGCTATTATTTTGGATTGTTTGGGAGTAGGGTGTTGATCGAGTCGAATTTCGGGTTTTTCGAATTCTTCGAATCGGGTTGTTCGGGTTTGAAAGTTTTTTAGGTAAATTCGAAACTCGATTCGAATTCGAAATGAATATTCGCATTGTCGAATTCGAGTCGAATTCGGGTTTATCCAAATTCAGTTGAAAAAATATTCTACTACAAAATAAAGGGATAGAAACTAATAATTTGATCCAAAAAACGAATTGAATAGCATTCAAATTATTCGAGTTCGAGTCAATTTGAATTTCGATTTTTACGAATAGCATTCAAACATCCTATTTGGGAGATAGCCAAGTATTAGTGTGTCAAAGTTAAATAGATACGACGGCATTAGTAGAGTTAGATATATTAGAGATAGATTATGACTTATGTATCTTATAATTATCTATATGTGTAACGCATTATTCAAAAGGTTTAGGATCAATAAGAATGAGAGATCTAACTTTTTAGAAGCAGAACCATTGCCTCGAATTTACCATTTGAAATCTTGTTTTAAGATCAACTTGTTGGAAAGTCTAAGTTCATTGTCCTTCGGTAACTTGATATTCTTATGATTATTACTTGTTATTAGACGATACCAGATAAGTATGTATACTTGCGTATTCTTCCATTTGCAATAGCCTTTTGGAAACAACCACCACCCACCTCCCAAACATCTATTCTGGTCCACTTTTGCTAAAATTAAAGAAAGTTGCAAACTTTCCCCATAAGTTTTATTAAGAAGGTATCTTACAAGCAGTTTGAATACATAAGCTGCAAACATAGAAATGGTTTATACATCAAATCACTATTCTTATACATATATTGTGCTAATACACAAGTAATGATCATGGAATCAAAGAAACTTCATACATATTATGTGCTTAACATCATATTACGACCGTTTAATTTCCATCAGTCGATGGTCTTGAAAACAGCGAGAATGACAACTTTCTCCCTCATTGGTTAGAAGAAGTTTGCATTATGATCATTTGTTGGTTTAACTAGATGATCATTGATGATCGTATTATTAAACTGAAAAGAGAGCGGTAACCCAGCATTCAGATCACCGATCTCTTGAAAACTTTCGTAGTTTAGCAGATCACCAAACGGAACATAAGCCATGTAATTCGTGAGCTGCTCTATCTCCTCTTGTAAGATGGCCACCTGCAACATGTATAGATTGAAATCAGAAGTGCTGAAAAAAATGAAAAGTAGATAAGTAATCTCCATCGCTCATTTGGTCAAAAACTGCGGCTTTGACCGTGAAGCATTGGATAATTCCTCGCATAGGTTATAGTAGACGGAAGGGTATTTTCGTAAATTTTACAAATAGATGACAAACAGGTTCATATATGAATTACATAGGTTCATTTATGAATTCGTATAGTTCATATATGAATCAGTTAAAAATAGTTAATATGTGAATTACACATGTTCATATTTGAACGTGTAGTTCATACATGAATCAGTTAAAAGTATTTAGTGAATTACACAGATTTATATATGAATGACACTAGTTCATATATGAACACGTTTTCGACCTGTTTGTAACAATTACAAAATTACTACGGGATGTTGTGCGTAGTTGCGAATTTTGCCCAGTCAAAGCAGCAATATTTAATTATTTAACATTGATCTTAGTCGTATGGACAGCTAAAATCACTTCTTTGACTATATATGTTACGTTAGTTTAAAAGATCGACAGAACCAACAACATGTATATAACCTGTTGTTCAAGTGCCAAGATTTGAGCTACGCAACCATATATCGGATCCTGCATGCGAGCCAAAGCTTCGTACGATATAGTTATTGCGGCTTCGCTTCTATCTTGCAGCGGTAGTTTCATCAATAGTTTCGAAACATTGCTTGCACCGAAAACCTTGTGAACGGCCGCAAAGTGATGCGCTCCTTCGCTGTAACAAAAATATGGAGTAAAAACACATTCATTTGTGCACCTTCTTCTCAGAAACTTGCATGCTCCACATGAAGAAGAGCCAGAGCCAGATGATGATCCTGTCATTATAAGTTACCTTAAGCTTTAATATTATTCCTTAATTAGTATATGCTTCAATAAGTATAGATTAGTTATATATAGTTAATATGATCACATGATTACTATCCACCTGATGAAAAGGTTATTTGTCATGATTAATTGTGGGTTGGGGACAAAATGACATGAGCTAAAAGTAGATTCTTTCAGGTCTCCTTTATGGGCTACTCACTTTGGGCAAATTCTTTCCTAATTTGTGGATTAAAGCAAGTTAAAAAGGTTGTTTTTCTATTATTATATATGTAAGTATATTACATTAGTAGTAAGGTGGCTGATTAGAGAGTGACTAGTGATCTATATATCCATTCGAGAAGGAACAATAATTGCTAGATAACATATTTTAGTTCAACTAGATCGAATTTAGTGTAATCATATCGATGATAAACAGTACTCTACCTTGGTGGTGCTTTATTTAGCACCCACATAAAAAGTTCACAAATTTACCAAATTTGGTTAAGTGGTGGGTAATTGCATGAGTAATTGGTCAAAATGGCCAAAATACACTTTGGATTTCACCTCCTAACCATTTCTTTCTCAAAATTGCAAAAATAACCATCAACTTCGCAATTTTTTTTGGATGGCAGTTAAACATACACATAAACACACACCCTGACCGAAGTCGAAAGGTATCTGGAATCCATTCGGACACCTGACTAATCCTTTCGACAATGGAAACCGTTACTGGCCCATAGCCTCGCCCATGCTCGGTCCGAAGGTCAACTCCACAATTTAGGACCGTAATTGCGGAGTTGGACTGATTTTGTAAAAAAAAAATTGAAGATCAAAAGTTGGGTCCGTAAGTGAGGCCCGTAATTGAGGAGCCGGGCCTGTAATTGAGGAGTCAGGTCCGTAATTGAGGAGCCATGTGAAATTAGCCATTTTGATCTCACTGACCTAACTTTTAATCTTCAATTTTTTTTACAAAATCAGTCCAACTCCACAATTACAATCCTAAATGGCGAAGTTGATGATTATTTTTGCAATTTTAAAAAAGAATTGGCTAGAAGGTGAAATCCAAAATGTATTTTACCCATTTTGGCAAATTCCCCTTAATTGCTCATCTTATATGGTGGCTAATTGCACTTATATGCTGTCAAAAATCCCAAAAACAGGTACTCAGGTGTCCTTTTTTTGTCTTCCATATTTCATAGGGAATGTATGGATATGTTGGTTTACCAATTTGCCCCTGGAAGAGCCTTGGGATTTGTTCTAAACAAGCTGTCAGATAGCTCTCTTTCCAATCCTTTTCTCTTTCGGTCCCATGTTTAGTTGTTACTTTAATTTTGTGATGATAGTAATTGGGAGTCACGGGCCTGATAAGGAGAATTGGGTCAATATGGCCCAAATATATTTTGAAATTGATCTTTTAGTCATTTTTTCTCATTTTTATTAAAATAGTCATCCAATCGGTGATACTAAATTCGTGATCACGGATTGGACTATCTTTGTAAGAAATTTTCAACACATGGGGTCAATTTGTGATATTGTGTAAAAATGGGTCAAAGGAGTCAAAATCATGGATTCGTGAATCCTTGATATAGCCAAAATCACGGATTCGTGACTCCGTGATAATCTTCGAGTCCTTGATTTCACGGAATGAACCCAAAATGTTACAAATTTCTTACAAAAATGGTCCAAATCCGTGATCACAGATTTGTTATCACCAGGGCCGTCACAATCTTTTTGGAGGCCCTGTTACAATTTTTACAACCGTACTAGTATAGTCATCTAAAATAAGTAATAAACAAAATACAATAGATATAAGATATTAGATACATATATATTAAGCCAAGAAAGAATAAGGATTAGAGAGACCATATCGAACTTGTAACGTTTTATCATTGTATGTACTCAACTTTAAAACTTACCGATTAATGTACCGAACTTGCTAAAATTGTCATTGTATGTATCCAACTTTATTAAAACCTACCATTTAATGTATCCAACTTGTCACGAAAGTGTATCCAATTTGTTATGAAATACATACAATGACAATTTTAGCAAGTTCGATACATTAATCAGTAAGTTTTAAAGTTAAATACATACAATAATAAAACGTAACAAGTTCGATACACTCCTATGTACTTAACCCAAATAAAGAAATGCAATTTACCTTTTTGTGAACTGTGAAACATCAAACATGAATGATGCAGAATTGCAGATTGCCACAAACACTCTCCAATTTTCGAATTGAGACTAGAAATTGAGAGTTTAAGATATCGATTACACCAAGAAAAAACTCTTAGACTTTAAAATTGAGAGTTTAAGATATCAATCACTCTCAAAATTTCAATTACACCAAGAAATTAGGTCTCAGGTGTTGGCATTATGTGCATAAGTTGACAAACCGTTTGATCGCACATCCAACGTTATAAGTCACTTGAGGGTCACACCTGTGAGGACCTATAATTCGGATAGTATAATAACCCCAGTTTGGAGAGTTTAGTTTTATAATAGTGAATTATAAAACTGTTGGGTGTTTTCTCGTATAAACCCCAAAGTAAAAGGTTTCTGATAATTAATTACAGTTATATATTTATTAGTTAAATAAATATATAAAAGGGTTAATTAATTGATTTATAATTATCTAGTAATTATTATGTGGAAATATAATAATTGGTAAATATTCTTTCTTGGAAAGAAAGAAAGAATAAGATAATTATGGAAATTATTCTTTCTTAGAGAGAAAGAAAGAATAAAGCTATATGGTAGTTTTTCCATATAAATAGATGTGCTAGGCCATCAATTATTCATTGAACTGATTAGTAGCCTTCTCACCAAGAAACCTCTCTCTCTCCTCTCTCTCTCTTTTCGTCGATCCACACAAACCCGAAACCAGTTTCGGTTTCTTGTTTGCTTAATCGTGTTCTTCGCGTACCGTTTGTTCGTGAAGTGTTCCGGGGTTAGATCCAGCTAGAGGGAATTCCGTTTGGTCGTTTACGGGTGGATCTATCTCAAGCAATCCAGGTAATAACCCTAAACCTACATATTAACTGTGATAAGATAAACAAATAAGATCTGTGATGTTTTCGGGATTTTAATCGTTATTGCTTCCGCTTAATCAAACCAGTTAGGTTTGATTGTTAAACCTTTGGAACAGTTTGTTTCATGTGGTTTTGTCGTGTGTCTCGAACAGTTAGGTTTGAGATCACGGTTTTTCTCGTGTCAGTTTGATACGAGGATCGCACAAAATCCCAACAGTGGTATCAGAGCCACAGGTTTAAATTGTTTATTTTATTTATTTGTTTATTAGATCCGTTGAAATTGTTTCTTGTGAATAAAGTTTGGATTTAATCTTTATCAGTTTGGTAAAGATTTAATCAATTTTGATAATTATCAGTTTTGAATAAAACATGATCTTTATCAGTTTGGTAAAGATTTAATTTTATTTGGTTTAATCTTTATCAGTTTGGTAAAGATTTTGGGTAATTATCAGTTTTTCAATAAAAACTAAAACTTTATCAGTTAGGTAAAGGTTTAATCTTTATCAGTTAGATAAAGGTTTAATCTTTATCAGTTGTGTAAAAATTTATTTTTTTTTATCAGTTTTTCGCTTATCGTATATCTCATTAAAACTGAAAAACACGAAATCACACACGCTAGCGAGATCGGTGGCGGAACGGTGGCACATGGCAACCGAACCATCCCACCGATCGCCGGTCAAACCACTATGGCGGCGGAACGGCGGCCAAAGCCGACCGAACCACCGGGCCGTAGGCCGCATACGACCATCAGAGACCACCGATGGTGGTGGTGGTGGTTGACGGCAGTCACGATTGGTGGGTGGTCGTACGATCGCCCAACCACGGCTGAGCCATGGCCGGACCACACCGAGGCCGAGACCGAACCACCGATTCGGTGGTGGCCGGTGGTTTTTGATCGCCAATCGCGACGATTGGTGGCGGCGGTAGCGCTTGGGAGTTATCGTCGTCGCCGGGTGGAGCAAGCGGCGGCGCGTACACCGCGGACCACCCGCCAGGCCGCCGGCTGCCTCACGGCCACGCCAAGGCGGCGGCGGTGGTCGGTTTTATGAATCGCCAAGCCACCAAGAATGGTGGTGGCAGCGATCGCTGTTGATCGACAGGAACGGCGGCGGCGGCGACTGTCGTCGTCGTCGCTGGTCGAGCCGAAACCACCAAATGGTGGTATCGCTGCTGTCGCCAGACGGTGGCATCGTAGCGGTGGTGGCGCTTTGGCGTCATCGTCGCCGGACGTGGAAATCGGCCAAGGCCGATCGATTTGCCGAATGTCACCGGCGATGGTGGCGTGGCTGCTGCTGTCGTCGGAAGGCGATGGCGGCGGCGGTTGGTGACTTGTTTCAATAGCCGCCGGCCACTTGGTGGCAACGGTGGCGGTGTTTGTTTTACAACCGTCGTCGCGGGCGCGTGGTGTTGCGATGATCGCGATGGTGGTGGCGACCGTTTGTTGTTACCATCATCAAACGCGGTGATTACGTCACCAACAACGAGATGTCGATCGAACGCGAGATCGTGTTTTTTGGGTTTTTCGTTTTATTGGGCCTAACTCATACAAGGCCCAAGACCCAGAAATTTGGACCCAGTGTAAGGACCAAAGGGTTTAATGGTTTTAGGCTTTTATCCAAATTAATTTTATTTAGATAATTTTATCTTATAAAATTGATTTAAGATTTTATTAAACATGCGTTTATCAAACCAGTTATTTGACTCAGTTTTGGTCAAATGGGCCAGGTGTCATGTTTGACCAGTTGGTCGAACCACGACACAGTTTTTAGGCCAGTGCTTATAATTTCGAACAGTTGGTTCGGAATGTCCGGTTTGATATGTTTTGGATAAAAGCAAATATTTTAGAAAATTGGTTTTATATATAAGATTTATAGTTTACAAATCTTAGGTGATTTTATAAAACCGATTTCAGATTAAAATATTAGTTTTCGGTTTGTAAAACAGTTTGTTTTATAAATCAGTTAAAACCATGTTTTACGATAAACCAAACGAGATAATCTTTAACGGATCTAGGATTGTTCTCTGCTTGCTTAAATGCTTTATATGATTGCATGAATTATACCTGTTGTGTATATTGGTTGTATCTATTACAGTAATTGCCGACTTAGTACATTAAGGCCTGTATGCTACTTGCAACCCCTTCATAATGAAAATGACCTTAGGATATTTTTCAATATTTTCTTTTTCCCGGAGTTCCATCAGACATGCCAAGGCCAGTGGGAGCTACGAGAGAAAATTTATAATAGGTCATTTAATTGGCAAATCTGTAATTAGATGTTTTAAATGCGTAGTTGTTAATCTTTAACTGCGTAGATGTATTTAACTGCCTGCTCATGATTGATTGATAATTATTGCATGTTTATTTTATCAAACGTTTTAAAATTTAGAGAGAGTTTTAAAACTTTACAATCATGAAATCTGTTAGGTTTTAAAAATTAAAATTGCCAGTTTTTCCAAACCTTTTTTAAACGGTAAATTTTATTTTAAAACCTTATATTTATAAGATTGTTTTCTTATAAAGGCATGTTGACAAAACAGTTAGTTTTGGTCAGCAAGAAGGCTTTCAAAAACAGTTAGTTTTTGGTTAGCAGTCATGCTATTAAAACAGTTAGTTTTAATTAGCAGGTGTTTTTTAAAACAGTTAGTTTTAAATAGCGTGTATGTTTAATAACAGTTAGTTTTAAACATTGGTTGCCTTTTTAAAACAGTCAGTTTTAAAATTGCAAAGTTTTCTAAAATACTGGAAAATAAAAAGGTTTCTCAAAACTTAGTTAAAAACCCAAGAAAATCATAGATCAGTAGTGCAACCCACTTGGGACACCTAACGGCGTAAGGTACGCGGACGTTGGAAGTGAACAAGCCTTGGGCGTCCGCGTTCAAACCCCAAGCTGAAAGGGGTGTGATAAGTACACCAGTCCCAAATGGTGTGATCTATTTTGGTTTTGTAACAATTCACCGTGTCGTATCGGGCCAAAATGCACTGAGGGACTAAAACATGTACGGTTTTATCCGATGTCCCGAAAAGATCTAGGAGTCATGTCAGTTAGATGTGATTGGTATAAGTCCTTACCTACCGAAATAGTACGGGCCTGGTGTGACGTGAGCAAGCCGTACATCAGGACGTATGAAATAAGGATCCTAGCCCAATATTTATCATTTAAGGGTTTATTGATATTTGTTGGGAGTCTATTCACAGTTACTAAAGCCAAATGTTTTATATGTGTAGATGGCAAACACTGTAACCAACACTAATAACCTGTCTCTTCGCTCCATTCTTGAAAAGGACAAGCTCACTGGAGCTAACTTCCTCGACTAGGAGCGCAATCTGATGATTGTGCTCAGGCACGAGAGGAAGTGGTACGTCCTTGAAGAGCCTCTAGGTGAGGCCCCTCCAGCAAATGCTAGTGCCAATGTAAGAAATGCTTACAGAAAGCATTCTGATGATTTGCTGGATGTTGGCTGTCTCATGCTTGCGACTATGAGCCCAGATCTGCAAACAGGGCTCATGAACACCAATGCCTATGACATGATCCGCCAGTTGAGGGACATGTTTCAGACGCAAGCACGCACAGAGCGTTATGATGCCACTCGGGCACTGAACGCGTGCAAGATGGCCAAGGGGACCTCGGTCAGTGATCACGTCATGAAAATGAAGAAGCATATTGATCACCTAGAGAGGCTTGGTCACCCAGTTCCGTTGCAGTTAGCAACGGATACGATACTCAACTCATTGACTGAGGATTATAAGCAGTTTGTAATTAACTATAATATGAATAACATGGAAAAGACAATTGCAGAGTTGCATTCCATGTTGAAAACTGCTGAGTTGAGTATGGGGACCGGGACCAAGACCAAGGATGTGCTCATGGTCGGAGATGGTAGAGCGAAGAGAAAGCGTGGGCATGGAAACACTAGTAAGGGCAAAAGCCAACCTCAGGCTAGCCAGAGTGTGACCAAGGTTGAGAATGATGACAAACGCAAGGGCAAGGGCAAGAAAGTGAAGCCTAACAATGCCAAGACCGAGAATAGGTGTTTCATATGCCATGAACTTGGTCATTGGAGGCGAAACTGTCCAAAGCGTCACAAAGAAGGCAATAACGCCTCAGGTATTTGTGATTGCTTTAGTTTATCACTTTCACTTGTTAGTTTACAAGTATGTTGACACCTAGTGCAAAAATTGCAGGTGGTCAGAAGTGAGGAGCCCAGGATTGCGAGGATCTACGAGCTAGTTTATCATTAGATATTTATCAAGACAATTTTAAATTTATGTTTGTGGTTGTAAAACAATTTTAATGGTTGTGATCTTTTGGATATTTATGGTTTATTAAATTGTTTAAAATTTTTAAAATTATTGTCTTGATTTAATATCTTGTGGATGATAATGTGGTTGAATCTGTTTAAAGTCGAGATTGACTTGATTTAAATAAGTAGATCCTAGATGTCATGT
This sequence comes from Centaurea solstitialis, assembly GCA_030169165.1. NCBI lineage: Eukaryota > Viridiplantae > Streptophyta > Magnoliopsida > Asterales > Asteraceae > Centaurea > Centaurea solstitialis. Next base: position 71,519,108 of record CM058045.1, on the reverse strand, counting down.
ATTACACTAACAGAATTACTTCAATGTTTTAATTAATTGATTTGAAGTAATAGTTATATGAAAACTGTCAAAAACACACGAAGTACTATTATTTTAGGAATGTGTTTTTGAGAATAAAACATACATGAGTAAAAGGATTATAAAATATTACTCACATGTTTTAGAGAGAATTTAGGATGTTGTCTCAGATGACGTTGACAACATCAGTATTTATAAAACTAGGAAATTCCAAGTCTTGGAATTGGGATTTGACAAAATCCAGTTAAGTTTTGTAAATGTTAAATTCTAGTATTACTTGAAATAGAATTGACTAGGAAGTCAAGTTTTGACTAAAGTCAATGGTTAATTTTAAGTAATGGTCAGTTTTCATATAGGTTAGTGGGAGCCCAGTTTATTCTATATCCAGTTCCGTGATAAAGAATAAAAGATATATATATAAGTATATATGTCTGGATGTGCTAATTATTGATTCAATATATCTCGGAATTATAATCCAGGTAGGATATAAATTCATAAGATATAAGATCTACCTTTTAGTTAAAAAGGATAGATAAATAGTTTCAAACTTTGAGACAGTATAAAGTCATAATTGACTTTAATCAATAATTAAAGTGTGTTGGAATGAACTAAAGATATTAAATATCTTTTTGACTCCAAAGTGTTATAAAACACTAGAGTAAATTTCCTGGATTTACCAGACTTGGTAAATGGAAATTTTGTTAGATTTCAGGTCGAAATCATGTATCTACACAGCAACTAAGGGAAGTTGCAGTTTGATGTTTCATATTCAAGGAAACCAGGAGTTTTTCCAGTATCTCCAGGTTCAAGAAATATGGTGAAAGTCTAATTTTGTTTTAAGGGTGTTTGCAAGAACAAAATTAGCATAGTCAAGTGGAAGGTATCAGATGATACTAAACTTGTACTATTTTTGGTTATTTCTTTGATTAGTATGGTAAACGCTAATCAAAGGGTTTAAACTGAAGAAGGGTGATACTTCGTTTAAATCAGTATTTAGTATACGTTGAGTAGACACCATAAAAGTAGCTTAGAAATGCTATTAATTTCGTTCTTATTACAGAGTGGAATATGGAGGACTAAACGAAATTAGTTTCTTTGTCTCTTTTACACTTAGCATGTTTTGATCCGGGAATAAAAACTAGTTTCAGTTTTTATTTGAAATTATCCGTGACAACTTATCAAGGTGGGAACCTTGGTAGGGCTATAAAGTCATCGTGGAGTTTTTGGGTGGTTATGATCAGTCGTTCAATAACAGCTACAAGTGATGTAGACCAAAAACTACACGGATATTCGATAGAGCAGCGAATATCGGAGGTGATCCGCCGGTTGAGATTACTCCATGGATTTAGTCATGAGTAAAACTCCCAGAGGTTGTCCTTAGCACCTGAGGTATTTGGTTTGGCATTACGAGGACTGTTGGATACTTAGTACGTTCTAACATCACGCCGTAACAGGGTGGTCATACGGGACGTAACTAGATTCAGCGGAAGCCGTGGTGTCAAATGCAGATATGCAAGATGGGATTTGCACCTCTTCTTCGAAGAGAGATATTTCCTGGGCCCCTTGACTGACTGAAAAGACTGATGAAGTGCATGGCCATGCCCAAACGAACTGATTTGTTCTTTGTCGTTTACCAATCAGTAGAGGTCAGATAGTCGAGAAACATAATCTTTGAGTATTCAGAGTTGACTGTATCCATGCTCATACTCAAAATTGAAATATCGTGATGCAAAAGGAAAAGCCTAGTTATACCCGATTTGTGGACAGTTTGTTCATAAATGTTGTTTCCTTTTTAGGAACGTTTTATCACCTACCTGGGTATAAGGGTGCTTATAACCTGGTTAGCCTAAGTGCCTGTCTAGGGGCCTCCTTAGGTCCGTGTCATCAATCTGGTATTGCCAACTTGCACAAGTGGGAGTCTGTTGGCATTATGTGCATAAGTTAACAAACCGTTTGATCGCACATCCAACGTTATAAGTCACTTGAGGGTCACACCTGTGAGGACCTATAATTCGGATAGTATAATAACCCCAGTTTGGAGAGTTTAGTTTTATAATAGTGAATTATAAAACTGTTGGGTGTTTTCTGTATAAACCCCAAAGTAAAAGGTTTCTGATAATTAATTACAGTTATATATTTATTAGTTAAATAAATATATAAAAGGGTTAATTAATTGATTTATAATTATCTAGTAATTATTATGTGGAAATATAATAATTGGTAAATATTCTTTCTTGGAAAGAAAGAAAGAATAAGATAATTATGGAAATTATTCTTTCTTAGAGAGAAAGAAAGAATAAAGCTATATGGTAGTTTTTCCATATAAATAGATGTGCTAGGCCATCAATTATTCATTGAACTGATTAGTAGCCTTCTCACCAAGAAACCTCTCTCTCTCCTCTCTCTCTCTTTTCGTCGATCCACACAAACCCGAAACCAGTTTCGGTTTCTTGTTTGCTTAATCGTGTTCTTCGCGTACCGTTTGTTCGTGAAGTGTTCCGGGGTTAGATCCAGCTAGAGGGAATTCCGTTTGGTCGTTTACGGGTGGATCTATCTCAAGCAATCCAGGTAATAACCCTAAACCTACATATTAACTGTGATAAGATAAACAAATAAGATCTGTGATGTTTTCGGGATTTTAATCGTTATTGCTTCCGCTTAATCAAACCAGTTAGGTTTGATTGTTAAACCTTTGGAACAGTTTGTTTCATGTGGTTTTGTCGTGTGTCTCGAACAGTTAGGTTTGAGATCACGGTTTTTCTCGTGTCAGTTTGATACGAGGATCGCACAAAATCCCAACATCAGGGTCTCTGATTTTCGAACTTGTATAGTGAGAGATTTTGTGAGAACCAAATCGTAGAACTCTCCTATTATATGCTTCTTGAATGATTGAGCTGTTGTCTTTTCCGTTAGGGCATCCAAATTCAGATTAGAAGCAATCATATTTGCGCCTTCGGGGATTGCAATAGTCGAATTTGCGCCTTCGGAGAATCGAAGCATCGATTGATTGAAAACCAATGAAAATTGAAAGCGGCAGAGAAAGTCTTAAATGCGGCCGTCTTTTAGATTAAAAGAACCATAGCATACTGACCTGGACATCATATATTAGGCCCATGATATAAAAAATTTGAGGCCCTAAATTTTGGGGGGCCGTGTTCAAGCTCCTTCATTTAACATGCCCATCAACGGGCCTGGTTATCACGGTGTTGATGGCTATTTTCGTAAAAACGGGAGAGAAATGATTAGGAGGTCAATTTCTCATTGTGTTTTGGCCATTTTAGCCAAATTCCCCTGATCAAGGGGGAGCTACCGAGCTACTATTTTTATTGGGATGATCCTTTGATTATGTAGATACATAGATAAAATATATAAAAATATAAGGTGATCAATCCAAAAATAAAATGTAACCATTTTATAAATAAGCTGGTACAATTTCAACAATTAATTCAATATATTCATTTTTTTAAGAATGGTGTTAAGGCCAAAGTCCGACTAAATATATTCAATTTCTTTTCTTTAATTTTTTGCGAAAGGGCTTATAGCCTAGCGGCGTTTGGTGTTATTGAGTGGTGCTCCCTCTTACGATTGTGGGTTCGCATTCCATTATGGACATTGGAGTAGATCTAGAAGTACGTTAAAAAAAATTCAATAGATTTTGTTTTTTTGCAATTTAAATATCGAGTTCTTGTCGTACTTATAAGATATAAAACTTTCATAACCTCTAATTGAACATTTTCCAGAAAAATGCTATATAAAGTTTTATTTTCAATAATATGGATAATAATAACATTTTAAAACGACATACAAATTATTTTGAATAAATCCCAAACATTTTATTAAATATGCATGCATAAAATTAAATTTCTCATAAACATTCCCTATATTGTATTTGTATACTAAACTCTATGGGATTTTATTTCTTAATTTTATATATCGAGACGCTTGATAATACACGTATATTAGATGAACTCTTGTGTTGAAATGAGATGTTGTGTCTTGAGTTATATTTGGGCTATAAAGTTAAAATGTTTTTACAAAGTTGAAAGTGAGCTTGGGCTCGACCCTGGACCAAGGACGGCGCAACCTATGGACGAGATAAATACATCTTGTGCTAACTTGAAGTTGCACTGGCCAAAAAGAAGATATGATCCTCTGTTTTAGTCGTTAGTTTAAATCCCCTCGAGGCTATTAAGGATCTCCTTGGCTATCAATAATTTGTTAAGTTGCACACTAGCTAACTCGAACAATCATGGTTAACCAAAGAAGGGTCATGTCCAAACACAATACTAAATGGTAGAGACTCCCTCTCATAGAGCTTGATCAGCCCATTACACTTGCATGGATCGAATATTTAAGTAGATAAAATATTTTTATTTTGCTTAGAATTTAATTAGTAATTTACCTTCTGTCTGTCTGGTTTTTTTTTTTTTTTTTTTTTGGCACTTCCTTACAATATTTTTCAAAGAAACATACCAAGCATCTCCTATTAATACTAATTAAGTAGCCTATTGATTTATAGATTTATATTTAACTCAAAGACTTTGACGAATCAATTACCACATAAACACACATTTTAAAAGAACCAAAGAAGATGACTTGATGTTATAGCAGACTGACTTTTTTTGTAATTTTTTTAACACATTTTAGTCTTAAAGGACTACTAGTGTAATTTTTTTGTTACAATTTCTTTCCCCAAATCTGACTTTTTACATCCACCACCCACAACATCCTTCCAACAACACCTCCTCCACACCTCCTCCTACACCAAATTCGCCTCGAATCTCTCACATATACTCCATACAGCGGAGAGAAACATAGATTGGTGGCAGTTGCGGCGGAAGACGGTGGTAACAGTGGTGACGGCGATCGGTGATTCATTGATGAAGAGTTTGACTTTGAAGCGGTGCATGTGTGGTAATAGCAGTAGCAGAAGAGAAAACAAGAAAATTAAAGGTTCATTGGCGACGCATTTATCGGTTCATCTAGGTCAAATCAGTTTCAAGCCACCGATTCATCTGAATAGTTGCAATCCTTCGCATTTTCGGAATATGATCTACGAAGAGGCTCGGAATCCATCGGAATATGTTATATCTAAGTCATTGTTTCCATTGGCAACGGTTTTAGATTTCGATACCGATGTCAATGTAGACGAGGAGGATTTCAACCTTAGTCAGATTTTTTCTGGTAATCTTTAAGTTTTTTATATGATTTGGAGCTAGCTTTTGATTTCTAGGGTTTATTAGTATATTAGGGAAAACGTCTAGAGAATTATATTGAAATGCAGCACGTTGATATATTTGAACCTCTCTGATGTGTTTCCCCTCCAGCGACGATCCCCCTCTCCGGTGACGCACGATCCCTCTAGATTTGCTTCTCTATCTCTCTCTCTTACACAGTCAGATCTGGAACCCCTCTCACTTTGGTTCTTCCCTTCAAATTTTCTTCTCTCTCTCTCTCTCTCTCAGACATAGATATTATATTATATTATATTTATTTATTTATTTATTATATATATGTAAATAATTATATACAACATCGTTTTTTTAGCTTTACTGTGTATATATATAGGGGCCGTATCCGTTACAAACCGATAGTTTGTACAAACTATACAAACCAATCTCAATCATTCATGTACATGATCAATGGTGTGGATTAATTAAGTTCCTAAATTTTCTCTTCTACATTTCAAAACTGCCTAAAAATTAGGAGATCAACAAAATCAAAGGAAATCAATGGTTAAGATTAGGTTTGTAAAGTTTGTACAAACTACTTGGTTTGTATTTGATACCTCCCCTATATATATATATATATATATATATACTGGTAGGTTAAAATGAGAACTGTTAAAAGAATGTGAAAAAGAGAAGTGATCTTAGCTGTTGATACGACTAAGATCAAGGTTGCGACTTTGACCAGTCAAAGTCGTGATCTTTGACTGGTCAAAATTTACAACTACGTACGCGCAAGATCGAGGTGTAATTTTGTAACGATTACAAATAAGCCGAAAATGCGTTCATGTATGAACCTGTGTGATTCATATATGAAACTGTGTAAATCATATTTTAACTATTTTTTACTGATTCATATATGAACTATACATTCATATATGAACCGATGTAATTCATTAACTGTTTTCTAACTATTTCATATATGAACTATACATTCATACAAACAGTCGACAATATGGACGGATTTAGAACTTTTTTCAAACAGCGACACCATTTAACTATAAAGAACATATATAAAAAAATTTCTACAAAATCTCTATTGGTCTATTGGTTGGTCCATTGCTTCTCAAAGGTGAAGTCTCAAGTTCAATTCTTGGTACAAGCATTTTTTTTTATAAACACTAAATCCGAAATTAAAAGCAAAAATCTTAAAAAATGTGTCTAATAGGACATGAACCCATGACCTCTTAGTTATAAGAGAAGTAACTAACCAACTCACCCAAAGAAAACTTATGTTTTTATTGTTGTTTCAAAATATATATGGTGGTACACGACAAATTGATACGGTAGCGTCGTAATTTTTTACACTACGATGGAGGGACGAAACGGTGGCCCGTGCCACCGTGTGCCCTTATATAGCTCTGTCCCTGGTCAACAAACAGGTTCATATATTAATTTCGTCATTCATATATGAATTACACGAGTTCATGTATGAACGTATAGTTTATATATGAATCAGTTAAAAACAGTTAGTAGGTGAATTACACAGGTTTATATGTGAACGTATATGTGAGTTACACAAGTTCATGTATGAACGCATAGTTCATATATGAATTAGTTAAAAGATAGCTAATGAATTATACAAGTTCATAATGAATGACGAAATTAATACATGAACCTCTTCTGTGTGCTACAATCTGTGCGATAAATTTTCTGATGCTTAGGGGTCAAAGCCGCAATTTTTGACCAGATGGATGGCTAAGATCGCTTCTCTATTTCACATTTTTACCACTTCTCATTTGTACATTTCCCTATATAATTGTTCAATACATATAGTTTTTCGACGTTGCTATAATTTGCTAGAATACATATAGTTTTTCGACGTTGTTCTTTAATATATATATATATATATATATATTGTTGCTATAATAATAGTTATTGGCTTTGGACCTTGTGTTTGATGATAGATAAGTTGTAATTTCTTCTAGATAATTGTATTATGTGGGTGTTGTTTGGATTGTGTTTGAGGATATAAAAAATGCCCCTTCCTAAACCTGCCTCATTGCCATTCCTACCCATGAAAAACATTTTCTTCCTTTTTAAGACCAATAAAATCCTATGTTTACAAACTTGAACAATTTAAAAATTTTTGTATCCCTATAAAACAAAAACTATGTAGGGAAACGATTTCATTTTATCTCTATCATATCTATTCTACAAACATAGTAATAAAAGCAGTAACGGACGACTCCTTAGATTTATTTGTGACCTTTTAAGAAGCGAAAGATGGATAATCTTATCAAATAGTACTTCATAAATAAATCACTGTATTAACTTCTATACAAAAATATTCTTGAAAATTGTGGTACTAACGTTATCTCTTGAAACCAACTTTCCACTAGTGTCTAGTGCATATGCTTATTGTTATTTTGAGTTATCATATTTTGACGTCTATTTTAGGGTAAACATTTCTTTATGCCAACAAGAAATGGATTTATAACCTCAATTATTTCCACAAAAGGTTACAAAAACTATTTGATAACATAAAAAGTGATGTGTGTGGTGAAGATGATTCCCCAAAAGAGCACACAAAGTGGTGAAGATGAAAGGTTTAATGCTAACCTCAAAACCCCATTCACCCCAATCCAAAAGCATCAATCAATCATCTCTAGCCACGTGGCATGGCGGGTAATCTTGATTGTGTGGCCAACAGCAATTCAAAAGATAATCCTTTCCCACCTTAAACTTTCAACCCTATAAGTCCATCTTCCATTGCTGAACTGCCTCATAGATCATTCTGCAATTCTATCTTCACTCCCACATAGTTCATCAATGGCGACCGCGGTCTCCACCATCGGAGCTGTCAACCGTGTTCCGGTAATATATCCTCTCTTTATCCCTTTATGCTTCTTGCTGTTCTTTCTTCTTCATGTTTCTTTAGAATATGGTCAAGAGGATGATGATCCATAGATTTTTGCATAATTTGGTTACAAACGGTCATGGGTATCGTTGATTTGCATGATTCAGACTTGATCTTCGTAGAATTCAAAAGAATTTGATATAATTGGGATGGCAAATTAACTTGAATAAACTGATATTTGGTTCATGGAATGAAATATTTTAAAATTTAAGGAATTTATTATTCATTGGCTTAACGAAGGAATTGAATTCCTACCTAAATGCATGGTCAATTCCAGCAAAGTTCGTTCCAATTTTTTCAAAGTCAAATTCTTTCGATAAATTGTGATTCCATCAAATTTTATTATGCGAACTAAGGTGAAAATTACTAATAAACTCATGGATCTCTAAGTGGGCATTTGCTTACTTGTTTTATTCTGATTCCTTTAAAGTCAAATTCCTTCGATAAATAAATTCTAATTTCAGCAATTCTTTCAAAGTCAAATTTCTTCGATAAATTCTAATTCTGTCAAATTCGATTCTACTAACCAAACGTGCCTAGGTTTTCCTACAAAAACTAAACTGAAAATTACTAGTAAGGTCATGGATCTCTAAGTGGGTATTTGCTAATTTGTTTTAGTTTATTGAAAATTACTAGTAATTTTTTATATATAGACTCTAGTTGTTTGAATTCAGTTGAAGAATTCTAGTTCTTTCATGGAGTTCCAAGTGGTATATGCTTATTAATTTTGTTGTTTGAATTCAGTTGAGCTTGAATGGAAGCAGTGGTAGTGGTGCAGTCCCAACCTCCAGCTTCTTTGGCAGCAGCTTAAAGAAGACAGTGAACTCAAGAGTGAGCACCAACAACAACAAGTCTTTCTCCTTCAAAGTGTTGGCGGCCGAGAAAGAGATAGAAGAAACGCAGCAAACCGATAAAGACAGATGGAAGGGACTCGCGTACGATATGTCCGATGATCAACAAGACATCACCCGAGGCAAGGGTATGGTCGATTCCCTCTTCCAAGCTCCCCAAGACGCCGGGACCCATTTTGCCGTCATGAGTTCGTACGAATACATCAGCACTGGTCTTCGCACGTAAGATTTCATCGAAAATCGCCTTTTTACGTTTTTTATCATGGATTTTTGAAATACTTAATGGTTTATATGTATATGTATATATAGGTACAATTTGGACAACAGCATGGGTGGATTCTACATTGCCCCTGCTTTTATGGACAAACTTGTTGTTCACATCACCAAGAACTTCATGACTTTGCCCAACATCAAGGTTTAATTAAATTTTGATTATAGATATGGAGTTTTTGGTTGTTGGTTAATTATAATTCAAGAAAAATAAATCAAAATTTGATTTTGATATTGATATTATAGGTTCCTTTGATTTTGGGTGTGTGGGGAGGAAAAGGTCAGGGAAAATCTTTCCAATGTGAACTTGTTTTTGCCAAGATGGGAATCACGTAAGTATTCCTTCTTCTTCCATATTTAATTTTTCTTTTTGTTGTTACTTTATTAGTTGTAAGTTGTAACATTGATAATAATAATTTTTTTTAATGACAAGTTAACGCAGACCAGTAATAGCAATAATCATTATTATTACTAGTTGCTAGAATATTTGTTAGAATATGTTTGACAATTTACTAGTTGCTTAATAAACTAAGTGATAAACTTTACATAGCCTAAAAAGACAACGATAAAATTGGTTTCATATGGCAACTAAAGTTTCTAACCGTCTTCTAGACCTATGGTAACACTTTTAGATAGAATATTTTATAGATTGATTTTGTAAACTCAAATCCTATGAAATATTTTAGAGTAAATTACAGAGTTAATCCTAATGGGTTGTTGATTCTTAAGGAATCCGTCCCTAGGATTTACTTATTGTAATACGGATTTGATATTTGTGGTATGCATTTTCCGTTGAATTTTGGTCTTTCGACCTAATGACCATATACAAGGTCCATTAAAATCAAGGGCATAAGGGTCTTTTTGTATTGTCATTAAAAAATTTAAACACTAATCAAATAACCTTTTTAAATCAGGAAGAAAAAGTATTATTATAACTTGAAGGGTTAAATAAAAACATTGATACCACTTATCCGACAATATCAATTGGAGGTGTGCACGGTTTGGTCAAAATCGGATAAAAGCGGGTCAAATCGGTTTGGGTCATTCTTATGCAATTTTAGTACTACCTTCGTCCCAAAATTATTGTCCAGTTTTGACTTTTGGAAGTCTTTCTTTGTCGACTTTGACCTAAAATATTTTTGTTTGTGTTATATAATACTTGATGAAAATTATATCAGTGAAGATACATTAAAAACATAACACATTCATATATTTTGCATCAAGTATTATATAACACAAACAAAAATATTTTAGGTCAAAGTCGAGAAAGACAGACTTTCAAAAGTCAAAACTGGACAATAATTTTGGGACGGAGGGTATTTTGAATTTTGATAAAAGCGAGTCAAACATGCCAAACCAAACCGGTCGATACTAACTAATTCGATAATTCCATTCCAGGCCCATTATGATGAGTGCCGGAGAATTAGAAAGTGGGAACGCCGGAGAACCAGCCAAGCTCATCAGGCAAAGGTACCGTGAAGCTGCAGACATCATCAAGAAGGGTAAAATGTGTTGCCTCTTCATCAACGATCTCGACGCCGGTGCCGGAAGAATGGGCGGAACCACCCAATACACCGTCAACAACCAGATGGTTAACGCCACCCTCATGAACATCGCCGATAACCCAACCAACGTCCAGCTCCCCGGTATGTACAACAAGGAAGACAACCCCCGTGTCCCCATCATCGTCACCGGTAACGATTTCTCGACCCTCTACGCTCCCCTCATCCGTGACGGACGTATGGAGAAGTTCTACTGGGCTCCCACCCGAGAAGACCGTATCGGTGTCTGCACCGGTATCTTCCGAAGCGATGGTATCACTGGCGACGAGGTTGCCAAAGTTGTCGACACTTTCCCAGGCCAATCCATAGGTATGTATTATAGAATAAGACTCGGGATCATGTGTGAAACTGGATTATTACACTTGAAACTTTATAGCAAAACAATCGCCTTCACAACATTTTTACTTGAAGGATTTGGATATTTTTTTATATTCATGATGTTTTGCTATAAAGTTTCAAGTATAAAAATATGATCTTACAGGTATCACGAAAAACGAAAACAGGTTAGTCTCATATGAACCCAACCATATATATTGACTGGGAGCATGTGAGACCTACCTGTTTTCGTTAGACCTGTAAGACCACATTTTTGCACATGAAACTTCACTGAAAAACACTCTGTTGTGAAGATTCGGATTTCTTTTACCTTTACAACGTCTTGGTGTGAAGTTTCAATTGTAAAAATGTGATCTCATAGATCTCACGAAAACATGTTGGTCTTACGTGAACCCAACCCCATATATATGTATTGACATCTCTACATACATATACATACACATATATATAGCAAGAGTTTGAAATACAAATCTTGCAATTGTTACAAGCCATACATGAATATAATATATATGATTGTGCAGATTTCTTTGGAGCATTGAGGGCTAGAGTGTACGACGACGCAGTGAGGGAGTGGATTTCAGGTGTCGGAGTGGAAGGCATTGGAAAGAGGCTTGTGAACTCGAAGGAAGGACCACCAACATTCGAGCAACCCAAGATAACGGTTGACAAACTCCTGGAGTACGGGTACATGTTGGTTAAGGAACAGGAGAATGTGAAGAGAGTGCAATTGGCCGATACCTATTTGGCGACTGCGGCACTTGGGGATGCTAACCAGGATTCCATTAAGAGTGGATCTTTCTACGGTACTTACCTCAATTCATATATAGACCTCGGATCTTATGAAAACAAACTGTTTTCGTAAGACCACATAAATAAAATTAGACCTTCACAGCAAAGCACCTTGAATATAAACCTATACTCACCGGTGTTTCTGCTGTGAAGGTTAGGTATTTTTTATACCTTCACAATGTTTTGCTGTGAAGTTTAAGTACTATTTTATGGTCTCATGAGTCTCAAGACGTACAACAACTTGGTCTCACGTGAGCCTTATTATAAAGATATCTTTGATCTAATTAATTTTGGTTGATGATGTGATTGGGTGCAGGCAAAGCGGCCCAACAGGTTCAGGTTCCGGTTCCAGAAGGGTGCACAGACCCTGGTGCCGAAAACTTCGACCCAACGGCTAGGAGTGACGATGGAAGTTGCACTTATTCTTTCTAAGTTTAGATATTGTTAAATGAAGAAGAACAAGTATTTCTCTATTAAGGATGTCAAACAGTTCTATTTCTATGGATTGTTGTTACATTTCTAATTTTGTTTCATGATTATTATCAAATGAATAAGTTATTTCGGAGTAAAAAAGTTTGTTTATGGACGTTTACACGGTATTTGAAACTTTTGTCTCAATGGTTTTTATACATATATATCTGGTAATTTAATAAGCAATACAAATACAAAAAAATCATAAGATTTAAGATCTTATACAGCGAATAAACTATAATAAATAATATTATACACTAGACTAGAGATGGCCAAATAAGCCCGGTCCGACCGGTTACGGACGGTTAACCGAGCCCGGGACCGAAATAAGCCCGGTTTTTTAAGGCCCGCCGAAGCCCGGTTAAGGCCCGCTAGGCCTTGTCCGGTTACAAATTTGAACAAAAAACAAGGCCCGGTTAAGCCCAGGACCGGTTAAGGCAAGGCCCTGGCCCAGACCCTGTTAAGCCCGGCCCGTTTTAGTGTATTTGTTTTATATGTTTTAGTGGTTTAAAATAAGTTTGTTTATAAAATAAATGTAGTTTATAAGTTTATATTATAATTTAAATATATATACTTTTATATTATAATTTACATTAATTTATAATATAAGTTATCTTTAGGATATAAAATTAGTTTATAAACTAATTGTAGTATTATTATATGTTAAAAACCCAAAAAGAACCGATCCTAAGAAAGCCCGGTTATAAGTCCGGTTACCAATAACCGGTTAAATGGTCCAGAGACCGGTTATGGTATTTTTCCCCTAAGCCTGGCCTGGCCCGGGCCCGGTTAAAGAAAGCCAGGCCTAAAAAACACTGTTGAGGTCTGGTCCTTGGGAGGCCCGATTAAAGCCCGTCCGAGCCCGGTATTTGGCCATCTCTACACTAGACATAAACAAAATTGTTTACATGCTCAATCAAATTTTTGTGTTGAACGGATTTTAAATATACCATAAAATTGTTATTATAGTTCACCAAATAGAATATATGTATATAATCATTTATATACTTAGTAAGAGATAAAAGATGAGGAAAAGTTTAGAATCAAAGTACAAAAATATTCCAAACTTATATATATTAGGATTTAAATCAAACCACACTTGCTTATTATGTGTAGTTGATAGCAGGGTCTCCAATCTCCATGTTATAATCTTCTTCTATCATAGAAATTGAAGAAGTGAAGAGTTTACGTGAAATTATGAAAATGTTTTAAGAAGATCTTGAAAACACACTTGATATTTAATTTGAAAATATAAGATACTTGTAACTAACTATGATAAAAATAATGCATGCAACCTGATATATAACAAATATAGTAAATACTAACAACAACAAAAGCGGTTGTACCGAAAACGTATAACAAAAACCCACATGTAACCAAGCATTAGGACTAGATCCCAAAGTCTAGCTATGTTGAGCCAATGCTATACTATGTGTTGATTCCATACAACTAAGGGGTGGTATTAAATCAATCAAGGATGCACAAAAATCGTATAACCCAACAATCATTGAGAAGTGTCCATGAACAACGGAGGTGTCGACGGATACTAAGGTTGCTAAGGTTAGATAAAGAATCCAATCAAATTGTATATATCTATTTGTAATTTAGTTTATGCAAAAGTTAATACAAGATAATTCAAAATTTAAAACCAAAATATGTTGTTTTCAAATTAAACTTTAATAAATAAATAAATTTAAATAGTTGGTATGATACTAATACTACCAACCAATCATATTAAAACTATATTTAGTAAATTATAGAGAGAGAGATGAGAGAGAGAGAGAGTGTGTAGAGAGAGAGAGCGGGGATGGGAATGGGTTCCGATTACTTCGTCGGAAAAGGTAAGATCGAGAGGGAGAGATTGCAAGTTTGAGAGGAGAGATCCGGGGCTCTGGAGTAGGAATAGATATAGGGGAGGGCAGCAGTTCCGTTCAACCTTAGGACCTAGATTCCCGAAGGAAACCTCGTTGCTCTTCTACAATTTCCCAAGAAGTTGGGGTGTTTCTGATTTGTGGAGGCTTTTCAAACGTTATGGTGTAGTTTCAGACATATATATGGCGTTTAAGAGGCTGAGAAATGGAGAGAAATTCGGGTTCGTAAGATTTAGGGGTGTAGCTGATGAAAAGTTATTGGAAGAAAGGTTAAAGAAAATTTGGTTTGGAGATTTCAATTTGAGAGTGCATCTGGCAAATAAGTTTGGGAGGGGATATGGAGTACCAGTTACAAGGAATATCTCTCGACCTAATGTCGAGAGAGTGCCACCAAGGATGTCGTCGAGTGATGTGCGGTCTTACGTCGATGTGGTGAAAGGTGCAAATTTGGGTGGTTTTCAAGCTAAAAGTTCTAAGGATGGAGACGAGATTGAGAATAAAACCGATTTAAAGGGGCCTAATCTGGGAAGTTGGGAGGCGGAAGCGGATGTTTTGGAGTACCTGCAGCGATGCGTTGTTGGATCAGTAACTAGAATGGAACATGTTGATTCAATTCAGGCTCTAATCAGTTCAGGAACGCTAGAGAGTTGCGAAATCAAAATGTTTGGGGGAAGTGACATCCTTATAAAATTCGAGTCCAAAGATGCTGCGGAGAAGGTGATCAAGAACAAAGTCCATGGTATTCATTTTTGGGCTAAAGACCTTCGCCTTTGGTCCCAAGGCTATAGAGCCTCGAATAGACTGGTTTGGCTTCGTATAGTGGGACTTCCTCTTCATATTTGGAAGGTCGACGCCTTTAAAGAAATCGCCAGTGGTTGGGGGTCGGTGGTAACTACCATCAATTGTGACCTAGAAAATAGCCCTAATTTGATGTGGGGAAAGGTGTTAATCAACACCAGTTTGAAATCGACGATAAACGAAATAAAAAGCGTCAAGGTTGGAGGTCTTTTTTATGTTATAAAAGTGGAAGAAGAAGATGGAGTTGGGTTAGAAAGTCAGATCAGAAACTATCATCATCAAATTGCGGGGGAAGAAGATGAAGAAAAGAAGCTTATCTCATCGTCATCGGATTGGTCGGAAGAGGAAGCTGGGAGTGAGGAGGAAGGTTCGATAAAAGAAAGCTTCTTGAAGACCCCAATCGTAAAAGGATCTGCAGATTGTGAAGAAAGAAACATCATAGGAGGTGGTCAAGGGGTATCAGAGTGGATTTCTCGTTCTGGTGGTAGTAATCAGGAACAGCCGGTGAGAGAAGCGGTGGCCGGAGGTGCCTCGTCGGATCGAATTCCGATCACCGGAGATCACGTGGAAAATGAGCAGCCGTTGGAGAGAGCAGACATAATCATCACACCATCTGATAGGGTTGAAATTTCCAAGACAAATCCAATTACTAATGTGGAGCGTGAAACTACTCTTGGGTCTGATAATTCATTTGGGCCTCAAGGTTGTGGAAATTCAACTTTTGGAATTCATGGTGGGCCTCCAACAGGAAACGTGTTTGATACTATTCCACCTCAAAGTGGATCCATTAATAAAAGCCCAAATTCACATAATCTATTGACCCAAAAGTCAAAACAATCAGACTTTTTACAGAATGGAAAATCAAAAACGAATCAGTTGAAAAAAGGAGAGGTAAGAGCTATTAAAAGCAAATCGATTTCTGTAGGAGTACAAAGAAACAAAATTCGACTTTCGGAGAAACCGGGTTTTGGAAGAGGTAGAGCAAGCATCCACTATTTCAAGCAGATGGCTCGATCAAACGCCAAAAAGGTGTCGAAGTCCAAGCAAAGCAAAAGAAAATCAAAATCGTCAGGGGATCTGAATTCCTCTGAAAACGTTGTGTCAATTTCATCAGAACTGAAGGGTGATGGTTTGTCGGAAAATATCGAGGAATTCGGGTCGGAAATTGGAGTGGTCTGGAAGGAAGCTGGGGGCCTTACAGAGAATTGTTAGGGTTGTGTTAATTCAGGTAAAGTCGTTCCCTCTTGTTCTCAATGAAAATAATCTCTTTGAATATCAGAGGCTTAGGTAATCAAATTAAAAAAGAGTGGATAAAGGAGATTTGCAAAAAAGAATCGCCATGTCTAGTAGGGATTCAAGAAACAAAACTTAAAGAAATTTCAGTTCAATCAGTTTCGTCTTTGTGGGGGGTAAACGATGGAGATTTTGATTTTTGTGAAGCAATGGGGAATTCTGGAGGTTTATTAACTATTTGGAACAAAAACGTGTTTCATGGCCAATTTGTTGTTAAGGACAAGAATTTCTTAGCGGTTATCGGAAAATGGGAAAAGGAAGATGGCTTGATAGGGTATGTTAATGTGTATGGACCGAATGACCAAAGAGAGCGGGTGGCTCTATGGTCAAAATTGGACAGCCTTTGTGACAAAGAAGAGGTGAGTTGGTTGTTTTTTGGTGACTTTAATGAGGTTCGTGACCCGCAAGAGAGACTAAACTCAGTGGTCTCAAAAAAAGGAATGGAGGATTTCAACAACTTCATTGGGAGGAACAAGTTGGAGGAAATTGGCTTGGGGGGGGGGGGGGGACAAATTCACAAGGATAAGCGATGATGGTCGTAAGTTTAGCAAATTGGATAGGTTCGTTGTATCTACATCTTTTGGGGACCGTTGGAAGCATCTTAGTGCAAGAACGTTGGAAAGGAAATGGTCGGATCACGCACCAATCTTATTAAGGGATAAGTTGGATAACTTTGGTCCAATTCCGTTTAAATTTTACGATATTTGGCTAAAGGAAGATTCGGTAGCTACTTTGGTAAATGAGGTTTGGCAAGAAAGACCTATTTCATCACGGCCGGATTGCATTTTTCGGGACAAGCTAAAGAGACTAAAAAATGCTCTAAAAGTGTGGCGAAAAGGAGGTTGGGGGGAAATCGACAAAGAGGTGGCATTAATTAGCAAGGCAAGAAGTGAGAGAGTGGGAAGTTAAAAAAGATGTGAGTAATTTAGACGACTCGGACCGAGAAAAATGGGTTGAAGCTCGCAAAAAATGGAAGGAATTGGAAGAAAAGCATGTTGCCATGGCTAGACAAAGAGCAAAACTCAAATGGGCAAAGGAAGGGGATGAGAACACCAAACTTTTTCATGTGGCTAGCAAACTCCGAGAGAGACGGAACCGAATCCAAGGGATAAATATCCAAGGCACATGGTCGGAAAAGCCGGAAGAAATCAAAAAGTTTGTGTTCGAGTTTTTCAAGAAGAAATTTTCAAAGCAAAATAACTTGAGAGCCGAGTTGAGGACGAATAGATTAAAGAGGATTTCGGAGGAGGAAGCTTTAATGTTAGAAAGAAGATTCACGGAAGAGGAGGTGTGGAATGCGTTGAATGATTGTGGCAACAATAAATCTCCGGGCCCGGACGGCTTCACAACGGGCTTCCTAAAGAAGTTTTGGGGAATCATCAAAGGAGACTTGATGGCGGCATTGGATTGGTTTTGGGAGAAGGAGGATCTTAGTAGCGGATGTAACTCCTCTTTCGTTACTTTAATACCAAAAAATACAAGCCCTATTGGACTAAATGATTTTAGACCAATTAGTCTAGTAGGGATTTTGTATAAGGTATTAACCAAAGTTCTAGCGGAACGGTTGAAGGCGGTGTTGGAAAACGTGATTAGTAACGTCCAAAGTGCCTTTCTAAAAGGTAGGTCAATTCTAGATGGTGTTCTTGTTGCGAATGAGGCGGTATCCTACCTAAAAAGTTCGAGGAAGAAAGGCTTGATTTTTAAAGTCGACTTTGAAAAGGCCTACGATTCGGTTAGTTGGGAGTTCCTCTTGGATTTGCTAGAAAAAATGGGATTTCGGCGAAAATGGCGGAATTGGGTGGGGTCATGTCTAAGATCCTCAACAATTTCAATTTTGGTGAACGGGTCCCCGACCGAAGAATTTTCAATGGAAAAGGGTATCCGCCAAGGTGACCCGATGGCACCTTTTCTCTTCCTTGTAGTAGCCGAAGGTCTTCATATAATGGTGGAAGGAGCTATCGAGAAAGGCCTCTATAAGGGGCTAAAGGTGGGTAGTGGAGGTGTAGTTTTCTCACACCTCCAATACGCGGATGACGTTGTATTCTTTGGAGAATGGGGATCGGAGAATATTGTTAACCTTATAAAGCTTTTGAAGTGCTTTCACGAGGTATCCGGCTTGAAGGTCAATATCAATAAATGTAACATTTTTGGCATCGGCGTTCCGAATGAGGAAGTTCTAGGTTGGGCAAGAGTAGTCGGTTGTGGTAGTGGATCGTTACCTTTTACTTATCTCGGACTACCGGTGGGAGCTTCAATGAAAAAAGTTTCACATTGGGAAAAGGTAATCATCAAGTTTAAGAACAAACTATCGAGTTGGAAAGCAAAGTGGTTATCCTTCGGTGGTCGACTTTCTTTGGTTAAATCGGTTCTTAGTAGCTTGCCCCTATATTATTTTTCCTTGTTCCATGCCCGGTGAGTGTGATTAATTCGTTAGAGAGAGAGAAAAAAATTTTCTTTTGGGGAGGAGGGGGGTGTACGGGGGGTAGTGAGGAACCAAAGAGAGGTCGAGCTTGGGTTAAATGGGAAAAAGTCCTTGAGTCTTTTGAGAGTGGTGGTCTCAATGTAGGTGGGCTTAGAGAAATGAATTGGAGCCTAATCGGGAAGTGGTGGTGGCATTTCTTTAAGGAAAGGGGTTCTCTTTGGCGTTCTATTATACAAAGTATCTATGGCGAAAAAGGCGGGCTTGAGTTGGGGTTCGGGGGAGAGGGTAGAGGGAGCTCGGTGTGGAGATCCATCATTAATATGGGTAGAGTTATAGACGGGGTGGGGTGTAATTTCTCGAGATCGTTTGGTAAGATTGTTGGGAATGGGGTGTAGCACAAAATTTTGGGAGGATCGATGGGTAGGAGGGGAGGTATTAAAGGAGAGATTCCCAAGGCTCTATAACCTCGAGTCTAGTAAGGGAGCGTTAGTGTCGGATAGAGGTAGTATGGTGGGTTCGGAGTGGGTGTGGGAGTGGAATTGGAGGAGATTGCCATTTGGGAGAGAGTGAGTGAATTTGAGGAGATGTTAAAGTGGGTAGAGAATTTCAAACCGGGTTCGGCTTGGGACGATAAGTTTGTATGGATGTTGGATCCGCAAGGTGGTTTTTCGGTTAAAGCGCTTAGGACCATATTAGGGGAGAAGAGATCGAGGTCGAGTGAGGGACGCGGTAGAGGAGAACCTACGAGATGGGTAAAGTCAATTCCGTCAAAGATTAATGTGTTCTTTTGGAAAGCTAAGCTCGGAAGGCTTCCGTGCCGTTTCCTATTGGACAAATTTGGAATCGATTTGGATTCCATTCTTTGTCCGCGGTGCAATAAAGAGGTAGAATCGGTTCATCACGCATTGTTTTCGTGTGAGAAGGTAAGAAATTTGTGGTCTCTAGTGGGGAGATGGTGGAACCTAGATGTTTCATCCATAGCCTCGCTAGATGATCTTCTGTCACTAGCGGTGAGATGCGATCTGAACTCTAAGGTCGTGGCTGTGTGGGAGGCAACTATCCGTTGTATTGCGTATATGGTCTGGACAGATAGGAACAAGAGAGTTTTCAACCATCTAAGTGGAGACCTTTGCAATAGTCTGGTTTCGTTTCAAAGAAGGATTTTTGAATGGTTATCGCAGCGAAATAAGGATTTTCACAAAGATTGGAGATTGTGGCTTTCGAATCCGCTGATTTCGTAGGAGGATCAGAAGCTGGATACACTGTTATGAAGAAATCGGGGTTGATGAGAGTTGCTGAAATTGGAAAATCTCGTTTTGTGCTTCTTCTTGGTGCTGCACTGTTGGTGTTTTCAATTTGGAGTTTGGGTAGGTAGGTGCTATCTGTTTATTGGGCTTAACTCTCTTAAGCCTTTTGTCCTGTAGTTAGGTGTTTTTATTCGGGCTACTACTTCTGTTTTCTGCTATGGGTGGTATTTATTTTTGTTGACCCTTTGTTTGGTTGTGGGTTTTTTTTTTTGGTAATAAAATTTGCTGATTCAAAAAAAAAAAATCATATTAAAACTCATTGATTTCTCTTGATACAAAATTGCTACCCTAAAACATGTCAGGGACGGACCTGAAGAGGTGTCCACGGTGGCACGGGCCACCGTATCATTCCTCCGTCACAGTGTAAAAAAATATAGGTGCCACTGTACTAATTTCTTCTGTGCCACCATATATATTTTGAAACTGCAATAATAATACAAACTCTCCTTAGCTTAGTTGGTTAGCTCCTTGCTTTGCATAGGGAAGGTCATGGGTTCAAGCCTAGTTAGATACATTTTCTAGTTTTTTAGCTTTTAATATAATATTTATTATGTTTCTAAAAAATAAAGTTGTTAACAAGAGTTGAACCCTCAACCTCCAAGAAAATTAAACACTTCTTTACCACTAGGCTATTAATAACATTTGATAGCATTTTTGCATACTTTAATTTAATTACGTTTCTTGTGAATTCATTTTTATTTTCTATAATTCCCTTTTTCAACTTTTGTTTTTTCATAACACTTATTAATCTTAGATAAATAAAATTAATCATATTCGATGTTTTTTCTTGTAAATCCAATCTAAAAACTAACTGTATCTAGATATTTAAAAATATGATACAAGTATTATATTTTTCTAATGTTTTAAGACAAATTAAACATGTTACGTGGTTGTATATAATTAGTTCAAGCATAACTATCATTGTATATAACGTCTCTAAAGTTTAATTTATTTTTGATGTTTCATTATGGTATTATATAATTATAAGATATGTATTACAAAAAAGATATTGTTATTCAGTAATATTAACAAGTATTGATTTTTAAAAATAATATGGTTTTATTTCTTATAGTTTTAAATAGTGGTGACAAAAACCGTAGGACTAGCCCTGACAAGACTCGAACACACGATCCTTCGTTTAAAAGCAAGAAACAAACCACTAAACCAATATAGACTTTGTAAAAAATATTTTTATATGTATATTTCTTATAGTCAAGTGGTGCCACCGTTTGAAAATTTCTCTAGGTCCGTCCCTGAAACATGTCATTCATAAAAAGTCCAACTTATGATGGAAATTCAAAATTATGTATTTAATAGTCGTTATATTCATTACCAAAATAATATTTAAATTTAATAACAAAAACTTAAATTTTGGACGAAAAAAAGTGAAAAGTTTCAAACTCATCCAACGTTCGGTCAAAGGCTCTCAAAGCACCTTCCGCTTTGGCTTCCTCCACTAAAAACATGCCACGTGTCCATTCATCACAACTCACATTCATAGAGTATCTTCTCTATCACTCCGCTTTCCTTCCATTCCATCTAATTTTTCCCCAAATTGATTCACCAAAAAGATTCCATTGCCGCTGATTATACTTCATAGTTTCAAAATTCAACCTTCATTTCTTCAGTTTTTGCCCTCCAATTGCTCAATTGAAGCTTCTTTTCCTCCAATTTATCGGTTTCTGTTTTTAGGGTTCGTCTTTTTACACCCAATTCGTCGATCAAGATTCAATTCTTTGAAGAAACCATTCAATTTTGGTTGAATTATGTTTCTTCAGGTTCGATTTTGTTTTCCCCCAAATCAATTTTGATTTTCATCCAAGAAAAGCTCCAAAATTTGAGGTTTTTCTTTTTCCCCAAAGTTTCTTATTATTTCTTTCTTCAGATCTGTTCACAGATTTTAGATGTCAATCGCCGGCGATTCACCACCGGCGTCCTACTGGTGCTATAGATGCAATCGATTCGTAACAATTTTGAACAATTCACAACCACAAGATTCGATCTTAATATGCCCCGATTGCAACGGCGGATTCGTAGAGGAGATTGATGGATCGATGTTACCGGAATCAGTTCGCCGTCGTTTTCCGGCGGCCGCGATGTACATGGCTGCCGATGAGCAAAACCCTAACCCTAACCCTAACACGCCGGTGCTCCGGCGGGCGAGACGAAACACGGGTGACCGGTCACCGTTTAACCCGGTCATCGTTCTTCGTGGACCGGAAGCGTCTGATGTAAGTGGTAATGGAGTTGGAGGAGGGTTTGAGTTGTATTATGATGATGGAAGTGGGTCGGGTTTGAGGCCGTTGCCTGCGAGTATGTCGGAGTTTTTGTTGGGGTCGGGGTTTGATCGGTTTTTGGATCAGTTGTCTCAGATTGAAGTGAATGGATTGGGGAGGATTGATAGCAATCCGCCGGCGTCGAAGGCTGCGATTGAGTCGATGCCTACGGTCGAGATTCGAGACGATCACGTCTCGGTGGAATCCCATTGTGCGGTTTGTAAAGAGGCGTTTGAGTTGGGAAAGGAAGCGAGAGAGATGCCGTGTCGGCATCTGTACCATTCGGATTGCATCCTGCCGTGGCTGGCGTTGCGTAACTCGTGCCCAGTGTGCCGCCATGAACTGCCGCTGCCGCCGGACGATCGAGATTCGGTTGCGGAACCCGATGGAGTTCGAAGCGGTAATGTTCAAGGGAGCAACGAAGAAGAGGCGGTTGGGTTGACGATATGGAGGCTGCCGGGTGGTGGGTTTGCGGTTGGGAGGTTTTCCGGCGGGAGGAGAGGCGGGGAGAGGGAGTTTCCGGTGGTTTTTACGGAAATGGATGGCGGGTTCAACAACAACAACAACAACGGTGGTGCTCCAAGGAGGATTTCATGGGGTTCGAGAGGTAATGCCACTAGAGAGAGTGGTCGGTTTAGGCGGGTTTTGCACAGTTTGTTTTCTTGCTTCAGTGGTGGTAGCCGTGGTGGTGGGAGGGCGGCGGTGGCGGTTTCTGGTGGTTCTTCACGGAATCAGAGGGTTTGGGGATTTGATGCTGCAATCCATGGGTATAGGAGACGATTTTGAATCGAATGATAATCGATTTGAGGGCTAAATTGGCTGTAAATATGCTTAGTGATGAAGAAGAATTTGGCATGGAGATGAGAAGGTGGTCCATTTGAATTCCTAAATGACCTGAAAATTTTGCTAATTTTGTTTACATAAACTGTACTTTGGTTAATCTGTTTGTGATCGTTTTATCGGAGACTAGTTAAAACTTTTATCATCCGTCTATCGAGCATCGTTTGATCGATCTAACGATATAAGCTTCTGAGCTTTTATAAGTTAATTTAGTAGCAAGGTCTTGGGTCCAGCTGACCAAATTTGGACCATTTTGATTAGACAGTTTTAGTTTTATGTGATTTTACTTGTATAGTTTGAGAGCAAACATGTCTTTTAACACTCTGATGCATTTTTCAGAGGCCTAAGGAAAATGAAGATTTGCAAGAAGATAATACAAAAGAAGACCCCAAGTATTTTATGGTAGACATGAAGTATATTTGGCATAAGCACACCTATATTTAATTGTTAAGTAACTTATTTTAAATATATAATAGTTATATAATTATTATATGATAATTATATGCAATAAATGAACTCTTACATTTTCATTCACTTTTGGTGAGGTATCAACACTTTCCAAGTACTTTATAGACAAGGGTATAGACATGAAGCATATGCTTGTCATATATATACCATACATTTGACTGTGTATCTTCTTCTAAGGGACTGTTTGAAAGGAGCTTAAAAAAGACTTATAGCTTATTCGGTCAACTCTGCTTACTGTTTGATAATGACTTAATGATATAGAAAGTGGCTTATTCAGTAATTTTATAAGAGAATGCTTTAAACTTTAAGCCATGTTTTTTTTCTTCTTAACATGTCCTAAATTAAAAGGCACGCTTTTGCCATATAAGAAAAACCCCTTGTAAAACGAAAACTTCATATCTATATGTACAAGTTAATCCAAATAGAGAGTTATATCCATAAATGATTTAGGGATTGTTTATCAAATTTTCTATTAAATCCCATATGTATAAATTTTTATATCTGGCTAAAAGCGTGTTGTTTACTTTTCTTTTTCTTAATCAACACCGTGAATGATAGAAAATATTGTTTTACTCCTGTGTACAGAAATGGTGTGCACTCTCATAATTCAGAAGATAAACGTTGACATAATAACTTTTAACTCGATAACAACCAATTCATCATTCGCATTGATCAATTTAGTAATGTAGCAAAAAAACATTCTTTAAACCCAACTCCTGCCAAACATTGTCTTTATGGCTTTGATCCATCAATAGTCCATTAAGCTTCAACATCTCCATTGATCCATCAACATTTATGCTCCATTGATTAGTGAACATCTTCAAGTGAACAAATATGCTCCATATTCACCAACACATATGCCTACAACAGTTTGCAATGAATTTTGCAAAGGCTGCCTTTCTAAACTCAATATGTTGATGGGTTTGATTAAACCTTGCCGGGTCAAAGATGTTGACGGGTTCAATTAAGGTTTTGTTCTCGATGATGCAGGGGAATCAAAGTCGAGAGAGGTGAGGAGGGAATATGAGTCAAGAGTGTTGACAGAGATAGGTTTTGTTATCGGTGATGCAGGGCGTCATTGGGGAGAAATGAAGGAACAAGCAAACGTAACCGAGGGAACGGGGTCATTGGCGAAGGTAGAAGAGAGGGTGACTTGAGGTGTCATCGGCAGGGCCGTTCCTAGAGTTTTGGATGCCCAGTGCATGAATAAAAAATTATGCCCCTATATCTATCATGAAACAATGAACTATACGAGTTTTTAAAAGGTTTGGAACCTAACCAAGCTATGTGACTCATCCCTATGCCGATTTTTATTAACTAAACAAATAGTACAAAGGGGGACATATGAACCAAAACCTCAAATTACAAAATATAAACATAAGTCACCTAAAAGATGTTTCCATGCATAAAAGGATAAAAAACAAGAAAAACTGTAATTGGTTTTAACTAAAATGGTAAATAACTAGATTTATAAATGTTAAGACTAATAAAAAAGTAAGGTCAATGAAGTTGATTAAAAAAAAACAGCAAGTGCAACGGTGCAAAAGACAACAAATGACTAAATCCTAAATTCCTAAGCACATGCTGCAAAGCAATTTAAATATGCAATCTGCCAATTTCTCAAATCCTTTAATTGATGCAAAAGTAAATAACGTAAATGGAATAATGAAGAATTCCACTAAATCAAATCAACTAATTAACAATGTAACATAATACCATACTTTGGGAATTGTATAGAGCTCCAAACTCATAAATTATTAAAACTAATTACCTATACTAATAACATTATATAGAAATTTGATGCCCCTTGGGTTTTGATTCCCTGTGCGATCGCACGGGCTGCACGGCCCAGGGCCGGGCCTGGTCATCGGTCTCCAAGAAAGAGAGTAACGTGAAGAGAGGTCTCCAAGAAAAATTAACTAGGGTTCTATTGAGAGAGAGTGACGTGAAGAGAGTAGGGTAGGGATTTTGTGTTGTCAAAAAAGCTAACCAAATTTTCATCAAGCCGCAAGTAAACATCTCAAAATGTTTGTGTAAATAAACACAATCAAATATTAAGCTCATTTACTAGAAAAGTAAACACCCTTTTAATAATAATAATTAAAAAAACAAAAAGAACAAGCAAACAACCCCAAGTAAGTTATAGATAATAATGGTATAGATATCCTATGCTATATTCTCTTATTAAGTACTCTTCTAATCAATCTTTAATTTTGCATTTGCAACAAAAAGTTTAGTATAATGGTTTTAAATAGTTTTCTTAAGTGAGCAACTATCAATGCTAACATATTTAGCAATAAGCCATCATCACAATATATACCAATAGCCTTATTATTTATATTCAAATAACAGTGACATTTTCAACAAATCATAACCAAATGAATTGTTTTTGCACTTTTGTTCTTATTATTTATAGTCATTCACGTCAAAATCATATTTGAAATATTTGAAGGGTAATAGTGTTATACCAATTAGGAAGATCAGGCATTACGGTTGTGTTAGATATTTATTTTGATACATATATGTTATATAAATGTTTTAATACATGATGATATTTTTGAAATGTTGTTTTGGTAAGTTTACCTTACATGAGACAAGGTTATACATATAATACATATTATAATAAAGACATATTACATATGTGACATGAAATGGTTTATGCATGTAAAAGTATGCCATGTTTAATTCCCGACGGGTATAAGAAATGAGGACATCTTGCAAAGGGACCTCTGAGGGAAGATCCTTTGCGAAACCCCAAAAATCTAGGATCTTGTTGAGAATGGCTGACATAATTACACATATGAGATCTCGCACTAAAAAATTGTGATGTTTCACATAAGCGGTTTATATGTTATTGTTATGCACTGTTATGAAAAATGGTGATTATTATTTATGCACTTAAATGATATGTTTATGAGAAATAGTTTTTTCAAAAAACCATAACTGCTCACTACACTAAGCTTAAATCTTACATATTTCATATATATATATATATATATATTTCAGGTAAGACCAAAGTAAAACATGATGGGATCAAGTTGTGGGAATAGGTGTCACAAAAAGGCCAAAAGTTGAGATAGCAACAAGTAACAAGCCCAAACCAAACATTTTGATTACCAAAAAAACCATATTAGCCATAATCGTATTTTAAAACAAGTTTTGAACGACCATGAAATTAAAAATATGCTAAACTGATGACTGATCAAAGAAGGCTAAAACAACAGAAATTAAGTAACAAAAACATCTGATCTTTAGAATTTGAACAAGTTCATTATTTCTTAGATCTAGATCACATAGAAATCTCGGAAACAAATGTGAACATCATATGGAACAAGAAGAAACTTACGTTAGGAACAAATTCAAGCATCTAAGTTAACTAATGATTCCGCCAAGCGAACCAAATACAATGGAAATCGATGAAAACTAATAGGTTTTATACTTCACTTTCAAAATGGAAATCGATGAAAACCAAATTCGAACCAAAATCTTGCTAAATAGGAAGAAAAAAACATTAATGCGCCTATAGATGCATGTTCAATTCAATCGTCAGTTATTGGGTTTTTAGCATTTGGGTTATTGGGTTTTTATGTTGGGCTTTAAAAATGGACTTTTAGAATTATGAGATAAGTTTAGGGACTGCAAATACATTCAAATATTATATAATGTATTAC
Organism: Centaurea solstitialis; assembly: GCA_030169165.1. Lineage (NCBI taxonomy): Eukaryota > Viridiplantae > Streptophyta > Magnoliopsida > Asterales > Asteraceae > Centaurea > Centaurea solstitialis. The sequence continues at coordinate 71,491,777 of CM058045.1, read as the reverse complement.
GTTTTGCTACAGTTAATTGAGTAAAATATGATATAACTTCTAAGTTTTGTGTTTGAAAATAGTTTAACGCCTAAAGTATTTTAATGAATGTTGTAATCTCTAAACTTATTAAAATTAATTGTTTTAACCACTTGACCAGTCACAACAGGTTATTAAAACTTTTAAAAATCACCTTAGTCTCTAAACTTATCTCATAACGTTTTCAACCCGTCAGTCAAATCCAACCCGATCCAAAATTAGCAGGGTGAACTAAGATTTTCAATTCATTTAAGTAATTAGGGTGAATCCATTTTACCCATTTAAATAAATGGGTTGGGTTGTATTTTCCAACTTCTTTTCAACTTATTTAAATTATTATTTTATTTTATTTTAGATTAAATATCATTTTAATTACAATATATATTTTAATGTTAACTCTATCTACGTTAAAATTCAAATATGAAGTAAATTAGACAATTTTTAGTTGTGTTTACTTTGAACAATTAATTGTATTTGTTATGAAACTAAATAGTCTAAATCATTTTTACTTTATTTTAAGTTTTAAAATTACATGAATCAACTTATGTTCAACTAATTTATTTAAGAGGTTGTGTTGTAAAATTAACTCATTTATTTAACAGGTTGTGTTGTAAAATTATAAACATGTCAATCGATTATCAATTCATTTTAGAAGGGGTTGAATTAAAATTTTCAAAACTTATTTGAACAAATAGGTTGAATTGGACTAAGATTCTAAATTGAGATTTACAAAGTGTTTAATAAATGGATTGAATCTAAACCCAACTCAACTTAATCCATGATCGCTACTTATTTTAGAATAAATAGGGTATTAAATCACAAATATGTTTGAGAAAAATATTTTTCAAATAATGACCATATTCTTAGTATACGAGGCAACATTAAAATAGAAATAAACTATCTTTTATAGAAAGTAATCAACATCATGAAGTAGTTATTTGTAGGGGTTAGACTTGTACAATTACAAAGAAATGGAGCATAAATGGTAAAAAGTAAAAGTTAGAGGACTAGTACTACTACTAGCACCCTATCTATTTTATCTATCTCTATTGCCGATTAGGAAATCACACCTAATCCTTTCTACTTCGACAACAACTACTTTGCATACTTGTCAAAGGCTACTAAGCATAATTCAAACTACTTTACTTTAGTCTTTAAATATAAGTTTCCAAATGATGTGATACTTTGGAGGTGTTTTGGTTTTTTAATTAATTTATATATGATACAGCTAGTTAGATATAAGATAATTTAGATCGTTAAACTTTAATTTTATATTTTAAAGTCTTTTGAACCCTAGTGTTCTTTAATAAATTAACTAATTACACTTTACATAACTACTTGATCACTTCTTATTTCTGTCCAACATCATTTTTTTGATTCCAACGTCAGTTTAACCTAGATGCACCTTGGATTTTCAAAAACATAAAACGTTTAGGGTGTGTTTGGTTTATGGAATTCGATGATATTGGAAGGAATTGGACTGGCCAATTCCTTTCACCAAATTCTAGTGTCACGTTTGCTTCACGGAATGAAAAGGACAAAATCCTTCAAATTCCGTTAAATCACGGAATTTGCCATTCCACAGGATATCCCACAGAATTCATTGGAATCATTTGATTTCCTTCCCTCCATTCCCGTCTATAACTTTCTCATCTCCATCTATTGCTCTCTCATTCCAGATTATGGATGAGAACGGGACTGGACTGGTATTGAAATTCCATGGGACAAAAGAATAGGACCGAAAACTGAACCGTATGTATCGGTTCGATTTCAATTTCGGTTTTGGGAAGCGAAATTCAGTACTATGACCACTTAGGACCGAAAATATGAAAATATATCAAATGTGTATAAAAACCAATCGCAAAACAAAACATCTTCATAAAGATTCAATATGTTTCAAAACCAATCCAAAAACAAGCAAAAGTTCAATAATCAATGTATGTCGGGGTACCGACTCTTTGATGGTTATGTAGGGGTACCGATTTTTTAAATATTTATGGAGAATATTTAGGTAATTTAGGAGATGATATATCTTAATTAAAAAAAATCTAAGATTAGTTTATTTAGAAGATGACATGCTTACCTACGTATAAAATGCCATTTACGGATCTGGTTACACGTCATCACAAAAACATGACGTTTTTCAAAACCCTATCAAGTATAAGATATAGAATAATGACATGCATATCATGTATTATTTTTTGTTTTCCCTTTATCTATAAATTTGTGAGTTAGATAACACTATTGTAATTTAAACGCGCGTGTTTATAATACTAGAGTTTTTTTTATAAGGTTCTCCTGGGTTTGCCCAGAACATCCTTGGTAATTTTTACTGAAAGCTAAAACATGCTCCCCTGGGATTAATACTCAGTGGCCCTTGGTTGCTAACCCCCGGATTCGAACTTGGGTGGGTTTTTCCCCAACACCAAGCCTTAATCAATAGGCTGCCCCATTGGGGTTTACTAGAGTTCTATTTTGTATTCTCAACTTCAGTTGATTTGCAAAGACGCAGACTATTCAAATGAAAAGGACAAACACCTAGCATTATTATGATTGATAAGAGAAGTTGACCTTATTTTCAAGAATGAGAAAAATGACGAGGGAGAGAAGTGTAATTAAACATGCATCATGAATTATCAAGATAAGGTAATCAATGACTAATAGTTTGAAAACGATTAAAGCAATCAATGCATATCAAGTGGCATCTAATGAAGCTCGTGGTCCTTATGACGATAACCCTTCAAAAGGAGCCTATATATGTACACCCCGAACCATAAAGTCAAGCATGACTTGTCATACATGCCTCCCACCTAGACATTAAAATGCTTACAAGATTTTGGAATGGTTATTAAAAGATGTTGATATTTTTATCCTCTCCTAGCTCTTTCTTATTCATATTACTAGGATAGAAACCGCGCGTTGCGCGATAGCGAGAGTAACTGTGCTTGGTAATATATAAATTATCTATATAAATAAATGTTAGTTGGTGAATATTTTTAAATATTAATAAAATTTAATTTATGAATTTACACACACACACACATATATATACATATATAGGTGAAAGTTCAATTGCAAACCATCTTTTCATTGTGAACGTGAGGACAGCCCAGAGAGCGCCACGTGGCATCTGAAAAAATTTCGACTTTAGTGTTATTCATACTGAATAACACTATATTCAGACTAAATAAAGCGTTATTCAGTATGAATAAGGCTTAGTTGCACTCTGACTTGGACGCGGGCGGGTAATGCCGCGGGTAAAGGCTTATTCAGTATGAATAACACTAACCCGCGAGTTTATTCAGAATGAATAAGCCTTTACCCGCCGTTTCAGATTGCCACGTGTCGCGCTCTGGGCTGTCCTCACGTTCACAATGAAAAGGTGGTTTGCAATTGAACCCACCCCTACATATATATATATATATATATTTAATGGGTGAATGGCACATGGGCTTACATCACATGTGATTCAAAGTTGTTCATATTGTTTGATGTATATATTAGTTGTATATATGGCCCATGGGCCTTGACCCATTATCCCTAGTTTCTCTTGTATATATAGTGATAGTGTAGGTCTTTGTTATTCTTGTACATTTTTCATTATCAATACAATCATTCTCTTAATCCCCTTTCCATTTCTAACATGGTATCAAAGTTTTAGGCTCCTTATCACCTTCATCAATCCCGAGTTGGGATTCTTCAAACCCGAGTCAGGTTTTCTCAGTTTCCCGAGTTTGGGTCTATAAAATGCATTGCTTATTGTTTGAACCTAATTCTATATGTGTGTGTGTGTGTGTGTGTGTGTGTGTCTGTGTATGTGCATACACTATTAAACTCATAGACATTGTCGGGTCATATATGATTTTGTTAGTTCTCGTATTCTTAAAATAGATAATGTTCTCGTTTGATTCTTTCTATCTCTCTATATATATATATATATGTTTGTAATTTTTAACAAAAGAATTATGATTATTTTTGGAGTTTCTTTGAAAAATAAGTGAGAAAAAATCGTGGAAATACGATGGAGACGTTTGTGGTATGAAGAGGAAGGATTAATGATTACGAGAAAACACACGCGTGCATAGAGTGTATATTTAATTGTCAAATGTGGTGGTTTGCTTATAGATGAGGACCAATCATCGATCAATCAACATTTTAAATTGTCTTTTAGGAGTTTATCTATTTAAATTTGGGTCTAATATATAATGTAGTAATATATAGAGGGAGGATCATACAAGAACACACACATTTGCAAGAATGAAGGAACCAAGGAAATCACATGTGATTTGGTACTAAATCACATGTGATTCCCCTTTGGCGAGTGTAGTACACTCTCCCGACAAGGCGAGTGGGTCGTGCGAGTGGGCGAGCTTTAGTAGGAAATCACATGTGATTTGGTTCCTCCATTCTTGCAAATTTGTTTGGTTGTTGTTTGAACCTCCCTCGTAATATATATATATATATATATATATAGAGGAAAGTTCAAATGTGAACCACTTTTTGGTTGTGAACGTGAGGACAACCGAGAGCGCGACACGTGGCGACTTTGAGTGTGGTCCCCCTCTTTAATTCAATTCCCTCCCATGAATCGCGCCTAGTCATCCGCCGTGGACTTGACGTGGCGCCTAATCATCTGCCACGTGTCGGGCTCTCGGTTGTCCTCACGTTCACAACCAAAAAGTGGTTCACATTTGAACCCACCCCTATATATATATATATAATATATATATAAAGGTTCAAACAAGAACAAAACCATTTTATAGGAACAAAGGAACCATTTTGGAAAAAGGAACCATATAGGAAAAAGGGAGTGTGTGGCTGTCATGTAGGTAAGCTTAAATACAATACTAATCAAAACTAGGCACTTTTGATCAATATATATAGGGGAAGGTTCAAACAAGAAGCATGTCAATTTAAGAGAATGTGAGCAGCAATCTCAGTCACTCATCTCGCGGTTACGGTGGACGTGATCAAGGAGGATTGACGCGATTCATGGGAGGATAGAGATTATTAAAGGGGGGACCGGTCAAAGCAGCCTTTATTGACCGGATGAGTGGTTGAGATTGCTTCTCACGTTCTCTTAAATTGATAAGTTTTTTTCGTTTGAACCTCCCTCCCTCTCTCTTTCTCTCTCTATCTCTCTCTCTCTTCTCTCTCTCTTATATATATATATATATATATATATATAGAGAGAGAGAGAGAGAGAGGAAAGTTCAAATGTGAACCAATTTTTGGTTGTGAACGTGAGGATAACCGAGAGCGCGACACGTGGCGGCTTTGAGTGTAGTCCCCCTCTTTATTTCAATGCCCTCCCATGAATCGTGCCTAGTCATCCGCCGTGGACTTGACGTGGCGCCTAGTTATCCGCCACATGTCGCGTTCTAGGTTGTCCTCACGTTCACAACCAAAAAGTGGTTCACATTTGAACTCACCCCTATATATATGTATGGTTAAGTTCAAATGTGAACTCAATTTTGGTTGTGAACGTGAGGACAAATCTCAGCCACACATCTTCGGTTATGGTGGACGTGATCACGGAGGATTGACGCGATTCATGGGAGGGTGGAGATTATTAAAGGAGGGGACCCGATCAAAGCCGCCTTTATTGACCGGATGAGTGGATAAGATTTGTCTTCATGTTCACAACCAAAATTGAGTCCACATTTGAACTTTCCTCTCTCCAAAAATATCTATAGAGAGAAAGAAAGGTATTTTGTTAACCACTCAAATTGTGTTAGCGTGTTAACCAATCTCCACCATAAATCAAAACCAGTCAACGGTTGTGATTATTATGGGCTGTTATTTAAATTGAATAACCGCCTATAATAATCACAACTGTTGATTGATTTTGATATATGGTGGAGACTGGTTCACACGGTTAACACAATTTGAGTGGTTAACAAAATAACTCTCTCTCTCTCTCTCTCTATATATATATATATATATATATATATATGGTTGTGAACGTGAGGATAGCCGAGAGCGCGACACGTGGCGAAGACTATAAGAAACGGATACTTTTTATGTCCATAAAGAAAATTAGAATAAATAAAAATAAATTAGTATTTGTCATTGAATATTTGTTATCTTAGACTTGTCATTTTCCCTTTAGTGTTGATATAATAAACGGATACTTTTTATGTCGATGCTGAAGACTTACTATGATATAACTTTGCTTTGATAATGATATGGTAATTATGTGATTTTGTAGTGATAATGATGTTTAAAGGTGTATAAAGATTGGGCAGTTTTCAATATTATTACAAAGCAACTCAAGTATGATTGTTTGGAAATCTCAACTCAAGACAACCTATTCAAAAGTGTAATCTTTTTTGGGGTGTTTTAATTATGATTTTTAACAAAAAGAAAATGATTAGTTTTTAAGGTTTAAAAAACTACAAATTTTGTTCAAATATCAAAAAATATAGGACATTTTTATTTTCATTGATAAGTTGATTTATAAAATTTTACATTATATTTTACAAATTACACTATAAAACTAATTATATATAATTGAATATCTCACGAACTTTTTGAGTCAAATATTGGGTAGTTCCACTCAACTCATTAGTATGTCGAGTCGACCCTATTTCAGTCGAATGTTTATTGAGTTTTGACTGATTATCTCGAGTAGCTCACGAGTAGCTCAAAATAATATATATTAGCGACAGATTGTCTGTTTGGGTTGGGTTAAGCTATTAAGTTTTCGTAACTCAATTTCAACCCTTCTAATTTACAGTTTAACGGATTGGGTTTAATTATGTTTATAGTCAGATCCCCGTGTTGTTGGTAGGGGTCATAGGCCCCCAAGAGAATCCACCATTTTTTTTAGAAAATGGAACAAAAAGTTATCTTTTTAGTAAATTTCTTATTAGGCCCCAACAACAAGAAAGCAAGGGACTCAAATATGATATCCCAATCATTTTTTTGATCGATCTATTTATAGCATAATAGATGGGGGTGTATACGAGTCAAATGTCTAACTAGCTATTCAAGTTTGAACTTGTTTATCTCGATATCTAGATTGAGCCGATCTCGATCATAAGATAGTTATTCGAGCTTGAGCCTAATGGAAAATTTTCCAAGCCAAGCTTGAAAAACCTACTACTTGTTGAATTATCTTCATTCGGTAAAAATAACTGAAAATCGAACCAAATAAGTTGTCTTTATTTGGTAACCGAATCATTTAAGCCGAAAACAAAAAGGAAAAACCCAAAACCATTGTGGTCTAGATGCATTATTTAGTTTTGAAATTTCTTCGACATCCTAAAATGTGCTCCCAACCATAAAGGTTTTTGAATCCGCCACTAATTCTGTTGTTGATGGGTTTGATTGGTTGGATTTAGCGGGTTGACGAGTTTTGTACACTCCTAAATGTGATAATATTGTGATAGTCAAATTCAGTAATTATCATGTATACAATCATTACTCTATTTGTTCATGTTTGTTGTGATAATGATTTGTTTTTAACGGCGGATAACTCACATAACACGAAATCGATGAGGTATTCGGTGTCCATACGGACATCGACTAATCCTTGGCGACCATGGACCGGCCCGAAAGCCGACTGCCGACCCATGGTCAGCGTATCGCCACATGTTCACCCCCATGAATCGAACGCGTGTCGACAAGGATGTCATCCACTATTCCTCCCAAGAATGTTACCAACTACTAGGATACTAATGTTTTGATTTAATGCATTGTAATTGGTGGTTATATCTATATATATATATATATACATACATACGTGATTTAGAGATAAGGACGTCCATAAAATTACAGATAAATACGAAATCGCTTAATTATCCATAATTATTTTTTATAGATAAATATTAAATCATAGGATTATTTTTAATTATTTTATTTATTTTATTTTTTAATTATGAGGGGTATTCCGATAGCTATGAGGTCATCCTCAGTGGTGATGGTTGGTACCAATCGTACCAACTGCCATCTCAGCATCACATCAGTTTTCCACTATCTTACCAACACCTTACCAACACCGTACGGTCCATACCATTTCATCCTCACTGGTTTTGCTATTTAATACCAATATAAATAATTAATTAAAAAAGGAAAAAAGGAAAAGAAGAGAGAGATAGAGAGAGAGGGTGGGGTGGGTGGGGGGTGGGGGTGGGGTAGGTGGTCTTCGAAGCTGGCATCCGGGTACCGTTTTTCTTGCCGTACCACTGCGGATGGCCTGATAACTATATATGGTATGATGTTACGGTGCTTCTTGTATTGAAGTGTGTACATGATGTCACATTTAAATATACAATTTGTGTAATTTTCTTTTTCTAAACATGCCTCTTTAAATAAATTATTTATTTCTTATTAAAAAAAATTATTTATTTATTATCATATCATGTAGACGATTTCAAACTAAAATAGAAGATAAAGAAAGTTTGACAAAAAACTAATACAATCACATGTAACAAGAGATAAATACATGGTACAAATTAGGTATGTAATTGGGTTTCCTATTTTTTTTATAGAATTAAATAATATGACTACTACTCATTATGTTCAATGAGGTTTGGTCCACCATCTAGATAGTTTAAGTCTGCGTTTAGTTTGCATAATGTTTTTAGATATAATAGAATTTGTCAAAAGAATTTTACTTTAAAGGAATTGAAAAAGTTATTGTCAGGTTTGATTACATGTTTTGTTGACAAAATTGAAACGTAATTTGTTAAAGTAATTCGAATTTATTTGTTTGATTAAGAGAATATAGTTTTGGAATTGAAAAGATATACATGTTAGTAATTTTTAGTTCAACAAGAACAAAAATTGAGATTGAAACGGCTAGGTTTACTTATGTGTACGCAGATCGAAGAACAGTCCTATGTGTGTTGTACGCGAATTCAAAGGTCAGATTGTTGAAATTGCATAAGTGAATATGACGTGATGCAAGATTCAAGCTTGACAACAAGGTCACTTTGACTAGTCAACACGAGAAGGGTCAAATAAGCATTGAGCTCGTTGAAATGCACACGACATCATAAAAGACCTCCAAAGTCGCACATGAAATTGTGTATGGGTTTGTTAGGTATGACCATGATTACATCATTATGAATAGCAAATTTTATTTAATACATATGTTTCACTATGAATTCAGGAACTCGAAAACACTTAATGATATTTGTAGGTAATGTGCAAACCATGATGAAATAACCTACTCTTGAATTGAGGTAAGTTTCAATGACACTTTTCCAAAAATGGGATACACATATATTTATACGTTTTCAAATAGTTTATGATGGTTATGTTAGCGAGCCATGTGTTCATATCTTAAAGATAACCATGCTACTTGTGTTAATGTTTTATGAAAATTGTTTATGCATGAAAAACTAATTTTTGGCCATGAGTATGGGGGTCATGTACCGGGATGCTAGTAAGGACATGGTTGGGTACCATAATTAATGCACGGAGGTAGTACATACATCATGAGGGTGTCTATGTGGTTGGTACGTGGTATGTGCCACATGGTACCTTTGAGAGTCATTAGGATACACTTAGCAAGTGTTGCATTCCACCATGCCAGTTCGTGTATCGGATCCTATTTGTTTATGTTCGTCTTTTACATGTGCATGTTTTATACCTGATAATTGCATACAAGATTCATGTTTTAAAATAGTTTTTCAATCTTTCACATGTTATCTATGCCGAGCTCAACTGTTTTTTTATGAGAACATGATTTGCGTCTCAAATATCTTATGCCTACAAAGTGGATGTTATTACTCACTATCAAACCATAAACTCGTTGAACGTTAAACTTACTAGTACCATGCATCTTAGAGGATGTCGATGTTGAATGCACAAGGATAAGGATAAGAGGTAAACACATATGCTTGTTGGGTTATAAACTACGCTATATTTTGAAACGATGAACCAAGTAATCATTTCAGTCTTTTAGATTCAAACATGTAATTCAATTGTATTAATGTTTTAAGTCATTCTCTGCAATGAGATAAGATAGTTACAGTGTTTTAAAAAGGTACTAAGTCATGATAGTATGAAATGATGTCATGATCCTATGAAAAGTACAGTAAAATCTCAAACTTTCTTAGCGACATGTGATGAACAAACTTCTTTTTATCTTAATCACAACCTTTTTGTACGTAGTGTAGCTAATTTTTGTACTGAGTGTCGTTTTAAATATATAAATAACCTAAAATATTGCTTTTATCTATTTATCTTTTATGCATCACATATTCACAATTGATATTCTTGTCTTACTTTAATTATATTTGGTTTGCATAATGTATTTTAGGAAGCTACATATTAGTATATTACACCCTGGGTCTATACGTTTTTTTGTGCCGACACAACATTCACGACTCCTAGAGATAGGTACCTTGCACCCATGCTGGCGAGCAACCCTTGAATCTATACTAACTTACAAGTTTGGTTTATTAAGGTATCTTTTTACCATATCAGTCCTAAATTGACTATTTATCGAGTTTTGGTCATTAAGCTATCAATATTGATGGATGTCCGTTACTTACAAATGTGAGTTTTCAATAGTATTCCTGTTCATTTGACAATAGTAGTCATTAATATCTAGTTTAACAAGTTATGTGACAAAATCTTTTACATGATGCGTTCTAATAGCAATGTTTATAAGATATATTTCGTTTGATTATATACATTTTAGTTTGTATATGTTCTTATATGTATGTGAATTAAAAAAATTTAAGTTTAAAAGAAAGCAACTTTAATGATGATAATGATGCTACATTACATATAGAGTTGTGGTCAAATTTTTAGTACTTAATAAGAATATAAAATTTTGAGTTGGGGTGACATACAAATATAATTTGGCACGTCACATGTTTATATGTTATGCTATTTGGATTACGGATTTATTAGACGACAATTTAAAATATTGTCATGTTCTTAACTATGCATTATCGTTATTTGTTAAATCAATTACATATTAATACTATATTTATATTTTAAGTAGCTGATATTAGTAAAAAAGACCTTGACCTTTCCCTTGTTTTCTCCTTAAAAAGAGTCTATATAGAACAATGAAATAAACAAACTTTGTTATTTAAATTTGCAATTAATAAAATAATTTGCTTGATTGTATTGAACTTAACAAAATCCTTGATAGTTGAGATAACTTTTTGAGAATTGAAAAAAGTCCTATGTTGAAAATTGCAAAATAAAAAAAAATACATACATTTTCTAACACATGGATGATTTTTTTTTTTCAGGAAATATTCTTTTCCATTCTTTATACTTTTTAAAGCAAATTGATTATCCAAATACTCTAAAATAAAACCCCAATTAGATTTTGTCATCTTGTAAACAATTTCAACTTATATACTACTTTATTTATTTTTAATATATTTCATATATAGAGTTTCAAAAAGGAATATGAACCAAATTAGTGGGTAACGAGTTATTTAAAAATATATAGTCTCCAAGTGATCCCATAATTTATTTATAAATTGCCACCATACCAATGATTTCACTAAATTAAAACATATAACAAAATTGAAAATGATATCTCAACCATTTGTAAAATGTTATTGGTGTATCTACTAGAGAATCAAATTGGTTTAATATTATTTGCATGCTCAAGTTCTTTAATACTTTTTATTTTCTTTTTAGTATGGCATATGTTTATTGACGTATGCTTGCAATACTATTGTATAACATATAGTTGCATGATTGAATTGTAAAAATAACTTGTATTTAATTCTATTTTGTTGTAGGATTATATGTCATCATCAAAATGAAGTGATTGAGAGAATATTTTATATATTATAGAGATTACCATAATAAAGGTTTTCTTTTCTACGTAAACTTCTCGTTATTTAAAGGGATTTTGATTAATGAGTGTTTATGTAAAAAATTACACAACTCGATGTCGTAATAAACTTGTGTGAGGCTTAACCGTCGAGAGAAAGAAATTACAATCAATGATAAGTGCGAAAAAGTAAAATGAGACAAATAATTTGATGACGCAGGAAAAACCTCACGACGGAGGAAAAAACCTGCGGTCGACCTAAAAGATAAGTCGACAGAGCACTATGATCACCAATCAGGGGTGATGTCCTTCAAGTATACAGCTTTGATCGTACGATTACAACTGAGAGAACTATGAAATCGAATGTAAATTACAGATGATTCTCTAGAATAATGATTATAGAACTTGTGAACTTCGGATAGACTTCGTGTGTTGCAATGCTGGCTTGATTCTTCTTATATAGTGGCTTGATAATAACGGTCTAACGGTATTGTGGTTCATTAATGATTGAATCGTAACCGTCCAACGTTATTGTCTTCAATTAATGCTTGGAGAGTAACTGTCCAACGGTATTGCTGAGAGTTAATGTCCAGATTGTAACTGCTGCGAGAATCTTGCTTGTAACGGTCGATCTTGATGCTGTCGAACGATACATATCTTACGATTTGCTCATTGTAATGATGGACTTCAACGAGTATAGCATAGTACTCAATTTCCGATTTCCTCAAAGGTGGACAATTGTTAGATATGATAATCAGCTTACCTGCATCAAACATATAAACTTTGTATATTTATTCGTTAGTATTGTCGTATGATATTGTGGATATCGTTCGACTTATTCGATGTATATGTTCGATGTCTAATGGTCTTTGTTCGATGGTTCTTTTAGGTTTTGTCTCAGGACCTTATCTTAATACAGGATCAATGTTCTAACATTTGTCTTATGATTATATTTGGTCGTCGTGCGATTGTAGATTTTTACCCTAACAATTTGCCCCCAAGATTTAGAAAATAATTCTAATTTTATCTAAATCTTTAATTCGCTGGACAAAGAGTAAAAATACGTTGGTAAACGGTCGAATTATCGTTGAGAAAATAGCCGTTATCTAGCCGTTAACTAGCCGTTATCCTGGACGCGTGTTCTTTCTAACGGCTAACTGTTGATACATGGCGTGATTATCTTGGATTGTAGTTGCTATAAATATAAGTATTCAGAGGAAGGAAAGATTTTACAAAATCTTCTCTAATTTTCGTTCCGATTCACAAGATCGTAATCCGACTATTTTTGGCAAAGATTTCGTGCGACTAGGCTTTATAAGGTACCTTCTTCTTCCCTGTTTCATGCGTCTGAAATCGATAGCACATAAGAGTAATAGAGGTTTAGATAATCTTAGGTTTACTCGATTAAGAAATAGTTTAAGTCGATCAGAATTCATTATGTCGAGCGAGGTTAGGAGTTCTATTACTGAAAGCCTAGAAGTAGGAGAGTTGAGGGAATTGGCAGGGCTTCCTGAGAATGCTCTGGTGAGGGTGGCCGGAGAGATCCGTCCGGCGGATGCTCCGAAGGGCTTCTTTGCTCTTTTCGAGTATCCGTTTAAAGTCGGATTTCGATGGCCGTACTCTCCTTTAGCGAGGGCGTTCATGAGTCGTTTCGATGTGTCTCCGGGACAGTTAATGCCCCAGTTTTGGCGTGTTGTTCATGTGATCGAACGAGTGACCAAAAATTGGGATCGTCCACCGTTCTCAGTCGATGATCTCCTCTCGGCGTACAATGTGATCCGTTCTCCCTACAACCGTTTTGGGTTGTTTCCAAGGGGGAGAAGCGATGCTATGTTGGTCCATGGTACCCAAGTAAACGATCGAGGATGGAAGGCGAGATATGTCTTTGTCCAAACGTCCTCGGTTATAGGCGAGGAATCTTGGGTCGTTCCTGAGTGGAACAAAGGCGGTAATACGACTTGCCTTATTTTCTTTAATTTATTTTAAATTAGTTTTGTTTACTAACTCCTTGTTTTCTTCTTGACAGCGATCGACTTCACGTTCGAGGAGACTACTGAAGCGATCGAACGCTTCTTGAGCTACAGTGTGACCGATCGGAAGTATCGAACGTCGAAAGGAGGTGACGAGAGCGACGTCGAGCCTGAAGTACAAATAATCGAAGAAACAGATATGGAAGGTAAATATCGTACGTCAATATTCTTGTTTGTGTTAGTTTTGTTTAATTCTAACTTCTCTTTTTTGTATAGGCTAAGCTTCCAAGAAGGCGTCGACGATGGAAGCAGCTGCTCGTGCTGCCAAGAGGAAAGCTGCTGCCCAGGAAGGTTTAGTGGCTAAACGTACGAGGTCATCGTACGTTTCAGTGGACACCCCACCTAAGGATGCCGCACGCAAGGCTGAAGGTGGGATAGAGGCTGTTCCTCTTAACTTTGCTCCTCCTGCAAAGGGAGCAGGTGCGTCGAAGGCCGACAAGGGCAAGGAGAAAGAGGGGTCTGGTCTTACGACCATGACAATCCAGATTCCCTCTGACTTCATGGTAGACGATGTGATCAGGACGGCGGCTACTTTCCAAGTTCTTGAGCAGTTTCACGTCCCTGCTCAGAAGGCGCGCATGGAGGAGGCCGACATCGAAGACCTAGATGCCTCCATTGCGGGTATTTCCTTCCTGGTAAGTCCTTGTCGTACGTTTTTTGCTTTCAGTTTACTTGTACAACTTCTAATCCTTTCTTTTTTTCTTTTGTATAGGCCTTGCAAACTAGTCTTAGCCTCCATACGCGGATGGCTAAGATCAAGGAAGAATTAGCGTTGAATCAGAACGACGCTAAATTGGCCAAGAAGGAGGCTGACAAGGCCAAGAAGAAGCTGATCCAACTGACTGACGAGGTTAATACTAAGTCAGTCCAGATTGGGGACTTGGAATCCAAGCTGGAACTCAGCGAAGGGTTTCAGGTCCAACAACGGGAACGGCTGAAATTGGCCTTGGACCATGCGAAGGAGCTAGAGAAGGAGTTGCTGGCCGTTCGACGGGAGAAGGCTGAGAGAGAAGAAGCTTTATCGTCCAAGATCCAGGAACTGGAAGATGACGCTGCCTTAGTCCGTGTGGTCGCACGTACTGCGGTCATGCGACGTGTAGCTGCTGGGACCGTGACTTCTCAGATGGCGAAGGACGAGGTGGCATCTTTTGTTCAGGTGATGGGTTCTGAAGACCTTCTTGACGAGGAGGATCTTAAGAATTTGGACGAAGAAGTGGCAGCTGAGGTTAAGGATGCGGGTGTCGAGGAGGAGGTTCCTGAAACCTCTGGATCCGTTCCTGCACATCCTGAAGAGACCGAAGAGGCTCCTGTCGTAGATCCACCTGCTACCAACGCTCCTTTAGAGTAGTTTTAATCTTTGTAATCGTAGAATTTCTTTCTTTTTTTGTACTCTGCCATTTTAAGGCAGAAAAAATGTTTAATGAAAGAAATTTTGATTGAATATCGTGCGTTCTAGCTTTTTATCTTATGTTTTAGCTTTGCGTTCGTGTGATATAACTTGCGTCGTGCGTTATAGCATATATCGTGCGTTTTAGCTTTTTGTCTTGTGTTTTTGCATGCATTTGTTTTTTAAAGTCCTTAGACTTATTATAGAAACGTTTCTTTTGTACTCATGAGAGTATTCGTGCGACTGGCGAGTTGACTTGCGCTCTTGCGATATAATCGTGCGTTATAGCGGTTTTCTTGCGATTCATGCGTTTTTTGTCGTGCGATCCCTGCGATAAGCATGCATTTAAGTCGTGCGATACTTGCGTTAATCGTGCGATCCATGCGATTTATCGTGCGATACCTGCGAAAAAGGATGACTAAGGGGTGGCCGTTGGCTTAGCCAACGGCGCTCCGATGCTTAAGTCAGTAATGGATAAGGAATAAATCGTATGTAAATAGGTTTAGAAATAATACCTTTTGAGGTGATGGGCGTTCCAGCTTCGTGGGATTTCCATACCTTCCATAGTCGTAAGTCTGTATGCTCCATTTCCGATGACTTTGGAAATTATGTAAGGTCCTTCCCATTTGATGGAAAGTTTTCCAGCGTTTGGCTCTTGTGTGTTTTGAAATACATGTCGTAAGACATAATCTCCAACTTGAAAAATTTTTGCCTTTACCTTTTTGTTGAAGTGTCTTTCGACAATTCCTTTCTGTGCAGCCATCGTTCGTAGTGCTTTTTCTCGGATTTCTTCTAAGGCGTCAAGATCGTAAGATAAATTTATTGCATTTTGATCATACGTGCGACTTATGGCAGTTGGTATTTGAGCTTCGATTGGCAAGACTGCTTCGCATCCATATACCAGAGAATACGGAGTTTGTCCAGTTGATGCTCTAGGTGTCGTACGATTTGCCCATAAGACAGATGGCAATTCATCTACCCATTTTCCTTTTGCTCCTTTCAACCTCTTTCGGATCGAATTGATGATGACTTTGTTGCTCGACTCTGCTAACCCGTTAGATTGTGGATATCTCGGAGTTGAAGTGATTAATTTGATTCCTCGTTTTTCACAGAACGTACAAGTCTTATCACTTATAAATTGTGAGCCGTTGTCGCACATGATTTCAGCTGGTACCCCGAATCTATAAATGATATTTTTCTGAATGAAAGATATGACCTCTTTATCTCGGACCTGTGAGAAAGCACCAGCTTCTATCCATTTCGAGAAGTAATCGGTCAGCATGAGTAGATAGACTTTTTGTCCAGGGGCTGGAGGTAATTTTCCCACGATGTCCATTCCCCATCGCATGAAGGGCCATGGAACTAGAACAGAATGTAAAGGTTCAGATGGTCGATGGACCATGCTCGAATGTTTTTGACATGCGTCGCATCGTTGGACGTACGTTATGGCATCTTCTCGTAGAGTAGGCCAATAGTAACCTTGTCGTGAGATTCGACTAGCAAGACTTCTGCCCCCTGCGTGATTTCCACATTCTCCGTCGTGCATCTCTTGGAGAATTCGATTGATTTGTACCTTATTTGTGACGCATCGTAGAAGAAGTCCTGTCGTGGATCTTCGATAAAGTTGATCTTCAAAGATTGTATATCTTGAAGCTTTCGACCTTGTTTTTCGAGCTTCCATTTTATCTTCAGGTAGTTGGTCGTGCTTGAGGTAGTTCCATATGTCGAGCGACCAATTATAAATTTCTTCGTTCATCTGTACTTCATCGTTTGTCGCAATTGTTGGTGTTGTGAGATGAAGTATTGGGATATTTTCCATAAATGGATCATGAAATGCAGATCCCAGATTAGCCAGTGCGTCCGCTTGCATATTTAGATCTCTTGGTATTTGCTCGATCAGGAACTGTTCAAATCGTGCGATTCGATCTTTAACGGCTTTGAGATAACTCATCATTTTTGAGTCTTTTGCTTGAAAATCTCCATTTACTTGGTTTACGACCAGTAAAGAATCGCTTCGAACGTGCAACTGTTTTGCCCCCAGTCTAAGAGCAATATCTAGTCCTGCGATCAAAGCTTCATATTCTGCTTCATTGTTTGTGGCTTTGAATTCGCATCGTACGGAGTATACTATATTTCCCCCTTGTGATGATTTTAAGACAATACCTAATCCACATCCTCGTACGTTCGAGGAACCATCAACGTAGAGTATCCAAGGCTGGTTGTCTGAAATCATCACAACTTCATCGCACGTCGTGGGTTCCAATCCTGGAGAAAACTCTGCCACAAAATCTGCTAGTACTTGCGATTTGATGGCCGTCTTGGGTTTAAATTCAATGTCGAACCCACTGAGATAAATGCTCCATTTGGCTAGTCGTCCTGTCAATTCTGGTTTTCGAAGCACCGTCTTGAGTGGATAATTGGTCACAACAATGATATGATGTGACTCGAAGTAATGCCTTAGCTTCTTTGCTGCCGTCATAAGACCTAGTAGCAATTTTTCCATTGATGTGTACCTGGTTTCTGCGTCGAGGAAAGATTTGCTGACATAATAGATTGGTTGTTGTCGTTGATCTTCTTCTCGCACAAGTACTGCACTTGTCGCATTTTTGCTCACTGCCAAGTACAACTGTAGACTTTCTCCTTCGACTGGTTTTGTCAGCAGTGGAGGTGATGTCATATATTGCTTCAGTTCTTGCAAAGCTTTTTCATGTTCGTCTGTCCATAAGAAGCCTTGATTCTTTCGTAGGACATTATAGAACAAATGGCATTTATCCGATGATCGTGAAATAAATCGGGTTAAAGCTGCCACTCGTCCTGTTAACTTCTGGACTTCTTTGACATTCCTTGGAGATTGTATCTCGGCTATAGCTTTGACTTGTTCTGGACTTGCTTCGATTCCGCGTTGCGTGACCAAGTACCCCAAGAATTTTCCTGCTCTTACTCCAAAGGAACATTTTGTTGGATTGAGCTTCATCTTGTATTGTCGTAAGATATCGAAGGATTGCTTTAAATGTGCAACGTGATCGATCGAACGTTCTGATTTCACAAGCATGTCGTCGATATAAACCTCCATCGTTCGACCAAGATGTTCTTTGAACATCATGTTAACCAATCTTTGATATGTTGATCCTGCATTCTTGAGACCAAATGGCATAACTTTGTAACAGTATATGCCTTTGTCTATCATGAATGCAGTCTTCTCCTGGTCGTCCGTGTGCATCAATATTTAGTTGTATCCTGAATATGCGTCCATGAATGTCAACAATTCATGTCCTGCTGTCGCGTCAACCATGGCGTCTATATGAGGTAAAGGAAAAGGATCTTTTGGACAAGCTTTGTTTAGATCCGTGAAATCAATGCAGACTCGCCATTTTCCATTCTTCTTTTGTACGACGACTACATTAGCCAACCATTCTGGATATTTGACTTCTCGGATCTTCCCTGTTTTAAGCAGATTGTCAACTTCATCGTTGATCACTTTATTTCTTTCAGGCGCGAACTTGCGACGTTTTTGCTTAATGGGTTTGAACGTAGGATCCACGTTCAATTTATGCGATATAATGCTTGGATCTATTCCAACCATATCTTCGTGCGACCATGCAAAACAGTCTGAATGTTCCTGCAAAAAAGATATAATCGTGTTTTTTATGTCAGGGGGGAGCGAGGCTCCTACGAAGACTTTTCGATCAGGATGTTCAGGATCAAGGACGACTTCTTCTAGCCGAAGGTCGTCGTTCGATTTCCTCTCATCCTGGCTCTGTAATTGCTAGATGTCCTGCGACTTTGTCTTCATCGTAATCTTGTAACATTCTCGTGCGATTTTGTTCTCACTAGCAATCTCTTGAATTCCCCATGGAGAAGGAAATTTAATCTTCTGGTGGTACGTCGAAGGAATTGCTTTCATCTCGTGGATCCAGGGTCTTCCAAGAATAACATTGTAAGCTGACTGGCAGTCCACGACATTGAACTTTGTTTGTTTGTTGATGCCTTTGGCGTAGACAGGCAAGATGATTTCTCCGAGAGTGTTCATCGGGTCTCCATTGAATCCAATCAGAGTAGTACTTCGTCGTACGATTTCTGACCGTTCGATTCCCATGACTTTAAGAGTATCTGCAAAAATAACGTTAGCCGAACTACCTCCATCAATCAATATTCTCTTAGTCGAACAGTTTCCGATTGTCAACTGTATGACTAGAGCGTCATGATGTTTATGATGGACCCCCTGTGTATCGTCTTGGTCGAACGTGATTGCCATTGCATCGAGCTCTTTTTCTGTCTTTGATTTGGCTTCTCCAGGGATTGGATGTTCGCTTGGACCATCTCGTGCATGTCGCTTTGCAGCTGAATATGTAAGTCCACAAACTTCTGATCCTCCAGTGATGCAGTTTATGACTTTTGTATGAACTGGTGACGCTGGTCGTCCTTGTTCTTCTCGGATGAGGCCTTTTAGATGCCCCTTAGATTTCAAATATGAAATCTCCTTCTTTAAACTGATGCATTCATCCGTCGTATGACCATGATCGTCGTGGAAATCGCACCATCTGTTCTGATCTTTGTCTTTGCTTGGTTTATCAGATTTCTTCGGCCATCGTACGTTTGCATCAATCTTTCGTAGCGAGTCCACCAAATCTTTCGATGTACCTGCAAAATTGTAAGTAGATAACTCTGGATATCGTATTTTAACAGTACCTTTGCTTGGTCGAGTTTTCGACTCGTATCGAGGATTTCCAATCTTGTTTACTCTTTTATGCTTAAAGTCATGTTTTTGAGCACCAAGAGGTTTCTTTTCTGCGGAATGCTTTCGTCGGAAGAGAGCATCATCTTCTATTCTCATGAAAGCTAGTGTTCTAGCTCGTACGTCGTCGAAGTTTTCTGGTGGATATTTCGTTAATTCCAGATATAATCCAGAGGAATCTTCTAATCCACGCTTGTATGCCTCGATTGCTGTTTTCACGTCGCAATTTTTTATTTCAATCATTGCTGCATTGAATCTGTTGAAGTAATCGCGGATTGTTTCTCCAGATTTCTGTACGATATAGTACAGGTCGCTGGTCTGCTTCTCCATCTTACGACTGCTAGCAAATTGTCGAGTGAATTGGTTCACCAATTCTGCAAATGATCCAATACTCTTTGGCTTTAAGTTGATAAGCCATTGTAATGCTGCTCCTGTTAAAGTTGATCCAAAGCTTTTGCACATGCAGACTTCTTGATATTGCGCCGGTATAGGAACTGTCCACATAAGTTGCTTGTACTGTGCTATATGTTCGACCGGATCTGTGATTCCAGAATATTTTGTTGCGAAAGCTGGTATAGTATATTTCTTAGGAACGTCAACAAGAGCTAATTCATCAACGAACGGTGAAGCCTGAAATCCAGTTTTAGGTTCGACTTCGACGGGTACTGCTGCTCCGGGTAGCTTTGTGAGTAACGCGAACAATTTTTGATTTTGTTCTTCCAGGGATTTCAGTCGTACGTTCAGAGGGTCTTCAACGTTTATTGGGATTGTTGGAATACAACTAGAAGAGATTCCGGTACTGGGTGGTATTGTCGTATGAACGGTGGAACTAGCAGCTGTGGGTATATGACCAGGGATAGGAATTTGTTGGGAAAAAGGCTCGAACGTGAACATGGGTGCTCCTTGAGGCATAGAAGGTGGACCTCGAGGCATAGGTGGCGGGCCATGAGGTATTGATGGTGTAAACTGTGGTAAAGATGGTCGTACGTTGTTGTATTGTTGGTTCATAGTTGAAAATGGCATGGAGGCATTGAACTGTGGTCGAAGCGGTGGTCTTAGGTGTTGAGGAGGATATGGAGGAGGAATAGACATTGGAATAGTCATCGATGGTCCTGGCAAAGCTCGAAGACGTTGAATTTCGTTGTTAGCCTCTTGCAATTGTTGTTGGAGTGATGCTATGAATCCGTTATCCATTGTCCTGCGCAAATAGCTCAAAGAGAACTCAAAGAAAAGGTTAGTACTAAGGTGCACTTTTCACCGAATGAAATTTTTCTCAAAACGGAGCCCCACGGTGGGCGCCAAACTGTTTATGTAAAAAATTACACAACTCGATGTCGTAATAAACTTGTGTGAGGCTTAACCGTCGAGAGAAAGAAATTACAATCAATGATAAGTGCGAAAAAGTAAAATGAGACAAATAATTTGATGACGCAGGAAAAACCTCACGACGGAGGAAAAAACCTGCGGTCGACCTAAAAGATAAGTCGACAGAGCACTATGATCACCAATCAGGGGTGATGTCCTTCAAGTATACAGCTTTGATCGTACGATTACAACTGAGAGAACTATGAAATCGAATGTAAATTACAGATGATTCTCTAGAATAATGATTATAGAACTTGTGAACTTCGGATAGACTTCGTGTGTTGCAATGCTGGCTTGATTCTTCTTATATAGTGGCTTGATAATAACGGTCTAACGGTATTGTGGTTCATTAATGATTGAATCGTAACCGTCCAACGTTATTGTCTTCAATTAATGCTTGGAGAGTAACTGTCCAACGGTATTGCTGAGAGTTAATGTCCAGATTGTAACTGCTGCGAGAATCTTGCTTGTAACGGTCGATCTTGATGCTGTCGAACGATACATATCTTACGATTTGCTCATTGTAATGATGGACTTCAACGAGTATAGCATAGTACTCAATTTCCGATTTCCTCAAAGGTGGACAATTGTTAGATATGATAATCAGCTTACCTGCATCAAACATATAAACTTTGTATATTTATTCGTTAGTATTGTCGTATGATATTGTGGATATCGTTCGACTTATTCGATGTATATGTTCGATGTCTAATGGTCTTTGTTCGATGGTTCTTTTAGGTTTTGTCTCAGGACCTTATCTTAATACAGGATCAATGTTCTAACATTTGTCTTATGATTATATTTGGTCGTCGTGCGATTGTAGATTTTTACCCTAACAATGAGAATTACATATTTTATCTATCTATTCTATTGTTGTTATGTTCTCCTTTTCATTTAACATATTCCCTTTTGTTTGTTTTTAAAGATAAATCAATGTATGAAATAAATAAAAATTTGAAAGATTTTAATATTAATACTCTTTTTCTGGTTTACCCAATATAGTTCTAGAAATAAACGCAAATAGTAGATGATTAAGAGCATCCACAATGGAGGTTCTTCGTGAGGTTCTTCATGGGGTTTTTACAAGAACCGCCACTGTGAGATAGAGGTTATTGTCCAGTCACAGGTTCTTATTGGAACCCAGGTGCTTGAACAAGAACCCATATTCTTGTAATAGTTTCCTTTTCTGTTATATAATAGTTTACATAAATAAAAACTATATTATAAATAAAAAGAGGGAAGTGAGATTTTTGTAAGAACCTCTATTGTAGAGTTTTAAGAAGGTTCTTGGTATGTTGAAATCACAATGACGTGGTAGAAACAAAATATGGTAAGTGAGCTTATTGAAGGTTCCACTATCGTGGATGCTCTAACTTTTTTGTCATCTCAAATTAATACAATACGGAATTGATGTGATTATAATAATATAAATACAAAATAGTTTTTTATTTGAATTATGGAAACATAAAAGTAGGATAATTGTTTTATATGCCTTATTGCTAAAATTTAGAGCATGAATACTTTTATTATTAGTTAGAAAAAGACATAGCTACCCTCAACTGGAGTGGTTGGTTTCGAAGACAGGAGTCGCTTCCTTCCGCGTTTGGCGAAACTTTAAATAACTTTTTAAATTATTTATTCCTTTATGCACTATTCCAGTTCCATCTCATAATTTTATTTAATCAAATTACTAAATAACATCATATATAGACTAAGGATCAGGTGACACCAAGTTGTTACCGTGAAACCGCATGAGACCAATACCTAACATATGAAACTTCACAAAAAAACACCGTGAATGTACATAAAACTCGAATACGCAGACCTAAAAATCACTTTCGATACTAAAAAATATCGAAAACAAGCTAAAAAACGAAACCTTCATAGCTCAAGTTGTGAAGGTTACATATATATAATGCGAACCTTCACAAAAAAACTGCTGTGAAAGTTTCGTTTTTTAATCTTTATTTGTACAAAAAAATTTCGATAGTATTTTTTAGTATGTTTTAACGATGAATGTTCAATTTTTTTTACCTTGACAAATGTTTTGATGTGAAGTTTCAAGTAAAATATAATGGTCTCACCGGTCTCACCAAAAAGGCTTGGTCTCACCAGAACTATATATATATATATATATACACACGCACTTAACTACAAAATTATTTTAAGAAATTTAATAAGAAACTCTTATCCCTAAAACTAGGGTTTTATTTAAATAAATAAGTTGCCTTAATTTATGAAACATTGTATTTTTTTTTTTTTTGCAAACTAACTAATCTTCTATATATAATAAAAGAGTAACTTATTTGCCACATGTGTTGCTCCGGTGAGCCGGTTGTCACGTGTCGTGCTCTGGTGAACCGGTGCCACATATACATTTTAATAAAAAATTCTACAAAATTATCTATTAGTATAATAAACTTTATCTCATCCCATATGATAACTCATATTTAAATATTTAATAATAGTATAATTATTCAAAATCTTTCTCCTATCTATCCTTGTCTTATGAATCTCCAACTATCTCTAAGCATCTCTATCTCTATATCTCTACCTGTATCTCTAACTATCTCTATCTCCATGAATTGTGGGCTTATATCTCATAACTTCGCATCTCCTCTCTATTTGTTTTGTTGACAGTACTTGGATACATGCTTCTTCATGATCCTAGGTTTGTATTCACCTTGACCCCCTACATTGTATCTATTTATCTCTATCATTATTTTCTTATAATCTTATATGTACTACTATTATAAACACGGGTGCAAACCCTTTTATGTGTATTCACTATGGTCTCATTTAAAACAATATATTATTCTTTTAATTAAATATAAATTAATAATAAGATTTGTTTTATATAGATTTACTTTTATTTTGAGTAATTACTTTTATATTTATAAATAAATGATATGGTTTAGTTTTTAAAATGTTTAGATTTTTCATACTGTTTGTAGGTGACGCTCTTCTCGGCTCGGGTCTATCCTTCTACTTGGCATCTCAGTGAAGGGGCTGTTTCGGCTTATGCCTCATAAGTTGATCCCTTTGCTCAACGCTTTTTCCAGCTTTCTGGTTTGTTTTCCTTAGTTTTAAATCGTTTAGTTTGGCATTTTTGGGTGAATGAGTGTTTCTGTTTGTTCCTTTTCGCTGCTGCCTAATTGTTGGCCTTCGAACTTTGTAAGTGGTTTTTGGTTCCTCGGGTGGTAGTGAAATTTCCATGTTATGCAGAAAAAGTTTCTTTCTAAGAAATACAAATAACAACTCATGAGCTAATATAACACCACAATTCATATTTATAATATAAGTTTTCTGATATGGTTTAATTTTTTTAAAGTACCCGTGAATTACACGGGATCAAAACTAGAGTAATTCAATGGTTGAGCCCAATGGCTAGCATGGTATTTCGTATTTTTAAATGGATTTAACCATTTCAAATTTTGTACATAAAACCAACTTATATACGTAAAATGATTAAAAATAATATTATAAGTAAATAATCAGCTATAAATATTTTATAATATATTTAAAATAAAATTTTAATAATATAATATGTTATTTACAATTAATTAATTTTGGTCAAAAGAAAAACCGATTTATTTATCATTATTTGTTACTAGACTGTTATATATTAAATAACTAGGTTTTATCCGGTGTGATACACGGGGTAATTTAATTAAAAAAAATCATACCAGAAAAACAATATAACAAGTATGATTTATTTAATCTAAATTATTTACTATTTTAATTTATAACTGGAGTTTTAATTTTTTTGGAACTTTTAATTTGAGATAGATAAAGATAAAATAGGTAGATTAGTTTAATATTTAAATTAATAGAGATAAAATAACGGATGGTTAATAAGTCGATTGATGAACTATTTTAATAAAAACTGTTTTCCTTTTTTACAAAATCAATCAATTAAAAATTAAACAAGTCACTAATAATATAATAGGTTAAGTAATGTAAAGAAAATAATAAAAATAATTAAATAGTAAAATATATTAATTAGAAAAAATTCAAATTGATTACTGTGTCTATTAAAAATTTTGGATTTTTGTGACTTTGAGATTTTTTTTGTAAAAGTCTACATTTTTTTGGAAGGTATGGCGGTATCGAACCCACGAACGACTACCACAAATACACACTCACGCACGCCTGCCTCCTCGGCGGTATCGGGCATCCAAGGGCAGACCACTAATCCACCGCTGTCACGGCCCAGCTTACGCTGGACCTAGAGCCCAACCACAGTCTTTGACTGGGCTAGCTCAAGGACTAGATACTTCTCATGCCTTTAAAGTATTAGTAGTCTACTTTATATCCTCATCAAATATAGGCATTTTGTCACATTCATATAGCGTAACATTTATTAAATGTTTTATTTGGAATTTGTGAATCAAATTGACGGAAATCAACTATAGACTACAACAAAAACAAAAGCGCCAATTATGTAATTGAAGGAAGTTAGTAGTAAAAGCTATTCAAGAAACGAACTTTCTGGGTTTTAATTTTATAAATAAAGGAAGTTGGTAGTAGTAGAAGGTATTTAGCAAACTGTCTTGTTTTTTAAAATTAAGTTCCTGATATTTCAAATGTTTTAAATAATACCATAATAAAATTAATAAATTAAAAAAAAAACATTGATAAAATTATGATATCAAGACTGTAAAATCTAACTTTAATGTTTGCAATCTTTATTAACTACTTCTTCAATTTTCAAAAATTTCTCATTTCGATTATTGGAGAAATATCAATATACTTCTAATGTCAACATCAACTAGAATAGAAATTAAGCATTTAGTCGAACTCTTCTTTTGCGTCAAGGTAATCACAATGAATAGTCAAACGCGGTTTCTAACAATATTTACCTATTTTTATTTTAGTTGATGAGTTTCCTTTATATATTTATTTAAGTTCAAGTCCCGTCTATGATTATCATTTATCTCTCAAGTTATATATTCAAAATAACCAAACACCTTACAAATAACAGGTCATAACACACCATAAAACGTTACAATGCAAGACCAGGTTTAGAGTAGAACATGATAATTAACGAACCTAAGCCTTGACGTCGTATTAAGTTATTTAGAACCCGATACATAAATCATATACAAAATTTTGTTCAATCAAAAAATATAATACATATATAAAATATTATATCAAGTTGCAGTTTACGGTTTCGAAAAGTCTTGGTAGACAGCTTGCATTTTTAGGAAGAAGATCTTTGTTTTTTTTCAAAGATCAGAAGAGACAACGTCTGTACAAATTTCTTGTTCCCACTCATACTTCTGTTACAAAATTAATATTTTAATTCAAGATGTTACTATTTAAACCATTTTAAGTAACATACAGTCAAAGTTAATTCAATCTTCTATTAATTTTAGCTGTAAGCATGCGATGACTATAATTGGCCAAACTCAAATTTGTTGTTGACTTAAACAATATTTTTGGTAGTTTAAGGCTCTATTAGGCAAAAATAAGGGGAGCTTTACCGGTATACCCAAAGCCCCACCCCCACTTTGCAACCATACCCCCAAATGTGCGTTATAAGGGCCGTTATATACCAAAATGCCGTTATAACGCACAAAAACGCCGTTATAACGGCGATATAACGGCGATATAACGGCGATATAACACACCAAAACGCTGTTATATTGCCGTTATATCGCCGTTATAACGGCGTTTTGGTGCGTTATATCGCCGTTATAACGGCGTAACGGTGTGGGTATATTGTGCAAAGTGGATGTGCGTTATGAGCATTTGAATCAATTACCCAAAAATAAGCTAGCGGATGAGACCATAAGCTAGTTTATTAAAATGTTAGTTGGAGTAGTGTTTTAGTAGTTTTTTTAATTATATCCTTATTAATAGTATTAATTATTATACCCATGATACCATTCTTTGGTCATTTTACATATATATATAAGTTAGTTTTGTCAAATATAATTTATTCATAAGCTAGTTATTAGCTATCAGCTAGCTTGCTAAAAGACAACCTAAGTTGTATTGTTAAACTTAATAAGTTAGCTAATTAGTTGTAATTAAAATTACTTATTAATTAAAAAATTAATTGTTAGCTCATAAATTAATTATATGTGATGAAATTCAACTTATAAGCTATGTCTATATAAAGTTACTTTTAAGATTACTTATTAACTAAAAAAAATTTGAATGGCAAAGAAAGGATACGAGGGTTTAGAGCTTCGGCAAGAAAATTAATTGTTAGCTCATAAATTAATTATATGTGATGAAATTCAACTTATAAGCTATGTTTATATAAAGTTACTTTTTTTTAAACGCAGTTAATTAGTTGTTAATAAACGCCTTATAGTTAGATTAGAAACACTTATGTCCAGGTTTGAACCTGGGACTTCTACCCTAAAGGGTGACCCCTTTACCAACCAGGCTAGCTCCAGTTGACATGTATAAAGTTACTTAGAAAAACATAACGAGCAGAAGAGAAAGAACGGAAAAAGACTTTGCAAAACTTATTGAAAAGAAAGTAGCTAGTAGCTAATATGGCTTCGTGAACAAGAATTTTTCAATAAGTTTAAAAACGAGCTAGCTTTAGTCGCCAAAAATTGCCTAACTTAATTTACATTGCCTTATGAAGAAACTCTCAGCCATCTTAAAATTAATCATAGATCATTTTAAGAAATCCATCCGAACAAGATTGAATTTTTATCAACATGGTTGACATATGAATTAAGAACTCAGACAACTCGGTTGTTTGACTAGGATATATGCACTTAAAAAGTAGCTCATGAAGTATGACAAGTGTGTGTCATGTTAACATAGAAAAGAGATTAGATGAGTAAAGGTATGTGCATGTTTGACATTTACAGAATGATTTGATGTAGGGACAAAGGATCCTGATTGAAAAACAAGTAGCGTTGAGAACTGGACCCTTGATCCAGTGCATCTAGATACATCTCATTAATGTTAATCTTCAATTACAATTGATCCAAGGGTGGCAAAACCTTATTACATTTCTCACCGGAACCCAACTTTTGATACAAAATGGATAAGTGGTTAGAATGCGTAATAGGCTTTGTATGATACAGTGAATAATGAAATATGATTGTTTGGTAACTGATCTGGATGACAACAAATTACTATTTTAGCCAGTGTATTTAGTCTAGATGAAATATGATTATTTGATAAATATTAAAATAAACAATTACCACCGTACAAGTATAACTACATATCCAATATTACTAGCTAGTTCAAGACAACATTTCATATGAATCTAAAGGGTTTAATTCCCCAAAATGTATTCAACTTGTCACCTTTTGCTATTGTATGTATCCAACTTTAAAAATTACTATTTAATACATTAAACTACCAAAAGTTACCATTTCATGCATCGTGACCTGCTATCAAAGCAGGTTACCAGCAGGTCACCCCTCTCCGGCGACTTTTCCGACCATCCGGTCATCTTCTCCGGCGAGATTCCAGCGACTGCACTATTTCCGGCTATCTGCTAAACAAGTTTCATGATGCATGAAATGGTAACTTTTGGTAGTTTAATGTATTAAATGGTAATTTTTAAAGTTGGATACATACAATAGCAAAAGATGATAAGTTGGATACATTTTGGGGAACTAAACCCTAATCTAAAAGAGCATAACGTTCCTTGCTTGAGTTCTAGACTAAATAAAAACATAACAATCAAATTCCAACATATTAGCATTTGAACAATTTTAATTCAACATATTTGACAATAGGTTGATTCACAATCTAATCACGTAAATGTAACACCTTAACTCCAAAATATACAAATCAAAGGAAATAGTTGAAATAAGCGGAAGCTTTATCATAAGCCTTGAAATTTGATAGAAAATTTACTCAAAACATTCGTTCTTAAAGAAAGGAAATAACCAACATAGTCGAGGCTAAACATATGCCAAATCATAATTTCTTTCGTTTCAATTAAACTAAAACATGCACTCTCAACGAAATAAATAAAGTCTCTTTCAAAACCCATAACCCATGATTAATGGCTGACTGAGCTGCCGCCACCAGAACCATCATGCGTGAGCCTTGCCCTTACTACCCGATGTCGTACCTGACACTAAAAAGGTGAAATAACAACGGGTAAGCTTTCGCTTAGTGAGCACACATCTATACCAACATAATCATACGTACATAACAAAGATACATAGCAATCACATATCACAAACTTAATCCCTTGACACTGGTACCAGGCCGCTTAATCCATAACTTGATCCTTTGTTCCCGGAGGAACTAATATCCCTAGTAGTAACCCGTACCAACTAGGTATTAACATAATCCATATAACATATAATCACATATGCATGTCCATCACATACGTATAATCACATCAACATAGATAGAGTACTCACCTGATAGTAATTCGGGTTACTCACACACGTGCTAGAATAATGCTCAAAGCAATTTACCTAGACATGAACATGCAAGACATATCAACATATAGCTAAAAAATGAGTTCTAAGCTTAACCCGAGCCCTCTTATGCATTTACCCATGCTACACTCATTCAATTGCCCCCAAACTTTGCCAAACATTAAGTCTCAATGTCCTAAGTGAAAGCCCAAACAAAAGAACCCCAACCGAACTCGTTTGCAAAAAGTGAAAATTGGGGACAGCCAAAACGGAGGGTCACCCCGAGGGTCACCACCCGCGGCTTGACCCACGGATAAACGGAGGGTCACCCCGAGGGTCACCACCCGCGGCGTGACCCGCGGATGCCTGTAGACCCAAAATTTCAAGTCGCGTAATGCGACTGCATACGGGGCTTCACTCCAAATCCCAAATTCGACCAAGATTCTAAGTATGAGAGTTCAATTACTTCAATTCAACCTAGTTTAGATCATCCCATAACATGAATTGACTAAAAACATAACACAATAATCAATTGATTACAATTTCTTAACCACAAATCACAACTCTAACCATTAGTCTCTACTATCAAAATTAGACAATGGAGAGTTCAATTACATACCTTGGATGATGCTAACAACACCACAATGATTGATTGCCAACTCTCTTTTCCAATTTCTCCCAAATTGGCCAAGATTAGCCTTTCTCCTCTCTAATCGTACGTATCCTGGAAACTGAAGAAGAAGTTTGGAACTTCTCCCTTTTACTCCTACACTCCACCCAAAAATAAGAATTTACACTTAGACCCTTGGACCTGAAATTCCAACATAAGAACCCGTAAATATCACTAGCTCGACAATTAGGTCCACAATTAGACGTATGAAAATGGGGCGTTACAGTAAATTAGTAGGTGTTCACGGGACGAGGCGGGTAGTAAATTTTTTAGAACCACATGTACGAGACGGGTACCTAATTTTAGTATCCGAAACCGAATCGTGTGGGATGGGTACTCGCACCGAACTAAACCAAAAAGGAGCGGGTACCTACAGTTCGGTTTACGGATACCTGCGATTTTGTCGAGTGTTTTAATGTACATAAAGTATATAGTAGAAAATGAAGTTATTTTGTAACAAACTAAAATAATTTAACACTAAAAAATATCAAAAAATGAATATAAGTGTATGGAAGAATGTCATCGATATGGGCGTGCAAAAACGATTTAGACTGAATCTGAACGAGAAACCAATATAGCAGTAGGGGTGAACAAAAAAAAACACAGTATGTGATGGAGATTTTTTTAAGGTTAGTAATTTTTTATTGTGAAGTATTAATAAATATATTTTTCTTAATAAACTAAATACATACAGAGCGGTTACCCACGGGTAGTAAATTTTGAGAACCGAACCCACGACTTAGGTTTTCGGGTCACTTGTTGCTCGGGTATCGGTTTTTTTGGTTTCGCACACGGCGAAGTGTGCCTTATCGGCGAATTCTGCGAGCTCTCAACAATTTGGATCTTTTGTTGGAAAGAGCAATGTTGGTCCCAATGAGGTGACCTTCAAGTAAGGATAGTGTATGGGATTATAGAAGGGGGGTTGAATATAATCACACAAATTTCACTTTTAAATTCTTTGTTGTATTAACAATATGAATTTACAGATTGTTGCGGAAATAGAAAAGACTACAAGTCTAAACTAAACAATCTAAGTTCTTTCACTATGCACTAGAGTGAGAAGAGAAGAAACGAGAGAAACTAGAGGAAATAAGAAAGAAAGTTTTAGGGTATTCTTAGGATGAAGAAGAAGTATGGAGAACATCTCTTCACGTCCTATTTATACCCAATGCATTAAATGCATGCAGACTCACTTTTGTGTACGTGTCACATTCTAAGTGGTCCTATGTACTATTTACTATAAACAAATACCCTTTGCATGGTGTGCAAAAGAGGATGTGAGTAAACAGTTGCCTTGAGGTCTGATAAGTACGGAGGGAACAGAAAAGAGACTGTCCTTATGTACTTTTGTGTCAGTAAAGGCGGATAATCCTTTTGTGCATTAGATTAAGACATTACACTAATCCTTCAGGATCATGATACTGATCAGTGAGGAAAGCTCTGATACTGAGGTTGATCAGAGGTCACTGTATCCTGATTCGTCTTCAGGATGTCATACGAATTTGAGCAGCCTGCTATCACTGAGTTCCGTCTTCAGATCACGAGCATGTTGGTCATGTCATCTGCTAATTCTTTGACTTCGCTGATGGTTCTTTGAGTATGACTTTTATGTCTTCAGGAGGTCTTCACTTTGGTGGTCAGGATCAGTAGACTGCAGAACAAGCTCGTTCGTCTCCTGATCCTGATCCTGATCATTATAACAATAAGTTACAGCATAAGTAACATGGAATAACACTGAACAATCTCAGTGATAATTCCTCAAGCTATAACAGAAGTAAAAACCTATTCACTAAGTAAAGTATCAGGATCATTATCATTTCATCAGGTCTTAGGAGAGCTGGATCAACAATCTCCCCCTAAATGATAATGATAAGACAATAGAGGAATTGTCTTAATTTAGAAAGGTTTAGAAATGAATCTAAGTCTAGAATTTAATAGTAGGAAATAGAACTCATAAAGGTACGTGTCCCATTTACTGTTTTGAGGGATCTTTTTCAGTACTATGATGGAATAAAGTACGATGCACTGAAATGCATTTCCATTAATCTCATTAAGATTTTACAAGAGTAAAGAAAATACATAAGTACATGATTGTAATACTGAAAGAAAAATTACAAAAGAATTCTAACTATCAGAGCCTTCACTGATTTCTTCAGTCTTGACTTGGACTGTGATTGGAGTTTCACCAGTGGCTATTCTTTCATCCAGGATTGCTCTGACAGCGCGAACAAATTCTTTGTTGTCCTTGAACTTTATTTTCTACGCGATGAAGAGGACTGATACCAAGTGTTCAGTGGGTGCTTTGTGTAGTTCGCTGAAGCGTTGGAAGCGAAGGATGTTGAAGTTGTCACCTACACAAATACCATGAACAGGTTCTCTGATGACTTGACCTTCAGAGAGAGAGACTCTAGAAGGAAAAGAAAGATCAAGCATCGAGAGATCCATAGGCTTGTATGCAGTCCTGGGCATGCAAGGAGTGTGTCTCCTTGTTGAAGTGCCTGCTGATCTTCGAACAGGAGGCATTGGTTGTGCTGAAGAAGGTTGGAGTAAGTCATCAGGAATTTCTGTTGTTCTTCTGATGCGAGCAATAAGTCCATTTATGACTTCTTCTACTTCAGCCCTGTAATTCTTGTTGGCTTTGGGAAGTAGGCTTCTGATTTCATTCCACTATGACAAGTTGTATCGGTCTAACTTGTCAAGAGTGTGCTCAACGTCTTTTACTCCTGAGCGTTTGACGGTGATCCAGGTTTTGCCAGGATTACCTCTCTTGTCGCGGGTTCGGCGAAGACGGAGTCCAGATATGGCAGCACCATGCTTTCGGAGATGTAGACGATCTCTGCACCAGTCAAGCTCGGTATTCACTTTTTCAGCCTGTTCCTCTGCATTCCTGTTGAAGACCTTCAGCGCGGCCTTCTGTGCTAGAAGAGGATCAGCACTTATTTCGTCGTCTTCTTCTACAAAATCAGACGCTAGCCGTCTTGCGGCTTGAGCAGAAAGGAATGCTTCCTTTTGCTTTTTATTGTGCTCCTCCTGAGCCTTTATTGCTTCCTCGTATTCCTCCCGCGAAAGATAGGCGAACTCAGAGTCCCAAGAGGTACGAAGAGGAATTTTTACTCTTGTACTCTCGAGTCGCTCTATCACGGCATCTAAATGCCCATCCCTGTTCAATGCATTAGAATTGTCAGGGTAGTTTTCTCCTTCAGAACGTGGAGAATTAGAAGGAGGAGATCTAGGAGAAGAAGCAGGGGTAGAGAAATCATTAGAGATGAATTCATCATCTGACGATAGGCAGACAGTTTCAGGAGGGGCTTGGATTTCAAGGGTTCTGGATGAGGAGGCTTCAGAATTGAAACGGGTTGGATTTAAGGGAGTGGTTTCAGGGTTTAAGGGAGTTACTCTGAATGTCATTTTGCTTAGTTCAGTCTTGATGGCTTCAGATCGACTATTTTCCATAAGGTGAATAATCTCACCAGTGACTGAACCAAGGTTGACATCCTGAAATTCAGAGTCGGCTTGGGTTTCAGGTTTAGGGGTTGGTTCAGGAGTAGGTTGAGGTGATGGTTCAGGGGTAGGTTGTTTGGGTGGTTGATAGACAACTAGTTGTAGGTTGTTTGTGGGCGAGTCTTCAGAGGAGGTGTCAGTAAGGGTAATGGTTTCAGGGGTAGGTTTAGATTTCAGGAGTGAGGATATAGGGAGGTTATCAGAAGATAAGGGAAAGGATAGAGGAATGGACATACCAGGTGCACCGGGGTTCTCCCCCTGAGACTGTGCAGGCCCTGGAGTGGGCGTTGATGCAGGAATCTTCTCGACGAAGAAGTCGTCGTCTTCATCATCATCTTCATCCTCGTTTGTTCCCCCCCCCCCCTCTTCAGTTGTTCTCCAGTTGGTGGAGGGGGAATAAACGGAATGGTCTTTCAGAGGAGGCTGTCTCTCCCCCTCAACAGGTGCCCTAGCCAAGGCGGCTGTTGAAACACACCTCTGAAGGAGAGATGCCATGTTCGTTTGAAGCTTGCGGGTGATGAAGGATGAGGTGAGCAGGGACTGTAGAAGGTCCCTGTCAGCGTTTGTGAACGCTGGCGGTGGTGGAGGAGCAGTAGTGATGGCGGTGACGGCGGTGGAGAGATCAGTCACCTTCTCCTGAAGGGCCCTAAGCCCTGCCTCCTGAGCTTCCAACCTCTGCACCACAGCATCCTGAAAGGAGGTGAGAGAGTTGGAGCTGGTGTTGACAGCAGTGGAGAGAGCGGGCAGGGCTATGGCCTTCATATCCTCTATGGACGCTTGGAGGGAGTTGGAGGAAGTGGCCACTTGGGAGACCTTGTCGTGGATACTATCCAGACAAGGTATCGTCAGGGTTACGCCAGTTGGTGGCGGAGTGGTAGCTGTGGCGGTAGCAGTGGCAGTGGCGGCGGCGGCTTCAGCAGCAGAAGTAGCAGCCTTTGCCGAGGCAAGTTCCAGCTCCAAGGCCTGGAGACGAGCCTTGTGCGCATCCTCCTGCTGTTGGAGTGCTGCGCGGGCCTCCTGAAGTTGTCGTTCAGCGGACTGACGACAGAACTCGGCTGCACTCAGCTGTCGCTCGGAGTCCGTGAAGACGAACTCATCAAAGGGATC
Source organism: Centaurea solstitialis (assembly GCA_030169165.1). Classification (NCBI taxonomy): domain Eukaryota; kingdom Viridiplantae; phylum Streptophyta; class Magnoliopsida; order Asterales; family Asteraceae; genus Centaurea; species Centaurea solstitialis. The sequence goes on along the minus strand of CM058045.1, from coordinate 71,456,843 downwards.
ATTCGGTTGCGGTTGAGAATGTCCCAGTGATGAAGCAGCTCCAAAAGAACCTGTAACAGAAGTAGCTAAATGAGCACTAGAAGACTCAATAGCTTTCTCAGAAGAAGGAATGGCAATAATTTGCTTAATAATATTACCTGAGGTTAGGAGGGCATCAGACCGATTGCCCTCCACATTCTCTGAGTGTTCGAGTAGAACAACCTCAGGTTCTTGTAGTTGGGGAGCAGGAGTATCTGCAGGTAAAGAAGTTTTAGATAAAGGGGAAGGTCTATTAAATATTTGAGGCAGGGTAAGATAATATTTCTTACCAGCAACAGGAGCCTTCTTTTTCTTCTGCGCCTTAGATTTGGCGCGTTTGGGTTGGGGAGGAGGAGTGGAGCCAGAAGGAGGTGGGCGCTTCAGGAGCGCAGAAGATGTTGGTGCAGCTGGGGAAGTCAGTAAGGGGTTAGCTACTGACATAGCATGCAGGGAAATAGAAGAAGATGGTTTGGATGAGAACAGAGAAAACATACCTTGGGAAGGAGGGGAGACGATCTACTCGTCTGCGCCCTGGTTTTGTTCAGGAACAACCAGAACTGCAGAGAGTGGTACGTCATCAGGACGAGAAGGGACCTGGTCCAGGAACTTCGCGCCTAATGCGTAGTTGTTGAAATTGCCTTCAGTAGGGTAGGCATCACCCATGTGGAGTTCCAAGACCGTAGAGAAGAACCGAGTGTAAGGAACGTTGACCACCCGGTTTTTGTTCTTGATCTTCTTCACCATATCATCCCAGATATGGCGAACATAATCAAACTTCCGATTTTTTATGGCGGAGTAGACCATGTTTTGGATAACAGTAGGGAACTGTTCAGTGCTCCCCGTCTTCCCTGTCAAGCAGAGACCGAACGTGTTCCAGATGTAGTAGAACGTAGCGTTCAGCCCTGTCTTGTGAACAGTGGCAGCAGTCTTGGTCAGAGGGACGCCTTCCCTCTCTGGCCATCGGTAGCCAATGTCATCGAGTAGGGTGATGACTTCTTAAGCAGATGGAGAAGGAGGATATCTCTTCTTCTTGGAGATTTGGAGGACGTTCCTGAGAGTCCCGATTCCAAAGGAGATGATATCTTCCTTTATCTGGAATTTGATCACCTCATGCATCTTGCCCTTGGAGTTCCTCTCCTGGGCCACAGTGGCAGTTGAGCAGAGCTGGAGAAGCAGAGGCTTGTTTGGCCTAGGGTTGATGGTGAAGGCCGTCTTCAGGGGACTGTTGAGAAAAAAGTCCCTGGCAGGCTTCAGGTATTCCTTGTTCGCCGGTATGTCGAACAGGCCAATAAGATTGTTGCCTTTGAATTGGATGTCATGTTGAGGAATGACAACCGGAAGGCTTCCAGTAGCAGTGAGCAGAGTGGTGGCCTCAGAGGAGAGCTGGGCGTCGAGTGAGGTAGAAGTAGTAGCAACCATCCTGTTAAAAACAAAGAGTAACATATGTGGATGATTAAGAATCCAAAATATGCATCTTTCTTCACTTTTTAATGAACATAGTAAAAGTTCATAAAAAATGGTGAAATCCTTTATACACGGAATAGATTGGATACCAAAATTCACAAAAGGAATGTGTTTTGGTATTAAAGAGAACTTCTATTTTGATGAAGATATATCAAAATAGGAGTTGATGATTTTTCTTAAAAGAAATAAGAAGAATCATATAAACTGTTTTAACAAAAATCTAAGAAGATTTTGGGAAAACTAAGATCAAACGAAGTGATCTTAGGGTTTTTGGAAAAACGTTTATCAAAATAAGTTGTTTTAGATGAAGAATGTCAACTTAGTTTGTGGAAAGAACAAAGAATGTAGACACTTACGATGATTCTGTGAAAGAAGTGGTGAGTGTGTGTTCTTGGTGTTCTTGGTGAAAATAAGATTGGATTGCTTGTTCTTGCTTTTTCTTGCTTTAGATCGTTTGGAGAATTTGTAAGCGTAAAGAGCAAAATGGAGTACGAGTGAGGTTTTTATACCTCGTGGTTGGAGAGAGAAAATGGATGAGAGAGAAAAGAGCGGCTAATTTCAAACGTAATGATGAAAAAAAAGTTCTACGCGCGTTCACGCGCCTGACACACGTCGTGGGGAACAGGAAACGTCCCATTACGTGTCAGTGCAGATGAAAAGTTTGTTTTATTCAAAAAGCTTAAAAACCACCTTTTCAGGGGATAATTCCATTTTGATGAAAGAAGAGTTTTCTTGGAATTAGAGTACTTATCAGATAAGTACTGTTTTGGGAAAATCCTCTTATCACATTTAATGCGATAAGGTTTCAGGGAGAGAAATACTTACCTGAGAATCATCAGTATTCGGATTTTGAACAAAGATTTTGTAAGTACTGAATAGAGTTATCTCCTGAGAAGAGTTATTCAGGAGTTGTTAAGAAAAGAGTCCTGAGAAAAGTTATTCTATAGGACTTAACAACTGTTTGTCCTGATAAACTTCATTCGTCAGGATTTAACATCCCAAGTTCACTGATGAGCATGTTAAAGCGTGTTACATCCAGTGGTTTGGTAAAGAGGTCAGCAAACTGATATTCAGTAGGGACAAAATGGAGTTCAATATCACCATTCATCACATGATCCCTGATGAAGTGATATCTCACTTCAGTGTGCTTTGTCTTGGAGTGTAAGACAGGATTGTTAGCGATGGCTATCGCTGAAGTGTTGTCACAGTATATAGGAATTTTAGAAAGTTGTATGTCATAGTCCTGAAGTTGATTTCTCAGCCACAGGACTTGAGCACAACAGATTCCTGCTGCAACATATTCAGCTTCAGTAGTTGATGTGGACACAGAATTCTGTTTCTTGCTAGTCCAACTCACCAACTTTCCACCAAGTAGGTGACACCCACCAGTGGTGCTTTTCCTGTCGATCTTACATCCTGCAAAGTCACTATCAGAATAAGCTGTTAGATCGAACCCTGAGTCCTTGGAGTACCAAAGACCCAGATTAGGAGTTCCATTCAGATATCTGAAAATTCGCTTTACAGCGGTCAGATGGGATTCTTTGGGTTCAGCCTGATAACGAGCACATAAACATGTAGAATACATGATATCAGGACGACTCGCTGTAAGATACAGCAGTGAGCCAATCATTCCTCTATAGAGAGTCACATCAACAGGTTTCCCTTTGGAATCCTTGTCAAGTGATAGAGGAGGAGCCATTGGAGTCTTCATCGGTGTACATGATGTGAGATCAAATTTCTTCAGCATCTCATGTACATATTTACCTTGATTGATGAAGATTCCCTTTTCAGATTGCTTGATCTGAAGTCCTAAAAAGAATGTTAGTTCACCCATCATAGACATTTTATATTCAGATTTCATGAGCAACTCAAACTTTTCGCAGAGTTTGGGATTGGTTGATCCGAAGATAATGTCATCGACATATATCTGGACAAGAAGGATATGCTTAGGATATTTCTTAAGAAATAAAGTGCTATCGATCTTACCACGAACAAAACCTTTAGAGAGAAGAAAGGTTGACAGGGTATCATACCAGGCACGAGGAGCCTGTTTTAACCCATAGAGAGCCTTGTTTAACTTGTAGACGTGATCAGGGAACTTAGGATCTACAAAGCCAGGAGGCTGAGCCACATAGACTTCTTCATTAAGTTTTCCATTCAGAAATGCATTTTTGATGTCCATCTGAAAAACCTTGAAGTTCATATGTGCTGCAAAGGCCAGGAAAAGTCGAATTGCTTCGAGCCTAGCAACAGGAGCAAAAGTTTCATCGTAATCAATGCCCTCTTCCTGCCTGTATCCCTGAGCCACAAGGAGAGCCTTGTTTCGAATAATTGTACCAATCTCATCAAGCTTATTCCTGAAGATCCACTTGGATCCTATGATTGTACGTTTTCGAGGCCTAGGGACGAGAAGCCAGACATTGTTTCTGATGAACTCTGCTAGCTCTTCCTGCATGGCTGAGACCCAGGCAGGATCACGCAAGGCATCATCTATTTGTTTAGGTTCATTTTCAGAGATGAAATTTACATAAAGACAGATGTTACCAGATTGACGTCGAGTTTTAACACCAGAGGAAGGATTTCCGAGGACTTGATCAATTAGATGATCTTTGGTCCATCGAAGAGCAGGTGGTTGATACACCTGTCCTGAAGTAGAGGCTTCATTCACTGATGGATCAGGAAGAAGATTAGTGGGAGCTGTTAGGAATTATGTGCAGAGTTGACAAACCAAGTGATAACACATCCAATGTTACGAGACACTTGAGGGTCACACCTGTGAGGACCTATAAGTCGAACAAGTTAGATGAAACCCCGAAATGGAGAATTAGTATTTATAATAGTGTATTATAAATATATTGGGTAATTACAGTCAGAATTACCATAGTTGGAGGGTCATTAATTAATTAGGATGTTATATATTTATTAGATAAATAAATATATAATAGTTAATTAATAAGATTTTATATATTAGATAAATATATAAATCATAATTATCATAGGCAAATTCTTTTCCAGTTAATAAGGAAAAGATTTGAGATAATTATAATATGGAAACTGGATTACTTTCAAACTGTGTTTTTCTTCCCATATAAATAAGGCTTATGGGTTAAGGAATAATTAAGCTTTCAGTTCAGAAAAACCAGTTCCCAGTTTTCTCTCTCCCCTCCCTCTCCACCGGCGCCGATCAAAACCCCCCCCCCCGGGTCGGATTCCAGTCTTGTTCGGGTTTCACAAAGTTCTGCTAGAGGAACGTTCGTTGGTCGATCACCGGTGGACTATCATCGAGCAATCCAGGTAAATTGATCTAACCTAAACTATTAGGTTTAGAACTGTTAACGATTAAAGATCAATAAGGCTTTAATGGGTTTTTAGCTTTTATCGCTTCCGCATGTTTAGATCAGAAACAGCGTGTTTCTGATCACGTGGGTTTTAACAGTGTGTACTAAACCTACGAGATATATCAAACCAGCGTGGTTTTGATAGATCTGAGATAATCCTCGGATCAGTTTGATCCAAAGATACCCACAAAAACCCATCAGTGGTATCAGAGCCTTGGTTGAAATCGTTTTAGTTTTTTATCTGTTCATATCAGTTTATCAGTTTATCTGTTATTTATGTGTGATCCGTTAAAATTTGTTTCTTGCGTTTTTCGAGTTTAAAAATCTGATCTTTATTTTATATAGTTTATAAAATTTTGATTATTTAAGCTTTGTTTATCGTACGAATAAAAAACCCGGTAAAACCACCATGGATCCACCGCTGCACCACCAGACCGGTGATGGCAGCATCTAGCAAAAGGACCACCGCAGCCGTGCCCAGAATGGAGGCAGCGGCGATGATGATAGTTGTGACCGCGAATCACCACCAGATCGGTGGTGGCAACGGCGGTTTTCAACGACGGTCGTGAACCCCGGCGGTAAGAAACCGTGACAAAACCAACGTGGTGGCGGTCGGTGGTTTCAGATCAATGGTCGAACCACGGTGGTCGTTCGATCACCAAGTGGAGGCTTGACCTAGATGGTGGAAGCGATGGCTATGGCCGAAGCCGATCACCGCACCACAGACGGTGGATGCGGCGACGGCTCTGTCGCAATCAAACCGCCACGCCACCAGACCGGTGGTGATCGGCGGCGATGGTGGCAGTCATTAATCGCTATTGATGGCGATGATGTTTTAGGTCGACCGTGGACGACGAGGCCGAACCACCAGCTCGGTGGTGACCGTCGTTTTCCTGATTAACAAACCGCGTCGAGCCCGTAGACCAAACCGCGATCGACGCCAAGGGCCAAACCACCAGCGTGGTGGTGGCCGGCGATTTCAATAGTGGCAATTAAAAGCCACTGCGGTGGCCAAACGAATCAAACCGCACTAGGCGGTGATGTTGCCGGATGCCGCGCGGCTTTGGCCGTACCGCGGTGAAGCCGTGGCAGATCCATCCGTTTCGATGGTGGCCAAGCGGCAATAGTGGTAGTAGCAGTTGGCTGCATACCGGTGGCCAGACCTAAAGTTTTTTTTTTTCGTTTTTTGGGCCAAGTCATGTTATCAGGCCCAAGGCCCAGTTCTTTGGGCCAAGTTATGGTCCAAAAGAGCTCGTTTGGTTTTTAAGACATCTTATCCAAAATAAATTTACTTGGAATTTTTTTTTATCCGATAAAACTTATTCAAATTAGTTTTAATTAATCTCTTAGGAAAATTAAAATTTTTCGAATAAGCCAGTTTTTAATTGGATCGTTAAAACCAGTTTAATATTTTTGGGTAAAAGGATTAAATGATTTTTGTTTTGAGATTTATTATAAATCTCAGTTTTAAAGTTAAAACCGTCTAAAGTTTTTTCTTTTAGGATTCATAAAACAGTTTGTTTTTCGAATCTGTTATAAAACCAAGTTTTTGATAATTAAGACAAGATAATTTTAACGGATCCAGGTTTATTTTCTCGTAGTTATAATATTGCTTTTATTATATTGCATAGATAATTGCGTGATTGCTTGAGAATTATATATGAATTTCAGTTTGATTTTACATATATATATACGTTATAGTATTTGCCAACTTAGACCCTTGACATAATCATGGGGAGGCCTGCGTGCCGTTTACAACCCCTTATGTAATAATGACCCTAGGATAGATTTTTCTTTCTTTTGGGATGACGAGGCCAGTGGGAGCTATTCTTCATCTTACCGGAATACTAACAAGCATGGCGAAGCGAGTGGGAGCTACGCTAATTTTGAAGTTATAGAAAAACTAGGTCATTATTGGTCCCTAGGAACAAAGTTGGCAAAACCTATAATTAGTTGTTTGCGTAGTTATAATTATCTGTGTGCATGATTAACTACGTAGTTGGTGCTAATAACTGTTAGTTTATTAGATATGTTTTAAAAGGAATTTTTTAAACAAGAAGAAAATAGGTTTTATTAACTTTTCAATCGAAAACCTTTAAAGTGAAGCACTTTAATAAAACCTAGTGTATTGTTATAAAAGAGCAAAATTGACGGAACAGTTAGCTTTTGTCAGCCGGAAAGGGTTATTGAAACAGGTAGTTTCAATTAACCAGTACACTTTAAATCAGTTGATTTCAATTAGCCGATATTTTAAACAGTTAGTTTAAAATAACATGAATATTTAAAACAGTTAGCTTAGAATGTTAATTGCTCTTTATAACAACGTATAGATGATTGTTTTATAAAAAGGCAAAGTTGACAAAAACAGTTAGTTTTAATCAACTAGGTATGCTATTAAAACAGCTAGTTTTAATTAGCAAATGATTTTAGAACAGTTAGTTTTAAAATTACATGTATGTTTCAAACAGTTAGTTTAAAACATAAGTAGCCTTTATAAACAATCAGTTTTTCAAAATCCTGGAAATAAAGTTTTTCAAAAAAAAAAAAAAACCCCGAAAATCATAGATCAGTAGTGCAACCCATCTAGGGGCACCTTCGGCGTAAAGTACATAGGCGTTGTAAGTGATCACACATTCAACGTCTGTGTTCAAACTGAAGCTGAAGGGGTTACATAACTCTGCGAATTATCTCCGGGTGGTACCGGCCAGAGTATAGTGATCAGGTTCCCCAAAATGGTGAGATCTGTTTTGGTTCTATAATGTTCACCGGGTGGTACCGGGCCAAAAAGCACTAAGAGGGACTAAAACATGCACAGGTAGTTGCCATGGTCCCGAAAAGATCTAGGAGTCATGTCAGTTAGATATGATTGGTAAAAGTCCTTACCTACCGAAATAAATACGGTTCTGGTGGAGCAAGAACATTACGCACATCAGGACGTATGAAATAAGGATCCTAGTCCAATAAATTGATCATTTAAGGGTTTATTGATATTTTATTGGAAATTAGTCTATTTACAGTTGCTAAGACCAAAAGTTTTATTTTGTGTAGATGGCAAGCACTGTTACCAGCACTAACAATCTTTCCCTCCGCTCTATCCTAGAGAAGGATAAGTTGACCGGCTCTAACTTTCTTGACTGGGAGCGCAATCTAATGATTGTGCTCAGACATGAAAGAAAGTGGTATGTGCTTGAAGAGCCACTTGGGGAGGCACCTCCGGCAAACGCTCCGGCTACTGCCAGAAATGCCCACAAGAAGCACTCAGATGATCTCCTTGATGTTGCCTGTCTGATGTTAGCAACTATGAGCCCAGATCTGCAAGCAGGGCTCATAAATACGAATGCTTACGACATGATCCGCCAGCTGAGGGACATGTTTCAGACTCAGGCTCGTACAGAGCGCTACGATGCCACCAAAGCATTCAATGAGTACAAGATGGTAAAAGGAACATCAGTAAGTGACCATGTCATGAAAATGAAACGGCACTTAGATCATCTGGAGAGGCTTGGTCATCCCGTTCCGTTGCAGCTAGCAACTGACACCATACTTAATTCACTGTCAGAAGACTACAGGCCCTTTGTAGTCAACTACAACATGAACAACATGGAGAAAACAATAGCAGAATTGCACTCCATGCTTAAGACAGCTGAACTGAATATGGGGAACAAGAACAAGACTAAGGATGTCTTGATGGTGAAAGACGGAGGGGTTAAAAAGAAGAATGGGCATGCTAGCACCAGCAAGGGAAAAGGACCAGTTCAGGCCATCCAGAGTGCACCCAAGAAAGGCAAGGGCAAGGGCAAGGGCAAGAAGGTTAAGCCAAACAAAGCTAGGACCGAGAATCGCTGCTTCATATGCAATGAGATCGGTCATTGGAGGCAAAACTGCCCTAAGCGTCATGAAGCAGGTATGTAAACCTCAGAAAATTTATGACTGCTTTGATTTGACACTTCTTACTTGTTAGCTTACAAGTATACTGATACCTAGAGCAAATGATTATTGCAGGAAATCAGAAATGAAGTGAAGTGCCCAGGAGTTGCCGAGGATCAAAGCACGAGATATTTTAAGACAAGACATTTTTGAATTTATAGTTTTTAAAAAACAGTTATTTTGGGGGTTTATGTTTTAAACAATGTTTAATTATATTTTATATAATTTGATGGTTTTATTTTTCAAAAGTTATTGTCTTGACAAATATCTGATTGTGCTTAGTGTTTGTATGATCCTAGTTGTTGATGCCTGTTATAATTACTTTAATGAGATTGAAGTAATTTGTATAAAAACTATCAAAACACACGAGATTCTATAGGAATGTGTTTTGAGAATAAAACATTTATGAATAATAAGTTTTGTGATCAAAAGGAAGAATTTAAGATATTAACTCAGATAGCGTTAATAACAACATTTATAAAACTAGAAAGATTCCAAGTTCTGGAATTAGGATTTGACCAAATCCAGTTAAGTTTTATAAAAGAAATTCTAATTAAGTTTGATCAAGTTTTATTCAAATGTTTTAAAAGGAGAATTTAGGATATTAACTCAGATAGCGTTAATAACAGTATTTATGAAACTAGAAGGATTCCAAGGTTTGGAATTAGGATTTAACCAAATCCAGTTGAGTTTCATAAAAGGGAAATTCTCATAGTTCATTACTTGAAATTAGGATTGACTAAATCAAAGTCTTGAATAAGTCAATAGTAAATTTTGAGTAATAGTTAGTTTTTATGCAAGCAAGTGGGAGCCCGATTATTCTCTATCTAGTCTAAGATAAAAGAATAAAAGACATAATTATTGATATATCTCGGAATTCATAAATCCAGGTAGGATAAGAATTCATAAGATATAATTTACCCTTTTAGTTAAAAGGATAAAAGTTTCAAGACCCATGAAACAAAAGTCGTGACTGACTTAAAAAAAAAACAATAATTATAGTGTTGGATTAAAATATATATATCATTCCAGTAGATTTGCCAGGATTGCAAATGGAATCGGATTTCAGGTAGAAATCATTCATCTGCACAGCAACTAAGGAAAGTTGCAGTTTCACATATTCAGGAACTGGAAGTTGGTCCAGGTCTCCAAGTTCATGGAATATGATAGAAGTCTAATTATTGTTTTAAGAAGTGTTTGCAAAACAATAATTAGCAGATACAAGTAAGCAGACTTGTGTTTTTGGTTATCACTTTGATTAAAATGGTAAACTTTAATCAAAGGGTTTAAAATTGAAGGTAGGTGATACTTCATTTTAGATCAGTATTTAACAAATGTTAAATAGACACTATGAAAGTTATTAAAGAAAAGACGTTCAATCTTGTTATTATTACAGCGTGTAACATGGACTATACAAGATTGATTTCTTTATCACTTTCACATTTTTGCATGTTTTTAATAAATCCAGGAATGAAATCAGTTTCCGATTTTTCATTCAAAATCTGTCCGTGACAACTTATCATTGTGGGAACATGATAAGGCATTAAAGTCATTGTGAACTTTTAGGTAGTTATGATCAGTTGCTGAATAACAGCTACAAGTGTTGTAGACTAAAAGTTGCACAGATATTTGATAGAGTAGCAAATATCGGACGTGATCCGCGGTTGAGATTACTTCTTGGAAAAAGGTCATAAGTGAATCTCACAGTGGTTGTCCCTATCACCTGAGGTATCTGATTTGATATCATGAGGACTACTGAATTCTTAGTGCACTCAACCGCTACGCCGTAACAGGGTGGCTATAAAGGGTGTAACTAGATTCAGCGGAAGCCGTGGTGTTAAAGGCAGGTATGCAAGATGGGATTTGCACCTCTTCTCAGAAGAGAGATATTTCTGGGCCCATCTTGACTGACTAAGTATGCTGATGAAGTGCATGGCCATGCCCAAACGAACTGATTAGTTCTTTGTCGTTTACCTATCAGTGAAAGTCAGATAATCAAGAGAACAGAATCTTGAGTATTTAGAGTTGACACCTTCCAAGCTCATACTCATAGATGAAATATCGCGATGCAAAGGGAAAAGCCAAGATATACCCAATCAATGAACAGTAGTTTCATAGATACCAATTCCTCGCGGAATGTTTATATCACCAAGTCTGGGTATAAGAGTTCTTGTAACCTGGTCAGCCTAAGTGCCTGTCTAGGGGCCTCCTTAGGTCAGTGTAATCAAAGGTGGTATTGCCAACTTGCACAAGTGGGAGTCTGTTAGGAATTATGTGCAGAGTTGACAAACCAAGTGATAACACATCCAATGTTACGAGACACTTGAGGGTCACACCTGTGAGGACCTATAAGTCGAACAAGTTAGATGAAACCCCGAAATGGAGAATTAGTATTTATAATAGTGTATTATAAATATATTGGGTAATTACAGTCAGAATTACCAAAGTTGGAGGGTCATTAATTAATTAGGATGTTATATATTTATTAGATAAATAAATATATAATAGTTAATTAATAAGATTTTATATATTAGATAAATATATAAATCATAATTATCATAGGCAAATTCTTTTCCAGTTAATAAGGAAAAGATTTGAGATAATTATAATATGGAAACTGGATTACTTTCAAACTGTGTTTTTCTTCCCATATAAATAAGGCTTATGGGTTAAGGAATAATTAAGCTTTCAGTTCAGAAAAACCAGTTCCAGTTTTCTCTCTCCCCTCCCTCTCCACCGGCGCCGATCAAAACCCCCCCCCCCCCGGGTCGGATTCCAGTCTTGTTCGGGTTTCACAAAGTTCTGCTAGAGGAACGTTCGTTGGTCGATCACCGGTGGACTATCATCGAGCAATCCAGGTAAATTGATCTAACCTAAACTATTAGGTTTAGAACTGTTAACGATTAAAGATCAATAAGGCTTTAATGGGTTTTTAGCTTTTATCGCTTCCGCATGTTTAGATCAGAAACAGCGTGTTTCTGATCACGTGGGTTTTAACAGTGTGTACTAAACCTACGAGATATATCAAACCAGCGTGGTTTTGATAGATCTGAGATAATCCTCGGATCAGTTTGATCCAAAGATACCCACAAAAACCCATCAGGAGCAGGTTCACTAACAGTGGTTTGAGAAAAGTCTTCACTGTTAGTGGGTTGATTGGGTTCAGGTGGTGTGACTTGGGTGATAGGGGTGGCATTTATTATAGGAGGTATGGATATTTGAGTGGGTGGAGTAGGAGGATTTTCTTCAAAACCATCAGGGAGGTCTTGAGGAGATGGATCAGCAATAGGAATATCAGGGACTTGAAAGAAAGAGTCAGCCCACTGATTTATTTCGGAATTATCATGAGGGTGAGGAAAGGTAGGACCCGATTCATCAAATTTGACATGAATCGTTTCCTCTATGGCTTGTCTTCGTTTGTTGAACACACGGTAAGTTTTGGAGATAGAGGAGTATCCAAGGAAGATTTCATCATCAGACTTGGAATCGAACTTCCCAAGGTTATCTTTGTTGTTCAGGATGTAGCAGACACAACCAAAGATATGGAGATGTTCGATTGAAGGTTTCCTGTTACGAAAGAGTTCGTAAGGGGTTCTTCTGAAGCGCTTTACTATCAGGGATCTGTTTTGGGTATAACAAGCAGTATTAACGGCTTCAGCCCAGAATTGAGTGGCAAGGTTGGCTTCACTCAACATAGATCGTGCAACTTCAATCAGGGTTCTGTTTCGTCTTTCAGCAACACCGTTTTGCTGAGGAGTTCTTACAGATGAGAAGTTCTGAGAAATACCTTTCTAATCGAAGAAAGTTTCCAGGGTACTGTTTTTGAACTCAGTTCCGTGGTCACTTCTGATTGATCGAACAGTAAGGTTGTTGAGTCTTTCCATCTTCCTGACGAACATAATGATTTCTTCAGGAGCATCACTCTTGGATCGAAGAAAGAACACCCAAGTATATCTGGAATATTCATCAACGATTACCAGAGTATATTTCTTTCCAGCAATGGATTGGACATTAACAGGTCCAAAGAGATCCATGTGGAGAAGTTGTAGAGGAGAGCTGATGGAGGAAATCTGCTTGGACTTAAAGCTAGCCCTGGTCTGCTTTCCTTTCTCACATGCTGAACAAAGAGATACCTTTGTATAGCGAAAGTCAGGAAGACCAACAACAAGATTGTTGATGCAGAGTTGATTCAGCGTCTTGAAGTTGAGATGAGAGAGACGCTTGTGCCATAGCCAATTTGTATCAGAGGAAGCACGGGATACAAAACAGAAGTTGTCAGTGGAAGTATTCATATTGATGATGTAGATATCAGCATGTCTAACACCAGTGAGAATAACTTCCTTGCGTCTGTTCTTGACTTTGCAATTTTTCTTTGAGAAGGAGACTTTGTGATTCTTATCACACAGTTGACTGATGCTAAGAGGATTATGCATCAGGCCTTCAACATAAGCAACTCTTTTGAACGTAGTTACTCCGTTGGTCAGGGTGCCATACCCTCGGGTTTGGCCTTTACCGTTTCCATCAAAAGTCACAGCAGGACCTCTTTCTTCACGGTAGTTAGAGAGGACAGATTTAGAACCAGTCATATGTCGAGAGCATCCACTGTCCAGATACCAGATGCCCTTGTCCTGTAAAATTTAGAGTTTAAGTTTTTCTTGGTACCCATAGAACAATGGATCCAGAATTATCAGTAGGACTGGTGGAGTTAGTGACAGCCTTAACTGAGTTATCAGTTCTTGAGGCTGGAGTCTTGACTGAAGGAACAGTCTTGACAACCTTCTTTCCTTTGACTGAGTTATCAGTCTTAGGAGTTTTCTTTACCTTAGCTGATTTTTCAGTTTTGGTAGCATCAGGACACTTACTCGCAATATGGTCGTTAAATCTACAGTGATAACATTTGCGAAATTGAAAGCGTTTAGTGGGGTCCAGGAACTCTTTGAACTTTAAATGAGCAGGACCAGTACCAAGTATGCCTTTAGCATTGGACAGAGGAGGAATAGGTTTCTTCTCCTTAATCTTTTGCTTTAGGTCAATCTTCAGTCTAGGAGCAGGACTTTGAGAAAAGGATTTTGTTCCTGAGACTGAAGGACCACCGCCTAGAACTTTGTTCTTAGGTTTAGGATTTTTGGTCTTTGAAGGTGTTACAGTTTTGGATTTTTCCTTGGCTGTTTTCTTTTTGCTCTTAGGAGCACCTTCAGTGTGTGTGTTGGATGAAGAAGGGATGTTTTCAGGGGCATTAGGATCAGGGATAGAAGAAACAAACATTCCAAACTTAAGCATGGAACGATCAGGCCTAGGACATTCGCTAGTGAATCCAAGACCCCTTTTGTTTTTGACATTTTTTCCTGAGGCTAAAATTTCATCAACCTTTTCAGAGGCGTCACTCCATCCTTTGATGGTGACTTTTTCAGCATTAAGTTCGGCCAAGGCTCTTTCTTTAGCAGCAAGAGCCTTTTCTCTTTCGATACAGAGAGTTTGATTAACAGTTACCTGATCCTTATAACTTTCTTCCAGAATGGTAAGTTGTTTTATCTTTTCATGACACTCTCTGAGTTGATCACGAAGATCAATGTTCATTTTCTCAGCAGAGGTTTTACCATTCAGGGATTTATAGAGATCAAGGGTTACAAGGTCTAGTTGAGTTAAGCTTTTAAGAGGGACAACAGGAATAGGTACCTGACTGGTAGATTCAGTCGCAGAAGTAGAAGCTTCAGGAGTCGTAGAGGAAGAAGCTTCAGGAGCTTGAGTAGGAACCTCTTCAGGGACCTCTTCTATCTTAGCCATGAGAGCTAAGGTAGGTTCCTCAATAATGGCCATCAGTGCCACTTGAGTATCTTCCTCATCAGATGAGTCATCAGAGGAGACATCATCTCGATCGCAGTCCTCTGCGATAAGACCTTTACCTTTGCGCTGAGATTTCATCTTTTTGTACTTCTCTTTCAAGCGCTGGTATTTGGGGTTTTTCGAGGAAGATTTGGTAGAAGAAGGAGCAAACTGAGTTTTCTTGTACCTGCTATCTGTTGGGTTTTTGTGGGTATCCTCGGATCAAACTGACTCGAGGATTGACACAGATCTATCAAACCTCGCTGGTTTGATATATCTCATAGGTTTAAAACAAACTGTTAAAACCCACGTGATCAGAAACTCGCTGTTTCTGATCTAATCATGCGGAAGCGATAAAAGCTAAAAACTCATTAAAGCCTAATGATTTTAATCGTTTATAGCTCTAAACCTAAAAGATCAGGTTAGATCAATTTACCTGGATTGCTCGAGATTTAGTCCACCGGTGATCGACCAACGAACGTTCTTCTAGTTGAACTTTATGAAACCCGAACAACCAAAAGGAAATCCGACCGGGGGGTGTGTGTGTTTTGCGCCGGTTTGGGAGAGAGAGGAGGAGGAGGACTCAAACTGATTTTCTAACTGAAAAGCTTGTTATTTTTTCCTTAACCCATAAGCCTTATTTATATGGAGGAAAAATACAGTTTGTATAAGATTCAGTTTCCTTTTATAATTATCTCTAATCCTTTTCCTTTTAATTCGCTGGAAAAGAATTTGCATACGATAATTATGATTATATATATTTATCTAATATATATATAAAAACCTTATTAATTAATTATTATATATTTATTTATCTAATAAATGTATAATATCCTAATTAATTAATAACCCTCCAACTTTGGTAATTCTGACTGTAATTACCCAATAGATTTATAATACACTACTATAAATCCTAACTCTCCATTTCGGGGTTTCATCTAACTTGTTCGACTTATAGGTCCTCACAGGTGTGACCCTCAAGTGTCTCGTAACATTGGATATATAATCACTTGGTTTGTCAACTCTGCACATAATTCCTAACAGACTCCCACTTGTGCAAGTTGGCAACACCACCTTTGACTATACTGACCTAAGGAGGCCCCTAGACAGGCACTTAGGCTGACCAGGTTACAAGAACTCTTATACCCAGACTGGTGATATAAACATTCCGTGAGGAATTGGTATCTATGAAACTACTGTTCATTGATTGGGTACATCTTGGCTTTTCCCTTTGCATCGCGATATTTCATCTGTGAGTATGAGCTTGGAAAGTGTCAACTCTAAATACTCAAGATTCTGTTTTCTTGATTATCTGACTTTCACTGATAGGTAAACGACAAAGAACTAATCAGTTCGTTTGGGCATGGCCATGCACTTCATCAGTATACTTAGTCAGTCAAGATGGGCCCAGAAATATCTCTCTCCTAAGAAGAGGTGCAAATCCCATCTTGCATATCTGCCTTTAACACCACGGCTTCCGCTGAATCTAGTTACACCCTTTATAGCCACCCTGTTACGGCGTAGCGGTTGAATGCACTAAGAATTCAGTAGTCCTCATGATATCAAATCAGATACCTCAGGTGATAGGGACAACCACTGTGAGATTTACTTATGACTGTTTTCAAGAAGTAATCTCAACCGCGGATCACGTCCGATATTTGCTACTCTATCAAATATCTGTGCAACTTTTAGTCTACAACACTTGTAGCTGTTACTCAGCAACTGATCATAACTACCTAAAAGTTCACAATGATTTTAACACCTTATCATGTTCCCACAATGATAAGTCGTCACGGACAAATTTTGAATGAAAAATCGGAGACTGATTTCATTCATGGATTTATTAAAACATGCAAAATGTGAAAGTGATAAAGAAATCAATCTTGTATAGTCCATATTACACGCTGTAATAATAACAAGATTGAATGTCTTTTCTTTAATAACTTTCATAATATCTATTTAACGTTTGTTAAATATTGGTCTAAAATGAAGTATCACCTATCTTCAGTTTAAACCCTTTGATTAAAGTTTACCATTTTAATCAAAGTGATAACCAAAATTACAAGTCTGTTTATAGGATCTACTTGTATCTGCTAATTATTGTTTTGCAAACACCTTATAAAAACAATGACTAGACTTTTATCATATTCCTTGAACTCGGAGACCTGGACTAACTTCCAGTTCCTGAATATGTAAGACTGCAACTTTCCTTAGTTGCTGTGTAGATGAATGATTTCTACCTGAAATCAGATTCCATTTGCAATCCTGACAAATTTACTGGAATCCTATATTTTAATCCAACACTTTAATTATTGATTTCTAAGGTCAGTCACGACCTTTGTTTCATGGGTCCTGAAACTCTTATCCTTTTGACTAAAAGAGTAAATTATATCTTATGAATTCTTATCCTATCTGGATTATGAATTTCGAGATATATCAATAATTGCATCTTTTATTCTTTATCTGAGACTAGATAGAGAATAAATTGGGCTCCCACTTGCTTAATAAAAACTATCTATTACTTAGAATTTTACTATTTGACTTAGTCAAAACTTTGATCAGTCAATTATAATTTTAAGTAATGAACTTTGAGAATTTCCTTTTATGAAACTTAACTGGATTTGGTCAAATCCTAATTCCAAATCTTGGAATCTTTCTAGTTTCATAAATACTGTTATTAACGCTATCTGAGTTAATATTCTAAAATTCTCTATTTAAAACATTTGAATAATAAAACTTGATCAAATTTGATTAGTTAATTCTGAGAATTTCTTTTATAAAACTTAACTGGATTTGGTCAAATCCTAATTCCAGAACTTGGAATCTTTCTAGTTTTATAAATACTGTTATTAACGCTATCTGAGTTAATATCCTGGATTCCCCTTTTAAAATTTGATCATAAAACAATTATTCATAAATGTTTTATTCTCAAAACACATTCCTATAGAATCTCGTGTGCTTTGATAGTTTTTATACAAATTACTTCAATTTAATAAAATTTATTGAAGTAACTATGACAGGCAACAACTAGGATCACTAAGCACAATCAGATATTTCAATGTCAAGATAATAACTTTTGAAAATAAAACCATCGAATTATAAAATATAATTATTCAAACATTGTTTAAAACATAAAACCCCAAAAACAACTGTTTTAAAATTAAAAATGTCTTGACTTAAATCATCTTGTACTTTGATCCTCAGCAACCTCTGGGCATTTCACTTCTGACCTCCTGCAATAATCATTTTGCTCTAGGTATCAGTATACTTGTAAATCAACAAGTAAGAAGTGACAAGTCAAAGCAATCATAAATTTTCTGAGGTTTACATACCTGCTTCATGACGCTTAGGGCAGTTTTGCCTCCAATGACCGATCTCATTGCATATGAAGCAGCGATTCCGGTCCTAGCTTTGTTTGGCTTAACCTTCTTGCCCTTGCCCTTGCCCTTGCCTTTCTTGGGTGCACTCTGGATGGCCTGGACTGGTCCTTTTCCTTTACTGGTGCTAGCTTGCCCATTCTTCTTTTTAACCCCTCCGTCTTTCACCATCAAGACATCCTTGGTCTTGTTCTTGTTCCCCATATTCAGTTCAGCTGTCTTTAGCATGGAGTGCAACTCTGCTATAGTTTTCTCCATGTTGTTCATATTGTAATTGACTACGAAGGGCCTGTAGTCTTCTGACAGTGAATTGAGTATGGTGTCTGTTGCTAGCTGCAACGGAACAGGATGACCAAGCCTCTCCAGATGATCTAAGTGCCGTTTCATTTTCATGACATGGTCACTTACTGATGTCCCTCTTACCATCTTGCACTCATTGAATGCTTTGGTGGCATCGTAGCGTTCTGTACGAGCCTGAGTCTGAAACATGTCCCTCAGCTGGCGGATCATGTCGTAAGCATTTGTATTTATGAGCCCTGCTTGCAGATCTGGGCTCATGGTTGCTAACATCAGACAGGCGACATCAAGGAGATCATCCGAGTGCTTCTTGTGGGCATTTCTGGCAGCGGCCGGAGCGTTTGCCGGAGGTGCCTCCCCAAGTGGCTCTTCAAGCACATACCACTTTCTCTCATGTCTGAGCACAATCATCAGATTGCGCTCCCAGTCGAGAAAGTTAGGGCCGGTCAGTTTATCCTTCTCTAGGATAGATCGGAGGGAAAGATTATTAGTGCTGGTAACAGTGCTTGCCATCTACACAAAATAAAACTTTTGGTCTTAGCAACTGTAAATAGATAAATTTCCAATAAAATATCAATAAACCCTTAAATGATCAATTTATTGGACTAGGATCCTTATTTCATACGTCCTGATGTGCGTAATGTTCTTGCTCCACCAGACCCGTATTTATTTCGGTAGGTAAGGACTTTTACCAATCATATCTAACTGACATGACTCCTAGATCTTTTCGGGACCATGGCAACTACCTGTGCATGTTTTAGTCCCTCTTAGTGCTTTTTGGCCCGGTACCACCCGGTGAACTTTATAGTACCAAAACAGATCTCACCATTTTGGGAACCTAATCACTATACTCTGGCCGGTACCACCCGGAGATAATTCGCAGAGTTATGTAACCCCTTCAGCTTCAGTTTGAACACAGATGTTGAATGTGTGATCACTTACAACGCCTATGTACTTTACGCCGAAGGTGCCCCTAAATGGGTTGCACTACTGATCTATGATTTTCGGGGTTTTGAAAAACTTTACTTCCAGGATTTTGAAAAACTGATTGTTATAAAGGCTATTTATGTTTTAAACTAACTGTTTCAAACATATTCGTAATTTTAAAACCAACTGTTCTAAAATTACTTGCTAATTAAAACTAACTGTTTTAACAGCACACCTAGTTGATTAAAAACTAGCTGTTTTTGTCAACTTGCCTTTTTATATAAAACAATCATCTATAGGTTTTTTTTTTTAAAATCAAAAACTATCGTTTTGAAAAGTTTAACGAAACTAAAACCTATACTAGTTTTAAAGTAACAACTCTATTTAAAACTATTAACATGCAGGATATCACAAATAATTAATCAACCATGCAATTAAATAATTAATCACATAGTACCTAATTATAGTTTTTGCCAACGTTTCCTAGGGACCAATAATGACCTATTCTACTAAAAGCTTCAAAACTCGCGTAGCTCCCACTGGCCTCGCCATGTTTTGTTAGTACTCCGGTAGTGATGAAGTAGCTCCCACTGGCCTCGTCATCCCGAAAGAATAAAACAAATTTCTATCCTAAGGTCATTATTACATAAGGGGTTGTAAATGGCACGCAGGCCTCCCCGTGAATATGTCAAGGGTCTAGGTTGGCAAAATACTATAATAGATATATATGTAAAATCAAACTGAAATCCATATATCGAGCTCAAGCAATTACATAAATATATATGCTATATAATAAAAGCAATCTTATAATTACGAGTAATAAACCTGGATCCGTTAAAATTATCTTGTCTCAATTATTGCAAAAACTGGTTTTATAACTGATTCGAAAAAACAAACTGTTTTATGAACCAAAAACCTTTAGACTGAAAAATGGTTTTTACTTAAAACTGAGATTTATAAACAATAAATCCTATTTTACAAAACTAAAACCATTTTAGCTAAAAATAATCCTTTTACCCAAAAATTTATATCAAATAGGTTTTATCGATCCAATTTTTAAAACTGGCCTCTGAGTAAAAACACAATATTGGGCTTATCTTAAAAATTTGATTTTATAAAACCGTTCATGAAATTGGATAATTTAGTCTAACTGGTTTAAACAGGGAAAAGAATTTCGGATAAAAGGTTCTTTCGAAAAAACAAAAACAAGTTCCTTTGGGCCATAACTTGGTCCAAAGAACTGGGCTTTGGGCCTGATAACGTAACTTGGCCCAAAACGGAAAAACCCTAGACGGATGGTTTGGTATTCTTTTCGCGACGAGAAAATTCAAAACTATAGTGGCCGACACCTCATTGCGGCGGTTGTCGACCACCGTCTTGCGATCAAAGCCTACCCGCCACCACCAAAACGGTGGTGCGGTTTCGATCTGACTACCGCCATTCGCCGCGGCCCGGTGGTTTGGAGTGACAGCTGACGCCGCCACCACTCTGGTGGTTTGGCTTGGCGTTTGCCTCCGCTTGGCGTGGCCGTTTGGCAGCCAACGGTGGCCGGTTCACCGCTGTCACTGTGCTCGGCGATTACCATCGCCATATCGACGACTCCGGCGATTGGCCACCATCAAATCCGTCGATCGCCACCACCACAAACGGTGGTGTGGCTTCCGATCGGTGGTCCGAAAAACCAACCAACACCGCCACCACAAGCGGTGGTGCGGTTCCTGATCCATGCCGTAGCTCAAACGCCGCCGGTTACCACCAAACTGGTGGTTAGGCCACAGACATTGCTCGTCGATCACAATTACCCAGCAACCGCCGCCGCCACCACCATCTGTGGTACGGCCGGCTATTGCTTGATCAGCAGCCACCGCTGCCACGAACACCACCGTCGCCCCCACCATTGCGAACACCGCCATCCACCACCGCGTTCGCGGTTTCTGGTGGTTGCGGGTTTGCTGATTTGCGGCGCGATCTCAGCCACAGTTGAGTGGCGCTCCACCCTTGGCCACCATCGCCGCTTGACCACCACCAATTGGCGGTTCGGTCTCGGCTTGGTTTGCCGCCTCCATCCACGGCCTAAAACCGCCGGTCACCACCACGCTGGTGGTACGGCCCTGGCGTTAACCGCGGTTCGGCCCACGGGTTCGCCACGGTTTGGTTGATCATACGACCACGCACCATCACCGCTTGGTGCGGTTTTTCGACCATGGTCATCACCATCCGCCACAACCACCATGCTGTGGTGTGGCCTGGTGGTTCTGGATCGGCAGCCGGAGCTGCTACCATACACCGTGGTGGCCAGCCGCAACCACCACGCTGGTGGTGCGGTGGTGATGTGATAACCGTAGCCACCACCAATCCGGTGGTGGTTCTCGGGGTTTTCGCACGGTGCAATTTTTAATGCGATTAACGATAAACAAATTATAAACCATATAATAAATTTTAGATTTTTATGCAAGAAACAATAATTATAACGGATCACAAAAACTGATAAGAAACTAAAACGATTTTAACAATGGCTCTGATACCACTGTTGGGTTTTTGTGGGTATCCTCGGATCAAACTGACTCGAGGATTGACACAGATCTATCAAACCTCGCTGGTTTGATATATCTCATAGGTTTAAAACAAACTGTTAAAACCCACGTGATCAGAAACTCGCTGTTTCTGATCTAATCATGCGGAAGCGATAAAAGCTAAAAACCCATTAAAGCCTAATGATTTTAATCGTTTATAGCTCTAAACCTAAAAGATCAGGTTAGATCAATTTACCTGGATTGCTCGAGATTTAGTCCACCGGTGATCGACCAACGAACGTTCTTCTAGTTGAACTTTATGAAACCCGAACAACCAAAAGGAAATCCGACCGGGGGGTGTGTGTGTTTTGCGTCGGTTTGGGAGAGAGGGGAGGAGGAGGACTCAAACTGATTTTCTAACTGAAAAGCTTGTTATTTTTTCCTTAACCCATAAGCCTTATTTATATGGAGGAAAAATACAGTTTGTATAAGATTCAGTTTCCTTTTATAATTATCTCTAATCCTTTTCCTTTTAATTCGCTGGAAAAGAATTTGCATACGATAATTATGATTATATATATTTATCTAATATATATATAAAAACCTTATTAATTAATTATTATATATTTATTTATCTAATAAATATATAATATCCTAATTAATTAATAACCCTCCAACTTTGTTAATTCTGACTGTAATTACCCAATAGATTTATAATACACTACTATAAATCCTAACTCTCCATTTCGGGGTTTCATCTAACTTGTTCGACTTATAGGTCCTCACAGGTGTGACCCTCAAGTGTCTCGTAACATTGGATATATAATCACTTGGTTTGTCAACTCTGCACATAATTCCTAACACAATCATTAGCAAAGTGTCCTTTGCCCTGACAATTGTAGCAGGTAGCAGTGGCCTTATCAACATATTCTGTTTTAGGCTTGTCAGTAAGAGTAAAAGGTTTCCTTCTTTGGAAGTTTCCCTTTTTGGCAAACTTCTTAAAAGAACGAGTGAGAAGTGCAAGAGATTCATTAAAATCAGGATCTGAGTCAGACATGTCAGAATCAGAAGATTCTAATTCAGTGATGGTAACAGAAGAAGGAGTAGCAACAGTAGGAACTGAATCAGAGACCAGTGCAACAGAGGTGCTTTTGGAATCTTTAGTATCTCTTATGAGATTCTTTTTCAGTTTCTTCTGTTGTTCACGGTTTAGAAGAATACCGTACAGCTCACTTAATGTGAGTGTCTTTATGTCTTTAGACATAGTTAAGCAGGAGGTGTAGGTTTCCCAATGTTCAGGAAGTGCTTCCATGAACTTGGTAACCACCTCAGAGTTAGCATAGATAGTACCAATAGTCTTCAGGTCGATCAGGAGACAGTTGAATCTTTGATGTATCTGGGAGAGAGTTTCATCCTTCTGATGAATAAAGCTTTCATACTGGCGAACCAAGAAAATCTTTCTTGATTCCATGAGAACAGCAGTACCTTCGTATTCAACACAGAGGGTGTCCCAAATCTCTTTAGCAGAGCGAAGGTGACAGACAGAGTGGAAAACGTCATCAGGGAGTGACATGGCAATGAGAGACCTAGCCTTAGTGTCAATGTTGACAAGGCGTCTGTCCTCATCGTTCCAATCCGTCACTGGCTTCACCAGTTCCCTTGCGGGTATAGGTGGTTGGTCGCCAGCAGCAGTGACAGCATGAACAGTTTGTGTAGGCACATGTGGTCCATTTTCCAAAAAGTATGGAATCTGGGGATCAGAACCAGATAAGAAAAGTTCCATCCTAGTTTTCCAAAGAGAGAAGTTGTCTTTGTTAAACCTTGGAGGTTTTCCAGCAGAACCGGTATCAAAGTAGTTATCCTTAGCTTGAAGAGCCATGGATTGAGAGAGGATCACAAGATTTTTCTAAGAGAAGAAAATGAGAGCTTGTATCTGCTCTGATACCACTTGTTGGTCCCAATGAGGTGACCTTCAAGTAAGGATAGTATATGGGATTATAGAAGGGGGGGGGGTTGAATATAATCACACAAATTTCACTTTTAAATTCTTTGTTGTATTAACAATATGAATTTACAGATTGTTGCGGAAATAGAAAAGACTACAAGTCTAAACTAAACAATCTAAGTTCTTTCACTATGCACTAGAGTGAGAAGAGAAGAAACGAGAGAAACTAGAGGAAATAAGAAAGAAATGATTAGGGTATTCTTAGGATGAAGAAGAAGTATGGAGAACATCTCTTCACGTCCTATTTATACCCAATGCATTAAATGCATGCAGACTCACTTTTGTGTACGTGTCACATTCTAAGTGGTCCTATGTACTATTTACTATAAACAAATACCCTTTGCATGGTGTGCAAAAGAGGATGTGAGTAAACAGTTGCCTTGAGGTCTGATAAGTACGGAGGGAACAGAAAAGAGACTGTCCTTATGTACTTTTGTGTCAGTAAAGGCGGATAATCCTTTTGTGCATTAGATTAAGACATTACACTAATCCTTCAGGATCAGGATACTGATCAGTGAGGAAAGCTCTGATACTGAGGTTGATCAGAGGTCACTGTATCCTGATTCGTCTTCAGGATGTCATACGAATTTGAGCAGCCTGCTATCACTGAGTTCCGTCTTCAGATCACGAGCATGCTGGTCCTGTCATCAGCTAATTCTTTGACTTCGCTGATGGTTCTTTGAGTATGACTTTTATGTCTTCAGGAGGTCTTCACTTTGGTGGTCAGGATCAGTAGACTGCAGAACAAGCTCGTTCGTCTCCTGATCCTGATCCTGATCATTATAACAATAAGTTACAGCATAAGTAACATGGAATAACACTGAACAATCTCAGTGATAATTCCTCAAGCTATAACAGAAGTAAAAACCTATTCACTAAGTAAAGTATCAGTGATAATTCCTCGAAAATTAACTAGCTAATACCTCATATTCCAGTATATAGTCATTGCATAAGCAACATGACAATGATAATATTTATCTATAATTAAAATGTGAGTATAATTGCATTATATAGATTATATAAGAAATGGTAAAAGTCTAAAAGATTAACGCGAAGCAAGATTTTGTACATAAGTCATGGAGGAATTGGAAATCTAGCTATGAGGTTGGAAGATTCACATTTCTTTTGAATTGAAGATTCACTAACTCATTCTATACCTAGTCGACGATATAGTTTCCTGCCACAAATGATAATATGTGGTGAAATAACACCATAGAAAAAAGGGAAAAAAACAATAAAATTGCAAAAAAGTAACTTGAAAACAAACAAAATAGTGTTCAAATTCGAAGAAAAAATAAAGCAAGTTGTTGATTTTTGGAGTAAAACCAATTGATTGAACATCACATTGAGAGTGATTTTTGGTCACCCGATTAAATCCATGAAAGACACACAAGTGAAACACTAACAATTTGACTGGTGACATATTTGCTGACATTGAAAGAGATAGAGAAAGAAAAAGGTTTTATGTCCTTTTTGATTTTTTCGGTACTAGCGGTGTAGGTATAATTTATATGTATGAGAGATCTCACGTTCAAGCAATGGGCACCGTGCCTCCGTCAATGGGATGGGATCCATGCGCTGATTTACCTTTCCCATGATAATTGTGAGACCAGTGCGGTGAAAACACCTCAGAGGGTGGCATCTACCCATTTTTAAACACTAGTAATAGATTCACACCACATAAAAGTCAAAGTAATCACTTGAGCAACAATGGACAACATACAATAGTCAAGTAGGCAACAACATACAACATCGGAAATGTGAATAGCACTATAAATAATGAGAAACAAGAAAGAAAGAACAAAATAGAACGGTAGAATAGAACAAAATCAATAGATAAGTTAGAGCAGATAAATCAGTAATCGATACTACCATGGGAGTAGATAAATCGGTGTTGGTCATGAAATGTAGTGACTTACACAAAAAATGTTTATAGAATGGGGGAGAGATGAATATAGACACTACAAATTTTCACTTTTAGTTTTAAATTTTATTAAAACATAAAAATATAAAATTACATATTTTTTAATAAGCTGAAAAGGTAAGACCAGTAATCCTAAACAATTTTACTTGTAACAAATTTGCTAACACTGAAAAACTAAGATAGTCTATCATGTGATAATGTCAATTTTCTCTAAGAAATTTCACAAAAAAAATCTTTTTAGAAAAGGGTGATTTGCAACTAATGACACGGAAGACATTTTATAGTCTTATTGCATTAAATACATTTCTCCATCTTTAATATTTTTTCTTCATCTAATTTGTTGATCCATGTATGCTTGTATTTTTCACTTCAATCTTTGTAGTTAATGTTGACATTTGTTAACCTAACCCATCTAAACTAGAAATAACGTTAAAACATAAAAAGGGATACAAAAGTTAACGCAAATGCGACAACCAAACAAGAAAAAAAACTTGGGCATCACTTCATACCAAGAGATAAGCACCCAAAAGAGACAAAGACAAACCAAAAGGAAAAGCATAATGAAGAGGATACAAGATCTCCGCCTCCAAAACAGGAACCAAAACCAACTGATGAGGAACAAATCGACTGTAATAACTCTGATCATGTGTTGTCATTATTTAAGGTCGCAACTCTTTTGCATGTTCTCATAATGGTATGAGAGTTTGGGAACCAAACCTTGTTGGCAAGTTTGTATTCCAAATTCGACTCGCCATGTACTAGTATTTGTTAGATCATTAGTTGACTTTATCTTGTATTGATTTTCTTTCAGCTAAATGACAAACCAATTCACTTTGGTGACTATTTGGCCTCACTTTAACTAGTCTTCGATTTTGCTTAAGGCATTTTGCTCTTTGGATCAATACAGATAGCTATACGACCCTTTCAAGTAAAAATTATATTTATGTATATTCCGAAATACAAACTATATATTGGATTCCTGCTATAGAATATTAATGAAGTATATCTATCAGATGTATAATAACTTAGAATCCTTTGGTGATGAATTATGAATCTGATATGTTAGGGTAACATATTCTCTTTATTGGATTCCGACATAGAATAACACAAAGATCAAAACTAAAGTTGATCTTTCAAAACATTTTTAGTTAGAGATCTTATCATAGCACTATATCCGGAACCTTAAGTTCACTTGATCTTTCTTTTCATACCAAGGGTTCGGATGATAGATTTTTTTTTAGAGAGAGAGAGACAAAAGTTCAAATGAAAACTCAAATCTAATTATGAACGTGAGAACAACTGAGAGTGCGTCACGTGGCATATTCAGTCTGAATAGTATAGGATTATTCAGACTGAATATTATGCATTATTCATGGTGAATAAAACATGATTCAGACTGAATAATATAACATTCAGTATTATTCAGTCTGATTATTATATTATTCACCTTGAATAAAGCATAATATTCAGTTTGAATAATCTTGCATTATTCAGACTAAATATGAGCAAATATGACATGTGTCGTGCTCTCTGTTGTCCTCGCGTTCATAATTTGCATTGTTCAGACTAAATCAATATTGGTTCCCAATAGTCCTCCATTTGGACTGTATGCAAATATGCATAGACGTAATTTATAATATAAACACGTGCTTATATATATAAAAAACAACTTAATTAACTATTATACACGTGGAAGGCTTCCTTAAAAATTCCTTTTTCCTTTTTTTGTTTTCGTTTTAACCTTCCTGCATGTAAAGAGAGAGAACCATCGAATCTATTACCCATAAAATATTGTTGTGAAAACATTTACCTTTGGAGTTTCATGTTGCATTGTCTTATCTTTAATACAATTATTGTACATGTTGATATGATGAATCGATCAACTTTTATTATAATAGCAATTGTCCTAAAATACAAACAATGTATAGCATAATTAATTCCTTGTGTATTTTCGTTCTATTTGATCATTTTCGTATACTTTCCATGATTAATTAACGTAAATTTTATTTTCTAATTCATTTCATACTAACCTACTAACCGTAATCATAATTGAATATGATTCTTGGTTGACGATCTTTTTTTATAAACTTATAACTATATTAAACGTAATTTTTATTTTTAGAGTTTCTATTCTCAAACTTGATCTAGGGATAATGATTTATTTTTTAATTTTTTTCAATGCATACTTAATAGTCACCTTTGAAAGAAACTCATTCTATATTTAAATTGAACGGTGATTTATTTATTATGCAAACAAAAATAAATAAAAAGTTATACATTAAATAGGCATAAATTATAAAATAAACATAAAATGTTATTCCTGTAACGATTTCCATATCTTGGAAAAATAATCATTTGATTCTTTATGCATTAGTATTTTTAGAGGGATCAAATATAAACCAATTTATTTTGTGTAAACGGTTCAAATTATTAATTTGATTCTCTAAAGTCTAAACTAATAAAAGTTTTTATAAAATTGTTTAATAGGATGAAATTGGTTCGTATAATATTTTCATGATAAAATTGTTTCATATGATACTTTTTTTATTGAAATAAATATAATAAAATTAAACTATTTCATGTATTTCATTTTGATGAAATTTGTTTTCTAAAACAAATATAACGAAGATGAATAATATCGTTAAATAATGCTTTTTTAATAAAAACAACTAGTCATCCTTTATAATTAGAAAAAGTAAAAAAAAAATATGATTGCTTGAATAATACGTCCCCCTAGTATATTTATAACGACATTATATTTTACTATTATAATATATTATCATATTTTTAGTAACACAATAATGTAATTAATTAATTCAAATTGCACAATCTTTAAATGAACCCTAAATTCAATCTTTCATACATATTCTTTTTAAAAGATAACAAATCCTATTATATCTAAAAAGACTAACAACCGGTTATTACCAAACTTTGACAAAGACTTGCTCAAAACTAACACATGACTTGTTATGTTGAACATTAGTTGATTTATCAGCATGTCACAAAATCTCGTATTTGATATCAAAATCAAAAAAACTGGGACCAAAGGTTGCTACTAAAAGCTAATAACCAAACTAAACCGGAGAATAATGGTACATGTTATAGTCATTGAGCAAAATTGAGAAATAACGTAGGATTCTTCAAGTTAATCATAAACAAATGAAGATCTTGTGTGGCCAACAAAATAATTTTAGAACAAAAACTATTTTAATAACCCCATTTATTCATTTTAGCCTCTTTTTTCGTATCATGCCTTTTTTTTTTCTTTACCATGTAGCAATCAAATATAGTTGGTACGCAATTTATTTTTATCTTGTACCTACTAAATAAAATGTATCAACTTTTTTTAATTCGTACATGTAAGCATATCTAAGTTGAAATCTTTACCAATTAAGGTTCTGTTTGGCAAACTAGTTGATAAACTATTTATGGCTGATAAGCTTTTTGTTGGCTGATAAGCTAGCTTATAAATAAACTATTTTTTGTAAAAACCAGTTTATGAGTATGTAAAATGACAAAAAAAAAAATATCTTGAGATATAAAAATTAATATAAATAAGGATATAGTTGAATCTAGAAGGAAAGTGCTAAAAAGCGGTCCTACATTAAAAAAAAATAATAATAGTAGTAATAATAATAATAATAATAATAATAATAATAATAAGTATATAGTTGGAAAAAGCTACAAGACAACCTACCTATGTTGATACTTTTTTTGTTGATATAATAATTAATATTATCTAAGCATATGGCTTTCAGGTTGATAACATGTTGATAACTTGATATATTTTATACTTTTTATCCTTACGTATACAAGCATTAAGATAATATTCATATAACACAAGCGAACAATGACTAGAGACGATGGACCGTGGAGGTTGAACCAAGATATCCAAAATTTGTTAAATGTATGTTTTGGGACAAATTCGAATAAAGTAGAATTATATATGAACAAGGGGAAGTCATTTAGCTAATTTCCTCTTGTTGTGATCTTCTAAAATCATTTTTATAAGCTTTGAATATTTGTTATCAAATAATCAATGTATTTTAGTTTTATAAAATATCTTCTTTTGTTTAGAGTTTTAATATGATTTTTAATTATTATTGTTCAATACACTGAGACATACGTACACCGGTATATATATATATATATGCAAATTTGCCGCCTTAAGTCACATCTTGAGAAATATCATAGCCTCATCATAACTCGTAATTTAAATATTAAGACAAATTCTTTTAAATGTATTTTGAAAAGGTAAATAAAAATAAATGCAATAAATTAATTTAAATCAAATGCATTGTCACACTACTACACAAAGGCTTATTTTACCCCTATATATAATCAGGTTACATAAATAAATGGGGTAAAAAAGTGGACGGATTACATGGTATCCGGTTCTTTTTGTATTAACCAGGTTATATTAGTAGGGTTTTAAAAAATTAAGATGGTACCCGGTGGTTTAAAGAGAACCCGGTACCATGTGGGTAGTTATGAAGTAAATGGGCCACGGTCCATTACGTAGGAGGGGTTTATATTTACATATAGATATGCTACCCGGTTTATTAAAGGCAACAGGGTATCATTAATTGGTTTCAATTAATTTAAAATAGGTATCTTACTCGAGAATCCCTTGAGCCGCCGCCGTCTCCTCTTTCAATTCTTTCTTTCATTTATTACTCTTTTCTTTCCTGCTTTTCCTTGAGATGCATGAACACCACAATCATTAAAAAGGTATTGATAGATGTTCTTTTTTACACAACCAAAAGACACGTATGTCCATGTATATATATATTATATCCAAACAAAATTATATATATCATTAATAGCAATTAATGTATATGATGGATTGATATCACTGTTTTTATGATTTTTATTTTAACTTAGCATTGTTTTTATATGTTATAGGATTTTGAATAAAAAAATTACAATTGAAACTTTCCTCTGGTTTGATAAGATCGAATCCAAGTATCAAGGTAATTTTCTATGCTCTCAGCTTATAATTTAATTTTGTATTGTAGAAGTATATATATATATATA
The DNA here is from genome assembly GCA_030169165.1 of Centaurea solstitialis. Taxonomy (NCBI): domain Eukaryota; kingdom Viridiplantae; phylum Streptophyta; class Magnoliopsida; order Asterales; family Asteraceae; genus Centaurea; species Centaurea solstitialis. The sequence continues at coordinate 71,426,193 of CM058045.1, read as the reverse complement.
TATCAACCGATAGATGTAGAGAGGATTTTATTTTAAGGACTTAAAATGTCTAATTTAGTTTGTCAATTGATTTATTAAATAGATATGAGATATAAATGCAATTAATATTGGTAAGTTTCATGACATTCAAAGAAGAAATTTGATTTTATGATGTTTGTAGATAAAAAACCAAAAGAAAACTATGAATATTGCGGCTTCAATTTGTAGAACATTAAAAGAGAGAAATAATATAATATTGTTATAACTGAAGCCTAAACGTATCTTATCATTAAGTAAGTTATTGCTTTCAACAATTTATTAAAACATAACAAATGACATTAAAATAAATAAGAAGAGTACACATCGTGAGTTGAAAAAAAAAATCACATATAAATCCATAAATTTAAAAAATCTGAATAATGTAACTGAAGTTGCACATATAACTCAATGTTACGAATTATTCATATGAGTTCACATATGCATCTTAAAATTAACTTTTTTAATAATTCATATATGAATATTTATTTAACATTACGTTTTTATTCAAAGATATTTAATTTTTTATTTGGACCTTCCACCATTATATATTGTTGAAAAACATAATTCATAAATTAAATAACAAAAATATAACATTATAAAAATTTATGGTCTAAGACCAACTCCAACCCATAAAGCCAAAAATAACATCAAATCATCAAAAAATGGTGGGACCTTTGACACTAAAATGTCATTCAACTCCAATCATACTTCAAAAATAAACACCAGATACTTAAATGGTCGGATCCTTAATACTAAACCCATTAAAACAATATAAAATACTTAAGATAGTGGGCCATACTCATTTGGTGGGATGAATAGTCTAACACCAAAATTGGTGTTATTTGTTTGAAAGAAAAAAGGAACGGCAAAAATATTTAAGTTATGGAGTATGGTTGGATCTTTCCATACTGCACATCTTCACATTTACAGTATGGTTGGAGTTGCTCTAAATGGTAATATAATTCTGGATTTACGTAGTTTTTTAAAATTTGTACAATAATATAAATATTATTTAGTTTATTTTGAATTTTGATGTAATAATATTTTTACACAATTTATAACTAAAATAATTATAAAAGATTATTGTTTTTAATACAAAACAATTATTAAAAATTAAACAGATGTAGGGATTCTAATGTTCACAAGAATTTTAACAGTAAAAATAAAAACCATAATAGATTGTCCAAAAAGCATTTAACTAATAAAAAATAATAATAATAAAACGAAAGTGATTGACAATTGGTAAAAATATTAACTAATAATGACTAAGGCTTTGTTTGGCAAGCATAAGCTAGCTGATAAGCTAGCTGATAAGCTAGCTTATAAGCTAGTCCATCCAAACATGTACCAGGAAGCTAGCTTATCAGCTAGCTTATAAGCTAGCTTTTTTAAACGCTACTTTGAGTAGCTTATGAGAAGCTTATTGTAGCTTTTTCCAATTATACCCTTATTAATATTAATTATTAAATTCAAAGATACCCTTTTTAGTCTATTTTACATACTCATAAGCTAGTTTTTGCCAAACATAATTTGTTCAACAGCTAGCTTATCAGCTACTAACAAGCTTATTAATCAACAGCTAGCTTATCAGCTATCCGTTAGCTTATCAGCTGTCAGCTAGCTTATAAGCTACGCTTGTCAAACATAGCCTAAAAATAAATTATGACATAGAATTAGAACTCATATATGCCACTTTAATTACAGACGATCTCAACCATTGGACAAAGACAACAACTATGATTGTTTTTTAACAATTATCAATTTTAAGGAGGGTAGTTAGGGGTTTAGCACCAACGTGCTATTTATGCCACTATATATTAACATTCATTTAGTATAATCATTTTTCGACGCATATGCCTTTAGATCTATACCCATCCAAAATTAATCTATTAGAGACTAATTTTGGGTAGTCCCGTTTTGGGACTGCTTTTTGAATACGTTGTTTCATATAGGATGTGAATATGTATTAACATATTGAGTATTTAGAAAAATTTTGTAGCCAACTTCCATTGCTCCAACGAGTATGTGTTTCACATACATACTTGGGGAGCTGATGGGAAATGCTGCCGAAATTTTCTAAAATACTCAATCGGTTAATATACATTCACATATGAGACAAAGTATTTAAAAAGTGGGTTAGGATGACCACCAAGTATTTGTTCTATTCATGCATTGCATATAGTTGGTTAGTGATATATTTTCTACATTATAGATGGACCGTTTTACTTGGATGTACAAAATACCACGCGCTACTGGAGAATATTTGACATATTTGGCAGAGTTTGCAAAAGTCGTTGAGAATAATCGTGTGAGCAATGGAGAAACTCACATTTGGTGTCCTTGTGTAGATTGTCAAAACTTTCATAAGTTTACTGAATATCATGTAATTCAAGGACATCTGATATGTCGTGGATTTATGAAAGACTATACAATTTGGTCACGACATGGTGAGAATTTCGATGATTGTAACACAAATGTTCATGATAGTAATGACAATCATAATGATGGTTTAGACAATGACAATCATGATAATTTAAATGGCAACGAGACCGATGAATCAGATAATGACAATCATGATAACTTAAATGACATGTTACACGATATGGAGGACAATGTTGAGGATCAAGATTATGAAAAATTTCAACAATTGTTTGTGGACTCTGAAAAACCGTTGTATCTTGGTTGCACAAGATTTACCAAACTCTCCGCTGTATTGAAATTATTTAATTTAAAAGCAAGCAATGGATGGAGTGATAAAAGTTTCACAAGCTTGTTAGAGATTTTGCATGAAATGCTTCCCGAAGATAATGAGTTGCCTGTTTCTTTATACCAAGCAAAGAAATTGATATGTCCAATGGGATTAGAAGTTGAAAGGATACATGCATGCCCAAATGATTGTATATTGTATAGAAACGAGTATGCAAACCTACATGCATGTGTTAGATGTGGTACATCAAGGTATAAGCGAAAAAGCTATGCAGAAGAAAACACTAATGAAATGAAGAATGCCCCCCCTGCTAAATTATTGTGGTATTTGCCCATTGTGCCAAGATTGAAGCGATTATTTGCAAACGCCAAAGATGCCAAGTTGTTGCGTTGGCATGCTGAAGAGCGAAAAATAGACGGGAAAATAAGACATGTGGCTGACTCTCCTCAATGGAGGAATATCGATTCTGATTTTGAAGAATTTGGTGAGGAAATTAGAAATATTAGGTTCGGGCTTAGTTCCGATGGAATTAATCCATTTGGAAACATGAGCAGCCGCCACAGTACATGGCCTGTTCTTTTATGCATCTATAATCTTCCACCTTGGTTATGCATGAAACGAAAATACATTATGATGTCATTACTGATTCAAGGTCCCAAACAGCCTGGAAATGACATTGATGTGTATTTGGCTCCATTAATTGATGACTTGAAAGAATTATGGAGTTCCGGAGTCCAAGTGTATGATGCATATGGTAAAGAGAATTTTCGATTACGGGCCATGATATTTTGCACCATAAATGATTTTCCAGCATACGGGAATTTGTCAGGATATAGTACAAAAGGAGCAAAAGCATGTCCTATTTGTGAAGATGACACACATTCATTGAGGTTAAGAAATTGTAAGAAAAATGTGTTCATGGGACATCGAAGATCACTTCCAAGAAATCATCCATACCGTAAATTAAAGAAAGTGTTTGACGGGAAAACGGAACATGGAGTGGTAAGGCCCCCATTAGATGGACCAACTGTATATTCTCGAGTTGAACATCTAAATATTGTGCTCGGAAAAGGTGGTACGACTCCTCCCAAGAATATATGGAAAAAAAGGTCTATCTTTTGGGATTTACCATACTGGGAGCACTTGCAAGTACGACATTGTCTTGACGTTATGCATATTGAGAAGAATGTTTGTGATAGTTTGATAGGATTGCTACTGAACATTCCCGGGAAGACAAAAGATGGGGTTAAAGTTCGGAAGGACATGGTCGAAATGGGAATTAGATCGCAACTTGCTCCTGTTGAGACTGGAAGTCGAACCTATCTACCACCTGCTTGTTATACATTGTCGAAAGCCGAGAAAACAAGATTTTGTCAATGCTTACATGGTATTAAAGTCCCGTCTGGATACTCAGCTAACATTAAGAAGTTGGTATCAATGAAGGACTTGAAATTACTTGGTATGAAATCCCATGATTGTCATGTTCTAATGACACACATGATTCCAATTGCAATTCGAGGAATCTTGCCAGAACGTATCCGCCACACAATCACAAAGCTGTGTTTGTTTTTTAACATGATTCATTCGAAAGTGATTGATCCCGAGGTATTGGATTCATGGCAAAGGGAAATTATTCTCACTCTTTGTCAACTCGAGATGTATTTTCCGCCCTCATTTTTCGATGTTATGGTTCACTTGGTATCTCATATTGTTGAGGAAATAAAAGTCTGTGGTCCCATTTTTCTAAGATACATGTATCCATTCGAGAGATATATGGGTTTCCTAAAAGGGTACGTAAGGAATCGATATCGACCAGAAGGCAGTATCATTGAAGGATATGTTTCCGAAGAGGTGATTGATTTCTGTACAGACTATCTGGATGGCGTCAATAACGTTGGTGTTCCACGATCTCGACATGAGGGTAGACTTGCTGGCGTTGGGACAATTGGATTTAAAAAGATTGTTCCAAATCGGGACCAATTGAAGCAAGCACATTTTTTCGTCCTCCAAAACATGACTGATGTTGCTCCTTATATACATGAGCATATGAATTTGTTACAAAGGATGAACAAATCGAAAAGTGAAAAATGGTTGGCTAGTGAACATAATAGAACGTTTGCACAATGGTTGAAAGATAGGGTGACTACAAGTTCTGGGGAGGAGATCGACCAAGTAGTGGAAATGTTGGGTTACGGTCCACGATACGATGTAGCATCATACCAAGGTTATGACATCAACGGGTATACCTTCTACACCAAAGCACAAGATGACAAAAGTACACTACAGAATAGCGGAGTGACACTTATAGCCACGACAACAGAATACGATAAGACGAATAATGATGCTAGGTCGAGGATTGCCAAAAACTCATATTATGGTGTCATTCAAGAAATTTGGGAGCTTGATTATAATCTTTTCACCATACCATTGTTTATGTGTAAATGGGTCGACAACCAACGAGGTGTTAAAGTTGATAATGATGGTTTCACAATTGTCGACCTCTCTAGATACGGCTATCTATCTGAACCATTCATCCTTGCCAAGCAAGCTTCCCAGGTATTCTTTGTTGAGGACCCGAAAGATTCCAAATGGCACATCGTCCTGCATGGTAAAAGACATATAGTTGGTGTTGAAAGTGTTGTCGATGAGGAGGAATATGATCAGTTCGACGAGCTACCACCATTTTCAGTCGGTATTCCATCTGCAGATATTGACATGGATGATACTACTTACTTGAGATCCGACCACAACGAAGGATCCTGGGTAGAAAATCGTGCCACGTGAAGGTAATAACTTAATGCTTTATAAACAAATATTTTGTTATAAATTTTGAGCGGTTATTTAAATCAATTTATTAATACATCTTGTTATGTTTGCAGACAAAAATAATCGAAGTACTTCATCATCATTGCAAGTTTAAGGGTGAGTTATAGATTTAGACATTTTTGTGCAATGTAACAAGTTTAAGGGTGAGTTATAGATTTAGACATCATTTGGCAAAAATAAGCTAGCTTATAAGCTAGAACATGTTTAGATGGACCATAAGCTAGTTTATAACGTAACCTTTTCAAATGCTAAGGAGAGTACCATTTAATGACTTATGGGATTAATTTATTTATTTTTATTCAAATATACTCTTCTACTTTTTACATTACTAATTTTCAAACATACAATTTTTGTTATTTTACGGTTATAAGCTATCTAATCAACTAGTTTTTGCCAAACACATTTTATTCACAAGCTATCTTATCAACTAGTTTTTGTCAAATACATGTTATTTATAAGCTATCTTATCAGCTAGTTGCCATACATAACCTTAGTTCACGTCTTTGTGTTTTTTGAACTTTTCTCTTATTTTTTCTTAAACATATAACTTAATATAATTTATTAAATTATATACTAGTATATATTAATTTTATATTATGAGTTATAACTAAAAAAAAGTACTTTTGCAAAATAATTAGATACAAAAACAATACATTCATCAACTACAAAGTGTTAGATATTAAATCTGACAATACTCCACAATGTTTTTTTATTTGTTTATAAGTTATATAAGTTATATTATAAAAGTTATATACTTCTTTTCTCAATTAGATAAGTATTACATATTTAAAAAAGTTAATTATTAATTGCTTTAGAGAATTGCATTACCTACATTGAAAAATGGCGCCATTTGGTTTTGGAATTTGCGCCTAATTTACTGCTCATTATTTGGAAGGAAGAAACCGTCAAGCTCATTTTCTTATGGCTCTACCCACTTGAAGAGATATAGAACCGTCATTTTCCCTCTCATATTTATTCTCCATTGATCCTCAAGTTCACTATCTTCTCCATTGCTGTTGTGTTCTCCAACTTGGATGCTGCTGTGTTCTCCCTCATCGGCCAACGCTCCAGCCAGGTATAAGCTATTCCATCTCAAAATTAAATGTGTTTCCATTAAATGGATTTGGGTTAGTTAGGGATTGGGTTTGATTTTGCTCGTTAGGTTTGATTCTGCATTAGTTAGCTTCTTATTTTGCTTCATTGTTAGGGATTGGGTATTCATTTTGGTTTTATTTTCACTTCATTATGTTTTATATGATAATTTAGTCTACCAATCTGATTTTGTGAGTAAGTTGCCTCACAAAAAATGTGTTGCTAAAAAAATTTGAAGGCCAGAGATGATGCATAAAAGACAATACGGTGGGTACTTTTTAGAGTGAAAAGGCTCATTCCTCAAGAATGCCCATAAGAATCATAATCGATGCACAAAATTGATCTTTTTTTATTAGCGAAACTCATTTGTTTTGTTGAATGTTATTTTGCACATCTAATAATAATTTTTTTTTTTTTTTTTTTTGGGGGGGGGGGGGGGGGTTTAAACTAATGAAACCAATGTTTAATAAATGTAAATTAATCATTTTTGTTGTAACGAATTTTTCTACGTTTTTTGGTACATAAGTTATTAGTTAAACTAGTATTTTAGTTTTACTGTCATGTTTATCCCTTTTTGCTGATTCATTAAAAATATTGTTGTTTTTCGAGCCAATTCACAGCTTCTTTAGCTGCTAATTTTTGAGCCGATTCACATCCCTTTGCCTGCTGTTTTGTTTACTAGAAAATAGGGCAGTTCATCAAGTGTCTATTGCATTGTTTTTTTTTCCTATTGTTATGCATACTTTGATTCTCCTTCTCCCCTTATTTGAATTTTTGTATTCTTATATGTACTTGGATTTAAAGTTGTCTTTTTTATATATCATTATGCAGAAATGTCTGACCAACAATCATCTTCCGAAGAGAGCCTTGGTTTTGATCTGCCATCTTCTTCTGATGAGAGCGATGGTAACAACGTTCCTCCACAACCAAGAAGGAAGAGAAGTGTGACACTATTGAAAAAACAAACAAAAAATGCAGATTCATTGCATATTCAGTTTGATGAGCTTGATAAACCCACAGGAGTTAACTACTCTAAATTCATTAATTGGGTAGGAGTGACAGCTCGATCTATGATTTCGATAACCGAACCTTCTTGGGATAAAGTAAAGAAAAAAAACATGGATTTATTGTGGATGACCATTAAGGTATGATTTCTAATAACTTTTGCATGTGCTATGACAACATATATGTTAATAACAACCCTCTTATAGCGTTTGTATCTAATATGTATCTCTGACTAACTATACTATATTTATTTTTCAAAAATAGACGAAATGGCACATTCAAGATGACAAGGGCAGAACTGAAGTACTAAAAATTGCTAACACGGCTTGGAAGAACTTCAAAAAGAATCTTAATTCCAAGTTTCGAAAGAAAGGTCGCAATCCATGTGAGCTTTACCCGTATTTGGATCAACAAACATGGGAAAAGTTTGTGAAAATCAAATCAACTAAGGAATTTGAGGTTTGTTTGATTTTAAGTTATATTTATGTTATTATGATATTGATTTTTTTCTAATTGCTACTATGCTTATGTATAGGAGAAAAGTGAACGAGGGAGAGTAAATGCAAAGCTAAACACTAATCCTCCACGATTGGGTGCACGCGGTTATCGTGGTATGCAAGAGACATGGGGCAAAGAGATGACTGAGTCGGGTGAATCATCAGAAATATGGAAGATTAAAGACAAACGAGCAAGAGACTTTTTATTAGCTAGAAGAGTTAAAACATCAGATGGGAAGTACATATTACCTGCTGACATGTGGGAACTAGCAGAAGCAATTGTAAGAGAAGATTTAATGTTTTTATTTCTTTATACATTTCATTGAAAAATATCTAAGAAATATATTTTATCACATTTGTTGTATTATTTTAATTAACAGATGGAAAAAGATAAACAAGTTTCACAAGGACTTTGGGTACCTGGACCCGGAGAGGATGTCCTTATAGCGGTCTTAGGACCCGAGCACCCAGGTCGCACGAGAGCGGTCGGGCATACTGTTGGCTTGAAGAAGGGCATCCCTGGGATTTTAGAGAAAAAAAGAAAAAGTGGAGCCCCATTGGATACTGACTGGGAGCAAAAGAAGATGCAACTTGATGACGAGTATAGGGAGAAGCAAAGGTTATTTGATGCTGAATGTGAGGAGAAAAAAAGGCTATTTGATGCTTATTTTGATGAGAAGATGAAGATACTTGATGTTAAGTATGAAATGCTCAAGAAATCTGCAGGTAAGAATGGTCTCATTCATGATGGAAGCCCAAGCCTAGGGACGAAGAAAAGTACTTTTGGCTCGATGGCTTGTTTAGAAGAATCTGATAGTGTGCTGGTAATTAATATATGAACACTTATATATATGCTTACTTACTTATGTGTACATATTTGTACCAAACATGCAGCCACTTACATCATATTTATTTGCAGTTACCTGCCCCTTGTCATTTGGTAGTAGTAGATGGCGACAAAAAGTTACCTTGTGCGAAAGGAATGGTGCATTCTATAGGGGAGGGATTTTGTCATTGTATACCGGTAAAGGCAGATTTTGTAAAGGTGCATGTTGACCAAGTCGTAAAGGATTTTGAGATGTATCCCCTTCCGGTGCCAAATGAAGAAATGACAAATTTGGGTCAAGCACGAACCAACTTTATCCAATGGCCACGTGATGCAATTGTTTTCATGCAGGTATATTTAACATTAGTATTCACATTCTCAAGTATACATTATGGTTAGATTAGTTGATTGCTTACCATCTTTTCTTAAGAGGAAAATGTCGACTACAAAAAAGCTAGCTTTGCCGGTTAAGGATGCAATTGCGGTTCAAAATTTGAGTAAAAAGCCCAAAGAGTTGCAATCATTTTACAAGCGTTGGGAGTCTCTCCCGGATCCAAAGGGGGTTCCGATTCATGTTGATCCTGGGGTCTTTGGATCAAAATCGTTGGACTTTATGATTTACCGCGATGACATTCATTGTTTAGTGAACAATGGTTGGCTTGATCACACCCTTATAACATGGTTCCAAATGTAAGCCAATGATTACTTCATTCTCAATATTAAGTTACACACACACACACACACACATATATATATATATATATCTTATTTTATCATATTGTTGTGCTTTTAGGTTTTTACATGGCATTTTACAAAAAAAAGAGAAGAACAAATGTGGTTTCATTTGTCCCACTTATGCCAAAGAATGCCAAATGGACGGTGATTCTGTTATAAGTAGTATGGCTAGTGCAATGTCTCATAATAGAGAAATGTCGTTTTTTCTTGCACCATACCTACAAAGGTATCATATGCATACCATCTTTATTCTTATAGAGCTTCAAATTCTTACGTTCATTTTATACTAATAGTTTTAAATGTTACTAGCAACCATTGGACTCTACTTTTGATTTTTCCTCGTCGTCGCATTGTGTACGTTTTGGACTCGGCGATGAATTATGGAAAGACCGCGGACACCTATATTATCAAACAACACGTGGAAGCGTAAGCAATTCTTTAAGTTGTTTCTTTTGACTGATCTTTCTGATAATTTTAACATTAATATTGCGTATGTTTTCTTCTAGGGCTGTTATAAGATATCAAGAAGATGGAGGGCCATGTGATACTGATAAATTAAAGCCATTTAGATGGGAGTTCACACGCGTAATTCTTTTATCTTTACATCTGAATTTTATTTCGTTATTTGATTTGTCTAATACATACTGTCTTTTTTCAATTTAGTGCAATCAACAAAAAGCTGGATGGGAATGTGGATATTATGTGTTGTACTTTATCTTCAACTTTGTGATGTATCAACAATCACAATTCCCAGATAAAGTATGTATTACATTTATAATTAATTCATTATATTTGTTGCACTCTTTTTTGTAGCCGAATAACAACTTTGGTTTTAATTTGCATTTAGGTACCATGGAATGATACAACTCCTCTTACCGAAAGGATGTTGAATGGGATTGCTGTGACATGGGCTACACGATTTTCAAGTGCTTATATGAGGCATTTGAAGAACTAACATTGGTTAGTACTAGTTGATTACAACTCAGTGTTTATAGATTAGTTTGACTTTTGTTATAACTTGTCTACACTATTGAAATTGGTTACTTTATAATAAAGAAGAAGATCTTTTATTTATGTCTAGAATTTAGCTATGGCATATTGAAACATCTTAAAAATAGATTATTTTGCAACAACTTAATCAGATTCTTTTTTGGCCTGAACAATTTTTATCTTAATTTCTGGGCTGCTGGTTTGTTTTATTTAGTTGCTATCATGGTTGGCTTTGATTTAGTTGGCTACATCCGGTTAACTTTTTGTTAATTTGGCATTCAATTTTGGTGGCCTCTCTTTGATTCCTGTTGTTTTTTTCATCAAAGTCTGCAAGTTCAGATTTGGAAGTTCAACAAGTTGCTATTGTTGTTTAAGTTCAAATTGTGCTTCTTTTCTAATTATGCTACTGTTCTAATCTGATTTTGCAGTTGCTACTCGAGGATGCAAGGATGTGATACACGAGTCTTGCAGTTTTTACTCAACGTTCTAGTCATGCAAACTTCATATCTAGGCATTAAATAGATGCAGCAACATATGTATTCGGATTTTGTTTTTGAATATATGCTGCTATTAGTTTAGATCTTTTAGCTTATATTCACCGACTTTTGACGTATTGAAATACTATTGTTTTTGCTTTATTATCTAAGTTTGGATATATTGAACTATTGCTTCTTTTTTGGTCCATTTATTTTTGTTTACTGTGAATATGGATTTGGTTTAATTTGTAAAACAAAATAATTTAGCAATTACACTTTCTATATTAAAACATTATATAATCAGGTTTTTTGAGGAAGGTGGATTCTATAATTTGGAATTTATTAGCTATTTGTAGGTAATTGTACCCGGTTTACTATGAATACATGGGTAGTATTATTGAAATCGTACCCGGGTAAACAACCGGGTACCATTAGACATAATAATATACCTCCCCTCTAATAGTACCAGGCATGTATACCGGGTACCATTTCACTATTTAACCGGGTAGCATTAGTAAATCTGTAGTAGTGTCAGCTAAAGCAGTATATTTTGGAAAAATAATAGTTCAAAAAACTATCCTTTTGTAAAAATGAAATATATTTCGAAAAAATAAAATCAAAAACAAAAGTATCAAATTATATTGAATTGAAAAATAAAATAAAAAACAAAAGCTTTAAATTAGAATAAACTAATTAGCTAATATTTAGGTAAAGGGTATATTTGGGATAATAAAAGTATAACATTTTATTTCTTCAAAATCCTAATTTATTGTTAAAAAGTGTTATAAATCCTCATTTATGGAATTTGATGGATTTTAAGGATTTTTTTTATCTAGAAAAGAATGAACCAAACGTAAAAATAAAATTTGATCAAAGGAATTTAACGTTACAAAACCATTAAATTTCTCCACAATGCAAACTAGATGTCAACTTAAACTCAATTGGTCAACATGTAAAAGGTTGACGCAAAACTTCTCTCTATTGACTAAGCATATGGCTTTTAGGCTTGGGATCACGTGTGCCTTCGGGGTTTTCAGGTTCGAGTTCCGCATCGGTACACCCCCTTCATTTTAGCCACACAGGCATTCGCTCTGGGTGTTGTAACGCGAACAGCTCCTCTCCATCTTTCTTCTTTCTCCCTTCTTTCTCTCTCTCTCTCTCTCTCTCTCTCTCTCTGTCTCTCTCACTCTTTCTCTCTTATAGTCTTATGCATATATATTAAAATAATAAAAATAAAAGTGGGAAAAAGATTGGGTTAGTTTATGGTAGTGGGATAGTACTCCACTTTCGAATAAACTAAAAAGAAGAAAAAACTGACGTAAAAAAGTACATCTAAATAAGCAGGATAACCAGTTCTCACGGTCTTAGTTTTTCCCCTCATACACATCATATCAAAAGTCTTTATACATTTGAACTTTGAACTACAACTAGAAAAGTGTATCACACAAATCACAAAACCACTTTTACTTCATGAACCAACATTTTACAAAATAAGTGTGTCAACATCAACATCAAAATTAAAATCCTCCTTCTCACATTTAAAACGAACCAATGACTTTAATTAAACCCCCAAAAAAAGTTCAAATTTACGACAAACTCTTTAATGAGTTGTATTGGTGATGGGTTGTGTGTGGACCAAGATGCCAAAGACGACGGCAAGAAGAAAAAAAAAATGAAATCTAGTCCGGGCCCTACCCAAACACACACGTACACCCCCATAACTCCATTCCACCCCTATAATCCCCAATTCCATTCCACCCCTATTCCCAATTCCATTCCAATGACTAAAATTCTAAACACTATATAACTCAATTCCATCCTATTTTCTCACACCTTTCCATCCCATGGCTTCCCTTTATCTCTTTCTTCTTTATAACCTAACCTTCTCCTTATTCCTCCAATCCACTTTCTCAACTTACTACTCCAAAAACAACTTAATCCTACCACTCAAGATTCAATCAATTAAGCCACCCGATAAGCTCTCTTTCCACCACAACGTCACCCTCACCGTCACCCTCTCCGTCGGATCTCCGCCGCAGCCGGTCACCGTCGTTCTCGACACCGGCAGCGAGCTATCGTGGCTCCGATGCAAAAAGACCCCCACCGCACCCTTATGGTACGACCCACTTCATTCCACGTCCTACACACCCGTACCGTGCACCTCCCCGACTTGCCGAACCCGAACCCGGGATTTCACCGTACCCGTTTCCTGCGACCCGAAAAAACTATGCCACGCGATCGTGTCGTACGCTGATGCGACGTCGGTTGAAGGAAATCTCGCCTTTGACACGTTCCGGTTTACCGGGTCGGACCTGACCCGGATCGTATTCGGGTGCATGGACTCCGGGTCGAGCTCGAATGATGCCGAGGACTCGAGGACAACCGGGTTGTTGGGCATGAACCGGGGCTCGTTATCGTTCGTTTCGCAAATGGGGTTCCCGAAGTTCTCGTATTGCATATCGGGTCGGGACTCGACCGGGGTTTTATTATTCGGGGAGGTTAAGATTTCGTGGCTCGGCCCGTTAAGTTACACGCCGTTAGTCAATATGTCGACGCCGTTACCGTATTTCGACCGGGTCGCGTACACGGTCCAGCTCGAAGGAATTAAAGTGGCCGGGTCGGTTTTATCGTTACCGAAGTCGGTTTTAGTACCCGACCACACTGGGGCGGGTCAAACCATGGTTGACTCGGGCACCCAGTTTACTTTCCTTCTGGGGCCCGTGTACACCGCTTTGAGAAACGAGTTCTTGAAACAAACCAATAAAATATTGCGGGTCTACGAGGACCCCGATTTCGTGTTCCAAGGCGCGATGGACCTTTGTTACCGTGTCGACCGAAACACGGTCGCGTTGCCCGTTTTACCGAGCGTTACGATGATGTTTCGGGGCGCAGAAATGGGTATTTCGGGCGAGCGTTTACTGGTTCAAGTACCCGGTTTGATCAAAGGGAATGATCACATACATTGCTTCACATTTGGTAATTCGGATCTTCTTGGGATCGAAGCCTATGTGATTGGGCATCACCATCAACAAAATATATGGATGGAATTCGATCTTGCGAACTCTCGGGTCGGGTTGGCCCAGGTTAGGTGTGATATAGCAAGTCAAAAGCTTGGAATGGACCTTTGAAACAAGTGGGGTCAACGATTTTGACCCCTTTTGACCATCGGATTCGGATCCACGAAGGTCTTCAAATGATGGGTCGGGTTCAAGAATGGATCAAACCGGGTCGGGTGTACGGACGTGTTTGTGTAGACTGTAGAGGGTAGATGTGAAATTTACGTTTATAGGTTTTTTTTTAATGGGTGTGAGTGCTTTTATTTTGTTTACATCATAAAATTGTAACAAAATGGACATATCATATTTAAAAAATAACATGATGTATTCAAAATCGAGTGGACTCAAATAAAATTTGTGCTAATTTGTTCGTACGAGGATTGGGGATTTTGAAAATGAAATGTTTGTTACAGTTTATTTTATTTTATTTTATAAATGTAGGTTTTATGTTGTGAAAATAAGCTATAACTAAAAATAAAATTCAATTGGATTCAACCCATTCTGTTTGGTGAGTAGGGGACCAAGATGAAATATCCTACCAAACAAAACTCATGTTTTTAATGAAACCCAGTGCCTTTTTAGGCCACCCATTTTACCTCCTTGTGTTCCCCGTTTATGCTCAATTTAATAATAATAAAAACACAAATAATGAATCAAAACACTAGCAGCTTAATGGTCGATAAGATCTTTAAGAAAGACAGTGGATGTCATCTTTGTCGTCCGGTTTCAATTCATGAGGTGACCATGTGGCGATACTACGACCATGGATCGACTTTTGGTCGATTTATGATCGACGTGGATTAGTCGGGTGCTCGTATGAATCCCAGATACCTGGTCGACATATAATATCTGTGAGAAAGACCGTGGATGACATCTCTGTCTACCCAAGTTCAATTCCTGAGGTGAGCATGTGGCGATACTATGACCATGGATTGGCTTTCGGGTCGGTCTATGATCGACGATGATTAATCGGGTGCTCGTATTAATCCCAGATATCTAGTCGACTTTATGACTTTATGTCGGTTAATTATCTATCGTTCAAAAAAAAGAACCCAAAATCATGTTATTGATAAAGATGAAAAAGAAATGTTTTATAACCTGACAGATACCTAGGAGCAAATTTTGTTAGTCTTCTTTGTTTTATTAATTGACATATTCAAAATTTGATGTGTTGTAACTCTATGGCCAAAAGGTCATAATTTCAATGTCATTGTCATCTACTCATTTCATTGTATCTTAATAGCTTTTGTATGATTTATATTTACTATTTCCGGGACATGTCTTGTACTTATAATTACTTTTAATGGAAGTTAATCTTTTATTGCTTTGTAAAAGTTTGAATCTATGTTATTGTAAATAAACTACTCAATTATACATGAACTAGTTTTATATAATCGGTTTCGAAAGAGAATAATACATATCTAAGAAAACAGAAGAATCAAATCATATATAATTTTACATTAACTTTTAAGAAAAGTCATGCAGACTTTGTAGGCAAATTGTAAAGTCGTATAAATCATATATATTGTTTGAAATATGTATATGAATCATACATGATTTTGTTAATTTTTATGTTATTTATTACCCCGGTTTCAGGCCAACCTTCAGGCCGGTTTGAGACCGACGTGGATTGGTCGGGTGTACAAATGAAACCCGCATACCATGAGAACGTGTGTGTAAGTTGATCTATCGTTCAAAAAGAATCATATTATTTGATTTTATAAATAATAAAATGGGAAATTTTGAAATTATAATTAAAATGTTGACTAGGGAAGGACAGGCTGGTAAATGGTAATATGAACCTTAATGCCGCCAAAATCACATAACCGCGTTATAGGATGTCACTCTCCCTGCCTTCAACAAATTGACCTTTTTTCCATATTTTAACATATTTTAATGTATATAATATATAGAATGTTTCATCGATATAGTAACTTTTCAAAAACTTATATATTTTATATTTAAATTACACCTTAAACTATTTTTTAAAACTCCTTAAACTATTTAAGTCATATAAAAATATTGTTTCCGTAAACTTTGTAAATCGAATACCAAATATATTTTATATATAGTGCACAACTATTACAAGGTCTACAACAAATTCATTAAAATATAGACTGTGTATTTTTGTTTTAACAATTTTTTTCTGAATTTTATAAAATAGGAAAAGTATGAGAGAAAATATATAAAAAAAAACTTTATATTTGGAGGTTTTATTTATTTTATCAATGAAGTTGCTTGAAAATAAATGTTTAGAAAGAAAATTAATACTTAACTGTGTAATTTTCAAAAATAATTATTGAAAACTAAGGTAACTTTTGTATGCGTGAAGATTTTGACTTTTTAATCTTTATTTTCTATAAGATGTTGGAGTTGTTTATAATATACAACATTAATTTTGTAATAAACTTCACAAAAAGGCAATCTCACTCATCTTTTAATATAGTTTAATAGTTTAAGTATTTAAAAAAAATACTAAATATGATTTATTTATAATATAAATAATTAATTAATATAGTATTCATATTTGTATTCTCGTTATATTTTTATAATTTGCAAATACAAATAAATCTAAATACCTCATTTGCCTAAATATCAAAGGTGAATGCAGAGATCAATGTTTCCCATTAGTTCATATGTGAACATGTAAATCTTAACTCGTTTGTAATATATTTTATGAGTGAACATGAACATCAATACTTTTCATTAGTTTATATGTGAATGTATGAATTTGTTCACATATTAATTCTAACATTGGTTCACATATAAATTTTAATCATAATTTGTATGTAAATTCATTAAAAGTTAATAACCAAGAATCTAGATTAGTTTAATATTCATGCATAATACATGAATCTTACCATAGATTCGTACGCAAAACTTAATTATTAATTATGCATTGGGTTAGTTACAATTGACAATAAGAATTCCGAAATGGTTTAAGATTTATATGTGAATTCTAAAATATAATTTATATATATATGTATAATTATATATAGATATATTAATAATATATTATATCCAGGCCCAGCTCAAGGGGTGGGTGAAGTGGGCGACGGCCCAGGGCATCAAAGCCCAAAATGGCATCATAATAGGCCCAATATGTTATTACACTATTAAAAAAAATTTATAATTGTTGACAACAAGAATTGAACTTTGAACCTCTAGGATATCAAAACACATTCTTACCAATTACCACTAGGCTATTAATGCACTTATTAATTTTTTTTGCCTATTTTAATTTAATTACTTTTTTTTGCTGATTCATTTTTAATTTTTATAATTATTTGTTGGTCCTCTATTGATGGCCAATATGATAGATTGTATTGTAGAAGGGGGATTGAATACAATCAACACAGTTTCTTCCACTTAATTCAGTTCACGACTCCTATGGAGGCTTTGTGTGAAACTGAAGTAGAGTGTTTGTTAAAGAGGATCAAGACTTTGTCAAGATCCAAAACAATCTTTAAGTTTTAAGATACACAACCTTTGCTTATGCACTAAGCAAGAATTAGAGGGTATAAGAAAGAAAGAAAGAAAGGATAGGGGTATTGAACATGGACCAAAGGTTCGTGTTTGAAGAACACATATGTTCATATTTATACCTCATACATTAAATGCATGTCACACCCAACTTTACACTTGTCATGTAAAGATTGGGTTTGGTGTACAATTGTACCATAAAATAATGCCCATGCTTGGTAGAGTCATGGTCTATGGTAAATAGTTGCCTTATGGTTGACAAGTAATGAGGGAACAGTAAAGAAACATCCCTCTTGTACTTTTTGTCAGAAAGACAAACCAAAACCTTTTTGTGCATATAAGACAAGAAGACAAAACTAATATTCTTAAAGAACAAGTCACTGATCAGGCCGTAGAATCGCTGATCCTTGGGAAGGATCAGGGAGGCACTATGACTTGTCTTCATCGAACGTCATGTATGTGTAGTCAGCTAGCTGTCACTGATTTCAACTTCAGATCATTAGCATCGCTGACTCTATCATCAGCTTACATCAATAGATGGTGCTGATGGTTTTCCTAGTGATATGGCTGTTTGTCTTCAGAGAATACATTAGCAGTTATCAGCTATCGCTGTTACTGAAAGGAGTCAGTGACAAGCTATCGCTGATATCATTTATGAACCATGCTCAACAGTATGGACCTTCAGCGAACAGACTCGCTGTAGTTCCCTAAGCATCTATATTTTGCTAAGTATTCTGAGATGAAAGATAAAGGATCATTGATATTTCATAAAGTCTTAGGAAGACTGGATCAACATTATTGTTTTTCAACTTTTAAGTTTTCATGGCAACACTTAATTAATCTTAAATAAAATAAATCATATTCAACACTGTTTAATAGTGTGATATATATAAAAGTTTATTATTATTTTCGTCATACATTTTGTAAGATCAAACATTACATGAAACAATTTTAGATTACCTAGGGTCCTAGCTAATTTCAACAATACATTACAAAAATTTGTTGCTATATTTTTTAAAATCAAACCTCGTATAAAATAGATCATTACATAATTTCAACTTTTTTTTTTGTGATTTCCACAATCATAATTCATAAATATGATTCTCAAAAATATTATTTTATTTGTTTTGTATTTTTTATTGGATATTAAATCTCGTAAATCCAATTTCACACAATAAGTGTATTTAAAAATTTGATACAAGTATAATATTTAAGTTTTCTATGTTTTAAGACAAATTAAACATCCTACATGGTGGTATACAATTAGTTCGATCATAGCTATTATAGTATTATTATATACAACTTCTCTAAAATTCAATTTAGCTTTGATGTTACATTATAGTACTATATAATTATAAGATATGCATTACAAAGAACACATTATTATTCAGTAATAGTAAATATTGATCTTTAGAAATAATGTGCTTTTATATCTTATAGTTTTAAATAATAGGGGCATTATTAAGTATTTTCGTCCAGGGTATGAAAACCTCTAAGACCACCCTGATTATATCTATGATACTAGATGATTAATATTTTTAATTATAATTCATTTAAATGAATGTTGATTAAATTTTAAATAATTTAATTTAAAAGAAACTGGACAATCTAATTTTTATTTAAGAACATGGATAATTTTTTTTATTTGAAAAAACGAGTAAATTAGTGATTTAATGGCCTAAATTAGCGATCTTATTGAACAGAAGTTTCAAAATCCCCATCAAAATGCTTAGGTTTTTTAAATAGTTACACGTTATTTTTAATATATTTAAGTATATTTTTTTTACGGTACCTTGGTTATTGGAAAGTTTCAACTAACTGTTAAGATTTTTTCTAATATTCTCAAATTCTTAGGACTTCTAATTTGAACCTCCCATAGTCCCATATAGGATAAAATTTATATGTATGTAAACTAAAACTTTGCCTTTAAATCATAGTTCTTAATAACTCACAGTAGCACACCATATATGACACCGAGACTTGGATTTATGTAACATCAAAATCTCTTAAATGTAACTTTCAAGCTAATATTCGAAGTTTAAAGATGTATTTTCAAGTATTTTGATTAGAGAAAATCTTTAGTAGGATCGCATGTGAGAGAAGTCAAGAAAATATTCAAATCGTAGCGAAATAGAGATTACCGTGAATTGTCCCGTGAGACAAGTTGCACCACCAGGTAACTCAATGTATCTATGGACTTAGAAATAGTGACCCCAACGACTAGGCCCATGACCTACCTCATGAGAAGTCGCACATGCCTAAGTCCTTGTTTGTGGGTCTGATGCAGGCAACTCACACCATGACCTAAGTCATAGCGTGGTTGTGTGGGAGATATGCGAGCCGATTTAGAGCTTATTTTGTTGAGCAATGTCCCACATCGGACACAAAGTGGACTTGTAATGTGCTTATAAGGGTCCTGGGCTACTCCACTCCACGACTAGGCCCATGACCTACCTCATGAGAAGTCGCACATGCCTAAGTCCTTGTTTGTGGGTCTGATGCAGGCAACTCACACCATGACCTAAGTCATAGCGTGGTTGTGTGGGAGATATGCGAGCCGATTTAGAGCTTATTTTGTTGAGCAATGTCCCACATCGGACACAAAGTGGACTTGTAATGTGCTTATAAGGGTCCTGGGCTACTCTACTCATTGCCACAAACTTACATGGTATCAGAGCAAGGTTCACCCGTGGTTGGTCAAAAAAAAAAAAGCCGCACGGACTCCACGTAACCCAAAGTATCCACGTGTTAGGCTAAAAGAACGCCACACGTGTGGGGGCGTGTTGAGCAATGTCCCACATCGGACACAAAGTGGACTTGTAATGTGCTTATAAGGGTCCTGGGCTACTTCACTCATTGCCAATTGGTTTTGAGTTGGAACCCCACAAACTTACAATTGGTTTTGAGTTGGAACCCCACAAACTTACATATTTTGGGTTCTTCTCATTATTTCATCCTTTAGTTCTCTCTCTACCGTGATAGCGATGCAGGGAGCTATGCCTAGTTGTTGAGCATTTAAGGAGGCTTTCAAGTGTAATAAACTCCTAGATATATGAGTGAAAGCCAAGGATTCAAGATCTTCTCATCATCCTCTTTTTTTTAGGTTTTCCTACACATTATCTTTAATATATTCTAACCTAGTTATGGATTTGAGCCATTTGGATGGTTGTGGGAGATTTGAGGGTTGTTGCCGTTTTAACAAATGGATATTTGGTTCTTTGACCTTATTATAAGGATGAGATATTATTTTAAATGTGATATTTGGAGATATAAACTCATGATTTTGATTTATGCATCGATTTGTAAGATGCACGAGAATAGAAGTTATCTTGTTCTTGAAAACATAAATTATTTTCACTTGGGAGAGATGATATCATTTTGGGTTTTGAATTATGATGTTAATAGTTGGCTAGTTGGTTTGATAAATCTTTGTAGTCATGAGGCTTAAAGTCTTTTTTTAGGTTAATTCTTAATTTTAACCACGATATTTATATGATAGGAGACTGGGTCTTTGACCATGGTTATTTAATTTATAACAATGGTATGCTTAGAGATTAAGGGGGTGTTTGGTTGGGAGTATCGAGGGGTCAGGAATGGAAATGATAATTAAAACTTCTGTTTGGTTTGATATTATATAATGGAATCATTTCTACAGATCCATTAATTTCAATTACTGACCAAATTGAGGGGAATAAAATTTTTATTATTACTTGGCTTTTTTTCATGTATTATTCCATCTATGGATGCTAAATAAAACATCTTTTGTATTTTCAAGTTTGAAAAAACATATTTTTTTAATATGAAACAATTTTTCATTAATTATATTAGGTTAACCAAACAACATCAATGCAATCTTCATTCCTAATTCCATAAATGAAAATATGTTTGGTTCATTCCCACCACTGAGACCCACCTGTGCACTCGCATCACCTACTCTCATCCCCTTGTAAGGGGATCCAAATAGAATTCACCTTTTGTTTCTATTCTCATACATTCCCATGCACTTATATATATTTATTCTTATTCATTCGTAAAATAAACCAAACTAAAGGAAGTTAGGTTAATTTTTTTTCTTTTTTTTTGTGTGTGTCCGTAATATCTTGTATTTGAGTCTTATTAAATTCAGAAAATTCAAAAAACTTAATTATGAACAAAAAGTTGATACCGACAACCCCATCGATCGACAATCGTTTGTCAGTTCCGTAATGTGGAAAGCGTAACTGACTTACCAATCGGGTTTGAGAACTTGTTGGCGTCTAACCCCTTGTGCTTGTGGTGGTGTTCCCCCCAGGACCCGACGAAACCCATACTTGACTCACTGTCATCTGGTACATGGACGGACTTTCTTTGGTGGCCGTGGTGGCACGGGCCACCGTCTAATTTGTTTGCCGAAGGGTAAAATTTTCGAATTTTATGAAGGTGCAACCGTATTATTTTGGAAGGTGCCACCGTATCGTTTTCAAAACTTGTAAGTGTACACCTAAAAACCAAAAAGGCAAAAACTTCCCTCGAAATCAACAAAAAAAAAACAAAAAATATCACTTGAAATCAATCAAAAAACCCAAAAATTTTCTCATAATCAACCAAAAAACCTAAAAATTCTTTCGAGATTAAACAAAAACCTAAAAATTCTCTCAAAATCAACTAAAAAACCAAAAAATTCTTTCGCAGTCAATCAAAATAACCCAAAAAATTCTTTCGATTCAATAAAAATTTTAAAAAAGCCCATTAAAATCAACCAAAAAATCGAAAGGAAAAAATCTCTTGAAATCAACCAAAAACTTCTTATATGGTGCCACCGTTTGAAAACCGTCCTAGGTCCGTCCCTGATCTGGTAGGGTATAACAGACTGCCAACTTTGCTTTGGTTAATTGTGGTTTTCGTTTCCGTGGTTTTTGCGGCTGATTTACATTTCGTATTAATTCATATCTCTCTTCGTTATATTAGTACTATAGACAAAAGTTCGGCTGGGAACTGAATTTTGATTGCGAACGTGAGGACAACTGAGAGCGCGCCACGTGACATATGCAGTCTGCATATTCTGTGTTATGCAATATGCATAATACTGAGTGTTGTGTTATGCAGTATGCATAATACATGATTATTCAAACTGCATATATCATGTGACACACTTTCAACTGTGGTCACGCTCACAATGAAAAAGTGGTTAATATTTGTATTGGTAGTTGTTTGTGTTAGGAGGAGTATGGTACTAGTACTACTCTTGGTAGGTTTGGGTAGTAGCATGTGGAGTGTTTGGTTTTGCTGCTGTAATTTGAAAGTTTGGTTTTCGTATAAATTGTTATTTTGTCGCTTCATAAAAATAAAAAATATCAGTGTAGTACCCAGATAGATTATTTATAAAGTTTTTATAGTAAATAAGTGTTTGATAATAATTAAATAAGAAGGTTAAAAATGGAAGAAAAGTGAGATGGTAGCTGGGGAAGAAAGAAAAGGCTGCTGGAATCTAATCATGACCTCCATCAAAAACATAGAAAAGGATGATGCTTTCTGACAGACCACGTGTTAAATACGTACTGCTGTTTCATATCATCGTGTCAAATAAGTTACCCTTAAAAAGTTTCTCCAACATTAAAGGGGAATTTCACTTTCTATCTTTCATTACCTTCAAATTATTTTCGTAAAATAACATATCTATATGTAATGTATATTTAAGCATACATTTTTGTAAAGGGTTAATGATTTATTTGGGTAAAGAATTATCTATTTTAATTAAATGTTATCATTGAATTATTTTTTGTGTTCAATATATCAATGAACTTTCTATTTGTGTTCACATAATACTATTATGACCGGTTATAGTCCGTTTACTCATTTTCCCGTTTACAAGAGCTTTCATCTTTTGCAAGTTTTGCAAATCTTTTCAAATAATATTTACTAAGAGGTAATGCCACCTCACTTACAAGATATGTTTGCAAGCTTGGTATGGATGACCTCCTTAAAGACAATAAAGTTTTATTAGAGAGACTACCATAATAATCTTCACAGTTCTTCTGCAACATGTAGGAAAAAAACATAATCCTAAAACAAAATAATTTTCAGGCCCTCAGTAGACACAGCCTACCGAACCCCCAAGCCCACTCTGGCATATTTGCAACACATCAGCTTTACCATAAATACAATATAAGCCTCCACAAGCCTACTCTATTTACTACCACAACCCATTAAACCAAATATCCAATATATATATATATATATATATAAAGAAAAAAAAGGAGAGTATATGAGAGGGAGAGAGAATAGTTTGAGTGGGTTGTGGAAACTGATCCCTCGAGCCCGCCTAAAGCCCGCATGGAGCTGTAGCGTAGCTCGTCGAACCCAGCCGAGCCTGCACAATAAAACTGCTGTGAAACCGAAGGCGATACACATAGTGACCATAGCCTCAAAATAATCTTCTAATTTTTCCTAAAAACATATACAAGTTTGAAAATTTAAGATATCATAGTGACTATAAACAAAACTTTAATTGAGTTGAAATATACTAAAAATCATAAGAAATAGAAGAATACTTTTGGTAGTCTTTCGTATATTTATGCACATATGATAAATAAGGGAAGTTTATTTGTAAACTATTAAAAGCACATAAATTATGTAAACCTACATAATCTTATAAAATTGTATGAAACGGTTTTATATTTCATATTTTAATATTTTCATAATTATGGACTTACCATATATTTTATATTTCCTATAAATCCATATCCTTAATTTTTTTGATCAACGACTATAACTAGTTTACATGGTTTATACTATTTTAATGATTTACAAATGAACTCAACACTATGGTAAATTAAGTTGTTTTTTAGTTTATCTGTACGTATGCATGTTACAAATTATTTGTATAAACAATTTGCACATCGTCCAGATGAAGAACTATCAAAGTATTCCTCAGTTTTGTCATATTTTAAAGTTTTTTTTATCATCTCATCAATACTTAAAATATGAGTTAATATTGAATATTTTGTGATTTAATTTGTAATGGGTTTGAAAATTCTATCATCGAGCCAATATTTTTTATTTCTTTGACCAATTACTTTGAATTTTATGCATCTGATATGCAACTTAGAAACTCAGTAAGATCATAAAACTGGAACCAAGTGATACAGAATAATTTTAATGCGAAACAAGCTTATTTATTGTAGTACTGAATAGCTTAAGATGTTTGCACTCCATCATGCGTGCACCTATCTATTGTGGATTTGTGTACACACACACAAAAGAAGATTTAAACGAGACATTAACTATTTTAGAAAACAAACAAAAATTCGTCGATGTATAAAATCACATGTAATTTTTCATTAACGGCCAAAAATTAGACATGGACGACTTGAGTCGTGGGGTAAAGTCGTGTAAATCATATATGATTTTGTACGTCAATCATGTATGATTTTGTATATCGACAAAATTTTTTCTTGTTTTGTTAATTAGTTAGTGTTATGATATGAACACACTCACATATAAATGAACTCATCTTTTGCAATCACTTCAAATGTGAACTCATCTTTATTGTAAATGTGAGGACCAATAAAATTATGTCACGTGGCAATCTGAATCAGCACCTAAACTTTATTCAGTATGAATATCATGCAGAGTGAATAAAACTTTTATTCATATTGAATAAAGCATGAATATTCAAATTGAATATTGTCACATGACACGATACTAGTGGTCCTCACATCCACAATGAAATATGAGTTCGTTTTTTAACTTGACCACATATATATATATATATATGTATATATAAATATTCAAATGAGAAGTGCTAAAAAGATACGAAATAGAGAACTGATCTCCACCACTCATCCGGTTACGGTGGATGCGATCACGGAGGATTGATGCAATTCATGGGAGGGTGGAGATTATTAAAGGAGGGGACTCGGTCAAAGCCGCCTTTATTGACCAGAAGTGGTGGAGATCACTTCTCTACTTCTCATTTTTTAGCACTTCTCATTTGAACCTAATACTATAAATGAATTTTGTAGGAACAAAGGAATAATTTTGGATCACATGAGCCCACATAACGTGTGGCTCAAAATTTGTTCCTTCGTTCTTGCAAATGGGTTTGGTTCTTGTATGAACCCACATCTTTCTCTCCCTCTCTCTATATATATATAATAGAGAGAGAGAGAGACTTTGGTTCAGATAAGACCAAACTGTTTCCGCGAGACTGATCAGACCAACACTTTTTACATGAAACTTCACAGCAAAACACTGTGAATGTTAAAAAATCGAACATTCATCGTAAAAACACTGTAAATGTTATGTTCACGGTGTTTTTTTTACTGCTGATAGTTCATCTGAAGGTTACCACTGCTAGTATGTGTGTTAACACTGAAGAACAACTTACCACTGCTAGTACAAGAGTTACCACTGCCAATACAAGTTACCACTGCTAGAACAGAATTACTACTGCTGGTTGAAGATTACCACTGATTCTGTTTTACCACTGCTGAGAAGATCAAGATAAGGAAAGGATTCTGTTGGAGAAGATATGGGATAGATACGGTTATCTTGGAGATTATCTAGAGTAGATTTACTTTCCTTATTGTAATCTTGTAACTCGTATAAATAGCTGATAGGTTTTCAATGTTTAGAATACGAGTCATTAAGCTTTTGTTTAGAATTAGAAGCCTCAAGATTGTTCTTGAATCCCTACAATTGAGAAGAGTTGCACGTCTGGTTTGAGCCTGTTCAAATCAGATTGGGGCTTTGGTTGTAATCATTAAGCTTGTGATCAATACACAATTTGTTTCAATCAATTCATTGTTAAGTCAATCAAAGTGTTATTCCGCAAACTTCTTTGATTTAGTTTTCTGTTCTTGATAATTTCGATCCTGTCAAGTGGTATCAGAGCTAGTTTGATTCAGAAAACCAGTTAACAATGGATACCCAAGAAACTGTTTTGGTCTCAAAAGTCCCCATGCTCAAACCCAATGAGTTTGACATGTGGAAAATCAGGATCCGTCAATACATGCTTCTCACAGACTATGGAATGTGGGAGGTTGTTGAAAACGGACCTGGTACTGATGAAGGAGCTGCTGAAGGAGCTGCAAGACCCCCTCCTAGGACTGATGCAGATAGGAAAAGAAGGCAAACAGAGATGAAAGCTTTAAGTACTTTGTTGTTGGCTATTCCCAATGAATACCAACATCAATTCAGTACATACACAGATGCCAAATCTCTCTGGACTGCTCTAGAGAAGAGGTTCTCAGAAACCAAAAGCACAAAGAGGAACCAGAAGGCCATTCTGAAGCAACAATATGAGAACTTCACATCCTTGAAGAATGAATCTATGACACAAACCTTTGATAGATTCAACAAGCTGATTGGAGAACTTGCAACTGTAGATGTGAAGATGGATAAAGATGATGTGAATAGAAAATTCCTTAGATCTCTTGGCGAGGAATGGACTATTTACACTATCTCATTCAGACAAGGAGATGCTTTAGAAGACAAAGAACTTGAAGATCTATACAATGATCTAAGGATCTTTGAAGCAGGAGTGGAGAAGAAGAAAAGACCCATTGGATACTCTCACAATACTGCTCTTCTTTCTTCTGAAAACCCTAGTTATTTCAATACTACTGCTTTTACTAATACCACTGCTACTTATAATACTACTGCTAATGAAACTGTTTCTAATGTAAATTCTTGTACATCTCAGGAAACCAATGATGATACAATTATGGAAGCTTTCTTAGCAAGTCATGTCAAATCATCATTGATCAATGATGATTTGGATCAAATCAATGCAGATGATCTTGAAAGATGGATATCAAGTGGCAGATGGCTATGCTTACTCTGAGGATGAAGAGATTTATCAGAAGAACTGGGAGAAACAACTTTGATGTCAAGAGAGGAGATAAAGCTGGATTTGATAAATCAAAGGTCAGATGTTACAAGTGCAATGAACCAGGGCACTTTGCCAGAGAATGCAAGGGAGGATCCACAAATCATCAAAACCCTGGAAGTGGTTTTTCACAAGCCCCAAGATTCAATAACAGGGGAAGCAACTCAAACCCTAGTTCATCACAAGCACTTGTTTCACAAGAGGGACAAGGCTTTGATTGGAGTGATCATGTAGAGGAAGCAGTTCAAAATCAAGCACTCATGGCTGAAATCAAAGAGACTGAAATCCCAACTGAGGTATCTTCTAAACTCTGTTCTGATTCTTGTTTAGAAACTGTGAAAAAGTACAGGGATCACAATCAGACCATGAGTGATAGTATTAAGAAGATGGAGAGAGATAGGAGAGAGTATGTTAAGATCATTGACAATCTGGAGGATCAAATTATGGGCTATAAAGCCAATGAACTTCAGTTTGAATATGATCATAACTACTGGAAGTGGGAAAAGAAAGAATATGAGAGAAAACTGTCCAAGGTTAGGGAAGAGTTGGACTGTGCTAAGAGAGAATTAACTAATGCCAAAGAAGACCTAGACAAATTTTCAAAGTCCTCTAAGGCTTTAGAGTCCATTATAAAAGCTCAAGTCACTGATGACTTGAAGAGGGGAATATGATATAACAATACCCCACCACCCTATAACCAGAATTATATTCCTCCTACCACTGATCTGCTTGATAGAATGGACAGAGGAGAACTGGAAGAAGGTTTAGACAGAGTAGATCCAGTGGACACTAAGGAGGAATCTAATGAGAAAAGTACAACTGAGACCATTCCTGAGACAACCACATTCTCACTAATGAGAAGGGTGGTATGCCATTTGTTCCTAGCAAACAGATACAGACCTCTAGGAAAAACAAGGGAAAAGAAGTGATTTCCTCAAATCAGGATAAAGAAAAGAAGACTAAGACAACTAGAAAAGATAGTAGGAAAGACCACTATACTCAGAGGACTGTAGTTGATCCTGGTAATTCTTCACAGTCTCAAAACAAAAATCATCCAAGAGGGAACAAAAGGAACTGGAATAACCATTGGGCACAATGTCATGGTGTTGATCTAAGCAAGATAAACAGACCAAAACCATGCTTTATCTGTTGTAAGACTAATCATCTAGCAAGAGACTGTTATTTCAATCCAATTAATCAAAGAAACAGTTTTCAAACTAGAAGATTTGTCCCCACAAACAAAAGAGTTGTTCCTAAACAAAACATGTCTAGTCAACCTAAAAGAAAAGTCCAAAAGAAAAAAGGTTGAAAAGAAGACTGTTAAGTTGGTTACTAAATGGGTACCAAAAGCTTCACTGAGCAATACTACTGCTTCAACAAGCAGTGGTAATGACGGTGTCGCTTATGATAGCAGTGGTAAAAGTTACAAAGAAATAAAAGTTAACACTGCTGCTAGTAATAACAGCAGTGGTAACTCAAACACTGTTTCCACTGCTGGACCTTCAATGAGAAAACCCATTATAACCAAATATTCCAGTCATGTGATTCCAAGCAAAGACTACCTGCTAAAACTTAACAGATTAGCAGAGTATAACTATGTTAATGAAAAGGGAGAACCCAAGACCATATTGGCTTGGGTTCCCTCAAGACACTAACTGTTTCACTTTATGTACAGAGCAACCAAGGAAGAAGGAGCAGTATTTGGCATGTGGATAGTGGTTGCTCTAGGCACATGACAGGTATCATGTTCTTTACTTGAAGACTTTAAAAAGTTTGAAGGTGGACATGTTGCCTTTGGGGATAATCCTACTGGAGGTAAGATAAGTGGCAAAGGTAAGGTATCAAAAGGTAAGATAACTTTTGATGATGTTTATTATGTGGAGCAGTTGAGATACAACTTGTTAAGTGTATCTCAAGTATGTGACAAGAAGTTTGGTGTATTTTTCACTGATACTGAATGCCTCATACTTGCTCCTGGTTTCAAGATAGATGAGAGTCAAGTAATGCTTAGGAATCCTAGGAAAGATAATGTTTATTGTTTGGACATTGAAGATGCTTCTTCTTTATCATCCTTAAACTGTTTATTTTCAAAAGCATCTGTGAGTGAATCATCACTGTGGCATAGAAGGATGTGCCACATGAACTTTAAAAACATGAACTTACTTGTTAAAAACAACCTTGTAAGAGGTTTGCCTGCAAAGGAATTTTCATGTGATGATCATTATGTAGCATGCCTTAAAGGTAAGCAACACAAATCTTCTCACAAGTCCAAAGAAGTAAACACTATCTCATCACCTTTACAATTATTGCACATGGATCTTTTTGGTCCTACCAATGTGATGAGTATAGGCAAGAAATCCTATTGTCTTGTGATAGTAGATGATTACTCTTGGTTTACTTGGGTTTACTTTCTAAGAACAAAGGATGAGACAAGTGGACTGATCAAACCCTTTGTGACTAGAGTGGAAAACAAGACAAACCTTAGAGTAAAAGTCATTAGATCAGACAATGGCATTGAGTTCAAGAATGCTGATCTAAACAGCTTCTGTGAGGAAAAAGGTATTGAGAGACAATACAGTGCTCCTAAAACTCATCAACAAAATGGTGTTGCTGAGAGGAGAAATAGGATACTAATTGAGGCTGCAAGAACTATGTTAGCAGATTCTAAACTTCCTATCACTTTCTGGGCAGAAGCAGTTAACACTGCTTGCTATGTCCAAAACAGAGTTCTTATAGTCAAATCAAAAGGCAAGACACCCTATGAACTTTTTGAGAAAAAGAAACCCTATATAGGATTTTTAAAACCATTTGGGTGTCCTTGCACAATTCTAGATACCAAAACTCACCTAGGCAAGTTTGACAGCAAATCTGATGATGGATTTCTTGTAGGATATTTGTGAGTCCGATATTCGACAAGAATGCAATGTAATGGATCAAGCAATCAGATATGCAAGAAATATGAAGAACACGACAATACGACAAAGCATATAACTAAAGTTGTTAGTTGCAAGAACATTTAATAACGTTAACTATCGACCCCTATATATAGAGCCGATGTTACAAAACAACCCCTAGAGTCTATGACTCTTCTAAGAGGCGCACAAAAGTATTGTTTTAAAAACTAACTATTACATAATATCAAAAGACGCCCCTGACTTCTTTACAAACGGACCAGTCAGGTTCTAACAATCTCCCCCTTTGGGAAGAAGTCAGAAAGGCGGCGGATACTTCAAAGCTGGTTCCCATTGCGAGAGCTGCAGGTACTCGTCCCATTCGCGGATCGATCTCGTACGGAGCTCCATCGCAGTTTCCACTCTTCTCAGCATCAGTCTTTCTTTAAGCTTCACCTCGATCAGATTCAGGGCCTCCTTCAGCTTTCTCTTCCACTGAGTCCCCTTGTACATTGGCATGTTCTCCTCCATCAGACGACGCTTCATCCCGTTGTAAACATACAGCAGAGTGCCATCACAGAAGCTAGACAGCTCACTGAAGCGCATGAATCTCCGCTGGTTCTTCCTGAAGGTGATGTACACAACACCATGCTCTGGGAGTTCCGTTGGGAAGTAGGGCAGGTATTGGTCCAGTAGATTTGCCTCCAGGTTGGGACGGAGAAGATTTACCTTCTGTTGCTTGCTCTCGATCGCCATCTGATAGTCGGTGAGATGCGCGAGGTTGATCGAGTGGCGTACATATCTCTTGAGGACTTCCAGACCGTCTCTGAAGTAGCCTGGTTTCAGAATCGGGCCCTCAAGGTGTCTGATCAAAGTGAGAAGATCATCGAGATCTATGCTGTCCAGGTCGGCTTCAGTGAACATGAAGTCTCTGAGTTCTCCGTCGGGCTTGCCTGGGTTGTACATCCGGACATGGAACTCAAGGAATAACTGGTGTCCAAATTTGTAAGGTCGGACATCAGTTACCTTGGTAAATCTGAGCTTCCGTCTGATCTGCCCATGCTCGCTCCAGCTGAGCTTCCTCTGGTAGATGTACGCGGTACGGCGGCGACGCTTCTTGACATGAGATAGGCCGAAGAAGACCTTCTTGGACCACGAGAAGAGGCGTTCCTGTTGGAAGATCCGTGTGAAGGATTCCTCCAGGAAGGGCCTGAAAATGACGGTGTGGTTCCAACCCAGTCTGATCGGTTTTTGACCTGTGAAAGCTTCTGGCGTCTGTACCGTGGGAAGAAAGGCGTCGTACTCCTCACCAGAGACAACGTCATCTGATCTCTTCCAAAACCGGAGGCTCTGGGCATGCTGGTTCAGGATCTTCCTTCCCTCGTCAGAGATACGAAGGTCGGAAGGATCCAACGGTGCGGTGTTTGGATCGATCAGGTCAATGGCAGGAGTCACCTTCTCGTGAGGAAACTGGACGGTCGTACCCACGGGGATAGCCTCATATCTCCAGTTCGCTGCCTCTGCCGGGATCTCTTCATCAGAATCCGAGTCCCGACGATCTGCCGGATCTGCAATATCGGCAGGCTGATCTGCAGGTGGAGTGGTGTCAACTGGTGTGTCATCGGCGGCGGTTCCGGAGCCGGAGGGAAGGTCTAGGCGAGCCCTCTTGGACGGACCCTCCCCCTCATGAGGATTGGCGGCATCGTCCGGATCATCATGCCCGCGCTTGGAGGGTTGAGCCTGAGACCTGCAAGTTGCCTCAAGCTCGCGGATCCTCCGCAAGGCAATCTCTAGCTGCATATCCCTTGTTGCGACCAGCTGCTTGTACTGATCCACCTGTCTCTGAAGGGCATCGTTCTGAGTGGTGAGCTGAGCGATGACAATCTGGTGCTCGGCTTCAGAGACAAAGCCGGGAATCTCTTCAGCTATAGGTGGTGGTTGGAGACGGAGGACGGGAGTAGGAGAGCGGCTCGAATCGCCGAAAGACGGGCGCTCCCCTTCCTGGAACTTGCCTTTGATAAGGCGTCTGGCTTCGTCCAGTTCCTTCTGACGGTCCTCGTCGGCTTTCCGCAGTGCCTCGATCTCGGCTCGACGGGCTTGGTCTTCCTGTTCCTTGACTGCTAAGGCCTTTTCAATAGCCTCTAGACGTCTGTCTTTCGCCGCGTCAGCCTTCTCGATGGCTTCCAACCTGCTTTGGACAGCTTTAAGGATGCCGTCCGAATCCCTGGGTTCCAAACTCGAGAGGGTCAACACCGGTTCATTTGCGAAACCGGTGGACAGGGAAAGCCCCGCAAAGGTGCTCCCTTGGCCCGCGCTGACGACTGGTGTAGCGTCAAGTGCAGCGGGGCCTCGAGTGGAAGTCGCCAGATGTGAATCTAGGGGCTCTAAGACTCGATGTGGTGCGAAAGAAAGCGAGTGCTGGGGATGAGCATCTCTAGATTCAACACCGATCAACTCCGAATGAGTGAAAGGTGGAATAGGTGGTATAGCCCCGTGATCTGATGAAACGACCACCTGTTGGGAGGTGGTCGAGTGGATGGCTTGGGTGTGCATTTGCGTTGGTTGGCTGCCAACGACTTGACTACTCGGCATTGGCCGAATAGGATCTGTGTGGGATGCCTGTGTGGAGGATAGACTCTTGGCTGGTTGGGTTCCGATTTCTGGCTGCCTAGGGTGGGCCACTTCTACTTCGGCCTCTTGTCGGGTGTCTACCAACTCTACATCCTGTTGGGCCTCTTCTCCTTCAACCTCTTGATGTACTGGACCCTGGCTCTCTCCCTCGAAACCTTCACTACCCGCACCGATCTTCATCCAAGACTCGCTCTCAGCCTGTTCGGCGGCCTCGGTGTTCAACGTTCGCTCTTCCGTCCCGGAGTAATCAAGTAATTGGACGGAGTCGCTTGCGTTGAAGGAGGAAGTGGAGACGTCGTCGTCTAAGGCCTTGCCTTTACCTTTTCCTTTCCCCTTTCCTTTTCCTTTGCCCTTACCCTTTCCCTCTGTCGGGCCTTCCTCTGGATCGGAATCTGGTGGTGGCGTGTCAGACGAGCTGCTGGAAGGATCACCAGAGGGATCCGTCGGGAGTCGAGAGGTGGTGGCCTGAGGAGGCGGTGAAGTATGGGCTGGTTCTTCTTCTTCTGGCGAGGCAGCAGTGACCTCTTTTGGAGATCCAGGAGGTGTAGGTCCAGTGGCATGTCTAGGAGTAGAGGGTTCCTGGTCTTCTGGGGACTCGGGCACAGTCGGGAGTCCTGGAAGTCTCGTCGTGGAACGACGTTGCGGAACGTACTCCTTTACTCGTGGAGTCGGCAACTGCGGATCATCGTTCATTCGTTGGCGAATGCGACTGAGCCTTTCTTCTCGAGTCTTTGGAAGATCGGAAGATGTAGAAGCTTCGTGAGCGGTCATGGATCTGCGGATGATACTACCCAGGTTTTCCCTTACGTCTACACTCATCACACTTCCCGAGCCAGAGGCCCCCCCAGTGGGACCCCGGCGCCTCGGACGTAAGGCCCGAGGACTAGAAGGGACGGGTTGCGCACCCTGGGCAGGACCTTCCGGTTCTGGATGGTCCATAGGTGCGACTCCTAGACCTAAGCGATTCCTATACCTAATGACGCTCGGTGCTCGCTGGTTCAGGCCGTTGAGGACGTGATCAGGAATCTGCATCTCGTACTGGCCTTCGGTGTAGTCACGCTTGGCGATCCAGCTGATCTTCTTCGGTTTGATGATAGAATGACTGGAGCGGCGTGGAATGTCCGGATTGCGTTCCATATGGTCACGGATGATGAGACCATAGAACCGCAACCACGGGATAGAGTGATGCCTGGTGCGCTCCCTGGTAGTCAGATCCTTGGTTATGTCGAGCCATAACTGGACGGCGATGCCGATGTGGCGTCCGTAGGCTACGGAATGAAAGATATGCCAGAAGGACGTCGTTGCTTTGTCCAACCCTTTCGTCTTCGAAGAAAGACACCTGTTCATCAGGTTGTATAGTTGAGCCCAGATTGGTGGTAGATGGCTCGTGGTGATCTGAGACACGCCGTTCACCTCTTCGGTGACCCCGAGAGCTAGAAGTTCGCTCAACAGAATGGGCCCCGATACCAGCTCGTCGAACTGCTGGTGGCCGCCATCAGTAGCGGCAGGGAGGCGAAGGATTCGGCGGATGTCCTCCATAGTGATTACCAGTTCGGTGTTATCCACTCGACCAATTATCGAGAAGACTCCGAACCTGGTGTCCAGAACAGCTGTCTTCCAAAACTGCTGCAGGTAAATGCCCGGTACATCTGCAGTGGCCGTCATGGCGTAGAGGATAGGATGAGCTCGTAGGATCTCCCGTACGATCGTGTGTTGCACCCGGACAGTAGAGAGGATCACATACTCGTTGTTCTGAAGTATGTGAACCATGTCCGTTGGCTCAATCAGAGCTCGTGTTTTGGTAGTTTTGGACAGAAATCTGACGTTGTTTTTGATCTCCCGAATCGGAACATCAGTTCCCGAATTGGACACAAGTGTCCCGATTCGGAACATCTGATTTCCCGATTTGGAAATCTCAAACTCCCGAATCGGATCTTATATCTCCCGAATCGGATCTTTTGCCACTCCCGAATTGGAAATTTGAACTCCCGAATCGGGACTCTCATTTCCCGAATCGGGACTTGGCTTAAAACTCCCGAATCGGGACTCACTCTTACTCCCGTATCGGGACTTGCATCTCCCGAATCGGGACTTGCAGTCTTTCCCGCCTTAGCCTTTCTTTTTGAAATTCTCGAATTTCTATAAAAGGAACGCTTTAAGCGCGGAAGCTCTGTCCAATCAGAAATCACAAACTACTCAAAACAGATCCTATTTCCGAGGACGCAATGTCAAAAGAAATAATCAGTATCGGTTCTGAAACACGACCTCCAGTATTAGTCGTCGGCGAATACCAGCAATGGAAACGCCGAATGATTAACTTCCTCGACTTACTGGATGACAAACTGATGGTCTCTATCACTGAGGGACCAATCAGACCAACGGTTACTGTAGCTGAAGTAGCCAGAACCGAGGTCACTCCCTATCTACCTGCATATGAGGTTGAAAAACCTTACGACATGTTCACTCATGAACAACGAGCCAGGGCAGCCATTGATAAACGTGCTCTCACGTTACTCACTATGGCTCTACCTAATGACATGTTCGCGAGGGTTGACAGCTGTAAAGATGCCAGAGCAATGTGGCTGGGCATTGAACAGCAAATGCAGGGTGGTGACAAGGCACTAGAAGGCCAAAAGGAGAACGCTATGAACGCGTACGAAAGCTTCTGTGCTCGCGAGGGAGAGACGCTGACTGAAACCTACAATCGTTTAAACATCTGTGTAAACGATCTGCGGAGACTTGGCTTAGAGAAGAACAAGTACGAGGTGAATGTAAAATTCCTCAAAAGACTGAACAAACTCTGGCAATCTGTCACAATCAGCATTATGGCTCTACCTAATGACATGTTCGCGAGGGTTGACAGCTGTAAAGATGCCAGAGCAATGTGGCTGGGCATTGAACAGCAAATGCAGGGTGGTGACAAGGCACTAGAAGGCCAAAAGGAGAACGCTATGAACGCGTACGAAAGCTTCTGTGCTCGCGAGGGAGAGACGCTGACTGAAACCTACAATCGTTTAAACATCTGTGTAAACGATCTGCGGAGACTTGGCTTAGAGAAGAACAAGTACGAGGTGAATGTAAAATTCCTCAAAAGACTGAACAAACTCTGGCAATCTGTCACAATCAGCATCCAAGTGAGCCAGAATCTTGGCCAGCTTGGACTTCATGATCTGTATAGCATGATGCTACCTCATGAAGAAACCTTATTCGGTAAAACTGAAAAGACAATCGATCCTCCTACCTTGGCTTTATTGTCAAATAGAGGATCGTCCTCTCATGAAAACTACACCGTTGAAGAACCAGTAGTCCTTGATGATGGACTTACCGAAGAGGAGATGTTTCAGCTGGAGAACTCATTCGCCTTGATGGCTAAATTCCGGGGAAATCCCCAACGCTTCAACAGATTCAGACAAGGACCTCAGTTTGTGGGAGGTCAGTCTAGCCAAGGAGGGTACCAGTCAAGAGAAAGCTTCCAAAGAAACGATCAAGGAAGAACAAACAACTATCAACAACGTGATAGATCTGGGTACAACAATCAAGGATCCTATCAAGATCAAAGACAAAGCTACAACAACAACAACCAGCAACAGCAAAGGGATCAGGAGTACAACTCCAACAACTACCACGGTAACAGAGGTTATCAAGGAGGTGGTTACAATCAAAGGTGGAACGACCAATCTGGTTCTAACTACAACAACCAGAACCAGAAGACAAATGATGATGGTCGTCAGCACAACAACACCGGTGGAACTGAACCTCCACAACAGAACAAGCTCCCAGCTCTAGAAGCTCCACCCGCAGCCAATCAGAATAGAAACCCCGCTCGGGTTCCCACTTGCTACAACTGTGGTGACCCGGGTCACTATGCATCGGAATGCAAGAAGAAGCTCAAAGACTCTGCTTACTTTGAGAAGAAGGCTGCCGTGATGAAGAAGAAAGAGCAAGGCAAGGTGCTGTTAGCTGATGAGGAAGACTGGATCATGGAACCAGAAGACTCGGATGATGAAGGCCCATCAGCCGTACAAGGACACTGCCTCATGGCTGACTTTGAGGAACCATGTATTTCTGGTTCCCCAAACGACTCTACTGATGAAGAATCTGAGGTACATTCTTGTTCATTATTGTCAATACCTGATGAACTGTCTATGTCTGAAACTCTAAGACTTGAGAGCCAACTCCAAATGGAAAGAGCTCTCGTCGCGAGATTCAGAATAGAGAGTGCTGTTTATAAAAGTAGTTTAGAGGACCTCGCCGAGAACTTTAACAGAATGGAACTTGAGTCTGGGATTAGAGAATCTATCCTCGAAAACAAGCTCCTTGATCTTCAAAGATCTCACGACGAAATTGAAAGTAGTCGTGAAGAACTCAAGCTCAAGTTTCACCTTCTTTCCTTGGAAAGAACAAAATTATTTGTAAAAATCGAAGAGCTTGAGGAAAATAATTTAAAGAGAGGACAATCTGAACATACCTTGAGTCTGCTTACCAAGCAAACCACTCAACATCCCTTTTATCAAGCCAAACCTGGGTTGGGACATTCAGAGAAAAGCATTCTTGAGAAAGCACCTGCACATCTATACAACTTTGACAGTATGAGTGTTTCCAAACCTGAACCTAGGTCAGTCAAAGGACAAGACAATGACAACTATGTGATGCAGACTGTGACCTTTACTGAGATAATAGATGGAAAAGCCGTATCTTTTACCACCAGTCCTGCCAATAGTTCAACCAGTAGTCCACCTTCCAGTCCTGTTGCTAAAGGTCCCATCTTTACCCCTGCTAGTAATCCAGAGAATACTTTCACTAGCTGGGAAGGCATCAAAGCTAGGACACCTAAGGTAGCAATGCCTCCCATCAACTATGAGGACTTAAACTTTAGCTATGACACTAGGGAGATAGATACATCCGAGGACGCTGATGTTATCCAACCGTTGGATGTTTCCACAACTCAGCCTCCTGCCCCAGTGTGTGTAGAAAAGGAATTGTTCCATCTTAGGTCCAAAGCCGTAGAACTTGATGCCTGTCGCCATAAGTTAAAGAACTTTGCGTCAATTCTTTCTGAAAAGGACAGCCATATCAAATCATTGGAACATAGTTATCATGAGGCAAATGCCGAAAGGATTAATATGTCAACCCAATGTGAGATCGCAGAGCTTTCTTGCTCATGTTTTAAAAACAAATTTGCGGATCTCCAAACACAACTAGTCGTCCAATTTATTAATAACACAATGGAAAAGGACTTCTTTTATGAAAAGGAACTGATATTTGGTCAAACTTTCGCGTATCAATGTTGTCAAATCAATCAGTTAAAAAGACGGGTGTCCTTCCTAGAAGAATCTGACTCTTGGGATTCTTGTACTTGCAATTCACCAATCACACCAGACTTTAGGTCAACCAAACCTAAACTAGTACTAGATCCTAATGTTGTGTATGATGTGAAGGTGTTTTTGGACGCTGATGATCCTCCTTCAGGTTATATACCAAGAAAACCTGTTTTGCCAAAGGCACCTGCTATAAAGCAAATCTGTTCTCCTGAGCC
The DNA here is from genome assembly GCA_030169165.1 of Centaurea solstitialis. NCBI lineage: Eukaryota > Viridiplantae > Streptophyta > Magnoliopsida > Asterales > Asteraceae > Centaurea > Centaurea solstitialis. Next base: position 71,387,553 of record CM058045.1, on the reverse strand, counting down.
ACTTGCATCAGTGTCTGTGATAAACACTGAAGGTGCAAAAGGTGTTGGTACTGACAAAGGGAAGTCAGTTAAGCCACACACACCCACAGTAACACAGACACGGAATTCAAAATCTACTGATACAAGTAGCTTGGTAAAGCCCATTAAGGGACTAGACTTTCATTCTAGTTCATTTGATGTGGGTGAGAACTCCAAACCTAAACAACCTTTGAAAATGTTAAAATCAGTTTGTCAAACCACCGCAAATTTCAAAGGTGGTCAATCCATTCTAGTTAAGCCGTCACCCAACTCACACCTTGCTTTTCATGCAGATGCGAGGACAGGTGATGGAACTGCGAATGTGAAGCCACGAAGAAGGAGATATCGGAAGAAGAAGAACTCTTTTAATGCTTTCCCTAAATGGGGTGGTCATGATCATGCTGGTCTTGGCTACAACCCGCCTAGTTGTAATTCAAACATGAGATCAAAATCTGTACACATTAATCGCTCAGCGAATTCTGATAATCTTACAGCTTTCAAAAATCATATATGCTCCTTGTTTGATAATTACATGCGTGTTGATATGCCTGGTAATGCAAATGCTTATAGTAAGTCAGGTAGTCCTCACCGGGAAAGAAAAGAGAAAATGACAAAGCCAAATGCTTTGCCTCCTGTGAAGTCTCCTAAGCCTAAGGAGAAATCTGAAAAGGATACTTCACCGGTTGCTTTATCTGTTTCTAACGGTAGGACACCCATGTGGCAATGGGTTCCTAAACAAATTTGATCTTGCGCTTTGCAGGGCAGTCACATGTGGTACTTTGATTCTGGAGCCTTCAGGCATGTGACTGGGCAGCGCAACATTCTCTTCGACTATGTCGTTAGAGCTGAAGGCTTTGTTAAGCTTGTAGACAAGAGACGTCTACCGATCATAGGATATGGAAGCATGACGAATGGAGAACACGTCATCAAGAATGTGCGCTATGTTGAAGGACTGCCCTTTAACCTACTCAGTTCTAGCCAATTCTGTGATGGAGGATATCTTGTGAAGACATTCATTCTCGGGAGCAATATTGAAGACGAGGATGGGAACGTGATTCTACGCGCTCGAAGGAACGGTCACCTATATACCACAATGTTTTATGCTGTTCCTCAACAACTGGAAACAGTGGTATTACTCGCAAAAGCAACAAAGGAAGAAAGCTGGCTGTGGCATCAGCGTCTATCTCATCAGAACTTCAGGGATATGAACAAGCTCGTATCTAAACACCTTGTCAATGGTCTACCGGAGACGCGACTATCTAAAGACACCCTATGCTCAGCATGTGAGAAAGGGAAAATGAAGAAGAGTTCGCATCCTCCAAGGATGGAGACAAACTGTCACCATCCTCTTGACATGCTGCATATGGATCTCTGTGGACCGATGAGAGTCGAAAGTCTTGCACGCAAGAAATATATGCTTGTACTTGTCGATGAATACTCTCGGTACACATGGCTCGAGTTCCTTAGAGCCAAATCTGACGCTGCTGATCTAATCATCGCCTTCATCAAACGTATCCAAGTCCTCTTGGGTCGTCAGGTGAAGAAGCTGAGAAGCGACAACGGTACAGAGTTTCGAAACGCGAAACTCCAGTCTTTCCTTGAAGAAGTGGGCATCTCTCACAACTTCTCTGCTGTACGTACTCCCCAGCAAAACGGAGTCGTAGAAAGGAAGAATCGTACGTTGGTCGAAGCTGCAAGATCCATGATAGCACATTCGGGTGTACCTCTATCCCTGTGGGCTGAAGCTGTATCAACTGCCTGTTACACTCAGAACAGGACTCTAATCGTTAAGCGGACTGGTAAAACCTCGTACGAAATGGTCAACAAGCGTAAGCCGAATATTAGATTCTTTAGAGTTTTCGGTTGTGTATGCTATCTTCTGAACAACAGAGATGATCTGGGAAAGTTTGACGCTAAGTCGGATGAGTCTATCTTTATTGGATACTCACATAACTCAGCGACTTACCGTGTATACAACAAACGGACCCGATCCATCTTTGAGAGTCGGTACGTTGACTTCTCTGAGACTGAGATGTATTCTAGTGCCAGCCCTAGTTCAGATAGTTCTGTCTTCCCTAAATTGCACACTGTTTCACCACCGAGCACAACTGTTCCTACTAACTCGCTTAGATTTGATTTTGTTGACTTAGCAGAATTTGATCTAACGACCCTCGTTGGTCCAATCATTGTTCCTGCTCCTGTTGATCATTCCATTCCTTCATCAACAACCATATCCGCAGATGCATTCGTGAATGAGAGCACATCCTGTTCTACCGCTGTAGAAGAAACCTCTTCTGACTCTGTAGAACCAGTATCTGTACTTAACCCAATCACAGAAACAGAATCCTCTTCTAACACCTTGATTGAGGAAACTGTTCTCTCCCCCTCTCAGCTCTCTTCAACACAACCCTCTCCTGAAACTGCAGTCGAAGCGGTCCGAGAACAGACAGTGTCCACTGTTCTTGCACCAATTCCTGAAGTTGTTCCGCCACCTTCTCCATCCAGAACTTATGCTGAAGTGGTTCGTGAACCCCGTCCGGAGACTGTGTTGAATACTGATCCGGATGCTAGTCTTCTCTCCTCCGCCATTCGGGATGAGAATGACTCAAGAAACAACATGGAATACGATCCTATTCCCCATTCCAGAAAATGGACCAGAAGCCATTCCACTACCAACATCATCGGTAGTCCATCTGCTCCAGTGACAACTCGCTCTTCAAAGAATGATGAAAACCTGATCCTCTTCGGCGGATTCCTGAGTAAATTTGAACCAACCAATACCCAGGACGCTCTTACTGATCCTGACTGGGTAAGGGCCATGCAGGATGAGCTTGCCGAATTCGAGAGAAACAGAGTCTCAATTTCTAAACGCTGGAGTAGATCCTAAAGAAATACCACTTCCTCATGAATTTATCTTGAATCGGCCCCGAAATGACCTGGACCAATAGGGAAATCCCAATGAATTGGGTTCAGCGTCACAAATTTTTTTTCACACCAGAGGCGCCTTGTAGAAAGACCAAGAAAAATCAGAATCATTGACTTGCGGTGGATCTTCTGCAACAAGAAAGATGAAAACGATCTTATTATCCGTAATAAGGCTCGTCTGGTCGCCAAGGGATACCGTCAACAGGAAGGCATCGACTACGATGAGACATTCGCTCCGGTGGCTAGAATCGAGGCCATCAGGATTTTTCTCGCGTATGCAGCTCACAAAAACATGAAGGTCTTCCAGATGGACGTCAAGTGCGCGTTCCTGAACGGAGAACTTCAAGAAGTAGTATATGTTGAGCAACCTGAGGGATTTGTTGATCCCAAGTACCCGGAACACGTTTACGTGCTCGACAAAGCACTTTACGGATTGAAGCAAGCAACTCGTGCCTGGCTGTAAGTTAAACAGGAAGAGCACGTCAGGAGCCTGCCAGTTTCTAGGGGACAAGTTAGTGAGTTGGTCCTCGAGAAAACAGAACTGTGTATCCCTTTCAACAGCTGAGGCAGAATATGTCGCTGCAGCGTGTTGCTGTTCACAGGTTCTTTGGATGAAAATTCAGCTGGCAGACTATGGCTACACCATGCACCGGATTCCGATTTACTGTGATTCTAGCAGTGCCATTCAGATTGCGGCAAATCCAGTTCAACACTCTCGGACGAAACACATTGATATTCGATATCACTTTATCAAAGATCACGTCGAGAAAGGTAACGTTGAACTATTTTTCGTTGAAAGTGAACGTCAGATAGCTGACTTGTTCACTAAAGCTTTTGACGAGAAGCGCCATTACTATTTACTTAGTAAATTGGGCATGCTAGATCCCCCGGCAGATTTCTAGGGGGAGCCAGTAGTTAATGATTATGCATGTGTGTAGGGGGAGCTCCTGTGTCACATATATCTAGGGGGAGCCTTTTATGTTGTTTAAATCTAACTCTGTCGGATCCAATATGCACTGGATACCATTCCTAAAATTTCACGCAGGTTGTAGAACCGACGTACGGTTTCTGAATACTTCAGTTCAGGACCCGGGATTCAAAATAAGATTTCTGACCGTTCGTGTCAGACTCGGTGATTAATCCGATCTCGGAACTTCCAGGTTAGTCGTTTCAATAAACGTAAAGGGGCTGAACTTGTAAAATCTATGAACTTGTTAAGTTAGGGGACTAGAAGTGACAGGTTCTGATTCTGACTAGTTCAGGGACCAGATCTGCCAGTCTCCAAAACTTCAATGTTCAGGGACCGTTTTTGCAAACTTTTGAAAACCACAAGTTCAGGGGAAGTTTTGAATTTCTTTCAAAACTTAAGTTCGGGGTTCATTCGGTCATTTCGTGATAGTCGTGATCTGTGAGAGCAGTTATCAGATAAAATTTTCAAAAAACCTGATAAGTTATCAAAATTATAAAAGCGGGAATTGATAACTGCATTCAGTTATCACTTTCAAAATTCAAAACCGCTTATCAGTTTTTCTCTCTGACGATCAAGAACACGAAGAACACCCCGTTCGATCCATCGACTTCCCGGCTTCCCCGAGCGTTCGTTATCGATCCGTTCGTTGATCCGATTACTTCTTTACGTTTCTGGTAAGATTTCTAACGACTTAATGTATTCAGATTCATCTAAACAACGTCGTTTATTGATCGGATTGAAGCCTAAACTTTTTGGATAAACCCGAGACTCCAAGATCCTTGGATTCGAGTTTCGGGACGTTAGATTGATCCGTTCTTCTTCCTAAACTTGTTTATAACGTTAATGTACTTCATAGAACTTGATTTAGGACTGTTTAGAATCGTTTTTGGGTCGATTTGATGTCCGAATAGTGAACAGTCGCGTCTGGTTCGGAAGAGTCCCGAATCGGGACTCCTCGTGTTCTTGATGCGGGGTTCTTTGTTCTTGAATCGGGACTCTCGTATTCATGAATCGGGACTTTTTGAACTCCCCTATTCGGGAATTTCATCTCCCGATTCGGGACATTACACTTACAACTCGTATGAATTGTTAAAACTCCCGACTCGGGACTTAGAATTATATATAGATTAATTAAGTAAACCCCGATTCGGGACTTTCAATTTTATACCTCATGTCCCGATTCGGGACTTTAATGTTGTGTGCGTATGTGTCTGACACCCCCGCTTCGGGACTCATACCCCCGATTCGGGACTCTGCTTTAAACGAGAATCGTTCTTAACAAATCACCTTACGGGATTTGTCCGTAGACCGATTCGAGTTCTAAGCCGGTCCTGAATCTGTGGCTTCGAATCCTGTTTCGGGTTTTATTAAAATCTCGACATGAGTTTCGCGGGAATCCGTTTTACAAGTTCGACTCAGTTTTAAAGATTCCCTCGGGAATCTTCGATAAACTGACTCGCGACTAGTCGAAACTCTGCCGAATTTTTGTCAGAACACATAATTCGTGTTATGAAGGGACTAACTTTTAAAATTATTATCTGTCTATGTCAGAAATGGCAAACCAGAGAGAACACCCTTCTTCCCCAACTGATCCAGAAGCTGATCGAGCTCTGATTGAGCCAACGGACATGGTTCACATACTTCAGAACAACGAGTATGTGATCCTCTCTACTGTCCGGGTGCAACACACGATCGTACGGGAGATCCTACGAGCTCATCCTATCCTCTACGCCATGACGGCCACTGCAGATGTACCGGGCATTTACCTGCAGCAGTTTTGGAAGACAGCTGTTCTGGACACCAGGTTCGGAGTCTTCTCGATAATTGGTCGAGTGGATAACACCGAACTGGTAATCACTATGGAGGACATCCGCCGAATCCTTCGCCTCCCTGCCGCTACTGATGGCGGCCACCAGCAGTTCGACGAGCTGGTATCGGGGCCCATTCTGTTGAGCGAACTTCTAGCTCTCGGGGTCACCGAAGAGGTGAACGACGTGTCTCAGATCACCACGAGCCATCTACCACCAATCTGGGCTCAACTATACAACCTGATGAACAGGTGTCTTTCTTCGAAGACGAAAGGGTTGGACAAAGCAACGACGTCCTTCTGGCATATCTTTCATTCCGTAGCCTACGGACGCCACATCGACATCGCCGCCCAGTTATGGCTCGACATAACCAAGGATCTGACTACCAGGGAGCGCACCAGGCATCACTCCATCCCGTGGTTGCGGTTCTATGGTCTCATCATCCGTGACCATATGGAACGCAATCCGGACATTCCACGCCGCTCCAGTCATTCTATCATCAAACCGAAGAAGATCAGCTGGATCGCCAAGCGTGACTACACCGAAGGCCAGTACGAGATGCAGATTCCTGATCACGTCCTCAACGGCCTGAACCAGCGAGCACCGAGCGTCATTAGGTATAGGAATCGCTTAGGTCTAGGAGTCGCACCTATGGACCATCCAGAACCGGAAGGTCCTGCCCAGGGTGCGCAACCCGTCCCTTCTAGTCCTCGGGCCTTACGTCCGAGGCGCCGGGGTCCCACTGGGGGGGCCTCTGGCTCGGGAAGTGTGATGAGTGTAGACGTAAGGGAAAACCTGGGTAGTATCATCCGCAGATCCATGACCGCTCACGAAGCTTCTACATCTTCCGATCTTCCAAAGACTCGAGAAGAAAGGCTCAGTCGCATTCGCCAACGAATGAACGATGATCCGCAGTTGCCGACTCCACGAGTAAAGGAGTACGTTCCGCAACGTCGTTCCACGACGAGACTTCCAGGACTCCCGACTGTGCCCGAGTCCCCAGAAGACCAGGAACCCTCTACTCCTAGACATGCCACTGGACCTACACCTCCTGGATCTCCAAAAGAGGTCACTGCTGCCTCGCCAGAAGAAGAAGAACCAGCCCATACTTCACCGCCTCCTCAGGCCACCACCTCTCGACTCCCGACGGATCCCTCTGGTGATCCTTCTAGCAGCTCGTCTGACACGCCACCACCAGATTCCGATCCAGAGGAAGGCCCGACAGAGGGAAAGGGTAAGGGCAAAGGAAAAGGAAAGGGGAAAGGAAAAGGTAAAGGCAAGGCCTTAGACGACGACGTCTCCACTTCCTCCTTCAACGCAAGCGACTCCGTCCAATTACTTGATTACTCCGGGACGGAAGAGCGAACGTTGAACACCGAGGCCGCCGAACAGGCTGAGAGCGAGTCTTGGATGAAGATCGGTGCGGGTAGTGAAGGTTTCGAGGGAGAGAGCCAGGGTCCAGTACATCAAGAGGCCGAAGGAGAAGAGGCCCAACAGGATGTAGAGTTGGTAGACACCCGACAAGAGGCCGAAGTAGAAGTGGCCCACCCTAGGCAGCCAGAAATCGGAACCCAACCAGCCAAGAGTCTATCCTCCACACAGGCATCCCACACAGATCCTACTCGGCCAATGCCGAGTAGTCAAGTCGTTGGCAGCCAACCAACGCAAATGCACACCCAAGCCATCCACTCGACCACCTCCCAACAGGTGGTCGTTTCATCAGATCACGGGGCTATACCACCTATTCCACCTTTCACTCATTCGGAGTTGATCGGTGTTGAATCTAGAGATGCTCATCCCCAGCACTCGCTTTCTTTCGCACCACATCGAGTCTTAGAGCCCCTAGATTCACATCTGGCGACTTCCACTCGAGGCCCCGCTGCACTTGACGCTACACCAGTCGTCAGCGCGGGCCAAGGGAGCACCTTTGCGGGGCTTTCCCTGTCCACCGGTTTCGCAAATGAACCGGTGTTGACCCTCTCGAGTTTGGAACCCAGGGATTCGGACGGCATCCTTAAAGCTGTCCAAAGCAGGTTGGAAGCCATCGAGAAGGCTGACGCGGCGAAAGACAGACGTCTAGAGGCTATTGAAAAGGCCTTAGCAGTCAAGGAACAGGAAGACCAAGCCCGTCGAGCCGAGATCGAGGCACTGCGGAAAGCCGACGAGGACCGTCAGAAGGAACTGGACGAAGCCAGACGCCTTATCAAAGGCAAGTTCCAGGAAGGGGAGCGCCCGTCTTTCGGCGATTCGAGCCGCTCTCCTACTCCCGTCCTCCGTCTCCAACCACTACCTATAGCTGAAGAGATTCCCGGCTTTGTCTCTGAAGCCGAGCACCAGATTGTCATCGCTCAGCTCACCACTCAGAACGATGCCCTTCAGAGACAGGTGGATCAGTACAAGCAGCTGGTCGCAACAAGGGATATGCAGCTAGAGATTGCCTTGCGGAGGATCCGCGAGCTTTAGGCAACTTGCAGGTCTCAGGCTCAACCCTCCAAGCGCGGGCATGATGATTCGGACGATGCCGCCAATCCTCATGAGGGGAGGGTCCGTCCAAGAGGGCTCGCCTAGACCTTCCCTCCGGCTCCGGAACCGCCGCCGATGACACACCAGTTGACACCACTCCACCTGCAGATCAGCCTGCCGATATTGCAGATCCGGCAGATCGTCGGGACTCGGATTCTGATGAAGAGATCCCGGCAGAGGCAGCGAACTGGAGATATGAGGCTATCCCCGTGGGTACGACCGTCCAGTTTCCTCACGAGAAGGTGACTCCTGCCATTGACCTGATCGATCCAAACACCGCACCGTTGGATCCTTCCGACCTTCGTATCTCTGACGAGGGAAGGAAGATCCTGAACCAGCATGCCCAGAGCCTCCGGTTTTGGAAGAGATCAGATGACGTTGTCTCTGGTGAGGAGTACGACGCCTTTCTTCCCACGGTACAGACGCCAGAAGCTTTCACAGGTCAACAACCGATCAGACTGGGTTGGAACCACACCGTCATTTTCAGGCCCTTCCTGGAGGAATCCTTCACACGGATCTTCCAACAGGAACGCCTCTTCTCGTGGTCCAAGAAGGTCTTCTTCGGCCTATCTCATGTCAAGAAGCGTCGCCGCCGTACCGCGTACATCTACCAGAGGAAGCTCAGCTGGAGCGAGCATGGGCAGATCAGACGGAAGCTCAGATTTACCAAGGTAACTGATGTCCGACCTTACAAATTTGGACACCAGTTATTCCTTGAGTTCCATGTCCGGATGTACAACCCAGGCAAGCCCGACGGAGAACTCAGAGACTTCATGTTCACTGAAGCCGACCTGGACAGCATAGATCTCGATGATCTTCTCACTTTGATCAGACACCTTGAGGCCCGATTCTGAAACCAGGCTACTTCAGAGACGGTCTGGAAGTCCTCAAGAGATATGTACGCCACTCGATCAACCTCGCGCATCTCACCGACTATCAGATGGCGATCGAGAGCAAGCAACAGAAGGTAAATCTTCTCCGTCCCAACCTGGAGGCAAATCTACTGGACCAATACCTGCCCTACTTCCCAACGGAACTCCCAGAGCATGGTGTTGTGTACATCACCTTCAGGAAGAACCAGCGGAGATTCATGCGCTTCAGTGAGCTGTCTAGCTTCTGTGATGGCACTCTGCTGTATGTTTACAACGGGATGAAGCGTCGTCTGATGGAGGAGAACATGCCAATGTACAAGGGGACTCAGTGGAAGAGAAAGCTGAAGGAGGCCCTGAATCTGATCGAGGTGAAGCTTAAAGAAAGACTGATGCTGAGAAGAGTGGAAACTGCGATGGAGCTCCGTACGAGATCGATCCGCGAATGGGACGAGTACCTGCAGCTCTCGCAGTGGGAACCAGCTTTGAAGTATCCGCCGCCTTTCTGACTTCTTCCCAAAGGGGGAGATTGTTAGAACCTGACTGGTCCGTTTGTAAAGAAGTCAGGGGCGTCTTTTGATATTATGTAATAGTTAGTTTTTAAAACAATACTTTTGTGCGCCTCTTAGAAGAGTCATAGACTCTAGGGGTTGTTTTGTAACATCGGCTCTATATATAGGGGTCGATAGTTAACGTTATTAAATGTTCTTGCAACTAACAACTTTAGTTATATGCTTTGTCGTATTGTCGTGTTCTTCATATTTCTTGCATATCTGATTGCTTGATCCATTACATTGCATTCTTGTCGAATATCGGACTCACAATTGGTATCAGAGCTCGTGTTTTGGTAGTTTTGGACAGAAATCTGACGTTGTTTTTGATCTCCCGAATCGGAACATCAGTTCCCGAATTGGACACAAGTGTCCCGATTCGGAACATCTGATTTCCCGATTTGGAAATCTCAAACTCCCGAATCGGATCTTATATCTCCCGAATCGGATCTTTTGCCACTCCCGAATTGGAAATTTGAACTCCCGAATCGGGACTCTCATTTCCCGAATCGGGACTTGGCTTAAAACTCCCGAATCGGGACTCACTCTTACTCCCGTATCGGGACTTGCATCTCCCGAATCGGGACTTGCAGTCTTTCCCGCCTTAGCCTTTCTTTTTGAAATTCTCGAATTTCTATAAAAGGAACGCTTTAAGCGCGGAAGCTCTGTCCAATCAGAAATCACAAACTACTCAAAACAGATCCTATTTCCGAGGACGCAATGTCAAAAGAAATAATCAGTATCGGTTCTGAAACACGACCTCCAGTATTAGTCGTCGGCGAATACCAGCAATGGAAACGCCGAATGATTAACTTCCTCGACTTACTGGATGACAAACTGATGGTCTCTATCACTGAGGGACCAATCAGACCAACGGTTACTGTAGCTGAAGTAGCCAGAACCGAGGTCACTCCCTATCTACCTGCATATGAGGTTGAAAAACCTTACGACATGTTCACTCATGAACAACGAGCCAGGGCAGCCATTGATAAACGTGCTCTCACGTTACTCACTATGGCTCTACCTAATGACATGTTCGCGAGGGTTGACAGCTGTAAAGATGCCAGAGCAATGTGGCTGGGCATTGAACAGCAAATGCAGGGTGGTGACAAGGCACTAGAAGGCCAAAAGGAGAACGCTATGAACGCGTACGAAAGCTTCTGTGCTCGCGAGGGAGAGACGCTGACTGAAACCTACAATCGTTTAAACATCTGTGTAAACGATCTGCGGAGACTTGGCTTAGAGAAGAACAAGTACGAGGTGAATGTAAAATTCCTCAAAAGACTGAACAAACTCTGGCAATCTGTCACAATCAGCATCCAAGTGAGCCAGAATCTTGGCCAGCTTGGACTTCATGATCTGTATAGCATGATGCTACCTCATGAAGAAACCTTATTCGGTAAAACTGAAAAGACAATCGATCCTCCTACCTTGGCTTTATTGTCAAATAGAGGATCGTCCTCTCATGAAAACTACACCGTTGAAGAACCAGTAGTTCTTGATGATGGACTTACCGAAGAGGAGATGTTTCAGCTGGAGAACTCATTCGCCTTGATGGCTAAATTCCGGGGAAATCCCCAACGCTTCAACAGATTCAGACAAGGACCTCAGTTTGTGGGAGGTCAGTCTAGCCAAGGAGGGTACCAGTCAAGAGAAAGCTTCCAAAGAAACGATCAAGGAAGAACAAACAACTATCAACAACGTGATAGATCTGGGTACAACAATCAAGGATCCTATCAAGATCAAAGACAAAGCTACAACAACAACAACCAGAACCAGAAGACAAATGATGATGGTCGTCAGCACAACAACACCGGTGGAACTGAACCTCCACAACAGAACAAGCTCCCAGCTCTAGAAGCTCCACCCGCAGCCAATCAGAATAGAAACCCCGCTCGGGTTCCCACTTGCTACAACTGTGGTGACCCGGGTCACTATGCATCGGAATGCAAGAAGAAGCTCAAAGACTCTGCTTACTTTGAGAAGAAGGCTGCCGTGATGAAGAAGAAAGAGCAAGGCAAGGTGCTGTTAGCTGATGAGGAAGACTGGATCATGGAACCAGAAGACTCGGATGATGAAGGCCCATCAGCCGTACAAGGACACTGCCTCATGGCTGACTTTGAGGAACCATGTATTTCTGGTTCCCCAAACGACTCTACTGATGAAGAATCTGAGGTACATTCTTGTTCATTATTGTCAATACCTGATGAACTGTCTATGTCTGAAACTCTAAGACTTGAGAGCCAACTCCAAATGGAAAGAGCTCTCGTCGCGAGATTCAGAATAGAGAGTGCTGTTTATAAAAGTAGTTTAGAGGACCTCGCCGAGAACTTTAACAGAATGGAACTTGAGTCTGGGATTAGAGAATCTATCCTCGAAAACAAGCTCCTTGATCTTCAAAGATCTCACGACGAAATTGAAAGTAGTCGTGAAGAACTCAAGCTCAAGTTTCACCTTCTTTCCTTGGAAAGAACAAAATTATTTGTAAAAATCGAAGAGCTTGAGGAAAATAATTTAAAGAGAGGACAATCTGAACATACCTTGAGTCTGCTTACCAAGCAAACCACTCAACATCCCTTTTATCAAGCCAAACCTGGGTTGGGACATTCAGAGAAAAGCATTCTTGAGAAAGCACCTGCACATCTATACAACTTTGACAGTATGAGTGTTTCCAAACCTGAACCTAGGTCAGTCAAAGGACAAGACAATGACAACTATGTGATGCAGACTGTGACCTTTACTGAGATAATAGATGGAAAAGCCGTATCTTTTACCACCAGTCCTGCCAATAGTTCAACCAGTAGTCCACCTTCCAGTCCTGTTGCTAAAGGTCCCATCTTTACCCCTGCTAGTAATCCAGAGAATACTTTCACTAGCTGGGAAGGCATCAAAGCTAGGACACCTAAGGTAGCAATGCCTCCCATCAACTATGAGGACTTAAACTTTAGCTATGACACTAGGGAGATAGATACATCCGAGGACGCTGATGTTATCCAACCGTTGGATGTTTCCGCAACTCAGCCTCCTGCCCCAGTGTGTGTAGAAAAGGAATTGTTCCATCTTAGGTCCAAAGCCGTAGAACTTGATGCCTGTCGCCATAAGTTAAAGAACTTTGCGTCAATTCTTTCTGAAAAGGACAGCCATATCAAATCATTGGAACATAGTTATCATGAGGCAAATGCCGAAAGGATTAATATGTCAACCCAATGTGAGATCGCAGAGCTTTCTTGCTCATGTTTTAAAAACAAATTTGCGGATCTCCAAACACAACTAGTCGTCCAATTTATTAATAACACAATGGAAAAGGACTTCTTTTATGAAAAGGAACTGATATTTGGTCAAACTTTCGCGTATCAATGTTGTCAAATCAATCAGTTAAAAAGACGGGTGTCCTTCCTAGAAGAATCTGACTCTTGGGATTCTTGTACTTGCAATTCACCAATCACACCAGACTTTAGGTCAACCAAACCTAAACTAGTACTAGATCCTAATGTTGTGTATGATGTGAAGGTGTTTTTGGACGCTGATGATCCTCCTTCAGGTTATATACCAAGAAAACCTGTTTTGCCAAAGGCACCTGCTATAAAGCAAATCTGTTCTCCTGAGCCACTTGCATCAGTGTCTGTGATAAACACTGAAGGTGCAAAAGGTGTTGGTACTGACAAAGGGAAGTCAGTTAAGCCACACACACCCACAGTAACACAGACACGGAATTCAAAATCTACTGATACAAGTAGCTTGGTAAAGCCCATTAAGGGACTAGACTTTCATTCTAGTTCATTTGATGTGGGTGAGAACTCCAAACCTAAACAACCTTTGAAAATGTTAAAATCAGTTTGTCAAACCACCGCAAATTTCAAAGGTGGTCAATCCATTCTAGTTAAGCCGTCACCCAACTCACACCTTGCTTTTCATGCAGATGCGAGGACAGGTGATGGAACTGCGAATGTGAAGCCACGAAGAAGGAGATATCGGAAGAAGAAGAACTCTTTTAATGCTTTCCCTAAATGGGGTGGTCATGATCATGCTGGTCTTGGCTACAACCCGCCTAGTTGTAATTCAAACATGAGATCAAAGTCTGTACACATTAATCGCTCAGCGAATTCTGATAATCTTACAGCTTTCAAAAATCATATATGCTCCTTGTTTGATAATTACATGCGTGTTGATATGCCTGGTAATGCAAATGCTTATAGTAAGTCAGGTAGTCCTCACCGGGAAAGAAAAGAGAAAATGACAAAGCCAAATGCTTTGCCTCCTGTGAAGTCTCCTAAGCCTAAGGAGAAATCTGAAAAGGATACTTCACCGGTTGCTTTATTTGTTTCTAACGGTAGGACACCCATGTGGCAATGGGTTCCTAAACAAATTTGATCTTGCGCTTTGCAGGGCAGTCACATGTGGTACTTTGATTCTGGAGCCTTCAGGCATGTGACTGGGCAGCGCAACATTCTCTTCGACTATGTCGTTAGAGCTGAAGGCTTTGTTAAGCTTGTAGACAAGAGACGTCTACCGATCATAGGATATGGAAGCATGACGAATGGAGAACACGTCATCAAGAATGTGCGCTATGTTGAAGGACTGCCCTTTACCCTACTCAGTTCTAGCCAATTCTGTGATGGAGGATATCTTGTGAAGACATTCATTCTCGGGAGCAATATTGAAGACGAGGATGGGAACGTGATTCTACGCGCTCGAAGGAACGGTCACCTATATACCACAATGTTTTATGCTGTTCCTCAACAACGGGAAACAGTGGTATTACTCGCAAAAGCAACAAAGGAAGAAAGCTGGCTGTGGCATCAGCGTCTATCTCATCAGAACTTCAGGGATATGAACAAGCTCGTATCTAAACACCTTGTCAATGGTCTACCGGAGACGCGACTATCTAAAGACACCCTATGCTCAGCATGTGAGAAAGGGAAAATGAAGAAGAGTTCGCATCCTCCAAGGATGGAGACAAACTGTCACCATCCTCTTGACATGCTGCATATGGATCTCTGTGGACCGATGAGAGTCGAAAGTCTTGCACGCAAGAAATATATGCTTGTACTTGTCGATGAATACTCTCGGTACACATGGCTCGAGTTCCTTAGAGCCAAATCTGACGCTGCTGATCTAATCATCGCCTTCATCAAACGTATCCAAGTCCTCTTGGGTCGTCAGGTGAAGAAGCTGAGAAGCGACAACGGTACAGAGTTTCGAAACGCGAAACTCCAGTCTTTCCTTGAAGAAGTGGGCATCTCTCACAACTTCTCTGCTGTACGTACTCCCCAGCAAAACGGAGTCGTAGAAAGGAAGAATCGTACGTTGGTCGAAGCTGCAAGATCCATGATAGCACATTCGGGTGTACCTCTATCCCTGTGGGCTGAAGCTGTATCAACTGCCTGTTACACTCAGAACAGGACTCTAATCGTTAAGCGGACTGGTAAAACCGCGTACGAAATGGTCAACAAGCGTAAGCCGAATATTAGATTCTTTAGAGTTTTCGGTTGTGTATGCTATCTTCTGAACAACAGAGATGATCTGGGAAAGTTTGACGCTAAGTCGGATGAGTCTATCTTTATTGGATACTCACATAACTCAGCGACTTACCGTGTATACAACAAACGGACCCGATCCATCTTTGAGAGTCGGTACGTTGACTTCTCTGAGACTGAGATGTATTCTAGTGCCAGCCCTAGTTCAGATAGTTCTGTCTTCCCTAAATTGCACACTGTTTCACCACCGAGCACAACTGTTCCTACTAACTCGCTTAGATTTGATTTTGTTGACTTAGCAGAATTTGATCTAACGACCCTCGTTGGTCCAATCATTGTTCCTGCTCCTGTTGATCATTCCATTCCTTCATCAACAACCATATCCGCAGATGCATTCGTGAATGAGAGCACATCCTGTTCTACCGCTGTAGAAGAAACCTCTTCTGACTCTGTAGAACCAGTATCTGTACTTAACCCAATCACAGAAACAGAATCCTCTTCTAACACCTTGATTGAGGAAACTGTTCTCTCCCCCTCTCAGCTCTCTTCAACACAACCCTCTCCTGAAACTGCAGTCGAAGCGGTCCGAGAACAGACAGTGTCCACTGTTCTTGCACCAATTCCTGAAGTTGTTCCGCCACCTTCTCCATCCAGAACTTATGCTGAAGTGGTTCGTGAACCCCGTCCGGAGACTGTGTTGAATACTGATCCGGATGCTAGTCTTCTCTCCTCCGCCATTCGGGATGAGAATGACTCAAGAAACAACATGGAATACGATCCTATTCCCCATTCCAGAAAATGGACCAGAAGCCATTCCACTACCAACATCATCGGTAGTCCATCAGCTCCAATGACAACTCGCTCTTCAAAGAATGATGAAAACCTGATCCTCTTCGGCGGATTCCTGAGTAAATTTGAACCAACCAATACCCAGGACGCTCTTACTGATCCTGACTGGGTAAGGGCCATGCAGGATGAGCTTGCCGAATTCGAGAGAAACAGAGTCTGGCGCCTTGTAGAAAGACCAAGAAAAATCAGAATCATTGACTTGCGGTGGATCTTCCGCAACAAGAAAGATGAAAACGATCTTATTATCCGTAATAAGGCTCGTCTGGTCGCCAAGGGATACCGTCAACAGGAAGGCATCGACTACGATGAGACATTCGCTCCGGTGGCTAGAATCGAGGCCATCAGGATTTTTCTCGCGTATGCAGCTCACAAAAACATGAAGGTCTTCCAGATGGACGTCAAGTGCGCGTTCCTGAACGGAGAACTTCAAGAAGTAGTATATGTTGAGCAACCTGAGGGATTTGTTGATCCCAAGTACCCGGAACACGTTTACGTGCTCGACAAAGCACTTTACGGATTGAAGCAAGCACCTCGTGCCTGGTATGAAACTCTTACCATTTACTTGCTTGAGTCCGGATACAAAAAGGGTACTGTCGATCCTACCCTGTTTCTTCGAAGGTCAGGTAATCACTTGACTGTAGTGCAGATATATGTGGATGATATCATCTTTGCATCTACAAACCCTGAGTCTTGCACCGAGTTTGAGCAAATAATGAAGTCCAGATTTCAAATGAGTATGATGGGCGAACTTACGTTTTTCTTGGGACTACAGGTCCGTCAAACCCCGCAAGGGATTTTTATAAACCAGTCCAAATATACTCTTGACATTTTAAAACGCTTTGACTTTACTGGACCTAAGTCTGCTTCAACTCCAATGTCCACGTCATTCCAACTGGATGCAGATACGTCTGGTAATCCGGTTGACCAAAAAGTTTATCGTGCGATCATTGGTTCTCTGCTTTATCTCACGACAAGTAGACCCGACATCATGTTTGCCACATGTGTCTGTGCTCGTTTTCAGTGCGACCCTCGAGAGTCACATCTCGGAGCTGTCAAGAGAATCCTTAAGTACCTGAAGGGCACACCTAATTTTGGCCTTTGGTACCCTAAGGATTCTGGTTTTGAACTAACAGCTTTTACAGATTCAGATCATGCAGGCTGTAAGTTAAACAGGAAGAGCACGTCAGGAGCCTGCCAGTTTCTAGGGGACAAGTTAGTGAGTTGGTCCTCGAGAAAACAGAACTGTGTATCCCTTTCAACAGCTGAGGCAGAATATGTCGCTGCAGCGTGTTGCTGTTCACAGGTTCTTTGGATGAAAATTCAGCTGGCAGACTATGGCTACACCATGCACCGGATTCCGATTTACTGTGATTCTAGCAGTGCCATTCAGATTGCGGCAAATCCAGTTCAACACTCTCGGACGAAACACATTGATATTCGATATCACTTTATCAAAGATCACGTCGAGAAAGGTAACGTTGAACTATTTTTCGTTGAAAGTGAACGTCAGATAGCTGACTTGTTCACTAAAGCTTTTGACGAGAAGCGCCATTACTATTTACTTAGTAAATTGGGCATGCTAGATCCCCCGACAGATTTCTAGGGGGAGCCAGTAGTTAATGATTATGCATGTGTGTAAGGGGAGCTCCTGTGTCACATATATCTAGGGGGAGCCTTTTATGTTGTTTAAATCTAACTCTGTCGGATCCAATCTGCACTGGATACCATTCCTAAAATTTCACGCAGGTTGTAGAACCGACGTACGGTTTCTGAATACTTCAGTTCAGGACCCGGGATTCAAAATAAGATTTCTGACCGTTCGTGTCAGACTCGGTGATTAATCCGATCTCGGAACTTCCAGGTTAGTCGTTTCAATAAACGTAAAGGGGCTGAACTTGTAAAATCTATGAACTTGTTAAGTTAGGGGACTAGAAGTGACAGGTTCTGATTCTGACTAGTTCAGGGACCAGATCTGCCAGTCTCCAAAACTTCAATGTTCAGGGACCGTTTTTGCAAACTTTTGAAAACCATAAGTTCAGGGGAAGTTTTGAATTTCTTTCAAAACTTAAGTTCGGGGTTCATTCGGTCATTTCGTGATAGTCGTGATCTGTGAGAGCAGTTATCAGATAAAATTTTCAAAAAACCTGATAAGTTATCAAAATTATAAAAGCGGGAATTGATAACTGCATTCAGTTATCACTTTCAAAATTCAAAACCGCTTATCAGTTTTTCTCTCTGACGATCAAGAACACGAAGAACACCCTGTTCGATCCATCGACTTCCCGGCTTCCCCGAGCGTTCGTTATCGATCCGTTCGTTGATCCGATTACTTCTTTACGTTTCTGGTAAGATTTCTAACGACTTAATGTATTCAGATTCATCTAAACAACGTCGTTTATTGATCGGATTGAAGCCTAAACTTTTTGGATAAACCCGAGACTCCAAGATCCTTGGATTCGAGTTTCGGGACGTTAGATTGATCCGTTCTTCTTCCTAAACTTGTTTATAACGTTAATGTACTTCATAGAACTTGATTTAGGACTGTTTAGAATCGTTTTTGGGTCGATTTGATGTCCGAATAGTGAACAGTCGCGTCTGGTTCGGAAGAGTCCCGAATCGGGACTCCTCGTGTTCTTGATGCGGGGTTCTTTGTTCTTGAATCGGGACTCTCGTATTCATGAATCGGGACTTTTTGAACTCCCCTATTCGGGAATTTCATCTCCCGATTCGGGACATTACACTTACAACTCGTATGAATTGTTAAAACTCCCGACTCGGGACTTAGAATTATATATAGATTAATTAAGTAAACCCCCGATTCGGGACTTTCAATTTTATACCTCATGTCCCGATTCGGGACTTTAATGTTGTGTGCGTATGTGTCTGACACCCCCGATTCGGGACTCATACCCCCGATTCGGGACTCTGCTTTAAACGAGAACCGTTCTTAACAAATCACCTTACGGGATTTGTCCGTAGACCGATTCGAGTTCTAAGCCGGTCCTGAATCTGTGGCTTCGAATCCTGTTTCGGGTTTTATTAAAATCTCGACATGAGTTTCGCGGGAATCCGTTTTACAAGTTCGACTCAGTTTTAAAGATTCCCTCGGGAATCTTCGATAAACTGACTCGCGACTAGTCGAAACTCTGCCGAATTTTTGTCAGAACACATAATTCGTGTTATGAAGGGACTAACTTTTAAAATTATTATCTGTCTATGTCAGAAATGGCAAACCAGAGAGAACACCCTTCTTCCCCAACTGATCCAGAAGCTGATCGAGCTCTGATTGAGCCAACGGACATGGTTCACATACTTCAGAACAACGAGTATGTGATCCTCTCTACTGTCCGGGTGCAACACACGATCGTACGGGAGATCCTACGAGCTCATCCTATCCTCTACGCCATGACGGCCACTGCAGATGTACCGGGCATTTACCTGCAGCAGTTTTGGAAGACAGCTGTTCTGGACACCAGGTTCGGAGTCTTCTCGATAATTGGTCGAGTGGATAACACCGAACTGGTAATCACTATGGAGGACATCCGCCGAATCCTTCGCCTCCCTGCCGCTACTGATGGCGGCCACCAGCAGTTCGACGAGCTGGTATCGGGGTCCATTCTGTTGAGCGAACTTCTAGCTCTCGGGGTCACCGAAGAGGTGAACGGCGTGTCTCAGATCACCACGAGCCATCTACCACCAATCTGGGCTCAACTATACAACCTGATGAACAGGTGTCTTTCTTCGAAGACGAAAGGGTTGGACAAAGCAACGACGTCCTTCTGGCATATCTTTCATTCCGTAGCCTACGGACGCCACATCGGCATCGCCGCCCAGTTATGGCTCGACATAACCAAGGATCTGACTACCAGGGAGCGCACCAGGCATCACTCCATCCCGTGGTTGCGGTTCTATGGTCTCATCATCCGTGACCATATGGAACGCAATCCGGACATTCCACGCCGCTCCAGTCATTCTATCATCAAACCGAAGAAGATCAGCTGGATCGCCAAGCGTGACTACACCGAAGGCCAGTACGAGATGCAGATTCCTGATCACGTCCTCAACGGCCTGAACCAGCGAGCACCGAGCGTCATTAGGTATAGGAATCGCTTAGGTCTAGGAGTCGCACCTATGGACCATCCAGAACCGGAAGGTCCTGCCCAGGGTGCGCAACCCGTCCCTTCTAGTCCTCGGGCCTTACGTCCGAGGCGCCGGGGTCCCACTGGGGGGGCCTCTGGCTCGGGAAGTGTGATGAGTGTAGACGTAAGGGAAAACCTGGGTAGTATCATCCGCAGATCCATGACCGCTCATGAAGCTTCTACATCTTCCGATCTTCCAAAGACTCGAGAAGAAAGGCTCAGTCGCATTCGCCAACGAATGAACGATGATCCGCAGTTGCCGACTCCACGAGTAAAGGAGTACGTTCCGCAACGTCGTTCCACGACGAGACTTCCAGGACTCCCGACTGTGCCCGAGTCCCCAGAAGACCAGGAACCCTCTACTCCTAGACATGCCACTGGACCTACACCTCCTGGATCTCCAAAAGAGGTCACTGCTGCCTCGCCAGAAGAAGAAGAACCAGCCCATACTTCACCGCCTCCTCAGGCCACCACCTCTCGACTCCCGACGGATCCCTCTGGTGATCCTTCTAGCAGCTCGTCTGACACGCCACCACCAGATTCCGATCCAGAGGAAGGCCCGACAGAGGGAAAGGGTAAGGGCAAAGGAAAAGGAAAGGGGAAAGGAAAAGGTAAAGGCAAGGCCTTAGACGACGACGTCTCCACTTCCTCCTTCAACGCAAGCGACTCCGTCCAATTACTTGATTACTCCGGGACGGAAGAGCGAACGTTGAACACCGAGGCCGCCGAACAGGCTGAGAGCGAGTCTTGGATGAAGATCGGTGCGGGTAGTGAAGGTTTCGAGGGAGAGAGCCAGGGTCCAGTACATCAAGAGGCCGAAGGAGAAGAGGCCCAACAGGATGTAGAGTTGGTAGACACCCGACAAGAGGCCGAAGTAGAAGTGGCCCACCCTAGGCAGCCAGAAATCGGAACCCAACCAGCCAAGAGTCTATCCTCCACACAGGCATCCCACACAGATCCTACTCGGCCAATGCCGAGTAGTCAAGTCGTTGGCAGCCAACCAACGCAAATGCACACCCAAGCCATCCACTCGACCACCTCCCAACAGGTGGTCGTTTCATCAGATCACGGGGCTATACCACCTATTCCACCTTTCACTCATTCGGAGTTGATCGGTGTTGAATCTAGAGATGCTCATCCCCAGCACTCGCTTTCTTTCGCACCACATCGAGTCTTAGAGCCCCTAGATTCACATCTGGCGACTTCCACTCGAGGCCCCGCTGCACTTGACGCTACACCAGTCGTCAGCGCGGGCCAAGGGAGCACCTTTGCGGGGCTTTCCCTGTCCACCGGTTTCGCAAATGAACCGGTGTTGACCCTCTCGAGTTTGGAACCCAGGGATTCGGACGGCATCCTTAAAGCTGTCCAAAGCAGGTTGGAAGCCATCGAGAAGGCTGACGCGGCGAAAGACAGACGTCTAGAGGCTATTGAAAAGGCCTTAGCAGTCAAGGAACAGGAAGACCAAGCCCGTCGAGCCGAGATCGAGGCACTGCGGAAAGCCGACGAGGACCGTCAGAAGGAACTGGACGAAGCCAGACGCCTTATCAAAGGCAAGTTCCAGGAAGGGGAGCGCCCGTCTTTCGGCGATTCGAGCCGCTCTCCTACTCCCGTCCTCCGTCTCCAACCACCACCTATAGCTGAAGAGATTCCCGGCTTTGTCTCTGAAGCCGAGCACCAGATTGTCATCGCTCAGCTCACCACTCAGAACGATGCCCTTCAGAGACAGGTGGATCAGTACAAGCAGCTGGTCGCAACAAGGGATATGCAGCTAGAGATTGCCTTGCGGAGGATCCGCGAGCTTGAGGCAACTTGCAGGTCTCAGGCTCAACCCTCCAAGCGCGGGCATGATGATCCGGACGATGCCGCCAATCCTCATGAGGGGGAGGGTCCGTCCAAGAGGGCTCGCCTAGACCTTCCCTCCGGCTCCGGAACCGCCGCCGATGACACACCAGTTGACACCACTCCACCTGCAGATCAGCCTGCCGATATTGCAGATCCGGCAGATCGTCGGGACTCGGATTCTGATGAAGAGATCCCGGCAGAGGCAGCGAACTGGAGATATGAGGCTATCCCCGTGGGTACGACCGTCCAGTTTCCTCACGAGAAGGTGACTCCTGCCATTGACCTGATCGATCCAAACACCGCACCGTTGGATCCTTCCGACCTTCGTATCTCTGACGAGGGAAGGAAGATCCTGAACCAGCATGCCCAGAGCCTCCGGTTTTGGAAGAGATCAGATGACGTTGTCTCTGATGATCCTCCTTCAGGTTATATACCAAGAAAACCTGTTTTGCCAAAGGCACCTGCTATAAAGCAAATCTGTTCTCCTGAGCCACTTGCATCAGTGTCTGTGATAAACACTGAAGGTGCAAAAGGTGTTGGTACTGACAAAGGGAAGTCAGTTAAGCCACACACACCCACAGTAACACAGACACGGAATTCAAAATCTACTGATACAAGTAGCTTGGTAAAGCCCATTAAGGGACTAGACTTTCATTCTAGTTCATTTGATGTGGGTGAGAACTCCAAACCTAAACAACCTTTGAAAATGTTAAAATCAGTTTGTCAAACCACCGCAAATTTCAAAGGTGGTCAATCCATTCTAGTTAAGCCGTCACCCAACTCACACCTTGCTTTTCATGCAGATGCGAGGACAGGTGATGGAACTGCGAATGTGAAGCCACGAAGAAGGAGATATCGGAAGAAGAAGAACTCTTTTAATGCTTTCCCTAAATGGGGTGGTCATGATCATGCTGGTCTTGGCTACAACCCGCCTAGTTGTAATTCAAACATGAGATCAAAGTCTGTACACATTAATCGCTCAGCGAATTCTGATAATCTTACAGCTTTCAAAAATCATATATGCTCCTTGTTTGATAATTACATGCGTGTTGATATGCCTGGTAATGCAAATGCTTATAGTAAGTCAGGTAGTCCTCACCGGGAAAGAAAGAGAAAATGACAAAGCCAAATGCTTTGCCTCCTGTGAAGTCTCCTAAGCCTAAGGAGAAATCTGAAAAGGATACTTCACCGGTTGCTTTATCTGTTTCTAACGGTAGGACACCCATGTGGCAATGGGTTCCTAAACAAATTTGATCTTGCGCTTTGCAGGGCAGTCACATGTGGTACTTTGATTCTGGAGCCTTCAGGCATGTGACTGGGCAGCGCAACATTCTCTTCGACTATGTCGTTAGAGCTGAAGGCTTTGTTAAGCTTGTAGACAAGAGACGTCTACCGATCATAGGATATGGAAGCATGACGAATGGAGAACACGTCATCAAGAATGTGCGCTATGTTGAAGGACTGCCCTTTAACCTACTCAGTTCTAGCCAATTCTGTGATGGAGGATATCTTGTGAAGACATTCATTCTCGGGAGCAATATTGAAGACGAGGATGGGAACGTGATTCTACGCGCTCGAAGGAACGGTCACCTATATACCACAATGTTTTATGCTGTTCCTCAACAACTGGAAACAGTGGTATTACTCGCAAAAGCAACAAAGGAAGAAAGCTGGCTGTGGCATCAGCGTCTATCTCATCAGAACTTCAGGGATATGAACAAGCTCGTATCTAAACACCTTGTCAATGGTCTACCGGAGACGCGACTATCTAAAGACACCCTATGCTCAGCATGTGAGAAAGGGAAAATGAAGAAGAGTTCGCATCCTCCAAGGATGGAGACAAACTGTCACCATCCTCTTGACATGCTGCATATGGATCTCTGTGGACCGATGAGAGTCGAAAGTCTTGCACGCAAGAAATATATGCTTGTACTTGTCGATGAATACTCTCGGTACACATGGCTCGAGTTCCTTAGAGCCAAATCTGACGCTGCTGATCTAATCATCGCCTTCATCAAACGTATCCAAGTCCTCTTGGGTCGTCAGGTGAAGAAGCTGAGAAGCGACAACGGTACAGAGTTTCGAAACGCGAAACTCCAGTCTTTCCTTGAAGAAGTGGGCATCTCTCACAACTTCTCTGCTGTACGTACTCCCCAGCAAAACGGAGTCGTAGAAAGGAAGAATCGTACGTTGGTCGAAGCTGCAAGATCCATGATAGCACATTCGGGTGTACCTCTATCCCTGTGGGCTGAAGCTGTATCAACTGCCTGTTACACTCAGAACAGGACTCTAATCGTTAAGCGGACTGGTAAAACCGCGTACGAAATGGTCAACAAGCGTAAGCCGAATATTAGATTCTTTAGAGTTTTCGGTTGTGTATGCTATCTTCTGAACAACAGAGATGATCTGGGAAAGTTTGACGCTAAGTCGGATGAGTCTATCTTTATTGGATACTCACATAACTCAGCGACTTACCGTGTATACAACAAACGGACCCGATCCATGTTTGAGAGTCGGTACGTTGACTTCTCTGAGACTGAGATGTATTCTAGTGCCAGCCCTAGTTCAGATAGTTCTGTCTTCCCTAAATTGCACACTGTTTCACCACCGAGCACAACTGTTCCTACTAACTCGCTTAGATTTGATTTTGTTGACTTAGCAGAATTTGATCTAACGACCCTCGTTGGTCCAATCATTGTTCCTGCTCCTGTTGATCATTCCATTCCTTCATCAACAACCATATCCGCAGATGCATTCGTGAATGAGAGCACATCCTGTTCTACCGCTGTAGAAGAAACCTCTTCTGACTCTGTAGAACCAGTATCTGTACTTAACCCAATCACAGAAACAGAATCCTCTTCTAACACCTTGATTGAGGAAACTGTTCTCTCCCCCTCTCAGCTCTCTTCAACACAACCCTCTCCTGAAACTGCAGTCGAAGCGGTCCGAGAACAGACAGTGTCCACTGTTCTTGCACCAATTCCTGAAGTTGTTCCGCCACCTTCTCCATCCAGAACTTATGCTGAAGTGGTTCGTGAACCCCGTCCGGAGACTGTGTTGAATACTGATCCGGATGCTAGTCTTCTCTCCTCCGCCATTCGGGATGAGAATGACTCAAGAAACAACATGGAATACGATCCTATTCCCCATTCCAGAAAATGGACCAGAAGCCATTCCACTACCAACATCATCGGTAGTCCATCAGCTCCAATGACAACTCGCTCTTCAAAGAATGATGAAAACCTGATCCTCTTCGGCGGATTCCTGAGTAAATTTGAACCAACCAATACCCAGGACGCTCTTACTGATCCTGACTGGGTAAGGGCCATGCAGGATGAGCTTGCCGAATTCGAGAGAAACAGAGTCTGGCGCCTTGTAGAAAGACCAAGAAAAATCAGAATCATTGACTTGCGGTGGATCTTCCGCAACAAGAAAGATGAAAACGATCTTATTATCCGTAATAAGGCTCGTCTGGTCGCCAAGGGATACCGTCAACAGGAAGGCATCGACTACGATGAGACATTCGCTCTGGTGGCTAGAATCGAGGCCATCAGGATTTTTCTCGCGTATGCAGCTCACAAAAACATGAAGGTCTTCCAGATGGACGTCAAGTGCGCGTTCCTGAACGGAGAACTTCAAGAAGTAGTATATGTTGAGCAACCTGAGGGATTTGTTGATCCCAAGTACCCGGAACACGTTTACGTGCTCGACAAAGCACTTTACGGATTGAAGCAAGCACCTCGTGCCTGGTATGAAACTCTTACCATTTACTTGCTTGAGTCCGGATACAAAAAGGGTACTGTCGATCCTACCCTGTTTCTTCGAAGGTCAGGTAATCACTTGACTGTAGTGCAGATATATGTGGATGATATCATCTTTGCATCTACAAACCCTGAGTCTTGCACCGAGTTTGAGCAAATAATGAAGTCCAGATTTCAAATGAGTATGATGGGCGAACTTACGTTTTTCTTGGGACTACAGGTCCGTCAAACCCCGCAAGGGATTTTTATAAACCAGTCCAAATATACTCTTGACATTTTAAAACGCTTTGACTTTACTGGACCTAAGTCTGCTTCAACTCCAATGTCCACGTCATTCCAACTGGATGCAGATACGTCTGGTAATCCGGTTGACCAAAAAGTTTATCGTGCGATCATTGGTTCTCTGCTTTATCTCACGGCAAGTAGACCTGACATCATGTTTGCCACATGTGTCTGTGCTCGTTTTCAGTGCGACCCTCGAGAGTCACATCTCGGAGCTGTCAACAGAATCCTTAAGTACCTGAAGGGCACACCTAATTTTGGCCTTTGGTACCCTAAGGATTCTGGTTTTGAACTAACAGCTTTTACAGATTCAGATCATGCAGGCTGTAAGTTAAACAGGAAGAGCACGTCAAGAGCCTGCCAGTTTCTAGGGGACAAGTTAGTGAGTTGGTCCTCGAGAAAACAGAACTGTGTATCCCTTTCAACAGCTGAGGCAGAATATGTCGCTGCAGCGTGTTGCTGTTCACAGGTTCTTTGGATGAAAATTCAGCTGGCAGACTATGGCTACACCATGCACCGGATTCCGATTTACTGTGATTCTAGCAGTGCCATTCAGATTGCGGCAAATCCAGTTCAACACTCTCGGACGAAACACATTGATATTCGATATCACTTTATCAAAGATCACGTCGAGAAAGGTAACGTTGAACTATTTTTCGTTGAAAGTGAACGTCAGATAGCTGACTTGTTCACTAAAGCTTTTGACGAGAAGCGCCATTACTATTTACTTAGTAAATTGGGCATGCTAGATCCCCCGGCAGATTTCTAGGGGGAGCCAGTAGTTAATGATTATGCATGTGTGTAGGGGGAGCTCCTGTGTCACATATATCTAGGGGGAGCCTTTTATGTTGTTTAAATCTAACTCTGTCGGATCCAATCTGCACTGGATACCATTCCTAAATTTCACGCAGGTTGTAGAACCGACGTACGGTTTCTGAATACTTCAGTTCAGGACCCGGGATTCAAAATAAGATTTCTGACCGTTCGTGTCAGACTCGGTGATTAATCCGATCTCGGAACTTCCAGGTTAGTCGTTTCAATAAACGTAAAGGGGCTGAACTTTTAAAATCTATGAACTTGTTAAGTTAGGGGACTAGAAGTGACAGGTTCTGATTCTGACTAGTTCAGGGACCAGATCTGCCAGTCTCCAAAACTTCAATGTTCAGGGACCGTTTTTGCAAACTTTTGAAAACCACAAGTTCAGGGGAAGTTTTGAATTTCTTTCAAAACTTAAGTTCGGGGTTCATTCGGTCATTTCGTGATAGTCGTGATCTGTGAGAGCAGTTATCAGATAAAATTTTCAAAAAACCTGATAAGTTATCAAAATTATAAAAGCGGGAATTGATAACTGCATTCAGTTATCACTTTCAAAATTCAAAACCGCTTATCAGTTTTTCTCTCTGACGATCAAGAACACGAAGAACACCCCGTTCGATCCATCGACTTCCCGGCTTCCCCGAGCGTTCGTTATCGATCCGTTCGTTGATCCGATTACTTCTTTACGTTTCTGGTAAGATTTCTAACGACTTAATGTATTCAGATTCATCTAAACAACGTCGTTTATTGATCGGATTGAAGCCTAAACTTTTTGGATAAACCCGAGACTCCAAGATCCTTGGATTCGAGTTTCGGGACGTTAGATTGATCCGTTCTTCTTCCTAAACTTGTTTATAACGTTAATGTACTTCATAGAACTTGATTTAGGACTGTTTAGAATCGTTTTTGGGTCGATTTGATGTCCGAATAGTGAACAGTCGCGTCTGGTTCGGAAGAGTCCCGAATCGGGACTCCTCGTGTTCTTGATGCGGGGTTCTTTGTTCTTGAATCGGGACTCTCGTATTCATGAATCGGGACTTTTTGAACTCCCCTATTCGGGAATTTCATCTCCCGATTCGGGACATTACACTTACAACTCGTATGAATTGTTAAAACTCCCGACTCGGGACTTAGAATTATATATAGATTAATTAAGTAAACCCCCGATTCGGGACTTTCAATTTTATACCTCATGTCCCGATTCGGGACTTTAATGTTGTGTGCGTATGTGTCTGACACCCCCGATTCGGGACTCATACCCCCGATTCGGGACTCTGCTTTAAACGAACAGGCTGAGAGCGAGTCTTGGATGAAGATCGGTGCGGGTAGTGAAGGTTTCGAGGGAGAGAGCCAGGGTCCAGTACATCAAGAGGCCGAAGGAGAAGAGGCCCAACAGGATGTAGAGTTGGTAGACACCCGACAAGAGGCCGAAGTAGAAGTGGCCCACCCTAGGCAGCCAGAAATCGGAACCCAACCAGCCAAGAGTCTATCCTCCACACAGGCATCCCACACAGATCCTACTCGGCCAATGCCGAGTAGTCAAGTCGTTGGCAGCCAACCAACGCAAATGCACACCCAAGCCATCCACTCGACCACCTCCCAACAGGTGGTCGTTTCATCAGATCACGGGGCTATACCACCTATTCCACCTTTCACTCATTCGGAGTTGATCGGTGTTGAATCTAGAGATGCTCATCCCCAGCACTCGCTTTCTTTCGCACCACATCGAGTCTTAGAGCCCCTAGATTCACATCTGGCGACTTCCACTCGAGGCCCCGCTGCACTTGACGCTACACCAGTCGTCAGCGCGGGCCAAGGGAGCACCTTTGCGGGGCTTTCCCTGTCCACCGGTTTCGCAAATGAACCGGTGTTGACCCTCTCGAGTTTGGAACCCAGGGATTCGGACGGCATCCTTAAAGCTGTCCAAAGCAGGTTGGAAGCCATCGAGAAGGCTGACGCGGCGAAAGACAGACGTCTAGAGGCTATTGAAAAGGCCTTAGCAGTCAAGGAACAGGAAGACCAAGCCCGTCGAGCCGAGATCGAGGCACTGCGGAAAGCCGACGAGGACCGTCAGAAGGAACTGGACGAAGCCAGACGCCTTATCAAAGGCAAGTTCCAGGAAGGGGAGCGCCCGTCTTTCGGCGATTCGAGCCGCTCTCCTACTCCCGTCCTCCGTCTCCAACCACCACCTATAGCTGAAGAGATTCCCGGCTTTGTCTCTGAAGCCGAGCACCAGATTGTCATCGCTCAGCTCACCACTCAGAACGATGCCCTTCAGAGACAGGTGGATCAGTACAAGCAGCTGGTCGCAACAAGGGATATGCAGCTAGAGATTGCCTTGCGGAGGATCCGCGAGCTTGAGGCAACTTGCAGGTCTCAGGCTCAACCCTCCAAGCGCGGGCATGATGATCCGGACGATGCCGCCAATCCTCATGAGGGGGAGGGTCCGTCCAAGAGGGCTCGCCTAGACCTTCCCTCCGGCTCCGGAACCGCCGCCGATGACACACCAGTTGACACCACTCCACCTGCAGATCAGCCTGCCGATATTGCAGATCCGGCAGATCGTCGGGACTCGGATTCTGATGAAGAGATCCCGGCAGAGGCAGCGAACTGGAGATATGAGGCTATCCCCGTGGGTACGACCGTCCAGTTTCCTCACGAGAAGGTGACTCCTGCCATTGACCTGATCGATCCAAACACCGCACCGTTGGATCCTTCCGACCTTCGTATCTCTGACGAGGGAAGGAAGATCCTGAACCAGCATGCCCAGAGCCTCCGGTTTTGGAAGAGATCAGATGACGTTGTCTCTGGTGAGGAGTACGACGCCTTTCTTCCCACGGTACAGACGCCAGAAGCTTTCACAGGTCAACAACCGATCAGACTGGGTTGGAACCACACCGTCATTTTCAGGCCCTTCCTGGAGGAATCCTTCACACGGATCTTCCAACAGGAACGCCTCTTCTCGTGGTCCAAGAAGGTCTTCTTCGGCCTATCTCATGTCAAGAAGCGTCGCCGCCGTACCGCGTACATCTACCAGAGGAAGCTCAGCTGGAGCGAGCATGGGCAGATCAGACGGAAGCTCAGATTTACCAAGGTAACTGATGTCCGACCTTACAAATTTGGACACCAGTTATTCCTTGAGTTCCATGTCCGGATGTACAACCCAGGCAAGCCCGACGGAGAACTCAGAGACTTCATGTTCACTGAAGCCGACCTGGACAGCATAGATCTCGATGATCTTCTCACTTTGATCAGACACCTTGAGGGCCCGATTCTGAAACCAGGCTACTTCAGAGACGGTCTGGAAGTCCTCAAGAGATATGTACGCCACTCGATCAACCTCGCGCATCTCACCGACTATCAGATGGCGATCGAGAGCAAGCAACAGAAGGTAAATCTTCTCCGTCCCAACCTGGAGGCAAATCTACTGGACCAATACCTGCCCTACTTCCCAACGGAACTCCCAGAGCATGGTGTTGTGTACATCACCTTCAGGAAGAACCAGCGGAGATTCATGCGCTTCAGTGAGCTGTCTAGCTTCTGTGATGGCACTCTGCTGTATGTTTACAACGGGATGAAGCGTCGTCTGATGGAGGAGAACATGCCAATGTACAAGGGGACTCAGTGGAAGAGAAAGCTGAAGGAGGCCCTGAATCTGATCGAGGTGAAGCTTAAAGAAAGACTGATGCTGAGAAGAGTGGAAACTGCGATGGAGCTCCGTACGAGATCGATCCGCGAATGGGACGAGTACCTGCAGCTCTCGCAGTGGGAACCAGCTTTGAAGTATCCGCCGCCTTTCTGACTTCTTCCCAAAGGGGGAGATTGTTAGAACCTGACTGGTCCGTTTGTAAAGAAGTCAGGGGCGTCTTTTGATATTATGTAATAGTTAGTTTTTAAAACAATACTTTTGTGCGCCTCTTAGAAGAGTCATAGACTCTAGGGGTTGTTTTGTAACATCGGCTCTATATATAGGGGTCGATAGTTAACGTTATTAAATGTTCTTGCAACTAACAACTTTAGTTATATGCTTTGTCGTATTGTCGTGTTCTTCATATTTCTTGCATATCTGATTGCTTGATCCATTACATTGCATTCTTGTCGAATATCGGACTCACAATCGGAACCACTTGTTGGTCCGTTTCAACAAGATTCAGGGGTAGAGAAGAAGAAAACAACAAGAATCGATTGCAAAAGAAGGGCGTTCTTGATTTATTCGAGAGCTCTCACGGTTACAAGAAAACACACACAAACACACCTAAACGACTCTCATGTGAATGAGTTCTTACACTTCCCTACCTTTCTATGTTTTTACAACTAACCCCAATACACCTTTATATATAGGTGTAACTTGCACTATAAGCTAAATGATAAAGCTTGTTCAATAAGCTATATGCCAAAGCTTGCTCAATAAGCTATATGCCAAAGCTTGCTCTATAAGCTAAATAATACAATTAAGCACAAAGCTTGCTTTATAAAACTTTCACTAATTAGGACAATTTGGTCCTAACAATCTCCCCCTAAAGTTTTATAAAGGAAGCATCTCCGGTCTTTGGCGATGTTCAGCAACACTTTGATCTCCAAGCTCCCCCTCGATTGAAGCTCTTTATCTTCAGTTTCAACGCGTGTTGAGTAGGAATTCAGCATAAGAGCTGAGCTTGGATCACCGAAACATCATATGGAATGAAAACCTGGGAGAAGTTGCTTCGATAAGCTTTATTCTTTGACCCTAAACTGTTCAGAGGATTAGCCGATTTCCTGATTCTTTCAAAATAACAAGTAACCAGATCCAGATCTAGTCTTCTTAGTCAGATGGATGACGACCGTCACTCAAAACTCTAGATCGCAACTGAGCCTCCACAACGGTAAAATGGTTAGGAATTAAGCACATGACAATAGTACCATTCACTGAAGGTGGTATCCAAAGGAAAATTTCAACTCTCACTCCTAAGAGGAATAATTCCATCTAAAAAACTCTAGAATAATGGTTGCAGAGCGTCAGGCTTCTGAGTAATCTAACCAAATACAGAATCCGATCACCGTGTTCTGAAATCGTTACAAAATCCGTCTTGAGGAAGAATTCATGAACAGTGCTCCCCCTAGGCATACTTAGAACGGGAGCGTGAGGAATTCTTGGGTTGGAAGTGTAAAATTGTTGTGTATTCCATGTGTAGTAACAAATGGCGGAATTATACCACACATGCTTTCCAGAGATATGTCATTGAAGTAGGTTAAAAGGTTTCTGAAAAGTAGGTAAGGTTCACGACATCCGACTCGAATCCGACCCAAAGTGGAAATCGGACACGGACAACAGCAAAGTCCGATTCGGGAATCGAGGTCATGATCGGGAGTCAGTTTTCAACATCGGATCTATATCAATTGGGAACAAGGTCCGATCGGGAGTTCGAGTTTCGATTCTGGAAACCCAAACACACTTACCCAGAACTTATCGCCATAAAAATTGTTGATCTGCTAAATATCGTTCAATCTACATGATTTTGTTTGGCTCTGGATACCACTTGTTGGTCCGTTTCAACAAGATTCAGGGGTAGAGAAGAAGAAAACAACAAGAATCGATTGCAAAAGAAGGGCGTTCTTGATTTATTCGAGAGCTCTCACGGTTACAAGAAAACACACACAAACACACACTAAACGACTCTCATGTGAATGAGTTCTTACACTTCCCTACCTTTCTATGTTTTTACAACTAACCCCAATACACCTTTATATATAGGTGTAACTTGCACTATAAGCTAAATGATAAAGCTTGTTCAATAAGCTATATGCCAAAGCTTGCTCAATAAGCTATATGCCAAAGCTTGCTCTATAAGCTAAATAATACAATTAAGCACAAAGCTTGCTTTATAAAACTTTCACTAATTAGGACAATTTGGTCCTAACAATCTCCCCTAAAGTTTTATAAAGGAAGCATCTCCGGTCTTTGGCGATGTTCAGCAACACTTTGATCTCCAAGCTCCCCCTCGATTGAAGCTCTTTATCTTCAGTTTCAACGCGTGTTGAGTAGGAATTCAGCATAAGAGCTGAGCTTGGATCACCGAAACATCATATGAATGAAAACCTGGGAGAAGTTGCTTCGATAAGCTTTATTTCTTTGACCCTAAACTGTTCAGAGGATTAGCCGATTTCCTGAATTCTTTCAAAATAACAAGTAACCAGATCCAGATCTAGTCTTCTTAGTCAGATGGATGACGACCGTCACTCAAAACTCTAGATCGCAACTGAGCCTCCACAACGGTAAAATGGTTAGGAATTAAGCACATGACAATAGTACCATTCACTGAAGGTGGTATCCAAAGGAAAATTTCAACTCTCACTCCTAAGAGGAATAATTCCATCTAAAAAACTCTAGAATAATGGTTGCAGAGCGTCAGGCTTCTGAGTAATCTAACCAAATACAGAATCCGATCACCGTGTTCTGAAATCGTTACAAATCCGTCTTGAGGAAGAATTCATGAACAGTGCTCCCCCTAGGCATACTTAGCACGGGAGCGTGAGGAATTCTTGGGTTGGAAGTGTAAAATTGTTGTGTATTCCATGTGTAGTAACAAATGGCGGAATTATACCACACATGCTTTCCAGAGATATGTCATTGAAGTAGGTTAAAAGGTTTCTGAAAAGTAGGTAAGGTTCACGACATCCGACTCGAAATCCGACCCAAAGTGGAAATCGGACACGGACAACAGCAAAGTCCGATTCGGGAATTCGAGGTCCGATTCGGGAGTCAAGTTTTCCAAATCGGGATACTAATATCCAATTCGGGAAACAAGGTTCCGATTCGGGAGTTCGAGTTTCGATTCGGGAAACCCAAACAGCCAACTTACCCAGAACATTATCGCACAATAAAAATAGTTGAATCTGCTGAAAAATCGTTCAAATCGAATGATTTGTTTGGCTCTGATACCACTTGTTGGTCCGTTTCAACAAGATTCAGGGGTAGAGAAGAAGAAAACAACAAGAATCGATTGCAAAAGAAGGGCGTTCTTGATTTATTCGAGAGCTCTCACGGTTACAAGAAAACACACACAAACACACACTAAACGACTCTCATGTGAATGAGTTCTTACACTTCCCTACCTTTCTATGTTTTTACAACTAACCCCAATACACCTTTATATATAGGTGTAACTTGCACTATAAGCTAAATGATAAAGCTTGTTCAATAAGCTATATGCCAAAGCTTGCTCAATAAGCTATATGCCAAAGCTTGCTCTATAAGCTAAATAATACAATTAAGCACAAAGCTTGCTTTATAAAACTTTCACTAATTAGGACAATTTGGTCCTAACAATCTCCCCCTAAAGTTTTATAAAGGAAGCATCTCGGTCTTTGGCGATGTTCAGCAACACTTTGATCTCCAAGCTCCCCCTCGATTGAAGCTCTTTATCTTCAGTTTCAACGCGTGTTGAGTAGGAATTCAGCATAAGAGCTGAGCTTGGATCACCGAAACATCATATGGAATGAAAACCTGGGAGAAGTTGCTTCGATAAGCTTTATTTCTTTGACCCTAAACTGTTCAGAGGATTAGCCAATTTCCTGAATTCTTTCAAAATAACAAGTAACCAGATCCAGATCTAGTCTTCTTAGTCAGATGGATGACGACCGTCACTCAAAACTCTAGATCGCAACTGAGCCTCCACAACGGTAAAATGGTTAGGAATTAAGCACATGACAATAGTACCATTCACTGAACGTGGTATCCAAAGGAAAATTTCAACTCTCACTCCTAAGAGGAATAATTCCATCTAAAAAACTCTAGAATAATGGTTGCAGAGCGTCAGGCTTCTGAGTAATCTAACCAAATACAGAATCCGATCACCGTGTTCTGAAATCGTTACAAATCCGTCTTGAGGAAGAATTCATGAACAGTGCTCCCCCTAGGCATACTTAGCACGGGAGCGTGAGGAATTCTTGGGTTGGAAGTGTAAAATTGTTGTGTATTCCATGTGTAGTAACAAATGGCGGAATTATACCACACATGCTTTCCAGAGATATGTCATTGAAGTAGGTTAAAAGGTTTCTGAAAAGTAGGTAAGGTTCACGACATCCGACTCGAAATCCGACCCAAAGTGGAAATCGGACACGGACAACAGCAAAGTCCGATTCGGGAATTCGAGGTCCGATTCGGGAGTCAAGTTTTCCGAATCGGGATACTAATATCCAATTCGGGAAACAAGGTTCCGATTCGGGAGTTCGAGTTTCGATTCGGGAAACCCAAACAGCCAACTTACCCAGAACATTATCGCACAATAAAAATAGTTGAATCTGCTGAAAAATCGTTCAAATCGAATGATTTGTTTGGCTCTGATACCACTTGTTGGTCCGTTTCAACAAGATTCAGGGGTAGAGAAGAAGAAAACAACAAGAATCGATTGCAAAAGAAGGGCGTTCTTGATTTATTCGAGAGCTCTCACGGTTACAAGAAAACACACACAAACACACACTAAACGACTCTCATGTGAATGAGTTCTTACACTTCCCTACCTTTCTATGTTTTTACAACTAACCCCAATACACCTTTATATATAGGTGTAACTTGCACTATAAGCTAAATGATAAAGCTTGTTCAATAAGCTATATGCCAAAGCTTGCTCAATAAGCTATATGCCAAAGCTTGCTCTATAAGCTAAATAATACAATTAAGCACAAAGCTTGCTTTATAAAACTTTCACTAATTAGGACAATTTGGTCCTAACAATCTCCCCCTAAAGTTTTATAAAGGAAGCATCTCCGGTCTTTGGCGATGTTCAGCAACACTTTGATCTCCAAGCTCCCCCTCGATTGAAGCTCTTTATCTTCAGTTTCAACGCGTGTTGAGTAGGAATTCAGCATAAGAGCTGAGCTTGGATCACCGAAACATCATATGGAATGAAAACCTGGGAGAAGTTGCTTCGATAAGCTTTATTTCTTTGACCCTAAACTGTTCAGAGGATTAGCCAATTTCCTGAATTCTTTCAAAATAACAAGTAACCAGATCCAGATCTAGTCTTCTTAGTCAGATGGATGACGACCGTCACTCAAAACTCTAGATCGCAACTGAGCCTCCACAACGGTAAAATGGTTAGGAATTAAGCACATGACAATAGTACCATTCACTGAACGTGGTATCCAAAGGAAAATTTCAACTCTCACTCCTAAGAGGAATAATTCCATCTAAAAAACTCTAGAATAATGGTTGCAGAGCGTCAGGCTTCTGAGTAATCTAACCAAATACAGAATCCGATCACCGTGTTCTGAAATCGTTACAAATCCGTCTTGAGGAAGAATTCATGAACAGTGCTCCCCCTAGGCATACTTAGCACGGGAGCGTGAGGAATTCTTGGGTTGGAAGTGTAAAATTGTTGTGTATTCCATGTGTAGTAACAAATGGCGGAATTATACCACACATGCTTTCCAGAGATATGTCATTGAAGTAGGTTAAAAGGTTTCTGAAAAGTAGGTAAGGTTCACGACATCCGACTCGAAATCCGACCCAAAGTGGAAATCGGACACGGACAACAGCAAAGTCCGATTCGGGAATTCGAGGTCCGATTCGGGAGTCAAGTTTTCCGAATCGGGATACTAATATCCAATTCGGGAAACAAGGTTCCGATTCGGGAGTTCGAGTTTCGATTCGGGAAACCCAAACAGCCAACTTACCCAGAACATTATCGCACAATAAAAATAGTTGAATCTGCTGAAAAATCGTTCAAATCGAATGATTTGTTTGGCTCTGATACCACTTGTTGGTCCGTTTCAACAAGATTCAGGGGTAGAGAAGAAGAAAACAACAAGAATCGATTGCAAAAGAAGGGCGTTCTTGATTTATTCGAGAGCTCTCACGGTTACAAGAAAAACACACACAAACACACACTAAACGACTCTCATGTGAATGAGTTCTTACACTTCCCTACCTTTCTATGTTTTTACAACTAACCCCAATACACCTTTATATATAGGTGTAACTTGCACTATAAGCTAAATGATAAAGCTTGTTCAATAAGCTATATGCCAAAGCTTGCTCAATAAGCTATATGCCAAAGCTTGCTCTATAAGCTAAATAATACAATTAAGCACAAAGCTTGCTTTATAAAACTTTCACTAATTAGGACAATTTGGTCCTAACAATATTCTTCTCAAAGCAAAGCTCTTAGAGTATTCAATAACTCTACCAGAATCATAGAAGAAAGTGACAATGTCAAATGCAATGAGAACACTCCTAACATACCTGGAAGTGGTCCAAACTGGTTGTTTGACATTGATTCACTAACTAACTCTTTGAATATGAGCAGTGCAGTAATTACAGGTGCAGGTACAGAGCAAATCCAAGAAGCAAGTCCTCCATTTGTTGTGTTTCCCATGCCATTGGAAGAATCAAATGATGCCTGTACCACTGCTGAGTCAAATTCAGAAGAGCCACAAGAACCTGAGAATGCTGAGAAGAGTGATGATCAACCATCTGGGGAAACTTCTCTCTCTAAGAACATTGAAGGAATACCCGCTTCAGATGAGGGACCTCAATGGGATCAAGAACCAGAAGTGAATGATTCAAATCTAGGGGTGGACTTGCCTGAAGAACCCCTGCATCTTACGAGAACTCAGAAGAATCATCCACCTTCTTTGGTAATAGGAGACATTCAGTCTCCTATGATAACAAGGAAGCAAAGCAAATCCCTTTCCAATCCACACTTGAGTATGATATTAGTTTTTCTATCTCAGACAGAACCAAAGAAGGCACATGATGCAATGAAGGACCCAAGTTGGATAGAGGCTATGCAAGAAGAACTGTTGCAATTTGTCTTGCAGCATGTGTGGGATCTGGTAGATCTCCCAAGAGGACATAGAGTCATTGGCACTAAGTGGGTCTTCAGGAACAAGACTGATGAAAGAGAGATTGTTATTAAGAACAAAGCCAGATTGGTAGCACAAGGGTATACTCAAGAGGAAGGAATAGACTATGATGATGTATTTGCTCTAGTTGCCAGAATTGAAGCCATCAGGCTATTCTTGGCCTTTGCATCTTACAAGGGATAAAAAATCTATCAGCTGGATGTCAAGAGTGCCTTTCTCTATGGCACTATAGATGAAGAGGTGTATGTCAGTCAACCACCAGGGTTTGAAGATCCCAAATACCCTGACAAAGTGTATAAGTTAAGAAAAGCACTGTATGGTCTTCATCAAGCACCTTAGGCTTGGTATGATACCTTGTCCTCCTATTTGTTGGAAAACAAGTTTGAGAGGGGTGTAATTGATAAGACCTTGTTCATCAAGAGAACAAAGACTGATATGCTTCTAGTCCAGATCTATGTAGATGATATCATCTTTGGATCTACAAGGGATGATATGTGCAAGGAGTTTGAGGAGCTGATGCATAAGAAGTTTAAGATGAGTTCTATGGGAGAACTCACCTTCTTTCCAGACCTGATATTATGTTTGCTGTTTGTGTTTGTGCTAGGTATCAAGTTAGGCCAAAGGAGTCACACTTACATGCAGTCAAAAGGATATTCAAATATCTCAAGGGACAACCAAGATTGGGACTTTAGTACCCTAATGACTCTTCCTTTGATTTGGTGGCATATACAGATAGTGATTATGGAGGAGCAAATTTGGATAGAAAGTCTACATCAGGAGGATGTCAGTTCTTGGGAGGAAGATTGGTCTCATGGCAGTGCAAGAAACAGACCACTGTTTCACAATCAACAACAGAAGGTGAATACATAGCTGCATCTCAGTGTTGTTCACAAGTTCTATGGATTCAGAATCAAATGCAAGACTATGGTCTTTCATTTATGCAGACTCCAATCTATATTGACAATAACAGTGCTATCAGCATTGTTAACAACCCTGTCAAACACTCCAAGACCAAACATATAGAGATCAAGTACCACTTTATCCGAGACTGTAATGAAAAGAAGTTAATCCAAGTTCTGAAAGTCCACACTGATGATCAATATGCGGACCTGTTCACCAAAGCTTTTGATGCAGGCAGGTTTACATTTTTGGTTACAGGTGTAGGAATGATGAACTCTGAATAACCCTCTTCTTGTTACATTTATTTTGTACTATCTCTGTATTATGTCTTTCTTTCTTATTTGTTTTCTATTATTTCGTAGGTATTTAATAAGTTTGTGAATGTTGCAGATAGTTGGTGGAATCATTGGATTGGTCAAAAGACGCAGGGTGAAGTTACCACTGCTTATTTGAAGTTACTCTTGCTAGCAGTATCACTATCGCAAAACATAGTTTCTATCACTAAGTCTTTACCACTGCTAGCACATTCGCACATTACCACCGCTAGCACATTCGCACATTACCACCGCTAGCACATTCGCACATTACCACCGCTAGCACATTTACCACTGCTTGATCTTTACCATCGCTGGTTACATAAGCGTGTTTTTACCACTGCGCGTGTACTTTACCACTGCTTTTAACTTAACACGCGTATGGTACCACTGCCAGGGTATTTTACCACTGCGTGTGCATTTTACCACTGCTTTTAACTTAACACGCGTATGTTACCACTGCTCTTGTATTTTTGCCACTGCTCTTGCAATTACCATTGCTAGTGTTAGTTATTTTTGGTTACCACCGCTTTACTCTGAGATGCACAATACCACTGCTCATGGTACGAGTATAAAAGCCCTAATCTGACCGCCTTTTTCTCAAACGGCTATTCTGTGCTTTTGCTCTAAAAACGTTTGCGATTCTGACACTTTTCTCACTCTGTGTTCTTGCAAATCCATCTTCTTTCGATTCGATTACTGATCATACATCTGATTTAGGGTTTTTCTTGATCGATTGATAATGGATTCTCTATGTTTTGTTAAGGATCACAACAAAGTTGGCTATCTCACCAAAGATAGCAGTTCTGAAGGGTTTGAAGATATTCTTGATTTCTTGGCTTCATCCACAATAGCGTATGCCGCAACCATCAATCCAACAATCTACATTCGGCATATGAACGATTTTTGGGCCAATGCGGTGGTTGAGGAATTTGAAGGGGTCAAACAAATCCAGACCACCATCTGTGGTCATTCATTGACTGTTAATCCAGCTAAGATCAGACAACACTTACGTCTAAATGATGAGTCAGGTACAACTATGCTCTCTCCTTCCACCATTATGGAAGCTTTTCTAAGAATGGGGTATACAGGTTCTCACACTTCTTTAAAATACCTTAAGGGTAAATTTTGCCCTCAGTGGAGGTTCTTTGTGCATACCCTATTACATTGTTTTTCAAAGAAAACTACAAGTTTTAGTGAGTTTAGTAGTACCATTGCATCTGCTTTGGTTTGCCTAGCCACTAACCAGATTTTCAATTTCTCACAAATGATCTTTGATGATCTTGTTTATAATCTTGAAAACATGAATAATTCCAAAGTAAAATCTTTTTACATGTTTCCAAGATTTGTACAAGAAGTTATAACCCAAGAATTGACGGATGTACCCATGGATGGAGACACTTATCAGAGCTCTGCTCTTGGTACTAAAGTGTTTTCTAACATGAAGAGACCTGCTCCAGGCTCAAATGATATCTTCACCCCATTGTTCTCTACAATGATGAGGGTGAACCACCCACAAGGTGAGGCATCAGGCTTGCAGCCCTCACAATCAAGCATTCCCACTGATGACCTACCCACACCTTCCACTCAAAATGTTCCTCAGTCCCTTGATTCAACCCCCACCCCTACACTCAAACGTTACATAAGAAAGAACAGGGGAGCTCCTTCCTCATCTGGTTCTAAACCCCAAGAGCCTATAAGCCCTCAGTTGGAGCACTTTCCTTCTGATACTTTCCAAAGGGATACCCCTGGAGTGATGCCCCACTCAAGTCTAAAGAAGGTGCCCTCTCAGGAGAAGGATGGGTATGTGGTTGGTGAGGCTCAAACTACTGATGTTGCACAAGGTGTGCATCAGTACAGTTTGATCATAACTAAGACCCCCACCACGGCAACTCCTAGTGAGAAATCACAGGGAGGTCCCAGGTGCCAAGAAACCAAGGGGGCAGCAAGTGCTTCAGCTAGGCTGAAGGCTTCTGCTAAAAAGCTCAAAGATCCAGTAATGGAGGTAAAAACTCCTAAATCTGGTGAGAGAAGTTATTCACATAAGGAATTGATGGAAGACCTGGCAACCATTGCCAAAGATTTGAAGGCTCACGATGATAACTTTCATGTTCATGAAGAGAAACTTACATCTCATGAAGACAGACTGGATATATTGGAGATGCCTGTCACTGCTCAACACAAGCTCATAAAGTCTCAAGATTCCATGCTGCTTACTCAAGCTCACAAGCTTCAGTCTCAAGGTACTCAAATGGCATCTATGCATATGAATATATCTGCACTTCAGAGGAGATACTCCACTTTGGTCTCATTCACAAAGGGGGAGAGGAGATCAAAGGTTAAGGGGGAGTACAAGAAGAAGGAAAAGACTGTTGAAGACACTGAGGTTGTGAATGAACCTGCAGTTGATGCTGTTAATGATGAATTTATGGTTGAAAAGAATGCTGAAGCTAAGGGGGAGGATGACAAGGTGATAGAGACTGATGATGTGAAAGAAACAAGTCTAGAGGTGAATGATGATGAGGTGACAATAGCACAGCTACTCTTGAAACTTCCTAAGGTAATTCCAGCCAAAGAAGTTGTCATTAGTGAACCTGTAGCTGTAAAGAAGAAGGTTAAAGTGCTTGATCCAAAAGACAAAGGAAAGAATATTGTAGAAGAAGAACCAGATTCAGAATCTGATGATGATGAGAATATGGGATTCAAGCCAGTGGTGGATCCTGTAACTGAAGGAATTCTTTCTAATGCTTTGATTCAACAGATTCAAGAGGAAGATGAGAAGAAAAGAATAGAGGAGTTGGCTAGAATAGCTGAACAAGACAGGTTGGCAGCTGAGAAACTTCAAGAGCAATTGGATCAAGAAGAAACAGTGGTTGTTAAGAAGAAGACAATTAAGAAGACTTCAAAGAAAGCTACTCCAAAGGCTGTGACAGAAAAGAGGAGAAT
This sequence comes from Centaurea solstitialis, assembly GCA_030169165.1. NCBI lineage: Eukaryota > Viridiplantae > Streptophyta > Magnoliopsida > Asterales > Asteraceae > Centaurea > Centaurea solstitialis. The sequence goes on along the minus strand of CM058045.1, from coordinate 71,345,718 downwards.
CATGGTAAGATATCTGTCTCGTGCTCTTGGAAAGCCAGTTCAGTATTTTGCCAAGTGGGACTTAGAAAAGATAGAAAACAAGTACAATGTTACAAGGGAGGCAATGCACCTAGAAGCCATGGAGGATCAGCAAGTAGAAACAGAAGATGTGTCTTTGGTGCAAAGAAAGAGAAAGAGAGATCAAGTGAAAGATCAGGTTACCACTGCAGAAGGTAATGCTGATATTATTACTGCTGCTGAAACTGAAAAGAATGTGCTTGAGTCACAAGGAAATGTAGAGGCTGAAAAGGAGAAAGAGGCTGACAAGGGAGTAGAGATTGTTGAAAAGACTGTTGAAACTGATGAACAGGGAGTTAGACAGGAGGATGAAACCGCTGAACAAGGGTTAGAGGTACAAAGACCTAAACCTAAAAGAAAGAAGTCAATAGCAAAGAAGGGAAAGAAAGAAATGGAGATTGAAGAAACTTCAGATATTACAATGTGGATCTACTTTGAGAATGTAGATGCCTCTGCTTTGAAAGTTTTCAGAAGATCTGGCAAAACTGAAATCTATGCAAGCATTCTTGGGATTTTCAGAAGAATGTCCAGGACTGATCTGAAAAATATGTATGAGATTGGATGCACAAAAGAGATTGAAGATTTTGAGGAAGCTAAACTTCTAGTTGAAGAGTTGAAGGTTATGTTTGCTTTTTCAAAAACAAAAGCTGAGCTGAATGATAATGTTGAAGGCAAAGTTGTGTCTTGGAGCACCTTCAACAACAGGGTGTTCACAGTCACATTTGAACAAGGAAGAATATGCTACTTTTTAATAGACAAGAGGTATGATTTTGAGCCAATCATGATCAATAGCATTCTAGAGACAAAGGAGAAGAAGGGTGAGCTATCTGATCTTGATGTGGAATTGGTGAATAAGTTGAAGGAACAGATGATGGATATGAATGAGCATTATCTGGAGAGTCAAATGATTGAACAAAAATCCAGAAAGGTAGCTGAATGGGGTATTGATCAAGATTTGAAGTATTTGGTCAAGTTTGATGATGGATCTAAGCTTTGTGAACCTGAGTGGATAAAGATTTTGGAAGAATGCACAAGGATTAATCTGAAGGAGATGTATGACTCAAGGTTCAGAGTAATTGATATTGCCATGGAAGAAGGTGCAAATTCTGTGAAGATTGAGAAAATGAAAGCTGCACTAGAATGCTTTTATTGGCTGTTTGAACCTTTCAAACTCTTAGCAGTGTCTAGTAAGAGTTGTGAAGCAGTGAAGGAGTGGAGATGGTTTGGAAGATGCAGAATTTATAGTCTTAATGTCAATGATGATGACAAAGAGTATTACTTGGAGGAAAGTGATACTGATTTGTTTGATATTCAAAGACTTCAAGGTATGGTGAATGGTAAACTGACAACAAAAGGAGAGCCTACTAAATCTGCAAGGTTGTTGGTAAAGAAGATAAAGACATACTTGAACATCAGACTCAAGAACTTAGCTCCTCATGTTTGAGAAGTTAAGTTAGGGGGAGATTGTTGAGTCTGAAGATACCACTGTTGATACTACTGCTGGAAGGTTACCACTGCTAGCTTTGGAGTTACTACTGCTGATAGTTCATCTGAAGGTTACCACTGCTAGTATGTGTGTTAACACTGAAGAACAACTTACCACTGCCAGTACAAGAGTTACCACCGCCAATACAAGTTACCACTGCTAGAACAGAATTACTACTGTTGGTTGAAGATTACCACTGATATTATTTTACCACTGCTGAGAAGATCAAGATAAGGAAAGAATTCTGTTGGAGAAGATATGGGATAGATACGATTATCTTGGAGATTATCTAGAGTAGATTTACTTTCCTTATTGTAATCTTGTAACTCGTATAAATAGCTGATAGGTATCAATGTTTAGAATACGAGTCATTAAGCTTTTGTTTAGAACTAGAAGCCTCAAGATTGTTCTTGAATCCCTGCAATTGAGAAGAGTTGCACGTCTGGTTTGAGCCTGTTCAAATCAGATTGGGGCTTTGGTTGTAATCATTAAGCTTGTGATCAATATACAATTTGTTTCAATCAATTCATTGTTAAGTCAATCAAAGTGTTATTCCGCAAACTTCTTTGATTTAGTTTTCTGTTCTTGATAATTTCGATCCTGTAAAGTGGTATCAGAGCTAGTTTGATTCAGAAAACCAGTTAACAATGGATACCCATGAAACTGTTTTGGTCTCAAAAGTCCCCATGCTTAAACCCAATGAGTTTGACATGTGGAAAATCAGGATCCGTCAGTACATGCTTCTCACAGACTATGGAATGTGGGAGGTTGTTGAAAACGGACCTGGTACTGATGAAGGAGCTGCTGAAGGAGCTGCAAGACCCCCTCCTAAGATTGATGCAGATAGGAAAAGAAGGCAAACAGAGATGAAAGCTTTAAGTACTTTGTTGTTGGCTATTCCCAATGAATACCAACATCAATTCAGTACATACACAGATGCCAAATCTCTCTGGACTGCTCTAGAGAAGAGGTTCTCAGGAACCAAAAGCACAAAGAGGAACCAGAAGGCCATTCTGTCTAAACCTTCTTCCAGTTCTCCTCTGTCCATTCTATCAAGCAGATCAGTGGTAGGAGGAATATAATTCATATTGAACGTGACATGTGTCCGTTTATCCTGTCCTCAAGTTCACAATGAAAAATGAGTTCACAACCGAACTTTTGTATATATATATATACAATACAACAATTTTAACCGATAGCGATGACTAATGCTCAAAATCTCATATTTGTGACAACTGTCGTTACTGTTGAGTTTGTCAGTTAATGATCGTACCTGTAGCTCCCTACAGCGACGACTTTTCATCACAATAGGTGAATTACAATACAATTTTTAATACCTTTAGCGACAATTTCAAGCCATCGCTAGATGTTGTCACTGTATTTAGAATTTCTTGTAGTGTATATCGCCCACTTTTTAGCATTACTACCGGTTTAGTTTTGCAAAAAACTAAAGCAACTATATATTTTTGAAAAATTTAGGTTTTTTTTACCAAGCAATTCAGTAATGGTTGTGAAGTGCATCAACCTTATGTTTATTTTTAGAGTTAGTTGTGATCTTCATTATCATGAATATTATGTGAAGTTAACCCCAATGGGGCAGCTTACCAGACCAGTTAAGTCTTGGTGTTGAGGAAAAACCCACCTAAGTTCGAATCTAGGGGTGAGCAACCAAGGGTCACTGAGTATTAATCCCAGGAAAGCATGTTTTAGCTTTCGATAAAATTTACCAAAGATGTAGTCTGGACAAACCCAGATGAACCTTATCAAAAAAATATTATGCAAAGTTCTATTTATAAAGTAGGTTTTTGTTGTTGAATCATATTATATCTAGTATTGCGTTTTTCTTTTTCAAACTACAAGTCCTTTGACTTCTTTTACCTTTACAAAAAGGTTACGAACTTTATGCATTTATGAAATTCATTGCTTTTTACCTTCTTTTGACCTCCACAACTTATTATACCATTAAGAAAAGGTTATTAATGTTACAAAGAAATCATAAAATTCTTATACAAGTGTTATGAACATCCCAAAGAAGTTAAAAACATTACCACCAATAGGTTTTTACAAAATAGTTAAGGACACATTTTTATGTTGGCCTAGGCATGGAGGACAAGGCCTTTGTTGTTAATAGAGGCCATGATCAAGGTACCGTAATGGTTATCGTACTTAAAACAATTATAACTTTTGCTACATGTGTCCATTTTAAACTCACAACCAGTTGATTCGAAGTTTGAAACGAGAGCCTACTCGACTTTGATGCCTAAAAAACGTTGGGTAAGCATGTTTTTTGGATATTTTGTGGTTTTTACCTCTTTTTTTGCATTTTCGTTGGGCTTTTATGTTTGTTTCATAATCTTTTTCAGACCCATATTGTTTTGGCCTTCTTATTTGTCTTCTGTTTGTGTAAGTTGGATGGATAGAGTTCGAATTTAGAAACTTTGATTTTCATCCAAATTTTGAGTTCTCATGGATCAGAATTTGAAGCCTAAGATTTGGTATTTTCCGAATCAACAAACCTTAATATAGAGATTATCCATGGGTATTCAAAGAACCAATGTGTTTAATCTTTTGTTTGATTATATTTGCTACATAAATTTTTCGAAAAGATTACGATGAAAAGAAGGATAGCCGTGGTCAAATGATTATATCAAGGTATAATACTTTATTAAACAAGACTTTTTTAAAGATACTCTCCGATTCTCAACTTTAATGAATGAACTTTCAGCACAATGAGCATAAAAAAAGCTTTATCGACATTTGCAACACTTGTGACAACGATACACAATTTGCAATTATCTCGTTGAAGAATTCAAAATCTTTTGTCTTTGCAATGGTCAAGGTTGATAATGTTTGGGAAGATCTAGCCTCTTGAAATAATTGATATCAAATAACTTAAATTTACACATATTTCTTGAAAGTTGAATGTTGTCGATTGAGCTAAAAAAAATATATTAAGAAATAGTACAGGAAAAAGAAGTTCAAGAAAGGAAAAAACAAGGAAAGAAATTAATTGTTTCAATAGTTTTAATTTGGCTCAGAGCCTATTTTTGTCGTCAAACTCTTTAGCTTTGTTGGCAATGAGAATAGTTAGGTAAGCAAAGCTCATTAAGACACCTTTCTCTAAAAGGGATTGTAGAAATTGTATTTTTACGCTCTTTCAAATGGTTTGGGGACTTGTATTGCCATACTTTTTTTTCCACCTCAAGGACAAAGTGAGAGTTTGGGGACTTGTATTGCCATATTTTTTTTTGGAAGGCATAGCGGCATCGAACCAATGAACGACTACCATAAACACACATATACGCATCCACGGATGCTGGACCTAGAGCCCAACCACAGTCTTGTCAACACCTAGCTTACTGTCAACACCTCTGCTGCGACCAAAGTGTCAACCTTTCACGGCCATAGTGTCAACACCTCCGCTGTGACCAAAGTGTTAACCTTACAAGACCAAAGTGTCAACCTTACACGGCCATATTGTCAACACCTAGCTTTTCTTTGGAATCCTAAATGTCATAGTTTTAGGCCATATTGTCAACACCAAGCCGGGGACCAAAATGTTAACCTTCATAGACCATACTGTCAACACCTACCATTCTCTGTTACTACACATTCATTTTCTTTTCACAAACTTTTATATTTTCATTTTCTATTATTTGTTTAAAGTTGTACAGGTTTAAAAACCACTATAAAAATAAAACCCCTTTTCGTTTAACAAATGTTAGTACTGTTAAAATAAAATATTTGTTAAAATAGTTTCATTTGTAAAAATTAGACTTCTCATACTCTGATGATGATATTGTTGTTCTTTGGAATCTAAATGTCATCGTTTATAGACCATACTGTCAACACCACCCCGGGGACCACATTGTCAACCTTTATATGCCATATTGTCATCACCTCTGCTGCGCCCAAAGTGTCAACTTACACGGCCATACTGTCAACCCCTTCCGCTGTGACCAAACTGTCAACCATACACGACCAAAGTGTCAACCTTACACGGCCATATTGTCAACACCAGCTTTTCTTTGGAATCCTAAATGTCATCATTTAAAATAGCGAAAAGTTTTTCTCTAAAGACGTTAATACCTATTATGAATTTATAAACACTTTATAACACTTTGATATAGGTTTTATTTTAATGGAAATTATCCACCTATGTATTTGTAAATATGATTTTTAGTCAAATAATGGATAGCCTGGTCCGGAAGCATCCGGAAAATCCCGTTGCAAAATCTCCAGAAAATTTACGTGGGCCCTCTATAATGATAATGAGTAGGTTTGCACACAAAATAACCTGAAGAAAACCCTTCCCATGCCCCAAACGACTACATCCATCCATTCAAACGCGTGCTCGTCGTGCAATTTACGGGGTTGTGGCCGGATAATGTTTCATATGGTTGGGTACAAAATCCGAAATGCTGGAAATCTACTCATCGTCGATATCTTTTTTTGATAGTTCGTGGGCCTGAAACGAACTCCCGTAGCAAAAGTTATGGACGTCTTAAATTTTTGCCCAGGCACCAAAGTGGGTACCCTTGGTAGCCTGGTCCGTAAACATCGGCAAAATCCCGTTGCGGAAAATTTACGTAGGCCCTCTATAATGATAATGAGTATGTTTGCACCCGAAATAACCTAAAGAAAACCCCTCCCATGCCCCAAACGACTACATCCATCCATTCAAACTCGTGCGCGTCATGCAATTTACAGGGTGGTGGCCGGATAATGTTTCATATTGTTGGGTGCAAAATCCAAAATGCTGGAAATGTACTCGTCGTCGATAGCTTCATCTTGATAGTTCGTGGACCTGAAACGGACTCCCGTGGCAAAAGTTATGAACGTCTTAAATTTTTGCCCAGGAACCATAGGGGGTACCCTTTGGTATCCTGGTCCGGAAGCATCCAGAAAATCCCGTTGCGAAATCTCCAAAAAATTTACGTGGGCCTCAATAATGATGATGAGTAGATTTGCACCTGAAATAACCTGAAGAAAACCCCTCCCATGCCCCAAACGACTACATCAATCCATTCAAACGCGCGTGCATCGTGTAATTTACGGGGTTGTGGCCGAATAATGTTTGATATTGTTGGGTGCAAAATCCGAAATGCTGGAAATGTACTCATCGTCGATAGCTTCGTTTTGATAGTTCGTGGGCCTGAAACGGACTCCCGTAGCAAAAGTTATGGACGTCTTAAATTTTTGCCCAGGCACCAAAGGGGGTACCCTTTGGTAGCCTGGTCCGGAAGCATCCGGAAAATCCCGTTGCGAAATCTCCAGAAAATTTACGTGGGCCCTCTATAATGATAATGAGTAGGTTTGCATACGAAATAACCTGAAGAAAACCCCTCCCATGCCCCAAACGACTACATCCATCCATTTAAACGCGCGCGCGTCATGCAATTTACGGGGTTGTGGCCGAATAATGTTTCATATTGTTGGGTGCAAAATCCGAAATGCTGGAAATGTACTAATCGTCGATGGCTTCATTTTGATATTTCGTGGGCCTAAAAAGGACTCCCGTAGCAAAAGTTATGGACATCTTAAATTTTTGCCCAGGCACCAAAGGGGGTACCCTTTGCTAGCCTGGTCCGGAAGCATCCGGAAAATCCCGTTGCGAAATCTCCAGGAAACTTACGTGGGTCCTCTATAATGATAATGAGTAGGTTTGCATACGAAATAACCTGAAGAAAACCCCTCCCATGCCCCAAACGACTACATCCATCCATTCAAACGCGCGCGCGTCATGCAATTTACGGGGTTGTGGCCGGATAATGCTTCATATTGTTGGGTGCAAAATCCGAAATGCTAGAAATGTATTCATCGTCGATAGCTTCGTTTTGATAGTTCGTGGGCCTGAAACGGACTTCCGTAGCAACAGTTATGGACGTCTTAAATTTTTTCCCAGGCACCAAAAGGGTTACCCTTTGGTAGCCTGGTCCGGAAGCATCCGGAAAATCCCGTTGCGAAATCTCCAGAAAATTTACGTGGGCCCTCTATAATGATAATGAGTAGGTTTGCACCCGAAATCACCTGAAGAAAACCCCTCCCATGCCCCAAACAACTACGTCCATCCATTCAAACGCGCGCGCGTCGTGCAGTTTACGGAGTTGTGACCGGATAATGTTTCATATTGTTGGGTGCAAAATCCGAAATGCTAGAAATGTACTCATCGTCGATAGCTTCGTTTGATAATCGTGGGCCTGAAATGGACCCCCGTAGCAAAAGTTATGGACATCTTAAATTTTTGCCCAGGCACCAAAGGGGTACTATTTGGTAGCCTAGTCCGGCAGCATCCGGAAAATCCCGTTGCAAAATCTCCCGAAAATTTACGTGGGCCCCCCTATAATGATAATTAGTAGGTTTGCACCCGAAATAACATGAAGAAAACCCTTCCCATGCCCCAAACGACTGCATCCATCCATTTAAACGCGCGTGCGTCGTGCAATTTACGGGGTTGTGGCCGGATAATGTTTCATATTGTTGGGTGCAAAATCCGAAATGCTGGAAATGTACTCATCGTAGATAGCTTCGCATTGATAGTTCGTGGGCCTGAAACGGACTCCCGTAGCAAAAGTAATGGACGTCTTAAATTTTTGCCCAAGCACCAAAGGGGGTACCCTTTGGTAGCCTGGTCCGGAAGCATCCGGATTATCCCGTTGCAAAGTCTCCAGAAAATTTACATGAACCCTCTATAATGATAATGAGTAGGTTTGCACCCGAAATAACTGAAGAAAACCCCTCCCATGCGCCAACGACTACATCCACCCATTCAAACGTGCGTGCGTCATGCAATTTATGGGGTTTTGGCCGGATAATGTTTCATATTGTTGGGTGCAAAATCCGAAATGCTAGAAATGTACTCATCGTCCATAGCTTCGTTTTGATAGTTCGTGGGCCAGAAACGGACTCCCGTAGCAAAAGTTATGGACGTCTGAAATTGTTGCCCAGGCACCAAAGAGGGTACCCTTTGGTAGCCTGGTCCGAAAGCATCCGGAAAATCCCGTTGCGAAATCTCCAGAAAATTTACGTGGGCCCTCTATAATGATAATGAGTAGGTTTGCACCCGAAATAACCTGAAGAAAACCCCTCCCATGCCCAAACGACTACATCCATCCATTCAAACGCGCGCGCGTCGTGCAATTTACGGGGTAGTGGCCGGATAATGTTTCATATTGTTGGGTACAAAATCCGAAATGCTGGAAATGTACTCATCATCGATAGCTTCGAATTGATAGTTCGTGCGCCTGAAACGGACTCCCGTAGCAAAAGTTATGTACCTCTTAAATTTTTGCCCAAGCACCAAAGGGGGTACCCTTTTGTAGCCTGGTCCGGAAACATCCAGAAAATCCCGTTGCAAAATCTCCAGAAAATTTACGTGGGCTCTCTATATTGATAATGAGTAGGTTTGCTCCCGAAATAACCTGAAGAAAACCCACCCAAGTCCCAAATGACTACATCCATCCATTCAAACGCGCGCGTGTCGTGCAATTTACGGAGTTGTGGCTGGATAATGTTTCATATTGTTGGGTGCAAAATCCGAAATGCTGGAAATGTACTCATCGTCGATAGCTTCGTTTTGATAGTTCGTGGGCCTGAAACAGACTCCTGTAGCAAAAGTTATGGACATCTTAAATTTTTGCTCAGGCACCAAAATGGGTACCCTTTGGTAGCCTGGTCCGGAAGCATCCGGAAAATCCCGTTGCGAAATCTCCAGAAAATATACGTGGGCCCCCTATAATGATAATGAGTAGGTTTGCACCCTAAATAACCTGAAGAAAACCCCTCCCATGCCCCAAACGTGTAACACCCCAGTTTTAAGTTGAACTTAGTTATGATAAGGGTTAGTTGGTGATTAATAGTTGCGTTTTAATGAAATCCAGGGGCCAAGATGTAATTAACGAAAGTGCAAGGTGTCTAGCGTGTGTTTAAGAAAGGGGTTTAACCCTAAATTCCCCTTTATCCATATTCAGTTTCCAGAGAAGTTTTGTAGAGAAAGAACGGGAGAACGGCTAGAAGGAGGCAAGGGTTTCAAACTGGAGGCATAGGATCGAGCAATTGGACGGATTGTTCGTGTTAAGGTATGGATACTTCATCTAATTATGGCTTAAGGACGTCAATGTTGGGTAAAAAGGGTGAGTTTGAGTGGTAAGCAATTGATTGATTAATTGATCATGTTTTGGTATGAAGTGTTTCCATTATTGTGGGAATTCGATGTTGTAACCACTAATTGGGGTACTCTGGGTCGATTTGAGGACATATAAAGGCCCCTTGTCGACCCTAGTTCATGTGTAGTCGAGTTAGAAAGTCTGGAAATCGAAATTGGGATCATGGGGTTGGTTTTCGAAGCCAATCCGAGAGGAGTACGTTCAGGACTTTTCCCGCGACTAGGCCCGCGACCTGAGGTCGCGGGGACCAGGTCGCGCAAGTCTCTGGAACTTTCAAAAAATTTATTTTTGTCTTTTCAATGATCGGGCTATGGGATCATGTTAGGAATGTTAAGAGAGGATGAGGCCTAGAATTTCGGGTCATTTGGACTAGTCTAGCTACGGTTTAGACTAGTGTTTCGGTACGAGATGTTAAAGAGTCATTTTAGTTTATGTAATGATACGTATTTCATGCATATGTTTAGGTAGCTTGCCTTGAACTTCGAGCTAACTTGTGTGTGCTTAATTCGAGCTACTTTCAGGTGAGTACTCTATCCATGTTGATTATGGTTATGCTAATGTGATTTGAATGCATATGTGATTATGTGATTGATTACGATAGTACCTATGGTGGTAGTAGTACCCCTAGGGAAGAGGACACGATAGTACCTAAGGTGGTACTCCGTACCCCTTGGGGAAGAGATTATGGATTATGAGGCCTGGTACCAGTGTCATTGGATTAAGCTTACTCATGTGATGAATATGTGTTTGATTGTGTTTGTATGATTATGGTCAATATAGATATGTGCTCACTAAGCGAAAGCTTACCGTTGTTGTTACCCCTTTTTTTTCAGTGTCAGGTACGGCCTCGGGTAGCAAGGGCAAGGCTCACGTGTGATGGCTCCGTAAATCGCAGTTCAGTCAGTCAGTGCTATGGTTCACGAAATTGAGGAAGAAAACTATGTTTTATGTTGATTGTTGAGTTTTAGTACTTTCGACCCAAACAATGTCGTGTGTTGAAATTGTGTTTTGACCGGTCACGGTTGGTTACGTATTTTCTTTTATTAAACAAACGTTGGTAACTTTCAATCAAGCTTATGACTTTGATTTAGCTTCCGCTTATTTGAATATATTTCTTAACTGAACATATGGGATTTTAAAGGCGTTACAAAACGACTGTATCCATCCATTCAAACACGCACGTCGTGCAATTTACGGTGTTGTGGCCGGATAATGTTTCTTATTGTTGGGTGCAAAATCTGAAATGTTGGAAATATACTCATCGTCGATAGCTTCATTTTGATAGTTCATGGCCTGAAACGGACTCCCGTAGCAAAAGTTATGGACGTCTTAAATTTTTGCCTAGGCACCAAAGGGGTTACCCTTTGGTAGCCTGGTACGGAAGCATCCGGAAAATACCGTTGCAAAATCTCCAGAAAATTTATGTGGGCCCTCTATAATGAGAAGAAACATTAATAGTTGTATAATTCATTATGGGCGATAGCCTTGAGAATTGATAGAGATCCAACATCTATAAAGCTAGAACACTTAATTTAATCATTCAGCTTAACTGACATCAATTACAATTTGGTTTTAAGTGTATTGATGAGATTACATCAGAAACATATACAACTATTTTAAAAGAAAGAGCATAAATTCCAAAATATGATTATATGGAGCATATTTTCTGATATAGGATTTCAATGAGCATGGAAGTGAAATTTCTCAAGAAAATTTATTCATTAGATTTAGGTTGCATTTGGTTCGTAGAATGTTGTTTGGACGGAATATAATGTGTCAAAGAAATTTGACTTTGAAGGAATTTGAAATGAAATGTTGTCAATTTTGACCACCTATCTGGTTGTCAGAATTGGAATTGGAATATGTCTGTTTAGTTCACAGATTGTATCTTTGGAATTGGAATGAAATTATGGTAAATGACCAAAATACCCTTTTGAATAATTTTATTTTTTTTCCAACATAAAATGACTTATTAAAATAATCATTGAATACTATATATAATAAACTAAAAATAAGTTAACCTCTGTTGATGTTTCTTCTCATTCGTTTAACCTGCTGTGATTCCCCATCCATTCAGGTTTGCTTTTCAATTATTCTTTTGGTTTCAATCTTCATCGAATCATATATATGTGTTTTTCAAATGATTTTTCTAGTTTCCATCTTTACAGGTTCATCTACGTGGTTTCCAATTGATTTTTTGATTTCTAGTTCATTGCCATTTTCCGGTACACAGTCGATTCGGTGGTTTCTACGTTTCAATCGAGGACCACAATTTCATCGATGTGGTACCATAGGTTCTTTTATTGCAATCGATTTTTGTATAGCAACCGATTTTGGTTTACCAATTGGTACCACAGTTTCATCTTATGGAGAAATCGAGATGGATATAAAGAAATCAGACCCCAAGTTCTTTTATTGTAGTCAATTTTTGTATAACAAATGACTTTTGGTATAGCAATTGGCACCACAGTTTCATTTTATGGAGAAGTCGAGATGGAATGATATGGAGAAATCATGCAAGATGGAGATAGAGAAATAGTACCCGTGGGGAAAACGAGAGAGAGCAGATGGAGAAGACGACTTGAGAGCAGATATATCGGTTGTATTAGGTTTGCATACTAGGTATATTTGTGGGCAAGAGTAATTTGGGAATAAAGAAATTGTTAATTTCCATCCTATTAAAATACCACCTATTTCTTATGGAATATCATATCTTTTTATCTATGGAATTCATAGTAATTTAGAGATTCCATTCATCAAAATGAATGAACCAAACAAGAAAATGGAATCTGGTCATAGGAATTCAACATTCCAGTTCCACTAGATTTCATCAAATTCTGCGAACTAAACGCCCTTTGCAAGAATGTTTTTGAAGAAATTGGAATTGGAATTGGATTTTTAAACGAATTATAATCTGTTAGGAATTGGAATCCAATTCCATATTTTGTTTGGTTGGCAAGAAATAGAATTGGAATCCAATTCCATATTCTGTTTGGTTCGTAGATATGTCAGATAAATTTGATTTCAGACTTTCAGTAATGCAAAATGATAGAATTGTCATTCTTATTTTTTTTAATTTTTTAATTTTGTTTTATAACTTATATGTAAAAGTATAGGGTTAAGTTAATTTGTTAACCCATCAATTTGTGTTAACCGTGTTAACCATATAACCACCGCTGATCATTTCAATCAAATATAGGAGGCTGGCCCACATATGCAGAAAAATAAGAAAAATAAAGAAATCTTATTGGTCCATTTTTGGTTAACACGGTTAACATAAATTCATGGGTTAACAAATTAACTATCCTATATTCTATTTAATACAATATGTTATAAGTATATTTAATATGTATATTATATAAATAAATATAACTTATTATATATAATATAAATATAATACATACATATATATATATATATATGTTAATAGGGGTCATATCCGTTACAAACCAATTTCAACCATACATTTACATGATCAATGGTGTAGATTAATTAAGTTCCTAAATTTTCTCTCAACCACATTTCAAAACTGCCTAAAATTTAGGAGATAAACAAAATCAATGGAAATCAATGGAAAATCAATGCTTAAGATTAGGTTTGTAGAGTTTGTACAAAGTACTTGGTTTGTATTTAATACTTCCCCTATGTTAATATATAGGGCAAAAGGAGTGTATTGTTGTCATGTACCTAATAAAAAAATAAATAATAATAAATCATCCCCTACCCCATAATAGGGGTAGCCATCAACCCCTACCCCTTAATTGATCCAGCCATCAGCCATCTTAATCCATTCAGCCAAAATCGATCATCAAGAAATTCCATTGATTGATTCAAAATCGATTGATTTAAAAATCAATTCCAAAATCGATTCAAGAACAGAAGCTTTCACATTAAGTTGTGTATTAAAATTTGTATCTGATGCACTCCTCGTAGCCTTGTAAAAGTTGCAGCAAAGAGAAAGAGCAATGAGAAATCTTTGGTGAAATTATGTTTACTTCACCTCTAATACCACTATAACAAAAAAAGCTTTTACATCATTCTTATAACATCAGAAAACAACATAATACAAAAAAAAGGAGGGCAAACAAATCAAATCAATCGATTTGGCTACTGTTCTTTGGATGAAATTGATTTTGAGTCGACTTTGATAATCTATTGATGGAATCGATTTGGATGATCGATTGATGGAATCGACTCTTGATACTCGACTTGGATGAAATTGATTTGGAATCGATTTTGATAATCGATTGATGGCTATCTTCGATTTTTGGAATTGATTATTGATGGCGTCGATTGGAGTCAAGATGTATTGACAACCTTACTGGTTTATTTATTTTAAATTTTTATTGGATTTTAATCAAAACTATGTAACGTAGTTTTGATGTGTATTTTACATAAGCTTAGGTACATACCAACAATACACCCCTTTTTCCCACATATATATATATATATATATATTATATTTAATACATATATTATATATATACTACTAATTAAGAGGATTGAAATTAGGTTATGCCTAGCTCAAATCGTCCAACCCAGTGGTAATATAGAATTTTTATAAAATTTTATGTTTTATATACAAAAAAATTAGAAAAATACGAGTCTATTTAGTTTTGTATCATTTTGTTCGTATAGTTAAATGATGAAGATGAACAATGGTCTTGTTTGTTCATTTATGTTCGTTCTTTCGTTTACACTCGTTTAACATTTTAATTAAGGAACATAAAAGAACACTAACAAACATAGATTTTTAACAAACGAACATGAACACACACAAAATTGTCCATTTAATGTTCATGTTCGTTCATTTGCATGGTTAAGTTGAACTGTAACAGCCTAAAACCCAACATATAACAAATCATAACCTAGTGATCTAACGCAGCGGAATATAATATAAAAACGAGTTCAAGTTCAAGATGTAATACATAAGTCTAAGTTTAGCAAAATTCTAATAACTGGCTGTGGAACAACCCTCCACAGCTGAGATATAAATAGAACTATTGACCATCTACGAAGGTCCCATAGCTGACCTCTCTGTCCTAACTTTGAATTTTTCCTTTTCCTTTCGCGATCTCACCTCTACATGCTTGCCCTGAAAGTGTTTTAAGAAAGAGTTTGAAAACAAGGGTTATACCATAAGGTCTAGTGAATTCCCTCTATAACAGTTTAAAAACAGTCGGCCCGCTGGCCCAAATCCAAATGATAAATCACTGTTAGTGCATTGTGGACTTAGACATTATAACGGGTCACATGGAATTCATCCGTTCCCCAAGTGCCCTTCAGGGTCACCCGAAATAGTCTCAAGCGCCAAGCTATCGCCCTTCAAGGTCACACGTTAGAGACGTGCCCCAGGCTACAATCTCACTCCCAAGGAACATGCACCGAACCTTGGTACCCTAAGTCCACTACGCAACATAACATCAAACAATCACATATTCAATATAAGCAGATAAACAGTTTACAATCAAATTCCAGATTTCTCAAAAAGGGTTTGGCAAGGGAACTCATGAGCCTATCTCCAATATCTGCTTACTACCGCTAACTCTCGTCTCTCGGATCAGCACCTGATTGCATTGGAGACCTTTCTTAGGGAATGGTTAAACCCTTAAGGCAAATGACTCCCTAGGCAGACTTAGCACGGGGATTCCATTACCCGGTTAGCGGATGGGGTCAATAGGGACCAACCTTCCGCTACACTTTTCAAAAACGTTCTATAAAGTTTATACGACACTTCTCAAAAGCATCCTATAAAATTATTGCAACGTCTTTAGATATGATGCTTTTGTGTTTATAAATTAGCGTCCTATATGTAAAGACCCCAAAACTCACAACTTGATAAAAATCACAGAAATTAAAAAATAACTCGGCTTAAAGCCCAAATCAACATTCAAACTTCGCAGAAGCATCAAAACTAGTCTAGCCTTCGACAGAAATACTCGCTAATAGCACAACTGAAAATCTAAACATGTAAAGACTATAGGTAAGTACTACATAAGGACTTCAACTCCACAACTCTAGTATCCAAGCCGACTCAAGCATGACCCTTTCTTTTTTCTACCGATGCCTGATCCAACCTGTCTGAAAAGTTTGTTTTTGGAAAGAAAACAACGAGGGTTAGACACTTGGTCTAGTGTGGTCCCTCGTTTAGGTTTCAATAAACAAGTTTTCATAAAAGCTTTTCAGAATATAAAACAGTTAAGTAAACATTCTTGCAAGCATAGATGCATTCACATAACGTCGCCATTACCGCGACCACACTATTGGGTACACACTTCCCAAGGTTAGGAGAATCCAAAACAAATTCAAGATTCTTCTAAATGGATCCATTTATCACACTTATGCACACACAATCATATGCTTCATAATTTCACACAATAATCATTTTTAGAAAATGTAATTATCGAACACAAGTATGAAAATCAGTTTGATAAATCTTTTGGTGTTCACATTCACCCATTTCATAAACATTTGGTTTAGGAAACTCACCTTATCTGCAACCTCCTTTCGTCCTCTCGAATAAGCCTACGAACCGAAACAAACACCTATATAGAGAATCCGCAAAGGATCAATAACCAAATCATAGCTAAACAAGTTTTAGAAACCTTATAGAAGTGTCCTAGATCAAATTCTAGCTCAAACTAACCGAAGTACAGAAACTCAAAATTCTGGACAGAGGTATCCGCGGGTAACCCGCGTCTTCAACGGGTGCAGTTTCGGACTTGCAGTAGCGTTTGCAGGTTATCCACGGGTAGAAGCCAACATCTCATTACAATCTAACTTATTTAGTAAACCAAATCAATACAAAAGACTAATCCAGCACTTGATTTCTTAACCCTAGATTTCCTCACTTTAGTAAGGATTAGGGAAAATTCAAGGAGGTTATTGACAATGAAAAAGATGATGATGATATACCTGAATGATGGTTTCTTCTCCAATAATATCTTCTACAACTCTTCCTTTTCCTCTAATGACCTTCTTCTTACACACACACACACATACACACACTTTAGAGAGTTTCTTCAGATGACTTCTCCTTTTCCTTCAAAATCCCAAGATTCAAACCTTTATACAAAGGCTTTTTGGCCCAAATCCTACACAAGTCCAAACTTGTAATTAGATAAAGCACAAACCTTTAAATTGCATTAGGCCCAAAACCTAATAATTATCTAATTAAAAATTAAGGCTATTACTCTATAAAACACTCTATTAGGACGCTTTTTCATTTTATACGTCCTATAATGTCAATTTTGTTGTAGTGAAATGAAATGTTCTCCAATACGATAGGAAAATGACAAAGATGAAAACAAATTGAGATACGTACCAACAACTTTAGAAAGAGATTATTAGCAAAGAAGAAGATCGATTTGACTGAGTTGCAAGTTGGACTAGATTGAAGACGAGCGGATGCAGTGGTTTTTCAATCGTGAATGGATGGTATCGGGTTTAGCTAGTAGAATGTTGTATTGGATTATGCTAGGGATAAAAATAATTAGGTTAGCCAACTTTAGGCATTTAATCAAATACTATAAAAAGTTTAGGTGTCAAACCATTTTTAAATAAAAAGTTTAGGTGTCAAACCATTTTTAAATAAAAAGTTTATGAGTTATATCATATTTTATCTATAAGTTTAGTGACTAAAGTGATTTTTAAAAAGTGTAGTAACATGTTGTAGCAAGTCAAGTGACAAAAACAATTAATTATAACAAGTCTAGGGATTAGCATTCATTGAAAAAGTTTAAGGGTCAAACCATTTTTAAACACAAAGTTTAAGAGTTAAATCATATTTTTTTTTAACTTTATGTAATGTTATTGTTTTTATTAAGTAATGAATTATAAAATTTAAATTACATATGTTTTACTATATTTATTAAATTTTTTTTTTTTTGGGTGGGATGGAAGCATGATCGTTAAAGGAATTCTATAAGGATAGAATGATAGAAAAGAGAGTAAAAACGAATATCGCAAAAGGGGTTAAGGATTGCCAGTTTGCCACTCCCTTCATCCTCAATAGGGTGAACCACTCTTTCATTTGAATTTCTTATATTTGAATTTCCTTTGTATTTTTATGGATCATCAAATAGATCATGCCAGTTTTGTAATATGGCCCTCCAGCTACACAATTGACCTATTTTTAGTCAGATCAATGAGTTGAATGAAACCAATTGTTATTCCTGCCTTTTAAGTTTTTAAACTTCTAGATTTCAAAGGATATATATATAAGGATGACCACTAAGACTGGCCCAGTTTGGTTTGGATCACATCAAACCCAATTAAGGATTCATTTTAATTTTAGGCCCAACCATGAGAATGCAAAGATGAAAGAATGGCTTAAATGATTAAATCATCCAAAGGTCCATCTAAAGACCCACTTAAATACTTAATTGATAATAGTTAATCCATGTATATATATACATAGAAAGGAAGGATCCTATTAAAAGGAAACTAATTTGCAAAAATATGAGAAGAAAAATATATATTACATAAATCATTAATTAAGAAAGATAAATAAAAAATAATTTTAGAAATTAGGATAATTATCATTTTAAATTAAATAAATCCTTAAAAACCTTGTTATATCTTTTTAGGTTTATTCATTTATTTATTTTAATTAAATTCAAAATCTATTATTTATCAAGTTCTATATAAAGTTTTTCAATTACATATTTTAAAAATAAAATGAATACACAATTTTAATTAAATATCACATATGATATCCATAATTCATTATTTTTTTAACATCTTTTCCTCTAACTTTTTATTATATTTTTAGAATCACATGTGATAGCTTTGTTTATAATATGTTATAAGATAAATTGCATATTTGGTTCATGTGGTTTGCACTTTATTACAATATTGATCCCTATTTTGAAATAATTATGAAAAAGGTTCTTGTAGTTACATTATATTGCATGATTGGTCCCTGTGGTTTACATTATATTGCACTGTTAGTCCCTGTGGTTTACACTATATTGCACTATTGGTCCCGAACCCTATTGGCAAAATGGGGACCAACAATGCAACATAGAGTAAACCGTATGGACTTTTTTCATAATTATTTCAAAATAGGGACCAATAGTGCAATAAAGTGTAAACTATAGGGACCAAATATGTAATTTACCTTATGTTCTATTATGTATCAAATATAATACACTATGTGATTTTTTACGTATCACATATGATAATATATGTCTGAATATTAGTGACGTGTTATCACATGTAATAATATTTACAACAGAAAAAGATCTATCAATGTAAATACACATAATCACATGTGATTAAAAAAAATACTTATAGTTACGTATGTATCATTTAATTATGTATCACATGTGATATTTGACAAAATTATGATTTTTTTATTTAGAAGTGTATTTAAACAAAAAAAAAATTATGTATGTATATATATTTATATATAGGAAAGTTCAAATGTGAACCTACATTTCATGTGAACGTGAGGACCACTAAAATCATGTCACAAAACAATATTCACTCTAATATCATGCATTATTCAAAGAAAGAGAGGAAGGTTAAAAAAAAGTCTAAAGAAATCGGAAAACTACTATACAAAAAAAAAAGAATGAAAAAGTAGGAGTATGAATGTCAAATTGGTTAGAAAAATATGATTATGATTTTGGGTGATGTGTTTCATTTGAATCATAATCATATATTGTACTTTTCGTTTTAAAAAAAATAGAGGATTAGAGATTTTTTTAATCTCATCCATTGTATCAATCAATCTAATGGATTATGTGGTGTTTTTTCATTATATATATATATATATAAATTCAAATGAGAAGTATTAAAAAAATGTAAAGTCAAGACGTGATCTCTAGCTCTTTCATCAGGTCAACAATTGTGGCTTTGACCGTGTAATATTGGATAATTCCTTGTATGGGTTGCAGAAAATGGAAGAGTATAGTTTCGTAACTTTTACAGATAGACGACCAACAAGTTCATATATAAACTCACCATTTTGAACAATGTTACCATTTAACTATTTTTTGTGCTCAATATACTATTGAGCTCTTTGTAAGTGTTTACATAATACCATTATGTGCCGTTATAACCCGTTTTCCCGGTTTGATATATTACGTGGCAATTACTTAATGGTAAAATGTGATAAAACATAATAGTTCGTTACCCTTATAAGTCATTTAACACGCCATGTCATTGGCACGTCATTGCCACATGTGTTAAGTAATTGCGACGTTATACACCAAACCGGGAAAACGAGTTATAAGCGGTCATAATGGTATTATGTGAAACACTTACAAAAAGTTCAATGATATATTCAGCATAAAAATAGTTAAATGGTAATATTTGTTCAAAATGGTGACTTCGTTACCCATATAAGTCATTGACCCATTATAAGTTTTAGGGGTGGAAATGAGTCGAGACAACTAGCAAGCTACTCGAGATCGACTCGGTCAAAACTCGACTCGAATAAAATCGGTCAAAACTCGACTCACATAAAACTCAACTCGAGATACTAACGACTTGACTCGAACTACCTGATACTCGGCTCGACTCGGCTTAAGCCAAGACAACTCGTGAGCTACTCGAGATCGACTCGGTCAAAACTCGGTTAAAACTCGACTCGATCAAAACTCGACTCGAACTACCTGATACTCGGCTCGACTCGGCTCGTTTACACCTAAGTCTTGCAAAAATCCCAACTATTAAAAATCTCCAATCGAGCAACTATCGAAGTGTTAAGTTATCATATTTACAAGACGTTTTGGTCTTGGGTGTAAATTTTCAAATCGGTTGTTGGATTGTTTAAGAATCAATGTTATTTACACCGGAAATAATTATTGTAGTTATATCAAATTTTCCACACTATAAAAGATTGATTATTACAATAATTAGGCTTACGACTAGGGGTTGAAACATGGGTCAAAAAATCATACTATTTATAAGATATAAAACACCTTTGGTTGTTATATAATCATGTCTGAAATCATCTTAAGATCCATTACATATCTATTTTTAAATTCTAAAGAGGATTCGATGATGAACGAAATGATTGAAAGGTGGTCAAAAGAAAAACCAAAGTCTTGATCACTTTGTAATTATTCCATTAGAAACCATAATCAACGACTACTATTTACAAAGCATGCCTTCCACTTTAAAGCACGCCTTAGGATTCCACCGATAATTTTTTTATTCAAGTGATAGTTATTGATCTTGATCATCATTTAGTGCATCTTTAACATTTTTTTAAAAAAATAGGATTTAAAAGTTAAAATCTCTTAAAAAAATTTTATTTAACTTTAACGGTTATTTTATTTTAGAAATTTAAACTTTTATTATATTATTAAAATAGAGTTAAGTTCCGGTGAGACCAAGTCTTTTTGGTGAGACCGGTGAGACCAACATATTTTATTGAAACTTTACATCAAAACATTTGTGAAGGTAAAAAAATTGAACATTCATCGTTAAAACATACTAAAAACCACTATCGGGAAAAAAATTCCAAAAAAAGTTAAAAAACGAAACTTTCACAGCAGTTTTTTTTTTTGAAGGTTTGCATTATATATATGTAACCTTCACAGAACTTGAGCTGTGAAGGTTACGTTTTTTAGCTTGTTTTCGATATATTTTTGTGCATCGAAAGTGAATTTTAGGTCTGCGTATTCGTGTTTTATGTACATTCACGGTGTTTTTTTGTGAAGTTTCATACGTTAGGTATTGGTCTCACGCGGTCTCACGGTAACAGCTTGGTCTCACCTGATCCTAAGTCTATATAAATATTCTATAAATTTATCTTTAATGATTCAACCTCGTTGGTGAAAATGAATAAAAATCATTTTTTCTCTCCATACATCAAGTTTTAGAGAATTTTTTAAACTTGTAGATTTTTCAAGTCTTCTCTATTTTAGAGAACCATACAAAGAAGTTGGAGATGCTCTTAATTGATTATAACTTTTAAAACTTTTTATATTTAAATATGAATTCAATTTTGTTTGTGACTGTGAGGACGAATCTCAGCCACACATCTTCGGTTACGGTGAATGCGATCACGGAGGATCATAGGAGGGTGGAGATTATTAAAGGAGGGCACTCAGTCAAACCCGCATTTATTGATCGGATGAGTGGATGGGGCTCGTCCTCAGGTTCACAACCAAAATTGAGTTCACATTTGAATTTTCCTCTCTCTCTCTCTCTCTCTCTCTCTCTCTCTCTCTATATATATATATATATATAGGGGTGGGTTCAAATGTGAACCACTTTTTGGTTGTGAACGTGAGGACAACCGAGAGCGCGACACGTGGCGGATGACTAGGAGTCACGTCAAGTCCACGGCGGATGACTAGGCGCGATTCATGGGAGGGCATTGAATTAAAGAGGGGGACCACACTCAAAGCCGTCACGTGTCGCTCTCTCGGCTGTCCTCACGTTCACAACCAAAAAGTGGTTCACATTTGAACTTTCCTCTATATATATATATATATATTTAAACAACAAAAGAAGACAAAAGGAGAGCTACAACATAACCATCACCCTTCCCAAGCCAACCAGAGATTTATTAAAAACTTCCAACAAAGGAGAGATGGTTCATGGTTGACATCTCCCTGGTAGGGACGGGAACAACTTTAGAAGTTACCTGTTAGTCTGTTACCATAGACGACATTGGTTAAGGCTTCCCACTTCGATGATGAATCTATAACACTTTATATATATTGACATGAATATATTTTTCCTTTTATCTTTAGATAGCCTTTTGTTATGTGTTAGATTAAAAAAAAATATACAATTCAAAGTGAAGTAAAGAAGTCATCAATAATGTTGTGATAACTTATATTTCCATACAAAGGGGAAATTGGCACTCATCCCCGTTTTGACTCATACTCATTCTCTCTACTATTTAGCTTCTCATGCCCATGTAAGTCCGTTAAGTGGTGCGTTTTAACTCCTCTAGGTCTGTTTTAACTCTCCTAGTTCCCTTGTTTTACTTATTTTTTAATTTTTTATTGACCTAGGTCCCTTTTAAAGTGATTTTTTTGGTGTTAAGTGTTGGATCCTTTAAAACTTCCCTCTTAATGAACTTACATGGTAGACAGAATGGGTAGGAAGCAAAATATGGGTTTGAGGCTTTGGGCATGAGTGCCAATTTCTCTATACAAAGTATGTTGGGTGTCCAACGAAATAGTATCTGAACTTATTAGATACGTAGAGTTTTATAGACCATCAAAATTGATTTGAAAATTTTAAGGTTTTTTTATTTGGTTTATTTTAAGAGTTTTATAACTTCCGTAGTGTATTAAAATCACTACCAATGATAACGAGCCTGACATCATTAATTAAAAGTGAGATTTATGAAAGCCAATTAGTTTACTTATGTAAGCTAAGGTTGTTATAACTTGTGCCTAAAAAAAATGAAATTTGTGAATTATATATAAATAGCTTATTAACATTTTGGAAATTTGTCCATCAGTCGGCCACTGAACCTGTTTAATAACCGTACTTGGATTATACGTACATATTCATACAAGCAAGGTGTGGTACAAATAAAAACTTTAATCTTTTGTAGCAATCATAGGCTTAAGCAAGTCTAGTTGCCTATTTTCAATGTGTTTTTTTTACCAAGAAAGGTTTTGTATTTTAAATTTTACAGAGGCTAATTGTTTCCCTACTTTTCTCGTACACATTAACAATACAGACAATATTTTAGACAACTTTTTAGGTTTCTAATGCATGAATAGACCTGATACATTCATAAAGATGTAAATAACAACCCCTAAATTTTAGTAGAGATTTTTGAAATTAAATATTCTTGAATCATCCCTTCCCCTCCAAAAAGTTGTATTAATTTGTTTCTCACTCTTAAATAGTATTTTATAGAGATATAAAAGATTGTACTATAAAAATATTAATCAGATTTAGAAATGGATACGCTACAAAAAAAGTAAGTTTATAGGACGCTTAACATAGAAAAATGTTTTAATAGAATATTTTATAGGACACTAGTTTATAGTACCAAACAAGAAAACGTCATATCTAAAAATGTTGTAAGTTTATAGAATGTTTTTGAAGTGTTCTAACATAGTTTTTAGGCATTTTCAAAATAAAGTGTCGTATTAGTTAATTTTATAGGACGATCTTGAGAACTGTCCTATAAACACATCATTTTAGAGGACGCTTGTGATTATAGTGCAGATTTTCAAATAGTGTCCAATAAAATAGTTTATAGGACATTTTATTTAAAAAATATTCTAAAAAACGTTTTGTGATGCCAAAAAGCATCCTATAAAACTTTGTAACACTTTTAGATATGACGTTTTTGTGTTTGGTTTTATAAACTAACGTCTTATAAAGTATTTTATTAGGATGCTTTTTAATTTAGGCATCATATAAAATCAATTTTGTTATAGTCATATTAAAAGAAATTTAATGATTCAATTTGATATCCATTAGGGGTGAGCAAAAAAACCGATCCCCGAAAACCCGACCGACCCGAAAAAAACCCTGAAAATCCGACCCCGAAATCCCCGAAAACCGAAATCGCCAGGGTTGATCGGGGTCGGGTAGGGTGCGAAAATTCTTCCCCCAATCCCCTAAAAACCTGTCCGAAACCCAAATTTTTAATTTTTTTAAATATTTTTTGTATACTTAAATGTTGGTATTTGACTATTTGGTTTAACTTTTAGTTTAAATGTCTTTTTGGCACTATAAGAGACTAGTAGTTTAGTAATTCTGTTATTTTTGGTTTGCATATTTTTTTTAACTTTGAAATTGAAATAGGTAAAAAAGTAAAAAAAAAAAAATCGGGTGCCTTGAAAACCCGCCCTGAAATCCCCGAAACCCGAAAAATCCGACCCCCCGAAAATCGGGTATCGGGGCCTCCATTTCCCTCCCGAACCCGAAATCCTCGAAACCCAAAAAACCCGTCCGATGATCACCCCTAATATCCATTTCATTGCCCCCACATTAAATATGCAGCAAGTACATAAATTTAGGCAACTAAGACCTAGAGTATAAAAAACTTAAAATTGGATAACTCATTCAAATCAAAATGGTTTCGAGTTATTTAATCAGGTTACAGGTTAAACAATCCGGTTAGCCAAATAAGATAAATTTCGATTTCTATTATATATTTTCACCAATCAGTTAACCAAATAGCAAAACATACTATTATTTATTTTATATAATTTTCATCTTGATGAATTAGTGTGAACATATATTAAACTATAAGAACAAGAGATTGAGATATATTTAACGAAATCACCAACTTACGTTATTATTGTAGTATAATCACAATACTTTATGTTAACAATATATTGGAATAAGACCATCCGTAGTGCCATTTAGTTCCACACGGGCTCTGGGTGTGGGTGCGGGCTCAAGCAGGCTTGGTGGGATGCGCTATGTAGCAATTGAGCTCGGGTGCGGGCTCGAGGGGTTGGGTTTGGGAGCCCGAGTAGCCCGCTCCTCTCTCTCTCTCTCTCACTCTCACTCTCCTTCTTTATCTCTTTTTTTATTGGGTATTCAACCTTGTGGGTAGTGGTATTCTTATTTCGGACTTATTATAGTTTGTGGATAAAGCTGATGTGACATTTATGTAGCAGCTTGAGTATTGTGGACTTATAAGTTGCACTACCGAGAACATAACGAGTGTCAAACATAAGAGTGGAGGGTCCGTTAAAACGGAGTACGCCACTAAGGAAGGGGGACCAAAGCATGTAAAAGTAAAAAAACAAAATTTTACCTACAAACTTTTAAGTTTTGTTGATCATTTTAGTGGGGACCTTTCCCCCCACCTGTAACAATTAATGTACATTCGTCCCTATGCTAGTAAGTAGTACTTCTTTATATCTTATTAAGATTTTTATCCTATCGTGTCCTAAAACTAATATTCTCACTTGACAAAAAGTGTTTATTTGTTTCCAGTTTTATTTTACTTATGAGATAAAAATCATTTCTTTTTCAATTAGTAAAAGTAAAACTATCATTAAGTTAATTAAAAAAATGTAATAATTTTACATTACATCACAATGAAAATAACCTTGTGATGATTCCTATTTTGAAAAACAAACTTTGAAAACTATCATTCTAATGTTTGATGTAAACATTTCATTTATTTTAAGGTTTTCATTATCTAATCACCTAATAATGTTGATATGGAAAATGGAAATATCCATTGAATTCCCACGTCATTTAAAAAAACAACTCAAGCGAAAGAGGTAAGAAATTAAAACTTAGTAGGCCAGACATGAGTATTATTTGTTCATCTTCTTCTTCCTCCATCATTACCCACTTCCCAACCTGGCAACCTGTACACCAGAGGCTTCACCATTGCTCTGGCCATCGACTACATACCCCATTACTCCAACCACGTTTTTTTCTCAACCCTCCAGTGTTGTCCCAACCCTCCACCCACTAACAACCACCACAAAACTCTATTATTCTCTCTTGAATTCCATCACGCCGATGACCTAAACGTGCCATGTTGGCCCAACTTACGACATCATATCATCTGCAAGATCCGTCAGTCCTCATTATTTAGGCATTCACCAAAAGACTTTGGTCAAAATTTGTTGACTCCTTCTCTGGCCTCGTCCTAACCCAGGGTCAGAAACCGGTCAACGACAAAGATGTAGGCAATAAATGGATCTTAGGAATGACTAAAACTAATTTGATTCTAGCACCTAGGACTCGATTCTACATTTTGGGAAATGACCACTAAAATCTACAACATCTACAACCATAACTATCATATTTGAAACCTAATTCAACCTTCTTCCAACCATATGATAAAATTCAAAATCTTGCAACAAGTCTTCGACAGTTTGAGTATGTCCTTTTCATAATTCCTCAAGACGTGGCACCTTCTAGAAACAAATAACTTAGGGCCAAACACAAATATTATGCATCTTCTTCTCCCTCCATCATTATCTACTTCCCTAACAATACACTAGAGGCTTCATAATGGCTCTAGCTTTTGACTACCTATCCCACTCCTCCGATCACCTTCTTCCTCAACCTCCAATGCCATCTCAACCCTCCACCCACCGAAAACCACAACACACCTCTTTCATCCTCTCTTAAACTCCATCACCCTAATGACTTAACGTGCCCTCTAGTCTCTGCCAAAAATGCTATATCGTATGCAGAAATTATGCATACGACATCTTAAACCATAATTACGATAACTGTTGTACCTAAATCTTGATTTAATCTACTTCCAACCTAATGATTAAGGTAGAAATTATGCAACAAGTGTTTGACGGTTTGATTTAGTGACCTTTCATAATTTCCTAAGTTGTAGCACCTTGTAGAAATAACTGTCCTTCCAGAAGATTTAGGCATGGGGTGTCACCTTCTTGAGATTGATCGTATATTAGATAACCTATATGCAACAAGGGTTTGACGGTTTGATTTAGTGACCTTTCATAAACCCTAAACATTAACCTTTTAAAAATCATGGCTTAGCTATGCAAATCAGATAATTTGTTTGATTATTAAACTAATTAAGTGAACATGAGATAAACAAGATAAAGGAGAAGGAATGTAATACGAAGTAACTAAACGTAAAACTAAGCAAAATAAATGACAAATATAACTAAAAGAAGTTAACGTCAACCTCAGATTTTAGTAATTGTGAAATTCGTTATGCAAAACTACTTCACCTTCCGTTAAAAAAAAACTACTTCACCTTTCTTTCAAGGAGAAAAGGCTTTTCTATCCGAAGATACATATTTACTTCCACAATACGTATACGTTAGGAAGAAACATTAAGATTTAAAAAAATATTATATACCACAAATTAATGTCCCCAACTATTTACATGTGATTTTGTAATGAGCGAAGTTTTTCTTGTTTTTTTTAAATAGTTAGCGTTGTCGTTTGAACTTTTTTTTTTCTCTCTGTGTATATATTATATAAATACCAAAACGTCCTTTGAATTAAGTGAGTAAATAAAATCTTTTTGATTTTCTTAGACCCAGGAAATGCAAAAATGTAAACCACACTCTTTATCTTTGTATTTATATTAATTTTGGGATAGGCAGGTGAGAGTAGTGTGAAATCCTTGAGATTACACTTTTACACATGAAACTTTACAGCGAAACATTATGAAAGTTACGTTTACAATGTTTTACTACGAAGTTTCAAGTGTAAAGATATGGCTTCACGGTTTCCTGAAAATAGTTTGATCTCACATCTCATGTCTTTTAGAATAAAATAGGAAAAAAGTGTGAGCAACCAAGTTAACTCAAAAAGATTATATGCTTATCGGGAGAGTTTCTTCCTTAGTTATCTGGTAAGATTTTCGAGTCTTTCATGCTCACAAGGTAAATGATACTCGATAAATGTTTATCTATATAGTAAATATTTGAAAAACAACTTATACAATTAAAAAGAGGAAAAATGCAAGCTATGACCAGATCGATCAACCAATAAGATATGGGTTTGCTCCCGAATAAACATTTGTTTGAATCCTAAATATTTATTTGATTGGTGAGGCAACATTTGTTTGAATCCTAAATATTTATTTGATTGGTGAGGCGTGATTAGGCTGTTTTACCAAATATTTACCGGGTAAGCGTTTATCGATAGGAGTCATCATTCTGATTTAACTTATGGAGTAATTAACATTTCCGTCCATCAAAATAAATCGATGGTAAGCTTTTTATAACCCGGTAGATGCTTATCAATAAAAGTCATTACAGTCACTTACCAGATAGTACTTTAGATCTTTTCTTTCTTTCTATTGGGTAAGATTTTTAACCTTGTTATTTTCACTCAACAACATAATTAAACCGGTGAACGTTTACAAAAGTAAATGTTTAAATTGCATAAAAGCTGCAAAAGCTTACTTACAATCCTAAAATCTAGCTATCTGAAACTTAAAAGTTAAAAAAGATGCAAATGTTTGAAACAAATGGAAACAGTAGCATCTAACATACAAACAAATAGTTTGATGGACAAATAACTTATACAAAAGTTGTGTCAGCCAAGCTCACTAGAATGATTGGTAGGTTATAAATTGATGGTAAGTGTTTATAATTCGATAAACACTTATCAATAAAAGTAATTACACTCATTTACCAGATAAGAGTTTAGATTTGTATCTTTTTTCTTAGTGTACTGGGTAAGATTTTTAACCTTGTTATTTTCACTCAACAACATAATTACACTCACTTAGCGAATAAGACTCTAGATCTTTATCTTTCCTTCTGTTAGGTAAGATTTTCAACCTTGTTAACGTAATTAAACTCGTAAACGTTTACCAAGGCAAATGTTCAATAAACTGGCTAAAAGCTGCAAAAACTTACTTACAGTCCTAAAATCTAGCTATTTGAAACTTAAAAAAGTTAAAAAAAATCCAAAAGTTTGAAACAAATGGAAATAGTAGTACTATCTAACATACAAACAAATAGTTTTTAGTGTTGAATAATTTATAAAAAATTATTGTGTCAGCCATGCCCACTGGAATGACTGGATCCACACTCTGCTGAATTAATACTTTAATGGAATCTCTCTCTCTCTCTCTTACTCTCTCTCTCCCTAAAAAAAGAGAGATCTCGAGGAGAAGCTTTTACCGTAATCATCAATTAATAAACATACAAAATCACCATTGATCAATAAGCACGTTTTCCAGGAATTAAATCAAAACAAACAAAATTGTCCATTTCAATTATATTTGATTGAATCTGTAAAGATAATAAAAATCTATCTATGATATAAATATGTAATTATATAATACTGTACATGTTATTGATGGTTTCTCTTCCTCCTCGGAGACGGAAAATTGTTCGAATGATCGATTAATTAGCTAGGAATCTCCGTAATCACGCCAACAGACGAGCATGCTTACGCATCTTCGCATGATGTAGAATCTGGCTCTTTGTTCTTTCACCAGCCCAGCACATTTTCTAGTGAAAGAACATCTAGACGAAGAAGTGCCGCTTCGTTTTTTCGACATCCTCCGGTGGCTATCGTCTCGGCAGCTGAAATGCGGTGGCGCATCGACGACGGCTGTGCTACGAGCTGCCATGGATTCCGGCGGCCGTGGAAATGTTACTTTGGTTATGAAAAATGTGGGGGAGTTGAACTTGAAGGCTTGGTACTACTTAGGATTAGTATATATAATGCAAAGGGAAAGGGGTGGGGTGGGGTGGGGTAAGAATCAAATCATTTTTATTAGAATGCCTAAAAAGATATTCAAAATTTGTGATAATAAATAATTATTGTGTTTGTTTTTAAAAATATGATGATCGTGAAATATATAGAAATATACTTATGGTAAAAGAATATATAAATTACATTTTCGTTTGTGGTTTGTTAATGGCTAATTCTTAAAGGGTAGATACCATAAACGTGTCATGTCGTGTTAAGTTTATGTCGGGTTTAAAGTTAAACGGGTTAAGAGTGCTTTATGACCCTATATAACCCCGTAACCAGACTCGTTTAATAAACGTGCTAGAAATCCCGACCCGTTTAATAAACAAGTTGTCCCGTTTAACCCATTTTGCATTTATGAAATTAAAAAAATAAAAAATCGGATATATACAAAAATTTACGAATCCAAATTTTATAATTCAAACTTATAAGTTCGAATTAAATCCGTTAACATTAAAAATCCAAGACAAAAAAATCAGAAAACTCTTAGAGATACAGTTGTTAATATGTTGACTGATGTTAAACGATTTAGATTTTTGAGTTTCGGAGTTTTAATTATTTTTGGACAACTAATTTATCTATCCAAACTGCATAAAAGAAAAAACGTAAATTAGTAAAAAAGTAAAAATAAAACTTTATATATATATATATATACACACACATATGTATAAACGGATTAGTTAGGTCATTTTCGAGCTGACCTTAATTGTATAATTTTCGTTTCGTGCCGTGTCAACCTGTTTACTTAAACGGATTGAAATTTGTTATCCAAACTCATTTATTTATTGTCGGGTTAGCGTGTCATGTTAGTTTTTGACAAATCTACTAAAGGGATCAAAACAATAAAAAAAAAAACTATAAACAACGGGATGGAAACAATAATAAGTAAATCCATGCCTTCTACGGTCTTCTTGAATTGGTTTTTGCCACGTTCACCCAATAAGGTAAGTGGCATTCGATAAAAAGTTTACTAAACGACCCCTTCACTATTAGAAGTAAAACACATGCACTTTGAATCTTTATGTATATATATATTGAAGTAAAATCCACAATGAATGAGATTGTATTCTAAGGAATTAGTTTTCTTTATTTTTTAATTGTTGTTGACTTTTGTATATCTCAATTGATAGAATGATGAAAGATTGACTATAAATGAGTAGGTTGAGGATCCTTTATAGCAATTCATGACTATTTTGGTCGAACATTCTTTTAGCAAAACTAATTTAAAAAAGTAACCAGATACAATGTTAACCCAGATTCAACAAGAACAAGATAAAGATGACGGAATCATATGAAAAATCAATATGCAACTTGTTTTATTAAAGAGCTATCAAAGGAATTACAAGCACACATACAAATTCTATCAGTCGACTCTCATAGTTCTAACTAATCCAAGACCCTTTTTATATAGGTGTCTAAATACAATAAGTCAACGGGGATTGCTATTCGGACCCCCTCACTCACACAATAATACTGGGACCCACCACTGGGTCCCACATAGGCACACACACCACCAGGGGGTGGGGATAGAATTCACCTAAGTCAACAAGCCCAAAACAAAGCTCAAGCCCAATTACACGTAAAATCAAATTAATTACTTTATAAAACTTTTAAGCATTAGGACATTTTAGTCGTACGTAACATAAAATTAGAAAATCTTTATAAGATTAAGTATTCTAATATCTTGAAGTATTGTGTGTTTTTGTTATCCCACACTAATGGAAAATTTTAGTTTTTAGATGGGACGAGGGTTTTTGGCCCCCGCGTTGCGGAGGAGATGGAAGGTTATAAAAATATAACGAAATAAATCAATAATGAAATGTAACATAAACCGATAGGATAAATAAAACGCATGTGGCGATTCATTATTAACCAAAAAAAGAATTTTTTTTGAAAAAATATAAAATTGAAATCCGGTTAATGTAGTTTTTGTTGTGTTCAATGAGTTAACTATATCATAATACCAATTAAAATTAGGATTATTATTTTTTAACTCTAAAAAGCCTACACCAAAAAAATTCACCTATTCTTTTAGGAAACATATATGTATTACATACTTTGACTTCTTTTGTGGAGCATACAACATAAGATCTAACACATCTAGATAAGTTTGAAATTTTATCAAACATGTGATGAACAGTACTAAAAAGAACTTAAGATTGATAATGAACAACTTTCATGTACTAATATATATATATATATATATTATATGAAAGTTCGGCTGGAAACTCAAATTTGATTACGAACGTGAAGACAGCTGGGAATGCGTCACGTGACATAATTCACTATGAATAATCATGTATTATTCAGAGTAAATAACACAACATTAGCATTATTCACTCTGAATAACAAATGATTATTCAGAGTGAATATGACACGTGGTGCACTCTCAGTTGTTCTCACGTTTATAATGAAAAATGAATTTTCATTTGAATCTGACCCTATATATATATATATATATATATATGCATCTCCAATAGCTTCTCAAAATAGAGAAAATGAAGAAAAGCGGAGATCTTAGCCTAAATTGTGCTCCAACAGCTTTCTCAAAACATTCTCCAAAATAGAGAAAGTATGATAAAGAAAGGGTTCTCTCTAAATATGAAGATAACCCCAATAATGAGTACCATGAAAGAGAACCAATACGAAAATTTGAAAATAAGAATTTGGAAAAAAATTGGAATTTAATGGGTAAGTGAAATTTTTTATTATTATAATTAATTTTGATTTGTGTATAAAAAAAACAGTTAGAGATTGATGTTTTTTTAGAGATTGATGTTGTGTATAAAAGTTTTCTACATACAAAAATTTTATGAGCGTGATATATAATTTTTATATAAATATGAATAAAAACATATTAAATTTATAGGTAGACAAAGTACATCATGTATATATTTTTAAAAGCTATATGTGTCAATGTATATAAAGACAATGTCTTTGTATATAATATAAATATAAATATATATAGCAAAAGCTTTGTGCGTGTATATATAAAGTCAATTCCATTATTTATTTTTTTAAGGGAAAAAAATCTAGACACCGTAGCTTAGGAATACCGGAAAACATTTGCTAAATGTTAGGAGTTTTAATGTATGTATAAAAAGGAGAAGATTCCTTTGAAAATAAAAGGTTAAAGAAGAGAATGTTCTTCTAAAACCTTTCCACCATAGTAGTTTTTACAAGCCAATTCACTTTTTACTTGTAAGAGTCTTCCATCGAAGATGCTTTTAGGTAGCTAAAAGCTTACATTCATTTTTCAGAACTTAACAAATTTATATTAAAGAGTGAATTATACTCGTGGTCCATATGATTTGCTCAAATTTTAGATTTGATCTCTCACATGTACCAATTGTCCTAACTTTTAAATTGCCTAACATTAAAGGTCCCTCTAGTTAACACCAATAATTAACAATTGTTAGAAGGGTTAAATAATTATATAGGAAAACTGCAAGGACCGGAAGTATAATTCACTCTAACTTTAACTATGATTTACATATTTTATTTAAAAATTATTTATTAAAAATGTTGTAAATCAAAAGAATTGATTATTATATGTGAATACTTCTCTCAATCCTCTTCTTGTTTGATTTCTTGTACCTCACAATATCGAATTATATGCATGATTTTTACTGGAAATGTTGCATATTTTACGATTTGTAGTAAAAAATATTAAACTCTAAAACATTATATACATCAATACATTATAATCCCCTTTTAAATAATCAAAATATTTATCGAACATAAAAAGTTAAGCCGTGTGTGTCGTGTGCTTGGCACACCGGTACCAGGCCCTCGGCTTGCACTCGACGGGTTCCAAAACCCGAGCCAAACCAATCCCTCTTTCTCTCTCCTATCTCCCTTCTCTCTCTCTCTCTATCTCTCTCTCTCTCTCTCTCTCTCTCTCTCTCTCTCTCTCTCCCTCTCTTATATATATAAATTAAAATTAAAAAAATTAGGATAAATATTGGGTTAGCTAGGGTAATGGTATTCCGTTTTAAAGTAAATAGGATAGAAAAGATAAAAACCGAATTGGCATTACAATTGGTACTCATGATCTAATAAGATAAGCGTTCAGGAATTCGAAGTAATAGAACGGAATTTGAAATAAAAACACAAGAGTGAAAGGACGGTCCTTTTACTGTATAAATAAGTGATGCAATGTCAGGCTAGTATAATTGTACTCGTATTGTTTTTTGCTATAGACAATTGATAAAATTATTATCTGGATAGATATATTTCAATTTATATTTATTCAATGATGACATAACTTTATTGTAGTTTTTCTACCTCATGGATCCCCTTTCAATGCAAGCAAACTTTTATAAGTTACTTCTTCTGAATTATACATCGTTATGGTATGAACGTCTCACATTTTTAGTAATTTAATTTGGATAGGTAGAAATGGTACTATTTCATAAATAATCAAGTACACTGGTTAAATTGTTATAAATCAAAACTAGATATTCATCCAAACATAAAAATTAAAACTAAAATTAAAATTAAAACGACTTGTCTATAAAGCTAGTGACATATCATCAATAGATATATGCAACTATTGTCAAATATAGCAACGTAGAGTTGATACTACATTTGTTTTTTTAAAGGTTTATCTAGGCTTTGTTTATACTACATCCTTGTTCATTTTGAAAATTAAGAAACGGCCGTCTGAGACTAAGTTTGGCCGCATAATGCTGACGTCTGAACTTGTACCTAGGTTGATGGGATATTCGACCATATTTCCTAGGGCTTTTGCCCATACGCCACCATCCTTGTGGTTGAGACTACATTAGTTGATTCTCGATTATTTAATAATCCCTCATAGGGACGGTTAATTTGGTTGATTTTTCATTAAGTCTTGTATGGATTATTAGAATTGTTGTTTACTTGTGCTGAATAAACTATCTAAACGATAAAAATGATCATTTTACCCTTTTATTTATATTGGGTTCTAAAAATGCCAAAACAATCAAGAACATTAGGTACATAAATAATTGAAGAAGAAGAAGGCCAAATTATATTGTATTGTTGCATCAAACCAAAAGAATCAATTGAAGAATATTAGACCACAAATGAGTGAAGAAGAAAAGGACCAAATCATGTTGTATTGTTACATCAAACCAAATGAAACGATCAAAGAACATCAAACCAAATAACAATCTACTAAAATACCAAACACTAGATTTCACAAATGAGTACCATCGTCTTCATCTTGAGAATATTTACACCAATTAGAGTGGATGAACATAACCATAAACATTTGAAAGAAAACTCAACCATTACCAAGCAAATCATTTGCTATTGACCGGAAAAGTGATTTGATCATAAACCAGAGATCGATATCTATTTGCCTTTCAAACCCAGGGGATCAATTGCAAGAAATAGGATGGTGAGGCTGATGGCGAAGGGTAGGGAGAAGGAGGAAAGGCGGCGAACCGACGGCAGAGAGGGATGGGGTCTTTCACGATTGAGAGGATTGGAATGAAAAAAAATTTCAATAAACAAAGGGGTAGGATTGAGAAACATTATGTATGTCTGCATAAGTGCCCCTTTTGAAAATTAGCCGATAAGCTCACTAGACATCAAGTCATTTCCAAACATCACTAGATAACTTAGCGAATAAGGTAAAGGGCTTATTAAGCCCATTAAGTTGATTCTAAACAGTCCCTTAGATAATAACTTGGTCTGTCCCCATCATTAATAATTTGCGAAAATTATAAGATAATACACTTCTGATTACTTACATAGACCTAATGTAAAATATAAAGTAGAGAAATTATGGATTTGATCCCTGTGGTACACTGGTTTTTACGAAAGTCGTCCTCAATTTTCATTTATTATTGTTTTTTATAGCAATCACCACCATTAATCTTCTAACAAAATATAATACTTTATCGACCAATCAGCAAAATTAGATGGTTGAAATAAGTCATGGCATTAATGTAATTTATTGATCACCAATAAGTAAGTTCATGTCTACATGTTCGTAAAAAAATGAATACATGTTCACACAAGTATTCGTGTTTTTATGTTGGTCTAAATTTGAATACATGTTCATACAATGTGAATTCATGTTTAATTGATGAAACCCAGTTTAAACATGTTCAAACATGTTCAATCATTCTTTTTTTTTTGAACGGCAAAAAAGAGAGCACAAGGAAGGAGCTTCGGCATGGCCATCACCCCCTCCAAGTACTCGACCTTTGAGACTGTTCTCTCTTCTGTATTCAATCATTCTATAAAGAAATAAAAAATGATGATTCATGTTCATTCAATTTCAAAAACACAGTTCGTACATGTTCATTCAATATTGTTGAATAACTCAGAAATCGTATTTCAATTCAATATTATGTATTAAAAAAAAAAAATATTACATTCTCACCCTTAGTATATATCAGTATAATGTAAAATCAATTAAAAGTATATCCTATTTAAAATAAATTATGTTAAAAATTATAATATTTTTATCAAATATATATATATATATATATATATATATATATATATAGGCAGGTTCATACAAGAACCAACCCATTTGCAAGAACAAAAGAACCCATTCAGTGATGAAACCCACATGAATCATATATGATTTTTTAATATGTGGGACGCACATGGACCAACATCATATGTGATTGTGGTTGATTTCTTTGTTCCTACAAAACACATTAGTTCTTGTTTGAAACTATATATATATATATATAGGGGTGGGTTCAAATGTGAACCACTTTTTGGTTGTGAACGTGAGGACAACCGAGAGCGCGACACGTGGCGGATGACTAGGCGCCACGTGAGATCACGGCGGATGACTAGGCGCGA
The DNA here is from genome assembly GCA_030169165.1 of Centaurea solstitialis. Classification (NCBI taxonomy): domain Eukaryota; kingdom Viridiplantae; phylum Streptophyta; class Magnoliopsida; order Asterales; family Asteraceae; genus Centaurea; species Centaurea solstitialis. The sequence continues at coordinate 71,309,073 of CM058045.1, read as the reverse complement.
TTCATGGGAGGGCATTGAATTAAAGAGGGGGACCACACTCAAAGCCGCTACGTGTCGCACTCTCGGTTGTCCTCACGTTCACAACCAAAAAATGGTTCACATTTGAACTTTCCTCTATATATATATATATATATATGTATATATATAGAGGGAAAAGAGAAGGTATGACTGTTATGTACCTAAGTTTGGGTATAATACCCATCAAAATTACGTAGTTTTGATTAGAACCTAATAAAAAATAAAAAAATTATATCTCCTTTTTCCATTCAGCAAGATTGACTCCAATCGACAACCATCCAAAATCGATCTTCAACAGTCGATTGTTATTCAAAAATCTATTTTTAGCAATCAAATGGGTGTAAAGTTGATTGTTGTTCAAAATCGATTGCCATTCAAATCAATTTCCATCAAAATTGATTTCTTTAATCATGGCTTTTACACCCCTTCCACCTTACTCTGCTGGTAGTGCTATCCTTCTTCCATCATTGTCATTGGTGCTACCATGGTTGAAGAAAGTATTGAAGATTGGCAAAGACAACAGGTATGATTATGCTTATAATTGTCATTTAGTGTTATTTATATTTATCTTAAAAAAATCAATGAAAGGGTAATTTTGTCATTTTCCAGCATTCTATTCCACTTCTTAAGCAAACCAAATAGACAGATTTTAATTCTTTTGAAATATTTCATTTCATTTTCTGTCAACCAAATACTTTGTCAAATATGATAACATTTCATTCCAATTTGTTTAACATATTACATTTCTTCAGAAATCATTTTGCGAACCAAACGTCCCCTTAAAAAAGATTCAAGGAGTGTCTAGAAAAGATCATGAAGAGATAAGCATATTAAAAAAGGCTCCATGTAGTTCTAGTCTTTGTTAAGCGAGACGCTTTCTTGTAAATATCTAGATAGGTTCTCTAGTTTTCTAGTACCAGAAGCATAAAGTTCTTCCAATTATCTTAGTATTATTGTTTGTTCATTTTTGCTCAGTATTATTATAGTTTGGCCGACTTAGTTTGAGAATTAAAGTTGCACGCGAGCTTATGAACACAACTCTATGACATAGTGTTGTTTTTTCATAGCTCAAGAGAAAATTATTTAATGTGATCTCAAGATTATTAGTAGTTTTAACCCCAATGGGGCAGCCTACCGGTTAAGGCTTGGTGTTGGGAAAAAACCCACCCAAGTTCGAATCTGAGGGTGAGCAACCAGGGGCCACTGAGTATTAATCTCAGGGGAGCATGCTTTAGCTCTCGATAAAAATTACAAGGATGTAGTCTGAGAATACCCAGGTGAACCTTATAAAAAAAAGATTATTAGTAGTTTCGTGAATGGGTCTCTATTTTAGAACTTTTATGATCATCATCTCATGATCAGTTTCCACAATGCTCTTAGTTATTTTTTCGTCACTCAATAACTTTGCAATTGCATTATATTAGTTTCTTGTGTAATTCAAGATATATTCGTCATCGATTAAATTATGATAACCAAAACTTTCAATTAAAATTTGAAGTTTTTTAGTACAACCCTTTTTTAATACCTACGATATAATTGGAGCCACTACTAAAAAGAAGGTATTATCGACGGCTGAAACAGTCAGAATCCATCTTTACCGACTGTTTTCCGACGAAACGATCGTCGCTAAAAACCTGGTCGAAAAATTACCTACGGTTTTCCTACGATTTTTATCATCTATTTCATTTACCGACTGCTTTCTTACGAATTTTACCGACTGTTTCATTTACCAACTGCTTTCCGACGGGTTACCGACGATTTTCAGACCGTTTTTTTCGACGGTTTTCCGACGACTTGTTAAAAAATAAAATAATATAAAATAGTCGATAAACCATCAAAAAACCGTCAAAATTTTTCAATAGCTTTGAACAGTCGTTAATGGCTGTCGATACTATCGAATTTTTTAGCAGTCACCTTGTCGGTAAAAATGAATTGAATTCACCATCCAACTATTTGTCTGAATAATTAAAAGTTACTGTGTCTCAATCAATAAATTTTGACGGTCATCAAAAGACCAAGAGTTTTATGTATGTACACTTTACCCAATTGGGGCCCACCCTATTATTTCACTCTCTCGTGTCACACAAAGTGAAATGAAAAGTCCATGGTACTAATTTGTCTTACCTAAACATTATATTCTTTTTTGGCATTTTATATTAGATCGATTTTCACTTGCCAATTCAACTTTGTTGTAGTGTTTTGGTTTTAAACATTTTTCAAAGTAACTAATAAGCAAACCAAATAAGGTTCCTTTATATTAATTTTAATTTATTCGATTATCATATATAAAACAATTAAGGTTTTATTTTACCATATACTAGTAACTTACTCGTGCGATGCTACAATGTACATCTTGATTTAGAGCCGATAACCTATAATATATGTCAATCATGTTTCAATTTTGTCTCTTTTTTGTCTCTTTTTTGTCTATCTTGATGCTAGTTGTATACCCTTAAAATATAGTTGACTGTAAAATTTGAATAGATGTAAGCAATAATACCTAATACAAATAGATTTTTACAAAATAAAACACATGTGGATCTATTTTACATTTTTATGTAGAAGGCGAGAAAGAATAAAAAGCAAATTAGTGTTAAGGCTGTGGAAAACAGGTTTTCTTATGTGAAAATGAGTGGTAGCTAATGTTGTTATGGATCTTCCTCTTGGTGTCCATCGTTACCTTAAAAGAATGTTAATTTTTTGTTAAGCCAATAACAGGAAAATAAAAAATAATGATGTTTACGAGGACGTGTACTTATATAGATATAATTTGTACATTTCTTTAAGATTTTTCAAGTTATTTTCGATGAAGGATCTTTTATAATATAGGACTATTTAAGACCTTTTATAATATATATACAGTATACATTTGTATCCATTTATGATACTTTATAATATTATTAAATCCCAAAATATTTAATCATGAGATATTTTTGAAAGTATTGACAAGAACATTATAATGGTATAATTTGTAATGAAAAGAGAAACAAAATTTGTTGATATATGTTAGTTAATCTATAATTATATTCTTAATATGATAAAGGTGAAAAAGTAAAACAGAGAACATAAAGGACGCAAAGAAAATTAATTCTTAGGTATTCATGATATATGGTTAAATCCCAAAATAGTTAATATTAAACTCATTTTGAAAGTACTAACAAGACGATTATAATTGTATAATTTATAAAAAAAAAAAAAAAACTTATTTTTAATGCGTTTTAGTTTATATATGATTATTTATGTTAATTGAATTACACCGGTGGTCCTCGTGATTTGTTCAAATTTTGGATTTGCTCCATAAAACAAACTATCTATACTTGTCATCCCAAACTTTCCATTTTCATAACACCTGACCCGTGGTCCCTCCATTTAACACCGTTAAAAACTTCCGCTGGATGAATGCAGCGTATACCCCTCACAAGAGGGTAAACCTGTTATTTTACTTCTTATCTTCCTCCTACCTCATTCTTCAACATATTATTCATCACCCACCACCACAACCCACCATTGCTAACTGCCATTAACCATTGTCACAATGATGGAATGCCTAAAACCATGTTAGAGTCCACAATTTGAAACTTCCCACAATTCTTTTCTTTCCAAAATCAGAATTCCACATTGCAAATTGTGGAACTGTTTTGCTTCAGTAATCGAGCAACATTAAACACTAGCAAGATATATGCATCATTTTGAAAAAGAATTTGGCAAAGTGCATAATTCAATTTATCCGCTTGTTTCGAGATGTTTGGTTTTATGAAATATTGATTGGAGTTTTCAAGTTCCAAATTTGAAATGAATTGTTGTTATCTCGATTCCTAGCACTATATCGAAGTTCTGAAATGTAAATTCATCACATTAATATTTAAGTACATAATCAAAATGTGAAATCGACCTACTTGAAGGTTAAAGAAACTTGTTGGCTAGTGTGGGTGTAATTTCTTTTCTTTTTGTTAAATTAACTTTATACTAAAGAGAACTGTTGTTTACCTAAATTTGAAGATGCAATGCATGGTTCAAGGAATTATAGAACACATGTAAACTATACTGGGGTGGTACTTGAAATATATGGTATGGTTTTTTTCCTATTTTGTGAACTTATCTTTCATTGTAAACACGATAGCGTCACGTGTCATATTCAGTCTGAATAATCATGTATTATTCAGAACATTCAATATTATTCAAACTGAATAAAAATGCATTCAGTTAAAAACTTCCGCTGGATGAATGTGCAGGTCTCTATTTTAACAAAGTGTGTAACTGGTTAAAAACTGAATAAAAATGCATTCAGTTAAAAACTTATGTTGGATCAAAGTGTGTAACTGCAATTCAACAAGGTGGACACTTCTGTTTCAGTGGCACATGGTTGAAGACAGAGACCTCATATCTAGAGGGAATGAAGGTGTGTGGATTCTGTTTTGGTGGCATAAGGATGAGGACGACGACCTCATATTCATGTATTCTCGGAAGAATAAGAAGAAGAAGAGGAAGAAGAAGAAGAAGAAACAACTGGTCTCAATGGACGACAGTGGAGTTTGCTCATTTTTGTTTCATTGGCACAAGGTTGAATATGATGGCCACATATGCATCGATTCCTGGAATTGGAAGAGAAACGACATTGGTCGCAATGGACAATGGTGGTGGAGTTTGTTGGAAGAAGAAGCAATGACACATGGTTATTTTAAGGTTTATGTGACAATGGCAAGTGGTTTATAATATATTATAATTCAATTAATTTGGAAGAAAATGACATATTTGTCTTTATATGCAATGCACATGACGTTACTTAAGGATAGTCAAGTTAATGAGGTTAAGTAGAGGGACCATGGGTATTCTGAATATAAAGTAAGTTACTGGATTATCAATACGAATAATTTGTTTTATGAGTCAAATGATGCAAGGCGTGTTTAACTCTTTTATGAATGGTAGTTTTCTCCAAAAGGTTAATGTTGGCGAGGAAACCCTAACCCTGTGGTCCTTTGGACCCAACTGACCCCCACCTGATCAGCCCCTTGGCAAATTACATCATGTCTCAGTTCTTAGCACAATGGAGTGGACCGACCTCGAACCCTGGCCAATTTTTCCAAAAGCCCTCCATTGAGTAAGTCAACCGAGCGTTTACGGATTGTTTAGCAAAATTAACAACTTATTATCTAAGTGATTGTTTGAATCAATACACATAAAATAACTTATTGGTAAGCTATGTATAGTAGTTTATAATGATCTTTTTGCTAATTATTCTGATTATAATCCTGATAATTATTAATTATCATTAATGAAAAATAAATGTTGATTATTTGTTATAAATTAATTAATTTGTCATTAAATATCAATTATCAATAATATAAATAATAACTTATAGAATTTTTTGAAAGAAATAACTTGTCTCCTTGCCCGCGTGATCTTTCGTTGCCGTTCAAAAAAAAAAAAAATACTAACTAATTTTAATTATACATTATAATTAACAACTATTATTAATTATTTATAAATGTTATTAATCGTTGTTAATTATATCAATTATTTTTCAGTTACTAATCAATATATTTAGTTATTAAAGAAAATATAATAATTATAAAAATGTTGTTTTATGTAAGTTATCAACAAGTCTATTTAAGTTTAAAATATTATAATATAAAATTTTAATTTATTACCTATTGCAAATATAAAAATCCTACAAAATACCAAAGGAGTGTTAACCTAGTGGTAAGGCTTGGGCACTACATAGTGGTGAACCCGAGTTCGAGCCCTGGGGGACGCATTCTGGAGGTACGGGGGCTTCGACCCCAGGCTGCATGCTTTAGCAGTCGGGCTTCGGCCAAAAAAATTCCGAGGATTAGTCTGGGCCCAATGTGGTCTGGGATACCTCTTCAAAAAAAAATATCCTACAAAATAGTAGAGATCGTTTCTAATCTATATATAACATTGACATTCTCATTATATATATAGAGTCACCTTATTTTGAAAACTCATTAATTTGTGGAAACTTTGGAAACTCATATAAACCATTGATTAGAAGGATCAATGGACAAGATTAATTCCAAAATCCAAAATTATAACCACCAACTCCTATAATTAAGCATCACAAAAATAAAATAAATAAAATTACCAAAAATAAACAAAAAAATGCATTCTGATTGGTGGAAAACATGGTTTCCAAAGTTTTCACAAATTAATGAGTTTTCAAAATAAGGTGACTATATATATATATATATATGGGTCAAGTTATTTTGTAAACCAGTTTTTGGTTGTAAACCGTGTAAACTCATGGTTGCACAGCTTAAATCAACGAAATTTCTTCATGGAGTTGTTTAATACGATGAAAATGTTTCATATACTAAATTTTTTTACGAAATTGTTTCACATTTCGGTGTTTTTTATTCACACGAACGTTTTTCTTATTTATATGAAACTTTTTTCATTTCTACGTAAAATACACCGAAATGTGAAACAGTTTCGTCAAAAATTTTAGTATATGAAACATTTTCATCGTATTAAACAACTCCATGAAGAAATTTCGTTGATTTAAGCTGTGCAACCATGAGTTTACACGGTTTACAACCAAAAACTGGTTTACAAAATAACTTCCCTCATATATATATATATATATATATATATATATATATATATGAACCAATGCAGTCTCTGTAAAAATATATGTGAATGAATCTTTTATCCTCAAACTTTTGCATTGGAATCTATAAGCTTTCAATGCATTTAACCCTTTGTGTTTCATGCATTTGATATGGGTGCTGCTATCGATGTGACGTAGCAACGAGTACAAAATATTTAAATTGCACTCCCACTCTAATCTAAGGGACCATTTACTCATGAAAAGCCGATGATATATGATTAAAGGCGTAATTCCTCAATCTAGGATGACGAAAGGATATATATGTAGAATGCTAGAATTATCACATGTCTTGTGATAGTATTTTTGATTCTTCAAGCAAACATTGATTATGTATACCTTCGGCAATAGAAGTTTGCTCTTCTCTAGCTAGATCATTGAGATGAGAGATTAAAACGTAATCACATTGATAAAAATAATATACTTTTTAAAAGAGTTATACACACATACTTTTTTTGTACTGATCGTTATTGTTATTTCTTCTACACACATCAAACTTAACATCTTTGTTTTACATTCTCAATATTTTGGTTTAACTCGAAAGAAGTTATGGATATAACATAGTAAAAGCTATATATTAATTAGAGTTTGAAAAACAACCAAAACCAAATAAACTAGTTGATTATGTTTACTTATTATGTTAAATTATTTTAAAAAGAGAGCATTTAATTCTAGTTGATTATTTTTACTATCTAGTTAGGGTTTCCAAAAGAGAAATAATGTTTTGAACATGTTTAATTATTTGTATATAATATATGATTGCAAATAGTTATATTTTGTATTTTATTTAAACATATATTAAAAAATGAGAGAATTTCTTAGATGTCCTTTCAAAACTCCTAAATTACTTCTATATTTTTCAAACTTTTAAAAAATTCTCTTGTATATCCAAATTTATATTTTAATGTTTACTATATCTTTTAAATATAAATAATTATTATCATGAAATTCAGTTACTTATAGACTTACTATATTACCCTTCACTATTTAATTCGAAATTTAAAACATTTAAATATATATATATATATATATAGAGAGAGAGAGAGAGTCACCTTATTTTGCAAACTCATTAATTTGTGCAAACTTTGAAAACTCATATAAACCATTGATTAGAAGGATCAATGGACAAGATTAATTGCAAAATTCAAAATTATAACTAGCAACTCCTATAATTAAGCATCACAAAAATAAAATAAATAAAATTACCAAAAATAAACAAGAAAATGGATTATGATAGGTGGAAAACATGGTTTCCAAAGTTTGCACAAATTAATGAGTTTGCAAAATAAGGTGACTCTAAACGAAATAAAACATATCAAAATTAATAACAAATTAGATTTAATATAATCAACATCATCACTTACAACTGAAAACCTAATTAGATTCACTCTTTGTCTTTTATTTTCGAGTTTAAATTGGTTTCATTGTGGTGGGTTTCAGATCGATGGTTTTTTGATGGTTCAAACAATTTCCGTTTTCGAATTTTGATTGATATTTGAGTTTTAGAATCTGTGTTGATTTGTGGTTCTAGATTTGGAATTCTTAATTTATGATTAGAGGTTTATTCATATAATAATGAAGATGAATATTTAAAAAAAAAAATTAGATAATATAAGAATAATATAAATAATAGAATTTGATGATAATGATTATTGATATTTAAATGATTTATTTACTACTAAAATAGAGACAAACACATAAATAATAGTTTAAAATTTATGAAAAAATATAAAGATAATTTAAAATTTTGATATACATAGTAATAATTTATAAGTTTTATAAGGACACAAAAGAAATTCTTCCTAGAAAAATCTATTTTGTTTTCATAAAACATTGTATTAATTTTTTATTTTTCATTTGATATAAAATCTAGTTGAAGATGTATAGTACCGTTATTCCAAAAACATTTTGGCCGTTTTGCCATCGCATTTATATCGGATCAAGACAGAACCGCCGCAAGCTTTGCCGGACCGTCCATCCACTTGGGTATCTTCCCCGTTAATATGGATATTTAATTCATATTAACTAATCACAACGTATACAAATTAACGATGGTTTGAAACCCATATTTGCAAACTTGGTATCATTATTATTACTACTACTATAGTATGGGGACCTTCCATTGCACGAATAAAGAAGGTAATTTGTTAAAAAAATCTTAAAATAGTTAGTATAAATATATGTCGGTTGTTAAATATAATCATTAATTAATAAATCGTATTATATATAGAGTCAGGTTTAAATATATGTCTTGGGTGTTAAATATAATCATCAATACTCATGTGTGTGTGTGTTTATATCTATAGAGTCGGGTTTAAAGTAGAATGTTATCTATTTAAAAGAACATGCAAACCAACAAGATCATATATGATTCATGAATTGCTAATTGACGAAAATAATGAAGTTTTTTGTTTCTTTTTAGAAAATCGGACGGTATTCCTGCCAATGTTATCAAGATATAAGCAAATGTACACATAATGCGATAACTTATAACATGTATAAAATGTGTATAAAGAAACTTGGTCATATAATATGAAAATATATTAACCGATGATTATTACGTACAAATACCAAGGTTCTAAATAGTGTGAGGCGTGATGTACTACTAAGAAATTGTGTATTACCGTCTGTTTATGTTTTATTTTACTTTTTATTTAGTCGTCGGAAAATCGTCTGTAAAACGTCGGTAAATGAAACAGTCGGAATATAGCCGGTAAAATTCGTCGGAAAAACCGCTGATAACTTTTACAGACCAGCCTTTTAGCGACGCTCGTATCATCTGAATACTCTTTTTTAGTAGTGACGTAGTGGCAAGGCAAAGCCTCAAGCCTTGAAAGCCATGACATTCTCAAAGCGTGACTTATGGCAACAAATCTTTATATCATATATAATATTATATCATAAATATAAGTTTTTCTACTATTACTTTGTCAATCAATCATAACAAACGGTTTAAATTAAGTTATATATTAAAAACTAATAAAAAAGATCATTGTGAATTCTAGTATGATCCAAGTTGGAAAGGCACTAGGTGCAACTAGAGTACATGTTTTGTGAGTACAAAAGTGTTGGACGAGATCCACCATCCAGATCACTTAATAGATCGTTGTCAATAAGTCAATCCTGATATAGTAATACAATCTTATTCCAGACATGAAATGTGCATTGCTATCTAATGCATAAAAAATGTTTTGCTTAGATGTATAATACCTTTAACCAAACAATCATAAGGGGTGTATTGGGTATAATTTGAATTTTATATAATATGAAATATTCTCCTCTGGAGATAGAGATATTTTTGGGGCTACATGACCATTGACAAAGTTATTTACTTGAACTAATAGCACTTGCCTAATCAAGAAACATAATTTGAACCACAAAGAATGAGATAGATCTATATATTGTTTAAGTTCAAAACAGAATATCATGAAACAAAAGGATGATGAATGATCTACCATATCATTGATTGGATCAATCAAATTTGTTCAAGAAAATCACATTTACATACGTTTTGGAGCAGTGACGTGCGGCTAGATGCTTACTACTGTTTGTATTATTATTTAATATGCAAGTGAGAGAACGTAAGTTATTATATGCCCATGGTAAAAGATAACGTGTGTGTTCATGTAGAGGAAATCTACATTGATTTTTAAGGTGCTTCGTCAGAACCCACGACAAATCTGAAAAAGTAAATTCTCTAAACACTTTATGGTTTGTTTCGATTTATTTTAAAATGTCATTGGATCCGACAAGGAGTTTTAAATAATAAAAAAACTTTTAATTTAAATGTAACCTAAATTATTTTCCACGGGCTCTTCTTATAAGTTCAAATTTATAACTAATAAAAATTATTATCATGGTTTTAAGGTAGTTCAAAGGTTATTTGTCCAGCATGTTACTGTAAAAAATATAGGACGTGAAAAGTGTCATCGTATTAATTTATTGTGTGACACCATATATATTTTAAAAATACAATAAAGACATAAATTTCCCTTGGTAGAGTTGGTTAGTTCCTTCTTTTCAAAGATGAGATGTATGGTTCAAATCTTGTTGGTTGTTTTTCTAGTTTTTAATATCATATTTATTATGTTTCCAAAAAAATTGTAATTAAAAAGATTCTTTTATCAGAAAATCAAGGAACCAACCACTAAAGCAATATTCCCTTTTGAGATACTATACATGTTTCTTATAGTCAAATGATGTTATCTTTTGAAAAAATTCTGGATCCACCCTGGTGGTAAGAGAAAGATAGATGTATCTAAGGCTGTGTTTGCAAGCATAAGCTAGCTTATAAGCTAGTCCATCCAAACATGTATCAGGAAGGTAGCTTATAAGCTAGCTTTTTGAAACGCTACTTTGAGTAGCTTATGAGGAGCTTATTGTAGTTTTTTCCAATTATACCCTTATTAATATTAATTATTAAATTCAAATATACCCTTTTTGGTCATTTTACATACTCATAAGCTAGTTTTTGCCAAACATAATTTGTTCATAAGCTAGCTTATCAGCTACTAGCAAGCTTATCAATCAACAGCTAGTTTATCAGCTACCAGCTAGCTTATAAGCTACGTTTGCCAAATATAGCCTAATTCTAGAGCTACCATAAGGTCATTACAAGGCATTAGAAAAAGAAAAAAAAAATAGTCAAATAGTAGAGACTCACTAGATTTTCACTACCATTTTGCATAGTCAATATTGTCGGATGATTTTATATGTGGTGAACACATGCGTAATTATGAAAGCATTATAGATATGACATCTCAAATTAGTTCAAAATGACTAACGTTAATGTTGCATAAAACTATAAACTCATTGGACCCTAGACTTATCCGGTACTTTTTTAAAGAGTAAAGATTATGCAAACAAACCACTATCACGTTCGAAGGGAAAAGAGAAGATGAAGACATGAGAATGATTGACTAGAGATTGAGGACCATGATACAATGTCATATTGTATTAATGTTTTTTGCTAAGGTACCTCTTGTCTTTTTTTCAAAAAGGGGAGGTAGTGTGGGAAGAAATGACAAAACATATTGGAACATTAATTTATAATGATTTTGCTATGTCTGATTCTATTTTCAAATATTAAAAGTAATTAAACTCTGAATCTCTGAATTTATATATGAGAAGGGTTCAAACGTCGTTTGAACCCTTCTATTTATGGAATGTGAGAACATTTGTCGAGCTTTATATATAATCATCTTCTATAAGAGTTTGGTTCAAATGTGAAACCAATTTTGGTTGTGAACATGAGGACCAATAAAATCGCACTACGTGGCAATATTCACTCTAAATAATGCATTATATTCAGAGTGAATATTTTCAGGTGACACAGTTTTAGTGGTCCTTATGTTCACAATAAAAAATGAGTTTTCATGTGAACTTTTCTCTCTTCTATAACATGGGTTTGGTTAAGGCTTTAAGCTCTATCGATTTTGACTACGAATCCTTCCCAACTTAGGAATATTACCTAATTCTTTTATCTTTTTATCATCTTCTTCTTTCTAATAGTTTTTTACGGGGTTACCACGGTATTTATGACAAGTTATCACGGTGTTTATTGTGGGGTTATCACCGTGTTTATTACGGGGTTATCACCGTGTTTATGACAGGGTTATCATGGTGTTTATCACAGGATTATCAAGTTTGAATTTCTTATAAAATATAAAATAATATAAAGTTTATGAAAAATAGATAATTACGTTGCTGCTCTATTGAATTTTTTGTATTTATTACAATTAAATGGGCGCTCACAACCATTCTCGCGTTTTCACAAATAGGAAAGGTTTTCGTTTGAACCCTTCACTATATATAATATATAGGGTATATATCTTTAGAAGAAAGTTCAAATGTGAACTTATCTTTCATTGTGAACGTGAGAACCACTAAAATCGTGTCACGTGGCGATATTCACTTTGAATATCATGCATTATTCAGAGTGAATAAAGCATAGGCGTATTTATTTACTCTGAATAATGCATGATATTCAAATTGAATATCACCACATGGTGCGATTTTAGTGGTCCTCACGTTCACAACCTAAATTGAGTTCATATTTGAACCTAACCCCATATCTTTATATATAAGGAGAATTTGTTGAACTTTTTCCAGCTTTCCATCTTTTCAAATTTCAAGAATATAATATTATATAAATTATTATATAATAGGTTTTAATATTTTAAGTTTAAGATTACATTTTATACCTTTGTAATTATAATTAGTTAAGTAAATTACTTTCAATTTCTTATATTTTTCATTTTTCACTTTACGCATTTATCATATTAACATAAATAATGTATATAAACTAAAATGTATGTAACACCCATTTTCACCTTTCCTTTATACCTTGGTTTAGGCAGTTAATTAAATAGTTGTCATATTTTAGGAGTTGGAGGACTGAAATGTATTTTATGGAAGTGCAAGGGAGGGGATGGAGTATTTAGAAAGGGAAACCCTCAGATTCCATCATTTGGCAGTTTTCAGAGAGCGTATAGAGGGAGATAGCGACTGAGGAGGGAGAAGAGAGCAAAGGAGTCGAATTAGAGGCTGTGATCAAGCATTTGGGGCGGTGATCGTGCTAATTGCACTTAAGATAAGGGTTCTATGCTAGTCCTTTTGTTAATTGTGGTTTTTAATGTAGTCTATAGATGGTTAGGGTCGAACGTTAAATTGGTGATCATTAGATCATCAATTAGCATGTGTATGGTTGAATTGATCGTACGTAATCGTTGGGTATCGACCCGAGATGTTGTATAATCATGGAATTGGTTGATTTTGGACGAATTGGAGGTTTGGAGTGGAAAACCCAGGGCAGAAGTCGCAACCCGAGGCTTGGGTGTGATTTCTGGGAGTCCGCGGGTAAGCCGCGGGTAGTGACCGCGGCCTGACCCGCCGTTTTGGCTGTTTCAGTTTTTGGGTTTTTCGAAACGGGCTCGTTTGGGGTTCTTTTGCTTGTGGACCCCTAAGGGCTTATGTAACTTGATGTTATGTGAAGTCTTGTGGAAATTGGTCGAGGTTAGCTTGGCCATTTCACGTTAGGGAGTCGGGTTTGGGTTAAGGACCCGTTTTGGGCATTGTTTGATGTGTAAGTGTTTGTGTTATGGTTAGGTCGTGCGAGCTGATTGTGGTACTTGTTAGAAGAGCTTAACTACTTGTCTTATCAGGTGAGTACCTCACTTAACTCTTATTGTTATGTGTGCATGGTTATGTTTGCGTGTGTGATTATGTGATGTGTTCCTTCGGGGACGTTGGGAAGGTACCTATGGTGGTAGTGATACCCCTAGGGAATTTGGAGAGGCCTGGTACCAGTGTCATTTATCCTTCTTGATGGTATTGAACCGTAAGGAAGGTTGGAGATTGCATGTTTATAATTGCTATGCGATGTGATTGTGTTGCATGATGGTAAGCGGTTAATTGTGTGTGCTCACTAAGCTTTATGCTTACTCCGTTGTTGTTTATTCTTTTAGTGCCAAGTACTTCCCGAAAGGGAAAAGAGAAGGCTACCATATGAGGCTTCGAGGTGGCAGTTCAGTCAGGATGGGTTGGATGAAGTGTTATGCTAAGACGTCAAACTCTTTTGTGTTTGAAAACTAAACTTCTATTGTATTTCGTAAGCTTTTATATTTAAGTTGTGGGTTGAATTATGGATTTAAGTTCAGACTTGTTGGTTTTGGGATGTAATTTGGACAGGCTTCCGCTTTTAATGTGAATCTTGGTTACTTTCTAGTAAAATGAGTGTTTTTAAATTTGGGATGTTACAATGTATATTAAGATTTCCATTTTTTTCAACAAATTATATCATTATAAAACCATAAGGCTTGTGGCGTAGTGGTAAGGCCTGTAGAGGATGTGGATGGTATCTCATTCACCCATATTCGAATCCCTTCGTGCGCATCTTGTGGTCAGGCTTAGTCTCAGACGACCGAGTTTTCAATTTCAAATTGCCAATGATGTAGTCTGGGCGAAGTCTAAATGAACCTTATCCAAAAAAAATATATATTATTATAACCGTTCTTATAGTATCTTCAAAATGAGTCTAATATTGAATCCTTTTGGGTTTGTTTTTATTATAAAATAACAAAACTACATTCAAATTAATTTATTTTATCTTTTTTTACATTTTCATTTTTCATTTTACACTTTTATCTATTATTTATATCTATATCTAAATTTATACAATCTTATAAGTCTAAAGGGGGAGGGGGGGGGGGGGTTTCGTTTGCCAGAATCCACCGGAATCTGGTAGAATTGGAATGCTCAATTTCATTGACCAAATTCCTTCATGTTGTTTGGTTGCCTAAGAGATAAAATGCAAGTTCATTGACCAAATTCCTTCGTACAGTTTGGTTTGCTGGCCCCCCACCTCCGGCCACCACCACCGCCACTACAAAAATAACACTGAATATCACTTTAAAATAAATTACACTGAATGTAGTGCTATTCAATTTGAATAATACATGAGTATTCAAATTGAATATGCGACATGGCTTACTCTCGGTTGTCCTCACGTTCACAATGAAAGATAAGCTCACATTTAAACGTGACCATATATATAATTTTTGATGGAAACCTAGTATTTGAAATATTTTGGAATTTATTTTGTTACATGCATATATATCTCAAAAAGTGGAACAGAATCTCACATAAAAACATGATTTATAGATATAAAACCCTTTAATATGTGATATTTGTAATTTGTTGATACATAGATAACAGAAATACAATCACTGATGGAGTATATTAACTCACAAGTTACTATAAGCATATGGGATTCGAGTAAACACAAAGTAACTTTGCCTTTAAATGCACAAAACACAACCACCACTTCTTAACGTGCCCTTCTCTATATAACCATTTTTTTCTATTAAACCGAGGAGCCACACTCCCAAATGCATTATGACGTTTAGTACGATCGATGGTATAAAAATTCAAAATAATTAAGGAAAATAATTTTTTAAATTTTTTAATAAATAGCGTAAATATCAAAAAGAACGAAAGAATATTAATTAATTCACATATCGAATCCAATATTGATTGGGTAATTAAACTCGTGGATTCATATCAAATCCAATTTTGTAATTTAATTACGTTTAAAGTAATTTGCATAATTCTTGTCACCTACAAAAATTCCTAACCTATCGTTTCATAGAGTTATAGGCAAAATATGTTCATTGACAATTAATGATTAATGTTTAAGTAAAAACCAACACTATAAATAAGTATCCTAATAAAATATGTTATAAAGTTTATAAAACTAAACAAAAAGATGTTCTATTTAAAAGTGTTATAATAAATTTATAGGATGTTTTTTAGCGTCATAAATTTCTGCAAGAAATAGTGGAAATAGGGGCGACATAATTAGGGGCCACATCTCACTGGGCGCGCCTTTTAGTGGAAATTGAGGCGACACCATTAGGGGCTACATAGGCATTAGGGCGACACCTCCTCTTGTCTTCCCAAATGTAGAGATATTTCGATCATTAACGCCCCAAAATGACAACGGTTTGGAGAACAGTGGGAATGAGAGGGACAAGGAGAACGATGATAACAATGATGACGAGTAGTTTATGTTTTATAATTTTATTTAGTGTTAATGGACGTATTTGTGTAACAAACAACAATTAAACTAACTGTTCAGGATTTTGTAATCTTTTGTGGATTTTATATATTATGCAGGTTATTTATAATTTTTGGATAGTATTGTTACATCTGGATTCTATTAAAATGATCATCTATATATTTTTTTTTAAGTATTATAAAAAAAAAGAGAGTAATAATAGCGACATCAATTAATAACAACGACATAGAGTAATAGTGGCGACAGGAAATACGAGCAACACAAATAGGGTTAGAATTGGACAACAACGACAAGGCAATAGAGGCAACGCAATAGCCTAAAAGTAATAGGGATGGCCAAGTAAGTCACGTGTATAATCACATGTGATTTTGTATTAACGGTAAAAAAACAAGTCTACGTGCGAGTTTGGTCCTGTTTTCATACTCCTAGACAAAGTCGCATGAATCACATGTGACTTTGTACGTGATGATAGTGTAAAATCACAACACATCATTGAGAGCGAATATATATACAAAAGTTCAAATGAAAACTCATTTTTCATTGTGAACGTGAGGATAGCCGAAAGTGTGTCACTGGCATATTCACTCTGAATAATCGTTTATTATTCAGAGTGAACAACACATCATTCGGTGTTATTCACTCTGAATAACACATTATTATTCAGAGTGAATATGTCACATGGCGCACTCTCGATTATTCTCATATTTACAATGAAAAATGAGTTTTCATTTGGAGCTGACCATAAGTAGATTGTATAAACCAGTATGTATCGATTATTCACATTCAAATATCTTATTTCACACATGTTTTATTAGAAAAACAAATAACCCATAACCGAATTATATATATATATATATATATATATTGATAATTTAAAATTGCTATATTATTTGTATGTAAGGCTTGAATCCATCCAAACATTTGCATGTTTTCCTAAATTAAAATTACATCCATTGCATTACATGTTATGGACGTAGGAAGCATGAATCAGTATACATGGTCATGTCTCATGTTTGTTTTTCATCCCCTTCCATTGAACCAAATAAAACCCTTTATTAACATGTGTATATTATATTAACTTCACTTCTATGTTTTAAATGGTTATGAAGTTATTTAAAAATATTTGAGCTTGAACATGATGTTAACAATTAAATTTATGAAATAGCGAAACAAATATTTCAATGATGTTTCTTTTAAAAAAAGTATTTCACTAATGTTTTATGAAATTTTAAAACACTATAGAGATCAACTCAGAATCATATAAAGTAATATTACTCATAGAAATCAACATAATCTCTAGCATTGGTCGTCACATAACAAAATATTATTTGATATGATGCTAGAATTAGATGGATGTTAGTTCAATATAATTAAAATGGATGGATAAGGAGTGTAAAAAGAATTGGAATATAAAGCTTTGGGAAAGGAACACAAAATCAACAAAATCAATAAAATCAATATGTTCTATGTTCAAGAGACCAAGGAAAGAAGGGCTTTCTGAAAGTATATGGTTAGTGCTTTGTGGTGGAATAGTTGTTGTCACCATAGCTAGGTGGAACCTATAGGTAGGGTAGGGGGTTTATGCACTATTTGGAATCCGACGTATATCTAGTTGTGGAGGAGGTGATTAGCGATCTACGATCGTAACTTTTGTTCCTTTAAAGGCAAATGGGAATCGGTAAATGCATAATGCGGTATCATAAACATCTACACATCGTAGGAAGCAAGTCTCAAAGTCGAGCTTTGGCACCAAATTATTGAGCTAACCAACAGTGACGCTCGCATGATCTAGATTGTCTGTGGTGACTTTAATGAAGTTCAAGATAGAGACGAAAGAAAGGGACCCGCCTTCGATGTTAGAGGCGTGCATCTTTTTAATGATCTTATCGCCTCTAGTGGCTTGATTGATCTGAAGGTTAGAGGTGGGAAGTTTACTTAGATGTGCTCGGATGGATCCAAGCTCGGTAAACTTGATAGGTTTTTTACTTCGTTGAAAATTTTCGACCATTGGCCGAACGCGGGAGTGACAGCCTTGGCTAGAGTTTTTATTTTGACTATTTCCGATCTTGTTAGACTCGATGAGGCCCAAATTTATTCCGACATTGTTACATGGGATGTTCATATGAACTTAATTCTTATAATAGTCTATTATTACAAATCGACATTTTTTACATCTTAAAATGCAACTTTGTTTACCTTGTATACATGTTAGCAATTTTATTAAATCTTCATGCACAAACTCTTTGATGATATTTGAACTTTTAACAAACTGGATGATTAGGATCTACTAGTAACTTGAGTATCGTTGGACGGCTGGGCCGATGACCTATTTCGTAAATTAAATGATGAACTTAAATATATTTACTGGTGCCTTTTGTTTTTTAAGTGGTCAAAAGTCTAAACTCTGATATTACATCTAAAATTTAAGAGGTGGGTGATGTACCTCTTAAAATTTCAAATGATGATAAGGTGGTTTTAGCCTTTTACTTAAAAATAAAACAAACAGTCTCAACTTTATAAACCTCGAAATATTCAGATTTAAGAGATATTATAAGCGATAATTTTTTAAAAACCACCAGCCCCTAAGTGTTATTTGTTTTTCTAAATTTCAAATTAGTTAACATTAAATATTTGTTTGTTTTTGAGATATAGAAATGAAGAACTATGTTTGAAATTTGAACGATTATTCACTCAAATAGTTTGAAAATGAACTAAAAAAGGGTGTGAACACAAATATTTATCCATTTTAACAATCAAATGTTATATTACTCATGTTGTTAGAAAGTAGAGTTAAATAAATCAGCTAACTCTCTAATAATCTGTTTCAAAAGAAAACTAATAATAAATAAAAAGTTTCTTTTAGCTCATGACTTTATTAGAGTCAAACCCTTACCTTCAAGTGGCATTTCTTGTGTAAATATTAATTCGTTCTCACATGTTATCTCTTCTTGACCTTCATCATTTGCTTATATCTCTCCTTATGTAAATGGACAACTTGCCCCTTCACCATGTTCAACAATCCATTTTATGTTTTCGGTTCGATGTACACACCACAAACATAGCATCGAGAGAAAGTGATCCCTAACTTTAATATGACGAATTGAAGGACAATGATCACATTTTTATAGAACACAAATTTAAAGTCTTCCATTATGTCGCGATGACTTTTTCTGGAAGTTACTGTCTTATCCAACTTGTAATATATCAATCATTTGATTTGTTTCATAGCTAGCTACATACTTTGAATCGTTAATTAATGATCAATATTCTTGTCCGAATTTTGACCTACAATATGTTTTCTATATATTTTAGAATACGATGTAGTGTACCCTCGTCCTATCCCTTGTTGGCTTAAAGTGGTGCAATTTTAAGGTTCCATGCACTCGACACAAAAGCAACAATAAAGCTTGAATATTATGAATAATTGAATATGCAATGCGCCAATTTGTATGGGAGAAATGTATTCAGTATTCATGAACCAACAAGAAGAAAAGAGTGCATAATGTTAACAAACACATGAACAACATAAAATGTTTTGTTCAAAAACATTAAACTCTAAAGCTACCAATGACATATCTAAATGTCACCATTTGTATAAACCAAGCCTTTGGAACAAGCAAAATCTTCCATCTTCTATGACAAGACTGGTGAATGTGTTGGATCTTAATTGTGACTTCTCGTTTTGACGTAGATTGAGAGTGAGATATATGATCATGACCTATTGATAAGACTTAAGTTGTTGGTTTTATCAATAACTTTTACCTTAAGGTTAAGTTGATTTAGATGTTATTGAATTAATCAATTACTTTGGGATGTTTCAAATTATATTATAGCCCATCCAGTGGGATGGTGGACCAAATCTCGTTGAAAACTTTGAATCTTTGGGGTATTCGTAACAACTTAGGTGAATTTCTTGTCATCAATGAATAAAGAAGATGTTGGGTATGTGAGACACAATGCCAACATCTTAACCAAGGAGTTTTCGACAACTCATCTTACATATGTAGAGAGTGAAATTCATTAGCAATCTATAAATCTTAAAATTGTGGACTATCAGTATCTTTTACCAATATTTTAAGGGAAAATCCAATATTGGTATAATACAATTAGGGTGTTTGTAAAGTACCACATAGGTTTTACAAAGACCTGCAAATATTGGTATAATACTACTCGGTAGTTTGTAAAGCATCGGGTAGTTTTACAAAATATATATATATATATACATTTAAAAACCAAAACATTAGTAAAAACTGTAAAAACTCATAGTTTTTTTGGCTTAAATCAACGAAAACTCTTCGTGAAATTGTTTAATATGATGCAAATGTTTCATATAACTCATTTTTTGATGAAATTGTTTCATATTTCGGTGTTTTTTATGTAAAATGAAAATGTTTCACACTTTTTTTATTCTTATGAAACCGTTTCAAATATTTTTGTTAATCCTATGAAAACTTGTCATTTTTACAAAAAAGAACACTAAAAAATAAATTATATGAAACATTTGCATCATATGAAACAACTCCACGAAGAGTTTTCATTGATTTAAGCTATGAAACCATGAGTTTTTACGGTTTTTACTAATATTTTGGTTTTTAAATGAACTTGACTCTATATATACAAGTATTGATTTGTATAATACTACCAGGTTGTTTGTGTAGCACTAGGAAGTTTATAGAAACATGCAACTATTGTTATAATATTATCCAAGTTGTATTTGAAGGATTTTATTTGCCTTTTTGTAGTAGTGAATAAATTTTACAATCTATATCATTTATATATATAAAAATAAGAACCTATAACAATGACATGGCACAATGAGAAGCCTTCATTCATATTTTTCTATTTTCTCCTATTTTTCATTTATTTTTTTACAAATGGTTGGAGTTGGTGAAAATATAGATGATTAGTGTAGTTTTGTTTGTCCCACATTGATAGGAAGATGAAACTTTGAAAAGTAAAGATGTGTATTTAAATGGTTGATTGATGTTGTTGAAAATGTGAAATGGTGTTGATTAATTCAAGCTAAACCCAAGTTTGATAGTTAATGTTTTAAGTAATGTTTTAATGGTTTTAGTCTCAAATATATAAAATAAACATGTAAATAATCAATGTATAAACCTCTTTTTTTAAGCTAACAATGATTATAAATATAAACTTTTTTAGATGATTAAAGATTAAGATATACATACCTTTTTTTTTTTAAGCTAACAATGCTTATAAATCAAAATTATGATTAAAGGGTTGATTTGTGTTGTTGGAGAAATGTGAAATGGTGTTAGCTAAATGTAGCTAAACTCAAATCTAATAATTAAGTAAATAGGTATTTTTTTTACAAAAGGGTTGGAATTGGTGAAAAGATAGAGGATTAATGTAGTTTTGTTTATCCCACATTGATAGAAAGATTAAACTTTGAAAAGTAAAGAGGTGTATTTAAAGGGTTGATTGGTGTTGTTGAAAATTGTGAATGGTGTTGGTTAATTCAAGCAAAACCCAAGTTTGATAGTTAATTATATATTATTCTTTTCGTTTAAAAAATTTAAGTAATGTTTTAATGATTTTAGTCTTAAATATATAAAATAAACATGTAAATAATCAACATATAAACCTATTTTTTAAACTAACAATGAGTATAAATATAAACTTTTTTAGATGATACTTTTTTTTGTAAGCTAACAATGCTTATAAACCAAAATTATAACTAAAGGGTTGATTGGTGTTGTTGGAGAAATGTGAAATGGTGTTAGCTAGATGTAGTTAAACTCAAGTCTAATAATTAAGTAAATAAGTAAACATATATGTCGTTAAAAAAAATCATTCCCTTTTAACTATGCCATGATGCGCATGGGGAGCTTATCTTTAGTTGTATTTCCTTTTATAACTGGATTTAATTCCAAAGATGTGATCTTAGAGCTCGCTTATACTAAGTATATCATTAATTGGAACTTTGCTTTCTGGTTGGGAAGTGTCTCTGTCCTTTTCACTTCTTATTACTCTTTTCGTTCACTTTTTCTAACATTTTTAGGACCAACTAATTCATTCGGACGAGACATCTTACGATGTCATGATGAGCCCATTCCTATGGCCGTTCCTTTAATACTTCTCGGCTCTCGGGAGTCTCTTTGTAGGATACTTGGCCAAAGTATGACCAGTTATCCCATAAGTAAGTATTGTGACGAAGTGGCTGTTGCTCACCCGACACGATTGTACGAGGTCACAATTTACCCAATAATATATAAACATTTTTAACAATACATGAATCATCAATATCAATCAATATATCTTTGTATATATAAGAGTGTGATGGAAGATTTTAAAATCTATAACCATGTTTAGAATCAAAACCAGTCAAATGGTAAAAACTTATAGCGCAATTTTTCAAATTTTTGTAATAAAACATAAAATTTGTCCCATATTGATATAAAATGCAAAAATAGAATTGAAGATGTGTACATAAGAGATTGATTAGTGCTTTTAAAAAACTTAAGGTTGGTTGGTGTTTGGAAAATTAATATTAAACTCAAGTTTGTTGATAAAGTTTTTTTTTTTCTTTTTCAATCAAACCAACCAAATGGTAAAAAGAAATACAGTGCAAAATTATAAAGATAACCACAGATCATGACTTGAGACGTGAGGTTTGAGTATTCCTCAAATTTTTAAAATGAGCTTAAGTTTTATCATCCCACATTGGTGGGAATATCATAGTTTAAAGAAAGATGATTGATATAAGAAAGAATGATGGATGGTTAGGAAATTTATAACCATGGTAAAAATCAAAACCAACCAAATGGTAAATAAGATGGTTTTAAATTAAAAGGGAAATCAATGATAATGAGTTGATAACATGATGTTTAAGCATTCTTTAAATCTTGAAATAAAGTTAGTTTCATCATCCCACATTGTTGTACAAATGATAGTTTGAAATAAGATGGTTAGTATATAAAATTGTGGTGCAAGGATTTGAAATCTATGACCATGGTTGGCTTAAAACCAACCAAATGGTAAAAAATAGTGTAAAAGTAAAACAGAAACCAATGTTGATGATTTGAACTATTAGATTTGAGTATTTCTCAAATCTTGAAGTATATGGTAGAGTATCATCCCACATTGGTGGCAATATGATAATTTGAAAGAAGATGATGAATATTAAAAGAGGGATTAATGACCCAAAATCTATAACCATGATTGATTGGGAAAATCACCCAACCAAATGGTAAAATTGTAGTGCACCATTAAAATACAACCTAATAATGATTGTTTGGGACCATAAGGTTTGAGTATTCCTCAAATCTTGAAATATTCATTATCAAAAATCGATGGTAAGTTGATATATTGGAAGAAGATGAAGGGGTATAAAAAAAATACAGATGAATGGTTATCTGTAAGGTTGTAACTAAAGCGAATCAAATATTGATATTATAGTACAAAAATAAAAGAGACATCAATGATGAAAACTTGGTTATTTTTAATATATATATATATATATATCAACTACAAACTATGAAATTTTTACAAAACCTACAACTCTACTCTTAACCATTAATTTTGTTTATATTTGAAATTTTTAGACGGTCATGAAATGTGGTTGAGAGCAAATTTTGTAACCGAATTAATCCACACTATTGATCATCTACATATATGGTTGATATTGGTTTCTAACGTTTGTAAGAATCTCATGCTCCGTAACGAATATGACCCATATATATTATTTGAGAAATTACGTTTTATTTTAAATCGGTTCAATAGTGTTTTCAAGAAAAATTAACATCACCGCGCAACGCGCGAGCCCGACACTAGTATATATAAAAGCAAATCCTAAAGGTTGCTTAGGTGGCACCATAAGAAACCTATATTCACTTCTAGGAATTTTCTCATAATTTTGAATTTTTTTAATTAAAAAAAACCTATCATTAAATGAGTTTAACCTTTCATTTTTCTTTATTATTTTACATAATATATATAACTTCAATGTCTTACAATTTTTAATATAACAAGTTAATAATTTTCCATCAACATTGATGGTTATTTATTTTTGCAATTAATATCATCTTTTCATTTTCTTACCTACTATTCATCTCCAAAGTATTTATACTACAACATAGATCATCCATTCACCATATTTTTTTCATGATGATTATCATGTTTATAGTAATTTTTTTTGTTTATTTCATCTCTATTTTTTTTCTTTTGTTTATTTCGAGATATGTGCTTTGTAGGAATTTTGTGCTTTGTAGGAATTTTGTTGGAGAAGCATCCATTCCCCTCTATAAATTTTCTCATAATTTTGAATTTTTTTAATTAAAAAAACCTATCATTAAATTAGTTTAACCTTTCATTTTTTATCATTTTACATAATATAAATACAAATACATATATAATTTCAGTGTCTTACAATTTTTAATACAATCAATTAATAATTTTCCATCACCATTGATGGTTATTTATGTTTGCAATCAACACCATCTTTTCATTTTCCCTACATACTCTTTATCTTCATACTATATATATACTACAAGTCTACAACTATGATAGATCATCCATTCACCATTTTTTTTTCATGATGATTATCATATTTATATCATTTTTTTGTTTATTTCGTCTCTATTCTTTTTCGTTTGTTTACTTCGTGAAACTAATCCATATATCAAATATGCATTTTGTAGGAATTTTGTTGGGGATTTTAAAGTCTCTTTATCTTGTTTAAATAAAGGTAAAAGGTATGCATCGCTCTCACCTTTTGTTAAGATTTTAAAGTAATTTTTTGTTTATTTCGTCTCTATTATTTTTTTTCTTTGGATTACTTTGAGAAAACTAATCCATATATCATATATCAATAATCATAGATGCATTTTGTAGGAACTATGTTGGGGATTTTAGAGCCTCTTTATTTAAGTAAGGCTTTTTTTTTTTATGTTTCTCATAATTTTTCAATGAAATCAAGAGTATATTTTTTATAGTTGTTTTGCAGTTTTGCTTGTAACAACTATTCGTAAATGGAATTTCGAATATATTACAATCGTTAATGTGTCGTGCGTAAAGTTCATTCTTTGTTTTTATCACATTGTTCATATAGGAAAATCAAAATTTATATATATGCTCTAAAATTTAATTGGTTTATGATTTTTTAATGTTTTTGTTAATTTTGTTTCATATACCCAATCACTATTAAAAGAGTTTCAAATAAAAAAGTTTATTAATAGACGGGTTAGTTCTTAATAATGGTTGAATGTAGGGACCATAGTTATTATATAAATTAAAAGTTATGAACCATCGAGATAGATTATTAATCTATGGACTAACCCAAAAATTTAAGCATGTGGTCCATTGTATTTCATAAACATAAAAATAATAAGAGTAAATTACACGGATGGGTTAAGTGGTTTGTTCAAAATTTGATTTCGGTTCTTAAAACAAACTATCTACATATGTGACCCCCAAATTTTTTTTCCATATCATCCACGGTTCCTCCGGTTAACAAAGTTAATTAGCCCATTAAAAAAATTATAAGGACAAAAGAAGTCATCTTTCGAAAATAAATTATGTCATTTATGTGTTTCTAATCTTTTTTTATCAAATTTTTATATACATCTAATGACAAGTTAATTTTTAAAATAGAGTACGTATTAAATAAAAAACATTTATTTATTTAAAATATTATTAAATTTAGAAGAAGAAAATGTTCAAAAATTTCAAGTTTGGAAAAATAAAGATAATTTCACATGTTGTTGATTCCGGACCTGTAATATGCAAGCAAAACAATGATATTTAAGGACGGTTAACGTGACATTATATATATATATATATATATATATATCTATATATTTAAATACATTCAAATTACAAATAGTTAAGATTAAATAAACACCAATTTTGCAAACAATTAAAAAAAACTAGCATTACAACAAAAGTAGGTTTATGTGATGAAAAAAGTAAGCATTTCAATAAGTCACTTTATAAAACTTAATAAGACCACAAGATAAAACGTCTTATCTAAAGACGTTGCAATCAGTTTTACGGTATTTTTTTAGCGTTCTAATAAGTTTTTTTAGACATTTATAATACAACGTGTCATATTAGAATTCTATATGACACTATTTTAAAAAATCATGTAAAACTTGCATCATATAAAAAAAGGTTTTTAGGCAGTTAAATTTTTTTACGTCATTAAAATTTTTTTACGTCAAATAAATCTGATTTTTTTTTGTGATGGTTTTTTTTTTCTTAATCTACATGCCCAATGACATTGACTCTTGAATCATATAATCCATACCATAAAAGAGTTATATTTTCACAACGTATACAACTTCAGTATGTAATTTCTGTTATTAGAATTCGTACCTAGTTTTGAGTAATTTAGGTTACTATTGAACTATTTTTAAACAAATAAATCATTGGACTTTCAAATGTCGAGTAAATAAATCCCATTAACCTATAAAAGACGGATAACTAATGAGAAGCTTAATCTCTTTAGCGTTTTATTTTCTATAGAAAATTTTTGAATACCAAAGATTGCAAATACAAGCATTTAATAGTTAAATCTCAAACAATTTTCACAATTGAAATATACTATGTAACTAAACGTAAGTTTATGCTTGAATCACTAAGTACTCCCGAAATAACTTGAAATTTTTTTGAAATTAATAGCTTTGTACATGTGTGGACCCCATGTTAAAAATGTTAGCTTTGAAATTAAACAAAGGGTAAAAATAGCTTTTTGTTAAACTTGTGAAGAACATTAAAATTCAAAATACCTATTTTAAAACACAAACCGACCGACATTCATATCTTATTGGTTGAGAAATTATAGTCCCTTCATCTAAAATTCCACCATAATAAGATTAAATTGATATGGTTGATTTAGTACATCATAATTAGATAAAATGGTATCGCATGCAACAATTTTTTTCTAACCGTTTATCAGGTAAGATTTGGAAATCTCACTTACCAGATAAGACCTTCGATTCATGTCATCACTCTTATCAGATAAGATTATAGTTCTTGTCATGTTCACCAAGTAAGATAAATTGATCCAGTAAACACTTAGCGGGCAAGCGTCATGTAAACGGCAACTTAAGATGTACATAAACATTATGTTTTGGATTTCTTTAGGTAAAATAGCATATTATATATGTTAATTGTATTTTATTTCATGGGGTGAAATAGCACGGTGACTATCTATTTCATATGGTAAATCAGAGTTTCATCTAGTAAATCTAAGTTTCACGTGGTGAATGAATCTTTATGTTTCATTTGCTAAATTTGAGTTTCATCTAGTGAAAGTTTTTCTTAGTGAATGAATCTGTATGTTTCATCTAGTAAATCTTTGTTACCATAAGACGATTATGCTCTTTTCAAATCAGAACCATTTTACGACTTAGATTGCTCCTTACAGTTCTCAAGCTTTTTTTGGTTCTCACTTCATCTCGATATATAAGTAAATTTAGTTGCTTTTTGGTTTTTATATACATATAGATGTTACAAATTACTTAGAGCATCCACAGTGGTGGAACCTCCAAGAACCTTACTTACCATATTTTTTATTACCACGTCATTGTCATCTCAACAAACCAATAACCTCCTTAAAACTCTACAATGGAGGTTCTTACAAAAACCTCACGTCCCTTTTCTTGTTTAAAATATAATTTTTATTTATGTAAACTATTATATAACAGAAAAGGAAACTACTACAAGAACATGAGTTCTTGTTCAAGCACCCAGGTTCCAATAAGAACCTGTGATTGGAAAAGAACTTTTGTCTCACAGTGAAAGTTCTTGTAAAAACCCCATGAATAACCTCAAGAAAAACCTCCATTGTGGATGCTCTTATATCCATATATAGATCCATCTAAATAAAAAAAACTAACATACTTTTTCATATTTCATTTTTTAAGATTTTCTAGTAAAACGTATATATTAATGACCATATATCATCCGCTAACCTTGAGGGTATTTGTGTATGAAATCTGATTCTCGTATATGCTATTAATTTTGACTTTGATTAGTCATACTTGCCATTTCTAATTGAAAAAAACATGAAAAGGAATCTTTTTAAGTCGTCTGAAATCTGAATTTGATTATTCTCTAAATAACATCATATTTAATTTAAAAAGTCCTTTATTTTGATTAGAGTTAGTTTTTCGCGTTGAAATATATGTTTAAAAAAAATGGATAGTATCACAACTATAAATAAAAATGCTATTGAAATATTCAAAATAAATTATGAAAACCCAAATAAATGTTAATAAAACCACTTTATCGATCTGTGAGACTGTGACCGACAGAATAATTAAATGAGAAAACTACGGACTTGGTCCCTATGATTTGCCGAATTTTATAAAATTAGTCGTTAAATTTCATTTATTACAAAAAGACTCGTAGTATGTTGTTTTATAACAAGTTAATTAGTTCCTTACTAAGGTTCTGTTTGTTTTTTGAAGTTATCACTTAATTAGAATTTATTAGGGCATAACCACTTATTCAGTCAGTGGTTTTCCCAATAAGACTGATTTTTTTTAAGTGATAAGTGTCACTTATCACTTAATAAACATTTACTGAAAAAGTGATAGCCTAGCCACTTTTTGTTTACTTTTTCACTATTTCATTAAGTTTGAACTTGTTTGGATTGTTCATTAAGCTTGAAGTTGTTTGAATTGCTCTATAAAGCTCATTAAGGTTGTCTAGATTGTTTCTATAAAGCTCATTAAGGTTGTTTGGATTATTCTATAAAGTTTATTTAGCTCATTAAGCTTGTGTGGATTGTTCTATAAAGCTCATTAAGCTGTTGGATTATTCTATAAATTCATTAATTAATATGGATTGTTCATTTAAGTTGATTTTAGTTGTTATGAATAATGTTTTTAATAAAATAGTACCTTAAAAATCAGATTAAGATGTTTGACAGTTTTCAAAAAAATAATCTTATAAGATTCAGTTTAAGTCTTTAGCACCGCCACTTAAAATTCAAAAGTGGAAATAGATTCAGTCTTCAGCATCACTTAAAAAAACAAACAGCACCTTAATGACCATAATTCACCCATTAACCTTGATGGCATTTTCGTCCTTTCTCTTTGTTTTGCTTAAGGGACCAATTTCATAAAGAACACACAAACCATATATAGGGATCAAATCTGTAATTAAGTCTCAAAATACAAATTATTAACTATTTATATTTTAAGTTTATTAAATCAATTAGTTATCACACTCTATAATATATATATATATAGAGAGAGAGAGAGAGACGAAAATTCTACTACGAATTCAAATCTAATTACGAACGTGAGGACAATCGAGAGCGCACATGTCACATTCAGTCTAAATAATACAAGATTATTCAGACTGAATGTTATGCTATATTCATGGTGAATAAAACAACATTCAAACTGAATAATTATGCATCATTCAAATCGAATTGGACACATGGCGTGCTCTCGGTTGTCTCACGTTCACAGTTAAATTTGAGTTTCCATTTGAACTTGCCCATATATATATATATATATGTGTGTATATATATAGGGAGAGAGAGAGAGAGAGAGAGAGAGAGAGTCTCATTGTTTTACAACCTGTAGCTAACGTGAAACCGATGCAATTTCATGGAATCCTATAAAAGTTTATGAAATGTTTTCATAATCATCGACTTTCTATATATTTTATATATCCATAATCATTAACTTTCCATATATTTCATATTAAATATTGAAACGTTTCATAAATTTTATAGAACTTCATAGGGTTGCATCTGTTTCACGTTAGAAATGTGTTTTAATCTATTATCACTATATGTAGGTCCAGGTTCAAATGGAAACTCAAATTTGATTGTGAACATAAAACAATTGCGAACGCACCACGTGACATATTCACACTGAATAATCATGTACTATTCAGAGTGAAAAACACAACATTTAGTGTTATTCATAGTGAATAATACAACATTCTATATATATGTATATAGAGAGACCAAGCTTTTTTCGTGAGACCAAGCTTTTACATATGAAATTTCACAGCAAAATATTGTGAAGGTAAAAAAAGTTCGAACCTTTGTAGTGAAAACATCATACATATTACGTTCACAATGAATGTTCAAAAAAAATTTAACTTCACAACATTTCACTTTGAAGGTTCGAAGTTTTTTTTACCTTCACAGTGTTTTTCTGCAAAGTTTTGGATTTTTTTGTGGAAGAGGTATCCCAGACCACGGGCCCAGACTAATCCTCGGCAATTTTGGGCCGAAGCCCGACTGCTAAAGCATGCAGCCCGGGGTCAAAGCCCCCTAGCCCGGATTTTTTTGGATTTTTTTACCTTGATAGTGTTTTTCACTATGAATGTTCGAATTTTTTTTATCTTCATAGTGTTTTACTGTGACTTTTCATGTGTAAAGTTTTGGTTTCGTCGGTGTAATAGAAACAGTTTGATTTTACGTGAAACTAAATCTATATATTACATACACATAACACATGCACTTATGCACATAAAAACACATACATATATTTATTGATTCAACGAATATGATTGAATAAACATTTTTATTAATATTTGTTAAATTAAAAAAACCTCTTCCTCGTTGTTTTTTATTCAAAAAAAATGAAAGATAAATAAATATTGAGTGAAAGAAATTACACCAAAAGTCAAAAGACAAATAATTTGACTTCTATGTTGATGTATTTTTCATCCTTTTTATAGTTTTCTGGTTTTTAATCTCTTTTGCATTGTGTGTGAGAGAGAGAAGTCTTTTCAAATACAATTTAACCCAAAATGGATAGTGTAAGGGCCTAACTTGTTATAGAACAACATAACGTGATCCAATTTTATCAGAAATGAAATTTAGGGATCAATTTTGTAAAAACCAACAAACCAAAAGATCAAATCTATAATTCACTCACATTAATTTTTAAATACTTTTTCCCAAACTAAATCTAGAATTATTATAATTATGGTCGGAGATATGATTAATGTAGTAATAATCCTGGGAAAATGGGTCAAAAATAAGCATATATTATGGTCAAACAAGGGAAGAGATTTAATTGGAATATTAATTATTAACTAATGAATTAAATTAGGGGTATTTAAATTAGCATGAGAGTTAATTAAATAAGATGTGTTTCAGAGAATCCCA
This sequence comes from Centaurea solstitialis, assembly GCA_030169165.1. Classification (NCBI taxonomy): domain Eukaryota; kingdom Viridiplantae; phylum Streptophyta; class Magnoliopsida; order Asterales; family Asteraceae; genus Centaurea; species Centaurea solstitialis. The sequence continues at coordinate 71,277,747 of CM058045.1, read as the reverse complement.
TGTGTTAAAACTTAAAACCATCACATTAAAAGTGGGCCTTCTGATTTGGGCTGATTGTCTACTTTTATGTATTGGGCTTGGAATCTTAACTAGGGTCAAGAGGTGGACATTTTCGGTTTAAAAATCGAATCGGTTTTTTATCGGTTTTTTCTTAAACCGGTTTTGGCTTCAAATGTTAAATTTATTTTCAACTGGTTCGGTTAAAAATACCAGTTTAAAAAAAGGGTATACTCATTTGGGTTTTCCTGGGCCAGATTTGTACTTTGTACCATTTTTTGGTATTTATTTATTTATAACATAAATTATAATTATATAAATATCAAAAATACATATAATTTATAAAACAGTTAGAGTTACTGTCGTCGTTTACCGTATAGATACATATAATTTCCTAACTCGCTATTGGGGGTGGTAGTACATGATCGTTTAGATTGAGAACTCATAAGTGTGTTAAAAATTGACATATTTACGTAACTTGAACTTCTAGTAGATGATTCCGCATGCGATCTCATTTGATCATGTAATACGTTACTCGACCCGTATTTAGTTAAACAAATATCAAACATGTGTCGAAAACATTTGTAAAATTGATTTTGTTGGTTTTGGATAAAATGTGGGTCATCTTCATGTAGATTAAAACCAAATGCAATTTGATTCGATCAATGTTTCGACCCCACCAACATTTAACGTTGGGTTTAAAGTAGCGGCACTAAGCAAAAACAACCAGAATCTCCTTAAAAAATACTTTAAAATTTTTCTTTCATTTTCAAGCCAACTTGTTGGAAAATTTCATTATCATATTCAAAGTAACTTAGTTTAGTAGCCGTCAAATAAATATGATTAAGAACCAACCGGCTAGTACGGTTATAAATACCAAATAAAAAAGTTGTTGCCTTTTAAAAACGGTAAGCAAATCGGTTATTTTGGATATAGGTTGCCATGTCGGTTCTAGATATGCGCTATTGATTTTGAACGTCTTGTATAGGCGATCGTGAAATCCTTTCAATGTTGTTTTTTTGCTTTAGGGCGGAATGCATCATCATCCAAATACATTACTTTTTAATGCAATTTGCCCAAAATTTATGGGTCAAACATTGGTCATTTTATTGAATCAAAAATTGCTTTTGTTTATCTTTTGATTTGTTTTTTTATTGATTTTTGGATTTAATAAACCATCGAAAATAGCTAGACACGAGCATCATAAATGGGTGCCTGTATTCGGAACAGTAATGGATGAGATTGGTTATGGTTCCGAATTCTTAGGATGAGATTGGGTTGGTTCCGTTTTTTTTTTTTTACTTTTTGGAACCGTTAACCGCTGGGTGCCAGTCGGAACCGGTTCCAAGACCGGGTATCCGGTCCCGTTGGGTACTCAGGACCAAAACAGACGAGTGCCTGCTACTTTTGTCCATAAAAATAATTTTATCTGTGTATTATATTTAATATACTAAATTTGAAATTATTATTTACCGTTTAAGGTTACACGCAAACACTTATACCTGTGACCATTTCCTTCTCTCAAAGTGTTTTGGAAGCACCCTTTGTAGCATTTATTAATTTTTAATTTTTACCGTATTAGTTTCACCATTTGTAGTCTTTATTTCTTTACACCGGGACTTTACAATAGAATAATAACGACTTGTTATAGTATGAATGATTAAAAAGTATTTTAAAAAAAAGTTAAATCGGTTGTTATGGCCTTATGGGACCGGTCCTTAAATAAAGAACTGGTTTAATTGGTTCTTATTCCTTCATTCAAGTTATGTGGGTTCTGGTTTCAATCCCGATTCCATGAATATTGGCTGGATATCCGACCTTGCTCACAAACAGTTGTGCAAACGGTCAATGGAACGGTCAATGGCAATTCATTAATCGATTCATCAAATTAGTATATATAATACTATGACTTTTGAATATTTCTTCCCTCGAAATATTATTATGGCTCACCAAAACGTTAGTCGGTACATTAGGGCATTGTTTGGTAAGCACAAAGTAGCTTATAAGCTAACTTTTTTTGTGTACATGTTTGGATGAACAAAAAATAGTTTATAAGCTAGCTTTTTGATAAGCTACTTTGAGGTAACTTTTTGAAGCTTTTTGTAGTTTTTTTTTTCCCAATTATACTCTTATTAATATTAATTATTATATCCCAATATACTCTTTTTGGTCATTTTACATACCCATAAGCTAGTTTTTGCCAAAATAATTTGTTTTTAAGTTAGCTTATCAGTCAACAACTAACTTATCAGCTAGTTTACCAAAAGTAGCCTAGATCTAAGTTTTGGTATAATAATTCATTTACTTGAACCGCTTTACATGTCTTGATCATTACTAGTACGAGACGAGCTGGGGAAATTGTATTTAAGAATGGGGTTGCTATTTGGATCCCTCCTTACTCACATAAATATAGTGGATCCTACCAATGGGATCCACCTGTGCACTCACATCACTTACTTACTCCTACTTCCATACAAGGGGGTCCAAATAGAGTTCACCTTAAGAATACTGCTTACACGAACCTTGATTTGTTGATTCTATAGGCTATTTTATATCATTGAATTCATATCATTATTTTTTGACCAAGTTGTTTTTATTTAAAAATAATCTAAAACTGATTCTTTTTTATTAAAAATTCAAATACTTTATCAACATATTCAACAATTAATGTCATTCAAAATTATTCAACAAAAGAATCTTATTTGATTCATACATAGCCAAATAGAAGAGAACAATCGAACCATTGGCTCAGGATGGGCCCACGACCACTCTCGGGCTTAGAAAGAAAATAATTATATAGTCCATTACTAAGTCCTCATTAGGTTATCAGGAGCACAATCGAAGCTTCCGAGTCCACTCTATCACATCAACATCATATCAGTTTTACCATAAACTTATTATAAGCCTCCATAAGCCTTCTCTATTTAGTACTACAACCCACAAAATCGAAAACTCAATACATATACATTTTAAATAAAAAAGAAGAAGAGAGAGAGAGAGAAGATTGTAGAGAGAGATAGAGAGAAACGATGAGAGAGAGAGAGAGAGAGAGAGCATGTAGCTCAGGCTTCATTGGTGTGGGGAACCCGATTTGCCAAAACCATCGGGAGCCCGTTGGCTTCGTACCCCAGCCCGCTCGAGCCCGCCGAGGCAAGCCACTGGAGCCCCAAGCGGCGGTACGCATAGCCTTACAGACAATCTCACTAGATTTCATTAACTTTAAACTATTAAATTACTAGACTATACCTGAGCACGATGTAATGCAAAGTTTTTTAAATCTGAAACTGAGAACTCAAAAAATAATTTTGTTTCATCTTCAGTTTTATTATGCATCACACGATGCTAATTTTTATGATTTTATGTGATTTTAAATTGCATGTTGCATGTACAAAAATAAAGATCAATATGATCAATTGGTCAATAAAAATGTTCTACATACTCAAAAGTTTGTTTATTTAGTTTGATTTTTTAGTAAGATTCAAAATAACAATCACAAAGTGTCGCATTCTGAAATTTATGCAATGTTTTGTTTGACGATAAAAATTAAACAACCAATATTTAATAACAATTAATTTGTTTTGAAAGTATTATGATAGAATTATAGTGGTATAACTATTAAAAAAGTATACGTCTTATAGTTAAATTATGATTTTGTACTTTTAATATGTTAAGGGTATAAAATGAAAAATGAAAACATAAGAAAATGTGAAACATATTACTTCTTATAGATTCTAAATATTTAATAATAAGATTAAATAAAAAATATTCAAGATTAGACGCATTTCAAATGTACTCACAAGACAATTGTAAGTGATATAAATTGTGAAAAAGAAACCTAAGTTTAATGAATTTTAGCTCATAATATACAATTATTTATGTTATATGTTAAGAGTGTAAATTAGAAGATGAAAATTAAGGGATTAAAAATAGGAGACTTGGATTAAATAAATAACTAAAATAGAGGATTATATAAGAATACATGACAATCAGATAAGCCTAAATGAACTAAAAATGTAAATTGCGTCTAGAGTCATGTTTAGGCGAAAAACACTGATTCCAACTCACGAGCAAACAATACGTGGCAGTCTAGTTATTTATTTATTTATTATATACTATATATTTTATAAATATTATTTGGGGATTTTAGTGAGAAATTAAATGAATGGATCAATATAAAAATAGTAAATTGTAATTTATTTTAAAATGCTTTTTTTTTTGGAAGAGGTATCCCAGATCACATTGGGCCCAGACTAATCATCGGCAATTTTGGGCCGAAGCCCAACTGCTAAAGCATGCAGCCCGGGGTCGAAGCCTCCATACCTCCGGAATGCGTCCCCTAAGGCTCGAACTCGGGTTCACCACTATGTAGTGCCCAAGCCTTACCACTAGGCTAACACTCCTTTGGTTAAAAATGCTTTTATTATACGTGTTAGGCAAAATAAGAGATGCTTATATATTATTTTCTTGGATAATAGTTTTATGAGAGGTTATGAAAATCTAACCCCAAGCCTAAGCCCATACAACTTTTAATTAATTACACTTTAAGCCCTTAAACATATTAATATGGCGTTTGGTGCACAGATTCTAAAGGAATCTGATGGAATTGGAATGTTGAATTCCATTGATTAAATTCCATTCCTTGGTTTGGTTCATTCTTTTCGGCAGAACTAATCTTCGAATTCCATCAAATTCCACAAATGAAGGAATTTAAAATTTCTTAACAACTACCAAGGATTTTGATGGAATACAATTCAGTTTTCTCATAATGTCAGATATACCCTTGATCCAATATAACCAATAATAATAAGGTATTTATTAATTTATTATTTTATTTAATAATTAATTTATAAATTAATATCAATTTTTTAGTAATTAATTTAATTCAATTCTTAAATTATTTAATAAATATTTTCTTAAATTATTTAATAATTATTTTATTTTAGTTAAAAAAATTAAGTAATTAATGAATATTTATTAAACTATTTTCTGTTTAAAAAGTTAAAATTATCAAAAGAGTATTTTAGTCATTTACCAAAAATTCTTTCCAAAAAGCTAAATTATGTGAACCAAATAGACATATTATAATTCCTTTAACAGATTTTATTTTAATTATGCCAACCAAACGGGTGGTCAAACTTGACAACATTCCATTTCAATTTCTTCAAGGTCAAATTCCTTTGACAGATTCCGTTCCATCCAAAAACATTCTTCAAACCAAAGGCCACCTAAGACTTACTTTATAAATTTTCCTATATATAATTGGGTAATTTTTGGTCCTAACACTTCCCGTATGAACCCGCCTATATATATATAGAGAGTAAATTACGGATTTGGTTCTCGTGGTTTGATGGTTTTTAGGAATTTGGTTCCTAAACTTCAATAATTACGGATTTGGTCCTTGTGGTTTACAAATACTATTGGATTTGGTCCTTGTGGTTTGCAAATTCTATTGGATTTGGTCCCTGCCTACTTGCACCACCAGGGACCAAATCCAATAGAATTTGCAAATCACAAGGACCAAATCCGTAATTATTAAAGTTTAGGGATCAAATCCATTAAAACCATCAAACCACGAGGACCAAATCCGTAATTTACTCATATATATATATATATATATAGGGGAAGGTTCAAATGAGAAGCATATCAATTTAAGAAAAAGCGAGAAGCAATCTCAGCCACTCATCTCAATCCAATCATATATGAGAATGACTTTTGTGTACAAAATCATATATGATTAACAAAGGAAAAATCCAGGTACAAAAAACATGTACAAAATCATATATGATTCATATAGGAAATCACATATGATTCATGTTGTTAATCATACATGATTAACAACTGCGCGGGTCACATGCGACTCACGACCCGCATTTTGACCCGCCCGCTTCCCTTTTTTCATGATTCATGTTGTTAATCATACATGATTAACAACTGCGCGGGTCACATGCGACTCACGACCCGCATTTTGACCCGCCCGCTTCCCTTTTTTTCATCAGTACTTAATCGAATGGCTGAGATTGCTCCTCGTTTTTTCTTAAAAAGTTATATTTTTCATATGAACCTCCCTCTATATATATATATATTATAAAGGTTGTTAGGCTTGCTCAAGCCAATAAACTAATTAACCAATCTTAGAGTTCAAGTCTCTCTCTATATATGTGTATATATATATATATATTATGTCATGCCAATCAAAAATGTTAATGAACACCGGTTCAAGCTTAAATAGTGTAAAGTATTCCAACTCGAGTATGATATTATTATTTTGAATCGAATCTGAGTAAAAATCTACTACTCAACTCAATTGATTTAACCCTACCCTAAACAATCTTCCTTTCAAATGCATGTATATTAGTTTTGTTGTAAAAGTAAAACATCAATCCTAATTACATAACAAAAAATAGATGAACTTTAAGTACAAGATAAAGTTAAAGTCTTACTGAACAAGATCTTCGACAAACACATATTGTGCTAACCTACCATCAATCCGTTAACAAGTGCACTTCATTGGCTTTGATAAATGTAAGTGGGGTTCCAACTCAAAACCAATTGGTAATTAGTAGAGTAGCTCACGACCCTTATAAGCATATTACAAGTTCACTTTGTGTGATGTGGGACATTGTTCAACAATAAACACATATGTTACTACAAATTGACTATATATATTAATATTAAATGTCCTAAGTAAATCAAAAAAATTGCAATGTACATCTAGAAGAGTCCTAAGAAGACATAGTAGTATTAACTAAAATCAATATCATTAATATCAGGGGTTGATTACAAAAAAAAGTGCATTTGCAGAAAACTGAATCTTAAAAATGACATCATACTTTAATATTATCTAATATATACAAAGAGCAGGCGCCCCGGCCCGCTAGCACCGCCCAACCCGCTCCGACCCGCAACCCGATCCGACCCGGCCATCCCTCTCTCACTTTTTTACCCTAACCCGTCCAAGACCCGCCCGACCCGGCCTTCTGACCCGCCTCATGACCCGCGCGGCTTCCTCCCCATTTCCCATCTCCAAATTTCAAATTTGACCCCTGAAACTATAAGGTTTATTCACTTTATACCTTTAACTTTTCAATATTTCATTTCACGTTTTAGTCATATATCGTATATTGGCTAAAATACGTTAAAAAAATACGTTTTAATTTTAACAAATTACACCATTAAATTCGTGTCGTCGATACGATCGAAATGAGCCTAATATTGAATATTTTTTGACGTACTTATTTTATTATATAATATATATATATGCTCCAACCAATCCGAAATTTATACCATTTTCAATTTTACATATTAGCCTCCTAAACTTAGAACTTACAAAATATACTCACTTTACACCTTTTACATCTCAATATTTCATTTTACGTTTTAGTCATATATCGTGTATTGGCAGAAAGACGTTGAAAAAATACGTTTTAATTTTATCAAGTTACGCCATTATATTCATATCGTCGATACGATCGAAATGAGCCTAATATTTAATATTTTTTGATGTATTTATTTTATTATATACTATATATAAGCTCCAACTGACCCAAATACTATACCCATTTTCAAATTCACATATTAGCCCCCTAAACTTATAATATTTTTTCACTTTATCGCTTTGCTTTTCTATATTTCATTTTACGTTTTACTCATATATCGTGTATTGGTTGGAACATGTTAAAAATATACGTTTTAATTTTAACAAATTACGTATTATAATCGTATCGTCGATACGATCTAAAATATGTTAAAAAAATACGTTAATGTTAACAAACTACGTCATTATAATCGTATCGTCGATAAGATCGAAATCAGCCTAATATTGAATATTTTTTTCATGTATTCATTTTATTATATACGATATATATACGCTCCAACCGACCCGAATCTTATACCCACCTTTAAACATACATATCAGCCCCCTAAACTTATGATATTTATTCAGTTTATATCTTTTAGTTTTCTATATTTTATTTTACGTTTTAATCATATATAGTATATTGACTGAAATATGTTAAAATGTCGGTAGATACTGCTCATGAACCCGGTGCAAAGCCCGGGCTTATCAACTAGTTAAAATACAATTTCCCATTATCCAATTAAACTAACAACTTCAAAAGCCCTTTGTTATTCAAAGGAAAGAAGCCGAAAGTGTAAAGTAAACGATAGGTTGAAAAGATCACCATACAAAGACTTTGAAAAGTTTTACACACTTTTTATGTAATTTTACTACTATACCCAATGTTTTTATTAGATTTGCATCATATACAAAATGATCATAATTATTTATCGTATCATAATAATAAAACAAACTCTTTCAAGGAAAAAAAACTACTTTAAATATATGGATTATTGAGCATGAAATCAGGCCCGGCCCTGGGGCCGTGCAGCCCGTACGACCGCACAGGGCATCAAAGTCCAAGGGGCATCAAAGTCCAAGGGGCATCAAAATTTTATATAATGTTATTACTTATTAGTATAGGTAGTTAGTTTTAATAATTTATGACTTGGGCTTTATACAATTCCCAAGTATGGTATTATATTACATTATTAATTTAGTTGATCTTGATTTAGTGGAATTCTTCATTACTCCATCTACGTTACTTGTTTTTGCATCAATTAAAGGATTTGAGAAAATGACAATTAAAGGATTTGAGAAATTGGCACATTGCATTTTTGCATCTCAACATCAATTAACTTGCTATGGTGCCTATGTTTAGGAATTTAGGATTTAGTCGTTTGTTGTTTTTTGCACCATTACACTCACTATTTTTTTTTTTATCAATTTCAATGACCTATTTTTATTAGTCTTGATATTTTTAGACTTGCTAAGTTGTAGATTTTTTTTGATAACTTTAATCTAATTATTTACCATTTAGTTAAACTAATTATAGTTTTTCTTGTTTTCTATCCTTCTATGTATGGAGATATCGTTTTAGGTGACTTATATTTTGTAATTTGGGGTTTTGCTTCTTATGTTCTCCTTTGTACTATTTGTTTAGTTAATAAAAATCGGCGTAGGAATGAGCCACGTAGCTTGACTAGGTTCCAAACCATTTAAAAAATCGTATCGGGGATTTTCATTTGCTTAAGAAGATAGACATGGGGGCATAATTTTACATTTTCGCACAGGGCATCCGAAACTCTAGGAACGACCCTGCATGAAATCCTTTAGTAAAAACCAACTTTAGCACACAACGCAACAAAGACATGTTCTTATTGTTCTCTAAGATCAAACGGTCGCTTATAGAAGATATTCAATTGATAAGTATGTGTGTGTATATATAATATAGAGGGAGGTTCATACGAAAAATATATTTTTTTAAGAAAATGCGAGGAGCAATCTCAATCACTCATCTCGGTCAACAAAAGCGGCTTTGACCGGTCCCTCCTTTAATAATCTCTACTCTCCCATGAATCGCGTCAATCCTCCATGGAGATTGCTCCTCACTTTTTTTTTTAAATTGACATGTTTCTCGTTTGAACCTTCCCTTATATATATATATATGTGTGTGTGTGTGTGTGTGTGTGTGTGTGTTTGTGTGTGTATATATAGAGGGTCAGGTTCAAGGAAAACCTCGTATAAACGAAAAACCAAGGAATACCTTCATAACCCACTATCTGGACCATATGCACTTGTGTATATATGTAATTTTGTAATATAACACATGCATATGCATAGGTGCATAATGCACTTGTGGTCTAGTGAATAAAAACCAAAAAAAGAACTCAAATTACCCATATGCACATAAGAGCATAGTAGCATACGGTCCATATGGAGCCATGAAGGGCTACAAGGATGTTACTCGGTTTTTCCTTGAACCACCTCTCTCTCTCTCTCTCTATATATATATATATATATGTGTGTGTGTGTGTGTAGAGTAAATAAAGCTTGCTTACCAGTGTCCGGTAAAGAAAAAATAGTCAACAATTGCCGCTGCAGCATCATCAAGATTCGCAAACCATCATCAAACAAGTCTATAGCATTGGAACAGTATTAATCATGAGTATCCAAAGGGGGCACACAAATCACTTTTTTTCTTGAAAAAAGATTCAAGAAACCTCCATGAAAACCATAAAAGTTTGATATTTTTTTTTGTGAATCTTGATGATGATGCATCAGCAAAAACCGACTGTTATGCCATCCTTAATTGAGATCCATCTGTTACATATCACTCCTCATTAATGGAAAACAGAAGTAAAGAATATGTTTTGAAAGAAGGGAATTGAAACCCTAGAGAAGATATATAGATGAAGAAATATTATAAACTCATAGGAATTCTTTGCCTCAGACCCTTTTAATAGCAAGCTAGTTATTATATATGTGGTGGGTAATGATGGCAAAAGAATATGTTGAATAATGAATATAGTTTATGAAGAAGAAATTGTATTGGAAGAAGGGTCTTTTTCAGAATAATAAATAGAAAAAGGGGAGATTAATTTTGTTGAGGAGGCCATGAGATAAAAGAGGGATGACTAGGCGCAATCCATGGAAGGGCATTGAATTAAAGAGGGGGACCACACTCAAAGTTGTCACGTGTCGCGCTCTCGATTGTCCTCACATTCACATCAAAAAGTGGTTCACATTTGAACTTTCCTATATATATATATATGAGATATATTGAAGTAAAGATAAGTTGGAAGGGGGGATGAACGTTAAGATAATAATACGTTAAATTAAAGGTCATGAACAAATCCTTTAATTGCTGCCTTTCTAAACAAAACACCGGAATTAGGGGTTGGTTGGTTGGTTGGTTGGTTGATTAAGTTTCTTCTACCTCCACTAACGATGAAAATAAGATAGTTTTATATAATATATGGAGGTTCAAATTAAAAAGACGATGAAGTTGAAAAACGTATAATATAATGATTCATATATGTGAATAAACTTGTAAAAAGTAGGTAGGTAACATGATATACATATAAAAATGAAATTTTTTCCATTTCACCAATGACTTCTATACATATAAAAATAAGAAGCTACCACACACGTTCTCAGGGTATTCGGGCACCCACTTAAGGATGCCACCCAATTAATCCTTGTCGATCATGGCCCAGCCCAATTAAGGGTGCCACTATGTGGCAAACCACTGATCTAGATATCGCCTCATACTCACTATGGGGTTCGAATCCGGATAGTTAGGGATATCATCCACTGACTCTTCCGAGTATGTTACCTTACCACTGGGCTAAAATACATGATTTGATCCAATGAGTTATATATTAACATTTATTTCTACATTCTTGACATGTTCTCTTTTTTATCTAAACTTATATATAAGTAGGTTTAAACAAGAACCTAAAAATTTTACGAGAAGGCAAGAACTATGATATCATATATGATACATAAGCTTAATCACATATATAGGCCTGTAAACGAACCGAACGTTCATGAACCGTTCGTGAATTTGTTCGGCGGGAAGTTCGTTTATGTTCGTTTGTTTAATAAATGAACGAACATGAACAAGATTTTACGTTCGCTTAAATAAACGAACGAACACGAACAACGTCCTCGTTCGTTCAATTATGTTCGTGAACCGTTCGTTCGTTTACGTTCGTGAACTGTTCGTTTATGTTCGTTTATTTATATTAGTATATATAATTATTTATAAACTATATATTTTTTATTAAGTGATTTAATTATTTAATTATGTTATAAGTAAAGTTAAAATAAATACCACACAGCCTCTTCTCGACTACAACCCTAGCTGCTACCCCCATTTTCCAACTTTAGTGTCTACAACTCAACTCTCTCCTCTCACGTTCATAGCCTCTTCCTCTCACGTTCACAGCCTCTGTCTCTCGACTCGACGACTGCAACTCTCCTCTCACGTTCACTAAAAATCACTAGCAACATTTCCTTCGTTTAGGTTTGTTTGTGTTCGTTTACGTTCGTGAACCGTTCTTTTAAGAGTTTAATGAACGAACACAAACGAACACGAACATCCTCATGTGCTAAACGAACGAACACGAACATGATTTTTCGTTCGGTTAAGCGTTCGTGTTCGTGTTCGTTTAAACTTAAACAAACGAACATGAACAAGCTCCGTTCGTGTTCGTTCGGTTCGTTTACAGGCCTACACATATATGATTTAACACATCTTGCTTTGACAAAATATTGATGTTTAATCATATATGATATTCTCGTATTCTTGAAAAATATTTAACTTTTTGCATATTCCTTCTCTTTCTCTCTCTCTATATATAGAGAGAGATGTGGGTTCATATGAGAACGCTAACTATTAACGTACAAAAATCATATACATTTCATATACAAAATCACGCACAAAATCATATGCGATTCACGTACAAAATCACATATGATTACGCGACTTTATCTGCGACTTTAAGTTGTGTCCAAAGTCGTTCGTGTCCCATTTTTTCTGTTAATGTAAAATCACATGTGATTTTGTACATGGGTAAAGCTCATCGCGTTCTCGTAAATAGTTAGTGTTCTCGTTTGAACCTTTCTATATATATGTGTGTGTGTGTGTGTATATATATATAGAGAGAGAGAGTGGGGGGGGGGGGAGTTCAAAATGTGAACTCATTTTTCAGTATGAACATGTGGACCAACCAAATCGCGCCATGTGTCAATCTGAATTGGCGCCTAAGCTTTATTCATATTGAATCTTCATGCTTTATTCAAACTGAATAAAGTTTGTATTCAGTCTGAATAAAGCATGAATATTCAGGCTGAATATTGTCACGTGGCGCGATACTATTGGTCCTTACGTTCACAATGAAAAATGAGTTCACATCTGAACCTGACTCTCTCTATATATAAAGAGGTCCAAATGAGAACCATAACTTTTTAAGAAAACACGAAAACCTTTTTTTATGTACAAAATCATACATGATTCACCACTAACTAGACGTGGACGAATTTTTCGCAACTTAAGTTGCAGGTAAGTGCCATCGTGAATCATATATGATTTTGTATGTGAATCATATGTGAGTTTCTACGTGAATCATATGTGAGTTTCTACGTGAATCATATATGATTTTGTACGTGATTTTTTGTTGCGAATCATATATGATTTTGTACATATAAAAAGTTTTTCGTGTTTTCTTAAAAAGTTAGCATTCTCGTATGAACCTGCCTCAAAACCAAAAATGCTAAAAGATGTATAGGTGTATAGGGAGATGTTCAAAACCAAAAATGCTAAAAGATGCGGAAAAGAGAATTGATCCGAGTCCTTCATCCAATTAACATTTACGGCTTTGACTATGAAATATTAGATAATTGTTTGTATGAGTATGGAGAAGATAGATGGGTAGTTTCATAACTTTTACAAATATACGCAAAAAAAAAAAAATTTCAATTGTGAACTCATGATTTGATATATAAGAACCGAAATCGAATTAACATAATGAAGAAATTGGGAAGAAAATTCGATGAATTGATTATCACTAAATTGGAATTACGAAGAAAATAAAAGATGCCAGGGAAATATCTCTCTCTCTCTCTTAATGCCTAAGGCCATCCACTGTCGACCCACTGCAACCTAATGGTTTCAGCTGCCACATCAGCGCCACATCAGCTTGTCACTATACTACCCAAAACTATCAAATTCATCCACTATCAACCCAATACTCAATCCAACCTTTTTATTTTATTAAATAATAAAAAAAAAGAGAAAGAGGAGAGAGGTAGAGAGAAAGAACAGAGAGAAAGTGGGGGTGGTGTTCGGCTTGGGAGAACCGATGCCTCCTACCCGATGGACTGATGCGACGGTGTTCATCAAAGAACCCGTCGGCTTGGACGCAGCCCGAAGGCCTACCCGCTACCACAGCGGATGGCCTAATGCTAAGACCAAAATAAATACCAGAAATCTCCTAATAATCCCATACTTATTCCCTCTCCCCCCTCCCATATAGAGTTAGAAATTTACTTCCCTTGTTAAGTTTAGAGCCCCTTTCCTTTTCTCCACTTTTGGCCTTCTAGAATAAATCTTTAGTATTTCTAATTTGGATTTTTTTTGGGCTAACATAATCGGATTCGTATCATTACCGCCCTTTCTATCAAAGTCTTGTCCTCAAGACTTGTAACTAGAAATTGACTTTGGATAGTGATAGCATCCTCCCAAGTGGCTTCATCCATAAAACAACCCTTCCATTGAACCAACCATTGCAACACAGACTCATCATTTAAGGTGATGATGTCGACTGAAGAATAGCTTGGGGAATCAACATTTTGTTTGCACGTAGTTCTAATTCAAGCGATAACACATGTTCCCACTGAAGTAGATACTACTGCCTTCTTTAACAAGGACACGTGAAAAATTGGATGCACTTTAGAGGATTGATGAAGTTATAATTTGTAAGCTACAAACCAAATTTGATCCACAATCTTGAAAGGACCAAAGAAATGTGGTGCCAATTTTTGATGGATGCAATATAAGCCACAAACATTTGGCGATACGGTTTCAATTTCATTTACAGGGGAGAGTTTATGTGTAGGGAAATGGGGTGTGTTAAACCCCACTTTAAAAAAGTTATTATTACTATATATGTACAAAAAATGGGCTCCTTTAAATATTAAAATGAACCTATTTCTTGTGTCGCTAACACTTACCCACTTGAAAACTAACGTCTCTTTGTTTTCTATCTGCATGTGTCGTCATTATGTAAAATATCACATACAATGATTTCAAATACAATTTACTCTAAGATAACTATATGCTAGCTACACCATGTACATAAGAGTATGATTTTGTTCCTAAGACAATTAATTAATAAAACCATAAGATAACAAAAAAGAAAATATATATATATATATAGACTTATAGGGGTGGGTTCAAATGTGAACCACTTTTTGGTTGTGAACGTGAGGACAACCGAGTGTGCGACACGTGGCGGCTGACTAGGCGCCACGTCAAGTCCACGGCGGATGACTAGGCGCGATTCATGGGAGGACATTGAATTAAAGAGGGGGACCACACTCAAAGCCGACACGTGTCGCGCTCTCGGTTGTCCTCATGTTCACAACCAAAAGGTGGTTCACATTTGAACTTTCCTCTATATATATATATATATATATATATATATATATATATAGAGAGAGAGAGAAAATCAAATACACACCAATGAATTCATACACACTTACACACCAATCATAGCCCTTGAAAATCAAATCTAATGGTGCATAATATTAGGGTGTAAAATGTTAAGTTTAGAAATTAGCTTTTAATTAGTTGCATAATTTGGAAGGAATTTGAAAATACAAAAATTCTATTGATTTTCAAGGGCTATGATTGGTGTGTAAGTGTGTATGAATTCATTGGTGTGTATTTGATTGTCCCTCTATATATATATATATATATATATATATATATATATATAAATATAAGGATACATTATTATGTCTTGTAGACTTGTAGATACTTTTTACATTCTAGATTAACGGATCAAATGGTTAAACCGTTAAATCATAGACTTTAACATAAGCAATTTGTTTTTCTTCTTTAAATTTGCCTAGACCATTTTTCTATCCGAACCATTGATCAAATGGCGGTTAACATTAAACTAAATTATTTTGATTTTGTAGCATTATGAATCGTGATAAACTAAAAGGTATTTTGTCATAAACTCTATTTATATACGTGGCCAAAAAGATGATTTTATAGATTTGGAACACATGATGTACCATACCGGTTGTATCAGGTGACATGTTTGCACAAAAACTCGATTCAAGGTCCAATTGAATGAATACATTGAAATGAAATTAGAAACTCATGTTTCCACTTTAACATGTGTAAAAGACGAATATATATACACAAACACACACACACATATATACATATATATATTAATATATAGAAGGTAGTGAAAATCTCATCTTCCTTGGGCCGGTTCGAATACAGGCGTTATCAGAATCTTTGTGACCATGAAGGTTTACCCAATAACATCTATAGTCGTCTAGGAATTAATCGGTGTCCATAAGTGGTAAGCCAACCGAAAACCCAGTATTACCTAAAACAAAAGATTAAATATAGAAGGTTGATTTAGCATATAGAAGTATTTATTTAACCTCATCCCTCAATTAATCATGTTATTAAAATTTGAATATTCGATTTGGCCAACAACAAAAAAAGCATTTTAGGATAGGCTCACATGAATAAAAGATCCAAAATTAGATACAATAAAAAGGTTACCACCATTTGATGAATTTTTTTTGTACGATGATTGTAACACGTAACTATAAGTCCATAAATACCAGGAGTACCACAACTTTTCATACCCTCTGAACCCTAATAATAAAATAAACAAAACCATTGGCCTCGTCGGCTTCCCACCAACCGAGTTGAACCCGCGGAGAACCCGGCCTATTGTACGCGCGGGTGGCCTAATCATAATATATAACAAGAATTAACTCAATTAATCATAAAAATGACAAACACAACACATAGAGAGATTAGGAGGATTTATTATAATGCATGAGGTGCAAAACTTTATATACTTTGTGGACTAGCTAGGGTTGAACTTAAACTTGATACCCTATATTGATTTGACACATCAAAAAGACACAAATACTAGCCCAGAAATCTCACACATAGAAAGACTGTAGATTTCATATGGAGATTGTGTGTGTAAATTGCAATGGGTTGATGAAAGAAATATGGAGGTGGTGGTGGGGTGGTAGTACACAAGAGATGAAAGCATGAATTGGAGCATAGCTAGGTGGTAGGGTTTCTTAATTTAGAAACTTATATGTCCTTAACCTACCCTTCCCCTTTTTCCTTAATTGCAGGCCATGCACCACCCAGTCCCTCCACCACCATGAACCACAACCATCATGATATCATCTAGCTTAGCTGATTAAGCTACTCTATAAGCTACGACATGTGCTTAGTACTGTTGTACATTTGCATACCTTTCTTTCACCGCTACCTGAAGAGATAGATGACGCTGATATGATGCATGCTTCTTTATGTTGTACTTACTTTTACTTTTTTGGTAATGCTGTCCAAATTTTTTGACCATCTACGTACGTGTACGTATTCCATATAATTCAACTCTACATATAACATACTATACATATAGTCATATATACACATATTTGAAATCCGGTTACAACCCCGTATAAGTTAAAAGGTGACGGGACTGGCAGTTGCTGAATGGTTTGGTGCTATGTTGGGTTTAAGCAGCAAAGTCAAACTACTGCTGAATTAAACTAGCAGCAGGTTGATGAAACTACTGCTAAGTCTTTAACTCTACTGCTTATAACTCAAAGTACTGCTGAAGAAGATAAGCTGTTTTTGGAATGGATAATGATCAAGATCGAGAAGATTACTTCAGGCTCAAGCCAAGGATTGAAGATAATGCTGAGATTGCAGATAATGATTGAGTTTGAATTGATTCTGTTTTGATTTACACTTATCTGTAATTCTAGTAGTATATAGCCTGAGTAGATACGTATAGTTGAAATAACTTTTTGATCATTAGTATTCATAGAATTCTTAGCCTCAAGATTCTTAATCCCTGCATTAGAGAAGTAGTGCATGTCTGGTGATTGATCTGTGATCATCAGATTGAGGCTTTTGGTTTGTAATTAATACACAAAAAGTTTTTGTTCTTTCCATTGTCTTTCATTCTGTATTCAGGTTGTGATTGTTAGCAATCTGAGTTGTGTTATTCGTGAGAAAGTGAGATCTTAGATCCTGAAAAGTGGTATCAGAGCTAGAAACTCAGATCTGACAAACACTATGGAAGGAATGGAGAGTATGATGGTTTCAAAGGTTCCCATGCTCAAACCCTCTGAGTTTGACATGTGGAAACTAAGAATCAAGCAGTATATGATGCTCACTGATTATTCTATGTGGGACATTGTTGAGAATGGTCCTATCAGAAGAGAAGCTGGAGAAGGAGGAGTTGTGCCTCCACCAAGAACTGATGCAGAGAGAAAAACAAGGCAGTCTGAGATGAAAGCCCTGAGTACTCTCTTATTGGCTATTCCTAATGAATACCAACATCAGTTTGTCACCTGTGAGAATGCCAAAGTTTTGTGGGAGGCACTAGAAAAGAGATTTGCTGGATCAAAGAGTTCTAAGAGAAATCAGAAGGCTGTTCTTAAGCAACAATATGAGAACTTTATGTCTTCAAAGAATGAGTCCATGACTCAAACTTTTGATAGATTTAATAAACTCATAGGAGAGCTAGCCACTGTTGGAGTGAAGATGGATAATGATGATCTCAATAGAAAGTTTTTGAGATCTCTTGGAGAAGAATGGATTATCTACACTGTTCCTTTTAGACAGAGTGATAATCTGGAAGACAAGGAACTTGATGATCTGTATAATGATCTAAGAGTTTTTGAAGCAGAAGTTGAAGCCAAAAAGAAACCTGTTGGCTATTCTCATAATACAGCACTCTTCTCAGGTGGAGAATCTATCACCAATGGAGAATTCAATTCCAGTACACCTACTACAAAGCAAGAGACAGAAGGAGATTCTGTGATGGAAGCTCTTTTCTCCAGTCATGCTGGTGTACCATTGGTGAATGAAGACCTTGATCAGATCCATGCTGATGATTTAGAGGAGATGGATCTCAAATGGCAGATGGCCATGATAACTGTAAGGGTAAACAGGTTCATGAGAAGAACTGGAAGAAGAAATTTTGGAATGAGGAAAGATGACAGGCTTGGATTTGATAAATCCAAGGTGGAATGTTATAAGTGTCATGGATTGGGACACTTTGCTCGTGAATGTAGAGGAGGCTACAATAACCAGCAGCAGAATCAACAGAATAATCAGCAGCAGAACCAGCAGAACCAGCAGCAGAATCCACTGCAGCATAATCAGCAGCAGTTTGTTCAACAGCAGCAGAACCAGAATGTGCATCAGCATCCCTTCAACTCAAACAGGGCAAATAACAACAACAGAAATCCTAACTCAGGATCTTCACAAGCCCTGGTATCCCAAGAAGGAGCTGGATTTGACTGGAGTGATCAGGCTGAAGATCAAGTGCAGAATCAAGCTTTTATGGCTGAGATCAAAGAAGAACCAATCTCTGAGATTCCTCAAGAGGTAAAATCTAAACTATGTTCTTCATCTTGTCTTGAAACTGTAAGGAAGTATAGAGATCATAATCAGGTTATGTGTGACAGCATCAAGAAGCTAGAACTAAGTAGGAGAGAGTCCTCTTTGGTTATAGCTAATCTAGAAGATCAAATCAAAGCTTATCAGGCTAATGAGGTCCAGTATGGTTATGATTTAAACTACTGGAATTGGGAAAAGAAAGAGTTTGAACTGAAAATTTCTAGAATTTCAGCAGAACTAGAAAAGACTAAAGAGGATCTGAATAAGGCAAATGAGAATTTGGAAAAATACTCTAAGTCCTCAAAAGCCTTGGATGAACTCTTAAAGTCACAGGTTCATGATGATCTCAAAAAGGGAATAGGATATCATAACACACCACCTCCATATAACAACAACTACATTCCACCAACCACTGATATTCTAGATAGGTTAGATAAATCTGATCTTCCCAAAGCTGCTCTTGAAGTAGATCCTTTATTGAATGACTCAGAATTCAAAAAGGATGACCCTCATAAGCCTGATCCTAAGCTTCAAAAGGACTGCAACACAAAACCTGATGTTAAATCTCAAGAGGGTACTTCTAAGAAGAGAGAAAAAGAAGTTAAAAGAGGTAATCAAAGAAACTGGAATCAGCAATGGGCACAAAAACATGGGATTGATTTGAATAAAATCAACAAACCAAAACCCTGTTTTATATGCTGTAATCCAAATCATTTGGCCAAACATTGCTACTTTAATCCAGTAAATCAGAGAGCTTTTACTAAAAACAAGTCTGCTGGATCTTTCAGAACCAATAGACAAAACTCTTCAAAAGAAAACTCTTCTGATAAGGCTAGTCATGACAAGTACTTGAACATGAAAACCACCAAAGCAAGTAGATTGGCAAAAACAAAACCATCTTTCTCAAAAATGCCAAAGTCTAAGTCTACTGTCAAAAAGGTGTGGGTACCAAAAGCAGTAGAGTCACAGAAAAGTACTGCCAGTGGTAATTTTACTGCTAAAAGTACTTCAAAGTCTGAACCTACTGTTAAACAGGTATGGATGCCAAAAGCAGCAGAATCAAAGAAAAGTACTGCTAGTAGTATTCCTACTGCTGACAGTACTGACTCAAAGAAAGGTACTGATAGCAGTTTTCCTACTGCTGACAGTACCAACTCAAAACATTCAGCTGCTTTGAAAACTATTTTGAAAAGATATGCACACACACCTATCTTGAAATCTAAGTACTCAAGTCATGAAATTCCTAGCACTGATTATCTCTTGAAACTCAACAGACTTACAGAAGTCAATTATATCAATGATAAGGGAGAACCCAAGACCATTTTGGCTTGGGTTCCATCCAGAAACTAATCTTTTTACCTCATGTGCAGGACAACCAACAGATTGGAAAAAGCATTTGGCATATTGACAGTGGTTGTTCTAGGCACATGACTGGCAACAAGTTCATCCTTCAGAACTTTAAACACTTTGAAGGAGGACATGTTGCATTTGGAGATAATCCCAAAGGAGGTAAAATCAAGGGTAAAGGTAAGATTTCAAAGGATAAAATGTCCTTTGAAGATGTGTTTTATGTTGAGCAACTGAGATACAACCTGTTAAGTGTCTCCCAGGTATGTGATAAGAAATTTGGTGTGTTCTTTACTGATTCAGAATGTCTTATTCTAGCTCCAGGGTTTAAAATTGATGAAAATCTTATCTTGTTGAGATCTCCTAGAAAAGACAATGTCTACTGCTTAGACTTGGAGAGAATTCCTTCTAATCAATCTCTGAACTGTTTGTTCTCAAAAGCTTCTCATGATGAATCAAACTTATGGCACAGAAGGATGTGTCATATGAATTTTAAAAATATGAACAAACTGGTCAAAAATAATCTTGTTAGAGGTTTACCTAGAAAGGAATTTTTATGTAATGACAACTGTGTTGCATGTCTCAAAGGCAAACAACACAAATCTTCTCATAAGTCTAAGGAAGTAAACAGCATATCTTCACCTCTTCAGTTGATTCATATGGATCTTTTTGGACCAACCAATGTGATGAGCATTGGAAAGAAATCCTATTGTCTTGTTATTGTTGATGACTTCTCCAGATTTACCTGGGTTTACTTTCTAAAAACAAAAGATGAGACAAGTGGACTGATCAAATCTTTTGTCACTAGAGTAGAAAACCAGTCTAATCTGAAAGTCAAAATCATCAGATCTGATAATGGAACAGAATTCAAGAATTCTGATATAAACTCTTTTTGTGATGAGAAAGGTATTGAGAAGCAATATAGTGCTCCTAGGACTCCTCAACACAATGGTGTTGCTGAAAGGAGGAACAGGACTCTAATTGAGGCAGCCAGATCTCTATTGGCTGATTCAAAATTACCAATCACCTTTTGGGCAGAGGCTGTGAATACAGCTTGTTATGTGCAGAATAGAACTCTGGTTGTCAAGTCACAAGGGAAAACACCTTATGAGATTTTCAAAAAGAAGAAACCATTTATTGGATTTTTCAAACCTTTTGGATGCCCTTGTACTATCCTCAATACCAAATCTCACTTAGGTAAGTTTGACAGCAAATCAGAAGAAGGATTTCTAGTTGGTTATGCAACTCAGTGCAAAGGTTACAGAGTTTTTAATTCTGTTACCAGAATCATTGAGGAAAGTGAAAATGTGAAGTGTAATGAACACACTCCAAATGCTCAAGGTACTGGTCCTAATTGGTTGTTTGACATTGATTCCTTCACTAATTCTTTTAAAACTAGTGAGCAGGACTTCACAGGATCTAGTACACAACAGGTATCAGAGGTACAGCCTCAATTTGTGATGTTTCCCATTCCAACCATTGACCCTGCTGAGTTCTGCACAAATGTTGATCAAGGAGAAGATGATCAAGGAGAAGGTGATATCACACCCCAGGCAGGTGATCAGACAGTTGAGACTTTGTCTCAACCTCAGTCATCCCAAGAAGATGAATCTACTCCTGAACAAGCAGACACAAACTTGAGTGATTCATTACAGGAAGAAGCACCCTATCAGACTAGAACTCAAAAGAACCATCCCACTACACTAGTGATTGGAGATGTGGAGTCTCCAATGCTTACTAGACACAAGAGTAAGCAAGCAGCACTCTCAAGTTCTCATTTAAGTCTAATTTCTTGTTTTCTGTCACAGGAGGAACCAAAGAAAGCTCATGATGCAATGAAAGATCCAAGCTGGATAGAGGCAATGCAGGAAGAACTGTTACAATTTGTTCTTCAACATGTATGGGATTTGGTGGATCTGCCCAGTGGTCACAGGGCAATTGGAACCAAATGGATCTTCAGAAATAAGAAGGATGAAAGAGGCATAGTCATCAAAAACAAAGCTAGATTGGTGGCACAAGGATATACTCAAGAGGAAGGCATTGATTATGATGAAGTTTTTGCTCCAGTTGCAAGAATTGAAGCAATAAGGCTATTTCTAGCATATGCTTCATTCAAAAACTTCAAAGTGTATCAAATGGATGTAAAAAGTGCTTTTCTGTATGGAAAGATAGAGGAAGAAGTTTATGTATGCCAACCACCAGGTTTTGAAGACCCAAGATATCCTGACAGAGTCTACAAACTCAACAAGGCACTCTATGGTTTACATCAGGCTCCAAGGGCCTGGTATGACACTTTGTCAACATACCTGTTGGAAAATGATTTTACCAGAGGAGTCATTGACAAAACTCTGTTCATTAAGAGAGAGAAGCAGGAGATTTTGTTGGTTCAGATTTATGTAGATGACATCATTTTTGGATCTACTAAATCAAGCATGTGCAAGGAATTTGAAGATCTTATGCACAAAAAGTTCAAAATGAGTGCCATGGGAGAATTAACTTTCTTTCTTGGACTACAAGTTGCACAAAAGGAGGATGGCATCTTCATACATCAATCCAAATATGTGAAGGACATTTTGCACAAATTTGGATTTTCAGATGTCAAACCAGCAAGCACACCTATGGAGACACATAAACACCTTACTGTGGATCCAGAAGGACAGGAAGTTGATGTGCATCATTATAGGTCTATGATAGGTTCTTTAATGTATTTAACTGCTTCTAGACCTGATATAATGTTTGCTGTGTGTGTATGTGCAAGGTTTCAAGTGCAGCCTAAGGATTCTCACTTACAAGCAGTAAAAAGGATCTTTAGATACCTAAAGGGACATTCTAAATTTGGACTGTGGTATCCTCATGACTCACCATTTGATTTGATTGCTTATACAGATAGTGACTATGGAGGTGCCAACATGGACAGAAAATCCACAACTGGAGGATGTCAATTCCTAGGCTCAAGATTGGTATCTTGGCAGTGTAAGAAACAAACATCTGTTTCTACTTCTACTGCTGAAGCAGAGTATATTGCAGCTGCTAGCTGCTGCTCACAGGTTTTGTGGATACAGAATCAAATGCTGGACTATGGTTTGACCTTTCTTAACACTCCTATTTACATTGATAATAGTAGTGCAATAAGTATTGTGAATAACCCTGTTAAGCATTCAAAAACAAAACATATTGAGATTAGGTTTCACTTCATTAGAGATTGTAATGAGAAGAAATTAATTCAGGTATTAAAGGTTCACACTGATTATCAGCTTGCTGATTTGTTCACAAAATCCTTTGATATAGGAAGATTTATCTTTCTAATCACCAATGTGGGGATGATTAATCCTGAATAATATCTCTTGTTACTTCAGACTGTCTCATATGTACTCTTGTATTCTTGTATTTCATTAACCTACTGCTTTGTTTGAGATACAGTGACTCTGCTGCTCACAGCATAGAGACTACTGCTTTTAGTAACTCTACTGCTGAGTTTGTCTCTACTGCTGGACACGCGTTGAACCTACTGCTTCTAACCGTTGTATAAAAGGACCAGATGAACCGCCATTTCATTCAACGGCCTTTCAATCCTCTTCTTCTTCTCTATGATTTCAAACCCTAACTGCTATCTCTGTGTTCAATCATTTTGATTACTCATGGCAACTTATTACTTTGTAGAGGAACACAATCGCGTGGCGTATCTAACAAAGGACACCGGCAATGAAGATTTCCATGAAATCATTGATTTTGTGTCTTCTTCGCATATTGCTACTGCTATTACCATCAACCCTACGATCTTTAAGGGTCATATGCAACAGTTCTGGGCAAATGCCACATCTGAAGAGCTACATGGAGTTCCAACCATTTTGAGTAAAGTTGGAGGTCGTCGATTACTCCTCACAGAAGCCAAGATTAGGGCTCATCTTCATTTGGATGATCTGGATGGTATTACTTCTTTTTCTATATCTGATCTTTTTGAAAACCTTCAGAGGATGGGGTATGAAGGCACCATTGGAAATTTAAAGTTGGATAAGTCAAAATTTTCACCCCAATGGAAGTTTTTGGTTCATACTCTCATCCACTCTATTTCAAAGAAGTCCACAAGTTGGAATGAGTTTAGCAGTACCATTGCATATGCTTTGATCTGCCTAGCAAACAACCAACGCTTTAACTTTTCCAAAATGATTTTTGATGACATTGTGGCACATATCAAAGCTCCTCTTCCAAAAACTTTAAAGAAACTGTATTTGTACCCTAGGTTCATTCAGGTTTTCATTAATGCTGAATTACCAGGGTTGGCAATTCCTTTAGACATCTATAAGGGGGCTGATCCTTCCCCTAAGATGTTTGCTTTCTTAAGAAAAACAAATAAAGGATTTTCTGGATCTGTTACCCCTTGTTCTCTACAATGAGGAGGGTAACCCACCCACAAGATGAGAACTCAGGCTTGCAGCCAAATCAATCAAGCACACCCCCTGAGATTCTACCCACATCTTCCACTTCACATTCCCCTCAGATTCCTTCTTCATCAACCCCCACCCCTCACTTACAAAAGAAGTTACTAGGCATTCAGGAGTTCCTTCCTCCTCAATGCCCTCTATCCCTGAGCCTTTAAGCCCTTCATTGGAGCACTCTCCAATGGATATTTCTCAAAGGGAGTCCCCCAGAGTTTCTCCCAACTCACAGAAGGTGCCCTCTAAGGAGGAGGTAGGGCATGTGGATAGCAAGGCTCAACCTACTGCTCATGTACAAGGTGCTGAGCAGGACAGGTTGAATATCAATAAGACCTTCTCCATGGCAACTCAAGATGAGCAATCATCTAGAGGACCCGGGTGCCAAGAAACCATGGGGGTAGCTGGTGCCTCTGCTAGGCAAAGGACCTCTACTAACTTTTCCCAAGATCCAGCTAGGGCGGGTAACACCCCTGAACATGGTGAGGATAGATATACTTCAGATGAATTGATGGTAGCCATGGGCAAAATAGCGGCTGATTGTACTGCGGCCTTGAATTTGGCTAAATCTCAAGCTTCCCAGATTGCTGAGCTGCAAAAGGTTGTCAAAGTGCAGCAGAGAATGATGCAGGCTGGTGACACTCTGCTGCAGGAGCATGATAATAGATTGGCCATTCAAGCTTCCAGAATTATGTCTCAAAACATGCAACTTTCCATCCTCAGAAGAATGTTGTATTCCTTTATTGCTCAGAAGAAAAGAAATCCCTTTCCAGCTACTCACTTTACTTTCTCAAAGGGGGAGAGCTCACAGGCTAAGGGGGAGAGTTCTCAACCTGATCAGCAGCAGCAGGATGCACAACAGCAGTGTGCACAGCAGGAGGAAGTGCAAATTGAGAAAGTAAATGAGCAGCAGAGTGCTAAAGAAAATGCTGAGTCTGAAAGGAGACTTGAGAAGGAGAAAGAAGCTGTGGAAGTACTGCTTGTTGGTTTACCAAACAGAGGATTCATGGGTGATGCAAGGAAGGTTGTGAGCTCATCAGCAGTACAAACATCACAACCTCAGCAGCAGAATATAGCTTCAGCTGATTCAAAGGGAAAAGGAATCTTGATTGAAGAGCCAAAGAAGAAAGCAGCTCAAAGAATTCCTGAAGAAATCAATGCACAATTATCTGCAGCTAAGATCCAAGAGATGTTGGATCAGGATGAAAAGGAGGATGCAGAGATGAACGAAAAACTGTCTTCCATTAAGAGGAAGAAGTCTATTGTCAAGAAGACTCCAGTAGCAAAGAAGAGAAAGGTAGTTGAAGAGGATGATGACACAATCATTCATTGGACAACTGTCAAAGCAGGTCAAAAGGATGATCTGAAGGTGATTAGGAGGAATGGCAAGGAAAATGTGTATTTTAATCTTGACAAATTCATTTCTGGTTGTACTAGAAAGGATTTAGATGATTTCAACAAGGTTGGACTGGAGTTATATGGTGCAGAATTCTTTGGAAGGAGCATGCAAAAGCTCAACACCACAATCAAGATGGTAATGGAGTGCTTGGATCGTACTTATTCTCCATCTTACATGAATCAAAGGGCACTGGGGATAATTCTGTGGAAGGTGTATACAAAGTCTGAAGTGGTCATGCTCAGACTCTCAGATGGGAGTGATGAATTCCATCTATTTGAAAGAGAGTACAATCTGAATCTCATGAGAATAGAAGGGATTTTGAAGAAAAGCAACAAGCACTTGAAGCTGAATGAGCTGGAAAAGCAGTATGTGGCAAGGGTGAAAGAAATGAAGAGAAGGATTACTGGTGAAGCTGTTCCAGAAGAGGAAGCATATAATCCTTTTGGGAAGGTAGAGAACTGGGAGGTAATCAGCCAAAGCAATAGGCTGTATTACAAGTTGAACAGACATGGAGGATACAAAGATTTCTGGAAGACTTTTTCTGATCTGTTGGAACACTGCTCAAGAGAAAATTTGAAGGAAATCTTTGAGCATGGAATAGCTGTGTTTGGGGAAATTTTGAATGAAGAGGAGGTAGAGGATGCTATAGTTGAAAAGATCAAGAAAGCCCTTGAGTGGCTATGCATGTTGTTTGATGTGAACAGGGTGCAAGGATTAATTGTTCAAGATGTGGAAATTGTTAACCAATGGGTGTTGTATGAAAGCTGTGGAGTTTATGCTGTAGTCTGTGATGGATCAAACTGTGAATATTATTTGGTGGAGGGTGACTACAATCACAGTTTGATAAAGCTTCAAAAGATGATAGAGAAAGGATTGAGCTGCAGCATAAGTTCTGAGATGGGAGCTGATTTGGTAAGAAAAGTACTCAATCAAATCCAAAACTTAACTCCTTAAAAGAAGTTAAGTTAGGGGGAGATTGTTGGGTTTAAGCAGCAAAGTCAAACTACTGCTGAATTAAACTAGCAGCAGGTTGATGAAACTACTGCTAAGTCTTTAACTCTACTGCTTATAACTCAAAGTACTGCTGAAGAAGATAAGCTGTTTTTGGAATGGATAATGATCAAGATCGAGAAGATTACTTCAGGCTCAAGCCAAGGATTGAAGATAATGCTGAGATTGCAGATAATGATTGAGTTTGAATTGATTCTGTTTTGATTTACACTTATCTGTAATTCTAGTAGTATATAGCCTGAGTAGATACGTATAGTTGAAATAACTTTTTGATCATTAGTATTCATAGAATTCTTAGCCTCAAGATTCTTAATCCCTGCATTAGAGAAGTAGTGCATGTCTGGTGATTGATCTGTGATCATCAGATTGAGGCTTTTGGTTTGTAATTAATACACAAAAAGTTTTTGTTCTTTCCATTGTCTTTCATTCTGTATTCAGGTTGTGATTGTTAGCAATCTGAGTTGTGTTATTCGTGAGAAAGTGAGATCTTAGATCCTGAAAAGATGATTACGTGGTCAGAATGATGATTAAGAGACTCTTACGATATGAAATAAAATGAAATATGGTGGTCTGGTAATTGTTGAGCATGAAATCAGGACTCTGAATGGTGAAGAGACGTCCATGATACTAAATCATTTAGAGGGTTTTGTAACCGTTAAGAGGCCGATCATCTTTTTGCCAAACAAGATTTACCTCTTAACGATTCAGAGACTGCCTCTTAATGGAACTGTTAAGAGGTAAACAAACACCACCTTAAACATATACGGACACGGGACAACCAATGAAATAAAAAGGTAACTTATACTATCTACATGGCCACACATCTTGAACTTTATGAACTTGAGTGAATCATTGGATACCTAATTAATGTATGTATCTTCGATTCGACAAAGAACGAGTCTTCAAATCTATGGCGGTTACTTAATTCAAAAAACGTTATTAATACTGAGTTTATACATATAGTATACTTGAGATAAAGAAGGAGCTATAGTCTGCATGTACAAATTGTACAGCCAAGACGTAAGGAAAACGACTGGCTTTTAATCCAAAAGAAGCTATACCTATACCAACCCTATTTTGGGTCTCCAATGACATTTGACGCATTACGTATACGTACACGTACGTATGTACATACGTACATAGAAAAAGGTTTAAACGAAAACGTTAACTATTTACGAGAACGCACAGAACTTCATTCATGTACAAATTAAATCACATTTATGTGATTTTACATTGACGCAAAAAAATGGGATGCAAACGATTTTGGACGTGACTTAAAGTCGCGGTGTACATCGAAAAAATTCCATGTATTCTCGCAAATAGTTAGCATTTTCATATGAACCCGCCTCTACATACAAATATATATGTCATATAAATACATGGCCATCCTTGGAGGAGGGCGGCACGGTGTACATGCAGGCCCAAATTTTTTCTCTGTGTATATAGTAGTATAAAAGATTAATACATTAAAGAAACTCAAAAAAATAATAGAATATAATTAGAAGCAATAAAAAGTTGGGCTATATTTGGCAAAAGCTTATTTTTTGGTACATGTAGTTTTTTTTAACGGCAAGTTAACGTGCACACACGTTCCAGCGGTATTGGACTTCCTTATGTTCCGGCGGTATTTTTTGGTACATGTATGATGGACATAAATTAGTTTGTTGAAACATTACTTGGGTTATGTTTGGCAAACTAGCTGATAAGCTAGCTGGTAGGGAATAAGTTTCATGTCATATCATCTACAGAGACTCCTCGAGATTTCTTGATGATTGTATGGAAGCGCTAGGGGAATGAACATCACTAAAACTTCCTTATCAAAGTACATTTGTTGTACTAAGTGACTCTATGCTACTTACATGATTACTAACTAAATCATGTGTTGATACAATGTTCGTACTTATTTAGAATTTAGAAATATTTGGAACATGTTACGAATTAACGGATTGTTCACATGTTTCTACTTAATTCGGAGAATAAAGGGTTGTTATCCTTCCTAAAGAAGAAGATTGTTTTTACATTTTTTGAGAGAATGTTAATTTGGGTGAAGATTGTTACAAGTTGTTATGGGGAGGATGTTTGTTTTCTGAAAGAAAGAGTTGTTGACAAGAGGTTTCTCTAAGATGGTTTTGATGTTCAAGTGCTCATGATCTTTCTTTTTTTCTTTTTTGAGGAGCAAAAAAAGGAACCAATGCGAAGAGCTTTGGCATGGCCATCAACCCCGCCAAGGAACTAAATTTATTAAGGCAAGCTAGCAAGAACTAGCAAACAAAGTACAAAAGCTATACGAAAGCCACTAAAGGGTAGATACACCAACAATCAAGCTTAACGTTAGAGGCTGAACTACGACCATCAAACCAAAAGCCGTGACATGTTGAATCCCCGGGAAAATATCCAAGTTCATTATCTTTAGTTTGTCTTGAGAATCCGCATGCACTATCCTATTCCTCCATCTCCAAATCATCCATGATGTCACCACACAAACCGATTTAAAGGCCCGATTTGGTAAGTCTTTTTTACTCGGGTCGCAAACCAAATTGCAAAAGGAATCCACGGAGATCAGCGATGGGCTTTTAACTCCCACCAAGCCCAGATTTTTCTCCAAATGGGCTCGACCGCCTTACATTTGAAAAGGCAGTGTTCCACCGTTTCCTCATGACCATTGCAAAAGACACATCTATCCGAGGCAATGGAAACCCCCCTATGAAGCAGGTTGGAATTGATCGAAATGGCATTATTCGCCACCCTCCAAAAGAAAATACTCATCTTCTTGGGAACTAAATTTGACCAAAGCGAAAAAACTCACCTTCATGATCTATTTGATTGATTCAAAGTGAAGAAGTTTTAATATGAAGATTGCGTTTGTTAAAGGGGAGACGATGGTATTCTTCAATTTTTTTTATAACGTAGAAGAACTTAATTATTTAAGTTGAAATTTGTTAAAGAAAATAAGTTTTTGTTGTTTTTTAAGAAGATTGATAAATATTGTAAATTCAAAGGGGAAGAAAATTTCAAGAAAGAGATTCGTTAAATTTATTTTCTTTGAAGATAATCCAAAAGTTTTGAAGATTATTGTTACCTAGATTCGATGGTAATGTTTGATTCTCCTCCATATATTAATCATTACACTTCATCAAACGACTTTCACTCATTATATAGATTTTAAAGTATATTTTAATAAAATCTTGCCCATAAAAAAATATTTTCAAAATTGTTTTTTTCTTGTTTTAAGTTGCGCTCGATTTAGGTTGGGTTCGAGACAAATTTCAGAGATCGTGACTTTCTCTAGAAACCGTGACTTTTTTGGTCGAGACCGTTACCAGTAACACCAAGACCTATCACGATAGAGCAATCTCGAACCATGACCAACTTCAGCCTTGCACAGATGACGGAACCGTTTTTCGGCCACCGATACGATCCTAAAAAAGGATTAATAAAACATGGGCCTGTTGGGCCGCTAACATATTATTTGGCTTTTTACCACTGAACCGGATCTTAAAAATAACGGTTTATCTTAAACATCAAACCGGCCGGTCCACTGCCTGCTAGCTTCTTCTTCTTCCCTGAAAGTTTCAGTGGAAGAAGAAATTAGGGCACGCTTTTTCTCCATCTTCATCGTCTTCTTCAAGCTTCTGTGATCGAAATTGTTTGATAATTACAGAGAAATGCCGTTTATATCTCAAATTCAGAGGCAATCAGACTACAATCTCATACCTTCAAGCTGCCCAATCGTTATCGACAATGGCGCATCCTATTTCAGAATTGGGTAAAATTGAAATTTTCCTTTATTTCTTTTTAATGTTAAGCTCAAAGTTGTAAATTGTTGTTCTAACTAGTTGAGTGATGATGAGTACTGTGTGTGATGGTTGTAGATGGGCTGGAGAGAGTGAGCCTCGCATCATCTTTCGCAACATTGTTCAAAGGCCGCGCCATAAGATTACTGGTATTTTTAACTCTTAATCGATAAGTTTGTCTTAATAGATTGATTTTATTTAAGTTTGTTTAGATGTAAATTTCTATATTAAGGCTGTGTTTGGCAAAAATAAGTTAGCTTATAAGCTAGTTGATAAGCTAGTCCATCCAAACATGTACCCGAAGCTAGCTTATAAGCTAGCTTTTTGAAGCGCTACTTTGAGTAGCTTATGAGGAGCTTAACGTAGCTTTTTCCAATTATACCCTTACTAATATTAATTATTAAATTCAAAGATGCCCTTTTTGGTCATTTTACATACTCATAAGCTAGTTTTTGCCAAACATAATGTGTTCATAAGCTAGCTTATTAGCTATTAGCAAGCTTATCAATCAACAGCTAGCTTATAAGCAAACATAGCCTAAGTACGTATAATGTAAAGAGTTGTGGTAAACTAGTGGCATAATGTGTATCAATTTATGTTGTATATCTGAATATAGCTTCTTTTGTGAAACAAGTAATTATTTGAAACTTGAAAGATAATAAAGAATTAGGTTCAATATAAAGTATTTATGTGATGTTCATTAAGGGTAACTAACTCACTGTAAGCATCCTGATAAGTGATGGATAGAGGTTTTCGACTTTCGTATAAGCTATGTTGAGTTAGCTCATGTAACTGATAGTTGCTATAGTATTGGACTATCTGGAGGCACTATAGATAACCTTTTCAACCAACACATAGTAACTTAAGCAAGATTACTCATAATATGGTGAAGAAGTAAGACCGAAGTCTATCTGTTTTAAGCTGATAACATTTACAACTTGAAAGTTCATTTAATGTTTTCTGGTTTTTTCATAATGTTATATTTATGGGAAATACTACAGTTGGGTAGTTTTTCTGAAGTGTACAAATTTCATATGAATAAGCACTTTGAAATTTGATTCCAGAGATCTTTTCCCTGAATTTTCTTTTAGCTTCAGAAGCGTAGCGATGGATAGTACGTCAAATTTTGAAGATGAATGATTACCAACCCAAACATGTAACTAAAGATTGGTCATTGGTGTTTCCTTTGCTATCAAAAGAGACATTTGTGTTGCAATAAACATGACATTGTAGGTTAAATACGTCAAATAAACAGCAAACTTTTAAAAGAATCTGATGTCTGATTTTCTGTTTTCTTATGCAGGTGAAACAGTGACGATTGTTGGTGACCATGATCCTGCGTTGTTGAAATACTTTGATTGCACCCGTTCTGGACCACGTTCAGCATTTGACAATAATGTTGTCTTCCAGTTTGAGATAATGGAATATGTAAGTTTGATTCAGCTTTCAGCTTAAGTGATGATCGACTTCACGAATATATTTGTGATGAATCAGGAACACTGAAGTAACCAGATTTGCATCTTTCTAATGTGATTTTCTGATGCGTATTAGACATTACAAAGAATTAGTGATCTTTTATTCCCTATAAATGCCGTGTCAGTTTGTTCATCAACTAAACCATGTAACACACCATTATTTTTCCTTTTCAAATAGTTGTCATTGTCTCCGTTTGTTTGCCTCCAAAAAAAATTGAGTATGTTCTATGAATCTATGGTGACCATGTCTTTTGAAATTAATGCAATCCATGATAAATTTGGTCTTTCACTAACATTACATATGTCTATTTGTGTTAGAGAGTATTATGTCGTAGAAGTGTAGAAAACTATCTTAAATATTTTACACATTCAGAGTTTGTGGTCTTCCTTTTCATTGCTGTATTTTCCTTCATCTTTGATTTGCGACATTTCTGTTTGAGTGATTTGTGTTAATGATTTTCTTTAGTTGAGTTTTTCTATGGTAAATAACTTCCATTACCCTCAATTA
The DNA here is from genome assembly GCA_030169165.1 of Centaurea solstitialis. Classification (NCBI taxonomy): domain Eukaryota; kingdom Viridiplantae; phylum Streptophyta; class Magnoliopsida; order Asterales; family Asteraceae; genus Centaurea; species Centaurea solstitialis. Next base: position 71,244,746 of record CM058045.1, on the reverse strand, counting down.
CATTATTGCCTTGCAGATTCTTGACTTTGCATTTGATAGATTGGGGGCAGATCAAACTCCGGTACATTTTCAAACCTATTTCATTCTTGTCGTTAGATCATACTTGTATTTGTACAGAAAATATTTGAACTTCAGTTTGTCCTGATGACCGATTGATCACCAGTTGATCCTTAGCAGAAACTTATCTTGTATTTGAAACCTCTAGTTGGTTCACTGGTGTTGGCTATTAACTGAAGAGTGAAGTACATTCTGGTCACTGGAGCAAACTTTAAACATATGATATGGTGCTCTTCATGTGCGCGCACACACACATAGAGTACTAACAGTAGAAAAAGGTTCTTTTCTATGGAGACAAGTCTTTTGTGTTGCATTTGCTGAGACATCGTTCGTTTTTTTTTTTTCATTGATGGCAGAACAGATCAATCATCCTATCCTTATTACGGAGTGTGCATGCAACCCAGTACAGTCACGTAGTAAAATGGCTGAACTTCTCTTTGAAACATATGGGGTTCCTTCTATAGGTATGATTGTTTCAAGGTCCATCTATTCCTGTTGTTCTCTAAATACCTTTGTCATTACTTGTACTCTATATATATAATTGTACTTGTTGAATTTTGTCATGGTTATACCACATTTTAATCAACATCTTTTCACAGCTTTTGGTGTTGATGCTGCTTTCAGCTATAAGTACAATCAACAACTTGGAATTTGTGACAGAAATGGTCTTGCAATTTGCTCAGGATTTACCACCAGCCATGTGATCCCAGTATGAAATTTATCCTCATATTTTCTGTATATCATTGTGATGGTTGCCTCCAAGTCTTTTGCCCACTATGAAATATATCCTCATATTTTCTGTACATCATTGTAATAGGTACATATATAAAGTTTCACAGTTTGCAATATGAGTAGGCAATAATATTAATCTTTGGCAGTCTACCAGACTTTTCTTTTTTTGCTAAAAATGATGCAACATTTTTCAATCAATTCCATCTTCTTCCAGGTCTGTGATATTCATTATGTGGGTTGATGGTAGTTGTGCACTTGCACACATGTATATATATATAATACTGATATGCACATATATATGTACTTGTTGGCGTTGTTGGTTACGTGGACTGTTTGACAAAGTTCTTATACCAGCTTGTTCTGTATGAATACAGTTTATCAATGGAGAGCCTGCTTACGAAGCATGCTGTCGTACAATGTTGGTGGTTACCATGTCACCGATTACCTAAAGCAACTTCTTTCACTTAAATACCCCCATCACATGTGAGATAGCCTTTCTTTTTTTGTAATCATGTTTTAAGTTCTGTAATTATATTTTTTTGACATCTTAAGATGCTCAAATCAAAACAGGTCAAGGCTTACATGGGAGAAAGTAGAAGATTTGAAGATGGAACATTGTTATATTACCCCAGACTATGCTTTTGAAGTTAGATTGTTTCAGGCATTACACTATCTATTCTATTTATTAAGTTCTTCTATCTGTCCATCAAAGTTTTTTAACAGTAAGTTAAATATTACAGAAAGGGGCAAAAGAAGCTGAAGAGAAGACCAGATGTTGGCAACTTCCGTGGACGCCAACACCCGTTGAAGAACCACCTTCAGAAGAGGAAATTGCTAGGAAAGCAGCTTTAAAGGAAAGACAGGGCCAAAGGTTGCGTGAAATGGCCGAGGCAAAGAGATCTTCAAAAATAAACGAACTAGAAAACGAATTGAAGGGATTGGAGTTTCTTATACAACAACTTAGACATGTGAACGGAAATGATATTCCATCTTTCCTAGCTGAGACCGGCTATGTCTCTAAGCAAGAAATCGAAGCTGCTATCGTCAAGGTAACACAATCATTGCGAAAAGCCAAGGGAGAACAAGATGATATCGAGGAGAAACCAGATCCTTCTGCAACAGAAAAGTATACCCTCATTGATGTTCCTGACAACATGCTAACACCTGAGCAGGTTTGTATACATTTCATCTTTCACTGGTTAGAGCACACATTTATGAGTATGTGGTATGGCATTATTTTCTGCTATTGGTGAAAATTAGAGGCTGAATGATCTCCTAGAAGACTTTTAAAACGTTATGTCTTTTAGTCTTTATGCTTTGTGACCTTTTATGGAAATGGCTGAACTTGGAGTGTTTATGGTTTTGCTTAATAGCTCAAGGAAAAGAAGAGACAACTGTTTCTTAAAACCACATCAGAAGGACGGCAGAGAGCAAAGCAGAAGCGTTTTGAAGAAGAATTAGAACGCGAAAGGCGTAACAAGGAAGATGAACAGAGACGCCTGTATGCTGCCTGGCTATTCACAGCCGTTCTTTTTTGTTTTAGCGTAAATGAATGAATTTGTTGGTTTTGGTTTACATGATTTTTTTTTCTGTTTATGTAGAGAGAACCCGGAGCTTTATGCGGAGCAGTTGCGAGTGAAATACAGAGAGCTGTCAGAGAAAGTTGAACAGAGGAAACGACTCAAGACAAACGGCAACCATGCCAACGAAAGCAACAACGTATCTGGAGGTGTTGGTCGTGGAGAGAGGCTGAATGCTGCCCAAAAGGAAAGGATGCGGCTCTTGACAACTGCAGCATTTGACAGAGGGAAGGGCGAGGATACTTTTGGAATCAAAGACGAAGATTGGCAATTGTACAAAAAAATGAGCAAAGATAACGATGATGAGGATGAGGGACCCAATGAGGATGAGACAGAGCTGGCTCGAGTTGCTTCTAAACTCCGGGTTAGTTCCCTTCATTTTAGTTTCCGTCGAAAGTTGTTTCAAAACATGTATTAATTATCATCTCAAATATAGAAAACATGCCAAATTGTTGCGTGAAGGTGCCATTGGCGTATCCCTTTAGGGGTTTTTGTTTACCTCTTAATAGTTTCATTAAGAGGCAAACTCTGAATCGTTAAGAGGTGAATCTTGTTTGGGAAAAAACGTCTTGCCTCCTAATGGTTCTAAAACCCTCCGAATGATTTTGTATCTTGGGTTTCCCTTAACCATTCAGTGCCCCAATTCATTCTAAACAATTACCAGGCAACCATATTTCATTTTGCACAATATGATTAGAGCCTCTTTAATTATTCCGACCACTTAATCATCCCGTACAAAACAAAATCTTAGGCCATAAAAAATTCAGAAGATAATAATACAATGGTGTCACTATAGATTCGGGTTAGAAAAGCCTCAAACCAACCTGCCCTTAAATGACAGAATTGCCCTCTAATGCAGGAAATAGACCCTACATTCTTTCCAAAATCAGAAGCCAGTTCCTCAGGTGCTGAACCTCCGCGTTTACGTCCATTAACAAAGGAAGATTTCCAGATACTAATTGGTGTGGAAAGATTCAGGTGCCCTGAGATTCTTTTTCGCCCGAACTTAATTGGAGTGGAACAGGCGGGATTAGATGAGATGGTTGGTGTCTCAATACGGAGACTGCAGCAATCCAGAAATCAAGACATAGACGAGAACATCACGGGTTCGATCCTGATGACGGGTGGGAGTTGTCTGTACCCTGGGATGAGTGAACGAGTGGAGGCCGGAATCCGTATGATTAGGCCTTCTGGGAGCAGTATAAGGGTTCTGAGAGCTTCAGACGCGGTCCTTGATGCGTGGCGTGGGGCTGCTTCATTTGCGTCCACCATGCATTTCCCTCGACAAGTGTTTAACAAGAAGGATTATTACGAGAAAGGTGAAGATTGGCTTCGTCAATACCAGTTGAAGTACACATTTTAGTTGATGTTTGAACTGAAAATTGGATGCAAGTTTTACAAAATCTGTTGTTTATAATTGAGTTGGGGGGATGATGTTGTTGCAATGTGTAGGTTAATATAAATTGATTTTCTGGTTCATATATGAGAACTCTATCTATCTATCTATCTATCTATCTATCCTGTCTTCCTTTGGTTCTTGTTATTTAAACATCATCAAACCAATTGGGAATCAAATGTCTTTTGAGTTTTTTCTAATAGGTGCTCCATCAAAAATTCAAAGAAAGTTATCTCTTATATTATTAAAATATTTAGAATAATAAATATCATTTTTCTCATAAAAACATTTAATTTCAAGTTTGAAATGATATCTCTAATCATATTTTAGAAGTTGAATTCGGAGAATTTCATGCTCTCTATTTATTTTAGACAATTTTTGAGGACCTTCACCATGTCCTACCATGAGACGGGGACAAATATCCGAAAACCCCGAAAATAAGGGTACCAGCTAAGTCGCGGGTCAGGTTCGGTTCTAAAAATGTACTACCCACGGGTATCTTATTTCATGGCATGCACTTCTCTTCATCTTCCTTAGTAGCGTTTCAAGTCAACTCAAATTATGATTGAGATGGTGATTTGAATGATCATCATTGTACTAATGGTTATTGTTTCTTCCATGATGTTTCTCTCAATCATTTCTTTTTTGCGATAAGAAACATTGCTTAACGTATTTAGGGTATGGCAATCATACTTATATGTGTGGCCCTCAAGGACAATTATAAGTTGTATTTGTGATAGAATGAAAATAAATAAATGAAGTTAATCATTTAATGTTTGATCAAAATCAAAACATTATATCTTCTGAAAAAGCTTATTGCAAAAAAAAAAAAAATACCAATGCGGTCACCACAAAGTTATAGAACAACTAATAAAATAAAATCCTCTTTAAAAGTCTTTAATTGAAGGTACTTAGTTTCTCATTTTAGATGTATTTAATATGGCATAGATCCTTACTCTTCCTTTAAAGTTTTATTTTTAATAACCTTTAAAATATAACGAGTTCCATAATAAGTATGTAAATTGTGAAATCAAATCTTTTCAATGTATATGATGACGCTCCATCATGTGGTCGACAAAGAAATATGCATGATTCCATTTTGATTTGATCGAGAAATTCAACATGTCTGACCATTTTTAGAGTTAGAACTCAATACCTAATACTTTGAATGCAGTTTCATCATGACTAAACACTCGGTCTTTTTTTTAGCGAAAATAGGAGCTTGAGGAATATACTTTAACCTCCTCCCGTTTACCGTTAAAGTACAAAGGTTATCACTCTCTTCCTTTTCTCTTTTCATCTCATATTCAACTTACATAATCGAATGGGAAAAAAATTACTGATACGTTCATACAACACAAAACCATTCTTCCAATCTCTTTAATAACATATTCTTCCACAAAATGGGACTATATAATTATCCAGACCTTTTGGATGAAACAGACACAAAATATACACATTCACTCATGCACCAATGTTTCAATTTCATTACCCTAACCATACCATCTACTCCATCGTTAAGACATGAGCCAGTCAATCCATTTTTTCTATAAGAAAGGTACTTAAACAACCAGATATAAACACTGTAACTTTATCGCAACTTTCTTATTTTACGAAATAAATTTTATTTTCATTCTAAATTAACTCACCCATATTTGCTCACTCTCTCAATTTCGGGTAATTGATTCATATGCCCATAACGCACCTCCACTTTGCACAATATACCCATACCGTTACGCCGTTATAACGCACCAAAACGCCGTTATAATGCACCAAAACGCCGTTATAACGGCGATATAACACACCAAAACGCCGTTATAACGCACCAAAACGCCGTTATAACGGCGTTTTGGTGCGTTATAACGGCGTTTTGGTAACGGCGTTTTGGTGCGTTATAACGGTGTTTTGGTATAATGGCCCTTATAACGGCCTTTTGGGGGTATGGTTGCAAAGTGGGAGTGGGGCTTTGGGTATACCGGTAAAGCACCCCTCAATTTCACACTCAACACAAGATCATTATTAATCTCTTAAAAACAAATTAAAGTTAAAAAGGAAATTTTTTAATACAAAGACTATCTTCATTTTGTAAAAAAACCCAAGCAACTTCTTCTTCTTTCTCTTTCTGGCCACGTGCAATGCACGTGAGCAACACCAACGGCTACTTGAAAGCTAATGACAGGCTCCTCCTAAAATCATCACAGCTTCTCTTGCACAATTGACCGTTGTACCCACCATCCTTCTCCCCCAAATCTCATATATATTATAAACCCTAATCGGACCGTTACCCTTACTTTCCACCCCCTTAATTCCAATTCCAACCAAAAGGGGCTTTTCATTTCTTTCGATCAAACTCCAAATCACCAGCTCAAATTCCAAATCCACAATCAAAAAATCACAAAAAATGGATTCGAATCAAAGGCGAAAGAGCGGAATCAACCTCCCAGCCGGAATGTCGGAGACCTCGCTCCGCCTAAACACCGGCGCCACCGCGGGATCTCCGTCGCCTCTAATCAGAACCCTATCGTCTCCGTCCCTCGAACAATGTCCCCTCGAACCATCTCCAATCTGACATCATCCCCGTCGTCCAAATCCGCTGGAGCCTGCAGCGATCGGTTCATCCCGTGCCGATCGTCTTCCAGGCTCCACACGTTCGGATTAATCGATAAGGCATCGCCGGTGAAGGAAGGCGGAGGAGGCGGAGGGAGCAATGAGGCTTATTCTAGGTTATTAAGATGTGAATTATTTGGGCCTGATTTTGGGGTTTCTTGTTCTTCTCCTGCAGGTGGTGGTGGTGGTGCGACTAAAGGCGCGGGTTCTCCGGCGAGCAGTCCTAGCAAGAACATGTTGAGGTTCAAGACGGATAGTTCGGGTCAGAATTCTCCGTATTCGGGGTCGATATTGGGGCAGGATAACGGGTTGAGTTCGGAGTCTGCGACTCCGCCTAAACCCCCACGAAAGGTCCCAAAAACACCCCACAAGGTAAAAAAATTTGACTTTCTTGTGTTACATAAGAGGGATTCGATCTTGTACTAGTAGTAGTAATTAGCCGCAACGAATGGGTAAAATGGTCATTTTACTTTACGATTGAAAGATTTAGGCAAATGTGGTTAGAACTTTTAAACTAGGGTTTAGTTTCTGAAAATGTATCCAAATATCCAATCCACGCTATCATCTTTTACTATTCGAGTACAAGTAATAAATAGTAACTAGCCACAACAAAAGGGTAAAATGGTCATTTTACTTTATGATCGAAAGATTTAGGCCAATGTAGTTAGAACTTTTAAACTATGGTTTAGTTTCTGAAAATGTATCAAATCCACGCTATCATCTTTTACTATTCGAGTACAAGTAATAAATAGTAATTAGCCACAACAAAAGGGTAAAATGGTCATTTTACTTTATGATCGAAAGATTTAGGCCAATGTAGTTAGAACTTTTAAACTATGGTTTAGTTTCTGAAAATGTATCAAATCCACGCTATCATCTTTTACTATTCGAGTACAAGTAAATAGTAATTAACCCCAACAAAAGGGTAAAATGGTCATTTTACTTTACGATCGAAAGATTTAGGCAAATGTAGTTAGAACTTTTAAACTAGGGTTTGGTTTTCTGAAAATGTATCCAATCCACGCTATCATCTTTTACTATTTGAGTACAAGTTAGTAATTGCCACAACAAAAGGGTAAAATGGTCATTTTACTTTACGATTGAAAATGTATCCAAGCTATCATCTTTTACTATTATATGTACTGAAACTTAAAATCTACTATTTAGTGTACCAAAGGTCAAAACCTACCAGGTAATGTACAAGTTGCCTTTTCATCTGGTAGCTGGTATTTTTTATGAGTTTGAATTTGTACATTTGTACGTTATTTAGTAGGTTTTAGAACTCTGGATACTAAATAGTAGATTTTAAGTTTAATACGTGCAATAGTAAAAGATGACAACTTGGATACATTTTCAGGAACTAAACCTCTTAAATTATTAATAACTAAAGGACTAGGATCTTATAACTAAATGCTCGAAAGATCCAAATAGAAAGATAAATAAAGAAGACCTTCTTCAAAGCACTATATGGTAAAGTTGGTTATGAATTAGATTCTTAGATTTAGATTAGATATTTAGATGTATGATGGTAACAATTTAGTAAAGATGATGAAACATATGACTTCCGAAAAAACTCATGTGTTCGCCGGCTTTTCTTTGTACGTTTAGGTCTTGGATGCACCGTCGCTTCAAGACGATTTCTACTTGAACCTTGTGGATTGGTCATCACAGAACGTGCTCGCGGTTGGACTCGGCAGCTGCGTTTATTTATGGACCGCCACAACCAGCAAAGTAAGTTTTGCATCTCCATTCCGTCACCAACTAAAAACCGCTACATTCTACAACAGTTCTTGACGATATTTCATCGTGTTAAATTTTCAGGTGACCAAGTTGTGTGATTTGGGGCCTAACGATGGGGTGTGCTCGGTCCAATGGACCCGAGAAGGGTCTTATATATCGGTCGGCACTAGCCTCGGGAAAGTTCAGGTACCCATTTTTAAGCCCTTCAAAATATACATCCGTTTTCGGGTGAAATAAGAATTGAAACTAAAAGCTTGTTTTTGTAATAGGTTTGGGACGGGACTCAATGCAAGAAGGTTCGAACCATGGGCGGACACCAAACGAGAACCGGTGTGTTGGCTTGGAGCTCCCGCATTTTATCCTCAGGAAGTCGAGATCGTAACATACTTCAACACGATCTACGTGTCCCAAATGACTACATCAGCAAGCTTGTTGGCCATAAATCAGAGGTAATTAGTTAAATTAAATACGAAACTAATCTCAACCTTTAAATTGAAAAATTATTTACGGGTTTTGGTTAATTTAGGTATGTGGGCTTAAATGGTCTCATGACGACCGAGAACTAGCATCCGGTGGAAATGATAATCAGGTGATTGTTTATTTGTGCAACACCGTAAAACCACAAAGTTTACGAAAAACTTTTATATTAATACCGTTTGTGGAATTGTTGTATAGTTGTTGGTGTGGAATCAGCATTCTGCACAGCCGCTTTTGAAACTCACCGAGCACACGGCAGCGGTCAAGGCGATCGCGTGGTCCCCGCACCAGAGCAACCTTCTGGTCTCGGGTGGCGGCACGGCTGACCGGTGCATTCGGTTCTGGAACACGGGCAATGGGAACCAACTGAACCATGTTGACACTGGGAGCCAGGTGTGTAATTTGGCATGGAGCAAGAATGTGAATGAATTGGTGAGCACTCATGGGTATTCACAGAATCAAATCATGGTGTGGAAATATCCCACATTGGCTAAGGTAACTAACTATCTTGTATTTGTTTTTTGGCTCGAATTATGGGAAATCGACTCAAATAGCCATTTTATCTACACAAATTGGTCTCTTAGCCATTTCTCTCCGGGATTAACCCAAATGTCATTACATCTGCAATATTCAGTTTCGGATATTTAAATAGCTAAAAGATCAAAAAGAAAACGAATCTGATCCGCTTTCCTTAAAAAAGAAGAAAAAAAAATTACGACACAGATCCGCTAGTTACAAACCTGGATATTACATTTGTGTAAAACATGGAGAGATGGCCAAATGACCAATTTTGGTAAGATGGCTATTTAAGTCAATTTTTCCAAATGTGTGTTTTTTGCATTGGTGTGTTTCTTATGTATAAGTTGTGATATGTATACGTATTTATTATAGGTTGCGACTCTAACGGGACATTCAATGAGAGTTTTGTATCTAGCAATGTCACCGGACGGTCAAACAATCGTGACGGGGGCTGGGGATGAAACACTGAGGTTTTGGAATGTGTTTCCGTCGGTCAAATCTCCAGCACCGGTGAGGGATTCTGGACTCTGGTCGTTGGGAAGAACTCAAATAAGATGATGTTTTTCGGTCGGTCAAATCTCCGGCACCGGTGAGGGATTTTGGATTCTGGTCTTTGGGAAGAACTCAAATAAGATGATGGATGATACAATATGTGACACATTGTAAAAAGAGTTATTTTGTTTTCCAATATTTATATGTGCATATAAAACATACATAGACACATACATTTTTTTCTTTACCATTCTTTGAACATATATGTTTCTTTCTTTGAAAGATATTAATTTGTTTCATCAATAAACTCAGTAAATTGTAGTACAAGTAGAATACATGTTGTAGATAGATATCTTGATTGCTTCATTTTTTGTTTTGTTTTTTTTTCTTTGAAACTTTTGTTTAATTTTTTTTAACCAATTTGTCTCTTACTAGACTTGTTTTCAAAAACTATTATATAGAAAATATAATACTTGAAATGAATTGATTGTAGTGCCTTGAAACTAAAGTATTGAGCTCTTTTTATATACTTAAAGCTTACTTCCATCTCTTATCACTTTATCTATGTGAGATATGTTTTTGACCAAAAATTCTCAACAAATAGTAACTCTTGATGTTTAACGTTTTGTCATTTTATTTATAACAATTAATAACTGTGATCTTGAAATTTAAGGATTATAATTAAGTTGGTTTAAATGTGATCTTTTTCTATTAATTAAGAGCTATAATATAACTTGACAATTTGGTATTCACATAATCAATGATTAAAAGAAATTTGGTTACTCCACAATGAATATAGAATAAGAAAAATGGAGATCTGTTTGGTAATAATTTCAATTGGTCCCAACATATTGACAAACTAAAAACTCAAAATAACTAAAAAAGTGATTGAATTTAATGGAACTACACGTCTAAGCCTTCTCCTTCCCCTTGTCATCAATGGCGAAGTTTTTATCAACAATCACTTAATAAGCTTAGTGAGTTTGTGGGATTAATGTTAAAACACTTCAAATACATATAAAGTAAAATAATGACATTACATTTTTCAACTTGTCTTTAATGTTGATCACACTCTTGAAAACTTCATAAAACGATTATACATTTAGTGAAACATTGCTAAAAGTACTTTGAAACAACTTAATAAAGTTCTTCACGATGATAGACTTACGGTTGTTTGATAAGTCATACTGTCATACAAAGTAGTTTAGTTATAGCTTAATTAGTACGTCAATTGAGATAGCTTATTCGGTCAACTGTAGGATACCTCTTGTGGATATTCAGTCATATTTTTCTATCCATGCCCTTTTCATAAACCACATCTTAATGCAATATGGAGTTTTTAAACTGAATCCACATCTCCATTTGTATTCCCAAAGTCACTAAACTTAGTGAGTTTTTGTATATATAATAACTTAACTAAAAATATTTAAAATTGTCATGTGAAAAGTATATTAGTAGAGTAGGGAGACTATGGTGGTATAAATTAAATGATTTATTTATAAAGGTGAGAGTAGATGACGTGAAGAAAAGGAAAAGGACAGTCGACCACCAAATTAGATCCATTTCAATAAAGTAGTGCAATTTGCAATCCTCTTGGATAACATTAACATTTATTTAATTGTTTTAAATATATACTACACTTTTTGGAACATAACTAACATCTACCAACTTCAGTTAATCTCTCAACTTAATTATAAATGTAAATTTTAAGTTACTAATTTTTTTACTTTTTAGTTATTTGTAAATAAATCAATAATTATGTATTTGGTTGATTGACTTCCTATGATAATGGTATGCAACTTCTTTTCTCTTTTAGTTATTGCTTAATTAGAATTTACGGATGTAATGACGTTTAGTTAAAATGGGAATGGTTAGGAGATAAAATTAGACTCATAAAATGCCTAGTTGAGTTGATTTTCCTACATTAGATCAACTAAGAATTTTTTATAAGGCAAGTCTAATTGCATTTAGGGGTGAGCATGGGTCAGGTCGGAACATAAAACACAAAACATGGTCAGGTTTTGGCCTTTCCGGTATGAAATGTAACCCTTAAAAATCAAAATTTGTGTGAGGAATTTCAGGTTTCAGGCCATGTCAGGTTCAGATTTAGTCGGGTTCATTTAAGGTTTATGTAGTATATATTTCTTTCATTTTCTTTTTCCAATAGACTAGTAGAACATAGAAATCCTATGAAACATAAAGTTAACAATGAACATCTATATCCAAGTTTTAGAAAGTAACAAAGATATAAAACTATATTTATATTTTCCAAATTTTATAAAACAACATATAAATAAAAAGACTATCAAATGACAATCTGCTTTGAGATTAGATATAACGGTTAAGAACTTAATCTTAACTGATCATTTATTCACGTTTAATCATTAAAGATTAACGTAAATTCAAGCTCCAAAACTCCAAGTTTTAAACATTAAAAATTAAACTAAATATTTTCAAACTAATAGTTCAAACTTCAAAATTACATTAAAAAAAAGTAAGAGAAAATATTAACAAAAGGTATTATTAGGATTTTATAGGGATTTAGGTGATAGGTATGGAGATAGAAAACCTTATCCAAACCAAGTAACCTGCCTAAAAACTCAGATTTTTATGATCAAGCCAGTTCAATTTATATGTTTGAGGTTCTTCGAATTTGAGCCGGTTTTGCTCACCCTTAATTGCATTACAATATTAAGTACTTACACATTTCATCCTAGGTATCTAATATAAAAATCAAAACAAATATAAAACATAAATCTATGCTTTCTTTTTGAGTTTGGAAAACTAAACCAAAATACTTTCGTTAATTTAATAATATAAAAATAGAACAAATAAAGAAAGAAAAAAAAAGTATATAATCATGTGTATTCCCCCATCGGATCGCATCTTCCATCAAAATACAAACCTTGTACAACTGTCCCTCCTTTCCTAACACTTGTTATTTTTTGTTTCTTTATTTAATTACCGTTTTCATTTTATTAATAAAATAAAAAACAACCCTATTTTCTTATTACCCACGTGTCTTTCCCACCGGATTATAACTATTTCGTAACAATATTATTTCAACTTTGGAAATTAATCTCAACGAAATATCTTCAATTAGATCTAATTAGATACGATTATGACAGTAAAAAAAGAGATTGAAATCTAAATACTACGAGGGTGTTTGGAATTGTTTATTAAAACTACCGATTTGCTTATAATGAACCCAGTCAGTAAATAAAGAGTTTTGAGTGTTTGGATAAAAGATCTATAATATAATAGTGCCAATCAGCAAATAAGGCGTTTTCCATGAAATCAAAAGTATTTAACTTTTTCAACTAGCAATAAGCTTAGTAAACATAAGTTGTTTTAAATAAGAATTCCCAAACACCCCCTAAAACATAAAAAGAAAGAAAAATAAAACCTGCCCTTTTAAAGAACGCTTTTATCATATATAATAACACACTAATAGGGGATCAGGTGGTAATGTGGTATCCGGACAACTTGGCCCACGACCTAGATCATTTTAAAAGGACTATGATTTAGTATCATATGTGATTGATTGAAAGTATACAGTGAAAAGATGTTCAAAACATTTCCAAACACAATTTGTCAAAAAGAATGGTATTAACCAATCAAACTAGCCAGAAACTTAAAACAATTGGCTAAAGGGTTGTATATAATTGCACAAATTGACAAGTTTAACCACTCTATTCAATTACTATTCTTTTCTTTCCTTTCCAAATCAATTAATCACAACAAGTAAACTAACTTAACTAATAATGCACAAACTTAACAACCCTCTTTTTCCTTTCCTTTTTTCCTAATCTTTTTTTGCTCCCTAAATTAATTTTGTACATTTCATCTTTCAAATGCCCACAAACTCCAGGCTCGAACCTTGCGGTTGGGTCTGGTGCTTCCATCGAGACCAATACGAGTGTGCAGCCAGGACGCGGTCCAAAAGATCCTGCGGCACAGCTTCCCCTCTCCTTTGCTGCGGTGCGATGCTTGCGGTGTGAACCAGCGTTTTCCACTTATCCTGCACACGAAACCAAAAATAACCCGTTAACATCACTTTCTATAACGCCTATTTACGGTTTACTACTATAATCGTAAAAAAAACGGAAAACGGAAACTAGATTCAATTTGGTCACCTTTAGGTCCACATAAGTACGATGATTTGCATCATCAAAAGCACGCAACTTAACATCACGCCATCTACAAGATTTAGATTAAGATTTATCGTTAGTTGCTGAATGGTTTGGTACAGAATGATTAAGTGGTCAGACCGATTAAGAGGCTTTACCTTCCGGTTCCAACTGTTTCGACCGCTTCCACAAGTGCTTCCACTTCCGATACAGAGAACGGTCTCCTGATTCTACGTTGCGAAGCTTCACAACTCTTTGTCGGTTTCTGGCTAACCGGGACCACTGAGAGCGCCTCCGCTTTCACAATCGCTTTAGAATCTGCCACTCTTTCTTCGGTTAGTACTACTTCACTTTGTAACGCTATATTTTCATGATTCGAAAATCCCACATCCATGATGGGACTACCTTCGCATCTGACATTTATTAAAAAAACATTTCTTAAAACGGAAAGTAAACCAGATGTTACAACGAGATCAAGAAAAGATATATCTATCTGTATTACCTCGATGGGTTTAGATTAGTGTCATGTAGTAACGACACCGGAGGTTCCTTCTGAACCGGAGACGGAAAAATCGGCTCCAAAGTAAACCCTAAAGTCTCGAGGTCGCAATTCTCGGAAATACCCATTTGTCGTAAGGTTTTGTTATTGTCTCGGAGCTTTTTGCCCTCGAGAAGTATCCCTACATGTAGTTCGCCACCTAAAATAGCCATAATAGCCTCCATAACGGTCCTCTGTGGAAATAGTTACAACCACAAACTACCATTAACGAACTTGTTCACTCTTTGACGTGGCGAAATTGTACAAAAGATCGGAACTTTTAAACAAAGAAGAGACGAGGAATACCTTCAATGAACCTACAGTAGCTGTTTCTGGTATCTCAACGTACAGTTCCGGCACTTCAAATGACTTTATGCTAAGTTTCACTGTAAATATAATCAACAACAAAAATCAGTAAACGGAACGGCCAAGATCAAGAAAACAAGAAAAATCCAAAGAAAAGGAAGAACCATTATTCGAAGCAGCATTTGAGCTATGATGAAATAGCTTCCTCCTTTTAGAGCCCACCTCTGCGTATTTACCACCTAAAACAACAAGTTATATTAGAAAGAGAGTTGCATGATCTCTGAAATTGTACGAAATCTAGAACATCTCGACTTACTAGTACTGTTTGTGGGTTCGTAATCTCTCTTTGAAGTAACTTTCCGGTATCTAGAACCCAAAATCTTCCTTATCCTTCTGCATCCAGCGCGTGATTGCGACTTAATCGCCCTCATTTCAGTGCCGCGCTGAATGCGTCTAAAAGAACTTTCGTCATCATCTATAACACCCATCTTTACATTTCCCCCAAGTTTCGTAAAACAAGAACCGGGATCCTTATAATAAGGTACATGTCCACTACCATACGATTTATTTACACACGATTCCACAAAAGTCAAGTTTCCGCTTTGTTTCTCTAATGGCTCGGTCTGCATCTCAGCTATATCATTTGAAGCATCTCGTTCCAGTTTACCCACTTCGGACGGCTCCAACTTCACGTTGCTCCCAACTTTCTTTAAGAGCCTGGGAGTCGTAACATCGGAGACATGTTCCAAACCGGAATCATCATCATCCGACGGTGGAGATTTGTGATTAGTTGAGTCAGTGACTTCACGCACTTCCTGCTTCACAAAGTCTTTAGGATTAACAACGCTAATCTGCTCTTTTCGTTCTGGAGTAATGCACGAAGTCGAGCTTTCGCTCTCTTGCAATAACTTGTCAGCTACAGCTGCCAACACGTCAAACGCGCACGTTTTGCTACCTTCCGTTGATTTCCTAATTGAACTCCCCTAAAAAAATAGAAAAATACGTCAACAACCGAGAGGAAAACAGGATTGAAGGGGAAACTAAAGTGTGTTACTCACCCTTAAGGATCTGGGAGCTTTAGGTACAACGGTGGACTGGAAACCATCAAATCGTCCGTAATATATACTTTTTTTCGATACCATATCTTTACGCATACATGCCAATGAGATATCACCAACCACAATGAGGACCCGATCCCGGCCTATCTGTAGTAATTCAATGAGTAAAGAATCAGAATCTTTATCCCTTTAAACGTATCAAAACGTTTTCTTTCGTTCATCTTTTAGTAACGCAAATGATCGTTTAAGAAAAGGGTCAAAGCGACGCCATAACGCTATTGTATGTAAATAATCATCTCATAATACTTGTTTTTTTTTTTCGATCTATACAATCGAATATCAAGTGGACTAGAAAACAATGCTTCTTAACTTGCATAACTTAATTAGATTTTTTGATCAATTTATAACCAAATTTATACATCATAATAGCTAGGCATCAATGAATAATTAATTAGGCTTAAACTCCCCAAATCATAATGTAAATAAACCATCAAGATAACAATAAATCATATTATTTTAGCATCCAAAGATTCATTTTACCTTGATCAAATCGACAATCTGGCATGGTAAATTTACATTTATAGGAAAAGACGATCTAACCCTTTAATTTGTTTCCCAAAGCTAGATCCCATAATTGGGACTTAAATCAATAATGGGAAACTTTAGAATAAATCTTACATACAATTAAATACTCCAGTTGTTTTAATTTCTAAACCACTTTTAAACACATTAAACAAAATTGGAAACAAAATAAAAAATATTTTTTTTAAAAACTCAAAACCCATGTTCATTTAATCGCTTTTTATTACATATATATCCATAAAAATCGATAATTAAACTAAATTTAGTAAATATTTCATTTTTTTTAGATCAAATAACAAATTTTGGATCACAAATAGCCACAAAATTCAACAAATTCAGACAAAGATTCAAAATGGGACAAAATCCGATCCAATAAATTACAAAACCCTGAAAATTTAGCTTAAACCCATCAGAGATCGGATGAAATCTAGGGTTAAAAACATGAAATTAGAGAGAAATCGAAATAATTAAACAAGAATGAAAAAGATCACAGAAAAGATCGATCGATCGATCGAGGGTGAAATTAAATTAATTACCTGATTAATTTGAGATGGAATTTGTTGTTGATCTGATAATTGGGGTTAAGGAATTGGGATTTCTGATAAATCCTAGAAGCAAATTATGGAAGAATTATTGAAGAGTATAATGTAATTTATGGAGGGAGAAATTGGGGAGAAAAGATGGAGAATTGCAAGAATGAGATGAAATTGAAAGAAAGCAAATTGTGAGAAGGAAAAGGAAAGAAAGCGCTTAAACCCCTCTCTCTCATCTCTCTCGATATATATAATATAAAATAATATATATATATATATATATATATATATTACAATAATGTGTAATATTATTTTTGTATGGATAAATTATATTTTATCTTACCTTTTTAACATATTCCTTATCCTTTTATTATTTGACATATGTAATACACTTACTTTCCTTATAAATTTTATGGAAGGTTAAAAAAAATAAGGAACCCTCTCGTAATCCTTCGTCTGAAAGATATGTATAATGTAGTTGTATATATGGGTAATTTGAGTTACTTTTAGGGTTTTATCGACATATACTTAATGACATTGTTTGGTAAAAATAAGGTAGTTTATAAGCTTATAAGTCAAGTACATGTTTGGATGGACCATAGGCTAACTTATAAGCTAGCTTTTTTGAAAAGCTACTCTCACTAGCGTTTTGGTGATTTATCGGACTTTTTTTATTTTAAATATACCCTAGTTAAGTTTTATAGTACAATTTTTAAACATGTTCTTTTTTGTCATTTTACAGTTATAAGCTATCTTAGCAGCTAGTTTTCGTTAAACACAACTTATTTATCAACTAGCTTATCAATCATAAGCACCTATATGTATGTATATAGAGGAGGGTTCTTTTGTTAACCAAATAAATTGTGTTAACCGTTAACCCATTTTTCGCGAATCATAATTGTCGGTTTGATTATTTACGGTTCTTTCTGTATTTATGGTCAGTTATAATTTGGAAGTTTATTCCTGAAAATATGAATGTGATAATCATGTCTGTTGATCTAAATCTATTTAGGATTGAAAATGATTTAACACGGTTAATACAGTTTATTTGATTAATTAACGAACCCAACCCTATGTATATATACACATGGTCTAGATAGAAAATTACGAGGATGTTTTTCGGTTTTTTTGGATTTTTCCGTCCTATAAAAATATATGGTTTACTTGACATGAGGGAAGGTGTGATGAAGGGTAGTAAGGTAAATTTGGTGTGGGGGTTGGGAGGGAGAATAGGTGACCATAAACCTCTCTTGATCTCAATAGGAGAGTTTTTTTCTTTTTGTGGACCACGTCATCTCTTTTTGGCACAATGGATAGCTTTTGACACGTGTGGGGGGTTTTACGAGTTTTTCTTTTTTCTTTTAAATAGTTTTAGGTGAGTATATTCTTTTATCCATTACAAAAATAAATAATATTTCGTTTTTCTTTTTGTAGTTTAAAATAAAAACATTATATTTCTTTAAAAACATAATATTAAATAAAGAAAATATTATATTTCAAATAAAGCATAATTTTTATTAATGTGAAAAAGCAAAATACTATGGTCGACCATGATTTTGGTGTGGGATTCAAGATCGTTACAAAATTCGAAATGACGCTTTTTTCATTTTTATTCCTTTATGATAATAAAAGTCTATTTTTAGTTAAGATTTATCCTTTGAATTAAAGTTATTTGATTTTATTGCTATAAATATATTTTGTTTGTTGAGGATAATTCAATTTTGATTCGAGTTAATTAAAAAGCTTTGAAAACGGATTTCTTTGAGTATTTCTAATTTGTTTGTGTATTTGGATAATTCCATCATATCTATTAACTACTCTTGTTTAATTTAAAAAATTACTAAATGAGGAACTAATGTATCAATAGAGAGAGTTTTAATACAACTCAATAGAAGTTGAGAATCATTAAAAATACTAATTTTTAGCATCAATCTAATCTAGTTAATATTTGGTTGATATAAAGAATAAAAAACTGAGTAACATCCTAGTAACCCTTCATCTAAACAAATGTATACAAGTAAAATAAGTTGTTTATTGACTTTTATGCATTTATGCATAGACTCAGGTAGTCAGGTTTACGTGAAACAAAACTGTTTCTGTGAGACCGCATGAAACCAAGACTTTATACATAAAATTTCACAACAAAACTGTTTCTGTGAGACCGCATGAAACCCTATACATAAAATTTCACAACAAAACACTGTGAAAATAAATAAAATTCGAATATTTATACTAAAAAAACAATATCGAGGTCAAAAACAAAACTTTCACAGCGGAAATGTTGTGAAGGTAAAAAAAAATCAAACCTTCATATCAAAAAACATCGTGAACGTAACATTGACAGTGTTTTTACTATGAATGTTTGAAATTTTTTACTTTCAAAGTATTTTGTAGTGAAGTTTCATGTAAAAATTGTTGTTCTCACTGGTCTCACGAAAACAACTTGGTCTTACATGAACCTGACTCTTTATGCATATCCACATGCATATGTATGTTACAATTTACTTACATGTACGAGTAAATACCGTTCAAATAAAAGACTATCAAAACGTTCCTCAAATATTTTTTATTTTTTTAAGGTTTTTTCTCGACCCTATATATATAAATGATAATACTGTATTTATGAAGCATAAACTTTGAAAACGAAAACTCACACGTGACAGGTGGCATTAAGCAACCTATTTTTAATTAATAATCGTTCATTTAATAAACAAGTTTTAGTTCATCTTAATTCTCATTTAAATTGGACCACTATAACAATTAATAGGTTAATAACATTACGTTCATTTTATAAGTTTGATTATAAATATATATAATGTTTTGTTATAATTTTAATAATTACTTAAAATTAAAGTATGTTATTTATTATATATCTAGAACACAATTCTAATGGAAAATAACATAATTAACAAAATGATTAAGATTGGAAATATTTAACGAAATAAACGTCATTAATACTTAATTTGGTAGTGGATAGTTGACACAATTTTGACTTCTAATGACTATTGATATCATTTTTTATTTTATTTTTTGCTAGTGAGTTTTTTAAATATGTTATAATCTTATAGAGTTAATTTCTCATAAAAATAATAGTCATTAGCTTATTGTAAAAAGGATAAAAAAAAGATCTATATAACTTTTAAATCAATCTCGATTTAATATTAAGTGAAATACTCTATATATAACTATTATAATTTATAGAGGGAAGTTCATTTAAAAACCAAAACATTAGTAAAAACCGTAGAAACTCATGGTTTCATAGGTTAAATCAACGAAAACTCTTCGTGGAGTTGTTTAATATGATGCAAATGTTTCATATATTTCATTTTTTGATAAAATTGTTTCATATTTCGGTGTTTTTTTTATGTAAGACGAAAATGTTTCACACTTCTTTTATTCTTATGAAACTGCTTCAAATATTTTTTTAATCCTTTGAAATTTTGTCATTTTTACAAAAAGGAACACCAAGAAATGAATTATATGAAACATTTGCATCATATTAAAGAACTCCATGAAGAGTTTTCGTTGATTTAAGCTATGAAACCATGAGTTTTCATGGTTTTTACTAATGTTTTGGTTTTTAAATAAACTTGACTCATAATTTATAATCATAATAAAAAGTAATTACGTAAGATTAATGTAATAACGGCAAAACAACAAATTAACACATCTTGTTTCTTGTGTTACACATCTTAGTTGGTTGATAACGACATGAAAAGCAATCGAATTTTTAGCGATGTGACATCTCAATTACATCAAAGATTAAAAATATAAAAAGCAAAAGAAAGAAATTGAATATATAATTATTTGGGTTAATATTAACTATACAAACCTTTATACATCGTTTGTTTTTTGATTAATGGTTATAATTAATTGAAGTTTATAAATATGCCGGTGAAAAAAACTAATTTAATTTAAACGATATAAAAACAATTCTGGGTTACATTGTGTTTTATTTTTGGAATATAATTTCATGTATTTTTGGAATTAAATTATTTTTCTGTATTTATTTTTTTTGAAAGGCGAAGAGGAGAATTTATTAAAAGAAGTCTCTAAGGCAGAGACGAAACAAAACAACCAAAGTCACAAGACGAAACCAAACAAGAGCCAAGAAAACGCAAAAAGAGAACGACAAAAAACAGAGAAAATCAGCTGCCCAAAGGTGATTTGCACCAGCCACTCCAATTAATCTTACTAGAGCGCCCCATGTTTCCCACCCAAAGCGCCGAGAGATTTTGTATCGAAGGGAAAAGATCCTCTTGCTTTATGCGATTCAAGTCATGAGGCCGTCCATGAAGGATACGGTTCCTCCAAGACCACAAACTACATAAGGAGATCGAGTAGATTGCATGAGTGATTACCGTATTGGGGCACTTACCTTGCAATGCACTTGCATTCGTGTGGTCACACCAAGCCCAAACTTTCCTCCACACATTGATCGAAATAGGGCAGCTGAAGAAACAATGATCACCAGATTCTTCTGCACCATCACAAAACAAGCAATTTCGAGGAAGTCCATTATTCAATAATGTCCACATAAATAAGTTGACCTTAATTGGAAGAAGGGAGTTCCAAGTAAAGTTTGAAGGGTTTTCAACGATCGTATCCATGAGTTCTGAAGGCAAATGTTGAGAGAGATCAGCTTCAGGTTCTGAAAGTCTTCTAGAGATCTCCCACGTAATTCAGCCATTAAGACCAGTTACCATGTCAACTTTCATTAAAAAATTGCCAACACTCTTTAAACATCGCTTCTTTGTTCGTTTCAAGAGCAAACAACTTAGGGAATAAAGTCTTCAAATTCACAGCATTTCCCACTTTTACATCTGTCCAGAATTTTGTTGTGGAACCATCGGCTATAATTTTTGAGAACGAAGAGCAGAAATCAATCCCATATTCTGGAATGAGGTGGGTTGTTTTCAAACCCTCCATTAGGGCCGTGGAGTCCAACGATAACATCTCGCCATAGACTTCCTTCCTCCGTGAGGAAACGCCAGTACCATTTGCATAAGAGGGCCATGTTTTTCGCTTTTAAGCTGGCCACACCAAGTCCGCCCAAAGAATTTGGCAGGAGAACTTTCTTCCAGGAGATCCAATGTATTTTGTTATCCCCTTCGTTGAATCCCCAAAAAAATCTTCTCCGGATGCCTTCTAAATCCGAGATAACGCCCTCCGGTGCCCTGAACAGAGAGAAGAATTAAAGAGGCAAGGCCGTTAAAACCGAATTTAGGAGAGTGAGACGACCCCCCATGGGAGAGGAGTTTCGATTTCCAACAAGAGAGTTTCTTGTTGAATTTGTTGTACACTTCCGACCAAGCCGCCTTTCTTCTCATATTAATTCCCACCGGCATCCCTAGATAGAGGAAAGGGAGTTTTTCGACCTTGCATTGTAACCCTTGTGCCATTCTTTGAACCTCCGTAACATCAACTCCGATACCCATTAAGCTACACTTAGCTAGATTGATCTTGAGCCCTGAAACTTCATAAAAACATTTGAGGAGTTTAGTGAGATTACGAATATTAGAGCTAGACCACTTCCCGAAGAACACCGCGTCATCAGCAAATTGTAAGAGAGAGAGATTGCGGTTCGTGTTTGCGAGGTTCAGACCCTTAAAAAGCCCTTTACTACAAGCTTGGATTGTCATCTGTTGTAGAGCTTCTCCGGCTATAAGAAAGAGGAAAGGGGAGAGGGGATCTCCCTGCCGAAGGCCTCTTTCCATTTTTAGTTCCTTAGTAGGAGACTCGCTAACAAGAATAGAGATGGAAGCCGACACCAAACACCCTCTTATCCATTTTCTCCATTTCGGTCCAAATCCCATTTGTTCCATCGTGTAGATGAGAAAGTTCCAATTCACCGTATCAAAAACTTTCTCGAAATCTACCTTAAAGATGGCCATCTTCATCTTGCTCTTTTTTGCTGCATTTACAATCTCATTAGCAACTAAAATGCCATCTATTAGATCAGGTTTTAATGTCATTTATTCCTTAGATTTTATTTTAATTGTAGTTAAAGCATCTTCAATAGCTTATCTAAGAAGTTCTTCAAAATGGAAAATAAAAGTTTAAAATTTTTTATGATAAAATGTCTTCAATTTCAACAGATTCTCCATTTTGAAGATATTATCATTATTTATATTAGGGGTGTTCATTTTACCGCCCAACCCGCATAACCCGCCCAAACCGCACCGCACCGCACCAAACTGCACGGTTTGGAGCCTTTGCGGTACGGTTTACGGTTTGTATTTTTTTATACCGCACATTGCGGTTTGGTTTGCGGGTTTTAACTGTCCAAACCGCGGTTCAACCCGCACCGCACTTTAGTTATATTATTTATTTTATATATATAATAAAGTTTTAGTTATATAATTTATTAAAATAGTTCGATAATGCCATCTTTTAATAAGGTAATCATAAAAACATTAAACAAAAAAAAAGAAGAATAAAAATATCTACTATGGTTGTCTAACCTTAAAAGAAATACGCTGTTTCCATCTAGTTTGTCTTAAATTCTCAAGAGTCGGAAGTTGATCAAAGTTGAAAGATGTAACTCAATCGATTGTTTTGGAGTTTTTATTGTTTTCTTAGGATTTATTATTTGAAAGTTTTTGTACTTCATATTTCCATGAAGTATTTTGTTTGAAGTTTGGACTATGAAGTATTTTCTTATGAAATTTTGTTTGTTATTTTTTATGCAACATATTAGATATAAACCGCAAAACCGCAAAACCGCATTGTACCGCACCGCACCGCACCACACCGCATTTTGCGGTTTGGGGCATGCGCGGTTTGGTTTGTGGTTTGAGAAAATGTCTAAACCGCATATGCGGTTTGGTTTGTGGGTTTGGCTCTAATCCGCACCGCACCGCACCGCGAACACCCCTAATTTATATTATTAAAATATTTACATATCTATATATAGCAAAGAGTAATTGGGGCTATCACAAGTTGCTCTCTTATGAGCCGAAATCATTATTTTCTTACCTAAACTTGAAACTGATAGTGTTTTTCACTTTCAGTTCATTTAAACCTATCTGATTGACACGTGTCATTTATTTAATAAATTCGATTAATTTATTTTAAATATTAAAAATACAAAAAATATCAAGATAATCATTGAAATTTTAATTGTTCAAGTTAGTTTTTGCTTTGCATATTTACTAATTAATTTTATTAAAAACACAAGTTTGACTAATTAACTTTATTTTGGCTAATTAAATTATATTTATACTTAGTTTTTTATGAATTGTATTATTAATAAATTAAAAAAAAAACTGAAACAAAAAACAAGATTATTTATTAAAGTGTTCAATAACTTAAGATGTTTTCTGCAGCATCATGCACGTCGTATCTAGTATCTAATAAAATACTATCTTTATCTCCTAAATATTTTATTTCAAAAAAATTTATTGGTGTAAATGTTTGGATATCCGGAGTTTTCGAGTGACGTATAAAGCCCCCGAATTCCCTACCAAATATTTTGGATATCCGAAATTTTCAGGTGATTCAGATTCGAGTAGGGTCAGTCTGGTGGGATGAGAATCCAAAAATTTTGCATACTTTTATATGATCTAATTTTCAGCCCAATTTCCATCTTTCGACCATGTTTTTTAAAGACGTCGAGATCTCAACAGTCGGCTCTTAGGCAAGAACTTGTTTTGGACGAATGAAAATTGAAAGGTTCGGTTAGAATAGAGATTAAGTATTTATATTTTAAGGGGAAAAATATAAGAAATATTAAAAAATGTAAAAATTTTCGGTCTAGGGGTTTTCGGGTCGGGTCGGGTTCGGGGGGAGAAATTGAAACCCACCCTGATCCAATTAAACATTTAGGATAATTGGTTTTAAGGGGATCGGATATCGGGTATTTTAGGACGAGGAATCATGGGCACTTTCGGGTTAGGGTTTGGGGCGATTTTTCAGGTCAGTCGGGTTTTGCTCACCCCTACCCTCGGGTGAGCTGCGGGTTCATTCACATACTGCTACGGGGGGAGCGGGTGTAGCCGCCGGGTTAGCTTATTGGATTCTCAAACCTAGTCAACCCTCTTTCTCTGTCTGTCTGTCTCTTTTCTTCATTATCTGTAACGCCCCGTTTTCACTTTGTGCATTTAACGATGTTGGTTAGTTAATTAACCCAGTTGGCATGTTTGTAGGAGACTAGGGGCTAAAGAGTTAAATGTGAAAGTGCAAGGGAGGGTGTGGTTTATGATAAGAAAGGGAAACCCTCTACTCTCTTTTCAGTTTTCCTAAGAAGTGTACAGACAGGGAGAGAGGGCGAACTGGAAGAGGGAGAGCAAGGAGTTTCAATTGGAGGCTTGTAGTGGATTGATTGCGTTAGTAATCACGTTTCACACATCAAAGGTATGAACTTTTAGTTGTATATGTTCTGTTGATGCTTGAATTGGAAGTAGAATTGTGGGTTAGGTTTTGGTTGGAGTTGATGATCGATTGATCGATTGATGGAATTATGTGTTTATAATTGTTAGATATCGACCATAGATGTTGTATAAACATGTTTTGTTCAGTTTTGGTCGAATTAGAGGTTTAGGGTTGAAAATCCTTGGCAGAAGTTGCAACCCGCGACTGGAAGACCAGTATGCGGGTATCGACGGGTAAGCCGCAGGTGGGGACCCGTCGTTTGACTCGCCGATGCCGCTATTCCAATTTTCGAGTTTTCCGAAACGGGTTCGTTTGGGGTTCTTTGGCTTACGTACCCTTAAGGGCTTGTGTAACTAGTAGTTATGTGAAGTTTCCTGGAAATTGGTCGAGAGTAGCTTGGCCATTTCACGATAGAGAGTCGGGTTTTGGTTAAGGACCCATTTTGGACATTGTTTGATGTGCATGTGTATGTGTTATGGATACGTGGTACGAGTTGATTGTTGTGCTTGCTAGGAGAGCTTTATTAATCATCGTGTCAGGTGAATACTCTACCTACCCTTGTTGTTATGTGTGTATGATTATAAATGCATGTGTGATTATGTGTATGTGTTCCTTCGGGGACAACGCAGATAGTACCTATGGTGGTAGAAATACCCCTAGGGAAGATTGGAGGCAGAGACCTGGTACCAGTGTCGTTAAATCCTTCCTTGATGGTATTGAGCCGCGTAAGGAAGGTGGGAGTTTTACATGTATATAGTTGCTATGTACTTGTGATTGTATGTGCATGATGGTAAGTAGTTCAGTGTGTGCTCACTAAGCTTTATGCTTACCCCGTTGTTGTTTATCCTTTTTGGTGTCAGGTACTTCCCGAAAGGGAAAGGAGAAAGTCACCGAATGAGGCTCTGGGACGGCAGTTCAGTCATGGGAATCTTGGAGGAAGTGTTATTTGGAAACTTTAAAACTCTTTTATGTTTTGAAATGTAAACATTTGGTTGGGTTTTTCTGTAGACTTAAATACTTATGTTTGTTGGTAATGACCTATGGGTTAAAGTTCAATCTTTTGGTAGACTTAAATGTTGGTTTTGGAGAAGCTTCTGCAAATTTTAAGAATTTGGTTACTTTTTCAGTTATTGATGACTGTTATAAGATCTGGGTGTTACATTATCTCTTTCTCTTTGTTAATCTTTATAAATAAAAGAGCTAAAAAAGTGAGGAAAAGATTACAGTAGTTAACGTAAGCAATACAAGTAAGAAGGGTATAATAAAGAAAAGTTAATGTAACATCAGAGTAAGGAGGCTATGAGAAAGGGTGCTACGAATGGCCTTATCAAACAAGGCTACATATGAAAAATAATCAAAGTTAGCTAAAAGAATTTATCTTAACATCTTACTATTTCTTTTAAATTGGTTCTCCGTTAAACTAGTGTCATATATGTTGTAAAATATAGAATTATTGAAAATAATACATGATAGAATGAATAATGGTTTTTAACATACTACTTGAAGATGAAATATAAAAGGTAAAAAGTCATTGAAGAAAAGAAGGGATTTGTATTTAAATAGTTATAATTGAGGGAAACAACACAACAAGATCGCGTGGCCTAATGGATAAGGCGCTCGCCTCCGGAGCGGGAGATTGTGGGTTCGAGTCCCACCGTGATCGATTTTTTTAAAATATATTTATGGATACCATTATTATATTTTCTTAATAATACTTATTTATAAGTCTATGAACAAACCATTAAATATGGAAACAGCCATTAATTTTTAGATTATCCAAAGAGAAAAAAAAGTAATATATGATGATGGTTTTTAACAAAGAACACGTGATATGAGAGAAAAGATTATAGTATTTTATGACTTTTTCTTTTTAATTAAACACAATAAATTACTTATCACTTGGAAGTTAATGAAGCATTTTTTCAATGTTAATGTACTATAATTAAATATGTGTTAAGTTAAATGGTTATTTTGATTTCTTCATTTTTTTTGTATAGAATTTGTGTTTTGTCATTCAAAAAAGTCAATTAGGTTTTACAAATATCTTAATTACAATATGTACTCATTAACATATTTTTTAAAATATCATTATTGTATTATGGTTAAGTCCTTTCGTATATTTACATAAGATATAACTTCATAGACTCATGGTATCTTAAAAGCAGTCATGTCAATTCAATCAACATAAATGAGTGGCGGACGAAGGAATTTTGCCGAACCAATGTACCTTTCATTGTCCTAAAAGCTATTTAAGAAATTTTTAGTCATTCCATATTTGGAGGATTTCTTAAGCTTTTTGATTGATTTAGAGGGGGGAGGGAGGTTAAATTTTTACTTGGTTCAAGATAATTTTTCGGTTTTTTATTTATTTATAGATTTCAAGAAGTATAATATGTAACTTTTTTCCTCTTGCGGTAATTAAGTGAGCGACCGGGGGGGATATACGAGATCCTCCTAAGTCCTCACTCCTTAGTAGGTCCACCCCTACTTTAAATATATGATAAGATCTTTAAAATATGAAAAATAAAGATTTTTCATGTAATGCAGTATTTAATCATTTTTCATAACAAAGAAATGAAAAAGAGATAAAATAATTTGTATTTGGAAGAGAAAAAGAATCATCAAAATCAATTTTGAAGAATTAAAAAGTTTATATCTAAAAATAATTTTCTTTAAGGAAGTCTAAAAATAAATGTTAAGAGTAAGAACATATACATTAAATTGTTCTCTTTTACCTTTTCCAACCAAAAAAGTGCCTTTGAACGTTGGAAAACTATGTTAGCTTTTTGGTTATTTGCTATGTAGAAATACATTCAATTTCTTTGGTTATTCTTTGATTTTGTTATCAAAAAGTAAAACTAGTTATTCTCAAGGTGATAAAAACGTGTTCTCGAGAATCTCATAAGAGAATTTTATTATGAACTAGTTAATGTACCCGCACGATGCGGCGGGGCACATTTCGTTTCGATTATGAAGCCAAATACTTAAATCCTCAATCTTTCTTCTGGCTTATGTTTTTGTCAATATTGATTTAATTTTTATTGTTTTCTAAAATTATAGATGAGCTTATATATAATTTAATATTAATATGGTTAATTATTGGCCAATGACTTGGAAAAAAAATCAATTATAGGGCTCAATGTCGTATTAATGAGAATTGAAATATAATATTTATGGTATATGAGTTATCATAAGTTGATTAGTCAAACACGTAGTTTTAACAAATGATGGGCATTAAATAACAAATCATGAGTTTGAATTTCAAGAAATTTTAGAATACGAGCTAAATAGCAATCTTGCTTTATTCATATGTGACCCTATAAATACCCGCTCGCGATACTACGCGAAGGATTTTAAAACCTAGAACTTGAAACAACAATCATGTTAAGTTCCGTCATATACAATGTCCCTCTTGATGCAAATTTTTATGAAGACATTGTTCTTGAGGTGCTTTAGTAGTACACATATATGTGAATCATGATTGTTAGATGACACATGAAGACAGTAAATTACGAAGAGTCTACTCGATCAACATGTCTTGAAAAGTAAACCCATGAAGATGAGAAAGGGAGCATGGATCATTTTATTAAATACAAGAAATTTAGGGGTCGTTTCCCAAATTCTTACCGGGTAAGCATTTACTGGCAAGAGATTCATATTTAATACCTTATGCTAACATCATTGGCCTTGAAAATCGATTGTTGGTAAGCATTTTAAACTTGGTCATCACTTACGGGGGTTAGAGTCTCGGGTAAGTTTCTTGCCTTGCCAATACTCAATAAATAAGGTAAATGATAATGGTAAAGCATACCATGGTAAACTTTTAGTAAACGACCCTTTACTCTCGGAAATTGCAACTGTTCTCCTAGCTTCGAAATATAAGACCAAAGAATAAAAACGTACGGGTAAGGGTTGATTTTCATATTTATCAAAAGTGAAAGTGGGAGCAAATAACTCATCTACGCACCACCTTCTATCATGGAGCAAAAATGGCTAAAAAAATGTTTAGTTCATTGATTTACAAAATAAGAAAAAACAAATTACATAAGAGTTCAAAAAGACCATTTGCATTTATCATGCGCAAACATCATAATGATGCAATTGTTGATCTGTAATTTGATAATTAATTGTGCTAAAACAAAAGAAAGAAAAATGAGAGTGTCGACAAATAAACATCTATTTTTTTAGACAAAGGAACACGTCAGGGGCTTTTACATAATATAAAAACGATATCAAAGGGACATTTGCAATATCAATAGTAGCTCCATGTGAAGCAATTGCAGCACCTCCGGTTGAACACCATCACACCATCATCCATGGGAATTACAATCGTTTCTTTTTTTTTTTATGGAGAGGATGCATTGAGCAACTCCCAACTTCCTGCAAATATTCAAAAATTTCAACTTCAAATATTTTTCTCCACAAATAATTCATACTTGGAACATAAAACTGAAGCTTGTTAAAAGTATTGAGTTTTAAGCTTCTTGTTGAAATGGGAAATTAAAGAAAGATAGATATGCCTTCAACTTTCGGATCAATCAAACTCTGTCATGGAGATATAGATGTATGCCACCATTTCCATTCTCATTGAAACAAATAAATACATCCATCGAGGAAATAAGATGAGAAAAATGAATAACCCAATTATGAAAAAAAAAACTATTTAACCTATAGCATGTATGCATTGATAACCCCCCTCCCCCCACCCCTCCATTCCTGAAACGGCTTTTTTGTATCTCCTACAAACTATCATCTACTATTTCATATCAAGGATACAAATGTGATCAAACAAACAAAATAAACATAAGCAAATTGGTTAACAAACAAAAAAGAAAGTGTATATACATTTAAAAAAAAACACCACATGTTATATTGTTATTATCCAAAAAGGTGAAGTTGGAATGATTATTGAATATCATTGAGATGAAAGGCTAACCTGATCACCAATTCACCATCCTTGATGTTGTTGTGAATATTCTCCATCTTATATAAGAATAAAACAAAGCATGGAACATCTAGTACACAGAACGGTGCTCTGGTAATGTCATCAACAAAAGAACCATGTTCAACAATAGATAAAATATAAAATGAATTTTAGAAACTTCAATGCATCCTATCTACATGCGGTATGTAGGGTAAATAGTTTATATCCTACGTAAATGAAATTTAGAATAACCTTCTAACATTGGTATCATTGTTTTGATTTAGGATGAAACATATTGCTACTACAGTAGAAGATTGTAATCTAGAAGAATGATTGGAAGGGGCCAATAAAGAAAAAAAATAGAGGGGAGAAAATAGCAAATAATCTAGGAAACCTCAATTTTCCAGCATCCTTATCTCAATAAAAACAATTGATAAGGAGCTTTCTGAAGCCGAGGGACAAGGAATGAAACAGGGATAGGAACATCGATTACGGGATTCTTAACTGTGCAACAACTAAAAGGGCCACCGTCTTCTTACTTGATTTCTGAAGCACCCTGGCAAAAACAAGTTATAAGTTTATAAACCTCCATAACACCATGAGATGGGAGGATATGACCTAAAAAAAACAATAAATCAATACATGACGAGAAGCATACCGATTAAGGCTCTTTCACTACTCGGTCTTAATGTCTTCTTGTGCAGATACAACATGAGATTCGCCATTTTGTTTTCCGTCACCTTTCAACCCATCTCTTAACTGAATTACAACAAAAGGAAAGGACCTTTTACAATTGGAATGAAAGATGTATATATGAAAATTGCAGCTTCATTTCTGGGATATGTCTCTCTTTCGGTAACTATCTTTATCTAAAATTACTCCCTTGCTGTTCTCACCACCACAAATAATTGGTGATATTGATTTGTACCCATATGATTCTTATATTTTGTCACAATTACTCCCTTGCTGTTCTCAACACCCTCTGAAAGATCCCAAGATGAAAATAACAGAATTGTACAATCCTTTGTGACAATGTGACATAAAGATGCTTGAACGAATTTTTTTGTCAAAGGATCCAAACAAAGACACAACTGAAGACAAACAGAGCACAACAAACATTACTAAAAATTACTGTTTACTGTTAACCAAAACAATGGCAGCAGACACATGTACTTTTCATCATACTGTTATTTCTATTCCTCTTTCATGATAACTTTGAGATTGTCCTCAAGTAGAAAAAACAGGTGATGGCATAATCTATATGTTGCTCCAATACAAAAAGAAAAGGACTACTACAACCTACTTGTGAAGATCTATTAGTAACCCATACAAGTACATAAACTTTATTTAAAAAATATCATAGAATGTGCAACTTGAGTTTAAGTACATTTAAGATTTAATGTTTGAATAAGAAGATTGGATACACATAAACTAAATCATAACATTAATTTGTAACCTATATCAAGCTTAGGGAACAAAAATAAAACTTGAGAAGTGTTTGATGCGTTTGTTTACATGTTGTTCCTAATAAATAAATAACTGTCCAGATTACATGAGAAGTAGTTGATGCATCTGGGCCCGTTGTTGTTCGTCTATAGAAGTGATTTACTCATTAAGAATCTTGGTTATTCCAGCAAGTATTCATGTAGTAAGGATGAAATCGGTAAATCTCAAGGAAGTCATGATTATTAGTTACACATAGCAATATAGCAGTAGCTAGAAAATGGGTTAAAAAAGTTATAATTGCTTACTAAATCTTCATCAGCTTCTCTTTGATGGTTCTTCTCTTTTGTTTCAAGACAACTTTTCTGATACCTAGAAAGATTAGTCTCCATGTTGAAATATTACAAGCTGGCTTGAAAGCCCCTAAAATGTAACTCTGAAAAATAAAAAAGCAGTTCATACTCCATCGCAACAGTGATCGTGAAACAAAATAACTGTCAAGAAACATATAACAAATCAGAAGAGTAACCTTCGAGTATTCATAGCTAAGGATATCGAATCAGTGGAGGCAACCGTCAGTTACTATACTGCAAAAAATCACATAATCTCAATTCTCAATTATCTTTGTTGGGGCATAAACAATAACAAATTAAACTCAAAATTATTATCATTAAATCAAAAAAACAAATGAAAAACACAGATCTCCGGTGACTTTCACCGGCGCCGGAAGTTGAAAACAATTGAGATGAAAACAATCGAAATGAAGGAGTGATCGGTTGCTTACCTGCTGGGGAAAACTGGAAGAACCACCATATCAACTCAAACGGGAAAATCTCCTTCTTAAACCCCGGCGACCTCCATATCTGGACCAATTTACCGGCGGCCACGATGCAAGATGAGATGAGATAAGGTTACTGCTAGCGATTTCACCTTGTTTGTTGTTTTTCTTCGAACAAAAACCTGCAAAATTGAGGGATCGAGAGGGAGAAATACGAAGATGAACTCGGCGGATTTAGGGCAATTTGGAGAAAGGGGAGGATGCCAATCTTGATAATAGGAAGATTATCTGGCTTCGACAAAACTGACGAGAGAGTATAATTTGGAATTTCGTCGGAAGCATTGAAAAATTCGAAGGGATAGATTGAAAATTGTAGGCGCCATTGAAGAACTCGTATGTGGAGAAGGAAGAGAAGACGTGGGGTATGATGAAGCAAGACAGTTTCTAATTTCAGCATTGTAGGATTGTACATAAAGCTTTAAAAACTGTAAAATTCGTGAAAAACGGTTTTACTTAAAAAACTGATTAAGAATTTTATATATATAGTATAGATAAAAGTCGTAATTAGTCTTTGAGTACTTTACATCATTGGTCCCTATAGTTTATGTGTTTTAATACTATGGATTTCTAGATCAAAATATATACAAATTAGATTCTCATGGTTTGTATTTGATAAGACATTGGGTCTTAACTTCTAACTCCGTTAACTTTTTCTTCAAAATTACCAAGGATGTAGTCTAGGCGAAGCCTAGATGAACCTTCTCCAAAAAAGTATGTCAATTAGGTAGCGTTTGGTACGCAGACAGGATTGGACAGGACTGGAGTGGACAGGACAGTGCAGGACAGGACAGGACAAGAGAGTAGGACAGAACTGGACGGGACGGGACAGGACTGGACAGAACAAATGTCTGTTTTGTGTTTGGTACGCCTAGGACTAGACTGTGGACAGAACTAGACAAGTTCCCTCAAAAAATTATTTGATGATTTTATATATCACTTAATAGTTATAATTAACACAAATAAACCAAACTAGTAATTTAAAAAAAAACTACACAATTTTCATAAACATATACACACACACATATACATACATATATGATTTTTATGTAACTAATTTTGATGGTTATGGTAGAGGTGTCGGTGGTGGCTGGCGGTAATACTAGTGATGACGATGACGATGGTGGTCGGTGGTTGTGGAGAACGTGAAGATGGTGGGTAGTGGTGGTGGTGGTTGCGGTGGAGATGGACAATTGTAAAAGTGGTAGACTGTGGTGGTAGGTAATCGTTGACAGTTGTAGAGGTAGGGGGAGGAGGTTGTAACACCCCAAAATTTGGAATCAACAAAAACTTTCAATTAAGAAAGGTGGTAGCCCAAATATACGCCAAAGCGTGAGCCCTTCCCAAGAATGGGGTAATAAGTAAGGTACAATTACAATATTTGTAATTTAAATGTAGCGATATAATAGTCAACAAGTCTAATTCCTAATAAGGAAAAGACTACGAAAGGTTATCAGTCTCTACTATCAACTCGCGGCCTAGAAGACCGGTCTCTTCACACATTCCCCAAAGCTCACTCTCAATCCCGGCACCTACTTGGGAACGACATCCCTTGTACCTGAGAGACACATCGACACCAAACAAGTGTTAGGCTAAAGGAGCCTAGTGAGTTGTATAAATGACATCATGCAAATAAAGTACATTAAAGCATGCAAATATACAAAGTCATGCGAACAATGAAAGTAGCATGTTAAACCGGTTTATTATTATCTTCGGAAACAATGGGAGCGACCCATTTCCACCAACCAATGCCCCGACATTCACTGATTCCAAACACCTCGATGTCCCGAATTTAGCATGGCAACATCATCCGAGGCCCGCGCACCAAGGAGCAACCCGAGGGCCGGCGACATAGGGGCATTCCTATTTCAGAACCTCCCAAGACTGTTTGGTGTGGACACATTGCGTTGGTTCGTCCAGGTTATTATCATATAGGATCGTGATACGGAATTTAGCATCGCGTCACGTCCATGGTATTGCATACAAGACTTCGATACTGAATTTAGCATAGCATCTCGTCCATATCATTCACATACACAACCTCGACACTGAATTTAGCATAGCGTCATTAACAGAGGTGTTTATCGAGGGTCTCAAGCCCTTCACATCATTTCATATTTGCCAACATATTCGGATATCAAATCCCTTTTGTAACAGTCTATGGCACGAATACTTTCGAGTATTCCACGTAATTACATTCATCCTACTAATTCATGAGTTTAACACATACGATGGTAGCATACGATAATCTACCGCACGTATACAACCATATAATCTAAATCATTCATGTAGGCATAGCTCATCATATATTCATGGAAAGCTTTAAACTCAATATGACAAGTAGTTCCTACCAAACCCACATTTATCCACAAAACCAAGCAAGGAATGTAAAATCATCAAGATGATGTGCCCTCAGTTTTAACAAAAAGGTTTTAACAACTCACCTTGGTATTCTTCACAATCCAACATGGATTAGATAGCTAGCACGTCACAAGAAAAGTACCTATACAATCGTATCATGGTATACATCAATAAACCACCAAAAATGTCACTTACGGTTCACAACCGAAACACTAGTCTAGAACTAGGCTAGACTATCTCAATTGCCCCCAAAATCTCCCAAACATCATCTAATATAACCCTTAAGGAAAGTCCAAAGCCAAAACTCGAAAGGAACCGAAAACGAAAATCTTCAAATCGGACACAGAGGACTTGCGCGACCTAGCCACGCGACCTCAGGTCGCGGGCCTAGGTCGCGGGGATTGCCTGATCTGCACTATCCCGCGATTTGGTTTGCAAAACTCTACCAAAACTCTTCCAAAACTCGATTTTGACTCCCAAAACACCCTACGAATGTTTATGAACGATCCTACGATGATATAACATGATAAACTAACAACCAAACTCGAAAAACACCGATGGATCATCGAGATCCATGGTTTTCCCTAAATATATACCCTAGCTTTCCAAAACCCCAAATCTCGACTAAAACACGAAATTAACACGAAGTAAACCGTACCTTTCGTTAGGAACTTGATTCTAACAATATTTCACGGATTGATTTCACCTTCTAAGCTCGATTCTTCCTCCGGATCTCGAATCCTCTTCCAAGCCCTCTTTCTCCCTTTTATCTCTTTTCTCTCTTTTCTTCTTCAAGTACACAAACACACAAACAATGAAAGGAAAGGGATAAGGTTTCCCAACTAGTTGGTGAACTAGTTACACCACACCCCTCCATCTCTCGGGTATTTATCTTTTTGCCCCGAAACTGATAAGTTAAATTCCCGACTCGACTTATGCACTTAAATACAAGCTAATAATTAACTTCGGGAATTAAGGCGTTACATCCCATTGAATTTCCATTACTTACTTTTATCAGATAAGTTCGAGTTTTACAAAATTTTCGGGTGTTACAATCCTCCCCACCTAAATAGAATTTCGTCCCCGAAATTACTAATCTCTTCCGAATCACAAGGACAACTTCGTTCAATCATTCCCCAAAATTAGACAATCATGCTTCCTCCATACCAGTCGGTTAGACCAACACTAGTCTCAGTTATGTACCCAAAGAAAGCGCGGATATAATCTTCTAACTCAAGGGTAGCTCATCAAAACATCACAAGTCACTAGTTTACGCCTATCCTTCGAGACATGACGCGTCTATAAGGATAATATCGCTAGAATACGCGAATCTTAGCTCTTTGTATAATTTAACCAAACTAGGTCGACTACATTCTATGGTTCAAGGTACCATTCATCACTCATCTCCTATTAAAGTCGATCACTCGGCTAATAGCCACTTTACTACCAAAGAATGTCTCAACACTTTCACTAACGGTGTCTAACCGTCGTCACAATTCTCAAGGAAGCTCGAAAATTCCGTCTACTAGCCTATGGATACCATAAGGAAGGTGAGTTCCTTCACTTAGCAAATCGCTAATTCCCACTAAATCCATAAATTTCCACATTCGTATTATCATAGCCCTTCTAATCGTTCAATCATCTACGTAATTCTAACTTTGCCTTAGATGACTTAATATTAGATTTTTAAGTACGGTCTCCCCCTCAAATCCAATTCGATTAATTAATATAATTCCACCACTTATCCCCATCGATACCCGTCATCGTATCCTGAGTCTCATGCTTAGTTTGGCATATCATGCCATTATGTCGACCACAAATTCCTACTTCTTGCAAATCAATCATAAGTAACATCTTCAAGGTCACTTTATACCCTTAACGGTTTCTCTCTCTATGGCGATTTTAACACATTGGTATCTTGTACTTCACCCACGGCATGCAATGCCTATAGCATAGTCGTAACGTCACTAACTCTCGTGCTAATGATAACGTTTCCTCGATCCTTAGCCACACATAACAACTATCATTTCTTCCTTGCAACCACCATTCGACTACATTCCCTATAATCAAGAATTTGGAAAGTCGCTTAGTAAACACAACCATTATTGTTTCTTCTATACCACCCATCATAAGGTAAGTGTCGCTCCACGAATTCGTCTATCGAACCTAATGGAACCTCCAAAACATGGTCACTTATTCCGCCGAACAAGCCTTGTTCTAGGCGGTTCGCTAAAATCTCCAAGAACACGCTCCAACAACCTATAGGACTCTCTCCCGTAAGGGTTAATATGCTCAATAAGCACTCACTTAGGTGGTGCTAACCAATCCTTCCTACGTGGATCGGTCCACGTCTCAATGGGATTTTACTAGTCATTAACAAGCTCCTTCCTAGGTAAGGTCTCTCATCGGACCATTCTTTTCCCTAGCCGTCGGCCATAAGGTGTTCCTCAACAACACCCTCATAGGGGAGGTATGAAACTTAATCCCTACGTAGTCCAGTTTCGACTCACATCGAGCACAACCACAATTCCGCTCACACTTTCTAAGTGTTACTCTACTATATATTAGCATGCTCCTAAAAGCTATCAATCAGTTAGTTTATTCTAACACCTTAACAGGATAGTATGCAATTGGTTCACACATGGGTATAATCCCTCAAGTAATTCGTACGTGCATGGCATTCAAAGATTTCAAAATCAAGCAATGACAACTCAAACACTAAAAACACACAATCACACACAAGGTCTACATGTATCTTACACAAAAGACTTGGTGACAATGAAAGTGATCCGTATTCATCGAGAGCACATAAGCACATAAGTGTCCCTGCTTATAAAGAGCTGCGTACAATTTCCTTACGCTATAGGTGTTCACTTTTTAACTAGTAAGGTTTCGTGTTCACTTTTTGACTGGTGACCCACGTATTCATCTTAGAATTCAAAACTCGTAACCGAGCCATTCCAAATCACAGTTCACAATCGGGCTATTTAGTAGTCGGCACTTGTTCCCAAACTTCTTAAAGTCAAAACCGAGCATAAGCTCTAGACTCAATTTACTCAAAGTTTGATTGTCTGAAAATAATTTTATCTTGTTTGTCCCGTTAGTGTGGACGTAACTCACGAAGTCGTTTTTGACCCAAAAGCTCAACACAGTTTAACAAAACAGTTATCTAAGTGGGTCTACGCTTTTATAAATCTCATATTCAAGCATTTTACAAAATCCAGTAGATAAACGCACTCGGTAATAAAACACAACAAATCGTTTAATTTGAAGAAAACGTTATGAAAACGCACATGTCTTGGAAGGATATCATTTTGGCACACAAGAGGGATCTTGTCCTATCCACACAACCATTTCATCCCGACATCCTATATAGTCGAAGTTTGCAATGTCATTTAACACACACAACTGCTAGTAGTTCATCTGAACCATCTTGCATTGAAATGGAAGTCATCTAACGAACTCCTCTATCCCGAACCCAAGACATCTTGTGATTCTCGATAATACTCTCATGAAGGCCTCACAAAACTTAACCCTCCATAATCTAATACTGATTCTGATCGAGTTTAGACTCGACTCCATCCATTCTATTCTAAGTGTTACCCTCACTATCCAATAGTATGTAGGGATTACTTCCGCAACATCAATACACCATATTCTACTCGATAGAGTCTTATCCTCCTTTAGTATCATATTTTCATGGCCTTCTTCTAAGTTTATAACTTAGTCATTTTAATCACAATAATTCCTATTGCATAAATCAAGTATTTATCCCAAGGGTCTCGTGACCTCTATCATTATGTACTCATGTTCATCCGATAACAATCATTCACATGCCAATTTCTAGCTTACATAAACACTCATGTAATTTAAGGTGATAAGTCAATAAGTGAATAGTTTATATGTAACATCCCGCCTACCTCAACAACAATATTGTCCGCTTTGCCCCACCGGCTCACGGCTTTGTTTTTGGCGACCTGGTGAGGACTTCCCAGGAGGTCACCCATCCTGGTACTACTCCCACCTTAGCACGCTTAACTGCAGCGTTCCAAGAACCTGCAGCCCGTGTGGCCCCAAAACGCGTTGTTGTTAGGAAGGCCAAGATATTACTTATAACACCCAACATCACTCCTGTCCACGGCCGATATGGGATATGCCTAAGGTGTTACAAACACCCCCCCCCTGGGACTCATCGTCCTCGATGAGGTTTGCCCCATATCCCGAACGGTACAGGAGTGGCTCTGATACCAACTTGTAACACCCTAAAAATCAGAGTGAACAAAAACTTTCATTTAAACGAAAGGTGGTATACAAATATAACGCCATGGCGTGAGCTCTTCCCAAAATGGGGTATAAGTATGTAATAATTACAACATTTGTAATCAAGTAAAGAATTACAATAACCAACTAGTCTAACTCCGTCTAGGAGGAAGACTACAAAAGGGTTATCGATCGCCAATGAATCCTACGGCCTAAAGGACCGGTTCTCCACATTCCCCAATGCTCACTCTACGCCCGAGGCCTACTTGGGAACGGCGTCCCTAGCACCTGAGAGACACATCGACACCAAACAAGTGTTAGGCTAAAGGAGCCTAGTGAGTTGTACAAGTAATATCATGCGAGTAGAGTACAAAAGACATGCGAGATATACACGATTATACAAACAATACAATTAGCATCTTAAACCGGTTTATTATTATCTTCGGAAACAATGGGAGCGACCCATTTCCCCCAACCAGTACGCCATCATTCGTTACTTCCGAACACCTCGATGCCATATCTATCATGACACCATCAGAGGCCCGCGCACCAAGGAGCAACCCGAGGGCCGGCGACATAGGGGCATTCCTATTTCAGAACCTCCCAAGACTGTTTGGTGAGGAAATACTGCGTTGGTTCGTCTATGTTATTTAGTTACAAACAACCCCGATGTCATATCTACCATGACACCATCAGAGGCATATACGTACCGTCTCAAAAGACTCATATATTCAGTTACAAACAACCCCGATGTCATATCTATCACGACACCATCAGAGGCATATACGTACCGTCTCAAAAGACTCATATATTCAGTTACAAACAACCCCGATGTCATATCTATCATGACACCATCAGAGGCATATACGTACCATCTCAAAAGACTCATATATTCAGTTACAAACAACCCCGATGTCATATCTATCATGACACCATCAGAGGCATATACGTACCGTCTCAAAAGACTCATACATTCATTTCCACTTATCATAGGCATAAATCGAGGGTCTCAAGCCCTTTACTCATTTCATATGTGCCAACTCGCACGGATATCAAATCTCTTTCACATAATTCCATAACATCCATAATTCCACGTATTTCGCATACATACATCCATTCCACAATCTCATGGATTCAGCACGTACCATAGTAGTATACAATAATCCTATTCAAGTATACAACCGTCCAATTTAAATAGTTCATATAAACATAGTTCATCATGCGTTTCACGGGGAATTCCTTGAACTAGACATAATAAGCATTTCATGTTAGAATCACGTTCTTCCACAAAATCAAGCAAGGAAGGTAAAATCATCAAGATGATGTGCTCTCAGTTTTAACAAAATAGTTTTTAACAACTCACCTTAGGGTTTACACCCAAAACCCCCAAATCTTCCGATTTGGGTCAAATACGAGAGCAACATAAAATCAAGTAAATCGAACCTTAGGTTAGTTTCATAACTCTTATCGCATAGATTATCCAACCTCAAATGGTTTAGATGAAGCTTACCTAGCCAAATCTTGAACAAACCCTAGATGAAGAACACTTTGCAACAATGGTGGTTTGAGGTTGTGAGAGGTGGAGAAGATGAAGCCATGGAAGCCTCCACCCTTCAAACTAGTAGATCTAGCCTCCAACACTTCTCAAAACATGAATTCCACCTAAAACAATACTAGATCTAAGCCAAATATGGGAGAAAAGGTTTGGAGATGAAAAACCCCCAAATCGAAGCTTAAACTCGAAGGAGATGAAAAGATTACTTACACCAACGTTTTATAACTCCCAAATGCTTGAAATCCATTGATGTAGTCTTGAAGAGCTCGAAAAACCGAGAAGATAGCAAAAAGAATCGGGATAAACGGAGTCCGGATGAGAAAGATATGCCCAAATGAAGAAAGAGGGGTTTTTAACCCGATTCGGACTGCCAGACACCTAGCGGTCGCTAGGTGTCTTAGCTAGCGATCGCTAGCCTTAGAAAGACAAACAGAAAGTTGATTTAGATCGCTAGTGATCGCTAGGTGAGGCCTAGCGGTCGCTAGCACCCGTGCACTCTTATTTCGGCCATAACTTCTTCGTTATAGCTCCGATTTCGATTCCGGAAGAACCGTTGGATTCGTATTTCAATTTCCCATCCAACAAGACTATGAAATATAAGTTTTGATCAAAAGTCCTATTTTTCATATTTTCTTAAAAGTTCTAAAGCCCGAAAATTACGGGTGTTACAATCCTCCCCACCTAAATAAAATTTCGTCCTCGAAATTGCTAATCTCTTCCGAACCACAAAGGACCACTTTGCTCAGGCGCTTTGCAAAGATAAGACATTATGCTCTCTCTATACCAGTCAGTTAAATCACCATTGGACTTGGTTACGTTCACAACACGATCACTGATATGGTGGTCTCGTTTAAAAGTGGTTCATCAAAACACCACAAGCTACTACTTTACGTCTATCCTTCGAAACATAACGCGTTTATAAGGATAATATCACTAGAATACGCAACCTTAGCTCTTTGTATAGTTTAACCAATTCAAATCGACTAAATTCTATGGTTCAAGGTACCATACATCATTTGTCTCCTATTAAAGTCGATCACTCGACTAATAGTTACTTTACTACC
The DNA here is from genome assembly GCA_030169165.1 of Centaurea solstitialis. Classification (NCBI taxonomy): domain Eukaryota; kingdom Viridiplantae; phylum Streptophyta; class Magnoliopsida; order Asterales; family Asteraceae; genus Centaurea; species Centaurea solstitialis. Next base: position 71,203,184 of record CM058045.1, on the reverse strand, counting down.
AAGGAATGTCTCCACACACTCACTAACGGTGTCTAGCCGTCGTTATTACTTCTCCAAGAAACTCGAAAATTTCATCTACTCGCCTATGGATACCATAAGGAAAGTACACTTCTTCATTTAGCAATTCTCTCGATACCACTAGAATCTTACATTCTCAAATCCGTACTACCATAACTTTTCCAACATCCTATCATCTGAAAAGAAGGCGTACATGTCGCCTTAGTTGATTTAGGTAAAACATTCCGAGCGATAACTCCTTCATAAACTTGTCTTAATCTAATCAACACGAGCCACCACTTGGCTACATTAACACTTATCGTCATACGATGAATTTCTCGCTTAGTTTGGCATGTAGCGCCACTATCCCAAACATAACACTCCTACTCCTCACAGATCAATTATAAGCAACGTTTTCAAGATCACTTTACACTCTTAAAAGGCTTACCTCTCTACGGCAATTTAACATATTGGTATTTTGCACCTCTCACACGGCATGAAATGCCCTTAGCAACTTACAATATCACCACTCTTGTACCAATGTTAACGTTTTCTCGATTCTTAGCTACACAATTCAACTATTTGTCCACTCACGCAATCACCGTCCTACTACGTCCTCTATAATCACAATTTGGAAAGCCACTTAGTACACGCAATCATTATTGTTTCTTCTAAGCCACTCATAATCGAGGCAAGTATCGCCTCACGAAGACCTCCAAAACATGGTCACTTAATCCACCCGAACAAGTCTCGTTCTAGTCGGTTCGCTACAATTTCTTAGAAACACGCTTTAACCACTTATAGGACTTCTTCTTGTAATAGTCGGTATGCACATCGTACATCCACTTAGGTGGTGCTAACCAATTGTTCATACTTAGACCTGTCCACTTACAATGTCCTTACCTAGATAATAACGGATTTCCCTTTAGATGAGGGTCTCCCATCGGACCACCCTTCTTCCGTGATCATGGGCAACACGGTGCTCCTCAACAACACACTCGTAAAGGAGATACAAACTAAATCCCTATGTAATCTAGTTTCGATTCACAACGCGCACAACACTACTCCGTTCAATTTTTCCAAGTGTCACTCCACTATATAATGGCATGCTCATAAAAGGTAGAACCAAATTAATTCATGTAACACATTGAAGGATAGCATGCAATCGGTCCGCACATGGACATCGATCTTCAACCAAAATTTTAGTACATCAAGGAATTCGATAACTTCAAAATTATGCATGGTAAACATTTATCGAAAGCATGCAATGGGATACAAGTACACATGTATTTTACACAAAAGGCTTGTCAACAACGGCATGACCCGTGTTCTCGGAGAGTGTGAAGGCGCATAGAATACATAACTCATATCATATTAATCGTACAACACTTCAACCCACAAAGCTCTAAGTGTTTACTATGGCCCCCAACTAGTCTTACCAAGAGACCTCTAAGTTCGTGCCAGACACCTATGAGTCGCACTCATAGAGCTCAACAATATTCAGGGCTACTTAACAAAATCCAACTCGAATCTGCACACTTAAGGCTACTCATCGAAAATCAACCCTCATAACAATAGGTCCATAATATGATTGTCAACAATGGTAGACCTATCAGGTTTAGCCCCCTTATTGACCACTAACCAGCTAACCGTCATGCGACACGGTTTCTCAACCAAATCTTGCGACACCTAGTAGTCCCAACAACCACGACTGACTTAAGTGTAAAAGCATCAAATGCAACAAAGTCCCAAAGCTCATCGTCGTGCGATTAATAATCCAAGCTTACCACTTCGTTATTTTAGAACTCAAAGCTCATAACTGAGCTAATTAAAATCGAAGCTTATGACCAAACTGTTAAAATCAAGCTCGTAACCGAGCTGTTCTAGAAACCAAGTTCATAACCGAGCCCTTTAAAAATCAAAGCTCATAATCGAGCTGTTTTAGAAATCAAATTCATAACCGAGCTCCTTTTAAAAAAATCAAAGCTCATAATCGAGCCATTTTAAAATCGAGACTTATTCCCAAGGTTCTTATAGTCAAAACCGAGCAATAGCCCTAAACTCAATAAACCAAAAATTGACGGTCTTAGAATAATTTTATTTAGTTCACTCCATTAGTGTGGATGTAACCCACGAAGTCATTTTATCCGAAACTCGACGCGTTTAAAGAAAACAGTTACCCGAGTGGGTCCACACTTTTATAAATCTTGTTTAGGCAATAAGTCATGTTTAAAAAGAACGCATTTATAGTCCCTGTGATTCAAGTCATCTCGAAAATCTCATATACGACAATTTTACTAAAATCCATTCAATATACACACCCGGTAACTAACTCGACAATCGTTTGTTTAGAAAAAACTTTACGGAACATTCAACATTTTGCAAGCCCATTGTTTTGGCATGTACGCCATTTTTGCAAGTCAATTTGGAAATATTCACGTGACAAAACGACCATATTGTATAAGAGCATTACATAATTCGTAGGTTACCTATTCCGCCAAAATCATCCACTTACATTCCTCATACATTACTATCGGTGTTTCACAATCTTCACAATCTTAAACTCGAAGGAGATGAAAAGATTACTTACACCAACGTTTTATAACTCCCAAATGCTTGAAATCCATTGATGTAGTCTTGAAGAGCTCGAAAAACCGAGAAGATAGCAAAAAGAATCGGGAGAAACGGAGTCCGGATGAGAAAGATATGCCCAAATGAAGAAAGAGGGGTTTTTAACCCGATTCGGACTGCCAGACACCTAGCGGTCGCTAGGTGTCTTAGCTAGCGATCGCTAGCCTTAGAAAGACAAATAGAAAGTTGATTTAGATCGCTAGCGATCGCTAGGTGAGGCCTAGCGGTCGCTAGCACCCGTGCACTCTTATTTCGGCCATAACTTCTTCGTTATAGCTCCGATTTCGATTCCGGAAGAACCGTTGGATTCGTATTTCAATTTCCCATCCAACAAGACTATGAAATATAAGTTTTGATCAAAAGTCCTATTTTTCATATTTTCTTAAAAGTTCTAAAGCCCGAAAATTACGGGTGTTACAATCCCCCCCACCTAAATAAAATTTCGTCCTCGAAATTGCTAATCTCTTCCGAACCACAAAGGACCACTTTGCTCAGGCGCTTTGCAAAGATAAGACATTATGCTCTCTCTATACCAGTCAGTTAAATCACCATTGGACTTGGTTACGTTCACAACACGATCACTGATATGGTGGTCTCGTTTAAAAGTGGTTCATCAAAACACCACAAGCTACTACTTTACGTCTATCCTTCGAAACATAACGCGTTTATAAGGATAATATCACTAGAATACGCAACCTTAGCTCTTTGTATAGTTTAACCAATTCAAATCGACTAAATTCTATGGTTCAAGGTACCATACATCATTTGTCTCCTATTAAAGTCGATCACTCGACTAATAGTTACTTTACTACCAAGGAATGTCTCCACACACTCACTAACGGTGTCTAGCCGTCGTCATTACTTCTCCAAGAAACTCGAAAATTTCATCTACTCGCCTATGGATACCATAAGGAAAGTACACTTCTTCATTTAGCAATTCTCTCGATACCACTAGAATCTTACATTCTCAAATCCGTACTACCATAACTTTTCCAACATCCTATCATCTGAAAAGAAGGCGTACATGTCGCCTTAGTTGATTTAGGTAAAACATTCCGAGCGATAACTCCTTCATAAACTTGTCTTAATCTAATCAACACGAGCCACCACTTGGCTACATTAACACTTATCGTCATACGATGAATTTCTCGCTTAGTTTGGCATGTAGCGCCACTATCCCAAACATAACACTCCTACTCCTCACAGATCAATTATAAGCAACGTTTTCAAGATCACTTTACACTCTTAAAAGGCTTACCTCTCTACGGCAATTTAACATATTGGTATTTTGCACCTCTCACACGGCATGAAATGCCCTTAGCAACTTACAATATCACCACTCTTGTACCAATGTTAACGTTTTCTCGATTCTTAGCTACACAATTCAACTATTTGTCCACTCACGCAATCACCGTCCTACTACGTCCTCTATAATCACAATTTGGAAAGCCACTTAGTACACGCAATCATTATTGTTTCTTCTAAGCCACTCATAATCGAGGCAAGTATCGCCTCACGAAGACCTCCAAAACATGGTCACTTAATCCACCCGAACAAGTCTCGTTCTAGTCGGTTCGCTACAATTTCTTAGAAACACGCTTTAACCACTTATAGGACTTCTTCTTGTAATAGACGGTATGCACATCGTACATCCACTTAGGTGATGCTAACCAATTGTTCATACTTAGACCTGTCCACTTACAATGTCCTTACCTAGATAATAACGGATTTCCCTTTAGACGAGGGTCTCCCATCGGACCACCCTTCTTCCGTGATCATGGGCAACACGGTGCTCCTCAACAACACACTCGTAAAGGAGATACAAACTAAATCCCTATGTAATCTAGTTTCGATTCACAACGCGCACAACACTACTCCGTTCAATTTTTCCAAGTGTCACTCCACTATATAATGGCATGCTCATAAAAGGTAGAACCAAATTAATTCATGTAACACATTGAAGGATAGCATGCAATCGGTCCGCACATGGACATCGATCTTCAACCAAAATTTTAGTACATCAAGGAATTCGATAACTTCAAAATTATGCATGGTAAACATTTATCGAAAGCATGCAATGGGATACAAGTACACATGTATTTTACACAAAAGGCTTGTCAACAACGGCATGACCCGTGTTCTCGGAGAGTGTGAAGGCGCATAGAATACATAACTCATATCATATTAATCGTACAACACTTCAACCCACAAAGCTCTAAGTGTTTACTATGGCCCCCAACTAGTCTTACCAAGAGACCTCTAAGTTCGTGCCAGACACCTATGAGTCGCACTCATAGAGCTCAACAATATTCAGGGCTACTTAACAAAATCCAACTCGAATCTGCACACTTAAGGCTACTCATCGAAAATCAACCCTCATAACAATAGGTCCATAATATGATTGTCAACAATGGTAGACCTATCAGGTTTAGCCCCCTTATTGACCACTAACCAGCTAACCGTCATGCGACACGGTTTCTCAACCAAATCTTGCGACACCTAGTAGTCCCAACAACCACGACTGACTTAAGTGTAAAAGCATCAAATGCAACAAAGTCCCAAAGCTCATCGTCGTGCGATTAATAATCCAAGCTTACCACTTCGTTATTTTAGAACTCAAAGCTCATAACTGAGCTAATTAAAATCGAAGCTTATGACCAAACTATTAAAATCAAGCTCGTAACCGAGCTGTTCTAGAAACCAAGTTCATAACCGAGCCCTTTAAAAATCAAAGCTCATAATCGAGCTGTTTTAGAAATCAAATTCATAACCGAGCTCCTTTTAAAAAAATCAAAGCTCATAATCGAGCCATTTTAAAATCGAGACTTATTCCCAAGGTTCTTATAGTCAAAACCGAGCAATAGCCCTAAACTCAATAAACCAAAAATTGACGGTCTTAGAATAATTTTATTTAGTTCACTCCATTAGTGTGGATGTAACCCACGAAGTCATTTTATCCCAAACTCGACGCGTTTAAAGAAAACAGTTACCCGAGTGGGTCCACACTTTTATAAATCTTGTTTAGGCAATAAGTCATGTTTAAAAAGAACGCATTTATAGTCCCTGTGATTCAAGTCATCTCGAAAATCTCATATACGACAATTTTACTAAAATCCATTCAATATACACACCCGGTAACTAACTCGACAATCGTTTGTTTAGAAAAAACTTTACGGAACATTCAACATTTTGCAAGCCCATTGTTTTGGCATGTACGCCATTTTTGCAAGTCAATTTGGAAATATTCACGTGACAAAACGACCATATTGTATAAGAGCATTACATAATTCGTAGGTTACCTATTCCGCCAAAATCATCCACTTACATTCCTCATACATTACTATCGGTGTTTCACAATCTTCTAAGCGATCTCATCTAAAGGGCGAGTCCTTTATGTCGTGCTAGATAACACACTCCAAGTCTTACATTGATAGATTCATATCTTAGACTGGATCTTATACTTCTATCCTCGATATTGCCTAGGGCGTCTCCACATGTTCTTACCCCATACTATTTCAAGGTATGGGCCTTCCTCAACTAACCGCTCAACCTCCGGTCGATTACGAGTCAACCTATTTTATCTTGACATCCGATCTTAGGCTAAAGTTATTTAGTTCCTCTTACGATCTTCCTCTTTAAATCTAGAGGGTTAACATGACGGCTCTAAAAGCGAGGAATTTGTAGAAGTAAGGCTCGTGTATAAATCGACTATTCGCCTCAACAAATCAAACACGTCCTATAACATGAAGGAATATTCCTATTCCTAACAATAACCTTCTTCATATTTGAGTCGGTATTAGGTCTTGATCTTCATAACCTTCTTGTATGTCATACTACATAATTTCTCATTATCGCTTTGACAAGTAAGCTACATCTATTTTCCACACTTCCAATATCCACACGATATTCCGGGTATACACTTTCCCAAACATGCCTTCCAAGCCCAATTAATAAATCTTACCACTAATTCACACTCGAGTCAAGGTACTCAAATCACCTTTAAGCCAATCATCAAAACATGACCTTTAAATAAAGACTTATCATAATTAGAGCCCTTTATGACCGAGCAATTATCCTATCACAAGGAAATCAAGAAAATAAGAATAGACTATCATACGTACCAACATTTATCAATCATTGCATCGATAGTAACCAAGAATACTCAAATGACGATACATTCATAACTCAATAGCTAAGTGATTTATGAATAGACCGTACACGAGATTCCCTGCCTCTATTTGTTGGGTTTTGTGGGTATCCTCGGATCAAACGGACTCGAGGATTATCTCAGATTTATCGAACCTCGCTGGTTTGATATATCTCATAGGTTAATCAAACTGATAAAACCTACGCGATCAAAAACACGCTGTTTTTGATCGTATTTGTGCGGAAGCGATAAAAGCTAAAAACCCATTAAAGCCTAATGATCTTTAATCGTTTACAGTTCTAAACCTAATAGTTTAGGTTAGATTAATTTACCTGGATTGCTTGATGATAGTCCACCGGTGATCGACCAACGAACGTTCCTCTAGCAGAACTGTGAAACCCGAACAACAAAAATCTGGAATTCGACTGGGGTGTGAGGTCGGCGCCGGTTTTGGAGAGAGAGGGAGGAGGAGGAAACTGAAACCGATTTCTTGATTGAAAAGCTACAATTTTTCCTTAACCCATAAGCCTTATTTATATGGAGGAAAAATACAGTTTGTATAAGATTCAGTTTCCTCTAAGTGTTTACTATGGCCCCCAACTAGTCTTACCAAGAGACCTCTAAGTTCGTGCCAGACACCTATGAGTCGCACTCATAGAGCTCAACAATATTCAGGGCTACTTAACAAAATCCAACTCGAATCTGCACACTTAAGGCTACTCATCGAAAATCAACCCTCATAACAATAGGTCCATAATATGATTGTCAACAATGGTAGACCTATCAGGTTTAGCCCCCTTATTGACCTATCAGGTTTAGCCCCCCACCGACTCACGGCTTTGTTTCTGGCGACCTGGTGAGGACTTCCCAGGAGGTCACCTATCCTGGTACTACTCCCACCATAGCACGCTTAACTGCAGCGTTCCTAGAACCTGCAACCCGTGTGGCCCCAAAACGCGTTGTTGTTAGGAATGCCAAGATATTACTTATAACACCCAGCATCACTCCTGTCCACGGCCGATATGGGATACGCCTAAGGTGTTACATTATAGATAGATCCTCACAACATGCATACTAAAATTGTCGTAACTAGACCGCATAAATCTTAAGTATGCACAATTCTAGTTTACCCTCAACTTAGAGTTTCCACACTTTTATCCAACATATAATTCACTTAGAACAATTTGATTCGTAAATCTTAATCCATCCATACTCGTTCTAACAACCTTATTAAGCCACGCATCCGTGGTGTTCCCCAAACCTTGCCATTTGTGCAAACCTTATCAATGACATAACTAACAGTGCTAGAAACACGTAGATAGGTTACTATTCCTCATATTTAGACCCTTCCAAAATCATGACCGATTTAGACCATCGATTCCTTTAATCAACACTTAGGTTACGCTAGTAGTTACTCAATTATACTGCTTCGTTAAATAGGTCGTATAGGTCAACTGTCCGTAAGCTCTTCCGATACGATCCACCTTCACTTAGTCGTCTGGAGAATTCATTAGCTAAACATAAATTTTCGCTCTTAAGCAACAAGGATTTATCACTAAGATTTAATCTTAAATCAAAGTATTTAATACTTTCTTATGTTGGTACCATAACACGACCCCTAAATAAAGACTTACCATAACTAAGGGTCCTTCAATAACTGATCAAATATCCCGTCATAAGAAATCAAGAAAGAGAGTAGGAATAGACTACTATACGTATCAACATTTATCAATCATTACATCGATAGTAACCAAGAATACTCAAATGACGATACATTCATAAACCAGTAGCTAAGTGCTTTATGAATAGACCGTACACGAGATTCTCTGCCTCTATTGACGCAATTTCTCGATCCATGCATTCCGTATCCTTAGCGCTCTCCCCACCTAAGACTTTACCCATGGTAGGTGACATGTCTATTAGTGCACTAAGTTTAAGTCTAGGTATACTACGGTCAATACCTAGTTCGCTTAAACTAAAGCTCTGATACCAACTTGTAACACCCCAAAATTTGGAATCAACAAAAACTTTCAATTAAGAAAGGTGGTAGCCCAAATATACGCCAAAGCGTGAGCCCTTCCCAAGAATGGGGTAATAAGTAAGGTACAATTACAATATTTGTAATTTAAATGTAGCGATATAATAGTCAACAAGTCTAATTCCTAATAAGGAAAAGACTACGAAAGGTTATCAGTCTCTACTATCAACTCGCGGCCTAGAAGACCGGTCTCTTCACACATTCCCCAAAGCTCACTCTCAATCCCGGCACCTACTTGGGAACGACATCCCTTGTACCTGAGAGACACATCGACACCAAACAAGTGTTAGGCTAAAGGAGCCTAGTGAGTTGTATAAATGACATCATGCAAATAAAGTACATTAAAGCATGCAAATATACAAAGTCATGCGAACAATGAAAGTAGCATGTTAAACCGGTTTATTATTATCTTCGGAAACAATGGGAGCGACCCATTTCCACCAACCAATGCCCCGACATTCACTGATTCCAAACACCTCGATGTCCCGAATTTAGCATGGCAACATCATCCGAGGCCCGCGCACCAAGGAGCAACCCGAGGGCCGGCGACATAGGGGCATTCCTATTTCAGAACCTCCCAAGACTGTTTGGTGTGGACACATTGCGTTGGTTCGTCCAGGTTATTATCATATAGGATCGTGATACGGAATTTAGCATCGCGTCACGTCCATGGTATTGCATACAAGACTTCGATACTGAATTTAGCATAGCATCTCGTCCATATCATTCACATACACAACCTCGACACTGAATTTAGCATAGCGTCATTAACAGAGGTGTTTATCGAGGGTCTCAAGCCCTTCACATCATTTCATATTTGCCAACATATTCGGATATCAAATCCCTTTTGTAACAGTCTATGGCACGAATACTTTCGAGTATTCCACGTAATTACATTCATCCTACTAATTCATGAGTTTAACACATACGATGGTAGCATACGATAATCTACCGCACGTATACAACCATATAATCTAAATCATTCATGTAGGCATAGCTCATCATATATTCATGGAAAGCTTTAAACTCAATATGACAAGTAGTTCCTACCAAACCCACATTTATCCACAAAACCAAGCAAGGAATGTAAAATCATCAAGATGATGTGCCCTCAGTTTTAACAAAAAGGTTTTAACAACTCACCTTGGTATTCTTCACAATCCAACATGGATTAGATAGCTAGCACGTCACAAGAAAAGTACCTATACAATCGTATCATGGTATACATCAATAAACCACCAAAAATGTCACTTACGGTTCACAACCGAAACACTAGTCTAGAACTAGGCTAGACTATCTCAATTGCCCCCAAAATCTCCCAAACATCATCTAATATAACCCTTAAGGAAAGTCCAAAGCCAAAACTCGAAAGGAACCGAAAACGAAAATCTTCAAATCGGACACAGAGGACTTGCGCGACCTAGCCACGCGACCTCAGGTCGCGGGCCTAGGTCGCGGGGATTGCCTGATCTGCACTATCCCGCGATTTGGTTTGCAAAACTCTACCAAAACTCTTCCAAAACTCGATTTTGACTCCCAAAACACCCTACGAATGTTTATGAACGATCCTACGATGATATAACATGATAAACTAACAACCAAACTCGAAAAACACCGATGGATCATCGAGATCCATGGTTTTCCCTAAATATATACCCTAGCTTTCCAAAACCCCAAATCTCGACTAAAACACGAAATTAACACGAAGTAAACCGTACCTTTCGTTAGGAACTTGATTCTAACAATATTTCACGGATTGATTTCACCTTCTAAGCTCGATTCTTCCTCCGGATCTCGAATCCTCTTCCAAGCCCTCTTTCTCCCTTTTCTCTCTTTTCTCTCTTTTCTTCTTCAAGTACACAAACACACAAACAATGAAAGGAAAGGGATAAGGTTTCCCAACTAGTTGGTGAACTAGTTACACCACACCCCTCCATCTCTCGGGTATTTATCTTTTTGCCCCGAAACTGATAAGTTAAATTCCCGACTCGACTTATGCACTTAAATACAAGCTAATAATTAACTTCGGGAATTAAGGCGTTACATCCCATTGAATTTCCATTACTTACTTTTATCAGATAAGTTCGAGTTTTACAAAATTTTCGGGTGTTACAATCCTCCCCACCTAAATAGAATTTCGTCCCCGAAATTACTAATCTCTTCCGAATCACAAGGACAACTTCGTTCAATCATTCCCCAAAATTAGACAATCATGCTTCCTCCATACCAGTCGGTTAGACCAACACTAGTCTCAGTTATGTACCCAAAGAAAGCGCGGATATAATCTTCTAACTCAAGGGTAGCTCATCAAAACATCACAAGTCACTAGTTTACGCCTATCCTTCGAGACATGACGCGTCTATAAGGATAATATCGCTAGAATACGCGAATCTTAGCTCTTTGTATAATTTAACCAAACTAGGTCGACTACATTCTATGGTTCAAGGTACCATTCATCACTCATCTCCTATTAAAGTCGATCACTCGGCTAATAGCCACTTTACTACCAAAGAATGTCTCAACACTTTCACTAACGGTGTCTAACCGTCGTCACAATTCTCAAGGAAGCTCGAAAATTCCGTCTACTAGCCTATGGATACCATAAGGAAGGTGAGTTCCTTCACTTAGCAAATCGCTAATTCCCACTAAATCCATAAATTTCCACATTCGTATTATCATAGCCCTTCTAATCGTTCAATCATCTACGTAATTCTAACTTTGCCTTAGATGACTTAATATTAGATTTTTAAGTACGGTCTCCCCCTCAAATCCAATTCGATTAATTAATATAATTCCACCACTTATCCCCATCGATACCCGTCATCGTATCCTGAGTCTCATGCTTAGTTTGGCATATCATGCCATTATGTCGACCACAAATTCCTACTTCTTGCAAATCAATCATAAGTAACATCTTCAAGGTCACTTTATACCCTTAACGGTTTCTCTCTCTATGGCGATTTTAACACATTGGTATCTTGTACTTCACCCACGGCATGCAATGCCTATAGCATAGTCGTAACGTCACTAACTCTCGTGCTAATGATAACGTTTCCTCGATCCTTAGCCACACATAACAACTATCATTTCTTCCTTGCAACCACCATTCGACTACATTCCCTATAATCAAGAATTTGGAAAGTCGCTTAGTAAACACAACCATTATTGTTTCTTCTATACCACCCATCATAAGGTAAGTGTCGCTCCACGAATTCGTCTATCGAACCTAATGGAACCTCCAAAACATGGTCACTTATTCCGCCGAACAAGCCTTGTTCTAGGCGGTTCGCTAAAATCTCCAAGAACACGCTCCAACAACCTATAGGACTCTCTCCCGTAAGGGTTAATATGCTCAATAAGCACTCACTTAGGTGGTGCTAACCAATCCTTCCTACGCGGATCGGTCCACGTCTCAATGGGCTTTTACTAGTCATTAACAAGCTCCTTCCTAGGTAAGGTCTCTCATCGGACCATTCTTTTCCCTAGCCGTCGGCCATAAGGTGTTCCTCAACAACACCCTCATAGGGGAGGTATGAAACTTAATCCCTACGTAGTCCAGTTTCGACTCACATCGAGCACAACCATAATTCCGCTCACACTTTCTAAGTGTTACTCTACTATATATTAGCATGCTCCTAAAAGCTATCAATCAGTTAGTTTATTCTAACACCTTAACAGGATAGTATGCAATTGGTTCACACATGGGTATAATCCCTCAAGTAATTCGTACGTGCATGGCATTCAATGATTTCAAAATCAAGCAATGACAACTCAAACACTAAAAACACACAATCACACACAAGGTCTACATGTATCTTACACAAAAGACTTGGTGACAATGAAAGTGATCCGTATTCATCGAGAGCACATAAGCACATAAGTGTCCCTGCTTATAAAGAGCTGCGTACAATTTCCTTACGCTATAGGTGTTCACTTTTTAACTAGTAAGGCTTCGTGTTCACTTTTTGACTGGTGACCCACGTATTCATCTTAGAATTCAAAACTCGTAACCGAGCCATTCCAAATCACAGTTCACAATCGGGCTATTTAGTAGTCGGCACTTGTTCCCAAACTTCTTAAAGTCAAAACCGAGCATAAGCTCTAGACTCAATTTACTCAAAGTTTGATTGTCTGAAAATAATTTTATCTTGTTTGTCCCGTTAGTGTGGACGTAACTCACGAAGTCGTTTTTGACCCAAAAGCTCAACACAATTTAACAAAACAGTTATCTAAGTGGGTCTACGCTTTTATAAATCTCATATTCAAGCATTTTACAAAATCCAGTAGATAAACGCACTCGGTAATAAAACACAACAAATCGTTTAATTTGAAGAAAACGTTATGAAAACGCACATGTCTTGGAAGGATATCATTTTGGCACACAAGAGGGATCTTGTCCTATCCACACAACCATTTCATCCCGACATCCTACATAGTCGAAGTTTGCAATGTCATTTAACACACACAACTGCTAGTAGTTCATCTGAACCATCTTGCATTGAAATGGAAGTCATCTAACGAACTCCTCTATCCCGAACCCAAGACATCTTGTGATTCTCGATAATACTCTCATGAAGGCCTCACAAAACTTAACCCTCCATAATCTAATACTGATTCTGATCGAGTTTAGACTCGATTCCATCCATTATATTCTAAGTGTTACCCTCACTATCCAATAGTATGTAGGGATTACTTCCGCAACATCAATAGACCATATTCTACTCGATAGAGTCTTATCCTCCTTTAGTATCATATTTTCATGGCCTTCCTCTAAGTTTATAACTTAGTCATTTTAATCACAATAATTCCTATTGCATAAATCAAGTATTTATCCCAAGGGTCTCGTGACCTCTATCATTATGTACTCATGTTCATCCGATAACAATCATTCACATGCCAATTTCTAGCTTACATAAACACTCATGTAATTTAAGGTGATAAGTCAATAAGTGAATAGTTTATATGTAACATCCCGCCTACCTCAACAACAATATTGTCCGCTTTGCCCCACCGGCTCACGGCTTTGTTTTTGGCGACCTGGTGAGGACTTCCCAGGAGGTCACCCATCCTGGTACTACTCCCACCCTAGCACGCTTAACTGCAGCGTTCCAAGAACCTGCAGCCCGTGTGGCCCCAAAACGCGTTGTTGTTAGGAAGGCCAAGATATTACTTATAACACCCAACATCACTCCTGTCCACGGCCGATATGGGATATGCCTAAGGTGTTACAAACACCCCCCCCCTTGGGACTCATCGTCCTCGATGAGGTTTGCCCCATATCCCGAACGGTACAGGAGTGGCTCTGATACCAACTTGTAACACCCTAAAAATCAGAGTGAACAAAAACTTTCATTTAAACGAAAGGTGGTATACAAATATAACGCCATGGCGTGAGCTCTTCCCAAAATGGGGTATAAGTATGTAATAATTACAACATTTGTAATCAAGTAAAGAATTACAATAACCAACTAGTCTAACTCCGTCTAGGAGGAAGACTACAAAAGGGTTATCGATCGCCAATGAATCCTACGGCCTAAAGGACCGGTTCTCCACATTCCCCAATGCTCACTCTACGCCCGAGGCCTACTTGGGAACGGCGTCCCTAGCACCTGAGAGACACATCGACACCAAACAAGTGTTAGGCTAAAGGAGCCTAGTGAGTTGTACAAGTAATATCATGCGAGTAGAGTACAAAAGACATGCGAGATATACACGATTATACAAACAATACAATTAGCATCTTAAACCGGTTTATTATTATCTTCGGAAACAATGGGAGCGACCCATTTCCCCCAACCAGTACGCCATCATTCGTTACTTCCGAACACCTCGATGCCATATCTATCATGACACCATCAGAGGCCCGCGCACCAAGGAGCAACCCGAGGGCCGGCGACATAGGGGCATTCCTATTTCAGAACCTCCCAAGACTGTTTGGTGAGGAAATACTGCGTTGGTTCGTCTATGTTATTTAGTTACAAACAACCCCGATGTCATATCTACCATGATACCATCAGAGGCATATACGTACCATCTCAAAAGACTCATATATTCAGTTACAAACAACCCCGATGTCATATCTATCATGACACCATCAGAGGCATATACGTACCGTCTCAAAAGACTCATATATTCAGTTACAAACAACCCTGATGTCATATCTATCATGACACCATCAGAGGCATATACGTACCATCTCAAAAGACTCATATATTCAGTTACAAACAACCCCGATGTCATATCTATCATGACACCATCAGAGGCATATACGTACCGTCTCAAAAGACTCATACATTCATTTCCACCTATCATAGGCATAAATCGAGGGTCTCAAGCCCTTTACTCATTTCATATGTGCCAACTCGCACGGATATCAAATCTCTTTCACATAATTCCATAACATCCATAATTCCACGTATTTCGCATACATACATTCATTCCACAATCTCATGGATTCAGCACGTACCATAGTAGTATACAATAATCCTATTCAAGTATACAACCGTCCAATTTAAATAGTTCATATAAACATAGTTCATCATGCGTTTCACGGGGAATTCCTTGAACTAGACATAATAAGCATTTCATGTTAGAATCACGTTCTTCCACAAAATCAAGCAAGGAAGGTAAAATCATCAAGATGATGTGCTCTCAGTTTTAACAAAATAGTTTTTAACAACTCACCTTAGGGTTTACACCCAAAACCCCCAAATCTTCCGATTTGGGTCAAATACGAGAGCAACCTAAAATCAAGTAAATCGAACCTTAGGTTAGTTTCATAACTCTTATCGCATAGATTATCCAACCTCAAATGGTTTAGATGAAGCTTACCTAGCCAAATCTTGAACAAACCCTAGATGAAGAACACTTTGCAACAATGGTGGTTTGAGGTTGTGAGAGGTGGAGAAGATGAAGCCATGGAAGCCTCCACCCTTCAAACTAGTAGATCTAGCCTCCAACACTTCTCAAAACATGAATTCCACCTAAAACAATACTAGATCTAAGCCAAATATGGGAGAAAAGGTTTGGAGATGAAAAACCCCCAAATCGAAGCTTAAACTCGAAGGAGATGAAGAGATTACTTACACCAACGTTTTATAACTCCCAAATGCTTGAAATCCATTGATGTAGTCTTGAAGAGCTCGAAAAACCGAGAAGATAGCAAAAAGAATCGGGAGAAACGGAGTCCGGATGAGAAAGATATGCCCAAATGAAGAAAGAGGGGTTTTTAACCCGATTCGGACTGCCAGACACCTAGCGGTCGCTAGGTGTCTTAGCTAGCGATCGCTAGCCTTAGAAAGACAAACAGAAAGTTGATTTAGATCGCTAGCGATCGCTAGGTGAGGCCTAGCGGTCGCTAGCACCCGTGCACTCTTATTTCGGCCATAACTTCTTCGTTATAGCTCCGATTTCGATTCCGGAAGAACCGTTGGATTCGTATTTCAATTTCCCATCCAACAAGACTATGAAATATAAGTTTTGATCAAAAGTCCTATTTTTCATATTTTCTTAAAAGTTCTAAAGCCCGAAAATTACGGGTGTTACAATCCTCCCCACCTAAATAAAATTTCATCCTCGAAATTGCTAATCTCTTCCGAACCACAAAGGACCACTTTGCTCAGGCGCTTTGCAAAGATAAGACATTATGCTCTCTCTATACCAGTCAGTTAAATCACCATTGGACTTGGTTACGTTCACAACACGATCACTGATATGGTGGTCTCGTTTAAAAGTGGTTCATCAAAACACCACAAGCTACTACTTTACGTCTATCCTTCGAAACATAACGCGTTTATAAGGATAATATCACTAGAATACGCAACCTTAGCTCTTTGTATAGTTTAACCAATTCAAATCGACTAAATTCTATGGTTCAAGGTACCATACATCATTTGTCTCCTATTAAAGTCGATCACTCGACTAATAGTTACTTTACTACCAAGGAATGTCTCCACACACTCACTAACGGTGTCTAGCCGTCGTCATTACTTCTCCAAGAAACTCGAAAATTTCATCTACTCGCCTATGGATACCATAAGGAAAGTACACTTCTTCATTTAGCAATTCTCTCGATACCACTAGAATCTTACATTCTCAAATCCGTACTACCATAACTTTTCCAACATCCTATCATCTGAAAAGAAGGCGTACATGTCGCCTTAGTTGATTTAGGTAAAACATTCCGAGCGATAACTCCTTCATAAACTTGTCTTAATCTAATCAACACGAGCCACCACTTGGCTACATTAACACTTATCGTCATACGATGAATTTCTCGCTTAGTTTGGCATGTAGCGCCACTATCCCAAACATAACACTCCTACTCCTCACAGATCAATTATAAGCAACGTTTTCAAGATCACTTTACACTCTTAAAAGGCTTACCTCTCTACGGCAATTTAACATATTGGTATTTTGCACCTCTCACACGGCATGAAATGCCCTTAGCAACTTACAATATCACCACTCTTGTACCAATGTTAACGTTTTCTCGATTCTTAGCTACACAATTCAACTATTTGTCCACTCACGCAATCACCGTCCTACTACGTCCTCTATAATCACAATTTGGAAAGCCACTTAGTACACGCAATCATTATTGTTTCTTCTAAGCCACTCATAATCGAGGCAAGTATCGCCTCACGAAGACCTCCAAAACATGGTCACTTAATCCACCCGAACAAGTCTCGTTCTAGTCGGTTCGCTACAATTTCTTAGAAACACGCTTTAACCACTTATAGGACTTCTTCTTGTAATAGTCGGTATGCACATCGTACATCCACTTAGGTGGTGCTAACCAATTGTTCATACTTAGACCTGTCCACTTACAATGTCCTTACCTAGATAATAACGGATTTCCCTTTAGATGAGGGTCTCCCATCGGACCACCCTTCTTCCGTGATCATGGGCAACACGGTGCTCCTCAACAACACACTCGTAAAGGAGATACAAACTAAATCCCTATGTAATCTAGTTTCGATTCACAACGCGCACAACACTACTCCGTTCAATTTTTCCAAGTGTCACTCCACTATATAATGGCATGCTCATAAAAGGTAGAACCAAATTAATTCATGTAACACATTGAAGGATAGCATGCAATCGGTCCGCACATGGACATCGATCTTCAACCAAAATTTTAGTACATCAAGGAATTCGATAACTTCAAAATTATGCATGGTAAACATTTATCGAAAGCATGCAATGGGATACAAGTACACATGTATTTTACACAAAAGGCTTGTCAACAACGGCATGACCCGTGTTCTCGGAGAGTGTGAAGGCGCATAGAATACATAACTCATATCATATTAATCGTACAACACTTCAACCCACAAAGCTCTAAGTGTTTACTATGGCCCCCAACTAGTCTTACCAAGAGACCTCTAAGTTCGTGCCAGACACCTATGAGTCGCACTCATAGAGCTCAACAATATTCAGGGCTACTTAACAAAATCCAACTCGAATCTGCACACTTAAGGCTACTCATCGAAAATCAACCCTCATAACAATAGGTCCATAATATGATTGTCAACAATGGTAGACCTATCAGGTTTAGCCCCCTTATTGACCACTAACCAGCTAACCGTCATGCGACACGGTTTCTCAACCAAATCTTGCGACACCTAGTAGTCCCAACAACCACGACTGACTTAAGTGTAAAAGCATCAAATGCAACAAAGTCCCAAAGCTCATCGTCGTGCGATTAATAATCCAAGCTTACCACTTCGTTATTTTAGAACTCAAAGCTCATAACTGAGCTAATTAAAATCGAAGCTTATGACCAAACTATTAAAATCAAGCTCGTAACCGAGCTGTTCTAGAAACCAAGTTCATAACCGAGCCCTTTAAAAATCAAAGCTCATAATCGAGCTGTTTTAGAAATCAAATTCATAACCGAGCTCCTTTTAAAAAAATCAAAGCTCATAATCGAGCCATTTTAAAATCGAGACTTATTCCCAAGGTTCTTATAGTCAAAACCGAGCAATAGCCCTAAACTCAATAAACCAAAAATTGACGGTCTTAGAATAATTTTATTTAGTTCACTCCATTAGTGTGGATGTAACCCACGAAGTCATTTTATCCCAAACTCGACGCGTTTAAAGAAAACAGTTACCCGAGTGGGTCCACACTTTTATAAATCTTGTTTAGGCAATAAGTCATGTTTAAAAAGAACGCATTTATAGTCCCTGTGATTCAAGTCATCTCGAAAATCTCATATACGACAATTTTACTAAAATCCATTCAATATACACACCCGGTAACTAACTCGACAATCGTTTGTTTAGAAAAAACTTTACGGAACATTCAACATTTTGCAAGCCCATTGTTTTGGCATGTACGCCATTTTTGCAAGTCAATTTGGAAATATTCACGTGACAAAACGACCATATTGTATAAGAGCATTACATAATTCGTAGGTTACCTATTCTGCCAAAATCATCCACTTACATTCCTCATACATTACTATCGGTGTTTCACAATCTTCTAAGCGATCTCATCTAAAGGGCGAGTCCTTTATGTCGTGCTAGATAACACACTCCAAGTCTTACATTGATAGATTCATATCTTAGACTGGATCTTATACTTCTATCCTCGATATTGCCTAGGGCGTCTCCACATGTTCTTACCCCATACTATTTCAAGGTATGGGCCTTCCTCAACTAACCGCTCAACCTCCGGTCGATTACGAGTCAACCTATTTTATCTTGACATCCGATCTTAGGCTAAAGTTATTTAGTTCCTCTTACGATCTTCCTCTTTAAATCTAGAGGGTTAACATGACGGCTCTAAAAGCGAGGAATTTGTAGAAGTAAGGCTCGTGTATAAATCGACTATTCGCCTCAACAAATCAAACACGTCCTATAACATGAAGGAATATTCCTATTCCTAACAATAACCTTCTTCATATTTGAGTCGGTATTAGGTCTTGATCTTCATAACCTTCTTGTATGTCATACTACATAATTTCTCATTATCGCTTTGACAAGTAAGCTACATCTATTTTCCACACTTCCAATATCCACACGATATTCCGGGGTATACACTTTCCCAAACATGCCTTCCAAGCCCAATTAATAAATCTTACCACTAATTCACACTCGAGTCAAGGTACTCAAATCACCTTTAAGCCAATCATCAAAACATGACCTTTAAATAAAGACTTATCATAATTAGAGCCCTTTATGACCGAGCAATTATCCTATCACAAGGAAATCAAGAAAATAAGAATAGACTATCATACGTACCAACATTTATCAATCATTGCATCGATAGTAACCAAGAATACTCAAATGACGATACATTCATAACTCAATAGCTAAGTGATTTATGAATAGATCGTACACGAGATTCCCTGCCTCTATTGACGCAAGTCCTCGATCCATGTATTTCATATTCCTAACGCTCTCCCCACCTAAGACTTTACCCATGGTAGGTGACATGTCTATTAGTGCACTAAGTTTAAGTCTAGGTACACTACGGTCAATACCTAGTTCGCTTAAACTAAAGCTCTGATACCATATGTAACATCCCGCCTACCTCAACAACAATATTGTCCGCTTTGCCCCACCGACTCACGGCTTTGTTTCTGGCGACCTGGTGAGGACTTCCCAGGAGGTCACCCATCCTGGTACTACTCCCACCATAGCACGCTTAACTGCAGCGTTCCTAGAGCCTGCAACCCGTGTGGCCCCAAAACGCGTTGTTGTTAGGAATGCCAAGATATTACTTATAACACCCAGCATCACTCCTGTCCACGGCCGATATGGGATACGCCTAAGGTGTTACATTATAGATAGATCCTCACAACATGCATACTAAAATTGTCGTAACTAGACCGCATAAATCTTAAGTATGCACAATTCTAGTTTACCCTCAACTTAGAGTTTCCACACTTTTATCCAACATATAATTCACTTAGAACAATTTGATTCGTAAATCTTAATCCATCCATACTCGTTCTAACAACCTTATTAAGCCACGCATCCGTGGTGTTCCCCAAACCTTGCCATTTGTGCAAACCTTATCAATGACATAACTAACAGTGCTAGAAACACGTAGATAGGTTACTATTCCTCATATTTAGACCCTTCCAAAATCATGACCGATTTAGACCATCGATTCCTTTAATCAACACTTAGGTTACGCTAGTAGTTACTCAATTATACCGCTTCGTTAAATAGGTCGTATAGGTCAACTGTCCGTAAGCTCTTCCGATACGATCCACCTTCACTTAGTCGTCTGGAGAATTCATTAGCTAAACATAAATTTTCGCTCTTAAGCAACAAGGATTTATCACTAAGATTTAATCTTAAATCAAAGTATTTAATACTTTCTTATGTTGGTACCATAACACGACCCCTAAATAAAGACTTACCGTAACTAAGGGTCCTTCAATAACTGATCAAATATCCCGTCATAAGAAATCAAGAAAGAGAGTAGGAATAGACTACTATACGTATCAACATTTATCAATCATTACATCGATAGTAACCAAGAATACTCAAATGACGATACATTCATAAACCAGTAGCTAAGTGCTTTATGAATAGACCGTACACGAGATTCTCTGCCTCTATTGACGCAATTTCTCGATCCATGCATTCCGTATCCTTAGCGCTCTCCCCACCTAAGACTTTACCTATGGTAGGTGACATGTCTATTAGTGCACTAAGTTTAAGTCTAGGTATACTACGGTCAATACCTAGTTCGCTTAAACTAAAGCTCTGATACCAACTTGTAACACCCCAAAATTTGGAATCAACAAAAACTTTCAATTAAGAAAGGTGGTAGCCCAAATATACGCCAAAGCGTGAGCCCTTCCCAAGAATGGGGTAATAAGTAAGGTACAATTACAATATTTGTAATTTAAATGTAGCGATATAATAGTCAACAAGTCTAATTCCTAATAAGGAAAAGACTACGAAAGGTTATCAGTCTCTACTATCAACTCGCGGCCTAGAAGACCGGTCTCTTCACACATTCCCCAAAGCTCACTCTCAATCCCGGCACCTACTTGGGAACGACATCCCTTGTACCTGAGAGACACATCGACACCAAGCAAGTGTTAGGCTAAAGGAGCCTAGTGAGTTGTATAAATGACATCATGCAAATAAAGTACATTAAAGCATGCAAATATACAAAGTCATGCGAACAATGAAAGTAGCATGTTAAACCGGTTTATTATTATCTTCGGAAACAATGGGAGCGACCCATTTCCACCAACCAATGCCCCGACATTCACTGATTCCAAACACCTCGATGTCCCGAATTTAGCATGACAACATCATCCGAGGCCCGCGCACCAAGGAGCAACCCGAGGGCTGACGACATAGGGGCATTCCTATTTCAGAACCTCCCAAGACTGTTTGGTGTGGACACATTGCGTTGGTTCGTCCAGGTTATTATCATATAGGATCGTGATACGGAATTTAGCATCGCGTCACGTCCATGGTATTGCATACAAGACTTCGATACTGAATTTAGCATATCATCTCGTCCATATCATTCACATACACAACCTCGACACTGAATTTAGCATAGCGTCATTAACAGAGGTGTTTATCGAGGGTCTCAAGCCCTTCACATCATTTCATATTTGCCAACATATTCGGATATCAACTCCTTTTTGTAACAGTCTATGGCACGAATACTTTCGAGTATTCCACATAATTACATTCATCCTACTAATTCATGAGTTTAACACATACGATGGTAGCATACGATAATCTACCGCACGTATACAACCATATAATCTAAATCATTCATGTAGGCATAGCTCATCATATATTCATGGAAAGCTTTAAACTCAATATGACAAGTAGTTCCTACCAAACCCACATTTATCCACAAAACCAAGCAAGGAATGTAAAATCATCAAGATGATGTGCCCTCAGTTTTAACAAAAAGGTTTTAACAACTCACCTTGGTATTCTTCACAATCCAACATGGATTAGATAGCTAGCACGTCACAAGAAAAGTACCTATACAATCGTATCATGGTATACATCAATAAACCACCAAAAATGTCACTTACGGTTCACAACCGAAACACTAGTCTAGAACTAGGCTAGACTATCTCAATTGCCCCCAAAATCTCCCAAACATCATCTAATATAACCCTTAAGGAAAGTCCAAAGCCAAAACTCGAAAGGAACCGAAAACGAAAATCTTCAAATCGGACACAGAGGACTTGCGCGACCTAGCCACGCGACCTCAGGTCGCGGGCCTAGGTCGCGGGGATTGCCTGATCTGCACTATCCCGCGATTTGGTTTGCAAAACTCTACCAAAACTCTTCCAAAACTCGATTTTGACTCCCAAAACACCCTACGAATGTTTATGAACGATCCTACGATGATATAACATGATAAACTAACAACCAAACTCGAAAAACACCGATGGATCATCGAGATCCATGGTTTTCCCCAAATATAAACCCTAGCTTTCCAAAACCCCAAATCTCGACTAAAACACGAAATTAACACGAAGTAAACCATACCTTTCGTTAGGAACTTGATTCTAACAATATTTCACGGATTGATTTCACCTTCTAAGCTCGATTCTTCCTCCGGATCTCGAATCCTCTTCCAAGCCCTCTTTCTCCCTTTTCTCTCTTTTCTCTCTTTTCTTCTTCAAGTACACAAACACACAAACAATGAAAGGAAAGGGATAAGGTTTCCCAACTAGTTGGTGAACTAGTTACACCACACCCCTCCATCTCTCGGGTATTTATCTTTTTGCCCCGAAACTGATAAGTTAAATTCCCGACTCGACTTATGCACTTAAATACAAGCTAATAATTAACTTCGGGAATTAAGGCGTTACATCCCATTGAATTTGCATTACTTACTTTTATCAGATAAGTTCGAGTTTTACAAAATTTTCGGGTGTTACATTGTTGTAGTGGAAGACGAGGTGAAGGTGGTTGATAGTGGCTACCGGTGGCGGCGGCGGCCACGACTAGTGGTGGTAAACATGAAAACAAATACCATATTGAAGTTATATATCAAACGAATGTTAGTTAGTAATATATTAGTTTCTGTCTCATTTCTGCCCCATGTTGTTCCCCCTATTTTGGTGGAACAAAAAAACAGTCCTTTTTGTCCCACGTTGTCCCAGTTTCTGTCCTGTCCCATGTCGCACCAAACATGGGACAGTGAATTCTTGTTCTGTCCCATGTTGCGCCAAACATGGGACAGACAGTTTTGTCCCGTCCTGTCCCACGTACCAAACGCAGCCTTAAGGAGTATTCTTGTCATTTTACTCTTTTTTCTAACTTTCTATTAAAAACTATAGGGACCAAAAATGTAATTTATTCTTAATATTATATATATATATATAGAGAGAGAGAGAGAGAGAGAGAGAGGAACGTTCAAATGTGGACCATTTTTTGATTGTGAACATGAGGACAGCCCAGAGCGCGTCACGTGGCAATATGAAATTTCATCGACTAAGCTTATGCATACTGCATAACGCTATCATTCACACTGAATAAAGCTTTATGCAGTATGCATAAGGCTTAGTCGCACTCGGACGCGGGCGACTTAGCCACGGGTTAACTTTATTCAAGCCTTATTTAGTTTGCATGATAGCGTTATGCAGTTTGAATAACGCTAACCCGCGGGTTTATGCAAACTGAATAAAGCTTAACCCGTGAAAGTCAGATTGTCGCGCCCTGGGCTGTCCTCACGTTCACAACCAAAAAACATTGTGAGGGTAAAAAAATTTCGAACATTCATTGTGAAAAACACTGACAATGTAAAAAAAATGAAACCAAGGTAAAAAAAACCCCAAACCTTCACAAAAAACAATGTGAAGGTAAAAAAAAAAATATATAAACCTTCACAGTGAAAATGTATGAAGGTAAAAAAAAATTGAATCTTTACAGTGAAAAACATTCTGAACGTAACATTTACAATGCTTTCACTATGAAGGTTCGAACTTTTTTCCTTTACAGTGTTTTGCCATGAAGTTTCATGTAAAGTCTTAGTCTCACCGGTCTCACAGAAACAACTTGAAATATTGGTTTTTATATAAAACTTTTCTTCAAACAATATCATAAAAAAATTAACAAGACACCTTATTTCAAAATTATCCTAAAAAACTTGTTTGGTTGTCTAAACTTAAGTGACTTAATTATAAACACAGTGTAACCCTTGAGTAGTTTAAAAGGCTTAGGTTTCTCGATAACCTTCAAAAATATATCTAATGCCATCTATTAATCCCATAATCTTATTTTCTTTTAGAGCAATAAGGCCCTCGGTAGTGCCTTCGGGCTCCTGATGCAGGCTCGGCATGGCTGTACTATGCAGCGTGCGGGCTCGGCACAGGCTTGGTGCATCGGGTTTGGGAGCTAGCTGAGCCCGAACCCTCTCTCTTAAATTTTCTTCTTTCTCTGTATCTCTCTCAACCTGTATATTAAATAAAAACCATTTTATTTTTTGGTATAAATTTTTTTTTAAACCAACGGCTACTTTAGGAATTTTTTTTTCTTCATATTGTACACACTATTATATTATCCTATTCACTTTTTCACACCAACAACGATTTCAATTTTTCACACCAACTAAAGTTTCAATTTTATTTAAATGTATTCAAATAAAATAATTAAAAAAATGTTGTAAGTTTGTATTTAGTGATACTTGAAAGCAAAGGTTTGTTAGGCTGCTCGCACCGCACCGTGGGTTCTCAGCGGGTAAGTGAGGGTTGTACCCGGCGGGTTCTTTGGCTTGGGTGCGCCACTTCTTGAAGCCGGCGGGTTGGAGGCCATACGGGTTGGGAGAGCCATTGTCAAACGGCTCTCCAACGGTCCAATTTTTTTTTTTTTTTACTTTTTTTTTTCAATTTTTAGTCCCTATAAATACTCATTTAACCCAACTTCTTTTTTCACACAAACAACCTTCAATTCTTCAACTCTTTTTTCACACAAACAACCTCCAATTCTTCAAACCTCCCACTCTTCAAACGATGAATCCAAACGATCGAAACCTCGGATCTTCATCACGGCGCGCGAAATGTAAACGTCGGGCGGAACCCGAGACCCCTTCGAAGCCCTCTTTCAAAGTCGACGTTACGCATACCGGGTTCCCTCCAGAATATCCACCCGATTACAATCTCGACATTTCGCCGAAAGGTTTTTCGATCACAATTACTCATCCTCAAGTTCCTCAACCCGGGAGCTCTTCACAACCCAATCAACCCGGGAGCTCTTCACAAGCTCCTCCACCCGATTATCAATCGTTTCCTTCGTGGCCTAATCCACATTTTCCTCCAATCGATTTTGGTTCTCCTTATCAACCACAATTTGTACCCGGTTACCAACCCAATTACCAACCCGTAAAAGAGGAAGACACTTCCGATGAGGAAGAACCTTCACCAACGACCCAACAAGAGGAAGACATTAAGTTTTACACTACCCCGCACTACCATCTCCGGGGTAAAAAGCTCTTCGATACTTTGAAACGAAAAGAGGAGATCAAAGCCAAATATGGCTTGTAATTTTTAGTTTATTTAATGTTTTAGTTTATTTTATTTAATTATGTAATGTTTAATTTTAATTTTTAGTTAATTAATTATGTAATTTTAATTTTTAGTTAATTAATTATTAATCTTATTATTAATTAATTAATTACATGTTTTATTTAATTATATTATTTAAATTAAATAAAATAAATTGAAAAGTGAGAGGGTTGGGAGGGTTGGGTGTGTGTTGTAGAGGGTTATGGGAGGGTAAAGTGAGGGTTGACCAAAAGCTGATGTGGAAGCTGATGTGGCATTCAAAAAGTGAGTGGGTTGAGTAGGTTGATTGGGTTGGGTGCGTGTAGCCTTAAGGGTTTATGAATAAAGTTGATATGATGCTGTACAATAGTGTTAGCTTGTGGACTATACAATGAAGAGCTTAAAAGAAGGTAAAAGGAATTCAAATATTGTTATTACCATTTGGCTTTTTCATCTTTATTTGAAATTCCACTGCACACCACATCTTATTCAAGTGTTCAAGAAAAACTTATCTAGCTCATCATAGGTCTTTTTTGTTATTTATTCTTAATGGATCTCAACACTTTTATTTACCATTCTAACTAACGGCTACTTATTTTCCAGCAAATGTTGATATCCTCTACAGCGGTTCACAGGGTATGGCTCGCTAGACCCGACGTGGTCGGCCGACTAGAAAAATGGGCTTAAGTAATCATTCTTGAAAAAATAGATAGGATCGGACTGGACCGCTAAAATTAATGGATGAGCTTGGACAATAAAAATAAATTCAGACTAATCAGTCCAGCTTGTTATTATTATAGATTTCGTATATAATTAATATATAATGTTTTTATTAAAAATA
Source organism: Centaurea solstitialis (assembly GCA_030169165.1). Classification (NCBI taxonomy): domain Eukaryota; kingdom Viridiplantae; phylum Streptophyta; class Magnoliopsida; order Asterales; family Asteraceae; genus Centaurea; species Centaurea solstitialis. The sequence goes on along the minus strand of CM058045.1, from coordinate 71,176,030 downwards.
TTTAGAAGTAGCTTGGGGTTGAGATCCCTCTAATGAGTACCAAGTGTCGTTCAAATATATATAAAATGTGTTATGCTATATATTAAATCTCAAATCTTCATCTTGGAATATTAGGTATATAAATATTTTGTTACTGAATAAAACTTAAGACTTTGAAAGTAATCATTATAGAAAAAACGTTTGTGTTCCATATAATGTGAACTATTTATTTTTGCGCTATACACATTTATATCTTTTACATTTTACTTTATGTTAGAAAGAACTTATTGATTTATACAACTTACAGTTTTATATAAATTTTGTTTTTCGAATATAAGAATACCTCGCAAAACCGTGGCGATCCCAACGCCTTTATAGGATCAATATAGACAAGTCTATCAGCCCGCAAAAACAAGCTTGGGTTTGCAACATTATACCATTGGACAAAAAAAACCTATATTAGATTCGATCCAAACCCACAAATGGTCACCTACATTATCTCATTCATTTACATTAGGAGTGTAATCGAGCTGAGACAGCTCGCGAGCTACTCAAGACCAACTCCAAAAATACCCGAAATCAATTTGACGTGAACCGAGTCGAGCTCGAGCTACTCGAGTGGGGTTTCGAGCGACGTTCAAGCTCTAATATACCCGGTTCGTCAGGCTCGCGAGCCTTATCGAGCTTATTGTATATTACCTATTTTACCCTGAATTTGGAACCAAATTACATTTATCCCCCTTAATATATAAGTGAGATTAGTGATTGTAGCTCGAAACTTGAAATTTGAACTTTAGTCGAGTCGAGCCCAGCTCGAAAGTGCCGAGTTCTTACTTGAGTCGATCTCGAGCTTGAAAATTAAAGCTAGGCCGAGCTCGAGTCGGGTTTTGAGCCTCGAGTTTTGGTACCAAGTCAAACTCAAACTTGACACTCTTTTGGTTCGGCTCGGTTACACCCCTAACATTCTACATTGCATCTCAAAGTTACTTTTCCACAAAAGTTCTCTTTTTACGTTAGAATAACCCATCCTTGTCATAAACTATGATTACTTGTACCTTTTATGAAATCACCAATCGTACATTGTCAAACTCATCCAACTTTTAAGATTCAAAAAGTTTCTTTGTTTTTGTATTTTCTTACATTGATTGAATATTTAGTATGTTTAAAAAAAATAGTAAATTACAATATTTCTTACTAATAATATTGGTTAGTTTTTAACCAAACATGATTCTTGAATCTTTCTTGAATCTTGACCCACTAACTTATATGTTTTCAACTAAGAATTTGTTTACCATTTGTTCTAACAAGGGCATGTTTGATAACAGCTTAGGCTATCAGTACCCTAACCCTACCAACGTAACTGCTACATCAGCTGACACGTCAGCTTTTTTCTAACTCTCTCATAAGCCCTCTGCAACCCTCTGTAACCCATACCTCAACCCTCTCACACAACTCACACACACAACTCACGCGGGCCTTGGCGGTGTGGCCAACCCGCCAAAGCTGTGGAGCCCGCCGGCTTCAAATTTTGCAACCCACCGGCGGCCATACGGATAGCCTTAATAGTCTATATGACTTATTCACTAAGCTATGCAAAAGTAAAGTAGCTAGTAGTGATGACTTATTTGGTAAGCTCAGATTTCAACTACACTCAACCGTGTGAAAAGACAATTCTACCCCTTCTCCCAAATAGCTTCTCTCAAAACAATCTTTCATCTACATGAGATCCTCTTTCACCCTACTTCATCGACACCCATCTGGTCTGGCCCCATCCCCTTCTCACTTTTTTTTTCAGGTTTGCTGATCCATTTTCACCTTTTTTCCCATCTACTTGTCCTCAGCTTTCATGGAGTCCCTCTGCCATTTGCCCCTAAAATGTAATTTTTTAAGATGTGGGATTACGTATCTTTCTGTTTCCATTCAGTAAGGTGGGAATTTGTTCTTCAATTGAAAGGTTTTAAAAATCATATCTTGATGTTGGATTTAAAGTCAATTTCTTGGGATTTGATTAAAATTTAAAGGTTCATGGGGGTTGATTTGGTTTTATTCGATTTCTACTAGAGCTCTTCACCCTTGTGGTCATCAGATGCACGACAAGCAGCAACACCAGGTCATTTTGGATTGCAAATAACTAGGAAAATTTGATGATATGCACAACACAAAAATTGGTTTTGGTTTGGTTTTCAATGTCTTCAATTAACTTGTTTTGGTTTCTTACCTTGCAATGGTGTTAACTGTTAAAGGAGATCAATATACCAAAAGTCAATATGAATGAAGTTATTTTGTCCAATATGATGCAACTATGCAAGGGTGTGTCAAAGGTTTTTTATAGAGTTCTGCATTTTACCCAAGAGGATTTAAAAAAAATCAAAGGTACATGTGTTCTTTTGGCTGAATGGAGACAAACACATCATATTCATTTGTGTGACTAATAGCTGAACACATAAGCCAGACAGATCAATAAGCCTAATAAGCTCTATCCAATCCCCCAACTTATCAACTAATTTGCCAACATAACCTACAGATAGAAATCCTATTTAATCAATTACAAAACAGATTGGTGATGCTAAAAGAACACTAATTTTAATAATGTGAGATAGAAATTAGTAGACAAACAGATGGGAATAACTGTTCATCTGTGGAAACCATCTCTACGGTTGTCTGGCCGCTGCCCAATCTTCAGCAAAATGTCAAGTTCAAAATACCAAATTGATAAAATAAACTTAACACATCACTAAAAATCAAGCTTTTTATATACGCATCGTTGGTTATAAACAGAGAACCAGAAATTAATTAAAATCTCTCTCCATCCACAATCAAAACCAACAAATGCAAATCCAATCTTATATCAATGAAACCAAAATAATAAAAAAAAACAAGATATCAGAAACCAATAATCGAAAAAAAAAACAAGACATCTGATAACAATAATCAAAGAAAACAAAGAGATCTGATAACAATAATAGAAGAAAGAATTTAGTTCACGAAAATGTATCCAACTTGTCATAAAAAGTTTATGCATATACTGTTCTTTCATTTTTACCATTTGACGTACAAAAGTTTAAGAAATAGTCATTGTATGTATACAACTTTGTCAAAACCTACCATTTAATATATCCAACTAAATAGTCAGTTTTGATAGTTTCCCACACCAATCAGTAAATATGAAAAAATCGAATACATACAATAACTTTTTGTAACAAGTTGAATACACTTTCGTGAACTAAACCCTAGAAGAAAACCTAGATTAAAGATGTGAGATAGAATTTAGTAGACAAACAGATAGAAAAACTGTTCATCTGTGGAAACCATCTCTACGGTTGTCTGGCCGCTGCCTGATTTTCGACAAAATGATTAAATTCAACACCAAATCGAATACTTCGAATTGATGAAATTAAACCTAACCACATTACAAAAATCAAGCGTTTCATATACGCATCGTCATTCATAGATATAGAATCAGTGACAAAAATCTCTCTATATCTACAAATTAAACACAACAAATGCAATTGGATAAAAAATATGAACAAATTAGGGCTCATATCAAGTGTAGTTTTAGAGATCTCTGTCATCGCGGAAGAAGAAAAGAAGAAACAAAGAAAAAAGAAAACGAAATCGCAAATGAAAATTTGAGTTTTCTTTTCTAATGCTATTTCAATGAGCTAAAATTTGATGTGCCATTAGTGCCGATCTATGTACCGAATTACAAAGAGGCGGCATCTTCTTCTAGCTCGTTGAATTTCATCGATTCAAACTCCGCTAGAGTCCTCTCTCTTTATAATCACAGCCCCCTAGATTTAGATACATACTTGTTAGCAGTTAGCAAAGATTGACAGAAATGAAGAAGTAAGCATACGGCCGGCCGCCGCTTACGGCGGTGCGGCTAGGAGGAGGAGGAGCAGCGACGGCGGCCGGTGGTTTGCTCTCTACCACTGGTAGTTGGCGGTATATATAGGGAGAGTTTAAGCGATCTAGGGTTTCAATTGAAGCCCTATTACGGCTTTTTCCGTTTATTTGATGGGATACCAAACGATGTCGTTTCGAGGGGGGTGATTAACAGAAAACCTTAACGGCAACATCACGTCGTTAAATTCCTACTCAATTATCTTTTGGGTAAATTACAATTTTTGTCCATGTGGTTAGTTAAAAATTAGGACTTTCGTTCCTGTGATTTAGAAATTATGATTTTCATCGCTAAGATTTGTAATTCATTGCTATTTTTGTCTTTTTATTTTATAATTTACTGTTGATTTAGTTATTATGGTTTACGTCTCTTTACTATTTTGGTTTCTTGTAGTGATGAAAATTGAAATAAATTGCAAACTATGAAGATGAAGATGAAAACGGCAATTTCAAAATCAGAAGGAGAAGAATAGAAATTTCTAACAAACCATATGGACAAAAATTGTAAATTACTCTTCTTTTTTATGTTTGAGTTACAACTTACAACCATTAAACTTTTGGTGATTAATGTTTAAACTTATATGGTTAAACGTGGAATATGGGTTAAGTTTCGATAAGAAGTTGAGGTAACGTAGGAAACGGTTATCAACCGTTGGATGAGAAGTTGATGTATATTAAGATGCACCGAATCAACTTCTTTCTAAAGTACAATTAATGGGAGTACATGAGATTAAAAGTGATCTACTGTTTAGATCAACTTCTCAGTTTATCACTTAAACTCACATTCCTGGTTGTGGGAGGTGGTATGGGTGGTAGCAGAGGTGGTTAGTGGTGCTGCTGCTGCTGGCGGAGGTGGTGTGGGTGGTTGTGGTGGTGGTGGTGTTGACGGTGGAGGTGGTTTGGGTGATATATTTGAAGAGAAAATGGGTAGCTAAGGATCGTTTTCTTATCTTTTTAAATTGTGTAGACTGGGAGAATTTCTGGTTCTTCGTTCAGATTCTTATCAAACCCGATGTAGATGGGGATGGAATTTTATTCTCCGAGGGATGACGACAGGCAGTGGCGGATCCAAAAACTTAGATTACTAGGAGGGCCTAGGGTATAACAAAAATATGGAACTGAATAACTCGCTCAAACCAAAATGGTTTCAGGTTATCCGATTTGAAGGTTAAACAGTTCGATTAACCAAATAAGGTAAATTTCGATTTCGTCTATTTATTTACCATGTCGGCTAACCGAATAGCAAATAATCATTTAATTTATACAATTTCCTTCTAGATGAAGCGGTTTGAAGATATATAAAAATAAAAGAACAAGAACTTGAGAATTTAACAAAATATATTTAAGATTGCAAAAACTAACGATAACAATATATGAAGAGAATGATTGTCAAGCAGTAGAACAAGTTTCTTTTACGAATCAAATCACCGGGGGAACCTTCGAAAATGACTGGACTTAACGACATACAAGAGTAAAAGAAATAAAATTTTACATAAATTATTATACGATTTTAACATTTGAGTGGGGCCCTCCCCCCCCCCCCCCCCCTCCTTCCTTTTATCAAGCTACATCCACCATTGGGGACGAAGACTAGGGATTGGAGATTCGGATCTTCGATATCCCTAACTTTGTTGTCATCTCTAATACTTTGACTTATACCTAAATAGTATTTTTGCACTTAGGCTATGTTTGGCAAACTAGCAGATAAGCTAGCTGGTAAGTGATAAACTAGCTGTTGATTGATAAGCTAGCTTAAGAACAAATTATGTTTGACAAAACTAGCTTATGGGTATGTAAAATGACAAAAAAAGATTTCTTTGAATTTAATAATTAATATTAATTTGAGTATAATTGGAAAGTAACGTTTCAAAAAACTCCAAAAAGCTACTCAAAGTAGTGTTTCAAAAAGCTAGCTTATAAATACATGTTTGAACGGACTATCTTATAAGCTAGCTTATTTTTGCCAAACTCAACCTTAGTTTCTATATTCTTTTAGTATACATTTCAACTTCTTGGCATTTAAAAACAATTATTCAAGTGTAGAAAAATGTTAAAAAGTTATCGATATGAATAAAATTTATGCTTGATAGCCATTGAAGTTTGTATGGTTGTGAAAAGTGAAAAGGCTTATATAATCAATGTTTCAGGTTGCGTTGTTGTTTATTGTTGAGGGATGCATAAGCATTTAGAGGGACCTACCAAGGTTGTGTTTGGCAAACATAAGCTAGTCCATCCAAACATGTAGTAGGAAGCTAGCTTTTTGAAACGCTACTTTGAGTAGCTTATGAGGAGCTTATTGTATCTTTTTCCAATTATACCCTTATTAATATTATTTATTAAATTCAAATATACCATTTTTGGTCATTTTACATACTCATAAGCTAGTTTTTGCCAAACATAATTTGTTCATACGCTAGCTTATCAGCTACTAACAAGCTTATCAATCAACAGCTAGCTTATCAGCTACCAACTAGCTTATAAGCTACGCTTGCCAAACATAGCCTAAGTGATTTGTCTTAAATAAGCATTTATGCTAGCTCTCAAATTGTTACAACAAATCGTTGGATACACTTTTGTGATTGCTCAAGACGATCATGTTTTTAGTAGGAGTTTTCCATCCATACCCCCTTATAAGAGGTATGGATAGATGTACGTGAGTGTATAGATGAGACCCAGTATAGAAGGGTATGAATTTATGTGAGTTGAGAGAAGCTATAAGGGGGTAATAAGGATAACAACCCCCTTTTAGTAAGCATAGCATAGTGGAACAATAATTTCGGTTGCCAAAACATTTATGCTAGATGTCGTGTTCTATTTAGCTCTTATATTGTTCTTTTTTATTGTTAATATTTTGTTGTAACACTTCAAGTCGATTGTATTTTTAGTAGCATAGTGGAACAATGATTTTGGTTGTCAACGGGTCATTCATTTTCTGCACCATTTCATTTATTTATCTTTGTGTTTACCATTATTATTGATTGAATCATTTGACCGTCTTAAATTTCCATCTAAACCCGACCAAAACATTTGTAAAGCGTGCAAAACTCACATTCAAGCTCAGTGTCAAAAAGTTTGAACTATAACAGCTTTCCCAATGCTTTTAAGAGCATATACATATGACAACTTGTCTTACATTGACAATTGTTTAAATCAGTTTTAAATTATATGCTATCAATAACTTCTATCATAGTTGTAAGTTGATCCTTTTACTACTTACTTCCCGCCTCGCACGTGATATCAATGTCGATCCTCCTAAAGGTCGAGAGTTATGGCAAGCCTCATCAAGCACGATGAGTCCACAAAAGAAAAGTGCTTTCCACAAGTTCAAACCGGTTCAACCATCGAGTCAACCCGATTCAACCACAGGTTCAACGGATTTTTTTATTTAACCCGGCCAGTCAATTCGGGTAAGAAATTGCCAAAATACCGGCCATAGTTGACCCACTCTCTATTTTGGGTCACGGTTCAACTGGCAGGATCGACCCGGGTTTTAGAACATGGTCTCAGATACACCTAACGAGAACATCAAGAATTTAAGTGTGTTACAAGCGTGAGCAGCAAGGCCGAGAGCAACAATCATCGAGCATTGCTAGACTTGAGCTCAAGTCATAGTTACATGATCCAACTCAACTTAGCTCAAGCTTGTATTATCTTTGGGCTCACCAGGCTTTTAACAAACTCTCATGACTCACACATCGCTCGTCTACACACCTCATCACAACGTATAATCGATAGCAAGTGTATGCAATTTCATCGGTCCAAAAAACATGATCTAAATGGAAAGTTTTTAAATTGCCTTTAAGGAATGTTGGAAAGAATGTCATAAAAAGGTCTAAATGTTGTCAATTTGACTTATATCCCTTTATGAATGCCAATAACTAAACTAAAATGAAGTTTGTAGAACCAGAAAAAAACCATGAATAAGTCCCGAAAGAAGTATAATCCTACCGATATCCACAAACGCACAATTCTATGGCGGGTTGAAATGGTCACCTGACCCGCTTGCGTTTTTGGACGTCCCACATCTTTAGAAGATACAAAACTCCTTCCTTTAACGTCGCTTTCCTTCCCGCTTTGAAGTTCCAGAGCTCAGTTGTGACGTATCTTCCGCTAGGATTGTAATCGTTGATTTCGGTCAATGCAGTCACTACAGCTTTGTGAACTTCTTCCCCCAAGTCTCTCTTTAGGCTATTCAACTTTTCGTCTTTTTCATCTATCACTCCCTACACACTCACATATGATAATCAGACTTCAATCAAATTTCTATAAAATTGCTATTCTTGAAAGAATTAAATACTATCAAAATGCAACGAAAGTTGCGTTGGTTAATTTCTGGTGGGTGTAACAATGACCTTTTGTTCTAAATTAGTGGAACAAAAGTTCTACTCTTACTTTTATGTACCCATTTTGACCGAAACCGAGTTGTCAAATTATATTGTAATTCTTGATTACCTAGAAAAATATCACATCAAAATCAACCACATACACCAAAAACCCATTTATCAGGTAAATTAGGTACCAAGGCAACTTTCCCAGTTTTAAAACTGGTGGATGGTTAATTGTTTGTCTATTTTAAAGCCAAGAGCCCAGTTGGAACTTGATAAAATGTTATTTTAGGATAACCAAACCAATTGAACCTAATATAGCTGATTCGAAAAAGTAGGGTCTAAGGTGGCGGAATGTATGCGAACCTGTTTCTGTCAAGACCCTAACTTGTGCAAAAATGTGATAATCAATCACACGGATAACCACCTGTGTATCTATTAGTTACTATAACCTATTGTTAGCAAGCAAAATATAGTGTGAAAAGTTGAGTTAATGGTGAGAAGCGTGAGAAGTAGATCTGAACCATTGATCGCTTTTAATCTCATGTCCTCTCATGAATGGCGGTTTAGAAGGGAATTGATCCGTGCATCTCATACTAACGTGCATCCACTTCTCATCCAATGGTTGATAACCACTTCTCACATTAACCACAACTTCTCACGTTAACCACAACTTCTCACCAGAACCCAACCTATCGTCAACATAACTATCAAATGCATACCTGAGATTTTCCGTTGACAGTGATGACTCTGAAAGGATGCCAACTTGGATCTCGAAGGAACTCTTCCCACAGGGAGCATAATTCCGAAGCCCTGTCTTCTGCTTCTGTCCCGTTATACTTCCTCTTCATGGCATCAATAAATGGTTTGTTCTCGAGCTCTCCCATCCTCTTCACACCAATATCTGATGTTTTTGATAGTTCCTTCAACCCCTATGCATGAAATAGTAAACTTTCAAATGCATTTACAACCATGCAAAAGAAGGGATGATATCATCAGAAATCACTACAACAAAATCAAATTTATAGGACGCGAAAATGTCTTAATAGACTATTTTCTAGGACTTAAGTTTATAGGATCAAACCATTATGCGTTCTATGTAAAGGTGTTACAATAAGTTTAACAGACATTTCTGGGCGTCTTAACAAGTTTTTCTTGAAATGAGGTGTCCTATAGGACTTTAAGAAGCATCCCATCACCCCATGAAGACATCTTTCATGTACTTGTTATACATCAGGCATTTTATTTCAAAACAGTCCTAAAAAACTTGTTAAGACGCCTAAAAGTGTCCTATCAACTTATTATAACTCTTTTCACATAAAATGAACTATAAGGCAGTGACATCATAAACCTGATCTTGTTGTAGTGAATAAATAAGAACATGATGACTAGAGATATAAACTTAAAAGACGCTCACATCAATTAATTCTTTACGAGCATCTTGAAGTTCGTCGTTGCTTTTGCGTTCCTGAACAACCAGAGCTTGATTCAGGCTTTCCAAATCCTCAAGCTCTTCCTCCTTTTCTCTCAAGTTTTTGTGTAAGTCTTCCACCTTCTTCAAAAACTCGTTATCAATCGTCCCCCATGTGCTTCATAACATTTAATTGCCCCCTTAAGCGTTCTATTTCTAGCACTGCTGCTTGTTTTGCATCTAGTTGTTTCTCGAGCAAAATTATTTTCTTGTGGAGTTCTTCCTTTTCCCTCTGGAGTTGGTAGTAATAAAAAATGATATCTACGATGAAATATTGCAATCGAAATTTGATAATGATTTCAAAAAATATAAATACTAGCCTTCTGATCCTCTGCGAGCTTCATCACACATTCATCAGCTTTCCTTTGCTCATCGGATGCCATCTGAAGCAAACTATTCCTTGCAGCATTCTGGCAGAACAAAGGAAATAAGTTTAATCGAACGGCTATGAATCTAACCAAAGTGATAGCCATCATCTTAACTCATTGTCGGCCCATGACACAACGGAAATGTAGTAAAATTGAGTCTCATAAAAATATATAATTTGGGAAATCTAGCTGGTAAATATGTAGGATTTCATCAAATGTTGAGTTTATGTGTGTATGATTTTGATTAACTCGTCACGTAAGGATTATCTTTTACTAAGTGGCATGCAATAAATTGCTGTACACAAGAAGCATGACTATTCTTGTAGGGTGATTCAAAATTTCAATGATTGTCAATAACTACACGAGAGGAACAGCCAAAAAATGACAACAAAGAATACAAAAACCGGCTTGCATTAAGTGTTCTCACCTCTTCAATCTCCTCAGATAGTCTTTTTTGTTCGTTTTCATTAACCACTTGACGTTTCTCCAGTTCGTGGCTTCTAAGCTCGAGCTCTCTTTTTTCGCTTTCCAGTTGTAGTTTAATCTTTTCATGATCACTTAAGATCCTCTGGAAATGTTCTCGGGCCCAATTCCCCATTTTCATGATCTCTGATCAATATAAACAAGAAACAAGTTTGTTAACTAGTTATATCACATGAACCCTATAGTAGCTAAATAGGAGTGTGTCCAAGAGGACCAAATAGATGTATGCAATTATGTATGCGATTAAGTTGAATAAATTCTGGAAATTAAAAGGTTAAATATTATGGAATTCTTTAGCTGTTCTAGGTAAGGGCAGACAATGAAACAACTTGGAAAAATCAGCACTAACCTTCCATATAATGCTGATGAAGCTTATCCTTTTCAGCAATTAGCTTGCTGAGAGAGTTTTCTGTTTCCTCATATTTGCTCTCCATCTCTTCCAAGTGCCTCTTTTTCACTTCAAGTGCATTACTCAACATTGACATTAGCTTACCTGCCTTGCGCTCTTCTTCCGCCACTATATCAGCAACAGTCCTAAGATCTCCATTCTTGCGGAGATGTTCTCCAATAATATTGTCGGCCTTATAATCTTCAGAGCGAGCAACCCAACCATAAATGCCAGACTTAGGATCTTTACTGGCCTTCCAGTCCCTTTTACCATGATGATCAGCCTCATAGGCCTTCTCAAATGACATGGCATTATTAAATCCAGCCCAATCTCTTCTAAACTCAATAACAGCACATCCTGAATGACCACGGAAGTTCCATAAAGGATGCACCTTGGTGGGATTGAAACCTCTTGTAGTCAAATAGTTCCTCATATTTGAACCACTTCTGCCAGCATAACGCCCGTTGTCAAACCTTGTGGGAATATTAACAAAAATCCCCTTCCATGGCCATACAAACATCTCATCGCCATCATGCTCTACAGCTTCAAGGTGATCAACTTCATCTATAGCTTGAGTTGGAACCGAGGCTTTAGCTATATCTTTCTCAAGATACTTAACCAATGCTAAATGATTTCCTTTGTCTCTCGCAGTGCGCTTTTGTGAATCACTTTTCCCCACCATAGTAGCATGCTGCAACAAGTCCTTGTACCGGTAATCACGTTTCTTCTTATTAGTACAGTATGGGCAAGTGAAAGTTTTATCAGATAACTTGACCTGGTATTTTCCTCCCTTGAGCTCCTCATACGATTTGTCTTGGTATAGGACTACTTCAGAATCATTTCCATCAGTGTCCTCTCCAGAGCTATGATCCATATAGTCCCCCATTAAACTAGCCTAATAACCACACAAGGTAAGTTATATATTGTTAATTTGTTATATAACTAAACAATTAGTATTTTTCCATCTCAAAAAAGTGATATATACCACCTAGGGTCAGGTTCAAATGAAAACTCGTTTTTCATTACAAACGTAAGGACAACGGAGAGCACGCCACGTGGCATATTCACTCTGAATAATCATGTATTATTCAGTGTTATTTTAGACACAATATTCAGTGTTATTCAGAGTGAATAACACTGAATGTTATGTAATTCACTCTGAATGATACACGATTATTCATAGTGAATATGCGATGTGGCGTGATATTAGCAGTCCTCAAATTCGCAATCAAATTCGAGTTTTCATTTGAACTTTTGTCTATACACCTAAAACTAATCAACTAGCAACCAGCATTACTCATAGCTGCAAATAAACAACATGAAGCGAGTGTAATGCAGTCTACTTCATAGAATCATAGTTATTACAGAGGAATAAGTTATATGTGCTTTCTGTTCATACTCTGTATACATTAAGTGATAAAACTTGGACAAACTGAAACTAATACATTCAGCTAAATTCAGATTCAAACAATTCGATCGTATAGAACATAAACACATCAAATAGAACAAGCAATCAAATCAAGCATTACAGAAACCATACGTAATCCAAACGAAATCAAATTTCAAAAAATCAGCTAGATTGATTAGTTAAATGAAAATTACTTGCAAATATAGTACCTCCTTCACAGAGCTTGTTTTATGAATGCATGAAGGAAGAGCGCTGGAGAAGAGAATACTTGCTTCAAATCAATTGAATGTGTTCAAATTTCAGGTAGATGAAGAAGAAGATCATTATTTTTAGGGTTCTAATTGTTGTAAGATGAAGAAGACGAGAGTGAAGAAGAAGAAGAAAAGAGAGTGAGAATCCAACGAAAAAACGATGCAAAAAGTGCGTGCAGGTGGAAACCGTTATTAGGGGGGAAATACATTTTGGCGTCTTGTGGAGATATTAACAGAAATAAAACAATATTTATTTTTAGAGAAATTTATTAATGTTTTGTTTTAATTTATATTTATATTCAATGTAATAGTAAATTTGTTTTCTCTTTATTTTTTATTTTTTTGATATAAATAAAACTATTTGTTTAAATAAGGGGTGTTTGGGATGGGATTGGTTACCCTCAAGATGTTTTACAAATTAAAATAGTCAACTAAAATAGATATAAAAAATAACATAAAGAAGACGATTTGAGAAAATTACAGATGTACTAAACAAATTAATAATAACATGATTTAAGCAATACTAATACCATTTAAACAAAGAGTATCAAATTAACAGGATTAGAAAATCTAGAATTTAGGGAAAATAAGGAAAATCGATAATGAAATTAAATCAAATTAGGGCAAATCTATAATTTAACGCAAATAAGATAAATAGATACTGAAATCAAATTATATATGGCAAATAATTCAAATTGGTACCGTTTTTGGGTTAGATTTTCGTGTTCCAAACCTGCGAGGCTCAGGCCGGGCAATAGACAGTCAGAGACACAAAGTTATGAGAGCAACAGTACTAGTATAGTGGAGGTGAGCCAAAGATGGCGAGCGTCGACGACTTGTTTCAAAGGGGCATTGAAGTCATTTTTTCGAGTTTGAAGTTTCACAATTGGATAAACCCAGCCTAATCCCTTCGGCTTCAAAATGTTTCAAAGCACCCTTCTATTTTTAAATATTTCATAATGGGAACCGAATTTTAGAAAATAAAAAAATTTATTCGCTAAAAACAAGAATTGAACATGCAACCTCTAAGAATTGAACTACATCTCTTATTTGCTCTTTAGTTGTTGCATCTTTCTTCCATTCCAATCCGAAAGGATAATCTGGGTGGTTTTTGTTTCATAGTAATTAGTTTCTTTTGGTCGTTTTGTTGTTTTTGTTTCATGGTAATTAGTTTCTTTTGGTCGTTTTGTTGGGTTTTTGTCGGATCCCGTAGTTTTCTGGTTTGTTGATCGTGTTTGGGGGTTGGTGAGGAGCGTTCTTCTGGTCTCTTGTAATCTCTTTCGTGGGTTGTGTTCGGTTCTAATAAAACTTTGCCTCTAAAAAAAACATAACTTCTTAACAAAAACACAACCACACTACTTATAAAATTACAGGACTACAAAAAAGATAAGAGTAGAGTTTAATTATAATTTTGGATTTTGGTCCAAAAACACATTGTAGAATTTTTCCACTCCTCAATTCAGAGACCGATCGATGGGTGATTGCAAAAAAAAAAAAGAAAAAAAAAGATCTTATCATATTTTCACTTTATTCATTTCCACATATAATACAACCAAAAAATTATCGATTACATATTCATACTTGCACAATCGTATAGATTACATTACTTCCGTCTATATCAAAAACAAAAACTAACTAAAAAGAAGTCAAAATTAATCAACTGAAATAATCAAACAAGACTTGATAAAAATAAAAAACAAAAAAGGCTAAAAAGAAACAAAGCTAGTAATAAATATAACACCAAAAGATATATTTCCTTCCCTTTTGCATCTTATCAGTTATCACCATGCCAAGTCCATTTCAACACAGTTACAGATAGTCCCAACCTGCATTTCTCGTTCATAAGCCGACTGAGCCAGACTAGCGCACCTATCAGAAAATGGTTTGAACCCTTCGACTACTCATACGAGTAACGAGCCATCAACACAAACCTCTTGAAACCGGGTTATTATTAACAAGCAACTGCAGCCTCTTTTTCTGGTTCAGGTTCAGGTTCAGATTCAGGTTCAGGTTGTACATCATCAATGGTGGGTGTGACCAAGGGACTCTTCTGGAACTCATTTCGTAGCTGTCCACAAGCTGCACTTGCATCTAGACCTCGTGTCTGACGTACGCTAACCGTTATTTTACGCGACTCTAACATAGATTGAAACATATTGATCTGCCAAGCAACATTAAAATTTAACTTTAAAAAAACAAGTGCAAGATGGCATATAGTCCATTGATTTACTACTCATTTTAATGTTATATGAGCCCATTCCACACATATTTGTCTATCTCACTACACCTACTTTGACTTGTTGACCAACTCGGAACCATTTTCTAGATATTTAACCCCATAATCGGAACTCTTTTCTCTTTGTAAATATTGGAGATGAAAATTTTGCAGCATGCAACGATAAAAGGAGTAGGGTAGAGTAATGCGTACCGCTTTCCTGTAAGGACGCTTATACTCTGTACCTTCGATCGGATTGAATGGGATGAGGTTCACATGATATCCAGGTCCCCATTGATGAAGTAACTCAGCAAGTTCCTTTGCGTGCTCCACATCATCATTCACTCCGGCTGTCAAAATAGGTCAACTTACATCGTCTTAAAGATGCTTCCTTTTTTTGGTTGTGGGAAAAATTGCAAAAAAGAACATAAATGAATGCAAAGAAAGAAACAGCGAGTGTACCTAATAGTGTGTATTCAAAGGATACCCGTCTACTAGTTTCATGAAAATAGTCCCTGCAGTCCTTCATTATTGCCTCCAGAGGGTACGCCTTGGCACTTGGCACAATCTTTTCCCTCAGTTTCTGATTCGGAGCATGAAGGCTGGAGTACATCAACATATAATGTGGATTTCGTTACACAAGTTTAACACTAACATTTTCGATATAGATATCACATTTTCTTCATAAAAAGTTATAGCGTTGATATACTTGTGCATGTTAAAAAGCAGTTTGTGGGTGTATGTTGTTGCATACCTAAGAGCCAATGTAGATTGAAGTTTGTGGGAAGCCAGCTTCTTGATAGTGTTTGGTACTCCAACAGTGGAGATGGTCATCATCCTTTGTCCTATTTGTACATCCTTCAACCCAAAAGACAACAGGCGTTGGTAATAGATTGTTTAAAAGGTAATCATGAATTTATGGTCCAACATGTATAATCAAATTTCAAAGTTGTTAGAGTGGACTGAACGAGAAGAGAGTGAGGTTCACAAATCACAAGTGAAAGAATTGTGGAAGGTTTTAGGTTTTTTAATTTGACATGGTTAGTTTAGTAATTTACCAATCTTGTTCTATCTCCCAGATCTTTATTTTGGTAGGACAAAGAAAAATGCATTTTTGTCCCACTTTGTTATGTCATGTAAATATTTAATCTAATGTTATACCACATGTGTGACAACAAGTTTCTGTTATGTCTTGTCCCATCCTATCCCACGTACCAAACGCACCCATTGAAGAACTAAAACTAAAACTTACCATTGCTTTATGTTTATCAAGATAAGATTAACTCTCTGAACTATTTGATGTCTTTTCTCTTGGTATTTTATCAAATTTCTAAAAAGTTCTACAAACTAGATGACAAAGAGATGAAATAGTTATATGGGTAAAAAACAAACAAGAATCAATAACCCATACATCACAATAAGCAATTATCAAACCCAAACAAAGACCCAAGCTTTAGTAGAAAACGAGAGAAGAAAAATGTAAACATTGAGTGATAGACTGTATTTAAATTGCACCTTGTTCAAGCATCGGTGAGCAGCAAGAACTTCTTTTAGGTTTAACATCGGCTCACCCATCCCCATGAATACCACATTTGTAACCCTATTGTTGAAGACCTCCTCTATTGCTAACACCTACCAATACAACAATAAATCAGAACACAATATGCTGGAATGAAGATACCTCGTTTCTTGGATCATTCACTGGAAATCTACAACTACATTTCAAGAACAAACACAGATTGATCTAGCATCGAAAGATATAAACCTGTTCCACAATCTCGTGCCCCTTCAGGTTCCTGGAGAAGCCTCCTTTCCCAGTAGCACAAAATGAGCAGCGTAAAGGGCAGCCGACCTGAGTAATCAACAACATAGAGTATTATGACAACTGCAGAATAAGAACATTAAAATCATACCCCCTAAAGTAACAAGAACTATAACACCGGAACTGGGTTATAAAGATCACCTGCGATGAGACACAAGCTGTAAGACGAACCGAACCTTTATCGTCTGTTACTGGTATGCCAACAGTTTCCACCAGTCGGTTGTCTTCCAATTTTATCAGCAACTGAAATGTAAATGGAACACTAAAGATCATGAATAAGGTCCGTGCAAGTTTCAACAAACAACAATCAAGAATTACTCGATATTTATACAAAATAATCTAACTGAATATGATTCAAAGATGATTAACCTTGATAGTGCCATCAGCTGCAACCACAGAACTATGCACAGATGACCTTCCAACCACCCAACCAGCTTCTTGGAGTTCAGTTCTGAATGCCAGAGGCACTTTTGCACACAAACATAACATCCAAAAACACACCACCATTAATTTTACAAACATAATGCTCAAAGAATTCTTACAAATTGTTACATAATAGAGACTTCTTAGGAAAAAAATTACAATTACATAAAGTTATCAATTAGTAGGTCGGGTTCAAATGGAAACTCAAATTTGATTGTGAAATGTGAGGACAGCCGAGAGGTCACCACGTGACACATTCACTCTGAATAATCAAGTAATGTATTTTTCAGATTGAATAACACGAACATTCAATGTTATTCAGAGTGAATAATACAACATTATGTAATATTCAGTATTGTTCACTCTGAATAACACTTAACGCTGTGTTATTCACTCTGAATAATACATGAATATGCCACGTGGTGCGCTCTCGGTTGTCTTCACGTTTACAACAACTTTCATCTCAATTAGTAATCCCAAATATATAAGAATTTAACTCAAATCTCAATATTGAGGCATTTCATTATGTGATTCCAATCAGAAAATTGCACTCACTCACCTTGACTGAATTCATGAATTTCCTTAACCCTTCGCTTGTACAGAAGATGATGCAATTGCTTGCCTCTATAACTTTGCTATAAACAAAACGAAATTCCAAAATCATTATCGAAACTAAAATCCCTAAAATACTCATAATTCTTCGGGTATTTAACTACCATACCTGGCCGAAGTCAATTGCTAGTTGTTGAAGCTGTTCCTCCGACATGCCGAGAAGCACGGTGGAGTCCGGCGGCGACGCCTTTGTCTTGGTAGTGGCGGTGGTGGCGGTGGCGGTGGCGGTGGTGGTGGCGGTGGCGGTGGCGGTGGTGGAGGAGGACGACAGAGTGACGGCGGTGCGTGAGGAGGAAACGATAACAGAACGTGACCTAACGGCACGTGCGAGTGGCGTTACGGAGCACATGAAGTGTAGCAACGCCATTGATAAACCTTGGTCGAAGCTCCAAAACCTTCTGCTAATAATGGCTGTG
Organism: Centaurea solstitialis; assembly: GCA_030169165.1. Classification (NCBI taxonomy): domain Eukaryota; kingdom Viridiplantae; phylum Streptophyta; class Magnoliopsida; order Asterales; family Asteraceae; genus Centaurea; species Centaurea solstitialis. The sequence goes on along the minus strand of CM058045.1, from coordinate 71,157,966 downwards.
ATAACGAACCTGGATATTTTCAAGGGATGATGTCCCAAAGCTATGAGATTTTAAGTAACGGTGTCGTTTCATAAACATAGAATACGGGTAACAATTATGTTTTTTTAATCTTTTTAGGGTTCCATATTTTGGGTATAATATTTATTAAAATCACAAAAATTTGTCTTACTTTTTATTTGGAAAGGAATTTGATTAATTTGGAGTCAGAAATAATTTGATTTTGAAGAAATTAGAATACGATTTGAACATGCATTTGGTTGATAAGATCAATGATGAATTCCTTAAATAATAGAATTCAATGGAATTTAAAGAATTGGATCAAGTTTATTTCAAAATCAAAACATCAAAACACGCATTTGGGTTATATGGATTTATCATTCCAATTACATTAATTTTTTTTAAATTTTACGAACCATACAACCGTTTTAGAGCATCCATAGTGGAGGTTTTTCTTGAAGTTCTTGTTGAGATTTTTATAGGAACCTCCACTATAAGATAGAGGTTCTTGTCTAATCACAGGTTCTTATTAGAACCCAAGTGCTTGAACAAGAACCCGAGTTTTTGTATATACTTTCCATTTGTGTTATCATTTTATTTATTATTGTTATTATTTTTTAATCATTTTATAAATTCAAAATTTGGAAAGTAAGATTTGTGTAAGAACCTCTAGTGGAGTTTTATTGAGGTTTTTCTTTTATTGAGATGTCAATGATGTGTCCGGAAAAAAATATGATAACAAAAATTTTTAAAGGTTCTACCGTTATAGATGCTCTTATATAACAAGTGACTTTTTTTTGGTTCTTAATATGTTGACTGATGAGCCATTATTTAGTAATATTTGATGACATGTTGTATATCTTTCTTAACATGTCAGCTACAAAATTAATATGTTAAAGACTAAAATAGGCAAAAATTAGAAAATTTTAGTAAATACATTAATCGTAGCTAAATTTAATGTTTGTAAGATTTTATTAAAACTATGGTGTATTTAATGTTTGTAAGATTTTATTAAAACTATGGTGTATTTCAATTATAGATTTTTCTTTAAACATCGAACCATGCTGAAATAAATTAAATTTCAAATCCGCCTGACCTAGTATGCTCTAATGTTTAGGAGCAACTCTAATAACACAACAAAATCACAAAATTTGTCCGTGATGGACTTCAATCATACAATATATCTCCACAGAATTTGGTGCCTAATTTTTTTTGATGAGAGTAAAATACAATATTTAGTGTAATACTATTCGATATAAAAAGTTATGTGGACCCACAAATTTTCATTAATTAAAGTTTTTTCAATACCTTCCAAACTCACACAACAAATGTTATTTACAAGCCTACCAATTCAGTGTGGTTTTTGGAAGTATGATTGAAGTTTTAAAAAAAAAAATTGATGTCAAATGACTGACTAAATTTAGTATTTTTGAAGTTTTTTAGTGTTATGAGTTGAAGTTATTTAGTATTTTTCGTTCAACACCTTCCTTAAATCCATTTCTTTTTCTATGTTCCATCTCTTTTTCCTTGTACTAAATAAATATGAACCAGAATCATATATGATATGATTATCCTCAAAAACCATCAATGGCCCAGAATCACATAAGGTTATATTCATACACTCATAAACATCAATGGCCCAAATTCGAATGCATATATTCGACTCGAAACTGTACACCAAAATCATTCCCTACCTTCGGACCATATCTATCTTCTTCCTTTTACGGTTTTACCCCCCACCACTTGAACCACTCGAAGAAGCCAAGGGCCTCGGATACGATGAAACAACTTTGTTCTCCTTCTCGTCGTCTTTATCTTTCTGAACGGTTTCTGTTCTAAGACTTTCCGAGGCTTTCTGCAGCTCCTGAAGCTGCTCCAACGCTTTTACGATTTCATCAGCACTCGGCCGGTGCTGGGGTTCTTTCATCAGACACTTCATTGCAAGTATGGCTGCTCGTGTTGCAGCACCAGGAGTGTATTGGCCTTCGATTCGGGGGTCCATGATGTGGAGAATCTTCCGTTTGCTGCTCAAGTATGGCTTAGCGAAAACGACAAGTATTTGCTCCCCAGATGGACGGTTCTTGTCGATGCTTCTTCTCCCTGTCAAAAGCTCAAGCAGAACCACCCCGAAACTGTATATGTCGCTTCTTGCCGTCAAGTGACCTTCATAACAATCAACACCGGATTAGATGGGGTTACAATCAGAACATTTCATATAAACCAAACAAACCCACTAAATCTCACATAGTGTAGGGTGGAGGGATAAACATCACCTTTCCTCCACCAGTCATATGAATACACATTATCAAGAGAACATATGTAACACCTTAGGCAAATCCCATATCGTCCATAGACAGGAGAGATGTTGGTTCATAAGTAAACTTTGGCCTTACAATACACAAAGCGTTATGGGGCTACAAGCATTGCAAGTTCATGGGAACTTTGCAGTTAAACGTGCTTGGGTGGGAGCAGTACCAGGATGGGCGACCCCCTGGGAAGTCCTCTGCTAGGTTGCCCGAAACGAAGTCGTGAGCCAGTGGGGAAAAGCGGACAATATTGTGTCGTGATTACAAAATATGAAGTTGAACAAATCTGATTTGTTATCATTTCATTGATTGGATAGGGATATGACTTTGGGACAACAGATCTTATTTTTTTAGCCATATACAACATGCAAACATATAAGAAGAAAAAACTTCATATTGTATCAGACAAGTACATAGTTTGCTATGAAAAGGGTCCGAAAAAGTTAATAAGTATTACTTTGTAGCGATATACAAATAGTTTTCTTGAATTTTCCAAAGCAAAAGTCAATAAGTATTACTCTGGCCATATTTGGCAACCATAAGCTAGCTTTTCGAAAAACTACTTCGGATAGCTTATTGGTTTTCTTTTTCTTTTCAGTAACATCCCTTATATTTTCGTTTTAAATCATTTTACATTGTCATCTAGCTTATCAGTTAGTTTTTATCACCTATGACTAGTTTAGCAGCTAACAACCGGCTTTTTCCCCATAAACTTATTCTTGAATAGTTCCCAATATGCAACGGTATCTCGTAAATAACATTTTTCAAGAAAATTTACCTGTGGCCATGTATTCAGGAGCCGCATAGCCATGGGTACCCATAACCCTCGTAGACACATGGCTTTTACCATCAACCGGCCCATCCTTTGCCAACCCAAAATCAGAAAGTTTCGCATTGTAATTCTGCAAGCAAAATAAAGGATAAACATGTAAGAAACTAAGAATCCCCAAAAGACAGAAGTAAGCAAAGTGACAAACTATCAAGAATATCATTCATTTATGACATACCGAATCGATCAATATATTGGAGGACTTAAAATCACGATAGATTACTTTTGCTTCAGGACTATGCAAGTACGCAAGTCCCTTTGCAGCACCAAGTGCAACTTTTATACGAAGGTTCCACGAGAGAGGTTGAAAGTAAGAACTTCCTGTAATAAAGAATTATTTACAGTCAGTCATTAATAGATAAAAAATATAAATACAAGATAACATGATCCAATTATATAAATTTCATAAACAAGGTACAAACTCACTCCTGAAAAGATGATTTTCCAAGCTGCCTCGTGGCATGAACTCGTACACCAGGAGCCTGTGGTCATCCTCTAGGCAATAACCGATTAACTTTACAAGATTTTGATGATATAACTGCCCTAAATAATTGATTTCAGCCTGCAAAAACAGTAACAGAAAACCAGCTTAATGGAAGTACTAATTTCATAGTTCAAATTGCATGCCAAAGAGTAAAGATGGCTTTAAATCTATCGACTAATGAAGACACGAAAATGCATACTTACCAACCATTCTTGATGACCTTGAATTCCTTCATGATTTAACCTTTTTACAGCAATGACAGTGCCAGTACCGGGCTTGGCGGCTGCAAGTGATTGTTCATCGATCCACCCTTTGAAAACTGAACCAAAACCACCTTCTCCCAACACACTATCGGGACGGAAGTTTCTGGTAGCTGTTTTAAGTACATTAAAACTAAAGGACTTCAAATTTGTTGACTGCAAAATCTCGGTCTGGGTCCTAGGGCTCCGAGGGCTAGGGGGTACCGAGGCAGACGTAACCTTACCTGTTGAAAGACAATGAAAGACCCTGTTAGCACAATAGGTCTAATACGAATGTGTAAGAAGGGATTTCGACTATTGATCACTTTTAATCAGTGTCGATCTAATGGTTCAGATTAATCCCCAAAACATTCCATGCATTAGCTTAGAAATATATTTTCAATTGATCTTTAATTAGGGTTGATCCAAGGCATGATAACTGTTAGAATATGTGGAAAACCCCGTGAATAGGGTTGCGTGTATTGAGCACAATATATAGACAGAAATATTACAGAGGGGTCCCTGAACTATACAAATATTTAACACACCCCCGTAGTTTGATCGGGAGGTAAACGAATGTTCAAACTATTTCTAAAATCAAGAAATAAACTAGTAGGTAGACCCTTCGTAAAAATATCTGCATACTGATACGCGGATGGAACATGCAAAACACGCACATGACCAATCGCAACACGCTCCCTAACAAAATGTAAATCTATTTCCACATGCTTGGTTCTCTGATGCTGAACAGGGTTAGATGCTAGATACATGGCACTGACGTTGTCACAGAAAACAACAGTGGCACGAGAAAGGGGACAATACAACTCGAGTAGGAGGTTTCGTAACCAAGCAGTTTCAGCAACTACATTGGCTATCCCCCGGTACTCGGCCTCGGCGCTAGAACGAGAAACGACATGTTGTCGTTTGGAGGACCAAGAAACGAGATTATCACCCAGATAGACACAAAACCCTGAAGTGGACCGACGTGTAGTAGGACACCCGGCCCAGTCGGCATCCGAATAGGCAACCAAGCGATCAACAGCTGACGCTTTAATATGAAGACCATGAGACAGGGTACCCTTTAAATACCGTAAGATGCGTTTAAGCGCATTGAAATGCGGAAGACGCGGATCATGCATAAAGAGACAGACCTGTTGAACGGCATAAGCAATATCAGGACGAGTAAAAGTCAAGTATTGCAGGGCACCAGCAAGGCTTCGATATAAGGTGGGATCAGAAACAGGCTCGCCATCAACAGCAAGCTTTGTTTTGGTGTCAGCCGGAGTGCTGCAGGGATTACATGAGACCATATCAGCTCGTGCAAGAATCTCCTGAGCAAAGGTAGATTGAGAAAGAAAGAGTCCGGACTTGCTACGGGACGCAGCAATTCCTAAGAAGAAGGATAACGGACCCAAATCAGACATGGGAAACTCAGAGGATAACCTAGAGATAACCATGGAAATAAGAGTAGGAGAGGAGGCAGTAAGAATAATGTCATCGACATAAAGAAGGAGGTAGATAGTATCAGATCCGCGATGATACGTGAAAAGAGAGGTGTCGGTCTTACTGCTAAGAAAACCTAAAGAGGAAAGGTAGACAGCAAAACGATGATACCACGCAACCCTATAATATTTCAGGGACCCCTCTGTAATATTTCTGTCTATATATTGTGCTCAATACACGCAACCCTATTCACGGGGTTTTCCAGTGATGTGACCATAGACTTTTGCACCCTTACACATATCCAGAAAAATACGACGCCAAAGCTTGTATTTGGATCCATCAGTGGAAAGTTTAAAACTAAATTGAGAGTAGACGTTGGTTAGGGCAAACACAAGTTGGCTAGCAGTGGGGGCAGTGAGGGTGGTGGAGGAGGCTGAGGTAGTCATGGCAAATAAATGGAAAGCACAAAAAAATAAACTAACAAACGTACGAAAAACAAGCGAAACGCTTAACCGCGGGTAGAGGGATAGTAATGTACCACAAACCCTACACGTGAAAGACGGTAGCAACAGCGATGGACGGGAGGCGTCAGACGGTAAGTTCGAAACTTTAGGGGCTAAATTCCAAACTTGTTGCTGAAATCAATGAAAGCTTCAAAGTGCAGGGACTAAATCTGTAAAATTCCAAACTACAATTTGGAAATCTGAAATAAAGTAGCAGGACGTGACTTTTATGCTTTCTTGAGTTTGAATCCGGCAGATACGAGACGACGATATCGGCAGAGTTGAATCGCCGGAATGTGATGCTACTGGCGGTGCAAGGGTTGCGATCGCAAAGGTCACCGGCGGCGGCGATTCAACTAGGGTTCCGGCGGTTTCAGACGGTAGGGTTCCGGCGGCGGTTTCCGTCTCTAGGGTTTCCGGCGGCGGTGTCCGTCTCTAGGGTTTTGTGTCGGCGCTGGAGATGTGGCGCTGGAGATCAGAAGGCACCGCGTGGGTCGCGGCGGTTCACAACCACCAGTACGTGGGTTGCAGCGGTTAGCGCCCGACCGGAGCAGGTGGTTACAGAGTTGAACGTTGCTAGGGTTCCACCGGTTTGAACTAGCAAGGCGCCGGGAAACAGAGAGAAGAAGGCGGTACGGTGGAGACAACTGACGTCGGAGTTAGAGGAGGCTGCCGGAGTTACGCCGGCGGCGGCGGCGGCGGCGCGGCGGTTGCGCGTTTCAGGAGGCGCGGCGGCGACGGTTTGCACAACGAGGACACCGAACAACCAACAACCACAGTGGTCGGCGGTTTGCAGCAGAGGCAATCGACAGGGAGAGTGGCCGACGAGAGTTTCCGACAGAAGCAGTTTCCGGCGAGAGGTGACCGGCGGCAGAGGGCTGGTGGCCGGCGGCTGCGAGGTAAAAGAACTAGGGTTTTGATAGGTGGCTCTGATACCATGTTAGAATATGTGGAAAACCCCGTGAATAGGGTTGCGTGTATTGAGCACAATATATAGACAGAAATATTACAGAGGGGTCCCTGAACTATACAAATATTTAACAATAACTACTATTCTAACCGGAAACTTTTTCATTTGTCTAATATCTTGAATCAATGTTATAGTGCCCAAAAATTAATATTATCATGCAATATTTTAACACTTTAATATTGGAAATCTAGCAATGTCAGTTCATTTTTTGAACAACATAAGTTTTGATTCCATTTCTAAAACCTTAAACCAACAAAAGTAAATTCAGTTTCTAAAAAAAAACTCAGTTAATAAATTAGCAAATGATCACAGAGAAAACCACAGGTTTACTTCTTTAATGTGACTATAGCAATCTACATAAAAAGAACAATCTTTTAGGAAAAATAAAATAAACCCCAACCTTTCTATCAACAAATTTAACTTAATCATGCATAAAACTACCCTATGGGTTCAGAAGCAAGATCTATTAGGCAAATATACAAAAACCCATCTCAAATAATTAATCAAAGAGCATAAAGGCAGCAAAAAAACAAATGAAATTTTGAAGAAAGTTGCAAGAACAAAAGGGTTCAACTTTTTCAAGTTTCATCCCTTTTATCAATAAGAAAAAAAGCAACCAAAATATACTCACCATCAAGACGAGAGCTTTCAATTTTCAATCGAACACTGAAACAAGAACCCATTTTTCTTCTTGTTTAATTTTGAAATTTTAGCAGAAAAATAAGAGATTTAGCTTGCAAGAAAGAAGCGGTGATGAAAATAGGAAAAAAAAAAAACTCTTTGGGGAATTAAGACAAACAGTTGGAGGGTGTGAACATAAACGCACACCAGATGCGTGTTCAAAAGGCGCACATTAACATAATATATACATATATATATATATATGTATGTATATGTGTGTGTGTGTGTGTGTGTGTTGAATAATATTTTAATTTTCAAGAACCCTTCCAGAACAAATCCAAAGGCAAAAAAGTTGACCCATCTTCCATTAATTCTTTGAATGCAACTTGGTTGCTTGCTTGCCCCCAATTTTTGTAATTTTTTAAGAATTTTATAAAGAAAAAAGAAAAGGAAAAAGATTGGTGAAGGTGAGTGTGATTTAATGGTGGGGGTTGAGGAATCAAGTGAAGATTTTAAAAATAAAGGAATATGAAGAAGAGGAACATGACAGGTAGCAGGGCTTTGCTAAATTCTTGCAAAGATATCATCTTGTTGAATACTGTTGTCCCAGTTTGACTGGCTTTGTCCTACTACTTTTTTCTTTCTTTCTTACCAATTTTCTTACAATTACAATTATACCCCTAAACAATCTATTATTTACTTGTAAAACATGCTCCTCCTTTTCTTCTTTTTTTTTGGGGTACTTTGTATAGGATGATTAGGGATGAGCATTGAGTTCCAAATCTTGATATCAAACTAGTACCGTATCGATTCCAGATCGATTCATTTATTTCGGAACAATAATTGGTTTTATATTTTTCTACAATTGGTATTCGGTAATATTGTTATCAAGTCCCTCTAATTACCGAAAATACCGTTCGATGCCAATCGCAAATCCATTCCAAATAAAATGGTTCATTACTAGGCAAGAAGTGATGATACCAAGTTACCAACCCAAAACCTTTAAAAATATTCCAATTTATTGCAACTTGTCAAACCCTTTCAATATTTAAATTCAAGAAATCGAACTTTGAAGGTTGTAAGTGTAAAATCGAGACTGACGGGGTACTAGTACCGAAATACCATCATCGGAATTGGAGTAGTAAAAGCGAGATCAACCAACATTTATCGAATTTGAAAAAGAGTCAGGTAACTGAGTTCATGAATTATGGCCAACAAACAGTACGAAGCTTAATCGAATAGATCATCACGCAGTAAATCAACAAAGCCCAAAGTGATCTCTCTTTCCCCTTTGCAAATTCTTCCTCAGTTAGTTATTATGGTTTGTATTTTTATTATGTATAGAATAAAAAAAATACAATAAAATCTCGATTGGGGAGAAAACGGGGAAATCTCATATGACCCAATATATCTGACAACCGAACCAATACCGTACACTTCTAATCGGTTCGGTATTCAATATTAAGTTTTCCACATTTTCAATATCGGAAATTTCGGGTACAGTCCAGTCCCATGCTCACCTCTAGTAATGATTATGGTCCAATAACAAGAAAACATTTCTTTACAAGATAGATTTAGGATAATGTTATTGGCAAAATCGAGTTAATTCTTGCATTACAAATATAAATAGTAGATTCTGATGTTGTTGTGTGTGAGAAGAAAATCACTTAATAGCACTTAACAATGTATATCAGTATAATCAGCTTTTCCCTATATCTATGGGCAAATTGGCTGCTTTTTGGTTTTTAATCATTTTAGTTGATTGGTGTTTGAGTGAATACTTTCACTTTTGTAACCTTGATGGATGATCTTTTTCACACCAAAATCAACATGGTTTGAACAAAACATTATTTAAAAGTTAGCACACAAGATGAATACACCACATGTAGTAGCATGAAAGATTGGTCCCGATTGCCATAAAGTGGTGGTCATGGATATGAAAACTATGACTAATTTGGGTCCAATAGACTTCTAGAACATAAAAGAATTTTGTTTTGTTTATTTCTAAAAGTTCATCTTTGGCTTTTTGTGTAAGCAAGTGTAAACGTTTGGACCTACACAAATTAGACTTTGACCATACCAATCAATATTCAAACCTTAATCGATTTTCTTGCGACCGATCATAGGTTCAAAATCATTGATTGAATCGGCCTCAAAGACCTAGATCGATCAAGCCTGAAACTGAATTTATATGTTTATCCTTGCAAATCCAAATTTCGATTCAAATACTTTAATTTTCTACTTTTATTTATGCATCTTTGGCTCATGATGATATTAATATTAAGAAGGTGTTTGGTAAGGTTTCACCTCTTTTAAACTACACGAAAGATTATTCTAGATGGTTATATTTTATGATTGATCACAACTTCTTTATCCTTTTAATTTTTAATTTCCCATTTATTTTCACTTTTTCATGCTTTAACTTCAATATGCACGTACACCCCCTCTTTCGGTCCTCAATCTTCACACCTTTCCCACCATTTAATTATTTAAGTATTTATTAACTTGATAGAATATAGTTAATATGTCATAGCATTGGTTTTGTTTGATGTTACTAATGATATAATCCATTTTCAATGTATTAATGAAAAGATAATAGTTATTTTAAGAATTACTAGTCACTATACCCGCGCGATGCGGGGGTAATAAATATTTATCTGAAACCACATTTCTTTGGCCCGATGATGTAGGGGTTATCGGGATATGCTAAATGCATTATCAAAGCTAGGAGGTTTTAAACCCACGAAAAACATTAAAAGGAACAAATGATAACACAAATCCATTTAATACGATTTCCGTTCGTTGGTCAAATATACATCATTTAATCTACGATCATGTGTAAATTCCCAAGTATCATTCTATTTTGTTAATGATCTATTTAGTTTCATTTTGCAAATTCATGTGAGTCATGGATCCAAATTTACCATTTCTAAAAATTAGAAAAAAATACATAAATAATCGGTTGAAATAATGGATTAATCAGTTAATAATTGAATCAAAAAATTGGTTGGATCTAATAGATGACCAATAGTTAGGACTCGTGCGTTGCTACAGTATATCAAATTTTATTATAAGCTAAGGGGCTAACTTTTCCCATCGAGAATGAGTTACATTGTTTATATGGGTCGATGCGTTTAGGAGGCAAAAAGAGTTTGGTTTTTTTCATAGGCATTTGTAGTACCAGTTTGTTTGAGCCATTGATATAGACAAATAAGGTGTCTTGGATTATTCCATATAGCCATTTTCGTTTAATCGCTTAAATTAAGTTATAAGTAAACAACTTTTCAGAATGAAAAGTTAGTTGCTGTTTGTTTTTTAAGTGGTGCTGAAGACTGAATCTGTTTCCACTTCTGATTGTTAAGTGGTGGTGCTGAAGACTGAATCTGAATATGTAAAGACTGTTTGTTTTTTGTAAACTGTCAAACATCTGAAACTGAATTTGATTATTCATAAGAACTAAAATCAACTGAAATACATCAACTCAATCCAGTACAATAGTAAACTTTAACAATCTAGCAGCTTAATGAGCTTTATAGAACAATCTAAACAAGCTTAATAAGCTTTATAGAACAATCTAAACAAGCTTAATGAGCTTAATGAACAATCCAAACAAGCTTAATGGGCTTAATAAACAATCCAAACAAGCTTAATGAGCTTAATGAACAATCCAAACAAGTCCAAGCTTCGTGAACAATCCAAACAAGTCCAAGTTTGATGAAAAACTGAAAAAGTGTACAAAAAGTGGTTTTACCATCACTTTTTCAGTAAGTGGTGAAAAAGTGATAAGTGACACTTAATAAAAAAATAAAACAAACAACCTGAATGGAAAAATCACTGACTGAATAAGTGATTTCCCCCCAAAAAGTGCTGAAAAAGTGATAAGTGGAAAAAACAAACACCCCCTTAATTAACTTTAAATTCTGAAATATATATTCAAACAAAATAGAAAAATCGCAATAATTTGGTAAGAATACACATCTACGTGTTGAATGTGACCGAATATTACTCAAAGCGTCTATATGTAAACATTTTTTTTTGCATAAATAAATAAATAGTAAATTATAACATATTAACTATTCAAAACTTCTTGATGCACCATGTTTTGACATATGTTATCGTAAAAACAAGTTATCTTTCCATAATCTATAACTTGTCAATCATTTAATGATTAATTCAACCCAAATTTTCATGTTTGAATAATAATATTTAACTCAAAATGATATGTTATAAACTTATGCATACATTAAATAAGAAATAAATGGCATATTACACTTTCAAAACAGCAAATTACTAATACAAAGTTACGTGTTTGAACTCAATCAGTTGACTTCGGGGTTACTTAAACCAAACACTTACACTAACTAATTTTACCGAATAAGAATGTAGTCATCACAATTAGACCTGGCAAAAACTAACACGACATGCTAACCCAACAGGTAATAACGGGTTTAGGTAATAAATTTCAACCCGTTTAAGTAAACGAGATGACACAACACGACACAAAAATTGAACAGGTAAGGTCAACATGACCCAACTAACCCGTTTTTACATATATGTGTCTAAAAAATCACAAAAATTGAACAGGTAAGGTCAACATGACACAACATGACCCAACTAACCCGTTTTTACATATATGTGTCTATTTGTGTGTGTGTGTGTGTGTATATATATATATATAATGTTTTCTTTTTACCTTTTTACTAATTTACGATTTATTTTAATTTTTAATTTAATAATGTTAATGGATTTTGTTAAAACTTTTAAGTTTGAATTATAAAATTTAGATTCCTAAATTTTTGTGATTTTTTATTTTTTATTTTTAATTATATAAATGTTAAACGGGTCAACTTGTTTATTAAATGGGATGGGTTAGGGTTGGAATTTATGTCCAGTTTATTAAACAGGTCGGGTTAGAGTCGAGCGTTTTCAACCCATTTAACTTTGATCTCCACATGACACGACACGACACGACACGTTTGCTAGGTCTAAATTCACAATGGCAACATGTATACCAACTTACCTTGAAAGCGCTTAAAGGGATAAAAGTTGTCACCCTCGCTTACCGGGTAAGATTACAATCTTATCGAAGCTTTTGTGAGGTGAGATTCTCGGCTTTTGCCATATTCATCCAATAAAGAACATGCCCCCATAAGCATAGCAAGCATTTATCAGGTATAACATTTTATAATAAGCTCCTTAGTCAAATAATTTGAGAGCTTGGGAAAAGATGTAATTCACATCTACCTTCTAACTTTGGATTCAATACATGACAAACACCAAACCAAGTCAGATTGGGCACCACGGTGCATTGCTTTATTTTGGGTTGGCACGTCGTCATAGTGCCATGGTTTATTTCACCATAAAAGGGCTACCAGATTCCTAAAAATCAAAATAGAAGCACTTCAAATATGAAGAAATATAGAAACTCTAAAGATTTATACCTTTTACGATCATAAAATAAAAGATAACATAGGGGCTTTGCCAGAAAATTCAATACTATCTATGGTTTATTGCAATGAAACTCAAAACCTGCATCCACAAAAAAAAAATTAACTCTACTATAAACAAGGCATGGTGGAAATGATAGTGGATTAGGACCCACCACCCTGTAAAACAAAGCTTCTTTCGGGATGATTTCATTAGACACGGCTAGTCCTGAAGCCTAGAAAATGAAATTTTGCAAAGCACATTCTTCCCAACCCAAATTCACAATGACAAATAGCATTGTGTAAAAAGATTGTTGTGAGTTGAACCATTCAAGTATCAACTCTATTCCTAATTGAAAACAATTTAGACTGTAAAAAGGACTTACCGATTTCATCATACCAAGCATCGGAGACTGAAAATTGCAATATGAAGAGTAATAAGTAAATCAACTAACATACATCATCATCCTGATTTCGTTGATGTGTTGTTTTCCTTTGTATATCCATCAAAGTATGGTTATTGATTTACCTTTTATCTATTTGACATGTCGCTTGCAATAGCTTTAATACTGCTACTATACCACTGAATTTATATGCTAATTCTTCCTCAATTTTTCTATTGTCTGTTGAAATGCCTTCCACGTACCATGAAACATCAAAAACTGGACTGAACAAGGGCCACGAAGAAGTAATTTATTCAATGAAAATGAAAGGATAATCTTATTTACAAAACAAGATAAAAGAATAACGAATTAAACAAACTACTATTTCTACAATAACTTTGCTTAAAAAAGCAACAACAAAAAATTTATTCCAAATTAGTTGGGAAGGCTACAACCAGAAAGTGCCATAAATTACAAGGCTAGCAACTTCCAGGAGAAAACAATAAACAATTCTCATACATATAGACATATAGTAACTAACTCAATACCATTTTAGCCAACATGTGCAACGAGAAAACATATAATCTCTTGTCACTAAAGACCACTATGCTTCAATATCACAGTAAACGTTAAAAGAAGAATAAACTGAACTCTTAAAGCCAATAGTAGCTCCATAACATGGAATACTTAGGGTGCATTTGGTTGTCGAAAATTTTCCAATTTTCCAAGAAAATTTTTCTAATAAAAATGAAAACTTTTCTGTTTTCTAACATCTATGTAAATCAGAAAACTAATTTTAGTAGTTTTCCAAAATTTTCCAAACGTGTTTTTTAATTTTCTAATATAGAAAACGAAAAGTCCACCATTTCAACCAAACAGGTTTTCATAGAAAACTGAAAATGAAAACTAACTCCATTTACCGTAAATGTTCTCTAGGAAAATGAAAACAGTTTTCCACAACCAAACGCACCCTTAATTTTTTATGATACAGTGTAAAAGAGGGAAAAGCAAAGGTGGAGGAGATTAAACAGTAGTTGGAACTTAGATGGGGAAATGAGAAGTAGCTTTAAAATTTGTACCTTAAGCATAATAGGAAACACCATCTTGTGTTCAGTCCTACGTTTGTTTTCCTTCAATGTTTATACTATATAATAAAATCCAGCTACTAAACTGCATCCTTATGTTGCAATAACTTAGTGAATGACCTGGGATTTCATTTTGTAGTAGCCAGAGGCTCAAGAATTCTGTGCAAGTCCTTCTGTTTTGCCAGTCTCTTGTGCATAGCTGATAGCCCCCAGGCCCAACAATTATGGTCATTGCTGAAAAACCAATAGTTACACAACAAACCATTTTACTAAACAAGAATCCTTGAGACTTCAGTCCAAATTCATGCCGAAATTGTAGAGTTAAGTTGAGTAAATCACAGGTCAGCCATTCATATCGTTAAACATGATCCAAAACTGGTCCTACATCTTTAAAATGGCATCCTTAGTGTAAATATGTATGGTTTTTTGAGATATTGCATTCATAATGTAAATATGTATGGTTTTTTAAGATCCTACATTCTTACAATCAAAGACCGCATCTAAAAGTACAAAAACAACACGTAAATTCTATAGGATAACAAGAATCAATCATTCAAACAGAAAATTAAGATTCCTAAAGTAGAACTAAGGTAGGCCATGAATAATGCAACATTCAATGTTATTCAAAGTGATAATATTGAATAATACAGAATGTTGTGTTATTCACTCTGAATAACAATGAATGTTGCGTTATTCACTCTGAATAACAATGAATGTTGCGTTATTCACTCTGAATAATACATGAGTATTCAGAGTGAATATCCCTTGGTGGTGCGCTCTCTGTTGTCCCCACGTTCACAATTATAGACGAGTTTTCATTTGAACCTGACCCTATGTATGTATATATGTATGTACAACATCCTTTAAGAACTATACTGGAATAACAACTATTAATATAAATGGAGGGATATGATTAAAAGAAACCTTAATAAACAAAAAGGACAGAACCCAATTGCAGTCACCAACTATCACAAACACAAATAGTTATCAGAAACTGGGACAACAAAATCAATACACATATACATACGTATATGAATACATTTCTGTAGGAGTATCCATCGATTGATAAAATTTCAAAATTCAAATCAAAATAAGGCGATTAATAGAAAAAGAAGAAAGTACCTGGTACAATTATTCTTGACTTCTTTCGGCCTTTACAGATAAGCGAAACCATTTATGTCTGGTTGAAATATTCATCATAAGAACACATACTATATTATTAAATAAAGACTATTGTTTTGAATTGGATATTAATCATCAAATGTTTGCAAAAAGCAAAAAGCTAAAGGCCTAAAAAGGAGAACATTTAGCACCATACAGTTATGAAAAAAGTTCATATTTGAATAATTTCGTGACATGGGGTCATTGTGTTTAACATATGCAGAAACAAAGTTAATATCTCTTGTAATAGCAGAGTCCATCCCCATAAACACCAACATCAAAAGATTCAAAACCCTAGACAATAACTGATACACAATAGAGTAATTATTTTGAATTGGGGATTCATGGTGGGGAGAAGGGGAGATAAAGCACAGGGGTGTTGAGGAACCTCTGATTTGGGTGAACGTGGAAATTTTAATCATCATATGATCATAGTACAGCCAAATTACAAATGCGCAGAGATTATTCTTCACCAGTGGATCAGCTGCCGAGATTGAATGCTCTGATTCTGCATGAAGTATGTTTGGTGAATTCTTATATGCAAGTTCATCGTGTTGTGAAAACAAATGACAACAAAAAAAAGGCTTGTAAACATTCACACAAACATATATATGATGAACATGAGAACTCACCCATCAGTCATTGCTTATTAATCAAGTTTTTGTACTTTCATTTATAGGAAACAATAATGTTGAAAATGAGTTATATAAGATACTTCCAATTAAAACATTTCAAGAAACAAGGAGTACCTATACTTTTTAAATGCTTTACCTTGAGAATAAAGCACATCTTTTACACAACTCTTCAACTCAACATTCTTCTGCATTTTTTGTGTCTGCTGGAAGAAAATTAAAAATGCAAAGAAAAAAAAATTCATCAAACCAATAAAGATAGTATTAATCCTTAAAAAAGATATAACTCAAATTACATTAAACATATCAACAGTCTTCTGTACTCACTACATGCTCTGCCATAAAAAAAGGGATAAAATGGCAAATTTGCATCTTTCCAAAAATCACCTACTGACATGAATTCAAAGTAAACACATCAGATTGAAACTAAGTTGTTACCTTCAGATTCCATATATTCAGATGAATGTAAGGGAAATAACACTCTAGGTAATTTGGGTATTTTCCATCACTAACCACGAGTTCAAATCTGCGTAGACAACGGAAACAACAACAATTGAAGTTGAGTTAGATGGTAATTGATCATCTAGTGAAGTCAAATATGAGGAAACTCCAATCAGATTATAGGGTTTTGTAAGAAAACAGATTGAAAATCAAATTAATTAAGAAAAAATAGAATTGAATGATGACGTAAATAGAAATAATACCTTCAAAGATCCATGTGAGTTTAAATTCAATGGAGAAAACTGTTGAATGAATTCGAAGATGTATGAATTCGGCGATTCATGCTCCACTTTCTCTGTCGAGTTTTTCCTAGGGGGTTTGATTTAGGGTCGATTGGATAAGGGACAAAGGGGAGAAAATAAATAAGGAACCTGGAGAGTGGTGCCCAGCGGTTCTGTCACCGCACGCAACTTTCGGGACGGTGGTTTAGGGCAGCTACTGGTGGAGATTGGTGGCAGTGTCGACGGCAGATATGAAATGGAGATTTAGGCGAGAGAGGGTTTTGGAGAAAGGAGAAAAGGAGAGATATCAGAGGGAAAGTGGAAATGGGGGAAGTTGAGAGATCAGAGAACGTGGGAAGCAATAGCTGGAAAATCGTGAAGAAGGAGAATATATCTTAAGCATTAGGCTGTTGTACAACAAGCTTAAATTACTTGTACTGTGTAAAAACTGATTGTTGAACAAAATAACTGACATTTTGAGATATTCTCTTTATAATATAGTATAGATAATCATAAATTTAAGGTGTTGTTATTTATTTTTCTATTAAATTCAGTATGAATTAAACAATTTTTATAGTTTAGTCTAATTTCCATATTTCAAAGGGTTTTAACTTTTAACTCCCACGTGAATTTTGATTCCTTTTTACGTTTACTTGCATTTCTAATTTTTTGATTAACACTTAGAACTTTAATCATAATTGATCAAACTCTATAGAAAGGTGAGATGCAATCTCATTTTAAATCGTATGGTTTGAAGAATTATCGACATATCCTTGACGATATGGTAAAGTTAAGAAATCAAGTTAAAAAACTTGTCATTTCAAATCTATCAATTTTTTTAGAATCTGTAAACTGAAAACAATCCCTAAAATAATCAGTAAAAAAATAGATTACTGGCCAATAGACCAACACTATAAATCATTTGATCATAGTTGATTACTGGTTCGAAGTTACTTATGATCATTAAAGGTATCTTTTATTGTTAATATATAAACAACTGAGATTGACGAATAAATAAGAGTAGGCTAAATGATCTTTTCATTAACAAGTCTATATTTCTAAATATAGTCGTAAGTCGTAACTATTAATTTTCTTCTCAATCAATTTTATATTTGTAATAATTTATATAGCGTGAGGTAAAGAATGTGGATAAAAGCATTATATCATGTGGGTTTTGGTCAACTGTGGTGGTCGAGGTAAGTGGTGTTGGTTACAAGGCTTGTGGATCGGTTGGTTCGTCAGCTCGTTGATCTCGTGGCATGTGGGTTTCGTCGGTCGTTTTTCGTGTCTCATTGGTTTCATGGCTCGGTGGTTCGTGGTTTAAGTTGGCTTCAAGTGTTGGTTTGTGGTTCGTGCCGTTCGTGGTTTGGTCCGTTGGTTCATCTTGTTCATTGGTTGTGGCTCGGTGCCTTGTTCATTAGGTGACTCGTCAGTTTCGGTGTCTCGTTGGTTAGGTGGTTTGTTTGGTTCGGTAGGTCGTTTAGGTAGAGCGGGTATTGTTTTTTTTTTTTTTTTTTGGTAAGGTTCAAGGAGTTGTTCGTTAGATTCGATGTTGTGGGTTCGGTGTAGTGTAATGGTGTTGTTTTATGTTGCTCGAGGTCGCGTATTTTGTTGGTTTTGGTTATACGATTTACGAAGTCATATTCATATATTCGTGCCGGTTTCTTATCCAACAGATATTTCCCAAATTTAGCAAATCAATTTAAACTCCATTTCCAAATCCCTATTTATACGTATATATCGTTTTCCGCCATTGCTATGGCTTCCATCTTCCATGGATTCATGGATCTATCCCAATTTCTCTCCTTTCATCCCGCTTTTCTTATAGTATTATTACTTCATCAATTCTTCATCGAGGTAATTAACACATGTCTTTGCATTAAGCTAAACCTAATTCCATGAATTAAGCTTGTCTTATATCGTTATAGGATCGATAGATTGAAGAGTTTACTCCCCATGATCGATGCTTGTTCTAATGGCGATTTGAGGAACTATCAATGGAGTTTCTTCAACCCATGTGAGTTCAATTCTCATCATTTTTTAATTTACGTATCATGCCTGCCAACTGTTCGATGAAATGCCTACGCCTTTTGACTATAAATTAGTCCGTAAATCGTTGATATAATTTTAAAAGCTGTGTGTATGTATACAAATATGCTTGATAATCGCTTGGCCATTCAATCTTTAATCCATTTTTAGTCACTTTCTAATTCCGAAAAGATGTATTAAGTTTTCGAAAAAACGATTTCGTGTTTTTTTTGGTTTTCAAACAGCAATGGCGGTATCGTTATCTTCATGGCGCCTCTTTCTTCTGTTGACGTTGTTGTTCGTACAAACCCTCGTGCCCGTGTGCCCGATCGGCGTGAACTACGGCACCACCGCTGACAACCTTCCGACGCCAAAAGAGGTCGCAGAGTTCCTTAAGGAGTACACGATCATTGACCGTATCAAGATCTTCGATATGAACACGGACATCCTCAAGGCGTTTTCCGACACGGGTATCTATGTGACCGTGACCGTCCCCAATGGGGATATTCCGTCGCTTACGGATTCCGGTAAGGCCGGGAAATGGGTCCAGGAGAAGATCAAGCCGTATTATCCCGACACCAAGATCCGATACATTGCCGTCGGAAATGAGATCCTCCATTGGGGGAGTCCCGAGATTATCGACAGTCTTGTCCCCGCCATGAAAACGCTCCATGGAGCGTTGGTCAAGGCGGGGATCAATGATATTAAAGTTACGACCCCGCATTCGCTCGGGATAATGGAGTCGTCGGACCCGCCCAGTAGTGGCGCGTTCCGACCAGGATGGGACAAGGGCATCATAAAACCGATGCTTGAGTTCTTGAACGAGACCAAATCTGGGTTCATGGTGAACCCGTATCCGTATTTTGGGTACTCCCCGGGTAACGACAGTTTCGCCCTTTTCCGACAGAACCCGGGATTCGTCGACCCAGAAACCGGGAAAGAGTACGACAACATGTTCGATTCGTTGATGGACGCGATTCACACGGCAATGAAGAAACTGGGGTTTCCGGACGTACCCATCGTCGTTGGGGAGACCGGGTGGCCGTCGCTCGGCGAACCGTGGCTCACGTGGGTGAACGTCGAGAATGCAAAATCGTACAACGGCGGGATGATTAAGAAGTCGATTCGAATGTCGGAACGCCGCTGATGCCCGGAAAGAACTTCGAGATCTACATTTTCGCGTTGTTCAACGAGGACCAGAAGCCCGGTTCCCTCGCCGAGAGGAATTTCGGGCTCTTTCGACCCGATTTCACGGAGGTCTACGACATCGGAATCATAAATGGAACCGCACCAAAGAGACGGCATGTAAGAAAAATCGTACTTAACGAATGTTAACCTAAAAGCTTAAAACAAGTGTTTGAATTATTCATATGTGATCGAATTTGGTATTGCTTAGGGTCCTGCGACTTCTCCGAATTCGCAAAAAGCCGGGAGTTCAGGTGATGATTCTGTTTCAAATTCGGATTCCGATTCCGGTCAATCACAGTCAAAGACTGATGAGAAAACTCCTACAGATGGCACCGACGATGCGGTTGGTAGCGGAGCAGCGACGGCCTCGGCCGCCGGAGCCGCAGCTGTTGTTTTATGGGTATCATCTTTGATTTGGCAGTTAAGTATGGTTTGAGGTGATACATGTTTGAAGTTTTTTGGAACGTAGATTTTGACATTGTTGCAGGAAATAAAATCAGAATTTTTTGAGTTTTTAATATTTTAGTTTAAATTTTCAAAAATCAATTATTTTGTTAAAATTTCCAAGGTAATTGACTAATTGCCCGAAACCAAACCATCACCGAAGGCACCCCATCATTAACCTTATACCCATTTCCTCTCCCTATTTGACCAGTCCCCATTACACCGTTATAACAGTCTGTTATACCATTTTTTGACTGAAATTGGTCTAATGTGTGTTTTTTTTGTCGTCTATATAAAAGTCCGTTTTAACGGCTCTTATAACGGTTTTTTGGGGGTATGGGTTGCAAAGAGGGAAAAGAAATGGGTAGGAGATTAATGGTGGGATGCCTTCATGGGCATAGGCGTCAAAATCCCCTAAGAGACATCATGAGATACACATTATACATATGTAAAGGGGAACCATTTGTTAACATATTTTGACTAATGAACATACTATAGTTGAATATGTTCACATATGACCAAATGTGTTTTTATTAACCAATGAACATATACACTATGTCACAAGTGAACATATACACTATAATTTAGGGAATGTGGATGTAATCCTAATTTGTTGTGTTGATGGAATTTTAAATTTTACCCTTGTTCACCTATGAAAACGAATCCTAATTTAGTCATTTTGAAACAAAGATGTTCCATTTTTTGTGTAATTTTTATGTAAGGTAAAAATTATAGCTAATATTCAAATTTATGACAAGGAGTCCTATTAGGTTTAATTTGAGTGACTTCATGATTTCCTATGGGTGCAAAAATCCTATGTAATTCAGTCTTACTGTTTTTCATCATTTGTACATGGTCTTATTTTTCCTAGGTACTCAATTTGTATGGACTTTTAGTTTAAAGCTTTGTATTCGGTGAATGTTGTTATTATAAATAACTTAGACATCTGTAGTGGTAGATGATCTTGCCAATGATACCAGTCAATACATCACCGTCACATCAGCTTTTTACCATCTTATCAAAACCTTACCAATTCAACCATATCCATACCAATCTAAATAATTAATAAGAAAAAGAAAAATAATAAGAGAGAAAGAAGAGAGAGATAGAGAGAAAGAAGAGGGTAGTCTAACAAGTTGGCAATCCAATGTCGTTTTCTCTCCATGCCAACCAACCACGACGGTGTAGCCGGGCTTGCCAATCTGCATAACATGCTTGCCGATGACTTTGCGGTGCAGGCCGTGTATGGTCTTATTGATTCAATCATTTAGGTTCGTAAAAAATTAAAAGTTTGCTTTTATTACCCAGCCAAGAGCTTGAAGCATTGAACAATGACGTGTTGTAAAACTAACCCATTAGAGCATCCACATCAATCTTGCAGGACCCTCTTGCAAATGATGTGGCATGTCAAATGACATTTTGGTCTTTCAATTGAATTGCAAGTCTTTCAAAACTTGCAATGTCTTTCAAATACAAAAGTGGATCCACGATTATATTTTCTTTTTTTAATTATGTAACTACTTATATTTTTTATAAATAATACATTTTATAATTAATATTTTAACAACTTTATATTTAAATTAATTATTAATATTTTTATTAAGTTAATTCATTTATATATTATAATTAATCAATTATTCATATTATAAATAAATTATATTTACTATTTTTGTAATATTATTAATAAAATATATAATTATCAATTATAAATTAGTCGGTGAAGATCACTTTAAAAAGGAGTTGAAAGATAAGTATTATTGCATTGATGTAGAGCTTTATTGCAAAGCTGATGTGACACTTTAGAAAGATGAGTTAACATTACATTGATGTAGATGGTTCAAATGATAGGCATGAAGACCTTACCGGAATATAATAGTCTACACAAAAAGTTGAACTTCAGTTCGAGTTACATGGGACAAATAGATTCGGGTTTTTTCTGGCTTATTGGGTTTGGTTGGTTTTTCTCACCTGGAAACGTTTGTGAAAAATAATAATATGATTTGAGAAGGGAGTAAAGGGCATTTTAGGAAAAAATTTAAAGCATACTTTTGCAATATGTTAACAAGCAAGCATAAAAAGTCAAATTTCTTATTGCTTTTGATTCTTTACTTTCTCCCAGACCAAGACCCATGTTACCAGTATTACTCATTCCTCCCTTTTCCCACAAAACCATCCTTTTAAAATCATCCAAAATTCACCACCAAAATCCCACCTTAATCAACAATGGCCATTTCCAAAATTCATCACCTCCTCCTCCCCCTCCTTCTCCTCACATCCACCGTGAACTCCATCGGCGTCAACTACGGCACCCTAGGCGACAACCTCCCGCCGCCCGCCACCGTCGCCCGCTTCCTCAAATCCAACACCATCATCGACCGCGTCCGAATCTTCGATGCCAATCCCGACGTCATCAAGGCCTTCGCCGGCACCGGAATCCTCGTCTCCGTCACCATCCCCAACGGCGAAATCCCATCGCTCACCGACCCGTGGAACGCGCGCCGGTGGGTCGACGCCAACATCAAGCCTTTCCATCCCGTCACCAAGATCCATTACATCAGCGTCGGCACCGAGGTGCTCCACTGGGGCCCACAGAACATCGTCGATAGCCTCGTACCCGCGATGAGGGTTCTTCATGCCGCGCTAGTGAAAGCGGGCATTAATGATGTTAAGGTCTCTAGCCCACATGCGATGGATATCCTTTTGTCGTCTAGCCCGCCGAGTAGCGCGTCGTTTCGGCCCGGATGGGATGTCGGTAATCTAGCTCCGATGCTACGGTTTCTCCGACAGACGAAGTCCGGGTTCATGGTTAACCCGTATCCTTATTACGCTTATTCTCCGGGGAATGCGAGCTTTTGTCTTTTCAAACCCAATGCCGGATTGCTCGATAAAGCCACCGGGAAAAGGTATTGTTTTATTCTGGTTGGGTTCCGGTGAGTAGTAGAGTTATCATGAGAAGGGTAAGAAGAGATCTCTATCCTTTAATGCGTATTAATTAGGATAAGGTGCACCAAGATGCACTGGATCGATTTCCTATAAAGCGGAATTCATAGGATAAGTTTAAAATTGAAGGTGATCAAGTATTTAAATCCTTCTTGCCTTCTCACTTTAACTCTTCTTTTTGCACACGTAAGAGGCAATCTCTTAATCGTTAAGAGGTGTATCTTGTTTGACAAAAAAAAGTATGCCTCTTAATGGTTTAAAAAGCTTTGTATCTTGGGCATCCCTTAGCCATTGAGCGCCCTAATTTCATTTTAAACTATTATCAAATTACCAGATTTCATTTACACTATATCGTAAGAATCCACTTAAATCATCCAGCATATAATTATTTAGGGTGCGTTTGGTTGTAGAAATCTTTTCAATTTTCCGAGAAAAATGAAAATTTAGAAAACGCGTTTGGTTTGTTCAGTTTTCAAAAGTTTTTCAAGAAAATGAAAATTTTCCGTATTCTAACTTTTATGTAAATTAGAAAAGTCATTTTAGTAGTTTTCTAAAATTCTTAAACATCTTTCCTAATTTTTTCTAAAATTGAAAATGAAAACTCTACATTTCAACCGGTAACGTTTTCTTAAATTTTCATAAAAAATTGAAACAAAAATCCAACATCATTTTCTGAAAACGTTTTCTAAAAAAACAAAATCAGTTTTTCACAACCAAACGGACCCTTGCTAACAAATCAAGAACTGCCCCTAAATCAAATTTGTATTTAAAATGCGATTTAGTTAATCCTTTTTTTTGTTGGATCCAAGGTACACGAATCAATTCGATCAATTACTTGACGCAACGTACGTGTCAATGAAGAAGCTTGGGTTCCCGGATGTCGAAATCATCGTGGCAGAGACCGGGTGGCCGTCGGGGGGAGACCCGCAAAACACCCACGCGAATCTCGACAATGCCGCGGCTTATAACGGCGGGTTGATCAAGAAAGTGGACTCCGGCCTCGGCACGCCGTTGATGCCCGGCCGGAGGTTCGAAACCTATATCTTTTCATTGTTCAATGAGAATCTAAAAGGGCCATCGTTAGATGAAAAGAATTTCGGACTCTTTCGACCCGATTTCACCCAAGTTTATGATATAGGGATTATGCACCAATCACAGGTAATACCTTTTTCTCCAATAGTATAAAACTTTTTGGCCACGTGGCATTATGGAATTGATTCCACTAGTACATAATAATAAACTATGAATAAATATTCCGTAGAGAAGTGCAATTATTGACGACATCCCTTCTTTTGAAGAACACCTTTTGAAAAAGAAAGAAAGAAAATACTATTTTTGTTTACATGCATGGTAAATTGGTAATATGTTATTGTTGTATGGATCATTTTTTTTAACGGCAACTTAAATACACATACGCTTTAGCTGTATTGGATTTTCAATTGGGTAATCCCACTAATCTGCTGCGACCCGGCTCAACGTATGGCTGAACCCGATTAGCAGAGAAGTGGATGCCATAGACTGGATCCTTCCATACCGGCCCCATAAAGTGTATGGATCATTTTAGTTAATTATTTTAACCATTTTTAATATTACTTAACACTTTCTAACTATTTACTTTTTAAAATTGTAAAAATAGTCATGAATTCTGCTAATATAGGAAAGTATGCTATTATCACCTTTGGTAATAGTGAAGAAGGGTATAAATTGTAAATATTTTAAGTTTTTAAAGGCCTTAAGGTGTATGTGATTCAGGGATTAAAAGTATATTTTTTAACTACTCCACTATTAACGAAGGTGATAATAGGATAGGGGACTTTCTTATATTAGCGGAGTGAGTTCATGGCTATTTTTACAATTTTAGAAAGAAAATAGTTAGGGGGTATTGGTGATAATTAAGAAATGGCTAAAATAATTAATTTCTCTTCTTTAAATTAGAATAATTCACGTATTAAAAATGTAAAAGTAAGGAGCTGTTTGTTTACCTCTTTATTGTATCTTATCTAAACTCTTTTTTTCCCTTTCAAAATAGAAACTATCACATGATCTTTAGTCTTAGCAATATAGAGGGTTACATTTAGCGCACCCCTTAAGTATTTCTAAAATTAAAATCAATTACTATATAATAAAATTGTTGAATGTTTGTTTCAATACATTGATTTTAGAAAATACAAAATTGTCAAGATAGTTTAAGTAAACTCTATTAATTGTTATCGTAGTTTTGAAATTATCAATTTGCTTTCGCCACTCGTCCCTAACTTCATGTTTGTGAAGAACATCCATTAAAATCTTTCATGTAAGGGATGTTTCGACCATTTTACAATAATTTATTCGGTTGAATTAAAAAATTTAGATTATACCATAGACTTTCATGTAGTAGCAAGTATATGTTCGTATGTGTTTGTGTAATTGTGTTGATTATGATACAGTCGACGAACCCGTCATCAAGGCCACCAACACCAAGTACACCAAGGTCATCCCAGGGTAAGAGTTATTGTGTGCCTAAACCCGATGCCACTGATGTTGCACTTCAATCCAATATAGATTACATTTGTAGCAACGGTCTCGATTGCAGCCCCACCAGCCTGGTGGGCCATGCTTTGAGCCCAACACCGTTCGTGCTCACGCAGCGTACCTCATGAACTCTTATTATCATGCCAAAGGGCGGCACGACATTGATTGTGACTTTGCTCACACTGGAGTCATAGCGTCCACCGATCCAAGTAAGTCAATCACATTTAATTCTTAAAACCGTGACTTTTAACCAGTTTAGTTGATAATACTTTTTAAAGAAGTTACATTATTATTATTTTAAATATCGTCTGAAGAAAATTGTAGCCTTTTGTTGTTAACATCATCTTAAATATTTTTTAGGTAATGGTACATGTAAATATATCTCGTAAGCGGGTCAAGTACATAGGTGATTGGATCGAAGAATGAATTATTTTAGGTGAGTCCGCAATTGTGGTAATATTTAATCTACTGATTTATGATAATATTTGTAACGAAATGTCTCAAAGGATTCCTAATGTGTTTGCTTGTTTAATTTAATATTATGCTTGCTGAATAAATAACCCACTATTCACATGATAAAAATCAACTTACATTTTTATTTCGACGATAAAATTAAGACACATTAGATGTTTATTTATTTCATTTATGCTCATATTCTCTCCTTAATTATGTGCATTCATTTAATTATGAAAAATAATTAATTATGAAAAAGAACAAAACTTGAAAGTTCGAAACATGAGATATTTATCCTAATTCACATCTAGTTCTATATTTGTGTGACATTATATAGTAATCATTCACTTTTA
The DNA here is from genome assembly GCA_030169165.1 of Centaurea solstitialis. Taxonomy (NCBI): domain Eukaryota; kingdom Viridiplantae; phylum Streptophyta; class Magnoliopsida; order Asterales; family Asteraceae; genus Centaurea; species Centaurea solstitialis. Next base: position 71,131,248 of record CM058045.1, on the reverse strand, counting down.
AGTTTTGACATAACAATGTTAATCTTGATGGAATTTTTTTAAGTTTTCTCTATTATAAGAATAAAAAACAAATGAATATTCCTTGCTCTTTATCATGGTATTAGAGCCAATAATATGAGATTTTCAATATTCATCATTTTAATAATAGCTAAGAGGGAGATGGTTAATTTATATAAATAAAACAATGTTGATAGATAATAAATATATACTTTAAAAACCAGATTTTGTAAAACATTGATATTTGTATAGAGACGAAGATTTGTAAAAAACAAAATGTATATAAAAACGAGACTTGTAAAATAATGGGATATATAGAAAATAAGTTTGTATAAAAATGAAAATTATAAAAGAATACAAGTTAAATAAAAAGAGATTTGTAAAAGCATAATCTTTCATTTTGCTATTTCATATCTATATAAATTAATAAATGAACTTTAATCATAAGTGATATAAGTGATGTCAATTTTTTTTATGTAATTAAAAGTATTAGTAGTTGTTTTTTTTCTTCCTATAAACTTTTTTTTAATTTATCAATAAAGGAAAAAGTGAATGACTAATGTAGATATGATAGTGCATTTGCGCCTTTCTATAGACAAACTTGCTTTTATCTAATACACAAAGATTGTTTTTTTGAGTAATCACATTCAAAGAACCAATCTTGGATCATGTGTCGACCTTCTTAGCTAGATAGAGTTGCTAGCTAGTTTCGGGGATTGCTATTTGCACCGTTATTAATGTCAGAATCAGGTCATTTAATATATTGGGAATGTAAAAAGCAACGTATGCTGTTGATGTGTGTGAAGAGAGCAAATGTGCAACTAGCAATCTTGAGGATGCAACTAGCAATCCTGAGGATGCAATTAGCATTCCCCCTAGTTTCATAGTAATGTTTATTTTTTGGGATATAATCTGATATCTTTATTTTGATCCTGCCAAAATTTAGAATTTATGTTTAAACATCTTGAAACTTTTAATCTACCAATTCTTACTTTCTTTTCTTGACGAAATGAAGGGGGTGTTTGGGATTGCTTATTTGAAGATGCTTATGACTTATTAGCTTACTCAGAAACCAATAAGTTGTTTGGGTATGTTTGCGTAAAGTGTTTATAGTTTTTCCAAAAAGTCTCAGAAAGCTATAAGGAGTTTTTTTGATAAGGCAAAAACAAAATATTTTAACTTCCTGCAAAAGCTGATAAACTCATAAATACTTTTGTTTATAAACACTTACAAACATCCCCGAAAGACTTCGATATAAAATAGTGGAATGTAAATAGTGTCAAGACAAAATTTAGTTGCCCTTGTTTTTTTTTTCTTTTAAAATATTAAATTCAAGCACATGAATGCACTCGCGATGAATTTATGTAAGTCTATTAAATAGATTTTGTTATAATGCAATCAAAACGGATGGAAAATCAACACATATTTTCATCAAAATCACAGTTTTCATATGTTAATTAATATTCTAAATCCAAACATGTTATATATAATTTCAAATTTATAAAAATAACTAAGAATTTTATTCAGATTCAATACGCCCAACCTCTTAACCATTAAATAATACATATCCACGCCAAAATGCAATTGAACTAACCCACCAAACCCATGACGTGGTTTTTGATTCATTATGGTGAACTATCTACATTTTAGTGATCAAATGTGTAAACTTAACAAAAATCATTATTTTTTCTTTCATTTGAAATAAGTCTCATGAAACTTCAGCTTTCAACACAACAAGTTTGATGATTATATTTGACCTTGTTATCAACATTTCATCAAACAACTTAGAAATGTTATAAGTTAATGTATATCATGTTTCCTACTAACTTTAATCTTTAACATATGGATCGTTAAAAGGGACAAACTATTGAGATGAAATTTAAAGAATATATAACTCTCCAACAGTCTTTGGTATATGAGTAGCAGCTAAAAATTTAGTCTTGCATCAAATTTCAACTAAATGTATCTACTGTTGTTTTTGCCGTTTAAACTCAAACAATAACTTAGGAATATTGTGTTTTCATCATGTTTTTTCATATAAACTTTATAGTCAAGGAGTAAAAATCTTAAAGCATCGTTTTGACCTTGCAATAATATACATGATTACCATAGTATGTCTAATTTTGTAACAATGGTCCTCCATATGCATGGTCTAATCATGGATGTAGAAGCAATTGTTAAAATAGAAGGGGATAGAAGGAAAAACAAATGCAAAAATCAATGATTGAGACAAGATTAGTGAGTGTCCTTAGGATATTATTAGCCCCTATAAAAAATAGTTACTAGTCTATTACAAAGTTCCAATATAAAAAAATAAATAATACAAACACCAAAACTAGTTCGATAAAAACTAAAAACTAATAAATACTACAAATGATGCTTCCAAAAGACTAAAAGCTTGGTAACACTATCCGTAAAAGCCGTGAAGGAAGTTAGCAAGCGGTCTAGTGTAAAAGACTAAAAACGTGTAAGAATAACCCTAAAAATTACTTTATTAAACTTAATAATAAATTTGATTTCCTTCCAAAAAATAAATAATAAATTTGATTAAAACTATATCGGGTATCTGTCAATTCCAATTCTAGGTGCCTGGACATGGCAGGTATCCAGTGGTTAAAGGTTCCATAAAAAAAAGAACTGGAACAAGTGCTGATCGGTTCCGTATTCTAGGAACCAGAACTGAAAATTCCAAGCGGTTTTGGTTCCAAACGCAGGCACCTGTTTTCGATGTTCACCCCTACAGGACACGACAAAATTCGTTTTCTCACATACGATGTAACATGAGACAAAACAAAAACTTAACGTTCCACAATTTGGCACAAATAGGATTGGGATAAGGACTCTATATTTTGTTCCACCAAAATAGGTAGAGCAAGATAGGACAAAGATGATACATATGCAAACAAAATTACTAATATACCATTATTTGAGATAACTCTAGTATGGTATTTTTTTTTTTAATGGTCACCATTGTTGCAATGATAGGCGGGTTTACACCACCCTTAAACTAACTGCAAGTGTACAGTATCCACTTAAGTAATACGTACGAAAGTACAAGTATCGAACCACAGAACCAGACATTGAGTAGTGTAATGACTATATTGACTATTAACTGAACGATCAAAAAGTGATTGAATTGTTGACTAATTAAGTAGAGAAATAACGAATAAAGGTAAGATTCTTGGAAATGAGAAATTTAACTTAGAAGAAAACAGTTGGTGAATTGGACTCTAAATGGGTCAAGCATTTCATGGGATCAACACAAGTATTGGACGTCTAAGATAAATGAACAATAATCTTTAAATCCATTATCAAACCTTCTCAAGACAAATTAATCACTCAAAAATTGTTTAATTTCTCAATCTTAATAGAGTTTCAAGTGAATTAAAGACAAGATTACAAACTATTAAGATTCATTGGCATATCTTTATCCAATGAAAACCATATGCATACAACCAATTTCAATCTTGAAAACCTTTCTCAAGCTTAAACAAGATAACACGTCGACTACAAGTTGATTAGACTAGCAACCGTATTGAATCACAAGTCATATGCTTCGTTAGACGAATTGAAATTCAATACACAGTCGATTACAATTCCCACAAATTAAAACCCACAAATCATCTAATCCCCAACATCAATGAAATTAGTTCATAATGTGGGGGATAACAACACTAAAACTCCAAGGTGAAGTTAAACAAGAGTTCATCACTCCTACACAAGAATCAACACTAAAACTCCAAGGTGAAGTTAAACAAGAGTTCACCACTCCTACACAAGAATCAAAGCATGTAAAACTCCTTAAGGTGTGAATCTGCACTCTCATGTACTTGAAATAGCCTTCGGACCTAGTCTCCGATTGATGTTGTTGTTGTTCTCCTTCAGATCTCGTCTCCTCTCTCCAAAAACCCTTCAAAAAACTAAGAGTACCAACCCCCTGTGGTGAAAACGTTTTAAGCTGATTCAGATCTAGCGCGGTTGTCGGCGTAGGCTAAACCGTATAGAGACTCGCGCAGACCAATTAATTCGTCGAAGATTAGGAGGCGGCGCAGAATGTGGCACAACTTCAACCGCGCTAAGGGTCGCGCGGTCCACTAATTCTGCAAGTTTTGGTAAGTGGCACGCTTTGCGGTGCGTGAGCAACCATGCAGGAATTCGCGCGGGGCACTGTTCATCTCCTTTTCGACTTTCATCTTTTGCACTCGTTTTTTGCCTGGAATCATCTCAGGACATTATCACTCTACCACTAGCGGCCATTGGCATCCATCACTAATCACCGTCAGCCACCTATTCTCCTACTATAACCTCCTCAACCACTTCCATAACCTATCATCAACCACCTTCATTGTATACTATCAATGCTTACCACCACCTCTACCTTCAACAAGTTGGCAAAAACTACGTCATCCACCATTTTAAGCCATCACTGCCACTGTTCTCCACCATCTTCACATCCTCCAAAGTCACCATTGCACACGAGCTACCATCACCTTTACCACCGCCACCATAGTGGCTTATTGATATCTGGTCAAAGACTCTTATTGATGGAAACAAAAATATTACGTCTCACTTATCATTAATCATTTTTAGGCAATTCTACATATTTGGATAAGTTTTCTTTCTCCCAACACTTTCTTTGGTTTAGAAAAGTTAGAAAATCTATAAGGCCTTTGGTAGCGCAACCCACAAGCCCATAAATCCCGAGCTGTCACATCAACTTTACACACAAGCCCTTACCAACCCCGAAATGGGAGTACCACTACCCACAGTCCCGAATACCCAATATATATATATATATATATAGAAAGGTTCAAATGAGAAGTGCTAAAAAAATGAGGAGTAGAGAAGTGATCTCCACCACTCATCCGGTTAATAAAGGTGGCTTTGACCGGTTACGGTGGTTGGTGGATGCGATCTCGGGGGATTGGCGCGATTCATGGGAGGGTAGAGATTATTAAAGAAGGGGACCCGGTCAAAGCCGCCTTTATTATTGACATATATATAAGTATTAGGTTCAAATGAGAAGTGCTAAAATATGAGAAGTAGAGAAGTGATCTCCACCACTCATCCGGTCAATAAAATATTAGCACTTCTCATTTGAACCTTCTCTCTCTCTCTCTCTCTCTCTCTCTCTCTATATATATATATATATATAAAGAAAAAAGAAGTGAGAGAGAGAGAGAAAAGGGTGACAACGGGTAGGAGCGGGCTTAGTCAAGATCCCGCACCACAAGCCGGCAAGGGCCATAGTGCAGCCTGCACGAGCCCGAGCAAAAGCCGTCACAGGAGCCCACTCACACGCCCGAGGCGCTTCCGAGGGCCTAAGGAAACAAAAAATCCCCTAAAATCTCCAATTTTCTCTATTTTGAGAGATTGATGCTCTTAGCTAGTTATTAATTCATAAACTACAAAATAGCCCCTTGGTATATGCTGAAATTACAGTTTTAGCCTGAATTAAATAATTTTTTTTGCATTTCAAAAAACAAGGTTTACATCAACAAATGCAAGAATTTGAATACACCAACTAATATACATAAAGTCACATTGCACCTTCAACATAAAACATCTTCACCTCATTTCATGTTTTTCACCTTTCACCATCTCTGAAAACACTCTACTCATTGAAACACCAGCAAAATCACCAACACTTCCCTCACTCAACACTGTGCTAACACCACCATTCTCCAAGTCAGCGATCGCCAAATCGTTGTCCGTTTGACGCTTTTTTACCTCGACTCCTTCGAGCTGAAGCGCAAACTCTAGATTCCATAACACGTCTCCCATCATCGGCCGATCCACACCTTGTTCTGCTAAGCATTTCTCCGCTATCTCCACAAACTTCTCCAAAGACTCGGTTTTCATCTTTCCCACAAGAAAAGGATCGAAAACTTTCTCCAACTCCCCTTTTTTCCGCCACTCTCGTACCCACTCCACCAAGTTCACCATCCCCCGGGGCCGAGACGGGTCGATAACGGGCCTCCCGCACAGAATCTCGAACATCACGACACCGAAAGAGTAAACATCGGATTTCTCGGTCAGTTGTTGGCGTGTCATGTACTCAGGGTCGAGATAACCGAAACTCCCTTTGACCGCGGTGCTTACGTGAGTCTGATCGAGCTCCGGCCCGAGTTTCGAGAGCCCGAAATCGGCAACTTTAGCCATCAGATTCTCGTCGAGTAATATGTTTGCGGATTTGACGTCCCGATGGATGATTACTTTCGAAGAACTGGTGTGGAGATAGTGAAGCCCTCGAGCTGAACCGATGCAGATCTCGAGCCTCTGCCTCCAGTTCAGCTTCGGAAGATCTGAACCGTACAGATGGTTCTTCAGGGTCCCGTTTTCCATGTACTCATATATAATGATCATCTCGTTGCGTTCGTCGCAATACCCTATCAAAGACACCAGATGCCGGTGACGGAATTGGGACAGCATTTCGACTTCCGTCTGAAACTCGGCCAGGCCTTGATGAGATTGCGGGGCCCCTCTTTTTACCGCCACTTGCGTACCATCGGAGAGTACCCCTTTGTAAACTTTCCCGAAACCACCGACTCCGATCACCAGGCTCTCACTGAACCTATCGGTAGCCTCGTGAACTGCTATTAACGGAAACCGGTATCCGATCTTCGACATCGAAAAAATGGCATTTCCATCGGTATCCTTATCGGGGCTCGAGTTTGCTTGAATAGACCGCTTCATAAGCAACGACTTTCTTCTGTTTCTTCTGCTTATTACGAAGAACAAACAACCGAAAACAACCACCGCGAACGCCGCTCCACCAGCTATCGCGGCAAAGACCCAAACTTTCCGCTGCGACCTTCCGGGATCGATTTCGTAAAGATTCCCCTTGGAATTGCTTATCTTCATGATCTCGAGCCCGTTTAGGATACTTGCAGGGTACACGCCAAGTGCATTGCTCGTTCCGATACTTACATTTAACATCCGTTTCCCGCTTAACTGAGTGACCGCGTCTAAGTAGTACGGAGCACCCCAGACGTTCGACATCTTTTCACCGAGACGAAGATCCTTTGCAACCGACATCGAGTTCAGGTAAATATTGAGAATCAGTTCCCCCGGTGGACGCTCGATAATATCACAGAAATGAAACCGGACCAAGTAGGAAAACTCGGGATCGACATGGAACGACCACGTGATATTCACAAGTGCATACGGACTCCACTCGGTATCTAGCTTAGTAGCGGTACCGTAAACAGACAACGGAGCGATATCACGGGTCGGGCCGCCGTCCGTGTACTTCACCAAACTCAAATTCGAGACGAAAATCAAATTGTTTTGCTTGACAAAGGTACCGTCCGAATCCCAAAACCGCCATAAGGTGTCGTTATCGCGGGAAACCGTTTGGTTCCCCATATTCACCCTCGCCACGGTCTCGAGCGCCTGCGTCACGAGACCGAGACGGTTTCTCGGGTTCTCGACGGTTTCAGCATCGGGCGGGATGAGCTCATCGGGGTGCGAAACGACCTCCAAAGCGTTCAGAAACGCGATCGAGTTCGCACTCGGAACGAAAGTGATGACCAATCTATCAGAAGTGATGTTCAAAGAGTATTCTTTAACAGAAGGGTCAGCAGCATCTGGTTGGAAATCTTTCAAAAGGTTAAACCCCTGAACAGAAACAGAGAATCTTGCACTACTTAAATTGTGAGTTTTTTCACCATCTAAACCAAAAGGGTAGAAATGGAAACGAATGAAGTGACGGCCATGTTGCTTAACCGGAAAAGTATAGTTGGAAGTTGTGTTGAAAACCCTAGCAGTTGTGTACAATGGAGATCCATAAATGGATGAAATTGGGTGAGAATTTGAAGTAATTAAAGAAGGATTTGAATGAAAACTATCTGCTACAAAAACCCTATTGGCAACTGAAGTGTTTTTGGTAGATCCACAGTCAATCAGATAGTTATCTACAGGATCAAACTCTAAGGAGCATTTCATCAAACACATGGTGGACATAACCCAAATAAGCAAAACCACTTCATATCTCCTAAATCCCATATCAAAATTGCAACAATTACAATTGAAAAATCAAACAACACCAAGAAAAGAATCAAAGAATTTGAAGAACAAGGCCTTGAATTCTTCCTACATCACCTGATATAGTTAAACTTTTGACAATGACCCAATGAATGTTGTTCTTTTTTCTTTCTTTTTCTTGATTAGATAGATGTTTACACGAGCGTAGATAAATTGAAGAAAGTTGTTCCCCAAATTAATAGTCAAATGGTGTGAATGGTGGGTGATGTTAACATATGGAAAAAGAGAAATGAAGAAATAGAGAGATTTTGGGATAAGATTAGAGGAGTACAGCTATATAGAGGAAGGGGGGCTCACCAAAATTCATGTGGAAACCAGCAGACAAAGTTGTTGGTGACATTTTGTTTGCAGGTGAGAGATCACAAGGAAGTTTCCTTGGAAATTTTGTGTGTAAATTTAAAAAAGGGCATCCAAATAAATATAAGAGTAAATTACATATTTGGTACAAGTTATGTCTAGTTCACTTGGTCTTTATAATAAGGTAACATTTTAAGAGGAGTTGCGGATGGGATCTTGGTATATATGGGTTTAAATACAAGGGTAGTCAATTTGAGGACATAAGGAGTTTCCAGTTTTTGGGTCGGTCCAGTCATTACCCATATACTGCCCCCTCTCCCAAGCTCAGTCAAAGACTGTGGTCGGCTCTAAGTCCAACATAAGCTAGCCGGAGTGGGTTGCCTATGGATGCTCAATTTCGCCGGAGAGATGTGTGTGTATGTTCGTGGTAGTTGTTCGTTGATTCGATGCCACTATGTTTTCCAAATTTTTTTTTTACATATTTGGTCCATGTAGTTTACATTGTATTCAATGTTGGTTTTTATGTTGAAATAATTATGAAAAAAGTTTACGTGGTCTACATTAAATTGCCTTTTAGGATATGAACCAATAGTACAATATAATGTAAATCAAAGAAACAATGTAAAACATGAATCTTTTATATAATTATCTTAAAATAAGAACCGACACTACGATATAATGTAAACCATAAAGATCAAAATATGTAATTTACTCTTGAATATAATGATATGATATGATATGATATATCTAAATATGGAAGCTTGTCATATAGTGGTAAGTAGTAGTAATAGAAGGAAGTAGGAATGGTTGGCCAAAACGCGTTTTTGAGGCTAACAACCGGACCACAATGCTTGACTATATTTACAATAAACCATCTTATCAAATCATATCATATCATTTGGTATGCCTTTTAGCCTTTTATTTATTTCAAGATTCTATATTTCTTCTTTTTGGGTACTATTTATTTTCAAACTTTTCTAATCATCAATTATAGATAGAAGTTTTAGAATTACTTTTTTCCGAGTGGTTACATTATTTGATTAGATATCTATCATTGATTTGGTAATTAGCTTCTTACTTTTAGTGGGCAAGGTGATATTTTTTGAGGGTTTTTTTTTTTTCCGAAAAAACAATAATTTTATTAAAACCAACCAGTTACAATATTAAACATTTTCAGGTTGCAAGATGCAACCTTGATCAGCTTGTTACAAAACTATACAAAACCCACCTAAAATTAGGTCCAAGCAACCAGACATGCAAGACTTGAACCGAAACCACGACTACCAAACCACACTTTAATCGAACCCGCAATCATCAAACAAACCGAACTAAAACTCGATCCGTACCAAAGCTTAAACTAAACCCACTTGAACTAAACCTACAACCACCGAACCACGAACCAGTTACAACTACCACGAACTAAACCCGTTACCACTACCACGAGCCACCGTACCAGCGGGAAACACCGCGAACCAACATACCATGAACCAACGAACCAAATGAATCAGCAAGCCAACGAGCCGCCGAACCAGCAAGCCAACGAGTGAAGAGCCAACCACGAACCAAAACTCCTGAAACCAACAAGGGTTCGTAATTCTATCTAATAGCTAGAAACTAAGAAAATGCAGAGAACTTGTCACCTAAAAAGGGGTTTGTGATTTTATCTTCTTGACGTATTGAGGTGGTAGAGACTTGAATTAGACAATCTCCAACTCAACACTAAAAACACCTAAATCACAAAAATGACATCTCCAACCCAACATTAAAACACCAAAAATTGAACCCAATAAAACTATATATTAGTATTTTAATCAACTCTTCAAGTTACATAGGTATAGAACTATAGATTATGACTTAATTCATTAAATAAATTTTTAATGAAATTTATTAGTATTATTATAAAATTAAAGATGTTTTTAATGTTAATTTAGAGTTGTGTTTCTTAGTGTTCAACAATTATCACTATTTCTAATATATTTGTGTAATGGTTGGTTAGAGATGCCCTTAATTATTTTTATTTTTTACAAATCATGTTTGACTTATAAATATCAGAATTGTGTATTTTCAAGTAGTTATTAAAATAATAGTTTGTATATGAGAGTATTCACTAACTGGCTTTGAAAGTCTAAATATTCAAAAAACATTGTCTTGGTCATAAAATAAATATTAGTTTTGACTATACATGTCGTTATTAGCTAATAATATAAGTAATTATATTCAATGAAGTGATAAACGTGTTTGAAAAGTCTTAAGTGCAATAAATAAAACGGCATCAATTTTATACATTTTTCTCTAAAGACACAATGTTATAGCTTACAATATTAGAAAATGCATAAATATCACGATTGAATTATTGTAAAATTATGGTAATTTTTTTAAAGATTTTATGTTAGTGAAGTGAAATAAATTTATGTTATATTTAAGTACACATATGAAAGTTCAATTCGATTCAAAGCTACCTTTTTTCATTGTTTTGGTCGGCTAGCTAGGCTATAACAACACGAGCTGAATCAACTTGAAACACAACAAAACAAAACGATGAGCAAATATATTTACACATAACACCAAATTGGAAACTCGAAAAAGCCATAGTTTGGAGGAATTGAATGATCGTTAAAGTGAGGGACCAACTCGTTACAAAATAACATACCACGAGTTCTATTTTGTAATAAATGAAGTTTAGGGATCAATTTCGTACAAAGACCCCACCATAAGAAGCAAATTTGTATTTCACTATTTGTATTATCATTTACTTATAGGGACATGTTCACGTGAGATCAAGTTGTTTTTGTGAGACTGATGAGACCAAAACTTTACACATAAAACTTCATATCAAAACACTGTGAAGATAAAAGACACTCGAACATTCATGGTGAAAACACTGTAAATGTTACGTCCCTGATGTTTTTTTACTGAGAAAGTTCAATTTTTGTTAACTTTATAGCACTTTCACTGTGAAGGTTCGGATATATATTTTACCTTCATAGTGTTTTTCTGAGAAGGTTTAGATTTTTTTACGTTTATTTGGGGTTTTTTTTTTTTTTTACTTTGTAAGTTTTTTAATACAAATATTCGAATGCTTTTTACCTTTACGATGATTTGCTGTGAAGTTTCATATTTTTTTATTTTAGTTTCACCAGTCTCATTTATAAAAATAATTTAGTCTCATGTGAACTTAAATCTCCAAGGTTATACAATCTTATAATAAAGTACATGTTTATATAACTAGGTAACTTTTATTATTGGATAATACTAAAAACATCAAAATAATTTGGAAAGATTTTGATATCTAATTAAAAACGGTGTGTAGGACCATATGTCTAGTCCGAATATTACCATATAATATTGTGATACAAGTAACGACATATAAAATAGTCGGTTTATTTTCATGGTCACTTGATTGCACAATGATATATTTATAGTTTTTTTAAGAGAAAATAATTTATATACCTATCTTTAGAAAATAAACTTTACCTACTAGGCTATTATCTATTCTCTTCCTAAAATGCTTTAAATACTCACCGATCCCCTATCCGACAGCCTCTATTATCGGTCCGACCAAACATATCCAGGCGACAAATATGATAGGGTTTAGGAGTGGGTGCTTAGGTGGCGGTGAGGTGGACCAATAAGAGAGTGTCATTTGGAGGGGTGCCTCTAATAGGGGTATGTAAGGATAGCGGTAGAGGTGGCATATACGTGGAGTGACGTGGGCCAATACGAGAGCGCCACGTCACAGCTGCTGCTAATAGCGGTGGGCTCGATAACGGCAGCCGAATAGCGGTCGCCGGAGGCCGCTAGCGGTCGCCCGATAGGGGATCGGTAGGTATTTAAAACATTTTAAGGAAAGAATGGGTAGAAGGTAAAGTTTATTTTCTGAAATGGTTATATAAATTATTTTCTCTTTTTTGAAACACAACATACCAAAGAAGCTTAATGAGCTTAATGAACAACCCAAACAAGCTTAATAAGCTTAATGAACAACCTAAACAAGTCCAAGCTTAATGAACAATTCAAACAAATCCAAGCTCAATGAAAAAGTGATAAGTGACACTTAATAAAATGAAAAAACAAACAGTTTGAATAGGAAAACCACTGACCGAATAAGTGGTTTTCCCCCAAAAAGTGCTGAAAAAGTGATAAGTGGAAAAAAATAAACACCCCTAAGTTACGATGGAAATGGAATTATATGACCATCTTGGGTTAAAAGTTACAGATAATATTTATTGTTTGATGGAATAAATTAAGAATAACTATATTTGTTCAATAAATTATGATATGCACAATAACGAAATTATATTTTATAACTGAGGTTAAGATTTATGAATATTAATCGTAAGGCTGTGGTGTATTGGTTAATGCTTGTCGAAGAAGTTGCTTGTTAACCTTTCTACACTAAGTTTTAATACAGACGCTTTCAGATTGTGGCCACTGAGGATTAACTTAAGGCAGCATGCTTAGTTGTCGGTGAACCTTGTCAAGTTCAGTCGAGGCAAAGCCTCAAATACTCTTTAAAAAAAGATTTATGAATATTAAACATTATAATTATTTAGGGATACTTAAAATTAATTTATCAATTAATAATCTCATGATTGGTATTTGTTGATTAGATTCCACTGAGAATTAGAGTAGTTGTGTTATTATACTTAAATTGTTCGTGGTTTAGCCTCATGTCTTTTTATAAATACATATAATATATTTTGTCTTAATAGTTGGTTACAGAAAGCTTTGTTTTAACAATTTTATTTATTTATTTATATGTCGTAGAAGAAAAACCTTTGCATTTATGGATGTGAGAATGATAGGAGGTTATTTCGTGGAGAAAGGATTTGCCTTAAGAGCTATCAAATTCAAATATACATCACGTATACATTATATATATATATGTATTGGGACATCCTAAAATGATATATTTTCTTTAGTTATTGTCCATATATATATATATATATATAGTGGGAAGTTATTTTGCAAACCATAAAAAACGTGCAAACCGTGCAAACTCATGGTTGCACACGTAAATCAATGAAAAATCTTTTATAGAGTCGTTTAATATGATGAAAATGTTTCATATACTAAATTTTGTGATGAAATTGTTTCATATGAGGTGTTTATTTACGTAGAAATGAAAAAGTTTCATAGAAACGATAAAAAAGTTTCATATGAATAAAAAACACCAACATATGAAACAATTTCCTCAAAATTTGATGTTATGAAACATTTTCATCATATTAAACAACTCCATGAATCAATTTCACTGATTTTACGTGTGCAACCATGAGTTTGCACGGTTTGCACGTTTTTTATGGTTTGCAAAATAACTTCCCTATATATATATATATATATATATATATATATATATATAACATCACACGACTACTTTATGTTGCATGCTAATTTGATGCCCGATTTGATTTAGACATGTCAGATAGGTTTTCCTTTCAGGTTAGCGTTAAATGAACGCTATATTAAATTTTCAGGTAGGTCGTCCGTCCTTTCATCCGTTTTCAATTCCCTCTTCAGTCTACCTTTGCTTAGTTGTTTTCATTCCTTAGTTGACGTCTGTTTCCGATATTCCTTTAGAATCTGATCAAATAAGAATGTCAATTTTGTTGGCTAAATTATATTCACTCGTTAGATTTATTTTTTAAGGAATAAATCTCCAAATTCCATTGTATTCAACAAGTAAGGGATTTAAAACAACAAGGGTGGTGACGTACTAATAAAATGTTGATGGGATGCGGATGTGGTAGGGGAAAGGGGGGGGGGGGTATAACAAGCCTTAACCAGTAGGCTGCCCCATTGGGGTTTTCACTAACTTTTTTCTACTCTATTACTAATAACAATTTTCTCTGACTCCATATTTTTTGCTCGATTTATTTAGGCCATCCGCAGCCGTGCAGGTCATACCACCTGCACAGGCTGCCACCTCAGCGCCACATCAGCTTTACCACTACCTTACCATTACCATACCATTCACCCACATCCGTACAGGTCATACCACCTGTATAGTTTTTTTAAAATTAACAATTTAAATTAACAATTAACAATTCATTTTAAAATTAAAATTTAAATTAACAATTAAAATTAACAATTAAAATTAAAATTAAAAATAACAATTAAAATTAAAATTTTCAATTAAAATTAAAAATAACAATTAAAAATACGCATGGGCCGTATCCCATGCGTATGTCTAACGACCTTTTAACGGCCATCCAAAAATTGTCTACTTCAAAAATGAAAAAATTAAAACACATTAGCGAATACTTAAGTACGTTAAAAAAACGGTTTTTTATTTACCTCCCGTTCGATAGTTACCTATGGTTGAATCCTCCGAGGTTTCGGCCCACGCTTTCGCCAACTCGACCTCCTCCTCACTCGACCATGGTTTAGGAGGCGCTTTAGTTTTGGTCGGGTTCGCACTCGAGCTCGCTTCTATGTTCTTACCCTTCCCACGTTTTTTACCTTTGGGTTGTGGCGGCGGTGGCGGCGACTCCGGTTGGGTCTCGGGTACCTCCTCGTCATCTCCCCACGATTGCGGTGACAAGTTGGTTCCATCTCGTGGTTCCCACACTTGTGACGGCGGTTGTTGGGTTTGCGTCGTCGGTTGTTGGGGGTGCATGGTGTACGTCATCATAGGGGTATTCGCGATCATATTCGCATACGCCCAATTGTTGTCGACCATTGGGGTTTGCGGCCAACCCGATGGAGGCAACCAACTTCCAAACCCCATAGGGTTCGTCATTGCGGGGAGATAGACACCTGCCGGTGGAGGCGTTTGGGATGCCGAGTTAGGACGTCGGGAACCGGAAGGGGTACCGTGTGAATCCATGAAAGAGATGGAGATGGAATTGTTGAGGAAGAGATGAAGAAGAAATGAGATAAGTGTTGAGGAAGGGATAAGTGGTAAAAAATTGAATAGATTATATATATATATATATGTAGAGGGAGGTTCATACAAGAACAATCCATTTTAAAGGAACAAAGGAACCAAATGTGAGCCACACATTATGTGGACCCACCCATTAATTAAATCATATGTGATTTTAGTGGTGGGACCCACCAGAATCATATATGATTTAATAATGGGTGGGTCCCACATGGGCCCACATCATGTGTGATCCAAAATGATTCCTTTGTTCCTACAAAATGATTTTGTTCTTGTTTGAACCTTTCTCTATATATGTAAAAAGTAAAAAAAAAGTAAAATATATATATATATATACATATCCGTTGTATAACGGTCAAAAAGAAAAAAAAAAGAAAAAAAAATTGGCAAAGGTATCATCTCACCGCCCACGCTCCTCATCGCTCCCATACCGGCACACCTCGGCAGTGTTACCGCCGGTATGGGAGCTGCACCGTTCCCATGCCGTGTGCGCCGCGGATGGCCTTATAGTGACAACCTAGAACTCATTTTTTGTTCTTGCATTACTGATCTTTTGTTATTATGTTGTTTATGTATTTGTGTTGCATTGAGGATGTTTTGTACTTTATATTTTTTAACATGTTAAATGACCATTTTATTAAAGTATTTTTAGTTTAAAAAGAAAAATTTTACAAATAAGGGTATTTTGGTTATTTGCCTACATCTTATTCCAATTCCAAAGCTATGTTATATAAACCAAACAAATAAATTCCAATTTCTTTAACAAATTGCATTCATTGTCTACAAACCTGATAACTTCATTTCAATTCCTTCAAGGTCAAATTCTTTTGACAAATTTCATTTTGTCCAAAAACATTCTAACCAACCATACGTCGCCTTAGATAAGATTAAACCTTTATTACATGATATCGTTATCTATAGCATTTTGTCAAAACTTAAGAGCGAATGAAGATGCTCCATCTGATTAAATTGCAAAATGACATCTCTGCCCTAGAGAGTCATAGTTGTTTATCACATCCAAACCTACTATCATAGAATTTTATAAGAAACTAAAACAAATTGGGTTTTTTTATATGCTTGATCCTAGTTGTTTGTATATATAAGCCTTTCAAAGAATCAGTTGGTTTCTTTGATTCGATTGCATGAGAAATATTTATTGGTCTAATTTTTTAGCGTGAAATGTTTGTTTACGTAGTATCTAATTTACGTTCATAATTATTAGAACTAATTTTCCCATGATAACTATGACTTTGTTGAAAGGAAATGTATTTCTTTGTTGCATTTAGAATTTTATCTCATTGATAAAAAAATGTATAGTTTCTACCCTAAAAAGTTCATAATATCTAATTCTAAGCGGTAGCAAAAATGATATAGTATATTGGGGTTGTGTGTCATTTAATATCAATATAAAAAATGATACGAAAAATACATAATCATATAACTTGAAGTTCCTACACGATGCATTTATTAGCTATGATTTCTTATGGGTCACATTTTCATTGTTGAACTCATTTCAACAAACGTGCTTTTTGAGAAAACACTCACAATTTGCTAATATTTGTATCCATAAAACAAACGGATCAATAGAAACTAATTGTAATTTTTGTAATATTTTGTTTTTTCTATTAATTAATAAATTAAAAAAACTTTTAATTACAAACCTAATTAATTTGAACCAATCATTTCATAATTAAACTCACACCCCATCTAGAGGATTGAAGATTTGGTGGATTTTTATTCATGATATGCATAGATGATTTTGCATTTTATTCTCTTCAAATACATAGTTTACTCGTTTACAGATCAATTTAGGGGATGTTTGAGAGTCTTATGATGAGAAGTGCTTATCAGCATATTTTCTTCCACGGAAATTAAAAATGTTGTGCCTTTACAAAGAAAAACTTCTTATCATGAGCTTTCCTAGGAAGAAGATAAGTCAATCCAAACGCTTCAAAACAATTTCTTGTTTTCGAAGAAGAAGATAAGTTGATAAACAGTTTTCAAACACAATCCCAAACGCCGCCCTTAACTTTCTAAACCAATTTGCTTTCAACATTTGCAGTTGCTTTCTCATCAAATTGTTTCATAAAATCTGATAGTCTTGATGCCAAACTTTGTTTCGTCGCTGGGGAAACACCATGCTCCCCGATCACTGACTCAATAAATGCTTGTGCCAGTTTTTCGTTCTCCAGCACAATAGTAGCAGCTTCTTTAGGTATGACACCATCTTTTGAGAAGTTGATCTGCATCAAAACAACCATGAAAAGTAGCCTAAAAAGTTCACTTTAATCGATAAAATGATGGTCAACCCCACGACCAATGCACGAGGTGTAATCATCTAAGACGGACAAGATATCATTCATAAAAAAATGCTCAAAGGTCCCAGGGGTGGGGGTGGGAAGTTGCCTTTCGGCTTTTGGAAACCGAAGCGGGGTGGGGGGGGGGTTGCAGATGAACCCAATGAAGCCGATGCACAACCCGACGCATTCGGGTTGTGCATAGCGAATGGCCTAAGCTCTTGTGAAAAATAAAAACAAAATGTGGATATAAAATGTAAAGTTAATAAATATAAGGGTATTTTTGAAATTATATAGTTAAAGATAAAAATAGATATACTTATAAATCTTATGTAAGAAAAGAGTTAATCGTTGAAAATAAATAAGTCAAATTACTCTTTACATCAAATTTTGCACCAATTTTATAGAATTGGTGTTATCCATTAAATCATATGAGTTTGAATGCAGAAATATAATAGGTTAATTTCACCAAAAACTTCAAAGTATATCTCCATTTTCTAATTATGTAAAAACATTTGAGATTCAGAGACCCAAATTGTGTACTATGTAATAAACATTATCAAAACAAAACATGAAGCATAACAGAATAATTCAAGAGATACAAAAAACCAACCGTTAGTGATCCACTAGGTGATGTTGTCAAGAAAATAGAG
Source organism: Centaurea solstitialis (assembly GCA_030169165.1). Classification (NCBI taxonomy): domain Eukaryota; kingdom Viridiplantae; phylum Streptophyta; class Magnoliopsida; order Asterales; family Asteraceae; genus Centaurea; species Centaurea solstitialis. Next base: position 71,113,072 of record CM058045.1, on the reverse strand, counting down.
GAGCCTGGTAAAAAGTTTTCGTCCTTAAAAACGTGAAGCAATTTTTCAATAGTTGTGTTATCTGCATCTGTATAGGTTCCTTGTGCTTTCCAAATCCCAATGCACATTTCAGACACCTTTTCAGAATATTGCTTACCGGTTAATGGTTGTATCAATGTCACCTAAGTAAATTTTTCAAAGGGACCTGTATGCAGGAGGATGTAGACATAAGTCAAGGTGCTATCCTACCCGTCTATATATGGTCGAATACTAGACTATGAGCATCCTTTTAATTCATTTATACTTTTAAATTGTGTCACATCACTTTTTAATTAGTGAATATATATTTAACTAGACTTTACTGTAAGTTTGTGGGGTTCCAACTCAAAACCAATTGGCTTTACGAAAAAGAAAACAAGATTAATGAAATACATGTAAGTATTTACTAGGATGCATTTTTGGTTTACATTAAACTGAGTGTGTGTCTCTCTCTATATATATATAGAGAGAGAGAGAGAGAGAGAGAAAGGGAGAGAGAGAGAGAGAGAGAGAGAGAGAGAGAAATGTTCAAATGGGAATCATAACTTTTTAAGAAAACGTGAGGACGAATCTCAGTCATTCATCCGGTCAATAAAAGCGGCTTTGACCGGGTTACCCTCCTTTAATAATCTCCACCCTCCCATGAATCGCATCAATCCCCCGTGATCGCATACACCGTAACTGAAAATGTGTGGCTGAGATTCGTCCTCGTGTTTTCATGTTAATGACATATCCATTTAAAATGATGATTTCCCAAATTTGAATATGATAATATATCATTCATCATGTTAATACAAATAAGTCATCGAACGATATTCCTTTTCTCTTAATACTTATGGCTTTTTGGTTTACATAATTTGATGAGATTTAGAACTAAATCTTTTTTGAATATCTGTATTTCATTTAAGGGGAAAGGATTTTTATGTTTTTCCTATAACAATATATAAAATATTATTAAAAACATTTGTTTACAATAATTAGATAACTTATGAACCAAACAAGTCAAAGTTAAAAATTTTAAAGCTTTCAATGAAATATAAATTAAACCTTGAAAATATTCCGTCAATCCAAATAGACATGAGGATAGGTATAACATGGCGCAGTTGATCATTCAACAAACACAATTAATTAATGACTTGATAAACAAGTGTAAGTTGGTTGAGGTTTAACTAATTACCAGTAACGATGTCCCTAAAGAACTGGACGGATTCCATCAACTCAGCAGCGGTTTTTCCCTTCCACTTGTCGGCGAGTGACGAAATAGCTTTATCCTCCAAATACACACCAATTCCCGTAAACTTCACAAACTTACCTTCAATCTCCAAACCTCTCACACCTTGTGCACGATAGAAACACGATTCAAACTCCAATACACATTAATAGTAACAATTAATAAAAAAAATCGTGATCCTAATGGAGATGAAATTGAGATTATCTGTTAAAACATCTCCAAGAGTTAGAGTATGGGGTGTGGTTATGCTGAAGCATCCCATGCTTCAGTGCCACCTCAACGCCACATCGGCTATGCCAATGCGATGTCAAGATCTGAGTACTACCCAAGCTTCAATGCTTAATGATTTTTTTTAAATACTCTCTCTCTCTCTCCCCCCTATTTTTTCTCTCTTTCTCTCTCCCTCTATCTCTCTCTCTCTCTCTCTCTCTCTCTCTCTCTCTCTCTCTCTCTCCTTTCTCTATCGGCATTCAATTGCCGATTAGTAAGCATTTTTTCGATACTAAGGTGGTGTTTGACTGCGATACCGACATCCACATCAGCATGCCGTTTCCATGCTTGAATCCTACACCGCATGCTCTTATAATATAAATTTTCTAAAGTAAAGTATCAAAAGTTAAAATCATTAAAAAAATGCAATCATAGCTGTTGGAGCAATTCTTTATCTAAAATATCTAAAATCTCTATTTTAACATATATAGTTGTTGGGGATGTTGTTATGGCTTGAAGATCACGATTTAAAGATTTGAAATGTGGGAATTATACCTGCGCCTCCTAGGAAGAGAGAGGTGGTCGCGCCGGGAGGCTTGATGGATGGCGGAAAGATGATGGACTCGACCTGGATACTGGCGAGGACGGCGACAGATCTGCCATTATGGTGAGAGTGATAGGTACTAGGTAGACTAGGGAGGTAGTAGGGAACCTACGCTTGGAGATGCTCTTATAGAATAAACGGAAGAATGGTAGATGGATCGTGTGGAAGAAAAGAAGCGAGTTGGACCCTACGCTTGGCATGATAATTGATAAATGTACAAATGATTTATTGTAAGTTACACAAAAAAAGGAAACATGGTTTGTTGGCAATGGTCCTATAACTAAAGCCATTTCCAATTCCACTAGCCAATAGCTATAGTGTTTTTGTAAAATCTATAGATCTAGAAAAACTTTTTTCTTTTTAAATTTGACATAAAAAGGAAAGAGAATAAAGAAATTTTTAGTTTAGAAGAAAATTTTAAAATATATGTTAGAGACGATGTTGTAACAAGTCTTATGGGCTCTTTACTAACATCTTAATGGAATTAATGGGACTTTTGGCTGATTCGCTCAAACACTTTTGGGTGTTTACTAATAGCTTAGCCAGATAGATAAATTTATCCAAACAGACAAATTTAACCATACAGACAGACAAACAAGATTTGGTAAACAGCCCCTTAGTAACCTCATCAAAAAGTCAGCATCTTTTAATTTAGACTATGATTGATATAATTATTTTTTATCATCTAGAAAATTTTAAAATATATGTTCGAGTTTCTTCATTCTGTATTCCATACCATTGTTGATCCGATGGTTGGAGTTGAACAAGCCTATTTGACTCAACAATTGAGCAAAGCCTTCGTCTGGAGTCGGTCCGGGCGTAGTATTCATTGATGCCCTCCTCTTTGCTTTGTTCATCCAGATGGACCGTTGAACTAGGGGTGTAAACGAGCCGAGTATCAGGTAGCTCGACTAGACTCGTTAGTATATCGAGTCGAGTTATGTTCGAGTCGAGTATTGACCTGGTTCATTCGAGTCGAGTTTTGACCGAGTCGAGTTTTAACCGATTTCAAGTCGAGCCTATTCAAGTAGATAGAAAGAGGGTCACCGGCATGGTGTCATTGACACTGAAGTTGTCGGCGGTGAAGGAGGAAAGATCAGATAGAGCTGTGTTGGGAACCTATGTTTGAAGAAAGAGGAAGAAGAAACGAAAGATAGATTATGAATTAAGGTATCTTTTCTAAAATTTAAAAAGTCCCTTTTACTTTGACACGACATATGTGAACTTTCAAATTTTCATTTTAATTTCAAATCAAATTAAACTTTTTTATAATTAATAAATATAATAATTAATAATAGTATATATAGAGGGAAATTATTTTGTAAACCACAAATAACGTGTAAACCGTGTAAACTCATGGTTGCATATGTAAATTAATGAAAAATCTTTTGTAGAGTTGTTTAAAATGATTAAAATGTTTCATATCCTAAATTTTTTGATGACATTGTTTCATATGAAGGTGTTTATTTACGTAGAAATGAAAAAGTTACATTAAAACCAGAAAAAAGTTTAATATGAATAAAAAACACCAAAATATGAAACAATTTCATCAAAATTTGATGTTTATGAAACATTTTCATCATATTAAACAACTCCATAAATTAATTTTATTGATTTAATCTATGCAACCATGAGTTTACACGGTTTACACGTTATTTGTGGTTTACAAAACAACTTCTCTCAGCGTGTATATATATATATATATAGAGGAGAGTTCCGTTGTTAACCGCATTTAATGTGTTAACCATGTTAACCAAATTAAACCAATGAAGTCATAAGGGCTGATAGGGTAAATATTTTACCCTCATAACTAACGTTTTTGCTTATTCTTCTCACCCCTCTTACATGTATTTCGTCAAAATTACTTTAATTATCGTTACATGCATTCTTTTAATAACAAAAAAAATATTTATGCAAACTCCCAGCATTTTATAACTTAAACTTACGTTAATTTATGTGTTTTCAGGGATCGGTGTCATGGGCCAACTTTTGCGGATTTCTCTTTTTGGATGGACCGGACAACTTAATTCTCGAAGATGGACCAGAATGGATGATGGGCTGTTTTCGGTGGGCCAGCCGAAGCCCACGGCTGTTGGGCCGAAGCCCATGTTGATTTTGGATCCACTAATTAGTTTTCTTGGCCCTTGGCCCATGAACACTTATATATATATATATATATATATATATGTGTATGTGTAGATCATGAATGGTGTGCAAGACAACTCTCAACATAACTAGTAGTAGTAGTATAGACACTCCTTAGATCATCATCATCTAGGCTCTCGGTTTTTGCACAAACCGAATCCAAGACCCTTTTGGCCTTTAGTTTCCACGAACACTTCTTATTATTTTGTAAGTTCGGTTTTTCTCTCGGTGAGACCGAACAACTCTTTTGAAACACTTGGTATCGGTTGCTTTCGGGTTTGGTAACACACTTTTGTATTCCCGAAAGTCATACCAAGTGTTTGGCATCATATTACTTTGTTTAATCTACGTATCGTTTTCCTTTATTTTAAGTTCTTATATCATTGCAATTGTGTGTTTGAGTAGTTATATAGATACATATACATATCTAGGCTTGTATGTTAAATTCATATAATTAAAATATATATATATATATGCATAAGATATACATATACATATACATATACATATACATATAAGTGTTTGGTTAACGTTAAGTTACATTCCTTTTAGTTGTGTTTAATTATGTGCGTATAACTGGTCAATTCTCCAGTTTATTTTTATATAACTTGTTTAATTTTTCACTGGTCAATTCCAGTACCTGCACTTTATCAACTGTTTTAATTGCTGCATTTTATAATTACCCTTGTGATACTAACGTTTTCTTGTTCAATTAATTATTAGTTCAAAAACAGTCGTAAAACGCACCCAAGCATGATAGGCTAATCTCATAGCTTGGGGTGTAAGGTCAATTTTGGGATGAAACTTTGGTAAAGAAAAAAGTATTTTATATAAACTCAACTTTTGTCACCTTAAGTTTAATGGCTCATTAAAGATTGTCCTTGGATTTTTACTGGTTAACCAGATGTACGAAAATGCGGTACCTTTTTAGAAGTTACTAAAATGTTATTTTGGGGATATATGAGTGGGTGACAACACTCGTTGCTATTATCTCACGTCTTTAGCATTTCATTAAAGAGTATGTCTAAAAGTTAACTAGTAATAATCCAAGGTCATGAAAATGTGTTAGTCTCTTAAGGGGCTACAATTGGCACTATTCCTGAAGTTGGTATCAGATCTAGTATCCCATTAAAGATTATAACTAATTATCTAACGATGAGTCAGATGCATGAAAATGTGTTAATCTTTCAGAGGTTACGTAAGTGTTAATTTTTAATATATTTTAACATTTCATTAAAGATTGCATCTAAACTCATCGATAAATAATTGAGCTATATGAAAATGTGATAACTTTTCAGAAGTTACGTGGATATCATTTCTGCATAATTGAGTTTATTAATTTACTTCCTATCCAATTTATCTATTTTTATTCCAACTAAAAGACTTTACACCCCTGGCTCCTTTTTATAATTGTTCTCTTAAAGTAGCTCATAATCAACCAACCAACCAAAATACTTTTTCATCCAAAACCCCATTTGAAATTAACTTTCACAAAAACTGAATCTCGAAGGATTGTTTTCACCGCTTCCTTGTGGGAACGATATCTGGTACTTGTACCAATTTATTACTTGTTTTTAGAAAAACGACAGTAATTGGAGGTTTATATACTTGGACCAAAGGTTACTTGTTTTATTTCTTTTTGCACACCTGTTTTTGGCACCACCGCCGTTCAAATAATAAAATAATTAAAATAACAAAAGAACGAAAGGGTCGTGTAAAAAGCAGAAGAACAAGGGCATATTAGGAATTTAAAAGAAATTCAAGCCATCTCCCCCAATTCTCCATCTCCCCACTTCTCATTCTATCTTCTTCCTGCACACAAAAACAATAAGAACCTAAGCCCTAATCACATCCTTCTACCCTTTGTCTCTCTCCCAACCACACCACCACCACCATCACAGCCACCGCCGCCATCCACCACCACCACCATCGCCGGATCTGCATCCCTCCACCACCACCGCCGCCGATCTCCAGCCCTCCACCACCACCGCCGCCACCGTCATCCACCACCACCATCATCGCCGGATCTGCAGCTCCCCACCACCACCGTCGTCGATCTCCAGCCCTCCACCACCACCGCCGCCCTCCACCACCACCACCATTGCCGGATCTGCAACCCTCCACACTCCAGCCCTCCACCACCACCGTCGCCGATCTCCAGCCCTCGACCACCACCGCTGCCCTTCACCACCACCACCATCGCCGGATCTGCAACACTCTACCACCACCGCCGCCGATCTCCAGCCCTCCACCACCGCCGCCCTCCACCATCACCACCATCATCGGATCTGCAGCCCTCCACCACCATCGCCGCCGATCTCCAGCCCTCCACCACCGTCGGCGGATCTACGCCCTCCAACCACCACCGCCGCTAGATTTGGGTACACTTCCATCCCTACTCCCACGTACATTTGGGTGGCCAATCTTTAGTCGTCGTTCAGCAGCCATGATACGGCGTCGTTCGAAATCTTCGTCGCCGACAACAGCGGTGGTAGGTTGACGATGAGAGAAGATGCCGGATCTACGGCCTCCACCACCACCTCCGCAAGATGGTGGTTGTGGTGGGTGTGGTGGTGGTGGTGGGTGTGGTGGTGGTTTGAGATGGTGGTTCTGGTGGTGGTAGCTGTGGTGTTGGTGGTTGTGGTGGTGGACTAGTGGTGGTGGCTGTGGTGGTGGTTGTGCTGGTGGTGGACTAGTGGTGGTGGGTGTGGTGGTGGTTTGGAGATGGTGGGGTATGGTGGTGGTGGCTGTAGTGGTGGTGGACTAGTGGTGGCTGTGGTAGTGCACATGTGTTCATTGGATGTAGGAGGAGGAATGAGACGGCGGTGCACATGTGTTCACCGGGTGGAGGAGGAGGAAGGAGGCGGCGGTGCACATGTGTTTCACCTGGTGGAGGAGGAGGAAGGAGGCGGCGGTGCACATGTGTTTCACCGGGTGGAGGAGGAGGAAGGAGGCGGCGGTGCACATGTGTTCACCGGGTGGAGGTGGAGGAAGGAGGCGGCGGTGCACATGTGTTTCACCGGGTGGAGGAGGAGGAAGGACGCGGCGGTGCACATGTGTTTCACCGGGTGGAGGAGGAGGAAGGAGGCGGCGGTGCACATGTGTTCACCGGGTGGAGGAGGAGGATGGAGGTGGCTTTCCCAAAATACCCCTGTGCACTTGTGTTTGCTGTATTTTATAATTATTAGTTATTAAAAATTCCCTAATTATAGGGATTTAATCTTGACCCTTTAGATTATTAAGGGTTGTGATGGGTTAACAAAGTTAACACAATATTTGTGGTTAACAACGGAACTCAACCCTATATACATATATGTGTGTGTGTGTGTGTGTATAGGTGTGGGTTCAAATGTGAACCACTTTTTGGTTATGAACGTGAGGACAACCCAGAGCGCGACACGTGGCAATCTGACATCCTCGGGTCAAGGCTTATTCAGTCTAAATAAATCCGCGGGTTAGTGTTATTCATACTGAATAAAGCGTTATTCAGACTGAATAAGCCTTGACCCGCGGATGACCAGCGGCTGACCCGCCCGGATCCGAGTGCATCAGAGTGCGAGTTAGTGTTATTCATACTGAATAACGCTTTATTCAATCTGAATGATAGCGTTATTCAGTATGAATAACACTAAGTCGAATTTTTTTCAAATTGCCACGTGGCGCACTCTGGACTGTCCTCACGTTCACAACCAAAAAGTGGTTCACATTTGAACTTTTCTCTATGTGTGTATATATATATAAATCAATTCGAGTAGCTCACGATCTTATCGAGTCGAGTATCAGGTAGCTTGACTCGACTCGTTAGTATATCGAGTCGAGTTTTATTCGAGTCGAGTTTTGACCGAGTTTATTCGAGTCGAGTTTTGACCGAGTCGATCTCGAGTAGCTCGCGAGTTGTCTTGGCTCATTTACACCCCTACGTTGAATCTCCTCTATCTCAACCCACGTGTCTTCATTTTCATCGTCATAGCAAACATTATAACAAGCATCAAAAGACCCAAGAGTTTTGCTAAGTTTTGAAGCCCGAGATATATTTGCCAACATCGTTTGAATTGGTTTCCATGTTGGACAACCTTTGTTAAAACGGACCTGAAAGGTTCAGATCAAGGGAAAAAGTTAATTTTCATATATTTACAACTTACAAAGATTAGAAAAATAACTAAAATTGACTATTTGAATTTATTACTTTTAAGATTTAAAATTCCACAAAATCATTTGATTTAATTCACAAGGACAGAACAACAAAAATAAATTGACAACCACAAGTTTTGTACGATGCAATTATTGAACGCATTTTAAGAGTAAATAAAGCTTACACGTTTATTTTATTTTTTAACGGCAAATTAACACACACGTTCTAGCGGTGTCGGTCTTTAATTGGGTAATCCCACTAATCTGTTGTGACCCGGGCCAACCTATGACTGAACCCGACCGGCAGGGAAGTAGATCCCATAGACTAGATCCTCTCATACCGGCCCCGAACCCGTCCCAAATGACCAGATCCAAAGTTTGGATATCTCATAAATGTCATCCGTGGGATTCGAACCCTGGTAAGATAGAGAAATAATATTTAATTATATCTCACCTATTGGTGACATTTAGATTAATGTTTAAGCGAGAGAAATAATATTTTATTAAAGAATATTGAATATTTTGAAACAAAGCTTACACGTTTTTATTCACTTTGAATAAATAAAGCATGATATTCAAAGTGAAGAATGTCATGTGACGCGATATTAGTAGTCCTCACGTTCGCAGTTAAAAATGATTTCATATTTGAACCTAACCCTATATGTGTATATATATATACACATACACACACACACACACACACACACATATATATATATATAGAGGAAAGTTCAAATGTGAACTAGGGGTGTAAACGAGCTGAGATAGCTCGTGAGCTACTCGAGATCGACTCGAAAAAAACTTGGAATCGACTCGGTGTGAACCGAGTCGAGCTCAAGCTCGAGCTACTCGAGTAGTGAGTCGAGCCGAGTTCGAGCTTCAAAATACTCGGCTCATCAGACTCGCAAGCCTAATCGAGCTTCTAGCAAATTACCCATTTTACCCTTTTATGTTAAGTAATTTATGATTTTACCCCTAGTATATAATTGAAAAACCCTAAATCCCTAATTCAACGCTTAATCGAGTCGAGCTCGAGCTACTCGAGTAGTGATTCGAGCCGAGCTCGAGCCTGAAATTTTAAGCTCAGTCGAGCTCGAGTCGAGTTTCGAGCTCGAGTTGTAGTGCCGAGTTCGAGCTTGGTGATACTCGGCTCGATTACACCCCTATGAACCACCTTTTCATTGTGAACATGAGGACAAATCTCAGCCACTCATCCGGTCAATAAAGGAGACTTTGACCGGTCCCCACCTTTGATAATCTCTACCTTCCCATGAATCACGTCAATCCTCCGTGGTAACACGGTTCACAAAGAAAAAGTGGTTCACATTTGAACCCACCCCTATAGGGGTGGGTTCAAATGTGAACCACTTTTTGGTTGTGAACGTGAGGACAACTGAGAGCTCGACACGTGGCGGATGACTAGGCGCCACATCAAATCCATGGCGGATGACTAGGCGCGATTCATGGGAGGTCAATGAATTAAAGAGGGGGACCACACTCAAAGCCGCCACGTGTCACTAGGGGTGAGCATCGGAACCGGGTACCCGCTTTTGGAACCGGAACCGCTATGGAACCGCCGGTTCCGGAACCGGAACCGGAACCGATGTGAGTGGTTCCGGTTCCGGTTCCTAAAATACGGAACCGGTCGGGACCGGTTCCGGTTCCGGTTCTCATTTTTGTGGAACCGCTAACCGCCGGGTACCCGCCGGAACCGGTTAGGCTATATATATTTATATATTAATAAAGGTAATTATATATATATGATTATTATGTTTAATAGACTAAATTTAAAATTATTATTTTACCTTTTACATTACCCATAAACTTACGACCATTTTTTCACTCGACTTATTTATTCTCTTTTTTCGATATTTTTATATCATATTTAACATTTCAAGTTGTGTTTTTTGTTATTTTCATTTTAAAAAATTGTCTCATTTATTTATATAGTTTTCATTGTTTTACTATTTATTTCGTTACGTTGTGACTATGTAATAACTAATAATTTCTTTTTTATAACATAAAAATATTAAAAAAAAACTTTTAAAAAGTTACACACCGGGTACCCGGTTTCGGAACCGGAACCGGCGGTTCCAGGACCGGTTCCCAAATATGAAGAACCGGTGCAACCGGTTTCGGTTCCTTCATTCTAGGAACCGCCGGTTCCGGTTCCGGTTCCAGTTCCATGAATTTTGGCCGGGTACCCGGTTTTGCTCACCCCTACGTGTCACGATCTCGGCTGTCCTCACGTTCCCAACCAAAAAGTGGTTCACATTTGAACTTTCCTCCACCCCTATGTGTGTGTATATATATATATATATATATATATATATAGAGAGAGAGAGAGAGAGAGAGAGATGTGGTTTCACATGAGAACCCTAATTATTAAAAAAAAACAAGAAAAACTCCATCATACAAAATCATATGTGATTTTGTACACGAGCAAAGTTTTTTTTTTATCTTTTCTTGAACATCTAGTGTTCTCGTTTGAACCTCACGAGCAAAGTTTTTTTATGTTTTCTAAAAGAACAGGCGAACCAACAATTATACATGATTTTGTGAAAAAAAGTCATGCATGTGACTTTGGCCGCGAGTAAATTTCGTGAATCATATATGATTTTTTTTAGTTCGCATAAAAGATAGTATTGTCACTCAGTCGGAGTTTGAGAATAGACTACGAAGGTTGGAGAATCGAGGTTGAGATTCGAGAGACGAGAGTCAAGTTAAGAGTGAAGTTTGGATAGGTTTAGGTTTAGACTTCATAATTTAATTTAATGGAAAAACATATAAAATAAGAATAAAAATAAAATAATATATATTTTTAATTACCAGGTTTTGTTTATTTTGGGTTGGTTTCATGGTAAAAAACCGAAACCCAACCCGATCATATAAAACCGAACTAAAAACGGATATCGAACGTCCAGTGGCTCTAGTTTCAAACATCAAGTAGGGGACTTGTTTTCGGTCTGGTACGGATCGGGTTACTTGGATCCGCCAAATTTTGCTTCCGCTGGTTATATGACCATTTTGGTTTAATAGTTACAAGTAATATTTATCGTTGAAGCAATAAATTAAGAATAACTATTTTTGTTCAATAAATTATGATATCCATAATAATGAAACTATATTCTATAATTGAGGTTAATATTGAGCATTACAATTATTTATGCAAATTTAAATTTAGATTATGAGTTAATAATCTCATGATTTGTATTTGTTGATTAGGTTGCATTTAAGCATTAGAGTTGTGTTGTTATACTTGAATTCATGATTATCCTTGCGTAATTTTTTAAACACGTATAATAACAATTGGGGTAAATTACAAATTTGGTCCCTGAACTTTGCAAAAAGTTACGGTGGTGGTCCCTGCAGTTTCAATTTCATGATGGTGGTCCCTGAATTGTTGATTTGGTTATGAATTGGGTCCATCAATTTAGATGACGTTTAAATCACTTGTTAACCCACCCTCACGTGCCCCACACGTGAGGGTATTTTGGTCATTTTGCTTTTTCTCCATTTGTCTTCTTCCTCTTCTCTCCCACCCACCACCAACATCCACCACCACTACCACCCCTCTACCACCACACCTCTACCACCACCAACATCCACCACCACCAACACCACCCACCATCACCTAAAAAAAATAAGAAAAAACCCTTACCTCTGCCGCCGGATTCAAATAACCAGACCAATACCAATCACAACCACTTCCATTTATCCCAAAATCTCTCCAAACCCTATATCACCAATTCTCTAATCCTACCCAATAATCACCCCAATTCCCCCAGATCGGTTATGGATCAGACACACACATACACATACACATACGTACATGAGGTTTAGTCCCTGCAAAAAACGCCGAAGGGAAAGAAGCGTTGCCGGAGGTCGAGACGTGCAGGCAGCCGGCGGCGTGCAGGCGGTGGTGGCGTCGTGCAGGTGGGTGCGTCGTGCAGGTGGTGGCGTCGTGCAGGCGGTGGCGGAGGTCTGCCGCCAACCGATTTCGCGTGCTCCATCTCCGGCGAAGGGCTACCGTTGCGTGCTCCATATAAGGAAACGGCTGCGTTGCGTTGCCGGTGGAGACGTGCAGGCGGTGGCGTCGTGCAGGCGGTGGCGGCGTGCATTCGTTGCCGGAGGTCTACGGTGGTGGTCGCTGCAAAAAAAGGGGAAGGGGAAAGGTTTTTACAAAGTTCAGATCTAAGTGGACATAATTTACAAATTTGGTCCCTGTGGTTTGTTTTAGTTTATAATTTAAAAGAATGTCATAAAAAATTACAAGTTGACCAAAATACCCCTGATTTAACGGAGCCATTTAACGGGTGTTAAATTGACGGACCCAATTCATAACCAAATCAACACTTCAGGGACCACCATCATGAAATTGAAACTGCAGGGACCTCCACCGTAATTTTTTTCAAAGTTCAGGGATCAAATTTGTAATTTACCCTAACAATTGGTTAGAAAAAGCTTTGTTTTGACAATTTGTTTATTTATATGTGCGACATTGTGCGTATAAAGGTTTGATTTATGTCTTCTTCATAGGTTCTCCAAGTTCGATTTATCTCTTATGTATGTTTATCTCTACTTTTGAATTATCCTTAGTAATAACGTTTTTGCTTGATTTACTTGTTTTTCCTGCTCGGTTTTACTAACAACAGACTTTTCTACTCGATTCACTCATTTTTTCTAATCTCTTTTACTAATAACAATTTTTCCTACTCTATTCTTTCTACCCGATTTCTTTATAATGACAACCTAGAAGTCAATTTTTGTTCTTGCATTACTAATCTTTTGTTACTACGTTGTTTGTGTGTTTGTGTTGCATTGAGGATGTTGTGTATTTTATAATTTTTTTAGGGACAAATACACGAAAGTGTATTCAACTTGTCACTAAAAGTTATTGTATGTATTGAACTTGAAAATTTACCTTTTGACGTATCAAACTTTTAAAAAAATTCATTATATATCATTAAAAAAAATTCATTGAAAAAGTAGGTTAAGCTTACTTGGTTAAATTCAAATGCCCTTTGCTTTACATATACCAAATTCCAAACCTAATTAATTTGATCCAATGGTTTCACAATTAAACTCACATCCCATCCAAAAGACTGAGGATTTGGTGGATTTTTATTTGAGTAGCAATCTGCATGCCATATATGCATAGATGATTTTGCATTTTATTCTCTTCAAATACCTATTTTACTCGTTTACAGATCCATTTGATTTTCTAAACCAATTTGCTTTCAACATTTGGAGTTGCTTTCTCATCATATTGTTTCAAGAAATCTGATAGTCTTGATGCCAAACTTTGTTTCGTCGCTGGTGAAACACCGTGCTCCCCGATCACTGACTCGATTACTGCGTGTGCCAATTTTTCGTTCTCCAAAACAATAGTAGCAGCTTCAGGTATGACACCATCTTTCGAGAAGCTGATCTGCATTAAAACAACCATGAAGAAAAGCAATCTCAAAAGTTAATTCCGATTCACAAAATGATGGTCAACGCCACGACCAACGAGGTGTAAGTTGTAACCATCTAAGACGGACTAGATATCATTCATAAAAGAATGCTTAAAGCTCATAGGTTGATTTTACCGCAAAAGTCAAAGTGTATCTTCATTATCCAATTACGTAAATACTATTTGTTATTTACATCTGAGTTCATTTGAAACCAACAAGTTCGAGATTCAGAAACCCAAAACCTATAGTTCGTATCAAACATTATCAAAGTAGAACATGGAGCATTATAGAATAGTTCAAGAGATAAAAACTAACCGTTAGCGATCCATTAGGTGAAGTTGTGAAGAGAATAGAGGAGCCTGGTAAGAAGTTTTCGTCCTTAAAAACTTCAAGAAATTTTTCAATAGTTGCGGTATCTGCATCTGTATAGGTTCCTTGTGCTTTCCAAACCCCAACGCACATTTCAGACACCTTTTCAGAGTATTGCTTACCGGTTAATGGTAGTATCATCGTCACCTGGGTAAATTTTTCAAAGGGACCTGTTTGGAGGAGGATGTAGATATAAGTCAAAATGTCATCCTATCCGTCTATGTACATTCATTCTTACACATGTAATTCAGCTGTATTTTCGAGAATGTTACCTATGGCAACACGTGCTAAGTACTTTATAAATTATAATACACATTCCAATTTTTTTAGTTAACAAGTACATGATATATAATCCTTTATAACCAAAGGAGTGTTAGCCTAGTGGTAAGGCTTGGGCACTACATAGTGGTGAACCCGAGTTCGAGCCCTGGGGAACGCATTTTGGAGATATGGGGGCTTCGACCCCGGGCTGCATGCTTTAGCAGTCGGGTTTCGGCCCAAAATTGCCGAGGATTAGTCTGGGCCCAATGTGGTATGGGATACCTTTTCCAAAAAAATATATATAATCCTTTATTTTAATTTAATATTTTTTAATTTAACTATATATGTTGTATTGAGTAAATTATTTTTTTAGCCATTTGACAATAATGAGTTTCACCTCCTAACCATTCTCTCACTCAAATTCATGAAATAACCATCACCCCCCGCCCCATACACCCCGCCCTAGGGCGGGTTTGACTTTTTTCAGTCAACCACCATTCCTCAATGGGTAAAAACGAGAAAATTAACCATCATCCCCGCCCCATACACCCCGCCCTAGGGCGGGTTTGAATTTTTCCAGTCAACCATCATTCCTCAATGGCTAAAAACATGCTCCCCGCCCCAAGCTCCCCGCCCTAGGGCGGGTTTCAAAATTTTTATAATGGGTTCATGTTTTATATCTTTAAGGAAAGTGACACATTGGCCCCTTGACTTTAACCCGCCCCACACAACTCGCCCTAGGGCGGGTTTGACCAAAAAAGTTCATCCTTGTGACCTCTAGACCTCCGGTGGTTGGCGGGGAAAAGTCAAACCTGCCCTAGGGCGGGGTGTATGGGGCGGGGATGATGGTTATTTCATGAATTTGAGTGAGAGAATGGTTAGGAGGTAAAACTCATTATTGTCAAATGGCTAAAAAAATAATTTTACCTGTTGTATTTTTATTATATAATATACATACACACATACATACAGAAAATTAATATTCGTTAAACAAGATTAATTAGCTTAGTTATAAAAATAAATTGGTAAAGAAACAATGATGTAGCATTAGGCTAAGAGTACCGTTGGTCTTGCAAAATTTAACATAAACGTACCTTAATTTAGTAACAACTTAAAATAACAACTAGGAACACGAAAACAACGTTGATTCCTTCGAATTTGTATGTCTCGTGTAATAGGTGTGTTACTATATGAATCACATATGTGAATATATAATTAATTAGATTGTATGAAAGAAAAAACAAGAACAATAATTAAGATACATGTCAATATCTATTAAGACGTGTTTCAATTCATATAGAACTACGTAAATATGTTCTTTCTTCACCATTGGTGACATATGCGTTTAAAATGATCATTTTCCAAATTTGAATATGATAATATACCAATTATCATATTAGCATATACAAATTAGTCCATTGAACGATATTCCTTTTCGCTAGGTACTTATGGCCGGTTGGTTTGCAGAATTTGATGAAATCCAAAATTAAATCAAATTTGAATATTTGCATTTTATTTAAAGGTAACCTAATTTCATAAGATTTGGTTACAATAATGTTATAAAATATATTAAATAATCAACTACTAAAATATGACTTAATTTTAATTTTATTTTGTTTCATGAAGTAGGGGTGGGTTCAAATACAAACCACTTTTTGGTTGTGAACGTGAGGACAACCCAGAGCGCACCACGTGTCAATCCGAATTTTTTGCGACGAAGCTTTATTCATACTGAATAACACTATTATTCAGACTGAATAAAGCGTTATTCAGTATGAAAAAAGCTTAGTCGCAGAAAATTCAGTCTGACACGCGCGACTTGTCTACATAAAGCCCGCGACTTAGCCTTATTCAGTATGAATATAGTGTTATTCAGTATGAAGAACACTAAGTCGCGGGCTTTATGCAGACTGAATAACACTAAGTCGCGTAAGTTAAATTGCCACGTGTCACGCTATGGGTGTCCTCACGTTCACAACCAAAAAGTGGTTTGTATTTGAACTTTTCTCTATAATAGTGAAAAATATTCAATTAAACCAAATAGACTTTGAGCATGAGTATTATTCAAATATGGCCCGTCGATCAATAATTCAACAAACACAAATAATCAATAACTTGGACCATTCCTAAAATAAGCATAAGTTTGTTGATATAATATGAAAACAGAAATTAAAAAAACATTGGCACAAAATTAATTGAGGCTTAATTAATTAATTACCAGTAACGATGTCCCTGAAGAACTGGACGGAATCCGTCAACTCAGCAGCGGTTTTGCCCTTCCACTTAACGGCGAGTGACGGAATAGCTTTATCCTCCAAATACACACCAATTCCCGTAAACTTCACGAACCTACCTTCGATCTCCAAGCCTCTCACACCTTGCACATGATAGAAACACGATTCAAACTCCAATACATTTTTTTCAACGGAAAGTTAACACACACACATGTCCCAGACAATGTTTTAAAAACCGGTCGAACCAGCCTAGTCGAATCGGTGAAAGGACAGGGTCAATTGTGACCAGTTTTATGGCGTTTTAAGAACCAGATTGACCCGGCCGGTTTTGTTGATGAACCGGTGGATCGAACCGGTAAAAAACCGATTGACCCGGTTTTAAAAAATATTATGTATAAAACTTGTTATTATTATTCTTTTTAATGTTTTTTATTAATATAAAACTTATTATAATTATAATGTGTGTTTTTAATGTTTTTTAACTTGTAGATATCAAATTGTTGGTTTTATAAATATATGAATGCACAAAAATGGAAAAACATAAAAATGTTTGGAACTGGTTGAACCAATAGTTGAACCGGTTGAACCATGAACCGGTTATCACACCGGTTCAATTAAAAACCCGGTTTTTAAAAACATTGGTCCCATGGGTATCCATGATCCATTCGGGCACCCCAACTAATCCCGTAGACTACGACCAGCCCAATTAAGGGTACCACTACGTGGCAGGCCATGATCTCAATATCGCCACTTGTCGCAGGGTTCGAACCTGGGTAGTCAAGGATATTATCCTATGACCCCAGGATGTTATCTTACCACTGGGCTAGACAAGCTTTGATCTGTTATGAGTTGAAGATCGCAAGTTACAGATTTGAAATGTGGAAATTATACCTGCGCCTCCTAGGAAGAGAGTGGCGGTAGAGCCGGGGGCTTGACGGAGGGCGGAAAGACGATGGATTCGACTTGGAGACTGGTGGAGGACGGCGGCAGAGCCATGGTAGCCGGAGAAACAGCTAGGAGGAAGAAGAATTGAATTGTGGTGAGTGATAGTTAGTTACTGGTAGGGAAGGTAGGTAGGCATTTATAGAATAAATGGAAGTGGTAGATAGATCGTGTGGAAGAAAAGAAAACAAGTTGGACATATGGACGCTAGGGATGACATAAATGTAGAAATGATTTATTAAAGTTTACACAAAAATGGAATTAAAAATGATTTGTTCGCAATGTCCTTGTAAATAAAGCCAACAAAGCTATACTATTTTGAAAACTTTGGCTTTGTTTAGTGGGAATCGGTGAAAATGTAGCTTATAAATAAATTATGTTTGATAAAAGTAAGGGTATGTATCGAATGGGTCGGACGGGTTTGGGTGGATAAATTAAAATTCTGATCGGATATCGGATATGAAAATAAAGCCCTAAACTTTGGTTTTGGATTTCGGTTTGTTTCGGGTTCGGTTTGGTCGTTTCAGGTTAAAGTCGGTCGGGTTCAGGTATAATTATGGTGCAAACAATATATAAGTTCAATCAATTTTGAAATAAATTCAATCGATTCTTAGAATTAATTAATTCGATAGTAGGTTAAAGAATTATATAATAGTACAAACGACAATAATTTAAAATTTTTTAAAAGATAATTTTTTATATAAATATATTTAAATAATATTCAAAATGTATATTTATATATATTTCGGGTTTTCGGGCAGATTGGGTGAAAGTAAAACAAACCCAATCCGAACCCAAATATCCCTCTATAATTCGGGTTTCGGATTTTTGGATTGCGGGGAATACAATTTTGGCACAAAAACCCTTATTTTCGGTTCGGGTTCAGGCTCAAATTTCGGGTCATTCAGTTTTTGCACACCCTTAGACAAAAACTAGTTTATGGGTATGTGAAAATGACAAAAAAGGGGTATCTTGAGGTATAATAATTAGTATTAATAGGAGTATAATTGGAAAAAGCTATAAAAAGATTCTGAAACACTACTCCAACTAGCGTTTCAATAAGCTAGCTTATAAGCTATCTTAAGATTCTTCCAAATATATAGTAGCTTATCAGCTAACTTATTTCTTATTTTATTTTTTTGAACGACAGATAACATACGTACACGTTCTGATACGAAGTCGATGAGGTATATGGAATCTATACGGACACCCAATTAATTGTCAGCTAACTTATTTTTGCCAAACATATATTTTGAACAACTAGTTTTTAATTTTTTTAAAAAAAAAGAGAGAATAAAGAAATTTCCAAATTTAGAAGAACTGAGAAAAGTTCAAAATATTTATTAGAGCACTAAGTGTCAAGTTGTGTAGGGGTTTATCACTTTCTTTAAACCCTCAAGTAGCAAATGCATGAGCCCATTCCTTCGCTACCTACCAATCAAACAAAGTTAGTTGAATCAATCGGCCAATATCGTAATATAATATTGAGGTAATATTTGTATGATGTAGTTTTGACTTATATGATAATTTAAAAATATATTTTTGTCAATAGGTTCCGAGTATTAGAAGTATTGAGTTCTCTAAATCTTTTTAACATTCTTGTTTGCTAATGTTTACTCGATATTGTAGTAATTTGGCTGACTTAATCCTAGAATGAAGGCCGTATGCAAGCTTGTGAAGACAACTCGTTGAGACC
Source organism: Centaurea solstitialis (assembly GCA_030169165.1). Taxonomy (NCBI): domain Eukaryota; kingdom Viridiplantae; phylum Streptophyta; class Magnoliopsida; order Asterales; family Asteraceae; genus Centaurea; species Centaurea solstitialis. The sequence continues at coordinate 71,093,775 of CM058045.1, read as the reverse complement.
GTGACATTTAGATTTTAGCCAACTAGTTCATGGCTGATAAGTAAACTGTTAGCTGATAAACAAATCATGTTTGATAAAAACAAGCTGATAAACATGTAAAATGAAAAATAATTGTTCGTAAAGAGATGTCTTGATTTCAAAATATCTTCATGTTTGGTAAAGAGACGTCTTGAAAAATAATTGTTGGTCTCGGTCACTGGATTTGTGTATAATAGTAATAGTATCCTAAAACATTCGGTAAGTATTCTTGTTAGTCAACTTACCATTTAAGATCGATGTGTTTATATATCCGATGAAGCAATTCATTGAATAAAACCTCAACCAAATCTGAGGTGTAACATTTTAAATTAATAGGAAATGGTAGGGGTTTTCATGTAAAAGTCTAATAACTATTTGTATCATCCAAGAGCAAAATGCCTTTAACAAAATCGAAGAGTAGTTGAAATAAGGTCAAATCGTCTTCAAAACGAATTGGTTTGTCATCTAGCCAAAAGAAGATCAGTACAACATAAAATCAACTAATAGTCTTACAAATACAACCATTGACAAACCGAATCTTGATGTACAAACTTGGATAGCAAGTTTGACTCACGAACTATCCTACCTCCTTGGTATGGGAACAAATATAAAATGTCAGTGTAAACAAGTACAAAAGCACCAGTTGATTGGTATCTCATGTTTTTTATTGTTCCCTCTCAACATACTAAAGGATGAAGTAAGACAAAACGGTGTCTACATCAAAGTTGAAAGGTTGAAATAAAAAGTACTAGAATACATGGATCAACCACTCTCAAGAAAACACGCATTTAAGTTGGATAAATAACATTTATAGCATGGGTGGATATAAAATGTCACCTCGTCATTCAAAGCAAATCACCCAAATTTGAAAAGGCCATCCTTGGAGTGATTCTGAAGTAATTTCCGTGTCATCCTGAAAGACTTCGTTAATTCTTCAGATCTACAAGAGAAACATGCTCCATCCCTCTATTCTAGTTAGCAAATTTGTCATAATAAGATTGTCTAGGTTACCTTCTTAGCTTCCACAACAAGTTGTAATTCTTGTTTTTATACAAAATAAAGCTGAAAAAATTAAAAAATAAAAATATATTGTGTTTTATCCAAACCCTTCCCTTTCTACAAACAAGGATTTTGGCACCTATATTTTTTATTCGCTAACCCCATGAAGGCACCCAAACATTAACCTTATATCTATTTTCTCTCCCTCTTTGCAAACCATACCCCCAAAAAACCGTTATAAGAGCCGTTAAAACGGACTTTTATATAGAAGACAAAAAAAAATATATGGTGTAACGGGCCGTTATAACGGTGTAACGAGGTTGGTCAAAAAGGAGAGGAGATGAGTATAAGGTTAATGGTGGGGTACCTTCATGGGCATGAGTGCCAAAATCCCCTGGATAAGTCATCATTCCCATTTACCAATTACCAACAATAGTCAATTACAATATACCATAACATAATTGAAAAACAATTTCTAATAATATAATTAAAACAAATTTAGTAATATGGTATTTTAAATATATGCAAACAAGATCGTAAAGAATAAATAATATAACATGTAATTAAAAGAAATTAAAACTAATTTTATCTATGCTTTAAAATTGAAATTTGCTAAAACAAATTTTAGAAAAGATCATTATGTTATGATTTTAAAAACCTTAAATATTCGCTAACCCCAACGAAGTGGGACCAAGTTTCAATGGTCGAGAGCGAAATCAATTTCGGCAGAGGAGGACTTGTTCTTAGAAAGACCTTTTGAAGTAGCGGAGATTTGGGAAGCTATTAAAGGGTGCAACGAAGACAAATCCCTCGGTCCGAATGGCTTCTCATTTGGAATCGTAAAGAGATTTTTCGGTATCATATAGTAGAGTTGATCGTGTCCTTACAGTGGTTTTGAGAGAAAGAAAATATAACGTCGGGCTGCAATGCATCATTCCTCACGCTAATTCCAAAGAGTGTGTATCGGAAGGTTTGGGTGAAGCCAGACATATTTTTTTGGAAGACATAGCAGCATCGAACCAACGAACGACAACCACGAACACACATATCCACACGCACGCACGCCTTCCCGACGACATCGGACATCGACGGGCAACCCACTAATCCGTCGCTGTTCCGGCCCAGCTTACGTTGGACCTAGAATCCAATCACAGTTTTTAACTAGGCTAGGGGGAAACCCGGTCTATTACTGGACCAACCAAAGGCTAGTTATTCACTTAATAGAAGTATATTACAAAACGGTCCCTAAAATTTTGGTATAAAATGCCTTACAGGAAAAATAAATAGTAAACCTCATATATAAAATGGTCATATTTAATTTTTATAACTAAATATTTTGGTTAATAATATAAATATGATCGATATTAATATTAATGTATAATTGAAATAGTTAACAATTTCTAGTTGATATTCATTACTATTAGCAATAATTAATTTTATTAACTAGTGTTATAATTAGAAAAAAATGATAAAAGTCTCCTAATAAACCACTCAGATTAGTTTATTAATAAAATAACTTGTAAGTTAGTTTATAACTTAAACAATAAATTAATTTATAAACTATATATGTTTGCTAAATGATAACACCAAAATTATACATGTTTTGGTTGGGCTTAATTGTATGACTTTACCCCATTTCTCACCCGTTTATGATCATTTCACTCACCAAATGAGCTTATTATTGCTTATGTAGGATTTGGAGGCCGTGGAACGGAAAAGTACGAAAAAAGGCGAGAAAACGTGAAAAATGTGCAACATCAATCCAGTAGCCATCTGGCGTCCGCGAAATTCCAAATCTGGCGCCGCCAAGTTCGAGAAAGATGAAGACCAGGGTTTGACCTAAGTGTTTGGCGCCGCGAAACCAGTAGTCTGGCGATCGCCAAATGGGCCCTGGACGTTTTCTTTTAAATACCAGCCTCCTCCTTCAATTCAAAATATACTCGGAGACTCACATAGACGCATATACGGGGAGATACGAAGCAGAGACGATAGTGAAAGTTAGAGTGGTGCCGATACGCTGCGGGGTTCGATCTTTGATCATCCGTCGTTGTATTGTCAGTATCATGTCTACTATCATGTTTTCTGTTTTCATTATGTTTAGTGAGTAGTCTTTTAATAGTGGTACTTGTCATGGTCGATGAACCATTGTGGATGATGATTTTATAATTAATGTTTATTGGTTTGTTTTTGGTTGATTGAATGTGTGTTATGGTTCCGTTCTGATTATTATTGTCTGGTTATTTGAACTCATTGGTTGGGTGTATCTGTTTTGACCAAAGTAGATAGACTCCGATAGGATAATCAACCTACCTTAACCTACCCTTTGACCAAGAGAGTTGTGTTAAGTGGTTACTTGGACCGAGAGTGACCTGGAGGTAGAAAACCATACAATAGAATTAGGATCGGATTTCCGGAATTAGGTTGCCTGACAAACGACCTAAGTATTGGAACTAGGAGGACCAAGACCTAGTTAAAGACCATAATCACTACATGTTAGGGTGTCCTAGACTTAAATTCCTACAATAACCAAAACAACCAAACATTTGGCCTGTTTAGATCATCCACTTGGGGATTCACTATACCATGATAAGTGCTACTGTTTTCCTTCATATAGTTCTTAATTAATCTTTTTAATCGCTTTCTTAATTCATAGTTAATTTAGTTGTCTTTTTAGTATTAAAAACTTTTTTTCATAAAAACCCCCCAAAAGCTCTAGGTTAATTAAACTGATTTAGATTAATAATCTACGATAACTTGACCGTTCCCAGTGGTAGATACGATACCTGGACTTTCCTACACTATATTACTCACGATCAGGTACGCTTGCCTGTGTATGTGGTAAGACAGTGGCTAGGCATTAGAGGTTAAAACTTGTTACGCTTTTTATGTATGTTAATTACCGCATCACTAAACAATGCCTAAGGTGCTGATTAATTTCAAATGATATAAGTCTATTGCATATATGATTTTGGACCACACTCTTCTGGGAATGTTTAATTGAAATTACTATTAAAACTTGTATTTAATAAATTAATATTTGAGATGTTCTTTAAACAGTTTTATCATAGTGATTGAGATATATCTACAATGAAGGTTCTTCTTGAAGTTTTTCTTGTGGTTTTTACAAAAACCTTCATTGTGGGGTAGAGGTTCTTGCCTAGTCACAGGTTCTTATAAGAACCTAGGTGCTTGAACTGGGTTCTTGTAATACTTTCCTTTTCTGTTATATACTAATTTACATAAAATAAAAATAATATTATAAATAAGAAAATGGAGGTGAAGTTTTTGTAACAACCTCTATTGTAGAGTTTTATGAATGTTCTTTCTTTATTGAGATGGCAATGATGTGACAGGAAAAAATATGGCAAGTGAGGTTTTTAGAGGTTTCACCACTGTGAATGCTCTAGCCTCTAAATAGCTAGTCGGTTTAATTTATTGAGATGATTGAGCTATGTACGAGTTGATAATAGACTTCAAGCACTATGAGCTTTGCTCGCATGGGTCTATTCAATATTCTTTAATGTTTAGTTAAATCCGAAGTGGGAGTAAGCAAACTTAACCAATCGACTCTAATTGGAATATTAGAACTCATGTTTTATAATAATTGGTTGGTTATTTTGGTTATAAATAAGTCGTTTACAAGAAACAAAACAAGACATTTGAGAATCTTAGATCGCATGCTATGAATTATTCTATTTGACAATACAATAAATAAGATCTTGTAATGTTAACTGATGTATAAGAATTGGTTATTTATATATACGTGGATAAATATGATGATATATGTCAACTGTTTTGACTCATTCATGTGGGAGTTGGGTTTTGTCGGCTCATAAATTTTAAACGAGAATGAAGAGATATCGTGAATTAAGAGTGCGTTTGGTAGAGGGAGGTTCAAACGAGAAACATATCAATTTAAGAGAACGTGAGAAGCAACCTCAGCACTCATCTGGTCAACAAAGACAGCTTTGACCAGTCCCCTCCCCCCCCCCCCCCCCCCCAAAAAAAAATAATTTCTACCCTCCCATGAATCGCGTCAATCCCTCGTGATCACGTCCACCGTAACCGCGAGTTGAGTGGTTGAGATTGCTCCTCACGTTCTCTTAAATTGACATGCTTCTCGTTTGAACCTTCTCGCGTTTGGTATGCAGACTACATGGGAGGGGACGGGATAAAATAAAATTGCTCCATGTTTAGCATGACATAGGACAAGGACAAGTTAGAACAAGGTGAGACTAACACCCATTTTCATGGGACAAAATCTGACATTTTTTTGTTCCACCAAAAATACATGGAACAACCTGTTAGTGATTATGTGCATAAGTTGACAAACCAGTAATTACACATCCAATATTACAAGACACTTGAGGGTCACACCTGTGAGGACCTATAAGACGAACAAGTTAAATAAAACCCAGAAATGAAGAGATTGGATTTGTAATAGTTAATTATAATTCAGGTGGGTAATTTCAGTCAGAAATCCCAAAGATTGAGGGTTATTAATTAATTAGATAAATTATATATTTATTAGTTAAATAAATATATAATAAGAATAACTAGTTGATTAAAGATAATTATCTAGAATATTCTTTCTTTAAGAAAAAGAAAGAAATCAGATAATTAAGGAAACTGAGTTGGATACAAACACTGCTTTTAAAGGTTTATAAATACAAGCCTTATAGGCTTTAGGGATAATTAAGAATTCGATATTCAATTTCCAGAAAAAAAAACCTCAATTCTCTCTCTCTCTCTAAATCGGCGCCGCCCCCACTCACAAACCAGTTCGGTTTTCGGTCAGCTCGGGTTTTTCGTGTTCTGCTAGAGGAACGTTCGCGTGGTTGATCACCGGTGGATTATAACTCAAGCTTTCCAGGTAAAATTCCTCTCAGTTTAATGTTCGAATAAAATAGAATGAACGATCGTGGTTTTCGGGTTTTTATCCAAAATCGCTTCCGCATGTTTAGTGTTCTTCGTATCAGTTTGATTCGGAGATCACAGAAAAAACCCAACACAACCTTGGTTAGTAATTAAACTTAAATCTTTATATTTAGACAAGTTTCATGGATTTAATCCTGAATCCTGAAACAAGCTTGAACTAAACTTAAATCTTTCAGGAAAGTCAAAAATGGTTCCTCAATAAAATAAACAAATCTCGTAATTATTAAAAGTAATTAAAGGCATTATCAATTTAATTAAAAGTAGCTTATTAATAAACAACTAGCTTATCAGCTAGTTTGTTAACAAAGCCTAACCCTTTTTATAATTTAAAACTGGAAAAGAATAAGATGCCTTGGATTTTAAAGCATAATTCATGAGAAGACATAGGATTAAAAATGATCGAACAGTTCATATTCACTTCTCACAGTTCTCACGTTAAACTAAACCTCTTATAGAGTCTTATGTCGTAATGCTTTTATTTTATGTATCATCTTTGTAATGGAATTTTTATTTTTCAGACATTTTTATCATGTTTCCTACTTTTTATCCATTTAGTCATCATGACCCCCAAAACAGTCGCAACTAACAAGCTCTTGTTTTTGCTTGAATAATGATCCTTATTTTCTGAGGTTTGACCTTTGAATCCTTAAGTTTCAAATCTATCATGATACATATACAAACTTTGATTTCATTATTTAAATTAATTTGAACATTTGAAAGAAAAATAACATAGATATTGATGTTTCTTTCCTGAATAAATTTGATTTTCAGTACAAAATTAGTTTATTTTAGTATTATATGAACATTATATAAAGTTTAATTTCATTTAAATACGAATTGTGTTGTTCGATGCACACAAGCAAACACAAAATATTAACTAAACCAATTATCTTGCAAGTTTGCATAATAAAAAAATTACAAATCAAACCTAATTAATTTGATGGGAAGAACTAATAGGTTTGATGTATTTTTATTTTAGTAGAGATCTAAATGACCATGTATGTAACGATTTCATATATATTTTCCTCGTGAAACTTGTGTTTTTTATTAGCTTACAAGCCACTTTTGCTTTCAACCCTTGCAATTGCTTTCTCGTCGAACTAATTCATGAGTTCGGCCAATCTTGATGCCAAACTTTGTTTCGCTTCAGGAGAAACACCATTCTTCCCAATCACGGACTCGAATAATGCTTGTCCCAGTTTTTTGTTCTCTAACACAACAACCGGAGTTTCAGGTATGATACCATCTTTCACAAAGCTAACCTGTATTTATAGAAACATAAAGAAAATAAATATTAATTTTTATTTAGTAGATAACATTAATTCAACCTCATAACCATCAAGTTGTGTAAGCATCTAGTCGAGAAATTGGCTATGTGTGTGTGTTATATTGTTAACAGCAACCATGTTTGTAACAACTTGTCTCATATTGATATAAAAGTAGAACGTTAGAAATTTAAGATAATTCAAGAAATAAAAACTAACCATTACTAATCCATCAGGCGTTGTTGTGTAGAGAATAGAGGAGCCCGGTGAAAACTTTCCTTGGTCCTTAAAAGCCTCAAGATACTTGGCAATGGTTGTGGAATCTGCATCGGTATAGGTCCCCTCTGCTTTCCAAATCGCAACGCACATTTTAGACAACGTTTCTGCATGTTGCATAACGACTAATGGTACTATCATTGCCACCTCAGCAAGTTTTTCAAACGGGCCTGGAAAGAGAATGTAGACATAAGTCATGGTTTGTGTTTTAAGAAGAATATATAAATAAGTTTAGATGGTATACTTCAAAAGAATATGTACGTTTGTATAGCTGAAGGATTGTATGAGAAGTTAAGTCAACATAAAAACTGTGAGAAGTAGATGTGAAATCTCGATCACAACCCATTAGCGGATATTAGTTCAATATAGTTGAATTACATATCAAGGGTGTTCATTCTATTGTATAAAGCGCATAGCCCGCTTGCACCCTGCTAGATCATCCGGTTTAGAACTTTTGTAGTACGGTTTGTTATTCGTGTTTAATTTTCAAACAACATTATGCATCTTGAATAGATAGATAAATGAGAATTAATATATTCTCCTGGAGTTTTTACTAAAATTAAAATAAAAGATGGACTTGATGAGAATTTTGTGTTTTTATTTGTGTATATTTATTGTTCATTGCTATTTGTATTAAAGGGGGAGTTTGGTTGGGGTTATTGAGGGGTCAGAAAATGATAATGAAAACTGTTGTTTGATTTGATATTATATAATTGAATCATTCCTACAGATTAATTAATTTTCATTTTTGACCAAATAGGATGGAATGAAATTTTTATTTCTACTTGGTTCTTTTTCCATGCATTGTTCCGTCTATTGATGTTAAATGAAGTATCTAACATGAAGCAATTTTTCATTAATAATATTGGGTTATCCAAACAGCATCAATGCAATGCTCATTCTTATTCTCATTCCTCTACATTCCCATTTTCATTTTTATTCCAATTTCATGAAAATAACCAAACGCACCTAAGTTATTTTTTATTTCTTTTAAAATTGAAAACAAAGAATTACTAGAATTCAAAAATACAATAACTTCTTATTTAGTATTTTTTTTTTCTTCTCAATCAATATAACTAATTTTCAAAAAATAAATGATGGGTCTATTTTGGACAAAAGGTTGATACCTGCAACCCAAGTCCTCAATCGGTTGCCAATTCTATAATGTGGTGGCATACCTCACACGCTTAGCGGTTGTGGCTACGGGGGTGCCTCTGGCTCGAACCCGAAATCAATTCGATTTTGAATAAACGATGCCCTTACCCATTACCAACTGAACTACGCACCATTGGCAAATGATGTGTCTATTTAGTGTGGTAAAGTGTTAAAACACATGTTTTTACCCTTTTTGATTAATGGAAAACTGATGTGGTACTGATGTATCGATTGGCAAAGGAATCTACAGATGTGCATGGTCTTAAAGTTTAGCATTTTTATACCTTAATTAAAATTCTACTAGTGAAAATATTATCAACCCAATCAAATCAAAAGCACCTAAATTTCGATCTGTATATGTTTAGTTGAAACTTACCATTAATGATGTCGCTGTAGAAGTGGACGGAATCCGTCAACTCAGCAGCGGTTTTGCCCTTCCACTTAACGGCAAGTGACGGAATGGCTTTATCCTCTAAATACAACCCAATCCCCGTTAACTTGACGAACTTGCCTTGGATCTCCATACCTCTCACACCTATACAAACATGATTCAAATTCCATTTCCAATTCCAATATCGATTCATAATCTAACAATTAATAAAATGGTAACGGTCGGTAGCATCAGACAGTGAATGGTATCCCTGTCTAATTGGGTTCAGTTAGGAGGGGAACAGGAGACAACACCCCAGTTCATGGGTCGAAAACGGTTTCCATGGTCTAGAGGATTGGTCGGGTGCCTGAATGGATCCCAGGTACCTCTTTCACTTCCGTGTGTGTGTTTAACTGCCGTCCAAAAAGAATAAAACGGTACACCTATCGGATTTAGAGATTTGATATACGAAAAATACCTGCGCCTGCAAGGAACAAAGTGGTGGCGGTGCCGGGGGCCTTGACGGATGGTGGAAACACGATGGATTCCACCTGGAGACTGGTGGTGGACGGCGGAGAAGCCATTTTAATTGTATGTACTTCCGGTGAGTAAACAGGGGTGTTGACTAATAGTTGGCAATTACCAGAAGGCTGGCTGCTATTTTTATATTTATTGGGGAAATGGAAGTGATGCATATATAGTGTGGAAAGGTCATACCAAGTGGGCGCTCCAAATAACAAAGCTTCAAATACTCCATTACTAGTTAATGGCCCGTGTAATACACGGACGATTTAAACATATTGTTTTAGTTTCTAATTAGAATTAACATTTGCATTATAAAGTTGACAAATAATTCACCACAAATCAAACGTAATATCCAATTAATAATATAAATATGACTTAGTTGATAAAAGAAACATTAATGATTTAGTTTAATCATAACCATTTAGGAAATTATATATATAAAATTTAAATTTAACTTTTTTCAGTCGTTTATTTAAAGTTTTTTTTGAAATTGAGTAAGTAGAAAATAATTATTTAGTAAAAATAATTCTAATTAATCAACGATTTAAATGGAAAAAAAAGAAATTACCCTTACTTTATTATTAAGTATGTTAGTTATCTAATAGTTGTTAAAATATCTAAAATTTATAATTTATAATCTTTTGTCGAAAGATTCGGATTTCGTGAATGATTTTAAAACGGGAGGGATTCAGAAATATATTATGTAGTGTTTTTGATTTGTAGAGATTTAAAAAAATCAATATTTATAAATGATCTATAAAATTAGTAAGACTAAGGGGTGTTTGGTTCATTTTAGGAATGAGAATGAGAATGAAAATGGGAATGCAGGAGAATAAGAATGAAAATAAGCATTGTATTGAAGCTGCTTAGTTAACCCATTATAATCAATGAAAAATTGTTTCGTATTTAAAAAATAGTTTCTTTCACTTTGAAAATACAATAGATGTTCCATTTAACATTAAAAGATGGAATGATATATGAAAAAAAGAACTGAGTAGAAAGAAAATTTTTATTCCCCCCAATTTGGTCACGAATGGAAATTAATGGATCTGCAGAAATGATTCCATTATATAATATCATACCCAATCAACAGTTATAATTATCATTCCCATTCCTGACCCTGCAATACCCCAAACCAAGCAACCCCTAAAAGATTGAAATATTTGAATTTCAAGAATGTCAACAGTAGAATTTTAAATAAAAATAAATTTTTATTATTTATAAATAATCTATAAAAATTATTAGATTAAAAATAGGAATCTTTAAGTTTCTATCAAAAATAGAATTCTAATAAAATGTAAACAAGTTAATTTATATCTATTTTTAATATGTAATAATATAAAAAAATTAAAAAAATATTCAATATTATACTCATTTTAAAGATATCGTCGAGACGATTATAATGGTGTAATTTATAGAAAGGAGAAACAAAAAACTTAAATGGTTTTAATTCATATATATTATTTACGTTAATATGATAAGGATGTAAGGTGAAAATTGAAAAACTAAGTGGTAAAAAATAATTTAATCAAATAATTCTAATGATACAAAATATAAATTATAAAAAGAAAATTAATAAATTAATGAGAAATTTTAGGTAAGTGAATTTTGGAAAATAATTTTTCCATATTTGTAGTTACAAAAAAAATGAATTTATAGCTATTAATATGGTATTAAAAAAATACATATACATGATGACATCATCAATTGTTGTATTTTAATTAATTGGCCACTGAAATGGCTCAATTTCGTATTGATGATGTCAGCCAAAACCTTCTTTTAATATATATATAGATTTTACAAGAACATCCAACGGGGTCACCAAATTTCCAAATTTTACATTAAACACTAAACTGGGTGTAAATGTTACTATTCACATCTTCAATGGGGTCACTGTTTTTCACACTAAATTTAGTGTGATGAATAATATCACACCATATTTGGTGTAACACTATTTTTTATACTACTTTTCAATGTAAAAAAGATTTGGTGTAAAAAATAGTGTTACCTATTAGAGAAGATTTACTAGTAACACTAAATCTTACACTACTTTTGACATTTAGTGTATAAAATAGTGTTACCCATTGGAGATGCTCTAACATTATGAAACTATTAACTTATATAAGAGACTGGTTCCTAAACACTTATCCTGATAAGACTACCCACAATGTCGATCTCATGCGATCCCATATTCATATAAGGACAAAAAAAGAAATTAAAAGAAAAGCTAAAAGAAATTATGGCGAACGATCTGCAACAATCTGGATCACCAAGCAATCTCAAACAATATGAGATTGTCCCATTAATTTATTCAAAAATATGACATGTGTTAATATATTATTGGTTAAGTTAGAATTTTTAAGATAAAATCTTATTTAATTAAAAATCAGACTTTTATAAATAAATTAAAATATAAAAAGTATACCAAAATTCATGGTTTTCAATTCCTTACAAATAGAGACCGATATTGACATATTTTCGTCACACCAATTTTTCTCTTCATTTCAATCCTCTTGTTATTTTACGACTTTTTTTCAATTATCGGCTATGGATCCAAACAATCCGATTTTTTTTTGAATTCTCAACATCCAGATAGCTCCGAGTATTATTTAATTTAAGTTGTATGGTAACTTTTTTACAATTATAATTATGTTTCAAAATAAATAATTGTTCATTTTATCTATTTTTGTATATTTATAATTAAAAAATAATAATTATAAGTCACTAAAAATAAAAAATATAATATTTAAAAAATAATATAATGGATGAGATTGGATTGTAGAAGATTGTGGTTGGAGTGTAAAAAATTAGAGATTGGATTGGGATTGAATATTATGAGGTGGATGAGAGAGAAAGTAATATTTTAATTTGAGATTGGATTGGATGAGATTGTGAATGTGGATAGTCTAAGCGTTTGTCGGTTTCATTTATTACGGTCTCTTACCTATTGACCATGAAAACTACTAGGCATAACAATGATCAAACGCCTTACCTGTTAAATGAGGAAAAAGACTCTTATCCGTTAAACGTTTATCATGTTGAATACACTTACCAATAATTAGTTTTGATGACCAAAAATGTTATGTCTATAAGATAAATAAAGATAATATTCTTGTTAATAAATACTTACTTGGTAAGAATTTAGTACGGACGTATTTAGGTTTTATATCGATACAAAAAAGAGGTTAATTGATGTTGGCTTTTGTATATTACATGAATAATTAATTAAAGTTAAACAAAAGAGAAAGAGCTATTAAAAAAAGGTTTGTTGGCAATGTCATTGGAATTTAGAGAAACTAATGATACGGAAGTAAAACTTGGCAACTGCCCATGGACCCACAATTTTATGTTCTTTTTTGTCTATATAACATATTTGATCCAATATATTCATATATTTTTGAGAAAAATATAGTTATGATCCTTACGGTTTGTTAAAATTACTATTTTCATTCTTAAAATTACAGTAGTTATTTTTATAGTTTAAACTTTGTTCTTGTTTTTTTCCTTAAGGCTTATAACTTATTTATATTTTTGTCAATGGAGTTTACAATGCTTTGTTGTTTTACTCCCTTATACTTAAAGATAAGTTTTAGGTTTAAAAATATAAAATAATAATGCATTATAAACCATAAAATTGAAATGCAAAATTTTAAACCAGAAGAACAAAAACCGCAATTTAATGTAATATCAAATAAGCAACCATAAAAGTAAACATTTGTACCTACAAGGTGAACTTCTTTGTACCAATCTAAATGGACAACATTTTTAAATTTTAATGATTAGCATAATGTATTGTTAGATATTTTTATTTTTTTGTAAAATGACAATTTTTTATTAGGTAACAAATATTATATCATAAAAGTAAGATTTTTGCACCCAACTTCAATAACTATTCTATTATAGCAAATTCTAACATTGTTCTTATTGATTGGATCATTATAATAAGGGTGCGTTTGATATGAGAACAGAACAGGAGAGTACAGAACAGTTGTTCGGTGTTTGGCAAGAAATAACTAAATTGGACAAGACGGAACAAGACCAATTAAATGACCAATTTACCCTCTGTATTTTTTTTAGTTTTATCAATCTAAGTTAAATTATCAAACCATGGAACCAAAACCACAAACCACAAATTTCGTCCAGTGGGGTTGGCCCTTTTTTGATTTCGTCCAGGGAGCTGATCCGTACACAACAAATTTTCATCATCTACAACAATTTTATACTAATAGACAATTATATTCTTTTCTTTCTTTTAGTAAAATTTTCAGCTCAATTATATCATTTCCTTTTTTTAGTAAAGTTTTAAATTCAATTATATCATTTCATTTTTTTATTAAAATTTTCAATTAACCCCTTTTACTCTTTAATCCTTTTTTTAAAACACCAATCCCCAATTTGCATTGGCCCAAGCCCGTTTAAGATTGATACATTATCCCTAAAATTACAAGATGATATACATAATGAAGGTACCGATAGACTTGATGAGTTACTTAATGAACTGCGCTCCACGTACCAAACGTGGCCATTAACGAAGAAAAAACATGTTTCGGTAATTTTTGAACTCGTGAACGAATCTGATATCCTTTTTGAGCCCTTAATTCAACGATTAAAAGGAAGACTAAAATCAAAAAAGAAAAAAGGAATAACTTCCACGGCACGAGATCCTTCGAGATTTGAGTTGGTGGAGTCATCATCACAAAGGCACAATTCTTCAAGTTCTAATTGTTTGCTCCAAAGAAACAATGAAGGGGATGAAAAAAGCAACTTAATCGATTTAAATTTTTTTCCAGAGACTTTTCAGATGACTACACATCTTTGGAGTTGCATGATTAAGTTCCAATGAACTTTTTAAAATTTTCTGTTAGGCATTGATGATTTATATCGGCAAACATACTTCTGTTTTCCTTTTGGAATCCTATTTGCTTTTTAATTTTCTACATCATACGTAATTGGAGTTGAGTTTGGTTATATCTATGTCATTATAACTTTTTAGCAAGACTAGTTTATTTATGCAACTAATGGTTCATCTTATTTGGTTTTCAATAATGTTTAAGTTGATGTAAATGTGTGAAAAGTAGCTTAAGAAGAAAAAATGGATGATGTACTATTTTAGAATAAAAAATAAAAAAGTCGAAAAAAGCATTGAAGTAGAAGTAAGTGGGACTGGTAAGGATTTAAAATTTTTTGAATTACAAAAAAAAATGAATAAAAAATTAAGAAAATAAACAAAGGTCTACTTGGTGTAAAATGTAAATATTTGAAGGTTAAAAATATAAAAAAGAAAATATGAAATTTGGGGATGATGTAGTGGTTTGAGAAAAAATTAATTAAAAGATAGAATGGGTTAATTGAAAAGTTTACTAAAATTAGGAAATGATATAATTGTCTATTAGTATAAAATTGTTGTGGATGGTAAAAATTTGTTGTGTACAAATCACCTCCCTTATAATAATCATTTCTTTCTCTTACGCATTTATCTTCAATTAATCCTATTGGTTGGAACTTAAAATAATCACTTCTCTCATTATTTAGAGATTTCTCTAAATTTAGAGATTTTGGTAACAAATATATAATAAAATAGAAAAAGATAGATTGTACTTATCATTTTTTCTATTTTAGTATATATTTGACATTCTAAAAAACACTTGTACTTATCATTAATGGATTAAGATGATGGATTGTGTGAAAATATGAGTTAACATGAGAAATGTAAGAACGGATTTGGATCTTTGATCACTTTCTAATTGCAAGTTCATTCTCTGCGCTTTAGAATGGAATTGAACTAGTGTATCTTGTTAGTGTGAATGATCGGTTCGCTTCAAATTAGGATTGACTCAATGATAAAGATCTTCTTTTACCATGATCACCGAAGCCAACCATATGGATTAAATCCTAGATTGGGTTCTAATGAGAAATATAAGAAAAGATCTCTACCTATAAATCAGAAAACCTTGCTAATTAATGAAATTAAAGTAATTAGGGTTTAAATCACTTCTTAGTTCTTACGCTTCTCACTTTAAAGCTTTTTCTCACATGATCTTAGTCTTAGGTCATTATATTAGTTAAATTGAAAATTACAAAACAATAGGAACCAAACTATGTTGGAGTTAACAATCTCAAGTAATTTAGAATCCTTCACTATGATTTCTTTTAACGGCAACAAACACACGCATTGTAAATCAGTATTGTGGTGGAGTGGATAAGGCTTGGGGGTTCATAGTGATAGTAATTATGTGCATAAGTTGACAAACCGTTTGATCGCACATCCAACGTTATAAGTCACTTGAGGGTCACACTTGTGAGTTCCTATAATTCGGATAGTATAATTAACCCAGTTGAGAGAGTTTGGTTTTATAATAGTGAATTATAAAACAGTTGGGTGTTTTCTGTATAAACCCCAAAGTAAAAGGTTTCAGATAATTAATTAAGGTTATATATTTATTAGTTAAATAAATATATAATAAATTAATTGTTTTATAATTATCTAGAAATTATTATATAAAAAATATAATAATAGTAAATATTCTTTCTTAGGGAGAAAGAAAGAATAAGAGATAATTATAGTATATATTCTTTCTTAAGGAGAAAGAAAGAATATATATAATTATGGTAGCTATCTGATATATGGAATTATCCATATAAATAGATATGCTGGGCTATTGGAAAATCACAAGTCATAATTTCCAACTGATAGAAACCTCTTTCTCTCTCTCACTCTTGTCGATTTCACAACACCCAAAACCAGATCCGGTTTCGCGTTTTTGTCTGATCGTGTTCTCCGCGTACAGCTAGTTCGTGAGGCGTTTGGGTTATTATCCAGCTAGAAGGATTTCCGTTGGGCTCATCACACGTGGATCAAGCTCAAGCTTCCGAGGTAACCTCAAAACCCTATAATCATAGTTAGATAAAAATAAGCGATAAAGATCTGTAATAGTTTTTCAGGTTTTATTATTATCGCTTCCGCACAGATCAAACCAGTTAGGTTTGATCAGGATAAACCTTTGGGTCAGTTTGATCTAAAAGTTTTATCGTGTATCTAATCCAGTTAGGATTGAGATTCACAGGATCTCGTGTCAATTTGCTACGAGGATCACACAAAAACCCAACAGTGGTATCAGAGCCACAGGTTTAATCGCTTATTTTATTTATCAGATCCGTTAAAATATTGTTTTGTTGTATAAAGATTTGTTTTGTATAAAATTGAATATTTATCAGTTTGTGTAAAGATTTGATTTTATCAGTTTGTATAATATTGAATCTTTATCAGTTTGTGTAAAGATTTAATTTTATCAGTTTGTATAAAATTAAATCTTTATCAGTTTGTTTAAAGATTTGATATTTATCAGTTTCAAATAAAATCTGTTTAGGTACTTTTTTGATTTTATTAAGTTTCAAATCTTTATCTGTTTGTTTATCTCGCAAAACACGAAAAGCACATACGGTAACCGGATCGGTGGTGGAACGAATGCTACTCGCGACCGAACCAACGCACCGATTGTTAGGAATTATGTGCAGAGTTGACAAACCAAGTGATTACACATCCAATGTTACAAGACACTTGAGGGTCACACCTGTGAGGACCTATAAGTCGAACAAGTTAGATGAAACCCAGAAATGGAGAGTTAGGATTTATAATAGTGTATTATAAATCAATTGGGTAATTACAGTCAAAATTACCAAAGTTGGAGGATTATTAATTAATTAGAAGATTGTATATTTATTTAAATAAATATATAATAATTAATTAATAAAGTGATATATATTAGATAAATATATATAATTATAATTATCGTATGCAAATTCTTTTCCAGTTATTTAAAAAGGAAAGAGGATTAGAGATAATTATAAAAGGAAACTGAATCTCATACAAACTGTATTTTTCCTCCATATAAATAAGGCTTATGGGTTAAAGAAAAAGCTAAGCTTTTCAGCTAAGAAAATCAGTTTCAGTTTCCCTCCTCCTCTCTCTCTCCAAACCGGCGCCGACCCCTTCCCCAGTCGGATTCCAGTTTTTGGTTGTTCGGGTTTTCATTACGGTTCAACTAGAAGAACGTTCGTTGGTCGATCACCGGTGGACTATTCTCGAGCAATCCAGGTAAACTGATCTAATCCAATCTATTAGGATTAAACTAGAACAATTAAAAGATCAATTGGCTTTAAGGGTTTTTAGCTTTTATCGCTTCCGCATGATGATTAGATCGGAAACAGCGTGTTTCTGATCACGTAGGTTTTATCAGTTTGATTAACCTATGAGATTTATCAAACCAGTGAGGTTCGTTAGATCTGAGTTAATCCTCGAGTCAGTTTGACCCGAGGATACCCACAAAAACCCAACAGTGGTATCAGAGCCATTGTTAAAATCGTTTTAGTTTTTTATCAGTTTATCTGTTTATGTGTGATCCGTTAAAAGTATGTTTCTTGCATAAAAGTCTGTTTTTATTGTTTCGCATAAATCTCGATTGTTATTCGTACGAAAAACCCGGAAAAACCATCACCAGATTGGTGATGGCTGCGGTTGTGACACCACCACCGCACCACCAGCGTGGTGGTTGCGGCTGGTTGCCGTGATCGATCGCCGGACCGCACCACAGTATGTGGTAGCGGCCCCCGGCTGCCGTACAAGAGCCCACGCCACCAGATGGGTGACGGTGATCGGCGGTTTCAGGCAAGTACGACGGCGCAGTGGCGCCGTATGATGTGAGCGATGATGACCGGTGTTTTTCAAATCGGTGGCCGAAACCCTCCTCGCAAAGCACAACCGCACCACCAGCACCGGTGGTAACGGTGCCGTGTGTTCACAATCGCCACAACCAAAAACCACCAGACACGATCGCCGGCCAAACCGCATAAGCGGTGGCGGCGGACGCCCAGCCAGACCACCAGGGAAGTGGTGGCGGCGATCTCATGACTACCGAACCGCAACCACCAGAAACCGCCAACGCGGTGGTGGACGGCGGTATTCGGGATGGTGACGGTATTTCGCGAACCGCCGCACCACAGATCGGTGGTAGCGGCAGCGGTAATCGATCGAGGATTGTGATTGTTTCGCCTTAACCACCGATAACGGTGGCTGTTGTTCGATCAATCGCCGGCCGCACCGCGCATAGCGGTGGCGGCGGCTGCTGCTGTTCAATCGAACGCCGGCTGGACCGCGCGTAGCGGTGGCGGCGGCTGCTCTTGTTTCCCGTTTGATCACCGGCCGCACCGCGCATAGCGGTGGCGGCGTCCGGCTGCCGTACCGAGACCAACCACACCACAGATTAGTGGTGGAGGCGTTGTCCGGACGGCGGTGGTGGTGAATTTTGTTCAATCGTTGGCCGAATAAATCGAATCGACACCCGGATATGGTCGGGTTACGGATCATCTACGGATACATCACCAGTGTGGTGGCGATAGTGCCGGCGGCGGAGACATTCTCTTTACCATCGTCACCGGCTGTTGATGGAGGTCGACGCGACTTTTGCAGCGCAAGATGATTTCTGTTGTGACCCTCGCGGCACAAACCGTACGCACTCTTCACGAACCAGACTTCCATCTAGGGTTTTTCGATATTCTGGGCCAAGTTCTGTTATCAGGCCCAAAATCCAGTTCTTTGGACCAAGTTATGGCCCAAAAGAGTTCGTTTGGTTTTAGGCTTTCTTATCCAAAATTTTTTTTTCTGTTTATCCAATAAAATTTATTCAAACCAGTTGAATTTTTCACCGGTTTTTTAAATAGGCCTAATTTTATGTTTTTACTATTTAATTAAACACTAAGGGCCAATATTGTAAAATTGAATCATTAAAACCCGTTTGATATATTTTTTTTTTGGTAAATGGATTGTTTTTGGATAAAATGGTTTTAGCTTTGTAAAATAGAATTTATTGTTTATAAACCTCAGTTTTACGTAAAAACCATTTTTCAGTCTAAAGGTTTCTGATTCATAAGACAGTTTGTTTTTCGAATCAGTTATAAAACCAAGTTTTGCGATAATTAAGACAAGATAAATTTTAACGGATCCAGGTTTATTTATCGTCATTATAATATTGCTTTTGTTATATTGTATATATAATTGCGTGATTGCTTGAGTTCCTTATATACATCTCAGTTTGAGTTTGTATCTATTATAGTATTTGCCAATCTAGACCCTTGACATATTCACGGGGAGGCCTGCGTGCCATTTACAACCCCTTATGTAATAATGACCTTAGGATAGATATTTGTTTTTATTCATTCGGGATGACGAGGCCAGTGGGAGCTACTAAAATTCTTCATCTTACCGGAGTACTAACAAAACATGGCGAGGCCAGTGGGAGCTATGCAGCTTTTAGTGAAATAGGTCATTATTGGTCCTTAGGAAACGTTGGCAAAAACTATAATTAGCTACTATGTGATTAATTATTGTTTAATTGCATGGTTGATTAATTATTTGTGATATCTTGCATGTTAATAGTTTTAAATTAAGTTGTTGTTTTAAAACTAGGTTGTATCACAAAAGGTATATAGGTTTTATTATTATTAGTTTTTCCAAACTTTTCAAAACAATAGTTTTTGTTTTAAAACCTATAGATGATTGTTTTATATAAAAGGCAAAGTTGACAAAAACAGTTAGTTTTAATCAACTAGGTGTGCTATTAAAACAGTTAGTTTTAATTAGCAAGAGATTTTAGAACAGTTGGTTTTAAAATTACATGTATGTTTGAAACAGTTAGTTTAAAACGTAAGTAGCCTTTATAACAATCAGTTTTTCAAAAGCCTGGAAGTAAAGTTTTTCAAAACCCCGAAAATCATAGATCAGTAGTTCAACCCATCTAGGGGCACCTTCGGCGTAAAGTACATAGACGTTGTAAGTGATCACACATTCAACGTCCGTGTTCAAACTGAAGCTGGAGGGGTTACATAACTCTGCGAATTATCTCCGGGTGGTACCGGCCAGAGTATAGTGATCAGGTCCCAAAATGGTGAGATCTGTTTTGGTACTATAATGTTCACCGGGTGGTACCGGGCCAAAAAGCACTTAGAGTGACTAAAACATGCACAGGTAGTTGCCATGGTCCCGAAAAGATCTAGGAGTCATGTCAGCTGGACATGATTGGTAAAAGTCCTTACCTACCGAAATAAATACGGATCTGGTGGAGCAAGAACATTACGCACATCAGGACGTATGAAATAAGGATCCTAGTCCAATAAATTGATCATTTAAGGGTTTATTGATATTTTATTGGAAATTAATCTATTTACAGTTGCTAAGACCAAAAGTTTTATTTTGTGTAGATGGCAAGCACTGTTACCAGCACTAATAATCTTTCCCTCCGATCTATCCTAGAAAAGGATAAACTGACCGGCTCTAATTTTCTCGACTGGGAGCACAATTTGATGATTGTGCTCAGACATGAGAGAAAATGGTATGTGCTTGAAGAGCCACTTGGGGAGGCACCTCTGGCAAACGCTCCGGCTGCTGCCAGAAATGCCCACAAGAAGTACTCGGATGATCTTCTTGATGTCGCCTGTTTGATGCTTGCAACTATGAGCCCAGATCTGCAAGCAGGGCTCATAAATACAAATGCTTATGACATGATCCGCCAGCTGAGGGACATGTTCCAGACCCAGGCTCGTACAGAACGCTACGATGCCACCAAAGCATTTAATGAGTGCAAGATGGTAAAAGGGACATCAGTAAGTGACCATGTCATGAAAATGAAACGGCACTTAGATCATCTGGAGAGGCTTGGTCATCCTGTTCCGTTGCAGCTAGCAACAGACACCATACTCAACTCACTGTCAAAAGACTACAGGCCCTTTGTAGTCAACTACAATATGAATAACATGGAGAAAACAATAGCAGAATTGCACTCCATGCTTAAGACAACTGAACTGAATATGGGGAACAAGAACAAGACCAAGGACGTCTTGATGGTGAAAGACGGAGGGGTGAAAAAGAAGAATGGGCAAGCTAGCACCAGTAAAGGAAAAGGACCAGTCCAGGCCATCCAGAGTGCACCCAAGAAAGGCAAAAGCAAGGGCAAGGGCAAGAAAGTTAAGCCAAATAAAGCTAGGACCGAGAACCGCTGCTTCATATGCAATGAGATCGGTCACTGGAGGCAAAACTGCCCTAAGCGTCATGAAGCAGGTATATAAACCTCAGAAATTTATGATTGCTTTATTTTGTCACTTCTTACTTGTTAGTTTACAAGTATACTGATACCTAGAGCAATTATTGCAGGAGGTCAGAAGTGAAATGCCCAGAGGTTGCTGAGGATCTGAAGTACAAGTTTATTTCAATTAAAGTCAAGATATTTTTGGATTTAAGTTTTAAAACAGCTATTTTTAGTTTTATGTTTTAAACAGTTTTTGGATGATTGTAATTTTTTGAATTTATAATTCTATGGTTTTATTTTTCAAAAATTATTATCTTGACATTGAAATATCTGATTGTGCTTAGTGTTCTTGAATTTGTATGATCCTAGATGTTGCCTGTTATAGTTACTTCAATTAAATTGAAGTAATTTGTATAAAAACTATCAAAACACACGAGATTCTATAGGAATGTGTTTTGAGAATAAAACATTTATGAATAATAGTTTAGTGATCAAAAGAGAGAATTTAGAATATTAACTCAGATAGCGTTAATAACAGCATTTGTAAAACTAGAAAGATTCCAAGTTCTGGAATCAGGATTTAATCAAATCCAGTTAAGTTTTATAAAAGAAATTCTCAGAATTAACTAATCTAGTTTGATCAAGTTTTATTATTCAAATGTTTTAAAGAGAGAATTTAGAATATTAACTCAGATAGCGTTAATAACAGTATTTATGAAACTAGAAAGATTCCAAGTTCTGGAATCAGGATTTAACCAAATCCAGTTAAGTTTCATAAAAGGAAATTCTCAAAGTTCATTACTTAAAATTAGAATTGACTAATCAAAGTTTTGACTAAGTCAATAGTAAAATTTTGAGTAATAGTTAGTTTTTATATAAGCAAGTGGGAGCCCAATTTATTCTCTATCTAGTCTGAGATAAAGAATAAAAGATGCAATTATTGATGTATCTCGGAATTCATAATCCAGGTAGGATAAGAATTCATAAGATATAATTTACCCTTTTAGTCAAAAGAATAAAAGTTTCAAGATCCTTGAAACAAAGGTCGTGACTGACTTTAGAAATCAATAATTAAAGTGTTGGATTAAAATATAGGATTCCAGTAGATTTGCCAGTATTGCAAATAGAATCTGATTTCAGGTAGAAATCATTCATCTACACAACAACTAAGGAAAGTTGTAGTTTTACATATTCAGGAACTGGAAGTTAGTCCAGGTCTCCGAGTTCATGGAATATGATAAGAAGTCTAGTTATTGTTTTAAAAGGTGTTTGCAAAACAATAAGTAGCAAATACAAGTAGATTGTATAAACAGACTTGTATTATTTGGTTATCACTTTGATTAAAATGGTAAACTTTAATCAAAGGGTTTAAACTGAAGATAGGTGATACTTCATTTTAGACCAATTTTTAACAAACATTAAATAGATATTATGAAAGTTATTAAAGAAAAGACATTCAATCTTGTTATTGTTACAGCGTGTAATATGGACTATACAAGATTGATTTCTTTATCACTTTCACATTTTGCATGTTTTAATATATCCAGGAATGAAATCAGTCTCCGATTTTTCATTCAAAATCTGTCCGTGACAAACTTATCATTGTGGGAGCATGATAAGGTGCTAAAGTCATTGTGAACTTTTAGGTAGTTATGATCGGTTGCTGAATAACAGCTACAAGTGTTGTAGACTAAAAGTTGCACATATATTTGATAGAGTAGCAAATATCGGACGTGATCCGTGGTTGAGATTACTTCATGGAGTAAAGTCATAAGTGAATCTCACAGTGGTTGTCCCTATCACCTGAGGTATCTGATTTGATATCATGAGGACTACTGAATTCTTAGTGCACTCAACCGCTACGCCGTAACAGGGTGGCCATAAAGGGTGTAACTAGATTCAGCGGAAGCCGTGGTGTTAAAGGCAGATATGCAAGATGGGATTTGCACCTCTTCTCAGAAGAGAGATATTTCTGGGCCCATCTTGACTGACTAAGTATACTGATGAAGTGCATGGCCATGCCCAAACGAACTGATTAGTTCTTTGTCGTTTACCTATCAGTAAGAGTCAGATAATCAAGAAAACAGAATCTTGAGTATTTAGAGTTGACACTTTCCAAGCTCATACTCACAGATGAAATATCGCGATGCAAAGGGAAAAGCCAAGATATACCCAATCAATGAACAGTAGTTTCATAGATACCAAGTTCCTTACGGAATGTTTATATCACCAGTCTGGGTATAAGAGTTCTTGTAACCTGGTCAGCCTAAGTGCCTGTCTAGGGGCCTCCTTAGGTCCGTATAATCAAAGGTGGTATTGCCAACTTGCACAAGCGGGAGTCTGTTAGGAATTATGTGCAGAGTTGACAAACCAAGTGATTACACATCCAATGTTACAAGACACTTGAGGGTCACACCTGTGAGGACCTATAAGTCGAACAAGTTAGATGAAACCCAGAAATGGAGAGTTAGGATTTATAATAGTGTATTATAAATCAATTGGGTAATTACAGTCAAAATTACCAAAGTTGGAGGATTATTAATTAATTAGAAGATTGTATATTTATTTAAATAAATATATAATAATTAATTAATAAAGTGATATATATTAGATAAATATATATAATTATAATTATCGTATGCAAATTCTTTTCCAGTTATTTAAAAAGGAAAGAGGATTAGAGATAATTATAAAAGGAAACTGAATCTCATACAAACTGTATTTTTCCTCCATATAAATAAGGCTTATGGGTTAAAGAAAAAGCTAAGCTTTTCAGCTAAGAAAATCAGTTTCAGTTTCCCTCCTCCTCTCTCTCTCCAAACCGGCGCCGACCCCTTCCTCAGTCGGATTCCAGTTTTTGGTTGTTCGGGTTTTCATTACGGTTCAACTAGAAGAACGTTCGTTGGTCGATCACCGGTGGACTATTCTCGAGCAATCCAGGTAAACTGATCTAATCCAATCTATTAGGATTAAACTAGAACAATTAAAAGATCAATTGGCTTTAAGGGTTTTTAGCTTTTATCGCTTCCGCATGATGTTTAGATCGGAAACAGCGTGTTTCTGATCACGTAGGTTTTATCAGTTTGATTAACCTATGAGATTTATCAAACCAGTGAGGTTCGTTAGATCTGAGTTAATCCTCGAGTCAGTTTGACCCAAGGATACCCACAAAAACCCAACACCGATCACCGGGCGAATCAACCATCACGGTGGTGGAATGACGGCAGTGGCCGACCGAACCACCAGGCGGTGGCCGATTGCCACCAAGCCGAAACCGCCGAGGCCTTACCACCGGCTCGGTGGTGGCCGCATTCAACGGCGACCTAAGCCACACCACCAGATCGGTGGTGGCGATGGTCGATGGTGGTTGAGCGGTGGCCAGGCCACATCAACACCAGGGCCGAACCACCAAATCGGTGGTGGCCGGCGTTTCTCAACCGCCAATCTCGACAGTAGCGTGCGATGGTTGTTCGTCGTGATAGCCGTGGCCGGATCGCGGTAGGGATCGATCGCCACCAGTCCGGTGGTGGTCGATGACGGTGTTGATCTAGACGGTGGCAGTGGCGGTAATCGATCCCCACCAGAATGGTGGAGGTCGATGGTGATGATCGGCGGCGACGGTGGCGGTTTCCTTGCTGTTGTCGTCGCCGGTGGCGATGGCCGTTAGCTGTCGCTACCGCCGGCCACATGGCGGCAGCAGCGGTGGTGGTTGTTTGCGAAAGCTGACGAGCGGCGACGGTGGTGGCGTATTTGCCGCTGCTGTCGTTGCCGGTACCGTACGGCCGCGGCGATGATGGCGGCCGATTGTTGTTGTTGTCGCTGGTGGTGACGGTATATCATTGGTGGCGACTGAGTGATCGGCGACGAGTTTTCGATAGATCACGGGTCGCATTTTGGGTTTTTTCGTTTTATTAGGCCTAAGTGATAACGGGCCCAAAGCCCAGAATTTTGGACCCAGTTTGAGGCCCAAAAGGGTTTTAATGGTTTTTTATTTTATCCAAATTAAATTTATTATAGGATATTTTTAATAATTAGAATATCTTATAAAATCAATTTTAATGGGATTTTTTGACTATCCCTAAATAAAATCCAGTTATCTGATCCGGTTGATCAGATAGGTCCGGTGTCATGTTTGACTAGTCTGTTGAACCACGACACAGTTTATGGGCCAGTAATTGATGTTTCGACTAGTTAGTCCGAAATATCAGGTTCGATATGTTTTTGGATAGATTGTAAATATTTTTGAAAATTGGTTTTTGAATTATAAAATAAAATTTATAATTTAGAGTGAATTGCGGATTTGGTCCCTGTGGTTTGGTGGGTTTTACGGATTTGGTCCCTAAACTTCATTTATTACAGATATGGACTCGAGGTATGTCATTTTATAACGAATTGGTCCCTCCTTCTAACTGCCATCCATTCCCTCCGTTAGGCTTGAGGGCATTCTCGTCCTTTTCCATTTTTTGTCTTTATGTGAGGGACCAAAACCATAAAAACCACACAAACCACAGGGACCAAATCCGTAATAATTCCTGGAAAAATAAAAAATCTTATTTTTCATACTTAAATTAATTAACTATTATATTTTAGCATGCATTAATTATTATACTTTATGCTTAATATTATATTTAAACATCTTTTCTTTCAAATAAAAATACTACTACAAATATTTATTTATTTTACTTCGAATTTATTAAAGTACTTAATTATTATATTTTGATATACATTATATATATATATATATTGCTATACTTTAAGTTGAGTTTAATATATAATATATTTTATTTCTAAAAAAAGTATGTATTACGTATATACACACATGTTTTTTTTTCATGTATTGACATTAATTTTGGTATATTTTTCTCATATTGTCTTTTTGGTATAATTTATTTCAGTTGATTTTTGTATACATTATAGTAAACAATATTAGCTTACATATTTTAGGTGCATTTTTTTTCTCACAAATTTAAGATAACTTATATTTTTCGGGTGAAATAAATTACAAAAGAAGCACAATTTGTGAGAAAAATATAAGTTATCTTAAACTTGTGCTTTTTGAGAAAAATATAATTGTGTTTTTTGTGCAATTTATTTCACCCGAAAAATATAAGTTATCTTAAATTTGTGAGAAAGAATGCACTTAAAATCTGTAAGTTAATATTGTGCTTTTTGTGTAATTTATTTGAGAAAAATATAATTGTGTTTTTTGTGTAATTTATTTGAGAAAAATATAATTGTGCTTTTTGTGTAATTTATTTGAGAAAAATATAACTATGCTTTTTGTGTAATTTATTTCACCAAAAAAATATAAGTTATCTTAAATTTGTGAGAAAAAAATGCACCTAAAATCTGTAAGCTAATATTGTTTACTAATGTATACAAAAATCAACTAAAATAAATTATACCAAAAAGACAATATGAGAAAAATATACCAAAATTGATGTCAATACATGAAAAAATATGTGTATATGTACGTAATACATACTTTTGTTAGAAATAAAGTATATTATATATTAAACTCAACTCAAAGTATAGTAATTAATATATATATATATATATATGCGTGTGTGTGTGTGTGTGTGTGTGTATTATGTATATCAAAATATAATAATTAAGTACTTTAAAACATTCGAAGTAAAATAAATAAATATTTGTAGTATTATTTTTATTTGAAAGAAAAGATGTTTAAATATAATATTAAGCATAAAGTATAATAATTTATGCATGCTAAAATATAATAGTTAATTAATTTAAGTATGAAAAATAAGTTTTTTTTATTTTTTCAGGAATAATTACGGATTTGGTCCCTGTGGTTTGTGTGGTTTTTATGGTTTTGGTCCCTCGCATAAAGACAAAAAATGGAAAAGGACGAGAATGCCCTCAAGCCTAACGGAGGGAATGGATGGCAGTTAGAAGGAAGGACCAATTTGTTATAAAATGACATACTTCGAGTCCATATCTGTAATAAATGAAGTTTAGGGACCAAATCCGTAAAACCCACCAAACCACAGGGACCAAATCGGTAATTCACTCTATAATTTATAAGTCTAGATGATTTTATAAATCAGGTAAAAACTAATTTCAGATTAAAATATTGTTTAGGTTTATAAAACAGTTTGTTTTTATAAATCAGTTAAAACCAAGCGTTGTGATAAACAGAACGAGATAATATTTAACGGATCTAGGATTATTTTTTTACGCTTTCTATATTTATTGCTATTGCTTTATATATGAATTGCGTAGATAGTTTTATTTATATACCTGTGTACGTATATATAATGTTTATTATAGAATTTGCCAACTTAGACCCTTGATTTAATTTTTGGGAGGCCTGCGTGCCATTTACAACCCCTTGTAATGTATAATGACAATAGGATAGTTTTTTATTTTGGAGATCCATCAAAGATGCCGAGGCCAGTGGGAGCTACGCGAGAAAACTGAAGAACTATAGATGTTAGGTCATTATTGGTCTCTTAGGAACTAGTTGGCAAATCTATAACTAGTTTTATTTTAACTGCGTGGTTATAGATATATAAACTGCGTGGTTGTGATTTTTAGCTTGTGATAATTATTGTGTGATTGTTTTAAAATAGAGATAGTTTTAAAACTAGATAAAATCACGAGTGAATGTAGGTTTTACAATTAAAATTACCAGTTTTTATAAACCTTTTAAAACGGTAGATTTTATTTAAAACCTCGGTAATAAGATTGTTTTTCATATGAAAAAGGCAGGTTGACAAAAACAGTTAGTTTTGGTCACAGATATGCTATCGAGACAGTTAGTCTTAATTAGCAAGTATGCTTATTAAAACAGTTAGTTTTAATTGCAAGTACTATAAAACAGTTAGTTTTAATAGTAGGCATGTTTAAACAGTTGGTTTAAAAACATCAGTTGCCTTTTGAACAATCAGTCAGTTTTTCAAGATACTGGAACTAAAAGGTTTTTCAAAATCAATTAAAAACCCCGAAAATCATAGATCAGTAGTGCAACCCATCTAGGGGCACCTCCGGCGTAAGGTACGCGGCCGTTGTAAGTGAACACACCTTGAACGACCGCGTTCAAACCGAAGCTGGAGGGGATTAACAAGACTCTGTGAATTATCTCCGGGTGGTACCGGCCAGAGTAAAGTGTCCAAGTCCCAAAAATGGTGAGATCTGTTTTGGTTCTGTTAAGTTTACCGGGTGGTACCGGGCCAAAAAGCACTTAGATGGACTAAAACATGTACGAATAATTACCGTTGTCCCGAAAAGATCTAGGAGTCGTGTAAGTTAGATATGATTGGTAAAAGTCCTTACCTACCTAATTAGTACGTGGGTCTGGTGGGACGTGAACACACCGGTCATCAGGGCGTATGTAATTAGGATCCTAGTCCAATAAATTGATCATTTAAGGGTTTATTGATATTTATTGGAAATAGTCTATTCATAGTTACTAAAACCAAAGTTTTTTGTAGATTGCAAACACAGTAACCAACACTAATCTTTCTCTTCGAAAAGGACAAACTTACTGAGTCTAATTTTTCTCGTCTGGAAGCGCAATCTGATGATTGTACTCAGGCACGAGAGAAAATGGTATGTCCTAGAAAAATCTCTAGGAGAAGGCCCCTCCAGCAAAAGCTACTATCACTGTCAGGAACGCTTATAGAAAGCATTCCGATTATTTGCTGGACGTAGGCTATCTTATGCTTGCAACTATGAGCCCAGATTTTCGTACGAGGCTCTTAAACACAAATGCCTATAACATGATCCGCCAGTTGAGGGACATGTTTCAGATGCAAGCACGCACAGAGCGTTATGATGCCAGTAGAGCACTGAACCCGTGCAAGATGGCAAAGGGGACCTCAGTTAGCGATCATGAAAATAAAGAGGCACATTGATCACCTAGAGAAGCTCGGTCGCCCAGTTTCGTTGCAGTTAGCAACATATACGATACTCAACTCACTGTCTGAAGATTATAAGTAATTGAGTTGAGAATGGGGACCAAGACCAAAGATGTGCTTATGGTCAAGAATGGTGAAGTAAAGAAGAAGCGTGGGCATGGGAACACCAGTAAGGGAAATGACCAAGTTCTGGCTACCCTGAGTGCACCCAGTGTTTATCATATAGGCAAAGGCAAGGGTAAAAAGGGTTAAGCCTAACAGAGTAATAACCGAGAATCAATACTTCAAGTGCCATGAAGTCGGTCATTGAAGGCATAACTGCCCGAAGCGTTACGAAGCAGGTATAAACACCTCAGGTGTTCGTGATTGCTTCAGTTTATCACTTTCGCTTGTTAGTTTACGAGTGTGTTGACACCTAGAAGCAAAAGTTTAATTGCAGGTGGTCATTAAAAGTGAAGTGCCCAGATTGCAAAGATCAGCATGCAAGTAGATATTATCAAAGACAATTTTAAACTTTCATGATTTAAAAGAATCTTGTTTTTCCAAAATTTGGATTTTTGGATATTTGTTCATTGGTTTTAAAATTTAAAATTATGGTCTTGATTTAAATATCTTTATGCATGGTATTTTGAATCTGATTAAGTCAAATTTGTCTTGATTCAAAATTAGATCCTAGATGTTGCCTATTACACTAACAGTATTACTTCAATCAAAATAATTTGAAGTAATATATATGAAAACTGTCAAAAACACACGAAGTACTATAATTATAGGAATGTGTTTTTGAACATTTATGAGTAAAAGATTATGAAAGTATTTTATGATAAAAAATTTATTACTCGTATGTTTTTAAGAAGAATTTAGGATATTATCTCAGATATTGTTGATAATATCAGTATTTATAAAACTAGGAAAAATTCCAAGTTTCGGAATTAGGATTTAATAAAATCCAGTTAAGTTTTATAAATTCTCGTATTCATTACTTGAAATAGAATTGACTAAGTAATCAAGTTTTGACTAAGTCAATAGTTAATTTTAAGTAATAGTTGGTTTTCATATAGGTTAGTGGGAGCCCAGTTTATTCTCTATCTAGTCTATGATAAAGAATAAAAGATAAAGATTATTGATTTAGTATATATCTCGGAATTCATGATCCAGGTAGGACGTAAATTCATAAGATATACGAATCTATCTTTTAGTCAAAAGGGTAGAACGAAAGTTTCAAAGTCTTTGAAACTAAAGTCATAATTGACTTTGAGAGAAATCAATAATTAAATTGTGTTGGAATAATTATTAAAGATATTAATTATCTTTTAAAAGTGTCGTAAACACTAGAATAAATTTCCTGAAATTTGCCAGCTTGGTAAATGGAAATTTTATCTGATCTCAGGTAGAAATCATTCATCTACACAGCAACTAAGGGAGGTTGCAGTTTAAACTTTACATATTCAGGGAAACTAGGAGTTATTCCAGTATCTCCAAGTTCAGGGAATATAGTAAAGAAAAGTCTAATCCTTGTTTGAAAGTGTTTGCAAAACAAAGATTAGCAGAATCAAGAAGATTGTATCAGATGATACAAACTTGTATTGTTTTGGTTGTTACTTTGATTAATACGGTGAACATTAATCAAAGGGTTTAAACTGAAGTTAGGTGATGCTTCGTTTAAATCAGTTTTTAGTAAACGTTGAATAGACACCGTAAAAGTAATTAAGAAATGCCATTAATTTTGTTATTATTACAGAGTGTAATATGGACTATACAAAATTAGTTTCTTTATAGCTTTTATATTTTGCATGTTTTATAATCCATGAATGAGACTAGTTTCCAGTCTTTCATTCGAAATTTGTCCGTGACAACTTATCGTGGTGGGAACCCGTTAGGGCGTTAAAGTCATTGTGAGCCTCTGGGTAGTTATGATCAGTGGTTGAATAACAGCTACAAGCGTTGTAGACCAGGAGTTGCACAGATATTTGATAGAGTAGCAAATATCGGACGTGATCCGTGGTTGAGATTTACTTCTTGGATTCTGTCATAAGTAAATCTCACAGTGGTTGTCCTTATCACCGGAGGTATTTGGTTTGATATCATGAGGACTGCTGGATACTTAGTGCGTTCAACCGCTACGCCGTAACAGGGTGGCTATAAAGGGCGTAACTAGATTCAGCGGAAGCCGTGGTGTTAAATGCAGATATGCAAGATGGGATTTGCGCCTCTTCTCTGAAGAGAGATATTTTTGGGCCCCTTGACTGACCGAAAGTACTGATGAAGTGCACGGCCGTGCCCAAAGGAACTGATTTGTTCTTTGTCGTTTACCAATCAGTAGAAGTCGGATAGTCGAGAAACATAATCTTGAGTATTAAGAGTTGACTTAATCCAGGCTCATACTCAAAGATGGAATATCGTGTCGCAAAAGGAAAAGCCAATATACCCAATTTATGGACAGTTGTTTCATAAATTCGTTATCACCTACCTGGGTATAAGAGTGCCTATAACCTGGTTAGCCTAAGTGTCTGTCTAGGGGCCTCCTTAGGTCCGTGTCATCAAAGCTAGTATTGCCAACTTGCACAAGTGGGAGTCTGATAGTAATTATGTGCATAAGTTGACAAACCGTTTGATCGCACATCCAACGTTATAAGTCACTTGAGGGTCACACTTGTGAGTTCCTATAATTCGGATAGTATAATTAACCCAGTTGAGAGAGTTTGGTTTTATAATAGTGAATTATAAAACAGTTGGGTGTTTTCTGTATAAACCCCAAAGTAAAAGGTTTCAGATAATTAATTAAGGTTATATATTTATTAGTTAAATAAATATATAATAAATTAATTGTTTTATAATTATCTAGAAATTATTATATAAAAAATATAATAATAGTAAATATTCTTTCTTAGGGAGAAAGAAAGAATAAGAGATAATTATAGTATATATTCTTTCTTAAGGAGAAAGAAAGAATATATATAATTATGGTAGCTATCTGATATATGGAATTATCCATATAAATAGATATGCTGGGCTATTGGAAAATCACAAGTCATAATTTCCAACTGATAGAAACCTCTTTCTCTCTCTCACTCTTGTCGATTTCACAACACCCAAAACCAGATCCGGTTTCGCGTTTTTGTCTGATCGTGTTCTCCGCGTACAGCTAGTTCGTGAGGCGTTTGGGTTATTATCCAGCTAGAAGGATTTCCGTTTGGCTCATCACACGTGGATCAAGCTCAAGCTTCCGAGGTAACCTCAAAACCCTATAATCATAGTTAGATAAAAATAAGCGATAAAGATCTGTAATAGTTTTCAGGTTTTATTATTATCGCTTCCGCACAGATCAAACCAGTTAGGTTTGATCAGGATAAACCTTTGGGTCAGTTTGATCTAAAAGTTTTATCGTGTATCTCATCCAGTTAGGATTGAGATTCACAGGATCTCGTGTCAATTTGCTACGAGGATCACACAAAAACCCAACACATAGCGCCTAACTCAGGTTTGAATCCCTCCATGCGCAACCTGTGGACATTTACAAAGGGGCATGCTTTAGCCCTGATCTTGCCGGGGATTAGTTGGGTCATAGGTCCAGACACCCTTAAAAAAACACGCATTCACCAAACCTAATCCTAAGCCTACTCCTAAATCTACTCCAACGTCCATGAAAGGACTCAAACTCACAACCACAACGAAAAAGAACACCTTAACAAACAACATATGCCGTTGGGCTATAAGCCCTTTAGTAGAATCCTTCACTTTGATACCGTAAACCTTTCTTTTTTTCTAGGGTTAATTACATGGGTGTGTATCGAACTTGTCACGTTTTTTCATTGTATGTACTCAACTTTTAAAATTGCCATTGTATGTATCGAATTTGCTAAACTTTGCCATTGTATGTATCGGTTTACCTTCTAAGCAGGTAACCGGTCAATGGCAACATACATACAAGGGTTTACTTCATGAAAGTGTATCCAACTTGTCACGAAAAGTTATTATATGTATCGTACTTTCATTTTTACCATTTGATGTATCAAACTATCAAAAGCTACCATTTAATGTATTTTGTGATAAGTTGGATACACTTTTATGACAAGTTGGATACATTAAAAAGATAAGTTTTGATAAAGTTGGATACATACAATAACTATTTTTTAAAGTCTGATATGTCAAATGGTAAAAATGGAAGTACAATACATACAATAACTTTTCGTGACAAGTTGAATACACTTTCGTGAAGTAAACCCTACATACAATGGCAAAGTTTAGCTTTCGTAACCATTGTATGTATCGAACTTGCTAAACTTTGCCATTGTATGTATCGAACTTGCTAAACTTTGCCATTGTATGTATCGGTTTACCTTCTAAGCAGGTAACATACATACAATGGCAAAGTTTAGCAAGTTCGATACATACAATGACAATTTTAAAAGTTGGATACATACAATGAAAAAACGTGACAAGTTCGATACACACCCATGTAATTAACCTTTTTTTCTATTCTGATATTATTTGCATAGAAAACATAAACATAATAGTCAAAAACTCATTGATTCATTGCTTTCAAATAATTCTAGTCAAAGTAATTAATGACTATGACTTGATTTAGGGAATAATAATTGAGGCAAATGAAACTTGAACTTTGGTTAGCTCAACCCATGGTTCTAGAACTCCATATGGCTGGTTAAAGAGTTCTTTCCATCTAGAGGTTTAAGCGAGCCAAATTGTTTATAAACTATTTGGGATTTAACTTGTTTAATAAACGAGCTCGAGCTAGAGCCTTTATCATTAAACTTGCAAGCCTAAACGACCCTCAGTAAGTATATGACATAAATATATACATTTATTATTAAATAACAAAAAAAACATATTAACTATTGATATAGGTAAACGAGCTCGAGCTCGAGCCGAGCACGATCTAGCTAAATCCTTGATGAGCGCAAGCTAGAGCTTGACACATAAGGCTAGAAACAATCTAAGTTCAAGCTAGAGCTTTGTGACCATAAATGAGCTCGGATCGGCTCGTTTACTCCCCATCCTAACTCGATTGTTGGTAACATCATATAAGGGCTTCACTGGCCAAAAAGGTTGATTCAAATTAAATGGTTGCACCATGTTCATTATGTCTACTAAAACCTTCCCGTTTTCGATTTAAAATTTGCGGTTCTTGATCCAACTTGTAATTTAGCACAATCATCGCAAAACAATAGCATAAGATTTTGTATCTATATGGTTGCGAGCAAATGATTTCACTAAAATTAACTAATTTATATAGGTTCGTAGAATATAAACAGGGTGTTTGTTTAATAAAATGTATAATATTTACATTTATAGTGTATACTAGTTTATAATATATGTACAAGGTTTTTTTGGCCAAAAATGATATAAAAATTATTGACCAATGTAGTTTGAATAGCCTATATGGAAAGACTTTTTAAATGATTGTGAACTTTGTTAGAATATTTTGGAAGTTTGGGGATTGAATAACTCATATCGACATAAATTCAAATTTGGCAAGTATTCTTATGAATTTTATATTATATATGACCAAGAAAATTCTTTACTAGACCTAAATTCTAAAAGAGTGGTCAGACGACTTGTTTTGGGTTGTTCTAGAAGAATTGTAAAATACATGAGTATTTATGACATATAAATTTAATTTTGATATTGATAATTTGATATTGTCATATATTATATAAATTTATTTATAAAAATAATCAGGTAGTTTGTTTGTTATACTGGTTGTCACTATGACTTGCAATTTTTTACAAACTTGATGTATTTGACACCATTAAAACTTTCTGTTAAAGACCTTTCATGCGAAAACATTTTAGTTCTTTTTCCAATATTCAATATATGTGTAGAAAAAAAGAAAGAGGTTTAAATGAGAACACGAAAAAAAAAATTATGTACAAAATCATATATGATTTTATACCGACGGAAAAAAATGGACGCGGACGACCTGCCACGCGACTTAAAGTCGCGTAATCATATATAATTTTGTACATGAAGAAAAAAATCGTGTTTTCATAAAAAGTTAGTGTTCTCTTTTGAACCCTCTCCCAAATGTATATGTATACACACACACACACACACACATGGACAGAGCCACATGGGGGGCAGAGTAGGCAGTTGTCCCCCTAACATTTTAAATTTTTCTTTAAAAATAATTATATAATAGGCATATTTGGGTAATTTCCCCCTTAAAAATTTAAAATTTAAATTTATATATTAGAGATATTTGGATAATTGACCTCTTAAAAAATTTAAGATTACGATTATTATTGATATTTTGGAAGTTTTTTGTGCATAAAAAAATTATTTCTCTAGAATTAAAATTGTTGTTTAGAGTTCGCCCCGACACAAAAAAATTCTGGCTCCACCCCTGCGCGCACACACACACACACACACACACACACACACACTAGAAAAGAGAGAACACTAACTTTTTAAGAGAGAGATCATATATATATATATATATAGAGCGAGGTTCAAATGTAAACTCTATATTTCGTGTAAACTATGTAAACCAATCCACACCATTGATTTTTAAAAACGTTTCCATATTTCACATTTTCATATTTACATAATCATTAACTTACCATATATTTCACATTTCCATATTTTCTATGAATCCATATCCTCCTTTGATTTTTTTGATCAAGGGCTACGATGGGTTTACATAGTTTACACGAAATATAGAGTTTACATTTGAACCTCCCTCTATATGTATATATATATATATATATAGAAGTAGGTTCAAATAAGAACTCACCCAATTTGCAAGAACAAATGAACTAAATATATATATATATATATATATATACAGAGTCATCTTATTTTGCAAACTCATTAAATTGTGCAAACTTTGGAAACCATGTTTTCCACCAATCATAATCCATTTTCTTGTTTATTTTTGGTAATTTTATTTATTTTATTTTTGTGATGCTTAATTATAGGAGTTGGTGGTTATAATTTTGGATTTTGCAATTAATCTTGTCCATTGATCCTTCTAATCAATGGTTTATATGAGAACGCTAACTTTTACGAGAACGCTAACTTTTACGAGAACAAGAAGTTAGTGTTCTCCTTTCACTTGTATGTGTGTGTAAGAGAGAGATCATAGAGAGAGAGAGAGAGAGGATGTAAAAACTTTCTCCTTGCCGATCTTCAGGCACTCAAAAGCGTCGACCGTTGTATAAGGTGCTATGAAACAACTTAGGTCATCCGTTATACTTGTCATGGAACCCAAACCAACTCAATGCCACATCAGCTTTCCATTATCTTACCCAAAGCTACCCAAAACATAAGTTATACCCAACTCAATCTTGTTAAATAATTAAAAAAAACAAAAAAAAGAGAGAGAAAGAAGAGAGAGAGAGAGAGAGAGAGAGAGAGAGAGAGAGAGAGAGAGAGGTGGGGGGTGGTTGTTGGCTCTCGGCATTTGGAAGCCGATGGAAACCCACCCGATTGGTGGTGCATGGTGGTGTAGCCGAGGGAAGCCAAATAGCCAATAAAGCCGAAACCAACCCGAATGCTTCGACTTGAGTATAACGGATGGCCTTAGAAACAACCTTGAATCTTTCATCAAGCATGGCTTTAGTTCCAACTGAACCACCTACTCCCGTGAATACAACAAGAGCTAAGACCAAGCATTTTTTATGATCTTATTTACATTCAAAGCTACAATGCATTAACTTCTTGATTCTCCTTCGAGCCCAAACTTGTAATCTTATCCTAACACACCAACTTGTAATCTTATCCTAACACACCAATCTGGGCAACTTGTAACAATACCATGTGTGATTTTGATCAAGAAACAAATTTCCAAAGTAATTTAATTTACATATCAGATTTACATCTCGAGTATGACATATAAATCACTTCCTTCAACCTTGTTAATTTTAGAGTCCATTTATATATTCAAAAAGTTTTCATGATATTAAATATGAGCTTTGAGTTTTGATAATTTTATGATGTTAGATTGGTTAAGATGTGAAGTGAATCACTGGTAGACATATTTTTTGATCAAAATCAAATTGTGCTAAAAAGATGAATTATCAAGTGAGATTTCAGAGTCTAGTCTCAAATCTAGATACTGTCATTGAAGATTTTTGGTTCTCAACTGATGTAGCATTCCCCAAAAGGATGTGGATGAGTCTGAATTAAAGTTACAGCCATACTTGAACTCGAATATGGTGTAGACTGTAGACAGATTTTAATAGGTTGGATGTTTGACTTTGAGCTATGGTTTCAGTTTGATTTAAGTTTTTTGATTTTAAGGTTTCATACATGGGTATAGTATTTTGATCTAATGATTTGTATACCTAATTATATGAATGGTCTAATCGAAAGTAGTTGTTTGTTATTCGGAATTATATGTTCTTGAATGGTGGTGGTGGTGGTGGTGGCGGCGGCGGCGGCACATTCACCTAAAAAGGAAACAGTTGTGTGCACGCTGATACGCAATTAGTAGTTATAATAAAATATTGAATTCCCACCAAAACAAAGCTATTCGAATTGGGGTGACTATCCGTAAGCCCAGACCAAATGAGACAATAAAACAAAAACCCATTTGCACCATTTCAAAGCAAGATCCGATGTTTAATGAAACGTTGGCAACCTTTTTAAAAACATCAAATTCTTATAAAATCTTACACAACTCCAAAATTCAAAAATGGGAAAGAAAGTAACACACCTACGTTTCCATCTCAATAGTTTCTACCTACGCCTTAATTGCATACTTCCTCAACGGGAAGTACTTCTCTTTCTTCTTCTCTCGCTCTGTCTTCAACGAAACCTACACCATAATACAAAAGATGACACGAACATTAAAAGCAAAATCAGAGATCAAAGAACATACACAAGACACATTTCACATAACATCAAAACTGCAATAACTTCTATGTCCTAACACATACCATAAACTCAGCCATAATTACATTGCTGTTTATTTATCTATCAGTATTGGTACATTCGCATTATATCCAACATTGTGCATGATTTCAAAATGAATATGTAATATGATCAAATATTAAGCATTACCTGATGCTTGGTTAGACGCCTGCGAATGGCTCTTGTCTTCTTGGGACGCAGATCAAGAGGTAGATACTTCTTCTTCTTGTAAGCTTCCCTAAGCATAGACTTCTGGGTCTGTGAAATCACAGTCAGCACCTGTGCAATCGATGTCCTCACCACTTTACTGCATGGACAGAGTAAATCCAATACATTTATTAGTATATTAAACCTCGTGTCTGAATTCATATGAAACTAAAGTTTGGATATCAACTGAATTAACAAGTTGTCCGTTCATCTACAAAGTAGTTAAATCAAAGACAAATTTGCTTGCTTGCATGTAGTTAGATGAGCAATATTTGCTAAATAAGATCATTAGCTACTAATACAGCTCAACGATAGGAAAAGAATTGAAAAAATTGTCCTTTATCTAATATTGTACTTTGTAAATACCAGCAAATAAAAAAAAATCTTGTCCATTTGGCCCTAAACCAATCACCCACAAACACTTATAGATATATACAACTTGGATTGAAATTGACCTTGACTAGAAACCACAAATTCAATATTTGAATCTCAAAAGGTCATCATCCAAATGAAAAATATAAAAATCTAAACATCGCAAGTCAAGAAAAATGTAAGAGCATTGTTTAACCCCAAATCCACCATCAATGCCTTCAATACAGTGGACGTATTCATAGCCATAACAAGAACACAAAGAGATTACAAAGTTAAAAGCTACAGTACACCAACAATACACCCCACACCTCACCTCCACATATAAACAAACAGGACAAAATGCAAACAAAGTAAAAACAATCAAATTTTCTTAACAAATTTGTGATGACTTAAATTAATTTCTTCATGAGAAGGTTTTAGTTGATCAGGTTTTTTATCAAACGTGTTGTTTACCAACAAAAGTATACCGAACATCTGAAGGAGAAAAAACATGCAATTATGTCACAATTAAGTTTGATATGTGCATGCTTCTTTGAGATGCATATATCACAAACAATGTTGTCAATTTTGGAGGTGTGTAAGTGATGGGAATATATTGAATACGAAAGAGGTTACGTACAAAGAAGAATAGCCTAGCCGGTGCTGATTTACGGTAGAAATTGATGGTGACAACAAAAGTAAAGCAATTTTGATACACAGATAAAGCAAAGCAAGCACAATAAACGAACCAAAAAACTAATCTAGAGTGCGCTACTTATAGCAACCAAAGTTTAACTTCTATGGTAATATTTTTCAAGTGCAGATACTCCAATAAATTTTCCGTCTATGCTGTTTATATTGGCGAAATCTCATCAATGTAAAATTGTTATATTGGATATTGAACCTACACAAAGTAGCGGTGGTAAAATATTGGCATAAGAAGAAGGTTTTTTTAACAATGTCTAGAATTTTAAAGTCAGTTAGTCTAAGTTACAGTTCTTAATTAAATGCATACATATATATGTTGAAATTATATATATATATATATACGAAATATTATATGAGCAGCTATTTTTGAAACTACATACCACCAATATTTTGTATTTTTACTGTTGTAACAGCATAGATGAAATAAATC
Organism: Centaurea solstitialis; assembly: GCA_030169165.1. Taxonomy (NCBI): domain Eukaryota; kingdom Viridiplantae; phylum Streptophyta; class Magnoliopsida; order Asterales; family Asteraceae; genus Centaurea; species Centaurea solstitialis. The sequence goes on along the minus strand of CM058045.1, from coordinate 71,053,702 downwards.
TATGTTGTTGGCCGCAACACCATAGCAGTGGTAGTGCGGTTCACAGTCATTAAAAGAATCAAAGGGGGAAATCCTAGTGCTGCTAATAGTGACACTATATACTGCTATTTGACCACTATTTCAGGTAATATATAATGGTCTCTGCGACAGCATAATAAAGTTCCACTGATAAAAGATATATAGATCGGAATGTAATTACAACCTAGAGTTGTTGGCAATGAATTCATAACGCTTAAAATCTACCAAGGGGGAGTGCGGTTAGGGGTATTGAGGGGAAAGAAACGAAAATGATAATGAAAACTATTGTTTGGTTTGATATTATATAATGGAATCATTCCCTCAAATCCATTAATTTCCATTTCCACAAAATTGAAGGACTGAATTTTATTTCTACTCGGTTGTTTTTCCTATCCGTCCTTCCGTATCTTGACGTAAAATGAAATATCTTTTGTATCTTCAAGTTAAAGCAACATACTTTTTTAATATATAACAATTTTTCAATGTTTATATCAAGTTAACCAAACAACATCAATTCAATGCTCATTCCTATTCCAATTCCCCTTCACTACCATGCTCAATTTCATTCCCATCCTTAAAACCAACCAAACGCCCCCTAATATCAATGTAAACCAACTATTATATATGCACAAAAGCATATCCAACAAAGCCAACAAATTTAACACCAAATGCACTTTTTGCACTATTTCCATCTCCAACAAAAACACCATCATTGACAATAAATTGATATTATAAGATCATGGAAAGTAAAACACCAAAATTGATGAAACACTATTCTTTAACACTATATCTATACATATTAATGCAAAAACACAACCAATGAGAATACATAGTGACAACTGAAATAAAAGAATTTCAAACATTGTAAACTTAACAACTATGCAAGTATCACTAAAAATATTATATATACATATATATATATATATATATATATTGGAGGGCTTACATCTTGGAGAGCTTGTTTGGTGCACCACCGGTGACCTTGGCGACACGAAGAAGTGCAAGTTCGGCTTTAAGATCCTTCAATTGAGCAAACAAATCGGCCTTCGATTTGCCCCTAAGCTCATGAACTTTGATCCGAGCTGTATGTATTTCAATGGCGATAAATCACACAACAATACTAAAATCAAAGTATGAATCGTTAATCCAAATGCAAAACTCACCCATTGATAGCGTGTGATCGAAGCAGAACTGAATCAAACCGCAACGGAGGCCGCCTCTGAAACCCTAGTTCCCAAAAGTGAACGAAATGTTAGGGTTTGGATTTTGGTGGCTTTTATATATATACGATGGTCCAGCAACGGAAAATGGGCTTAGCCCATAAGTGAATCATAAGCCCAACTAGGCCCAACTTGGCCCAATTCAAGTTTTCCCATACCAAAACATCAAATACATGTAAAATAAAAAGTTCCCATCTTTGAATATAAAAGATATCCTAAGGTTGTGTTTGACATAGAAAAGGAATTGGAAAGAATTGAAAATAGAATTAGGAAGAAATGAAAATGGGATGGAGAACTGGAATTAATCTCTTATTTGGTATCATCAATTAAATGAAATAGAGAAATGACGGCTCATGTCGCCAGCCGGCAACATCGGACGGCAACTCTCAATAGCTACTCTCGTTATCGGAGACGCATAGGTCGTCGGCGGTCGCCACCAATGCCGGTGGTCGGTGGCGGTCCTCGAAGGTGGTCGTCGCTGACGCGGGTTGTTGTTGGCAGTCGTCGCAGATGTAGGTGGTCGTCAGGTTTGAAATTGAACAATAACAGACACCAACTCTCTCCAATTCTCTTTAAAATGGAGAGAATTGCATTTCTCTATTTTTACACTATAATGAATTTCTAGAGAATTTCATTTCTCCACCCAAAATAATGTCGATTCTTCCAAACAAGAGATTCATATTCATTTCCATTTCTCTGCTTTCAGTTCTCTGTATCAAACAAGCCCTAAAGAAAATTAAAATCTCAACAAAAGTTATCAATTGTTTTTTAGTCAATAACCATAAAATAAAATTATCATAAATTGATTAAGTTTTAAATTAAAAAACTTTATAATTCTCATTATAAATGATTAAATCTCTTAACAACTTTTTTCAATAAATAAAATCAAAGAACTTATGAAAGTTGCTTACTTACGTTATTTTAACCCCAAAAATTACATGTAACCGACAAGAAATGACTTAAGGTAAAAAAATATATAAATCAATTTTACTGTTTTCTAACATTGTACCATAAAACTCCGTGCAAACACTAGAATCACTTCCCTCTCTGCTTCTTATCGACCCATGGTTGTTCATTCTGCATATCGCCTATCACATTATAGGCATCTGCCATCAATCTCCCTTTTTTTTATTTGTTTTTTTTATTGATTTTCCTCTTTTGATAAATAAAAAAATATATCAAAAAAGTAAGAATGCAACAATGAACAAAGGAAAGTGATGTGTTTTGGAAGAGGTTTGAAGGGTCTTGGAGTTTGGGAATGGTAAAATTATTTTAAGTTTTTTGTTACTTTAAAGCATTTATCGTCGGTTAAAAATAGTTTGTTTTTCTTAATAATATTTATGTAACTAATTGGCCAAATTGAATAGAATTATTTAAACCATACCAGTTCATAAATTGAAATTGAGATGGATGAAATAAAGATTTATAGTGCAACATTGAGCAAATATACACTTCTAGATTTTTATTTCTTAATAAGTTTTTAGATCATTATATTTTCCTTTTTTAAGTTATTACTCTGAATAACCTTAGAATGTGGTTATGTCCTTTATTTTGTTATTACTAAATATTTGATGAATAACAAAAGAAAAGTTACATGTGAAACTAAATTACATTTTTTAAGTTATGTGTTTTGTTGTGCATAGTAGGTCCCGAGGGCCATGCTAAAGGTTATGTGGAATACTAGTGTGGAGATGTCGTTGAACCTTCGTCGTCATAGTTTAGAAGGTTCAAATGAGAACACGGAATACAATAAAGAATATGTAAAAGCAACTTTAAAATTTCTCCCAATGTGCGTTTGGTGTTTGAATGATTTGACACAAAGGTATGTTAGACTAAAGTGAAGGTGAAGTACGTAGGATTCAATTACTTTTGAATAAAAATGCTCTAATGATGATTAAGTGGTACATGTTGATAATGTTTTCCCAACACATGTGTTTTAAGTTACTAACTTAGTATATAAATGATTATTGGTAATTTGTCAAGATTCACCGGAGATAATACATAAATGCTGATCACAAGTGATTCAAAAAAATGCTTATCAAAAAAACAATTTTAAGAAAGACAGAAAGAAGTTTCATGAAGTCCAAATAGAAAACATCAAAAGGTTGACCAATCTCAAAGCAAATATAATTTGGTGTCACTTTATGTGTATAGTATTCTAGGTCAATTGGGAATTGTTTGAACAAAATACAATAAACAAGATCATATAGTACAATAAGTTTTATCCTAACTATCGTAAGGATCAAATAGATTATCTTAACAATTAGCATAATATTCTTTTTCGTAAGCCACTATACACTAATTTTACGTGACATCTAGGAAAAAACATTTATACAATAGAATAATTTAAGTTTTGACTTAAAAAACACTTCTTTAACAATCATCTAAATCTTTGTTAGTTTCATCGAGACTCCTAACCTACAACAATCCAACTTTTTGACATGGACGGCCCATCAAGAAATATTGAAATTATGATTTTTTTCCACAAAGTTATAAATAATAATTGTCAGCTTTTGAATAGTCAAGACTTTGGGACGCACCATAAGACAAGAAATTCTTTTGAATTATTAAAAACACACTGAAATAATTCAATCTTATCTTTTGAGAAAAAACAACAACAAAATGATAATACATAATTAAAAAGAAAACAAAAGTTACCTGTAAACAAATATATCAAAAAAAAAATAATGTTACCAATCAGTAGTCGACAATTATAAAAATTAAAATCGCTCCGTGTTCTTTTTCTATAATGAAGTCATGTTGACCTATTTTTCTTTAAACTACAGGACGGCTATGATTTGGCATCGTTATTGTTCCTTCTAAAACACTTGTTCGAGTATGAATTTATTAAATTCAAATCAGTCAACTTAAAATCACATATTTATCGTACGGAAGACTATTATAAAAAATGATAATACGGATAATATAATATCTTGTTTGTTTGTCAAGTGATGTTATCTATTCGTCATTTTTCAATTTATTTGTTATAATTGTCCTTTTCTTCTTTTTTCTATCAAATAAATAAGCCGACCTCAGTTTATATCAACTTGATGTGGTATTAAGCTCAAGTGGTAGAACCAATTAAAGCCTTATCTTGATCTCTTGAAACAATGTTCTAATTTAAGTGTGGCACCAAGTCAAAACCAAAAAAAATCTTTCATAAGCAAGTTGATCTTATAAATAATATTATCATTTAATGAAAAGCAAAATGAATCTACATATTAAACAAGTAAACATTCAGTTGTATTTTTAAACTTAAGTTCTTTTAGGCCAATATAAACTCTAAGAATTGCCGTAGAAGGCATTTTCGATCAAATACAAGCATCTCACTAAAAAAATAACATATTTTGATATTCCAAAGTTATTACTAGTTTGAACGGTTAGCAAATCATAGGTAATTATGACCTAAACAAAGCATTGGGATCCTTTTTCCTTCTATCATTGCAAAATATATTAAAAACACTACATCGTATTTCACACACCATACAAATTTTGATCATGTATAAATAGCTAATTCATCAATGTCTAAACTAGTTGCTATTCTATTTTCTTGATTAATAAACTATAACATTACGTAGTTGCATATGCCAATCTCTCGATCGGTACCATTTCTTTTTGAAATGCAACAATATATTGAAAAACAGTTGAACAATAGATACATAGCCGAAGACCAAAGAACCCCAAACATGATAAAAAAAACTGCAAGTTGCAGTGAGTAGACAAAAGAAAAAAAAAGAAAACATGAAGCCAAACCTCCCCAATGTGGGGGAGATGAAGCGGAACTTGCAGCGATTAATCGAAGGTAGGCGTAAGTTGGGGTGAAGTAAACCACAAGTCCCACAAAATAGATCCCTTACGGAGTCTACTTGAAACCCACGTGATGGACGAACTTGTATATCGGAAAAAAGATCCATCATGATCGACGCCTATCTAAAAAGACATCATTTCAATGCTTTCAAACCAAGTAAAAAGAAACCTATACGGTAGCTCGCCGAAGGCGCTACACCAAAGGTGAGAAATGTGTTTGTATATGGTGAAGAAGAACATTAGTTGATGTAAACTACAACTCTATGTCTAGTCCCCATTGTCCCCGAACTAAAGTCTAGATTGTGGCTGTAAACGTCCACCCGACTATGTAGCGATCAACAGATCCAACTGCTTGGTCACAAATTGGATACATGACTGAATGCAAGTCTGCCAATATCATCAACATATCTGACTACTTCAACGGAGATTTTTTTTGTTAAGTCACTACTACACACCTGTATAGAGCTAAGCGAATAAGCTCAAAACTTAGATTTTTAAGCTACTACCAAATAGGCCCTAAGTGTTTTGTGAATATATATATATATATATTGATGTAATGTTGTTATATTTTATTTGTTGAGTTGGAATGGTAAATTATGTATTTCATCTTAAATATATTGTGATCAAATAAAATATATTGCTTCCCCCTACGTAAATTTGTATGAATCAAATGTTTCATAAACTACTAACTTGTCTAAGACATAGATCGAGTTTGTTACGATTCAATATCAATATCTCATAGAGTCCTAGATGTAAATGTTTACGTATGTTTAAAGATCTTTGATGAGATACATATATACGGTTTTCAAAACATGTTTAGTGTTTAGGATATTTATGTCCTTGCATTTAGCTTTGTCTTTCTTACTCATGAAAGCATTACATGTATTCAAGTGTTGTCAAGCACAAAAATCTAATTTCACTTAGCAAAAAACTAATAGTAAATTAGCATATGCAATCCCTTTACTTGAATTTCGTCTACATTGCATCATTTAGTCGACTTAATGTCAGATTGGACGTGAATAACCTTAATATTTTTGTTTTATCAGATTTAGCACCATATGTGTATGATGTTTAAGAATTTCATTATTTTTCAATGTTGATTTTAAAAACTTATGTTGCGATGCTTGTAAATTATATGTTATCGTTCAATAAATGATGTTGTTCGAGCATCACAACCCTAGGAAAGTTGGGTGTGACATGCTAAAACCTCGTAAACTAGTGAGATCCCATGTGTTGATATATTCAAAAAGTTATAATATGCATATATAAAGTTATAATGAATTATATAATAATTGATTGTGTAAACGTGCAATTCAATGTGGAACAAAATTTATTATAAATTGAGGAAGAAAAATCAACTCAAACTATCATTAGAAAATAAATCAAGTTTTTTTTTGAATGAAAAATAAATAATAATTGATGGCTAATTTTTTTTTAAACAACAAGCAGACCATTTTCTAATGTATTCTCTTGATTCGTTCGAAATCTTTAACTTAAAACTCAAGAAAATGTCTGACAAGTTACTTTTATTTTCATGAAAACTAATTTATTGCAATGTGACTAAGATCCAATGAAAAAGAAATTCAAAAAATATATAGAGTAAATTACATATATGGTTGTTGTGGTTTACACTATATTGCACTATTGATCCCCTATTTTGAAATAATTATGGATAAAGTCCATGTGATTTACATTAGATTGCACTATTGGTCCCTAACCCTAACTTTGTATGAAATCAATCTATTAAGCATAGGGACCAATAATGTAATATAGTGTAAACCCTAAGGACCAACAGTGCAATATAGTGTAAACCACATAAACCAACAGTGCAATATAATATAAATGAGGGACCTTTTTCATAACTATTTCAAAATAGGGACCAACAGTGTAATATAGTCTAAACCATAGAAACAAAATATATCATTTACTCAATTTAAATATTAAAAAAACTGTAATTTATTTTAATTTCATTGATGGAGTTTTTTTTTTTTTTAATTGTATTAACAGTGCTTCATGATATCCTATATTTGAATATACTTACTGGATTGATTATTAGTTAGTTTATTAAAAGGGTAGATGTCGCCTCCTACCTTTTGATGCGTCCTCATTGCCCATTGGATCAGTCTCGCAGTCAAAATAGGAAGGTAAATTGATATATGCATCTTATTAGCGAAGGAATGTCTAGGCTCGAACTCAAAGCCTCACACATATAGATTACATTCATAATGAAACAAAATTTGTTCCATTCTTATTTCAGAAGAATGAGAATTTGCTTAGGCCATCCTTAGCCGTACCCCTCATACCTCTCATTTTTGCTGCCACATCAGCGCCACATCAGCTTTACCAACACCTTACCAACACCATACCAATCCATCCTTAACCATACCAATACCATACCCCTCATTAATTGAATAAAAAAATAAATAAGTAAAGAAGAGAGAGAGAAAAAAAGAAGAGAGAGATAGAGAGAGATGGGGGTAGGGGGGGTGGGGTGGTTCGCGTTTTCGAAGCCGGTATGTGGGTACCGACTAGGCCCACTGCCGGTTCCATACCGATGAAGCAAGACGGTGTTACCGTCGGGATGGCAACGACACCGGTCTCATACCGGTGCCCGTTAAGGATGGCCTTACTACATCTTTTAAAATAAAGCTACTAAAAGTTCTTTAATCTATAATAAAGATCTAAATTTAGTTCAAAAATTAAGGAGAAACACAATTTGTTGAAGGAAAAATGTGTTATTGTCTAAATGATATAAATAAAGATAAACATGTTAGAGATACTCTAGATTGATATCTTTCATAATTATCTACTTGTAATATCACCCACCCTTGTATATGAACTTTGAGCAATTATTCTATCTGTCACCCAATATGTTTCTGCTAAAACAACTTGCTTCGTAATTATAAACAAAGTATGATTGATTGTTTTATATCCAAAAAATTTTAAGTTTTGCTAACATGTGATAGTGCTATGTAGTTTTACTAATACAAAAGGATCGGACTTGTAACATACTAAAAGTATAGATCAGTTAAACCAATAATAAATAGAATAAAATATTAAAAACATACTTTATATAATATTAAAAAGTATTACAATATGAAACAATAAAACTTTCTTAAAATGACAATATAACATAAAAAAATTATTTTAATAAAACCATCTTCCCAATATTTTTCATTAAAAAATCTTCAATGAATTTTTCACATGAAAACTTTCTCCAAAAAGCTATTTTCAATAGCTATCAAAACTAGTAAATTGAACTTTTTTTAGTGTAAACACGACTTCAATAACTCTAACTTTGAGAAACTTTTCTCTACATATGCAACAGTTACGGGAATAGTCAACAAAACCTTATAAGCAATAACAACATTAAGGAAACAATCTATGTGTTTCAAATACTATAAAATATCGATAGGTCTCATCTTTTGATTAGGTAAAACAATCTTGAAGTAACATAACTTTTGCATATAAGTCATTTCCATCAACATCATCAGTTCATGTTAACTGTTAAGTGATATTTCAAAATTAATATAAAATGACTTTAAGCATTCATTGTCAAGGAACGCAACTTATCAAAAGTAATATTTCAACACATTTTTGTATTATTTTTATTGTTCAAATCTTTTAATTAGTGAAGCAATTGCATGATCAACATCATATAAGAAGTAATTAATTCTTAATAATGTATTTATAAATTGCGAAGTAACTTTAGATGCATCAATCTGAATTTTATCAAAATGCTTTTTCCTTCTGAACTTACATCTTCGAGGAAACAATGGATTAGTTGGCTCAAGATCAAAACATCTCTGAGGATAAAAGGGAGCAATGGACCGAAATTTTGGGCTGTATTACTCATTACTTCATTACTAGCTCAAGATTAAAATATGTATAACTAAGATAATTATGTATAATTAGGTCCCAGAGTAAAATTTTAGAGGTCCTATTCAAGGTCTCACATTGGTACACTTTTCGACTCAACCTTGCAAACAGATTTACAATATTGAATAAGTAAATTCTATAATGAACTAAAACCTAACAATACTTCAGTTATTAACATGATATTGGAAAAGATAAAATATTACATTAGCATAAAATTAGAAAAGATAACCTATATTTGTACAAATGTTCAGGAACATTGACCAAGATGGCTATTTTAATCGTTTGTTTATTTCTTAGAGCTTCTCCAACCATACTGCAAAACACATGTTTTGCAGTATTGGATACTCCAATCATGCTCCAAAACTTCAAAAATTTTGTAGTGTCAATTTTTTGAGAAACAAAAGTCATCAAATTTGGTGTGCTACTATTCATCCCACCAAAACAATAATGGTTCACCATTTTAATTTTTTTTACTGATAATATTATTATTAATTATATTTTCAATTTAATAAACATTATTTGAGCTTTTTTGTTTGTTTAAGTGTTTAAAAATAATAAAATATGGTTGGAGATGATTTTTTTTTTGGTGTATTTGGTGTTTTTTTGAAGTATGATTGGAGTTGAATTGTTTTTTAGTGTTAAGGGTCCCACCATTTTATGGTGTTTTGATGTTATGGGTTGGAGTTGGTCTTAGTCAGTTCTCTTCTAAATACAAAAAAACTACTACATATCAAGTGTCATAGCCACAACTTGCTAACAAACCTTTAAAATAAATCCAGATTGGGGATTTTCCATGTCGAGACCCTTCAAAAGCGCTCAAATTTGTGGCACGTGGTCGAAAATTCGTAAGTTGCAAATCTGTCATTTATGAGATCTCTAGTTTAAAAAATTTAAAACAAACCCCTCCATAAGTTGCTGTTACGAAACTTACAAAACTAATGACACTTTGATAATTCTACAAAAAAAGAAACAACTTATAGGTGAAAACAAAGAGCTAGAAATAAAGATTTTAGTCAATTTTATCAAAGTTTTATAATGGAATCTTCCTTCCAAAATGGATGACAAAATAAAGTTGTTTGACTTTGACAAATAAAATTTCCTCAAAAGATTGGGCCCCACACGTTCCTCCTTTTCTTGTAAACTTTTCTTCGTTGACCAATTTACACGCTCGCTCTCCTCCGTTTACGCATATTTTACACCTTTTTTCCTTTCCTCAAACTATGATATTTAATTTTTATATATTTATTTTCTATTTTAAGCTATATAGTTACATAATATCATAGACTAAGTTCAATTAGGAAAAAAAATAATTATTGAACAAAGTATGAGAAATCGTCCAATTCATTAATTTATGGATATGTTTATAAAGTAAATGATAGATTAGTTGTTAGTTAATAAGTTAATTGTTAACTAATAAATAATTGTGTTAACAAAATCAACCAAAAAGCTAGATAAAAATAGAAATATATGTATTGAAATACTAGTCAACTAGTTTCTCGAACATGAGATTAAGAACTTGAAAAAATAAATTTGTTTCATTTTCAGTTTTAATCTGCATCACACAATGTTAATCTTATGATTTTATGTGTCTTTAAGATGCATATCAAATGTATGATAGAACTATACTGGTATAATTTATAAGAAAATAATAAATGTCTTTTAGTTAAACCATGATTATGTATTTTTAGTATGATAAAGGTGTAAAATGAAAAATGAAAACATAAGAAATGTGAAACATATTACTTCTTATGTATTCTTAACATTTAATAATAAAATTAAATAAAAATACTTAATATTAGACTCATTTCAGAGGTATTGATGAGACGAGTATAACGGTATAAATCGTAAAAAAAACGTAATTTTAATGCATTTTAATGTATAATATACGATTATTTATGTTATATGATAAATGTGTAAAATAAAAAATGAAAAACTAAAGGGTTAGTAATAAAATAAATAACTAATTATATGGGTATTAGGTAAAAAGTAAAAGATTAAAAGTAAAATAAGTAACTAAAAAGTAGGGGATTGACCAATAATGTAAACTACGTCCAGATACATGTTTAGGCGGGAAAATGAAGAAATCGCTCACCAGAAGATGACGCTTGTCATGCTAATTACTCAAAATAAAGAAATCGGCTAACCAGAAGACGACACGTCTCATGCTAGTTACTCTTTTATTATATAGATAGATAGATTATAAAATTTTATAGTATAATTGAAATAAATCTTTTAAGTGTATAATATATTAATTAATAAAAACAAGATATCGTAGAAAATTAAATAATATAATATGTATCTTCATCTGGTTTGTTTATTCATGCATATTAATACTCTTCCTTTAAGCCTTTAAAGTAGATGCAAACACTTATACGTTAACCGATCCAGTTCTTTCATATGTAGAAAAAATAGTAAAAAAAAGTATGACACTAATGAAACAATGCTTTGGAACTTATTTTTACTGATATGTTATGCATGTTCCCATATTAGGATGAGAATTGTAAGAGTTGATGAGCTAAACCTTGTTAGACAAGTTTGCTTTTCAAAAACCGGGTTATTTGTCATACTACTATTTGACTTTATCTTATATTGATCTTATTTCGGCTAAATGACAAACAAATCCACTTTGATGATTATCTTAGCCTTTTTCCAACTAGTCTTAGATTTTGCTAAGGGTTTTTTGTTTTTGGATTAACACATATAGCTATAAGACTTTTACAATGAAAGTTCTTATCTTTTCTATTATGAAATATTAGTTATGATCAAATTTCAGCTATAGACTTTATAAAGTAGGAACATGAGATGCCATATATGTAAGTGTTCATGAAAAACATGGTTTGAGGAGTATTGTGTTAATTGATGATCGAGTTCTTGTAATTGGATGAAGACTTTATCAAATATGAGATTTGATACCAAAATACTGCCAAGGGTATATATAAATTTTAGTGTGGCTAAGATTTGACTTGTTACGTAAGACCAACTCCAACCTATAACACCAAAACATCAAAAAATAGTGGGACCCTTAACACTAAAAAATAATTCAACTCTAATCATACTTAAAAAAAACACCAAATACACCAAAAAAACTCATTTCCAACCATATTTCATTATTTTTAAACACTTTAAAAAAGAAAACATATCAAGTAATGTTTATTAAAATTGAAAATATAGTTAATAGTAATATTATCAATAATTTTTTTTAAATATATTAAAATGGTGGATTTGGTGGGATGAATAGTAACACACCAAATTTGGTGATTTTTATTTCTCAAAAAAGTGACACTGTAAAATTTTTGAAGATATGAATGTAACACCCAAAATCCAAAGGTGCAATTTATTTAAAATTTTAACTAGTAAAACGGATTTTTAAAAATAAACGACCCCCAACGGTAACAATTAATTTAATGTCAACAATAATAACCGAAATTTGAAATAAGTAACCAACTTCGAATGTTATAAAAAAATTAATAAAGTGATAAAGTGCCGAGAGTCATCGGATAGTCGCCGCCGGAAGTCAAGCTAGAGCTTTCCCCTTATCCACACCTGAACTAGTCCCTGAAAAAGATGGAAAACAACGGGGTAAGCGATAACGCTTAGTGAGCTAATACCACACACGCCTTACCACACGGTAGGCAACGCGCCATAACAGCCATCCATAGCAATCAATATCAATCATCAATAACAACCAATGTCACATGCAATTAATAACAACACTCATGAGGTTTAATAACTCCCGTCACTTTGGACACGGGTCGGCCCCCACAACTCACCAAGGGCATGTGGTTCCCTTTCCTCCCGTCAATTTGGACACGGGTCGGCTCCCACAACTCACCAAGGGCATGTGGTTTCCCTTACGCCCGTCATTCAGGACACGGGTCGGACCCCACAACACTCAAAGGGTAATGTGGATACCCTATCAATGCACTATCATAACACATTACATAACATGCAATAAGTCACGTGAGAATTAACTCACCTGTTCACAAGGCAATTAAATACGAATTATCACGATCTCCCTACAGCGAATCTGTAAACAATAATAATTTACAGCTATTAATATCTCTCAATAGTTCCCTTAATGTAATTTAACTAACCCGGAAATCTTAATCCTAATCTAGACTTAATCTTAACGATAACATGGATAGAAGTTATACCTTAAGAGATTCCATGCAAACACTTGAATCTCTTCCAATTTCCCTCACGAATCGAACAAACACCACAATCAAATCTCCGAAACACCAAAAATCGACTTTCTGGAAATTCCAGAAACTTCGATCCAATGCTGCTCTCTACTGGAAACTCCGATGATCAATCCCTCCGGTCAGATCGTAGATCAGTGAGTCTAGAAGCCACTGTCAAAATTTCACGACGATCCAACGGTTAACGAAGGAGAACCGGCCGTTCTCCCACGACTGCGCAAATCTGCCGAAAATCCGAAAATCAACCCAAAACTCATTATTCGACCAACGATAACCCAAAGTCGATTCTATACTAACTAGGGTCGATTATTAACATTTACCAACGATTAATTCGACCCTAAACACGCTAGAGATCATCAATTGAGCAATAACCAAACCTTAGCTATGCAAACGAAACATAAAGATTACCTTACGGAAAAACGGAACGCGAACGAAACCCTCGACCGGTTCTCTCTCTCCCTTCTCGATCTACTCTCTCTCTCTCTCGGCCCTCTCTCTCTCTCTGTCTCTCAATCGTCTCTCTCCCTTCCTCTCTTTCTTTCTTCCCAAGCAAGCTACAAGATCAAGAGGCTAAACCTAGGAGACTTAAGGTAATTATATACTTCGGGCCGGGCCTTCTCTCGGGCCTAAGTCCAAAACCTAATAAGGTCCAACATGACTTTTCCTTAATTTAATTTAAACAACTAAATCACGGTAGCAATAATAATTAACGGACTAATAAAAAAAATGCTAAAAGATTTGGGACGTTACAACTCTCCCCCACTTATCAAGATTTCGTCCCCGAAATCAATCTACGAAAGTCTCCGGGTACCACTATTCCCCACCTACAAGGGTTTCCCCTACATTTCCGCTTCCGGCTCCCAAGTCCAAGCTAAATATCGTCCAACGATGTAGGTTGTTCCGACTGTGAGGCGATTACGCAACTAAGACACATGGAATGTGTCATGGGTCCGCCCCAAGACTTCTGGTAGTCCTTACGATAAGCTACCTTTCCAACGAGAGTAAGGTTCGCAAACGGCCCGATACAAAATCAAAAACCAAACTTGCCTCTCTTCCGAAAACGGCTCACTCTCTTTCCAAGTGAGATCCTCCACCGAAAACAGTTGCCTACCTGGAACTCCAGGTCCGATTTTCGTTTAACTGCATCGCTCCCTTACCTACTCTGCACGGTCCCTGATCCTCTAAATGTTCTCGATGGTCTTCTATGCCACTCCCGCTCCCGATAGCACACTGACCAACCTCCCCCCAACAGATCGGTGTACGACACCCCTTCCGTATGCATCTCGTGCGACTGCATCCCAAAGCCCGAGTGAAAGTTGCTACTACGAAACTCGAACAAGGGCAGTACTCAAGTCAACACCACCAAAACCAAAATCACACGCTCGAGGCACATCTTCTGACGTTTGGATCGATCACTCGCTCCACTCAACGGTCTGCAGATGATAAGCGGTACAAAATGCGGTTTAGAATCCAAAACATTATGGAACCACTGCCAAACTGAGAGGCGACCGAGTATCTCCAACAGAAAAAAAATCCACACCGGCACCTAATACTTCACCACCACTCCTCTCAAAAGACTTTCGCCAACTGCTCCGGTGAGAATTTTCCCGCAAGACAAAAATCTGGCACTCACGATCGACCGATCTACTATCACCCTAAACTGGTGACTAAATTCATGGTTATGCTCTTCCTGCTATCTTCGTTAACCGATGGCTGTTAACTTCTAACCCGCTCCTCACCTTGGTTTTCGATTCGATTAGCTCCATTTTAAGCTTGAAGAACCACGTCAAGGGATGACGCAGTCATGATCACCTTAAGGAGCGCTATCCGAATGGAACACACTGCTCTGCTTACTGCTCCGCTGCCTCTAGCGTAAGCTAAAATTTCGGTCTCTCTGCATAACAACACAACCCCGACTGAACCATGACACATCGCAAAGTTCTGGCATATCCTCGACACCCTCGGGATGCGTCCAAAATCGGCGCCTCACACAACTTCCGCCGCAAGTCTCGACTGCCGCTTGCTGATTTGCCCTAAACACCCAGTCCCGACAGTCCCTACTTGACCCTTGAAGCCTACGAGTGTAACCACCAATGTAGGAAACACAAGTATCAAGTAAGACTAGTCTGGACCACAACTCAACTTCCACAAATCCCTCATACCTAAGCTTCCTCCAACCTCAAATATTGTAGCAACAACGATTTCGCACAACTAAGCGTTCGTTCCATAAACTACTACAATAACATTCGAAGGCTATCATCGATCTATCAAGCATCGGCTTACAAACCCGGTTCCTAAATCCACCAATGCATCTGGGTAGTAGCGAGGCTGCAAGGCATCGCTAAGAACTCAAAATGCCACATCTGGTTCGGAACACTATCTTATGGATGTCTTCCTCCTCCACCTCAAGCTGGTGCTATCCTCCAGGAAAAAATCAAACTCGAAACCACGCCGCTTCCTGATACTGCTCAACCAAGTCACCAATACTAGGTAAGGGATACCTACTCCCGATGGTATCCTTGTTGAGTTTCTGGTAGTCACTACACCAGCGTTGACTCCCGTCCTTCTTCTTTACAAGCCAAAAATAGCGCACCTCTAAGCTAGCTACCTGAGGCGGATGAATCTTTCCTCTAAGTGCTGATGCTACTCAGTAGCTCTTAAAGTTCAGGTGACACCGAACTATAAGGAGTTTCTGCAACAGGTGTTGACCCGAGTGTCACGTTAAACCGAAACTCAACCCGTCTATCGGCCGGTAACCCGATGGATCTTCTGAAAACATGCCCGGAAATTCCCTGACTACCGATACTTCCTTGCCAATCACTAGCCTAAAGCGTAAGCCAAATAACCCGTGCACCCACGCTGCAGGTACCTTCTCGTCTTCGCGACTAAACAGCTTGCCACCCTGGCTCGCTCCCCTTGCCGTAGACGACCAACTCTCCCCCACTCGGACTCTGCGTCCGAACCAATTGGCCGCACAGTCCACGATCACCCCATTCCAACTAAAACGATCCATACCGATCACCACAATATTTTCGCTCATGGGATTCGGCATGAAGTAAATCCAGAACTTGATTTCGAAGATCTCTCTGGTGTACCTCTTGTAGATATTCTCCACCTCCCAGGTCTTCTCAACTGCAACTCTGAAAATGAAAAGTACTGCTTTCCAAACAACTACTTAGAGTGACTTCAAATTAAAGATGTTATCCCATCCAAAACTTGACTTCAAGTCCTACTTGTCCTCGCCTATCTTCTAGGAGAACCGACAACTACTTTCCTTCGATTCCAGCGCTAGCCTAGCGTGCATCTCCTGCTCCTGGACGTCGACATAGCTGCGACCTCGTTCCCGCCTCTGCCGTAGACCTTGACTTCATGATTCCCAGCTGCTAGAGCTGTCTTGATCTTCGGGTCCAACATCCAACCAACATCCCTCTTAAACTAGAGAGTCTAACCTAGCCACGACTGCTGGAGTGTCTCTCCAACTCTAGTCATAAACATCTGTCGCTTAAGTCCGGATTTACTGTCCATGCGGGAAACGGTCTTCCCATGTCTTTCTCTAAGGACCACCAAATCCTAAACAATACACACTACTAGTACCATGTCATACCACAGGCACTAAACACATCCTCCTCAGTACAGCTCGAGAATCAACGACAGCTAACAGAGTGTTCTATTAAGCCACTGCTCTCCAAATAGACTCTACAGGTTAAACTAACCTATAGTGCAAACCCAACTCTAAACCAACTTTACAGGCCAAACTCGACTTACAGAGAACTCATACCACGCAACCCACTCTTTTTAGATCCTCAAGATGCCTCATAATTATGACAAAATCAAATCCGTACCGGCGATTATAATGGTACGGAGCCCGTACCATTATAAACAACCAGATATAAGAATCGTGTTTCGAACCCCAAGGCAACAATCAAACAAGAACATGCCCGAGAGTTCTGTTGGGAATCGAGGGATACAAGAACATGCACAGCGGATAACGAAAACCCGATTCCCAAACGAGGATCCAATCCTAAACCACACAGACACAATAAAGAGTGTTTTTGGTGAATTACCTTGCGAACAGTAACTCCGAAAGGCAAGCAGGGGGTACACCGCTACTGGCACCGGTTGAGAGGGTTGCTAGACCACCACCGAGGATTACCCGAAAACAAAAACGCAGACCTTCCTCCTACTGGTTTCAAGCGCCGGTTTTGGGAGAGGGAGAGAGAGAGTTTTCTGGTTTTTTGAACTGAATCAATCAATTGACTGATACCCCAAGCCCTTTATTTATATGGACAAAACAAGCAGTGTTTGATTCCATATATAATTCTTGGTAATTATCTCTGAAATAATTTCCATAATTATCCAATTAATTAATCTAACTGATTAATTAATTATAAATAATTAAACTAATTATTTATTCCCTTTTCTCTCTAAATAATTAATTAACCAATTAATTATTTCCCTTAATCCAAACATTCTCATTTTGGTGTGCAGCAGTGTGACCTACTAGTGTCTTATAACATTGGACACGATAACCCCGTTACTGTCTCGCACATAATCCTAACAGACTCCCACTTGTGCTAGACATGTAACTGAACTGTTACCATTCGCCTAAGGAGGTCCCTAGCCAGACACTTAGGTTAACCAGGTTATAAGATCTCTTATATTCAGAGATACAATTCACGCTTGAATTTGTACACAGGTTCATTCCTTTTTGCACACGATATTTCTAAAGTGATTTAAGACATGGAGTGGAGGATTCATTTCTTAAAATCAAGTATTTCTTGACTCTGATTTCGATTGCCTGCAGTAACGGATATTACTAAATAACCCCTGTTATTCTATCCGAGCGTGGCCACGCGTTTTCTGCCAATCTTAATCGTCAAGGGGCCCGGAAATATCTCTCTTTTTGAAAGAGGTGCAAATCCCTTCTTGACTACTTGCATTTGGATCCACGGCTTCCACTGCATCTAGTCACGTCCCGTATAGCCACCCAGTTACGGTGCAGCGTTAGTACGTGCTAAGAGTACAGCGGTCCTCGTGTTCCCAAACCAAGTATCTCAGGTCTAAGGACAACCTATCAAGTCAGTGCCTATGACTGAGGCTCCATGAAGCAGACTTGATTACTGGTCACTTCCAATACCCAAACACTCTGATGAGTATCTATAAATACTTGGTCACATCACTTGTGCTTTTATTCTCTACTTTGAATAAATCATCAAGTATTTATAATAGCGTTAAACTCCCTATTGAAATTCCCATTTCAATAAGTGGCTACGGAAATTTAGATTTCATACAAGACTTTGTAGAATCAAGGATACGTTAAATATGCGAAAAATAGTTAATTTAGAACAATCATGAAATTAAAACCTCCATTTATTTCCAACACACTGTGAAATAAAAACTTTACATGATTACATTGTTTCTAAATTAGACTATAGTAATAATTAATAAACTAAGTACTAGCTACTGGCTTCCAGGTACTGCATCCCAATGGAATTTGCATGTGCCTCATGCTTTGCCCTTGCTAGTGGCTTTGTCAGCGGATCTGCGACATTGTCTTCTGTTGGAATCTTGCATATTCTTACATCTCCTCTTCCAATGATCTCTCGGATGAGGTGATACTTTCTGAGCACGTGTCTCGACTTGTGATGCTCTCTAGGTTCCTTTGCTTGCGCTACGGCTCCTGAGTTATCACAGAATATGTCTATCGGTCTCGAGATACTGGCAACCATTCTGAGATCCGATAGAAAATTCCTCAGCCAGACAGCTTCCTTTGCCGCATCACATGCTGCAATGTACTCTGCCTCTGTAGTTGAGTCTGCAATCGTGTCCTGCTTCGAGCTCTTCCACGAGATCGCACCTCCGTTTAGGGTAAAGACGTACCCTGACTGTGACCTGAAGTCATCTCTGTCGGTCTGGAAACTAGCGTCAGAGTATCCTGTGACACTGATTTCATCCTCAGATCCTCCAAAGACCAAGAACATTTCTTTCGTTCTTCTCAGATATTTGAGAATGTTCTTGACAGCCACCCAATGGGGCTCACCTGGATTCTGTTGGTATCTGCTCGTAACACTTACTGAGTAAGCAACATCGGGCCTAGTACATAGCATGGCATACATAATTGATCCAATTGCAGAAGCATATGGGACCGATTTCATCCTGTCCTGATCTTCACTAGAAACAGGACACTGTGTTTTGCTTAACACTATGCCATGTTGCATTGGAATGAATCCTTTCTTGGATTCATCCATCCTGAATCTCTTCAGTACTTTGTCAATGTATGTACTCTGACTAAGTCCGATAAGCCGCTTAGATCTGTTTCTGTAGATCTTTATACCTAGTATATAAGCGGCTTCTCCAAGGTCTTTCATCTGGAAACATTTACTTAACCATTCTTTAACACTCTGTAAAGTTGGTACATTGTTTCCTATGAGTAGTATGTCATCTACATACAAGACCAGGAAGGTTACTATGCTCCCACTGAACTTAGTGTAAACACATGGCTCGAACTCACTTTTTGCGAAGCCAAACTCTTTGATTCGTTCATCAAAGTGTAAGTTCCAGCTTCGAGATGCTTGCTTTAATCCATAAATAGATTTTAGCAGTTTACACACCTTATTAGGATTCTTAGGATCTTCAAACCCCTCTGGTTGTTCCATATAGACGTCTTCTGTTAACTTTCCATTCAGAAAGGCTGTCTTGACGTCCATTTGCCAAATCTCGTAGTTAAAGTACGCTGAGATGGCCATTAGAATCCTAATTGATTTTAACATGGCCACTGGTGAAAAGGTTTCATCATAGTCGATACCATGAGTTTGCGTGAATCCTTTTGCGACCAGTCTGGCCTTGAAGGTGTGTACATTTCCATCCATGTCAGTTTTCTTCTTGAAAACCCATTTGCGTCCAACAGCCTTACAGTGTTGTGGCAAATCAGTCAACTCCCAGACCTGGTTGTCATACATGGATTGCATCTCGGCCTTCATGGCTTCCTGCCATTGTTCAGACTCACTGCCTGACACAGCTTCTCCATAGGATGTTGGTTCATTTAAGTCTCCACTGTCTTGAGAGACTAGGAACCCAAGATACCTATCTGGTTCTTGTCTTATCCTACTGGATCTGCGAAGGTCCTGTGTTTGCACTTCCTCAATCGGCTCTGATTGAGGTTCAACATTATTATGTTGAATTTCTGGCTCAACAACTGGTGTAGTGTTTTCTTCGTCTACTATCTGTAGATCTACATCCTTTCTGGTGTTCTCTAAACTGAGAAACTTTTCTTCCAGAAATTTTCCATTTCGAGCAACAAACACTTTGTTCTCTTCAGGGTTGTAGAAATAATATCCCACGGTGGTTTTGGGATATCCAACGAAGAAACACTTGTCGGATTTGGGTTTGAGTTTTTCTGAGGTAGGTCGTTTGACGTAAACCTCACAACCCCAAATTTTCAGAAAAGATATGTTGGGTTTCTTACCCTTCCATAACTCGTATGGAGTCTTTTCTACCGACTTTGTTGGCGCTCTGTTCAGTATGTGTGCTGCTGTTTCGAGCGCGTGTCCCCAGAATGATACTGGCAGCGAAGAATGACACATCATCGTTCGTACCATGTCAAGTAAGGTACGATTTCTCCTTTCTGATACACCGTTCATCTGAGGTGTATACGGAGGTGTAAGTTGGGATACAATCCCACACTCCATCAGATGATTGTCAAACTCATCACTGAGATATTCGCCACCACGATCTGACCGTAAGAACTTGATCCTCTTGTCAAGTAGATTCTGTACTTCATTCTGATATTCCTTGAATTTCTCAAAGGTTTCAGATTTATGTCTCATTAAGTAGACATATCCATACCTACTGAAGTCGTCAGTGAAGGTAACGAAGTACCGGTATCCTCCTCTTGCTACATGACTGAAAGGTCCACATACATCTGTGTGGATTATTTCAAGCAAGTCAGTAGCCCTTTCATTCTCACTGTTGAAAGGTTGCTTTGTCATTTTACCAGATAAACAAGATTCGCAATTATCAAAAGGTTTGTAGTCGAAATTTCCAAGAAAACCTCCTTTTAGGAGTAGTTCAACACGTTTCTTGTTTATATGGCCCAAACGACAATGCCAGAGGTAAGTCTGATCCTCAATATCCTTGGATCGCTTACTTATATGATAGATTTCACTATTGTTGTCTTTAAGATTTACAGTGTATAGACCATCTACAGGTGTAGCTTTAAAATAGAAAATATTATCTTTAAAAACCGAAATCATTTTATAAGAATATTTATAGTAAAAGCCTTGGTCTACCAACAAATCAAAAGACAATACATTCTTAATCATATTTGGAATATAATAACAATTATTCAGTTCCAAAACTAGACCCGAGGGTAAACTAAGACTATAAGATCCCACGGCTTCAGCAATCAACGGAGTGCCTTCGCCCACTCGTAGGTTCGAACGGTCCTTCCTCAGAGTCTTTCTTCTAGTGAATCCCTGTAAATGATTACAAATGTGGTTACCACTGCCTGTATCAATTACCCATGATTCATAAGAAGTGATTAAGCAATCTATCATAAAGATACCTGGAGTATCGGGTAAACCGATATCCATCTGGTCGATGTTCATCGAGTGCTCGCAAATATCCTCGCTGCCGCACTCTGGGCAACTCAGATCTCCCAGCTCATCTATTATGTCAGTGTCCATGAGATTCGCAGGTTCGGGTACTGGCTCTAGACTGGCCAGGATATCTTCATGAACTTTATCCACGTCGCTCTTTGGTTCCTTCATGTAGGCACTAGCTGTGTCCTGAACTTCCTTTGTGAGGGAGAACCACATGAGATACACTAACTCTTCCTGAGTCATCTTGTACCCCAGACGTGATAAACATTTAAAAAGCCTTCTCATATCAACAAGATGGTTTTTAACTGACTGACCCTTCTGTAGCTTCAGGGAGAGAATCTCTTGCATGATCAATAGCTTTCCCGTGTGTTTGTAGAGACCTAGCTGGTTCTCCACATCTCTCACAACCTCGTGACATGATTTAACTCTTAAATCTCCCGTGAACTCGGGTGACATAGAGAAAATCAGAATGGACATTACATCCGATTCATCTGTCAAGTATCTAAAATACTCAGCAAATTCCTCTTCAGGGGCATTGCTTTTAGGTCGTGATACGGGTTTGTTGATCACATAAAGCTTATCCTGGGCACATAAACGTTCCTCAAGTGTAACTTCCAAACTGGAAAGTTATGGCCCGTAAGCTTCCACTTGCCCATAATAAGGCGAAGTGACTCTTCAGGTGAATAAAACGGAATACTAATTTGAGACATCTACAGAAGAATATAAAATTCCAGTTTTAGTTTATAATTATATAATTCTAATAAATTATTACCCTTAAAATAAATTTATTAGACTAGAATCCATATTTCACATGTGTCGGGAAGCATGTGATCATGTCATACCGACTCATGCGATCTATGGTAGGTAAAACTATACCAATCGTATTCCTTTCTGAAAATACGACTTCTAGATCGTCGGGACATCGGATATTAATAATCCGTGCATATTTAGTCCCTCTAGTGCATTTTTGGCCTGGTACCACCCAGTGAATAAATAATTACCAAAATAGATTGCACCACCCGGGACCTGGACAAACTCTGGCCGGTACCACCCGGAGATAATTCGCAGAGTTTTATCTCCTTCCAGTTTCGGTTTGAACACGGGCGTTCATAGTGTGTGCACTTACAACGCCCTATGTACCTTACACCGGAAGTGCCCCTAAAGTGGGTTGCACTTACTAATCTATGATTTTTAACAAGGGTCTAAATTGCCAGTTTTCTTTTTCAAAACCTTGAAAAACTGGATCCAAACACTAACTGTATTTGTATCCTTTTAAAAATTTTTAAACAATCCGTTCAAAAAGAGCAATTTATATTTAATAGCAATTACGTAAATTAAACAACCACGCAATTTAAATATAAAAAGCATAGTCATAGCCTAAACCCTTAAACTAATGTTGTTTTGTGAGCCAACACAAAACAACGGTCTCAATCCCTAAGTGACAAAAGTCTTCAACTTCTGGCACTCCCACTGGCTCCGAGATCCATGGTCGTCGTCTTGTCTCCGTCTTGATGTAATTGAAGTAATTATTATGAATGGGTTCAAATGGCACGCAGGCCTCCCAACTATTCTAATAAAACTTTAAAATTACAAAAGGGTTGTAAATGGCTCGCAGGCCTCCCAACTATTCTAATAAAACGAATAAATCAACACAACCACGGGTCCAAAGGGTTCAGCTATGACTTATCATATAATTAAATAAATTAAAACACATCTGAATTTTAATTTAATAATTATAAAACTAATTAATTTAACTTTAATTAATTAAATCTTTATCCTGAATCGTTTTAATCTTATCTGGGAAAAACGATTCTTAATCTCAAAATTATCCGGAAACGAATCCTCATCTGGATCTGTTAACGATAAACGATTGAGACAAACATCGATTTTGACTACCACCGATCCGTCAAAAAACGTGACCGCCAATCGGTAGTTGTCAACGCCGGCGACGATGATGACACTATCGCCACCACCGCCGCCCGAACTACCACCGCAGCCCACCCCGGTCGATCGGCGGCAGCCGACGCCACCACATGGCAGCAATCGACCACCGCTGTGGTCATTGAGTGGATTGCGATGACAACAGCAGCCACCGCCACCATTGCCACCGCGTTTCCGGGGATTTCGAAAAACAACAACCATCATCGCACGCCGTCGATAGTAGCGGCTCGAGGGCCACCACCACCGCCTGTCGGTTTTTAACCGCGGCCGACACCACGATCATCGCAACGAACAACCACCGGTCAACAGCAGTGGTTTGCACCACCACTGCCGCCGCGGTTAGAACACGCAATCGCCGCCACCACCGTGACTGGTGGTGCGGCAGTACAAGGATTCGACGGCGAAAACGGCAATCGCCGCTGCCGCCTCTTGCTGTTCGAGTGATCGCCACCATCGTGGTGGTCGATTACCATGAATCGCCGCCTATCGGCGGCTGTGTCTCTCGATCGACACCACCATCGTCACAATCGGTGGCGTGGTGGTGGTTTTCGTCCGTGATCGATGCCGTCACCACTTACGGTGGTGCGGCTGTGGGTTTGCAATGGCAGCCGGCGATCACCACAATCGGTGGTGTAGCCGGCTGGTGGTGTAGTTTTCCGGCGATCGGCCTGGAGGTCCGGCCGGCTAACTGCCGCCGTTCCACCGCCGATATTAGGTTTACGAAAAAATCGAAATAAAGACGAATAAAGCAACGATTTTTATAAAACCTAATCAACTAACAAACAACTTAAACCTGATCTGTTAGGTTTAGAAAGTGGCTCTGATACCACTGTTGGGAATCGAGGGATACAAGAACATGCACAGCGGATAACGAAAACCCGATTCCCAAACGAGGATCCAATCCTAAACCACACAGACACAATAAAGAGTGTTTTTGGTGAATTACCTTGCGAACAGTAACTCCGAAAGGCAAGCAGGGGGTACACCGCTACTGGCACCGGTTGAGAGGGTTGCTAGACCACCACCGAGGATTACCCGAAAACAAAAACGCAGACCTTCCTCCTACTGGTTTCAGGCGCCGGTTTTGGGAGAGGGAGAGAGAGAGAGTTTTCTGGTTTTTTGAACTGAATCAATCAATTGACTGATACCCCAAGCCCTTTATTTATATGGACAAAACAAGCAGTGTTTGATTCCATATATAATTCTTGGTAATTATCTCTGAAATAATTTCCATAATTATCCAATTAATTAATCTAACTGATTAATTAATTATAAATAATTAAACTAATTATTTATTCCCTTTTCTCTCTAAATAATTAATTAACCAATTAATTATTTCCCTTAATCCAAACATTCTCATTTTGGTGTGCAGCAGTGTGACCTACTAGTGTCTTATAACATTGGACACGATAACCCCGTTACTGTCTCGCACATAATCCTAACAAGTTCTCCACAAGATTCCTACCCACAATACAGATTTGATCTCAACATCACCACCAGACATCCTGACTCACAGAAAAGTCAACTAAATCCACCGAGTGTAAATATATTTACACAACCTATTAGTTCTCCTCAATCAAACGATTTCTTAGAGTCACTACTCTGTACCCTTAAGAAAACTAAATTTAGAAACAGGTTTATAAAGAGGCAGTTCCATTACCTAGACTAGCGTCTGTCTACCTGTTTCCAACGCTACCCAGTGCTCATGTATGTACCTATTACTAGTCATTAGTGTGCATGCCACCTATAGCCTAGATTGTAAACATACACACGTAGCACATACATCATCATTTGACTCCAACCAAACATAACCACCAACTCCCGACTGTCGTGATTACATTAAGGTCCTCAAGATTTAATCAAGTTCAAATCTACGCCGGTGTTTATAATAGTACTATTATTTGGGCCCGTACTATTATAACTAACCATACATGATCGATCGGTTTAAGACCACGAGACAACAATCAAACAAGAACATGTCCCGTAGCCCCTTACCGACGTCTCAAAGGCGTTTACATTTGAATCTGATACCATCCTAGACGAATCCCAATATAATAACTAAGCAGGTAAAACAAGTATCAATTTATCACATTTAATCCTAGGCATAACATATAAGCCTAAGTTACATCACCACTACTCATTAAAATCTAGCATGCATTCACGTTCGATATCTAACTAGCATCAGAAAATATATATAAGATATTGCTCACCCCCATCTTGAAGCTTCCGCCGACGATTCCGACTCTCGATTTTTTTTTTTCCAAAATCACCTGGTTTGAGTCCAACCACACACACGCTCGCAAGCATGTATGTTGATTCTCTCAAACCGAGGCTCTGATACTGTTGGGTTTTTTTTGTGGATATCCTCAGATCAAACTGACTTGAGGATTATCTCAGATCTATCAAAACCTTGCTGGTTTGATATACCTCATAGGTTAATCAAACTGATAAAACCTATGTGATCAAAACACGCTGTTTTGATCTTATTTGTGCGGAAGCGATAAAAAGCTAAAAACCCATTAAGCCTAATGATCTTTTAATCGTTATAGTTTTAATCCTATTGGTTTGGTTTAGATCAATTTACCTGGTTGCTTGAGAATAGATCCACCAATGATCGACCAGCGAACGTCCCTCTAGTAGGACTGTATGAAACCCGAACACACAAAACCGAAATCCGACGAGAGGGGAGGGGAGGTTGGCGTCGGCTTTTGGGAGAGAGGGAGGAGGAAACTGACAACTGGTTTTCTTAATTGAAAAGCTTGTTTTTTTCTTAACCCATAGGCTTTATTTATATGGAAGAAAAATACAGTTTGTATGGAATCCAGTTTCCTTATAATAATTATCTCAAATCCTTTCCTTATTTAATTAGCTGGAAAAGAATTTGCATACGATAATTACGATTATATATATTTATGTAATATATATAAACCTTATTAATTAACTATTATATATTTATTTATCTAATAAATATATAATATCCTAATTAATTAATAACCCTCTAACTTTGGTAATTCTGACTGTAATTACCCAATTGATTTATAATGCACTATTATAAATCCTAATTCTCCATTTCGGGGTTTCATCTAACTTGTTCGACTTATAGGTCCTCACAGGTGTGACCCTCAAGTGTCTTGTAACATTGGATGTGTAATCACTTGGTTTGTCAACTCTGCACATAATTCCTAACAAACTCCCACTTGTGCAAGTTGGCAATACCACCTTTGATTATACGGACCTAAGGAGGCCCCTAGACAGGCACTTAGGCTGACCAGGTTACAGGAACTCTTATACCCAGACTGGTGATATAAACATTCCGTAAGAATTGATATCTATGAAACTACTGTTCATTGATTGGGTATATCTTGGCTTTTCCCTTTGCATCGCGATATTTCATCTGTGAGTATGAGCTTGGAAAGTGTCAACTCTAAATACTCAAGATTCTGTTTTCTTGATTATCTGACTTTCACTGATAGGTAAACGACAAAGAACTAATCAGTTCGTTTGGGCATGGCCATGCACTTCATCAGTATACTTAGTCAGTCAAGATGGGCCCAGAAATATCTCTCTCCTAAGAAGAGGTGCAAATCCCATCTTGCATATCTGCCTTTGACACCACGGCTTCCGCTGAATCTAGTTACACCCTTTATAGCCACCCTGTTACGGCGTAGCGGTTGAGTGCACTAAGAATCCAGTAGTCCTCATGATATCAAATCAGATACCTCAGGTGATAGGGACAACCACTGTGAGATTCACTTATGACTTTTTTCCAAGAAGTAATCTCAACCGCGGATCACGTCCGATATTTGCTACTCTATCAAATATCTGTGCAACTTTTAGTCTACAACACTTGTAGCTGTTATTCAGCAACTGATCATAACTACCTAAAAGTTCATAATGACTTTAACGCCTTATCATGCTCCCACAATGATAAGTTGTCACGGACAGATTTTGAATGAAAAATCGGAGACTGATTTCATTCCTGGATATATTAAAAACATGCAAAAATGTGAAAGTGATAAAGAAATCAATCTTGTATAGTCCATATTACACGCTGTAATAATAACAAGATTGAATGTCTTTTCTTTAATAACTTTCATAATGTCTATTTAACGTTGGTTAAATACTGGTCTAAAATAAAGTATCACCTATCTTTAGTTTAAACCCTTTGATTAAAGTTTACCATTTTAATCAAAGTGATAACCAAAAATACAAGTCTGTTTTATAAGATCTACTTGTATCTGCTAATTATTGTTTTGCAAACACCTTATAAAAACAATAACTAGACTTTTGTCATATTCCATGAACTTGGAGACCTGGACTAACTTCCAGTTCCTGAATATGTAAGACTGCAACTTTCCTTAGTCGCTGTGTAGATGAATGATTTCCACCTGAAATCTGATTCCGTTTGCAATACTGGCAAATCTACTGGAATCCTATATTTTAATCCAACACTTTAATTATTGATTTCTAAAGTCAGTTATGACCTTTGTTTCATGGGTCCTGAAACCTTTATCCTTTTTGACTAAAAGGGTAAATTATATCTTATGAATTCTTATCCTACCTGGATTTATGAATTCCGAGATATATCAATAATTATATCTTTTATTCTTTATCTGAGACTAGATAGAGAATAAATTGGGCTCCCACTTGCTTGTATAAAGACTAACTATTACTCAAAATTTACTATTGACTTAGTCAAAACTTTGTTTAGTCAATCCTAATTTCAAGTAATGAACTTTGAGAATTTCCTTTTATGAAACTCAACTGGATTTGGTCAAATCCTAATTCCAAACCTTGGAATCCTTCTAGTTTCATAAATACTGTTATTAACGCCATCTGAGTTAATGTCCTAAATTCTCCTTTTAAAACATTTGAATAAAACTTGATCAAACTTGATTAGTTAATTCTTGAGAATTTCTTTTATAAAACTTAACTGGATTTGGTCAAATCCTAATTCCAGAACTTGGAATCTTTCTAGTTTTATAAATGCTGTTATTAACGCTATCTGAGTTAATATCTTAAATTCTCCCTCTTGATCACAAAACTATTATTCATAAATGTTTTATTCTCAAAACGCATTCCTATAGAATCTGGTGTGTTTTGATAGTTTTTATACAAATTACTTCAATTTCATTAAAGTAATTATAACAGGCATCAACTAGGATCATACAGATATAAGAATATCAGGCACAATTAGATATTTCTATGTCAAGACAATAACTTTTGAAAAATAAAACCATCGAATTATAAAATATAATTATCCAAACATTGTTTAAAACATAAACCCCCAAAATAACTGTTTTAAAACTATAATTTCAAAAATGTCTTGACTTAAATTGAAATAAACTTGTGCTTCAGATCCTCAGCAACCTCTAGGCATTTCACTTCATTTCTGACCTCCTGCAATAATCATTTGCTTTAGGTATCAGTATACTTGTAAACTAACAAGTAAGAAGTGACAAAATAAAGTAATCATAAATTTTCTGAGGTTTACATACCTGCTTCATGACGCTTAGGGCAGTTTTGCCTCCAATGACCGATCTCGTTGCATATGAAGCAGCGATTCTCGGTCCTAGCTTTGTTTGGCTTAACCTTCTTTCCCTTGCCCTTGCCCTTGCCTTTCTTGGGTGCACTCTGGATGGCCTGAACTGGTCCTTTTCCTTTACTGGTGCTAGCATGCCCATTCTTCTTTTTAACCCCTCCGTCCTTCACCATCAAGACATCTTTAGTCTTGTTCTTGTTCCCCATATTCAGTTCAGCTGTCTTTAGCATGGAGTGCAACTCTGCTATAGTTTTCTCCATGTTGTTCATATTGTAATTGACTACGAAGGGCCTGTAGTCTTCTGACAGTGAATTGAGTATGGTGTCTGTTGCTAGCTGCAACGGAACAGGATGACCAAGCCTCTCCAGATGATCTAAGTGCCGTTTCATTTTCATGACATGGTCACTTACTGATGTCTCTCTTACCATCTTGCACTCATTGAATGCTTTGGTGGCATCGTAGCGTTCTGTACGAGCCTGAGTCTGAAACATGTCCCTCAGCTGGCGGATCATGTCGTAAGCATTCGTATTTATGAGCCCTGCTTGCAGATCTGGGCTCATGGTTGCTAGCATCAGACAGGCGACATCAAGGAGATCATCCGAGTGCTTCTTGTGGGCATTTCTGGCAGCGGCCGGAGCGTTTGCCGGAGGTGCCTCCCCAAGTGGCTCTTCAAGCACATACCACTTTCTCTCATGTCTGAGCACAATCATCAGATTGCGCTCCCAGTCGAGAAAGTTAGAGCCGGTCAACTTATCCTTCTCTAGGATAGAGCGGAGGGAAAGATTGTTAGTGCTGGTAACAGTGCTTGCCATCTACACAAAATGAAACTTTTGGTTTTAGCAACTGTAAATAGACTAATTTCCAATAAAGTATCAATAAACCCTTAAATGATCAATTTATTGGACTAGGATCCTTATTTCATACGTCCTGATGTGCGTAATGTTCTTGCTCCACCAGACCCGTATTTATTTCGGTAGGTAAGGACTTTTACCAATCATATCTAACTGACATGACTCCTAGATCTTTTCGGGACTTATGGCAACTACTTGTGCATGTTTTAGTCCCTCTTAGTGCTTTTTGGCCCGGTACCACCCGGTGAACATTATAGTACCAAAACAGATCTCACCATTTTGGGGACCTGATCACTATACTCTGGCCGGTACCACCCGGAGATAATTCGCAGAGTTATGTAACCCCTTCAGCTTCAGTTTGAACACAGACGTTGAATGTGTGATCACTTACAACGCCTATGTACTTTACGCCGAAGGTGCCCCTAGATGGGTTGCACTACTGATCTATGATTTTCGGGGTTTTGAAAAACTTTACTTCCAGGCTTTTGGAAAAACTGATTGTTATAAAGGCTACTTATGTTTTAAACTAACTGTTTCAAACATTCATGTAATTTTAAAACCAACCGTTCTAAAATCACTTGCTAGTTAAAACTAACTGTTTTAACAGCACATCTAGTTGATTAAAACTAACTGTTTTTGTCAACTTGCCTTTTTATTAAAACAATCACCTATAGGTTTTTAAATCAAAAACTATTGTTTTGAAAAGTTTAACGAAAACTAAAACCTATACTCCTTTTGTGATATAAACTAGTTTTAAAGTAACAACTCTATTTAAAACTATTAACATGCAAGATATCACAAATAATTAATCAATCATGCAATCAATCACATAGTAGCCTGTTATAGTTTTTGCCAACGTTTCCTATGGACCAATAATGACCTATTATACTAAAGGCTTCAAAACTCGCGTAGCTCCCACTGGCCTCGCCGTGTTTCGTTAGTACTCCGGTAGGATGAAGAATTTTAGTAGCTCCCACTAGCCTCGTCATCGAAAAGAGAAAATTTTCTATCCTAAGGTCATTATTACATAAGGGGTTGTAAATGAAGGATCCTTATGCTCAAGATTCATTGTGTAATGATGTTTACTAATAACATATGATCCTATAGGGTCACACCTAATAGCAAGTTGACGCTTATTGATTATTTATTAAGTAATTTGATTATTAATAAATATAATCGACTCTTGTATTTAATTGGAGAATTATTATTTTACGAAAATAATATTTAACCGAAAAATTATTATTTATGGAAATAATATTTTTTCTAAGAGAGAAATAACAATTTATATATACATATGGTATTTTATAAATTGTGTACATATATTTGGACTTATAGAAGTTCATTATATAATATGTACATATATGTATTTAACTTGTGTATAAATCATTATGTATTTTGTCTTCTTTATTTATCTTGTAAAACCAAGAAGAGACAAGTGAGTATGGGCATGACTTGTATGACTAGTTTTGTCCTCCCATACTCTCTTATACACACCTTACTTATACATCATTAAAAGAGATGGTCTCTTGAAAGAGATCAAATAAAAAGGACATGAGAGAAAGGCTTTCATTTTCCTAACTTCTTTTTCTTCTTCTCTTTGATTCTTCTAATAACCATGGGTGATGTATGAAGCAAATAAGATTGCTTAACCATGGCTTCTCCTCCTCTCTCCTTGCTTTCTTTTGAAGAACACTTGGGATATTTGGTGGTTAAATGAGCTACTCTCCTTAAGACTTATTTTGGAATAAGTGCTTAATGGCTTAAGAAGCTTATAATACAAGTGAAGACTAGCATCTTGAAGTGTCTTACTCTTGCTTGGTGGATACATATAGAGGAATTCAACTTTGGGTTCTTGCCATCTACATCAACACCCCAAAACCGAGAGGGTTCAAAGTCTACAAAGGTTGTATCTCTTTATATTTCATTTAGATGTTTTAATCTTTCCATGGTTTTTGCAAGATGATCCTTGGTGGGAAATAAATTGTTTATTGTTATACATTTATAAAATGCTTCCGTTGTCTATTTTAAGTTTTTGGAAACTTATTTTGTATAAAAACCCAACAATTGGTATCAGAGCCATCTTGCAAGCTTGGTTAGATTTTTAGATTATTTGGATAATATTTGTTTTTTGAAAACATGGATGGTTTTCTTTTATAAGAAAATATCATACATATTTTCTTTGACAACTTTGTTTTGTTTATAATGGTTATTTTATGTGTGACAAAAGTTTACATGCATTTTTGTCACAAAAGTTGTCTTAGAAAAACAAGGTGTTGTTTTATATGTATATATGTTTTTAGTGCATAAACTAGCCATGGACCATTTGTGATGTTGTGTTGATTTGATTGAAATGGTTGTAATATTTATTTATTCATATGGTATGTAATATTTAAATAGATAGTTTTCATCTTGTTTATTTTGTAAGTAATAAATTAGTTTATTTTCATAAAAATTGTAACAAGATTGAAGATGGTGGCCATTTTGAAGATCAACATTCATGTATATGATTTTGGAGAAATCAAACTTGTTACAAGGTGTTGGAGCAAGTGGGAGCATCAAGAACAACATGAAGTTTTTTTGGTCAACCTTGTCCCTTAGGAATGGACTTGATATTTTTGTGTTGGCTCACAAAATGTCACTAGATCATGGTTGGTTTATGCACATATATTTTTTGCATGTGATGGTTGTTTTATGTTTATATTATGCTTGTATGTTGAATAGGATTTTATATACTAGATAATGTTTTAAACATAAAATGATCACGTGATGTTTGGTTTTATGAAATTTGTCTTTTAAACATAAGATGTGTGTAAACTGTTTTACATAAAATGAGTTTTTTCGTATAAAACTCTATTAGGACAAATTTTAACATCTAAAATTTATAAGTTTAAAATTGGGATTTTAGAAACTTATCCAAACTTCAAACCTTATATTATAAAAGGAAGTTTTATTAAAAGGTTTGCTAAATGGTTCTTTAGTGCTCAAACGACAAATTTGAATATAAGATATTAATTTGAACGCGTCGAGATATAAAATAGGATTTTATATAAGAATCATACCATAAAATGAGATTTTAAAAGGGTACCATGGTTTATTGGATGCATGCAATAACCATGAGATCATATTATCATGTGTTTTAAAACTAGAATATTAAAACATTTTAAAAAAAAAACCCTTCTTCAAAACGCAAGTCTATGCCGTCCAACTATAGAAACATTCGCACTTCATTTGCATAAACTTGTTGGTTATGGTGAGTCACCTAACTACTTGTGTTATCTTTTGTTGGCCGAAGTGTATTCGCGATTCCTATAACAGTTATAAGCCGATTATACAAGTTTCTCTAATTGGATGACTTGATCGGAACTCTTTTCGTTGCATGGTGAGTCACCCAACCAAGAGAGGTCCGAGGCATAGATGAGATCGAATCATGTCTATTAACAACAGTTGTTAGCGATCTCATAATGCTAAGAATTATATATTAGAATATAATTGATAATCGTTATCTACCTTGTTGGATTAAATAAATGGGATAATAGTGAGTCACTGGTCATTTATTTGTTTCGCAACTTGGATCTTAGACTTTAATAATTAATGTTTTAGAAACATAAAGGGTGTTAATTATTAAAGATATAAATATTGAAAATGCTAAATGAATTTTGTTAATATTTTGTAGATGAAATCAAAACGCAACCTCATTCCTATTCACTATCTATCCCTTCACGATTTACGAGAAACCGTGACATTCGATGGAATTAATTTCCACGATTGGAATCATGCTTTGAAAGCTTTTCTCAAGAACAATGAGAAATTATATGTCCTAAAAGTTCCTGTTCCTGAACAACCTCCACTGACCAGTCGGACTGATCATGATGTTTGGTGGAAGCATAAATGTGATGTTGAAGATGTATCTGAAATCATAATGGGAACTGTCATCCCTGATCTTCAGAAGATCTTTGATACTGATGATGCATATAAGATCAAATGACTTAGATATACCAACAACTCATTATTAAATGCTTCAAACTTGTTGAAACATTGGATGCTGACAAGGTCGATAGGAGTTACATTGTGTGCTCTAAAAGACCCATGGTTCAAAATAAGGAAAAGTCCAAAAGACGAAAAACCAAGAAAGCACCTAAAAATGGTTCCTGTTTCTATTGCGGAGAAACAGAACACTGGAAGAGGAACTGTTCCTCTTATCTCACTGAGTTGAGAAAGTCTGGTTAGACCAGCAATCCAGGTATTTATATGATAGAACTTATACTTTTCATATAACACTCAAGTACTTGATACTAAGTGTTAAACTGATATTTGTAAATGTGTTACAGATGTTCGAGAAGAGTAAACAACTGAGAACAAGGAAGTTGTAATGCCATACGTGCAAGGAAGCAAGTGTTGCGAACTAGCACTTTTGGAACTTATTATTTATGTTTTGAACATAATGACTTGTATTATAAAACTATAATTGTTATGAACAATGTAATGTTTTAATTTAGTTTGACTAATTATATATCTCAGTTGTATGATTAGATAATTGATTATTACTTAATCGTTTTTCATAACGATCATATTCATATTCTAAAATGATTTTTCATATTTCGAGAATTAGATCTCTTAATAAGATTGTGAAGTAAATATCAATATTCGTCTAAACAACAGTTCTATAAGCAAAATCGTTAGACTCAAAATGTTTTGAATCTAAAATTATATATGACATTATTATTTTTTGTTATGCAAATAAGATAAACATATTCCAACTTCAAGGAAAGGATTCTTGAGGGCAAATAATTTTAGTTTATTTGACATATGTTAATCTTATTTATAATAGATAATTAATGCTATTTTCTCTAATTGGTAGAGAAAAAGAATTTTTGTTAGGAATAATACATAGCGATGTATTATGTTGTTACAAAAGTAATGTCTAGATATAATACGAGATACCAATTGAACTTCATTAACAACTATACTCGTTATAATTATATTTTATATGATAAAAGTGTTATTGAAATGTTCAAAGTTATTTCAATATGAAGTTAAGAAATTTTCCAGTAGGACCATCAAAAGACTTGGAAATAATAAAGGATGAACTGAATCATATTAGATATGATTTGTTTTCTAATAAGTAGGAATGATCCTCCTTTATCATTTTCGGATTATGCTCTTATCAACATCGCCTGTATTTTGAATAGAACACCAACTAAAAGTACATATTTGTAGAATACCCTAAAAGGTTGTTTAGGTTATTGCTTATACAAACTCACTAAGGATAATATCTTTTATTACTCTGAATGTCAAGTTATTAGAAAGAAAGTTTCTAATAGATAAAGCGAGTGGGAGGCATATGGAACTTGAAGTAGATCAAGAACCACAGCTTGATGTAGCAAAAGTTGGCACTAGTTATCAACAATAAATTGTTGAACATGAATAATAGTTATTCAAAAACACAAATTGTTACTAATCTGGTAAATTTGTCAAACCCCGAGAAATACGGATTTAAAGTTGACAAATGTTTTCTGATCGTTTCTCATGAAACCCATCAATTACCTGAACGCTATGTCAGATTTCGAATCGACAAATGACTTGGAGTCATGAATAGTGAGATGAATCCAAGTATGATAATCAAGTATGGGCTTGATTGATCTTCCTCCATACAGTAAGACTTGAAGGAGTAATTAATTCTTTCAGAAAGAATATAAACATGGATATAAATCAATACACCCATGATTAGATCAAGCGGGATATAATTTACCATAACTGCATATTATGATTATGAGATATGACAAATAGATTTCAAGAAAACCGCTTCTCTTAATAGACACCTTCTTGAAGATGTCTATACAGTTTAGCCTGGAGGTTTTCTTAATCTAAGATATCCTAATAAAAGTGTATAAGCTTTAGTAATCCATTTATGGATTAAAGGCAAACATCTCAAATAGAATTTTTGTTTTTCATAAGTAAATCACATTGTATGATTTCATTGAAAACTGAGAATGACAATTGTGTTTACAAGAAACAAGTGGGAGCATGGTGACATTCCTAATCTTGTATGTATGAGACATACTTAATCATAAGGAATCACATTTCGACTATGCAAGATTTTTGATCTTGACTCGATAAGTAATTCTAAAATGGAAGACTTAGGAAACACATTCTTGCAAAGCAAAATGTATAGAGATAGATCAGATCAAATGTTAAGTGTTAATACATATTATGACTAGATCTTGAAAGAGATCAAGATACAAGACGCTTAGAGAATATTCTTGTTAAAGTCAAATGGCATTATTTTGAGCTCGTCTCAAAATCCTACTATAAAGATTAAGCTAATAAGAATGGATGATATTCTATACGCCTCGCAAATAGAATCCATTAAGCCATGATATGCATAAGACCAGATGTATTATAATACTTCAAGCGTTAGCAATGACACCAGTAGTGAATATGTGAAGGTCATTAGATGACTATGAAGAACATTACAAAAGTACTTACGAAGAACTAGATAATGATCAGATAGTTATAAATTAAAATTGCGTTGTGACTTCATTATTAATGAAGAATAAGTTTTACTGGAAGGAGCTCCAAGTAAACACAGTTATACAATCTACAAAGTAAGAATACATTGCTACTTTGGAAGACTGCAATTTAATATGATTGAATGAATGAGTTCATTATATATTAGGCTAAGTCCTTCCATTCAAGGATCACCTAGAAATCTTATGTGACATCGACAGTGAACTAACTGTAGCTAAGGGCTCTAAGTCACATCAGTAAGACAATCATATCATCTAGAAATTTATCTATACTTGGAATAAAGATAAATGTATTCGCAAATTTCATACAAATCAAGATCAAGTTGAAACCATTCTCGAAGCCCTTCTGGATGCTAATACGAAAGGTCGTACTTGAGCAATAGGACATCGACATTCTAGGAATGGGATTTGATTTGGATTTAGTATTTGGATATTGGAACATTATAGCAACAACTATGCTATTGCTTAGATATATAGAGATATGATCTATTCAATAATACTTGTTGTGTTCTA
Source organism: Centaurea solstitialis (assembly GCA_030169165.1). Taxonomy (NCBI): domain Eukaryota; kingdom Viridiplantae; phylum Streptophyta; class Magnoliopsida; order Asterales; family Asteraceae; genus Centaurea; species Centaurea solstitialis. The sequence goes on along the minus strand of CM058045.1, from coordinate 71,016,605 downwards.
TATTAACATGTTTAATCCATGAATAATCAAGTTATTCTAAAAGGTCCGTAGTCGATCATATTTGTGGGAACAAATATGAAGTAAGGCTAATGTGAATTGGATTGGTTGACTATCATAAGATGATAGTGGGCAAAGGGTTGCAACCAAGATTCATAGGTACTTGCTAAGGAACAAGTATTGGACATGACCCGCTTCAAGATTATTGCATGGATCGCTATCATGAATGATACTTGATAAAAGGTACTATCTTTGTATCCTTAGACCTTAGATGCATATTTGGGACTCGAGGATTCGGAATGCTATACTTTGATATGGTCTAACGTTGTTCTTTGATCAGGCAACTATAAGGGCCATTATTGGGTGTAGTGTGAACTATCCAAGAGGCATATGCAGTCTGAAGGGATTTGTTCCTCTTATTCGTTGAGAGTTAGACATTTAAGGCCTGATAAAAAGTTGAACACTGAATGAGGTTGATTGCGATCCGTATCTCATGTTCAACATAATGTCTGAAACAATGGGATAATTGATAACTTACCTTTTACATCAATTGTAGCTTTGAGCTAAAGGAAATTGGATGTTGATGAATGGCACCTCGTCGTGTGTTATTAGGGGCAGTAATGCGTTGCTAGACGTTGACCACTGTCTATATCAATACATAATGAGCCTTGTGCAAGTGGGAGATTGAAGGATCCTTATGCTCAAGATTCATTGTGTAATGATGTTTACTAATAACATATGATCCTATAGGGTCACACCTAATAGCAAGTTGACGCTTATTGATTATTTATTAAGTAATTTGATTATTAATAAATATAATCGACTCTTGTATTTAATTGGAGAATTATTATTTTACGAAAATAATATTTAACCGAAAAATTATTATTTATGGAAATAATATTTTTTCTAAGAGAGAAATAACAATTTATATATACATATGGTATGTTTATAAATTGTGTACATATATTTGGACTTATAGAAGTTCATTATATAATATGTACATATATGTATTTAACTTGTGTATAAATCATTATGTATTTTGTCTTCTTTATTTATCTTGTAAAACCAAGAAGAGACAAGTGAGTATGGGCATGACTTGTATGACTAGTTTTGTCCTCCCATACTCTCTTATACACACCTTACTTATACATCATTAAAAGAGATGGTCTCTTGAAAGAGATCAAATAAAAAGGACATGAGAGAAAGGCTTTCATTTTCCTAACTTCTTTTTCTTCTTCTCTTTGATTCTTCTAATAACCATGGGTGATGTATGAAGCAAATAAGATTGCTTAACCATGGCTTCTCCTCCTCTCTCCTTGCTTTCTTTTGAAGAACACTTGGGATATTTGGTGGTTAAATGAGCTACTCTCCTTAAGACTTATTTTGGAATAAGTGCTTAATGGCTTAAGAAGCTTATAATACAAGTGAAGACTAGCATCTTGAAGTGTCTTACTCTTGCTTGGTGGATACATATAGAGGAATTCAACTTTGGGTTCTTGCCATCTACATCAACACCCCAAAACCGAGAGGGTTCAAAGTCTACAAAGGTTGTATCTCTTTATATTTCATTTAGATGTTTTAATCTTTCCATGGTTTTTGCAAGATGATCCTTGGTGGGAAATAAATTGTTTATTGTTATACATTTATAAAATGCTTCCGTTGTCTATTTTAAGTTTTTGGAAACTTATTTTGTATAAAAACCCAACAGTAAATGGCACGCAGGCCTCCCCGTAAACATGTCAAGGGTCTAAGTTGGCAAATACTACAACATACACATATATGCATAATCATACTGAAAACCATATATAGAACTCAAGCAATCACGCAATTATATATAAATAAACAATATTATAATTACGATAAATAAACCTGGATCCGTCAAAATTATCTTGTCTCAATTATTGTAAAACTTAGTTTTAAACTTAAAACAATAGTTTTATAAATCGAAATTTAAAATTAGTTTTATAAATATATTCCTTTTATAAATAAAATTGATTTGTAAGAGGAAAAATCCTTTTATCCAAAGTTATATCAAACCGGGTTTTACCAAAACAATTTTATAATACTGGCCTTAGTGTTTTAATTAAATAGTAAAAACATAAAATTAGGCCTACGGTGAAAATAATTTCTTATCAAACCCGAAAACAACTCAACTGGTTTCAAAAAAAAATAATTTCTGGATAAGAAAGCTTAAAACCAAACGAACTCTTTTGGGCCATCACTGGGTCCAAAGAACTGGGCCTTGGGCCTGGATAACGTAACTAGGCCCAAAAACAAAAAAACTTAGGTTTGGTGCAATTCGACTATCGCACGGCCCACCGTCTTGGCGATCCGGCTGTTGGTTGATTTTCCCGAACCGCCACCACGATGCTGTGGTGCGGTTGTGGTCACCATCGATCACCGCAAAAGGCTGTCACCACCACGCTGGTGGTGTTGCCGTGGCCTATCCACAATCCGGCTACGGCCAGTGGTGGTTGGTCACCGTCGATCACCGCCACCACTAGGCGTGGCCGTGAGGCAGCCAGTGGTGGTTGGTCTGGCGGCGATTAACGCCACCGCCTTGGCTTGGCCTTAGGGCAGCCGGCGGTGGTTGGTTGTTTTCTCTCGTTACTAACAACGCTACGCACCACCACCACCAAAGTGTTTCTGGTGGTCGAGAACACCGCCGCCACCATCACGGTGGTTTTGGCCAGGCGTCTGCCGCCACCGCTAGCTGCGGTTTGGCCGGCAATTATGAGAACCGTTGTCGATGGTCAAGAACACCGCCTTATCGCTGCTGATCAATGGTCGACTAAACATCCGTCGGCCACCAACCCCGCTGGTGATTGCGAACCCCAGACGCCGTCATCGCCTTTCAACGCCATCGGTCACCACCAATCTGGTGGTGATCCGTTCGGCAATCGGAATTAACACCATCACCACCATCATGGTGGTTTTTTTGCTTAGCGATGGTTCAATCAGCCGCCGTCTGCCACCACACGCCACCATACGATGCCACCATCGCCACTGGCCGGCGATTAACGGACCACCGCCGTCAACCGCTGCTATCGCAGCTTCTGGTGGTTGCGGTTTGTCCCCTTACCACCGATCTGGTGGTGTTTCACCCATGGCCACCACCATTCCTACCAGGCCGGTGGTCTTGGCCGGTGTTTGGGTCGACAACCAACGCCGCCACCACCACGCTGGTGGTGTGGTGGTGGTGCAGCCATCACCAATCTGGTGATGGTTTTTCCGGGTTTTTTCGTACGAACAACAATTGAAACAATAAAATCCAAAATTTACACGTAGATTATAATAAAAATCAGATTTTTATAAAGATTGATATACTAAAACAATTAAAATAAAAATCAGATTTTTAAACTTGTTAAATAACAATTTTAACGGATCTCACGAAAGCAGATAAAACTGATAAAACTAAAACGACTATTAACAATGGCTCTGATACCACTGCTGGGTTTTTTTTGTGGATATCCTCAGATCAAACTGACTTGAGGATTATCTCAGATCTATCAAAACCTTGCTGGTTTGATATACCTCATAGGTTAATCAAACTGATAAAACCTATGTGATCAAAACACGCTGTTTTGATCTTATTTGTGCGGAAGCGATAAAAAGCTAAAAACCCATTAAGCCTAATGATATTTTAATCGTTATAGTTTTAATCCTATTGGTTTGGTTTAGATCAATTTACCTGGTTGCTTGAGAATAGATCCACCAATGATCGACCAGCGAACGTCCCTCTAGTAGGACTGTATGAAACCCGAACACACAAAACCGAAATCCGACGAGAGGGGAGGGGAGGTCGGCGTCGGCTTTTGGGAGAGAGGGAGGAGGAAACTGACAACTGGTTTTCTTAATTGAAAAGCTTGTTTTTTTCTTAACCCATAGGCTTTATTTATATGGAAGAAAAATACAGTTTGTATGGAATCCAGTTTCCTTATAATAATTATCTCAAATCCTTTCCTTATTTAATTAGCTGGAAAAGAATTTGCATACGATAATTACGATTATATATATGTATGTAATATATATAAACCTTATTAATTAACTATTATATATTTATTTATCTAATAAATATATAATATCCTAATTAATTAATAACCCTCTAACTTTGGTAATTCTGACTGTAATTACCCAATTGATTTATAATGCACTATTATAAATCCTAATTCTCCATTTCGGGGTTTCATCTAACTTGTTCGACTTATAGGTCCTCACAGGTGTGACCCTCAAGTGTCTTGTAACATTGGATGTGTAATCACTTGGTTTGTCAACTTTGCACATAATTCCTAACAGATACCAAGTTGTAACACCCAAAATCCAAAGGTGCAATTTATTTAAAATTTTAACTAGTAAAACGGATTTTTAAAAATAAACGACCCCCAACGGTAACAATTAATTTAATGTCAACAATAATAACCGAAAATTTGAAATAAGTAACCAACTTCGAATGTTATAAAAAAAATTAATAAAGTGATAAAGTGTCGAGAGTCATCGGATAGTCGCCGCCGGAAGTCAAGCTAGAGCTTTCCCCTTATCCACACCTGAACTAGTCCCTGAAAAAGATGGAAAACAACGGGGTAAGCGATAACGCTTAGTGAGCTAATACCACACGCGCCTTACCACACGGTAGGCAACGCGCCATAACAGCCATCCATAGCAATCAATATCAATCATCAATAACAACCAATGTCACATGCAATTAATAACAACACTCATGAGGTTTAATAACTCCCGTCACTTTGGACACGGGTCGGCCCCCACAACTCACCAAGGGCATGTGGTTCCCTTTCCTCCCGTCAATTTGGACACGGGTCGGCCCCCACAACTCACCATGGGCATGTGGTTTCCCTTACGCCCGTCATTCAGGACACGGGTCGGACCCCACAACACTCAAAGGGTAATGTGGATACCCTATCAATGCACTATCATAACACATTACATAACATGCAATAAGTCACGTGAGAATTAACTCACCTGTTCACAAGGCAATTAAATACGAATTATCACGATCTCCCTACAGCGAATCTGACAATAATAATTTACAGCTATTAATATCTCTCAATAGTTCCCTTAATGTAATTTAACTAACCCGGAAATCTTAATCCTAATCTAGACTTAATCTTAACGATAACATGGATAGAAGTTATACCTTAAGAGATTCCATGCAAACACTTGAATCTCTTCCAATTTCCCTCACGAATCGAACAAACACCACAATCAAATCTCCGAAACACCAAAAATCGACTTTCTGGAAATTCCAGAAACTTCGATCCAATGCTGCTCTCTACTGGAAACTCCGATGACTCTCGGCACTTTATCACTTTATTAATTTTTTTTATAACATTCGAAGTTGGTTACTTATTTCAAATTTTCGGTTATTATTGTTGACATTAAATTAATTGTTACCGTTGGGGGTCGTTTATTTTTAAAAATCCGTTTTACTAGTTAAAATTTTAAATAAATTGCACCTTTGGATTTTGGGTGTTACAATGAAGTATGGTTGGAGTACTCCATACTGCAAAACATCAAGTTGGAGCTGCTCTAAGGTTAGGATATTAGTAGACTTCGTGTCGAATTCATAAGTGTTGTAAACGAGCCGAGCCGAGCTCGAGCTCGATTAGGCTCGAGCTCGGCTCGTTTAAGTGTATAAAGCTCGAGCTCGAGCTCGGCTCGTTTCGAGCCTTATGTGTCAAGCTCGAGCTCGTCAAGAATTTAGCAAGCTCGGGCTCGGCTCGAGCTCGGCTCGTTTACCTATAAATCAATATTTATTCTGTATTTTTTTATTTTTATTATTTAGTATTTAATTATTTAATAGTTATTTTTTAGTATATATTTATATTATATATATATTTAGTTGAGGCTCGTTTAGGCTCGCGAGCCTAATTGTCAAAGCTCGAGCTCGTTTAACTCGAGCTCGAGTCGAGCTTTTAACGAGTCGATCCCGAGTAGCTCACGAACAACTCGGCTCACTTACACCCCTATTTCTCTTCATAAAGATTCAACATCAAGCTTTTCTATTAGTAGAAATATCATAGAAAATTGTTTTTCTATCATAGTAATCCTTCTTCAAGAGTTCCATAAATTCATAGAATTATATGCCTTTTTTCTATTTTAAAGTATACAGTAGAAATTCTATAAAATAATACACTTGAGACCATCAAAATTTATAAATTAAAAGAGTTATTAATTAATCGATAAATTAATAATTATTAATTTATATATTAATTAATATTTTATTAATTTATAGTAGAATACTTAGTTTACAAACACCTTTCAAGCTTCCACTTAATTATTGTATACAATGCATGTATATCAAATGAACGACCCAAACTGAAAGAAACCTTCAATCTTCCACCTTATTATGCTTCTTGTGTTCAATGTATCACTTTATGGACATTAAAAATATTTTCTATATAAATACAAGATAAAAATAGGTTAACACAAACAAATCATACACACAACATGGCTTCCCATCTTAAAGGTGTGAAAACAAAAGACAATTGAGTCATTTTTCAAGAAACCTTCATAAATCATTCATGTAATATGCTATATATAAGGAATTATTAATTTATATTTTATATGGGTTCTAAAGAAATTATCAAAAATGTATTATCTTATAATTTTAGCGAATTATTAATTTAGCACCCTATTCCCGAGTCGGGACCGGCAAAAAATATTATCTTAGAGAGTTTATTAAATAATCGAGTATTAATTTATCGAGTTTCTACTGTAGGTTGGAATAATAATATTGGGTTAAGTTATTTTGTTAACCCATTAATTTGTGTTAACCGTGTTAACCATATAACCACCGTTGATCATTTCAATCAATGGTTAAGATTGATTTGATAAATTAGAGGGAGGTTAATTAAACCCTAAAATAAAGGAGGTTGGCCACATATGCAAAAAAATAGGGAAAATAAAGAAATTCTATTCGTCCATTTTTGGTTAATACGGTTAACACAAATTTATGGGTTAACAAAATAACTCTCCTCTAATAATATTTGTTTTCTTTAATGGAAAAATATGTTAAAGATGCTTTAAATGGAAAAATTAGTTATTCTAACCATTTAAAATTATGTCAAGCCGATATGGCATTTATGTTTTTGTAAACTTTTTTTTGGTCAAATAGATCCCATGCCAATAGTTTAATATCTCCTATTAGCCAATGAAACACATGTGATTTATGTTTTATTCATCTCTCCTATCCATCAATGAAGGGGCATTCCAAACAATGGTAGACGCCCATTGACGAATTAAATGGCTAGTTTTGTAACTTTTAAAAGGAAAAATTGTAAAATAGCATTAGATATTTGTTAGAATAATTAATTTTCCAAATTAATATTTAGGGAAAGTATCCGTTGTAAATCAGCTAGATTGTACAAACTCTACAAACCTAATATTAACCATTGATTTTGTTTATCTCCTAATTTTTAGGTGGTTTTCAAATGTGGTTGAGAGAAAATCTAGGAACTGAATTAATCCACACAATTGATCATCTACATATATAGTCAAGATTGGTTTATATAGTTTATACAAACTATCCGGTTTGTAAGGGATACGACTCCTAAATGTCTATAACTATATACGTGGGTCAACTAATTATAGTGGCAATAGCAATGACTTTGTTTACAAGCCACCCTACAAATCCCGGAGGGGTGCATCTCCAAAATAGTTGACTTTTTGTGATTATAATTTAGAGATTTAGAAAAATTCTAATTTAGAGATTTTAAAGGAATCTTTATATTTAAGAAAATTTTTAACTTTTTATTCTAGAGAATGGTTTAGTAAATTTGTTGGTTTAGAGGAATTTTTATATTTAAGAAAATTTTCAACTTTTATATTTTAGAGAATGGTTTAGCAAATTTGTTGGAGATGTTTAGCAAACAAAATTCCAATTTTTGCTATTTTAGCAATGTTGTTGGAGATGCTCTTAGAGAAAAGTTCAAAGGTGAACTCAATTTTCATTGTGAACATGAGGATCATTAAAATTGTGCCACATAACAATATGAATCGACGCCTAAGTTTTATTCAAACTAAATACAAGCTTTATTCAGACTGAATATTGTCACATAGCGCAATATTAGTGATCCTTATGTTTACAATGAAAGATGAATTTACATTTGAACCTTACCCTCAAACCTTATATTTTATTAATTATTTATCAATTGACAGGGATATATATTAACCAATAAAATAATATAAATAAGAATTATGTGGTGAGAAAGATGAGAGGTGCAATGTATTTAGATTATTTATTTAATGAGTTAAATATCTTTTAATGTGGTACACACAACCCATTATTTAATTATCATCCATAACTAAAACTATCTCAGAGCTATCTTTAGACAAAACATTATTTAGCAACTCATATCCCAACAACATACTTTTGGTTGTATGTAACCATATCTTTTTGTTTGATGATGTATCCGAGTTTTTCAAAATCACACTATAATAGGTACCTATATAACATTAAATGAGAGTTTAATTAAATTTATGACATTTTGACTTGTTAAAAGAATTATGGTTTTGTACCCATCAAAAAGTTATTAATTTAATTACAATCCTCATAATTTTTCAAACACCTGCTCTATATGCATGTATTAGGATTGCTAAATGCTAATAAATAAAGTTTTTGTGTAAATATATTTGATCCATGTATGCGTAGATAACAAGTTAGACCATCCCTTTACTACTAAAATCAAGGGTATTACCGATGACAGAAATAGCCGGTTAGCTGTTAAAAATAAACTTTATCAACAATTTTCCTATGAAATGTGTATTGGGTTAGATTAACCAACGTTATTGGGATTATCATTTAAAAGGTTTTAGGACTTAATCTTTGCTCTTTTAGACCTTTAAATCAACAATGGAAAGCTTGAAAGTGAAATTTTGGTTTTGGGTCGACTTGAGATTTCGTGCGACTCAAACTATAGTGTGTGCGACATCTTCCGCGACTTGAGGTTGCATGGCATCTCGCTTGGGCATTGCGAACAGTGGTGGCGCGACTAGCACGGCAACTTGAGGTCACGAGCTACGTCACTTGGGACCCCCTTTTGCATGCATTTGGCTTGATTCTTAGGGTTTTGATTGGGCTTCTTGTGGCACTTTAATGAGGCATTATTGTAAGCATTTGAAGGATAAAATTAAGTGGTTTTAAGGAGTTCTATAGCAAAAAAAAATTCCTATCATTGTAGGTTTGTGAAAATTCTTGACCTTTTGAGCTTTTTCTTAGCCTTGTGAGTTGTGAACCATAAGTGAGTTTCCTTAACCTTATTTGTAAATGTGGATTACTTATGAATGTTTCTATACCACTTATACGGTATTACATCCTGAAATCTTAAACTGTTACTTGTTTTAAACGTTGCTTACCACATGTTGATACCATATGTGGTTTGTGGTTGGATTTGTACACTTGGAGTAGTGTACCTTGTGATAGCGAAATCTCCTGAAGTTTAGTATCCGTACCCCTTGAATCCGTTTCTCGAGCACATTGGACATTCATTATCTTAGGGCATTGAATATGAATGTCATTGTGGAGTGATGGTGTATCTATGAACATTGTGCAAAGTTCATTGTTTTTGTGACTGGTGATCTATTTGGATATTTTATCTTTATGGTGACTTATCACTTCAAATGTTATGTTCATTATTGTAAATATAAGGGACTTGACCTTTTAATGTAACCCATGTTTTTCAAAATTAAAAATAAAATTAGGGTAAGTATTATAATGAAAGTTTATCTAAGGGTAAAGTAAAGATGTGAATTACCAAAGAGATGGCTAAAGACTGGAGTTTAGTCACCTTTACTAGTTTAATAATTCTCAGGTGTAGAAGTTGTTTACCGACTGCTAACATTGAGATCTACTTACAAATCTTAATTCTCGTTACTTATGGCAGCCAGTTTAGTTTTTTTATTATGTTTATATATTGGATTTTGTGTTGTTACGGCCGACATAAACCTCGACAAGAACCTCCATCTTGAATGCTCTAAAGGCCCTTTGATTTGCATCGGGAAACACCATAGAAAATTGTCTTCTTTTTTTAACGTAATTGGAGTGTTTTTGGAGTTCTTACACACAAAGCTATGTAGTTTTGGAGTTGTGCCTGCTCAAAAGGTATAGATATATTTTTTTTGGAAGAGGTATCCCAGACCACATTGGGCCCAGACTAATCCTCGGCAATTTTGGGCCGAAGCCCGACTGCTAAAGCATGCAGCCCGGGGTCGAAGCCCCCATATCTCCAGAATGCGTTCCCCAGGGCTCGAACTCGGGTTCACCACTATGTAGTGCCCACGCCTTACCACTAGGCTAACACTCCTTTGGTTATAAAGGATTATATATCATGTACTTGTTAACTAAAAAAATTGGAATGTGTATTATAATTTATAAAGTACTTAGCACGTGTTGCCATAGGTAACATTCTCGAAAATACAGCTGAATTACATGTGTAAGAATGAATGTACATAGACGGATAGGATGACATTTTGACTTATATCACTACGAGCATTTAGAGAAAGGCCGATGAGCTTTATTTGACCAAGTATTTCTTTGACCAATTGATTTTGTTGAAAACACTAATTTTGTTCGGGATACATGAAAGAGGGTCTGTTAAGCAATAAATGACTAATTTTCGATGATCTTGTGATGTAGATGAAAGGTGTTGATTTGATGGTCGAGAACACGCAATTGTGATTTTATTGTTGTTTTCTGAGTTGTATAACAAGTGTGCTACTACAGTCTCACCTATGGATGTGATATCTCGTCACTTTCGTATGTATGGTTATCTATGGTGAAGATCAAAGAAAAAAAAGATAAAAGAAATGTGTGTTCAAACCGTTTAACGAATGGCAAAACAAGCATTCTTCCACGATTTCAAGTTAAGATATGTTAATGCATGTTAACTTTTCCATTTTTTACGTTTATGGAGATGTTAATTTGTGGAACATCCGATAACACGTGGTTTATACATAAAAAGAAAAAAAGAAGCTCTTATCAAATCGCACAAACCGCCCAAAGATTGGAAAGCGTACAAACCCATGAATACCTTTTCTTTTACAAAGTTATAATACACTTTTTTTCTTTTTAATATTCATAGAAAACTTTTGAAAATTAAATAAATCAAACACGTTTTCTTAAAAAAATTTCCACAGTTAAACATACCCTAACTAATTTTAATTTGTTCTTTTCAAAAATGAAATCAATATTTAATAGGATTGGAAGTATCAATAAATATTATTGTTGTAATATCAATCCAAAAAGTCATTCAGTTTTACATATAGGTTAATTGCATTATAAAATTACATTTAAGTTTGATTTTTTACTAAACCATATTTGACTCAATTACTCAAAATGTTAAGATTAATTAAACCATGCATAAACAATTGAACACCCCTAATGATTGTTAAACCTATAGAAATATATTAAAATCAAATTTACAAATCAACCCTTAACATACATAAAACTTGTAAATCAGTTGTAGTTTTCTTAAAATCTAAAGAGCATCAAATATTATTTAGACTAAACTCTCTTAATTAGTTGGTCCAAGGACCATGGTGTTATTAAAATTCTGATTTTGTTTTAAATTATTGATTTCTTCCCTCTAATTTAAGATTCTTGTTTTGTTTCTAAGATTAACTTTGTCAACGATTTACAGTAAATTATGAATCATTACATCACAAAATAATTAAATAACAATGAAATGTAAACAACCTATATAAATATAATAATAAATCTAATGTTTGAAGCTATAACTTCAAACAATCCAAAAGACAAAAAAATAACCATTTTTAATAAACCACCTGAATGAAAAATGTTTTTTTTTCCTCTATTATTTATGTCTTTTCCAATCACCACATTGGCACAAACATTTTTTTTATAAACATACAATATAAAAAAGTAGAGAAGTTTTTATCAAGCAAATGGAAAAAGAGATGGAGTGTTTCTCTGAGATGAGATGGAATGTCATGTGATATGATTCTTAAATATTATTTCATATCTTTTAAATAAAAGATACAATACATATTTGGTACCTAATATAAATGTCTTTAGTTATTAATTACTTATTTAATATGTTTCAAGATAAGCGATATGAGATTAAGAATTAAGATGAAAAGAAGGATATGGATAATTGACCATTTTAGTTTTCAAAGGTCATCTTATGAGTTATGTTATGTTTGATAAAGAATTAATTTACTTTATCTTATATCTTAATATATATTAAATAACTATGATTAGTTCAATTCTTATTTTATATTTTTTGAAAGGGATCCAGGCCAAAGCCCAACAAATTCCCGACAATTTTGAAGGTTAAAAATGACCCACTTAAATGTCTCTAGACATATGTACATGAAGGTTCGAACTCGGTTAAAATGCTATGAACCTTCGAGCAATAACCAATCCGCCAAATCACTGGAAGACTTAAAATTCTTATTCTTCTTATGATAATTTTACTTTTCATGGAAGTTGATCCTTTCAACAAATATAAAACTATCATAATATCGATCTTATGTAGTATTTTATAAACATTTATTTATTAACAAGTGGTATCGAATGAAAAAATTTTTTAACAAGAAAAAGCGTAAATCTCTTAAAAATAAAGAAATTGAATTTTCCAGATGATAATTATATTTATATTAAAAAAACACAGCCATTCAACAATCACCTCCTACTTTTTGTAAAAAGTATGATTTTGTGAACTATTAAATCCAATAAATTATTTGCGCATGCGTTTTCACCACTCCATTAAAAATATATTATAATCCAAGATCGAATCAATATCATATATTTATATTATATACATAATATATGCTGTTAACATTGTTAGTTTTCTTCTGACTTTGGACCGCGTTTTTGTATAATTAAACCAAACTCAAACAAAACAGTGAGGCATTAATGTATTAATTTATTTTCAACTATATTATTATTTAAAGATCAAACTATATTTTTTGAAGAACTTCCTAAAACTCTTAATAAGTACACAAATAATCATTTTGATTTGCACTTTAAAAGTAGTTTGCACCCCTTAGAAGTACGAGAAAGATAAAGTGGCACCCTTCAAGACGATACGATGTACTTTCACCAAAGCTAATTTTCTTTTACCATTTGCCGGATAAATAATAGGTGGCACGTACCACCGCGAGAACCATTAGAGGTCTGTCCATGGGGGAGGATCATGAGAGAAGTTAAATATTTTGCGAGAAGACGAGAAGTGTGATATCATATATGATTGAATGACATGTGGGTGTGTTTTTGATCATATATGATTAAACGTCTATGTATTATCATCGTAACATGTGTGTAATCATATATGATTAAGCTTTTGTATCATATATGATATCGCACTTCTTGCAAAATGTTTAGCTTCTCGTTTAAATCTGCTCCTATGTATACGTGTCTATATAAATGGCAAATATGGTGAGAAGCGTACGTGAGAATGGGTTATTAACCACTGGATGAGAAATTGACGAACTTTAGGATGAGAAATTGACGAACATTAGGATGAGATGCACCGTGATAAGATGCAACGAAAATTCCATTCTAAGGCACAATTCATGCGAGAACATGAAATTAAAAGAGATCAATGATTCAATGGTTAAGATCCATTTCTCACGCTTTTCACCGTTTACTCAACTTCTCACACAATTCTTTGCCTATATATATTATATGTATATAGGGTTGGGTTCTGATGAGAAGTGCCAAATTTGGTGAAAAACGTAAGAAGTGGTTATCAACCGTCGCATGAGAAATTGACAAGCATTATGATAAGATGCACCAAAATAAGACGTACCAAGATGCATCTCGATCAATTCCCCTTTAAGCCGCAATTCATGGGAGAGTAGTTGAATAAAAGTGATCAATAGTGTAAAAATATTATTTCTCATAAAAAATGACATTTCTCACACAATCTCATACCTATGTATAGTTGGGTTTCCACTAGTGAGACTAGTTTATTTTTATGAGGTCTGTTAGGAAAAAAAATAGCAATGACACTTTATAATTGTGAGAATGTGTGGAAAACCCGTGATTAGGGTTGCGTGTATTGAGCACAATATAAAGACAGAAATATTACAGAGGGGTCCCTGAACTATACAAATATTTAACACACCCCCGTAGTTTGATCGGGAGGTAAACGAATGTTCAAACTATTTCTAAAATCAAGAAATAAACTAGTAGGTAGACCCTTCGTAAAAATATCTGCATACTGATACGCGGATGGAACATGCAAAACACGCACATGACCAATCGCAACACGCTCCCTAACAAAATGTAAATCTATTTCCACATGCTTGGTTCTCTGGTGCTGAACAGGGTTAGATGCTAGATACATGGCACTGACGTTGTCACAGAAAACAACGGTGGCACGAGAAAGGGGACAATACAACTCGAGTAGGAGGTTTCGTAACCAGGCAGTTTCAGCAACTACATTGGCTATCCCCCGGTACTCGGCCTCGGCGCTAGAACGAGAAACGACATGTTGTCGTTTGGAGGACCAAGAAACGAGATTATCACCCAGATAGACACAAAACCCTGAAGTGGACCGACGTGTAGTAGGACACCCGGCCCAGTCGGCATCCGAATAGGCAACCAAGCGATCAACAGCTGACGCCTTAATATGAAGACCATGAGACAAGGTACCCTTTAAATACCGTAAGATGCGTTTAAGCGCATTGAAATGCGGAAGACGCGGGTCATGCATAAAGAGACAGACCTGTTGAACGACATAGGCAATATCAGGACGAGTAAAAGTCAAGTATTGCAGGGCACCAGCAAGGCTTCGATATAAGGTGGGATCAGAAACAGGCTCGCCATCAACAGCAAGCTTTGTTTTGGTGTCAACCGGAGTGCTGCAGGGATTACACGAGACCATATCAGCTCGTGCAAGAATCTCCTGAGCAAAGGCAGATTGAGAAAGAAAGAGTCCGGACTTGCTACGGGACGCAGCAATTCCTAAGAAGAAGGATAACGGACCCAAATCAGACATGGGAAACTCAGAGGATAACTTAGAGATAACCATGGAAATAAGAGTAGGAGAGGAGGCAGTAAGAATAATGTCATCGACATAAAGAATGAGGTAGATAGTATCAGATCCGCGATGATACGTGAAAAGAGAGGTGTCGGTCTTACTGCTAAGAAAACCTAAAGATGAAAGGTAGACAGCAAAACGATGATACCACGCACGGGGCGCCTGCTTAAGGCCATAAAGAGCCTTGCGTAGGCGACAGACATGATCGGGAAAAGAATTGTTTACATAGCCAGGGGGCTGACGCATGTAAACAGTCTCAGTGAGATCACCATGAAGAAAGGCATTCTTAACATCAAGCTGATGAATGGGCCAGTTGCGAGAGATGGAGATGCTAAGAACCGTGCGAATAGTGGCAGGTTTGACAACGGGACTGAACGTGTCATCAAAGTCCAGGCCGGGTTGCTGAGAGAAGCCCTGAGCAACGAGACGGGCTTTGTAACGCTCAAGACGTCCATTGCTGTCAAACTTATGGCGAAACAGCCAACGATTGCCAACAATGTTAGCATCAGAGGGTTTAGGAACAAGATCCCACGTGTAGTTAGAGAGAATGGCTGCCATTTCAGCATCCATGGCGACCCGCCAATGAGGGTCACACATGGCCTGAGCAGTAGACCGAGGAATGGGAGAGATGTCACTAGTGACCGAAAGATTGAAGATCTGTTTTGGCTTAAGAGAGCCTGTGCGCGAACGAGTGGTCATCGGATGACCGGAGGTAGCAGCCGGAGCAGGAGGCTGAGAAGGCTCAGCAGAAGAAGCGGAAGGAGAAGAGGTGGTGCCAGAGGACTCAGCGGGTGAGGGCTGAGGAGAGGAAGCAGAAGGGCCAGCGGCCGACGGAGGGGAGGAAGAATCGACCATAGGAGAGAGGGAAGGGAGAGAATCATCAACATCAAACGCGTCGTAGTCCTTAGAGGATGGATGAGGTTGGAAGTCAGGAAACGGAAAGTGGGTTTCATCAAAGTTGACATGACGAGAGATGATGACCTTTTGCGTGATGAGGTCTAAGCAACGATACCCTCGATGATCTGTGCTGGGACCGAGGTAGACACAGGCAGAGGATCGAGGAGCAAGCTTGTGAGCACTAGTAGGCGAAGTGTTGGGATAACACAAACACCCAAATACTCGCAAATGAGAATAGGTAGGAAAGAAACCAAACAATACCTCAAAGGGGGTCTTGTACTGAATGGTGGTGGACGGAAGCAGGTTAAAGGTGTGAACAGCAGAAAGGAGGGCCTCAACCCAGAATTTGGGCGGGAGAGAGGCTTGGATGAGAGACGTGCGTAAGGTGTTATTAATAGTGCGGATGGTGCGCTCAGCTTTTCCATTTTGTTGAGACGTATAGGGACAAGAGAAACGTATTTTGATGCCATGAGTTTTGAAAAAATCCAAAAAAGGTTGATTGTTAAACTCACGACCGTTGTCACATTGGAAAAGCTGAATGTCCGTTTTAAATTGATTTAGAACATAGGCGCAAAAGGTTTTAAAAACATAAAATACCTCTGATTTTGCACGTAAAGGAAAGACCCATAAGAAATGAGAATAATCATCCAAAAACAGAACATAATATTTAAATCCACTCAAGCTAGTAACAGGAGAAGTCCATAGATCAGAGTGAATAAGTTCAAACACACGAGAAGTTTTAGTAGCTGATAAAGAAAAAGGTAAACGACAATGTTTTCCTAACTGACAAGCATGACATAAAGAAGAGTTTTGACTAGAGCAAGTAATAAACTTGCGAGACAAAAGAAACTGAAAAACAGCAGCACCCGGATGACCTATCCGTCGATGCCAGACGTCAAAAGAGACAGCAACGTTGGCCGAAGCAACCGCAGACTGAGGAGAAGGAGGAAGAACAGGATAAAGATCATGGTGATCACTGTCGCAACGCTGAAGAAACGAACCTGTTTTAAGATCCTTCACAGTAAAACCAAAAGTATCAAATTCAACAGATACAGAATTATCAATTGTAAAACGACGGACAGAGATAAGGTTTTTGATGAGTTTATCAGATACTAAGACATTTTTCAGCATAAGAGGCCAAGGAGAAAAAGGTAATTTACATTGGCCAATATATCTAGCAGGAACCACAGCACCATTACCAACCTGAATGAAACTAGAATTACAAGGAGTTAGAGAGTGCATTGTACCTTGATTGAAGGTCATGTGCCTGGATGCACCAGTGTCCATGTAAAAGTTGTTGTCCTGAGGTGGCTGCACAGACATAGCCTGAAAAACAGAAGAGAGATCAGTGTAGTGTGAAGCATGTCCGCCAAAAGATGGCTGATGAGGCGGAGGTCCGCCAAACAGAGGCTGAGCAGGTGGTGGCACAAGCGTGGATGGCTGTGCATGCTGCATAAACTGAGGAGAGACTGGCATCGGAGTGGGGGACTGAGGAAGCCCATAATAGTGCTGGTGTGGGTTCGCCGACGGCTGATGAAAAGGATGAGCAAGGAGCTGCTGAGGTGCACTAAGCATCGTAGGGGACGGTTGAGGAGAACCCGTCCCAAACGAAGGCATAGGAGGTGCACCAAGGAGGCCTGGCTGAACAGACGGAGCATGGCCAGGTGTGGGAGAGTTCCCGAAGTACGCCTGAGAGTGTCCCGGATTACCTGCAAAAGAGTGAGAGCTTGCAGAAACATTAGTATTACCCCCCCCCTTTGGAAGCAGAACGCCCATTATTTCGACCCTTGTTAAATTTATTTTTCGATTTTCCATTTAGGGCAGATTGGGCAGAAGAGTATAAGGCAGCGGAAGAAGTGAGAGGGGTATCGGTGTGGGGTTCAACAGACTCTTCACGAGACTCGTGAAGGAGAAGCATGTTTTTGGCCTCAAGAAAAGAAGGGAAAGGTTTGGTGTTGGTGATGACGTCGACAATGCTATGATAGGAGGGTGGTTACTGGCGAAGGATTTGCATAACCAATTCAACATCAGTTATTTTGGAGTCACAGTCAGCAAGGGCGTCAGCCAAATTCTTTAGATTATGGCAAAAATCAGTGATGGACAGTGTACCTTTCTTTGTGTTACGAAATTGCTCTTGAAGTTGGAGCATGCGGGACATTTTGTTATTCAGGAAAAATTCTTCTAGTTTGTCCCAGAGGTCTTTAGCTGTGCAGCTATCACTAGAGATTATTTGCAATAAATTGGCATCACAAGT
This sequence comes from Centaurea solstitialis, assembly GCA_030169165.1. NCBI lineage: Eukaryota > Viridiplantae > Streptophyta > Magnoliopsida > Asterales > Asteraceae > Centaurea > Centaurea solstitialis. The sequence continues at coordinate 70,998,434 of CM058045.1, read as the reverse complement.
GGAGTAAAACCAGGATTTGATGCGGGAGTCAATAGCCTCCCAGTCCTCATCATCATCACCACTAGGTTTAGATTTTCCAGTGATGTGACCATAGACTTTTGCACCCTTACACATATCCAGAAAAATACGACGCCAAAACTTGTATTTGGATCCATCAGTGGAAAGTTTAAAACTAAACTGAGAGTATACGTTGGTTAGGGCAAACACAAGTTGGCTAGCAGTGGGGGCAGTGAGGGTGGTGGAGGAGGCTGAGGTAGTCATGAGAATTAAATGAAAAACAAAAAATAAATTAACAAACGTGCAAAAAAAATAAGGCAAATCGTTTAACCGCGGGTAGAGGGAAAGTAATGTACCACAAACCGTACACACGACAGCAGGACGGCAGCAACAGCGATGACGAAGAGAAGTTTGAAACTTCAGGGACTGGCAGCGTAAAAAACCAAACTTGTTTCAGCAAGCAAATATAGTTGCAAACTGCAGGGACCGGAACTGTAAAAAAAACAAAACTTCACTTCCTTTTATTGTAGAAAGCAAACTGCAGCCCCGATATTTTCTCCACACGCGATTTCGGCCGGTGAACGGAAGAAAACCGGCGACGCTAGCAGAACGAGTGAGGCGGCGGGGTATCACCGGCGACCGATCGGGGCAGGGTATCACCGGCAGAAGGTCTGGTCGCGGCGGCGCTAGGTCTGTTCGCGGCGGCGCTGAGAGTTGTTCGCGACGGCGCTGCTATACCGGAGAAGTGGGTGGCGACGGTTTACGGCGGCGTTAGGGTTGCAACGCGGCGGCGACCGGAAATTTTCAACGCGGCGGCGACGGTTACGGCGGCGTTAGGGTTGCAACGCGGCGACTGCAGGTTGCAACGCGGCGGCGAGGCTGCGTCACAGCGGCGAATAGAACAGAACCGAGCGGCGGCGTTAGGGTTGCGGCGGCGACTGGAACAGAACCGAGCGGTTTCCGGCGGCGATTAACACAGAAGTGGGTGGCGACGGTTACGGGGAACTAGACAGTTTCCGGCGACGAAACAGATAGCCGGCAATTAGGGGGTCGTCTAGTAGCAAGGGAAAGACCAGCGGATGGAAGATTCCGGTGGTTGGCGGCGGTTCCGTCTGAAAGAGGTTAGGGTTCCGGCGACCGGAGGTTTACCGGCGAAGGTGGCTGGAAAAGAAAAGAAAATTAGGGTTTCTTGTGTGGCTCTGATACCATGTGAGAATGTGTGGAAAACCCGTGATTAGGGTTGCGTGTATTGAGCACAATATAAAGACAGAAATATTACAGAGGGGTCCATGAACTATACAAATATTTAACAATAATAAAACAATGTGAAAGTACAAAATCATTGTAAAGATGTAAAAGACATTAAATCTTTATAACAAAAACAATGTTATGGTTTTGACTTCAAAATGTTTGATGTGAAAGTTAAGGTAATTTATTTTTATATGGTCTCACAGATCTCATGAAATAGTGTGGCTCAATATGATCACAAGTATATACACACACACATATATATATATATATATATATATATGTATAGAGAGATAGAGGGAGAAAGGGATTCAAATGAGAATTGAAAAAAAATGAGAAGTTAATAAGTGATCTCTAGGTTTTTATTCGGTCAACAATTGCACCTTTGACTATGCAACACCGGATAATTCCTTGCTTAGATATACAAAAGACGAAAGGGTGGTTTCAAAACTTTTACAAATAAATGACAAACAAGTTCATATGTAAACTCGTAATTGATAAATGAATTACACATGTTCATGTATGAATGCATAGTTCATATATGAATCGGTTAAAAATAGTTAATACATGAATTACACAAGTTTATGTATGAATGTATATTTCATATATGAATCGGTTAAAAATATTTAATATGTAAATTACACTTGTTTATATATAAATGTATATATTAATTACACAGATTCATGTATGAATGCATAGTTCATAAACCAATCAATTAAAAACAGTTAATATGTGAATTACACAGGTTCATATATGAAAGTATAATTCATATAAATCAGTTAAAAGTAGTTAATATATGAGTTACATCGGTTTACATATGAATGTATAATCCATATATGAATCACACAGGTTCATATATGAACCTATTTTCGACCTATTTGTAAATGTTACAGAACTACCCTTTTACTTTTAACATAACCATGCCCATGACGTTACTATGAAAAGAAAAAACACGATAAAAGATAAACAATAAACGATGAAAATGCCCTTCATTGATGGTACTTTGACTATTGATGTTTCAAATTGAGTGTAGACAATAGAGACCAAACTTGTAAGTTAGCTATAGTCGAATTGATGTTTCGAAAAGCATATCAAATTGATATTTGGAGTTAACTCGTTTTGAGTAAATCGATTTCAAAAGTAATACAAATTTATTCAATAGTTATAGATGGAGTGTTACATCATCCTAATTTATGCAAATCGTAAAAACCCTTGATTGATTAATTTAATAAAATCGTTTTATAAAACATATTAATATAATTTTTTTATTGATAAAATTAATTATATTTTTATATTATCTATGCAAAAATATAATTGTTTTGTGAAATTGTTTTAAGTATATTTTCATTACGATTAATGGAACATAAATATACAAAGCAACTTTATTAAAAAAAAGTTACATGAAACAACTTACCAAGTTTGAACAATTTAATAAAATACTTTATCTAATTTAACTAATAAAATCCACCATTTTCAAAAATTAAAGTAGCTTGCAAAGAAACCACCTTAAAGTTATCTAAAATACCCACGAGGGATAATTACAAATAAACAGTATACATCAATAAAGACCACAACAGAATACTTAAATCATTTTCTACATTATTTGACCCACACAATAATTTAAAAAGAATAAATAAATAAAAAAGGACAAATAAATAAATAAATAAAAATCCATCAACTAAATCCAAGATACTTACCAACTCCTCCATATAAGCAGAGATCACATATCTCTTGTTCCTCCACAAACACATCATCCTCTCAAATTCCAAAATTCTCTTCATCAACTTCTTATTATCTCCATAATCTAAGGAACAATCTAAAGCTTGTGATTATTTTCATAAAGATTTCAAAACAACACTCTGTTTCATGGTACCTTTCTCTTCTTAACTTCCTTTTTGTCAATATTGTGATTAAGATTCTTGTTTAGTTTTGATTAATTGAGTGTTTTTCCATCTGGGGTTTCGATGTTTATCGATCTTTAGGCGACCGAAGCTTCGAGTTTCAAATATGAAGAGGTATTAGTCATGAATTTTTGGATTTTTAAAAGTGCTCTGTTTCTTGGTTTTTTAAAGAATATGCATGATGAATACATGGAATTTACGGTAATGTTGCGGTGAAAAAATTGTAGGAATTCATCGTAAATTCGAAAGGATTGGAGCTTTTTACGTGTCGATGGCTTCCGGTTGAATCGGAACCAAGAGCTTTGGTCTTTCTTAACCATGGCTATGGAATGGAATGCAGTGTCTCCATGAAAGGTATCTTGGCGTCTTGAATCAGCTTAATTGACTTTTCAAAGTCAAACTGTTTACTATTATGGTTAAATTTAATTAAGATTTCCTTTGGTCTACTTATGGATTCTGATAACCACAATAAGAGTACTGGGAATATGTTGAAATATAGAAACTTTGAAGTTCCAAAATAAATGATATTTGGATCAACTTTGGATCAATTTTGACTATGAAGATCACTAAGTTTGACCAACTTTTGTTTGATTAAAAGTATCTTAAATATTAATTGGTTTAATCCCGTGGAAAGTATGTGGCGATATTCAGATTATTGGTCTGCAATATAGTGTGGTACCCTTAATTGAGGTGGCTCATGGTCAACGGGGATTAGTTGGATGCCGTTGGATCCCAAATACTCAGAGAATGTGTGTCTGTGTTTGCTTGCCGTTCAAAATAATTAATTGGGCTAATATGAAATCTTAACAGGAGTTGCATTAAGGCTTGTGAAGGCAGGATTTGCAGTTTATGGAATTGATAATCAAGGCCATGGGAAATCATCTGGGATTCAGGGTTTCATCCCTTCGTTCGACGATCTCGTTAGCGATTGTTCCGATTTTTTCACAAGTATTTGTGGTAAGATTTTTTTTTTTGTTTTTACAATAACTTCCAGCCTATTGAATCCAATTCAATAAGTTAAAAAAAAGTTCAGTTTTGACAAGGTCAATTAGAACAAGGATTTTGACTTGCTTTCTTGTTTTATAGGATGACTATGAACATATAAGACTAATTTGACTTATTATTTTGTTAGTATGTAACATTTGAAAAAGTTTAAAAAGATTTATGGGTTTTGTAGATGAATGAATTTTAATTAATGGGTGTGTTTTTATTTTGTTTAGAAAGGAAAGAAAATAAAAGAAAGATGAGAATATTGCTTGGAGAATCCATGGGAGGAGCAATGGTTCTCTTGTTACATAGGAAGAAACCAGAATATTGGGATGGTGGAGTGTTGGTGGCACCCATGTGTAAGGTATGTGCTCCTTCCTTTTCTCTTTTGCCTTTTTGGTTTCAAGAATGGCAACTAAAAGTCTAAAACCAATAAAACAATTACCCATATACTTTTAAAAAGTTCATTTAATTGCAAACACACGTTTATCTTTCATTTCATTTATTCTGGATATAAACAAATTAAATGAAGTAATCCCATATTTATTTGTATATGATATATAATATCTCATATCTTTAAGTATCTGAGTGATCTATATAAGTATTTACTATTTAGGCGTGTTGATGTGACAAAACATATGATATATAAATTGTTGTTGTTATATCATTTTTGATATATACATCGTGGTCCACAGACGGAGGAATATAATCTAAAGTAAACAGGAGAAATTCCGATTCAAGTACTAAACTACAAGATTTACATGAAAAATATCGAACTTTTAAAAGCTGTGTAATAATCTTATAGCATGCATACCTGCATAGATTCTTGGTGGAAGAAAGGGGAATTGAAGTTTGATACTACCAAAGTATTAAACAACATTATAGAACTATCAATCTATTGAGGATGATAACATAATTTTTACTACTTAATTTTGTGTTGTTTGGAAGATATCTTTTAGTCTAGACAGATACAGAATTATACGACTTACATGAAAAATATATGTTTTTTTTTTGAAAGTTTAAGTTTTTATTTTTTGTTGCATATTTGCATCATTGTCTACAAATATCTAGTTCAAAGTATCAAATTATAAGTTTACTTGAACGATATAATCATAATGTCATTTATCAAAAAACGAGGGGATTTGTCCGCGCTTCGCTGCGGAGAGTTTTGTTAATATTGTAAAGGTCCGTTGTTGTGAACAATATTTTAGAGGAAGTTATCTATTAAGAGCCCGTGCTTTCCATCGGGTTATAAACTGTGGTAGATTTGATCATAATTAGTAACATGAATTTCATGTTAATATTTTAGAGGAAGTTACCTATTAAGAGCTCGGGCTTCACGCCGTGTTATAAACTGTGGTAGATTTGATCGTAAGTAGTAATATGAATTTATATGAAACATATAGTTTGTACAAATGTTGTCATACGAAAGGTTTAATAAAATAAATAAAAGATTTAAGAATTCAAAAATCAAAAAATCTAATTTTAGGAGATTTTAACAATACTAATAATTACCAGGAAGCCAAAAGATTGTTCATGAACAGTAGATACCGACACTTTAACATATTTCATCCAATATACGATATATGGCTAAAACGCAAAATGAAATATAGAAAACTAAAATGTATAAAGTGAATAAATATTATAAGTTTAAGGGGGTAAAATGTAATTTCTCCAAATGCCGGTAGCTGTTGTTCATGAACAGTGTTTTGGCTTCGTATAATCATACTGTATATAGTATATAATAAAATAATTACATTAAAAAATACTCAATATTAGGCTCATTTCGATCGATCAACGATACAATTATGATGACGTAATTTGTTAAAATTAAAACGTATTTTTTTAAATATATTTTAGCCAATATACCATATATGACTAAAACATAAAATGAAATATTAAAAAGTAAAAGATATAAAGTGAATAAATACTATAAGTTTAGAAGGCTAATATGTAAATTTGAAAATGAGTATAGGATTATATGATTTTTTTATAATCGTAATATATACAGTATATAATAAAATAATTACATCAAAGAATGTTCAATATTAGGCTCGTTTCGATCGTGTCGACGATATGATTATAATGACGTAATTTGTTAAAATTAAGATGTATTTTTTTAACATATTTTAGCCAATATACGATATATGTCTAAAACGTAAAATGAAATATTAAAAAGGAAAAGGTATAAAATGAATAAATATTATAACTTGAGGGGGCTAAAATGTAAAATTGAAAACAAATATAAATTTGTGTTTGGGTTTGGGGCGGGTCGCACCGGCGGGTCGGAGCCGGTGCGCCTGCCTTTTGTATAAAGTATATATAATGTAACTTGGGGAAGAGTTTACATGCAATGCATGAAAAATATGCCTTATAGACTTATAGTATGAATCAAGAAAAGGGTTGAATATTAAAAGTCAAATATGGGATGGAATGATCTTTTCATAGGGTTTTTTCAAGTTGTCGTTTTCTTATTTAATCCTCTACCATCTTCATTTATTACATAAAATGACTTCTAATTATTTCAAAATTGAGAGATAGTTACAACATGTTAACTTTTTTCTTACCTAAGGATTATTATCTTTTCGTCTCAAATCAAGTTTTCTAGAAAAATATCGTGATTCTTTTAAGTTCAGTTTTGAAATTAAAACGTGGAAATCACAAACATGAACACATCGTGCAATCTAGACGCAATGAATCAGGCTAACCTTGTGATAATGATACAAACCTAACATCATAAATTAATATTTCAAGGTACTTACTTTTTAAATGCAACGACTTATATAACATTTTTAGTTAAAGTCGTATCCGTATTAATCATGTGTTATTTATGTATATTATTATGAAATGGATTTTTGCATATACAGAGAATGTAAAATATTATTATAAACCGAGAATCGAAATTAATACAACTTCCTCATTAAAAAATGAAGTCCATATATATACACCTTGATATGATTGTGAAATTAAAACTTATGGATCTTTATCTTTTTTTTTTTAAAGACAGACAAATTTTATTAAAACATGAAGAAAAAGGTACAATAAATAGGGAAGCTTATCTTTAATTTGGTATAATTTGATTAATCCAAATTGTTACTATTATAATTTATAATCTCAATATATTTAAATTTATGAATAAAGATACAATTCAAACCCTCCAACTTTTAAATTCTCTCTACATTCCATACCTCCAATTATTACATTAGTAATTTATAAATATTGTTTCCTTAAAGTTAAAGATATTAAAATAGTAGTAATATGTAGTAATGCTTCTTGTTTCCCATTTAAAATTTTCAGATTGCAGAAGATATAAAGCCACCCCAATTGGTGATCAATATATTGCAGCAACTTGCAAAAGTTATCCCAACATGGAAAATTGTCCCAGGCAAAGATATTGTTGATCTTGCTTTTAGAGATCCTAAAATTAGGGAGGAGGTAAACCAACTTTTATTTTGTATTTTCGTTTTTATCATAAATAGATAAATTTGTCTTGAGAAAGCTAACGGTTTTTCAATTTATATGTTTTTATGATAGGTTCGTAACAACCCATTATGTTATAAAGGTCGATTACGGTTGCAGACAGCTAATCAACTGCTTAATGTCAGTTTAGACCTTGAAAAGAGGCTCCAAGAGGTAAGGGGGTTATAATTTTCCGTGTCAGGTTTTCTTCTACAAGAAAAAGTTTCGTTGCGAGAAAACCATTTCACGAGATATTTTGTTGTACTGAAATCATATTAATATCTTGACAGTATTGTAATCTTTTTTTATACAGGTAACGTTTCCGTTTTTTGTTGCCCATGGAGAAGCAGACCAGGTGACTGACCCAATGGTGAGCAAGCTTTTACATGATACAGCTTCAAGCTTTGACAAGAAGATTAAGTTGTATCCAGGAATGTGGCATGCTCTCACGTACGGAGAGTTTGAGGAGAACACCGATATGGTTTTTACAGACGTTATTAGTTGGATTGACGAGAGAATTTCTAACGGAAACTCAAGATTGGAGAGAGAACAAAAGCATGCAAATGATGAGTTGGAAACCGATAGATCCAACAAAGCGTAGATGATGGATTGACACGAACACGGTTGACATTGAAAACTATTTTTTCTAGATTATACTTTCATTGCGAATTCGCAAAAAGTAAACACAAGTGTTATAGCATGCAACAAGTCATTATAAGAAGTTGGTTATTATTATTTATGATAAGTTTAATTATTAGTTTTTGTATTGTATCAAGTATCTACGTAATAATATAATATTTTATTAAGTCTTGTGACTAGATAAATAAGTCTTTTAACCGACTTTTTTGGACCTAACTTCAAGAAGTATTCAATTAATGAAGTGCAAATACATACTTTTAGAACGATCTACACAATGCCTATTACAATATAACATAACAAAAATTATTGATAGAGAGACATGTTTTAAGGGTTGTTAGTTTTACCCAAGGTTTCCGTTAAAACTTTTTCAAGTGCCATTAAAGTTCCAAAAACGTTAATCACATAAATCAACTAATACGGTTTATATAGTCAAGAATGGTGTTATCATTAATTCATCATCTAGAATTGTCTAGAAAGAGGTTGACTTCAGGTTGACCATCAATGTATGATAATATTGATAATATGATTTTATACTAGAGTTTTTAAAAACATATTAATTATAAAATTAGATAAGAACGAACCATCAAACGTACTACCCTAAGTTTATTTTGTAAGTTTTTTTGGTGACCTATGAAAATAAAAGAATCTTGTTTACAACTTATTATGTCATTTCCACAATTTTGCTTTTGGTTTTACGAAAATATAAACAATCATAAAAGCAATAGCAAAAACAAAACTAAAAAAAAACTTGTCAAAGGAAAATGCCAACAAAATGTTAGCTTATGGGCTCAGACGTTGGGTCGAGCGAGACTGTGAGTGAGGCCCGATATGAAGCTTAATGGTTTTGTGTTTGATGGATCAATCTTAATTTTTAATTTTGTATTCTTGATGTAAATTTTTGTTCTCAATATGCTTCAAGATCAATAAACATATCTTGGACCTTAACTGCAAGCAGTAACGAATCTAGAACAAAAAATCACGTAGTTTCTTAGTTAAGTTTAACTGAAAAAAAAATAATGTCAACTGTACTTTTATCGGGTCAGGTCATTAAAAATAAAAATAATAATAATAAGCGGCAACCATACGGCCGTCTTTTTTGTTTGGTGTGGTTTTTTTTTGTCAGGTATTTAAGTCTGACTTAAGATTGTTGGGCCTTAAATAAAAAAAGTAATATGGTTTTTTTGTTTAGTGTTTGGGCCATAGCTAAAATTGTTGGGCCTTAAATAAAACTATTAAAAAAATAATAATAATGAGTGGAGAAAGATTTGAACCTGTATCCTTTTGTACAAAACATGGGGTTTATCCAATATGCAAACATGATTTTTGTTTTCTCTAAGCTGTTAAACAAAATTTTAAGGTAGTTATTGTAAAATTTTTAAGGTAGGTTCCAATTTTTTTTCTATATAACTCCTCATAGAAATAAAAATATTAGGTTGGCCCCGGGACCTACCTACCATACATGTAAATTTGCCCTTGACTGCAAGCTTCCAAGCTCACTTGTGTGCTCTTGCGTAGCATGCCTACTAACATCATGGTCGTTTCTGATGAAGGGTAAGGGGCAACTTCAGTGGCTTGATATTTTCTTTAGTATATACAACCGGTCTAACATTTTAGTAGATAAAATAGAGCCCAAAAATCTATTGTTATTTCAATTTGTTTTTGTTGTTTGTTTGACTTCTTTTGTTTCTATTGACTATCGTTATTTGTTTGCGTAACTATCATTGTCTACTTTATAATATGCCTTTACATCTATAATTGCTGCAATACTATTGTTTCATGGTAGATGTTATTTGCTTTTTGACGATAGTTCTATTGTTCTTTTGTGTTATGAGATATTTCATGTTTTGTGATTGGCAAATATCAAGTTCAATACATTCAATCCTCGACTTGTATTTGTGACATTCAAAAGCTTTTAACCAAAACATTTATCTTTTATAGAGTAACATAACGAGGAAAAAGAAATTAAAATATTTCAATCTGTACATGACTTATACATAGTCCCATTTCTTCTTATTATTAGATATTTGGTACAATGTACCAACCCATAAAACAAAACTAACACAGTCATAGATAAATGCCCAAAATCCATAAATTTAAGAATCTTAAGCTTATTACATCTCAAGATTTTCAACGAAAAATAAACACTCCACAACTGAGAGTTCTAAGTAGCTAACACCACAAAGTCTAAATGAAACTAAAAGCCTTATATTCGAGCTCTAGGCTACGGTGTCACAAATTGCCTTTCCCCTTTCTAGAACCCTCAATTGCCTATATACTTGAAATGGTTATGATTTTCATGAAAGAGCGGTTAGACCGAAAGTCTAGTGAGTTCCATCAAGTACAATGTTTATTTCACAATAGCGTCATCATCAATGAAAATATAGTGACATTAACACATTTAATAAAAAAACATGATACATACATTTGACATTTGGATGACGCACACCTATAGTCGTCCACATGGACAACAACATGCTTGGGCCATACATCCACCCTTAAAGGAATGTCATCAAATAATTTCAATCATCCTTGATGGGTTACCCCCTCCCCCCTCTCGATCAAAGCCATCACATGTCCACACCCAATTCACACTTAAATCAATAGTAAATGCATAAACCATGTGATAATAATCTAAAACAATTATAATTTGAATCAACGTGCTCAAATCATTTTTAGTTATAAGATTTAAAAGAAAATAAACTCACCTAATGATATAGGAAGAGTTGTGATAGAGTTCGAAAACCAAACTTGCGAACAAGAGGACTGTTTGTTCATCTCTTATGGCAGCCATTCGTAAATCAAAATCTTGCAAATCCAAGAAGTCATTGTTGACCATAATTTTAGAGTTTGACCAAAATCATGAATCTGCCAACAACTTCCTTCCGTGCGAATTGAAGCCATCCATATTAGTTTTTAGAGTGAATTACGGATTTGGTCCCTGTGGTTTGGCTGTTTTTACGGATTTGGTCCCTGAACTTCATTTATTACATAAACGGACTCGACCTTTGTCATTTTATAATAGAACCGTCCCTCTGACAAACGGCCGTCTATTTCTTGCCGTTTGAGCCTGTCACATGCGCTGCACATGAGGGTAATTTCGTCATTCCCTATTTTATACCTTTTCTCCCTTTCCCCTCTACTATACCCCTTTACTTTACGCCACACGTCATCCCCTTTCTTCAACCTTAGAGACGAAAAATCAACCCTCCTCTCAAATTCAAACCTGGTTATCGAATCTGGTCTGAAATTGAAGGTTGAAGATGTTGTGCTACTGTGGTGCACAGACAATTGTTCGTACGTCGTGGACAAATGCAAACCCAGGTCGAAGATTTTTCTCATGTTCACGAAGTGTAAGATTTCTATGTTTAAGAAACTCTAAATTTAATATGTATTTGGGTGTCTTCTCTTTTGACGCCATTAATTTCTACAGGGAAGCAATTGTCCGTTTGTTGGTTGGGTTGATCCACCGATGTGTGCTCGATCTGTGGTGGTCATACCAGGTTTACTTAGGTCAATGAACTCTCTTGAAGAACAAATAAGGAAAAAAAATTGGAGGCTCGAAGCATGAAAATAATTCTAGTTGCAGTTGGGTAGTTTTTGTAGCCACTTTATTTTCTTCTAATGTATTGTAATTCTAGTTTTGTTGTGTAATGGATGCACACTGTGGTTTGGCTGCAAGTGGAACTAATGTATTGAATGTATTGGATGCAAGTGGAACTACTGTATTGAATGCTTTTATTGAATGGAACTACTGTATTGCAACTTTTATTGAATGGAATTCACCTTTTATTTGAATGGTCTGCATTGGTATTGAGAATTGAATGGTATTGAATGGTATTGAGAATTCACCTTTTTTGTAACAGTATTGAGAATTGAATGGTATTGCATTGTGGCTATAAATATGAGGGTTGTGAAGACATAGTCTCTCACACCATTGTTTCTCTTATACTACCATTGCTTCTCTTATATTACCTTGCTTCTTGCTTCTCATTACCATGGCTGCTGATCGTTCGTTTACCCTACAATTTGAAACTCACATCGGCAAGAATGGGCGGATGGTAAGTGTATACAAGCTTCATCATATGAACTTATAGCTGTCATTATTTTTGTTAATATGTATCCAATGTACTTATAGCTGTCATTATTTTTGTTAGACCATTCCTGCGGCTTTTGTGCGTATGCACAACTTGCATTATTATCGTAGGTGCTTATTCGTAATCGAAGGTGTACGATACCACATGGACATGTACTGCAATTGCGATGCTAGACGAGATGGTCCTGGTATTCTAACTGATCATATGGTCATCAGAGGACCCTTTAAGCACATCGGAGAACAATTCAACATACCTAGGAACAGTTGGCTGAAGTTAACTCTCGGTGAACCAGCAAGGTGTCATTGAACAAGTGCTGGCTACGAGATTGTGTTCAATGCGGAGAAGATACAAGTTCCTAGGTATGTTGTGCAACTTGTTCCATGACACCTTGCTGGTTCACCGAGAGTTAACTTCAGCCAACTGTTCCTAGGTATGTTGAATTGTTCTCCGATGTGCTTAAAGGGTCCTCTGATGACCATATGATCAGTTAGAATACCAGGACCATCTCGTCTAGCATCGCAATTGCAGTACATGTCCATGTGGTATCGTACACCTTCGATTACGAATAAGCACCTACGATAATAATGCAAGTTGTGCATATGCACAAAAGCCGCAGGAATGGTCTAACAAAAATAATGACAGCTATAAGTACATTGGAGACATATTAACAAAAATAATGACAGCTATAAGTTCATATGATGAAGCTTGTATACACTTACCATCCGCCCATTCTTGCCGATGTGAGTTTCAAATTGTAGGGTAAACGAACGATCAGCAGCCATGGTAATGAGAAGCAAGAAGCAAGGTAATATAAGAGAAGCAATGGTAGTATAAGAGAAGCAATGGTGTGAGAGACTATGTCTTCACAACCCTCATATTTATAGCCACAATGCAATACCATTCAATACCATTCAATTCTCAATACTGTTACATAAAAGGTGAACTCTCAATACCATTCAATACCATTCAATTCTCAATACCAATGCAGACCATTCAAATAAAAGGTGAATTCCATTCAATAAAAGCATTCAATACAGTAGTTCCACTTGCATCCAATACAGTCAATACATTAGTTACACTTGCAGCCAAACCACAGTGTGCATCCATTACACAACAAAACTAGAATTACAATACATTAGAAGAAAATAAAGTGGCTACAAAAACTACCCAACTGCAAACTAGAATTATTTTCATGCTTCGAGCCTCCAATTTTTTTTTCCTTATTTGTTCTTCAAGAGAGTTCATTGACCTAAGTAAACCCGGTATGACCACCACAGATCGAGCACACATCGGTGGATCAACCCAACCAACAAAAGAATCGAGAATGAAGTTTTCATTCTGTACATGCCAGATTTTATTTTGCATTTTTTTTTCATATTGAAAAGCTAGTGATGCTTTCGGCTACTGTCCAAGCCAAGGAACTTACGCCGAAGAGTCCTATTTTCTCAAGATTCTTATTCATCTACTTGATATTTTGAAAATGGGTTCGTTTTTCTCCCCAATCGAGATATCCTCTGTTTCGCTTTTGAAGGACATTTAAACGTTCATTTTCAAAATTACAGTGGAAAAAAGAATACCCCTTTCAATAATGCACGTAAGTATGACGATATTGAGCTATGCGGCTCTTCTTTGTGGATCATTTTTCTCACATAAAAACTTCATTAGGACAATTGCTTCCCTGTAGAAATTAATTGCGTCAAAAGAGAAGACACCCAAATACATACTAAATTTAGAGTTTCTTAAACATAGAAATCTTACACTTCGTGAACATGAGAAAAATCTTCGACCTGGGTTTGCATTTGTCCACGACGTACGAACAATTGTCTGTGCACCACAGTAGCACAACATCTTCAACCTTCAATTTCAGACCAGATTCGATAACCAGGTTTGGATTTGAGTGGAGGGTTGATTTTTCGTCTCTGAGGTTGAAGAAAGGGGATGACGTGTGGCGTAAAGTAAAGGGGTATAGTAGAGGGGAAAGGGGGAAAAAGTATAAAATAGGGAATGACGAAATTACCCTCATGTGCAGCGCATGTGACAGGCTTAAACGACAAGAAATAGACGGCCGTTTGTCAGAGGGAGAGTTTTGTTATAAAATGACAAAGGTCGAGTCCGTTTATGTAATAAATGAAGTTCAAGGACCAAATCCGTAAAAACAGCCAAACCACAGGGACCAAATCCGTAATTCACTCTAGTTTTTAATTAGTTATCTTTCATATTTAGATAAATTAGGATTAGTTTTATCTTTTTATATTTTAGATAAGTTATGATCTAGTTTTCTAGTTTGTTTAGGATTAGATTTAGTTAACATTTATCTTTTCTACTTTAGGCTTATAAATAGGGTTATTAGGTTTCTTTTGTAATCAAGTTTTATTCAATATTATTCTTCTCCTTGAGAGTTTTAGAGATTATTCTCTAGTTTTCTTGAGTTTTACTGTTCGTAATTCTCAACCCCAAAGGGTTTGGACGCTTGTCGATCCTTCCGCAAACCTACGCTGCGTCAGTTGGTATCAGAGCATGATTCGTCTGTCCTTTTCACTAACCATGGCAGATCAACAACCGTCTACCAAAACAGATCTCGTCGAGATGACGGCGGCCATTACCACGTCTCTAGACAATCTGACGACGGCTGTTACCCAAGTCCTCGCCCAACTCAACAATGGCCCTCGCAAGAGAAGGGAGAGACACATAGAGCCGATTAGAGTTCCGCTCGACGGTAACCGTAACTGGATCAACCAATCTAGTTCCGAATCCGAAGAGGAGGAGGAGGAAGAAGAACCCAACAATTAGAGAAGAGACAACCATGATTACCGGATGAAAGCGGATATCCCATTTTTTTACGGAACCATGGGAGTAGAAGACTTCCTTGATTGGCAAAGTGAAGTGGATCGATTCTTTGAGATCATGGAGATTCCCGAAAGCAAGCAGATAACGATGGTTGCTTTTCGCCTTAAAAGCACCGCCGCCGTATGGTGGGACAAACTCGTGCTACAAAGACAACGTCAAAGAAAAGGACCGGTGCGATCGTGGAGAAGAATGAAGCAGCTTATGTTAGAACGTTTCCTACCAAAAGATTATGAGCAGATTCTATACAAGATGTACCTCGAATGCAACCAAGGTATGAGACCTGTAACTGATTATACTACAGAGTTCTTAAAATTGTCTGAACGTAATGAAATCGGAGAATCAGACGGTCAAAAGGTTGCTCGTTATATCAGTGGTTTAAAGCCAACGATCCAAGATAAAATCGGGCTACAAACCATGTGGACCGTCGCCGAAGCTTCTAGTTTGGCCCTAAAAGCCGAGCTAATAGAGAAGTCCACTCGTAGTTCGAACTCGTACCGTCGATCGCAAGAAACCAATGATAGTATGATCTCTGCAGTCGATAAAGGAAAAGATCCCGCAACTTCTCGTGACCCGAACCCTCCTCACAAAGTTACTACCGGCAATTCGAGTGGCGGTCCACAAGGAAAGACGACTCCTCCAAAGACTCCAAATCGGTACGCTAAGCCAATGGGTCTTAAGTGTTACGTTGCGGAGACCCGGGTCACCGATCCAATGAATGTACTAATCGGAAAACCGTTGGGTTAGTAGACGGCGAAGAGAGAGAAGATGACGACTATGATGGTGCCGAATTTGCCGAGGAGGACATCTCAGAGAAGATCAACATAGTGCTCCAACGAGTCTTGCTATCATCAAAAGAAGACGGACAACGTACTAATCTTTTTAGATCTCACTGTTCGGTCAACAACAAGGTATGTGATTTAATTGTGGATAATGGTAGTTGCGATAATTTAGTGTCGCAAAAATTGGTGGATTACTTGAAGCTGCCAACGTAACCTATTGATACACCTTATTCTCTTGGTTGGATAAAAAGAGGTCCGCAAGTCCGGGTAACACAAACTTGCAAAGTGCCTATCTCCATTGGAAAACACTATAAAGAGGATGTAGTGTGTGATGTTCTTGAGATGAATTCATGTCATATCCTACTCGGCCGACCTTGGCAATATGACAATGATGTCACATATAAAGGAAGAGACAATACTATGTTGTTTCGTTGGGGTGAGCACAAAATCGCAATGACACCTGTTATGCACTTCGAGAGAGACACAAAAAAGAAGGAGAGAAATTGTTTGATCGTTGCTATGGATAAACACCCACGCAAAGAAGTCGAATTGAATACCAAGAAAGTTATTATGTGCAACAAACCGGAGCTGGTCAAGCATGGACCGTTCGAAGTTACTACTCCTTGCGGTTTCCAAAAAGGTTCGAGTAAGACTCAATCTTGTGGTAAGAACTCGGGGTCGAGTTCTTCGAAAGTGGAGGAGACTGATATAGGAAGAGTTGTGATAGAGTTTGAAAACCAAACTTGCGAACAAGAGGACTGTTTGTTCATCTCTTATGGCAGCCATTCGTAAATCAAAATCTTGCAAATCCAAGAAGTCCTTGTTGACCATAATTTTAGAGTTTGACCAAAATCATGAATCTGCCAACAACTTCCTTCCGTGCGAATTGAAGCCATCCATATTAGTTTTTAATTAGTTATCTTTCATATTTAGATAAATTAGGATTAGTTTTATCTTTTTATATTTTAGATAAGTTATGATCTAGTTTTCTAGTTTGTTTAAGATTAGATTTAGTTAACATTTATCTTTTCTACTTTAGGCTTATAAATAGGGTTATTAGGTTTCTTTTGTAATCAAGTTTTATTCAATATTATTCTTCTCCTTGAGAGTTTTAGAGATTATTCTCTAGTTTTCTTGAGTTTTACTGTTCGTAATTCTCAACCCCAAAGGGTTTAGACGCTTGTCGATCCTTCCGCAAACCTACGCTGCGTCACCTAAAGTCCAAGCCTAGAAAACACGACTTAAAATAGAACCTCGAAACCGAACACCTAAATCAAGGGTGCCAAACGAAGTGTTACAATCTTAATTACACTCCAAAACATCCTACATACTTACTCTAGCTAAGGACCTAAGCCAACATAGATATAGGTTTATCTTCGACGTTTTTGATGGCAAGGATCCACAAAAAAGTTGTTTCTTTTATCTGCAGTTGTGTATAATTTGATAGTACACTCTTTTAGTCGCGTTTCTGAAACAGATGCTTCAAGTTGACTTTGTAAAAAAAGAACATGCATATAACTTTTAGCCAATATGAAGCTTTTTTTTTTTGGTCTTTGTGGAAAAGAGAATTAAGACAACTTTTTGAATCTTCTTTACGAAGACTCAGCTAGAAGAGTCACTGAGTGGTGTGCTTAGTCATAGTGGAGTCTTGGTTTTTGTTCTTCATGTTAAGGTAGCAAGGATGATGTCACTAAATGCTATTTAGATCATTATTAGCCTTGCCTCTTTCATTAGATGCTTCTTCGACATTGTTGAATGTTTCTTTTACTTAAATTGTTGTCTTCATGGAATGCTTAGACTATTTATAATGTAAGAAGTCAGTGATCACTAAACAGACTCATTGATAGTTGCTAACGCTAAACAACATATAAGTTATAAATTGAGTAATTTTAATAGTTAATAGACTCAATGATACTCGCCGAAAGTAAATGACTAGACTAAACATTTTTCAATAAATAGATAAGGATCATCATCAATTCATCAATTGTTGAGAGAGTTTGGATCAAAATCCAAAACTAGTGATTGAACTCATGGATTTTATGCTCAAAAGCTTAATCAATCACCATTGATGGAGTTTTGACTGATTTGAACTCAAAACATAGAATAGATATATTCAAATCAAGGATTAAACAAAGAGAATACCAGAAACCTAAAAGTTTTATTCCCCAAAACCAATTTCCTTCACCAAAATCGATATTACCCCAAGAATCAAAACCATATATTAAATTTTAATACCAAAGAATTAACCATGGTAGAAAATAACACAAAAGGGTAAGAATTCTTACCAGAGAATGAGGATACCACACTAACAACACTTGTTCTCTAAATTCTTTTCTTCCTACTGTTATTCCTTGCTCTCCAAAGTTGCACACACACATTGACACACACACACACCAAAACTCCCCAAATAAAAAGAAGACTTAAACCCCTAATTTTCAGATGAGTATCAAAGTGGAGAGAGGAAAGCCTAAGCCTCCTTAGCCCAAAATTACATACTAGGCCCTGATTATTGAAGATTATCAAGATTTGGATTATACATAATTACCTGATTATTCTCAAATTTTCATTTATACAAAAACAAGAATAACATCCCCGACCATTACTGATATAGGCGTTCGATTCTAAAATTAATGGTTAAAAAATGATTGTTTCAACTTTAAAAGTTATTACAAAATGTTTGTTCATTGAACCACATCATTAATTATCTACGTTTATTCATTTATAGATAAACACGTGTGGTTCAATGAACAAAGATGATTGTTCAGGTTCATTCCTTTAACAATACGAATTACTATTTTATTTTTTTTTGCTTATTTTCACTTATTTATTAAATAAACAAACGTAACAAAAAATTCCCGCTAATCAAATATTTGGTTTATTTACAACTCTTTTCAGGGTCGTTCTTTGGCCTGTCTATCTACTACTTTGAACATGGCCCCATAAGATATAGGGCCCACTTCCAATTATTGTTGAGGCCCCACAATATGTATGTAGCACAATCATTTTTTCATATTTTTTTGGGCCTAAATTCTATCAAAATAGTGGCCGAGCCGTAGATTTGGAGTTCCATTTGCTCTCATGAATCTTAAAGTCTTGATAAATCATTGCCATCAAATCTAACATTAGGTAATTTCGATTTCTTAATTTCTTATATCTTATCTTCTTACTTAAATTCTATTTATTTGTCACCTTTTGTGTAAATTAGATTTTGAAATTATATATGATTCGACACTTATCTGCAACTTAAGTTGCGAAAAATTCGTCCACTTCCGGTTAGTGGTGAATCATATATGATTTTATACATAAAAAAACTTTTTCGTGTTTTCTTAACAAGAATATCGTTCTCGTTTGAGCCCCTCTCTCTATGTATATATGTATAGGGGTGGATTCAAATGTGAACCACTTTTTCATTGTGAACGTGAGGACAGCCGAGAGCGCGCCACTTGGCAATTCTGACTTGGGCGACTTTAGCTTTATTCAGTTTGCATAAACCCCGCAGTTAGCTTTATTCCGTCTGCATAAAGCTATTATGTAAACTGAATAAAGCTAACCCGTGCGCTAAGTCGCCCGCGTCAGAGTGCGACTAAGCTTTACTCATACTGCAAAGCTTTATTCAGTTTGCATAATATCTTTATGCAGTATGAATAAAGCTTAACCGAGCACTTTTCAAATTGTCACGCGCTCTGGACTGTCCTCACATTCACAATAAAATTTGGTTCACATTTGAACTTTTCCCTCTATATATATGAAGTGTATTTAGATTGCATAATCAAAATAGTTACCCCACACTGTTTCATATATAAACAAAAATAGAGCAATTCACCAAAAGAGTACCAGCCTACCGGTTAAGGCTTGGTGTTGGGGAAAAACCCACCCAAGTTCGAATCCGGGGGTGAGTAACCAGGGGCCACTGAGTATAAATCTTAGGGTAGCATGCTTTAGCTCTCGGTAAAAATTACCAAGGATATAGTGTGGGCAAACCCAGATGAACCTTATCTAAAAAAACAAAGCCAACTTGTTCAAGTACAATTATTGCTCACGAAAAGCATTTTACTCGAATCAAAATTATAGCAATAATTTTGGGTTAAAACCCCAAATTACTTAATTCATTAATATAGAAAATATATAATATCACACTTTTTTTTTTTTTTTTTTTGATAAGGTTCACCTGGGTTTGCCCAGACTACATCCTTGGCAATTTTTACCGAGAGCTAAAGCATGCTCCCCTGGGATTAATACTCAGTGGCCCCCGGTTGCTCACCCCCGGATTCGAACTTGGGTGGGTTTTTCCCCAACACCAAGCCTTAACCGGTAGGCTGCCCCATTGGGGTTATAATATCACACTTTTACATGTTAGAAATATGACATCATGTAAGGTAACTTAAGATATGCTAAATATTTAAGGTACATTTGATATCAATATATAAACAAAATTGAAATAGAGGCAATTTTACTGAATGTTTACCAAGTGAATACTTACAAGTTAACTTATCTTATCTTATCGTTTGAAAAAGACAAATATATTTGGTGAATATAGTCCTTTGAATATTATCCAAAAAGATCTGATTACAACATAGGGATAAAGACCGGACCGAATCAATTGGTACCGAAATGTTTGGGACTAAAAAGTAGAACCGTATATACAAGTTCGGTACCGGTTGTGTCTCGGTTTTAGTTTGGAAAAATTGCTATTAGGACCACTTAAGACCATCAGTTCAACAATATCCAATATTCTTATACGCTTTTCCTTTTCCATTTTATCCGTTTATCGCCTCTTCAATCTTCAGTTAATTTCGAAGATGACACATCTTGATTAGGAAAAAGATATGGTAAGCTTAGGAAAAAATATGCATTGTTATAATTTTTAAAAGTCATGTCTCTTCATATTCTGGTTCGCATTTGGTTTCTTTCGAAAAATATTGGAATTGGAATCAAAACCCTGAATACCGAAATTGTCAAAAAAAAAGACCTATAGTCGGACCCTTATGTATGTGATACCTATTTGAATCCGGTAAGGTTCCCTATTCGGTTCGGGAAACAGTCCTCGAGGCTCATTCCTATTACAATATGTTAATCCGAAATTTTCTAAGGTAGACACTATTTCTAAGAATTATACCAAGTGGTAGATCATATGTATTTGTACTATTAAATCAAATGATCGAGACAAACACTACTTTGTCAATAAAAATACCATCGAACAAGAGACTGGTTGCACCAATCACGTATTCGCTCAACCTTGTATACCTAAAGCTATATTTTTTATCATTTTAAGTTGGGGATAGTTCTTCGAAATGTATTAAATTATCCTCAAAAATCTATTTTGTGTATCCACCTACCAAAATTGCTTTTTAATGGATCAAACTTTATTTTTTTTGCTATTGTGTGTATCAGATGACTTGCTACCGGTTGAACCGGTAAACGTCGCTAGAGCCGTTGCCGGAGACCGCCGACGACAGAGAACCATGGCCGAAGATTACCCGACAATCGTCTCTCCACCAGTAACCATCTCTCGATTCCATCATCATAGATAGCCTTCGCCATTGAGAACCATTGCCATCGAGAACCGTTGCCGTCGAGAACCATCGTTGCCGCCAAGAACCACCGTTGCCGCCGAGAACCACCGCTGCGCCATCGAGAACCACCACCTAGAACCATCGCCACCCATAACCACCACCGTCAATGCCCATAAACACCACCCAGAACCACCGCCAACCAGAACTACCACCCAAAACCACCACCGCCAACCAAAACCACCACCTAGAACCACCGCCGCCTATAACCACCACCCAGAACCACATCCGTCGAGAACCATTATCGCCGCCCAAAACCATCGTTGTTTCCGTCCAGAACCACCACCCAGAAACACCGCTACCTAGAACCACCATTGCCGCTCCTAACACCTTCGGCCACCGTCCTAACTGCAGGTGACCGGTTGATTACCGATTGAACCGGTCACGATACACACAATAAAAATAAATAAAGTTTATTACATCAAAAAACATTTTTGGTAGGTAGATACACACAATAGATTTTTGGGGATAGTTTAATACATTTCGAAGAACTATCCCCTTTTAAGTTCTATAATTTTTAAAACAACCCTCCTAGTATTTTCTTTTAATCACTTTAAGTAATAAATGATTGTCCTTTTTCTTTTAATTTGGAGAACAACAAACAAACAAAAAGAAAGTAAATTACCTAAGTTCCGTTGTTATTTTGAACTAATTATAACTTTGGTTACCTAAGTTGTCATTTGTTACATTTTGGGCCCCTAAACTAACTTCTTTTAATATACTCCGTTAACCGAGGGATTTTTGGTATTTTTATATTTTTTAAAGTTTTTTTTTTACTATTTTATTCTATTAAAAAGTATGTCTATTTTTTCTTTTATCGTTAATAACTCCGCTCCCATACGTCTTCCTCTTCCCTTCGATATACCCACCATCCAATGAATCCTTTGGCCCAACCACACTCTCAATTCAACTTTTCCAACAATCCAAAATTGAATCAAAATAATGAAACCAACCCAGATCTAAAATTAAAAACAAATGCAATCGAAAATCAAAAACTCAACCTTAAATCGAAAACCTAACTGCAAAATCAAAATCAATATAAAATCTAAAAGGGTGAATGGGTATCATCGGAGAGATAGGGGTAAGGGTATCATCGAAGGGGTAGGGGTATAACTACAAAGACTAAAAGTCTAATTTACTCAAGAAAAAAGAGCAATTAATTAGGTTAAAAGAGATAAGTTTTCTTAATAAATTCTCAATTTTCTTTATCAAATGTAGGATATGTTTAATTATACATGTTTTTAAGCTATTCATGTTAATACAAATTTTTATTACTGGTCTTCGAGATAGTATTTAGGTACGCATAATAAGTTAATTCACATAAATGTTGGACCAAGACGTTATTAATCTAGACTATGACAGATTGTCAGTCATTTATTTATCCAATTTTGTTTTTAGCAAAATAGATAAGATATACAATCTTTTTCAAACCAAACTTGGACTTGAATCAACTTCGACCAAATAAAAACCCTAGATTTTTAATATTTTAAAAAATAAACCAAACCAAAGGCCTAGACTAAGGACAAGATACAAAACAAACTCTTTTTGTATTGTACCTTCCTAGAGCAAGTCAAATAGCTCGTTGAAATTCCGTCGGTACCTTGCCACGTTTGGACCACTATGAGTTCATTTTTCAAACTATCAAATTTTACCAAATAAAATCATGATTTTAAACCGTTAATAGAAAAATGGAAACAAACAACCCTATCACATAAATGGTCATGGTATATAAATATAAACGTATTTGTTTTTGGTGATTGGTGCTACATCAAAAGTTAAAAGTAAAATAAAGGTAATAAATATATTATATAAAGATTAGTATCGAATTATTTGATGTCAAATGTCGGTCCAATTTTTACATTAAGGCAAAAATCTCAAAAAACAAACACACACCATCTACCACACAAATTCAACCCTCGTCCAAGTTTTATTGCAATTGTTGACCGCAAAATTAGTTATGAAAACTATGACTAATTTGAAGTTAAAGCATTTTTTATGAATACCCAACATATCTAAATTTTAACATTTTTAGGAATGGGTTAAATGCACCCTTATATTTGTTAGATGCACCTTAATCCAATAATCAAATGAGTATAAAGGTCATGATCGTCATTTGGTAAAAAAATCGCAGTTCACTCACCATATGAATATTCACCGGATGAAACTTCATATTCATCTTATGAATATTCAAATATTCATATTCACCATATGAATATTCACTAGATGAAACTTCATATTCATCTTACGAATATTCGTATTCACCTTATTAATCTTCAAATTCACTATAAATTCACCTTATGAATACAAAACAAAATGTCCATTTACATTCATATTCACCTAATGAATACAAACCAAATGTCTGTTTACAATTAAATTCACCTAATGAATACCAACAAATGTATATTTACATTTAAATTCATCTAATGAATCTTTACACCATCGTCTACTTCAGCCTTCAAGAACATGATGAACCTTCAAGATCACATGATGAACCTTCAAAATTGGATGTGCAATCACTGGTTTGTCAACTTATGCACACAATCACTAACAGACTCCCACTTGTGCAAGTTGGCAATACCGCCTTGATTACACGGACCTAAGGAGGCCCCTAGACAGGCACTTAGGCTAACCAGGTTACAAGAACTCTTATACCCAGAGAGGTGATATAAACTTTCCGTAAGGAAATAGCATCTATGAAACTACTGTTCATAGATTGGGTATAACTTGGTTTTTCCCTTTGCATCACGATATTTCATCTGTGAGTATGAGCCTGGAAAGTGTCAACTCTAAATACTCAAGATTCTGTTTTCTCGACTATCCGACTTTTACTGATAGGTAAACGACAAAGAACTAATCAGTTCGTTTGGGCATGGCCATGCACTTCATCAGTATATTCAGTCAGTTAAGAAGGGCCCAGAAACATCTCTCTTCAGAGAAGAGGTGCAAATCCCATCTTGCATATCTGCCTTTAACACCACGGCTTCCGTTGAATCTAGTTACGCCCTTTATAGCCACCCTGTTACGGCGTAGCGGTTGAGTGCACTAAGTAGTCAGCAGTCCTCATGATATCAAATCAGATACCTCAGGTGATAGGGACAACCACTGTGAGATTTACTTATGAATGATTCCAAGAAGTAATCTTAACTGCGGATCACGTCCGATATTTGCTACTCTATCAAATATCTGTGCAACTTTTAGTCTACAACACTTGTAGCTGTTATTCAGTAACTGTAACACCCTAAAAATCAGGGCGAACAAAACTTTCAATTCAAATAAAGATGGTATACAATGTACGCCAAAGCGTGAGCTCTTCCCAAAAAACAGGGGTATAATAGTAGTGTATAATCACATTGTTTGTAATTTAAATACATAATGCGGCAACCATCTAGTCTGAATCCTATCTAGGAAAGAGACTACAAAAAGGGTTGCCAATCTATCAATGCCTGCGCGGTCTAAAGGGACCGGTCTCTTCACACGTCCCCCAAAGGTCACTCTTAACTCCGGCACCTACTTAGGAACGACGTCCCTTGTACCTGAGAGACACATCGACACCAAGCAAGTGTTAGGCTAAAGGAGCCTAGTGAGTTGTATCAAATAAACATCATACATATAAAAACATGTTAAGACACGTAAGATGTACGAAAGTGCATTAACAACAAAATGCATCACATTAAACCGGTTTATCTTTTATTTTGAAGACCGTGGGCGCGACCCACCTTCACCAAGCAAGTTACACCTAAGAGTCGAGACACCCCGTTGCCGTCCTCCTACGAAGACTCGAATATGCAACCTCAGAGGCCAGGCACATTCGCGACCACACGAATGGCGAGGGACATAGGCGCACACCTTTTGACTAGTGCCGCCCAAGACTGAGTCGAACTCGTGTAAACTTGAAGTGCACACCTTTTGACTAGTGCCACTTTAAATCAATCTCATTTCCAAAAACGACATAGTGTACACCTTTTGACTAGTGCCACATTGTCCAATTTACGTTGCATGAAAACATGGGTACTCACCTTTTGACTAGTGACATCCCGGTCCACTTTTTGACTAGTGACCAATAGCATCCCGCCTTTTGACTAGCGGTGCTCCATAACATTTTAGTTATCCAATTTATGCATCATCGAAAGTCTTAATACTTCCATTCATTTCATATACATCAACATACTCGGAATTCGATTCCTTTGCATCAATCCATGGCATACTTAGTACACACATTTCTCATAAACACAATCATCATGTAATCACATGGTTTAATTCATACACTAACTGCATACGATAAGCTATCCCATGTATACAATAATCCAACCAAGCCATTCATACAAGATTTGTCATTTAATCATTTGATGGCAAATCCTAGACCTAGAAATTTAGGCATTTTATCCACAATCATATTTATCCACAAATACCAAACAAGACATGTAAAGTCAAACAAGATGATGTGCTCTCAGTTTTAACAAAACGTTTTAGCAACTCACCTCGGGCTTGTAAAGCCAAAAGCCCCAATTTTCACCAAAACCCTAGCTTAAAGCTTGAGTAATCACCTAAACTGATAAGGAGTTAATTCCTTGAATTAGTTCTCTAACCACATCATACAACATTAGATCTACACTTTAAAACCATATAAAGAACTTACCTTGAGGGTTTGTAACCCAAAAATCCCCAAATCCAAGATCTAGGTCAAATATGTGAACAAACCTAAAAGTCAAGTAAATCGGACCTTAGGTTAGTTCCATAACTCCTATTACAAAGATTAACAAACCTCAAGTGGTTTAGATAAGCTTACCTAGCCAAATATTGGGTAGAAAGCCCTAGATCTTGAAGAATTCAAACCTAGCAACAATGGTGGTGGAAGGTGGAGTGAAGAAGATGGAGATGATGAAGATCCAACTTCCCAATCTTGTTACTTTCACTAACAATCCATTAATGGGATCTTGGAGAACTTGGAAGGAGAAGAATGTGGGAAGAAAAATCAGCTCAAAAGGAGGAGAAATGAGAAAGTTATGAGTGAAAGAAGTGAGAAGGGTTTTTTTAACCCGAATTCACTTGCTGCAGCACACCTAGCGATCGCTAGGTGTGCATGCTAGCGGTCGCTAGCTGCAGCATCTCTCGATCGTAGAGTGGTCGCGAGCTAGATCAGAAGTGGGGGAAATCCTACCTAGCGATCGCTAGGGATGATAGCTAGCGATCGCTAGCACCTGAGCGTTTTCCGTGGTATTTTGTTTCGGCCATAACTTCTTCGTTATAGCTCCGTTTTCGATTCCGAAAGAACCGTTGGACTCGTAATTGGATTCTCTACATTTCTAAACCATGAAATACACGTTTTGACCCAAAATTCTATTTTCCACATTTTATCAAAGAGTCGATATTACGACCGAAAATTGCGGGTGTTACAATCCTCCCCACCTAGATAGAATTTCGTCCCCGAAATTACTCCTTGTCCGAGCCACAATTGATAGCCTCGTTCTATCATTTACCAAGATTAGGTGATCGTGTTCTCTCCATACCGGCCGGTTATGCTAACACTAGTCTTGATTAGGTATTCCAAGAAGGCACTGATATAACCTTCTAACTTAAGGGTAGTTCATCAAAACATCGCAAGTCATTGCTTAACGCCTATTCTTAGAACAGAACACTTTTATCAAGGTAATATCACTAGAATACGCAACCTTAGCTCTTTGTACAATTTAACCAACCCAAATCAACTGAATTCTATGGCTCAAGGTACCATACATCATTCGTCTCCTATGAATGTCGATCACTCGACTAAGAGTTACTTTACTATCAAGGAATGTCTCCACACACTCACTAACGGTGCCTAGCCGTCGCCATTAATTCTCAAGGGGCCTCGAAAATTCCGTCCACTCGCTTATGAATACCATAAGGGAGTTAAGTTTCTTCACTTAGCACATTGCTAATTTCCACTAATCCATAAATTTCCACATACGCACTATCATAGCGCTTCGATTTGTCTAATCGCCTACACAGTTTTAACTTTGCCTTAGGTGACTAAACCTTGAATTTCTACGCACCAATTCCTCCTTAACTCAATTATGGGCAACGTTTTCAAGTTCATATTCCCTCTTAAAAGGCTTATCTTTCCATGGCAACTCAACATATCGATATCTTGCACCTCTCTCACGGCAATAAATACCCTTAGCAATTCTCAACATCATCACTCTTGCACTAATGGTAACGTTTTCTCGATATTTGACCATGCATAACAACTATTATTTCGTCCGTGCAATCACCATTTGACTAAGCTCTCTACGATCAAGGTTTAAAAAATCACTTAGTAAACACCACCATAATTTTCCAAACACTCTAGCATCTACAAAATCGTACTCATCATTTTGGATGATCAAATCTCGACTTCCGAGCACAGATTCCCACCAAATCTCAAATTAATTCAATAATTGGGTGCATTACCTAACCGCACCATACTTCTCATTATAACAATGAGTTGTACGCCTATTTGGCACAAGTTGTTACTATCTTACCTATGAGACTTCCATCATGCATCGACTCGACTATAAGTAGCGCTTTCAAATCCCTTATCCTTGCAAAAGTTTCTTCCTAAGCCGACATTACCACATTTCAATTGCACCCTTTGATCAACCTATACTGTTCTTGCTAAAACACTTGATCCCCTTATGACCGTTGTACCCTTCCTGATCCATGATTAAACTATTAGACCGTTTCACGTCCTAGTCTTTCACAATCTATGGGACAAGAAAATAGTTGTCTAATCCATACGACCTAAAGATGACACTTTAGATATTCACCAAAGCATGCTCCCCTGTGGTTCAATACACCTATCAAGGCACTGCCCAAAAATATTACCTGCTTCTCAATTGCTACCTTTATGGCTACAACATCAGTTAAGGTATTGACAAACGTAGAAAAGATTTGCAAAAGGGACCTAACACAAAAGAACGAGCGGCACTCGTACGAACTATAATGTACGCATGCAAGGAGTTAACAAGAAGGTTACTCGATACTACATCCGTTTTCTCCGTCTCCTTATCAACAGAAATCTGAAATGCTCGACTCGGTGCCCTTGATTGGTTGTCTTTTCTTGCATTAGGCTCGCTCGAGGCTCCGATCTGTCCTCTCATCAACTTTGGGCAATCTCTCATGAAATGCCCCGGCTCTCTACATTCGAAACAAACTAGTCCCCGGATGGAGCAATCTCGAGCCATATGGCCCCGCTTTCCGCATTTGCTGCAGCTGATAGGGTCCGATGGAGGTTCGCGGCGACACGGCCCATGATGCTTGGTCCGGCACTTATGACACCACCATAAATCGCGACGAGGCTCCACTCGTCTCTCATCATTTGTCGTCTTAGTTGGACGTGGTTGTTCCGACGGTTCTTCTATTTTCCTCTTCTGTCCGGCTTGGTAGTGTTCCGCTCGGGCTTGGGCGATATCGTCTTCTACTCTCAACGACTCTTCAATAGCTTCGTGCAAGGTAGTAACCCTCGCGATTCTAACCGCCGATCTCATCTCGGCCGGTAGGCCACGCACGTAAGCCTTTATCTTCGACTTCTCATCGGGAGCCAAGTGCTCCACCATCCCTAATCTCTCCAAGAACTCTTTCGCATAGTCCGCGACGGGAGAATCGCCCTTCTCCATCCCTCGGAACTCATCTTCAATCTTGTCGAGAGCGCGCTCGCTACAATACTTCTCTAGCATCTTCTTCTTGAACTCGCTCCACGGAAGTACGGCTAACACTCCCGGTGTGAGAGAAGTACGGGTCAAATTCCACCAAGTTAGGGCCTCGCCCTTGAGAAGATGTGAAGCGAACTTGACTCGTTGGGAGTCGTCACACTCGCTTGCCTCGAATGCCATTTCTATTTCTCGAAGCCAATACAAGCATGTTATTGGTTCGTTACATCCGCGAAACTCGGGTGGCTTGCATCCCAAAAAGTTCTTGTATGAGCACCCTTTCCCTTTCGCCTTTCCTTTATCTTCGGTCATCCGCGTTTCTTCGGTGACCACCACTACCGCCGCGTCCCCCGACCCAATACCGGCATTCTCTCCCACCGCCTCGTGGCGACGGTGGCTCGCATCACGATCCTCCAACATCTTCATGAAGGATTCTTGTTGTTTGCTCATGGCCTCGTTCACGGCTTTCATCACGTTATCAAGCATCCTCGTCTCCGGAGTCCCTTCGGTTAGTACCGGATTTGGGTCCTCTAGGTTGACCCTTGGGACGCGCTCAGTTCCCCCACCTAGGATAAGGGGTCTCGGTGGGCTCTCGACGGCATCGACCCGGTCATGTTGGTCGGCGGTCGAAGCGGTCAACTCGGGCGGCCCTCTCGCGGCACCCGTCTGACTACGAGTGTTCGCCATACAATTTTGTCACACAAACGCACGAGAATAGGATAAGAATAGACTATTCTACGAATCTCAACATTTATCATCCTCGTAATAACAGTTACTCAAACACTCGCGTACAACGCATTCATAGATCAGTAGCTAAGTGATTTATGAACTAATCATACAAAAGCATCCTCGTTACCATCACCACAATTTTGAATAAACGTGAATTCGTAATCCTATCACTCTCCCCACCTAAGGTTCTACCCAAGGTATACGTCATTTGCACTCACTTGCTAAGTTTAAGTCTAGGCATCCTACAATGATTACCTAGTTCGCTTAAACTAAAACTCTGATACCAACTTGTAACACCCTAAAAATCAGGGCGAACAAAAACTTTCATTTCAAATAAAGATGGTATACAATGTACGCCAAAGCGTGAGCTCTTCCCAAAAAACAGGGGTATAATAGTAGTGTATAATCACATTGTTTGTAATTTAAATACATAATGCGGCAACCATCTAGTCTGAATCCTATCTAGGAAAGAGACTACAAAAAGGGTTGCCAATCTATCAATGCCTGCGCGGTCTAAAGGGACCGGTCTCTTCACACGTCCCCCAAAGGTCACTCTTAACTCCGGCACCTACTTAGGAACGACGTCCCTTGTACCTGAGAGACACATCGACACCAAGCAAGTGTTAGGCTAAAGGAGCCTAGTGAGTTGTATCAAATAAACATCATACATATAAAAACATGTTAAGACACGTAAGATGTACGAAAGTGCATTAACAACAAAATGCATCACATTAAACCGGTTTATCTTTTATTTTGAAGACCGTGGGCGCGACCCACCTTCACCAAGCAAGTTACACCTCAGAGTCGAGACACCCCGTTGCCGTCCTCCTACGAAGACTCGAATAGGCAACCTCAGAGGCCAGGCACATTCGCGGCCACACGAATGGGGAGGGACATAGGCGCACACCTTTTGACTAGTGCCGCCCAAGACTGAGTCGAACTCGTGTAAACTTGAAGTGCACACCTTTTGACTAGTGCCACTTTAAATCAATCTCATTTCCAAAAACGACATAGTGTACACCTTTTGACTAGTGCCACATTGTCCAATTTACGTTGCATGAAAACATGGGTACTCACCTTTTGACTAGTGACATCCCGGTCCACTTTTTGACTAGTGACCAATAGCATCCCGCCTTTTGACTAGCGGTGCTCCATAACATTTTAGTTATCCAATTTATGCATCATCGAAAGTCTTAATACTTCCATTCATTTCATATACATCAACATACTCGGAATTCGATTCCTTTGCATCAATCCATGGCATACTTAGTACACACATTTCTCATAAACACAATCATCATGTAATCACATGGTTTAATTCATACACTAACTGCATACGATAAGCTATCCCATGTATACAATAATCCAACCAAGCCATTCATACAAGATTTGTCATTTAATCATTTGATGGCAAATCCTAGACCTAGAAATTTAGGCATTTTATCCACAATCATATTTATCCACAAATACCAAACAAGACATGTAAAGTCAAACAAGATGATGTGCTCTCAGTTTTAACAAAACGGTTTTAGCAACTCACCTCGGGCTTGTAAAGCCAAAAGCCCCAATTTTCACCAAAACCCTAGCTTAAAGCTTGAGTAATCACCTAAACTGATAAGGAGTTAATTCCTTGAATTAGTTCTCTAACCACATCATACAACATTAGATCTACACTTTAAAACCATATAAAGAACTTACCTTGAGGGTTTGTAACCCAAAAATCCCCAAATCCAAGATCTAGGTCAAATATGTGAACAAACCTAAAAGTCAAGTAAATCGGACCTTAGGTTAGTTCCATAACTCCTATTACAAAGATTAACAAACCTCAAGTGGTTTAGATAAGCTTACCTAGCCAAATATTGGGTAGAAAACCCTAGATCTTGAAGAATTCAAACCTAGCAACAATGGTGGTGGAAGGTGGAGTGAAGAAGATGGAGATGATGAAGATCCAACTTCCCAATCTTGTTACATTCACTAACAATCCATTAATGGGATCTTGGAGAACTTGGAAGGAGAAGAATGTGGGAAGAAAAATCAGCTCAAAAGGAGGAGAAATGAGAAAGTTATGAGTGAAAGAAGTGAGAAGGGTTTTTTTAACCCGAATTCACTTGCTGCAGCACACCTAGCGATCGCTAGGTGTGCATGCTAGCGGTCGCTAGCTGCAGCATCTCTCGATCGTAGAGTGGTCGCGAGCTAGATCAGAAGTGGGGGAAATCCTACCTAGCGATCGCTAGGGATGATAGCTAGCGATCGCTAGCACCTGAGCGTTTTCCGTGGTATTTTGTTTCGACCATAACTTCTTCGTTATAGCTCCGTTTTCGATTCCGAAAGAACCGTTGGACTCGTAATTGGATTCTCTACATTTCTAAACCATGAAATACACGTTTTGACCCAAAATTCTATTTTCCACATTTTATCAAAGAGTCGATATTACGACCGAAAATTGCGGGTGTTACAGTAACTGATCATAACTACCTAAAAGTTCACAATGACTTTAACACCTTATTGGGTTCCCACCACGATAAGTCGTCACGGACAAATTTTGAATGAAAAACTGAAAACTAGTTTCATTCCTGGATTATAAAACATGCAAAATATAAAAGTGATAAAGAAATTAATTTTGTATAGTTCATATTACACGCTGTAATAATAACAAAATTAATGACTTTTCTTAATAACTTTTATAATATCTATTTAACGTTTGTTAAATACTGATCTAAAATGAAGTATCACCTATCTTCAGTTTAAATCCTTTGATCAAAGTTTACCATTTTAATCAAAGTGATAACCAAATAATACAAGTCTGTATTTATTGATACTATCTACTTGTATCTGCTAATCATTATTTTGCAAACACCTTTAAAACAAAAATTAGATTTCTATCATATTCCATGAACCTGGAGACCTGGAATAACTACCAGTTCCTGAATATGTAAAATTAAACTGCAACTTTCCTTAGTTGCTGTGTAGATGAATGATTTCTACCTGAAATCAGATTCCATTTTACTTTGCTGGTAAATTCACTGGAATTCTATATTTAATCCAACACTTTAATTATTGATTTAAAAGTCAATCATGTCTTTCCTTTGTTTCAAGGATCTTGAAACTTTTATCCTTTTGACTATAAGGTAAATTATATCTTATGAATTCTCATCCTACCTGGATCATGAATTCCGAGATTATTGAATCAATAATTATATGTTTTATTCTTTATCTTTAGACTAGATAGAGAATAAACTGGGCTCCCACTAGCCTATATGAAAACCAATTATTACTCAAATTTACTATTGACTTAGTCAAAGCTTTGATTAGTCAATTTAAGTAATACATTTGAGAATTCTAACTTTTATAAAACTTAACTGGATTTAATCCAAAACTTGGAATTTTCCTAGTTTTATAAATACTGTTATTAACTTTGCCTGAGTTAATATCCTAGATTCTCTTCTAAACATTTGAATAATTTAAACTTTGATTATGAAAATTATTCATAAATGTTTTATTTCTAAAAACACATTTTTTTATAGAATTTCGTGTGTTTTGATAATTTTCATATAAATCACTTCAATTTAATAAAGACTATTGAAGTAACTATAATAGGCAATATCTAGGATCTAATTAAAACTTGACTTTGTCAAAAATAAAACTTCATGCATAAGAGATATTTATTCAAGACAATAACTTATAAAATTTAAAATCATACAATAAATTATAAGTATTTAAAAAGTAACCATAAATAAAACAACTGTTTCATAAATAAAATTGTCTTGAAAAATAAATGTCTAAAATGAACTTTTATCTGGATCCTTGC
Organism: Centaurea solstitialis; assembly: GCA_030169165.1. NCBI lineage: Eukaryota > Viridiplantae > Streptophyta > Magnoliopsida > Asterales > Asteraceae > Centaurea > Centaurea solstitialis. The sequence continues at coordinate 70,964,709 of CM058045.1, read as the reverse complement.
AATTCTTGGGCACATCACTTCTGACCACCTGCAATAGTCATTTGCTATAGGTATCAGTATACTTGTAAACTAACAAGTAAAAAGTGACAAATTAAAGCAATCATAAATATCTGAGGTTCACATACCTGCTTCATGACGCTTTGGGCAGTTTTGCCTCCAGTGACCGACCTCATTGCATGTGAAGCAGCGGTTCTCGGTCCTAGCTTTATTTGGCTTGACCTTCTTGCCCTTGCCCTTGCCTTTGCCTTTCTTGGGTGCACTCTGGACGGCCTGAACTGGTCCCTTTCCTTTGCTGGTGCTAGTATGCCCATTCTTCTTTTTCACCCCTCCATCTCTTATCATTAGGATATCCTTGGTTTTGTTTTTGGTCCCCATATTCAATTCAGCTGTCTTAAGCATGGAGTGTAATTCTGCTATTGACTTCTCCATGTTATTCATGTTATAATTGACCACAAAAGGCTTGTAGTCATCTGACAGTGAATTGAGTATCCATTGCTAGCTGCAACGGAACTGGGTGATCAAGCCTTTCCAGATGATCCAAGTGCCGTTTCATTTTCATGACGTGGTCACTTACTGATGTCCCTTTAATCATCTTGCATTCATTAAATGCTTTTGTGGCATCGTAACGTTCTGTACGAGCCTGTGTCTGGAACATGTCCCTCAGCTGGCGGATCATGTCATAAGCATTTGTGTTTATGAGCCCTGCTTGTAGATCTGGGCTCATAGTTGCAAGCATGAGACAGGCGACATCTAGCAGATCATCCGAATGCTTCTTGTGAGCATTCCTAGCAGCAGCCGGGGCAGTTGCCGGAGGAGCCTCCCCAAGAGGCTCTTCAAGGACATACCATTTCCTTTCGTGCCTGAGTACAATCATCAGATTGTGCTCCCTGTCAAGGAAATTGGGGCCGGTTAACTTGTCCTTCTCAAGGATAGAGCGGAGGGAAAGATTATTTGTGCTGGTAACAGTGTTTGCCATCTACACACATTAAAACTTTTGGTTTTTAGCAACTGTAAATAGATTAAATTCCAATAAGTATCAATAAACCCTTAAATGATCAATTTATTGGACTAGGATCCTTATTTCATACGTCCTGATGTGCGGTATGTTCTTGCTCCACCAGGCCCGTATTTATTTCGGTAGATAAGGACTTTTACCAATCATATCTAACTGATATGACTCCTAGATCTTTTCGGAACCACGGTAATCATCCGTACATGTTTCGGTCCCTCTTAGTGCATTTTGGCCCGGTACCTCCCGGTGAACTTAACAGTACCAAAATAGATCTCACCATTTGGGGACCTGATCACTTTACTCTGGCCGGTACCACCCGGAGATAATTCGTAGAGTTATGTAACCCCTCCAGCTTCAGTTTGAACACGGACGTTGAATGTGTGATCACTTACAACGCCTGTGTACCTTACGCCAAAGGTGCCCCTAGATGGGTTGCACTACTGATCTATGATTTTCGGGGTTTTGAAAATTTTTACTTCCAGGTTTTTGAAAAACATAATTCTGAAAAACTGATTGTCATAAAGGCAACTAATGTTTTAAACTAACTGTTTCAAACATACATGCTATTTAAAACTAACCGTTTTAAAATCACTTGCTAATTAAAACTAACTGTTTAATAGCATACTTAGTTGATTAAAACTAACTGTTTTATCAACTTGCCTTTGAGACCATCATTTATAGGTTAAAAAATCTACCGTTTGGAAAAAGGTCGAAAAACTGGTAATTTTTAAAACCTACCTTATTTTGTGATATTAGTCAGTTTTAAAACTCCTTCTATTCTAAAACTAATAAACATGTAAAATATCACAAATAAGCATTCAACCATGCAGTTAAATAACAATCAACCACACAATAGCCAATTATAGTTTTTGCCAACGTTTGTTTCCTAGGGACCAATAATGACCTATTCTTAAAGGTTTCAAAAACTTGCGTAGCTCCCACTGGCCTTGTCATCTTCGTCTGGACTCTTGGAAGGAAAAAAAACTCTAGCAGCTCCCACTGGTCTTGTCATCTTGTAAGAATAAGAGGGAAAAATAGAACTATCTATCCTAAGGTCATTATTACATAAGGGGTTGTAAATGGCACGCAGGCCTCCCCGGAAATATGTCAAGGGTCTAAGTTGGCAAAATTCTATAATAGGCATATATATATGTAAGCATTTAAAAAACATGCATCTCATATAAGACATAGAATCAAGCAATATATATTTAAGCGTAAATTAAAACTAGATCCGTTAAAATTATCTCGTTTCGTATACCGCAAAGTTTGGTTTTAACTGATTTATAAAACAAGCTGTTTTATAAACCAATATTGATGATTTATAAATTAAGTTTTTATAAATGATAAAATTTATTTTATAAAATGTAAAACAATCTTATAAAATATTTGCCTTTTATCAAACCGGACACTCCGAACTAATTATTTAAAATATTGGCCTTTGTGTTTTAACCAATTAGTAAAAAACACGACATTAGGCTCATTTGACTAAACAGGTCAGAAATTAAACGAAAAGCTTAATTTTATAAAATGCTTATCTAATTGGACAATCCAGACCAACTGGTTTGAACAAAACACAAATTTTATTGGATAAAATTTTCCAAATAAACTTATTTTAAACAAAAATTAATTTCGGATAAAATGACTTAAAACCAAACGAACCCCCTTTTGGGCCATAACTTGGTCCAAAGAACTGGGCTTTGGGCCTAATAACAGAACTTGGCCCAGACTGACGAAAAACCCTAAACGGATAGCTTGGCATCTCCAACTGCGCCGCGAAGGCACGGCTTGTTCCGCGAAGAGCAAGAGCCGTTCGCGTCGCGAGGACCTTATCGTGGCCCTGATCGCGCCGCGAAGGCCATCTCGAACGCCACCACCGTCTGTGGTGCGGTTGGTGATGACGACAGCTCGAAGCCACCACCGCCACCGCTGATTTACGGCTATGCGTTGCCACCACCTCACTAGTGGTGCGGCCGCCGTTGATTCACGATCCGGCCACGGCTGAATGTGGTGCGGGTTTCGATTGAGTTAGTTCCGCCAACCATCGCCACCGATCGCCGCCGTTATCACCTTTGATTACCACTAATCTAGCGGCGATCGAAACAATCAACGCCGCCACCACCATCACGGTGGTTTTGGCCACGGCTCCCATCGACAGCAGCAGGGAGAATCGCCTCCGCCGCTGCCGCGGTTATCGCAAAAGTCTGCCGTCGATCACCACCAATCTGGTGGCGATCGGAGACAATTAGCGCCGCCACCACCCTCTTGGTGGTGCAGCCACCGTGATCGCCGCATAGGCCAATTAAAAACCGTCGGCCATCATCGTGCTGGTGGTGATCCGGCTAGGCAGTCACGAAATCGCCGCCACCACCTCTCTGGTGGTTTGGCCGGGCGTCCGCCGCCGCTTGGTGCGGTGGCTATTGCCGTTTTTCGTCGCCGTGAACACCACCATCCACCACCGTTAATGCGGTTTTCTGGTGGTTGCGGATTTTTGCGAATTGGTCTCGGTTTGTGGTGGAACTCGGCTGTGGCGTTTCAGCTACCACCATCGCCACTACCACCGTCGCTGCTGCGATTGGTGGCCGGCTGCGTTCACCGATCTGGTGATGCAGCCGTGGCTTGGGTGCGGTGGTTTGCGGCTACGGTGCTTTCGCCATCAAGCCGTGGCAGCCGGTTGTTACCGAGAGCCACCACCAAGCTGGTGGTTGTTTGGGCCGACAGCCAATGCCGCCACCACCAAGCTGGTGGTTCGGCTATGGCCACCGCCGGACTCGGTGGTCTGTGGTTTGGTGATATTCCGGGTTTTTACGAATCACAACTCAGAATTTCAATTAAAAAACTTGGACTAAAAACGATACATCAGAGAACAATTTTAACGGATCACACGAGAATAAATAAAACTAGAAACGATTGGACCAGAAGCTCTGATACCACTGTTGGGGTTTTGCGGGTCCCTCGGGTCAATCTGACACGAGGATTATTTCGGATCTCGAAACCTCACTGGTTTGATAAATCCATAGATCTGATAACCAAACTGGTAAAAGACCTATATGATCAAAAACATACTGATTTGATCTAATGCGGAAGCGATTAAGCTACAAAACCCAAAGTAACTTATTGATCTTTATCGTTTGTTTTAAATAATTCTAACAGTTATAGTGGATTTACCTGGATTGCTTGAGAATTGATCCACCAATGAACGACCAACGAATTGTTCCTCTAGCAGAACTGAAACCCGAAAACTGAAAAAACCGAACTGGTATCCCGAGGGAGGGGGCAGCGCCGGTTAGGAAGGAGAGAGAGAGAGAGAGAAAACTGGAAACTGATTATTGACTTAGTTGGATGTTTTTCCTTAAACCCATAAGGCTTTATTTATATGAGGAAAAATACAATTTGTTTATGATTCAGTTTCCTTATTGTAATTATCTCATTCTTTTCTTCCAAGAAATGAATTACTACAGATAATTACTTATATATATTTATCTAATATATAATTCCTTTAATTAATTATTATATATTTATTCATCAAATAAATATACAATCTACTTAATTAATTAATAACCCTCCAGCTTTGGGATTTCTGACTGAAATTACCCAACTGATTTATAATTGACTATTATAAATCTTAACTCTCCATTTCTGGGTTTCATATAACTTATTCGATTTATAGGTCATCACAGGTGTGACCCTCAAGTTTCTTGTAACATTGGATGTGCAATCACTGGTTTGTCAACTTATGCACACAATCACTAACAATTACATGATGAACCTTCAAGATCACATGATGAACCTTCAAGAACACATTATGAACCCCTTCAAGAACAAAACTTAAAAAACTCGAATTTTCCAAGAGCGATTTCCTAAAATCTTCATAAAAAATGTTAAAATTTAGATATGTTGCACAAATCAAGATTACAAACAACTTTTGTGAAACAAAAATCTCCAAAATTGAATAAAACTAACCTAATTTTGAAAAAATCTCAAGAACCCTAGAAATTGGGGGTTTTAGATAGAAAAAAAAAGATACCAGATCATCAGATTTTGTTTGGTGACCAGATCTGGAAGACGCCGACGGTGACAGTGGTGGTAGACGGCGGTGGCGGCAACCGTGATGGTGGTGGTAGACGACGGAGAAGAAGAAGGATTTGCAGATCTAGAAGACATGATGTAGGTAGAAGAAGGATTTGCGTATCTAGTGGTGGCGGTAGACGACAACGGTGGCGATGGCAATGGCGGTGGACGGTGGTGGCGGTGGAATGCCAGCGACGGTGGTAGATGTCTGGTGGTAGAGGTTTGGATGTAGAGATCTGGTAGTTGGTGGTAGAGGTCTGGTGGTAGAGATGAAGAATGGTTGCAAATATGGTGGTGGTGGTGGAGCGCCGGCAAGGCGGCAACAATGGTGGTGGTGGTGGTGGCGGTGGTGGCAGTGGCGGTGAATGTTTTTCAGCGAAGAGAGGTGATGGTGGATGAGAGGAGAAGATGTTGAATTGTGAAAAAGTGGAAGTGGTTTCTTTTTACTTGCATAATTCTCAAGTAAGATGTTAAATTATCCAAAATACCCTTTTAGGTTATAATCAGGTGTGCAAATTTGGGAATCAAGTTTGGTTTTCCCTTCAGACGATAAGTTGGGATAACCACCTATCGTTAGCCTTGTTAGAGGTTTTGGTATGGCTGCATGGGTAGGACGCCAATGTTGTACTAACGTCAGGACGGACTAGGCAGTTTTGTTGGACCTGGGTTAGTCCAGCAGACCTCAGATAAGATAGTTCAGGTAAGAGAAAGATTGGAAGTGGCCTATGAAAGGCAAAAAAAAGCTATGCAGATAAGAGCCATGAGCTTCTTGAGTTCAGGTAGGAGTTAAGGTGATGCTAAGAATATCACCTTGAAAGGGATCGCAAGAGTCGGAAAGAGAGGCAAACTGAATCCAAGATATGTTGGATAATTTGTAGTGGTAGCAAGAGTGGGATCAGTGGCTTACCAACTCAAACTACCGGTAGAGCTCAGTGGTATACAGGACACATTTCATGTGTCGAGTTTGAGATAGTGTTTGGCACACGAGTTTGGCCAAATGAGTTTAGCCGAGGTTGAACTCAATGCAAAGCTCAGTTGTGTGAAAGAGTTGTCCAAGTCTTGGAAGGATAGTTAAGAAGTTAGGAGACCAGAATATACCACTGGCGCTAGTAAAGTGGAGGTTTTTAAGGGTCTTAGATGGCTTGGGAACTTGAGCTAGAAAAGAGGATGAAGTACCCTCTTTTGTTTTTAGATTAGCAAGAACTTCGAGGACGAAGTTTCCATGAAGGAGGGGGTAATTGTAACAACCTAAATTTTAAGGAGATATAATTATATAATAAAGGTATAATTATAGAATTTGGATGAGAAATAGTTGAAGGGTTTGAGAAATTCAATCCAAAATGCAAGGGTGAAAAGTGGTTAAGAGGGAAAGCTTGGGGTGGCTAAGTGCAACTATAAATTGAAATTTGAATATGGAGGTGGGTGGTTGCATGTATGTACGTAGGAATTGAAGGGATTGGTTTCCCTCAACTCCCACTAAGTAACCATCTCTCTTTCTTGTAAACTCATTTCTAAAGTAGTGAGTTAGAGAGAAATTTGAGAGAGAAGTAGATCGAGAGAGAGAGAGAGAGAGAGAGAGAGAATTTAAGAGAGAAAGAGATAAGAGGTGGTCGGAAAAGGCGGTCGTTTGGGAGGAAACGACTATCGGAACGGAACGAAGTGCGACCACGGGTCGCAAGAGGTATAAGTGCTTTCTTTTTAATTCGTTCGTATCTCGATTCTTATCTCGTTTAAGCGTCATTTGTCTGACAAAGAAGAAAGTTAGTAGTGCGGTTGACGGAAGTCGACCGTTAAGCGACGGTAGACGGCAGTTATAACTAATAAAAGGTGTCACTGTTGACCATGGTACCGTGGTGGTTCGGTGGTTATAACCACCGGCCGGTTAGGAAACCGCCAAGGTGCGACGATTAGAGGTGGTTAGGACCGCGGTTCATAGCGGCGTAAGGATGTCCAAGCCTCGACACGGTGGCACGAGACGACCCTGACCTTGGCACTGGGCGATGTGTTTAAGGACGCCGACCACGGTAGTGGTGGCCGGTGCTGGTTTTCAGCGACGACAGCCGGTGGCGAACAGTGGCAACGGCTAAGGCGTGGTGGCCCGCGGTGGTTCCGACCACGATGTTGGGCCTAATTCGTATTTTGGGCCGAAAGGTTATGTATGGTTCCTAAGTTGTTAGTTGGGCCGAGAGATTTTGAGTTTGGGCTAAGAATTGTCAATTAAGCTCAAGTTAGTGAATTATTAGTTAATTGATTGATTAATTAATGATTAGTTAATAATTATTTATAAGATTAATTATAATTAATTATTTGAAAGTGTTATGTAAGTTGGGAGAATTATTATATGAAATAATTCGGGGTATCTTTGGTATATTAAATTTAGATAATTTAATATATTAATAGACGAGTTATTTAATAATTATTTCCCGTGAGAACGACAGTAGTTTCGTTAGTCGCTAATAATGAATCAAGAGACGTCGTTAGAGATCAGGATTACGTTTGTGTACGTAATCGGGATAGAGTCAAATAGAGACGTTTTAGAACGTTGTCGAGCCGAGTCTCGGGAGGGTTGACCGAGGTTGACCATAGTTGACTTTTGTTGACTTTTGTGTAAAGTCAAGTTATTGATGGTAGATGTTATGTGAATCGTGTAGGTCAGTAGGTGAGTATTCATGTGATTTCCCCTGGGGGTGCATACATATGTATGAAAAATATTTTGCATGATATATATGTGTGGTGATATATATATGTTATATATGGTGTGCAGAGTTATTTACATGTTTACGGGTGTTGTTTTCATGTTTATAACTAAGCGGAGGAGTTACATGTTTATTTTGTATCTAAAGGTGTTTAAATAATTGTTTACATGTGTTATTTGGGGAAATCCTATAAGGAGAGACAGGACCCAGTAATAGGCGCCGGACGGGTGTGAGCCGAGCGACCTAGGGAATGCCGCTGACAGGAGTAAATCTGCCAGGTGACGCAGATAAGGAGATTGATTGGTACCGATGTTGTTTTTATATGGTGTTTGTATTCTAAATTGTTTTATGGTGAATTTTTATTGATGCATGGAGAGGTGTGTATGTGTGTGGTGCATGTAAACCATGAACTCACTTAGCTTTTAGCTAACTTTTAGTATGCATCTCAGAAGCTGGTGGTTCAGGATTGGACCAAAAGGGAAGGGAAATGCGTAGATTTGTTCTTCACGTTATGATTTATTGTTTTGCATGTTTATGTTGAACATAATCGTCGGTTTAATTTAATTTTTATGTAACTTAGTCTGGTATGGGACAGACTCATGTAGGAGACTTTTATTACCTTTAAGTAAGACTTCCGCTGCGTTGATGTTTTTATTGTATCTTGAGGTGTCTTATTACGCTTATGGTCATGTTGGATTTTGAATGATGTGACACTACCTAATGGTGGATTATGGGGTGTTACAGGGATCATAAAAACTAAAGAAATTGTTACCATGGCCTCTTCATATTATCAACCCTTGATCTAAATTAATTGATGGTCTAAGATTGGTTTTCAAGTTCACACAAATAAAATTGTTTTCATTTGGTTATTATTTCTCTCTCTCTCTCTCTCTCTCTCTCTCTCTCTATATATATATATATATATATAGAAGTAGGTTCAAACAAATATAGAGGGAAGTTAATTTGCAAACCCAAAAAAACGTGCAAACCGTGAAAACTCATGGTTGCATAGATTAAATCAGTAAAATTGATTCATGAGGTTGTTTAATATAATGAAAATGTTTCATAAATATCAAATTTTGATGAAATTGTTTCATATTTTGGTGTTTTTTTATTCATATGAAACCTTTTGTCAGTTTCTATGAAACTTTTTCATTTCTACGTAAATAAACACTTTCATATGAAACAATTTCATCAAAAAATTTAGTATATGAAACATTTTCATCATATTAAATAACCCTACAAAAGATTTTTGATTGATTTACGTATGCAACCATGAGTTTTCACGGTTTGCACGTTTTTTAGGGTTTGCAAATGAACTTCCCTATATATAGGGGTGGGTTCAAACGTGAACCACTTTTTCATTGTGAACCATGAGGACGAATCTCAGCCACTCATCTCGCGGTTACGGTAGACGTGATCACGGAGGATTGACGCGATTCATGGGAGGATAGAGATTATTAGGGGGGGACCGGTCAAAGCCGCAGTTGTTGACCGGATGAGTGGTTGAGATTCGTTCTCATGTTCACAATGAAAAAACGCTTCACAATATTTGAACTCCCCCCCCCCCCCTCTCTCTCTCTATATATATATATAATATATTCACAACCATAAGATTTATCGGGCATAGATAGAGACGATAGAGATTTTGGTTCTAATGTTTAAAACAAAACTGAAAATAAGAAAAGAAGTATATTATGAAATAGACACATGATGGACCAACACTTTTAGCTTCATCTATTATTACAAAACATATAGAACAAAAAAAGGACAACCCTCACATCACATAAGATCTCCCCACACCTGCTCATATTATGCTGAACCGTTATACTCGAAAGTGACTTCTTCCCAGCAAATTTGATACACTAAGATTCAACATGCCCACCCTCTCCCTAAACCAAATTTACTAAATGACCCCTATGTCAAATCGTAAAATAAACCCGGTCCTTGTCCAAGGGCAATATGGTCATTTCACCAACACCAATAATACATTGTACCCTATACCTACATAAGTAGATATATATATATATATTGATATGGGATAGGCGATTTTATTCGTTTATCTAGAGACTTGTATGCCAAACTGCATTAAGAATCTAGCTATAGGAATGAGTACCATATCTTATATTGTATTATATTATATTAAGCAACTTTTGGTAGAAAACGTTAACTTAGTCGTCCTTTTTTGATTGATTGTCGAATATAATCTTTTGAATCAACTCGTTTGTCTCTGCTTCCGACATTCGATTCGCTCCGCTTGACAACTGAGTCTGCAAGTACGACTCGAAGAACTCCTTGTTCTCTTTCTCTAACTCGTTCCACACTACATAACAAAATTAATTACATTCAACGACATATTGATCCCAAAAATCACTAAGATAAATTCGGTCGATGGATCATGGGAAGAAACATTAAAGTATATAAGTACAATTCTCGATGCAAAATGGGATTCGCCATGAACCCAGTATATTCCACTTGAAAATAGGGCCCACTAGGATCAAGAGACTGTTTCCGTGAAGACCACCCGGCTTGTGCAAAAAGCAAATTTGATTAGTGATAAGATGGGTAATATTTACGATCACTGAAGCCAACCAAACCAACCATCAATGACTTTGTGCAACCTTTCACTTTCCGAAAGCAACATGTTAGGGTTACTAATGTGATCATGCCCTTTAAGGAGTCCATGCTAGCCATGTGGATATCGGCATGCATGGTCTCATTTAAGTGATCATGTGTACATAGTTGAAGAGAAGGAAGCCAACCAGTTGAGGTAATGACCGAATTGATATTTGCATGTTTAGAAATGGCTTCCATGCACTCTTCTTTGCTCATGCGAAAGATCAAACACTTTTCTATTAGATGTTGTACCTAGAAATAGAATCATCAAGTTATAGTATCATGAATCAAGCTTTGAAAACAAAAATTTAATACATACATATACATTATATATATAGAGAGAGAGAGGAAAGTTCAAATGTGAACCACTTTTTGGTTGTGAACGTGAGGACAGCCGAAAGCGCGACACGTGGCGACTTTGAGTGTGGTCCCCCTCTTTAATTCAATGCCCTCCCATGAATTGCGCCTAGTCATCCGCCGTGGATTTGACGTGGCGCCTAGTCATCCGCCACATGTCGCGTTCTCGGTTGTCCTCACGTTCACAACCAAAAAATGGTTCACATTTGAACCCACCCCGATATATATATATATATATATATATATATATATATATATATATAGACTCCATATCAATTGTGAACCATGTTTTTGGTTTGAACCAGATCCTAGCCATCCATATACAAGATCGATGGTCAAGATTAAATGGGTAGTTTCTTCGAAATAACTACCTTATATAAAAGAAACTACTCATTTTAATTCTTGACCATCGAACTTGCATATGAACGGCTAGAATCTGGTTCACATGTTCACACTAAAAACATGGTTTATATAAGTTCTTGTTACTATACCATGTGTATGTATGAAGCTGAAGAAGAGTCAGCCATGATCGGATGTTATCAGAAATATCTCGAGTGTTTTAGTATAATAAAAAGATGGGCATGTATAAAGGGTGTAATTTAAAGCGATCATATGAAGCAATGAGAATGAATTACGGGTTACTATATAGAGATGAAAATGGAAGGGGAGATGGTGGGGTGGGCCAAGGAGTCCATCTGGGAGATAGATGATAGTTGGTGGAGAAGAGAGTAGAGGAGATTTGGGAATTAACACAAAAATCACTACACACTCCTACTTGGAGGAATGCCATAAAAAGCCAATGAATTTATCATCTTTAACAACCGCGAGCAAATAAGGATGTGACATATGGCATTCTTGTAGGATTGTTCAGGGTAAAGCCAGAATTTACAACGGGGTAAAGCCGGAATTTAAGATCAGGGTTATCCTTTGTTTCAACTATCTATATCTATATCTATACTATATATAAAGGAGAATAACTCAATCTGACTGTTATTTTGTTCAACATTTCATTTTACACATTTACACTTTGTACCCTCATAGTTAGTTATTATATCTTATTTTAGTTCTTTACTTTTTCATTTTCTATTTTAAACCCTTATCATATAATCTAAATAATCATATATTATGAACTAAAATATATTAAAATTACGTTTCTATTTTTTACAAATCATATCATCATCATCGTCTCGTCAATACCTTCGAAATGAGCCTAATATTGAATATTTTTTATGCAATTATATTATATATTCTATTATATAAAGGTAATAATTTTATTTCAATTTTCGAGATTGACTATTCAATAAACATTAGGAGGTTAACTGATTGAACACATATGATCAAATTGACGTTTACAATGATGTATATAAAAATCGCGTAATTGATAGATACTTCGCGCTGCAACACGCGCGGGTACGTTTCTAGTATTTTTTACAAGATTTTCAATCATTTTTTGATCGTGTTAAGTCTCTTAAATGGTGAATCATGATTTTGATATAATGTGAGGACATGTAAAACCTTTTATAAAATCACATGTCAAGAAGGAACGGCTAGTCAACGGCTCAACGCAACCAAACCAAGGTCTTGCGAAACTCGCATGCGTAAAGGCCCCTCAACTCAATGTGTGTGTCTCACGTGTGATTTTATTCTAAAAGTACATGTTATTTGGCTTTTCATGTAAGCTAACTTCTTCTTATTGTTTAAACTCAACCTACATATATATAGGGTCAGTTTCAATGAAAAACCTTAAATAAAAGGAAAACCGGGGAACACTCTCGTAGCCGTCCACCTGGACGGCTGGACCAAATGCACAAGTGCAGACGGGTAATTTTGTAATATGCACACGTGCATATGCATAGATTCATAATGCACTTGTGCATAATAACCCAAAAATAACTCAAATTACCCGTATGCACTTGTACAAATGATCCAGATGGAGGCTTTATGAGGGTTTTCCTTGGTTTTTCTTCTTTTTTGAGTTTTTCCGTTGAACCCCTATATATATATATATATATATATATAGAGAGAGAGAGAGAGAGAGAGATATGTTCTTTTGTAAACCAGTTTTTGCTTGTAAACTCGTGGTTGCATAGATTAAATCAATGAAATTGGTTCATGGAGCTGTTTAATATGATGAAAATGATTCATATACTTCAATTTTTGATGAAATTGTTTCATATTTTGGTGTTTTTTATTCATATGAATTTATTTTTTCTATGAAACTTTTTCATTTCTATGTAAAAAACACCTTATAAAACAGTTTTATCAAAAATTTTAGTATATGAAACATTTTCATTATATTAAACAATTTCATGAATCAATTTCACTGATTTAATCTATGCAACCATAAGTTTACACAGTTTACAACCACAAACTGGTTTACAGAATAACTTAATATATCATTACTATATATATATATATATATATTAACACACCCCCTTAGAATTTTTTGTTAGATTTTTCTCAAATTTTCTTATTGTTTTTATTTTTAATCATTATTTGTTTTGGTGTTTTGGGAAGCAAGTGTGGATTAAACACGGGTTTCCATTATCCGACCAAATAAACACTTGTTTTGGTTATTTTATTAAATTGTTGTAAATTTCTTTAATTTTTTTATTTTTGACCTTGGCTTGAAGATAAATGGGTTTAGGTTAAGTTTTCTGATCCTTTAACCCATTTATTTCACGGGTCATATTTAGGTTAGTATATGGGTTTGTGGGCCAACCCGTTTATCTTTTTATATTTTTTATTATGACTTTTGAGTATTAAATTTCAATTTACCGTCTTAAATTAGTAAATGAATTTTATTTTGGTTGTATTTGGAGTTTGAAGTAGATTGTTTTTGACCCGACAAACCCATTTATGAATCGCCAACCTATTTATAACATGTCAACCCGTTTATGACCCGCCAACCTGTATAGTTAAACGGCTTATGCAGGTTGTGTTCGGGTTAACGGCTCGCGGGTAAGAGTTGAAGATTTTGACACGATTAGTTAAACGAGTCGTGTCCGGATTGAATCTTTATCACCCCCAACCCGAACACGAAACAATTGCCGCCCTGACTCATGTTTTCTTATGTATACTTGCGTATTTGAAAGCCTTACGATATCGTACTTTATATAATCCATCAAAATATAACATTATACCTTCATTTTTTCGTACAATATAGCAACCCGTCATGGGTTGTGCTCAGTACGGCCCTCAAATGTAGCCAATATATATATATGTGTGTGTGTGTATATATATATATATGTGTGTGTTTATATATATTAAGGTATTCAATTATAGATCAAAATAAGCAATCTCATTTTAATCTTAGGGGCCGTTTACCTGGTGTAACCGGGTAAGTACTGACCCCGGTCAAAACGTTGACCCGGGTAAGTATTGTCCTGAGTAAGTATTGTACGGATAAGAATGTTTACCAAATGTTTTTGGTAAGTGCTTACCAACAAAAAGAAAGACTATTTTAACTTTTTTTATAGTTGGATGTTAAAAGAAAAAGAGGAGAAAAAGAAGGGGCAAACATAGAATAATCAAATCTGACCCGGGTAAGCATCATTTTTGTGCTGGCTCAGTCAGAGCTCGGTCAAATCCTTAGTCAGATTCGGTCAGAGCTCGGTCAGAGCTCGGTCAAACCTCAAACCTGGTCAGATCTCGATCAACAATGTTGCCTCAATCAGACCCAAGTAAACAGCCCCTTAATAAAATTATGTTTTTAATTTCGTAAGACATAACTTTAAGTATATTATAATTTTAATAAACTAAAATAGCAAACTTATATATCAATTATAAATGAGTTAAGTTCCGGTGAGACCAAGCTTTTTTGGTGAGACCGGTGAGACCAACATATTTTACTTGAAACTTCACATCAAAACATTTGTGAAGGTAAAAAAAATTGAACATTCATCGTTAAAACATACTAAAAAACAAGATTGAAAAAAAAATTCCAAAAAAAGGTTAAAAAACGAAACCTTCACAGCAGGTTTTTTTGTGAAGGTTCGCATTATATATATGTAACCTTCACAGAACTTGAGCTGTGAAGGTTTCGTTTTTTAGCTTGTTTTCGATATTTTTTTGCATCGAAAGTGAATTTTAGGTCTGCGTATTCATGTTTTAAGTACATTCACGGTGTTTTTTATGAAGTTTTATACGTTAGGTATTGGTCTCACGCAATCTCACGGTAACAGTTTGGTCTCACCTGATCCTAAGTCATTATAAATAGAATAAAGAAAGTGGGATGGATGACTCACCATCTTGAAAACAATAAAAACCTTTTTAAATATATTATATTATTATATAAAATCGTCCACCCCTCTAGATTTTTTTGTCACATTTTTGTAAAATTTCTTATTCTTTTCAATTTCATTTATTAATTGGATTATTTAGCATGTCATTGAATTGGATCCTTCCTTGGCCTAGATTATTTGTGTCACATTTTTCTGAAATTTTCTTATTATTTTTAATTTCATTTATTAATTGAATTATTCAGCATGTCATATGAATTGGACACTTGGGCTTCTACTATCCCACCAAATAAACACTTGTCTTTTACTCACCCAGATACACCCTCTCTTCTCTTTTTCTCATATTTATCCTCAACTCTTCCTTAATTTATCCAAAATACTTTAACCTTTGATTATAACACTGTTTCTACATTGCCACATTGGAACACATCCATGGCTGCATTTTAAGTTTTCTTAGGGTCAGTTTGTACTTAGCAAAGCAAGAGTGTAACATAAGGTTTGATTTCTGCCAAATAAGTTTGATAAATTGCATCCGCATTCATGATACAAATCTATACTATATATTAAAATAAGGATTTTGCTGATGTCATCAAAACGAAATCGAGCAATCTTATTGGCCAATTAATGAAAAGATTCCATTTGATGATGTCATATTTATTTTTTATTTTTTATTATTAAAATCATTTAAATCTTATTGGCAAAAGATTCCATTTGATGATATCATATTTATTTTTTATTTTTTATTATTAAAATCATTTAACTACCTAAATTTAATATAAATTTATATATATACGATGAAGTATTATACTTAAAAATATACAGCATTTAAGATATCCACCATATATAAAACGAAGTATTGACCAACTTAATACCTAGATTTTTAAAATCATATCAATTTAAATTATTAATCATAACAATCTATACCAAAATTAACCTAATTTTAAGGACTTCCTTTAGTTTGTAAAATCTATATAAATTATGAACTTTTGTGTTTGTAATTTGTAATTCATCATTCATTCAAAAGCTTTTTCTACTAAATCTTCTATAACCATGTCGCAAGATGCGTTTAATTTCATTCACGAAATCAATATCCAAAACAATTGTTTGATGATAAACGTTCGAATTGTTCGTATATGGAAGCAATCTTTTTCTCTAGACATGATTTTAATGGATGAAAAGGTAATCGTTTTGTGTTTTTTTAACGTTATATTTGATTAAATGTTTGTTAAAATAATTTTTCTATTGTTGTTTATCTGTAGGGTAAAAAAATTCAGGGAATTATAAAGGCAAAGTTGATACATAATTTTCAGAGGCTTTTTGCAGAAGGTTCGATAGTTGTGCTGAGTAAGTTTGGTGTTGCTGAAAACAATGGTAGTTGTTGTATCATAAATTATCCTTGTAAGTTGAATTTCTACCGTAATGCTAGATATTTTTAACTATAAAAATGGATATTATTTTAAAGTTAAATTTAAATTAAATTTAGGTAGTTAAATGATTTTAATAATACAAAATAAAAAATAAATATATGAGTTTGAATTTTTTAATTAATAAGTATAACTACCTAAAATTAAGCTGATTTATTACTTAATTTACCCTTTATAATTTACATTTTATATCCTTATATTTATTTGATTAAATTATTTTTTATTCATTAGTTTTTCATTTTTCACTTTACATCCTTATCATATAAACATAAAAAATTTACATCAATTAAAATGATTAATTTTTTTTGTTTTTATGTACAATAAATTACACCATTATAATTATCTCAACGATAAATTTAAAATGAGTATAATATTGAGTATTTTTTAATAATATCATCATAATCGTCTTGTAGATATTTTTATTAAAAACTAAAACCATATGTTTAAATCGCCCGTGTATTACACGGGACATTAACTAGTTTTATTAAAAACGAATTTGAACATCAAAGTTATAAATTTTGCACACCAAATGTTTGATGAAATGCTTAAATGAGATTTTATAAATACAAATTTGTGTCAGTTTATTCAAAAATTCATAAGAAATAAACCGTTTATCCAAATGAGATGTATAACATAACGTTCGAAAAATATAAGGTCCTCTAAAAATGTTATAAGGAGGCTAAAGCTTAATTACGGGTCTAGGGTCGTTGAAATACTGATTTTCAGATCTGGTCATGTTGATTCCAAAAACTGTACGCTCTTTTTGTAAACGTTGTACCGAAGTGCTCGTAGCTCGGAATTGCATGAATCCAATTTTTATAGAATCCTAAGACATCATCTATCTACAACTTTGATTTACGTGATAGTGTCCAATTTGACTTCTAAAAGGGAGAAATATATTGTCATGTAAGGCATATAAGAGCTATCAATTTCTGTTTTAAAGTAAAAAAAAAGAGATTTTGGAAATGTTATGTTCTCTTATATATACTTGCGTAGTTGAAAATCTTACGACGGCATACTTTGAATAATCCATCAAATTATAACATTCTACTTTCATTTCTCATACAACTAGCAAGCTGTCACGGGTCGTGCTCAGCACGCCCTAAAAAGTACCTAGTATTATATATATATATATATATATATATATATATATAGAGGAGCCTTCATGTAAAAACCACTTTTTTTGTAAAAACCCGTAAAAACCGACTAAAAAATAATTTTTTTTACGAGTTTTTTTCATCAAATGTTAGAATTGATATATTGTTTCACATATATTTTTTTTCATAAGGTGAATATCATCCATGAATTTGTTTCATAATATGAATAAAAAAACTGTATATATTCGATTCATAATATGAATAAAAATTTTATTTTTTCATGGATGATATTCACCTTATGAAAAAAAATATATGTGTAGCAATAGTTAATATCATAGTATTTGATAAAAAAAAATCGTAAAAAAAATTATTTTTAGTTGGTTTTCACGGGTTTTTACAAAAAAGTGGTTTTTATTTGATTATTCCTCATATATATATATATATATATATATATAAGAGAGAGAGAGAGAGAGAGAAAGGTTCAAACAAGAATAAAATCAATTTGCAAGAACAAAGGGACAATTCTGGATCACATGTGATGTGGGTTTTACATAATAAAAAATCATATATGGGCCCACATCAATGTATGGTTCAAAATGAGTTCCTTTATTCTTACAAATACCCTTGTTCTTGTATGAACCTACCTCTATAAATATATATATCTTCATATATATATATATATATATATATATATATATATGAAGATAATTTTATAAAATATGAGGGTGATTCATTGGATCACCCAAGGCCAACGTTGTCTCGTATTGTTCCATGTGGCGATTCAGTGCTTTATCATTGGTTAACTAGCAAAAGATCTAAACATGTTTTACTTCCTTTTACTCGTATATATATATATATATAGGTGGGTTTAAATGTGAACCACTTTTTGGTTGTGAACGTGGGGACAGCCCAGAGCGTGACACGTGACAATCTGACATTCGCGGGTTAAGGCTTATTCAGTCCGCATAAACCCGCGGGTTAGTGTTATTCATACTGAATAAAGCGTTATGCAGAATGAATTAGCTTTGACCCGCGGCTAACCCGTGAGTAACCCTCACACATTAGAGTGCGTCAGAGTGCGACCAAGCCTTATGCATACTACATAACGTTTTATTCAGTCTGACTGATAGTGTTATGCAGTATGCATAAGCTTAGTCCGAGAAAATTTCAGAGTGCCAAGTGATGCGCTCTGGGCTGTCCTCATGTCCACAACTAAAAAGTGGTTCACATTTGAACTTTTTTTTTTCTCTCTCTCTCTCTCTCTCTCTCTCTCTATATATATATATATAAAGAGATACGTTCAAATGAGAAACATAATTTTTTAACAAAACGTGAAATGTGAGGAATAATCTAAGCCACTTATCCGGTTAATAAAGGCGGTTTTAACCGGTCTCATCCCTTTAATAATCTTTACCCTCCCATGAATCGCATCAATCCTCCGTAAACACGTCCACCATAACCGAAGATGTGTGGCTGAGATTCGTCCTAACGTTTTCTTAAATTGATATGGTTATCGTAGGAATCCACCTATATATATATATATATATATATATGGGAAGTGAGGGAGGATCATACAAGAACACCCCCATTTGCAAGAATGAATGAACTAAATTTGTGCCACACATTATGTGGGACCCACCCATTAATTAAATCATTTGTGATTTAGTGGTGGGACCCACCTGAATCACATATGATTTAATAATGGGTGGGTCCCACATCATATGTGATCCAAAATGGTTCCTTCATTCTTGCAAATCAATTTTGTTCTTGTTTGAACCTTTCTCTATGGGAAGTATATATATATATATATATATATATAGAGAGAGAGAGAGAGAGAGAGCGAGAATTCATTTAGAAACTAGAATAAGAGTAAAAACCATACAAACCGGTGGTTGTTTGGATTAAATCAAAGAAAACTCTTTGTGGAGTTGTTTAATATGATACAAATGTTTCACATAATTCACTTTTTGGTGAAACTGTATCATATTTCGGTGTTTTAATTATGTAAAAATAAAAAGGTTTCATACACTTTTTTCATTCTTATGAAACTGTTTCACGTATTTTTTTAATCCTATGAAACCTTGTTATTTTTACAAAAAAGAACACCAATAAATGAATTATATGAAACATCTGCATCATATTAAAAAAACTACATGAAAAGTTTTTATTGATTTAAGCTATGAAACCATGAAATTTTACGATTTCTACTCTTATTTTGATTTTTAAATGAACTTTTAACACTCTGTATATATATATCCTAACCAGCCTCTCATTTATTATCTTAACTTATCTCAGGGAGATTTGAGATATTTTTATGGTTTCTTACAGATTCTTTGTTTCTTTCTGTTTTTTTGTTTATCTTCCTAGACAGCTGTCAAGTGGTTGGTTTGTCTTCTTCCTTTTGCTGATCCCTGTTGAGAAAAAGTAGACATAAGTTTCAAGTGGCACAAACTGTTGATGAATGCACCAAAACATATTATACAACTCCAATTTCACCCCTCTTGATATCTTGTTCAAAAGCAAACTTTACGAAAAAAGAGCTCTTTGTAGAAAACTAGTTATTTAAGAGCTCGGATTTCGTTCCGGATTATAAACTGTGATAAATTTTATTATTTATGTGAAACATAAAGTTTGTACGTGTGTTGTCATACGAAAAGTTTAATAAAATAAATAAAAAGACTTAATAAATCAATAAATAAAAAAAATAGTAATTTTAACAGATTCTAACCTAAAACTTTAGGAAAAAATGTTATGTACTTATCTATAGTTAAATGAAATTATTTGATTATTTTTTTATTAAAATTATAGTAGTTTATAATTAACCAATAAAACAAAAAATATCTTAATAAAATAAATAAAGAAAGTAAAAAGTAATGAAATGTGAGAATAAAAAATATAAAGATGATCTACTATAAACACCAAATGTGTAATTTAATCAAAAAAAATTGGATGAGTTAACCACGTAAATTAGGAAACTTGGATGGAAGGTTGAAAATGGAATTAAAAAAAATCAAGGACTAAAAGTATTATATATCAAACTACAAGGACTAAAGTTGTACATAACTCTATGAATACTATGATAAAAAAAAGTTTATAAAAATCAAGTACTAAAAGTATTATATATATCAAACTATAGGGACTAAAGTTGTACATAACTATAAGAGTATTGTTCATCTTTCTGTAAATTGTTATATATTATAATTACAAACAAGAAAAAGAAGAAGATCCTTAAGGTTATACAATGGCAATACTCCTAACTCCTGGATTTGATTTAGGTTGTGTTTGGCAAACTAGCTGATAAGCTACCTGGTACCTGATAGCTTATAAACTAGTTGTTGACTAATGAACTAACTAGTAGCTTATAAGCTAGTTTACGAATAAATTATGATTGGCAAAAACTAGCTTGAGAATATAAAATGACCAAAAAGAGTATCTTGGGGTATAATACTTAATATTAATAAGAGTATAATTGGAAAAAACTACAAAAAACTCCTTAAACAATAGTCCAACTAGCGTTTCAATAAACTAGCTCATGGTCCATCCAAACATGTACTAGCTTAAGCCCTAACTTATCAACTAGGTTATAAGTTAGCTTATTTTTGCCAAAAACCAGACAACACGAGGTTGCAAAATGACTTGAAACAAAGAGAGTATGGTGTATGTTCTGCAAACTAGAAAAGGACGCTATTTCAAGAATCTTTCATTTAGTATCCCTTTTCTCACCACTTAAGACATGTCACTTACACCAATTAAGCACATAATTACATTGGTAACACCAATACAACCTCATAATCAAAATAACCACGAAATCTGTTGCAATTTGGCTAAAAATGGGTCATTTTAGTTTTAAACCAACGGTGTACAAAAGAAATGCGAAAGACATGCCAATGCGGCTTTGATGTGGTACACAAACGAACCAATTCCTCTGCCACGACATGTGCACATGCATTAAAATTGTTATCCATACCATAGACGCATAATAATATTCAGGACAAGTCTTATCTATAAACTCCGGTCCTTAGTACTTGTCTCCCTTATGAAGTGTGTACACTTCAACAGTGACTTATCCACCATTCTTAAATGAGTACACATGGTCACAACTTTACTGATGCAACGTTCCAATGTTTTTGGAGACCCTGTTACACCTAAAACTTTTGATTATACTGTAAAATAAGATAACAAATATACACATAAAGTTAATTGATGAAAGACCCTAACAATATAAAATTAGACATAGGGACCCTGTTCAAAATCACACATTTAACATGCTAAAGAATGGCCCTAGATCACGACAATAATACTTGACCATGTTAAGAAGACCAACTTGAATCAAAAGAAGGGATCATTTCAGCACCTCAATCACCATCATAAGCATATAAAGAATTGAACCCAAAATTTGGGTACAAAGTTGAAAAGGCTATATATTGCTATTATGTAACCTTCTACCCTTCAATAAATTCACAAAGATGAAACACATTTTCAATAATTATGTAGATTAAAATATTATATATAGCAGTGAAGTGAAGTAGCCATATGAATCAAAATATTGTACAATGAAAGAGTTGGGTGAGGACCAGCTACAGAAGTTGACAAACCAGAAACCTGATACAAGAAAAGAGCATAAAAGCATGACATAGATACCTAACAATAATGGAAATAAACATAACAAGAAGAATATTGGGACCACTAGGGAATACCACTTACTCCCAATGTAGAGTCAAGTGAGAGGTGAAAATTAGGGGTGTTCATTTTCGAATATCCGGAATTTCGGATATCCGAATTTCGGATATCCGAAATTTTCGGATACTGAAATTTACTATCCGAATCCGAATACGAAATTCCGGATATCCGAAAATCCGGATATTCGAAATTCCGGATTCGGATACCGGATAATCCGAAAATTCCGAAATTCCGAAATATTAGATAGAATGTCATTTTAGCTAAAAAAAACCAAAAAAGTACATCATTCTTCGTACATAATAATTGTCCACATGTTTCCAAAACCTAAATCAGAAGAATCTAATACCGAATTTACCTTTTCAAAATCACAAAATTAATGAAATTGAGATATAGTGAACCTTTCTATTTCCACAGAAGATGAGAAAAAAATAACAAGCATAACTTCCTCTCATTGTAGAACATATAGAAGCAGCAGAAAGCAGTTCCAAAATACATATTGATCTTCTATATGGCAACTAACAGCAACTTGTAGTTGAACAATTTTGAGATTATTAAAAGAAAATTAGGCTTTGCTATAGATAATCAAACTATATGCTATCACAGTCTCACAGATCAAAGAAGTTAGTTGCCATATAGATAATCAAACTATATGCTATTACAGTATCAAAGATGTCAATCACTTCAATTGATGATCTTATAAAACCATTGATTGGTCAAAAGTCAAAAACATTTATAGATTCCAAGCCTCCCATTCCACTTCCAGTGTCCAGGTCTAAGAATATAATAACAAAACAACCCAACCTTGTCTTAGTGCTAAGTCATATTAGATTTTAAATATTGAAACCTTAGTGAAATTAAAGATATTCCAACGCCTGCAACTTTCGAAAACCACTATATTTTATAAATCAAAGAAGAAGAATAATTTTATCTTATTTCGTAGAAGAAATTCGAACAACAGAGTTTGAAATCGATCAAATGAAGATGAAATAATATATATATATATATATATCTAATTATCTATTATTAATAAAATAATATATAAAATAATATGTTAATATAAAAATCGGATATTTCGGATATCCGAATATCCGAAATTTTTCCAAAAACACTATCCGAATCCGAATCCGAAAATCCGGATATCCGATTTTCGGATATCCGAAAATCCGGATATCCGAATTTTCGGATATTTTCGGATCGGAAGTTTTCGGGTATTCGGATATCGGATCGGATTCGGATATTTTTGAACACCCCTAGTGAAAATGGTATGACCTTATCTGAAGGAAGTACTAACCTACAACCACAAAACCCTCAAAACATATCAGATTTGGCTACGCCTTATCTAACAACCCAAATTTGTGAAGCATTTTGGATTCTACTAGCATTCCAAATCAAGCCATGAGTGATGATGAGCTTTTGGTAGTATTTGGAATTTCATGAATCCCCCAAAATAATAAGACTCACCTTTAATTGTTTATTGGTTATTTCTTTCTACACAAAAATCCGAATCATATGAAAGCAATTAGCAAGATCTGGCATCCTCATTCACAGTTTTCCATCTTACATTCATTATATTTGACTAATATGTTTTTCCGTAAGAGTATACATCCAAATCACAATAAAACAAGAATCGACCTAGTAGCTTTTAGACTATAATAATAATAATAATAGTTTGTGCCTAACCTAAAACCTAGTAAAAACGAGAGAAAATTATATTTTGACAAAATACAAAGTATTGCAAGTGTGCAACATTTGCAGATAAACTACATTTCAACATACTAAACGAAATGAAATCGTATCAAACTCTAAGTTTCCATTATCAAAGAGAAAATATATCAAGTTAGTCATATTACCATATCTGGTGTTTGTTTACCTCTTAACAAATCAATTAAGAGGAAACCTCTGAATTGTGAAGAGGTGAATCATGTTTGGCAAAAAATTGGACTGCCTCTTAATGGTTAATCCTGAAGAAAGCTAAAAAAAGCTAGGTTTGGTCAAAACCCTCTGAATGATTAAGTATCCTGGATGTCATCAGAGTCTTGATTTCATACTCAACAAATACCAAACCAGCATATTTCATTTTGCACCAAGTCATTCTGACCACCAAATCATTTAACAACTACCAAACTTCCCAAGCAAAAGCAATGAAAAGGCCTGAAAACCCTAAATATGAACATAATGACTGTTGGGTTTAATCTTGATGGTTAGTAAGTTAGTATGTTTAGTTTGAATTATTCCAAGTTAGTATTTTTAGTGGCATGTTTTAGGGAAGAAGTAGTGGGTAGGTTGCATAAGTTTAGAAAGTAGTGGGTAGTGTTAGTGGTTAAGTTTCTTTATTATAAATATGTTTTCTATTGTTTAATGAAAGATGAGAAAAAGTTCCAAAATCCTTATTCCATTTCTATACGTATTGGTCTCCTTTTTGTTTTTTACTGTCTGGTTTCCAACAATTGGTATCAGAGCGCCCAGGTTCATACCTGGTGCGTAGCAAGAAAGAAAGGGCTGATTGCAACTCTATGTAGTCAGGCCGTGAGAAAGAAGCAAGCAGCAAGGCTGCTCGTTTGGTGACCGACAGAAAGACGCAGCAAGAAATCGCCGAGAGTAGCAGCAAGAATCAGCAAGATTCAGCAAGAAAGAAAGCTGGTAGCAAGAGGCGAGAAGAAAAGAAGCAAGAACGAGAAAAAGACCGAAACTTTAGCAAGAAATTGCAGAAAGAAGCAGCAAGATATTGCAGAAAGAAGCAGAAGAATGCAGAAAGTAGCATGTTCATGTAAATTGTAGAAGGAATCATGAAGACCGAAAAAAAGGCCGACGCCGTCGAGAAGACCGTGAGACCGAGAAAGCTCCGGCGTGAGACCGAAGACCGTGAAGAACGCAAAACTGCAACAAAGATAGGCAGCCAATTTTAGACCGACATAGGTGACCGTAGACCGTAGGCTCACCTAAGGAAGAAAGATAGACCGAAGTTGTTGAATCAGAAGACCGAAGCCTTTGACAGAAAGGTATGTTTACATTTTTTTTGCAAGAAGAAAGAAGAATGGAAGGAGAATCTGTAGTCCGTGAGCAAGGTGGAAGAGGCCGAGGAAAAGGAAGAACTGGCTCTGCTATGATGAACGAGTCGTTATCATCAAGATTAAGGGGGTGAATGTTGGGTTTAATCTTGATGGTTAGTAAGTTAGTATGTTTAGTTTGAATTATTCCAAGTTAGTATTTTTAGTGGCATGTTTTAGGGAAGAAGTAGTGGGTAGGTTGCATAAGTTTAGAAAGTAGTGGGTAGTGTTAGTGGTTAAGTTTCTTCATTATAAATATGTTTTCTATTGTTTAATGAAAGATGAGAAAAAGTTCCAAAATCCTTATTCCATTTCTATACGTATTGGTCTCCTTTTTGTTTTTTACTGTCTGATTTCCAACAATGACAACTCTCTAAATCCTCTCCAGTAATTATTGCAATTTTCATGTCAAATCCCAAAGCAAAATGAAATCAAAGTTAGATTTTATATATTTAGGTTAAGTAGTAGTAGTATAGTTGGGGGTGTACGTAGAGGAGTGGGTTTGAACTCGGGCCCCGGATAAGATCAACCGTGTTCAAACCCTATGCCTCTACCGCTGAGGCGAAGCTGTTCAAAAAAAAAAGTAGTATAGAAATATGTTTTCCTTCCTCATTAGTTTAAGGCAATTTTACTCTACCCATATGTCTTCTCTTTATACACCTATATATGCACTCCCTTGTATGTATCCTTCTTGGCCGATGTGGTATATGTTCTTATATGCAATAAAAACAGACGTATATACTTACGTGCCATCTCTCCAAGATCACAAAATCTATTTTTCAACTTCTGGTTCACGTTTGCAAGATTGATCGACCACGATTTCATACTCCCGCAGCCTGAAAATTATATATAAAAGAAAAAAGTTGACAAGTTATTTAGCAAAAGCGAGCATCTAATGTAGTCACTTTATTTTTTACCTGTCTTTTATATAGATGGTATTGGCAAAGTAGATAGGTGCATCAATTCGAACAATTAATGCCATTGTACACTACAATAAAATGTTAATATATCCACATGTATTTTTCCACGGTTGGTGAAGGCGTGGAGATTTTAGTTTTAATTTTTCACACCAATAAACGTTTAAAAATTATCCACGCTTATAATTGTGTACAATCTCATCGTATCAACAATTAAAAAAAATTAAACATTTAATAATGTGTATAAAAAATCCACATTAAAAAATGTGTAAAATAGTATTAAAAAAATCCACATTTAAAGATGTTTGTAAAAAGTCCACACCAAAAAATGTGTAAAATTGTTTTAAAATTCACATTTAAATATGTTTGTAAAAAGTCCACACCTGAAGGCGTGTACTTTTTGTTAAAATAGTAAGAAAAAAAGGGAATTTGGCGAATCTAGCCAATTCTCTCTCCTCAATGACCACTTTAGCCTTCTCTCTCCCGTTTTTACAAAAATGTCACTCGATTCCTCGATTCCGACTTCGTGACCACGCGATGGACCAATTTTGCAAAAAAATTTGTTCAAGTCGCGAACTCAGCTATTCGGTGAATACGTGACTACGTGACCGCCACGTGTCAGCATGTTAGTCGCCGTCGTCAGATAATCGCGAAGTCGCGAGGTGGCCTAGTTCGCGACTACGTGACCTACGGGAAAAAGTACAAATCGCGAAGTCATTGATTACGTGACCTCGTGACCTAGACAATATGGTGAACCCGTGACCTCTGACATGTCGCGTAGTCACGAGATTATCAATCTCGTGACTTTTTGAAATCTGGCTTTTTCTTTGCATGCATGAATAGTATCAAGTCCGAGTTTTTTAAATTTAAAAAATTAATAGGTGTTTATATGTTGTACACGTGTCGATGTGGGATTGGGCTAAATAGTATCACATGGATTGTGTTTGTTAATGGATTGTGTTTGTTAATGGGGTTGTGTTTCTTTAGAGGAAGCATTATAAATATAAGAGGGGACCATTTGAAGTTGGTGTGAGTTGTATTTGTTTATTTGAAAGATTAAAAAAGGAGAGGGGAACATAGTTGTATTTGTTTATTTGGTAGATTAAAAAACGAGAGGGGACCGGATTTGAAGAAGGTGTTTCCTTGGGTTTGTTTATTTGGAAGATTAAAAAACGAGAGGGGACCATTTGAAGTAGGTGTTACGAGGATTAATAGTCATCAATGGTAAGTTAATGTTTCGTTTATGTATGTTTAACTGATTGAAGTTTATGTATGTTTCGTTTATGTATGTTTATCTAGTGAATGTTTATGTATGTTTCGTTTATGTATGTTTATCTAGTGAATGTTTATGTATGTTTCGTTTATGTATGTTTATCTACTGAATGTTTATGTATGTTTCGTTTATGTATGTTTATCTACTGAATGTTTATGTATGTTTCGTTTATGTATGTTTATCTACTGAATGTTTATGTATGTTTCGTTTATGTATGTTTATCTACATTTTATGTATTAAACATAAATTTTCAACTTACCGTTTCAAATATTCTTATAAAGTTGGTTTATATATATTATGGTCTTTTTTCTTTTAAAATAGTCAATGTTTCTCACCTACTAAAATTAATAAAGTAGGGAACAATTTTGTATTTGATGCCAATTTTGATAATAAGTTGTTAGTAAAATTAGATACTCATTTCAATTTTTAAAAAGTTAGACACAAGTTTTATAACGTTTTATAAAGTAGAAAGACTAAAATTAAAAGTATTGAAACTAGAAGGGGTAAAACGTAATTATTTTCACTATAAATAGAATACCTTTCATCCTTCAATTCCACACAAGTTTTCAACTATACATCTTATTATTTTTCCAATTCTTATACCACTAAGAATGGCCTCCTCTTCAAACCCAAACCCGTCTGAAACTATGCCCGAGAAATTGAAACAATCTATCATTGAAGCTGAAAAAGAGATCAAACTTTTGACGGAGAGGGGCCAACATTGGATGGGTTGTAAGGAATTTAACCAAGAAGAAATTGAAAAAAAGAAGAGAGCTATAAAAAAGTTACAAAAAGAAATTGGAGACCTTCAAATACATAATCAAAAAACAGATCAAATGTATGAAGGTCTTAAGTTGGAGATCATGGAAAAAAAAAATTGGGTTCAGAAATGCAAATTTCTTTACCCAAACTAGATAAATTAGGATCCTATGTTAGTTTATTTTATGTATGTTTTATTGTATTTTATGCATGTTTTATTGTATTTTATCTATGTTTTGTTTATGTAGTCAATGTTGTAATTTATGTTAAGTTTAATTTATGTTAACTTTGTACCATACGTTTCTAATTTATGTTTTATTAAGCCTTAAGTGTCCTCACATGTTTAATCTTCTTATGCGTTGTAATAGCCCTTAATTATATAAGTGTTAAATTAAATTATGCGTATAAAATAAGAACTTTTACAAGTAAATTGAATATGAAATAACATGTGTCCTCACATGTTTAATCGAAATTAATAGATGTAATAACCCTTAATTATATACATCTTAAATTAAATTATGCGTTTAAAATATGTAAACTTATAAAAATTAATAAGTAGGTATTCACAATTTTAAAGGTATAAAATAAGAACTTTTACAAGTAAAAAAAAATATATATATATATATAAATTGAATATGAAATAACATGTGTCCTCACATGTTTAATCGAAATTAATAGATGTAATAACCCTTAATTATATACATCTTAAATTAAATTATGCGTTGTTAGTCAAATCGGGGGGCGTATTCACTACAAACACTCAAATGGGGGTTTAAGGAGGTAGCCTATAAAATGGTAGCCGAATGAGAATGGTTTTTTAAATGCTATTGCGTTACTATTCTCACCGCCTCTTGTGTGGACTAGTGGAATTACCGAGTGGTTTGATGGGTCAACGTCACTAACTTAAAATTATTAACTCTGTATTCACAATCCTAATTAGGGTATAAAACATTATGTTTCCAAGTAAATTATTAACTAACATGTGTCCTCACATGTTTAATCGAAATTAATAGATGTAATAACCCTTAATTATATACATCTTAAATTAATTTATGCGTTGTTAGTCAAATCGGGGGGCGTATTCACTACAAACACTCAAATGGGGGTTTAAGGAGGTAGCCTATAAAATGGTAGCCGAATGAGAATGGTTTTTTAAATGCTATTGCGTTACTATTCTCACCGCCTCTTGTGTGGACTAGTGGAATTACCGAGTGGTTTGATGGGTCAACGTCACTAACTTAAAATTATTAACTCTGTATTTACAATCCTAATTAGGGTATAAAACATTATGTTTCCAAGAAAATTTTTAACTAACATGTGTCCTCACATGTTTAATCGAAATTAATTTTTATAATACCACTTAATTTTTAACGGGAGTTTTAATTTTTTATAATACATGTTAAATTAAATTATGCGTATCTAATTTAATTTTTATTAAGCCTTAAGTGTTAAATTAAATTATGCGTTTCTAAATTATTAACAATCTATTTAGAAGTGATTATAAATTAATATATATTAATTGAAATGAATATAAATTTAAATCAAATTATATGTATAATTTATACATACGAATATATATATTTTGATGTTTTTTTTAATTATAACAATGTTAATAAATTTACAGGATTTGAACTTTCACGAGGCTTCATTGACTGTCTCAACGAAGATCGGTTACGTAAAGACTATTCGTGAAAAGTTAAATATAAATAGAGAAACATTGTTTTCACAGACTTGTTTCGGTAGGTGGTTATCGCTTACAGATGATTCTGTTGACCCGATACTTGTACATACTTTTTTACAACTAGAGATATTCCCGGAAAATCCCGATCATGAAACTTGTTATTTTAAGGTCGGGGATAATTCACCTACACTTCGTTTTGGGCCGGAGGAGTTCTGTCTTATAACGGGACTTCGTTTCGGACCCGAACCGGTGCTTCCCGAAGTTGTAGGGGATAACTCTTTCCTTCCTAGAGTATTTGGAACCAGGAGGGTGAAAATTCAAGATGTAGATGCCATGGTTCTATCGTTAGGGGGACCTAATGATCATCTTACAGACGAGGACGCTGTCCGAGTTTGTCTTCTAGCCTTGGTTGAACTATTTTTTATTGGTTGGAAGAAAAGTTTACCTGTTAAGCAGATCTTCATACGGGCCATCGAGAACCTGAATACATGGAACACTTTTCCGTGGGGATCTTATATTTGGAGTATCACGTACGGGCAAATGCACCGTGCGATTGAAAAAAGGAATTCCGATGGGAAAAAGTTGACACTCCATGGGTTTTTGTTCGCTTTCAAGGTTAGTAAAATTAAATCGATATATTATCCTCGAAATATTGTGACGTTTGCTAACTTATGGTCGTTATTTTATTGTGATACCCAGATTTGGATTGTGGAGATTATCCCTGCATTTTCTACTTATTATAAATATACGGACAGATCACCCAGGGCAGTCAGTTACGACAAATCTCAGAGGATTCTTAGAAAGAATATAACCGATATTATTATAGTGGTAAGTTGATATTTATATCTACATACATTATTGAATCTTTTTATGTAAAAAGGCAAGCAAACATTTTAATACTTAAACGTTTGAACATATAGGTGAACAGTGGTGCTGGGACTATGCCAGAATCTAGGCTCAAACCTAGCGTCGAAGAAAGAGGAGCGGAATGGTATAGACAGAGCATGCGATATATTAGACGCATGCGTCGGGGCTACGACCAGGTACACGATAGCGAATTGGATAGCTCCGATGATGAACCCGTAACACACTCTGTAGATCATCAAGGGTGGGGGGCGTCGACTAACCAAGGTTGGGGTGCGTCGGGTAGCCAATCTGACCAAGGGTGGGGGGCAACTAACCAAGGTTGGGGTGCGTCGGGTGATGAATATGGGCAAGGCTGGGGGCCGTCGGTTAACCAATCCGATAACGTAGGGTGTGGGGCGTCGGGTAGCCAATCTAACCAAGGGTGGGCGGCCGCACAACCAATATGGGAGAATCGGTGGACCCAATTTGAGGATTGGAGGGACAATATGCTACCGCAATTCGTAGACAACAGAATTGCGGATTATCACCAGCAACATCAATGTTGGCCACATGTTGACCAACAAACAACAACAACAACAACAACAACAACAACAACAACAACAACAACAACCAACATGGTTTGAAAATCAATGGAATACAATCGGACAAACAAATTTGGATGACATTTTTAATGCTCTCGCCTCCCCACCACCGGTAATATATATATATATATATATTACATATATAATAAGTTAAATATTGATATCTTTGTTTTATATGTATCCTTTATTTTTTTATGAAGGTGATAAATCAGGGATTTATGGAGAGCACCCACGATGGCGCCAGCACTTCCACCCCCGATCAAGAACAACAACAGTTACGGAGGGGGGACCGTATTCGAGGTGGGGGGCCATATGATCAGTCTCCATGGACGGATCTCCCGGATACTACTCCCGGTCCTTTACGTCACCATCGTAGGCAGTAGTCAGCCTTGCATGGCGTTTTCATATGTAGTATAAGTAGTAACTACATTTTAGTATGTTAAAGTATGTTATTTTCTAAAGTCCTGTATGTAACAATATTATGAAGCAATTTAAATTATTTCCGATTAGATTTGTGTCTCATATTTTTCGATTCAAATTTACGTATCTTATTTAATTATATGTATATTTGAAATATCGGTTGGAACACATCGGTTTCATTGAGGAGTAGCAACATAACATAGTTAAAAAGAGGGTTTAGGGTTATATGGATATTTGACACTAACATAATTATATGGATATTTGACACTAACCTAATCTCATAAATTATATGGATATTTGACACTAACTTAATTAGGGTTTAAAATTAGGGTTCCAATTACCATGTTTAAAAAAGAGGGTTTAAATTAGGGTTTCATATAATAAAATGTTTATATATATCGTAACCCTAATTAGGGTTTCATGACACTAACATTATATATTTTTAAAAATAATATCAAAATTATATGTTTCTATATATCCTAACCCTAATTACGTATCTTATTTAATTATATGGATATTTGAAATATCGGTTGGAACATAACGATTTCATTGATTGAAAGCAACATAACATAGTTGAGAACAAGCCCTAAAATAACAACATAACATAGACCCCTTTTTGGCTAGAGTTACAGACACGGTTTAAAAGTTAAGATCAATGTTTGCATCAACATTTAAATCAAAAGTTTCATGTCTATAACTTTGTTGGGTGTTGAGATTCTCCTGCATGCCAGACGCTTGTTCCCTTCGCACCTGTGATGGTATATTGGCTGTACAGAGGTTGCGGGTATGACCGTACTCTTGACAACGACTACATCTGGGAGTTGTGCGATCCTCCCCAACCGAAGGGATACGGTTATGGTCGCCCCATCTACCGGGACCCTTTGGTTTGATGAGAGGGGGTTTTACTGTCATAAGTCGGTAATCCGATGGAACAACCCACGTTTCAGGCGGGCCAGCCGGTTGTATGACCTCGGCGTACGTTGACTGAAGTTTAATTGTCTTGAAGTACTCCTCTGCAAGATGGTTGCAATCTGGTAGCCTAACATAGTTCGCTACGGCGATTCCATGACTACAAGGTAAACCAGATAGTTGCCATTTCATGCATTCACACTTAGAGTTATAGAAGTCAACAGTTGGATTTCTCTTCAAGTCTATTACTTCAAATCGACCGTACCCAATTTCACGCACGGTCCAGTTTGCCGACTTTATCTTCCTCCTTTTGACAATTTGCTCCGGTATCTTTGCAAGAACACCATTCCATTTCGCTGTCATTAAAACAAACATTTTGTGTTACTAAAAAAGGTATATATAGTTAAATTACAAAAAGACCCACCATTCCATTTTTTACCTGCAACTTTCGACGTTCCGAGAACCACTCCTGCTGAGATTCGCGAAAGTAATCAAAAAGACCGACGATGGGTAGCTTTCGAGCAAATCGGGACATTGCGTTAACCGACTCGGCATGGTTTGAGGTCAATATGTTGTAACGTTTTCCTGGAAAATATGCGTTCGACCACTTATCCGGCCCAAGCTCGTCCAAAACAGATGCCCCATCTGGTATAGCGGCCCGTAGACACAACATTCTTCTCTCGAAAGTCTCAGCTGTGTACGCTCTACAGGTCTTCCAAAACATCTTCTTTTGATGCTTCACCCTTTTGTCCCTGGCTTTTACGTTCATCATTAGATGGCGACAACACAGGGCATGGTGGGAATTCGGGAACACTGTTTCGATGGCGTATTTTATTGACGGGGCCCTATCGGATATAAAAACCATCCCTTCAATGTCCCCAACACATTCCTTAAACATAGACAGAAACCAGGTCCACGTCTCGTTGTTCTCAGACCTACCAACTCCGAAACTGATAGGAACACATCGGTTGTTTGCGTCCATACCAACGGCTAGGAACATGGTGCCCAAGTAACGCCCTTTCAAGTGAGCACCGTCTATCACAACGACAGGACGCAAATTCCTCCGGAACGTGCGAATCTACATAATTACAAGTATAATTAGAATATGAGAAATAGTTTTAAAGTGCATATTATATAAACATTTAGTGTACGTACCGAAGTTCCAAATGCAGCAAAACACATCGTAAAGCGCCTTTCACTATCTGTCCTTATCCGGGTTATGGTACCAGGATTATGGAGCTCCAGGTTATAGAAATAACCTGGTAGTCGGGTAAATGACTCTGCAGGGGAACCATTTATCATACACAGTGCAGCAGCCTTCGCACGCCACGCTTGCCAGTACGAAATATTTACTTTCAGATTTCGTTTAATGTCGGTCACAATATCTTTCCCACGTAGTGTCCTGCTACTATCCCGCAACTGAGGTACAATTATGTGACCCAACACTCTTCTATTGGCTTGGCGATGACTGGAATGCAGCTGCGTCCTTGAACACGTGTGATTGTCGTTGATGCTTCGTACCACGAACATACCAGTAGATCCGACACTCACCGCCGTCATACGCCATTGGCAGTGAGTGTCGTATATACAAATAGCCTCGTATCTAGTTTTTGAAGATCTCTTCACTTTAAACTGAAAACTCTCCTCAATAAACTTTAAGCTGAGCGCGAGGATCATTTCTTGTTTGGTTTGAAAAACATCTGCCTCACTGATTGCTCGACTTCGAGCATACGGAACGTGTTCTTCCTCCACGATTGGCTCCGAGTCGACGTCTGGAAGGAGTGGCGGCCGAGCGAAAAAATCATTTCTGCCTGCATATGATGTAATTGGAGGACTTTCCGGTTGAGTTTCCGGTTGGGTTTCCGGTACTACCTCTTCGTCGGAATCAACCCCAGGTAGATGCAAAACATGATTTTCATCAACCTCCGCATCATGATCGTTTTCTTCAAAACAATATGCATCATCGTCTTCTTCTGATTCTTCTTCTTCATCACCATCTTCTTCATCTTCTGCCCCTTCGTCTTCTATCTCCGGAACACCAGCAGATGTACTACCCTGGTTTTGCTGGACAACAGGATAGTGGACAGACACAAAAATTGTTGCCGGTCTATTTACACTAGCAGCAAACGCTAAGTAACTATAAACGGTTTGATCAGAATTTAACTCGAAAACTTGCCCATTATACAAGTAACTAAGCTTTGTGATGCCGTAAGAAGGGTCTATACCACATTTACTTTGAACACAACTAAGCAACACAGAGTGTTGAATCGTCGGTAGCACCTTCACTCGATGTCCGGGTTCATTAGAAGTATACACCCACTTTTCATTATTTTTCTCCCACCACCCTCCAAAACGAATCAGTAATTTAACTAATGTATCACTCATCTTAATGTCTCTCAGATTTGAATGAAACATACTTGATATGTATGCTCTTATATAATGTTTACCAACTATGTATGTATCAAGAAGTCATAAAGTTGGTGACTTCGTGATTTGTTGACTTCGTGACTTCGTGACTTCGTGACTTCGTGACTTCTTGACTTCGTGACTTCTTGACTTCGTGACTTCGTGACTTCGTGACTTCTTGACTTCTTGACTTCGTGACTTCTTGACTTCGTGACTTCGTGACTTCTTGACTTCTTGACTTCGTGCTATCTCAATTAGGGTTTTTTTTAATTTAGGGTTTATATACACACTAACCCCAATTAGGGTTTTTTAAAATTAGGGTTTCATAATTTACACACTAACCCCAATTAGCGTTTTTTAAAATTAGGGTTTCATTATATACACACTAACCCTAATTAGGGTTTTTTAAAATTAGGGTTTCGTTATACACACACTAACCCTACTTAGGGTTTTTTAAAATTAGGGTTTCATAAATACACACTAACCCCAATTAGCGTTTTTTAAAATAAGGGTTTCATTATATACACACTAACCCTAATTAGGGTTTTTTAAAATTAGGGTTTCATTATACACACACTAACCCCAATTAGGGTTTTTTAAAATTAGGGTTTCATAATATACACACTAACCCCAATTAGCGTTTTTTAAAATTAGGGTTTCATAATATACACACTAACCCCAATTAGCGTTTTTTAAAATTAGGGTTTCATAATATACACACTAACCCTAATTAGGGTTTTTTAAAATTAGGGTTTCATTATATACACTAACCCCAATTAGGGTTTTTTAAAATTAGGGTTTCATAATATACACACTAACCCTAATTAGGGTTTTTTAAAATTAGGGTTTCATTATACACACACTAACCCTACTTAGGGTTTTTTAAAATTAGGGTTTCATAATTTACACACTAACCCCAATTAGCGTTTTCTAAAATTAGGGTTTCATTATATACACACTAACCCTAATTAGGGTTTTTTAAAATTAGGGTTTCATTATACACACACTAACCCTACTTAGGGTTTTTTAAAATTAGGGTTTCATAATTTACACACTAACCCCAATTAGGGTTTTTTAAAATTAGGGTTTCATAATACACACACTAACCCTAATTAGGGTTTTTTAAAAATAGGGTTTCATTATACACACACTAACCCTACTTAGGGTTTTTTAAAATTAGGGTTTCATAATTTACACACTAACCCCAATTAGCGTTTTTTAAAATTAGGGTTTCATTATATACACACTAACCCCTAATTAGGGTCTTTTAAAATTAGGGTTTCATTATATACACTTACCCCAATTAGGGTTTTTTAAAATTAGGGTTTCATAATATACACACTAACCCTAATTAGCGTTTTTTAAAATTAGGGTTTCATTATATACACACTAACCCTAATTAGGGTTTTTTTAAATTAGGGTTTCATTATACACACACTAACCCTAATTAGGGTTTTTTAAAATTAGGGTTCATAATATACACACTAACCCCAATTAGGGTTTTTTAAAATTAGGGTTTCATAATATACACACTAACCCTAATTAGCGTTTTTTAAAATTAGGGTTTCATTATATACACACTAACCCTAATTAGGGTTTTTTAAAATTAGGGTTTCATAATTTACACACTAACCCCAATTAGCGTTTTTTAAAATTAGGGTTTCATTATATACACACTAACCCCTAATTAGGGTCTTTTAAAATTAGGGTTTCATTATATACACTTACCCCAATTAGGGTTTTTTAAAATTAGGGTTTCATAATATACACACTAACCCCAATTAGGGTTTTTTAAAATTAGGGTTTCATAATATACACACTAACCCTAATTAGGGTTTTTTAAAATTAGGGTTTCATAATATACACACTAACCCTAATTAGGTGACTTCGTGACCTGTACTCGACTTCGTGACATGTACTCTACTTCGTGACCTGTACTTGATTAAGTGATGACTTTGTGGTAGTCCCTCTTATTTAAATGGGTTGCCTTTTGGGAGTCTATACATCTTCAATGGCTTCTTCTTCCAACATACCGACGCCATCTGACGAGGAACCCCCCTATGTGAAATGGCCAGAGATGATAACTGAAGAGATTAAAGATGAGCTAAAGAGGGCCAATGGGCGTATGAAAGATTGCGGCATAAGAATGATCGACCTTTCTAATAAACAAGCGGTGTTTCAAAATAGGATTGACGAGGCTAGGGTATGGATCCACAATGCAAATGAACAGATCATGAAGAAGGAAAAGTGGGTCGCTGATACAAAGCGAAAAATCGAGAAAAAGGAGAAAAAGATATTGGATGATGGAGTCGAAAAATGGAATCTCATTAAAAAACAAGAAGATCTTATGGAGAGTGTTGAACATGTTTCAGAATTTATAGAAGAAGCTAGAAAACGATATCCCAGTACCTTAAAGACGAAGGTTATTGAGATAGATGAACGTTCCATTAATTTTCCGTATAAGTTATGCATCTAGTTTTCTGTATTTGTTTATGGATGTTTGAAATATATGTTATTCTAGTTTTTCTGTATTAGTGTTTCATATAATTAGGGTTTCGTAACCCTAATTAGAGTTTCATGACACTACCAATTAATTAGTTTCGTAACCCTAATTAGAGTTTTCTGTAATAATTCATATTTTACCTCCTTTGGATGTAATGTAATGTCGTACATTTTTCACGTGATTGAAAAAGCCTTTCAGATAGTTCAGTATAGCTTTAATCAGTGGTCTGAAAAAGCCTTAATAAATCATGTGATTGAATAGTTAATAAAGACCCGTGAAGAAACAGTAACTGTTTCATCCCTTCACGTGATCCTTTCAGCCTTTTACAGACGTTTCAGCCTTTTACAGACGTTTCAGCTTGTAAAAAGCAAGTAGTAATTGTGGTTGAGTAGCTACAACTGGTTATAAATAGGAGGTAAGTCATTAACCAATACATCACAACTCTCATAAACTTGTTTCATAATTTTTAGTTTACTTTCATTTCATCTTTAGACTTCCAACTGCAACTGAAATGGCTTCTTCTTCTACAAACCCCGTATACTTCACTGTTAAAAATGACAAACACATAAGTGACAATGGTGTTTTGGTAAGCATTTCTAAATCTTCATTCTTCTAAATCTTGCATGTTTTATTTACAATGTTGAACATTTGTTTTTCGGTTAAAAATATTACAGATCATCCCCACTCCATTTGTGACCATGTGGAACTTAACGACACATTGTGACATACTAATCCGGAATGGGAATGTGTGTTTCAATATGACGATGATGCCCATTGCTCCCGGACATGTTATCATCTCTGGCAAGTTAGGACAAATGTTGCGCGAGTACAAGCTCGACAAGGCCGACTGGTTGAAGCTGACACTCGTTCATGATCGACCAACTTTTGGGCCGTTAAAGAAGTTCCAACATATGTTTGACATCGAGGAGATGTGATATGTTGTTGATCAAGGGGTTGATGAACAAGCACTTTGTAGTTTCCCGTTGTAGTTGTTTGATCTAATAACTGTTATTTCTTTTAAATTACTGTATCAACAATCTTATCATGCTTTCAATGAAATCATCCCCCTTTTATGTCCCCTGTTAAGTGTAGTCACCTCCTAAATGGTCTCCATCATTTCTCCGATTGACGTGCCTCAACTACCCTATAAATATGGTGGCTCATGAAGTTAAACTTCACAACTTAAAATATCTTATACCTTTCCTCAAAACCTGTAATTTTCTTTGTTAATCACTTCAACTTAAAATGGCTGGAACTTCTCGTCCATCCTCTTCTACATACCCCCCTGTAGGTTCTCAGGTCATGCCCCAAAAAATTCGAGATACGATTTCGAAGACTGAAGTGGCCATTCAGGGTGCAAATCAAGAATTGCAAACTAAGCATCAAGAACTGAAAACCTTAGAGGTGTCCATCGCCGAAAGGAAAAAAGCTATACGAGAGTTGAATAAAGAAAATCGAGCAGATGAAGCAAAGGCAGAAGAGATCAGAGCTTTTATCCCGGACATTGAGGAATTCATCTTTGATAGAGGTCGGTTTATTCAGGAGTTGAAAGAGATCTATCCAGAAGATAACTAGGGTAGGTTGTTTTAACCTCTAATGGTTAGTGTAGATGCACTGTATCTATTGTTGTTTCCCTAAAATGTGCATCTCAACTATGTTATCATGCTTTCAATGAAATCCTTTATCTTTAATGTTGAAATCCTTTATCTTTAATGTAGTATGGTTTCATGACACTAACACTATATATTTTTTAATTACGATTTAAAAAAGAGGATTTAAAATTAGGGTTTTAATGACACTAACCCTATATTTTTTTAACATATGTAATTATATGTTCCTATATACACTAACCCTAATTACTTTTATATTAATTAGGATTTAAATAAAAACTAAACGTTCCTATATTCGTATAATTTTATAACAATAATAAAAATAATACTAATAATTATTAAACTTAGTTTTTTGATTAAATTTACATGATATAATTGCAACCACACATTTAAATTACTAAATTCTGAAATAACAACTAATAAAATAAATACTGATAACTAACGAACTCTAAAGTCATACATTAAATATTGAAGTTATACATTAAATAATATGAACTCATACATTAAATAATTTGAACTAATACATTAACTAATTAGGCTTCCCATAAATGTATACCCGTCGGCGAGTTACGACAGTCCAAATACTTCTTAAAAATAAACCCTGTCCCCACATGTGATGTCTGCAAGTCCGAGTAAAGAAACACAACCCGATAATGATAAATCCTACAAATGCCAACCATTAATTTTATACTATTTTAAAACATATAAAAATGATGTTTGGCATTTGGCGGGTCGTATATCATGTTGTCTTTCTTTAATCGGACTCGCAGCATCACATGTGGGGACAGGGTTTATTTCTAAGATGTATTTGGAATGTGGTAACCCGCCGACAGGTATATATTTATGGCTAGCCTAATGAGTTCCCCTAACCGTTTGCCATTACATACAAATTTTTTTATTCAGGCAACGGCTATCTATGCTAAGTAAACAAAAAAACCAATAACGTAAACTTAAAAAAAAATAACAAAGAAGTCTTCGGAGTCCAAATATCCGCCTCCAACGATCCGCATCCAATGCAGTTTCTTTAAACACAACAACGATCTCTTTAAATATATGGACAGATCTCTTTAAACACAACAACTTCAATATATGTTCCTAATCTAAATTACAATATTTATTCGAGTGTATATTCAACTCAAACGTAGCATACCGACGCCAACATCTCCTCTCATTTGAGTGTATACAATGCTTCTTTATAGAAATCAAATAAATGTGTTTTACTGATTTTACGGATTTATAGTTACTTTTTTGGGAAATGTCACGAGGTCACGAACTCGATAACCTCGCGACTTCGCGACTGGTCACGAGGTCACGAACTCGGCCACTTCGTGATTTCGTGACTGGCACCGTTGGTCGATTAACATGCTGACACGTGGCGGTCACGTAGTCACGTATTCACCGAATAGCTGAGTTCGCGACTTGAACAAATTTTTTTGCAAAAGTGGTCCATCGCGTGGTCACGAAGTCGGAATCGAGGAATCGAGTGACATTTTTGTAAAAACGGGAGAGAGAAGGCTAAAGTGGTCATTGAGGAGAGAGAATTGGCCATATTGGCCAAATTCCCAGAAAAAAAATTACCACATCTAAAGGTGTGTACTTTTATTTATTAATGATTTAAATTAAAAAAATTATCATATCAAATTTATTAAACCTAACCGCATTACGCCTCTCTCAACTCGAACGCTCAATACGCCTCGATATCGAATCATCTGATTATCAAATCAATTGATTATTGAATCAATTGATTATCGAATTGAGACTTGATTATGATTGCTGTTGTTTAATTGATTCAATTTCTGTTGTTTCACTATAGATATGTCATCAAGCAAAGTCGAGATGGTTTAATTCAATTGCGACTTCAATCTATCACTCATTGTTGAATTGTTCAAAATCAGGTTTTCATTCTCATCTATCATACCGAAAATTGTATTACTTCTGTATTCGATTGATTTCTCTTGCTAATTTTGCTCTAGAACTGTGTATTGGTGGTAATCCGAAAAACTCATATAGTTTCTTCAATAATCGGCAAACCTAACTGATAATTGGCAAACCTAACTGTTAAATTAGTAAACTCAATGAATGTTTCTTCAATATAGGCAAACCTTGTGGGTGCCAAATCAATCAATCAAGAACACTTAGATCTTCATGATGCAATGGTAGGTACAAGATAGATTTCATTCATAAGGTGTAAGAGAGAAGAGAAAGTACAAATGAAGAATACTACTCCTATTTATACTAACTCTAATGGACTAGGCTTTTGAAAAGTAGATGGGCCTAAACAATTGGGCCTTTAATTACAAATTACATAAAAGACACTAACTTTAAACAAATTACAAAATTGACACAACTAACTAGATTTTCTAACAATTTCCCCCTTTGTGTGAATTTCTTCGCTTCTGATGACTTGATGATTTCTTCTTCGATCCTTCAGTCTCTTTGTGATTCTTTGATGATCCGTCTCTTCTTCGTGATGATGGTGGCGGCGGTCTCTCTTGACACTTCTCAGTCGATCTCCTCAAGGTATCTGACATACCTCATTTCTCTATCTCTCATGACTGGCTTTCGTGGTTCCACATACTTTCAACGATTAGGTGGTACACCCTTGTCCTTCTCAAAGATCACCTACGGAGGTGAGACTGGCGGTTGAACCATTGATCATGGATTGGTCGCTGGAGGCCATGAGTAACAGGGTTGATCGGAGCTCTGACTCTGGAAGACATGCTCGGAGCTCTGGATGTGGAGACGGTACCCTTGGCTGAAGACCTCTATATGTAGGAGACGGCGTAAGAGGAAGAGGAGACCGATGTGGTGAAGGCATGTCACATGTAGGCGATGGAGAAGATGAAAGATGTGGAGACATAGGGGTGAAGTCTCAGAACTGTACATCTCCAGACCCGGAAGTGACTGATGTGGAGGCGACTGAAGTGGTATCAGAAGAGGAGAGTCAGAACTGTAGCTCTCCATGCATGACTCATAATCATCTGAAGAAACATCATCTGAAGCGGGTACGCGGACAGGGTGAGAGATTTCCGGGTTGACACAAAAAACAATCTCTCGACCCTCCGCTGAATCTGCCGTCGGGTTCTGATCAGGCTGAGAATGAGATACATAGGCACCGGTCCCCATATGAGTACCGGAAGGAGCGGCGCCGGAGAATGTGCCTGTCAGAACTGAGGAGCCAAGCCGAGCCCTCTTGTGGATTTCCCCCTCACGGCGATCGGGGTCATCTCGGTCGTCGTGTCTGTACTTTGGTGGCTCGGCTGACGCATGGCAAGTAGTCTCAAGGGATCGGATTTTTGATCGCATATCCGATATTGGAACCCTTGACCACTTTCAAATCACCCCGTACCTTCGTCGTCAAAAAGTCACGCTTCCCTTCGAGCCGCTGGATAGATGAGACTACCTCTTGAGAAGAGGAGGTGCTGGCTCGGGATGGTTCACGGGAAGTAATGTGTAATCAGACCGCTGTAGATAACTTGGAAGGTTGGTTTCATCCTCATGGAGATTCCCACGGGAGATCGGGTTCGCCATAAGAAAATCCTTCAACTCATTAAGCAAGTAGTCGGGGTACAGTCGGACAAGGAGGTGGTGCTGGAGGTGGTGAAGTATAAAATCCTCATGGATAGCCTTTAGGGCGCCGTCCATCATTTCCCTGACAACGGATGTCGGGTAAGTAACTCTGGTGTCACATAGACGTTCCGTTTGCACAACCGCTGTTGCAACGGTGTGGCCTACGTTCATGGCTGGCGTGATAGTGACCATGGTAGGACTTCCCGCCGGTCATTGTGAAATGCCCATCGTGGACACCACTCTCGGGGTTCCGATCACGTCACATAGACTTGTGATGCGTGGAGCTGAGACTGCGTCACACAGACTGGCAGTAAGTGTACCTAAGAGTGTATCAGGCTCTAGACTCTGGTGCACATGAAGGAAGTGTGGGGATCGGGGCAGGGATCCTCCTGTTTCAATATCACTACCCTCCAAGTGAGTGCGCGATAGCCGATGTGCTATATCCCCGTGGAATGAAACATCCACCTTTTGAGAGATGAATGAGTGGCTAGGTGGGGCGTGCAAGTGCACCTCTGGGTGGGAGGTGTCTTCTTCAATACCCGTACTCAACACATGTATACGGGTAGCAGATGTGGCTGCCCAGCTTCTACCTATGGATAAGGGAGGACCGGTTAAAACCTTTGGTCCTATCTCACACTCATCATTTCTTTTACTTCCCTCGCTCAGCTCACTTTCTTCGACTGTTAGGTCTCCCTCAAACCTTATGTCATCCTCACCCTCAGATGGGTGGTCATCACCGGAGTCATCAGAATCATAGTCCACCAAAAGGTAAAGTGAAGGACTTTGGGGACAGTCATAAGCATGTGAGGTATTAGCTCCGGAGCGATCATCATCACCGCCTAATCTACCCCTGTCATCTCCCCCCGACTCCTCATCCTCACACCCTTGGTCACCACCCCCAGGTGAATGACCACGCTCAAAACCCTCACTCACTCTCTTAGAGGATACCTCCGGGGTGCCAGTCTCCGGCTCTGGAGATGCTGGTAGAGGTGATAAACCTAAGTATTCTCTCACAACCGGTGAATGATGATCAGCAGCATCAAGTGGTATTGCCAGCGGGGTATCATGGGTCTTTGGGGTTGTCATAAGGAGTTTGAGGTATGGCATAAGGAATGATGGAATTGGTATAGGGAGTGTTGGGTATGACATCAGGATACTTAGGTATGGCATATAAAGTGTTGGTATCCAAAAGAGGTGTGGTGATGGCATCCATGATAAGTGTTGGTATCAATGAGAAGTGATGGATGTCTTCAGACATGGCCTGGATACCATTAAGGAAGGCTTGAATACCATTCCAAATCTTATTCTGAACCCAAATACTGAATTTCCATTTTTTTGTATATTATATATATATATATATTTTGATTTTATATATATATATATATATTTTTGATTGATTTTTTTTTTTTGATGATTTTTTTTTTGATTTTTTTTTAACGTCTGTTATGTCCTCCAGTTGTGATTGGGAGGAGGTGGGTATGTTGTCTTCGCCGTGGTACCTGAAAATGATAAAACGGTTAGTATCTAGGTATGGGCATAAGTGACTAAGGGGAGAATGAAACACACAGCATTGAGATGTGCTCTTGTGTACCGAAACAAAGGATTCGATAGAGAAGAGCACAACCCATTGAGTGTGATTTATTCGCAAGTCTGGAGAATCTAGAACCCAATAGATCTTACCAACCGAGCATATGATGGTGCTTGACAAGTATTCGGTATAATCTCTAAAGATTGTACATAACTGAGGTTCCAAGTAGCGTCGGATTTGTGTATCTTAATCACATTAGGAAGGATAATAATTGAGCAGACACACACACACATCAA
The DNA here is from genome assembly GCA_030169165.1 of Centaurea solstitialis. Classification (NCBI taxonomy): domain Eukaryota; kingdom Viridiplantae; phylum Streptophyta; class Magnoliopsida; order Asterales; family Asteraceae; genus Centaurea; species Centaurea solstitialis. Next base: position 70,920,151 of record CM058045.1, on the reverse strand, counting down.
TTTCAAAGTTGGCACACCCACACAAGACTAACGACACATTACTCAAGTAATTCAGATAAACCGTACACATGTAAGAGTAGAGCAAACAAGATGGAATTTCGATTGCTAGGTAAAGTAACCAATAAAACCAAAAAAAAAAAATTAAAAATTAAACCTACAACCATAAAGAAAATTAAAAAACCAATTTAGAAAGTAAAAAAAAACTTAAAAAAAATTAAGAAGATGGAAATCAAATCTTAAAATAAAACAAACTAAAACAAATGAAACAATAAACAAACAAAAAAAATGAAAAAAAAAAAACAAAAGATGGTCAGATGAAGATGGGTGCAGTAAAAATAATAAAAAGAAAGGGTGGTTGGTCTTAAGTGATGCGTAAGTGTGACAGAAAGAAAAAACAAAAGAAATAAATGAGAGAGGAGAGGTTAACAACTCAACATGAAAAAAAAACAAAGACCAGATCTGCAGAAATAAAACACGCACAACAACAACAGAAAACGAAGAACTCCGGTCACGAAGTTGGGTATGAAAGGTGAGTTCCGGTCACAGTTTGTTCCGGTCAGGTGAGAGCTATGGATCGGTCGCCGGAGATAACTCCGGTCCGGTCGACATCTGGTTAAAGAAAACTCGTAGGATCCAAACGACATCCGGTTCCGGCGACGTCCGGTTCCGGCGACGTCCGGTTCCGGCGAGAGTTTCAAAAACACAACAGCCTTCGGTTCGGGAAGATGCGATTTGAAGACACATTCGGTTCCGGGAAACGTTTTCCGGCCCGGTTCCGGCGAGGTCCGGTTCCGGCCGATTGGGTCACACAAAGATCCACTCAAGAAGAAACGACAAGGAAGGTTCGGTTGGAGAGAGAGAATGAGACACACACACAACCACGACATCCGGTCCGGTTCCGGCGAAAAATCCGGTTCCGGTCGAGTTTGGCAGACACCAGATCCTTTCACAAGGATGTTTCTCAAGAAAGGAGATTCGGTCGCCGGAAAAACATCCGGTTCCGGCGACGTCCGGTTCCGGCCACGTCCGGTTCCGGCGACATCCGGTTCCGGCGAGGTCCGGTCCGGCGAGGTCTCCGGTCCGGTTCCGGTGAGGAGTGAACCACACCAACACATCCGGTCAAGAAAGCAACAACACTAGACATCACTTCTGGTCCGGTCTACAAGCTCCGGTCTGAATTCTGTTCCAGTCCGGTTACGTTCATCCGGTACCAGATCCGGTCGAGAGAGTGGTGACAGATCCGGTCGCGAAAGCTTGAAGGTTCCAAAGGGTATCCGGTTCCGGCGACGTCCGGTTCCGGCGACGTCCGGTTCCGGCGAAGGGTGTTAGAATGGGATTCGGTCGCTGGAGTAAGTTTCGGTTGCAAGAAACTTTCGGTCCGGTCGTCGGCGTGGTCCGGTCGCCGGCGTGATGGTTTCGGTTAAGAGAAGGTTGTTCAGATCGCCGGAAATTGTTCCGGTCCGGTCGCCGGCGAGATTCCGGTCCGGCGAGATTTGGTGAACACACAACGAGAGAAACTGATCCAGTTCGAGTTTTGGAGGAGACTCAAGTTTTGGTTCGGTCAAGGAGAGTGAGGTCGCCGGCGGAGATCCGGTTCCGGCGAGGTCCGGTCCGGCGAGGTCCGGTTGTTGGCTTTGTTGATCCAGCTCTCCTAAGACCTGATGAAATGATAATGATCCTGAATCTTTACTTAGTGAATAGGTTTTTACTTCTGTTATAGCTTGAGGAATTATCACTGAGTCTGTTCAGTGTTATTCCATGTTACTTATGCTGTAACTTAACTTTATAGATTTCATGATCAGGATCAGGAGACTAACGAGTCTGTTCTGCAGTCTACTGATCCTGTCCACTGAAGTGAAGACCTCCTCCTGAAGACATTAAGATCATACACAACGAACCATCAGCAACGTCGAAGAAATAGCTGATGACAGGAACAGCATGCTCGTGATCTGAAGACGGAACTCAGTGATAGCAATCTGTTCACCATCGTATGACATCCTGAAGACTCATCAGGATACACGTGACCCTGAACATCTCAAGTTTCAGGACTCTAGTCACTGATCAGTATCCTGATCCTGAAGGATTAGAACAATGTCTTAGTCTAATGCACAAAAGGATTACACGCCTTTTCTGACACAATAGTACATAAGGGCAGTTACTTTACTGTTCCCTCCGTACTTATCAGACCATAAGGCAACTGTTTACAAACATCCTCTTTTGCACACCATGCAAAGAGTATTTGTTTATAGTAAATAGTACAACAGACCACTCTCATTGTGACACGTCACAATAGTAGGTCTGCATGCATTTAATGCATGGAGTATAAATAGGACGTGAAGAGATGTTCTCCATACTTCTTCTTCATCCTAAAATACTCAAGTCCTTTCTCTCTTTATCCCTCTATCTTCTTTCTTTATTCTCTTCTCACTTAGTGCATAGTGAAAGACCTTAGATTGTTTAGTTTAGACTAATTGTCTTTTCTATTTCCGCAACAATCTGTAAATTCATATTGTTTATAAAACAAGAATTTAAAAGTGAGAAATTTGTGTGATTATATTCAACCCCCCCCCCTTCTATAATCCCAATCACTATCCTTACTTGAAGGTCACCTAATTGGGACCAACAAGTGGTATCAGAGCAGATACAAGCTCTCATTTTCTTCTTAAGAAAAATCTTGTGATCCTCTCTCTTCTTATTCTATGGCTCTTCAAGCTAAGGATAACTACTTTGATACCGGCTCTGCTGGAAAGCCTCCTCGGTTTAACAAAGACAACTTCTCTCTTTGGAAAACCAGGATGGAACTCTTCCTCTCTGGTTCTGATCCCCAGATTCCTTACTTTCTGGAAAACGGACCACATGTGCCTACACAAACCGTCCACCCCATTCCTGCTGCTGGCGGCCAACCTGCTGTTCCCGAAAGAGAACTGGTAAAGCCCGTAACTGACTGGAATGATGAAGATAGACGCCTGGTCAACATTGACACCAAGGCTAGATCTCTCATCGCCATGTCTCTCCCTGACGATGTCTTTCATTCTGTCTGTCACCTTCGCTCTGCTAAGGAGATATGGGACACTCTCTGTGTTCAATATGAAGGTACTGCCGTACTAATGGAATCAAGAAAGATTTTCTTGGTTCGACAGTACGAAAGCTTTATTCATCAGAAGGATGAAACTCTCTCCCAGCTACATCAGAGATTCAACTGTCTTCTGATTGATCTGAAGACCATCGGTACTACCTACTCTAACTCTGAGGTGGTTACCAAGTTCATGGAAGCTCTTCCTGAACACTGGGAAATTTACACCTCCTGTTTAACTATGTCAAAGGACATAAAGACACTCACATTAAGTGAGTTGTACGGTATTCTTCTAAATCGTGAACAACAGAAGAAACTGAAAAAGAATCTCATAAGAGATTCTAAAGAATCCAAAAGCACATCTGTTGCATTGGTTTCTGATTCAGTTCCTCCTGTTGCTGCCACTTCTTCTTCAGTAACTATTACTGAATTAGAATCTTCTGACTCTGACATGTCAGAAGATCCTGAATTCAATGAATCTCTTGCTCTTCTAACCAAATCTTTCAAAAAGTTTGCCAAAAAGGGAAACTTTCATAAAAAGAAACATCTTTCTATTACTGACAAGCCTAAGTCAGATCCTGTTGACAAGGCCACTGCTATCTGCTACAACTGTCAGGGCAAAGGACACTTTGCTAATGATTGCAGGTACAGAAAAAGTCAGTTTGCTCCTTCCTCTGCTAAATCTTCTTCTAAGAACCCCAAGTACCAACGCCTGAAAGAAAAGTACAAGAAGATGAAAATTCAGCGTAAAGGCAAAGGTTTAATCGCAGAAGACTGCGACTGGGATGATGTCTCCTCTGATGACTCGTCTGATGAGGAAGATACTCAAGTGGCACTCATGGCCATAATTGAGGAACCTATGTTAGCTCTCATGGCTAAGATAGAAGAGGTTCCTGAAGAGATTCCTCCTCAGGATCCTAAAGCTTCTTCTTCCACAAATCCTGAAGCTTCCACCTCTGCGACTGATTCTTCCAGTCAGGTACCTATTCCTCTCATCCCTCTTGAAAGCTTAACTCAGTTAGACCTGGTCACTCTCGATCTTTACAAAGCCCTCAATGGTAAAACCTCTGCTGAAAAAATGAACATTGATCTTAGAGGACAACTCAAAGAATGTCAAGAAAAATTAAAACAGCTTACCATTGTGGAAGAAAATTATAAGGACCAGGTCTCTGTAAACAAAACTCTGTGTATTGAAAGAGAATTGGCTCTTGCTGCCAAAGAGAAGGCCCTTGCCCAATTAAATGCTGAAAAAGTCACCATCAAAGGATGGAGTGATGCCTCTGAAAAAGTTGATGAAATATTAGCTTCAGGGAGGCCTGACAAAAGCAAAAGAGGTCTTGGATTCTTTCGTGGATACAAGAAAGAGGAAACTAAGTCTGATAGTTCCATGCTAAAATTTGGAAAATTTGTTTCTTCTATTCCTCTTCCTAATACCTCTGAAAACACCCCTTCTTCTTCTTCTTCTAACACTCACCCTGAAGGTGCTCCTAAGAGCAAAAAGAAAACAGTTAAGGATAAATCCAAAACTGAAACACCTTCAAAGACCAAGGGTCCTAAACCCAAGAACAAAGTTCTGGGTGGTGGTCCTTCGGTCTCTGGAACTAAGTCTCTTTCTCAGAGTTCTGCTCCCAGACTGAAGATTGACCTAAAGCAAACGACTAAGGAGAAGACTCCAATTCCTCCTATGTCAAATGCTAAAGGCATACTTGGTGCAGGTCCTGCTCACCTAAAGTTCAAAAACTTTCTGGACCACACTAAACGCTTTCAATATCGCAAATGTTATCACTGTGGATTAAATGACCATATTGCGAGTAAGTGTTCTGTTGCTACCAAAGCTGAAAAATCTGCTAAGGTAAAGAAAATTCCCAAGACTGAGAAATCAGTCAAAGGAAAGAAGGTTGTCAAGACTGTTTCTTCAGTCAAGACTCCAGCCTCCTGTACTGATACTTCAGTAAAGGCTGACACTGACTCAACCAGTCCTACTGATAACTCTGGATCCATAGTTCTATGGGTACCAAAGAAAACTTAAACTCTGTATTTTACAGGATAAGGGCATCTGGTACTTGGACAGTGGATGCTCTCGACACATGACTGGTTCTAAATCTGTCCTCACTAACTACCGTGAAGAAAGAGGTCCTGCTGTGACCTTTGGAGGAAACGGTAAAGGCCAAACCCGAGGGTATGGCACTCTGACCAACGGAGTAACTACGTTCAAAAGAGTTGCTTATGTTGAAGGCCTGATGCATAATCTTCTGAGCATCAGTCAACTGTGTGATAAGAATCACAAAGTTTCTTTCTCTAAGAAAAAGTGCAAAGTCAAGAACAGGAAAAAGGAAGTCATTCTCAATGGTGTTAGACATGCAGATATCTACATCATCAATATGAATACTTCCACTGATAACTTCTGTTTCGTATCACGTGCTTCCACTGATATGAATTGGCTCTGGCACAAGCGTCTCTCTCATCTCAACTTCAAGACGCTGAATCAACTCTGCATCAACGACCTGGTCATTGGTCTTCCTGACTATCGCTATACAAAGGAATCTCTTTGTGCAGCATGTGAAAAAGGAAAACAGACCAGGGCTAGTTTCAAGTCCAAGCAGATCTCCTCCATCAGCTCTCCTCTACAACTTCTCCACATGGATCTCTTTGGACCTGTTAATGTCCAATCCATTGGTGGAAAGAAATACACTCTGGTAATCGTAGATGAATATTCCAGATATACTTGGGTTTTCTTCCTACGTGCCAAGAGTGATGCTCCTGAAGAAATCATCCTGTTCGTCAGGAAGATGGAAAAACTCAACAACCTTACTGTTCGATCAATAAGGAGTGACCATGGGACTGAGTTCAAAAACAGTACCCTGGAATCCTTCTTTGAACAGAAAGGTATCTCTCAAAACTTCTCCTCTGTGAGAACTCCTCAGCAAAATGGTGTTGCTGAAAGACGGAACAGGACGCTGATCGAAGCTGCGAGATCTATGCTGAGTGAAGCCAATCTTGCCACTCAGTTCTGGGCTGAAGCTGTAAATACTGCTTGTTACACTCAGAACAGATCTCTGATTGTCAAGCGTTTCAGAAGAACAGCTTACGAACTCTTTCGTAACAGGAAACCATCAATCAAACATCTCCATATCTTTGGTTGTGTCTGCTACATACTAAACAACAAAGATAGTCTTGGAAAGTTTGATTCCAAATCTGATGATGGAATTTTCCTCGGATACTCATCCATCTCTAAAACTTACCGTGTGTTCAACAAACGAAGACAAGCTATTGAGGAAACGATTCATGTCAAGTTTGATGAATCGGGTCCTACCTTTCCTCACCCAAATGATAATACTGAAATCAATCAGTGGGCTGACTCTTTCTTTCAAGTCCCTGAACCTCCCATTGCTGATCCCTCTCCTCAAGACCTTCCAGATGGTTTTGAAGAAAATCCAATTCCACCCTCTGATATAACCACTCCACCTCTCATAAATGCCACCCCTATCACTCAAATCACACCCCCTGAACCTGATCAACCTACTAACAGTGAAGACTTCTCTCAATCCACTGTTAGTGAACCCTCTCCTACAAATCTTCTTCCTGATCCATCATCCAATGAAGCATCTACTTCAGGACAGGTGTATCAACCACCTACTCTACGATGGACCAAAGATCATCCCATTGATCAAGTTCTTGGAAACCCTTCTTCTGGTGTGAAAACTAGACGTCAAGCTGGTAACGTCTGTCTTTATGTAAATTTTATCTCTGAAAATGAACCTAAAGAAATAGATGATGCTTTGCGTGATCCTGCCTGGGTCTCAGCCATGCAGGAAGAGCTAGCAGAGTTCATCAGAAACAATGTCTGGCTTCTCGTCCCTAGACCTCGAAAACGTACAATCATTGGTTCCAAGTGGATTTTTCGAAATAAACTTGATGAGATTGGTACAATTATTCGAAACAAGGCTCGCCTTGTGGCTCAGGGATACAGGCAGGAAGAGGGCATTGATTACGATGAAACTTTTGCTCCTGTTGCTAGGCTCGAAGCAATTCGACTCTTCCTAGCTTTTGCAGCACATATGAACTTCAAAGTTTATCAGATGGACATTAAAAATGCCTTTCTAAATGGAAAACTTAATGAAGAAGTCTATGTGGCTCAGCCTCCTGGCTTTGTAGATCCTAAGTTCCCTGATCACGTCTACAAGTTAAACAAGGCTCTCTATGGGTTAAAACAGGCTCCTCGTGCCTGGTATGATACCCTCTCAACCTTTCTTCTCTCTAAAGGTTTTGTTCGTGGAAAGATTGATAGCACTTTATTTCTGAAGAAATATCCTAAGCATATCCTTCTTGTCCAGATATATGTCGATGACATTATCTTTGGATCCACAAATCCCAAACTCTGCGAAAAGTTTGAGTTGCTCATGAAATCTGAATATAAAATGTCTATGATGGGCGAACTAACATTCTTTTTAGGACTTCAGATCAAGCAATCTGAAAAGGGAATTTTCATCAATCAAGGTAAATACGTACATGAGATGCTGAAGAAATTTGATCTCACATCCTGTACACCGATGAAGACTCCAATGGCTCCTCCTCTGTCTCTTGACAAGGATTCCAAAGGGAAACCTGTTGATGTGACTCTTTATAGAGGAATGATTGGCTCACTACTGTATCTTACAGCGAGTCGTCCTGATATCATGTATTCTACATGTCTCTGTGCTCGTTATCAGGCTGAACCCAAAGAATCCCATCTGACCGCTGTAAAGCGGATCTTCAGATACCTGAAGGGAACTCCTAACATGGGTCTTTGGTATTCCAAGGACTCAGGGTTCGATCTAACAGCTTATTCTGATAGTGACTTTGCAGGATGTAAGATTGACAGGAAAAGCACTACTGGTGGCTGTCACCTTTTAGGTGGCAAGTTGGTGAGTTGGACTAGCAAGAAGCAGAACTCTGTGTCCACATCAACTGCTGAAGCTGAATATGTTGCAGCAGGAATATGTTGTGCTCAGGTCCTGTGGCTGAGAAATCAACTTCAGGACTATGACATACAACTTTCCAAAATTCCTATCTACTGTGACAACACTTCAGCAATAGCCATCGCTAACAATCCTGTCTTACACTCTAAGACAAAGCACATTGAAGTGAGATATCACTTCATCAGGGATCATGTGATGAATGGTGATATTGAACTCCATTTTGTCCCTACTGAATATCAGCTTGCTGACCTCTTTACCAAACCACTGGATGTGACGCGTTTTAATATGCTCCTCAGTGAACTTGGGATGTTAAATCCTGAAGAATAGAAGTTCTCAGGACAAACAGTTGTTAAAGTCCTTATATTCCCTCAGGACCTCTTTTATTAACAACTCCTGAATAACTCTTCTTCAGAGGATAACTCTGTTCAGTACTTACAAAATCTATTGTTCAATATCCGAATACTGATGATTCTCAGGTAAGTAATTCTTTCCTCTGCTACTGAAACCTTATCGCATTAAATGTGATAAGAGGATTTTTCCCAAAACAGTACTTATCTGATAAGTACTCCGATTCCCATAAAACATATCTTTCACCAAATTGGAATCATCCCCTGAAAAGGTGGTTTTTAGTTTTTCTAATAAAACAAACTTTTCATCTGCACTGACACGTAATGGGACGTTTCCTGTTCCCCACTACGTGTGTCAGGCGCGTGAATGCGCGTCGAGCTTCTTTTTCATCATAACGTTTGAATTTAGCCGCTCTTTTCTCTCTCATCCTTTTTTCTCTCTCCTACCACGAGGTATAAAAACCTCATTCGTAATCCTTTTCACTCTTTACGCTCACATAATACTCTCAAAGCATTCAAAGCAAGAAAAAGCAAGAATCTTCTTCCTCAAGAACACCAAGAACACACACTTACCACTTCTTTTAACAAGATCAACGTAAGTTTCCTTTTTGTTCTTTGTTCTTTCCACAATCTAAGTTGGTATTCTTTCTCTAAAAACAACTTATTTTGATAAACGTTTTTCCAAAAACCCTAAGATCACTTCGTTTGATCTTAGTTTTCCTAAAATCTTCAAAGATTTTTGTTAAAACTGTTTAACATGACTTTTCCTATTTCTTTTAAGAAACAGTCATAAACTCCCATTTTGATATCTTTTCATCAAAATGGAAGTTCTTTTTAATACCAAAACACATTCCTTTTGTGAATTTTGGAATCTAATCTATTCTAAGTATAAAGGATTTCACCATTTTTATGAACATACTTTGTGTTCATTGAAAAATGAAGAAAAATGCATATTTTGGACTCTTAATCATCCATATATGTTATTTTTATGTTTCTAACAGGATGGCTGCTACTACTTCTTCTCTGGACGCTCAACTCTCCTCCGAGGCTACTCCACTATCATCATCTGAAAGTCTGCCAATCGTCATCCCTGCGCATGACGTTCAATTCAAACAGAACAACGTTCTTGCTCTGTTTGATATTCCTGAAGACAAGGAATATCTTATTCCAGCCAAGGACTTCCTGATGCGAAGCCCTCTGAAGACGGCTTTCACCTTGGACCCCAAGCCGAACAAGCCAATGCTACAGCAACTATGGTCTACAGCCATGGTTACCAAGGAGAAGAACTCCAGGGGCGTCCTGCGCGAGGTAATCAAGTTCCAAATCAGGGACAACCTCATTTCCTTCGGTTTCGGAACACTCAGGAACGTGCTTAACTTCCCCAAGAAGAAGCGCTTCCCTCCTGTCCCCACCGCCGAAGAAATCGTCGACTTCCTGGACGCCATCGGCTACAGATGGCCTGTCAACAAGGAAGGCGTCCTGCTGCCCAAGACTGGTGCCACTGTCCACAAGTCAGGACTCAACGCCGTGTTCTATTATATATGGAACACGTTTGGCCTGTGCTTGACGGGCAAGACAGGGAGCACGGAGCAGTTCCCTACGGTCATCCAGCACATGGTCTACTCTGCGATCAAGAATCGCGAGTTCGACTATGCTCGCTCCATCTGGGACGACATGGTAAGGAAGGTCCGAAGCAAGAACAGGGTCGTCAACGTTGCCTTCACAAGGTTTTTCTCGGCCGTCCTGGAACTGCACATGGGGGAAAACTACCCCAAGGTTGGAAACTCCAACAACTACTCTCTGGGACCTAGGTTCCTGGATCAAGTTGTTCATCATCCTGATGATGTCCCCCTCTCCCACGTCCTGGTCATTCCTGAACCTGCTCAGGCTCAGGATCAGGAGGATGTTGAACCATCCACTGCTCCCACTGCAGGTACGTTTTCTATCATCTCTTCCAAACCTCACTCTTCTACTTCTATGCATGCTATGTCAGTAGCTAACCCCATACTGACTTCCCCAGCTGCAACCACTACTTCTGCGCTCCAGAAGCGCCCCCAACCATCATCTGCTACTCCTCCACCTCCTCCAAAACGCGCCAAAGCTAGGGCGCAAAAGAAAAAGACGCAGGCGGCTGGTAAGAAATATTACATTACCCTGCCCCAGCTCTTTAATAAACCTTCCCCTTTATCTAAACGTTCTTCCACTGCAGATACTTCTACATCTGCCCCTGTTATACAAGAACCTGAGGTGGTTCATCTCGAACCCTCAGAGAATCTGGTGGGTAATCATCCTGATACCCTCCAAGCCTCAGGTAATATTTCTATGCAACATATTACTGTTCCTTCTTCTGTGAAAACTAATGAGTCTTCTAGTGCTCACTTAGTTACTCTGTCTACAGGTTCTTTAGGAGCAGGTTCTGAAGGGCTCCACGACGACCCCTTCAACGACTTCGTCCTCACGGATGCCGAGCATCAGCTGACCGCAGCTGAGCTCCGCAGGCAATCCGCTGAGAGGACCCTGCAGGAGGCCCGCACTGCCTTCGAACAAAAGGAGGCCGAGCACTCGGCACAGCTTCAGTCCCTCCAACAGGAACTTGTTGCTGCTAAAGCTGCTGCAGCCGCTGCTGAAGCCGCCGCCGCCAGTGCCACTGCCGCCGCCATCGCCGCGACTCCGCCGCCCACGGCCGTCACCCTCTCCATCCCTTGTCTGGATAACATCCATGACAAGGTGTCTCAAGTTGCCTCCTCCTCCACCAACCTTCAGGCATCGATTGATGACCTGAAGGCCACGGCACTTCCTGCGCTCTCCACCGATATCATCAACAGCACCACCTCTCTCACCACCTTTCAAACAACGGTGGTTCAGAGGTTGGATGCTCAGGAAGCTGCTCTCCGAGCCATCCAGGAGCAGGTGCAAGGGCTCTCCACTGCTGTCAACGCCCTCACCGCTGCTCCTGCGCCGTCTCCGTCCTTCACCACGGCGGACAGGGACATGTTGCAGTCCCTGATCACATCGTCCTTCATCCAGCGCAAGGTGCTGGGTGACATGGCCTCTCTCCTCCAAAGGAGTGTTACAGCAGCTGCCTTACTACAGGCACCTGCTGAGGGGGAGAGACAGCCCCGAGACCAGTCAGCATATTCCCCCTCCACCAACTGGAGAACTACTGAAGCAGGGGGGAATAATGAAGATGATGATGATGATGAAGATGATGATGATGCTGATGACATCTTCATCGAGAAGATCTCCACTGACTCTGCGCCCATTCCAGGGCAAGCACAACCTCAGGGGGAGAACCCTGAATCCTCTGGTAAGTCTCTACTACCATCTTCTCCCTCTACCTCTGATAACCAACCCATTTCTACACTTCTTAAATCCAAACCTACCCCTGAAACCATCACCCTAGACTCCTCACCTGAAAACTCCCCTCCTAATAACCTTCAAATGGTTATTTACCAACCTCCCAAACAACCCTCTCCTGAAACAACTCCTGAACCTGAACCCTTTAACCAAGCCGATCCTGAAACCCAAGATGTCAACTTTGGCTCTGTTACTGGTGACATTATTCGCCTAATGGAGAATAGTCCCAATGAGCAGACCAGAGCTGAACTAGCCAAAATGACCTTCAGGATCACACCCCTTAACCAAGAAACCATTTCTACCCGTCCTTCAACCCGCTTCAACCAAGAAGCCTCTTCCTCCAGAACCCCTGAAATCCGAGCCACCCCTGAAACCATATGCCTCTCATCAGATGATGAATTCATCTCTGATGATTACTCTACCCCTGCTTCTTCACCCAGATCTCCTCCCTCAAATTCTCCTAGATCTGAAGGTGAAAATTACCCTGACAGTTCCTTTGCCATTGACAGGGATGGGCGCTTAGACGCCGTGATAGAGCGACTCGAGAGTACAAGAGTAAAAATTCCTCTTCGTACCTCTTGTGACTCTGAGTTCGCCTATCTCTCGCAGGAGGAGTACAACGAGGCTGTACAGGCTCATCTAGAGCATAATAAAAGGCAGAAGGAAGCTTTCCTCTCTGCCCAAGCCGCTCGAAGGCTTGCATCGGATTTTGTAGATCAAGATGCCGAAATAAGTGCGGATCCTATCCTTGCACAGAAGGCTGTTCTGAAGGTCTTCAACAAAAACGCTGAGATACAGACTGGAGAAGTGAATGCTGAGCTTGACTGGTGCAGAGATCGGTTACACCTTCGAAAACATGGTGCTGCCATCTCAGGAATCCATCTTCGCCGATCAAGAGGCAAGAAGAATAATCCTGGCAAAACCTGGATCACAGTCAAACGCTCTGGAGTAAAGGACGTCGAGCACACTCTGGACAAGTTAGATCGCTACAACTTGTCAGAGTGGAACGAAATCAGATCCCTGCTTCCCAAAGCCAACAAGAACTATCGGGCTGAAGTAGAAGAAGTCATTGAAGGACTTATTGCTCGCATCAGAAGGACAACGGAAATACCTGATGACCTACTCCATCACTCTCCACTCCCAACTCAGCAGCCTGTTCGAAGATCTGCAGGCACCTCTACAAGAAGACCAACTCCCTGTCTTCCCAGAATGGTTGTTAAACCTCTGGACCTATCGATGCTTGATCTTTCATTCCCTCAAGGAATCACTCTTTCAGAAGGACAAGTAATCAGAGAACCTGTTCATGGCATATGTGTTAGCAATAACTCAATCCTACGCTTTCAAGGCTTCAGTGAGCTACACATAGCGCCCTATGAACATCTTTTGACTGTTCTCTTCACTGCACAACAAGACAAGAAAAATCCAGACAACAAAGAGATCATTCGCACTGTCAGAGCTATACTTGATCACAGACTTGCCTTCAGCGACACTCCTGTTCCTGTTTGCGTCAAGACTGAATATATTAGCGAAGAATCTGATAGTTAGTTGTCTTGTAAATTTTTCTTTCAGTACTCCTGTAATGTACTTTTGTATTTTCCTTACTCTTGTAATTTTTAATGAGATTAATGAGAATGCAATTCAGTGCATTGTACTTCATTCCATCATAGTACTGAAAAAGATCCCTCAAAACAGTAAATGGGACATGTACCTTTATGAGTTCTATTTCCTACTGTTTAGTTCTAGACTTAGAATTATTTCTAACTTTTCTAGTTTAAGACAATTTACTCTGTTGTCTTATCATTATCATTTAGGGGGAGATTGTTGATCCAGCTCTCCTAAGACCTGATGAAATGATAATGATCCTGAATCTTTACTTAGTGAATAGGTTTTTACTTCTGTTATAGCTTGAGGAATTATCACTGAGTCTGTTCAGTGTTATTCCATGTTACTTATGCTGTAACTTAACTTTATAGATTTCAGGATCAGGATCAGGAGACTAACGAGTCTGTTCTGCAGTCTACTGATCCTGTCCACTGAAGTGAAGACCTCCTCCTGAAGACATTAAGATCATACACAACGAACCATCAGCAACGTCGAAGAAATAGCTGATGACAGGAACAGCATGCTCGTGATCTGAAGACGGAACTCAGTGATAGCAATCTGTTCACCATCGTATGACATCCTGAAGACTCATCAGGATACACGTGACCTTGAACATCTCAAGTTTCAGGACTCTAGTCACTGATCAGTATCCTGATCCTGAAGGATTAGAACAATGTCTTAGTCTAATGCACAAAAGGATTACACGCCTTTTCTGACACAATAGTACATAAGGGCAGTTACTTTACTGTTCCCTCCGTACTTATCAGACCATAAGGCAACTGTTTACAAACATCCTCTTTTGCACACCATGCAAAGAGTATTTGTTTATAGTAAATAGTACAACAGACCACTCTCATTGTGACACGTCACAATAGTAGGTCTGCATGCATTTAATGCATGGAGTATAAATAGGACGTGAAGAGATGTTCTCCATACTTCTTCTTCATCCTAAAATACTCAAGTCCTTTCTCTCTTTATCCCTCTATCTTCTTTCTATATTCTCTTCTCACTTAGTGCATAGTGAAAGACCTTAGATTGTTTAGTTTAGACTAATTGTCTTTTCTATTTCCGCAACAATCTGTAAATTCATATTGTTTATAAAACAAGAATTTAAAAGTGAGAAATTTGTGTGATTATATTCAACCCCCCCCTTCTATAATCCCAATCACTATCCTTACTTGAAGGTCACCTAATTGGGACCAACAGGCTTGGTGTAGCAGATCCGGTCGCCGGATTTTTTTCGGTCCGGTCGCCGGCGGCTTCTCCGGTCGGATCTGGACAAAAAACACAAAACTGAAATGTCTCCGGTCGATGTAGGTTCCGGTGAACAACGCCGGTCCGGTCATGATAGCAGATTCGGTTCGGGAGGATTGGTCACGAAGAACTCCGGTACGGTCGGAATGTGATCGGAATGGTAGGAGGTTGGTGGTGAATCCTTGATGGAGAAAAAGAAAAGAATGAAAAAAATAAAGAAGAAGAAGAATAACGAAGAAGAAATGAAACAACAAAAGAAAGAAATGGAAAAAAAATCGTGGGAAGGAGATAGAAAAAGTAGGAGATAAGGACAAAACAAAAAAAATTCTGAAATTTTTTATTTTATTTTTTTTGGCATCTGATTTTTTTCTTTAAACTATTCTCATTTTCTTTTTCTTTAGAAAAAAATCTTCTCTTTTTCTTTGATTTTCTCATGAATCCAATGACAAAAGACATCAAGCAAAAACTTCTAATAAAATCAAATCAATTGTGAATTGTGAATTAGCATATGAATTTGTTTTTTTTTTCTTTTCTTTTAACTTATTATTATTATTATATATATATAATTTTTTTTTCAAGTTTCTTTTTTTTTTTATTCAAAACAAAATAAAATAGAAGGAAAAAAAAATAAAAAAAATACTAGTGTATATATATATGGAGTATAAAGCTTACCTGGGGTGCTTACCTGGAGTGTTTACCTGGGGTGCTTACCTGAAGGCCGAAGACCGAAGGTTCAGAACACTTACGTGTGATTGAGTGCCGGGTGTCATACCTGTCATCGTTCCCCCTCGAAACAAGCAGACGCAGACAACGTTCCCCCTTGGAACATACATCATAGGAAATGTTCCCCATATGGTGCGTACCCGTTCCCCTTCTGATCAGGCAGGGGCAGACAACGTTCCCCCTCGGAACAAGCATGGGGAGGGAACGTTCCCCCTTGACAGATGCACACTCATACCAACTGGTTAGTATCACTGACATATGAACAACATCACATGCATAAAGGGATAGAATACTTACCTGTGGTGCTTACCTGTACCTTTTGAATCGAGTCTGTCATCGTTCCCCCTCGAAACGAGCAACATAGTTTGAACCTGTCAGCGTTCCCCCTCGGAACATGCGGAGGCAAACAAAATTCCCTTTTGATTTATTACCACTCATAAAGCGAACTTCTCACCAAGTACAACTCTTAAAGGGAGTGAGAAGGTCCCTTCGCCCGGTCATGTGTTTGGGACAACCTCAACCATAACTTTACACATGACCGGCCTGCAAAATTAAGTGCAAACATTTTTAGGTACCCATTTGGGAATGGGTCCTTTCGGGTTAGTATGAGCAGGTTTAGAGTTATGTTTCTTAGCATGATGAGTGTAATGATGATAAGCATGATTGTAGAATCCATAAAAGTTAGGAGCACAAT
Organism: Centaurea solstitialis; assembly: GCA_030169165.1. Lineage (NCBI taxonomy): Eukaryota > Viridiplantae > Streptophyta > Magnoliopsida > Asterales > Asteraceae > Centaurea > Centaurea solstitialis. Next base: position 70,904,143 of record CM058045.1, on the reverse strand, counting down.
ATCGATCATTCACAAAGGCATTCGCACAAAAGCCAAAATGAAAACAGTTTCGACATCGATAATCACTCCGATATCCATAAGCAACATGTTCACAGTCATGAAAGTTAAAAAGAGTATGAGGTACATGACTATGAGCTCTATGAAATTTTTCGTTGGAAAATTTGTTTTTTGCAAATCTGGGCTTATGTGCATGTGACTTTGGATGACTGCCCTTTTTAGTTCCATTCTCCTTTGAGTTATCCCTACCCTTCCTTGCATTTTGAAATGTCATTTTTGAAGAAGAATGATTCGCATGAGAGTGATGATTTGAAGATTTGTTTCTTGGGTGGAAGTTGTGTGACTGTTCCTTAGGTTTAGACGACTTCTTGTTTTTACGAGAGCGTCGACGTTTCTTAGGAGCAGTCACATTAGGACGAGATGTACTCGCAACTTCAGACTCAGGGGTGACTATCGGATCCTTCCCTTTGTCTTCCCGAGTGGGTTTGACAGGAGTACACGTTCCAGGTTTAGAAGTACCATTTGATCTACCACCCTCACCAGCCATGTTGGAACAATCATTCGATACAATCTCAGAGATTTGTACCGTTGATCTTGGTGCCATGTTAGTTAGAGTGTCCATGTATGAGATAGTTGTGCAAATTGGAGACCTTAGTACAATTGATTTTGAGTTTTGAAAATTTGTACTTGAAGGTCTGAAATCTGGTGCATCAACATTCAATGGATGGTGCTGATGACGTGAGTTATCACAAGTTCCACTTGTGGATTGTTTCTCTTTTGGTGGACTCTTGGATTTGAGGGCAGTTTCAAGTTCGTTGATTCTACTCAAGAACAAGTCCTTTTCCCTAAGGCTCATGCGCCTCTCATCCTCAAGCTCAGCCTCAAGTGTAGCAATCCTCTTCTCATAAAAGGTTTGGTTATCTTTGTAAACTTTTTCAAGGATTGGAACTTCCTGATTCATCTCATCCTCAGTATAGCTAGGCGTGTAGTCCTTAGACAAAGGAATCTCACGCGTTGCATAACTGGCATTCAGAGATGAATAGTTGAAGGGAAATGATTGTTTGGTTTTTCTAGCTTTTTCTTTCTTCTCAATTTCCTTCAACTGTTCAGGGTCATCAGACTCTTTCATGAAAATAATTTTGTATCCAAGACTCATGTACCTCAGGTCATACAAGGTAGGAGTCTTGGATATGGCACGCTTCAGGTAGCATGGACTTTTATATCCAATGCCTTCCTTTGGATTGTAATAATTGAACTCTTTGGGTTGATTCATGTGAATGGTTTGATCAGTCTGACCTCTCTTTAAAAATTTGTCCTCCATATCTTTGATTTTCGCAAACAAGTTTATTCTTTGAGCAAAAATAAATTCATACTTCTTCACATTCTCACTACTCACTCTTTCAGCCTCATGTAGTCTCTTTTGTAAATCAGTGACATTAGCATTTAAGCTTGTGACTTTATCTTCAAGAGTTTTGTTTTCAAGGGTGAGCATGTTAACTTTGTCTTTTGAATAGGCTAACTCTATGTTGAATTTCACAACTAAGGCATGTTCGCTAGCTAATTTGGTTTCAGCAATTGTGGTTTGTTTCTTAGCTTGTTTAATCTTATTTTCATACTCAGAAACCTTTTGTGCAAGACCTTTTACTTGATTTTCAAGTTCAGTATATGGGTCAGGAAGTACCTCAGAAGGTGACTCTGAATGATTTGAGTCAAGGTCGTTGTAATCACGTCCTCCATCTTCTGAGTACAGTTCCTCCTCATCATGGTTAGCCATCAGACATAGTTGATCTTCTCTTCCTTCATCACTTGTCAGGTCCCATGCCTCATCTTGAATAAGCATGCATACGGGACCTCCCTCCTCATCATCACTTGACATTCTGAGCCAAGCATTATCTTTCTTTACTTCCTTTCCATTGTCTTCAGAGTTGGCTTTCTCTACAGGTTTCTGGCAGTTAGCTCTACCACCCTGTTCAACTCTCCTCAGATGGTTGATAGAAGACATGGGTTTTCTTGCATTTCTCTTGGACATGGACCTGGTGATCAATGCCAAGGTCTTCTTTATGTCATTCATCTCTTCATCAGGTTCTTCTATATAGACATAGAGAACCGGTGGTCGGGTATCAGACCCGATTGCTAAGGCTTCTCTTGTGTTCATGATTGAAGGTTGATTGTGGATCTTAAACCACTTAGTATGATCAGGTGAATTGGTTGGTGAAAGGTCTCAAGACTTGTGAAAATCTTGAAAAATATTCAGTTCTGGAGGTCGGGGTCTGATCTGGAGGTCAGGGTCTGATCTGGAGGTCAGGGTCTGATCTGGAGGTCAGGGTCTGATCTGGAGGTCAGGGTCTAATCTGGAGGTCAGGTTCAGATCTAAAGGTTGGATGTAGTGATGAGTATTGGGTGTCAGGTGATGAAGGAAGACTTAGAGAAATTCAAAAATCCAAGTCTGAAGAGTAGACCCGGTACCCGATGCTTGAGGTCTGAAGAATCGATTTCACCAGAACCAGAACACAACGGATCAAGAGCAAGTGGCAGGCTCTGATACCAATTGTGGGTGCCAAATCAATCAATCAAGAACACTTAGATCTTCATGATGCAATGGTAGGTACAAGATAGATTTCATTCATAAGGTGTAAGAGAGAAGAGAAAGTACAAATGAAGAATACTACTCCTATTTATACTAACTCTAATGGACTAGGCTTTTGAAAAGTAGATGGGCCTAAACAATTGGGCCTTTAATTACAAATTACATAAAAGACACTAACTTTAAACAAATTACAAAATTGACACAACTAACTAGATTTTCTAACAAACCTATCTGTTAAAAGTAAACTCATATAGTTACATTCATCATATAATCTCCAAACTTCAATATATAAGATAGAATTAATTTCAAATTTTATGTGTAACTTCTGATAATTGAAATCTTTGATAAAAGTAACTTTCACATGACTAATTTCACTGTTCCATTTGGGAATCAGCTAGAAAAAAGCAATTGTTCCAAGTTAGTTTCTAATCAAAGTGGTATCAATGGACACCACCTAGGCAAACACATATATGTAATTGCGTAGTACATTATGATAATTCATTGTGGCATTTGGGACTCTAGTTTTCAAAGATTTGATGAAATCCAAACCCTGCAACAAGAGATGTACAAACTGTTGGGTGCATGCACACAAAAAATAGAAATTACAACCGTAATTGGACATTTGGATCATGTTAAGATTCATTATAAGTTAATATTCAGCCCTGTATAATTGGCTTTATAGCCTATATTGATGGTTTGTTTGGAGTATCTAATCTAGCAGGGATATATTGTAGGACCTAAACCAATGGATATTTGTATCTCTGTAACACCTCAAGCTTCTGGGATTCCTAGTTCAGATGTGATGATCTTGGAAGGACATACTTTTGAGGTTTGAACATTCACCTCATAGTTATAATTTATTGAATGTTGGTCACAAACTCCTAGTTCATTGTAGCCTATAATAGTAATTTAGGACTAGGTTCTCAGGAAGATGGGAGGAGGGGCAAGGGATAAAATTTGGAAGATTATTGGCTTGAAATCAATCATTGATTATTTTGGCATATACATATCAACATCATATATCCAATTCAACCTGTTTTTAGGACTCACTTCAGTGCTTCTTCTATCCTGTTTGTTTTTTTCTCTCCAGAGATGAACCAAACTTGTCCATTCAATGTGTCTATAATGTCTCAAGCGTAACACTATCAAAGGGATAGGGGAGCTATGCCTCCGGTTTTATAAGTATAAAACTAATATTATAGGAACGATAAAGATAAATACTTACTATTATCATCGCGTATTGTAATGTATTAATATTGCATGTTATTCTCTCCACTAGCCCTCCAATTATATTTAGGAAACTAATACTGAGCATAATCATGTTGGGGTTTATTGCTCTTTTTTAATGAGAATGTGGTTTGTAGTCCATGAATGTTCTTTTGTTGTAAAAGATTGACTTCTTTTAGTAGTTAGCAAAAGATCAATCTTTCTACTTTTGATAGAGGTCACCCTTGAACCCACCTCCGGGTGAGATATACAGAACCCTCTTTTGAAAATATTCTAGCTCCATATAAAGCTTCATGCAAGATTTTGTTAATGACCACTAAACATAATAAGAGAACACAAACAACTATCTTGCATAAGTTATGCTCTGCGTCCATTTTGCTGGGATATTTATTCTAAATATAATAGGGCTTTATGATCACATCAATCATATCATCTCATACATATATAAATAAACCCCTCACTTGCTATCTAAAGATTTTCCCAAACTTATCTTTTTCAATTTGCTGATTACTTGCATGTATAGGATTATTTGATGCAATAAATTAACCAACATGCTATTCACAAAATTTCGCAAACTTATCGTCATTAACAAGGATGTATATAGAAAATATAAATTAGATTTCATATTTCTGTCTTAAGTTAGTATTTATGTTCATCTACGTGCCTTTATGTTTTAAACGTTATGATTTGTTCAGGTAAATTGATATAATGGACAAAAGTTGGATCAATGAGGCGAAGCATTGAAACATTAACCAGTGGTGACATATTGCATGGTGAGAAGAAAGTAATTATTTTGATTCGAGTCTACAAGATTTAATTATTTTGTCATTATTTACTTTATCTGGTTACGAGTCCCATTTACTTAATGGTGAAGAAGGAAAATGGTATAAACAAAGGAAACTCTAAATTAACAGAAATCCTTCACCTGACAAGGTTGTACCAACCGTAGATACCTATGTTAGTGAACACATAATTCAATCAAACCAGGTTTCTTCCGCTCTTTATAATCGTATTTAACTGCTGGTTTTTTCCTTTATACTTAAAATAACACACAAGGTTCGGTTTTGAATCCAGTTCTTAGTAACTGAACACTTCAAAGGTTCAGAAGTTGGGCAGCTTCAGACTCTTCCTGGATTTTTCTTCTTTTATGAACTTTCACCGATCAAGGTCTGATTTTCAATCTTTAATTTATAATTCGACAGAAAATTAATTTCTAAAATCTAAGAATTCTTGCAGGTTACTTTCACATAGGAGCATGTTTCATTTTTTCACTGCCTGACTAATGTTTGCATTATTGTTGGAGGTAAAATTATTTGTTTGTTCATATGCATGCATGGTAAAAAGTACCAACGAGAATTAAGATTTCAAAGTCTATTATTGTTAGTCTCACGTTGGCTAGACTCTAACAGTTATCCTATGTATATCTTGGAACCTCCCTTCTATTGGCAAGTGGTCTTTTCGCATTGTAATTTGGGGGTTTTACATGTCACAAAGGACTTTGCATTGGAAAACCCATTATATCATTGATATGATCATTCATGTTATGTTTCTTGCACATTTGTTAGATCGATTTTTATGTTTAATGAAAACCCATTTTTCCCATCTTATGGTGTTTGATTAAATGTCTTTCTTTCTTTCTTTAAAGTCTTGTTGCCCTCGTTCTTTTGTAGACAACCCAACGAAAACATCAAAGGACTTTGCATTCGAAGGTTTTTCCTTATCCATCTACACAACAAAAGATAAGAATATGTTCATCCAGATAGGTTTGCAAGGTATCTTAAGTTCATCTGGTAGATAGTTTTTTCACCGGTTCATCTTTGCAAGTATCTTAACTCATATGTCAAGTTCTAGAGAACTATTGTAAGACATGCCGAGAGTGTTGAAGTTAAAGAATACTAGCATTCCAATAGATGTAACTTAAAATTCATCACACTCCTCCCAATTTGGGTCCATGATGACCATTGTGAGTAGAGAAAAGAAGTCCAATGTCATCTTGGCAAGTTAATACAAAAGGGTATCTTAATTTGCTCATTATCACATAAATCCATTAGATTGTTATTTCATAAACTACTTTGAGAAGCACCATTTCAAGATGTTGTCCTCAAATTACTGTTTGTTGTTTGTTCTTTAGTACCCTTGTAACCCTTTTCTTGTTTCGGTTCAAAATTTTATAACATTTGTAGACAGATCATTACTATATAGATGAGAAGAGAAGATTAATGGCTTCCAAAGCTGGTGCATTTGGAGAAAGCAATAGTTATTCATCGATATCAAGAACAGCAGCACCAGAATCTAAATACAACACGCTTTGAAGTGCCCACGATGCAATTCATCCAACACTAAGTTTTGCTACTACAACAAATTTGTAAGTTCCAAATTAGTACAATTATTTGAGCGCTGTTTGAGGTAAGTTGTTCATGGCTCTGGTCGTTTCTTCCACTTCGATAATTCTTAAACAACAATTTCTTAAGTTAAACAACAATTCTGTAAGTTGTTCACTGCTCTGGTTGTTTTCATCGTGAGCACTTCAAAACCATTTGTAAATAATTGTACTATTTTAGGTGATAATTAGGAGAATGGAACAATAACCAATTTCATCCAAATTATGGGATATGCTTTTGAGTTTTGATGCCAAGTCTACCACTTTTGAAGAAACTGTAGACTTCATTTCATATGACTTTAAGGGATTGTAGTTTCTAGTTTTAATATGTATTCTGGTATAGCTATTTGCCTATTTCTAGTTTATGTAGTACATATTGAAGTCTCTGGCTTGGAGATAGGAATATAGATGTTAGTTGTTTATTAGCGGAATAGTTTCTCTCATGTGATCTTGAAAATCCATCCGAATTTGTAGTAAATTTCGTCATTACCTGCATTTAGTTAATTAGTTAACGGAGCTTGTAAGTAGCAAGAGAAGAGGGGTTGGGGGTTAGCGGATCACTATATGTTATTTGGCCTTTATTATATGCTTCTTCTTAGCCCTTTTTTTGCAAATTTGCCCCTCTTCTTGTGGTAGTAACTGTGGTATATATTCTCGTAATAGGCTTCGTTATTGTCAATTTTGCCAGCAAAGTTGCTGAAGTTATCAGAAGTTGCAAATCTATATGGGGGCAAAAGGAGGTATAAAATCTCAGTTATATGATGATGCACTTAGCTGTTTTGGTTCTTAATGTAAGGTAGTTTTTAACTTACATCTTGGCTTGATTACTATTTTGCACGAAGAGAAATTGCGGGACGAAGCGAACGCTTCGCGACCTGTATTGAGTCGTCGTAGAGTCGAGAATGTTTGAAAAATGGGGCCGATCAGAAGGGGGGCCAGGAATTCATATACAGATGGATAATGTTCAACGTTAAGGATCCGAAAAATCCCAATTTTCGAAGGAAAATACTTCTTGAGCATTTGAAGCCAGAACGAATTCTAGAGTCAATGCCCGAAGAAATGGCGAGCATCGAACAACAAATGCAGATCATTCACGTTTTTTATATGTTGTAGCTGTAAGAGCGTCTTTGGAACGTCTTTTGCTATAATTTTTTTAAAAATATTTTTATCCATTTTGTCCACGCTTGTACATGTGACATTTCTTATAATGTACACATTTGTAGTTGTAAACATTTAAGAGAATAGTCCACGCTTGTAGTTGTAAACGTTTAAACAAATAGTCAACGCTTGTTATTGTAAACAATTAAGCGATTAGTCCACGCTTGTAAGTGTAAACAATTAAGAGATTAGTCCACGCTTGTAGGTGTAAACAATTAAGCGATTAGTCCACGCTTGTATATGTAAACATAATACAAAATTTTGTCACGTCAATTTTCTCCACGCAACAATAAAGCGTGGACTTTTTTATTGTACACAATTAAAACCGTGTATATATGACTCAAAAAGTGTGTATAACAAATACTTTTTTTGTAGTGGTATCGTATGTATACGCTTCTGGGTATTAATTGTTGAATGTTCCTATAAACGGTGGTGCCCGAAAGTCGGCCCCAACACAGCTGAAATCACATATGCATGTTTTACAAATAAGTAGTACACAAAATATGAGCTCTAATAACCATCTGTATACAACAAACTGACAACTGATTTGTTGTGTTAGAAGAAATCAGACAGTTAAGGCTATAAAGGTTAGAATTTAGGCTGGAAGCAGTAAGGTTTGTAACTTGAATCTCCAAATAGGTTTTTTGTTTCAATCATCACTTATCTCCAAATATCTGCCCTCTTAAAGAAGTACAGATAGCATTTCCAGGTAAGTTTTTGAAAATGAGAATCAGTTTACTGGCACACTTTTAAAGGAGCATATATATATATATATATAGGGGTGGGTTCAAATGTGAACCACCTTTTGGTTGTGAACGTGAGGACAACCGAGAGCGCGACACGTGGCGGATGAATAGGCGCCACGTCAGATCCACGGCGTATGACTAGGCGCAATTCATGGGAGGGCATTGAATTAAAGAGGGGGACCACACTCAAAGTCGCCACGTGTCGCGCTCTCGGTTGTCTTCACGTTCACAACCAAAACGTGGTTCACATTTGAACTTTCCTCTATATATATATATATATATATATATATAGGGGTGGGTTCAAATGTGAACCACTTTTTGGTTGTGAACGTGAGGACAACCGAGAGCGCGACACGTGGCGGATGACTAGGCGCCACGTCAAGTCCACGGCGGATGACTAGGCGCGATTCATGGGAGGGCATTGAATTAAAGGGGGGACCACACTCAAAGTCGCCACGTGTTGCGCTCTCGGTTGTCCTCACGTTTACAACCAAAAAGTAGTTCACATTTGAACTTTCCTCTATCTATATATATATATATATATATATATATAGAGAGAGAGAGAGAGAGAGAGAGAGAGAAAGATTCAAACGAGAAGTACTAAAAAAATACGAAGCAGATCTAGAAGTGATCTCCACCACTCATCCGATCCATAAAGGTGGCTTTGACTGGTTACGGTGGACGCGATCACGGGGGATTGACGCGATTCATGGGAGGGTAGAGATTATTAAAGTAGGGGACCCGGTCAAAACTGCCTTTATTGATCGATGAGTGGTAGAGATCACTTCTTTACTTCTCATTTTTTTAGCACTTCGCATTTGAACCTAATAATATATATATATATATATATATATATAGGAAAAATCAAATACACACCAGTCAATTTGTAAACAGTAAACACTTACACACCAATCTTAGCCATTTATTATTTATTATATTTTTAAAATACATTTTAATTGCATAGGGTTAAATAGATAACTTTATGATTTTGAATATTATGATTTTATTTTTTTATTTTTCATTATCACCATAACCGATTTTCAAATTATAATGATCTCCTAAAATGATGCATTTCATTAATGTCAAATAAATCAAAATTTCAAATTTCAAAATTTCAAATTGCAATATTTTAAATTTCGTATCAATTCAAATTCATTTTTAAACATGTAGAATTTTAAATATGCAAAATCTATTTTTTGTTTATGCAAAATTAATTTATAAACATGCAGAAAGTTTAAATATGCAAAAGTAGTTAATACCATTGCGGCATACAATAGTTTTTTTTTTTAAAGGCAGCGACATGCATAAAATAGTATTATTGAAATGGTTTTCTGTATACGTGTGCTACTAGTTTTTTGTTCAATAACCCAATACTCCTAGTTACAGCTAACAACGAACTACGTACTATCGTACAACTATTCAATTGGGTAGCCTCCGTATCTTAGGATCCCCTCATCATCAACACCATCGATGTAGCAAATTGATGACAGAACAGGTGGTGTTGTGTTAAGGTATAACCATGGTCATAAGCTTCAAATCCTTATCATTGCTTCCTATTTTTATCAGTAGATGCACCAAACTTTAGTCATAAACTAAGACTCAATCACAATAGAATGTGGTGTGTTGGGTAATCTTGATGGGTTGGGTTGTCATGGAGCGGGTCAACTGGGTGAGCGGTCACATGTAAAATAGTCCATGTTTGACCGAGTATCCATAATTGAGACGTCGGATTGTGGAAGACTTGGTGAATTGGTATGAATGTGGATGGATTGGTATGGTATTGGTAACAGTGGCGGAGCCAAGATCTCGATTTAGGAGGAGCATCAATTATAAGTAATATAAATTAAAAGAATAAATAAATCTTTTTTATAGGCAAAATAACAATATTATGTCTCTGAAATACTAATTTATACGGTTTCAACAGTTACCTTGATGAATTTCCAATCTATAAAACTTATATATCATGTCTTTATGATGCGAATTCAAATGAAAACTTATCTTTTATTGCGAACTTGAGGAGAACCGAGAGCGCAACTGTATGTCACATTTAGTTTGAATATTGTGTATTATTCACACTGAATTTGATAAATGTCACGCTGTCAGTTGTCCTCATGTACGCTATAGAAATTGAGTTTGCAGTCCAACTTTCGTCATTTCTTTATTATCCATCTGTACAAAAAAATATCTTTTCAGTAAAAAAAAATGACATAATTATTCAAAAAAATCTACCTTAAATTCACAACTTTATAATTAATAAATCCTAAAAATAACTAATAAAAACATAAACATACAAATAACTCATTTTTAACAAACAACAAATAAAAATAAAGACTTGAAGACACAGAAATTAAAATACAAAAGAAAAACAAACTAGCTTCCAAGCCCATCACAAACTTTATTTGTAAAATATTAAGAAAATTGAGGGTTAGCATTTGCTATCCCTTGTGATAGCATAGCTCCGCCCTTGATTGGTAAGGTGTTGGTAAGCTTATGTGGCGCTGAGGTGGCAATAGTACCAACCGGTACCATTGTGGATGGCCTTGGGAGATAGTGTAGCTTATTATTAGGAGATTTACTTTGCATATTTTCTTGATTTTATTATTAGCATTTATCTATTTAAGTTTGTAATTTCTTTTGGTTTCAATGAGAAAAAGGAGTTCCAAAAGTTCTATCTTTTCTTTCTTTCTTTATACGCATCTTCTCCTTGAATTTCAAGTTTGTTTATTTCTTGAGACTTTGATTTCCAACATGGTGTCTATGAAGTCTGTTTGTTATAAATATGTTTAATTACATTATTACCCTTACTCTTGTAACTAAAAGATAAATAGGCTAGAGACCCACAAACATTTTCGCAAATATTAAGGGTTCTCGTTTGAAGGTTCAAACGAGAACTCTTCCTATTTGCAAAAACGCGAGAACACTTGTGAACCTCCAATTTAATTAACCTATATAATCTAATACCCACCATTCATCTCCGCCTTTCTCAACCGCCGCCGACCACCACCGTGACATCACATGTAAGAACGCCGTGATATCACACGTGATAACGTCGTGCTATCGCCGGGATATCACACGTGCAGATTTGTCTTCTTCAAACTATCATCAGCACCTCGAGCCTGTTGAAGTTTCTGAAGTAATTAGATTGTTAAAATCGTTCTCCTGTTTCTCTTGATAAACAACATTGATTTTTCTTGCTTGTAGTCTTTTTCGTGTTCTAAATTACCAGTGAAGTATTGGGCTTCTTATTTCTTTCTGGTTGTTTTTCAATGTTATTTATAACCATGGTGGTCCTCAATAAAAAGAAAAATCTCGAAGTTGGTATTCAGTAATCCCTCTCTACTTCTCTGTTTGTTTTGAAAAGCTTTGACTTGATGTTGATTATAGCCACTATCATCTTCCTCAACCACCATTTGGCCTCTGGGTATTGAAAAATTTTAGTTTTGATTTTCATTTACTTTACAAGGGTTCAACAGTTCAGCTTCTGATTTAATGATATTTTTTATTTCGATTTACATTCAATTTCCACTTCACCCTTCTAAATTTTGCAGGATTTGAAATTTGAAAGAAGAAAATGAGATTCGTTGTCCTCTGTTAATTATTGGCTAATATAGGTTGAGATTCGTTTTCCTCTGTTAATTTTGCAGGATTTGTTCTCGCATTCTCACAAATAGAAGGGTTCTCGTTTGAACCCTTCCAATATATATATATATATATATAGGGTTGGGTTCCGTTGTTAACCACAAATAGTGTGTTAACCGTGTTAACCCATCACAACCCTTAATAATTTAGATCTAGGGCCAATATTAAATCCATACAATTAGGGAATTTTTAATAACTAAAAATTAAAAAATACAATAAACACAAGTGCACAAGGGTATTTTGGGAAAGCCACCTCCATCCTCCTCCTCCACCCGGTGAATACATGTGCACGGCCGCCTCCTTCCTCATCCTCCACCCGGTGAACACATGTGCACCACCACCACGATCACCACACCCACCAACCGGCGAACACATGTGCACCGCCGCCTCCTTCCTCCACCTCCACCCGGCGAACACATGTGCACCGCCGCCTCCTTCCTCCTCCTCTACCCGGTGAGCACATGTGCACCGCCGCCTCCTTCCTCCACCCGGTGAACACATGTGCACCGCCGTTTCCTTCATCCTCCTCCACCCGGTGAACACATGTGCACCGCCGCCTCCTTCCTCCTCCTCCACTCGGTGAACACATGTGCACCGCCGCCTCCTTCCTCCTCCTCCACCCGGTGAACACATGTGCACCGCCGCCTCCTTCCTCCTCCTCCACCCGGTGAACACATGTGCACCGCCGCCTCCTTCCTCCTCCTCCACCCGGTGAACACATGTGCACCGCCGCCTCCTTCCTCCTCCTCCACCACAACCACCACCACTAGTCCACCACCACCACACCCACCACCGCTAGTCCACCACCACCACCATAAACCCTCCATCAATTTTCCATTTCAATAGCTTAAATAACAATTAGATAAAATCAATCCAGCAAACTAAACCCTAAAAACACATATCTCAATTACTATCCATCTAAAACCGTGATCAATATTCAATCAGGACCAATAACTAAACGATATTGAAGCAATCAATCAATCAAAGTAAATACATAGATACAAAATCAAATAAAAATTTACAGAAATGGAAACCTCACGACCAGAAATTGCAGATGATAAGGGTTTTGGAATTCAGACGAGGACGAACACCACAGATCTGGAATTTAGCTCTTCTTCACAGACGAAGTTACCATTTCCAGATATGGTGCTTGTGTCCGGCATCGAAGCAGAAGAGCATCGACGATGGGTGGAAAGTATAGTGGCCGGCGATGAGTTGAGGGGTTAGAGAGAGGTCGCCGGCGATGGGGTGGAGGTCGCAGATCTGGTGATGGTGGTGGTGGAGAGCTCGTACATCCGGCGACTATGGTGGTAGAGAGCTCAGATCCAGCGGTGGTTGTTAGTAATTATGTGCAAAGTTGACAAACCAAGTAATTACACATCCAATGTTACAAGACACTTGAGGGTCACACCTGTGAGGACCTATAAATCGAATAAGTTAAATGAAACCCAGAAATGGAGAGTTGAGATTTATAATAGTCAATTATAAATCAGTTGGGTAATTTCAGTCAGAAATCCCAAAATTGGAGGGTTATTAATTAATTAAGTAGATTATATATTTATTAGACAAATAAATATATAATAGAGTAATTTAATTAATTATAAGTAATTATCTAAAATAATTCTTTTCTTGGAAGAAAAAAGAAAAGATAATTAAAATGGGAAACTGAATCAGATAGAAACTCTGTTTTCTCCATATATAAATAAACCTTATGGGTTGGAGATAATTTAATTCTTAACCTAACAATCAGTTTCCAGTTTTTCTCTCCCTCTCTCCTCTCTGACCGGCGCCGCCCCCCTCCCTCTTGATACCAGTTCGGTTTTCAGTTCTGCTAGAGGAACAATTCGTTGGTCGTTCATTGGTGGATTAATTCTCAAGCAATCCAGGTAAATCTTCCGTATCCATAACTATTAGAATTAATTAAAACAACGATAAGATCAATAAGTTTTTTTTTGGGTTTTGTATCTTAATCGCTTCCGCATAAGATCGATACAGTATGTTTTCGATCATATAGGTCTTTTACCAGTTTGGTTATCAGATCTATGGGATTTATCGAACCAGTGAGGTTTCTAGATCCACAATGATCCTCGTTTCAGTTTGACCCGAGGGATCCCACAAAAACCCAACAGTGGTATCAGAGCATCTGGTCCAATCGTTTCTAGTTTTATTTATTCTCATATGATCCGTTAAAAATTGTTTCGTGTAATTGTTTTTTTTATGAAATTTGACTTAATCGAAATTCATAGTTATTTGATTAATCGTACAAAAACCCGGAGTATCACCGAACCACCATAGCCCCGCCACAGGAGTGATGGTGGTGGCGTCGCAAGATTGGCTCAAGCATCGGCCAAACCACTAGTGTGGTGGTGGCCGTGAACCATGGCAACAAAAAAAAAACCACGGCTAAAGCCGTGATCATACGCCCCAAGCCACGGCCGCATCACCGGATTGGTGAATGCAACCGGCCACCAATCGCGAAAGCAATGGTGGTAGCCGCGGTGGTGGTAGCCGTAAGGTACAACTCGGCTATGGCCGAGTTCCACCACAAACCGAGGCCGGTTGGAAACCCGCAACCACCAGAAAACCGCAAACGCGGTGGTGGACGCCGGTATTCGCAACGGTGGCGGTGTTCGGATGTTGTTCTTCGCGATCCGCCGCACCACAGATCAGTGGTGGCGGCAGTGGTAATCGATCGATTGAGATTGTTTTGCTATAACCACCAGTAACGGTGGCTGTTGTTCGATCGATCGCCGGCCGCACCGCGCATAGCGGTGGCGGCGACTGCTGTTATTCAATCGAACGCCGGCCGTACCACGCATAGCGGTGGCGGCGGCTGGTGTTGTTTTTCGTTTGAACGCCGGCCGCACCGCGCATAGCGGTGGCGGCGGCTGGTGTTGCTTTTCGTTTGATCGCTGGCCGCACCGCGCATAGCGGTGGCGGCTTCCGGCTGCCGTGTCTAGACCGACCACACCACAGTTTAGTGGTGGAGGCGTCGGTTGTAAAAATCGCCGCCGGCAGGCGGTGGTAGTGGATTTTGTTCGATTCGCCGGAAACCACAGGCGGTGGCGGTGTTTCGACCGATCTATTCAATCCAACGATCGCACCACAGTTTGGTGGTGACGATCGACATTGTTATCATCGTCGGATCACGGCAACAAGGATTGATGCCGGAAATCAAACGACCGCCGGCGAAAGTGGCGTCAGTCGCAATCGCTGGCGGCAACGGTGTTGTTTTGTTTGTTCACCAGCAAGTAGCCACAGCCACACCACCGCGAATGGTGGTGGCGTTGGCCGTCGATTCCAAGCACCGGCCGCACCACACATGGTGGTTGCGGCATCGGTTGTAATCATGGGTTATGGCGGCGGCAATGGCAGCCTTGTGCTGCTGTTGACGATCGGAGCGATTGATGATGGTGGTCGATGGCCGCCTGTGGGTGGTATTGATCACCACCACCGATTTTCAACGATAAAACGGCTACTCACGCCCCGAGCGAAACGAAATCACTATATTACTGAACGATAACAGAGTCCCAACCCACAATTGTTTTTTTTTTTCGAACAAACCTCGATACCCTGTCAGACCCGATATTACCAGTTTGGTAATGGGCCCAAACGGTCCAGTCTTGAACCAAGTTATGGCCCAAAGAGGGTTCTTTTTATTTTAAACAATCCAGTTGTCCAAAAATAAAAATTTTATGTTTAGATAATTTTATTGGTTTTATAAAATTAAGTTTTTCTTTTAATTTCTGACCTGTTTAGTCAAATGAGCCTAGTGTCGTGTTTTTACCAGATGGTTAAAACACAAAGGCCAGTATTTTGTCATTCAAAATAATTGGTTCGGAATGTTTGGTTTGATATATATAAAAGGCAATTTTTTTATAAAATTGTTTTATAAAATAAATTTTATCATTTATAAAACTTAATTTATAAAAACATTAATATTGGTTTATAAAACAACTTGTTTTATAAATCAGTTAAAACCAAGCTTTGCGGTATACGAAACAAGATAATTTTAACGGATCTAGTTTTGATTTACGCTTAAATATATATTACTTGATTCTGTGTCTTATATTAGATGCATGTTTTTAAATGCTTACATATATATATATATATATATATATATATATATATATATATGCCTATTATAGAATTTTGCCAACTAAGACCCTTGACATATTTCCGGGGAGGCCTGCGTGCCATTTACAACCCCTTATGTAATAATGACCTTAGGATAGATAGTTCTATTTTTCCCTCTTATTCTTACGAGATGGTGAGGCCAGTGGGAGCTACTGGAGCTTTTCCTCCTTCCAGGAGTCCAGACGAAGATGACAAGGCCAGTGGGAGCTACGCAAGTTTTGAAACCTTTAAGAATAGGTCATTATTGGTCCCTAGGAAACAAACGTTGGCAAAAACTATAATTGGTTATTATGTGATTGATTGTTATAATTTAACTGCATGGTTGAATGTCTATTTGTGATATCTTATATAGTTTTAGAATAGAAAATTTTTAAGACTATCCTATATCACAAGATGAAGTAGGTTTTTATTATTAAAATCACCAGTTTTTTTTTTCCTCGAACTTTTTTTTTCAAACGGTAGATTTTGTTCTTAAACCTATAAATGATTGTCTCATCTAAAAGGCAAGTTGACAAAACAGTTAGTTTCAATCAACTAAGTATGCTATTAAAAAGTCAGTTTTAATTAGCAACTGATTTTAAAACAGTTAGTTTTAAATAGCATGTATGTTTGAAACAATTAGTTTAAAACATCAGTTGTCTTTATAACAATCAGTTTTTCAGAGTTATGTTTTTCAAAAATCCTGGAAATAAAAGTTTTTCAAAACCCCGAAAATCATAGATCAGTAGTGCAATCCATCTAGGGGCACCTCCGGCGTAAGGTACGTGGGTGTTCTGAGAGAACACACCTTGAACATCCACGTTCAAACTGAAGCTGGAGGGGTTGCATAACTCTGCGAATAATCTCCGGGTGGTACCGGCCAGAGTAAAGTGATCAGGCTCCCAAAATGGTGAGATCTATTTTGGTACTGTTAAGTTCACCGGGAGGTACCGGGCCAAAATGCACTAAGTGGGACCGAAACATGCACGGATAGTTACCGTGGTCCCGAAAAGATCTAGGAGTCATGTCAGTTAGATGTGATTGGTAAAAGTCCTTACCTACCGAAATAGTACGGTCCTGATGGAGTAAGAACACACCGCACATCAGGACGTATGAAATAAGGATCCTAGTCCAATAAATTGATCATTTAAGGGTTTATTGATATTTATTGGAAATTAATCTATTTACAGTTGCTAAAAACCAAAAGTTTTAATGTGTGTAGATGGCAAGCACTGTTACCAGCACAAACAATCTTTCCCTCCGCTCTATCCTTGAGAAGGACAAGTTAACCGGCCCCAATTTCCTTGACTGGGAGCGCAATCTGATGATTGTGCTCAGACACGAAAGGAAATGGTATGTCCTTGAAGAGCCTCTTGGGGAGGCTCCTCCAGCAAATGCTCCGGCTGCTGCTAGGAATGCTCAAAAGAAGCATTCAGATGATCTGCTAGATGTCGCCTGTCTCATGCTTGCAACTATGAGCCCAGATCTACAAGCAGGGCTCATAAACACAAATGCTTATGACATGATCCGCCAGCTGAGGGACATGTTCCAGACACAGGCTCGTACAGAACGTTACGATGCCACAAAAGCATTTAATGAATGCAAGATGATTAAAGGGACATCAGTAAGTGACCATGTCATGAAAATGAAACGACACTTGGATCATCTGGAGAGGCTTGGTCACCCAGTTCCGTTGCAGCTAGCAACGGATACTATACTCAATTCACTGTCAGATGACTACAAGCCCTTTGTAGTCAATTACAACATGAATAACATGGAGAAGTCAATAGCAGAACTACACTCCATGCTTAAGACAGCTGAATTGAATATGGGGACCAAGAACAAAACCAAGGACATCCTGATGGTAAGAGATGGAGGGGTGAAAAAGAAGCATGGGCATACTAGCACCAGCAAAGGGAAGGGACCAGTTCAGGCCGTCCAGAGTGCACCCAAGAAAGGCAAAGGCAAGGGCAAGGGCAAGAAAGTCAAGCCAAATAAAGCTAGGACCGAGAATCGCTGCTTCACATGCAATGAGGTCGGTCACTGGAGACAAAACTGCCTAAAGCGTCATGAAGCAGGTATGCAAACCTCAGATATTTATGATTGCTTTAGTTTGTCACTTCTTACTTGTTAGTTTACAAGTGTACTGATACCTAGAGCAAATGACTATTGTAGGAGGTCAGAAGTGAAGTGCCCAGGAGTTGCTGAGGATTTTAAGTACCAGTTCATTTCAATTCTAGTCAAGACATTTTCATTATAGACTTATGTTTTAAAGCAGTTACTTTTTGGATGGTTATAAATTTAAATTTACATTCTATGGTTTTAATTTTAGAAGTTATTGTCTTGACATTGAAATATCTGTTGTACGTAGTATTTTTGAATCTGTTTGATTTAATCCTACATATTGCCTATTACACTGGCAAAGTTACTTTAGTAGTTTTAATTAAAGTAACTTATATGAAAACTGTCAAAATACTATTTTCATAAAAATGTGGTTTTGAAATAAAACATTTATGAGTAAAAGATTATGAAATAATTTTGTAATCGCATTCAATTACTCAAATGTTTAAAAGAGAATATTAACTCAGATAGCGTTAATAATAACAGTGTTTATAAAACTAGGAAAATTCCAAGTTTTGGAATTAGGATTTAACAAAATCCAGTTAAGTTTTATAAATGTTAGAATTCTCAAGTGTATTACTTAAAATAGAATTGACTAAGTCAATAGTGAATTTTTGAGTAATAATTGGTTTTCATATAGGTTAGTGGGAGCCCAATTTATTCTATATCTAGTTTAAGATAAAGAATGAAAGATATAATTATTGATTCAATATATCTCGGAATTCATGATCCAGGTAGGATGAAAATTCATAAGATATAAGTTTACCTTATAGTAGTCAAAAGGATAGAAGTTTCAAGATCCTTGAAACAAAATAAAGTCATGATTGACTTTAAAATCAATAATTAAGATGTTGGAAGAATTTCAGCAAATTTGCCAATATGGTAAATGGAATCTGACTTCAGGTAGAAGTCATTCATCTACATAGCAACTAAGGAAAGTTGCAGTTCAATTTTACATATTCAGGGAAAAACTAGGAGTTATTCCAGGTCTCCAAGTTCAGGGAATATGATAAAATAAAAGAGACTAATTTTGTTTAAGTGCTTGCAAAAACAATAATTAGCATAATTGTTGATCCAGCTCTCCTAAGACCGGATGAAATGATAATGATCCTGAATCTTTACTTAGTGAATAGGTTTTACTTCTGTTATAGCTTGAGGAATTATCACTGAGTCTGTTCAGTGTTATTCCATGTTACTTATGCTGTAACTTATTTTTATAGTAATCAGGATCAGGATCAGGAGACGAACGAGTCTGTTCTACAGTCTACTGATCCTGTCCACTGAAGTGAAGACCTCCTGAAGACATCAAGATCATACTCAAAGAACCATCAGCGACGTCGAAGAATTAGCTGATGACAGGAACAGCATGCTCGTGATCTGAAGACGGAACTCAGTGATAGCAGGCTGCTCAATATCGCATGACATCCTGAAGATTCATCAGGATACAAGTGACCCTGAACAGCACAAGTTTCAGGACTCTAGTCACTGATCAGTATCCTGATCCTGAAGGATTAGTGTAATGTCTTAGTCTAATGCACAAAAGGTTTATCCGCCTTTACTGACACAAAAGTACATAAGGACAGTCACTTTACTGTTCCCTCCGTACTTATCAGACCTCAAGGCAACTGTTTACACACTTCCTCTTTTGCACACCATGCAAAGAGTATTTGTTTATAGTAAATAGTACAAAGGACCACTTACATTGTGACACGTACACAAAAGTGAGTCTACATGCATTTAATGCATTGGGTATAAATAGGACTTGAAGAGATGTTCTCCATACTTCTTCTTCTATCTTCTTTGTTTTCTCCTTCTTCTCACTCTAGTGCATAGTGAAAGAACTTAGATTGTTTAGTTTAGACTCATTGTCTTTTCTATTTCCGCAACAATCTGTAAATTCATATTGTTAATACAACAAGAATTTAAAAGTGACATTTTGTGTGATTATATTCAACCCCCCTTCTATAATCCCAAACACTATCCTTGCTTGAAGGTCACCTCATTGGGACCAACAATAATCAAGTGAATAGTATCAGTGAATACAAACTTGTATTTTTGGTTATCACTTTGATTAAAATGGTAAACTTTAATCAAAGGATTTAAACTGAAGATAGGTGATACTTCATTTTAGATCAGTATTTAACAAACGTTAAATAGATATCATAAAAGTTATTAAGAATTGTCATTAATTTTGTTATTATTACAGAGTGTAATATGGACTACACAAAATTAAATTCTTTATCACTTTTATAAATTTTGCATGTTTTATAATCCAGGAGTGAAACTTGTTTTTTAGTTTTTCCATTCAAAATTTGTCTGTGACAACTTATCGTGGTGGGAACCCGATAAGGTGTTAAAGTCATTGTGAACTTTTAGGTAGTTATGATCAGTTGCTGAATAACAGCTACAAGTGTTGTAGACTAAAAGTTGCACAGATATTTGATAGAGTAGCAAATATCGGACGTGATCTGCAGATGAGATTACTTCTTGGAATCAGTCATGAGTAAATCTCACAGTGGTTGTCCCTATCACCTGAGGTGTCTGATTTAATGTCATGAGGACCACTGAATACTTAGTGCACTCAACCGCTACGCCGTAACAGGGTAGCTATAAAGAGCGTAAGTAGATTCAGCGGAAGCTGTGGTGTTAAAAGCAGATATGCAAGATGGGATTTACACCTCTTCTCTGAAGAGAGATATTTCTGGGCCCTTCTTGACTGACTGAATATACTGATGAAGTGCATGGCCATGCCCAAACGAACTGATTAGTTCTTTGTCATTTACCTATCAGTAAAAGTCGGATAGTCAGAAAAACAGAATCTTGAGTAATTAGAGTTGACACTTTCCAAGCTCATACTCGCAGATGAAATATCGGGATGCAAAGGAAAAAGCCAAGTTATACCCAATCAATGAACAGTAGTTTCATAGATGCTATTTCCTTACGGAAAATTTATATCACCTGTCTGGGTATAAGAGTTCTTGTAACCTGGTCAGCCTAAGTGCTTGTCTAGGGGCCTCCTTAGGTCCGTGTAATCAAGGCGGTATTGCCAACTTGCACAAGTGGGAGTCTGTTAGTAATTATGTGCAAAGTTGACAAACCAAGTAATTACACATCCAATGTTACAAGACACTTGAGGGTCACACCTGTGAGGACCTATAAATCGAATAAGTTAAATGAAACCCAGAAATGGAGAGTTGAGATTTATAATAGTCAATTATAAATCAGTTGGGTAATTTCAGTCAGAAATCCCAAAATTGGAGGGTTATTAATTAATTAAGTAGATTATATATTTATTAGACAAATAAATATATAATAGAGTAATTTAATTAACTATAAGTAATTATCTAGAATAATTCTTTTCTTGGAAGAAAAGAAAAGATAATTAAAAGGGGAAACTGAATCAGATAGAAACTCTGTTTTCTCCATATATAAATAAACCTTATGGGTTGGAGATAATTTAATTCTTAACCTAACAATCAGTTTCCAGTTTTTCTCTCCCTCTCTCCTCTCTGACCGGCGCCGCCCCCCTCCCTCTTGATACCAGTTCGGTTTTCAGTTTTTCGGGTTTTCAGTTCTGCTAGAGGAACAATTCGTTGGTCGTTCATTGGTGGATTAATTCTCAAGCAATCCAGGTAAATCTTCCGTATCCATAACTATTAGATTTAATTAAAACAACGATAAGATCAATAAGTTTTTTTTTGGGTTTTGTATCTTAATCGCTTCCGCATAAGATCGATACAGTATGTTTTCGATCATATAGGTCTTTTACCAGTTTGGTTATCAGATCTATGGGATTTATCGAACCAATGAGGT
The DNA here is from genome assembly GCA_030169165.1 of Centaurea solstitialis. NCBI lineage: Eukaryota > Viridiplantae > Streptophyta > Magnoliopsida > Asterales > Asteraceae > Centaurea > Centaurea solstitialis. Next base: position 70,882,359 of record CM058045.1, on the reverse strand, counting down.
TTCTAGATCCCACAAAAACCCAACAGTGGTTGTGGAAGACAACATGTCCGACGGTGGTGGTGGTGGAAGGCGACACATCCGACAATGGTGGTGGAAGGTGACATCTCCGACGGTGGTGGTGGAAGGCGACAGATCCGGCGGTGGTAGTGGTGGAAGGCTGCAAATCCGGAGGTGGTGGTGGAAGGCGGTGGCTCAGGTGGTGTTGGAGGGTGGAGGTTGGGAGGTAGACGAGGGTAGGGGTTGGGGTGGTGGTGGTGGTGGTGGAGGAGGGTGGTGGTGGTGGTGAAGGGTGGTGGTGGTGGTTACGAGGGAGATGGCGGGTAGGTTTACATTTGGAAAGGGTTGTGATTTGGAAGATCTGCCAATTACGAATTAGAAGGCATAATTATTATCTTGTTTAATTTAATAAAAACTAATAAATTTAAATCCAATTACCAAAATACCCTTATCACAATTATTGAATTTGATTGGTGGAAGTGGGTTAACAAAGTTAACACACTATTTGTGATTAACAACGGAACCCTCCTCTATATATATATATATATACCATGAAAGAGAGAATACCTTCCCCCTTCTCTTGTGTGTGTGTGTGTGTATGAGAGAGAGAGGATGTAAAAACTTGCTTCATGCCTATCTTCGGGCACTCAAACCCATATGTTGTATACCAAAAATGGTGCTTGGAAACGACTTAGAACAACCTCGAATCTGTTGAGTCTGAAAAATACCACTGCTGAAAAATACCACTGCTGATACAACTGCTGGAAGGTTACCACTGCTAGCTTTGGAATTACTACTGCTGAAAAGCTGATCTGAAGATACCACTGCTAGTATGTGTGTTAACACTGAAGACTACTCGTTACCACTGCCAGTACAATAGTTATCACTGCTAGAACAGAATTACCACTGTTGTTGAAGATTACCACTGATTCAGTTTTACTACTGCTGAGAAGATCAAGATAAGGAAAGGATTCTATTGGAGAAGATATGGGATAGATACAATTATCTTGGAGATTATTTAGAGTAGATTTACTTTCCTTATTGTAATCTGTAACTTGTATAAATAGCTGGTAGGTTTTCATTGTTTAAGGTACGAGTTCATAAGTTTTTGTTTAGAATTAGAAGCCTCAAGATCATTCTTGAATCCCTGCATCTGAGAAGAGTTGCACGTCTGTTTGAGCTTGTTCAAGCAGATTGGGGCTTTGGTTGTAATCATTAATCTTGTGATTCAATACAAAAGTCTGTTTTACAATTCATTGTTTAAATTCAATCAAAGTGTTATTCCGCAAACTTCTTTGATTAAGTTTTCTGTTCTTGATATATATATTCGATCCTGTCAAGTGGTATCAGAGCTTGTTTGATACAGAAAACAAATAAACAATGGATACTCAGGAAACTGTCTTGGTCTCAAAGGTCCCCATGCTCAAACCCAATGAGTTTGACATGTGGAAAATCAGGATCCGTCAATACATGCTTCTCACAGACTACGGAATGTGGGAGGTTGTAGAAAACGGACCTGGCACTGATGAAGGAGGTGCAAGACCCCCTCCCAGATCTGATGCTGACAGAAAAAGAAGGCAAACTGAGATGAAAGCATTAAGTACTTTGCTGTTGGCTATTCCCAATGAATACCAACATCAATTCAGTACATACACAGATGCCAAATCTCTCTGGATTGCACTTGAAAAGAGGTTCACAGGAACCAAAAGCACAAAGAGGAACCAGAAGGCCATTCTAAAGCAACAATATGAGAACTTCACATCCCTAAAGAATGAATCTATGACTCAAACCTTTGATAGATTCAACAAGCTTATTGGTGAACTTGCAACTGTAGGTGTGAAGATGGACAAAGATGATGTGAATAGAAAGTTCCTCAGATCTCTTGGAGAGGAATGGACTATTTACACTGTGTCTTTCAGACAAGGAGATGATCTTGAAGACAAAGAACTTGAAGATCTATACAATGATCTAAGGATCTTTGAAGCAGAAGTGGAGAAGAAGAAAAGACCCATCGGATACTCTCACAATGCTGCACTACTTTCCTCTGAAAACCCTAGTTCTTTTAATACCACTGCTTTTAATAATACCACTGCTACTTATAATACTGCTGCTAATGAAACTGTTTCTAATACATCTCAGGAAACCAATGAAGATACCATTCTGGAAGCTTTCTTAGCAAGTCATGTCAAATCATCATTGATCAATGATGATTTGGACCAAATCAATGCAGATGATCTTGAAGAGATGGATATCAAGTGGCAGATGGCTATGCTGACTCTGAGGATGAAAAGGTTTATCAGAAGAACTGGGAGAAACAACTTTGATGTCAAAAGAGGAGATAAAGCTGGATTTGATAAATCAAAGGTCAGATGCTACAAGTGCAATGAGCCAGGGCACTTTGCTAGAGAATGCAAAGGAGGAACCACAAACCATCAGAACACTGGAAGTGGTTCTTCACAAGCCCCTAGATTCAATAACAGGGGAAGCAACTCAAACCCTAGTTCATCACAAGCACTTGTTTCACAAGAAGGACAAGGGTTTGATTGGAGTGACCATGCTGAAGAAGCAGTTCAAAATCAAGCCCTTGGGCTGAAATCAAAGAAACTGAAATCCCCACTGAGGTATCTTCTAAACTCTGTTCTGATTCTTGTTTAGAAACTGTGAAAAAGTACATGGATCACAATCAGACAATGAGTGATAGTATTAAGAAGATGGAGAGAGAAAGAAGAGAGTATGTTAAGATCATTGACAATCTAGAGGATCAAATAAAGGCCTACAAAGCCAATGAACTTCAGTTTGAATATGATCATAACTACTGGAAGTGGGAAAAGAAAGAGCTTGAGAGAAAATTGCCAAAAGAAAAGGAGGAATTGGAGAGTGCTAGGAAAGAGTTGTCCAAAGCCAAAGAAGACCTAGATAAATTTTCAAAGTCCTCTAAGGCTTTAGAGTCAATTATCAGAGCACAAGTGACTGATGACTTAAGGGGAATAGGATACAACAGTACACCTCCTCCTTACAATCAGAATTACATTCCTCCCACAACTGATCTTCTTGATAGTATAGACAGAGGTGAGTTGAAAGAAGGTTTGGATAGGATAGATCCAGTTGACTCAGAGGAGCAATCTGATAAGAAAAGCACTTCTGAGACCATTCCTGATGAAAACCACCTTCTCACCAATGAAAAAGGTGGTATGCCATTTGTTCCTAGCAAAAAGATAGAAACCACTAGGAAAAATAAAGGGAAATCTGTCATGTCATCAGAAAAGAGTAAGGAGAAAAAGACTGAGACAACTAGAAAAGAGAGTAGGAAGGACCACTATACTCAAAGGACTGTAGTTGATCCTGGTACTTCCTCACAGTCTCAAAACAAAAATCAACCAAGAGGGAACAAAAGGAACTGGAATAACCATTGGGCACAATGTCATGGTGTTGATCTAAGCAAGATAAACAGACCAAAACCATGCTTTATCTGTTGTAAGACAAATAATCTAGCAAGAGACTGTTATTTCAATCCTTTTAATCAAAGAAATAGTTTTCAAACTAGAAGATTTGTACCTACACACAAAAAGGTTGTTCCTAATCAAAACAGATCTAGTCAACCTAAAAGAAAAGTTCAAAAGAAAAAGGTTGAAAAGAAGTCTGTTAAGTTGGTTACTAAATGGGTACCAAAAGCTTCACTCAGTAATACTACTGCTTCTACAAGAAGTGGTAATAACAGTGTTGCTTCTGATAGCAATAGTAACAGTTTTAATAGTGTGAAAGTTAACACTGCTGCTAGCAATAACAGCAGTGGTAACTCAAACACTGTTACCTCTGAAGTTAAACACTGCTGCTAGCAATAACAGCAATAGTAATTTAAACACTGTTACCACTGAAGGATCTTCATTGAGAAAACCCATTATAACCAAATATTACAGTCATGAGATCCCAAATAAAGATTATCTTTTGAAGCTCAACAGATTGACAGAGGTCAATTATGTTAATGATAAAGGAGAACCCAAGACCATATTGGCTGGGTTCCCTCAAGACACTAACTGTTTTATTGTATGTGCAGAGCAACCAAGGAAGAAGGAGCAGTCTGTGGCATGTGGATAGTGGTTGCTCTAGGCACATGACAGGTATCATGTCCTTACTTGAAGACTTTAAGAGGTTTGAAGGTAGACATGTTGCCTTTGGGGATAATCCAACTGGAGGTAAGATTAGTGGCAAAGGTAAGGTATCAAAAGGTAAGATGACCTTTGATGATGTATATTATGTGGAGCAGTTGAGATATAACTTGCTAAGTGTATCTCAAGTATGTGACAAGAAGTTTGGTGTATTCTTCACTGATATTGAATGCCTCATACTTGCTCCTGGTTTCAAGATAGATGAGAGTCAAGTAATGCTTAGGACTCCTAGGAAAGATAATGTTTACTGTTTGGCCATTGAAGATGCTTCTTCTTTATCATCCTTAAACTGTTTATTTTCAAAAGCATCTGTGAGTGAATCATCACTGTGGCATAGAAGGATGTGCCACATGAATTTTAAAAACATGAATTTACTTGTCAAAAACAACCTTGTAAGAGGTTTGCCTTCAAAAGAATTTTCATGTGATGATCATTGTGTAGCATGCCTCAAAGGTAAGCAACACAAAAACTCACACAAGTCCAAAGAAGTAAACACTATCTCATCACCTTTACAGTTATTGCACATGGATCTTTTTGGTCCTACCAATGTGATGAGTATAGGCAAGAAATCCTACTGTCTTGTGATTGTTGATGATTATTCTAGGTTTACTTGGGTTTACTTTCTAAGAACAAAGGATGAGAAAAGTGGACTGATCAAACCCTTTGTGACTAGAGTGGAAAACAAAACAAACCTTAGAGTAAAAGTCATTAGATCAGACAATGGCACTGAATTCAAAAATGCTGATCTGAACAGCTTTTGTGAGAAAAAAGGTATTGAGAGACAATACAGTGCTCCTAGAACTCCTTAACAGAATGGTGTTGCTGAGAGGAGAAATAGGACACTAATTGAGGCTGCAAGAACTATGTTGGCTGACTCTAAACTTCCAATCACTTTCTGGGCAGAAGCAGTTAACACTGCTTGTTATGTCCAAAACAGAGTTCTTATAGTCAAATAAAAAGGCAAGACACCCTATGAACTTTTTGAGAGAAAGAACCCCTATATAGGATTTTTAAAACCATTTGGGTGTCCTTGCACAATTCTTGATACCAAAACTCACTTAGGCAAATTTGAAAGCAAATCTGATGATGGATTTCTTGTAGGATACTCTTCTCAGAGCAAAGCACTTAGAGTTTTCAATAGCTCTACAAGGATCATAGAAGAAAGTGACAATGTCAAATGCAATGAGAACACTCCTAACATACCTGGAAGTGGTCCCAATTGGCTATTTGACATTGATTCACTAACTAACTCTTTGAATATGAGCTATACAGTGAATACAGGTTCAGGTACAGATCAAATCCAGGAAACAAGTCCTCCATTTGTTGTGTTTCCTATGCCATTGGAAGAATCAAATGATAACTGTACCACTGCTGAGTCAACCTCAGAAGAGCCTAAAGAACTTGAGACTGCTGAGAAGAGTGATGATCAACCAATTGTGGAATCCTCTGAGACCACTGATGAAATTCCTGTCTTAGAAGAGGGACCTCAATGGGATCAAGAACCAGAGGTGAATGATTAAAATCTAGGGGTGGATCTGCCTGAAGAACCCATGCATCTTACAAGAACTCAAAGGAATCATCCACCTACACTGGTAATAGGAGACATTCAGTCTCCTATGATTACAAGGAAGCAAAGCAAATCCCTTCTCAATCCACACTTCAGCATGATTTCTGTTTTTCTCTCACAAACAGAACCCAAGAAAGCTCTAGATGCAATGAAAGATCCCAGCTGGATTGAAGCCATGCAAGAAGAACTGTTGCAGTTTGTCCTGCAGCATGTGTGGGATCTAGTGGATCTCCCAAAAGGACATAGAGTAATTGGCACCAAGTGGATCTTTAGGAACAAGACTGATGAAAGAGGGATTGTTATAAAGAACAAAGCTAGATTAGTAGCACAGGGGTATACTCAAGAGGAAGGAATAGACTATGATGATGTATTTGCACCTGTAGCCAGAATTGAAGCCATCAGGCTATTCTTGGCCTTTGCATCTTACAAAGGATTCAAAGTCTATCAGATGGATGTCAAGAGTGCCTTTCTCTATGGCACTATAGATGAAGAGGTGTATGTCAGTCAACCACCAGGGTTTGAAGATCCCAAATACCCTGATAAAGTTTACAAGTTGAGGAAAGCACTGTATGGTCTTCATCAAGCACCTAGGGCTTGGTATGATACCTTGTCCTCCTACTTGTTGGAAAACAAGTTTGAAAGAGGTGTCATTGATAAGACCTTGTTCATCAAGAGAACAAAGACTGATATGCTTCTAGTACAGATCTATGTAGATGATATCATCTTTGGATCTACAAAGGATGATATGTGCAAGGAGTTTGAGGAACTGATGCATAAGAAATTCAAGATGAGTTCTATGGGAGAGCTAACTTTCTTTCTTGGTTTACAGGTCAAGCAGAAGACTGATGGGATATTCATCAATCAGTCCAAATATGTTGCATCCATGCTTCAAAAGTTTGGAATGAATGATGCAAAGCCAGCAAGCACTCCAATGGAAACACACAAACACCTCACTGCTGATGTTGAGGGGGAGGAAGTTGATGTTCATCATTACAGATCCATGATTGGATCATTAATGTACCTTACAACTTCTAGACCTGATATTATGTTTGCTGTTTGTGTTTGTGCTAGGTATCAGGTTAGGCCCAAGGAGTCTCATCTACATGCAGTAAAAAGGATATTCAAATATCTTAAGGGCCAACCAAGATTGGGATTGTGGTATCCCAATGATTCTTCGTTTGACTTAGTGGCCTATACAGATAGTGATTATGGAGGAGCAAACTTGGATAGGAAGTCTACATCAGGAGGATGTCAATTTTTGGGAGGAAGATTGGTCTCATGGCAATGCAAGAAACAGACCACTGTTTCTCAATCAACAACAGAGGCTGAATACATAGCTGCATCTCAATGCTGTTCACAAGTTCTATGGATTCAAAATCAGATGCAAGATTATGGTCTTTCTTTCTTGTAGACACCAATCTACATTGACAATAACAGTGCTATTAGCATTGTTAACAATCCAGTCAAACACTCAAAGACCAAACATATAGAGATCAAGTACCACTTTATCAGAGATTGTAATGAAAAGAAGTTAATTCAAGTTCTGAAAGTCCACCCTGATGATCAATATGCAGACCTGTTCACAAAAGCCTTTGATGTAGGCAGGTTTACATTTTTGGTTACAGGTGTTGGAATGATGAACTCTGAATAAACTTTCTTCTTGTTACCATTTTATTTGTACTCTCTCTGTATATTTTCTTCCTTTTCATTTTATTTTGTTCCTAAGTTGGTATTTAATGACTTTGTGCATGTTGCAGAATGCTAGGGACAGTTAATGAAGTAGGGTGAACTTACCACTGCTCGTGTGCCATTACTATTGCTGCAGTATTGTTATCGCAACACTTAGTCTTTCTCACTATGTCTTTACCACTGCTCGTTTTGCACATAACCACTGCTCGCACAATCGCACATTACCACTGCTCGCACAATCGCACATTACCACTGCTCGCACAGTCGCACATTACCACTGCTCGCACATTCACACGTTACCACCGCTAGCATATTTTTACCACTGCTTGATCTCTACCACCGCTGGTTACATACGCGTATGGTACCACTGCTCGTGTAAATTACCACTGCTTTTAACTCAACACGCATATGGTACCACTGCTCGTGTAATTTACCACTGCTTTTAACTCAACACGCGTATGGTACCATTGCTCGTGTCTTTTACCACTGCTTGTCTAATTTGCCACTGCTTTTAACGAATACCATTGCTAGTGTTCTTTACCACTGCTTTTGACTTAGACCGCTGCGTGTGTTCGTTACCACTGCTTGTGGTAGTTACCCCTGCTCATGAGTTCAGTATAAAAGCCCTAACTTGACCGCCTTTTTCACAAACGGCTATTCTGTGCTTTTGCTCTAAAAACGTTTACGATTCTGATACTATTCTCTCTCTGTGTTCTAGCATATCACGTTCTTTCGGTTTGAAGTATTGTTTGTATCTCTGATTTAGGGTTTTTCTTGATTGATTGACAATGGAGTCTCTATGTTTTGTTAAGGATCACAACAAAGTTGGCTATCTCACCAAAGATAGCAGTTCTGAAGGGTTTGAAGATATCATTGATTTCTTGGCTTCATCCAACATCGCGTATGCCGCAACCATCAATCCCACAATCTACATTCGGCATATGAACGATTTTTGGGCCAATGCAGTGGTGGAGGAACTTGAAGGGGTCAAACAAATCCAGACCACCATCTGTGGTCAGTCTCTAATTGTTACTCCGGCAAAGATCAGACAACATCTACGTTTACAGGATGAGTTAGGTACAACTATGATCTCTACTTCCACCATCATGGAGGTTCTTTGTGCATACCCTATTACATTGTTTTTCCAAGAAAACTACCAGTTTTGGTGAGTTTAGTAGTACCATTGCTTCTGCTTTGGTCTGCTTGGCCACTAACCAGGTGTTTAATTTTTCACAAATGATCTTTGATGATCTTGTCTACAATCTTGAAAACATCAATAATTCCAAAGTAAAATCTTTTTTCATGTTTCCAAGATTTGTACAAGAAGTGATAACCCAAGAATTGACGGATGTACCAATGGATGGAGACACTTATCAGAGCCATGCTCTTGGTAATAAAGTGTTTTCAAACATGCAGAGACCTGCTCCAGGCTCTAATGACACATTCACCCCATTGTTCTCTACAATGATGAGGGTGAACCACCCACAAGGTGAGGTATCAGGCTTGCAGCCCTCAGAATCAAGCATACCCACTGATGACCTACCCCTACCTACCACTGATACAATTCCTCAGTCCCTTGATTCATCCCCCACCCCTACACTCAAAAAGTACACAAGAAAGAACAAGGGAGCTCCTTCCTCCTCTGGTTCTAAACCCCAAGAGCCTTTAAGCCAACAGTTGGAGCACTCTCCTTCTGAAAATATCCAAAGGGACACCCCTGGAGTGATGCCCCACTCAAGTGTAAAGAAGGTGCCCTCTAAGGAGAAGGATGGGCATGTGGTTGGTGAGGCTCAAACTACTGATGTTGCACAAGGTGTGCATCAGGACAGTTTGAACATAACTAAGACCCCCACCACGGCAACTCCTATTGAGAAATCAAAGGGAGGTCCCAGGTGCCAAGAAACCAAGGGGGCATCTAGTGCTTCAGCAAGGCTGAAGACTAATGTCAAAAAGTCCAAAGATCCAGCAAGGGAAGTAAAAATTCCTAAATCTGGTGAGGACAGCTTTCACTCTCACGAATTGATGGACAAGTTCAAACTCATTGCTAATGATTTGCATGCTCATGATGTCAACTTTCAAAGGCATGATAAGAAGCATGGTTCTCATGAAGCCAGATTGGATGATTTGGAGGAATTGGTGACTGCTCAGCATGATCTACTCAAGTCTCATGATGCTCAAATCCTAAAACAACGCAGAATTATTCAGTATCAGGGTGCTGCCATGGCCTCAATGAAAAGAACTATTTCAGCCCTATAGAAGAAATACTCCACTTTGGTTGCATTCACAAAGGGGGAGAGTAAATCAGATGTTAAGGGGGAGCATAAGAAGACAACAAAGCCTGTTGAAGAAACTGATGTTGTGAATGAACCTGCAGTTGAGATGGAAACTGAAGCTAAGGGGGAGACAGAAAAGGAAACTGAAAAAGAGACTGAAGCTGATGTGGGTGAGAAGACTGTGAATGAGGATGAACTTACCATTGCTGAACTATTGGTGAAATTGCCCAAAGTAATTACAAAGGGTGTGGTAATCAAAGAAAGTCAACCAGAGCTAAAGAAAAAGGGTGCTGAGTTAGATCCTAAGACAAAGGAAAGAAAATTCTAGTAGAAGAACCTGAGCCTGAGTCTGATGGTGATGAAGAGATGGGTTTTAAGCCTGTGATAGACCCTGTCACTGAGCATATTCTCTCTGATGAACTGATTCAACAGATTGAAGAAGAAGAAGAGATGAAAAGAAAGCAAGAATTGGCAAGGATTGCTGAGAAGGACAGAATTGAGGCTGAAAAAATGCAAGAAGAGTGGAATAAGGAGGAATAGGTGGTTGAAAAGAAAAAACCTGTGAAAAAGACTACAAAGAAAACAACTCCAAAGGATATTAAAGAAAGGAGAAGGAGTATGGTGAGATATCTAGCCAGTGCACTTGGAAAACCTGTTCAATATTTTGCCAAGTGGGAGCTAGAAAAGGTTGAAAACAAGTACAATGTCACAAGGGAGGCTATGCACTTGGAAGCCATGGAGGAACAGCATGTTGAAACTGAGGATGTGGTATTGATTCAAAGAAAGAGAAAGAGGGATCAGATTGAAGAACAGGTTACTACTGAAGGTAATCCTGAACATGGTGTGGAAAAGATTGTGATTGATAAGGAAACTGTGGCTGATTCTGATCAACAAGTTGTCCAAGTATTTGAAAAGGTGATTGAGAAGGTTGTGGAACAAGATGAGAAGGCTGAGAAAGAAGATAAAGAGGCTGAGAAGGCTGAAAAGAAGGAAGTGCAAGAAGCTCAGGTTGCTACTCAAGAACTTAAAGCACTACCTTCAAAACCTAAAAGAAAGAAGTCAATAGCAAAGAAGGAGAAGAAGGCAATGGAGGTTGAAGAAGCTTCTGATATTACAATGTGGCTCTACTTTGAGAATGTAGATATCTCTGCATTTTGGAGATAAAGGAAAAGAAGGGAAATCTCACAGATCTTGATATGGAGTTGGTGAATAAGTTGAAGGCCCAGCTGATAGACATGAATGAACATTACTTGGAGGATCAAATGATTGAACAGAGATCCAGAAAGGTTACTGAATGGGGTATTGATCAAAATTTGAAGTATTTGGTCAAGTTTGATGATGGATCTGAGCTATGTGAATCTGAGTGGATAAAGGTTTTGGAACTGGGTACAAGGGAAAATCTGAAGGAGATGTATGATTCAAGGTTCAGAGTGATTGATATTGCCATGGAAGAAAGTGCAAATACTGTGAAAGTTGAGAAGATGAAGGTTGCACTAGAATGCTTTTATTGGCTGTTTGAACCATTCAGACTCTTAGAAGTGTATAGCAAAAGGTGTGAAGTAGTCAAGGAATGGAGATGGTTTGAGAAAAGCAGGGTATATAGTCTTGTGGTGGATGATGGTGACAAAGAGTATTACATGGAAGAGTGTGATACTGATTTGATTGATGTTGGGAGACTACAAGGAATGATGAATGCCAAGTTGACTACAAAAGGTGAACCCACAAAATCTGTAAGACTGCTGGTGGAGAAGATAAAGACCTACTTGAAAATCAGACTCACAAACTTAGCTCCTCATGTTTGAGAAGTTAAGTTAGGGGGAGATTGTTGAGTCTGAAAAATACCACTGCTGAAAAATACCACTGCTGATACAACTGCTGGAAGGTTACCACTGCTATCTTTGGAATTACTACTGCTGAAAAGCTGATCTGAAGATACCACTGCTAGTATGTGCGTTAACACTGAAGACTACTCGTTACCACTGCCAGTACAATAGTTATCACTGATGTTACAAGTTACCACTGCTAGAACAGAATTACCACTGCTGTTGAAGATTACCACTGATTCAGTTTTACTACTGCTGAGAAGATCAAGATAAGGAAAGGATTCTGTTGGAGAAGATATGGGATAGATACGATTATCTTGGAGATTATTTAGAGTAGATTTACTTTCCTTATTGTAATCTGTAACTTGTATAAATAGCTGGTAGGTTTTCATTGTTTAAGGTACGAATTCATAAGTTTTTGTTTAGAATTAGAAGCCTCAAGATCATTCTTGAATCCTTGCATCTGAGAAGAGTTGCACGTCTGTTTGAGCCTGTTCAAGCAGATTGGGGCTTTGGTTGTAATCATTAATCTTGTGATTCAATACAAAAGTCTGTTTTACAATTCATTGTTTAAATTCAATCAAAGTGTTATTCCGTAAACTTCTTTGATTAAGTTTTCTGTTCTTGATATATATATATTCGATCCTGTCAGAATCTTTCATCAAGTATGACCTCTCGTAAATACAAGAGTCAAGACCTAGAATTTTTTGTGATCTTATCTACATTCAAAGCTACAAATACAATGCACCAACTTCTTGATTCAGCTTCAAAGTTGTAATCTTCCTCTAACACACCAATCCGTGTAATTTGTAACAATACCTTGTGTGATTTTATCAAGAGATCACATCGGATTTACATCTCGGGTATGGCATGTAAAAAGTAGATTGAATAAAACCACAAAACCAAAATCACTTCACTTCCTTTCATCCTGGTTAATTAATTTTAGAGTACATTCATAGTCCTGGTTCAAAAAGTTAATGATATTGCATATGAGTTTTGGATTTTGATAATTTTTTGCCCATAGTTTGGCTGAGATGTAGAGTAAAACATTTCTTGATCAAACAAATTGTGCTATAACTATGAATTACAAATGTTGGTGCATTTGAGTGAGATTTCAGAGTCTAGTCTCAAAGCCATGAATACTATCAGTCTAGCTATCATTGAAGATTTTTGGTTCTCAACTGATGTAGCATTCACCAAAAGGATGTGGATGAGTCTGAATTAAAGTTACAGGCATACTTGAACTCAAATATGGTGTAGACCATAGACAGAGATTTTAATAGGTTGGATGTTTGGTTTTGAGCTAGGGTTTTAGTTTGATTTAAGTTTTTTTCATTTTAAGGTTTCATATATAGTTACAGTATTTTGACCTAATGATTTGTATACCCAAGTCCAATTCTATGAATGGTCTTATCTAAGTTGTTTGTTATTGAGAATTATATGTTCTTGAATGGTGGTGGTGATCTTGGCGCTTTAGCTTTCTCGAATATATATATATATATATATATATATATAGGGGTCGGTTCAAATGTGAACCACTTTGTGGTTGTGAACGTGAGGACAGCCCAGAGCGCGACAAGTGACAATCCGACTTCCGCGGGTTAAGCTTTATTCTATCTGCATAAACCCGCGGGTTAGCGTTATTCATACTGCATAACGCTATTATGCAAACTGAATAAGGCTTGAATAAAGCTAACCCTCGGCTAAGTCGCCCGCGTCTGAGTACGACTAAGCCTTATGCATACTTCATAAAGCTTTATTCAGTCTGAATGATAGCGTTATGTAGTATGCATAAGCTTAGTCGACGAAATTTCATATTGCCACGTGGCGCGCTCTGGGTTGTCCTCACGTTCACAACCAAAAAGTGGTTCACATTTGAACTTTACTCTCTCTCTCTCTCTCTCTCTATATATATATATATATATAGGGTAAGGTTCAAATGTGAACTCAATTTTCTTTGTGAACGTGAGGACAACCGAGAGTGTGCCATATTCAGTTTGAATAACACATATTATGCAAATTGAATATGTCACATGGCGGGATTTTAGTGGTCCTCATGTTCACAACCAAAATTGCGCATTTGAACTTTTCTCTCTCTCTCTCTCTCTCATATATATATATATATAGAGAGAGAGAGAGAGAGAGGAAAGTTCAAATGTGAACCACTTTTTCATTGTGAACGTGAGGACAGCCGAGAGCGAGCCACATGGCAATCTGAAAAACACGCGACTAAGCTTTATGCATACTGCGTAAAGCTATCATTCAGACTGAATAAAGCTTTATGTAGTATGCATAAAGCTTAGTCGCACTCTGACGCAGACGACTTAGTGCGCGGGACGCGGACGACTTAGCGCGCGGGTTAACTTAAATCAAGCTTTATTCCGTTTGCATAATAGCTTTAAAGCTTGAATGAAGCTAACCTATAGGGATTTATGCAGACTGAATAAAGCTAAGCCGTGGAAGTCAGATTGTCACGTGGCGCGCTTTCAGTTGTCCTCACGTTCACAATGAAAAGTGGTTCACATTATATATATATATATATATAAAAGAGAGAGAGAGAGAGAGAGAGAGAGAGAGAGAGAGGGAGAGATTTGTCGTAATAAGTCACATCTTGAAAATGGTGCAGTCTCACTTTGGCTCCTAAGACTTAAAGCTTAATCACACCGTCATGTTAACAATCTCATCATTTAGAACCTCAAGATAACCATATCAGAGCATCTCCAATGAAGGTTCTTATAAGAACCTCCTATTTTGCACTTTTTTTTTTAAAGGAAAGATCCTGGCAATTTTATAAAAATAAAAATAAAAGTACTAATACAAAAAGCAGACTAAGTACCCCACAACCAAGGGACACAAAGCCGCACACCAAAAGCATCAAAAGATACTAACAAAAGAAAAAACCCGATCCCAAGAAACTAAAGAAAGACAACACTAAATCTCTCTCTAACGGAACATCACTGCATGTCCTGCTCCATCTTTGTAGACACCTGCCTGTCAGACCATGAAACTTTCTTTGGTCTAGTGTCCATGAGAGTATCATGGTCAGATAAAACATCATCATCGGACGTAACGTCATCATCATCATCCCCAACATCAATCCTGTCCGGGAGTGTAAAACCACGAAGTTTGCCATCAAGCTCCTTCCCGAAAACTCTTTCCCACCTATCAATGAAGTAGTCCAGTTTCTGACGAGACCAAGAATTAATGATTACCGGCTCAAGTCCCACCCCTCGTTTTTCAACATAGTAGTCTACTTCCTTTTATCTGCGGTCCACTTAGGATGTTCTTCCAAAACAGTAAACTGATTGGAAACTTTAACTGGCATAGGAGTCCTTTCAGTCTTAAGAATAGGAGCCTTAGGAGAAGGGATATCATTATTAAGCTTTGTCTTTCCTTTATCAAGCGGGTCAGTGGTAGGTAAAATAACTTTAGGCACATACCTTTGGTTGATTTTGATGCCAGCAACCTTAGGCCCCACTTTCAAAGGATCAACTGTCGGCTTGGGTTTCTTTTTCCTCTTAGGGAAATTGAACCCATCATCCTTAGGTGTAGAGGATTCACCAACAACATGGTTTACCTTTTTCACCTCATCAGATGATCGAGGCCTTATGACACACCCCTCAAAATCATGACCGAACACTTTGCAGTGGCTACATCTCTTAGGTTTCCAAAGAAACTCAGTTTTGAATTTCCTTAGTTTACCCAAGATAATCGCATCAATATACGAAGGTAACTCATAATCAGCCGAAACATTAACCAAAACTCTGGCAAAATTAGCTCTACCAGACTTGGTTTCACACATTTCATCCGTGTAACGATCCACGGACACAGGTTCCCCAACGACACTAGCAATCCGACTAATAATCTCATAATCCCAAACATCCAAAGGTAAGCCATAAATATTAACCCATAGAGGGACTGTTTGCAGATCAGGCTTATCAAAACAAATACCCGGTTGCCATCTCTGAATAAAGATAGGCATGCCATTAAATAACCACGGACCATTTTCAAAAACAAAGTTTAATCCTTGATCAGAATTAAATTTGAAAAAGAAATATCCTTGGTCATTTAAAATAACATCAGTAAGGCCATACTTTTTCCACATTCGTCTAGCATGATACTGAACAAAAGGAAAAGCAGGCCTTTTACCAATAAAGTAGCCAGCAAGAGTAAGAACCCACTCATTGGCTTGCTTTTGGACCAAATCATCAGGAATAATCGCACGCCTAGTGCCAAGCTCAGTTACTACCGGAGGATAATACGTGAGTTTACCTTTACCGCACATTAGGTTAGCACTTTTCTTCAGAAGGTCAGCAAAAGATACGGGCTTATGAGCAACATCCGTCTCATCAGCATGCAAATAAACCTTACCCTCAGAATCCACAAAGCTACCAGCATTTGGTTCTTTTACATCCGACAGATTATGTTCATTATCCGCATCAGCCGTTGACAGCATCGATGATTGTTGATGAAATCCCTGAGTACCTGAAACATCCCTCAGCAACTGCTGAAAAGGACCCACATCATCACCAATCACTCCCGTAGTCCCCGTCGGTGAGATCGACGGCCGAGCTACGGTGAAGGTAGTAGCCATAGTTGGTGAAGACAACCCGGCCGTAGCCGGAGACGTTCGCGACGCAAACCAACCGGAGGGGGCGGCAGAAGCCTCAGCCGCAGCCACCAAAGGGGGCGACGACACCGCAGGGGAGGCGGTGGTCACCGGCGATGAGGCTGGAGCAGCTGACAGCGGCGGCGAGGGAGGATCCGGCGATAGGGCAGCAGCGATGGTGTTTGTTTGGGGCACCAACGTGCAGCCCTCAGCAAGGCGGTCATCAAGAGTGCCACCACACGCCGGTACGGCGGCTGTGGTGGCCGGCAGCGAAGCGGGAAAGGACGACGATTCCTATTTTGCACTTTTATCGTCACCAAAATAATAACTCGTATAAAATGCCATAATGTTAGTTCTTACAAGGACCTCTTTTTCATCAAATATCAAGGTAAGAACCTAGAGGAGTTTTGGTTCTTATAAGAAGTCTCCACAATAATAGTTTTTATAAGCCACTACACTTTTTGATTGTAAGAACTTTGTAGAGACGCTCTCAAATACAAGTACCACGTTGGCTGCAGACCTAGAATCCATAATCATCGGACCTACCGAGTCCTGAAACATGGGCCAATGACCAATATTAGATGGACCACCATAAGTCTTGATTTATGGGGCGTAGAGACGATAGAGATTTTGGTAATAATGTTTAAAACAAAACTGAAAATAAGAAAAGAAGTATATGAAATAGAAACATGATGGACGAACACTTTTAGCTTCATCTATTATTACAAAACATATAGAACCAAAAAAGGACAATCCTCACATCACATAAGATCTCCCCACACCTACTCATATTACGCTGAACCATTATACTCGATCGAAAGTGACTTCTTCCCAGCAAATTTGATGCACTAAGATTCAACATTCACACCCTCCCTAAACCGAATATACTAAAATACACCCTATGTCGTATCGTAAAATAAACCCGGTCCTTGTCCAAGGGCAATTTCATCATTTCACCAACACCAATAATACATTGTACCCTATACCTACATAATTCGACATATGTTGAGATGGGATAGGCGATTCTATTCGTTTATCTAGAGACTTGTACGCCAAATTGCTTATATAGGAATGAGTACCATATCATATATTGTATTATATTATATTAAGCAACTTTTTATAGTAAATGTTAACTCAGTCGTCCTTTTTTGATTGATTGTTGGATATAATCTTTTGAATCAACTCGCTCGTCTCTGCTTCCGACATTCGATTCGCTCCGCTTGACGACTGAGTCTGCAAGTACGACTCGAAGAACTCCTTGTTCTCTTTCTCTAACTCGTTCCACACTACATAAAAAAATTAATTACGTTCAACAACAGAATTGATCCCAAAAATCACTAAGATAAATTTGGTGGATGGATCATGGGAAGAAACATAAAAGTATATAAGTACAATTCTCGATGCAAAATGGGTAAGGTGTGTGTTTGATTAGTGATAAGATGGGTAATATTTACGATCACTGAAGGCAACCAAACCAACCATCAATGACTTTATGCAACCTTCCACTTTCTGAAAGCAACATGTTAGTGTTACTCATGTGATCATGCCCTTTAAGGAGTCCATGCTTAGCCATGTGGATATCGGCATGCATGGTCTCATTTAAGTGATCATGTGTACATACTTGAAGAGAAGGAAGCCAACCGGTTGAGGTAATGACCGGGTTGATGTTTGCATGTTTAGAAATGGCTTCCATGCACTCTTCTTTGCTCATACGAAAGATCAAACACTTTTCTATCAAATGTTGTACCTAGAAATAGAATCATGAAGTTGTTAATTAAACAACACGTTATACAATCATCAATATCCGTATATAGTAACATGAATCAAGCTTTGAAAACAATTTTTTGATAAATATATAATATATGTTGGTTCTAGCTTGTTACTATACCATGTGTATGTATGAAGCTGAAGAAGAGTCAGCCATGATTGGATGTTACTAGAAAGATCTTGAGTGTTTTAGTGTAATAAAAAGATGGGCATGTATAAAGGGTGTAACTTAAAACGATCATATGAAGCAATGAAAATGAATTACGGGTTACTATATAGAGATGAAAATGGAAGGGGAGATGGTGGGGTGGGCCAAGTAGTCCATCTGGGAGATAGATGATAATTGGTGGAGAAGAGAGTAAAGGAGATTTGGGAATTAACACAAAATCACTACACATTTCTACTTGAATGCCATAGAAAGCCAATGAATTTATCATCTTTAACGACCGCGAGCAAATAAGAATACGACATATGGCATTCTTGTAGGATTGTTCAAGCCAGAATTTACAATGAGGATGATCCTTTGTTTCATCTATATATATTTACTACAAGATTTTCAATCATTTTTTTTATCGTGTCGAGTCTCTTTGAATGGTGAATCATGATTTTGATATAATGTGAGGACATGTAAAACCCTTCATAAAATCACATGTGATACATGTCTAGAAGGAACGACTAGTCAACGGCTCAACGCAACCAAGGGCTTGCGAAACTCGCATGTGCACAGGCCCCTCAACTCAACGTGTGTGTCTCACATGTGATTTTACTCTAAAAGTACATGTTATTTGGCTTTTCATGTAAGCTAACTTCTTATTGTTTAAACTCAACCTACATATATATAGAGTCAGTTTCAAGGGAAAACCTTAAATAAATGGAAAACCGGGGAACACCCTCATAACCGTCCACCTGGACAGTTGGACCATATGCACAAGTGCATACGGGTAATTTTGTAATATGCACACGTGCATATGCATAGATTCATAATGCATTTGTGCATAAAAACCCAAAATGAAGTCAAATTACTCGTATGCACTTGTGCATACGATCCAGATGGAGGACTTATGAGGGTTTTCCTCGGTTTTTCTTCTTTTTTGAGGTTTTCCGTTGAACCCCTATATATATATATATATATATATAGAGAGAGAGAGAGAGGGGGGGAATTCTTTTGTAAACCGGGTTTTGCTTGTAAACCGTGTAAACTCATTGTTGGATATGAAAATGTTTCATATACTTCATATTTTGATGAAATTGTTTCATATTTCGGTGTTTTTTATTCGTATGAATTTTTTCCTTAATTCTGTGAAACCTTTTCATTTCTACGTAAAAACACCTTCATATTTATATATATATATATATATATATATATATATCCTTGCCAGCCTCTCATTTATTATCTTAATTAATCTTAGGGAGATTTGAGATATTTTTATGGTTTCTTACAGATTCTTTGTTCTTTCTGTTTTTTGTTTATCTTCCTAGACTGCTGTCAAGTGGTTGGTTTGTCTTCTTCCTTTATACACCAAAAACATATTATACAACTCCAATTTCACCCCTCTTGATATCTTGTTTAAAAGCAAACAAGACGAAAAAAGAGCTCTTTGTAGAAAATTACAAACAAGAAAAAGAAGAAGAAGATCCTTAGGCCACCCGCACCGGTGGTTTGGGTTGCTGGCGGGTGAAGCCGCTAGCTTTAAATAAAGCCGGCGGGTTGGGTGCTTCACAACCAAAACCGGCGGGTTGGCGGGCTTGGCGGTTGCATGAAGCCGATGAAGCCGTTGTGTTTGTGTGTGTGTTGTGTGTGTGTTGTGTGTGTGTTGTGTGAGAGGGTTGAGAGGGTTGGGTGTGTGTTGTAGAGGGTTATGGGAGGGTAAAGAGAGGGTTGGGAAAAAGCTGATGTGTCAGCTGATGTGGCATTAAAAAAGTGAGTGGGTTGAGTGGGTTGGGTGCGTGTAGCCTTAAGGTTATACAATGCAGTACTCCTAACTCCCGAATTTGATTTAGGTTATGTGTTTGGCAAACTAGCTGATAAGCTAGCTGGTAGCTGATATCATATAAACTAGTTGTTGACTAATGAACTAGCTAGTAGCTTATAAGCTAGCTTATGAATAAATTATGTTGGCAAAAACTAGCTTATGACCGAAAAAAGTATCTTGGGGTATAATGATTAATATTAATAAGAGTATAATTGGAAAAAAAAACTACAAAAAACTCCTAAAACAATATTCCAACTAGCGTTTCAATAAGCTAGCTCAAGGTCCATCCAAACATGTACTAGCTTAAACCCTAACTTATCAGCTAGGTTATAAGCTAGCTTATTTTTGCCAAACATAGCCTTAGTCCTGGAGATTGTTTTATGTAGGTAGCAAAAACCAGACAACACGAGGTTGCAAAATGACTTGAAACAAAGAGAGTATGGTGTATGTTTTGCGAACTAGAAAAGGACGCTATTTCAAGAATCTTTCATTTAGTATCCCTTTTCTCACCACTTAAGACATGTCACTTACACCAATTAAGCACATAATTACATTGGTAACACCAATACAACCTCATAATCAAAATAACCACAAAATCAGTTGCAATTTGGCTAAAAATGGGTCATTTTGGCTTTAAACAAATGGTGTACAAAAGAAATGCAAAAGGCATGCCTACGCGGCTTTGATGCGGTACACAAAGGAACCAATTCCTCTGCCACGGTATGTGCACATGCATTAAAATCGTTATCCATACCATAGACGCATAATAATATTCAGGACAAGTCTTAACTATAAACTCCAGTCCGTAGTACTTGTCTCCCTTAATTTGAAGTGTGTACACTACTACACTGACTTATCCACCATTCTTAAATGAGTACACATGGTCACAATTTTACTGATGCAACGTTCCAATGTTTTTGGAGATCCTGTTACTCTTAAAACTTTTGATTATACTGTAAAATAAGAAAACAAATATACACGTAAAGTTAAGTAATATAGATGATGTTAATGTGAATTACTTTTGTCTTCTGATAGAAATTAGAGAGACACTCCTCTAGGCTACAATTTTACCGTCAATTGATGAAAGAACCTAGCAATATAAAATTAGACCTGGGATCCTGTTCAAAATCACACATTTAACATGCTAAAGAACGACCCTAGATCATGACAATGATACTTGACCATGTTAAGAAGACCAACTTGAATCAAAAGAAGGGATCATTTCAGCACCTCAATCACCATCATAAGCATACAAAATTTGGGTACAAAGTTGAAAAGGCTATATTGCTATTATATAACCTTCTACCCTTCAATAAATTCACAAAGATGAAACACATTTTCAATAATAATGTAGATTAAAATATTATAGAAGTGAAGTGAAGTAGCCATATGAATCAAAATATTGTACAATGAAAGAGTTGGGTGAGGACCAGCTACAGGAGATGACAAACTAGAAACTTGATACAAGAAAAGAGCATAAAGGCATGACTTAGATACCAATGGAAATAAATATAAACAAGAAGAGTATTGGGACCACTAGGAATGCCACTTACCACCAATTTAGAGTCAAGTGAGAGGTGAAAATGGTATGACTTATCTGAAGGAAGTATTAACCTACAACCACAAAAGCCTCAAAACATATCAGAATTGTCTAAGCCTTATCTAACAACCCAAATTTGTAAAGAATTTTGGATTCTACTAGCATTCCAAATCAAGCCATGAGTGATGATGAGCTTTTGGTAGTATTTGGAATTTCATAAATCCTCCAATATAAGACTCACCTTTAATTGTTTATTGGTTATTTCTTTCTACACAAAAATCCAAATTATATGAAAGCAATTAGCAAAGCACTGTTTGCAACATCGCATCCTCATTTCACAATGTCCCATCTTACATTCATTATATTTGTCTAATATTATGTTTTTCTGTAAGAGTATACATCCAAATCGCAATAAAACAAGAATCGACCTAGCAGCTTTAGACTATAATAATAGTTTGTGCCTAATCTAAAACCTAGTAAAAGAGAGAAAATTATGGTTCGGCAAAATACAAAGTATTGCAACTGTGCAACATTTGCAGATAAACTACATTTCAACATACTAAACAAAACGAAATCGTATAAAACTCTAAGTTTCCATTATCAAAAAGAAAATATATTAAATGAAATTTATCAGTCAGTCATATTACCATATCTGGTGTTTGTTTACTACTTAACAATTCCATTAAGAGGCAACCTCTGAATCGTTAAGAGGTGAATACTGTTTGGCAAAAAAATTGGACTACCTCTTAATATGGTTAATCCTGAAGAAAGCTAAAAAACGCTAGGTAGTTGGTGAAAACCCTCTGAATGATTAAGTATCCTAGATGTCTTCAGATTTCATACTCAACAAATACCAAACCAGCATATTTCATTTTGCACCAAGAGTCATTCTAACCACCAAACTATTTAGCAACTAGCAAACTTCCCAAGCAAAAGCAATGAAGAGGCCTGAAAACCTTAAATATGAACATAAAATGACAACTCTCTAAATCCTCTATAGTATTGTAGCGATTATTGCAATTTTCATGTCAAATCCCAAAGCAAAATGAAATCAAAGTTAGATTTTATATATTTAGGTTAAGTAGTACTGTAGTAGTATAGAAATATGTTTTCCTTACTCATTAGTTTAAGGCAATTTTACACACTACCCAACCCATATATATGTCTTCTCTTAATTTATACACCTATACACTCCCTTGCATATATCCTTCTTGGGCGATGGCATATGTTCTTATATGCAATAAAAACATATATATTAAAATCTTAATTCTTAAATAAAGCTTCAGACGTATATACTTAGGTGCCATCTCTAGAAAGAATATGTATGTATACGCTTCTGGGTATTGCATGCTGAATGTTCCTATAAACTAGTATGGGGTATTCCCAGGCACATCCTCATATTTTCCCTTAATTGTATGTATATAGTGAATGATAAATGATAATTGCATGTATATAGTGAATGATAATTATCCCTACACATAATCTTGGGAATAATAAAATTCATATGCTTGATATATAGGCACCAACTTCTTGATTATATATATTCACATTCTTCCCAAAATTTATATTTTAGTTTGTTAAAAATTAAGATTCATCCAGTTTTATGGGAAAATATTTTATCAAGATTAATACTTACCCAGGAGTTGTTTACCAATTGACTCTTACCGGGTAAGCGATTAAGCGTTTATCGGCAAAATATTCACATTTAACTACCTTATTGTGCAACATACTTGACCTTGAAAACGAATTGTTAGTAAGCATCTTAAACCGATAAACATTTGGTAATTGGCCCCTATATAAATTAGTTATATATTTTAGCACTAACTAATTCATTTTAAGCTTTTGATTAGAGCAAATTAATTCACCTTGTTCATTTCTATTTAATTTATTAGTCTTGAATTGGAAAGACACGTGCCACCCTACACATAAGAACTCTTCGACACACATTACACACCCTACCGAAGAGTTCTTATTGACACACATTACACACATAAGAACTCTTCGACACACATTAAAAGTGATTGTTTATTTTGCATAATAAATAGTTGAATCAAAAGGACCACCCTCGTAAAAAAACTTTGCTCCGCCTGTCCGGAAGTCGCCCCAATTAAGACAGCTGAAATCACATATGCATGTTGTACAAATAAGTAGTCCACAAAATATGAGCTCTAATAACCATCTGTATACAACAAACTGACAACTGATTTGTCGTGTTAGAAGAAATCGACAGTTACATCTAATTAAGAACGAACTACTATCGTACAACTCTTCAATTCGGTAGCCTCCGTATCTTAGGATCCCCTCATCACCATCGATGTAGCAAATTGATGACAGAACAGGTGTTGTACGTGTTAAGGGGTAACCATGGTCATAAGCTTCAAATCCTTATCATTGCTTCCTTATTTTTATCAGTAGATGCACATAGCTTTAGTCATAAACTAAGACTCAATCACAATAGAATGCGGTGTCTATGAAGTCTGTTTGTTACAAATATGTTTAATTACATTATTACCCTTACTCTTTTATCTAAAAGATAAATAGGCTAGAGACCCACAAACATTCCGCATTCTCGCAAATACAAAGGGTTCTCGTTTGAACCTCCACCTATATATATATAGGGTTAAGTACACGGAAGTGTATCGAACTTGTTATGTTTTATCATTGTACGTACTTAACTTTAAAACTTACCGATTAATGTACGAACTTTCTAAAATTGTCATTTAATGTATTTCATGACAAGTTAGATACACTTTCGTGACAAGTTAAATACATTAAATGGTAGGTTTTTGATAAAGTTGGATACACACAATGACAATTTTAACAGGTTTGGTACATTAATCGATAATTTTTAAAGTTGAGTACATGCAATGATAAAACGTGACAAGTTCGATACACTCTCATGTACTTAACCCATATATATATATATAGGGGTGGGTTCAATTGCAAACCACTTTTTCATTGTGAACGTGAGGACAAACGAGAGCGCGCCACGTGTCACTCTGAATTTCGGCGACTTAGTGTTATTCAGACTGAATAACGCTATATTCAGACTGAATATAGCGTTATTCAGTCTGAATAACACTAAAGTCGCCGAAATTTCAAAGGACACGCGCGACTTCAACCAAAAAGCGCGCGACCTTAGTGTTATTCATACTGAATAACACTGAATAACAGTGTTATTCAGTATGAATAACACTAAGGTCGCGGGGAAGGTCGCGCGTGTCAGAATTTTTTTTTTGCCACGTGTCGCGCTCTCGTTTGTCCTCACGTTTACAATGAAAAAGTGGTTTGCAATTGAACTTTCACCTATATATATATACCATGAAAGAGAGAGAGATAGAGGGGATGTAAAAACTTGCTTCATGCCTATCTTCGGGCACTCAAACCCATATGTTGTATACCAAAAAAGGTGCTTGGAAACGACTTAGAACAACCTCGAATCTTTCATCAAGTATGACCTCTCGTAAACACAAGAGTCAAGACCAATAATTTTTTGTGATCTTATCTACATTCATAGCTACAACACACTAACTTCTTGATTTTGCTTCTGAGTCCAAACTTGTAATCTTCCTCTAACACACCAATTCGTGTAATTTGTAGCAATACCATGTGTGATTTATCAAGAGATCACATCAGATTTACATCTCGGGTATGGCATGTAAAAAGTAGATTGAATAAAACCACAAAACCAAAATCACTTCACTTCCTTCATCCTGGTTAATTAATTTTAGAGTTCATTCATAGTCCTGGTTCAAAAAGTTCTATTGCATATGAGTTTTAGATTTTGATAATTTTTTACCATAGTTTGGCTGAGATGTAGAGTAATTAAATCAATGATAGACATATTTCTTGATCAAAATCAAATAACTATGAATAATTACAAATGTTGGTGCATCTGAGTGAGATTTCAGAGTCTAGTATCAAAGCCATGAATCTAGATGTATACTATAAGTCTATCATTGAAGATTTTTGGTTCTCAACTGATGTAGCATTCACCAAAAGGATGTGGATGAGTCTGAATTAAAGTTACAGCCATACTTGAACTCAAATATGGTGTAGACTGTAGACTTAGGGGGTGTTTGATTTTTGATTTTTATCTCTGAAAACCTCAGAAATCTGATTCGGTCAGATACTTCAATTTTCAGAGTGTTTGTTTTTTTTAAGGGTTTAGATCTCTTATATCTGAAAACTCATCTGAAAGAAAAGGTGATAGCTTTGCCTCTGAAAACCTCTAAATGCCCTACCTATCGTCTTCTACCTCCTCTTCCGCCGTCGACCGCTGTCGGGTTTACCTCCTCCCACCGTCGACGCCGTCGGGTTTACCTCCTCCCACCGTCGACGCCGTCGGGTTTCCCTCCTCCCACCGTCGACCGCCGTCAGGTTCACCTCCTCCTCCTCCTCCCACCGTCGACCGCCGTTGGGGTTCACCTCCTCCTTCCACCGTCGCCCACTGTTCTGGGTACCTCCTCCTCCTCCAAGCGTCGCCATCGTCATCGCCACTTGTTTTCTCTATCGCTTCAGAGTTGTTTTTATGACCGGTGGTTTCTGTATAGAGGTCATAGGGTTGGTAGGTAAGGGATAGGGTTGATGATGGGCTGTCATCACGTTGAAGAAGAAGATAGACTCTAATCACTTTATTATCTAGAGTAAACTACAATTTTGGTCCCTGTGGTTTTGCGATTTTTTTAAAAGTGGTCCCTAAGGTTTAATAATTACAGAAATGGTATCTGTGGTTTGAATTTTGCTTTGAAAGTGGTCCCTGACCTCTAACCCCGTCTAAAAGCTCCGTTAGAGCCAGGGGCAGTTTCGTCCTTTCATGCTTTTGGCCGGAGTTTACATCTCCGGTCATCTTCTCCAACCAAACAACCCATCAAGTTAACCTTTTCTTCAATAAAATCAACACACACTATAAAACATATAAAATACACATATATATATACATATATATATATATAAACATAAACATCCACCTTCCTCCCCATGAACACCGGCCAAACTCCGGCCAAACTCCGACCAAAAAACCCAAGCAAGTTTACATCTTCATTTACAC
This sequence comes from Centaurea solstitialis, assembly GCA_030169165.1. Classification (NCBI taxonomy): domain Eukaryota; kingdom Viridiplantae; phylum Streptophyta; class Magnoliopsida; order Asterales; family Asteraceae; genus Centaurea; species Centaurea solstitialis. The sequence continues at coordinate 70,855,905 of CM058045.1, read as the reverse complement.
ACGCACACATACATATAAATATACACATACACATACATATACATATACATATACATATATATATATATGTATTGTTAATTACACAATCAACGCCTGTAATTTTAGCTAAACCTAACTTTCCGGAGAAGGTGACCGGAGGGTCACCGGAGAAGAAAATCCTCTTTTATTGTTAATTACACAATCAAGAAACCCATTTTTTGCATCTTAATTTTCAAAACCCCACTTGAAAACCACCATTTTTTGATCTTTTTTACACAAATTAATGAAACCCACTTCTCCGGTGACCCTCCCGTCATCTTCTCCGGCAACCTCCGGTGATCCGTCCCAAGAAACGAACCAAGTCTCAAATAGACACACACAACACAGATGTATATATACACACACATACATACATACATACATACATATATAAACATACACAGATGTGTGTATATATATATATATACCCACGATTGATGAGAATTGAGTTTTTTGAGTCAAAATTGAGATCTTGTTTATGGGGTTTTTGGATTATGATGCAGATGGGAAGAAGAAGAAGAAGAAGAATAAGGAAAAAAGAGAAGGTGAAGTTTGCAGAGGATGTGAAATGGAGATGAGTTTAGGAGAAGAAGAATATATGTGTGTGTATATATATGCTCATTTGTGTGTATGTTATATATATGTGTATATATATATACACATCTGTGTGTGTATGTTTATATATGTATGTGTGTGAATATATATACTTCTGTGTATATGTTATATATATATATATATATATATATATATATATATATATGTGTGTGTGTCTGTATACATATATTTATGTGTTTAGATGAATCAAGACATAGTAACCGGAAGAGAAGATGAAATGAAGTCGTCGGAGAAGATGACCGGAGACTCGCCGAAGATGATGATCGGAGGATTGCCGGAGAAGGTGACCGGAGGGTCACCGGAGAAGACAAAAGAGTGATAAAGCATGGTTGAACGAAAATGCCCCTGGCTCTAACGGAGCTTTTTGACGGAGTTAGTGGTCAGGGACCACTTTCAAAGCAAAATTCAAACCACAGATACCATTTCTGTAATTATTAAACCTTAGAGACCACTTTCAAAAAAATCGCAAAACCACAGGGACCAAAATTGTAGTTTAGTCTATTATCTATTATAATGTTAACAATAAAAAGTTATCTAGTTTTATAGCATTTTATTTTTAAGAAATAAAATAAATCATTTTGATGTTTGTAATTAAAAAAAAAACAATTTTTATCAATTCAGATTCAGATTTCAGACCTTATGAAAACAAACAGTCTAATAGTTTCAAATTTCAGACTTCAGCACCACCTCTAATTTTTCAGACATGAAATTAGACTTCAGACCTCTTAAAAAACAAACAGCACCTTAGATTTTAATAAGTTGGATGTTTGATTTTGAGCTAGGGTTTCAGGTTGATTTAAGTTTTTTGATTTTAAGGTTTCATATATGGTTAGAGTATTTAATTTGACCTAATGATTTGTATAACCAAGTCCAACTCTATGAACGGTCTTATCTAAAGTTGTTTGTTATTCAGAATTATATGTTCTTGACTTCAATATTGGTACATACCATAACACCAATATTGGTACATACCATACAACTCCAGTCATAATTACATTGCTGTTTATCTATCTATCTATCTCAGTATTGGTACAAAAACACAATATTTGACATTTTACATGACTTCAAATTAAATTAGTTTCGACCATTAGAGCAACTAATACAATTTATGTAGTCACGAATGACTGTTATCATTAATTCATTATCTAGAACCATCTAGAAAGAGGTTGACTTCAGGTTGACCGACAATGTATGATATATTGATAATATGATTTAGTACTAGAGTTTTTAAACACATATTAATTATAAAATTAGATAAAAACAAGCCATCAAACCTACTAATTAACCCCATATAGATATTATAAGTTTTTTTTATGGTGACATATGAAAATAAAAGAAACTTGTTTACAACTTATTATGTCATTTCCACAATTTTGCTTTTGGTTTTACGAAAATATAAACAATCATAAAAGCACTAGAAAACACAAAACTAAAAAGAACTTATCAAAGGAAAATGCCAACAAAATGTTAGCTTAATGAAGCTTAATGGGCCAAGCTGTGAAATACATGGGCCGAACGAGCCTGTGAGTATGGCCCAAAATGAGGCTTAATGGTTTTGTGTTTGATGGATCAAATCTTAATTCTTAAATGACACACTTTAACAAATATTATAAATCATTAAGGTTTTTTTTGGTTAAAATAAGGTAGGTTATAGTTTTATATCTAATAAGCTAGTTCATCCAAATATGTACAGTAAGCTAGCTTATCGAAACGCTACTTGGAGTAGCGTTTTGGAAGCTTTTTATAGCTTTTTTTTCCCAATTATACCCTTATTAAATATTAACTATTAAATTCAAAGATACCATTTTTGGTCATTTTACATACTCATAAGCTGTTTTTATCAAACATAATTTGTTCATAAGCTAGTTTATTAACTACTAACTTGTTTATCAATTGTCAATTAGCTTATAAGCTATCAGCTAGTTTGTCAAACACAGCCTAACTCTAAAAAAGTACAACGATTTTTGTTCAGTGTCTTGTTTCTAATTGTCCATTAACAATCCGTAGGAGATATTAATGAGGTAGAATAAGATTTTTATAAGGGATTATTTGGTCCATGGGTTTTGAGTTCTGATTAAAGGTGCATCAATAAACCTGATTCGTCCAGAAAAATATCTAGAACCGAATTTTTTAAAAACGATTTTTTACTCGGACCAATTTTTTTATAACCGGTATTTTGGATTTTAGTTGATCGTGTTTTCTACAGGATATACAACAAAATTTTCTTTAACCGGTTTTTTACCGGATATTTGATTTTTTTTCTAGCCGATTATATGTATATTCATCCCCAAATTGGTTATTATCTGAATCGGCTTTATTTTATTTTTTAAAAACCGGTTCGATTTAAAACCGATTCGGTTGAATTTTTTAACCAACCTTGTGTTGATGTAACCTGATCCATTTTATTGACCAACTTTCTTAGGTTGGTTTGTTGGTTGACGATGTGTGTTTGATATAACGTTAAAAGAGTTAAAGAAAAAAACTTTTTCTAAAAATTAAATAGTAAATTATTAAATTTCTAGATAATACATAACTTTAATAAATCATAATTCAAGAATTTTACAACGGAACTTATTTAAATAATTTTACTAATTTATGATTAGTTTTCAGGACTTAGGATCATGTGAGACCAAGCTGTTACCGTGAGACCGCGTGAGACCAATACCTAACGTATGAAACTTCACAAAAAAACACCGTGAATGTACATAAAACAAGAATACGCAGACCTAAAATTCACTTTCGATGCAAAAAAATATCGAAAACAAGCTAAAAAACGTAACCTTCACAGCTCAAGTTCTGTGAAGGTTACATATATATAATGCAAACCTTCACAAAAAAAACTGCTGTGAAGGTTTCGTTTTTTAACCTTTTTTTGGAATTTTTTTCCAATAGTGTTTTTTAGTATGTTTTAACGATGAATGTTCAATTTTTTTTACCTTCACAAATGTTTTGATGTGAAGTTTCGAGTAAAATATGTTGGTCTCACCGGTCTCACCAAAAAAGCTTAGTCTCACCGAAACTTAACTCTAGTTTTCAGATATGTATATTAACTAAAAAGAACATGCCATAAATTTTCTATTATAGAGTAACACTATCATTTATGATTATTTACACTTCAACTTCAAACTTACATTAAAGGAATTAAATAGAAATTTAAACAAACCGAATTGAATTTCTTCCATTTCTCAGCTAATAAAGCGTGATTAAACCGGATTCAATCCCATTCCAAATATTTTAGATTTTCCAGATTTTATTCTCTAACTTATTGAATAGTATTTTAAGTTTTTAATTTTCTCTCTTTAGTGCAAGCTTCCAAGCTCACTTTTGCTCTTGCGTAGCATGTGTGAGTCCGTGAAACAGTGAGGAATTGATGTACGGATCACTGTAAGCGATTACAGATAATAGTAATGCTCGAACAATGATAAACAAGCTAAAACACGCAAAGAAATGTATGTAAGAAGATTACGTAAAATTGCATGTTATGAAAATTGTCAGTTGATTGATTATTATAAAACGTAACTAGTGACACGATTATATAGTGCCACATTTACACAATCAGTTCTTAGAGTCTATGACTCTTTTCATAAAGGACCCAAAAAGACAAATATCAAAACTAACTATTACAGAATGTCAAAAGTAGCCCCTGACTTCTTAACAACAAAAAACATGATCTAACAATCTCCCCCTTTGGGAAGAAGTCAGTAGGGCGGTGGATATTTGAGCGCAGGCTCCCACTCCGAGAGTTGTAGGTACTCGTCCCACTCTCGGATCGTCCTCGTGCGAAGCTCCATAGCAGTCTCAACTCTTCTCATCGTCAGCCTCTCCTTCAGCTTGTTCTCGATCAATCCCATGGCCTCGATCAATCTTTGCTTCCCTTGGTTGTTCTTGATCTTGGGCATCTTGTCTTCCAACAATCTACTCTTCATCCCGTTGTAAACATACAGAAGGGTGCCGTCACAGAAGCTGGATAGCTGACTAAACCGCATGAACCTTTGTTGTTTCTTCCTGAAAGTGCAGTAGACCACACCATGCTCCGGAATCTTCGTCGGAAAGTATAGCATGTATTGGTCTAAGAGATTAGCCTCTAGGTTGGGACGAAGCAGGTTCACCTTCTGTTGTCTACTCTCGATGGCCATCTGATAATCGGTTAAGTGCGAGAGGTTGATCGAGTATCGAACATACCTCTTAAGAACTTCAAGGCCATCTCGAAGGTAACCAGGGTGAAGAATCGGGCCCAGTAGATGCTTGATGAGAGTGAGGAGGTCTTCCAGATCAATGCTATCAAGGTCGGCTTCCGTGAACATGTAGTCCCTGAGGTTTCCGTCAGGAGAGCCTTGGTTGTACTTGAGCACATGAAACTCAAGGAACAACTAGTAACCGAACCGGTAAGGTCGAACATCCTTGACCCTGACAAACCGAAGAGTTCTTCTGATCTGTCCCAGTTCCTTCCAGCTGGCCTTCCTTTGGTACACGTAAGCAGTTCGGCGTCGGAGTTTCTTCATGTGCGACAAGCCGAAGAAGACCTTCTTAGACCATATATGTAACCTTTCCTGTTGGAAGATCCGTGAGAAGGATTCCTCCAGGAAAGGTCTAAAGATGATCGTGTGGTTCCATCCGAGTCTGATGGGCTGAAGCGCGGTGGGAGCAGTAACGACCTCAAGCATCTGTACCGTTGGGAGAAAGGTATCGTAATCCACGTTGGTGATGATGTCGTCACTTCGTTTCCAGATTCGGAGGCTCTGGGCAAGCTGATTCAGAATCCTCCTAGCCTCCTTGGTAATATGAAGCTCGAAAGGATCTGTCGGTGCGGTGTTCGGATCTATCAACACAACCTCTGGAGTTACCTTCTCGTGAGGGAACTGAACCACCTCATCTAACGGGATGACCTGGTACACCCACTCCTCGGCATCTAACGGAATGTCATCATCGTCAGAATCCAGAGAATCCGCATCATCTGCAGGCGGATTTGCCGGAAGAGCGTTGTCGGCCGGTGCGGTATCTGTAGCGGTTCCGGAGGCGGAGAGAAAGTCGATGCGAAGTCTCTTGTTGCTGCTCGGTTGCATCTCCCCCTCATGAGGACCTGCGGCTAGGTCGTCAGGATCATCATGCCCTCGTTTTGAGGACTGAGTCTGAGACCAGCACATGGCCTCAAGTTCACGGACCCTCCGCAACGCTATCTCAAGCTGAAGATTCCTGGTTGCGATCGTCGCGTCCCTCTGATGTAATTGCTCTTGTAGAGCATCTATCTGTGTCGTGAGAGAGGCGATCACAAGCTGATGCTCGGCTTCTGATACAAAGCCATGGATTTCTTTAGTTACCGGTGGTGGTGGTAGGCGGAGCACAGGAGTAGGAGAGCGGCTAGAATCACCGACAGATGGTCGCTCGGTTTCCACAAAGTTGCCTTTAAGAAGGCGTCTAGCTTCGTCAAGCTCTTTCTCCCTATCCTCGTTGGCTTTCTTGAGGGCCTCGATCTCGTCACGGCGGGCTTTGTCTTCTTGTTCCTTGGCGGCTAAGGCTTTCTCAATTGCCTCTAGCCGTCGGTTCTTTGCCTCGTCCGTCTTCTCGAGCGCATCCAACCTGCTTTGGACAACTTTAAGGATGTCGTCCGAATCCCTGGGAATCGCACCCGAAAGTGTCATTACTAGTTCATTTCTAAATCCGGTTGACAAGGAAAGCCCCGTAAAGGTGCTTCCCTTACCCACACTGACAAGTGGAGAAGTGTCATGAGCCGCAGGGCTTCGAGTCGATACGCCCAGATGTGTCCTAGGGAGCTCTAAGACTCGACGTGATACCAAAGATGACGAGAGCTGGGGCTGTGTCTCTCTAGCTTCAACACCGATCGACTCCAAGTGAGTGAAAGGTGGAATAGGTGGTAACTCCCCGTGATGAGATGAAACGACCCCCTGTTGAGAGGTGGTCGAGTGGCCGGCTAGGGTGTGCATATGCGTTGGTTGGCTGCCAACGACTTGACTATTCAGCATCGGCCGAGTAGCATCTGTGTGGGATGCCTCTGTGGAGGATAGACTCTTGGCTGGTTGGGTTCCAGTTTCTGGCTGCCTAGGGTGGGCCTCTACCTCTTCGGCCTCTTTTTCAGCTTCTATCACCGCTTCTTCCTGGCGGGCCTTTTCGACTTCGGCCTCTTGTCCCTCCGGACCCTGACTTTCTCCCTCAAAGCCTTCACCGCCCCCTAAATGTATCCATGATTCACTTGCTTCAGGTTCCTCAGCTTCCATGTTCAACGTGCAGTCATCTGTTCCGGAGTGATCAAGGAGCTGCTCCGTGTTCTCCGAGTTGAAAGAGGAGGTGGAAACGTCATCTAAGGCTTGTTTGCCTTTACCTCCTTTGGGATCTGCATCCGAGGTCGTCTTCTCGGATGAGCTATCTTCTGGATCACCGGAAGGATCTCCTGGGAGTCTGGAGGTTGTCGCCTTGTGAGGAGGTAATGGTGCACGGGAATGTTCTTGTGGGGATGCTTTCGTGGCATCACCCTCCTCAGAGACTTCCGGGATCACAGGGATGGGCGTAGGCGGATGATGATGAGGGATATACTCCTTTACCCTCGGCGTCGGAAGCTGTGGATCCTCTTGCATTCGACGTCTAAAAAGCTGTAGACAATCTTCTCTTGAAGTAGGAGCGGCAGATGATGATGCGGCGTGAGCGGTGGCGGATCTTCGTGTGACTCTACCCGGGTTTACCCTTGTTAGGAATTATGTGCAGAAGTTGATAAACCAGTAATCACACATCCAATGTTACAAGATACTTGAGGGTCACACATGTGAGAACCTATAAATCGAGTAAATTGAATAAAACCTAGAAATGGAGAGTTTGGATTTATAATAGTCAATTATAAATCAGTTGGGTAATTTCAGTCAGAAATCCCAAAGTTAGAGGGTTGTTAAATTAATTAAGATAATTATATATTTATTAGTAAAATAAATATATAATAGATAATCTAATTAATTAAGGTAATTATCTAGAAAGTCTTTTCTTAAAGAAAAATAAAAGAAAAAATAATTATTAAGGAAACTGAATCAGATAAGGATTCTCCATCTGATTAGCTATAAATAAAGGCCTTAGGGTCCATGGTTTATTGTCTCAATCAATTACCAGTTAAATAGTTTCCACCAAAAAAATTCCCTCCTCTCCCTCTCTCTCTTTTGGCGCCGCCCACTTCCAAAACCAGTTCGGTTTTTCCGGTTGCTCGGGTTTTTGAGTTCTACTAGAGGAACGCTCGTAGGGTTGATCACCGGTGGATTATTACTCAAGCAATCCAGGTAAAAGTCTTACCCTTTTAAATGTTTAAATAGATTAGAACGAACGATCGTGGTTTTCGGGTTTTTATCCAAAATCGCTTCCGCATACTTAGTGTTCTTCGTATCAGTTTGATTCGGGGATCACAGAAAAACCCAACAGTGGTATCAGAGCCACAGGTTTACTTATCGTTTATCTAATTTTGTTTAAAGATCCGTTATAAAATTATTTTAGTTATATAAAATTTGGATTTTTATCAGTTGGTGTAAAGATCCAATTTTTTATCAGTTGGTATAAAGATTAGATTTTTATCAGTTTAGATAAAAATTCGATCTTTATCAGTTTTGTATAAAGATTGTTTTTTTATCAGTTTAGATAAAAATTCGATCTTTATCAGATTCGTATAAAAAATTATATATCAGATTTTGTGTAAATTTTATCAAAAACTTATTTAGAATAAAAGTTTTTTATTAGTTGGTTATTCCGATCATCGGATTTTTATCACCACCGAAAACCGCAATCGAACCGCCAATGGGCCGATGGCCGAACCGTGGCTTGATCGCCACTGAGGCCATGGCTTGATCAGCCACTGAGCCGTGGCACGATCAGCCATCAGGCCGTGGCACGATCAGCCACTGAGCCGTGGCTTGATCAACCATCAGGCCATGGCACGATAAGCCATCAGGCCATGGCACGATAAGCCATCAGGCCATGGCACGATAAGCCATCAGGCCATGGCACGACAGCCATCAGGCCGTGGCTTGTTCAAACCACTAAGCCATGGCACGACAACCATCAGGCCGTGGCTTGATCAGCCATTGAGCCATGGCATGACAACCACCAGGCCAATGCTTGATTCACCACAGCACCGTGGCTCAATCAGCACCGAACCATGGCATGACAACCACCAGGCCAAGGCTTGATTCACCACAGCACCGTGGCTCAATCAGCACCGAACCATGGCACAACCACCAGATCGGTGGTTGGCCGGGTGTCGTGGGACCACCAGTAGCCGTTGTCGCGACGGTGGTCGACGGCGGTGGTTGTTCCCGGCAGTCGAAGCGGGTGGTTGTTCCCGGCAACCGCCAGCCGCCTTGGGGCAAACCCTAGGTGGCGGCGGCGTTTGTTTGTTTTAATCGCCGGCAACGACGGCGTGGCGGTGGCGTATTGCTGCTGTTGACGTCGACAGGCGGAGGCGATGGTGGTAGGGCGTTTATGCTACTGCTGTCGTCACGTCGGTAGCAACGATGGTTTGTTGTTTTATTACGACGCGAGCGGCAATGATCGACGGCGGTGGTCGAATCCGCCTAAGTCGTGGCTGATCCACCAGCGTGGTGGTGGCCGAACGATGGTGTTGTTGTTGATCGATCGCGGATCGTCGACCACTCGTGAATCGCCACCAGTTTAGAGGTGATCGATGGCATGATTCGATGATTGCAACAGTTTCCGATAGAATCCAACTCAATCACTTTCTCGAGCCCAAAGTTATCAGTCTGATAACGGGCCCAAACCATGTAATTTTTGGGCCACGTTCTTGGCCCAATAAGACTTATTGGGTGTTTAAGCTTTTAACCCAAATTAGATAATTATTTAAATAGTTTTTTTATCTAATTTAAATTAAGGAATTTTATTTTCCTAGTAAAATTATTAAACTAAGATATTTGACCCGTTTCTTGGCCAAATTGGCCCGATATCTTTTTCGACCGGTTGATCGAATCAAGACACAGATCACGGGCTGATGTTCCGACTACTTCGTTCGGAACAGTCAGTTTAATTAAGTTAATTAAAAGCGGATATTTTTGGTGAAATTGATAGTGGCTTATAAAATTGATTTATAGTTTATAAATCTAGAAATTTTATGAAAAGCAATTCGATTTTAAAATATCAGTTTCGATTTATAAAACAGTTTGATTTTATAAATCAGTTAAAATCATGGTTTGTGATAAAATAATTTTAACGGATCTAGGAATTGTTTATATGCTTATGTATTGCTTTATATAAAAATTGCGTGGTTGAATATTTTATATATATATCTGCTTAGTGTATATTCAGTAATTATAGAGATTGCCAATTTAGACCCCTGATCTATTTGGGGAGGCCTGCGTGCCACTTACAACCCCGGTAATATGTAAAATGACCCTTAGGATAGATTTTCTTCCTAAAGTTCCGTCAAAGATGCCGAGGCCAGTGGGAGCTACGCGAGGAGATCGGCGCTATGCGGGGAGATCGGAGCACAATAGTTTTTTGGTCATTTTTGGTCCTTTAGGAAATAATTGGCAAACTCTATAATTGCTTATTTATTTTAAACTGCGTGGTTGTGATTATTCTGTTTTCTCGTGATTATTGATATTACATGCCTAGGTCTTATCAAACGTCTTTAAATTAGGTTTTAATTTATAAAACTAGATTAAATCACGAGCTCAAGTAGATTTTAAAAATCAAAGTCACCAGCTTTTTCCAAAACCTTTTACGGTAGATTTTATTTTGAAACCTATAAAATTGTAAATAGATTGTTTAAAGGCAAGTTGATAAAACAGTTAGTTTTGGGCAACTATCATGCCATCAAAACAGCTAGTTTTGATTAGCAAGTGTGCTTTTAAAACAGTTAGTTTTAATTAGCAAGAGTCTTTTGAAACAGTTAGTTTTAAAACAGCGTATGTTTGAAACAGTTAGTTTAAACATCAGTTTCTTTTCTGTTTAAACAATCAGTTTTCCAAAGTTACAATTTTTCTAAATAACTGGACATTAAAAGGTTTTTCAAAAATTATTTTAAAACCCCGATAAATCATAGATCAGTAGTGCAACCCATCTAGGGGCACCTCAGGCGTAAGGTACGCGGGCGTTCTAAGAAGAACACACCTTGACCATCCGCGTTCAAACCCCAAGCTAGAGGGGATACTACGACTCTGCGAATTATCTCCCTGTTGTATCGGCCAGAGTAAAAGTGTCCAAGTCCCGAAATGGTGAGATCTGTTTTGGTTCTCATATGTTTACCGGGTGGTACCGGGCCAAAAAGCACTTAGAGGGACTGAAACATGTACGGATAATTACCGTTGTCCCGAAAAGATCTAGGAGTCATGTCAGTTAGATGTGATTGGTAAAAGTCCTTACCTACCGAAATAATACGTGGGCCTGGTGGAGCAAGAACGTTACGCACATCAGGGCGTATGAAATAAGGATCCTAGTCCAATAAAATGATCATTTAAGGGTTTATTGATATTGGAAATTAGTCTATTCACAGTTGTTAAAAACCAAAGTTTTAAAATGTAGATGGCAAACACAGTAACCAACACAAACAACCTTTCCCTCCGCTCCATCCTTGAGAAGGATAAACTCACCGGTTCCAATTTCCTTGACTGGGAGCACAATCTGATAATTGTGCTCAGACACGAAAGGAAATGGTATGTCATTGAAGAGCCTCTAGGGGACCTCAATGAGTGACCATGTCATGAAAATGAAACGGCATATGAATCACCTGGAGAGACTCGGTCACCCAGTTCCGTTGCAGCTAGCAACGGATACTATACTCAACTCACTGTCAGAGGATTACAAGTCTTTTGTAATCAACTATAACATGAATAACATGGATAAATCAATAGCCAAATTGCACTCCATGCTTAAGACTGCTGAGTTGAATATGGGGACCAAGAACAATACCAAGGATGTGTTGATGGTGAGGGACGGAGAAGTAAAGAAGAAGCATGGGCATGGAGGCACCAGCAAGGGAAAAGGTCCAGTTCAGACCACCCAGAGTGCACCCAAGGTTCGTGAGAAAGGCAAAGGCAAGGGCTAGGGTAAGAAAGTTAAAACCTAACAGAGTAATGACCAAGAATTAATACTTCAAGTGCCATGAAGTCGGTCATTGGAGGTATAACTACCCGAAGCGTTACGAAGCAGGTATAAACACCTCAGGTATTCGTGACTACTTAAAATGAGTTGACACCTAGAAGTAAATGTTTAATTGCAGGTGGTCATTAAAAGTGAAGTGCCCAGATTGCAAGGATCAGCATAAAGTTTACTTTTAGATATTATCAAGACAATTTTAAACTTTTATGATTTAAAACAATCTTGTTTTTCCAAAACTTGGATTTTTAGGTTTTAAATGATTATCGGTTTTAAAATTTAAAATTATAGTCTTGATTCAAATATCTTTATGCATGATATTTTGAATCTGTATAAGTCAAGTTAGACTTGATTCAAAATTAGATCCTAAATGTTGCCTATTACACTAACAGTATTACTTTAATAAAGTAATGTATATGAAAACTGTCAAAGCACACGAAGTACTATAATGTGTTTTGAATAAAACATTTATGAGTAACGGATTATGAAAGTTTTTTTTCTGATCAGAATTAATTACTCATATGTTTTAAGGAATTTAGGGTATTATCTCAGATATCGTTGATAATATCAGTGTTTATAAAACTAGAGAAAATTCCAAGTTTTGGAAATAGGATTTGAGCAAAGTCCAGTTTTATAAATAACGAAATTCTAAAGTGATCGTTACTTAAAATAGAATTGACTAAGCTTTGACTAAGTCAATAGTAAACTTTGAGTAAAAGTCAGTTTTCATATAGGTTAGTGGGAGCCCAGTTTATTCTCTATCCAGTTTGAGATATAGAATAGAAAATGTGGTTATTGATTCAGTATATCTAGGAATTATAATCCAGATAGGATACAAATTCACCAGATATAGAATCTGCTCCTTTAGTCCAAAAAGGGTGGATCAGTAATTCAAAAATTAGATAAAGCCGTGATTGACTTTAAAAGAGAATCAATGATCAAGTGTGTTGAAATAACTTAGTAAAAGAGTACTAAGATATCTTTTAACCATAAAATGTTATAAGAGGCCAAATTAAAATTTCCTGCAATTTGCCAGTTAGGTAATTGGAAATTTTATCCGATTTCTGGTAGAAATCGTTCATCTACACAGCAGCTAAGAAAAGTTGCAGTATAACTTTTACTTATTCAGGGTAACTCGGAGTTTGTCCAGATCTCCAAGTACAGGGAATATGGTAAAAGAAGTCTAAATTTGTTTTATAGTGTTAGCAAAACAAAATTAGCCGTAACAAGTATAAATCATCAGTGGGTATTAGACTTGTAACGTTTTTGGTTATCACTTTGATTAGACCGGTAAACATTAATCAAAGGGTTTTAAACTGAAGTTAGGTGATACTTCAGTTGAGATCAGTATTTAACAAACGTTAAATAGACACAGTAAAAGGTAATTAAGAGATGCTATTAATTTTAGTATTATTACAGAGCGTAATATGGACTATACGAAAATTAGTCTCTTAAATTCGCTTTTAAACTTTGCATGTTTTGTAATCCAGGAATGAGACTAGTTCCCAGTCTTTCATTCGAAAATTGTCCGTGACAACTTATTGTGGTGGGAACCCAGTAGGGTATTAAAGTCATTGTGAACTTCTGGGTAGTTATGATCAGGGGTTGAATAACAGCTACAAGTGTTGTAGACCAGAAGTTGCACAGATATTTGATAGAGCAGCAAATATCGGACGTGATCCGCGGTTGAGAATTACTTCTTGGATTTTTGTCATAAGTAAATCTCACAGTGGTTGTCCCCATTACCTGAGGTATCTGGTTTGATGTCATGAGGACTGCTGGATACTTAGTGCGTCCAACCGCTACGCCGTAACAGGGTGGCTATAAAAGGTGTAACTAGATTCAGCGGAAGCCGTGGTATTAAATGCAGATATGCAAGATGGGATTTGCACCTCTTCTCAGAAGAGAGATATTTCTGGGCCCCTTGACTGACTGAATAGACTGATGAAGTGCATGGCCATGCCCAAACGAACTGATTAGTTCTTTGTCGTTTACCTATCAGTAGAGGTCGGATAGTCAAGAAACAGAATCTTGAGTATTAAGAGTTGACTCTATCCAAGCTCATACTTAAAGATGGAATATCGTAATGCAAAGGGAAAAGCCAAGTTATACCCAATTATGAACAGTTGTTTCATAAATGTTATTCCCTTACGGAAATGTTTAAATCACCTATCTGGGTATAAGAGTTCTTGTAACCTGGTTAGCCTAAGTGCCTGTCTAGGGGCCTCCTTAGGTCCGTGTGAACAAGGCGGTATTGCCAACTTGCACAAGTGGGAGTCTGTTAGGAATTATGTGCAGAAGTTGACAAACCAGTAATCACACATCCAATGTTACAAGATACTTGAGGGTCACACCTGTGAGAACCTATAAATCGAGTAAATTGAATAAAACCTAGAAATGGAGAGTTTGGATTTATAATAGTCAATTATAAATCAGTTGGGTAATTTCAGTCAGAAATCCCAAAGTTAGAGGGTTGTTAAATTAATTAAGATAATTATATATTTATTAGTAAAATAAATATATAATAGATAATCTAATTAATTAAGGTAATTATCTAGAAAGTCTTTTCTTAAAGAAAAAGAAAAGAAAAGATAATTATTAAGGAAACTGAATCAGATAAGGATTCTCCACCTGATTAGCTATAAATAAAGGCTTTAGGGTCCATGGTTTATTGTCTCAATCAATTACCAGTTAAATAGTTTCCACCAAAAAAATTCCCTCCTCTCCCTCTCTCTCTCTTTTGGCGCCGCCCACTTCCAAAACCAGTTCGGTTTTTCCGGTTGCTCGGGTTTTTGAGTTCTACTAGAGGAACGCTCGTAGGGTTGATCACCGGTGGATTATTACTCAAGCAATCCAGGTAAAAGTCTTACCCTTTTAAATGTTTAAATAGATTAGAACGAACGATCGTGGTTTTCGGGTTTTTATCCAAAATCGCTTCCGCATACTTAGTGTTCTTCGTATCAGTTTGATTCGGGGATCACAGAAAAACCCAACAACCCTCACGTCGACACTCATCACACCCGAGCCAGAAGCTCCCCCAGTGGAGCCTTGGCGCCCCGCACGTAAGGCACGAGGGCTAGAAGGGACGGGTCGCGCACCTTGGGCAGGACCTTCCGGTTCTGGACGGTCCATGGGTGCGGCTTCTAAGCCTAGGTTCTCCCTATACCTAATCATGATCGGTGCTCTCTAGTCTGCCGTGTTCAGAACCTGCAGAGGAATGGGCATCTCGTACTTGCCCGAAGTGTAGTCGCGCTTGCTCACCCTGCTGATCGTCTTTGGTTTGACGACGGGATGTCCGGATCTGCGTTTGACTTCCGGGTTGCGATCCATGTGGTCACGTATGATGAGTCCAAAGAAACGTAACCACGGGATTGAGTAGTGCCATGTTTGCTCTCTTCCCGTCAAGTCCTTGGTGATATCCAGCCAGATCTGCGCAGCATCATCGATCAGTCGACCGTATGCATGCGATAGACTGGAAGATGTGCCAGAAATGCATCGTCGCCTTGTCCATCCCCTTTGTCTTAGAAGACAGGCACCGGTTCATCAGATTGAACATCTAAGACCAAAGGGGTGGCAGCATGCTCTGAGTCACTTGTGATACGCCGTTCACAACATTAGTGACTCCAAGAGCGAGGATCTCGCTGAACAAGATAGGCCCGGACACGAGAGGATAAAAGTCCTCGTGGCCATCATCAGTAGCAGCCGGTAGGTGTAGGATTCGTCGGAGATCCTCCAGTGAGACGACCAGTCCAGTTTCATCTACTCGTCCGATGATCGAGAAGACGCCGAACCGGTTCTTGAGAACAACAGTGGCCCAGAACTGCTGTAGATAGATGCCTGGCACTTCGGCCGTGGCTCTCATGGCGTAGGCAATCGGGTGAGCACGTAAGATTTCTCTCACGCCAGTGTGCTACACCTGAATGGTGGTCAGGTCCACATACTCGTTGTTGTGGAGTATGGGACGGATCAACTTCTGAGCAATCAATGCTCGGTCAGCCTCGGGGTCGATCGGAGAGGAAGGGTTGTTCTGTTGGTTTGCCATTTCTGATACAAACACAAAACGAGTTAGTGAATAATGTTACCCTCGATAAAAAATGACTAAGTGTTTTAAAAAAAATCGACAAGGGATTCTGTATAGTCCGAGTCAGTCTCAGAAGATTCCCGAATCGGGAATAATCAAGAATGAGTCGGAGTATAGAGAGTCCCAAAGCGGGGTTCTCTAAGAACACAAGACATACAAAAGTCCCGAATCGGGAATTGATACCACCGAATCGGGATTTGTGCTCAAGTCCCAACTCGGTCTTTGGACAAATCCCGAATTGGGATTTGTTAAGACCGAGTCATGAGGAGAGTCAAGTCCCAATTCGGTGTTCAATAATCCCGAATCGGGGTTTATACATAGATATTTATAAACAACAAATGAAAAACACCAACACAAATAATGGATTCGGGAAACTTGAAAATCCCGAATCGGGAATATTCAAGTCTCCCGAATCGGGAGTTATGAATATCATGAGTCCCGAATCATGAACATTCAAGAGTCCCGATTCGGGACTTTTGAATGTCGATGCGGGAGTTGCGACTGTTGGCTTTTCTACGTCTAAAAACCGATCCAAAACACGTAATTTAAGCCTAAAACTAGCAACATGTAGTACATTAACGATATAAACTAGTTTAGAATCAAATATGGATCGATTTAACGTCCCCAAACCCCAATCCAAGGACTTATGGGTTTCGGGTTTCGTTCTAAGCTTTTAGGCTTCAATCTGATCATGAAACGAAGTAGATACGTGAATTCGAAAGCATAGAAGTGTTCGTGATCTTACCAGGAACGTCGGGAAGTAATCGGATTGTGAAACGGAGCAATAATGAACACTCGGGGAAGCCGGGAATGAATCGGTCGTTCGGGTCGTTCTTCGTGTTCTTGAGCAGTTGAGAGAGAGAGAGAGAGAAAAGGTGACGGTTTTTTAAAGTGATAACGTTTTTGAAATAACAAAATCCCGCTTTTATATTTTCAGTCAACGTATCAGTTGTGTTGATAAGTTATCTGATACGTGCTCTCTCAGCTCTCGACTATCAAGAAATGACAGAATGACCCCTGGACTTAAGGTTTGAAAGAATTACAAAAACATCCCCTGAACTTGTAGTTTTGAAAGATTTGCAAAAATGGTCCCTGAACTTGCAGTTTTGGAAAATGGCAAGACTAGTCCCTGATCAAGTTAGATTAGGAACATGTCATTTTCACCTCCTGAACTACCAAGTTCATAGAATTTACAAGTTCAGCCCCTTGAAATTATTGAAACGACTAACCTGGTTTATTCCCGAGTTTGGATTTTGCATTAGTTCTGACACAGGTGATCAGAAGTCGTATAATTGATCATCGGGTCCTGAACTGAAGTATTCAGAAGCCGTACTTCGGTTCAACAAACTGCAAGAAAAATGAGAATGGTATCCAAAGCAGTTTGGATCCGATAGAGTTAGCAATACACAATATTTATACAATGCTCCCCCTAGGTGTATGCGACACGGAAGCTCCCCTATACACATGCATATAATAATAAGACTGGCTCCCCTAGAAATCAGCCGGGGGATCTAGCATGCCTAATTTACTAAGTAAATAGTAATGGCGCTTCTCGTCAAATGCTTTGGTAAACAAGTCAGCTATCTGGCGTTCAGTTTCAACAAAGAACAGTTCAACGTTACCTTTCTCGACGTGATCTTTGATAAAGTGATATCGAATATCGATATGTTTAGTCCGAGAATGTTGAACTGGATTTGCCGCTATCTGAATGGCACTGCTAGAGTCATAGTAAATAGGAATCCGATGCATGGTATAGCCATAGTCTGCTAGTTGAGTCTTCATCCAAAGAACCTGTGAACAACAACACGTTGCGGCGACATATTCTGCCTCAGCCGTCGAAAAAGAAACATAGTTCTGCTTTTTTGAGGACCAACTTACCAACTTGTCCCCGAGAAACTGGCATGCTCCGGACGTGCCCTTGCTGTTTAACTTACAGCCTGCATGATCTGAATCTGTAAAGGCTGTTAGTTCAAAACCAGAATCCTTAGGGTACCAAAGGCCAAAGTTAGGTGTGCCCTTCAGGTACTTTAAGGATTCTCTTGACCGCTCCGAGATGTGATTCTCGTGGATCGCATTGAAAACGAGCACAGACACACGTAGCAAACATAATGTCAGGTCCACTGGCCGTGAGATAAAGCAGGGACCCAATGATCACACGATAATTCTTTTGGTCAACCGGATTACCAGATAAATCTGCATCAAGTTGAAAGGACGTGGACATTGGGGTTGAAGCAGACTTAGGTCCAGTAAAATCGAATCGTTTTAAAATTTCATGAGTATATTTGGACTGATTTATAAAAATCCCTTGCGGGGTTTGACAGAATTGAAGTCCCAAGAAAAACGTAAGTTCGCCCATCATACTCATCTGAAATCTGGACTTCATTATCTGAACAAACTCAGTGCAAGACTCAGGGTTCGTAGATGCAAAGATGATATCATCTACGTAGATCTGTACTACGGTCAAATGATTACCTGACCTTTTGAGAAACAGAGTGGGATCGACAGTACCCTTTTGATATCCAGATCCAAGCAAATAATGGTAAGTGTTTCGTACCAGGCGCGAGGTGCTTGCTTTAAACCGTAAAGTGCTTTGTCAAGCACGTAGACGTGTTCTGGATACTTAGGATCAACAAACCCCTCGGGTTGTTCGACGTATACCTCCTCTTGAAGTTCTCCGTTTAGGAACACGCACTTGATGTCCATCTGGAAGACCTTCATGTTCTTGTGAGCAGCATACGCGAGAAATATCCTAATGGCCTCGATTCTGGCCACGGGGGCGAATGTCTCGTCGTAGTCAATACCCTCTTGTTGACGATAACCCTTGGCAACCAAACGAGCCTTATTCCGAATAATAAAATCGTTTTCATCTTTCTTGTTGCGGAAGATCCACCTCAAGTCAATGATTGATTTCCTCCATGGTCGTTCCACAAGGCGCCAAACTCTGTTTCGTTCGAATTCTGCGAGTTCTTCCTGCATAGCCCTTACCCAATCAGGATCTGAAAGAGCATCTTGGGTTTTGGCTGGTTTAAAAATACTCAGGAAGCCTCCAAACAGAATGATGTTTTCATCTCTCTTCGAAGAGTGGGTTTTCACAGGAGTAGATGGACTACCGATGATGTTGGTAGTGGAATGGCTTCTGGTCCATTTTCTAGAGTGGGGAAGAGGATCGTAGTCCATGTTGTTTCTTGCGTCGTTCTCATCATGAATGGTTGAGGAGAGAAGATGAGCATTCGGATCAGTATCCAACACTATCTCCGAACGAGGTTCACGTACCACTTCAACATAAGTTCTTGATGGAGAAGGTGGCGGAACATCTTCAGGAATTGGTGCAAGGACAGGGGACACTATCTGTTCTTGGACCGTTTCAACTGAAGTTTCTGGAGATTGTTGTGTTGTAGAGAGCTGAGATGGAGAGAGAACAGTTTCCTCATTCACAGTGTTTGAAGAGGATTCTGCTTCCACAATGGGTGAAATTACAGGCTCTGGTTCCACTGTGCCAGAAGAAGTTTCTCCTGCAATAGTAGAACCAGAAGAGCTCTCGATCACGAACGCGTCTGTGGATATGGATGTTGAGGATGGATTTGACAGATCTGTTGGAGTAGGAACAATGATGGGACCAACAAGGGTCGTTAGATCAAACTCTGCTAAATCAACAAAATCAGATGCAAACGAGTCAATGGGTATTGCGGTGCTCGGTGGTGAAGTTGTGTTCAATTCAGGAAAGATGGGACTTGCTGTACTTGTGCTGGCACCCGAATACATCTCGGTTTCAGAGAAGTCGACGTATCGACTTTCAAAGATAGATCGGGTCCGTTTGTTGTAGACACGATAAGTCGCAGAGTTGGGTGAATATCCAATGAAGATAGACTCATCTAACTTAGCGTCAAACTTTCCCAGATCTTCTCTGTTGTTCAGCATATAGCATATACAACCGAAAACCTTACAATATTTAATATTTGGCTTACGCTTGTTGACCATTCCGTAAGCGGTTTTACCAGTCCGCTTGACGATTAGGGTTCTATTCTGAGTGAAACAGGCGGTTGATACTGCTTCTGCCCAAAGGAACGGTGGAATACCAGAGTGTGCCATCATGGATCTAGCTGCTTCGACCAACGTACGTTTTTTTCCTTTCTACGACCCCGTTTTGTTGAGGAGTACGTACAGAAAAGAAGTTATGAGTAATACCCACTTCTTCAAGGAATGACTGGAGTTTCACATTTCAAAACTCTGTACCGTTGTCGCTTCTCAATTTCTTCACCTGGGGGCCCAAGAGGACTTGGATCCGTTTGATGAAGGCGATGATTAGATCTGCAGCGTCAGATTTGGCTCTTAGGAATTCGAGCCATGTGTACCAAGAGTATTCATCAACAAGTACAAGCACATACTTCTTGCGAGCAAGAGTTTCGACTCTCATCGGTCCACAGAGATCCGTATGCAGCATGTCAAAGGAATGTTGACAGTTTGTCTCCATCTTCGGAGGATGCGAACTTCTCGTCATTTTCCCTTTCTCACAAGCAGAGCAGAGGGTGTCTTTTGATAGTCGTGTCTCCGGAAGACCCTTGACAAGGTGTTTTGATACAAACTTGTTCATGTCCCTGAAGTTCTGATGAGACAAACGCTGATGCCACAGCCAGCTTTCTTCATTCGTAGCTTTTGCGAGCAATACTAGAGTTTCTATTTGTTGAGGAACAGCGTAGAACATCGTGGTGTACAAATGACCATTTCTTTGAGCGCAAAGAACCACGTTTCCATCCTCATCTTCAACATTGCTCCCAAGTATGAATTGCTTCACCAAATATCCTCCATCGCAGAATTGGCTTGAACTGAATAGGTTGAAAGGCAATCCTTCAACATATCGTACATTCTTGATGACGTGTTCCCCGTTCGTCATTCTTCCATATCCCAGAATTAGCAACCATCTCTTATCCAATAGAGTGACATGCCTGAAAGCTCCTGAATCAAAGTACCACATGTGACCGTCCTGCAAAACGCAAAATCAAGCTTGTTTAGGAACCCATTGTCACATGGGTGTCCTATCATTAGATACATATATAGCTTCCAGTGAAGTGTCCTTTTCAGATTTCTCCTTAGGCTTAGGAGACTTCATAGGAGGCGAAGCACTTTGCTTTGCCTTTCTCTTACTCCTTCCCCTAGTAGGACTACCTGACTTACGATAAGTATTAGCATTACCAGGCATATCAACACGTATGTAATTATCAAGCAGTGAACAGATATGATTTCTAAAAGCTGTAAAATTATCAGAATTCACAGAGCGATTAGTGTTTACAGACTTTGAGTTCACGTTTGAATTACAACTACGTGGGTTGTAGCCAAGACCAGGGTGATCTTGACCACCCCTTTTAGGGAAAGCATTAAAAGAGTTCTTCTTCTTCTTCCGATTTCTCCTCCTCCGTGGCTTCACATTCGCTGTCCCATAACCTGTCCTCCCATCTACATGAGAAGCAAGTTGTGAGATGGGTGACGGTTTAACAAGAATGGATTGACCACCTTTGAATTGTGTTGGTTTTTGAAAAACAGGTTTTGATGTATTCAAAGGTTGTTTAGGTTTGGAGTTCTCACCCATGTCAAATGAACTAGAATGAAACTCTAGTCCCTTAATGGGCTTTACCAAGCTACTAGCATCTTTAGTATTTGATTGCTGTGTTTGTGTTACCGTAGGTGTCTGAGGCTTAACTGACTTCCCTTTGTCAGTACCATCACAAGTTTCACCTTCAGAATTTATCACAGACACTGATGAAAGTGGCTTGGTGGAACTGATTTGCTTTTCGTGGAATATAACCTGAAGGAGGATCATCAGTATCTAAAAATACCTTCACATCATACACAATATTTGGATCTAATACGAGTTTAGGCAAGGTTGACCTAAAGTCTGGTATGAGAGGTGTTCTACCGGTACTTAAATGCCATGATTCAGATTCCTCCAATAAAGACAATCGATTTTTCAAGCGATTGATTTGACAGTCCTGATTTGCAAAAGTTTGACCAAACAACAGTTCTTTTTCATAAAAGAAGTCCTTTTCTATTCTGTTATTAACAAGTTGGACAACAAGTTGTTTTTGGAGATCCGCAAATTTGATTTTAAAAGTTGAGGAAGAAAAGTTTGCGGTCTCACATTGGCTCGACATATTTATCCTTTCGGCATTTGCCTCAAGATACTTATGTTCCAAAGAAATAATCTGGTTGTCTTTGTCTGAAAGAACTAATTCAAGGTCCTTGATCTTGATATGACAAGCAACTGGTTCTATGGCTTTGGATCTAAGATGGAACACTTCTCTCTCTAGACACACTAGGGAAGGAGGCTGAGTTACGGAAACATCCAAAGGTTGGATAACATCAGCATCCACAAACGTATCTATTTCCCTAGAGTCATAGCTATAGTTCAAATTGGCATAGTTGATAGGAGGCAAGGCTATCTTAGGTGTAGCTTTGATGCCTTCCCAGTTTAAAAAAGTGTTTTCAGGATCACTGGCAGGGGTAAAAATAGGACCAGTGGCAACAGGACTGGAAGGGGGACTACTGGTTGAACTATTGGCAGGACTAGTGGTGAAGGAGTGCTTTTCCATCTATAATCTCAGTAAAGGTCACAGTCTGCATCACATAGTTGTCATTGTCTTGTCCTTTGACTGACCTAGGTTCAGGTTTGGAAGTACTCATATTGTCAAAATTGTATAGATGTGCAGGTGCTTTTTCAAGAATATGATTATCTAAATGTCCCAACCCATGTTTGGCTTGATAAAAGGGATGTTCAGTGGTTTGCTTGGTAAGCAGACTCAAAGTATGTTCAGATTGTTCTCTCTTTAGATTATTCTCCTCAAGCTCTTCTATTTTTATAAAAAGTTTTGTTCTTTCCTCGGAAAGAATGTGAAATTTGAGCTTGAGTTCCTCACGACTGCTTTCAATTTCTTCGTGAGATCTTTGGAGGATTAAGAGCTTGTTTTCTAGGTTAGATTCTCTAATCCCAGACTCAAGCTCCAATCTGTCATAATTCAGGGTAAGGTCCTCTAACGAACTTTTGTACACAACACTTTCAATTCTGAATCTTGCGACGAGAGCTCTTTCCATTTGGAGTTTGCTCTCAAGTCTCAGGATTTCATATTCTAACAGTTCAACAGTATTTAACAAATTTGAATTGGAAATTACCTCAGCTTCTTCCTCTGTTGAATTGTTTGGGGAACCAGATATGCAGGGTTTCTCAAAGTCTGCCATGAGGCAGTGACCTTGAACGGCAGGTGGGCCTTCATCATCTGAGTCCTCTGGCTCCTGCATCCAATTCTCCTCGTCAGCCATCAGTACTTTCCCGAGCTCTTTCTTCTTCATTATGGCAACCTTTTCTCAAAGTAAGCAGAGTCTTTGAGTTTTATCTTGCATTTACATGCATAGTTTGCGTTCCGCAGTTGTAGCAGGTGGGAACTCGAGCAGGGTTCCTGTTTTGGTTGGCTGCAGGTAAAGCTTCTAGAGCTGGTAGTTTGTTCTGCTGCGGTGGTTCAGTTC
Organism: Centaurea solstitialis; assembly: GCA_030169165.1. NCBI lineage: Eukaryota > Viridiplantae > Streptophyta > Magnoliopsida > Asterales > Asteraceae > Centaurea > Centaurea solstitialis. The sequence continues at coordinate 70,832,585 of CM058045.1, read as the reverse complement.
CACCGGTGTTGTTGTACCGACGACCTTCGTCATTGGATTACCGGTTCTGGTTGTTGTTGTGGTTGTTGTTGTTAGGACCAGATTGGTTGTTCCACCTTTGATTGTAACCACCTCCCTGATAGCCTCCGAAGTTTCCTCTGTTTCCGTGGTAGTTGGTGTTGTAATCCTGATCCCTTTGTTGTTGCTGGATGTTGTTGTTGTAACCTTGGCCACGATCTTGATAAGATCCTTGATGGTTGTACCCAGAACTATCTCGCCGTTGATAGTTGTTTGATCTCCCTTGATCGTTTCTCTGAAAGCTTTCTCTTGACTGGTACCCGCCTTGGCTAGATTGACCTCCCACAAACTGAGGTCCTTGTCTAAATCTGTTGAAGCGTTGGGGATTTTCCCGAAATTTAGCCATCAAGACGAAACAGTTTTCCAGCTGATACATCTCCTCTTCGGTAAGTCCATCATCAAGAACTACAGGTTCTTCAACCGTGTAGTTGTCATGTGAGGATGAGGATTGATGTAAGTTTGATCCTCTGTTTGACAACAAAGCTAGTGCAGGAGGATCGATTTTCTTTTCGGATTTACCGAATAAGGTCTCTTCATGAGGAAGCATCATGCTGTATAGGTCATGAAGTCCAAGTTGGCCAAGATTCTGGCTCACTTGTATGCTGATAGTGACTGCCAAAGTTTGTTTAATCGCTTGAGGAATTTCACATTTACCTCATATCGGTTCTTTTCCAGTCCAAGTCTCCGTAAATCGTTTACACAGATGTTCAAACGATTGTAGGTATCAGTTAGTGATTCTCCTTCACGAGCACAGAAGCTTTCATACACATTCATCGTGTTTTCCTTTTGGCCATCTAGTGCTTTGTCTCCTCCCTGCATTTGTTGTTCAATGCCCAGCCACATTGAACATGTCATTAGGCAGTGCCATTGTGAGTAACGTGAGGGCACGTTTGTCAATGGTTGCCCGAGCACGTTGTTCATGAGAGAACATGTCATAAGGTTTTTCAACCTCATATGCAGGTAGATAAGAAGTGATTTCAGTTCTGGCTACTTCAGCTACAGTAACCGTAGGTCTAATCGGTCCTTCTGTGATAGAGACCATGAGTTTGTCATCCAGTAGATCAAGAAAGTTGATCATTCGGCATTTCCATTGCTGGTATTCGCCAACGACCAATACTGGACGTCGAGTTTCGGAACCAATAGTGATTATTTCTTTAGACATCGTGTCCTCACGAGATGGATCTGCTTTGAGTAGATAGTGTTTTCCTCTTGAACAGAACTTCCACACTTAAAGCCCCTTTTTAGAAATTCGAAAATTTCAAAAATAAAGGCTAAGGAGGGAAAATATCAATCCCGATTCGGAAGTTGACAAGTCCCGATTTGGGAGTTCAAGATCCGATTCGGGAAATGTGTAAGTCCCGATTCGGAGAAAGGCTTAAGTCCCGATTCGGGGAATAAGTTTCCCGATTTGGGAAACAAATAATCCGATTCAGGGTTTGTACTAAGATCTGATTCGGGATTCAAGTTCACCCAATCGGGATACTAATATCCAATTCGGGAAACAAGAGTTCCGATTCGGGATTCTTGCCAAAATGCCAAAAACAGCCTCTAAAAACGACCAAATCTACCAAAGTTGTAGCTCTGATACCAATTGTGAGTCCGTGAATCAGTGAGGAGTCGATGTACGGATCACTGCAAGCGATTACAGACAATAGTAATGCTCGAACAATGATAAACAATCTAAAACATGCAAAGAAATGTATATAAGAAGATTACGTAAAATTGCATGTTATGAAAATTGTCAGTTGCTTGATTATTATAAAACTTAACTAGTGACACGATTATATAGTGCCACATTTACACAACCGGTCCTTAGAGTCTATGACTCTTTTCATAAAGGACCCAAAAAGACAAATATCAAAACTAACTATTATAGAATGTCAAAAGTAGCCCCTGACTTCTTAACAACCAAAAACATGATCTAACAGCATGCCTACTAACATCATGGTCGTTTCTGATGAAGGGTAAGGGGCAACCTCAAAAACTGGCTTGATATTTTCTTTAGCATATACAACCGGTCTAAAATTTTAGTAAATAAAATAGAGCCCAAAAATTTATTGTTATTTCTATTTGTTTTTGTTGTTTGTTTGACTTCTTTGCTTCTGTTGACTATCGTTATTTGTTTGAGTAACTATCGTTATCTACTATTATAATATTCTTTTACATCTATAGTTGGTGCAATACTATTGTTTCAAGGTAGATGTTATTTCTTTTTGACGATAGTTCTATTGTTCTTTTGTGTTATGAGATATTTCATGTTTTGTGATTGACAAATAAATTCAAGTTCAGTACATTTAATCATCAACTTGTATTTCTGACATTCAAAAGCTTTTAACCAAAACATTTTATTTTTTGTAGAGTAACATAATGAGGAAAAAGAAATTAAAATATTTCAATATGTACTTGACTTATACATCTTTTATCGGAATTCCACCACACACCATAATATCTCATTTAAGTGCTTAATCAACCATTCTTTGAACATGCAAATCATAAGTCCCATTTCTTCTTCTTATTAGGTATTAGGTATTAGGTATAATATACCAACCCATAAAACAAAACCAACACAGTCATAAATAATGCCCAAAATCCATAAATTTAAGAATCATAAGCTCATTACATCTCAAAATTTTCAACGTGAAAATAAACACTCCACAACTAAGAATTATAAGTAGCTAACACCGCAAAGTCTAAATGAAACTAAAAGCCTTATATCTGAGCTCTAAGCTATGGTGTCACAAATTGCCTTTCCCCTTTCTAGAACCATCAATTACATGCTTACTTGAAATAGTTATGATTTTCATGAAAGAGAGGTTAGACCGAAAGTCTAGTGAGTTTCATCAAGTACAATATTAATTTCACAATAGTGTCATCATAAATAAAAATATAATGACATTAACACATTGAATAAACGAACGTAACCAAAAATTCCCACTCATCAAATATTTGGTTTATGTACATCTTTATTTTGGGCCGTTCTTTGGCCTGTACTATCTACTTCTTTGAACAAGGCCCTCTAAGATATAGGGCTCACTTCCAATTCTTGTTGATGCCCCGTAATATGTCTATAGCCCAAGCATTTTTCCGTAATTTTTTCGCCTAAATTCTATCATAACAAAATGGCGGCAGAACCGCGCACGGTTGCAGACGGCAGACCTATATCACTTCCCTCTCCTCCGATTCTATAGGATGATTGTCACTTGACATTCTCAAAACAATGGACGATTCATTTATTCAACAACGAAGACAACAGTTACTTCCAAGCAGGAATTTCCTTTTAATCCTCGGTATAATACGGCCGATTTGGAGTCCCATTTGGGTCTTGTCTCATGAAACTTAAATTCTTGATAGCATTGGATCTAATATATATTGTAAAAAATAGTTACCCCCACATTGTTTCATATAAACACACACACACACACATAATCAAAATAGTTACACACACAGTTATAAACACACACATAATCAAAATAGTTACCCCACATTGTTTCATATAAAAACAAAAATAGAGCAATTCACCAAGGAGTACTAACCAAAACAAAGCCAACTTGTTCCAAGTACAATTATTGCTCACGAAAAGCATTTTATTCGAATCAAAATTATAGCAATAATGGGTGTGGGTTTTTTTTCTACCAATTGGGGAATGCTTCCATATTATAACTATATTTAGAAAATAAATCTCAAGGGGTGCCTAGGCCCCTTCTGGAAAATGGATCCACCATTTATTGAGAACAAGGGCCGGCAACGATCGGGGATGGTGATGTAGAGGAACGATTATCGGGTGGCGAGGAGAGTAATGGTGTTGGATGCAAGGGGTTTGAATGACGTATGATTTGAAAATTGTAAACCTGATTTAGGTTTTTTTAAAGACTTTAAACTATTCTTAGATGGAAACAGGTAGTTTTTTTATTTATTTATTAAAATGATGCAAGTAATTGGACTAATTCTAAAAGTGTGATGGGTTTTTATATGAACAAACATTTTAAGTTATAATTAGAAAAAAACAACAAAAACCTTTTTAAAATCTACTTCAAAAATAAGCTAATGTTTATATTAAAAATATATCAATAAATCTTTTGAAAAGAAATGTTAAAACTATAGTGTCAGATTCAAATTGAAACTCAAATTTGATTGCGAGCATGAGGATAATGGAGAGCGCGTCACGTATCCTATTCGGTTCATATCCAGTTTGAATAATTCATGATTATTAATAATTAATATTATGCATTATTCAAGATGAGTAATTGAATATAATATTCAAACTGAATAATACAACATACAATATTATTCAGTCTGAATATTATATTATTTATCTTGAATATTACATAACTAGATTTGATCCCGTGTAATACACGGGGTAATTCTGAAAAAATTAAATCATATCAAAAAACTAATATTACAAATATGATTTGGTTAACTTAAACCATTTACTATAATCTAATTTAAATTTAATAGTATTATTATAAACCTTCGAAATTTGTTTATTCCACAATGTAATCGAATTAATATTGTTTAAAAGAAATAAACGAATGATTCTAACCTTGACAGTAAAATCATCTTTTTGTATATCAAGCTTGTCTATAAGAGTGATATTCTTTTCATCCATTGTTCTGTAATATGGTAAAAATTCAAAAGATTAAAAAATTAAAAATTAGAACTATTTTTGTAATACAAAATAATACAAAAAGTGTAATCAATGAGCATAAATACAAAGTCACATACGAGAAATCAACAACTCCAAATTGGACTATAAACATGAATAGAATCATCATAATCATATCATCATGTGTAGGAAAAAATAAAAATTGAAGAGCGTTTGTAATACAAAATAACACAAAAAGTGTAATCAATGACCATAAATACAAAGTCACATACGAGAAATCAACAACTCCAACTTGGACTATAAACATGAATAGAATCATCATAATCATATCATCATGTGTAGGAAAAATAAAAATAAAGAGCGTTTGATTAATTACCTTTGTGTGTGTATATGTAATTGGTAGTGGCTTAATTAAGAGAGTTGCAGCAATTGATTGAGATTGAGAGATTGAAAGGGGTATTTATAGATTGAGATTGAGAGATTGAGATTGAGATTGAGGTGTGTATTTTTGGATTAAAACTGTTTGATTTAATTATGTTAGAGGATTTTTGAAAGTCGTATTTATCTTTTACATTATTTTATTTATTGTTTTCATATTTATCTATAGTTTGGATTAAAAAATGGAAATTTTTAAAGAGTTTGAGTATATTTTTTTGTTCCAAGAAGTTATATGGAATTTTCTTAAGAATTAAGAAAATAGGAAAGGTAAGATTTTTCAACGTTGGAAAACTCTTAGAAAATTGTACTTTGAAAATAGAGAGAATATTTTTAATTCTTTATATCACCATAAATACAAAGTCATATACGAGAAATCAACAACTCCAACTTGGACTATAAACATGAATAGAATCATCATAATCATATCATCATTTGTAGGAAAAAATAAAAATTATAGAGCGTTTGATTAATTACCTTTGTGTGTGATTGTGTAATTGGTAGTGGCTTAATTAAGAGAGTTGCAGCAATTGATTGAGATTGAGAGATTGAAAGGTGTATTTATAGATTGAGATTGAGATTGAGGTGTGTATTTTTGGATTAAAACTGTTTGATTTAATTATGTATAGGATTTTTTAAAGTGGTATTTATCTTTTACATTATTTTATTTATTGTTTTCATATTTATCTATAGTTTGGATTAAAAAATGAAAATTTTTAAAGAGTTTGAGTATATTTTTTTGTTCCAAGAAGTTATATGGAATTTTCTTAAGAATTAAAAAAATAGGAAAAGTAAGATTTTTCAACTTTGGAAAACTCTTAGAAAATTGTACTTTGAAAATAAAGAGAATATTTTTAATTCTTTATATCACCAATGAAAAATAATAATACGTGTATTGATTATATTAAATATTACACAAATATATGTAGAGAATTTTTTAAACCGTTTGATTTAATTATGTATTTTTGAAAGTGGTATTTATCTTACATTATTTTATTTATTGTTATTTTATTTATTGTTTTCATATTTATCTATAGTTTGGATTAAAATGTTTGATTTAATTATGTAGAGGAGGATTTTTGAAAGTGGTATTTATCTTTTACATTATTTTATTTATTGTTTTCATAACCGAAACCGGCTCACCAGAACGTGACACGTGACAATTTGGCTCACCAGAGCACGACACGTGTCAAACCAGTTACTCTTTTATTATATATAGATATTTAGTCTAGATAATCTTATATTATTTAGACTAAACATATCACCTTATATGTTTTCGGCTAACATCCTATACAAAAACAAGTTTCCAATTAAACTTTGTCCTTAAACTATATATATAACTATTAGGCCATCCTTAGCGGGGGACGGTGCGGCACCGGTACCGTCGGTACCGACGGTGCACACCGTCGTGCTTGATCGGTAGGGGTGCGGCAGTGGAGATAGCCGGTGTGGTGGCACCGATGTGTTTGAAGCATACCCCCACCCCCCCTACCCCCCATCTCTCTCTATCTCTCTCTTCATTCTCTCTCTCTCTCTTCTTTTTCTAAATTTTTTTTTTTTTTGAATTAATTAGAAGGGTATAGTATTGGTATGGTTAAGGATGAATTGGTATGGTATTGGTAAGGGATTGGTAAAGCTGATGTGGAGCTGATGTGGCAACAAAAATGAGAGGTATGAGGGGTACGGTTAAGGATGGCCTTAGGATAAGATCCTATATAATAGGACAACTAATAATATTGAGAAAATATCTTTTGAACAATAAGTGGAATACCCCCAACCTAGCATTCTCAAGGCATCGCTAGTACAAAGCTTTTAATAATTCTTTTTTGCTATTTCAATTATTGGTTATCATTAACTCTTTTTTTGTACCGGAAAGATTTTTATTAGAGGACTAACCGGTTAGGCAAAAAATATTACTGAATAAGTAAGTATGGTCCTGTAATTAACCGACCCAATTAATCTTAAGTTTACTACTCTTATTAGGGATCCAAAAAAACGAACGGGTAATATTATCCTATAACACCATGTTTTTCAGCTTAGAATGTTTGAAAAGGATTTCAATCTAATAATACCAAATAGACAAGAGTGTCGTATAAATGACTGTCTAAAGACAAACCAAACCCGAATCAATTTTTAATGAAAATTTTGGGACTAAAAGGTAGAACCGTAAACCGAACCGTATATACAAGTTCGGTACCGGTTGTGTCTCAATTTCGTTTGGAAAGATCGCTATTAGGACCATTTAGGACCAAAATATGAAATTATATCAAAACAAATCGCAAACCGAATTATCTTCATAATGTTTTAAATAAGTATCAAAAAAATCTCAAACAATTCAGTATTCTTATACGTTTTTCCTTTTCCATTTTGTTCGTTTATCGCCTCTTCAACCTTCGGCTAATTTAGAAGATGATATATCTTGATTAGGTAAAAATATCGTAAGCTTGCATAGTTATAATTTTTAAAAGTCATGTGTCCTCATATTCTTGTTAGGGTTCGGGTTCGGTTTCTCTCGGAAAATATTAGTACTGAAATCGAAATCCGGAAAACCGTTAAAAACCAATAATTGGACGGTTTATGATGCCCGTTTGGATCCGGTAAGGTTCCCTATTGGGTTCGGGAATGGGTCCTCGAGACTTATTCCTATTATAATATGTTAATCTGAATTCCTCTAAGGCAGACACTATATCTAAGGCTATGCGTAGCAGAACCCTCCACCCTTTCCAACTCCACTGCCACATCAGCTTTTCCATAAACCTACAATAAGTCATCTGGAGCCCTCTCTGTTTAGTACCCGAACCCTACCAAACCAAATACCCAATACAATAAGAAAAAAGGAAAAAAAAAAAAGAGAATTGTAAGAGAGGGAGAGAGCGGGTAGATGGTGTGGCTACACCGTGGCAGCCCAACTCCATCGAGGCCGCTAGAGGCGTAGCGAAGTCCGCCCACGCCGCTGAGCCCGACAGTTTAGAACCCACCCAACCTAGGTTGCACCAACCGTGTATTTGCTTAACCTTGTATTACCTATAGGCTATAGCTATATTTTTATCATTTTAGGTTCTATAATTAAAAAAAGAAAAAAACTCTCCTACTATTTCCTTTTGATAATTCTAAGCAATAAATGATTATCTTTTTTCTTTTAACTTAGAGAACTACAAACAAATTAAAAGAAAGTAAATTACACTCTGGTTGCTACTTATTATTAAGTTTCATTCTTATTTTGCACTAACTATAATTTTGGTTACCTAAGTTATCATTTGTTACATTTTAGGTCCCTTAAACTAACTTCCTTTTATAAACTCCGTTAACCGAGGAATTTTTTGGTCTTTTCATAATTTTTTATCTTTTATTCTATTTAAAAATATGTCTTTTTTTTCTTCTATCATTAATAACTCCACTCGAATACGTCTTCTTCTTCCCTTGATGCACTCACCATCCAATGAATCCTTTGACCCAACCACACTCTCAAATCATATTTTCCAGCAATCCAAAATTGAACTAAAATTATAAAACCAAAGCAGATCTAAAATAAATAACAAATGCAATCCAAAATCGAAAACTCAATCTAAAATCGAAAACCTATTTGCAAAATCAAAATTAATATCAAACCTAAAATGGTGAATGGGTATTATTAGAGAGGTAGGGGTAAGGTTATCATCGAAGGGGTAGGGGTGTGGGACAAACAACCATGTGTGTGTTTGTCGGAGTTGGATCGAGCGGAAAAGGACAAATTGGATAACAATGTGTTCGATTTGTGGATGTTAGTTGTTATTCGACACCGAGGGGATAGTGTGGAGGTGATAGGATGAAGACGATTATGATTGTGGATGTTGTATAGAGAGTACTTTAATCTAGGATTCGATATAAAACAGATCGGGAGGAGACATAAGGCGCATATATTTATATAATATATATTTAAATGTAGATTATATAATTCATATTCATTCTTCTTTTTTAATAAAATAAACAGAAAATGACCAAAAAGCTCCTAAGTTAACGGATATTTGTTTTGAGGGACCAAAAGTGTAACAATGTGGCAAACAGCCAAACACAGTGACCACACTTGTAATTAGTTTAAGATAGGGACAAGATGCGATAATGAATTATAACCACAAAGACTTTTAGTCTAATTTACTCAAGAAAAAAAAAACTATTAATTAGGATAAAAGAGCTAAGTTTTCTTAATAAATTCTCAATTTTCTTTATCAAGTAAAGGATATGTTTGATTATACATGTTTTTAGCCATTCATGTTAATACAAAATTTTATCATTGGTCTTCGAGATCAGCGGCGGAGCCAAGAATTCATGTAAGGAGGAGCACCAATTAGAATATAAATAAATACTTACCGATAAAAGTTTACTAAAATTAATATAGAACTAGGATGCATGCAAGGTTGGTTACGTGGTTTATGATATTTATATAGCTAAAGAGAAATACAAACATTATATAAAATCTTGCACATTGTTAATATATACAATACTTATAGGGAAATTTTCAAATAAATGTTAAAAAAGTGAGAAGTAGAGAAGTAATCTAGCGTTCATTCGGTGAAAATTGCTACTAGTACAAAATGGGGTTTTATAAACGATTATTTTGGACATTTATACACGGTTTTGGATACGTGTATATGGCCAGCATTTATAAAAGTATCTGATATTTATACATGGTTTTACAACCAAAAATCACCATTTATACATGGTTCAAAACCGTTTAAAAAATACTGATAACCATGTATAAATGTCATTATCTTACACAGTTTTTAAGTTGGAACCGTACATAAAAATATTTTTATTACACAGTTTATATACAATAAAATCGTATGCAATTGTAGTGATCCCTGACGGATATTATTTACTCATGTAGTCATTGGTGGGGTACCATAATGTAATCGATGTGGGACAATTATATAAGAGCAAACATTAGTATATTGGCTCTGCATAGCCGATGTGGGTGGGAATCAAACGAAATTTGTGCCATATAAGCCTAAAGGCTAAACTTCTTATTATTTTTATTTTTGACTTTCTTTTCTTTTAAATAAATATCTAATCAACAAATTATAATCAACTTAAATAAACATCTCTTATTTTAACATTTTATTATATCAATAGTAAGAGTTAAGTTCCCGTGAGACCAAGCCTTTTTGGTGAGACCGGTGAGACCAACATATTTTACTTCAAACTTCACATCAAAACATTTGTGAAGGTAAAAAAAATTGAACATTCATCGTTAAAACATACTAAAAAACACTATCGGAAATTTTTTTTCCAAAAAAAGGTTAAAAAACGAAACCTTCACAGCAGTTTTTTTTGTGAAGGTTTGCATTATATATATGTAACCTTCACAGAACTTGGGCTGTGAAGGTTACGTTTTTAAGCTTGTTTTCGATATTTTTTTGCATCGAAAGTGAATTTTAGGTCTGCGTATTCGTGTTTTATGTACATTCATGGTGTTTTTTTGTGAAGTTTCGTACGTTAGGTATTGGTCTCACGCGGTCTCACGGTAACAGCTTGGTCTCACATGATCCTAAGACTCAATAGTAATAAAGGTAAGTTTATAAAATTTGATTTTATTTTAATTTGCTTACATCTTAGACTCTAGTTATTATCTTATAGATCTTATTTGAAAAAGGTTTACAACCTCAATCAAAAAATAATTTTGATATAGTGGAATTCTGCTAAAAACATATTGGGCTTATACGTAAGACGAGTCTTTTGTCCTATTTGAAAGGATTCAATTTGAAAGAAGAATGTATTTTATTTCCCAAACGGATACAATTAACTTTTCCCGAGTTAAACCACATTGATTTTCCAAAAACCATCAAAGAACACAAAAAAGAAGAAAAAATGTCAGAAGAAGTGTGGAAATCGAGAAAAATCGGGTAGGGGCCGTAGTGGGTGAAAAACGGCACATTATTGTGTGTATTGTGTGTGTGTGTGTATTGGAAACCCTAATAGCCTTTTATACATAGTTGTTTATAAAAAAAACGTGCATAAAGGGTGTCATTTTTATACACGGTTTTTTGTTACAAACTGTGTAGAAATGTTGCCCTTTATAAACGGGGTTTATTCCACAACCGTGTACAAAAGTGACACCCATTATACACGGTTTTTATGTATAACCGTGTATGAAAGACAACTTTTGTACACGGTTTTATCAAGCCAACCGTTTATGATTGTCGACTACCTTTTATACACGGTTTTTATTTTAAAACCGTGTATAAAACCTTACTTTTAGCAACGATTCGACATTAATCGTGTAAAAAGGGTCTGGATCCAACTTTTATACATGGTTTTTCATGTTTTTACAAATACTGTATATAATGAGGCGCGCATGAAAGTCATATTTGTAGTATACTTTGACTGCGATACACCGGATAATTCCTTGCATAGGGGTATATATACGATGAGAACTTAAGATTAACATGAGAAAAGTGGATACACATTTGGATGAGATGCGTCGAGATTACACCGAATAAATTTCCTTCTAAAGCACCATTTGTGAGAGGACATGAAATTAAAAGAGTTTAATATTACACTATAAATAATTATTATTCAAGAAATTACCTTCAAATCATAATGGGTAATTATTTATCTATTACCGGTAAAAGTTATTTCTAACTTAATATATAATATAAGTATTACATATTTGAAATTGTGAATTTAAAATAAGTATATTCCAATTTCAGTGAGTGTCAAGTGTATTTCTCCATTAGTTTAGAGAGGGCCTAATTAGAAATTTTATGAGCTTACTCATTAACATGAGTTGTCTTCATATAACTTTTAAGAAGAGAAAAACCCGAGGGGGATCCAAGGCTGCTTCAGGCCTCCATGTGGCTCCGCCCCGGTTTGAGATGGCATTTAGGTACGCCTAATAAATTAATCCAGATAAATATTGGACCAAGACGGTATTAATATGGACTATAACAGATTGTCAATCATTTCTTGAACCAATTTTATTTGGCAAACTAGGTAAGATAGACAATTTTTTTCAAATCAAGTTGGACTTGAATCAACTACGATCAAATAAATACCCAAGGTTTTTAAATTCTTAAAAAATAGACCAAACCAAAGGCCTAGACCAAAGACAAGATACAAAACAAACTCTTTTTGTACAGTACTTGTTTTAGAGCAATCCAAATAGCTCGTTGAAATTCCGTCATTACTATACTACGTTTGGACCACTATGAGTTCGTTTTTCAAACTATATTGACGCTATCGAAATTTTCCAAATAAAATAAAGATGTTAAACTGTTAATAGAAAATTCGAAACAGACGACCCTATCACATAAATGGTTATGGTATATAATTATAATCGTTTTTGTTTTTGGTTATTGGTGCTACTATCAAAAGTTAAAATTAAAATAAAGGTAATAAAGATATTATATAAAGATTAGAATTGAATTATTTGATGCCAAATGTCGGCCCAATTTTTACATTAAGACAAAATCTCTAAAAACAAACACACACCATCTACCACACAAATTCAACCCTCATCCAAATCCTTTTATGTTTGTTCCCTTTTTTTCTATGTGATATATCATAAAGGGTTATGTTTTTGTAAATATATCCACACTGTCACCTTTTGTTATTATATGCATCGAACTTTAAAAACTATCATTTAATATACTGAAACTTTAAAACTTACCGTTTAACGTAAATCTTTCATAGCAAGTGACTAGCAGAACCCCAATGGGGCAGCCTACCGGTTAAGGCTTGGTGTTGGGGAAAAACCCACCCAAGTTCGAATCCGGAGGTGAGCAACCAGGGGCCACTGAGTATTAATTCCAGGGGAGCATGCTTTAGCTCTCGGTGAAAATTGCCAAGGATGTAGTCTGGCCAAAGTCCAGGTGAACCTTTCCCAAAAAAAAAAAAAAAGTGACTAGCAGGTCACCTTCGCCGGTGTCTTCTCCGACGACCAGACCTTCGTCGGCACTTTCTACAGCGACCAGACCTCCATCTCCGACGACCAGACCTTCTCCGACGACATCTTCGGCGACCAGACCTTCGCCAACGTCTTCTCGACATCTTCTCCGACGACCAGACCTCCATCTCCGGTAACCACCTCCGTCTCCGGCGACCAGACCTCACACCTTCGTTGGAAAAACAATCAGCAGTGGGGTGGGGGTTTTCATCGGAGTAGTGAGAGAGAAACAAAAAGGTACGAATATGGTGTAGGAAGGGGGAGAAGTTCGAAAGAGATGAAAGAATAGGAGTGTTGGATGGAAAAAGGGGTTCTCGCCGGGGAAAATGGTTGGAGTTCACCGAACAAGACTACCAGAGTTTGCCGAAAAAGATGGACGGAGTTCGTTGGAGAAGATGACCAGCTACCTGCCAAACAAGTTTCATGATACACTAAAATGGTATGTTTTAAAATTTCAGTACATTAAATGGTAGTTTTAAGCGTTGGATACACACAATAGCAAAAGGTGACAATTTGGATACATTTTAGGAAACTAAACCCTATAATAAATGTAACTAAGTATTTCTTTAGTTTTATTTAGTGTAATAAATAAATTATTAAATTTTGGGTAATGAAGTTTTTTAAATTTATAATTAATATAAGAAAAACCTAGAATAGTGATTGACCGATCTGTATGTATGGCGTGAGACTCGTCATCTTCTTTTAAAATTTCTCAATGGATATAACAAAATTTTAAAGTTTTCCTATGACATTTGATAGCGTAAATGTCAAGTTTAACTCCCACTTCGTTATAACAATTTTGTAAACATGTCATACACCTTTCGTAATTGGTTATCTATGTAAACAGTTGTTGCAAGCTCACATCTCATTGATCAAAACATTTGCATAATAAGAAAAGAGAAATTATATTTTCTCCTACTTTTTTAACTTACTCATCCTCCTACACACTTCATCATTTGACAAGTGTTAAAATTTAGGAATGACATGAAGAAAGAGAATGAGTGCATTACACATGTCAAATTATAAAGTGTGTAGGAGGATGGGTAGGTTAAAAATGTAGGAAAAAAAATATAATTTCTCATAAGAAAATTTGGATCCTCTTTTACATCCATTGAGAAAATAATATTCATTACACTGAATATAAACTAAACAAACTCTTTCATTTCGATGTATTTTGGACTTTTACAAAAAAAAATCCAAATGTCAATGATGTATTGAATTAATATGGCATTCATCAAATTCGAATCTGATTGGAAAGAAATCTAAAAATCGGATAGATTTGAACTAATTTGATATATGAACGGAATAAAAATTTAGGTCTTTATTTAGAAGAATATGGGTTTATAATACTATCATTACAAGCTTGATGAAATAAATAAGTGTCCAATTCAATTCTTTAAAAGGTGTAGAACCAAAAACTGATGCTTAAGAAATCTAAACCGAGCATAAATATAACTAATGTCAGTCCAACTTGATTCGTAATAAACCCAAAACCGAAAAAAAGACTTAAAAATGAAATTATTAATTCGAACAATACTTTAGCATGTGGGTGTTTGCAAGGGTGGTGTGTTACAGTTTAGAGTCGAAACCGTATATGCAATTTAAGCTTCTTTCTGAACCACATATGCATCAAACTTCAAATTGTCATCCCAAATTGTGGTGCAATATGTACCTAACACCTGTTGAGACACGAGTTGTGAAGGTAGAAACATAAACTTTATTTAGAACGAAGAAGTATGAATCAAGACTTGAACATAAGTTAGAGACCTAATTTAATGGGTTTGATGTCATTATTTTTTTAAAAGTAATGGGCTAACACTTACTTTTAAATTTTTATATACCGCATTTTTTGTAACTCAAAACAAAAAATCTTATTACAAAGATACCAACAATAACCATAGAATAGAAATTATAAACCACATGATTTAATGCAACTTTGATGTGGTGCCGATGGTTTGCATGGTTTATTTGGTTTAATAAACACTCATAATATATATAACTTCTTCAATATAAAATTGTTGGGACTATACTATTTATTTGTTGATTATAGAGGTATTAAATAATCAACAAATAAACACTTATTCATTTAGAAATTTGTGGGTGTCATTCTTTAAAACAATGTTGATGAAATGGAGATGGTGACCCTAGTGTACTTTTTGAACTCAATTGTGCATAAGAAAATGATGCTACAATTGCTTTACCTTTTTTAGTGTAGTTTCAAATGTTAACAAACAAGAGTTAATTATAATTTATTAAATTATATAAGTTGTCTTTGCAATTTTGAAGAATCAGTAATTTATGATATTATTTGAATCACACACTATAGATTTATACACAAGTCTCCCTAAAATATATTAAAGAAAAGTTTAGAAAAACTAAACCAACTTTTCGACTTTAATTCATTTAAGTCCATGAATATTTTTTTAAGGGGTAAACATAAATATCTTCTAAAGTAGGTTAATGTAATAAAATCATGGAAAAGCCTAAAAAATCAAAGGATTTTCTTATATTGAACGTTTAATTTCTTTAAAAAATTTAGATGATTAAACTATAATATCAATTATACAGATCATTTAACTATAAACAATAGAATAAAAGAAATACATAATTTTCAATAGTCATCGTAAAGCGTATTAAAGTTGTGAAAGAATAGATGCATGGTGCATAAAAAGTTATGCAAAGTATAATATATGCAAAAAAAAAATTAAGTCCATACGCTTCATAAAATATATCAAAATCTTGGCCTTCGAACCTCCATTTTGATTTTGGATTTTTTGGCTTTTAAAAAATATCTTATTAAATTTTCTTTTTTTTTAAATATCTTATTTAATAAAACAACATTATTTTAGGCATTGACATTTTGATGTCACGTTATTCTTTTTAAATGGAGCTTACAGGAATGTCAATGAGCCATGCATGAGTTTGAAAAGATGTATTGATTTATTTGCTCAAAAAATGTATTCAAGAATCTCTTTCAAAATATAAAAGTTTGAAAAGATGTATTGATTTATTTGCTCAAAAAATGTGTTCAAGAATCTCTTCAAAATATAAAAGTCCTTTGGCTTTTTTGGTTTTTTCCATGATTTTAGTACCTTAAATACTTCCCAACAGAAGTTAACGAGGAGAGAGTGAACAGAATGATAAATAATGAGAAAATGAGCCGCTCCCTAAGAAAAGGGCAAATGCGCCATTATGTAGTTCCCGTGACCTAGAGTCATGCCGCAGGTCATCAGCGTTGAAAGTCTCAGCTCGGGCCATGGTGGGTCTTAATATGTGGAGTCGTGCCGTCACCGAGTTCCACATGACCTTAGCCAAAACATCAGTTTGTAGGCCAAGTCGTATATAGCTTATTCTCGCTCAAAAATCCTTATTGTTTTATTAGTTTGCACCCACATAAACTTACTATAAGAATATTTATTAAACCAACTAAATAAAAACCCTGCTTTTTTTACCATTAGCAAGAACTTGTTTCAGGTTAACCGGGATTCGAACCCGGAAGTAGTCGGATGGAGTAATTGACACTTTAACCAGGAAATACAAGGCTAGTTCCCATTTAATTTTATACAAAGATTTCGGATATGGGTTACCTCGATGTCATATTAACAATCTCATATCATTTAGAACATCAAGGTAACCCATATCAAATACAAATACCGTGTTGGTTGCGTACCTAGAATCCATAATCATCGGGCCTACCGAGTCTTGAAACATGGGCCAATGACCATTCTTTTAGACCACCATAAGTCTTGATTTATGGGACATAGAGACGATAGAGATTTTGGTTCTAATGTTTAAAACAAAACTAAAAATAAGAAAACAAGTATATGAAATAGACACATGATGGACCAACATTTTTAGCTTCATTTATTATTACAAAACATAAGAACAAAAAAAGGACAATCCTCACATCACATAAGATCTCCCCACTCCTCCTATGCATATTACACTGAACCACTATACTTGAAAGTGACTTCTTCCCAGCAAATTTGATACACTAAGATTCAACATCCCCACCCTCCCTAAACCGAATTTACTAAAATACCCCCTATGTCATATCGGGAAATAAACCCGGTCCTTGTCCAAGGGCAATTTGGTCATTTCACCAACACCAATAATACATTGTACCCTATAACCTACATAGGTCGATATATTGAGATGGGATAGGCGATTCTATTCATTTATCTAAAGACTTGTACGCCAAACTGCTTTAAGAATCTAGCTAGGAATGAGTACCATGTCTTATATTTATATATAATTTAAGCAACTTGTTGTAGCAAACGTTAACTCAGTCGTCCTTTTTTGATTGATTGTCGGATATAATCTTTTGAATCAACTCGCTCGTCTCTGCTTCCGACATTCGATTCGCTCCACTTGACGACTGAGTCTGCAAGTAAGACTCGAAGAACTCCTTGTTCTCTTTCTCTAACTCGTTCCACACTACATAACAAAATTAATTACGTTCAACGAGAGAAATAAGTCCAGTGCTAAGTGAAGGACAAAGTATTTCTTCTTTTCATGGTCCAATAATTGATCCCAAAAATCCCTACAATAAATTATGTAAGTACAATTTTTGATGCAAAATAGGATTCAAACTCACGAAAAGCACACCGTGAACCCAGTATATTTCACTTGAAAGTAGGGCCCATACACCCACTAGGATCAAGAGGTTGTTTCCGTGAAGACCACCCAGCTTGTGCAAAAAGCAAACGTGTGTGTGTGTGATCAGTGACTTTATGCAACCTTTCACTTTCCGAAAGCAACATGTTAGTGTTACTTTATGTGATCATTAGCTCTCTACATACAAGAAAATCATGTGCTTATGGAGTTGATGCTGGCCATGCATGCTCTCATTTAAGTGATCATGTGCACATAGTTGAAGAGAAGGAAACTAACCGGTTGAGGTAATGACCGGCTTAATGTTTGCATGTTTAGAAAGGGCTTCCATGCACTCTTCTTTGCTCATGCGGAAGATCAAACACTTTTCTATCAGATGTTGTACCTAGAAGTAGAATCATCAAGTTAATTAAACAACACGTAATACAATCATCCATATCCGTATATAGTATCATGAAGCAAACAAAATTTTGATAAATATATGTATATATGTTGGTTCTTGTTACTATACCATGTGTATGTATGAAGCTGAAGAAGAGTCAGCCATGATCGATGTTGTCAGAAAGATCTCGAGTGTTTTAGTAATAAAAAGATGGGCATGTATATATAAAGATGAATTAACTAATTTTAAAGTGATCATATGAAGCAATGAAAATGAATTACAAGTTACTATATAGAGATGAAAATGGAAGGGGAGATGGTGGGGTGGGCCAACGAGTCCATGTGGGAGATAGATGATAACTGGTGGAGAAGAGAGTAGAGGAGATTTGGGAATGAAAATTTCTGTCCTTTAGGAATCCGATTTGGCAACCATACTCCACGTGACGACTGGCCCAACGTTCTCTAAACTCTTAACACAAAATCACTACACACTCCTACTTGGATGAATGCCATAAAAAGCCAATGAATTTATCATCTTTAACAACCGCGAGCAAATAAGGATGTGACATATGGCATTCTTGATGGGTATGCTTCTACTTACTGTTGCTTTCGTGGCATGTAGGATTGTCCGCGTGGCAATTAGGTGCTCTATCATTGGTTGACTAGCAAAAGATCTAAACTTGTTTCAGTTCCTTTTACTCTACTCATATATATCCTAGCCAGCCTCTCATTTATTATCTTAATTAATCTTGGGGAGAAAGATAGAGATATTTTTATGGTTTCTTACAGATTCCTTGTTTCTTTCTGTTTTATCTTCCTAGACTGCTGTCAAGTGGTAGGTTTGTCTTCTTCCTTTTGCTGATCCCTGTTGAGAAAAAGTAGACATAAGTTTCAAGTGGCACAAACTGTTGATGAATGCACCAAAACATATTATACAACTCCAATTTCACCCCTCTTGTTGATATCTTCTTCAAAAGGAAAACAAGACGAAAAAGAGCTCTTTGTAGAAAACTACAAACAAGAAAAAGTAGAAGCAGATCCTTAAGGGTTATGCAGGCTTGTGGCGTACTGGTTAAGGCTTGTGGGGATGTGGGTCAATAACCCATCTACCCCGGGTTCGAATCCAGGCGTTAACAACTTGTGGCCACTGAGGAATTATCTCAGGGCTGCACGCTTAGCAGTCAATAGTTGCCAAGAATTAGTCTAGGCAAAATGCCTAGGATACCCTTTCAGGAAAAAGAAAAAAAAAAGAGTATGGTGTATATTTTGTGAACCAGAAAAGGATGCTATTTCAAGAATCTCATTTAGTAACCCTTTTCTCACCACTTAAGACATGTCAGTTACACCAATTAAGCACATGATCACATTGGTAACACCGATCCAACCTCATAATCACAATAACCACGAAATCAGCTGCAAATTTGGCTAAAAATGGGTCATCTTAGTTTTAAACAAACGGTGTACAAAAGAAGTGCAAAAGGCATGCCAATGCAGCTTTGATGCAGTACACAAATGAACCAATGCCTCTGCCACGGCATGTGCAGATGCATTAAAATTCTTATCCATACCATAGACACATAATAATCTTCAGGACAAGTCTTATCCATAAACTCTTAGTCCTACAACACTTGGAAAAGCTAGTACTTGTCTCCCTTAATTTGAAGTGTGTACGCTACTACTACAGTGACTTATCCACCGTTCTTAAATGAGTACACATGCAGGGACCTTCCATTGAGTACACCTAACACTTTTGATTATACTGTAACATAAGATAAATATATACATAAACTCGAATTATATAGATGATGATAATGTGAATTACTTTTCTCTTCTGATAGAAATTAGAAAGACACTCCTTTGGGCTACAATTTTACCGTCGATGATAAAAGACCCTAACAATATAAAATTAGGCCCCAAAAATTTGGGGCCTGTTCAAAATCACACATTTAACATGCTAAAGAACGGTCCTAGATGCATGGCATGTATATAATCCTCACCACTACAATAACACTTGACCGCGTCAAGAAGACCAATCACCATTTAAATTCACTTGATTCTCGGAAATCAAAAGGGATCATTTCAGCACCTCAATCACCATCCTAAATTTTTCGGTGTTTCTTGACTATAAAGAATTGAACCCAACATTTGGGTACAAAGTTGAAAAAGCTACTCTATTCTGTAACCTTCTACCCTTGAATAAATTCACACAGGTGAAACACATGTTCAATAATGTAGATCAAAATATTATAGCATTGAAGTGAAGTGCCCATATGAATCAAAATATTGTACAATGAAAGTGTTGGGTGAGGACCAGCTACAGAAGTTGACAAACTAGAAACTTGATACAAGAAAAGAGCATAAAGGCATGACTTAGATACCAATGAAAATAAATATAACAAGAAGTATTGGGACCACTAGGTGATACCAATGTACAGTCAAGTGAGGGGTGAAAATGGTATGACCTTATCTGAAGGAAGTGTTAACCTACAACCACAAAAGCCCTCACACATATCACAATTTGGTCCAACACTGGTGCATATTGGCTAAGCCTTATCTAACCCACATTTGTGAAGAGTTTTGGATTCTACTACTAGCAATATTCCACATCAAGCCATGAGTGATGATGAACTTTTGGTAGTATTTGGGAATTCATGTGATGATCTCCTCAATCCCCCAATAACATCTATATATGAGACTCAAATTTTAATTGTTTATGGTTATTTCTTCACAAAATTCCAAATCATATTGAAAGCAATTAGCAAGCACTGAAGTTTGCTACATCTGGCATCCCATTTTCACAATTCCCATAATCCCATCTTACATTCATTATATTTGGTCTAATATGTTTTTCCATAAGAGTATACATCCAAATGGCAATAAAACAAGAATCAACCTAGCAGATTTAGACTAAATGAAGTGAGCATCTTAGCAGAACAAAACAAGAGTTTGTGCCTAACCTAAAAAACCTATAGTAAAAAAGACTGAAAATTATATGCATATTTCGACAAAATACAAAGTATTTGCAACATTTGCAAGATAAACTAGGGTGCTGTTTGTTTTTTAAGTGGTAACTGAATCTGTCTCCACTTCTGAACTTTAAGTGGTGGTGTGGTGCCGAATACCGAAACTGAATCTTATAAAACTATTCTGTTTTTTTTTAATTGTCAAACATTTGAAAACCATAGGGCACTTTAATGCTCAAATGTTCTACCAAAAAAACGAAACAAAAACAGTAGCCACAACTCTACTGCTAAACACAGCAAAAAAAACCGTAAACGAAACAAAATCGTTAAAACAGTTTAAAAGGTTTACGACGCTAAATCAACATACCAAACGAAACGAAATCGTTGATGAATGAATCGATCAAACTCACTTGTTTTTTTTGCTTTATTATATACGTGTTTCCATTCTCAGAAAAAGTTATATCAAATGAAATTTATCAGTCATATTACCATCTCTTATTCTTAGCAAAAGCAATGAAGAGGAAATACGAGCTTGAAAAAACCCTAAATTGTTGATACACCTGATGAATCCTGATGAACAAATTACAATCATCAAATGCATAAATCAAAGCCCTAGAAACAGATCTGAAAAAATTACTACTTCTAATTTCGTTTGAATTTGTGAAATCATCGATTATATAGAGAACAGATATATACATATATATATATATACAAAAATCTTTGAAACTGGTGGAATTGGGGGTGGGTTTTCGGGAGGCCCGCACAAGTGAGTTCTGCAAAAGTAAGCAGCGTCAGCACTTGGCCAGCCTATAACCCCTCCATAAATTCATGCGCTCATTTCGTTTTATGAGTGGCGCGGCGATCGGCTCTCACCGCTCGCTTTGTTTTCCTTACTCATTAGTTTAAGGCAATTTTAACCACTAGCCATATGTCTAATATTTATACACCTCTCCACTCCCTTGCTTTTTCCTATTCCATCGATGTGGGATCATCATGCATATATCACAACTTGTAAACAATTGTATAACCACCTTTTGAGTTTTTGACACATACGGTTCATTAAGGTAAAGGTAAATTCTTCTTGTGCACATGTATGTTTGTTAAAAGTTTTGACATAAAAAATCGTTTTATAGTCAAGGTTATAAAAGGTGTGTGATAGCGTCATAGCTTGAAATGTGTGTTTTCGACACTACATTAATCTCTATGGTTGTTGTTGTGTATGCCGAGTCGCATGCCATAGGCTGATAGGGTAATTTAACTTTGTTCAGGGTTTTTTTTGTTATTTAATTATAATTCTTTGAGCGTTTGCATTTCCTTCGCCTTGTTGTAAGCTCTTTATATAATATCTTCAAATCAAATGACATCAAAATGTTAAAAACCGTTAGAACTATTTTAACATGTGAAACATAGTGTTTCTTATAGGTTGATATGCTTCATTCATGAAAAAATACATCTCAATATGTTTCATATATGAGACACACACACATAAAAACAACACCACATCATTAAATGGTTGATGTTGTTTCTTACAGATTCCAAATCTTTTGTGGTTGTCATTAAATTTTCTTCTTCTATATGAAATTATTTAATACTATTGAATAATAGTAGAAACAATACATGTGTATAATTATATGTGAAATACAAACTTGTCATCTTCAAAAGACATTTTAACCTTGTCATGGCTTCTACAAAATTTAACCGCCAGATGAGACTTGCAACATTTGGAACATCACATATTACGTACAAAATATGTAAACCATATATGTTGCTAGATTGGGGACTAACCCAAGTGACCACACACAAAGATGCAAACTTTTGCCATTCGAACCTATACCAATGAACTTCAATACACCTCTTGTTTTACCCTGTCCAGGTGCATCTTGCCAATTTGATCAACACCCCTACACTTTAAACGATACACCTCTTGTGTTTCCCCGTCTAGGTGTATCTTGCCAATTTGATCAACACCCCTAAACTTTAAACGATACACCTCTTGTGTTTCCCCGTCTAGGTGTATCTTGCCAATTTGATCAACACCCCTAAACTTTAAACGATCAACATTGAGATAACCTTGGGCAGTTAGTTCACTAGTAATAGGACTTGTTTTGAGCTCGTTGCCAAAGACCACTTATTCGAGTCTTTCTAAGACCCATTGAGGATTTCTCTAGATATTCCAAGACTTGATCGGATTAGTCAAGGTCTACAAAAGTTACCTAGAGGCTCATCGTTAAACAAAAAAATAACATTGTGACAAATTTGCTATCAATCATATGTTGAACCAAGATCTAGATTTTCATGAACCATACAAAAAATTTCATACAAAACTATTGTTTGCGAATTTATACACAAATGATCACCCCCCAAATGTTCACGATACAGGCGCAGCCAAGATTTTATGCACAACATAAATAAGCTTACAGAAACTAACCACCCTAGAAAGAATCATGGTAACAATAATATATATGGTTCGAGTTCAATGCAAATGAATAGTAATACATGATGGGAAATCATTTGTGATATTTTCGCGATAACAATGGTTCCAGTTGAGGGTCGGAATCTTTAGATATTACGACTCCCGACTCCATTTCAGATGTTGATAAATCCTCCTTCCTTCTTGTGCCTAATCTTTCTAAGAACCTCGAACTTTTGTCGGGAGATGATTCGGGAATTTTTGGTGTAGTCGGGACATGCTGAAGGCATACTTGAACAGCATCGTGCACTCTCACAAAACACCACTCCTTGCCAACTTGATCGATGAAACCAGATTTCGTTAGCGTCAAAAGTACATCTTTGTTCGGGTTGGCAATAGCTATCTGCATCATCATAAATTATAAAACTGCTTAATTTCTTCATAAGATAAAAAAGTAAACTACACCATCCATCCCACGAAAAATTGGAGCAATTGATTTAAGGTCAGAAATATGGATATCTGAAAATTCATATGGATATCGTGAATTCTAATTCTATGCTCATAACATCCAATAAAACTCAAGGTTCTAAATGGTGTGTTGGCATCCTTACATATAAGTCATGTATATGAGTATTATATAAAGAGTTTGTGATCAAATATTCTAAGTAGAACTTGAAGGGTTTTACAGCTTTGCTTTAACCATGAACCGATAATGAGTGTGAATGCATGAAACTTTTTAAATCTTTGAGTAGTGATAACAGTAGGTAGATAGGTAATATTGACTTGAAAACTTTCCAAAAATGGAAAAGGTTGCAACTTTCTTGAGATGTGATAAAGTAGGAACTGTTGCAAACTACAAAGGAGTAGAAGTTGTTGGCAAGAAAGATTGTGTACCTGGATGTCTCTTGAGTTGTATTCCTGATACAACTCTTTTAGTGCTTGAACTGCACTGGAGTCGACATAAGTAACAGCTGGAAAAAAAAAACATGAAATTAGATGAATACAAAAGCTACAGCATAGGAATATAGAAACTATAGAGATTAGCGACATCTATCCATGGATGAAGATAGAAAAAGACTTGCACATAAACATCGTAGAAAAAAGAAAAAATATATCAAATTCATAAAATGGTTGCTTAGTTATTGAGTTACACTAGTGCAGAATAATTACATAGGATAATAAAGACGGATGACAAAAAAAAACATCAAATTATCAAGAGAATCATGCAAGTAAAATTGTAAAAATTACCTACAGTTGGTTACATTTGACAATGGTTCCATTTCTTTTACATATGTGAAATACATCAGCTTTTGTCCAATTTTAATCAAATTAACGAGCAAACATGACCCAGGAACAGCACGATGACAGGAAGAACAGTTTAACTAACAAGGAGAATTTTAACTGTGCCAAACATTATTGATAATTTATTTTAGTTAATTCAAATTTAAATTGAGCAAAAGTGATTCTAATTGATATGAGTGTAAAATTAGTACAATATCATTTTTGTCTATTTTACAAACAATCAGTCTAGTTATACCTAAGTCGTTGAAAGATATGTTGCATTGATTATGGGGTGAAGGGAGTAAGTAAAGCTTCAGATGTATACTTACGGGCCATCTCCAAGATCACAAAATATATTCTTTCAACTTCTGGTCCACGTTTGCAAGATTGATCGACCGCAATTTCATACTCCCGCAGCCTGAAATTATATATAAAGAATAAGTTGAGAAGTTATTTAGCAAAAGCGAGCATCTAATTAAGTCACTTTATTTTACCTGTCTTTTATATAGCTTGTATTGGCAAAGTAGATAGGTGCATCAATTCGAACAATTACAATGCCATTGTATGTATATGCTTCTGGGTATTGCTGAATGTTCCTATAAACGGTGGTGCCAGGAAGTCGTCCCAACACAGCTGAAATCACATATGCATGTTATACAAATAAGTAGCACACAAAATATGAGCTCTAATAACCATCTGTATACAACAAACTGACAACTGATTTGTCGTGTTAGAAGAAATCGACAGTTTAGGCTCTAAAGGTCAAATTTCAGGATGGAAGCAATAAGGTTTGTAACTTGAATCTCCAAATAGGTTTTCTGTTTCAATCATCACTATTCTCCAAATATCTGCCCTCTTAAAAAAAGTACAGATAGCATATGCAGGTAAGTTTTTGGAAATTAGAATCAGTTTACTGGCACACTTTTAAAGGGCCATATATATAAAGGCAAAAGTAGTTATATATTGTTGAAAGCAAAATTACATATAAATATAACGAGCTTACCAATATGTGGATTTGCCGATTCATGGATCACGAAAGCAAGAGAAAAACCAACCTACATATATATCAAAGCACCAACAGTCGATTACGTTAGTGATCTTCAAAATCTAATTGCTTGCATAATGTTTTTAGCACAACACCAATAGTGTGGAAATTTGTTTGGACAAGTTAAAAGCATCAGAAAACCAGCACTGTAGTAACAGTTCTACCCAGGCATTAGACAAGGTATGCTACCATCCTTTACTACTTGATAAGCTTTATGAGGAACTATGGATACAGTATGTATGCTTACCCCAACAAGGACACCAATCTCGATCCCAAGGAACAATGTTGTTGTACTAGTAACTGTCCAAAGGAAAAAATCTTTCTTATCTACCCGCCATAAAAATATAGCCTCGTCGTAATCCACCTTTACAAACAAGTAATCAAGAATTAGGATCAGTTAAGGAATTAATTCTGGAAAGTCAAAAGCTGTTTATACTTGTGAGTCACACATGCTAGGTAACACTGTGAGTGTGATCTATAATGTCATGGTTGACAGTAATGCAAAACAATGTGGGTATATGATATTGTACAAACTAAATGTGAAAAGGGCATCACATTACCAAAAGAAACCAGTAGAAGATACATTGGGTAAACATTGTATATATAAGAATTTAACGGAAGCTAGGTGAACTAACAAAAGGTAGGAATCCTCTTACTTTTTGAAGTTCAAAAAGTTTCCAGGTCATAAGTTATTACTTACAGCTTACCGGATTCAAATACTATATTGGAAATACCATACTGGTATTCGGCCATGACTAGGGTGTCTTGATGGAATACCAAAGGCTATATGCCACAGAAATCTCAGACACCATGAAACAACGACCTGCTGGTTGCAGCTAAAAGTGGCGGGAACCACAGTTGGTTCACATAGACATGGATCAGTTACCATGTAAATACGAGTGACCAAAAAGTTAAGTCTATTACCAACTACAACTAATATAGAGATTTTGCACAATATAGAGATTTTGTATGGTCTGGAGTTTGGACCTATGGGACAGATGAAAAGAAGATAACCATAATCCTTCTATCAGTAATTATTCTGTCAAATTAGACTTTCTTAGACGGATATCGAACTACTTATTGGGTTATGCGGATTAGAAGGAAAAAGGCTACCAAAATCTATAGAGTTATGTTAAAATGCATAAGCAATTTTCAATGTCAATATCTCATGGTTCACGCTTTTCTGTTCTAAAGTCTTCCATTCGTTCTTACTATTCAAGAAGAACAATCATTAACTGCAGCTGGTAAAGTGGGTTCAAGGATTATGCCGATGCTTTCATTAACATGATTATTTAGCATTTATATAAGAGACTGAACAGTAAGAAAGTAATCAAACCCATTAGAGGATATACTGACCAGCCCAATTACAGCGGAGATTACAATAGCAGCAAGAGCACACTGCAAAATTGAACAAAATAGCACAAGAGGCTTAGTCCATATGGAAATATGTACTACTAATAGAAAGATAACAAGGTTTTCTCAATTCTAGCTTCATAAATTGCTAACACGGCATCACTAGATTCATCCTGAAACATATCTGGTTTCTGAGGTTCAATTAGCAGGTTATGAGATTATTAGAATGAGGATCGAAATAATTTACAGCCATCTATACCCATGACAGTTCCTGTGGCATGTATTCAAACAATGGTGTCATGCATGCAAAGAAAATGGAAGCATACCTGAGGTATAAATTCAAATAATGGTGTCATAAATAACAGAGCACACGCCATAATAATTCCCATGACAATTCCTGATAAACCAGTTTTTGCTCCACTTTCATGATTAACTGCTGACCTTGAGAAGGAACCTATACAACATATTTAGGAGAAAATGTTCCTTCAGAAGTATATCCACAACTAAAAAAAATTAGAAAGTTTTACACATGATCTAAGTGTTGTCAGATTTGACTACACAAGGTCACCTATGCACCAATCTCACCTGTTGATGGATATGCTGAAAAAAAGGACCCGCATATATTTGCCACACCAAGGCCAAATAACTGTCAAAAAAAGCATTGATGTTTTAGCACTTCGAAAAATGAACAAACACCTAATCAATAACTTACAATGGCTATTTATCGATCTTAATCAATAAAACACTACCACTCACCTCAATTAAGCCAGTGTCTCATACTCTCATTTTTTAATCTCGATGCACAAGAAAGCATGATAACAAAGTCCACTAGAAGGAAATTATCAAACTACATATGTTTTTCCTTAGGGATGTGGTTTCTAATATCTCTTAAGGTGGAAGTAGGGGGCATATAGGGAAATAAGGAAATACCGCCGATTCAATATTGAATCTGATGATAGATTAATAAGGAATGTGTTTACTTCAATAATGAATCTAATGACAGATTAATAAGGAAATACGGCCCAGATGATACCAACAACAGAATTCCAATGCTCAAAGAGAAGCACGTAGAGAGTGATTTTGTCGGATTTTGTAAAAGGATGAGCCCGTGTGTTAAAGGTTTTTACTTAGTAAGGCATTCTTACTCTTCGTAATCATAAAGCTAAGAATTTTGGCTTTTGTAGTTTTTTATTTGATAATAAAATCAACAAACAAAGAAAGAAGGATTGTCAACTTATATGTTGCTAAATTGTGGCTGTTTAGTTTCATTGTCATATGATATCCATCGTTTTCAGATAAATTGGTCCATATTATTGTTTGATGGTCATATTTACTTCACATAACTGTATGCTGCTTATTGTATAAACCATACCAAATGTACCAGGTACATCCCACTTGAAATTGGGGTTTCAGGTGGTACGATATATGTAATATGCATACATTTCCTCGACTCCAAGGAACAGAAAGGTTTTTCTGAAACCCCCAGCTTCTCAAAAGGTTTCAAAAAAACATGAGATGAACAAAAATTTTGTCAAAAAATTGATGTTCTTTAAGTATTATGATAAGAAACCAAAGAGCAAGCAACAGGTGAAAATATGAAAAAGAGTGTCGCCAAACAGGCAACAAGGATGTAAAAAAGGCTATGATACTTTATGTATCTTAAAAGCTCTCACCAGATCAGACTTTTTAACTTAATAAAGGCAACATAATGTTGATAGTTTACATTGCATGCATTTTATTATACGTCTTCCTGCTAGAAAAGCAAGATCATATAATAGATTGCCGATTAGCATCAGTCCATCATTTACATCAAAGGATCCATGTATAATTTTAATTTATATTTTATAGTATCATAACTGATTTTGATTGTTACGAATTTAACAGACATTCAATAATTGTTCTCAGCAAAACCACATGGCACTAGAAGGTCCCAGCCTTAGACCGCTTTACCATGAACATAGTAATTAGGTCGGAACTCATCTAAAGATAATATGAGGTATAATAAGCATGATAAGGGAGCAAGTGCAAAAAGGTTAGAATGCATAAACATCATTGATCGTCTGTAGAATTTTTTTGCATATACGAAGTATAGGCATTCATTTGTTAACATGCATACTCCATATTAGCTTTAAGGGAGACCAATTTCATATAGTAATGATAATAAAAAGCTTCACAAGAGTTTTGGATGCACAAGCATATAAGAAGGTCAGCAAAGCAGTTTAAGCTGTACTTAGTCCTGTAATTCTGTCATATGCTCTCAGAAATGCTGCATAACAGATGTTTCAGTTTCTTTGCGCATTATTTGCAAATCAGCAACAGAACGAGTTAACACTTTCTTTGTCATGAGATACAGGTATAGCTCATGCTTTAGAAACCCAGCCTTTTTATTTTGTAGACATACTGGCCTATCATTAGAAAACTATTACCTTTAATTGATCTAAAATACTAGGATGACCTTATTTCTTGTCTGTGCAAATGTAAACCATATTATTCAGCAATCCTCGTTTTCTGTCACTATGGTTATACATAATTACTAAACTATAATAATACGACCTTGAGCAATGGTATTTTTTCCTCAAAATACGCACCTCTTGATTTGAGTCAAGTTCATATCCATTCTTTGCTGCCAGGGCTTTGGCAATCCCCACAGATTCCTGCAGCGCAAACGTGATGTCATTGCATAGTTAAAACAATAAAACAGGTAAAGATTATAGCCAATTACAGAAGAATCTTCTATTACCAGTATAGCCACACCAGTAATGAGAAGTGACGTCGGGATTAAGGATTTCAGATGACCGAACTCTTTAGGGATGGAAAATGGTGGAAGCCCTTGAGGTATGTCTCCTACCTGAAATTATTTATAGAAAAGCTTTTACCATGAGCATGTCACAGTACAAGGCATTCAAATTTGCCCAGGTATGAACAGATAATACAAAATGTCCATCCCCTTTGGACTTGAGATTCAGAAATGAAACCTTACTTGGTTTTATAGAAACAAGAATAAAAAGGTAAATAGTGTAAATAGTTTTCTCAGAAAAACAACAATTCAGGAACTCATAATCAATTTAGGTTCTATGTATCAGAAATTTAATAAGACCTTGCCTTAATTTCACTAATTATTCTATCTTACCCCAACAGGTACAACTGGAAATCACATGAAACAACTCCTACAGTCCCACTTTGCTCAAGATTGTCGTACACTCGTACTTAGTTCATTTGCTTGAGATTTAATCTACTAGACTTGTTAGAAACTCAACATAAAACAATCAAAGAAGATTTCAATGTTAGAAATGAAAATACCTATTTAAACAAAATAGGGAATCAGATTACACATAAAGACCTAACCACTGGCTGTGATGGCCTCCATGGGAATACAGATAGAATAGAGATCTAAAACTGAAGGTGGTCCATTAAGTATCATTAAATTGAAGTTATAAAAATGTTAATTTTCCAAACGAAAAAGTCAATCAAAGGCAGGTAAATTAGTGTTGTGGTCAGATCTTGATGAGATTCATATACATATGAAGGCCAAAATAGAAACCCATTTCAATCTGAATCTTACAAGCAAAAACAAAAGTAAAATAATAACAACAAACACAAGTGACTGAAGTTAACTAAAAATCCAATCCTCAGGTTCTAGGTCAATTATCAACAGATTAGTGGATATATACATATATATGAACATTCTCATTGATTTAGTTTATAAGTTCAATTCCAGTACTTCATAAAAAGCTTCTCTCATTATTCTCACCAAAGAAATGGAAGAGGGATGAAATATTTTCACAAAGGCTGTACCCAGAACAACAGCAGTGAGGGGACCACCTGCTCGCAGATACCGCAGCTTCTTCCTTGTTTTCCCCTGTACATGGAACCATCTAAATCAATTTGAAGGCTCATGTACAATGGATAAATGTAACTTACTAGGAAGAAAGTGTACCAAATGCTTCATGACCAAAATAATAGCTAGGATAGAGGACCCCATCATGAAAGGAGGCCATGAGAACTACAACCAAGAAAAATTTGCCAATGGTTAGCAGAAAGTTATACAAATAATACTAAGCAGAAACGGAAATGGAAATCCACTACTAGTAAGAGCAAGAGCCACATGATTCGGATAGATGTCATGAACATAGCAATGCAAAGTGATCTTAACTGTGGGCTATTTCACATGATAATACAAAAATCGTGGCAAGTTCATCCTGTTCGATAAGAACATCTCCCATTTGAGTCAAACAGACTACAGATAAGAGTATACGGCTAATCTTAGTTACAACCGGCACCCATCGGGGAGGTTAGCAAATATGTTGCTAGCTGTGAATGATGTCTTACAAGGATCCATGAAACATAGTCCACAACTCCACATGTAATTTGTTTTTCTTCATTTCTGAGAAGGCCCCATGTATTCCAAGTTCCAACTCCTATTGATGGGAAAGAGTGGTAAACAACAGAATCTTCACCCAAGGGTTCTCTAGGACTCTTATGGACTTTTATCATGTTTGAGTTCCAGTAATGCACTAGTAAAACTTATATAGCAAATTTGATTCCCCCCCCCCCCCCCCCCCCCCCCCCCAAAAAAAAAAAAACAAAAAAAAAAGGAAAATATGGGGGGAAAGCTTTATTACTGCTAAGATTACACTCACTAAAAGCTCTGGCTCGTGTAATTAACAAATAGAAATGATAGGTAGAGATAATGGAGGGGCCTACCTAATATGCAATAAAGCAAGGGTAATATGGTAGTTCTGTTTAAGACCTATAAATAAAATATACAATTATCTTAGAAGTTCCACAGGGAAAGTGGAGCCACTGCACAGGTATAAAGGAAGTAAAAAACAACAAGCACGGTCACTCTAAAGTTCATAATGCATACGTATTGACTACATGACAGGACAGCTTGTTCATTCTAACTAAAATATCAAGAAATACCAAAACCAATTCCTATGTTTCTTCCTAACAAGAAATCAGAAACGCAGTAGGATATAGCTCCAGGTGAAAAATAGGATACCTTATCTGCTCCTGATATTATACTCTTGACCAATGGAATTATTTTGCTACTTCTGTCCACATTATATCCCAGAAAATATTTTGCTTGAGATAAGGCAATAACAATGGCTGAAGCAGTTGTAAAGCCAGAAATTACTGAGTGGCTGATAAACCGGATGAGCCATCCAAGCCTAAAATGATTAGAAGTACAAAAAAAACACCATCTATTAATAGTAATCACCATCAAGATGGTAAAAGAAAAGGATTCATATAAATCAAGTTCAACGGGAAAAGAAACACCCAGATGGAGTGAACAGCAAATGATTACATTATTCCTCTTAATATTGGTATAAAAAATGAGTATTGTCCACAAATATAAAACTTATGCATTAGTTGATGCTAATTTTGGAACATTAAATGTAAGTTTAGAAGGATGTTAACAGTTCATCAACTTTGCAAGATTGTGCTTGAGCTAATGAAGATGTATTAGAAATTGGAAAGCCAACTTAATGATAAGCATATGGATCTGATCAAGCAAATAGAAAATGCAAGAGATCATTTTAAAACTAAAAGAATTCATGAAACAGAAGTACCTCAAGAGCCCCATTGTGCATTCTAGAATCCCAACCATAAGTGACAACAATATCGCAAGTTCTGTATATAATTCAGCAGATGAATCAACATTGCCTAGGACATTAGAGACCAGTAGAGAAACCAACGCTACTGGACCAACAGCAAGCTGGCGGGATGATCCAAATATGGAATACACAAATACAGGAACTAATCCAGTGTCTGAAATGAAGTATAAGTGAAAACACAGCAGTCAGTGAGACACAGGAAGTTGGGAAGAAAAAAAAAAGAACAGATAAATGCTCCATCAATCCAAGCTAAGTGACCCTATTCAATGGCTCAAAATGTTCATAGATAGTGAAGGGTGAACATCACTTGTAGTGGTACATGTAAGCTTCATTTGGACATAGGAACTTCATCCTGGAAAGGCACAATTCCAGTTACACATAGAGTAACTACAAAGCAAATCAGGCTGCCCTGTTCATCCTAACAGCCAATGCATGATGAACTGCTGTTATGTGGATCGATGAAATATTGCACAGGCCAATTTATGAAGAAAAGGTTCCACTACAAACTAAATACGCAGAGAACATACTAGACTATTCAACTCTCTCCAATAGAATATGTTCAAGTGACGAAAACAAAACTTATGTGAAAATATTTTTTTTGGATGATGAACTGCTGCCCTGTGCGAACACTCAAGATGAAAATTACAGGATCAAAAAGGCTCTATTTAGTGGACTCTGACATATTTACATATCGTGTCTTTATCTCCACTTCCTTAAGTCATATTCATCTTGTGAGCGCTCAATTCGTATTCTCTATTACACGTAATTAGCTTATAAGAGAGTCTCCAACAGATTCTCCATAATGGATATTTTTGCTTCAACAGATTCTCCGAAACCTTCGGAGAGAGGGTGAAATTCTCCAAATATGATTTTTTAGGAAAGAGAAATGATTTTTATTCTTCATACCAATAGCTAAGAGAGAGAAATAATATTTTAAGAATTGTATTGAATATTTTACCAACATAAGTCATATTGTAATCTCCAAAATGGAGAAGCTGTTGGAGATTAACGTGTATATTTCTTTTGGAGATTTATGACTTTTGATTCTCCATTTTGGAGTATCTGTTGGAGATGCTGTAAAACTATACAACAGGAAAAGCCTAGTTAAACTGTAAGGACCAGACGTTTAAACTTACAAAGTCCATATATTGGTTGAAGTCCAGCTAGCTTTGCATATGACATAGACTGTTCATAAGAAACAAAGAAAAGAAAAAAAGCAGATGTCAATTAATGTTGGTGATATAAAAACCAACCAACTGCAGCAAATGATCTATTATATAACATACATTTTATTCAACGTGCGAGCAGTTGGCTATTAATGAAATTCATTAGAGTTTCTATAGAGGAGAACGCCTCTTAGGTCAGGAACAAGATTCTCAGCCTTCCGAACTAAAATTAGCTTACTAGAGCTTAAAAGCACACTAGATTTAAGAAATTACCATAACAAATTGTGTCTAAACAAACAGAGAGGGAAAAGGCTGTGAATATAGGATTGGAGCATGTATACATAACTAAAAGAGGTGCACTCCTAGAATCAAACATGACATGGTGCCAACCGCCAACCAGTCATGGCATCTTGTACATGTAAGAGACAAATAAGGCCTAATAATATATCAGATCAACATACAAAATAAGACCTAATAAAGGTCAGTCTAACAGTGAAGAAGCAACCTATACAACATCGATCAACATACGAAACAGCTTTTCCTTAAATAGTAATACAGAAATCACATATATCAGAAGTTCAGAACCCTTTTAAGCAACTTTTGAACAAAAAGCTCATAATCCAGCCATGTGATAGATCTGAATGTGATAACAAAGCTTAAAATTAATGTTCTAAATTTAGTAGATCTGAATGTGATAGATTCCGTGTATGGCTTAATTATAGATATGCCTTGATTCCTGCAACGAATTAATTCATAAAAATTAATTGTGAACTATAAAACAGTCATCATATTTTCAGAAGATCAAAGTAAGAAAACCTCGTTGAACAGTATCCATTATCCAGCCAATCTTACGCAATAATAACAATAAATAAAAAAACGAAATGCATTATGCATCTCAATCAAATAGAAACAAAATGCCAATTCTACTGTTCTAGTCAAACACGATACTATCAACTATTCAACTATCAAGCAACACGAAAACACGAATTCGCTAATCATCCGATTCTATAATCTATACGTAATTAAGTAAGTTCAATTAATCTCCATTTGTATACCTGAGGAACGAGCATGATTCCGACGGTGACGCCGGAGACGAGGTCCGGCTGGAGATTTTCGCGCCAATCGTAAGTCCGAATCCACCGGGAGCAAGGCAGCAAGAAGTCAATCCAATCAACCGTTTTCATCCGCTTCACCTTCGTCCTCCATCTCGAAAACGGCGTCGACGGAGACGAAGACGACGACGTCGGCGTTGCATCGGCGGCGGAGTACGGGTGCAGGAAAGGTATGACTTTGACCGGACGAGTGGTCGCCGTCGCCGCCGTGGACGACGGCGGAGTTCTGGCCATGGAGGAGAGGTCCGGTAGACTGGTGGATGCGTACGTTATCTCCATGCGCACCAGGGGAGCACGTAAGTATTATGAGAGTAGGGATCTCTTCTCCTTTTTTAAAATGCATCTAATTACCACATGTTTTAAAAAATTTACCATTTTAAGTCAATTTTAACTTTTCTTCTTTAAAAAAAATTTAAAAAAAATAAATAAAAAGGGTCAATTTTAGCTTTCTAAAGTTTGTTACGTTAACGATTTGTATTTTTGTAGGTCCGATTAATGTAATTATTATGCTTTTCAATTAATTTCACAGCTCACCAAAAAATAATACGTACATCCTTTTCCTTTTAAAAGTAAAACATTTATTAAACGTTTGTTTATAATTTTATTGAATACATGAAGTAAAAATAGGTGTTACCTAATATGACTAAAGCTTGATGAAATTAATATAATTACAAGAATAAACATAGGGATGGATGTATCTGGACATTTTTATTTACTTTCTTATCTCATGTCTCTAGCACGAGTTCAATTTGTCATTTTGTTTGGTAAAATACAATGAAATTAATATAATTACAAGAATAAACATAAGCATGTATCTAGACATTTTTATTTTTGTTTGATTAAATACATACATGTAAAGTAATTTTGTAAATGCATCATTAAGAGTGTGTCTGACAAACTAACTGATAAGTTAGTTGTTAACTAATAAGTTAGTTAATAGCTAATAAGCGAACTTATGAATAAATTATATTTGACAAAAACTAACTTATAAGTATGTCAAATGATTAAAAAGATATCTTGAATTATAATAATCAGTATTAATAAAAGTATAATTGAAAAGGGCTACAAAAAGCTCATGAATCCAACTAACCTTTCAATAAGCTAACTTATGGTTCATTCAAATATGTACTAGCTTATAAGCTTACTTATCAACCATCTTGTTAAACACAACCTAACTATCATATGTTGTTAAGTTTAACCTTTAAATATTTACAAAATAGAAAAAAAAAACGTATAAACACGTTATTCGGTGGTTGTATTTGTAATTTATCTACACATTTTTTGACGTTTACTAAGATTATATTGTATATGAACACAATTGTATGATTAGTATATAAAAAATGTCCCTATTAACTATAATATACTTATGGTGTAATTATAAATCAGCTATTGTAACCAAAGGAGTGTTAGCCTAGTGGTAAGGTTTGGGCATTACATAGTAGTGAACCCGAGTTCGAGCCCTTGGGGACGCATTCTAGAGGTACGGGGGCTTCGACCCCGGGCTGCATGCTTTAGCTATAGTACTTGTAATATATTTGTAAGTTTATCGTAAATTAAATTAATTGTATTGTTCAACATTAGATTTTTGTATAAATATCTTCTTTTTAGTGAAAAGATTAAAAGTAAATAAATAACTAAAAAGTAACAAATAGGAATGTCAATCAGATAAGTTTAAATGAACCGAAAGTGTAAAATGTATCCAGATACATGTTTAGACAGGAAAATCCTGAAACCGACTCACCAGACGACGACACATGATAATCGACTCACCAGACGAGGACACGTGATAACCCAGTTACTCTTTTATTATATATAGATTTTATATAAGGTTTTCCGTATCACA
This sequence comes from Centaurea solstitialis, assembly GCA_030169165.1. NCBI lineage: Eukaryota > Viridiplantae > Streptophyta > Magnoliopsida > Asterales > Asteraceae > Centaurea > Centaurea solstitialis. The sequence goes on along the minus strand of CM058045.1, from coordinate 70,795,783 downwards.
AAAAATAGGAAATATTAAATTTGGATTTTGTTAAGCAGTCGATTTTTATTCAGGATTGTGTTAAAAGAAAAGGTTTTATTTAATGTAAATATGCATAAAATATCATCTCATAAATAATATGGTTAAAACTTAAAGGTAATTAGATAAGATACGAAATAATAATTAAGAAAGGTATTAAATAAAGAGGACACATGGATGGTGTGCCAAGATCTGAAGTTGTATCTAGACCTCATTGCCCTATAAGTTCATTCGAATCATGTTATTCTATTTATTTCTTTATATAAATAATTAAACAAATATAATAAGATGTAGACTTCCTTACGGATTTGATCTATGATTTTTGTGATTTATTACGAAAATGTTTCTTTATCTCTATTATTATAAAAGAATTATCTACCCATAAAATGTATTATTTGGTCAATTGTGCAAATAGACATCTATAAATCTATTAAGTAAAAAGTGAAAGACTACGTGTATTTTCAGGAACTTTAATAAAGTTAGAGGATAAGATGAGAGGCTTAGGCTCTGTTTGGGAAGCATAAGCTAGCTGATAAGCTAGCTTATAAGCTTGTCCATCCAAACATGTACCAGGAAGCTAGCTGATAGTGATAAGCTAGCTTTTTGAAACGCTACTTTAAGTAGCTTATGAGAAGCTTATTGTAGCTTTTTCCAATTATACCCTTATTAATATTAATTATTAAATTCAAATATACTCTTTTTGGTCATTTTACATACCCATAAGCTAGTTTTTGCCAAACATAATTTGTTCAACAGCTAGCTTATCAGCTACTAGCAAGCTTATCAATCAACAGCTAGCTTATCAGCTATCCGCTAGCTTATCAGCTACCAGCTAGCTTATAAGCTACGCTTGCCAAACATAGCCTTAACCAATGTTTAAAAAACAGGGTTGAACCGATCAGGTCGAACTGGTTGAATTGGGACCCGGTGAAAAGACTGATTTAAATGTGGTCAGTTTTATGATATTTTAAGGACCGAAATGAACCGATCGGTTTATTGATAAAACCGGTTGAAGCGTGGATCAAATTGATAAAAAATCGTTTGACCCGGTATTAAAAAAACTTATGTTTTTAAGTTTTAAAATATTTTTTGATTGATGTAAAACTTGTTATTATATGTTTTCTTGATGTTTTTGGATTTAATGTACAATTTATTATAATGTGTACTATTAATGTTTTAACTTGTGGACATCAAGTTCTTGTGTGTTGTGTGTGTGTGTGTGTGTGTAGTATTAGGTTCAAATGAGAAGTGCTAAAAATTGAGAAGTAGAGAAGTGGTCTCCACCACTCATCCGGTCAATAAATGCGGCTTTGACCCCCTTCTTTAATAATCTCTACCCTCCCATGAATCGCGTCAATCCTTTGTGATCACGTCCACCGTAACTTATCTACTTCGTATTTTTTTAGCACTTCTCATTTGAACTTTTCTCTCCGTGTGTGTGTGTATATATATCTATATATATATATATATATAGGGTTGAGTTCCGTTGTTAACCACAAATAGTGTGTTAACCGTGTTAACTCATCACAACCCTTAATAATCTAAATCTAGGGTCAAGATTAAATCCCTATAATTAGGGAATTTTTAATAACTAAAAATTAAAAAATACAGCAAACACAAGTGCACAGGTGTATTTTGGGAAAGTCACCTCCTTCTTCCTCCTCCACCCGGCGAACACATGTGCACCGCCGCCTCCTTCCTCCTCCACCCGACGAACACATGTGCACCGCCGCCCCCTTCCTCCTCCTCCACCCGGCGAACACATGTGCACCGCCGCCCCCTTCATCCTCCTCCACCCGGCGAACACATGTGCACCGCCGCCCCCTTCATCCTCCTCCACCCGGCGAACACATGTGCACCGCCGCCTACTTCCTCCTCCACCCGGCAAGCGAGCACATGTGCACCGCCGCCACCTTCCTCCTCCTCCACCCGGCGAGCACATGTGCACCGCCGCCACCTTCCTCCTCCTCCACCCGGCGAGCACATGTGCACCGCCGCCACCCTCCACCCGACGAACACATGTGCACCGCCGCCTCCTTCCTTCCTCCTCCACCCGGCGAACACATGTGCACCGTCGCCTCCTTCCTCCTCCACCCGACGAACATAAAAACAAATTCCCCCAAATTTTCCATCTTCTTTTCTCCAAATCCATAAACAAATCAATCACCATTCTTTTGAGCTCAATTCTAACCAAAATCATTACAAAAACCAAACCAATTTCAAAAAATCTCACATGTTCGTTTGTTGCATAGAGTGTTTCCATGGTCTAGGATGCCTTAATTGGGCTGGAAATGCTGCACCCACACCAACGCCAACGACAGCGCTGCCTGGCCATCGTCCACCGCCACCGAGTTCGAACTCGTTCCCCACCTCTCTCGCCTCACCCTCTCCGTCTACGAACACGGCCTCCACCACCCCGAATTCCCCCAATCGGCAGATGCAAACTAAACCCAAACTCCGTCGTCAAGTGCGTCACCTACGAACAAATTCGAGGGCGCGATTAGGAAGGAGACGGAGGGTTGTGGTGGTGGTTGGCGCAATTCCGGCCGACGAAACCGTCGCCGTCGCTCGTCGGAACGAGGATGAGGGAGACAGAGGGTATGGTTTGGATTTGGGAAGAGCGGCTATTGTGACTAGCATATTAGGGTTATTGAAGGTGGTAGAAGGCAACGATTGTGGTGATGGAAGGCGGAGTAGATCTGGTGGGGGTGGAAGTCGGCGGTTGTGGTGGTGGTGGAAGCCGGCAGCGCGATGGTGGTGGTGGTGGTGGAAGCCGGCAGCGCGATGGTGGTGGAAGCCGGCAGCGCGATGGTGGTGGAGGGCGAGGGACGGGAGCGGTGTTCTAGCAGATAGGAAGAGCACCGGCGGTGATGGAGGAAATGGATTTGGGGGAGATGGAGAATTGGGGGAGATACAGATGGCAGCTAACTAGCTAGGGATAGAACTTTTAAACAAAATTCCTAATATGCCCTTGGTTGAATTTGGTTAATAAGGTTAACACACTATTTGTGGTTAACAACGGAACTCTCCTCTATATATATATATATATACAAAACTAGGTTTTATCCCGTGTAATGCACGGGATAATTTAAAAAAATTAAATTATGTCAGAAAACTTATATTGCAAACATAAACGATCATCGAAAGTACGAATGTTACTTTTATAACTCCTCACCATGAAACAAACATGTTAATATTTAAATTGATTTTCAACAATAAAATATTTTCTTTAAGTTTTAACTGATAAGATTTAAATTGATTTTCAATAATTATATATAACATGCAACATGAATTATAACACCAAACCATCATTGAATAAAATATCAGAATTATGGATATAATCTAATTTCTTTATAGATCAAATATTACCAAAAATGATAGCTATATAAATTTTAAATTTTATCGTATATAATCAAAATCTTATATATTTAATAAAATAATTATATATAGTTATGGAATTATTTTAAATTAGAAGAATAAATATATGAAGAGAGGAATGTTATGGAAAAAATGAAAAAAGTGGTAAATAAATGAATATTTTCAAGTCCGTATCCTAAATAAATTAAAGTTTTATTTTTAAGTTATTTAAAAAATAGGTTGTTAGAGATAGAGATAGATATAATTTAATGATTGTTAGAGATGGGATTCATATAGTAAAGAGAGAAATGACACGTGGCGTGACATGATCAAGAAATGACACGTATGCGTAAATGAATTTATACCATAAAAGCGTCTACGTACGTGTTTTGGCGGGAAAACCAGAAATCGGCTCACTAGAGCATGACACGTGGCAGCACAATTACTCTTTTATTATATGGGTAAGGATCAGTACACCCCCCTCTACCCTATGATATGACACTGTTTCAAACTTCTAGGTGGTTCTTGCCATAAGTAAATTGACTTTTTTATTTTACAATTATATATTCTCAAACTTGTAGGTGTATTTGATTGTTATTATAGGTGTAGGGCGGTATTGTTAACAACACCCTTATTATATATAGATTATATATATATATATATTGAGAGATAGAGAGAGAGAGAGAGAGAGAGAGAGAGAGAGTTGGATTTTGGTGAGACCAAGCTGTTTCTGTGAGACCGGTAAGACCAAAACTTTTTAAATGAAACTTCACAGCAAAACATTGTGAAGGTTAAAAAAATTCGAACATTCATCGTACAAACATACTAAAAAACACTATCGAGGAAAAAAATTCAAAAAGGGATAAAAAAACGAAACCTTCACATCTCAAAAAACTGTGAAGATAACAAATAAATAATTCAAATTTTCACAGCAAAAATGTTGTGAAGTTCAAAAAAATCGAACATTCACAGTGTTTTTACGACAAATGTTCAATTTTTTTTAACCTTCACACTGCTTTACTATGAAGTTTCATGTAAAAAGTGTTGGTTTCACTGATCTCACGGAAACAATTTGGTTTCGCCTAAACCTAAGTCTATATATGTGTGTGTGTGTGTGTGTGTGTGTGTAAGAAATGGAAAATATATTGAAACCAGTCGAACTGAAAACCGGTAATCATACCAGTTCAATTAAAAAACTGATTTTTAAAACATTGGGCTTAATTCTGTTCTCAATGCAAGAGCTTCGAAATATTTTGATGACTTTATTCATGAGACAAACTTAATTGGTTTACCGATAAGGAGAATATGCTTTACTCGGGTTACTGAAGATGGGATCAAATTCAGCATATTTGGTAGATTTTAATCTCAAAATATTTCAATGACATAGGAGTAAAATCTCAATGGTTGTGTTGGAAAAGAACTTGTCTGTTATCCTTAAAAATGAGTCGCTTTATTATAGCCCGAAAATTTGTGGTTTTTCCAAGGCTTGGCTGGAAGAAGAAGACTTCCTACAGAGGGTCAAATAAGGTTAGGACAAATAGCCCCTGTATATCAAGCCAAATTAAAAATGATAAGATAAGTTGAAAAATGTCAAGGAAACTCATAAAGCTTGGAGCAAATAGAAATTTGATGGCTTATATGACGAAATTTGAATTCTATCTAGCAAAACCCTCCTATGGAAATCCTAAGCAGGAGGCAGACCGTTATAAGATGAGAAATGTAGTATTGGAAAGAGGCTAGAGCAAAATGAATGCAGAAATATGGCATTAAACAAGGATGTTAAGACAAAAATCAATAAATGAAATGGGCAACAAATGGAGATGAGAAGTCTAAATTCATATACTTCTCTCTTCAAACAGATAACGTTTATAAGTTTCAAAGACGTATGGGCATCAATAAATCTTTGCAGTGTGTAGAACAACCTTAGGGGGTGAAGGTTGCAAATAACTATTTTTTTAATTTTTCCAGATAAAACGACACAATAAGAATAATGCAAGAGATAAAGTAGAAAAAGTGCTACCGACACGTTTAGAGTGGTTCACCAACGTCACTAATCCACTTTCCGTGACACTTCTCGAGACAATGGTTCACTATTTGGTGTTCATTATGGTAGAACACAAACTTTAGTACAATAGATTGTATAGTCTCTTGCTTTTGCTAGAGGAAGGAGTGGATCACTCACACTTAGAAGAGGATACTCACAAGATAATGGATATTTAAATGTTAATCACTCTTGTGTAATCAATGTGATACTTGGATGATTTTTGTAAGTATAAAGGTTTTGAATGCTTGCTTTGAACTTCAACAACTAAAGATATATCTCATTTTAATGTTGCAAGACTTGCTCTTAAAGCTGGGGTAGAATCATTGCTTTATACAGAACATTTTCAAAAATCATACCTATGTGGAAGTCTGCATGGAGCATAAAGCGGATGTTCTTTTTGCACTTTTCTAGAAAATAGCCGTTTTGGAAAAGAGATGTAACACCCTAAAAATCAGGGCGAACAAAAACTTTCATTTCAAATAAAGATGGTATACAATGTACGCCAAAGCGTGAGCTCTTCCCAAAAACAGGGGTATAATAGTAGAGTATAATTACAATGTTTGTAATCTAAATAAATAATGTGACAACCATCTAGTCTCAATCCTATCTAGGGAAGAGACTACAAAAAGGGTTGTCAAACTATCAATGCCGGCGCGGTCTAAAGGACCGGTCTCTTCACACTTTCCCCCAAGCTCACTCTCAATCCCGGCACCTACTTAGGAACGGCGTCCCTTGTACCTGAGAGACACATCGACACCAAGCAAGTGTTAGGCTAAAGGAGCCTAGTGAGTTGTATCAAATATCAACGAACATCATACATATAAAAGCATGTTAAGACACGTAAGACGTACAAAAGTGTATTAACAACAATTGCATCACATTAAACCGGTTTATCTTTTATTTAGAAGACCGTGGGAGCGACCCACCTTCACCAAGCAAGTTACACCTCAGAGTCGAGACACCCCGTTGCCGTCCTCCTACGAAGACTCGAATAGGCAACCTCAGAGGCCAGGCACATTCGCGGCCACACGAATGGCGAGGGACATAGGTGCACACCTTTTGACTAGTGCCACCCAAGACTGAGTCGAACTCGTGTAAACTTGAAGTGCACACCTTTTGACTAGTGCCACTTTAAAATCAAACTCATTTCAAAAACGACATAGTGTACACCTTTTGACTAGTGCCACATTTTCCAATTTATGTTTGGTAAAACATGGGTACTCACCTTTTGACTAGTGACATCCCGGTCCACTTTTTGACTAGTGACCAATAACATCCCGCTTTTTGACTAGCGGTGCTCCATAACGTTTTAGTCATGCAATTCAAGAGGATTCAATTCCTTTGCACCAATTCATGGCATGCATAATATCAAGCATTTCTCATAAACACGTTTATCATGCAATCACATGTGTTTAATCCATACACTAGTGGCATACGAAAAACTATTCCACGCATACAATAATCCAACCAAGTCATTCATATAAGATTTGTCATTTATTCATTTCATGGCAAATCCTAAACCTAGAAATTTAGGCATTTCATTCAAAATCACATTTATCCACAATATCGAGCAAGACGCGTAATATCAAACAAGATGATGTGCTCTCAGTTTTAACAAAACGATTTTAGCAACTCACCTCGGGCTTGTAAAGCCGAAAGCCCCAATTTTCACCAAAACCCTAGCTTAAAGCTCGGGTGAACACCTAAACTGATAAGGAGTTTAAAATCTTGGATTAGTTCTAGATCTACGACGTATAAAACTAGATCTATACTTTAAAAAACCATGTAGAGACTCACCTTGAGGGTTTACACCCAAAACCCCCAAATCCAAGATTTAGGTCAAAATATGTGAACAACCTAAAATCAAGCAAATCGAACCTTAGGTTAGTTCCATAACTCCTATTACAAAGATTAACAAACCTCAAGTGGTTTAGATAAGCTTACCTAGCCAAATGTTGAGTAGGAAACCCTAGAACTTGAAGAACTCAAACCTAGCAACAATGGAGGTGGAAGGTGAGGTGAAGAAGGTGAAGATGATGAAGATCAAACTTCCAAATCTTGCTACTTAACTAACAATCCATTAGTGAGATCTTGAAGAGCTTGGAATTTGGAGAATGTAGGAAAAAGAATCAGCTCAAATGGATAAGAAATGAAGAAGTTATGATAAAATGAAGAAGGAAGGGTTTATAACCCGAAAATCCCTTGGCTGCAGCACACCTAGCGATCGCTTGGTGTGCATGCTAGCGGTCGCTAGCATGGTCGCTAGCTCCAACAGATTCCAACAGAACATGCCTAGCGATCGCTAGGCTGATAGCTAGCGATCGCTAGCATCTGTGCGATTTCGGTGAGATTTTATTTCGGCCATAACTTCTTCGTTATAACTCCGTTTTCGATTCCGAAAGAACCGTTGGATTCGTAATTGAATTCTCTACCATCCTAAACCATAAAATATAGGTTTTGATCCAAATTTCTATTTTCCAAATTTCTATCAAAGAGTCGATTTTACAACCGAAAATTGCGGGTGTTACAATCCTCCCCACCTAGGTAAAATTTCGTCCCCGAAATTACTCCTTGTCCGATCCACAGTTGATAACCTCGTCCTATCATTTGCCAATATTAGGCGATCATGTCATCTCCATACCGGTCGGTCAGACTAACATTAGTCTTAATTATGTACTCTAAGAAAACACCGATATAACCTTCTACCTTTAAGGGAAGTTCATCAAAACATCACAAGTCATTACTTCACGCCTATCTTTAGAACGTAACATTCTTATAAAGGTAATACCATTTGGACACGCAACCTTAACTCTTTGTGTAATTTCACCAACCCAAAAAGGCTAAATTCTATGGCTCAAGGTACCATACGTCATTCGTCTCCTATTAATGTCGATCACTCGACTAAGAGTTACTTTACTATCAAGGAATGTCTCCACACACTCACTAACGGTGTCTAGCCGTCGCCATTAATTCTCAAGGGACCTCGAAAATTTCGTCCATTCGGCTATGAATACCATAAGGGAGTTAAGTTTCTCCACTTAGCACATTGCTAATTTCCACTAATCCATAATTTCCACATACGCAGTATCATAGCGCTTCTATTTGTCTAATCACCTACGCAGTTCTATATTTGCCTCCGGTGACTAAATCTTGAATTTCTAAGTACCAATTCCTCCTTAAATCAACTATGGGCAACGTTTTCAAGATCATATTAAATTCTCAAAGGCTTATCTCTCTATGGTAATTTAACATATTGGTATCTTACACCTCTCTCACGGCGTGTAATGCCCTTAGCTAATCACAACATCACCACTCTTGTACTATAGGTAACGTTTTCTCGATTCTTAGCCATACATAACAACTATTATTTCACCCATGCAACCACCATTCGACTATGCTCTCTATGATCGAGACTTGGAAAGTCACTTAATAAACACAACCATAATTTTCCAAACATTCTAGCACCTACAAAATCGTACTTGTCACTTCAGATGATCTAACCTCGACTTCCGAGCACAGTTTCCCACCAAATCTCAAATTAATTCAACACTCGGGTACAATAACTAATCACAACCTCCCACATTTCACTTGCACCCCTTCGTTCAACCTATAATGTTCTTGCTATAATACTTAATTCCCTTAAGACCGTTGTACCCTTCCTGTTCCATGATTAAACTACTAGATCATCACACATCCTAGTTTTTCACAATCTATGGAACAAGAAACCAGTTATCTAATCCATTCGACCTAAAGGTGACACTTTAGATATTCGTCAAAGCATGCTTCCCCCGTGGATCAATACACCTACCAAGGCACTACCTACAATTATTACTTGCTTCTCAATTGTTACTTTTATGGCTAAAATATCGGTTAAGGTGTTGACAAACGTAGGAAAGATTTGCAAAAAGGGACTTAACACAAAAGAACGAGCGACACTCGTACGAACTAGAATGTACGCATGTAAGGAGTTAACAAGAAGGTTACCCGATACCACATCCGTTTTCTCCGTCTCCTTATCAACAGAAATCTGAAATGCTCGACTCGGTGCCCTTGATTGGTTGTCTTTTCTTGCATTAGGCTCGCTTGAGGCTCCGGTCTGTCCTCTCATCAACTTTGGGCAATCTCTCATGAAGTGCCCCGGCTCTCTACATTCGAAACAAACTAGTCCCCGGATGGAGCAATCTCGAGCCATATGGCCCCGTTTCCCGCATTTGCTGCAGCTGATAGGGTCTGATGGAGGTTCGCGGCGACACGGCCCATGATGCTTGGTCCGGCACTTATGGCACCACCATAAATCGCGACGAGGCTCCACTCGTCTCTCATCATTAGTCGCCTTAGTTGGACGTGGTTGTTCCGTCGGTTCTTCTCTTTTCCTCTTCTGCCCGGCTTGGTAGTGTTCCGCTCGAGCTTGGGCGATATCGTCTTCTACTCTCAACGATTCTTCAATAGCTTCGTGCAAGGTAGTAACCCTTGCGATTCTAACCGCCGATTTCATCTCGGCCGGTAGCCCACGCATGTAAGCCTTTATTTTCGCCTTTTCATCGGGGGCCAAGTGCTCCACCATCCCCAACCTTTCCAAGAATTCCTTTGCATAGTCCGCAACGGGAGAATCGCCCTTCTTCATCCCTCGGAACTCGTCTTCGATCTTGTCGAGAGCGCGCTCGCTACAATACTTCTCTAGCATCTTCTTCTTGAACTCGCTCCACGGAAGTACGGCTAACACTCTCGGTGTAAGAGAAGTACGGGTCAAATTCCACCAAGTTAGGGCCTCACCCTTAAGAAGATGTGAAGCGAACTTGACTCGTTGGGAGTCGTCACACTCCCTTGCCTCGAATGCCATTTCTATCTCTCGAAGCCAATACAAGCATGTTATTGGTTCGTTACATCCGCGAAACTCGGGTGGCTTGCATCCCAAAAAGTTCTTGTATGAGCACCCTTTCCCTTTCGCCTTTCCTTTATCTTCGGTCATCCGCGTTTCTTCGGTGACCACCACTACCGCCGCGTCCCCCGACCCAATACCGGCATTCTCTCCCACCGCCTCGTGGCGACGGTGGCTCGCATCACGATCCTCCAACATCTTCATGAAGGATTCTTGTTGTTTGCTCATGGCCTCGTTCACGGCTTTCATCACGTTATCAAGCATCCTCGTCTCCGGAGTCCCTTCGGTTAGTACCGGATTTGGGTCCTCGAGGTTAACCCTTGGGACGCGCTCAGTTCCCCCACCTAGGATAAGGGGTCTCGGTGGGCTCTCGACGGCATCGACCCGGTCATGTTGGTCGGCGGTCGAAGCGGTCAACTCGGGCGGCCCTCTCGCGGCACCCGTCTGACTACGAGTGTTCGCCATACAATTCTGTCACACAAACGCACGAGAATAGGATAAGAATAGACTATTTTACGAATCTCAACATTTATCCTCCTCGTAATAACAGTTACTCAAACACTCGCGTACAACGCATTCATAGATCAGTAGCTAAGTGATTTATGAACTAATCATACAAAAGCATCCTCGTTACCATCACCACAATTTTGAATAAACGTGAATTCGTAATCCTATCACTCTCCCCACCTAAGGTTCTACCCAAGGTATACGTCATTTGCATTCACTTGTTAAGTTTAAGTCTAGGCATACTACAATGATTACCTAGTTCGCTTAAACTAAAGCTCTGATACCAACTTGTAACACCCTAAAAATCAGGGCGAACAAAAACTTTCATTTCAAATAAAGATGGTATACAATGTACGCCAAAGCGTGAGCTCTTCCCAAAAACAGGGGTATAATAGTAGAGTATAATTACAATGTTTGTAATCTAAATAAATAATGTGACAACCATCTAGTCTCAATCCTATCTAGGGAAGAGACTACAAAAAGGGTTGTCAAACTATCAATGCCGGTGCGGTCTAAAGGACCGGTCTCTTCGCACTTTCCCCCAAGCTCACTCTCAATCCCGGCACCTACTTAGGAACGGCGTCCCTTGTACCTGAGAGACACATCGACACCAAGCAAGTGTTAGGCTAAAGGAGCCTAGTGAGTTGTATCAAATATCAACGAACATCATACATATAAAAGCATGTTAAGACACGTAAGACGTACGAAAGTGTATTAACAACAATTGCATCACATTAAACCGGTTTATCTTTTATTTAGAAGACCGTGGGAGCGACCCACCTTCACCAAGCAAGTTACACCTCAGAGTCGAGACACCCCGTTGCCGTCCTCCTACGAAGACTCGAATAGGCAACCTCAGAGGCCAGGCACATTCGCGGCCACACGAATGGCGAGGGACATAGGTGCACACCTTTTGACTAGTGCCACCCAAGACTGAGTCGAACTCGTGTAAACTTGAAGTGCACACCTTTTGACTAGTGCCACTTTAAAATCAAACTCATTTCAAAAACGACATAGTGTACACCTTTTGACTAGTGCCACATTGTCCAATTTATGTTTGGTAAAACATGGGTACTCACCTTTTGACTAGTGACATCCCGGTCCACTTTTTGACTAGTGACCAATAACATCCCGCTTTTTGACTAGCGGTGCTCCATAACGTTTTAGTCATGCAATTCAAGAGGATTCAATTCCTTTGCACCAATTCATGGCATGCATAATATCAAGCATTTCTCATAAACACGTTTATCATGCAATCACATGTGTTTAATTCATACACTAGTGGCATACGATAAACTATTCCACGCATACAATAATCCAACCAAGTCATTCAAATAAGATTTGTCATTTATTCATTTCATGGCAAATCCTAAACCTAGAAATTTAGGCATTTCATTCAAAATCACATTTATCCACAATATCGAGCAAGACGCGTAATATCAAACAAGATGATGTGCTCTCAGTTTTAACAAAACGATTTTAGCAACTCACCTCGGGCTTGTAAAGCCGAAAGCCACAATTTTCACCAAACCCTAGCTTAAAGCTCGGGTGAACACCTAAACTGATAAGGAGTTTAAAATCTTGGATTAGTTCTTCTACGACGTATAAAACTAGATCTATACTTTAAAAAACCATGTAGAGACTCACCTTGACGGTTTACACCCAAAACCCCCAAATCCAAGATTTAGGTCAAAATATGTGAACAACCTAAAATCAAGCAAATCGAACCTTAGGTTAGTTCCATAACTCCTATTACAAAGATTAACAAACCTCAAGTGGTTTAGATAAGCTTACCTAGCCAAATGTTGAGTAGGAAACCCTAGAACTTGAAGAACTCAAACCTAGCAACAATGGAGGTGGAAGGTGAGGTGAAGAAGGTGAAGATGATGAAGATCAAACTTCCAAATCTTGCTACTTAACTAACAATACATTAGTGGGATCTTGAAGAGCTTGGAATTTGGAGAATGTAGGAAAAAGAATCAGCTCAAATGGATAAGAAATGAAGAAGTTATGATAAAATGAAGAAGGAAGGGTTTATAACCCGAAAATCCCTTGGCTGCAGCACACCTAGCGATCGCTAGGTGTGCATGCTAGCGGTCGCTAGCATGGTCGCTAGCTCCAACAGATTCCAACAGAACATGCCTAGCGATCGCTAGGCTGATAGCTAGCGATAGCTAGCGATCGCTAGCATCTGTGCGATTTCGGTGAGATTTTATTTTGGTCATAACTTCTTCGTTATAACTCCGTTTTCGATTCCGAAAGAACCGTTGGATTCGTAATTGAATTATCTACCATCCTAAACCATAAAATATAGGTTTTGATCCAAAGTTCTATTTTCCAAATTTCTATCAAAGAGTCGATTTTACAACCGAAAATTGCGGGTGTTACAAGAGATTTGTATTAGCGAAGTTGGCATTGAGTCTTCAATCAAACTTGACTGCTCAGTTCATGACAATCTTCCTTTTCGGGAAACAGAGATAACGTGTTTCCCAAAGCTAGTTTCGTTTGACAGTTGAGGAAACTTTGTCAAAAACTTTGTAAGAATATAATCGTATCTTTCACAAGAAAAATAAATAATTAGAAACCAATAAAGTCGGGTTTTAAATTGTCAATCATCAAAACATCGGAATTATCAATAGTTTACAATGAAGAATTGTTTTTGTAGACTTGCGCCAATTGATTATTGGTCGAATCATTGGATCATTACTTTGCAACATGTTCTAATATTTTGCAAGTATGGGAGAGTATTCACAAATGGTGTCAAATGTCCTTGGTGTCCACATTTTGGATCTTCGTAACCCTATCTTCATTGCTAGGAATGACGCAATTTACAATGTGGACCGCTCTTTAGGTGATTTGAAGAAATCGAAGTGAGCTAATTTTCTCTGTTGGCAACCAACATTGTAATCATTCGGATATCGTTTTTGAAACCCAACTGATGTCCTCTTTTTGGGCATCTTCACGACTATAATACCTTAGCATCTCTTTGAGTCCATGGCTTTCGAGAAAGTTTGGTTGTGATGGTCTTTTTGAAAGATCTTCACCGAGGATGCGAGACGCTTGACCATTCAGTTTTTATCTTCTTTTTTCTCTTCTTTGATTTTTATCTCCTTTTTTCTGTTCTTTGGTTACTTATATTTATCTTTTGATTTATGCACCTTGTAGAATCTAATTCTTGTGGATCCTTGATTTTTGTACTTTGGTTTTTCTTCATGATCTAATAAATTTTATTTGCCTTTATAAAACTAGTTAAGCACTAAAGCAAAATGATTATCATATCCTTTGTCATTTGATACACAACATTATTTTAAAGGGTTAATTACATGGGTGTGTATCAAACTTGTCACGTTTTTCATTGTATGTACTCAACTTCTAAACTTACCATTGTATGTATCGAACTTGCTAAACTTTGCCATTGTGTGTATCGAATTACCTTCTAAGAAGGTAACCGGTCAAAATGCCACATAGGATGCCAACTCATTATATGTTTGAGTAAATTACAAAATTCGTCCCTCTAGTTTACTTATAAGGTTCAAGAACCTGTTTTGCCATATTAATATAATGCTACCTCCACCACCACCACACCCACATTGCCACCACCACCAGCACCACCACCAAACCACCAGCACCATCACCAAACCCACCACCACCATACTAAATAAGTGTACTTTTTAGTTAATAATTTTACCTTCTTAAATTAAACTTTAAAAATAACCTCTTCCCAGAATCCCTTGAACGAACGACTCTATCAACATCACCATCGCCGCTATCTCACCGTCGTTCCTCACCGCCGGCGCCGACTCCTTCAAACAAGGCTCGCTCTCAGTCTCTCGATAATTGATTCTGCATTGTTTTCTGATTTTAATTGAGTCTGCTAGTGCCCTAGAACGAACGGCGTTCTTCGCCATCGCCGTTCATCCTTACCGCCGCTCCTCACCAAAGATGGAATTTCTTCATCTGGGGTTTGTTAATTGCATTTTTATCTTAGCTTTCAATCGCTAAAAGTGGATTATTTTGTGTTCAAATTTGTGGGTTTTGATGATTAGTTTGATTTTAGGGTTCTATTGATGACGAATGCTTGATAAAGTTGGAAACTTTTCGTATGCGGTTTGTTAATTGCATCTTTTTCTTGGCTTTCAACCACTAAAGTGGGACATTTTGGGGTTTGGAATTTGGGGGTTTGATGAGACCAAGTGATTTGATTTAAGGGTTTGCTATGAAAGATGAAATCTGATGATGAAAAATGTGTGAAGTTGGAATCTGGGCATGTTGCAATATCAAAGGAGAGAGGTAAAAGTGGTTGTTGGAATCTAGGTAGAAGACGGAGACGAAGACGAAGACGGTGGTGTTGCCGGAGACGTCGCCTGAGTGGTGGTTGTCGCAGAAGAAAGAGAGAGGGATGAGAGTTATATAAGGGTAATTATACTTTAACCCTTGTTCTTTCATTTTTATTTTTTTTAAAAACCTTAGGGACCAAATTTGTAGTTTACTCATTTTGAAAAGAAAAAAAAATCCCCGTCAGATATACCTGTACACGTCAACATTTTTGTAGGTAACAAGTTCTTCGATACATACAATGGCAAAGTTTAGCAAGTTCGATACATACAATGGCAATTTTAAAAGTTGGATACATACAATGAAAAAACGTGACAAGTTCGATACACACTCATGTAATTAACCCTATTTTAAAACCCAAAAGTTTAGGCTATGTTAACTTCTTGAAAAAAATTTACTTTTCTAGAAAAAAAATTCAAAAAAATGAAAAATCAAAAAACATGTTTACTTGATTCAATTTGAAAAAAAAAATTCCAAGAAAACAAAATTTTCATTTTCAAAAATTACAGTTGAATTAGAAAACCAATTTTTATAGTTTTTCAATTCTCATTTTCATTTTCAATTACCGTCCCTTTCTCGTCGTCGACCACCGCTACCACCGTCGCCACTGCCGCCACCACCTCCGCCACCGCCGTCGCGACCACCGTCCCTTCTCGTCGTCGTCGCCACAGCCACCGCCCCCTTCTCGTCGCCGGCCACCGGCACCGCCGCTGCCACCACCACCTCAGTCACCACCACCTCCACCGCCGCCGGTGGAATATTTGAAAAAATGGACAATGAAAAGTGATGGAAAATGCACAACTAAACGAGTTTTCTAGTTTTTTAAAAATGGAAAATGAAAATTCCATCATTTCAAGTAAACGGGTTTTCTAAAATTTTGATAGAAAACTGAAATGAGACTCAACTTCATTTTCTAAAAATATTTTTTATGAAAATAAAAACACCTTTTTACAAGTTAACATAGCCTTAAAATTTCCAACACTTCAACTTCCTTCATATTTTGTAGATAATGAATTTGATAAATTGATAGTTTTAAGTGTTACTTTTTCAAAATAAGGTTTTGGACATTGATTTCTTTAACACAAGAATGAATGCAAAGTTGCGCACTTTCCCATCAAATATATAGGTACATGTGTAAAGTTATTTTATCATTTGATGTTCAGTTTTGTTGCAACACCATCTATCAAATAATTAGATATGCTTATCCAAATATTATAAACTTATTATTGAAATTTTAAGTTGTAACAATCAAAAAGTTAGTTTTTAACATGCACCTCAAAACACTAGGGCGTTAAAGAATCTACCGGATAGCAAAAACAGGTGGGATCAAACCAAATAAGATCATTTTTGGCAGGTTTTTTAGCTCGACGGTATGGTCAAGTGTAGAAAATAGTAAACCACATGGTAGCGATGACTAATTGGTTCTAAGATATTTGGGTCAAACCCATAAACAGATCTTTGGATCGGCCCAGTTACTGAACTTAAGTTGATCCTAGTCTGATGTTAACCACCACCCAATGTCTAGTATGTTGTTTGAGTATATTATTTATATTATAGCGATTTAAAAATTAAGGGGCCATTTACTAAATTATTTAGTGCTTACTGTGTAAGCGTTTACAATATCATTTAATTTATTGTTTGAGTAGGAAAAGTTACCGAGAAGCTTATCCAGTAAGCAAGGGCAGATACATAGGCAAAGGGCCTCCACTAGAAAAACTAAAAAAATTAGATTTTTTAGATTAAAAATAAATTTTATAATTTATACCATCGTTTCCTTTCAATGAATTTTCGTATGAGACCCTATCAACAAAAAAAACTAAAAATTAACTTTGGAATCAACCAAAAAACCGAAAAAGTTCTTTGAAATCTCTAAAAATTAAAACTTATGAATCCCTTGAAATCAACCATAAATACTTAAAAAAAATTGAAATGTTAGAATTAAGCTAAAAATATATCGAATAGTTTTGTGGGCCCTTAATTTATCTTAAAGGTGCCCTTACCCAATACGTGTTTTCTTTTTGGAAGAGGTATCCCAGACCACATTGGGCTCAGACTAATCCTCGGCAATTTTGGGCCGAAGCCCGACTGCTAAAGCATGCAGCCCGGGGTCGAAGCCCCATACCTCCAGAATGCGTGCCCAGGGCTCGAACTCGGGTTCACCACTATGTAGTGCCCAATACGTGTTTATCGAAAAAGAAAAAGGCAACTCCTATTTGTTGAGTATTTTCCTCTTTTGGAACGGAGATCATTTGGGATTTCAAGGCCGACCGACGGTTGCTCAAGGGATCGTCGGTGTAAAAAAAAAATTAGAAAACCAAACATTTGATATTAGGGAATATGTCTTAATTAGTCATTTCATGAAGTTCAATTAGTTCTAAGCTATTTCTTAATTTATTCCTTCGATAATTTTTGTTCATATATCATTATCATTCGTAAGTTTTTGATCCTTTTTTTATGAATCTAATTAAAAGCCATTAAAAAACGTTTTAAAAAAAAATTAATATATGTGTTGGCAAATTGTGGATTTAGGTAATTAGGTCCGTCTTTTTGCGGACCTAAGTCCATAAAAGAATCCTTTTTAAGAAAATCAATGTTCATTTTTTTTTAATGTTTTTAAACTAGGTTTGTAAAAAACGGATCTAAAATTTACGCATGTAATTATATTAAAGTAAAATAGGAGAGAAATGACTAAGAGATTAATTATACTTCATGGAACCGCCCCTACTTGAAGCAATTTCCCTATTAATTTTTGACTGTGTTGTCGATTTGAAAAACTAGATAGACCAGTAGATTTGATACCAAAACAAGAAGAGTAGAAAGTCGATTGTGTTAATTAAAAATAAATTAATTCATCATTTTAAAAAAAATGCCAAAGTTTGTTGCTAAAAATATTGCTTGGAATTAGTAACTCTAATTTTGAGCTCAAACTTTTCCTTTATTTGACTAATTTGATTATTGTTATATAGAAAGAAATTATTTACAATCCTCTTTATTTCTACAAATATGCAAATTGCAAACAGTATATCACTAATTTCATTTATTAACGACTTAGATCAATTAAAATCATTTATGTTAAGCAATTTAATTAATTTATATTAAATTTGACTTTAAAAAGAGTATCGAAATCCCCGAAATCCAATTTAATCTTATAGAAAATTCAAAGAGTTTTCCTAAAATATAGTGAATCATATTCCAAATGAAACTATTTCCAATGAAATTTATTTTGGAAGAAATATTTCTTGGATGAAACTAGTTATTATTGATGAAATCAGTATTAGATAAAATTATCAGTTATTTGTTGAATCAGTATTGAATGAATACATCATATTTGATAGTTTCACTAGTGAAATAAGTGAAATAAGTTTGAATAAAACAACATCAAATGAGACAATTATTTCATTTGAAAATCTCACTACTAAAATG
This sequence comes from Centaurea solstitialis, assembly GCA_030169165.1. Taxonomy (NCBI): domain Eukaryota; kingdom Viridiplantae; phylum Streptophyta; class Magnoliopsida; order Asterales; family Asteraceae; genus Centaurea; species Centaurea solstitialis. Next base: position 70,777,220 of record CM058045.1, on the reverse strand, counting down.
ATTTAGAGCATCCACAATGGTGGAACATTCAATAACCTCAATTGTCATATGGGGTTTTTTTTTTTTGCCCTATTTATACCAACCTAATTAACAAAATATCCTAAAAATATCTTTTTTTCAAAATATACCCTAACTTCGCTTAGAACTCCTCTTAGAACTTAGCCGGCCCCACTTTTTAACTTTCCACCAATCACATTACGACACCTATCAAAAGACGTAATAAAAAAAATTAACCTTTTACTGACAGCATCTGACAAACCGTCAGGAAAAGGTTAACACTCTTAGAACTTAGCCGGGCCCACCATACACACTTACAACTTCGCCGGGCCCACTCTTCAAAACCGTCATATAAGACTTTTCCCGACACCTTTATTTTTCTTTTTCCTTTTTCAGGTTTTTTTTCTTTATTCATATGTTTTAAAATTTATAATATATATATATAACACATATATATAAAATAATTATATATATAACACATATATATATATATAATATATATATAAATATATATTATTTATTATTAGTAATTTATTTTTTCAATATATATATTTTTAAATTATAATATATATATATATATATAAATTATATATGTATTTTTTTCCTTTTAACTAAGATTTTATTAATTATAAATTAGTAGATGTTTTTTATTTACTAATTATAAAATAGTAATTATATATAATTATATATATAAATTTATTAATCTTTTTTTATATAAAAGAAATTAGTCAAATTAACTTTTTCATTGATTTGACAATTCAATTACGAAATCTTAGTAGAGTGGGTCCCGATAAGATTTTATCTGAATTTTCTATTTATCGGATTTTTTATACTGGTTTTTAATAGGAAGTAGAGATTAAATTCTACAAAACTAACAATTATGAAATAAACGTATGAGAGTTGTCATGTATTGGTTAATGGGATACCCCTATTTATAACAAGTTGTCGGATTAGTTGTTTTAGTATACACTTGCTATAATTCATCTGTAGAATACTGAGTGACATCAACCACTAGTGGACACTCAATGCCATTTAATATGTAGGTACATTCACGTGAATAATTGTACAATTCATCTGTTTTTTATTTACTAATTATATATATAATTATATATATATAAATTTATTAATCTTTTTTTATATATAAGAAATTTGTCAAATCAGTTTTTTCATTGATTTGACAATTCAATGACGGAATCTTAGTAGAGTGGGTCCCGATAAAATTTTATCTGAATTTTCTATTTTTCGGGTTTTTTATACTGGTTTTTAATAGGAAGTATAGATCAAATTCAACAAACTAACAAGTATGAAATAAACGTATGAGAGTTGTGATGTATTGGTTAAGGGATACCCCTATTTATAACCAGTTGTCGGATTAGTTGTCTTAGTATACACTTGCTATAATTCATCTGTAGAATACTGAGTGACATCAACCACTAGTGGACACTCAATGCCATTTAATATGTAGGTACATTCACGTGAATAATTGTATAATTCATCTGTTTTTTATTTACTAATTATAAAATAGTAATTATATATATAATTATATATATAGGGGAAGTATCCGTTGCAAACCAGGTAGATTGTACAAACTATACAAACCTAATCTTAACCATTGATTTTGTTTATATTTTGTTTATCTCCTATCTTTTAGGTGATTTTCAAATATTTTCAAATGTAGTTGAGAGCAAATCTAGGAACTCAATTAATCTAAGCCATTGATCATCTACATGTGTGGTGGAGATTGGTTTGTATAGTTTGTACAAACTATCCGGTTTGTAACGGATACGACCCCTATATATATAAATTTATTAATCTTTTTTTATATATAAGAAATTAGTCAAATCAGTTTTTTCATTGATTTGACAATTCAATGACGGAATCTTAGTAGAGTGGGTCCCGATAAGATTTTATCTGAATTTTCTATTTATAGGGTTTTTTATACTGGTTTTTAATAGGAGGTAGAGATTAAATTCTACAAAACTAACAAATATGAAATAAACGTATGAGAGTTGTGATGTATTGGTTAAGGGGATATCCCTATTTATAACCAGTTGTCGGATTAGCTGTCTTATTATTTTCTCCATTTTATTTTATTACATAAAAGAAATTAGTCAAATCAACCTTTTCATTGATTTGACAATTCAATGACAGAATCTTATTAAAGTGGGTCCCGGTAAAATTTTATCTGAATTTTCTATTAATCGGGTTTTTAATACTGGATTTTTTAAAATACACACAAATTTCTAACACGTTTGTATACGAAAAATTGATTTTATTTTGTTGCTCAATATCGTTACTTTCCTTATTGCATTTAATAACATAATGTATAAAATTTTACACAAATACTATATTTTCTACCTAATACAGTATTTTTTTAACCCAATACAACAAACCATAATTTTTGTATATATATATATATATATAAGAAGGGGGGACCAACACCCCAAACCATCTTCTTCTAACAAATCTACCACCTCCCAACACCCTCTACCACCTCCCAACACCTTCAAACCACCCTCCACCACCATCCACCACCGTTTTTTCTTAAACTTCGAATGGCGGTATGTTAACATTTACAGTATTTATAAGAAACTTATATTTTAAAACATATAAATCCACTTTATATAAAAAAACATTTGTATTTAGCTTTTGATTTAAAAAAAAACTTAGTTCACGATGTAATCCATTAAATTTTCATATAAGTTTTATATATTTAAATGTATTAATTAATGTGCTTATTTTTGTAGGAAGCTAGTTATGTGACGTTGAGGTCACAAATGAGACTTCTTTCGGAGCTTAAAAAAAAATTGGAAGACAAACCAACTGCGTTACAATTGTTTCGATCAACCGTTTTTGGTCCTTGGTTAGATATAAAAGAGACTTATGGGGATTCTTTATTAATTGACACAATTATTAAACACCAGATTTCTTCACCTCCAAATGCTGATCAACTACTTTATCTAGTTGACAACAATTTATTGTATTTTAAGAAAAGTGATTTTTGTCTTATAACCGGTTTTAAATTTGGTAACGAAAATAATCCACCACATAATCAAACTGCACCAATTATCGAAAGATTATTTGATGGTGACTATTCTGCGAGATCATTAAAGGTGTCGGATTTATATTCGATATTACAAAATTATGTTCACTTGTTATCGGATGTGATGCAGTCCGTGTTGGCCTTCTCATAGTACTAGACCTTGTATTCCTGGGTAGACAAAAGGACTTTGTCCTCCAAGATTGGTGTCTACAACTAGTGGAAGATTTAGATTCATGGAATGCTTACCCTTGGGGTTCGTTATTATGGCGTAAAACTTTTGAGCAGCTAAATGATGCATATTTGAAAAGAAAAAAAGATAATAAGGAATGCAAAAAATATACATTGTCGTGGTTCATATATGCTTTCAAGCTCCGTTTTGATTTTTTTTTTTTTTTTTTTTTTGTAAATCCTTATAAAAAATCCTCATTTATTTGAATTTTTTTTTTCATCCTAGATATGGATCCTTGAGACCTTTCCCCAATCCATAAGGTTTTTTCATCGTGAGAGGACAATTCCAAGGGCAATTGGATGGCGTAGACTTCGACGAACATCTATAGAGTACTGTCACGCATTTATGTCATTCGAGGTAAAATGGTTTTTTAACAAAGTTAGGGGTGTTCTTGTTTAAAAATAAGTAATTAAAAAACACCCCTAACTTTGTTAAAAACCCATTTTACCTCGAATGACATAAATGCATGACAGTACTCTGTAGATGTTCGTCGAAGTCTACGCCATCCAATTGCCCTTGGAATTGTCCTCTCACGATGAAAAAACCTTGTGGATTGGGGAAAGGTCTCAAGGATCCATATCTAGGATGAAAAAAAAATTCAAATAAATGAGGATTTTTTATAAGGATTTACAAAAAAAAAAAAAAACAAATAACCAATCAAAACGGACCTTGAAAGCATATATGAACCCCGACAATGTATATTTTTTGCATTCATTGTTATCTTTTTTTCTTTTCAAATATGCATTATTTAGCTGCTCAAAAGTTTTACGCCATAATAACGAACCCCAAGGGTAAGCATTCCATGAATCTAAATCTTCCACTAGTTGTAGACACCAATCTTGGTGGACAAAGTCCTTTTGTCTACCCAGGAATACAAGGTCTAGTACTATGAGAAGGCCAACACGGACTGCATCACCATCCGATAACAAGTGAAAATAATTTTGAAATATCGAATATAAATCCGACACCTTTAATGATCTCGCAGAATAGTCACCATCAAATAATCTTTCGATAATTGATGCAGTTTGATTATGTGGTGGATTATTTTCGTTACCAAATTTAAAACCGGTTATAAGACAAAAATCACTTTTCTTAAAAGACAAGAAATTATTGTCAACTAGATAAAGTAGTTGATCAGCATTTGGAGGTGAAGAAATCTGGTGTTTAATAATTGTGTCAATTAATAAAGAATCCCCATAAGTCTCCTTTATATCTAACCAAGGACCAAAAACGGTTGATCGAAACAATTGTAACGCAGTTGGTTTGTCTTCCAATTTTTTTTAACCTCCGAAAGAAGTCTCATTTGTGACCTCAACGTCACATAACTAGCTTCCTACAAAAATAAGCACATTAATTAATACATTTAAATATATAAAACTTATATGAAAATTTAATGGATTACATCGTGAACTAAGTTTTTTTTTAAATTAAAAGGTAAATACAAATGTTTTTTTATATAAAGTAGATTTATATGTTTTAAAATATAAGTTTCTTATAAATACTGTAAATGTTAACATACCGCCATTCGAAGTTTAAGAAAAACCGGTGGTGGATGGTGGTGGAGGGTGGTTTGAAGGTGGTGGGAGGTGGTAGAGGGTGTTGGGAGGTGGTAGATTTGTTAGAAGAAGATGGTTTGGGGTGTTGGTCCCCCCTTCTATATATATATATATACAAAAATTATGGTTTGTTGTATTGGGTTAAAAAAATACTGTATTAGGTAGAAAATATAGTATTTGTGTAAAATTTTATACATTATGTTATTAAATGCAATAAGGAAAGTAACGATATTGAGCAACAAAATAAAATTCAGATATACAAACGTGTTAGAAATTTGTGTGTATCTTAAAAAATCAAGTATTAAAAACCCGATTAATAGAAAATTCAGATAAAATTTTACCGGGACCCACTCTAATAAGATTCTGTCATTGAATTGTCAAATCAATGAAAAGGTTGATTTGACTAATTTCTTTTATGTAATAAAATAAAAAAGAGAAAATAATAAGACAGCTAATCCGACAACTGGTTATAAATAGGGTATCCCCTTAACCAATACATCACAACTCTCATACGTTTATTTCATAGTTGTTAGTTTTGTAGAATTTAATCTCTACTTCGTATTAAAAACCAGTATAAAAAACCCTATAAATAGAAAATTTAGATAAAATCTTATCGGGACCCACTCTACTAAGATTCCGTCATTGAATTGTCAAATCAATGAAAAAGCTGATTTGACTAATTTCTTATATATAAAAAAAGATTAATAAATTTATATATATAATTATATATATAATTACTATTTTATAATTAGTAAATAAAAAACAGATGAATTATACAATTATTCACGTGAATGTACCTACATATTAAATGGCATTGAGTGTCCACTAGTGGTTGATGTTACTCAGTATTCTACAGATGAATTATAGCAAGTGTATAGTAAGACAACTAATCCGACAACTAGTTATAAATAGGGTATCCCCTTAACCAATACATCACAACTCTCATACGTTTATTTTATACTTGTTAGTTTGTTGAATTTGATCTATACTTCCTATTAAAAACCAGTATAAAAAACCCGAAAAATAGAAAATTCAGATAAAATCTTATCGGACCCACTCTACTAAGATTTCGTCATTGAATTGTCAAATCAATGAAAAAACTGATTTGACTAATTTCTTATATATAAAAAAAGATTAATAAATTTATATGTATAATTATATATATAATTACTATTTTATAATTAGTAAATAAAAAACAGATGAATTATACAATTATTCACGTGAATGTACCTACATATTAAATGGCATTGAGTGTCCACTAGTGGTTGATGTCACTCAGTATTCTACAGATGAATTATAGCAAGTGTATACTAAGGCTATGTTTGGCAAGCGTAGCTGATAAGCTAGCGGATAGCTGATAAGCTAGCTGTTGATTGATAAGCTTGCTAGTAGCTGATAAGCTAGCTGTTGAACAAATCATGTTTGGCAAAAACTAGCTTATGAGTATGTAAAATGACCAAAAAGGTATATTTGAATTTAATAATTAATATTAATAAGGGTATAATTGGAAAAAGTTACAATAAGCTCCTCATAAGCTACTCAAAGTAGCGTTTCAAAAAGTTAGCTTATAAGCTAGCTGATAAGCTAGCTTCCTGGTACATGTTTGGATGGACTAGCTTATCAGCTAGCTTATGCTTGCCAAACACAGCCTAAGACAACTAATCCGACAACTGGTTATAAATAGGGGTATCTCATTAACCAATACATGACAACTCTTATACGTTTATTTCATAATTGTTAGTTTTGTAGAATTTAATCTCTACTTCCTATTAAAAACCAATATAAAAAACCCGATAAATAGAAAATTCAGATAAAATCTTATCGGGACCCACTCTACTAAGATTCCGTCATTGAATTGTCAAATCAATGAAAAAGCTGATTTGACTAATTTATTTTATATAAAAAAAGATTAATAAATTTATATATATAATTAGTAAATAAAAAACATCTACTAATTTATAATTAATAAAATCTTAATTAAAAGGAAAAAAAATACTTATATAATTTATATATATATATATATATATTATAATTTAAATATATATATATATATATATTAAAATAAATAAATTACTAATAATAAATAATATATATATATATATATTTTATATATATATATATATATATGTGTGTGTTATATATACACGTGAGGGTCCTTCAAGGAAAAACCACTTTTTTTGTAAAAACTTGAGGAATAATCTAAGCCTTTGATCTAAAAAGGGCATGATCGTCATTTTAGATTATTCCTCAAGTTTTTACAAAAGAAGAGGTTTTTACAAAATATGTGGTTTTTACAATATATATATATATATATATATTCATTTTTTTGTAAAAACTTTAGGAATAATCTAAGCCCTTGATCTGAAAATTGCAGTTTATTCATTATATGAATATTCACTATCATATTCACCATATGAATATTCACTATCATATTCACCATATCATATTCATCATATATTCACCATATGAATATTCATATCATATTCATCATATATTCACCATATGAATATTCACATTCACCTTATCATATTCATCGTATATTCACCATATGAATGAATATTCATATTCACTTTATGAATATTCATATTCACCATATCATATTCATCATATATTCACCATATGAATATTTATATTCACCACGTCAATATTCATATTCACCTTATGAATACAAAACACAATGTCCATTACATTTATATTAATAAGTAAATAACAACTAAATACATACAACCATAGCTCTCATCTCTCTCATTCCGGCCACCACCACCATTAAATCCGACGACCTCGCCACCACCACCGTTAAATCCGGGGACCTCACCACTACCACCACTACCACCACCATTAAATCCAACCACATCTTTCTGTGACATTTCATCGAACACTTTCAATGCATACATCAACTCTCCAGTTTGTTAACCTTATACACCTCCTGCAAATCCAAAAACAATCCAATCCATAAAAATAATAATAATCATACAAAAAGAGTAGAAATGTCCAATATTTTGGTAAGGTTTTCTTTTCCATGTTTGAAACGTTTACAAGTTTTAATCTCCAAAACTCCATACATTTTCATGGCAGTATTTAAACCAACCAAAACCTAGGGTTCCTGAAATCTTCCCCCTTTTCCTTCAACTTTGGAAACTTCGTCATAAAAGGTACGCATTTCTTCATCTAATCCAACTTCAAACTGTTTGTTTAATCAATTTCAACGATTAATTACTTCCAATTTTGAAGTATTTTTCATCTGAAATTTTCCAATTTCGGAGTTATTTTGAACGAATTACACTGTGAACCGAGTGTTTTTTCGTTTTAGAATTTGACGAAATTTTTTGGAATTTGGGATCTTAGGGTTTTATGTGATCAATTCAACGATTTAATACTTCCAATTTCAACTTATTTTCATCTGGATTCTTCCAATTTCGTAGAACTGAGCTCACGAATCGATTGATAATTGGAACTGAAAACAACATAAATCGTAAAACTCACAGTTTGGCAGATTAGAGTAGAACGAAGACAGCTGGACGGCGAGGAGTTCGCGAACCGGACGACCGACCGGAGCATCTGAGAGAGGCGGTCGACGAGTTTTCCAGCGTCGGAGCACTCGAGTTTGAAGGATTTCGAGTCGTCGACGGCGAGAAGGATTCGGTCGGATAAAACGATCGGAATCGAGAGGATTTCTTCGATCGGTGGCTGTTGATTTTGATTTTGAATTCATGAACTTGAAAGATGAGTGGATACCTAATAAGTCGAATGTATTGGAGAAGAAAAAGGGGAGAAGAAAAGGATGTTAGGGTTTGTATTGGAGAAGAAGTGTTAAAATGTCTAGATTGCCCTTGTAGGGTTGTAATTAGGTGTGATGTATGTAAAATGAAAATGTTGTTACAATGGTCCTTTTGTATTATCAACCATTGATTTAAATTAATTGATGGTTAAGATTAGTTCTAAGGTTTTTACAAAAAAAATGGTTTTTATTTGATTAACACTCATATATACGTTATATATATGTGTGTGTTATATATATACATTATATATATGTTATATATATATAATTATTTTATATATATGTGTTATATATATAATTATATATATATTATAAATTTTAAAACATATGAAAAAAGAAAAAAAAAACCTGAAAAAGGAAAAAGAAAAATAAAGGTGTCGGGAAAAGTCTTATATGACGGTTTTGAAGGGTGGGCCGGCGAAGTTGTAAGTGTGTATCGGCTAAGTTCTAAGAGTTCCTGACGGTTTGTCAGATGCTGTCGATAAAAGATTAATTTTTTTTAATTACGTCTTTTGATAGGTGTCGAAATGTGATTGGTGGAAAGTTAAAAAGTGGGGCCGGCTAAGTTCTAAGAGGAGTTCTAAGCGAAGTTAGGGTATATTTAAAAAAAAAAGTATTTTTAGGATATTTTGTTAATTAAGTTGGTATAAATAGGGTAAAAAAAAATACCCCGTAATTAAATTATTGAAAAAAAAGGTTATCTTGTAATTAGCGTGTGTACAATTATAGCAACTTAAAAATACAATGACGGGTTGTTGTTACGTCCAATCCAATATTGAATAACCAAAAACAAAAACCCCCGAAAAGGACTCGAATCAATTAAACAATGGTTTTGGTCTTTGGTTGACGTATTGGCTATTTCTATTTCTATTTTCAAAGTAACAACACTTAACAAACAGCCCCTTATTCTCAACTCTCAAGGTTTGGTTATCAGGTTTCAAAGATAGTCGTTTCATTGAGGCTTTCTCCATTCTTCGAATGACGCTTAATAGAAATTTTTAGTTTGGTTCGATTTTTCAAATGTTTATTCAAAATTCCCTTAATGATAAACGCTTAGCCAAGGATCGTGTTAGAAGCGTAAAAATGGACTAGATCCCTTAATCATTTTTAATTTCATGCCCTCACATAACTTGTGTTTTAATATGGAATTAACCGGTTGGGGTTCGAGTGGAAAGTTGAGGTTAACATGAAAAGTGAGAAGTGGTTACCAACTCTTGAATGCAAATGACATGCACTAGATCAATTCCCTTGCAAAGTGCAATTCATGAGAGGGCATGAGATTAAGAGAGGTTGACAATTCAGATCCATTTCTCACGCTTCTCGTGTTAACATCAACTTCTCACAAGATCCTTCGCCTAATCGCATAATCCCCTTACAAACCCATGTTAATATACAAATCCTATAAGTATATACATGTTAATACATAGAATTAGAAGTAATATCTATGCAATGTGATGTTGTTTGGTATAAACCCATGAACTTATTCAGCAATAGCTAATACATGTATCCAGAGAAAGCGGGCACCAACAAGGGCAAAGGACTAAGGACTGTACAACTCCTTCACACATAGTTAGCTCCATATGTTATTAGCGATTCAACTCTCAATATTACTCGCTATTGGTGATAATGCAAGTTTAGATTGGATTTCGAAGATTTTGAATTAAATCGATTCCATTCCAACCCCATGTTTGCTTTTGAAAGATTGTCTAGTTTTAAAATCCCACAAACATAAGAATTTGAAATACCATGATGTTGGTTAGTATTTCTTGGGATTTGGTAGAGTTTTTATGTAATAATCAATTAATAAAAAGTAAATTGGTTAGTTATATAATTTCATAATTTATTTATAAATAAGAGAATTAAATTCCATTCCATGTCCTACAAACCAAACACGTCAAATATTTCAAATCCTTCCAAATCCAAATCCTTTCAGCTTGTTTAGCGTTTGAACATATGTTTTATGTCACATCCTAGGACCTAGACTAATCTCCACCAACAAGCCATACTCTCTTTGTATTTAGGTTGAAAATAAAAGAATGGTTAGAAATAATGTGATGATCTACTTTCACATTCATTATCATAAAAGAAGTCAATAGCATTTATACACTATATATATTAGCTCCACACATAAATAAAGGAGCTTAGCAAATAATATCAAGAGAATCAATCAGACGATCGTATGACTGTATGAGAGAGATAGAGAACTTACAGGTTGTTTTGGTTTGGTTCAAAGAATGACTTAATGATGCGTCTGTGCATGCTCGGGTTTGTGAGAGAACTCGTAGTCCAGATGAACAAAAGCCCGTTCTATCTCAGGCAACAGCTCCAGCTTCTCTTGCAACGACTCCCCGATATCATGAGCTATCTGCAGAGGCATCTCTGATGGTAGCACGATGTCCACCTCTACAAAGTAGTGAGATCCAAACGTGTAGGCACGCACGGTGTCAATGTGCCTTATAGACTTATGGTGGTTCCAACACAGGTATGTCAGCTTCTGTAGATACTCTGGTGCAGCTGATTTTCCAACTAGCGAGTTTACGTTCTCCAACACTGTCATTGACCATGTCCGGATAGTGTAAAGCGCCAGCTGTTCCAACAAATGCAAAACCTGGTTTACTTCTTTTTTCTTTCATAATTCTCCTGTTTTCTAGCTTGTTTTGGATTATAATAAACTTACAATTATGGCTCCAACAGGATCCATCCAATCGCTGATATAATTAGCCAGCAGTACGGCTATTAGGCCAATCAGATTGGTGACCACATCAAAAAAGTGATCCTGAGCATAGGCTTTGACGATCTCATTGGTAAACGAACGGCAATATATACACAGGACGAGTTTCACCAATGTCACAGAAAGCATGATGCCAATGACCCATTGCTCTTGCTCTCTGGTCAAGTTGAAATCCTTTTCCTGAAATGGTCATAATGGTTTATGACTTTACGTTATCGACACATGTGCAAATCAGAAATTAAAACTTGAATCCATCTCTTAAATAGACATAAATTTAAATCACCCTCATGGACTTAAATTTCCTCCAATAGTCCTCTCTTACTTCACTGTCCTTTAAGATCTTGATGATTTAGCTTGCCTCTTAACAGACAATATGTAAGTTCAAGTCTGGTTTATTTTTTGGGAAAAAAAAATCCCCCCCCCCCCCTCTCTTTGTATTTGCCTTTTTCTGTCGTCTTCTAGTTTTGTTCCATTTTCCTTGTTTCTCTTTAATGTTGTTTTCGCTCTCTAATTCCTTTTGGTAATGTTACTTTTCTAACTTCAGTTTTTCCTTATATTTTATTTTCCTATGTTAATTATATACTCAACATTTTACAAGTTATTTATTTGACTTTTAACTAATAAAAATGTCCGTAAATAACTGTTCTCTGTGAAGTTTCAACCCAGTGGCTAAGAACAGCAGAGTTTGGTTCTTCAGTTACTTCACACACACACACTCACAAACAAGCATTTCCTTCATCTAGTATCACCTGTAGACACTCTCTATAAATTACTCAAAACCCCCAGTTATCAGAAAGCTCATATCCCAACAGTTCCTATTCAGTTTAATCAAATGGACCATGAGTAGTTTACTTACATCAGATGCCAATGTGCGCACAGACTCCAAAATTATCTGCAGTCCAAGAGTTGCCATGACAGATGCGAAGACAAGAATTCCCTGCAAATCACTTCTGAATTCAGTTTTGAGTTCCCATTGTAGAAAATTACATTACAGTTTTTTCTTTTGTTGAAGTATATAGTATCCATATACGGCAAATGCAACAAATAAACTCACACAACCTCCTCACCTTTGATGAGGTTTGAACCCCTGACGTCCTAGGAGGACAAAGACTCCAATACCGCTAGGCCAAAGTCCCTTTGGTTACAGAATTACAGTTAAACACTTAAACTCCATTAGACCGTAAAGCTCAGGGTTCCAAACTAATAGGTCATGCATGTACTTAAAACAGCTACCTTTTGTGCCAATTTGCATTAGATCAGCACAGGTAGTTTGGGTTGTCTTGCCCAAGTAGAACTGGTAGTTGGGAACATAACAAGTGGAAAGGAGAACCATGACGAAGCAAAAACCATATCAAAAATCAAATTACCCACACACAAAAATCATAATAAGCAAAATAGTCCCACTGGAAGTAGTAATTTTGTCAAGATGTGGATGATGTTCCTATCCGCTATAAGATGTATAAGAATTCCACAATCACTACATTTGCCTCCTGTAATCAGGGCAAATTTAAATTATCAATTAGGTCAAACTCCTAATAGAATCACTGGAGTCTCTACTTTTACTGAGCACTAGACTATATGCTTCTCTATAAACATCAATTCAGAATCTCAGATTATATCCATCGTTGTAGATTGATTATGACAAGAATGTGTGATGCCGCATGTTTGGAAGCATATAAGTATAATAGAATGAATTAGCAACGAAAGATGTTTTGCCCTCTCCAATGCAAAAGTGTCATATATATGAATAAGATTTTTATCAAGATCATTCACAGGCATTTTTTGTAGAGCTGATGTTTGGACAAAGCATGACAGTTATAGAAATTCGCGTTGCAACTCTTCTTTATAAATCATAACAATTAATTCATATGCTTGGAAACCATCTGATGTTAGACATATAAGTCCAAGTTATTTAAACTTAACCATGTGATAGGCTAGAATTCTTTCAAGTGGAAGTAGTAAATGCATCAAGTGATGAAATGCAACTAACCAAAGGCTGCATTCGTCTCTTTCCAATTGGATATAGATAGGGGTTTTTAGTCTTCATTGAGAATGCTGTGAACCATAGGATAAATCCAGATAACAGATCAAGAAGTGAGTCTAATGTGGACGCAATTATAGCCAATGAACCACTCCGAACTGAGGCATAAACTTTTGCGACAAAAAGAACCATGTTTGCAACATTTGAAATTCTAATGGCAAGTGTCTCCCTTCGTGCCAAAGTTGCTTTCTCTTCCTGCAAGTCAAACAAACACCTCAGTTCAAGCCATCTTGTCTTAGGTTGTTTATTCTTATATAGGCTGAAAATCACACACAATCCATAGACCCCTACCTCCGACAAACGAGGTACAAAACCACGCTGTGCCAAGGCATCCATCTCAGTAAAACCCTCCAGCATCTCTACCTGCTGCTGGTAATACTCTGCTACATTGTCTTCTGGAACTGAGAAAATTGAGCAAGTCAATTGAAATGCATTATAGCTGCATGAAGTACTACAATGCAAACGGGTAAAGTGTGTTGAGAACTGCCAAAAGTTGGAATTTTGTACAGCATGAATGCAGGCAAATGAATTGAAACGTGTGAAATAGGTTCCAGAACAACATGAATGGGTTTCAAACTATTTAATGCATCGGCTATCAGACATTATATTGGAAGGTTTCATATATTGCTGAACAAGCAATCTTTAAGCTGTCACTTAATCACCATCCAATATCTGAATCACAAAGCTGCTTTAAGAAACACAGCTACCATTGTACAGCCAACATATGCAATTCGCCATAATCAACTCCACATCGTGTGATAGACTAATAAGCCAATAACCTAATGCATCCAATCTCCTACCAATCTACCATCACCCATTCCAGCAAACGTTATTCTATCCCTCACATGCAACAATAAAATTAGTCGTATTGTACATTAGATCTTCCCATGTACATCTAAATCATTCAAGGGATTCAGAAATGGACAGAACACAATAAATAAAATGTTGGGGCCAGAATCCACTATAAAGAAACATCCTTTGTCTAATCAGAATAACGTATAGCTGAATCATACAATAGACTAATGATACCATATTTCCTGTAAGTTGAATCCTAGGGGATAGGGCTTTTTGAGATCTCCTAAGATATTAATAGGAGAAATAACATAAGCTTTCCTATTTTAACAGGTTTTCCAAAAGTTTCAAATACTCTTCTATGAATTATTCTGCTTTTCCGTCTCCCATCATCTCCTTGAAACTGAGAAGTCCTAAACCAGCAATAGGCCGATTCTTAGTGGGCGTTTGGTTCATGTAATGGAATTTGGTGAAATTGGAATTAATGTAAGGAATTGAAGTGGAATTTGATCGTGCCTTTGGTGAAATTTGACCATGCCTTTTAGTAATTGGAATGGAATCTTCCAATCGATTCATTTCACGAACTAAACATCGCTAAGAAATTTTGTCAAAGAAATTTGTCATTCTAATTCCATCCAATTCCTTGGTACTTCAAGCAATAAGCATATAAATAATAGACTCTTTGTTCACCCAAACTCATAGAAAACTATCCTTTACAACTTCACTATCCTAACATCTATAAACACAGTTCAAATACAAGAGTATTTTGTCGTTTTCCTTACAAATTCTATAAAGTTATTAAATCAATTTGACAAAACAACTAAATCAGCAAAATGACAAACAAAAAAGTTAAAAAAAAAAAAACTAAAACTAAAAAAACAATTGTTCTAGTATCACCAACTCCAAATCATATTATTCAAATAAACTATCAGAATCAAACCATAAACAGAATGAAAAAAACTGTAACATTACCTAACACTCCAAGGCAGTCATGGAGACCTCTAGGAGGCTTCTCTTTACGTTCCGACGACAACTGAAATCCGTCGAAATTCAGCCGCCATGAACCGTCGCAACCACCACCACCACCGCCACCGCCGCCGATACTCACATCCGTCAACAGAGAAGCCTCCTCGGAGCCACCGTGATCTGCATCACCACTCATTGGCTCCACCATTACAGAACCTAAAACCCTAGAAATGAAAATCCAACTTCAAGTAATAAAAACACAAAAGGTTTTATATTTTTTTTGAATATGCACACAAACAGAATCTGGCTACTATAAAAGAGGAAATGGTATTAGAAATGTAAATGTTATGGTGATTGGAGGGTATATTTGGAATATTGAAGATTTGATAGTTGATACTGGTAGGTGAGCTTGTGGCCACAGATGCAGGATAGGAGCGTGATGAGTACGCGCTATGTGATTGGTGGAAAGATGTGACGTGGAGGTATTTTTGTGGTGATGGATAAAATGGGGTGGGGAGGGTGGTGGTGAGATGTGATGTGGCCGAGGGGGGGAATCGTGTACGATAACGTCTACGTGATGGCGGTAAAGCCTCAAGTGGGGGAAGGGAAGGGTAGTAGTTAGTGGTGGTCCTTTTTAGTCATTTCGTTTTTTTTCATGAAACATATTGATTCCGGAGCTAAAAAGAAAAAAAATCGTGGATAACGTGTTGATTTAAAGTTTGGTGGAGGTTTTTATTCATTGACGAAAATTTTATAACTATTATACTTGTGAATATTAAATATTAAATCTTTTAGGCAACATTTGGTTCGCAAAAATGAATTTGTTGGAATGAAATCTGTCAAAGGAATTGGAATGAAATTTATAAATCTTTGATCATGCGTTGGTTGGCAGGAATTGAAATTTCTCAAAAAAATTCAATATGTCTTATTAGTTCATTAAATATATGATATTGGTGGGGATGGGGAGGTGGTGGAGACGGCGGTGGTAGGGGAGGCAATGACAACAGGTGGTGATGGCAAGTGAAGACGGGGAGTGTGGTGGTGGCAGTGACGGGTGGTGGTTGTGGTAGCAGCGCAACGGGTGTGGTGGCGCTTGCAGTGACGGATGGTGTGATAGCAGCGATAAGGGGTTGTGGTTGTGGTAGCAACGTGATGGGTGTTAGGGTTAAAAATATAGTTGTATTCAAGTTTGGTTTATATTTTGTATTTTGAGAAAAGTTGAGGGGAGCTTAGTGTAAATACCCTAGGGGTATAAAAGCTTTTAGAAGAGTTAGATTTCAGATAGTTAGAGGATTCGTATTGTCAGATCAAGTGATTGTTAGAGGAGAGAGAAAGTTAAGAGTGAGCTTTGTTCATATTGTTCTCCATTATTAATGAAAATGAGATTTGTGATTGATTGAAGCTTCTTAATCATGGTGGATTGATATTCAGAATTAACAAGTGGTATCAGAGCAGGAGATCAGTGAAATTGTTGAAGATTTGAAGGTAATTTTTTGGATTTTTGAAGTTTGGAGCAAAAATGGTGAAATTTGGGTTTGGAGCTTGAAGATCTTGAAGATTTGAAGTTTTGGATGTAGTTTGATGATATTTTGTTGTTAGATTTGAGTTTTTGTTGTTTAATTGTGAAGATTTGATGATTTTTGAGCCTAAAATGAAGGATTTTCGAGGTTTTGTTCGAAGTTCATCAATGGAGGTCCTTCAATGGAGGTTTTTAGGAGATGTTCTTATGTCTCGAGTCCAGATCTGAGCATTTCGAGTCTAATTTTTGTTATTTCGAGTCTTTGGTTGCTATCTCGAGTCTGACGCGTGTCATTTTAGTATCTCGAGTCATATCTCGAGTATGTTTGTTTTTATCTCGAGTCCTTTTATGTCCTTTTTCAGCTTTAAGTGAGAGAGAGTGGTCAACTCGAGTTCTTGTCTCGAGACGCGTAAGAAAAGGCGTGTGTGTCAGTTCTTGTTGGTGAGTTAGGGGACAAGAGGGTAAAGCATGTCAGGGGTCAACTCATAGCTGGTGAGTGTCCTTTTGTTTCATAGCTGGTCAACTCGAGACTCGAGACGCGTGCAAGTTTAAGAAAACGCGTAAGGTCAAAAGCCGTCAGCGCGTATTGTCTTGTCTCGAGCGCGTCAGAACGGATCTCGAGGACGCGTCAGTCTTGGTCAGCGTGTAAGGCGCGTCAGGGAGACAAATCAAGCGCGTGAGAGCGCGTGGTAACTCGTATCTCGAGCTGTCAGCTCGTGTGTCATCTCGAGACGCGTTGGTCAACATCTCGAGTCGCGTGCGTTCGTCAGGCGTCAACAAGAGCGCGTGAAAGAGCGTGGTTAGCATCTCGTGACGCGTGGAGCGCGTGGAACCACATCTCGAGTACGTCTGGACGGGTTTGGAGCGCGTGAAATCGCGTATTGCTTCGTTTCAAGCGCGTGAGGTGCGTGTGGCAGTCAACTCGAGTGCATCAGATTCAATTCGAGCGCGTGAAGTTCATTTCAAGTCATTGTCAGCGCGTTTTTCGAGTATATCAGTACATATCTCGAGTGTATTTCGAGTGGAAGTGTATTTCGAGCGTATTTCGAGTGTATTTTGGCGCGTGGAAACCGTATCTCGAGCCATTTTTCAGTATTTCGAGTCTTGTGCTTAATTTTTTGAGTATTTTTCAAGATATCTCGAGTCTAGTGTCATTTTTGAGTGTTTTTCAATATGTCTCGGGTCATTTTACTTTTTGAGTGAATTTTGACTTTTATATTTTGAGCCATATTTTTTTTAGTCTTTGAGTATTTTGAGTCATCTTATTGTTTTTGGGTGACATTTTATTTTGGTTTTATTGTTTTCATTTTATTTTTTACTAAGTCTCGAGTCCTTGTGATTTTTTTAGAGCAAATTTGTTTTTGTCTCGAGTCTTAATTAGAGTTGTTCACTTCCTGATTTGTCTGATTGTCCGACTTTACAAGTTTTAAATTTTCTGAATATACTCTGCGTTACTAACTTTCAGTTGTTTTAGTGTTTCAGAGTATTTGACTTTGCTTCAGGTTTTTCAAGAAAAACCGTTTGGTGAATTTTTCAACAATTTCAGATTTAAACATCTACTGATCAAAAGATCCGTTCGATTCATCATGACGACGAGAGAAGCTCTAGCAATTGGTTCCGATACCAAGCCACCAGTTCTTTTCAGAGGCGATTACAACATGTGGCGAGACAGATTTTTGGATTTTATCGACAGACGAGATTTGGGAGAGTACATTCGTTTATCGTTGAAAGAAGGTCCGAAAGTTTTTACTGAGGAAAAACCGGCACAACCTGATTCTGATCCTCCAGTTGCTGCTCATACGGTGATCAAAAAGTTTGAGGAGATGACTGTTGAAGAGAAAAATAGACATAAAGCGGATAAGTTGGCTAAATCATTCATGTTATTGGGTCTTCCGAATGATATCTACTTTACCATTGACAGTCACAATTCCACTGGCAAGGAAATGTGGGATCAAATTGAGAAGCAGATGCTTGGTACAAGTGTTGGTACTCAGACGAAAGTAACGAACATCATCAAACGATACGAGCAATTTAAAGCAAGAGATGATGAAAAGTTGGATGATACATATGAAAGATTTTGCAATTTGTTGAATGAGCTAAGGAAGAATGGAATCACTAAGACAAAGATTGAGAACAACGTCAAGTTTCTCACTAATCTTCAACCTGTCTGGAAGCTTTATTCCAACTCTGTCTTTCAAAACAAGTCTTTAGCAGATATTGATATTCATGTTGTGTATGAAATCTTGAAACAAAGTCAAGATGATGTTCAAGATGCTTTGGATGCAAAGATGAAATCTGAGAAAGAGAAGACAGATACATTAGCTTTGATGGCTGATAAAAGAGGGAAACAAGTAGTTCACAGATCAAGAGCAAGAAGTGATTCTTCTGACACTCCGGAAGTAAGCAGTGATTCAGATGTTGATGTTGCCGAATTTAAACAAGCTATGGCAATGATGACGAAAGCTTTTCAAAGAAGATTCTATAAGCAACCGTCTTCCAATAAGCAACGATATTCATCTACCTCTCGGAAGTCTGAGTACAGAGGTAGACATGAAGACAAGAGGAGTGATAAGAAGACTGATTCAGCAAGATATTATGAGAAAGGCAAATATGAGGAGAAAAAGAAGTTTGGAGAGAAACGAATAGAAGAGAATGATGAGAAAAAGTCTGATGAAGTTCAAAAGTGCTTTAAATGTGGAAAGCCAAGTCATTTTGCGAGAGATTGTCCGAATGGTGGAGTCAAAGATTATTCGTACTACAGTCATAAAGCTTCTTTGGCAAAGAAGAAGGAATCTGGAAAAGCTCTACTTGCTGAAGAAGATCATTGGTTAAACGCCACTGACGATGAATCTGATGATGCGGTTTGCATGATGGTCAAAGCATTTATGTCCAAGATGATTCCTAAGAGTGGACGAAAGACTGATTTTTCTTTGAGGCGTTGTAATCCTCATGACTCGGATGATTCTCTTGCTGATTCTCTTGATGATTGGTTTGTTGATTCTTCCGATGATTCGGTGGGAATACTGGATGATTCAGTTAGTTCAGATGATGAAGCGATAGAGGTTATTAATGTGTCTGATGGTTCTGAAGGTGATGACGAGACCGAGGATGTGGTGATAGGTTCAGATTCAGAAGTTGATGATTCTTCAGATGAACGACAAGATCAACTTTGCTTGATGGCAAATCCAGACGATCATTCTTCTGAGGACGAATCTGAGGTACTTCTTCATCCTTATGTCGAGTTTGAATCTTACATCAAGTCTTTAAACGAAAACATGGCAAATCTTACGAAGAAGTTAAAGGATCAGATATTGCTCACAGATAAATGGAAAGCTCGTTCTAAACAGAATGATGCTTTAATAGTTGAGCTTTCCGACAAGAATGCTCAAAATGAACATCTTGTGCAATATCTGATGAAAGAAAATGAAAAGTTCTTGGAACAATCTGTCATTTCTGATAATAAGCAAAAAGCTAAATTGTCTGAAATTTCAGATAAACTTTCTATTAAGGAAAAGGAGTATAATGACATTCAAAAGAAATTTTCTGCACTTTCTGAAGAAAAAGAAGTTTTACTTGGGCATATTAAAAAGGTTGAAACCATGCTTTTAAAAAGAGGACAGACTGATCAAACAATTTTTCTAAATAAACCAAAAGAGTTCAAAGCTTATAATGTTAGAGAAGGTTTGGGATTTGAAAATCCTCATTACTTGAAACGTGCAATCAGATTTGTTCCTACACTTTATGATACTATCTATTTTAATCTGGACAAGAAGTATCGAATGCGTTTCACAAGATCATCTAAGGAAGTTGAAGCTGAACATGATAAACGTAGAAAGCAAAAAGATAATGTTCAAATTCCTTTCAACTACGAACGTCTGAATGACAGTTATAGTAGAAGGAAAATTTCATTATCTGATGATTATATCAGAAGTTATTCAGAAGAGGAATTTAAACAGTTCAAATCTGATGATTCTCCGGTTGATAACAGTAAATTTTACGAATTTCGATATTATAAGACTCTTAAAGATCTTGATGATGAACGAAGAATGAATTCTTCTGAAAAAGATCAAATGCTTTGTAAAATTTCTGGTCTTCAAAAACAAGTTTTCAAATTAAAAGGAGAATTGCAGAAATTTTCAAGTTCAGGTTCTTCTGTCAATAAGAATTCAAATACTTCTGACACTTCATTTGTTTGTGCTTCACCTGCTTCAGATGATAGTGTAAAATCTGAGAATACGCGTCAACTCTCTACCATTGTGAATTCTATATGTTGCGTGTGTTCAGCTAAAAAGTTTGTTGAGTCTGAAGCTGTTTCTAAAGTAAAGTCACTTGAGTTAAGGAATGCTCAGCTTTCAACTTAAATTTCAGATTTTGAGCAACTTCTTATTCTTGAAAGAAATAATTTTGAGAAAGAAAGAAAAGTTTTTGAAGAAAACATTCTTGATCTTTCCTCCAAGATGTCTGATTTAGCAATTAAGATGGATTTCGAGAGACAACAATTTCAATCCGTGAGTAAATCTTCTGAAGAGAAATCTTTAGAACTTTGAAACCAGATTGTTGCCTTGCAAAATCAGATATCTGATGAAATGAATCAATTCAAAAGGAAAGAACAAGTCTTGAAAAGTGAAAAGAAAGCTTTAGAACAAATGTTTGTTGCACATAAGAAAGAACCTGTTGTGGAAACAGATTTTGAAAAACAGAAGGAGTTCTTTCAATGTGAGATAAAAAGACTTACACATCAGTTAGCTGAATTCTCAACAAAAGCAATGACTTCTATGGTGAATGAAAATAAAAAGTTTGATTCGTCTCGTCTTTCTCAATCTGAAAAAGAACAAGCAAAGCATGTTTCAAATGATAAACCGAAAATGCATGAAGGTCAATCTTCTTCATCTATTTCAAAGCCCACACAAAGGAATTTTTCTGAGGATACTAATAAATCAAAAGATAAATTAGTTCAGTATCCACAGAATTCAAGACAAAAAGTGAATGTTCAACAAAAGAATGGTTATTATTCCTCTTTTACTAATTCAAGTGCGTCTGATTTTTCAGATAATTTTCAAAGAAGACAAGTAAAACAAGTTTGGAGGAAGAAGGGGTTCACAAATTCATGTAGCCCTACATCTAGTATTAGTAATACCAAAGTTAGTCATGATGTACGAAACAATGTTGCTTTTTCATACAATAATCGTGTATCTTTTCCACGAAATTTTTCAATAAAGCAATTTGTTGATCTGCGTCGTGATAAATTTTGTTGTTCAAATTGTGGCTTGCATGATTTTGTAAACAATAGTGCTTTTCATGATTATAATCCTTATCTCTATAAGAAAAGACCTTGGATCTCAATTGCACATAAATCTTCTAACCCCTTAGGACCTAAATTGCGTTGGGTACCTAAAGTGAACTAGTTGATTTTGCATAATCGTCATGTGTGGTATCTTGATTCTGGTTGTTCGAAACACATGACGGGGCGTAAGGAGATTTTGCATAATTTCAAACCAAAGTTTTGTGGTTCAGTTCAGTTTGGTAATGAACAGTATGCTCGGATTCTTGGATATGGAGATGTGATTCAAGACAAAATCACGATTAAGAAAGTATCGTTGGTTGAGGGATTAGGACATAATCTGTTTAGCATTGGTCAGTTTTGTGATAAAGATCTCGAAGTAGGTTTCAAGAAGAGGCGATGTGTCGTTAAGACTGAGTCTGGAAAGGAGTTACTTGTTGGTACTAGAAGGCGTAATCTGTATAAGATTGATTTGAGAGATGTCAAAGCTAAGAATACTCTTTGTTTGTTATCAAAAGCTTCTAATCAACAAAGTATTTTGTGGCATAGGAGACTGTCACATCTAAATTTCAAAGGTTTGAATAAGTTGGTGATTGGAAACTTAGCTATTGGTATTCCTGATTTGAGATTTCAACAAGATCATCTTTGTTCCGCTTGTCAGTTAGGGAAGATGAAACGAGTTTCGCACAAGTCAAAGCTTGAGCATGGAACGGAAAAGCCGTTACAATTGATACACATGGATTTGTGTGGCCCGATGCGTGTTCAGAGTATTAATGGCAAGAAGTATGTTCTCGTTATGGTTGATGATTACTCAAGATATACATGGGTAAAATTCTTACGATCTAAGGATGAAGCACCTGAGATTATCATTTCTGTTCTAAAAGAGGTTCAAGTGAACTTACAGTCACAGGTTCAGAAAATTCGTTCTGATCATGGAACTGAATTTAAGAACAAAGTACTTGCTGGTTACTTAGAGTCGGTTGGTATCAAACATGCTTTCGCCGCAGTTCGTACACCACGACAAAATGGTGTTGTTGAACATCGAAACAGAACTTTGGTAGAAGCAGCTAGAACGATGCTTGCGTATTCAAAGTTACCAATGTTTTTGTGGGCTGAAGCGGTTGATACGGCATGTTATACACAGAATCGTTCAATTGTGAACAACAGGTTTGGTACAACACCATATGAGCTTATTAATAATAAAGTACCTAACATAGGGCATTTTAGAGTATTTGGTTGCAGGTGTTTCGTGATGAATGATAGAGAGGATAGACACAAGCTTCAGGCGAAATCAGATGAAGCTATTTTCATTGGTTATTCAAAGAACTCGATTGTGTTAGGATTGTGTGCGAGACAGTAACAGGGTTACCGTGTCCAATGTTATAAGACACTAGTAGGTCACACCGCTGCACACCTAATTGAGAAATTTGTGTGAAAAAGAGATATATGAGAAGAGAGAGAACTAAATAATTATTAGTTAAATAATTATTTATTTGTTTCAATTAATTAGTAAAATTAATTAAAGGATTAATTAATTAAGGAATTAATTGGAAGGATAATTATGAAAGGAATCATAATTAGGTTAAATCACTGCCTTATCTGATCCTATAAATAAAGGGTTGGGGGTTTGATTAACAGTTGAACAATTCCTACAAAAAAATCTCTAGATCTCTCTCTCTCCGTCGTTTTTCTCTCTCTCTCACACATTGATCGGAATTTTTCCGATCGATCACGGTGGTCTAGCAACCTCTCGCGTGGTGTCAGTAGCGGTGTACCCCCTACCAGCATTCCGGAAAGCTTAATCGCAAAGGTAAATCAACATACCCACTTGATTGTATCTGTTATGGTTTAAGATGGGTCCGGGTTTGGGAATCGTTTTTGTTATCCGCTGCGCACCGTTAGTGCCTACGGTTCCCCAACAGTGGTATCAGAGCCACTTCTTAAACCTACGGATCAGGCTTAATTGTCTAAACGATTAGGTTTAAAATTTGATTTTTATATATGCTTATGAATTATTAAAAATTGAATTTTTTCCTTAAAAAACCTAATAAAATCGGAAACTGGTGGTGAGATGGCGGCAGTTAGCCGATCAAATCACCACAACCACCGAGTCACCGCAGCCACCGGCATAACCACCGTTTGTGGTGGCCGGCGGCTTTTCCATCAACGCGACCACAAGACCGCACCACAGTTAGTGGTTGCGGTTGTGGACAATGAACACCACCGCACCTCCGATTGAGGAGGCGGTGGCGGTTGGTTGGAACGGCGGCGAGATTGAAATCACCAAACCACCGTATGTGGTGGTGGTGATCGCTGCAAC
Organism: Centaurea solstitialis; assembly: GCA_030169165.1. Lineage (NCBI taxonomy): Eukaryota > Viridiplantae > Streptophyta > Magnoliopsida > Asterales > Asteraceae > Centaurea > Centaurea solstitialis. The sequence goes on along the minus strand of CM058045.1, from coordinate 70,752,967 downwards.
CACCAGGACCAAACCACCAGGCCGATTTATCGGCGGTGATGATGGCCGTGTGGCTTAATCGGACCGCACATCACGGCGACGGTGGTGGCGGAAAGCTACTGTTGTCGTGATGGTGGCGGCGTGGCTGTTTGTTGTCGCCGGAAGCGACGGTGGTGGTGGCGCGAGCCACGGCTGCTGTTGTGTTCCAAACTAGCGGCGATGGCGATGGTCGATTCCGTCAAAATCGTCGCCGGTGATGGCAATAACAATCGAACCGGAAACAATTGTGGGGTGGCGGCAGCGGCGATTGTTTTGCGTCGATCGAACAACCACCGCAAACCCCGATTGGGCAGCGGTGGTGCAACGATGGTGGTGGCGCTGTTGTTGCCCAGTGGTGGCGGCAGTAGCGTGGAGGTGGCGGCGGCTTTGGCCGTTGTCACCGGTTGAACCACCAACCACCGAGCCAACCGCCGGCTGCCTTACGGCCTCGCCGGGCGGTGGCGGTGGCCGTTTGTTGTTTCTCGCAAGCACAGGTCACACCACCGAACGGTGGTGATGGTTGTTGTTATTGCGCCGGCAGGCGGTGGCAATGGCGGTGTTAGCCACTGTTGTCATCACCAATGGTGGCGATAAGATCGTGGTGGTGGCGGTGGTCGATAACCGCCGCAAAGGGGTATCGACCACTGCCAGAATCGGTTTCCGGAACACCAACCAGTACGGGGGCAGCGGCAGGTAGCTGTTGTTGCTCGCGGTAGGTGGTAACGGATAAGGGTTATCTAAACCAGATAGGTTTTAAAACCCTAGGGATAATTTTAATTTTAATTTTAAATCTCTTGATAAAATTAGTAATTAAAATTATCTGTTTGCGTCATAGTCAAACCCTTTAGACCCGTGGTTGTGTTTTTCATGTTTTATTTATTTAATTGTTGGTTACGGGAGGCCTGCGTGCCATTTACAACCCGATTATATGTAATATTAAAGTTGTAAATAAATCAAAACCCGAAGACGGAGTCAAGGAAGACAATCATGGAGCTTGGAGCCAGTGGGAGCACCGAGAAGTTTTGTCCCTTAGGAATTAGACCGTCGTTTTGGGTTGGCTCACAAAACGACAATAGTTAAGGGTTCTTGACTATGACATGTTATTTTAACTGCGTGGTTGTTTACGATTTTTAGTCTGCGTGGTTGTTTATATTTAATTATATTACGTAGTTACGTTTTTAAATTAAATATAAATGGTTTTAAAATTGGATAAAATACAGTTTGTGTTTAAATCCAAAGTATTTGAAAACTGGCATTTTTGACCCTTGTTAAAAATTATAGATTAGTAAGTGCAACCCACTTTAGGGGCACCTCCGGTGTAAGGTACATAGGGCGTTGTAAGTGCACACACTATGAACGTCCGTGTTCAAACCGAAACTGGAGGGAGATAAAACTCTGCGAATTATCTCTGGGTGGTACCGGCCAGAGTTTGTCCAGGTCCCGGGTGGTGCAATCTATTTTGGTAATTATTTATTCACTGGGTGGTACCAGGCCAAAATGCACTAGAGGGACTAAATATGCACGGATTTTTAATATCCGATGTCCCGACGATCTAGAAGTCGTATTTTCAGATAGGAATACGATTGGTATAGTTTTACCTACCATAGATCGCATGAGTCGGTTTGACATGATCACATGCTTCCCGACACATGTGAGATATGGATTCTAGTCTAATAAATTTATTTTAAGGGTAATAATTTATTAGAATTGTATAATTATAAACTAAAGTGGAATTTATATTCTTCTGTAGATGTCTCCAATTAGTATTCCGTTTTATTCACCTGAAGAGTCACTTCGCCTTATTATGGGCAAGTGGAAGCTTACGGGCCATAACTTTCCAGTTTGGAAGTTACACTTGAGGAACGTTTTAAGTGCCCAGGATAAGCTTTATGTGATCAACAAACCCGTATCACGACCTAAAAGCAATGCCCCTGAAGAGGAATTTGCTGAATATTTTAGATACTTGACAGATGAATCGGATGTAATGTCCATTCTGATTTTCTCTATGTCACCCGAGTTCACGGGAGATTTAAGAGTTAAATCATGTCACGAGGTTGTGAGAGATGTGGAGAACCAGCTAGGTCTCTACAAGCACACGGGAAAGCTGTTGATCATGCAAGAGATTCTCTCCCTAAAGCTACAGAAGGGTCAGTCAGTTAAAAACCATCTTGTTGATATGAGAAGGCTTTTTAAGTGTTTATCACGTCTGGGGTACAAGATGACTCAGGAAGAGTTAGTGTACCTCATGTGGTTCTCCCTCACAAAGGAAGTTCAGGACACAGCTAGTGCCTACATGAAGGAACCAAAGAGCGACGTGGATAAAGTTCATGAAGATATCCTGGCCAGTCTAGAGCCAGTACCCGAACCTGCAAATCTCATGGACACTGATATAATTGATGAGCTGGGAGATCTGAGTTGCCCAGAATGCGGCAGCGAGGATATTTGCGAGCACTCGATGAACATCGACCAGATGGATATCGGTTTACCCGATACTCCAGGTATCTTTATGATAGATTGCTTAATCACTTCTTATGAATCATGGGTAATTGATACAGGCAGTGGTAACCACATTTGTAATCATTTACAGGGATTCACTAGAAGAAAGACTCTGAGGAAGGACCGTTCGAACCTACGAGTGGGCGAAGGCACTCCGTTGATTGCTGAAGCCGTGGGATCTTATAGTCTTAGTTTACCCTCGGGTCTAGTTTTGGAACTGGATAATTGTTATTATATTCCAAATATGATTAAGAATGTATTGTCTTTTGATTTGTTGGTAGACCAAGGCTTTTACTATAAATATTCTTATAAAATGATTTCGGTTTTTAAAGATAATATTTTCTATTTTAAAGCTACACCTGTAGATGGTCTATACACTGTAAATCTTAAAGACAACAATAGTGAAATCTATCATATAAGTAAGCGATCCAAGGATATTGAGGATCAGACTTACCTCTGGCATTGTCGTTTGGGCCATATAAACAAGAAACGTGTTGAACTACTCCTAAAAGGAGGTTTTCTTGGAAATTTCGACTACAAACCTTTTGATAATTGCGAATCTTGTTTATCTGGTAAAATGACAAAGCAACCTTTCAACAGTGAGAATGAAAGGGCTACTGACTTGCTTGAAATAATCCACACAGATGTATGTGGACCTTTCAGTCATGTAGCAAGAGGAGGATACCGGTACTTCATTACCTTCACTGACGACTTCAGTAGGTATGGATATGTCTACTTGATGAGACATAAATCTGAAACCTTTGAGAAATTCAAGGAATATCAGAATGAAGTACAGAATCTACTTGACAAGAGGATCAAGTTCTTACGGTCAGATCGTGGTGGCGAATATCTCAGTGATGAGTTTGACAATCATCTGATGGAGTGTGGGATTGTATCCCAACTTACACCTCCGTATACACCTCAGATGAACGGTGTATCAGAAAGGAGAAATCATACCTTACTTGACATGGTACGAACGATGATGTGTCATTCTTCGCTGCCGGTATCATTCTGGGGACACGCGCTCGAAACAGCAGCACACATACTGAACAGAGCGCCAACAAAGTCGGTAGAAAAGACTCCATACGAGTTATGGAAGGGTAAGAAACCCAACATGTCTTTTCTGAAAATTTGGGGTTGTGAGGTTTACGTCAAACGACCTACCTCAGAAAAACTCAAACCCAAATCCGACAAGTGTTTCTTCGTTGGATATCCCAAGACCACCGTGGGATATTATTTCTACAACCCTGAAGAGAACAAAGTGTTTGTTGCTCGAAATGGAAAATTTCTGGAAGAAAAGTTTCTCAGTTTAGAGAACACCAGAAAGGATGTAGATCTACAGATAGTAGACGAAGAAAACACTACACCAGTTGTTGAGCCAGAAATTCAACATAACAATGTTGAACCTCAATCAGAGCCGATTGAGGAAGTGCAAACACAAGACCTTCGCAGATCCAGCAGGGTAAGACAAGAACCAGATAGGTATCTTGGGTTTCTAGTCTCTCAAGATAGCGGAGACTTAAATGAACCAACATCCTATGGAGAAGCTGTGTCAGGCAGTGAGTCTGAACAGTGGCAGGAAGCCATGAAGGCCGAGATGCAATCCATGTATGACAACCAAGTCTGGGAGTTGACTGATTTGCCACAACACTGTAAGGCTGTTGGACGCAAATGGGTTTTCAAGAAGAAAACCGACATGGATGGAAATGTACACACCTTCAAGGCCAGACTGGTCGCAAAAGGATTCACACAAACTCATGGTATCGACTATGATGAAACCTTTTCACCAGTGGCCATGTTAAAGTCAATTAGGATTCTAATGGCCATCTCAGCGTACTTTAACTACGAGATTTGGCAAATGGACGTCAAGACAGCCTTTCTGAATGGAAAGTTAACAGAAGACGTCTATATGGAACAACCAGAGGGGTTTGAAGATCCTAAGAATCCTAATAAGGTGTGTAAGCTGCTAAAATCTATTTATGGATTGAAGCAAGCATCTCGAAGCTGGAACTTACACTTCGACGAGCGAATCAAAGAGTTTGGTTTCGCTAAAAGTGAGTTCGAGCTATGTGTTTACACCAAGTTCAGTGGGAGCATAGTAACCTTCCTGGTCTTGTATGTAGATGACATACTACTCATAGGAAACGATGTACCAACTTTACAGAGTGTTAAGGAATGGTTAAGTAAATGTTTCCAGATGAAAGACCTTGGAGAAGCCGCTTATATACTAGGTATAAAGATCTACAGAAACAGATCTAAGCGGCTTATCGGACTTAGTCAGAGTACATACATTGACAAGGTCCTGAAAAGATTCAGGATGGATGAATCCAAGAAAGGATTCATTCCAATGCAACATGGCATAGTGTTAAGTAAAACACAGTGTCCTGTTTCTAGTGAAGATCAGGACAGAATGAAATCGGTTCCATATGCTTCTGCAATTGGATCGATTATGTATGCCATGCTATGTACTAGGCCCGATGTTGCTTACTCAGTAAGTGTTACGAGCAGATACCAACAGAATCCAGGTGAGCCCCATTGGGTGGCTGTCAAGAACATTCTCAAATATCTGAGAAGAACAAAAGAAATGTTCTTGGTCTTTGGAGGTTCTGAGGATGAAATTAGTGTCACAGGATACTCTGACGCTAGTTTCCAGACCGACAGAGATGACTTCAGGTCACAGTCAGGGTACGTCTTTACCCTAAACGGAGGTGCGATCTCGTGGAAGAGCTCGAAGCAGGACACGATTGCAGACTCAACTACAGAGGCAGAGTACATTGCAGCATGTGATGCGGCAAAGGAAGCTGTCTGGCTGAGGAATTTTCTATCGGATCTCAGAGTGGTTGCCAGTATCTCGAGACCGATAGATATATTCTGTGATAACTCAGGAGCCGTGGCGCAAGCAAAGGAACCTAGAGAGCATCACAAGTCGAGACACGTGCTCAGAAAGTATCACCTCATCCGAGAGATCATTGGAAGAGGAGATGTGAGAATATGCAAGATTCCAACAGAAGACAATGTCGCAGATCCGCTGACAAAGCCACTAGCAAGGGCAAAGCATGAGGCACATGCGAATTCCATTGGGATGCAGTACCTGGAAGCCAGTAGCTAGTACTTAGTTTATTAATTATTATTATAGTCTAATTTAGAAACAATGTAATCATGTAAAGTTTTTATTTCACAGTGTGTTGGAAATAAATGGAGGTTTTAATTTCATGATTGTTCTAAATTAACTATTTTTCGCATATTTAACATATCCTTGATTTTACAAAGTTTTGTATGAAATCTAAATTTCCGTAGCCACTTATTGAAATGGGAATTTCAATAGGGAGTTTAACGCTATTATAAATACTTGATGATTTATTCAAAGTAGAGAATAAAAGCACAAGTGATGTGACCAAGTATTTATAGATACTCATCAGAGTGTTTGGGTATTGGAAGTGACCAGTAATCAAGTCTGCTTCATGGAGCCTCAGTCATAGGCACTGACTTGATAGGTTGTCCTTAGACCTGAGATACTTGGTTTGGGAACACGAGGACTACTGTACTCTTAGCACGTACTAACGCTGCACCGTAACAGGGTGGCCATACGGGACGTGACTAGATGCAGCGGAAGCCGTGGATCCAAATGCAAGTAGTCAAGAAGGGATTTGCACCTCTTTCAAAAGAGAGATATTTCCGGGCCCCTTGACGATTAAGATTGGCAGAAAACGCGTGGCCACGCTCGGATAGAATAACAGGGGTTATTTAGTAATATCCGTTACTGCAGGCAATCGAAATCAGAGTCAAGAAATACTTGATCTTAAGAAATGAATCCTCCACTCCATGTCTTAAATCACTTTAGAAATATCATGTGCAAAAGGAATGAACCTGTGTACAAATTCAAGCGTGAATTGTATCTCTGGATGTAAGAGATCTTATAACCTGGTTAACCTAAGTGTCTGGCTAGGGACCTCCTTAGGCTAATGGTAACAGGTGTAGTTACGTGTCTAGCACAAGTGGGAGTCTGTTAGGATTGTGTGCGAGACAGTAACAGGGTTACCGTGTCCAATGTTATAAGACACTAGTAGGTCACACCGCTGCACACCTAATTGAGAAATTTGTGTGAAAAAGAGATATATGAGAAGAGAGAGAACTAAATAATTATTAGTTAAATAATTATTTATTTGTTTCAATTAATTAGTAAAATTAATTAAAGGATTAATTAATTAAGGAATTAATTGGAAGGATAATTATGAAAGGAATCATAATTAGGTTAAATCACTGCCTTATCTGATCCTATAAATAAAGGGTTGGGGCTTTGATTAACAGTTGAACAATTCCTACAAAAAAATCTCTAGATCTCTCTCTCTCTCCGTCGTTTTTCTCTCTCTCTCACACATTGATCGGAATTTTTCCGATCGATCACGGTGGTCTAGCAACCTCTCGCGTGGTGTCAGTAGCGGTGTACCCCCTACCAGCATTCCGGAAAGCTTAATCGCAAAGGTAAATCAACATACCCACTTGATTGTATCTGTTATGGTTTAAGATGGGTCCGGGTTTGGGAATCGTTTTTGTTATCCGCTGCGCACCGTTAGTGCCTACGGTTCCCCAACAGATTGCATATCGTGTGTATAACAAACGAACAAAGATGGTGATGGAAAGTTCGAATGTTAAGTTTGATCCATATGCTGAGATGGCTTCTGATCATGATAGTTCAGAACCCGGTTTAACTGGTGTTTTAGCGGTCAACTTAGTTAATCCCGATCATGTTACTCAATCAAAGCAAAAGGATGGAGCTTCAACGTCTACAAACAATCTTTCTGACTTGGATTTATTGTTTGAAAATTTTTATAATGAATATTTTGGTTCATCATCGTCCGATTCAACAACTAATAACAATTCGTCTTATATTCACAGGGATACAACAGTGACTGTTCAGGAACCAGTTTCAATTTCTGGCCCGTCGACTTCAACTATCTCGGAAGATACGTCAAGTGTAGAAAGTCCTCAAGTTCAGACTTCGATTATTCCGATTCCCGAGAATCAAGAGATTATTCCGATTGTTGATAGTTCCCAAATTCAAGAGGCAGATATTGGTTCAAGTGAAGATATATCAAATCCGATTCCAATTCGAATGGAATCCACATTTGATGATTATTCTGAAGATTTACAAATTGTTCCTTCATTTGAATCTTTGCAAGATGTTCCTATAAGTTCATATACTGATTCTAGTTATGATCTTCAATTGTACAGGCCTCTCCCTCATACAACTAAGTGGACACGAGATCATCCACTTCATCAAATAATTGGTGATCCGAATGCTCCAGTGCAAACACGATCGGCGACTGCGAATGAATGTTTGTTTGCTGCATTTTTTAGCAATGTTGAACCACTGAAAGTTGTTGATGCTCTTGCAGATCCAGATTGGTTTATAGCCATGCAAGAGGAGATCAATCAGTTTGTGAGATTAAAAGTCTGGAGACTCGTACCTCGACCTGAAGGAAAATCAATCATTGATACAAAATGGATTTTTAAAAACAAGAAAGATGAGGATAACATTGTTGTTCGCAACAAGGCACGGTTGGTTGCCAAAGGATACAGACAACAAGAAGGAATAGACTACAACGAGACATTTGCTCCGGTTGCTCGTATTGAGGCAATAAGGATGTTTCTAGCTTACGCGGCACACAAAGATTTCACTGTCTATCAAATGGATGTGAAGACAGCATTTCTAAATGGCGTCTTGAAAGAGGAGGTATATGTTTCACAACCAGAAGGGTTTGTTGATCAAGATCATCCTGATCATGTCTATATTCTCGATAAGGCCTTATATGGTTTGAAACAAGCACCGCGGGCATGGTATGATTCCTTATCTCAGTTTCTTGTTGAGTCTGGTTATTCCAAAGGTAAAATCGACAACACTTTGTTCATAAAACGTGAAGGCGAGCATATAATGTTGGTACAAATTTATGTAGATGACATTATTTTCGGGTCTACTTGTCCTAATTTTTGTGACAGTTTTTCTAAACTCATGATGACTCGGTATGAGATGTCGATGATGGGAGAATTAAATTTCTTCCTCGGTTTACAAGTTAAACAATTATCGGCTGGCATTTTCATTAATCAAGGAAAATACATCAAAGATATTTTAAAGAAATATAACTTGGAAAATGCTAAGATTATGAAAACACCGATGTCACCAAGTTGTGCACTAGATTCTGATCCCGATGGAACAGCTGTTGATGTGACAAATTATCGAGGAATGATTGGTTCTTTAATGTACTTAACTGCAAGTCGACCTGATATAATGTTTTCGACATGTCTTTGTGCTCGTTATCAGTCAAAGCCTAAAGAATCTCATCTTAAAGCTGTCAAACGCATTTTTCGATATCTGAAAGGTACTGTTAATCTTGGTCTATGGTATCCTAAAGGTTCAGGATATGAGTTGACAGGTTATACTGATGCGGATCATGGAGGATGCAAGTTAGATAGAAAAAGCACGACAGGACACATACAGTTTTTGGGAGATAAGCTAGTTAGCTGGGCATCCAAGAAGCAGAATTGCGTATCACTTTCAACGGCCGAAGCTGAATATGTGGCTGCTGCAAGCTGTTGTTCTCAGATTATTTGGATGCGTACCCAGTTACGAGATTACGGGTTCAAGTTTGATAAGATCCCGATTTACTGTGATTCAAAGAGCGCAATTGCTATATCTTGCAATCCAGTCCAACACACTAAGACCAAACACATAGACATCAGGTATCATTTTATTAAAGATCATGTCGAGAAAGGTACAATAGAACTTTATTTTGTAAATACTGAATTTCAGTTGGCAGACTTGTTTACTAAAGCTTTGGATGAAAAGAGGTTTAACTTTCTTATCACCAAGCTTGGTATCTGTTTGGGTGAAATTTTATCATCGAACGATCGAACGATTAGAATCGTAAGATATCTTCCAGGATAATATTCCTGTATTAAGATAAGGTCCTGAAGTAAAGATATAATTACCATTAAACAAAGATAAGTAGTCATCGAAGATAATTGTGCGATATCATCATATGATCGTACGATTAAACTAACAATATACATGTATAAGTTTATTCTTATTGCAAGAAAGTTTATCCAAGATAACCACGAAGCACAGCCGTCGTCCATCGAGCTTAAATCCGACCGTTTAAGCAAGATACGTTTCTCATTAAAAACTCAGACGTTACGATCGAGAAATCAGCTTCAGTTATGACCGATGCATTTATAGCTCAATTATGGGATGACAGTTACGATCCAAGCAGCTATAAAAGAGATTCAAGATCCTACACTCGAGAGGACGGATTTCAAGAGAGAAAGAGCAATACCAAAATTATTCTCTGTTCATTAGTATTCATTTCTTTATTGTAATCATACGATACAACTATAACATCGAGGATATCACCCCTTATTGGTGATCAATAGTGCAACGTCGACTATCCTATTTAGTCGGCCGCAGGTTTTTTCCTCGATTCAGAGGTTTTTTCTGCGTCATCAATCTTTCTGTCAACTTACTTTCATTTATCGCACGTTTTATCGAACGAGAGTTCTTTCTTTTGACGATTTTGCCTCACGACATCTTACGATAATAATTTAAGTAAATTTTTACACAAACAGTTTGGCGCCCACCGTGGGGCCCGTTTTGAGAAAATCTTGTTCGATAAAGCGTCAGCTTACTAACCTATTTCTTCGAGCTTCTTTGTGAATTAAGTGCAGGAACATGGCAAGCAGTTCTCAACCAACCTTGCAACAACAATTGGCAGCAGCACAAGAACAAATCCAATGGTTGAATGAGCAGAATTTACAAATGAATGGCGAACTGTCTAGATTGAGAGCATCGAATCCGCAAACTTCTCACATCCCAGTTTCCACTCATCAACCGAGGTCATTCTTCCCTCAAAATCAACCCCATGTTTCCCAACAACCATTTGTCCAGCCACAAATATCACAACCATTTGTCCAGCCACAAGTATCACAACCTTTCATCCAACCGCAAGTGTCACAAGTTAGCTTACCACCGCCACCTCCAGTCAACAACTCACGTCCCATCTTCCCTCCGTTACCATCAGGTCCTTACCCAGGAGCAACCACGTTCACTTACAACCAACCTCAAACAGGGCCTCGTCCCTTTATACCTATTTGATAACACCAAAATTATACATGTTTTGGTGGTGCTTAATTGGTTGAATTTACCCCGTTTATCACTTGATTCTCACCTAATTACTCATGAACTGGTATGTTTGTTACTTTTGAAGGTATTGGAGAACACGGAGCTAAAAAGTGCGGAAAATAGGCGAAATTGTGCGAAAGTTGGAAAAGTACAAAACAGGAAGTTTTAGCGATCGCGAAGTGAAGGTTTTGGCGCCGCCAAGACTGATATTCAAGAAGGTTCCTGCTTTTTATCAACTTAGCGCCGCGAAGATGAAGTTTAGCGCCGCGAAATTGGCATTTGCACTCACAAGAAGATTCCAGAATTTGCCAAAAATAGGAGTAGGGTTTTTAAGTGTTTCGCGCCGCGAACGCCTACTTGGCGAACGCGAAACAGCTTCCGGACCTTCTTTTAAATACTGTTCTCAGCCTTCAGTTCCATATGCATTCTTAGACAGAAAAATACAGAAAAAGGGTCAGTTGTACCAGTTGGTTAGTGGTTTGGAGGGAGAATCAAGTGTGGAGAGAGGAGACGCTGCGCCGATACGGATACTCGATTAATCATCTGTAGCTGTATGGTCGGTAGAATGTCTGTCTTTATCTATACTTATTCTGTTTTCCTAGCTATGAGTAGTGAGTAGTTTTCTATGTAGTACTTATCGTGGTAGATGAACCATGTGGATATGATTTTATGGTTTTAATGATTATTGATTTGTTTTGGTTAATTGAATGTGGTTTTATGATTCCAATTTGATTCCTGCTATTTCGTGTGTTTGAACTCGTTGGTTGGGTTTGCTTTTGGACCAAAAAAGTAGACTCCATTGGGTTAATCAACCTCTCTTGACTTATCCTTCGAGACCTCGGAGAATTAGGTTAAGTGGTTTCTTGGACCGAGAGAAACTAGATTGTAAAACACCGGTTAGTTGAGATAGGATTGGGTGACTGATATTTAGGTTGTCTGACAATCAGCCTAGGTATTGGGACTAGGAGGACCATTCTAGTTGACAATCATATTATCTGCATGTTAGGGTGTCCCAGACTTAAATCCTTACAATAGCCAAATCAATCATACTTTTATGTAACTTAATTATCCACTTGGGGATTCACTATGCCATGATAAGTGCTACTGTTTTCTTTATTATTGTTAAATCAGTTTTTATTCTGCTTTCTAGTTCTTTAGTTGTTAATTTAGTTTTCAAATCATTTTCTCAAAAACTCCCCATAGCCTTAGATTAATTAAACTAATAGGATTACCAGTCTGTTACTTGACCGTTCCCAGTGGTAGATACGATACCTGGACTTTCCTACGCTATATTGCTATCGATCAGGTACGCTTGCCTGTGAATGTGGTAATAGGTGGTTAGGCATTAGAGGTTAAAACTTGTTACGCTTTTTTTTAGTTAATATTTACCGCACCAAGTTTTTGGCGCCGTTGCCGGGGAACGGTAGTATTTAGACTTTTAATCTTTGTTAGTTTTGTTAATCGATCCTTGTGAGGGATTACATCCCTTGCAAGTTTTTGCTTTTTAGTTTTTCTTTATTTATTATAATTATTATTATCTCTTTGTTTCCCGCAAGTTGCCCGTAACTGTTTGTTGTGGTTTCAGTCACGGCAAATTTGTTAGAGCCATTTGAGGAACCGGAGAGGGAATTCAGAAAAAGAAACAAAAAGACGAGAGCCAACAAAGTTCGCCCGAGAGCTTTGATTTTTGAGATGGGAGAAGAAGCACCGATGTGGACCGCCAGGAGGGGCGCTCCAACTGTTCCCACGAATCCGATCACGAAGCCGAATCTAAACAAGGAAATCCCGGGGAAGCTCCTTCACATGATCAAGGACCTTACCTTCGACGGGAAAAACGATAGCAATCCTATCGTGCATTTGGAGAACTTCGTGGATATCTGTGATCTGTTCAAAACTGATGAAGGCCGAGATGATGCGATTCGTCTCCGAGTCTTTCCTCTCACACTCGCCGGAGAAGCTAGAGCTTGGCTGCGTTCGTTAGAGCCAAGCTCGATCACTACTTGGGAAGGACTGCGTTCCAATTTTCTTTTCCCGATTTTTTCCACCATCTAAGATCGACAAGTTGAAAGCCGACATCCGATCCTTCCAACAAGATGACGGGGAGACCATATCCGAAGCATGGGAGCGTTTCAAACACCTTCTAAATTCGTGCCCGAGTCACGGATTGACTAAGAGCGAACAAGTCCAAACTTTCTACAGTGGGCTTGCTTACTCTTCACGTGCTACATTAGATTCATCTGCTGGAGGTGTCTTCATGTATAAAACGCCCACGGAAGGTTATAAGCTCCTCGAAGACATGCTCATACACAACATAGATTGGAGGACGGACAAGCGCTTACAAATTCCAAGAATGGCCGGGAAAATCTCAACCGATTTTGATCCATCGGATGAAATAGCTGCTGTGAAAAACCAACAGGTAAAATTTGAACGAAAAATAGATGAACTAATTAAATCTGTTCATGCTTTGCAGGTTGGATGTGAGGAGTGCAAGGGTCCACATTTGACTAAGGATTGTCCGAATCGCCCGATGATGACACCGGAGGAAGTTAATTCTCTTAACCGGGGCGATTACCAAGGGAGGTGGAACAACAACCGTAACTTCAATCCACGACCTCCCGGATTCTTTGAACCAAATCAACCGAACCAACGCACGGAGGGAGAGCCACGCATTTCTATCGAGGACCGACTCATCCAGTTCATGGACGCGCAAAAGAAAATCAATGATGAAGTAGGGTCATATTTGCATAACCATCAGAGCATAATTCAAAATTTGGAATTGCAGGTTGGACGCATTGCTCAAACATTAGCCGAGAGGACCCAAAGAGAACTTCCGACGCAAACCCAAGTCAATCCAAAGGTGGAAAACGCAAAGCCGATGCTCATGATGGCCGGAACGAAGTCAAAGAAGGCGTGGACAGATATTTACAACAAAAAGTATGTGGATAGCGACAGTGAAAGTGAGCCCGACTATGCCACGGATTACGATTCGGAGGGGTTCACAATCTCGTTCGAGCATCTTAAGCTTAATGATTCGGACACATCAAGTGATGACGAGAACGAGGATGAGGATGGAAAGCAAGGTGGATACGCGGAGTTCGTGATACCAAAGAAAGAAAAGAAAGGAAAAGAGAAGGAGAAAGAGAAACCGGACAAGGAAGAGCTCATCTATATCGCACCAATCAAGCATGACCCGGGAAGTTACAGTTTACCTATTTCTTGTTCTAAATACAAAGGTCTTGCTTTAATTGATTCAGGTGCCGCACTTAACATGATGCCTTCTTGTTTTTGTAGGAAAATGGGTATCAAGAAGATCGAGCCGACAGATTATCAATATCGAGGAGTGAACGGGTACATGACCAAACCGTTGGGGATAGCGGAAGCAGTTCCGATTCGAATCGGAAATTTCGTCTACTATACGGACTTTATCATAGCCAACCTCCCGAAGGACACGGAGATCCCTATCATTCTCGGGAGAGCTTTTCTGCATACCGCCCAAGTTAATACGGACATGCGAAATCAAGTTACGAGCATGGGGTATGGAGAAAACCGTTTGTACTTTGATCCCAACGGAGAGCCGGTTAGACATCTCGATGAGCCTTATGAAGATCCTTCTCTTACCTATAAGAAGGTCCCGAACCGCCCACTGCTACCTCATGAACAAATGGGCCGAAAGAAGACGGAGGACTACCCGAATCCGATGCAACCAAAGGAGATATCTACCAATCCGGGACCCTCCAAGAAGGAACATCGAAAGAAAAGGGGTTCGTCAGCCCGACGAGCCAAGAAATGAGCCGAAAGCGGGGTCGAGCTCTAGACCCAGTAAAAAATGAAGCGCTTCTCGGGAGGCAACCCGAGCATTTTTCGTTATTTTCAGTTTTAGTGTTTTTCGTGTGAGTTTTTACTAATGTTTTTGTTTTGTATTGCTTAGGTAACCATTCAGAAGGGATAGAAGCCAAAATCGACGAAAACCGACACGAATCGGAATTTTTCAAAAGGTGGAAACAGAAAGATTTCGCGAACGCCAAACCTTTAGTTTGGCGACGCGAAGTCTGTCCAGACCAACATCAGGTACAATTTTTGAACTTGGCGACGCGAAGTGGTATGTTTGGCGACGCGAGAATCGATTTTACAATTTTGAATTCTTGGAAACCGCCTCTTCGCAACGCGAAGCCTTAGGCTTAGCGACGCGAAGTCGGCCCTGACGGTTTTTAAACCCTCATTTTTCACTTTTTCAAAACACAAAAACCTAATTTCTCTCTCGGCGCCGCGAAATCCTCTCACGTCCTTGCCAAGTTTGAAAATCTTAAGCTTCAATTTCATCCACAATGGCACAAAAGGTATGTTTCCTAACTTGATTTCGTTGGTTAAGCTCGATTTGGTGTAGTGAATTCATGATTTGGGGCAACAATGGTGGTTCTAGGTTTTCATAGATTATATCTTGAATTGAAACCCCATTGTGTAATTAATTGTTGATTTGGATTGCATGCTATGATTTTTGATGGAAAAATAGTTTTGGCATGTGTTTTGCTTGTTGAATCTAGCTTGTTGGACCTTCAATGGTGAATTGTATGGAATTGGAATTGTTCTAGAGTGCACCATTGATGGTTAGAATTCTTGATTGATGCATACTTCGTTCTTAGAGTGCAATTTCATTATAGCATGCTAGTTAATGGGTTATTGAATTTAGTTGGATTGTGCTTGAATGCTAAGTGTGGGGATTTTGCACCCAAAATCCCCATCTTTTGATTTTACTAGATTGTGTTAGTGGAACCTTGGCTAAAAGCTCAAGTGTGGGGATGTTACACATCCCCATTCATTTTGAATCGCAATACATGTATCGTTTAGCTTGAATTGTTAGCCTTGGAATTTTGTCTCATTGGTTTGAATGATATGAACTTTGTCTTGATCATATTGGATACACTTGGACTAAGACATTGTTTGTTTGGATTTTGTAGAGACAAAGAACTCGTTCGTCAACCTCATCGGTCCCTAATTTTCGTGCGCCGGGTGGAGGTCACGTCTTCACCTATTTTGGGAACGATCCAACGTTGAATGATCGAAGGCGTGAGCATTACCGAAAGATTGTCGACCGACTCGCGTCCCGTCAAATCCTGGTGCCGAGGAGAGTAGATTGGGATCTTCTCCAAGTTATGGGCATGAGAAATGAGATCCGAGCCAAATTGGAGAAGCATGCGTACGATGAGGAAGGCTCCGAGTACTTTATTTGCCATGCTTGGGAGCGCATCTTTGATTTTTCCGAGACCCTTTACCGAGAGCTCATTCTGGAGTTCGTGGCTACATTTCGGTTTGAGGAAGAGAAAGCCCTCGATGAGTTTTACCAGCCGTGCATGAGTTTTCGACTCAGTGGTGTTTGGCATTCGATCTCTTTGGTCGACTTGGCGGTGGCTTTGGGGATATATACCCAAGCCGAGGTGGA
Organism: Centaurea solstitialis; assembly: GCA_030169165.1. Taxonomy (NCBI): domain Eukaryota; kingdom Viridiplantae; phylum Streptophyta; class Magnoliopsida; order Asterales; family Asteraceae; genus Centaurea; species Centaurea solstitialis. Next base: position 70,736,843 of record CM058045.1, on the reverse strand, counting down.
GGCTCCCGGATTCGTGGAGTACATGTTCGCCAGCGGAAAGAGGCCGGACGACTTCGATCCCAGTTTATCTTGGGCAGTTCTCGGAAGTGGCAACTATGGTGGCAATCTCAAGGTCAAAAGCCTTCTCTCTTCTTCGGACCGACTCTATCATCAGATGCTTGTTAATGCGGTCAATGCACGTTCCTCGAGTGAGGAGAAGATCTCGACCTATGATCTTTGGCTTCTCGAGCAAATCACCACGGATGACAAATACCCGAACGCTCCCTATATCGTCGCCATGCAACTCATGAAGGGAGGCGGTTATCGCGAGGGTAGCCGGATGGCCGGTGGCCAATATGTCACCCGTTTGGCTAGGCATTACGGGGTTCTAACCGATGATGCTATTGCCTCGATGACGAGCCTCGGGGAGATGGGTTTGATCGACATGGAGCAACTCCGAGGAATGGGGGCAGCTGCGGTAGATCACTTGGTTGGCGGAGATCAGTTCACGTGGATCCCTTATCCACAAACACACGAGCCAAGAAAGAGGACGAGGAGTACCCAAGAAACCGGTGAAGCGAGCGGGGCGAACGAGGACGAACAACCGACGGATGAAGCGGGGCACTCGGGTTATGAAGACCTGAGTAATCGTTTATCGGAGATGCAGCTTACTTATGGCCGACATCATCAGCATATGGAGTATAACACCACGGAGGCTCTCCACCAAGCCAACTGGCAAAGTGGATTGATGAACCGAATGGCCTCCCAATTTGGTGTTACGCCTGCGACTCCTTTTGCTGCATCGCAGTTTTGGCCATTCTCCGACGATGCACCGCCCGGTTATCCCACTTTCGAGGATTGGCGTAACCAACCTCGAGGCCCCTATTGATCTCTCTTTATTCGATATGGTTGTCTAAACAATTTTATTTTTGTTTGTGTTTGTGTTTGCTACTATCTTTTATTTTTTGTTTGGATTGTTTAGGATTTTAATTGTTTGCTTAGTTTGGTTTATTTTATTCTTTTTACCTTTTATTTTTCTTTTTGTTTTTAGATACAGCTGTTTATGATTCTGCATCGGGTACGATTTCCGGAATAATCTCTCTCAGATCAGAACAAGTCAAATAACCCGGGAAGTTTCTCTTTTTCCCAATTACTCCTTAATTGTTTTAACTGTTGCATTGAGGACACTGCAAATTTTAAGTGTGGGGAGGGGGTTATGTTGACTTGTCTGCTTGCTTATTGGGTACACTTTATGCTTGTGATTGTCGTTTTTCAAATTTTTGAAAGCTTTGAAGTTTGACCCCAATTTTTTTTCAAAATCTGAGATTGTTTTTGAGACTGAGTTGCTTGTTTAGGAGGACATGAGATGAGACTGTTTGAGTAGGAGAATACCTTGGAATACTGATTACCATGAGTGCCTCACCCGATTCCTTTGAGAGATTGAGCCTAATTAATTCATTTGTGTAAGGAATACCGACTTTGACCCAAGGTAGAACTTGTCACTAGAATTCTTGTCGAGACCACATAAGAGAAGTATTTATCACCATTGCACTGATAGAGGCCTTCGTTTCTAACTCTTCTAGCCTTCGTTAGATAACCTCATCATAGGGTTATTTAATTTGCCTAGCCAATTTCTGAAAAGGTGTTCACTTATAACACTTTCACCCTCGAAACCATTTTTTGAGCCTTAGCCTTTCGTTTCTTTACCCAATTCACCATATACCCTTGAGCCTAATTGTTTTATCTATCTTTTGGCCGTAACTTAAAATTGATACTTGAGATGTTTGATCCAGTTTTTCAAAAATCTGATAGTTTTTATGGGATTGATAAGAGCATGAGAGAAGAGCCAAAAGCAACATAGTTGCTGCTCTGAAAAAGAGAAAAGAAAGAAAAAAGAAAAGATGAGACTCAAAGAAAAGAAAAGAAAATATCAAAAGAGTCGAGAGAAAAAAAAAGTGAGCTTAAAAGTGTGAAAAAGAATTTGTGCCACAAATAAGCCATAGGCTTAGGCCGATTCTAAAAAAAGAAGAGAGAGAGATATGCTCATCCCGATAGTTTCACTGTTTGAGAATCAGATTTTGTGCTTTACTGTTTGGATCATTACAAATTGAGTTTTCAAGTTTTTGTTGCAATATCCTTAGCCACTCATATATCCTTTATCCTACCCTTAACCTTAGCCTAACATTACAACCCCTAAGTCCTCTTGACGGTTGACAACTTCTCAGTGGTGGAGATTAGATTCAGTGCCAAGCTTATGCATGAGGGAATTGGTCGAGTATTGGTGAGATCACTTTTTACACTTTTACCCCCGAGAGATACACTTCAGATTATTATTCATACTATGTGAGGGTAAAAGGTCTACCTTGGTATTCGATTGCTTGATATGTCTTGTCTTTGTGTCTGACTATGTGAGTATTCTTTGTCTTCTTGGATGATCTTGGGTGGAGATAATTTTGGTGTCATCTTTCTTATCTTTCAGTCTTTTGATTGAGGACAATCAAAGCTTAAGTGTGGGGATTTTGATAACACCAAAATTATACATGTTTTGGTGGTGCTTAATTGGTTGAATTTACCCCGTTTATCACTTGATTCTCACCTAATTACTCACGAACTGGTATGTTTGTTACTTTTGAAGGTATTGGAGAACACGGAGCTAAAAAGTGCGGAAAATAGGCGAAATTGTGCGAAAGTTGGAAAAGTACAAAACAGGAAGTTTTAGCGATCGCGAAGTGAAGGTTTTGGCGCCGCCAAGATTGATATTCGAGAAGGTTCCTGCTTTTTATCAACTTAGCGCCGCGAAGATGAAGTTTAGCGCCGCGAAATTGGCATTTGCACTCACAAGAAGATTCCAGAATTTGCCAAAAATAGAAGGAGTAGGGTTTTTAAGTGTTTCGCGCCGCGAACGCCTACTTGGCGAACGCGAAACAGCTTCCGGACCTTCTTTTAAATACTGTTCTCAGCCTTCAGTTCCATATGCATTCTTAGACAGAAAAATACAGAAAAAGGGTCAGTTGTACCAGTTGGTTAGTGGTTTGGAGGGAGAATCAAGTGTGGAGAGAGGAGACGCTGCGCCGATACGGATACTCGATTAATCATCTGTAGCTGTATGGTCGGTAGAATGTCTGTCTTTATCTATACTTATTCTGTTTTCCTAGCTATGAGTAGTGAGTAGTTTTCTATGTAGTACTTATCGTGGTAGATGAACCATGTGGATATGATTTTATGGTTTTAATGATTATTGATTTGTTTTGGTTAATTGAATGTGGTTTTATGATTCCAATTTGATTCCTGCTATTTCGTGTGTTTGAACTCGTTGGTTGGGTTTGCTTTTGGACCAAAAAAGTAGACTCCATTGGGTTAATCAACCTCTCTTGACTTATCCTTCGAGACCTCGGAGAATTAGGTTAAGTGGTTTCTTGGACCGAGAGAAACTAGATTGTAAAACACCGGTTAGTTGAGATAGGATTGGGTGACTGATATTTAGGTTGTCTGACAATCAGCCTAGGTATTGGGACTAGGAGGACCATTCTAGTTGACAATCATATTATCTGCATGTTAGGGTGTCCCAGACTTAAATCCTTACAATAGCCAAATCAATCATACTTTTATGTAACTTAATTATCCACTTGGGGATTCACTATGCCATGATAAGTGCTACTGTTTTCTTTATTATTGTTAAATCAGTTTTTATTCTGCTTTCTAGTTCTTTAGTTGTTAATTTAGTTTTCAAATCATTTTCTCAAAAACCCCCCATAGCCTTAGATTAATTAAACTAATAGGATTACCAGTCTGTTACTTGACCGTTCCCAGTGGTAGATACGATACCTGGACTTTCCTACGCTATATTGCTATCGATCAGGTACGCTTGCCTGTGAATGTGGTAATAGGTGGTTAGGCATTAGAGGTTAAAACTTGTTACGCTTTTTATAGTTAATATTTACCGCACCACTATTCCAGAACCTATATCGCACGTTCCCACCGCAGCTACCCCCATAACTCATATTCCAAACTTATCGAATGTTTCAGGAACCTCCAGTAATCCACCGCACAATGACATCGTGGATATTCGACTAAAAATGCTAGAAGAACAAAACAAAGCAATGCTCGCATTGTTAACCAAACTTCCTGGAGCTGCCGTACCCATCGAAGTTGAACCTAAAACTGGATTCCAAGCCTCACCCTATATCGATGAGATTGCTCTCGTTGATATTCCCAAAAAATATAACATCCCAGCCTTTACACCAAAATACTCTGGAATCTCTGATCCTGTGGAACACATCGCACAATACAAGCAACTAGTGTGGACAGTTCCTATTCCAACCCAGTTTCAAGAAATATGCATGTGCAAGGGCTTTGGATCAACACTTACCGGAGCTGCGTTGCAATGGTTGATCAATTTGAAACCCAAGAGCATCGCATCGTGGTCTGAGTTAGTAAACCAGTTTACTCGACAGTTTGCAAGCAGTCGCAAGATGGAGAAACAAACAAGCGATCTCTACTATGTCGTGCAAAAAACAGGTGAAACCATCCGTGAATATTTTAACAGGTTCAATGCAGAGATGATCGAAGTTAAAAACTGCGACGTGCGGACGGCGATCGAAGCATACAAACGTGGGTTAGATACATCCTCGGAGTTATACACAGATCTAACGAAATATCCACCAGAAAACTTCGATGATGTACGAGCTCGTACGTTGGCACACATGAGGATTGAAGATGACGCCATTTTCCGGCGTAAACACTCGAACGATAAGAAAAATCTTGGAGCGCAGAAACATGATTTCAAACCTAAACGAGTAAACAAGATTGATAATTCCCGACGCGATCAGAATAAACGTTCGAACCAAGGTAAAGGTAAAGTAAGATATCCAGATTTGTCAACTTACCATTTTGTAGGTACAACGAAAGACTTGGTGGATTCTCTACGGAACTTGGAAGTTAACGTACGATGGCCCAAAAAACCAGAGAATCCTAGCAAGGACAAAGATCAAACAAAATGGTGCGACTTCCATAGCGACTACGGACACAATACAGATGATTGTATTAGCTTGAAGAAGGAGATCGCGTACCTCAAATCGAACGGACATCTTAAAAACCTTCTAGGCGATGATTCGAAAAGACCAACGTCACCCGTTCCAACGAAGGTTGTAAACTGCATTACAGGTGGATCAGAAGTGTATGGCCTCACCTATTCTGCGGCAAAAAGGCACGCACGGGAAGGGCCTGAAGGACATCCCATCCCAAATGAATCCAGGACTGCGAAAGAAAAGGAGCTCGATGCTACGAAGATATCGTTCGATATCGAAGATATGTCAGACGCTCATCAGAAACACCATGATGCACTGGTTATTCAGTTGACAATTGGTAACTGTCTAACCAAGAGAGTACTAATCGACGGAGGCAGCTCAGCCAACGTAATATTCGCAGAAACACTCAAGATCATGGGTATTGATCGGTCCAACATAGTACGACGAACAACAACACTAATTGGATTCAACGGAGATGCAACTAGTACTCTTGGAGAGATCATACTACCAGTCTTCGCTAAAGGCATAAATAAGCAAACAAAGTTCAACGTCATTGATTGTCCTTCCGCTTATAACGCTATACTTGGAAGACCTTGGATCCATGATATGAAGGCCGTACCATCAACGTATCATCAGAAGATCAAATTCCCGTCTCCATGGGGCGTGCAAGAGATAGTCAGTGAAAAGAAAATCGCAAGGGAGTGCTACAAGATTACGATGAAGGCCAAACCGCACGATATCTAGCAATTACAGAGCCAGGATGGAGTACGATCGTACGATGATCTTCAATTGGAAGAAGTCGTGTTGGATCACAAACATCCTGATCGTAAGGTCTTCGTAGGTGCAACTCTAACCCCCGATATAAAAAATAGTATAATTTCTTTTTTGCAGGAACACTCGGATTGTTTTGCGTGGTCACACGAGGATATGGTGGGGATAGATCCTAACATCATATCGCACAAGTTGAACGTGGATCCTACGTTTAAACCCGTTAAGCAAAAAAGACGCAAGTTTGCACCAGAACGCAACAAGGTGATCAACGAGGAAGTGGAAAATCTACTCAAAACGGGAAAAAATTCGAGAAGTAAAGTATCCAGATTGGCTCGCCAACGTGGTGGTAGTACAAAAGAAGAATGGAAAGTGGCGAGTATGCATCGACTTCACGGACCTAAACAAAGCTTGTCCAAAGGATCCCTTTCCTTTGCCACACATCGATGCGATGGTCGATGCAACAGCGGGGCATGAGTTACTAACGTTCATGGACGCTTATTCCGGATATAACCAGATTCTAATGCATAAAGACGATCAAGAGAAGACTGCGTTTATGACCGATAAGGGTATATACTGTTACAAAGTAATGCCATTTGGTCTCAAGAATGCTGGATCAACGTACCAAAGGCTCGTAAACAGGATGTTCAAAGATCACCTCGGACGTACGATGGAAGTATATATCGACGATATGCTCGTAAAATCGGAACGATCACAAGATCACATCCAGCATCTGAAACAATCGTTCGATATATTACGAGAATACAAGATGAAACTCAACCCAACCAAGTGCTCTTTCGGAGTGCATGCGGGAAAGTTTCTTGGATACATGGTTACGCGACGAGGGATCAAGGCGAGTCCAGAGCAGATCAAAGCAATTCTAGAAATCCAGTCACCAAGGAATGTAAAAGAGGTACAAAAGCTGACTGGGCGAGTAGCGGCCCTGAACAGGTTCATCTCACGATCATCCGATAAGTGTCACTTGTTCTACAACGTGCTTCGAAAGAACAAAGGCTTCGATTGGACAGAGGCACACGAGGAAGCACTACAAAGCTTAAAGAAGTACATGTCCAATCCTCCACTGTTGACGAAACCGATTGAAGGAGAGAGCTTACAATTGTACCTCGCTGTAAGCAACAACGCTGTTAGCGCAGTGCTCGTACGAGAAGGTGACCAACATCAGCAACCTATCTATTATATAAGTAAGTCTTTCCTCGATGCTGAAACAAGGTACACGTCTATGGAAAAGCTCTTACTTGGCCTCGTAACTGCAGCTAAAAAGTTAAGACATTATTTCGAATCACATCATATAATCGTTGTTACTAACTATCCTCTTAAGATCGTACTTCGTAAGCCTGAACTTACAGGACGATTAGCAAAATGGAGCATTTATCTTAGTAGCTTCGATCTAACGTATCAACCAAGAACAGCGATAAAGTCTCAAGCGTTAGCAGATTTCGTAGCTGAATTCAGTCCTGGGATCGAAGAACCATCGTACGATGAAATCAGTAATGTGATGATTCACGACAACGAACCATGGACCATGCATGTTGACGGAGCTTCTAACGCACGAGGATCAGGATTGGGAGTAGTCCTGAAATCATCACATGGGGGCAATATGGTGTATTCGGTACGATGTGAGTTCAAAACCACCAACAACGAAGCAGAATATGAAGCCTTGATCGCTGGATTGGATATGGCATATAACTTAGGAGCACGATGGCTACATGTACAAAGTGATTCGCTACTAGTTGTGAACCAAATCAATGGCGAATTCCAGGCAAAAGATTCAAAGATGATATTGTACCTCAAGATTGCAAAAGATAAGATCGCACGATTCGACAAGTTCTCGATAGAACAAATCCCTAGAGATCTGAACATGCAAGCCGATGCCTTGGCTAACTTGGGATCCGCATTCAACGAACCAACTCTAGAAAGTGTTCCGATAATACATCTTATGTCACCAACAATCGAAGAAGTTCAAATGATCGAAGAAAACCACGATTGGTCGAGTGATATATGGAACTACCTCAAGAATGACCAACTCCCTGAAGACAAGTTAGAGGCCCGGAAAATCAGACTTAAAAGCTCTCGATACACGATTTTCGATGATCAACTATATCGAAGATCCACAACGGGTCTAATCTTACGATGCGTGGTAAATAAGCAACAAATCGATCAAATCCTTCAAGAGATGCACGATGGAGAATGTGGAAACCATTCTGGGGGCAGAAGCCTTGCTAACAGAATCTCGAGGCAAGGGTATTATTGGCCTAAGATATCCACAATCCAATGGCTTGGCTGAATCTAGCAATAAGACCATTATTAATTCCATTCGAAAGAGGTTGAAAGCTGCAAAGGGTCGATGGGTCGAAGAGTTACCATCTGTTTTGTGGGCGAATCGCACAACACCAAGAACCTCAACTGGACAAACTCCCTTTTCCCTAGTATATGGATGTGAAGCAGTCCTTCCAATTGAATCACAAGTTCCTGTCGCTCGACATCGTACGATTGAACAAAACTCGATAGACTTGTGTTACGATATCGATGCTTTGGAAGAACTAAGAGAGAAAGCCTTTCAAAAAATGGCATCGCAGAAAGCCATGGTCGAACGTTACTTCAATAAAAAGGTGAAGATCAAGGTATTTCAAGTTGGAGATCATGTCCTACGACGTGTCTTCCCAAATACACAGGAATCGAACGCTGGAAAACTTTCCATCAAATGGGAAGGACCTTACATCATTACTAAGATTGTTGGGAAAGGTGCTTATAAGATTTCAACCATCGAAGGTAATGAAATCCCACGTAGTTGGAATGCAACTCATCTAAAGAGGTATTACTTCTAAAACCCCTTTTCATTTTCTTAATTATTTTATCGAACGATTACTGACTTAGGCATCGGAGCGCCGTTGGTCAATCCAACGGCCACCCCTTAGCCAATTTTATTCGCAGGTAACGCACGATTCTCGCAAGACATCGCACGATCTATGGCAAAAATCGTCCGATAAAACAACATGCTCAAAACGCATAGAACTTAAAAGATGCATCAATTTCAAATCGCAGGAGCGCAAGTCAAAACGCCAGACGCACGATTAACAGAAACGTTTCTAAAATTTTTTCAAGTGCCTTAGACTCATGATAAACATCGCAAGTCAAAACGCACGATTAATTAAGGCCTTAAACACTGAATCAGCTAAAACGCACGATTATCTATTTACTAAAAGTACTTAGAACAAAAATAACAAGTACTGAGACATCGCACGATTGCAAAAAATAGATAATTTCATTAAAAAGTACTTAAAGTACTATGATTACATCGATTGATAATCTAAACTTCAGGGGTGGCCTCTACGCCAGCACCCTTTTCTACACTAACTTCTACGATAGGAGGAACGACTTCAGCAGCCTTGTCCACGATGCCGGATCCAGAAGCATCTTCATTTTTATCCTCCTCCTCGATCATCGTGACTTCAGCCTCTTTGCTCTTTTCAGCATCCTCCTCCTCCTCGTCGGCATCCTTCGCATCATCAGCATCCAGGAGCTCATCAGATCCCATCGCATCGCGGAAGGCCCCCAGCTCACCTTTAGCAGCTTCGATGGTGTACGTGCCACCAATGAATTGGCGTATTACGGCTGCACGGGCCACCATCCTGGATAGCACCATCTCATCTTTGAGATCCTGGATCTCAGATGATGAGGCATTCTCTCGATCTGCCATCTCCGTACGCACCGCAGCAAGTTCCTCCTCCAACTTAGCAATACGATTATTGGCCGCTGTGAGCCTTGCACGTTGATCCGATCGAACGTGCTCAGCTTCATCCAGCTTAGCCATCAGATCATCCGCCTCAACCCGTTTGGCCTCCAGATCAGCAGCCATCTTTGATGCCTTCTCCTTAGCCTTCTTCGCCTCATTCACCGCAGCCCTTTCACTGGACATCTTCATCTTCATGTCCCTTTGAACGGTCTCCAATCTTTGATGAAGACCGAGACACGCCTGGAAGGCCTACATAAACATAAGATGGTTAGAACGGCACAATTAAAACATCGTAAGATAAAACATCGTAAGATAAAAAGAAACTTACCATGAAGGAGTATCCAACTGCACTAGCATCAAGCTCGCTGATCCGGCGCGTATCCATATGAGCCTTCTGCGATGGAAGCAAATATTGTTCGATGGCAGGGAAGAGATCATCTTGGTTGATGACATCACCATCGAGGAAGTTCGAAGGCAAGGATATGTTGATCGATGTCTCACCCTCCTTCCCCTTCGAAGGTTTGACTGAAGCTCTCTTCTCCTTTGGCATCGAGGGAGACATCGTAGGAGGAGGAACGCTGTGGATTGGGGTTGCATCAACCACATCGTCCGCCTGTCGTGTGGCATCCTTCGATGAGATCGACGCACCCGAAGAAGACCTCGTCTTCTTGAGTTGTGGCTCCATGCCACTAACTCCCTTCTACTTCTCCAAAGCTCTCTTGGCCGCCGCCATGTTTGCCAACTTCTTCGAAGGTTTCTTTTGGCCTGAAATAAGCAAGAAAACGCATGTTAATATCGTACGATAAAGTTAAGAAAACATAAGAAGATGAAAATCATCGCGCGATTTACCTTCCATCTCTTCTTCTTCTTCTTCTTTTTCTTCTTCACTCAACACTTGAACTTCAAGCTCTTCGTCGCTATCCTCCCTTGGACTTTTTCCCTTCGATCTGGCGTACGATCTTTCTTGAACACCGTACTCTAAGAAGCGATTAACAGCCTCGGTGGATTCCTCGAAAGAAAACTCGATCTCTGCAAAAAGAAACACACGATAAGAAATTATACGATAAAATCGAACAAAACAGAATACGAAAAACGACCTATACCTAGTGGGTTCCATTCTGGAGCCACCCATCCACCTTCCTCCAAAACGGACGAGGATCGCACGAATGCATATCGAGCCTTCCATCCTCGATCAAACGCTTGAGTACCATGTACTAACATGGCATCACCCCTACCCTTGGGATAAATCCCATACCTATCATAATCAGAGACCTTCACGGTATACGCCGTGAGAAGGTCATCGACGGTGAAAGGGGCTCTACCCCAGTTTTCGGTTACACGTTCGATAACGCTAACAACCCTCCAGAATTGGGGCATGAGCTGTCCAGGAGATAAACTAAATCGTGTCATGAAGGCACGAGATAGAGGACTGTAAGGCCAGATAAACCCAATCTTAAAGGGGTACTCGAACAAGGCAAAGAAGCCTGCCGGAGCATCGGCGGGTCTAACCTCGCCGGGTGATTTGATTACAGCATCTTTAGGCATCCTAGCAAGTTTCCTAAGGTGAACTAGGTCGATTTCTCCCTGGATTGTACTCCTAACCTCCATGATTTCTCTAAAACTAAGACGATCTAAACTCCTATGTAATCTGTCGAAACGCAGCAAGTCGAAATTCCTAGGATTTTTCTCAGCTCTAACTTTCAAACGCATGAACTGAATTGAAACAAGGAAAAGAGAGATACCTTATAGGCGAATTGGATCTAAATCTCCTTAAAGATTAGAAGGATTCGGTTGGAGTGAAATTTGAATTCGAAATTGGAAAAGATTTTGAGATAATTATGGATGAAATCTTATCTTTATATGAAATTAAACTCCTTCCCAAGAAATTGAGGTCGAATCGAGCATCGACACCTGTCCCATATAACCGTTGCATTGACAGCTAGCAAAATAACCAGGTTGTAACGCCGTTAACGTGAAAACCGGTTCATATTCGATAGATTAATCACGATAAAATTAATGTACTAACGATTTGATTTTACAGGTATAAGATTCAGAAAATCTATAACTTATTTTCTAAATCTTGGGGGCAAACTGTTTGGGTGAAATTTTATCATCGAACGATCGAACGATTAGAATCGTAAGATATCTTCCAGGATAATATTCCTGTATTAAGATAAGGTCCTGAAGTAAAGATATAATTACCATTAAACAAAGATAAGTAGTCATCGAAGATAATTGTGCGATATCATCATATGATCGTACGATTAAACTAACAATATACATGTATAAGTTTATTCTTATTGCAGGAAAGTTTATCCAAGATAACCACGAAGCACAGCCATCGTCCATCGAGCTTAAATCCGACCGTTTAAGCAAGATACGCTTCTCATTAAAAACTCAGACGTTACGATCGAGAAATCAGCTTCAGTTATGACCGATGCATTTATAGCTCAATTATGGGATGACAGTTACGATCCAAGCAGCTATAAAAGAGATTCAAGATCCTACACTCGAGAGGACGGATTTCAAGAGAGAAAGAGCAATACCAAAATTATTCTCTGTTCATTAGTATTCATTTCTTTATTGTAATCGTACGATACAATTGTAACATCGAGGATATCACCCCTTATTGGTGATCAATAGTGCAACGTCGACTATCCTATTTAGTCGGCCGCAGGTTTTTTCCTCGATTCAGAGGTTTTTCCTGCGTCATCAATCTTTCTGTCAACTTACTTTCATTTATCGCACGTTTTATCGAACGAGAGTTCTTTCTTTTGACGATTTTGCCTCACGACATCTTACGATAATAATTTAAGTAAATTTTTACACAAACAGTATGCGAACTCTGAAAACTTGAAATAGTTTTTTCAAACTTTATTTCTTTGTATATTTTCTTTCTACATTTGTTTTTCCTTTTTCAGTTTAATAAAGTGTGTTTCTTTGTTTGAGGGGGAGTCAATAAATAAATAAAACAAAAAGAGGTCATTCAAGTTTTGGTACAAGATATTTTTGAGGGGGAGCTACTAACTACAGAGGATTCATTTTTTTTACATGAATACCAAATTCTATTATCTGTTTTGTAGGTAATTCACATTTCGAGGGGGAGCTTATATGTATATATATAGCTTGGTATAAACACATATTTGAAAGATGAACAACTTTCGAGTATGAAAACAGTTTTCATAATTGTTCAAATCACTTCTCTATTCTCAAAGTTTTTCATGAATCTAGAAGTGAATTTTTTTAAATGTTTTCATATTGAGGAATTGACGCATGTTTTCTAAACCGTGTGTTTCCAAAGATTGATACTTGTTGTAACACCCCAAAATTTGGAGTCAACGAAAACTTTCATTAACGAAAGGTGGTAACACAAATTACGCCAAAGCGTGAGCTCTTCCCAAAAATGGGGTATAAAGTAATGTACGATTACAATGTTTGTAATTTAAATGAAGCGATATAATCACCAACAAGTCTAATTCCTAACAAGGAAAAGACTACAATAGGTTATCGGTCTCTACTATCAACTCGCGGTCTGGATGACCGATCTCTCACACGATTCCCCAAGCTCACTCTAAACCCGGAACCTACTAGGGCACGGCGTCCCTATTACCTGAGAGACACATCGACACCAAACAAGTGTTAGGCTAAAGGAGCCTAGTGAGTTGTATCAGCAATACTTTGCATGTAAAGCATAATAAGACATGTGAGATATACAAGATTACAATAACAATAAAAGTAGCATGCCAAACCGGTTTATTATTTATCTTCGGAAACAGTGGGAGCGACCCATTTCCACCAACCAATGCCCCGACATTCACTACTTCCAAACACCTCGATGTCCCGAATTTAGCATGGCAACATCATCCGAGGCCCGCGCACCAAGGAGCAACCCGAGGGCCGGCGACATAGGGGCATTCCTATTTCAGAACCTCCCAAGACTGTTTGGTGTGGACACATTGCGTTGGTTCGTCCATGTTATTATCACATAAGACCGTGATACTGAATTTAGCATAGCATCACGTTCATGTTATTTGCATACAAGACCTCGATACTGGATTTAGCATAGCATCATCAACGGAGGTATTAGACTAGGGTCTCAAGCCCTTCGCATTATTCCATGGCATATTTCAATACACGTATTATCATGCATACGTTCATCACATAACCATAAGAATATAATTCATGCAAGGTAGCACACAACAAACTATTCCATGTATACGAATATCCAAGCAAGGTATATAAATCAATCAAGGTGATGCGCTCTCAGTTTTAATAAAAAGGGTTTAGCAACTCACCTTGATCTTCTTCACAACAAACACGGATTGATAGCCAAATACGTCACAAGATAGTACCTATACAATCATAGTATGGTATACATAAGTAACTACTAAAGTGACACTTACGGTTCACAACCGAAGCACTAGTCTAGAGCTAGGTTAGAATATCTCAAATGTCCCCAAAATCTCCCAAACATCATTTAATATAACCCTTAAGGAAAGCCCGAAGCCAAAACTCGAAAAGGATAGAAAACGAAAAACTTCAAAACGGGAACAGAAGCTTGCGCGACCTCACCCCGCGACTTCAAGTCGCGGGCCAGGTCGCGGGACCTAACTGGGTCTTCTTCCTCGCGATTTTCTTCCAAAAATTTTAACCAAACTCAACCAAAACTCAATATCGAGTTATTTTAAAATCAAAGCTCATTACCGAGCTATTTTAATAATCGGACAAATGTCCCCCAAGACTCTTAAAGTCAAAACCGAGCGTAAGCTCTAAACCTAATAGGCACAAAATTAATTATTTTCATTATAGCATATTTAAACGCCCTTAATGTGGCGTAACCCATAAAGTCATCTTGACCCAAAACTCAACACGATTTAACCAAATAGTTACCCAAGTGGGTCCACATTTTTATAAATCCCATAATGCAAGTATTTTACAAAAGTCCATTTAATAAATGCATCCGGTAATAAAACCCAACAACCATTCAATTAGAGATAACTTTATAAAACACATAATATCTTGGAAAATAACATTTTAGCATGTACACCGTTTTCGCAAATCAACTTGAACTCACATTACTATATTTGGCCAGATCTAGGGTTTACCCCAATCTTGAATTTCTGTTGCTGAACATTTAGATCCATCTAATCCTCCACTAGAAGTTTCATCTAAACCAACAACAAATTCAACACACTAATATTAACCTTAAAATTATATCTAAATCAAAAACCTTTAAGTATTACGAAGTAACTATAAACATTCTTACCTCTTAAGCTCCTCACCAAACCTTTAAACCCTTAGATGAGATTTCTTCTAAAAGTTCCATAAATAATTCCACAGAAATCGGAATTCTAGAGAGGAAAAGGAACGAGGAAGAATGGAAGGGAAAGTTAGAAGGAAAATGGATGGGTTTCATATGTGAGAAAGGAAATAAAGGAGAAAAGGGATCTGCAGCAACATGAAGCATCATGAAAGCTGATAAAAAAAAGAGTGATGGCCTGCGCTGTTAGATTTGACTCATCCAAACTTCTCAAAATCAATTACAAGAAAGTGAGATCATCTCTCCCACGTGATGTCAATTCCAAACCAAATTTCCTTTGTAAATTTGGCACATACCCCCCTCTTAATATAAAGGTTTTCAAAGTGAACCCTCTTCTTTATTAGAAAATCAAGACAACCTATTTCCTAAGAAAATAATACAACAATACAAATATATATATATATATATATATAAAATACTACATCTATTATATAATTACGTAACTATAATATAATTCTATACCAACAGGACTCGTGCTAAGAATTATTTTCTTTTACCCAAAATTTCGGGTGTTACACTTGTGTATTATCTTTTCTTATACTGTTTAAGTATTCATACACACCGGTTTATGTGCTTCTTGTTTAGTTATTACCATGTCTCTAAAACGATCCAATTATTCGATGGTAATACACTCGTTTGAAATTCCATTTTGCGTCTAAGCGTTCGTTTGATCAGTCCGATACACCTTGTTTCATAAAGATATGTCTATATATCATTCATATAGATATTTTCCTATCTTTCTGAACCATTCCTTTTGATCATACCATCTGATGAAACAGTTTTCTCAAACAATTCTTTGTTTTTCATGTGCATTCAATATATATATAATTGTTTGGAGATATCTTTTTGCTCATGTATTGTTTCTATACATCTTTTGAGCAAACTTTATCAAAGGCTATATGATTCAACCGATGAATCATCGATTTTGAATGTTTAGGAAACATATTTCACGGGGAGTGAGGTTATTAAACTTCTATGGACTGCCAGCGCCGGTAGCCCTACCCAAGAAGTTATCCTTGAGAGAAATGAGGGGTGAAGGGTCTCAATCAAAGAGTGGGGGAGATGACTCATCCGGTTGGGTTATTCTCATAGTGTTAGAGCGGAAAAATGGAATATGAGAGCTTGGTTAGAAGTGAGGAAGATTAAAAGAATTGGAGGGTGTGAGAACAGAGTTAAAAGAAAATTAAAACTCTGCACCAACCATTTCTAAGCCGGGCAACCACATAATCTATCGGTTCACGTTCTTTGGTGACTGATATTGAATCAAGGCAAAGCCCAATGCCGACTCTCGATTAAACCCCACCAGCTACTCATTTTCTTCTCAACAAGAAAATGTTTCAATTCAGCACGGGGACGCAGCATATAATCTATCAGATTTTCATTCGGAAAATCGATATTGAAAAAGAAGGAAGCTGCCCTGCCTTCGAACTTCATTTCTTGCACATCGAGTCAGTGAATATGTTTTTCACTATGTTGAGCCTTTTAAAGCATTTTATGCTATTTCTTTCAACACTTTGCACACAAGGAATTTGTTTCTTTGTCGGAACATTCATAGAAATACACCGGTATTTCAATGATTGAATGGAAGTCCTGGGGGTGAACATCAATAAAACCCTTTCTACAGTACATTCGTTGTACTAAGTGGCTTTGTGCTACTTACAGGTATTTTAACTGTTTCATGTGTTGATTCAGGGTTACCACTCTATGTCTGAATTTGAAAAGATTCAGATAACTTTTGGAATTGACGGATGGTTTACATTTTTTGGATGGTGGTTCGGGAGGAAAAGGATGGTGACTGATCAGACTGTTTCTAACTATTTGGTTGATATTTGGTTTGAAGATTAATCATTTCTACAGTGTGATTTGATGATAAAATCATTTTTCATCAAATAGGGGAGAAAGAAAGCGAAATGGGGAGAAAGAAAGAGAAATGATTATTTGTTCAATACATGTGATGTTTGTATATGGTGAAGTGCTTGAGAAATGTTCAAATGGGGTGAAAGTGTTGGTTATTCAAGTGTGAAGAAAATTGGTTGTTCAAAGTTCAAGTTGATTTTTGAAGAGATTCTGCAAATAGTTGGAAGATCAAGATGAAAAGTTTTATCAAGATAATCATGTTGTCAAAGTTTTGATTATTTGAAGACATTGGAGAAAGGTCAAGTGAAGACTGAAGATTTTCAAGTTGTTGTTTCTGGATGATGAGAAAAGAGTTTGAAGTTTTATAAAGAAAAAGAGATGGGTTTGTTTTCTGAAGGTTGATTGGATGAAAATATCTGGAGATTGATACTTAAGTGGTTATCAGTTGGTGAATTCTGATTCAAGATGAGCTTATTGAAAGTTGATAATTCAAAAGAGATAATTCAATTTTGCGGATAAAGGGGAGATTGTTTACTTTGAAAAGGTTGAGAAATTTTTCTGAAGAACGTTGATGATCTTTAAAGTCAAGAGATTCTCGAGTTAAATTCATTTGAGAAGTTTTGAAGTTTGTTACTTGTATTTCTTGAAGTTTTCTGATGCTGAAAAGTTTTGGTTGTTGCTGATTCTGATAAAGTGAAGTTTGTGAAGATTGTATATGTTTACAAGTTTTGTGTTAGTTGGTTATTTCCAACTTGAATACAAAGGGGGAGATTGTTAGGGTTAAAAATATAGTTGTATTCAAGTTTGGTTTATATTTTGTATTGAGAAAAGTTGAGGGGAGCTTAGTGTAAATACCCTAGGGGTATAAAAGCTTTTAGAAGAGTTAGATTTCAGATAGTTAGAGGATTCGTATTGTCAGATCAAGTGATTGTTAGAGGAGAGAGAAAGTTAAGAGTGAGCTTTGTTCATATTGTTCTCCATTATTAATGAAAGTGAGATTTGTGATTGATTGAAGCTTCTTAATCATGGTGGATTGATATTCAGAATTAACAATGGGTGTGGTAGCGGTGGCAACAACGACTAGAACAGTGGCGGCGGCAATGACGCGTGGTGTGTGGTGGCGGCAGTTGTAGGTGGTGGTTATGTTAGCAGCGGTGACAGGTGTGGTGGTGGTGTCCATGACGAAGGTACTGGTGGCAACCGCCGCTAGGAAGGTGGCGGCGGCGAAGACGACAACAGCAAAGATGGCGGCACGACAATGGTGATGGGGATCACCGTAGTTACATCCATCATGGGTGAATGAAATGGAGCAATATAGTTTTTTAAATCTATACTACATATATAAAACTCTTATTCAGTTTTTTTCAGACTAACTGTTTTTCACGAATGTTACATGTTCTAAAGCCTTTAGTACAAGCTTATATTGCATAAATTAGAAACCGTCTAGCTTCTTCAACCCACGTCCTGATAACCCACGCTTCTCCCGACTTCTTCTTCAAAGGCTTCCTTCAATTTGACTGGTGCCATTTTAAACCTATACCTTTCCTCGATTTGGGTTTTGGAGCTTTCTTGCAATCCCCATCTAATACAACTTTTCCAGCGTGTTCGAGATACTGCTAATGATGAGAAATTGGTGAGTACCTAGGGTTTTGGCTTAATTCGTAGGTTGAGTCCTCTGTTGATTTTCTTCTCTCTGTAGACTTGTAATTTAGGGTTTTTTTGTTTGTTCAAGTTTTTGTTTTTCATTGAAATTGGTAGTTTGCGGTGACTTTTGTGCTAAGGTTGATTTGCATATATATGATTCGATTCCCTTTTGAATTTTGATTCTGATTGTGAGGAATGGTATATGAGATTTGATTATTTATGCTTGTTATCGTATTAGATTATATGGGTTTCGATTATTTTCAACAATTTACTTTTTTTTCTATTCATGTTTTTTTGGGGGTTTTATGAAAATAAAGAAGATTAACATATGGAACTTGGGTTTTTTTTATAGCTAACACTTGTTTAATTATGTCTTCGTACCCAAAAGATTTTAAATTTAAGAGGTTTTTGATTCTGATTTTAAGAAATGGTATATGGGATTTGATTACTTATGCTTGTTATATTACATGGGTTTCAATTATTTCCAAGAATTTACTTGTTTTACCATTCATGTTTTTTGGGGGGTTTATGAAAATAAAGAAACTTAACCTATGGATTTTGGGTATGTCCAATTCTTGTTTTAATTTTATGTTTCTTTTTACCCAAAAGTTTTTAAATTTAAGAGGTTATATGACCATGCATGCTTTTAGCCCAATTTTTAGAAACCGATACGGGGTTTTATATATGAGTTGTAGCAAAAAGAAACCGGGTTTGGTTTTCTTTCTTTTCTAATTATATGGAGGTTTGAGTTCTAACAAAATGGGTGAATGATTGGTTTTAGATATGAATATTGTGGGCGGAGAAAATATAAAAAAAGAGCGAGGAGATGGCAGGCCCCTCATCTTCCACAGACGTAGGTCGTGAAGTGGATGAAAATGGGGCCGTGGATGATGAAGAAGCGCCTCTATTAACAATGGCAGAGTGTCGTATTTGCCAAGAGGAAGATTCGATCTATGCTTTGGAGACACCATGTGCTTGCAATGGTAGTCTTAAGCCTTAAGGTACTCCATTTTCGATTACATTTGTTTATAGTATGTGTGTGCTTTAGAGTATGACCGAAGAGATCACATGAAAACCGTAAATATTGTGAGAACCATGAGAACTAGAAAGTTAATGGAAGATGGGTTGGTTTATATATCTAATTTGTAAGCACTTTCAGGTGCTGGATTTAGATCATCAGACCTGTACAACAATAGATTATTCACTGCTAGAATCAAACTACATTATGAATACACTACATTCTGTGCATCTTTTCTACCAAGATTATAGTATTGGACGGAAATAATGGTTGAAAAAATGGTGTGCTCTTTTGCATTTTGTTACTTATTATTGTTATTTTCTTTTGTATAGCATCTGTGGAAGCTTGCAGGAGGAACATTAAATTCAACGGTTCAGTTGCAAGTGAAAATGTGGAATCAAACCTTGCTGATGCTCGAGTCTATATGCTTACTCATCCAAAGGAATTTGAAGTGGTATGGTTTATACTTTATAGTATCATGACGTTTTAGTTCATATATACCAACATATAGTACAACTCATTAATTCATCCATAATATTAACCATGATCATCTCCATTCACATGTGAATACATACAGAAATTCAAATGGTATGCATAAAAGACATATGGGGAAGTAGGTGTATTTGCTCTTAACTTGAATCTGCTACTGATAAATAAAATCAAGGTACTTTTTTGTGCTTGTGACTGTATTAGTGAAAATCAAAACTTGATTATCCAGAAAGATGGAACAGTAATTTCTTGTGATCAAGGACAGTGTTCATGTAGTCCAACTTGTTACATCTAATTTAGGTTGTTTTTATGAAAGTGGATGTGCCTGTTATCCTATTATTACCTACATTCATGATACACTGATATATATTATTTCATTATTTTTTTTTGAAAAGGGCCTGGAATCCTTAAAAAACTATATTCTATATTTCAATTTGTTTCAGATTTAAAGGAGCATTGTGCAGATTGGTAACCACGTTCATTGGTGAATAAGTGATCCATCTATCAGTGCTAATTTGTCCAATTGGGAAGCCAGTTGCAGTTGTCCACGGTGAAGTGAACTTGCCTTACAAGATCTTTAAGAGTCTTCCTCGTGAATTCTGCCTGAAGTGGGTAAAAATATAAAGGCTTCATAGTAAGATGCAACTTTGAAGATGTTTGTTTTTGAACTTCATCCATTTCTCTGACAATATGGAAGGAAACTTCAGATTTTACTATAAAGGAAGCAAGCACATATAGGTATTCCTGTCTATCTTTTTATATTACTTGAATGCTTTATACTGGTTGAAGATCACGAAAGTTGACTACCAAGTACTTGAATTTGCATGAACTGTGTTCTTGTACATAGAGAGGCCTCTACGATCTTTTGTTGGATACAATAGTGCACAGTTTTGGCATTTTATATCCTTAAAGTTAATTTCTCTAATATTTTATTTACTTTTTCAAAATTATACACTTTAATTTAATCCCCCACCCACCCACACTTCACTTCTATTTGATTACCCTTTCTAATCTGCAAATATTTGGAATATCATAGGTACTATAGGTATCTCGATATATGTTAACATTTGCATTTTGCCGATATAAATCTTGCTAATTGTTGCCACATGTCGAAGGTTTTGTTTTGTTTTTTTACTTTGAAGTTACAAGCTTTATGTGGTTCAAATTGTTGTTTATCTGGTTCATTTATTCTAATTTTAATTTTCTGAACATTCATATTTGTTAGTTACTTCATCCAATTAATAGACCCTTCATTAATTTTTTTTCTTTCAATTATCTAAATAGTTGGGTCATCTCGACAAACATGACCCCTACTAACAGGATAAAATATATTGCAGCAATGCCAAAAACCAATGATATGCAGTTTCTACCAATTACAACTAGGAGATCTTATTCTATCATTTGGGTTTTGAGTTCATGTATTTGTCGTAAGACCGATAGAGGCAATTGCTTTGTATTAGTGTATTTTTCTTTGATATCCAAAAGCTTTTGTAACAATTTTGATTTTCTTTTAACTAGAACTATTCGGTCTATTGTGATTTAGTGGCTTAAACATCTACTATTATTTCCTTTACAGATGAAACTGTTAGGATTATGTGCAAGACAGTAACAGGGTTATCATATCCAATGTTATAGGACACTAGTAGGTCACACTGCTGCACGCCAAAATGAGAACATTTGGATTACATGAGAAATAATTAATTGATTATAAATTTTTTAATGAGAGAGTTAATATATAAATAGTTAGTTAAACTATTTATTTGTAATTAATTAATTAGATAAATTAATTAGTTATTTATTTATGGAAATTATTTGGAGATAATTACCAAAGAGTTTTATATGGAACAAAACTCTTATTAAGTTTTATCCATATAAATAAGGGGTTAAGGGTGTCAGTTTATTTGATTCATTCAGTCCTAAAAACCCAGAAAAACTCTCTCTCTCTCTCTTCCCTAAAAACCGGCGCCGAATCCAAGTGAAAGAAGGTTCGCATTTGTTTTTCGGGTAATCCTCGGTGGTGGTCTAGCAACTATCTCAGCCGGTGTCAGTAGCGGTGTATCCCCTACTTGCGTTTCAGAGTCATTATTGTAAAGGTAATCCTCTAAACATCCTTAATAGTATCTGAATGGTTTAGGATTGGATCCTTGTTTGGGAATCAGTTTTTGTTATCCGCTGCACATGTTTATGTTTCCGGTTCCCAACAGTGGTATCAGAGCCACTTCCTAAACGTTTAGATCTGGTTAAAATTGTTTAGATTATGTTTCTTAAAAATTCGATTTTTATATGTTTTCTTAAAAATTGGATTTTTATCGGTTATCACACGGGACCGCGATCATCGGTGGTGGATTCACGGCAGTTTGCCGATCGGAACCACCAAGACGAAACCGACCGCCGGCCACCACGAACCGGTGGCAGCGGCGTCGCGATGATCGACCACCGCGCCACCTCTTGGCGACGGTGGTGGCGTTGTTTGTACGGTAGTGGCAGCGGCTCATGGTCGTTGTTATCGCCGGAGCACCACGAAACGCCTGCCAGGCCGCCGGCTGCCTTACGGCCACGCCGGGCGGCGGCGGCGATTGCCTCCCGAAATCGATCAACCACCGCAAGCCACTAATTGGCCGCGGTGGTGTGTTTATTGGTGGCGGTGGCGCTGCTGTTTCGATGGCAGCGGAAGGAAGGTGGTGGCGGTGGCTACGACCATCGTCGTCGCACTGACCGCGAACCGCCAGGCCGCCCGCCGGCTGCCCTAAGGCCGAGCCATGGCGGGGGCGGTGGTTGTTTGCTGTTGATCGCCGGACCAAGCCACCAATCGGTGGTGGTCACGATAGGCGGTGGTGGCGAAAGCCTTGCCGCCGGCTGTTGTCATCGGCGGCGATGGCGGTCTTCGCGGCTGCTGTCGTTGCGGTGGTAGGCGGCGGCGATCAATGGAACCGGTGGTGGTGGTGACGATTTTGATTGTTACCATCATCGCCGGTAACTGGTAATTTTTCCCAATAACCGATAGTAACGATCTCAACTGATTGTGGCTATCAGAAAGGGTATTGGATAAGGTTTCGTGTTGATAAGTTTCGTTTTAGCCAGATAGGCTGAAACTCCGGATAAAATTATTTTTTGTGTTTTCTCATTAAAATTAATTTTTGGTAATTACAAAACCAGTTTGGATTTTACGTTTTTCAGTGTTATTTAACTGCTTATCGTGGTTGTCATAGCTAAGCCCTAGACCCGTGGTTGTAATTTGTTTATTTATTTATTTATTTAATCGTTGGTTACGGGAGGCCTGCGTGCCATTTACAACCCGCTTTTATAATGTAATTTCAATAAATAAAATAACCGGAGAAACCGAAGACGGAGCACGGAGTCAAAGATGGATCTTGGAGCCAGTGGGAGCGCCGAGAAGTTCATGCCTTGTGTGTTGCTGTCACTTAGGGTTAAGACCGTCGTTTTGTGTTGGCTCACAAAACGACAATAGATTTAAGGGTTTTGGCTATGACATGTCTTTTAAAACTGCGTGGTTGATTTTATATTTAATTGCGTGGTTGTTTATATTTAATTGTATAATTGTTAAATAACTTTTTAAAATTAAATATAAACCGAATGTTTTAAAAAGACAAAAAAGGATACAAATACAGTTAGTATTTGGATCCAGTTTTTCAAAATTTTTGAAAAAGGGAAACTGGCAATTTCAACCCTTGTTAAAATCATAGATTAGTAAGTGCAACCCACTTTAGGGGCACTTCCGGTGTAAGGTACATAGGGCGTTGTAAGTGCACACACTATGAGCGCCCGTGTTCAAACCGAAACTGGAAGGTGATAAAACTCTGCGAATTATCTCCGGGTGGTACCGGCCAGAGTTTGTCCAGGTCCCGGGTGGTGCAATCTATTTTGGTAATTATTTATTCACTGGGTGGTACCAGGCCAAAATGCACTAGAGGGACTAAATATGCACGGACTATTAATATCCGATGTCCCGACGATCTAGAAGTCGTATTTTCAGATAGGAATACGATTGGTACAGTTTTACCTACCGTAGATCGCATGAGTCGGTTTGACATGATCACATGCTTCCCGACGCATGTGAAATATGGATTCTAGTCTAATAAATTTATTTTAAGGGTAATAATTTATTAGAATTATATAATTATAAACTAAATTGGAATTTATATTCTTCTGTAGATGTCTCCAATTAGCATTCCGTTTTATTCACATGAGGAATCACTTCGCCTTATTACGGGCAAGTGGAAGCTTACGGGCCAGAACTTTCCAGTTTGGAAGTTGCACTTACAGAATGTTTTGAGTGCCCAGGGTAAGCTTTATGTGATCAATAAGCCCATGTCACGACCCAAAAGCAATGCCCCAGAGGAGGAATTTGCTGAATATTTCAGATTCATGGCAGATGAATCGGATGTAATGTCCATTCTAGTTTTCTCTATGTCACCCGAGTTCACGGGAGACTTAAGAGTGAAATTCTGTCACGAGGTCGTAAGGAATGTAGAAAACCAGTTAGGTTTCTACAAGCATACGGGCAAGCTTTTGATCATGCAAGAGATTCTCTCCCTGAAGCTACAGAAGGGTCAGTCAGTTAAAAACCATCTTATTGAAATGAGAAGGCTTTTTAAGTGTTTATCACGTCTGGGGTACAAGATGACTCAAGAGGAGTTAGTGTACCTCATGTGGTTCTCCCTTACCAAGGAAGTACAGGACACAGCTAGTGCCTACATGAAGGAACCAAAGAACGACGTGGATAAAGTTCATGAAGATATCCTGGCCAGTCTAGAGCCAGCACCCGAACCTTCGAATCTCATGGACACTGATATAATTGATGAGCTGGGAGATCTGAGTTGCCCAGAGTGCGGCAGCGAGGATATTTGCGAGCACTCGATGAATATCGACCAGATAGAGATCGGTTTATCCGATGCTCCAGGTATCTTTATGATAGATTGCTTAATCACTTCTTATGAATCATGGGTAATTGATACAGGCAGTGGTAACCACATTTGTAATCATTTACAGGGATTCACTAGAAGAAAGACTCTGAGGAAGGACCGTTCGAACCTACGAGTTGGCGAAGGCACTCCGTTGATTGCTGAAGCCGTGGGATCTTATAGTCTTAGTTTACCCTCGGGTCTAGTTTTGGAACTAGATAATTGTTATTATATTCCAAACATGATTAAGAATGTTTTGTCTTTTGATTTATTAGTAGACCAAGGTTTCTATTATAAATATACTTATAAAATGTTTTCAGTCTTTAAAGATAATATTTTCTATTTTAAAGCTACACCTGTAGATGGTCTATACACTGTAAATCTAAAAGACAACAATAGTGAAATCTATCATATAAGTAAGCGATCCAAGGATATTGAGGATCAGACTTACCTCTGGCATTGTTGTTTGGGCCATATAAACAAGAAACGCGTTGAACTACTCCTAAAAGGAGGTTTTCTTGGCAATTTCGACTATAAACCTTTTGATAATTGCGAATCTTGTTTATCTGGAAAAATGACAAAGCAACCTTTCAACAGTGAGAATGAAAGGACTACTGACTTGCTTGAAATAATCCACACAGATGTATGTGGACCTTTCAGTCATGTAGCAAGAGGAGGATACCGGTACTTCATTACCTTTACTGACGACTTCAGTAGGTATGGTTATGTCTACTTAATGAGACATAAATCTGAAACCTTTGAGAAATTCAAGGAATATCAGAATGAAGTACAGAATCTACTTGACAAGAGGATCAAGTTCTTACGGTCAGATCGTTGTGGCAAATATCTCAGTGATGAGTTTGACAATCATCTGATGGAGTGTGGGGTTGTATCCCAACTTACACCTCCGTATACACCTCAGATGAACGGTGTATCAGAAAGGAGAAATCGTACTTTGCTTGACATGGTACGAACGATGATGTGTCATTCTTCGCTGCCAATATCATTCTGGGGACATGCGCTCGAAACAGCAGCACACATACTGAACAGAGCGCCAACAAAGTCGGTAGAAAAGACTCCATACGAGTTGTGGAAGGGTAAGAAACCCAACATATCTTTTCTGAAAATTTGGGGTTGTGAGGTTTACGTCAAACGACCTACCTCAGAAAAACTCAAACCCAAATCCGACAAGTGTTTCTTCGTTGGATATCCCAAGACCACCGTGGGATATTATTTCTACAACCCTGAAGAGAACAAAGTGTTTGTTGCTCGAAATGGAAAATTTCTGGAAGAAAAGTTTCTCAGTTTAGAAAACACCAGAAAGGATGTAGATCTACAGGTAGTAGACGAAGAAAGCACTACACCAGTTGTTGAGCCAGAAATTCAACATAACAATGTTGAACCTCAATCAGAGCCGATTGAGGAAGTGCAAACACAGGACCTTCGCAGATCCAGTAGGGTAAGACAAGAACCAGATAGGTATCTTGGGTTCCTAGTCTCTCAAGACAGTGGAGACTTAAATGAACCAACATCCTATGGAGAAGCTGTATCAGGCAGTGAGTCTGAGCAATGGCAGGAAGCCATGAGGGCCGAGATGCAATCCATGTACGACAACCAAGTTTGGGAGTTGACTGATTTGCCACAACACTGTAAGGCTGTTGGACGCAAATGGGTTTTCAAGAAGAAAACCGACATGGATGGGAACGTACACACCTTCAAAGCCAGACTGGTTGCAAAAGGATTCACGCAAACTCATGGCATTGACTATGATGAAACCTTTTCACCAGTGGCAATGTTAAAGTCAATTAGGATTCTTATGGCCATCTCAGCGTACTTTAATTACGAGATTTGGCAAATGGACGTCAAGACAGCCTTTCTGAATGGAAAGTTAACAGAAGACGTCTATATGGAACAACCAGAGGGGTTTGAAGATCCTAAGAATCCTAATAAGGTGTGTAAGCTGCTAAAATCCATTTATGGATTGAAGCAAGCATCTCGAAGCTGGAACTTACACTTTGATGAACGAATCAAAGAGTTTGGTTTTACCAAAAGTGAGTTCGAGCCGTGTGTCTACACTAAGTTCAGTGGGAGCATAGTAACCTTCTTGGTCTTATACGTAGACGACATTCTACTCATAGGAAACGATGTACCAACTTAACAGAGTGTTAAGAGTTGGTTAAGCAAATGTTTCCAGATGAAAGACCTTGGAGAAGTCGCTTATATACTCGGTATAAAGATCTACAGAAATAGATCTAGGCGGCTTATCGGGGCTTAGCCAAAGTACGTATATCGATTAAATCTTGAAGAAATTCAGGATGGATGAATCCAAGAAAGGATTTATCCCGATGCAACATGGCATAGTGTTGAGTAAGACACAGTGTCCTGTTTCTAGTCAAGATCATGACAAGATGAAATCGGTCCCATATGCTTCTGCAATTGGATCGATTATGTATGCCATGCTGTGTACTAGGCCCGATGTTGCTTACTCAGTAAGTGTCACGAGCAGATATCAACAGAATCCGGGTGAACCCCATTGGGTAGCTGTCAAGAACATCCTTAAATATCTGAGAAGAACGAAGGAAATGTTCTTGGTCTTTGGAGGTGCTGAGGATGAAATTAGTGTCACCGGATACTCTGACGCTAGTTTCCAGACCGACAGAGATGACTTCAGGTCACAGTCAGGATACGTCTTTACCCTAAACGGAGGTGCGATCTCATGGAAGAGCTCGAAGCAGGACACGATTGCTGACTCAACTACAGAAGCAGAGTACATTGCAGCATCTGATGCGGCAAAGGAAGCTGTCTGGCTAAGGAATTTTCTATCGGATCTCAGAGTGGTTGCCAGTATCTCAAGACCGATCGATATA
The DNA here is from genome assembly GCA_030169165.1 of Centaurea solstitialis. Lineage (NCBI taxonomy): Eukaryota > Viridiplantae > Streptophyta > Magnoliopsida > Asterales > Asteraceae > Centaurea > Centaurea solstitialis. The sequence continues at coordinate 70,709,198 of CM058045.1, read as the reverse complement.
TTCTGTGATAACTCAGGAGCCGTGGCGCAAGCAAAGGAACCTAGAGAGCATCACAAGTCAAGACACGTGCTCAGGAAGTATCACCTCATCCGAGAGATCATTGGAAGAGGAGATGTGAGAATATGCAAGATTCCAACAGAAGACAATGTCGCAGATCCGCTGACAAAGCCACTAGCAAGGGTAAAGCATGAGGCACATGCGAATTCCATTGGGATGCAGTACCTGGAAGCCAGTAGCTAGTTCTTAGTTTATTAATTATGACTATAGTCTAATTTAGAAACAATGTAATCATGTAAAGTTTTTATTTCACAGTGTGTTGGAAATAAATGGAGGTTTTAATTTCATGATTGTTCTAAATTAACTATTTTTGCATATTTAACGTATCCATGATTTTACAAAGTTTGTATGAAATCTAAAATTTCCGTAGCCACTTATTGAAATGGGAATTTCAATAAGGAGTTTAACGCTATTATGAATACTTGGTGATTTATTCAAAGTAGGGAATAAAAGCACAAGTGATGTGACCAAGTATTTATAGATACTCATCAGAGAGTTTGGGTATTGGAAGTGACCAGTAATCAAGTCTGCTTCATGGAGCCTCAGTCATAAGCACAGACTTGATAGGTTGTCCTTAGACCTGAGATACTTGGTTTGGGAACACGAGGACTACTGTACTCTTAGCACGTACTAACGCTGCACCGTAACTGGGTGGCCATACGGGACGTGACTAGATGCAGCGGGAGCCGTGGATCCAAATCCAAGTAGTCAAGAAGGGATTTGCACCTCTTTCAAAAGAGAGATATTTCCGGGCCCCTTGACGATTAAGATTGGCAGAAAACGTGTGGCCACGCTCGGATAGAATAACAGGGGTTATTTAGTAATATCCGTTACTGCAGGCAATCAAGATCAGAGTCAAGAAATACTTGATTTTAAGAAATGAATCCTCCACTCCATGTCTTAAATCACTTTAGAAATATCGTGTGCAAAAGGAATGAACCTGTGTACAAATTCAAGCGTGAATTGTATCTCTGGATATAAGAGATCTTATAACCTGGTTAACCTAAGTGTCTGGCTAGGGACCTCCTTAGGCTAATGGTAACAGTACAGTTACATGTCTAGCACAAGTGGGAGTCTGTTAGGATTATGTGCAAGACAGTAACAGGGTTATCATATCCAATGTTATAGGACACTAGTAGGTCACACTGCTGCACGCCAAAATGAGAACATTTGGATTACATAAGAAATAATTAATTGATTATTAATTATTTAATGAGAGAGTTAATATATAAATAGTTAGTTAAACTATTTATTTGTAATTAATTAATTAGATAAATTAATTAGTTATTTATTTATGGAAATTATTTGGAGATAATTACCAAAGAGTTTTATATGGAACAAAACTCTTATTAAGTTTTATCCATATAAATAAGGGGTTAAGGGTGTCAGTTTATTTGATTCATTCAGTCCTAAAAACCCAGAAAAACTCTCTCTCTCTCTCTTCCCTAAAAACCGGCGCCGAATCCAAGTGAAAGAAGGTTCGCATTTGTTTTTCGGGTAATCCTCGGTGGTGGTCTAGCAACTATCTCAGCCGGTGTCAGTAGCGGTGTATCCCCTACTTGCGTTTCGGAGTCATTATTATAAAGGTAATCCTCTAAACATCCTTAATAGTATCTGAATGGTTTAGGATTGGATCCTTGTTTGGGAATCAGTTTTTGTTATCCGCTGCACATGTTTATGTTTCCGGTTCCCAACAGAAACTCACAAGGAAGAAATCAATAACAATGGACAGAATCATCAAGAAGCTTACATTTGCGCAAATGAAAACCCAAGAGATGAGAAAAAGGATGTCGGAGAGTGGTGCAAGTTAGCCTCCCAAACTTCCTGCAAAATCCCTCCTTGTGTAAATATGCAAAGTTTTCTTTTATTTTCTGCTTTCATTCCCATTACTCCTAATATCATCCTTGAATTAGGTGTTTCTTCGTTCTTGTTTCTATTTGTAATTCTAGGTGACCTGTGAAGTTCTCAACAAGAGGTGATACCAGAATCGCAATGAGTTACCTATGTGCTATTAATTTTTTCATGTTAAAATAGTACTACAAGGATTTGTAACATTGATCTCATCTCACATTTTAATATTAAAATTGAATAATTTGGATTACATATATTTTTTGTTTGCTTTTTGTCCTTGTGAATAATGTTATGCTTGAGTTTCATGTCACATTTTTGCTTCAACATATAAACATATTCTTAGTTATTTTAGTTCATGAGCCATGTGTGAGGTCTAAATTCTTATGCAATGATCTATTGGAATTGTTAGTCCAAGTACTTATTTATCAAACAACTATAATGGTAAAACATACTAAATACTTATTAATTATTTGGTCTTATTTGTGCTTGATGGTTCCTAAAGATTTTGAAGATCCAAACTAAAAGTATAATTGAGATTCACGCTAGGGAAAACCCTAAAGTAAGCCCCACTCTACATAATTCCCAGAGGCATGACAAATGAAGTAGATACTCAAGTATTGAGAGTGTGGAAACAGGATATACATATCTAAATGCCAGTAACATGAACTATCCAACGATGCACTTGACAAGAAGTTCGTTTAATCGTTTGGTTCCCCCACCCCCACCCCCTGCATAGCGTAAAACTTCATATCCCGCCGCATCGCGCGGGTACGTTTCCTAGTATGGTATAAAGGAATTAAAATTCCTTGCTAAAACCTAAAGAATCTACATTCCATCATTTGTGGAATTCGAATTCCTTGTGAAAATTCAAAAGACGAACCGAACGCAAGAATGAAATGACCATTCCAATTCCTTCTAAGTCTGTTGGATTCCAACGAACCAAACACCATCTTAGACATTTTTTAAGTTATGTACAATTTTAAACATTTTATGAAGTTATGGACACACAATTTTGTAGTTAACTCTATTTATTTATTTATACTTTTTAATACTACGAATTTTACAAATTTATCAAACCTTTTTAAAGTCTTTAAAGTCTTAGACAACTTTGCAAGCACGATTTACAACCTAATAATGAATGTATCTATACTGCTCACTAGGGGTAGACTTATCCTTACGGAAGGGAGGTCCCGTGCACCTGCTCACGTAGTAGTCACCATAGAGGGGGAAATATAGGTGTCTTGAGGGTGCACGTGCAACCGCTTAATTTTAAGCTCATCCATTTTCCCTTGTGAGTTTGTTTGTTTGTCATTATATGTATTGGAAGCATGAAAGCAATTTATGTCCAAGTAGGTTAATTTATATTGCAGGTACTAGACAAAAACGAACAAGGAGTACAACAATATATATAAAACTCACTTTATATATCTATATAACTTCATTGCTTGCTTTTGTTCTTGAAGGATTTGCATAATGCCCATAAGCCGAAATCTTAATTAGTTGGTCTTAAGGGAAGATAAGTGAAGTGAATAAGAGGTTTGATTGTAACCTTATTTTGAGTGCATTTAGAATTGCCTTCTTTCTAATCAATTTTATATAACCATTGGTAACATATTGGTTATGTTTATGGCTTTCTTGTTACATTGCAGTTTATATGATCTTTGTAGAGTAGCCAAAGCAAAAAGTGAAGTTGTCATTTTCTTTTTCAAGTTTGTTAGAAAATTGTTTTCTTTTTGTTGAGTGTAATGTTGATTTTTGAAGTCTGTTTAAATCAAATCACCATCATACCTCTTGGTTAGTTAAACCAACTTGTTCAAATTGACAAATTTTTTACCATTGAGAAATTGCATTTAACATACTTTGTACAAAAGTTTTTACTAGGTGTGTATTGTGTAATCTAAATTGTTGTATTGTATGGTAGTTACATAAAAGCATTGAGGATTAGTACATAAAACATTCAAGGCTTGTTTATAAAATGTTAATGGGGTAAGTGTTCGCTACTAAGGGTCACCGTTATAATTAGAGTTGCCACTCTAATTAGCTTACTTGTAAACTTACACGCAAGAGTCACCACTCCTGATCATATGTTGTTTTATGATTGTTTTCTTCAATTTTGATTGTTGGCAATTTTTATAGTAGATACAGAATTTTCATATCTGCCAACAATACAATTCCGTTATCCATATTGGTGTCTTTTGCGTTTGGATCCTAATGCAGAGAAACCAAAGAAATAAACGGCTTTCGGGCGGAGGAGGGTACACTTTAGTTTTAATTTGATTATGTACTCCATTTCAAATGTGAATTACTACAATTTTTCTGTTGATATTGAAATTGGTTGTACAACATATTGGTCTTAGCATCCAATTTGAATGTTGAATGATTTGGTTTCTATTCACCCCAATTGGTTTTTGAACTATAGCCTGATTGTGGTTCTTAGTTTGATCGTTTGCATCCCGCTACATTGTACGAGTACATACTAGACAATCAAGCATGTTAATAAATGGTCTAAAAAACCATAAATTGTATTTTGGAAACGGTTGTGTCATCTACCTCATTTAGCATTGAATTTATATTTAGCCCATTCTAATTTTGGCTAAATTGGCTTATTTAGCTGCCCCCGATCAATGCATTCTCTAGACAATCAAGCATTTTAGCATTGAATTTACGCATTGGTAATTCAAAATCACGTAGCCATCAAAATAAATATGAGAATGAAAGAAAACAACAAAGTAAGATTGAGGGTTTAAGGTCTCGATTTTATAAGCCAAATGCATCTCGCAACATTGTGCAGGCACACAACTAGTGTATTATATATACATTAAAATGTTAGTAATTATCAATTAGTAAAGTTGAAATAGATGAGTAAAAGGAAGATTAGGGTTAGTGTAGATGAAGGAGAAGAAGCATCAACAGCATTTGGAAGCATTGGGAAAGTGTGTGGAGGTGGCATCACACAATTTTCACCACCAAAATAAATAGTTCTAGGAAAACCCCAACCATTGTGTAATGTAAATGTTGCAGGATCCTTGGCTAGAACTATCTCGGTCGATACCGAGCCCACTCCATCCTTATTAGCGTTCAGAAGGTCTGTGTTGTAGTAGTCGACACCCCAAAACAACGCTAGATCATCTACAACCAAAATGATTTTTATTTTTTAGTTGCTCTATCACCATAAAATTAATAAATACATCATAATACATGAAAGTTGACATTTACCTGGGATCCCGGCGGTGTGGAGCAAAGTGCTATTGAAACTGTAAGACATTGCAGATGGACCAAAACCGGGATGATTGACCAACACATTCCAGTTAGTGTAGTTTTTATCGTAGTTTAGATTGGTGACGGTGAGTTTCACCCTCCAGTGATCCATATAGTTGGTTTTAATATGCCAATGGACTCGAATAGGACACATATGATCGCTGCATCTCACTGTGTCCGTACTACTCGTAAATTCAGAAGAAGCACTACACAATCACATTAGAAGCAAGTAATTAGCACTACTAGATTCAGACAAATAGACAGACAGATAGATAGACAGATAGATACGTGATGCAGGAGGATGTTTTCTTGTTTGCCGGTCTGCATCCACAGCTGCATTGAGGGCATGTTGTGATTTGTGGGTTATAAAATGTTGATAATGAAACACAACATACGGGCGTTTTGTTAGCCAGATAACTAGAATACGTGCATGTTGCTTTCCATGTTCCTGAAAATTAAATCCCTCAGTATAACATGATTATCTTCAGATAACTTAAAGCATCTCCAAAATCGATAAAATGGGGATTTTAGAAATTTTTTAGCTCCAATAGCTTCTCCAAAATGGAGAAAGTAGTAGAGAGTGTGCAAAATTCTCCAAATTTGAAGAACTATAAAATTTATTACCATGAGAGAGAAATGACTTTTTTATTATATTCCACCGATAAGAATTTTTGAAATGAAATGTTTAATAATATAAGTAGTGATGTTATCTCCAAAACAGAGAATCTTTTAAAGTTGAATGCATATTTTTTATAGAGATTTTAGACTTTGGCTCTGTCTTTTGGAAAAAATTTAGAGAATCTGTTGGAGGTCCTCTTAAAGTATGTATGAAATTTGAGCTAGAAACTTACTAAAAACTTGTTCTTCTCTTTGTCCTCCAATGACAAGAGAAAAACCGTGGGTTCGGTCTCCTCCAGAGGGCTACACGTATAGCCCGGACCTGGCGCCAATAAAGTAAGATTTACGGGCATCTGTAACGGAGAATTTACTTGCAAGTTACCCACAACCATGCTGAAAGAGGAAGACGATTGTGGAGCGTTTATTGCCCTTGCGGTTAGAAGACCACCACGCGTTAGATCAACTATTTGCGGGGTGGGTATACAACAATGTGGTATCTCATCTTTGAAACTTGAGCAATTCCCTTGTTGGGTTGCAATAGCACCGTTTATCGACCAAATCACCTCAGTGTTGCTCCATGTGAACCCGAGCTTCCATCCAGGCTTGTCTACATGACGATACTGATAGTAGTTTTCGATACTTACCCTTGCCTACGAAAAAAAAAACCCAGTTAAGATGATCGATCAGAATTTTAAATAACGATATCAAAAACTCTCCCTATTAATGAATAAATATGTACGATGTTTTAAGTTATAACGAAATTCAACTTGATATGATCAATAAGGGTGCATTTGGTTGTGGAAAATTGTTTTCATTTTTCTAGAAAACGTTTTCAAAAAATGGAGTTGAGTTTTCATTTTTAGTTTTCTATGAAAATTTTTGAAAACGCGTTTGGTTGAAATGGTGGAGTTCTCATTTTCCATTTTAGAAAATTAGAAAACGTGTTTAAATTTTTTTTGGAAAACTACTAAAAGTAGTTTTCTAATCTACATAGAAGTTATAAAACAGAAAATTTTCATTTTCTTGGAACACTTTTGAAAAATGAATGAACCAAACGCGTTTTCTAAATTTTCATTTTCCTTAGAAAATTTTCCACAACCAAACGCACCCTTAGGATTTCATTTTTAAGATAAACCAAGAATTGAAATGCATCTTGCATTGAATTAGGGAAAACTAATTAACTATTGATCAAAATACTAACCACATAGCCATCATGTGTCCATTGAAGTATGTCAAAAACTACTGTAACATTCCCATTTGGATCCAATGGGTCATAGCAATCTGCAATGAGAGATACAACCATAGTTTTTGATTAATAAATAACCACAAGTAGTTAACTTAATTGCATCAATTCAAAAGAAAAAGTAAGATAGAAAGATAGATGCCTGTGAAACTGCAAATTGTAAACAAGAAGATTAAGATCAAAGAAAAACACCATTGGGGGTCCATTTTTTGAGTATCAGTAAGTTAAAATGGAAAAAAGTTGCAATGGAAGGGAGACAAAATATATAGATGCCAAATCCAGTGGAATAAGTCAAAATATCATTGTAAACTTCACCATATGATACGAGCCGAATTCATAGGGAATAAGCTCTCACTATCGCATATAGGAGATTACCCATGAATTCTACTACATATTATATCTTAATTCTTTCTAGTAATATATATATATATATATATATATATATATATAGAGAGAGAGAGAGAGAGAAAGAGGAAAGTTCAAATGTAATGTCATCTTTCATTGTGAACGTGAGGACCACTAAAATCGTCCACGTGGCAATATTCACTCTGAATAATGCATGATATTCAGAGTGAATATTGCCACGTGGCGTTCACAACCAAAATTGAGTTCATATTTGAACCTAACCCTATATAAATATATATATATGTGTGTGTGTGTGTGTGTGTGTGTGTGTTTCTTCATTTCTCTTCCTGCTCTTCATGATCCTACAAGTACTTCCACAAGAATCAGAAGCATATAATTGTCATCAACGAGCATGTAAACATAAATTACAATTATTGCCATCACCGACTACCAAGATGAAAGCATCAATCCTAGGATGAAAACTAGATATCGGATATATTCTTATGCCGCCATTTCGGCAATCCAGGAATCTACTAGCAAATAACTAAATTATCCCCATTATAACCATCGGTTCTTTGTTTTGTTTCTTGTGAAGGAAATCAATTCTTGATTAAAACATATCTCCAAAGTTAATCTGTGTACTTGTTTGTTTTGATAACAACAATGGGTTGAAGATTTTATGAATAAGTTTTAGACAATAATATTTCTCTTGAATCCTAGGTTTTAGGGTTATAAAACTCAACGAGTAACTTTCACCAGGACCTTAATTTTATGACGTCGACTTTTATATATGATATAATGAAGGATGAAAGTAAATAACACTTGCGATCTGAAAAACGAAAGAATTTATAAATATTGATGCTTCAAAAGCTCCTATCAAGGATGATTTCTAGGTCAGCTTAAATTATGATTTCTTCTAAGCAGAACAACGGATATATAATATAATGAGCATATACTAAAAGAAAGAAGTTGTTATATAATATAATGATCATATACTAAAAGAAAGAAGTTGTTATATAATAACAGGATTGAAAACGAAAATTGACTAAGTTGTCATCAACAATTCCAAGGATAAGGATAGGGCGTTATTTGCAAAAAGCGTAATTTGTTGAAGCTTCAACCAGGGGTGTACAAAAAATTGTCAACCCGCACAACCCATCCAACTCAACCCACTAACAACCCAATTAAACCAAACCTGCCAAACCGCTAAACCGCCAACTCGTCAAACCGCCAAACCACCAATTAATTGGGTTAGGCCTAGCTCAAGCTACCGCTAACATATAATATAAAATGAACAAACATAAATAATGGTCTTATTCGTTCGTTTCATTCACTCGTTTATGCTCATTTAGTATTTTAACAAAACGAACATAAATGGACACGAACATATACATTTTTATGTTCGTTCGTTTCATTTCTCGTTTATGTTCGCTTCACATATGTTCTTTATTTATTCTACCATCTACTTGTTTACCACATATGCATTTCATATTATACTAACATGTTATATATGCATCGCTTTTAAGAGTAACTAAAGGTACCTTCTGCAGTCGTTTTTCCTCCACTTTCGGTTTAAACTTCTTCATGTCCGCCTCATTAGTTCCTAATCCAACTACATATATAAATTTGGCAACATCAACATCATAAACCAGAAACCATAGATTTCAAACAATTGTTCTTTCTAACAAGCATTTCATCAAACAGTTGGTGTGCACAATTCATTTGCAACTTTCAAACAATTTACAAGTGTAAATTGGATGCCAAAATCATGCAAATCCAACAACTACCCTGAAGAAACCCCAAATTTAACCAAAATACCTCTTTTAACTTCTTATTTAGTCACAGTGATACCAAAATATTGTTGCCTACAATACCGTTTTGAGATACCAAAATATTGTCCAATATGACAGTGATAGTGTTCAATTTTACCGGTAATTACTTTAAGTATTCAAGTAAACAACCGATATTTGAGCGACACAATTCCGGGAGAGATCGATCAACATATGCTGCTTGAAATTTTTATGCACTCCCCTTTTGGTTTTGGGTGGATTTGAAAATTTTGATTAGGGTAATGCAGAATCAGAAATATACCTTATTGGCACCTATTTTGTGGAATTAGGGCCTCAAAGTATCTTATGTGTTTTCGGTATAATAATTTCAAACTTAGGACAACATGGTGTTACGATGCTTAAACCATATAGATGGACAATGGTGTATTCCGCTTTAAAGAGGTCCTTTATCAAATAACTTACTTAGTAGTTGGTTGCCGGTAAAAGATTCATATTAAATTCTTACAGTGCAAGTGTTTATTGTCCATGAAGATGATTGTTGGTAAATATTTTAAACCCATAAATGCTTATCGGGTAAGAGTTGTTTTCCACGGATAAGAGTCTCGGTCCTTGTCTCTTACTCGGTAAACTTTTCAGTCATCGCCATGATCAATCACTAATATAAATGTTATTGGTAAGCGCTTACCCCTGTAAGAGTGTAGTAAACGATCCCTAAATAATATAGTGAGTACAATAAGATTTAAAGGTATGGTTTTCATCTTTGTAGTTCGTAGTTCGTTGTTTTTTCATCCCCCTTACTGACTATTTTAAGTTTCAACAGTTAACCTACGGTATTTTGCTTTTTGTACCATTTTATTTGGTATGTTGTTAAAATGAATGCTAATATGCTATGTTATACTTTATTAACCATAATTTTAGTATTTGTGGTTTTTGTAATACTTTTTGTCCGTGCAATTTTAAAAATATACAATGGGCATCATTGTTTACAAAAGCGTTAGGATTTGGTAACATTGATTACTTTCATGATCCTTAAATAACTCATTAAATAAAGGGCAATTTAAGAATTTTACGTTCACTTTTGTGCATTATTCCTTAAAACAAAAATAAAATTTTAATTATATACAATATAATATAATACTTCATTTATGTGTATATACATATAGACATCTTACAACCAAAGAATCAAACACTGCCGAACCAAGCTTCCTGTCCTGGGATCTCTAGTCTCCATGGGTAGGGATGGCAAGAAAATCCGAACTCTACGGGAAACCCGAAACCCGATCTTAATGGGGCGGGGCAGACATTATCGGGTTACAGGGCGGGGATCGGAGCGTTTTTTTTCCGGGGTTCGGGCAGTGATTGGGGCGACTGTTTCCCGCGCCGATATTATATATATATATATATATCAAATATGGGGCAGATTCAAATGTGAACCACTTTTTGGTTGTGAACGTGAGGACAACCGAGAGCGCGACACGTGGTGGAAGATTAGGCGCCACGTCAAGTCCACGGCGGATGACTAGGCGAGATTCATGGAGGGCATTGAATTTAAGGGGGGACCACACTCAAAGCCACCACGTGTCGCACTCTCGGTTATCCTCACGTTCACAACCAAAAAGTGGCTCACATTTGAACTTTCCTCTGTATAAGTATATACAACGTTGTTTTTTCCAACTTTAGTACATATATAGTTATATATGTGTATGTGTGTGTATTGTTATTACAAGAATTTTTTTGCTGACTTCGTTCTTTTATATGTGTGTGTGCATGATTACCTACATCAATACATCATGCCAAATTATATATTGACGAAATTCATATGCATTAGAGACTTAGAGAACTCAAATCTCCAATAATAATCATAATATAAGCATGTATGAGTTATGACAAGCACAATATTTGTGCTTAAAAGATGTTATTGCTGAGAAATTTTATCAAACACTTAGTTTGCATATTTAAAGAAAAATATTATTTCTTTCATATCCATAATAAATTTAGGATGATCTCTATATAAGATTAAATATTTTTCTATATTTTAAAATAGTTTTAGATAACTTCTTGGAGCAAAATGTTATCACAAAATTCTTATTTTATTCATTTTGGGTTGTTTACCAAACACTTACTCGGGTAAGCGTTTACCTGAGTCACTCACCACCTTAGCGGACACATATGACAATGACTAAGATTTGATGGTCGTTGTTTCTTAGCACAGTTATCTTGCAAGGTAAATTGTTGCGTTACAATACGTTTTTGTGAACTAAAATCACACCTGATAAGTAAGCGACATTATTAAATTTTACCGGTAACGGACGTCTACCAAATTTTTACCGTGTAATCGCTTACCGGTAAAAGATTAACATTCAATTACCTTACGTGTGTAGCATTCTTGGTCTTGAAAAGTGATTGTGAGTAAACATTTTTAATAACAGTCGTTTCCCAATTCCCATATTTAACAAGTGAAAGTCTTTCGACTTTTGACTCCTTGCTTTGTTTCTTACCAAATGAGCTCTTCAATGCTCATCACACACAATCAATAACATAAATGATTTTGATAAAGGTTACCTCAATACAGGAAACTTCAAATAGAAACTTATTTTTCATTACGAACGTGAGAACAACCAAGAACGAGTCACATGACACATTCAGTCTGAATAATATAAAGATTATTGGGTAGGGTCAACTTTTAACAAAAAACTCAAACTTAACTACGAATACGAGGATAGCCAATAATGCATCATGTAACTTATTTGACTCATATTAATGCTATCACGTAACTTATTTGACTCATATTCTATCTGAATAATACATTATTATCACTTTTCACTTAAGATGGAAGGAATCAAGTGAACTTTTGCAAATGTGGATCATCATCTTTGTCTCAACATTCCCAAAGGTCAACACACACTTCCCTTCCCCCTCCTTCTTCTCCAATCTCTCCCCCAAAAAAATGTCACCCAAATTCCACACCCAAAACCTCCATTCTCTACCCTATATCTTCACTCTTCTTCTATCAATCCTCCCAATTATCACTTCTCGAACCCTACCACCAATCAATTCTTCTTCACACCTCTCCGATGATGATTCATCCATCACGTATCTATGGCCGTTGCCGTCGGAATTCACTTCCGGCAACGATACCTTGACGGTGGACCCTGATCTATCGCTCTCCGTCTCCGGCAACGGCGGAAATTCCGGTATCGTTACGGAGGCGTTTGAGAGATATAGAACAATTGTGTTTAAGCACGTTGGTAGCTCCAAATTTGGGGGAATCAGGACGTTAGGTTATGATGTTAGTAAGCTTACTGTTGTTGTTAATTCCAGCGATGAAGAGGTGAGTTGTTTTTTTGAAAATTGAAAGTAGGTTAACTTCAATTCTTCAAATGTTTTCCAAAATTGAAACTGAAATTTAGGTGTTTGCATTTGGTTGTATAGCTTCAACTTGGTGTTGATGAGAGTTATACTCTGTTGGTGGCCAAGAGTAATGGGCTTTCTGTTATTGGTGAGGTTACAATTCAGGTAAGCTATGTGCATTCCCGCGTAATTTAGTTATTTCTTTGAATTTTTTTGGTTTTAACTTCATAAATGGAAAATAATAGGTGTGGAACATGATTGTTTTTATGGATTTCTTTTAGCTAGTTTGAATTGATTTCACTTAATTTTTTTGTTTCTAAGTGAGATTGTATGATGCTTTCTTTTGGGAAACAGTTTGTTGTTTATATGAGAGGTGAATAGAGGAAAAAGATGAGTGCTTTAAGAAGAAAAGACAAAAAGGAGAGAAATATTGTTGAATAAACTGGTTTGTTGGTAGTGTGTGGACTGTGGAGTCAAAAAGTTATGAGTTGACCAAGCAAATATAACCAGGCATATAGAGTAAATGGGTGTTAAAATCACATTAGTTTTTTTAATCTTTAGCAAAATGATTCAAGAGAAGGGAAACAAGTGATGAATATGCAAATATTTCCACCCTTAAAAGTGCTTATGGCTTGTCAATTCAGTGAAGAAGTTTGTGGTGGTATCTACATTATCGTGTTGAATGTTGATATACTTGTAGAGGGTATAAAAATTCACCAAGATAGTTGATTTTCATATATAATCATTTTAATGGGTTCTCGATGTATGTCTGCTGAAATGTTAGTACATGTTTGATGATTAAACATTTTGGTATTGTCTAGCGTTTTGTTTAAAGCTGTACACTAGGTGTTGATAGTCAAACCTCACTGCTATGCCTTATTCTATGATTTTGTTGAATGCAGGCAAACACAGTTTATGGTGCATTGCGTGGATTAGAGGTATGATCACAAACAGGTCATAGTTATGCACTTATGCTGTACATCTGTTACATCACGTAGGGATGCATCCTGTATTTTCTTGAATATACTTATTCGTTAATTAAACCTTAGGCCGAATCTGGTTTGATAATATGTTCTATGGATGCTGCTACAAAGCATACCCTGTTTTGATAAAAAAAGAACATCATGGTGAAGAAGAGCCAGCTATGCATTTAATTTGCTCTTAACCAATGCATTGTCCTTCATGTGATTTCTTTGCCTTCATGTTCTATACTGCAGACATTCAGCCAATTGTGTGGTTTCGACTATGGAACTAAAACTGTACAAATATACAAAGCTCCATGGTTTATCAAAGACAAGCCAAGATTTGTGTTTCGTGGGTTATTGCTTGGTATGTTAGAATTCTTCTCAAGTTTAGATGTTAAATTGTCCTTGTTACCTAGAGTAAAATATGAAAAGGATAAATAAGTATGAATGTTTGCTGTAACGGTGCTTGGTTGGGGGTATTGCAGGGTAGGGAATGGGAATGATAATGAAAACTGTTGCTTGGTCTGATATTGTATAATGGAATCATTCCTGCATATCCATTAATTTCCATTCCTGACCAAATTGAGGGGAATGAAAATTTTCTTTCTACTCAGTTCTTTTTTCCATATGTCATTCCATCTTTTGATGTTAAATGGAACATCTTTTGTATTTTCGAAGTGGGAGAAAATATTTTTTTAATATGAAACAATTTTCATTGATTATAGTGGGTTAACCAAGCAACATCAATACAATGCTCATTTTCATTCCCATTCTCTTGCATTCCCATTTTCATTCCCATTCCCATTCCCTAAAATGAACCAAGCATCCAAGTCTTATTATTATTATTATTATTATTATTATTCCTAGACTGTTCTGATTATCAATGACAATGATGTTTACCTTGTTCCACAGATACTTCAAGACACTATTACCCAATTGACATAATCAAACAAATAATTGAATCTATGTCATATGCTAAACTTGTAAGTTACTTTTTTATTGTTTCTCCATGTGATAATTTATAGTTGGAATTTATTGCTCATCCCTTTGGCATATCCTTTAATTTCTCTACTGACCTTAACTAGATGTACTTCTGATAATATATTTTTGTTCAGTAGAATGTTCTTCATTGGCACATCATAGATGAGCAGTCATTTCCTTTAGAAGTACCTGCATACCCAAAGCTATGGAAAGGTGCATACACAAAGTGGGAGCGCTATACTGTGGAGGATGCTTATGAAATAGTTAAGTAAGATTCTTCGTCCTATCCCTTATAGTAGCTATGAGACTTTTATATGCCAAGTATATTATCACTACAAATCTTATATCACCTATTACTTTTGTGTGAGTTTGGTATGATTAATATGTAGTTTCTACTTCTCAACGGATTTGTGCTATGTGCATATGATATGCATTAATAGTGTATCCACAATGTGTTGCTGCATCAGTCTTGATGTCTCCCTTGTGTTTGTATTGGAAGTGCTCTTTCGTTCTTCCAATCTCCTTTCTATAAAGTGGCACAATTTTTGATGGTTTTTGACACCTGTGGGCCCATGTACAAGCATACAATGTTTTTTTGGGAAGGTGTCACATGCTATGCTTAGACTAACCGTTGCAAATTGTGACTGCAAGAAATCAACCCTGATAAACTCAAGAGGCCACAACTGTTGTGTACACATGGAATTGAACCCTGGGCAGATGGGATATTCCACCACATCCCCAGGGCCTCAACCATTAGGCCTCAACCCTGGTGGGGTGACCGTGGACATGTGGGATTATTCCATGCCGTTGGAAGAGTGGTTGTTCTACAACTACATGCCGCTATGCCATATGATGCTTATACTTTTATTTTATATAGAATTTATCTAACATATTGCTACCTAAAGTATACAATACTAACTATGTTGATTGTTATGATCACATAACACTTGATACAAAGTTTATCTTTTGTTTCTATACCAATATTTGCACGCCTTTTTGGTTTGTTACTAAAAATTTCTTTTCTGTTTCATGTCTCCTTGGTGATGATGTTATTGTAAAGCTTCGCGAAAATGAGAGGTAGTCTTTCATCTTTTACAAATTTAAATTTCAACAAACCATTTGTGAATAGTATACCAGTTTAATTGTGTTAAAGTGGTGCCTATGTAGTCGTATGCATAATGTGTCTTATTGAATCTTGAATTAAAATTTTACCATGCGCTTTCCTTCCCACTTAAATATACCCATTTTAAACGCCTAAATATTGTAGGACATTCCCTTGTTATCGGCATATCTTGATCATACGGGGTTTAAAGTAAAAGCATTATGAAACTTGTCAGATATTTCTAGGGGAAATAGGGGTTGGCTAAGTACAGTTTCTTTGATTAAGTAAAAGCGATTGGTATAACTTGTGTATGGGGTTTGGTTTTGTTAATGTTGGTCCTTGTTATTATTACAGGTATCAATGTTATGGCAGAGATTGATGTTCCTGGGCATGCAGAATCATGGTAAACGAGTTTTGTAAACTTTAGTCCGTCTTTTCTTCTTTATTGTCATGACTATGTTTCCTTTCTCAAACCACTGCTTGAAATTATTCCGACAGAGAGGTTTAGATGCATATAAGGGACTATTTAGCATTTTAGTTACAACTTTTTTTGATTTTGTTTTACAATTGATTTCTCTTCAAGAAAAGGAATTGAAATAGGAAACAAATAAAAGAAGAATGAAAATCAATAGATAAAAAATGAATGATGCATTTTCAATCTCTCTACATAACGTGGAATGACAATTTAAATAACTTTAAGTTTGCAGTGTTCCGGTTCCACCATGAAAACGTAAATACGGAAATTCCTGATTTTTTTAGTTATTATTTATCTGTATGTAGATTATAACAGAAAAGTTATAGGCATTGCTAGGTCAATTAGGTGAACATCAAGTCTTCAAGTATGTTCATGCATAGTGACATGACACTGAGGCAAGCACACGTATTAGCACAGTAAACACATATTTATCACCTTACCTGTCAGTTATATCTTTTATGGTATAGTTAATGTTGGAAATCAAATAATAGAAAACACCAAAAAAATGGAACAATATGAAAATGGAAGCAAGTTTTGGAATTTCTTTCACTGCCTTCGTTAAACAAGAGAAAACGTATTTATAATGCAAAAACTAACTTCTACCAATACCCACTACTTCCTAAACTCATGCAACTACCCACTTCTTCCCTAAAACATGGCACTAAAAATACTAACTTGGATTTAATTAAACATCAAACTAAACCTAACTAAAATGCTACTAATCATCAATATTACCCAACATTAACCCCCGTAATCTTGATGATAACGACTCGTTCATCATAGCAGAGCCAGTTCTTCCTCTTCCTCAGCCTCTTCCACCTTGCTCACGGACTACAGATTCTCCTTCCATTCTTCTTTCTTCTTGCAAAAAAAATGTAAACATACCTTTCTGTCAAAGGCTTCGGTTTTCTGATTCAACAACTTCGGTCTATCTTTCTTCCTTAGGTGAGCCTACGGTCTACGGTCACCTATGTCGGTCTAAAATTGGCTGCCTATCTTTTTTGCAGCTTTGCATTCTTCACGGTCTTCGGTCTCACGCCGGAGCTTTCTCGGTCTCACGGTCTTCTCGACGGCGTCGGTCCTTTTTCGGTCTTCACGATTCCTTCTACAATTTACATGAACATGCTACTTTCTGCATTCTTCTGCTTCTTTCTGCAATATCTTGCTGCTTCTTTCTGCAATTTCTTGCTAAAGTTTCGGTCTTTTTCTCGTTCTTGCTTCTTTTCTTCTCGCCTCTTGCTACCTCCTTTCTTTCTTGCTGAATCTTGTTGATTCTTGTTGCTACTCTCGGCGATTTCTTGCTCCTACTTGCGGCTACTCTCGGCGATTTCTTGCTGCGTCTTTCTGTCGGTCACCAAACGAGCAGCCTTGCTGCTTGCTTCTTTCTCACGGCCTGACTACATAGAGTTGCAATCAGCCCTTTCTTTCTTGCTACGCACCAGGTATGAACCTGGGCGCTCTGATACCAATTGTTGGAAATCAAATAATAGAAAACACCAAAAAAATGGAACAATATGAAAATGGAAGCAAGTTTTGGAATTTCTTTCACTGCCTTCGTTAAACAAGAGAAAACGTATTTATAATGCAAAAACTAACTTCTACCAATACCCACTACTTCCTAAACTCATGGAACCTACCCACTTCTTCCCTAAAACATGGCACTAAAAATACTAACTTGGATTTAATTAAACATCAAACTAAACCTAACTAAAATGCTACTAATCATCAATATTACCCAACAGTTAACATACATTAGTTTACTAGTATTCAAAATCGAGATGCTTTCTATGCAGGGGTACTGGGTATCCTGATTTGTGGCCTTCAGATTCCTGTAAACAACCTTTGGATGTTTCAAAGAACTTTACTTTTGAGGTGCTTTCTGGAATTCTAGAAGGTTAGTCTCTATTATTGATGACCAGCCATTTGTGTATACATCAATTTTTTGTTTGTGCCCCAAATTTCATGCTTTATAGTGTAATGCTGTTGCCTTCATAGTATATTAACCTGGAATCCCATGCTGGTGCATTATCATAATCTTGATGTCTTCATTGCTAGTTTTGATAATTGATTCTCTTTCTTTTCTCCTTTGTGGTGTTTCTGGCTCTAAGGCAGTAAGGCCTATAACTTTTACTTAGTTCTTGACTAACATGTTCTTGATTATATTAAAGATAAGTGCGTGTTTTTTTTTTTCATCTTGTTTTTAGGCTGTTTGTTTTTGTGTGCAAACTCATTGTAGGTTCATCCACAATGCACTTAGTATTTTGAAGTTAATGTGTCATATTGTTAAGGTTAGTATATTACTAGTAGTTAATATAGGTGATAAATGATGTGTATCTAATTGTATTGTTGGCACAATGACGTTGTAGATGGTCTTGGGAGGTATAGTTGTTTAGAACTTTAGATGACTACCATAGCATTTATAAGTAAGTTTCTACCGGATGAAGTTAGTCGTCACTACATGGTATTACCTTTTGCAGCACAACTGAGTGATAAAAACTCATGGTTCTTGAATGAGTGAGATGAAAGATGACATTCATTGGCGTGAATAACATGAAGTTGAAGAGAAATCTTTGATAACACCACCAATGCTATCACTAAACTTAACTTTCTTTTTTTTCCTCTTCCAAATAGTGTAATGAGGAGAGACAACGTGTAGTACTGGTACTCTCAGGTTTTTTCTACTTAATGAAACTGTGGTGATTTTGATAGTAAATTTGGTCATTGCTATAAATTTACCCAAGTTTGGATCGTGAAACATTTTTAATTGCTTCATTTATATAATTCAAAATATTTGTGTAATTCTTGATGTCCGATTTCATTTTTGCAGACATGCGGCATATATTTCCTTTTGAGCTCTTCCATTTAGGAGGCGATGAAGTCAATACCGGTTAGTAAGTTTTCCTTCTAATTGAGGATGTCTTGTATATGATGGTTGTGTAGCAACCTCTCTTCAACCTAAGTTTCGTAGATAAGAAGTGGACATGTAGATTGGAGTAATTCTCTTAAGGGGGTTAATATCTTTATTTTGGAAAGGCAGCTTAGCTGAATGGAAAAAAATTTAATTGATTTAAGAATAATGTAATTATGGGAAACACTCTTAAACAAAAAATCCATGGACTAAAATCTAAAAGAGGGGGGATACAAAACAAACAAGGGGTAGATCTGGTTGGCCCTATGATATCCACATTTACCAAAACAAAACATAAGTGGCCCCTAAGCTCCAGTTAGTTGTCTGTGGATCTGTTGTTTTCGGTACATGTAATTGGAAAATTTCATAATGAAACTGCAAACTTTATACTATGAGCATCGTCTTTCATCTTTAGGCTTGTTAGTGGCAATTTCTAACATACTAAGTAATAACCTCTAGCACTACCTCCATTGTCCCAGCTCCCCGTTGGTCTGTCCCAGCAGTAGAAGTGTGGGTGTAACTGTTTAAGCCATATGAGTGCGGTCAAGGCTTCGAGATCAGACACCACTCCTCTGCCAATGGGATGCATGCGCGATTTACTTCCCCCATGGTCCAGTGGGGGTGCTCCGGAGGGTGGTCTACCCTTTTTTTGTCCTTGGATTGTGATAAGAAGATTATACTATTTCTTTCATGCCATATGAAATACACCACTGCCCCAAGAAGTAATCTTTTGAGGATCACCCTATATGAGATAACATTTGACCATACCTTGGGAGGCTGGGAGCTCCCTGCATCCATCAGGTGACTTCAAGTTATTTCAAACAGAACAGGTACAAGGACATGAGAAATAGAGGTGAGTGTTTTTCATGGTCTTCATTCTTTAGGAAACACTTGCGGTCAAGCTAGGGTTCCACCAGCTAATCTTGTCTTGCTTTCTGAGTTCTCCTTGATATTTAGTCTCGCACCCGACTTTCCTAGGCCGTGACATCATTCAGTTTTCTCAAAGAACGTAGTGACTGTTTCGTTGCACAATATTCAAATCAGTCCTGAGGTCACCTTGCTGTACTTGGCAGTCATGAGGAACCACATGCTCTTGCTGGTTAGCGATATCAATCGACATTTCTCCAGCTATAGATGGGAAATTGAAACTTCTAGGTTGCTTAGCCAACTTCTCCATCTGGTGGGATAAGTTGGTAATTGGAGCCTTCTCCATCTCTGGTTAGCATAATCATACCATAAGCTGCTGGGATAAGTTTCTAATTGGTGCCTTCTCCAAAGGGCTAGCGTAAATGATGCTGATGGCGGTGTGAAACCGTGGTTCACGTTCGTGGAGTTTTTTCTACCCCCCTGGGTAGGGGGCGATGAGGTCGGCAATTGGGCCACATGAGGTGGGCTCATCAGGGAAGGCAGCGCCAGACTAGAGCTTATGAGTGGATTTATTATATATAAATATATCTTATTAGAATTTGATAATTCTGAATTGGAATTAGCCATGAAGCAGAATTAAAAAGATCATTTTTCCTATCATCTTGGAGCAACAAGGTTAATTCTTTGTGACAGTAAGGCCATAATTTTGAGTCATGGAAACAGCCTCTTGGCAAATTGCAAAGAAAAAAACTACGTAGGAGTTCCCTTCCCAACCCTCACAAACCCAGAAAGCATTGGTGCACCTGGTCACCTGTTTCATAGAAGAGACTGAAATCATTATTAAGGGGGTATATGCTTGGTTTATTAAAATCTATCATTCATACAAATAGTAACGTCCCACCGAAGGCATGGTAGATTTACTTGAGTTGCACATGACCTTTATATGGCATATTGGGACAGGTTCAAAACTATTTTATCATACAAGAAAAGCACATTACTTTAGTATATGTGTGGAAACTTAAACCAGAGATCCTCCCTATACATTTTTTTACTAGTATCATCATAAACTTGAGGTAACTTTAACCTGATGCTCTTCTTGCCAATCGGTTTACTAGAAGTTTCTGCTTCAGTCATAGTCATAGGCCCATGCAGATTGTATTCAATAGATTAGAAGCTTGGGTGAAACAAAATTGGTTATCAATAAGTTTTGCCAATACAGTTGTTGAACTTATCTGGAATTCATGTCACACTATTTTTTTTATGAAAGAGTGATGCTTTTTTATTTGAATCAGCTTCCTATTCATTTATGGTTGTCTAACACTATTTATTATTTTACAGATTGTTGGAAGAGTACACCGCATGTGAACCAGTGGTAAAACCTTTATCTTTTTGTATTTAAATCTTGATTGCCCCACATTATTATAAGCAGGTTGGCCAGTATTTGAGAATGGCTTGATTCTTTTTAGATAGCGATATCTGATGAACATTAAAGTTTTATCTTGATGTTGGTTAATGGTGCACTCATTTTTCCAAAGTGATGGCTAAAAAGGAGTATCTTTCCCAAATTTACTCTTGCCGAACTTGATGTATATATTCTGCTTTGTGAATATAATTTTTTTATTCCGAATAAAGGCTTCAGGATAGGAACATGACGGCTAAAGATGCGTATCAGTACTTTGTGCTCCGAGCTCAAGAGATAGCGATCTCGAAAAACTGGACCCCTGTCAATTGGTACGTCACATCTTGTACCAATATTGGATTTTAAGTGAGCATTAAGACATTAATGGTGGTCAAATGAGAATAGCAGGATACATGCGTTTAAATTTGAACTACAATTTTTTTTTGACAAATTTCTAATATCTCTGAGCTGTAATTAAACAGGGAAGAAACCTTCAACACCTTCGGTGAAAAGCTTAATCCACGGACGGTTGTGCATAACTGGTGAAATTCCATTTGGGTTTATAATCTACGGTTCGTAATCATATGTAATCAGGGTTCTTAGAGAAATGGTGTATATTATCTCTCAGGTTGGGTGGTGGTGTTTGTCCAAAGGTGGTTGCACAAGGCTTAAAATGCATCTACAGCAATCAAGGGTTTTGGTATCTTGATCATTTGGATGTCCCATGGGACAGCGTTTACGATGCTGAACCACTAGAAGGGATAACCGATGCTTCTGAGAAGGAACGCGTGCTTGGTGGAGAAGTTTGTATGTGGAGTGAGACCGCTGATCCCTCAAATGTTCAGCAAACAATATGGCCTCGTGCTGCAGCTGCTGCAGGTATCTTTTTTCTTCGAAGTATATATAGATTATATATATTATAGGGGCCAGTAGAAATAAGGAGGCTAAATATTATGAGAAACGTAAGAAGGGAAGGTTCATGTGTGAATCATTGAGAAAATCCCGAAAAAAATTTATTTGAAGATGCATATGTGAATCGACGATATAAGATTATTCATATGGGTTCACATATGCCACTCCAAATAGATTTTTTTAATGATTCACGTATGAACCTTCAGTTCTTCTGCGAGGGTGGGCTCTACTGGTAATCCCTTGTCTTCCTCTTTGGATTTGCATAAAGTAATTGTGAAAATTCTCAGTCCCCAATGAAAAGCCTAATTGAATTAAGGCATTCATTGAATCAAATTGAATTTAAAAGAATTTTAAAATGTACGGGTTACGGTTCTTTTTTTGTTTTATTGTTGTTCTGGAATTCTTGTTTTTGCTTCTCTCTAGAATCTGCAATCCCTTGTATGTTTTGAGTAATTAATGTGATATGATACATAAATTATAAACATAATGCAGAAAAAGATCCATTCATTTGCCCTTGGATAATAGAGTACACACTTATATGTCAAGTGACCTTATCATGTAATTAGGTCTTGTAGACTTTGTATAATTAATAATTCAGTAACGTCAACCGAACTTTCTTCCTACATTTATAACTTCTTTCTAAAAATTTTTGTTGGCATGGTAGAGCGGTTGTGGAGCTCAATAGAAAGCGCACCAAGAAGCAACACTTCGGAGACTGCATTAACGAGGTTACAATACTTCAGGTGCCTGTTGACGAGGCGTGGTGTTCAAGCCAGCCCTGTAACGAACTTCTATGCTCGAAGCCCTCCTTATGGTCCAGGTTCATGTTACGACCAATAAGTCATCTTCGGTATATATTTTATCGGTTCCCAGAAAGAAAGCAGGTGGATTTATGGTTGGTTGGTTGTATTTCCTATTTAAAGCAAACAAGCAAAGTGTGTGTGTGTGTGTGTGTGCACAGTGGTGTGAAACTCAACTTTCAAACATCTCTTTCGCTGTAGAATACGTGTTTATGTTTATATCTATATTTCGCGAATTCACATAATTAACTTTTGTCAATCGTGCAGTCAGTATGTAATCATTTGACTCGTATTGTGTTGCGACTTTGATTATATTATCATTTGAATTCCATTTATGCAAACCTTATTGAGTTGCTTTACCTAATTGCATACTCTTCTTGTAGTCATAACTGAAAAAGGAGAACTAGAACTCACTTAAAACATAAAAGAACACCAAACTTATTTCCAAGATTTATCTATTAGGTTTACATATTTCATCTCTTAGGTTTTTATGCACAAGTGCATTATGCACCTAATCATATTGAGTGCTTTACCTCGGGACATCGACATCATACGCTCCACTGAAATAGATTTCGCGGAAAACCAACTATATCCGATCTTGGTTGGCCTTTCACCCCTAGCCACAAGTCATCCCCGTATTTTGCCACATATGTGGGTTCAGTCCTCCAAGGCCTGTTAGAGCTCTCTTCAACTTGCTCATGGCTAGATCTATCGGTTTCGGGTCAAATAGGAAGAACTAGAAGATTCCACCTCTGGAAAGCGCCTACACCTAATGGCTTAAGCCGCTTTTCCCATTTCCTGGCCGATCCATCATGCAAAAGGTACGCCGTTAGAGTGATCTGTCACTCTACTTCAACTCCCCTGGGTATGGAAGAAGTTAGCTTTTTAATTGGATTTTGAAAGCTAACTTTCCCGATACCAACGGTCAGGGTATGGAGCCAGCGTCGGTCGGTCAGCGTGCCTAAGAGGTCACTACTCTCTCAAAAGTGACAAAGGTAAAACAACAACTCTAGATTGCCAGCCCTTTTGGGCCTCCTGAAGTACCCGCTTAATCAATGTCGTCTTGTCTGCTTTGGGCTTAGTTGAACTTTGCCCGAGAATCTTGTGCCTAATGAGAAACTTTGTAAAGCAGTTTCATTGATCACTTATGCAAATATAAAACACAACGCAAGCCTGGGGGAAGTTCTTACCCGTGGATTGAACTTCCTACTGGCGATAACAACGCTGGGAACTGTCTATCAAATTAACTCTCAAAAAGCGGTTTACAAAATTACCACATGGAGGGCTACGAGGGTGTTTCTCGGTTTTCCATTTATTTGAGGTTTTCCCTAGAATCTCACCCTAATCTCTTATGAGTGTTTATAATATGATCCTATGCATTTTTTCCAATCTCAAAACCTTAACTTTCTTGGCGTCATCAGGTAGTATTTTTAGTGCATTGTTGTCCTAAGATATAGCTATCACCAAACTTCTACATCGTCGGGAATTAATGATGTCGTTTTTGTTAGAACCAAGGTTACCAAAATCAGAAACTAAAACATATTTGCGTATACGTTGATTTAATTGTGTGTAAAAAGTAAAAACAACAAAATCCAGGAAATTAAAGGCTTATGTGTATATATGAGTGGGGTTCGGGTGAGAAATTGAGGTTAATGTGAGAAACATGATAAGTGGTTATCAACTGTTGGATGAGAAGCGGGTGCACATTAGGATGAGATGCCCCGATATCTTTTCCTTCTAAAGCGCAATTCACGGGATAGCATGGGATTAAAGATGATGAAGTTTCAGATCCACTTCTCACGATTCATACGTTAATCTCCACTACTCACATGATCTTTCGCTACTTAAAACTCTCAAAACTTTCTTTATTCTTCTAACTTGGAATCATCTTCTTATAAATCCCAACATCATTTTATCCTTTTTGGTTTAACCCAAAATACAAAATGTAGTCAAATTCTAAATTCTAATATAAATTCATCTAGGATATCCAATTTATGAGGTAACTTACATATTCTGCATAAATTTCATACTTGCAAGTAAAGATGGACAAACATCGGGAATCCCGGCCTTAACCGGCCAAGAACCAGTAGCCGACATAACCGGTCTTGGGCCAGTCTTATAACCGTTCCCTGAAGTTTAGAAAATGACTAGAATTTTGAAAGTTTGAATTATGTGGAAGCGGTCCGGGCCATAACCGGACCTTGAGCATAGCCGATCCCAGTTATAACCAGGTCAACAAATGAGCCAAATACCTTAACCGGTTGTAGCTGTCGAACCCTTACTTTTACCGGGCGGGTCATAAATGGCCCCAACACAGTTCACCGTCGAATAGGATACCGATCACAATGCCCATCTCTACTTACTTACAAGCTAAACTCTTGATGAATGGGTACACTTTTTAATCTATATATGCACTTTTGATCATTTCTAATAATTCTTACTTAAAGGATGGTGGTCAAAATTTGATCCTTCAAAATAAAAAAGAACAAAAACAAAAATTAGAAAGTTTCGAATATCTATTATTGAATTGAAAACGGCCCACCGGATCTGGCCCAACGATATTTTTGAAGAATGGTAGTGATCCATGATATAAAATGTCCCAAATGCATACCAAACCCTAGGTTGCTCCATTTTCATTGCCAAGAGGTATGTTTTCATCCATTTTTAGGGTTCAATTATCTCTCAATCTTTACGAATTAGAATGTATATGATCGTTACTTCAGATTTTTCGTTAACCTATGGTTTTTGATTTTTTTTTTTTGTTATATAAATTTGACATAGCTTAAATCTGCTTTTTTTGTAATGTGATTTCAGTTTATCAGTCGTCTGAGCTTGGTTTAGCAATGGCGCCTGCTAAAGGTATTTATATTTTTGTTGATCTGTTGTTGTTTAAAGCTGTTAATCCAAAGGATACAATAGGACACTTGGTGACTGTTAATCATCACTTTTTGATGATGACAAAATCTGGGACTTATATACAGATTGAAAGCAATATAATCAATAAACTTATGGATATTAGGAGTGTATGATGTGTTATCCTTCATTGCTTTGCATCTTTGCTTTGATTTACACTAGGCTAGATAGGGATGCACATTGTTTTTGATCATCTGTTGAAATCTCACTTGGAGTTATTTCATCAATCCTTTCTAGGTTGTCAGTAATGGAATTAGTTCAAAAATATGGTGTCAAATTTTAACTTCATATGCATAAATTAGTTCAAAAATCATCGTAACTTATTTATTAAAGTGAACGCCTTTAATATATCTGCTTAAGGGTCAGGTTAAAATGAGAACTCATCTTTCATTGTGAACGTGAGAATAGTCGAGAGAGTGCCATGTGGCATATTCAGTCAGAGTGAGTATTATTCAGTCTTATGCAGTTTGAATAATACTGAATGTTGTATTATTCAGTCTGAATAATAATGATTATTCAGACTGAATATGCCATGTGGCGCTTTCTCGGCTGTACTCACGTTCACAATGAAATTTAAGTTCACAGCCGAACTTTCGTCATCTGGTTAATGGGTTTTGACTTTTGACTTTTGAGCCCCCTAGTTTTGGTCTAAGAGCACTGAATATCGAATTGCAACTTTGCAAAATAGGGGTGTCTCAATAGAAAATTGGACATATATAGTTCCACTCTTTTTTAGCACGATACAGATTGCTTTAAATAGAAGCATTTTGAAAGTATAATAAAAATCAAGTTATTTGCCTTGCCGAATTATATGCTTTATGAGGTTGCTTTGAATGGGTTTCACTTTTGTAGCTGGTAGTTATGGTCTTCAACAACTGGTGTTGCATAATCAACTTCATTAGCATAAATTGCATATATTTTCAACTCATTGTGCTGACACAACATTCGGCATGTTCTTTTTTTATTCCAGCTGATGCTACAAAAAAAGGGATGCAAAAGCTAAGGCGTTAAAGACAGCCAAGGCTGTGAAGACAGGTTCAACTTTCAAAAAGAAAGCTAAGAAGATCCGAACCAAAGTTACTTTCTTTCGTCCGAGAACATTGAAGACAGATAGGAACCCTAAGTATCCTCGTATCAGTGCCCCACCAAGGAACAAATTGGACCATTATCAGATTCTCAAATACCCATTGACCACAGAGTCTGCTATGAAGAAGATCGAGGACAACAACACTTTAGTCTTCATTGTTGACATCCGTGCTGACAAGAAGAAAATCAAAGCTGCCGTGAAGAAGATGTATGACATTCAGACCAAGAAAGTGAACACCTTGATAAGGTAATCTACATTATAAATTTACAATCATTGTGAATAATCACTATAAAAAATCTTGTTACTATTGATGACATATTGTAATTCTTGATTATGCGTAAAAATGCCACATCAAAATCAGCCAATACTATGTAGGTTGAAAACCTGTTTACTAGGGCTGTGTTTTGCAAAAATAAGCTATCTGGTAAGCTAGTACATATTTGGATGGACCATAAGCTAGCTTATTGAAACGCTAGTTGAAGTAGCGTTTTATGAGCTTTTTGTAGTTTTTTTCAATTATACCTTTATTAATATTTAGTTAATATATCCTAGGATACCCTTTTTGGTCATTTTACATACTCATAAGCATAGTTTTTTGCCAAACATAATTTATTCATAAGCTAGCTTATCAGTCAACATAGCTTATCAACTAGTTTGCCAAACATAGCCCTAGATAAAATTAGTACAAAATAGGAAGGATTCAACTTTTGCCATACTAATAAGGTGAAATTCATTGTTGGTAAGCACTTAATTGTGATGGGTGATAATCTGAATCTAGGGTTTAGGATTTAATTTGTATTTATGGCGGTGATGATATTGTTTGCTTTTAATACTTGCCATTTGTTGATGTTGCTTATCTTATTTGATTCGTTATATGTAATGCAGACCTGATGGAACGAAGAAAGCGTATGTTCGGTTAACTCCCGACTATGATGCCCTTGATGTCGCTAACAAGATTGGAATCATCTAAGCTAGTTGGAACATTTTTGTTAGTTGTGATGTCTTGAATAGTATTCCAATTTCAAAACCTTCTAAAGACTCGCATTTGCCAATTTGGTACGGATTTTAGTTGATATTTTATCTAATTTGTTTTACGGAGTGAAACTAGTCGTTCATATTTATATCTTTGTAGAATTAGGTGCAGATTATGTACCCTTGGTTTTTGCTTTAGCTCTTAAGGTTCTTGAACAATGCCTATATTCATTCAGTAAGGTAATGTGACTCGGTAAGCACTTCTTTGAGTAAGCATCTGGTTAATAACTCCTTAGTTATTATTGAAGCTATATGAGCAAAAGTGTAGCATGGTATTTTTAACGAACTGTTATCTATTCTTTGAATTTATAACTGCCAATTAATGTTAGCTTTATTTTTAACTATAACTATGCAAATATGGTAACAGGGTGGGTATACTCACCATCTCATTCCTTCACCCCTCTTGCTACGTCAGCTTTTCTCCATCTATCTTCCACCATTCTACCTCTACAAAACCCCTGTGGTACTCACCATTCCATCTTTCCGCCACTCTAAAAAAGAAAGGAGGAGAGAGAGAAACACACGAAAGAGAAAAAAAGAGGCTTTCTCGCCATCGGGCCATGCGTGTGGGATGGAAATTTCAAGCCGTTAGGGACGGGGGTGGTGTTCACCTTGCGACCCCTATTATATTTCCTCGCTGAGCGGTTTGAGTCAATGGTCTTTACATCACTCAATAACACAATTTATCAATTATGTACTTATATCATTAAACCATATTGATTATCTTACTTGATTTCAATTACATAACTAAATATAAAGGGGATTGCCATCCCCATCCATTCCCCTCTAATACTGGATCTCATCTATACACTTACACACACTTATAAATTCCCCTTGTAAGAGGGGTATGGATAGTGAACTCCAATATAAATGACTAATATAGGACACGTAAAAAAAGAGAATAAATTCACAAATACTATTACTTGTATTAAATATTCATATTTGAACAATTTGATTAGATGAGGGCACGGGTAGACCTGGAATTCTTTCAAATGGTAACACCATTTGACTATAAGAAACATATATAAAGATAATCTTTATTCAAATCTATCAATGTTTGGTGGTTGGTTCGTCATGCTCTAACAAGGATTGAACCCATGACCTCATGCTTGAAAAACAAATAACTAACCATTTCTACCAAAGAAAACCTCTATTTTTATTGCAGTTTGTATATGAATATATATGGTGGCACACAACAAATTGATATGGTGACACCTTTCACGACCCTGTAATCTTTTACACTACGACAAGATAAATGAAACGGTGCTACATACCATCGTATGCACTTCTTTTGGTCCGCCCTGGATGAGGGCCGTTTTAGGGAAAACTCCTTCCTTGGAAATCTAAGCATATTCGATATCTTTGATCCAACGAGACGTTCATGTCTATTTTTGTAAATGAGTTGGAATTTGGTCTATTGGATTTGAAAATCTGGATCCAATCTAGTCGATCTTTACGAAGGTATGTTAACATTGTCAATGTTAACATTTTTATGTTCAAGTATACAAGTTATGTTAACTTATCTTAAAGGTATGTTAACATGAAAATGCTAACATATGTGATATATGTAAAACATATGTACAAAATAAGTCTTTTCTACAACCATGCCACTAAAGTTATGTTTATTATGAACCTGCTAACCTTTCAAGCTTTAAATGGGTTACTTGATGTCAATACTCAATATCATATTTTTCAAGCCCGACCTCGAAAATCGTCAAGTTTGAGTCAATCTCCAATACAAAATAAAACTTGTTTAATTTAATGAGTCGAGCTTCATAATACTAATGTTTGACTCAATCACTCGATTTTTTTTGAAGTATATTGTATCTATGTATGGTAAATGCAACAATTAAACTCACACACTCACCTCTAGTGAGATTTGAACCTCAGACCTCCTAGGAGCTTCAGTTACTCGAAAGTTCTATCAATGTGTTTTAGTCAAGTTGAGGATTACCATTCGAGCTTGCACTTTTTCAAGCCAAACATCTGTATATGTTCGTAAATTACACAATCAAAATATAAAAACTATCGAGCTAGATAAAAGATTAATAGATCTTGGTCTCAACCTATAAATAAGCTTATAAAATCTAAAATTTCGTATAATATATAACTCAAATTTGTTAAACAAGTATTGAACTTGGGCTCATTCATTGAAAAGATATCAGTTTCAAGTTTGAGTGTAATATTATTTTCTCGAATCGAGCTAGAACAACCCATTGTTCAATTTGACTTGGGGTTGTTGGGTTCATTTTCTGTTAAGACATGTATGGATAAAGTTGTATGTGTATTAACAGATAAGTTGTTGTTCGGTTGTTATGCTGAATAAACAGTTTGAATGTTAGAAATCGCCGCTTTATCCTTCTCTTTATTTTTGATAAAAATTTAGGAACACACCATGAATCTATATCCATAAATTGTGAAACAATCAACATATTCTGAAATTTAAAGAGAACCAATGCGTAATCTGTAGATGGAGCTTCATTCCAGAAAGAAAAAGGTTGGTCGGCTAAACCTCCATTGTCAAAGATGGAGATGGAGAACAAATGAAAAATTAAATGGCTGAGTGTAAAGTACCAAGTATTGTTAGCTGAGCGATTAAGTCATCAGTTGACCAATTAAGCCATAACCGAACAACTATATATGGTTGAGCAAATAAACCATATATGCTGTACAACCTATTAAGCTGCAACCGAACAACTCCTCGGTTCATAAATGCCCCTAGTTCTCACATTTTCATGAAAGATAAAAGCTCTCACACGATCCAAAAGAGTCTTTGTGATTACCATACTATAAACAAGTATTTTTAATAAACTAGTGTTTAACCGCACGTTGTGACAAATTCTTAAAATAACAGAAATTCTAT
Source organism: Centaurea solstitialis (assembly GCA_030169165.1). Taxonomy (NCBI): domain Eukaryota; kingdom Viridiplantae; phylum Streptophyta; class Magnoliopsida; order Asterales; family Asteraceae; genus Centaurea; species Centaurea solstitialis. The sequence goes on along the minus strand of CM058045.1, from coordinate 70,678,381 downwards.
AAAAAAATAAAAGTTGATGGACACAAGAGAATGCATCTTAACTGTATGCATATTTATATATATAAGGTCCGTCGTTGATATCTTAAAATAACGTACTTAGGATGTGACGGAAAAACTATAAAAAATAAAACACAAGAAAGCATTTTAACCATATGCATATTTATATATAAGGTCGGCCTTGGTACCTTAAAATAAGGTTAGGAGGTGAGTGAAAAAATATATAAAATAATAGCTGATGAACACCGATAAGAATGTATTAAGTGTATGCATATTTATATATATAAGTCCTTCCCCATCACAGAGTTCAGTGGGTTCGAGCTCGCAGCTTGAGCGGGCTCGACGGGTTCTGCTACGGGAGGTGCAGGTTCGTGAAGCGGGTTCGACCGAGGTTCGTGAACCCAATGAAGCCCTCTCTCTCTCTCTCTCTCTCTCTCTCTCTCTCTCCTTCCTTCTCTCTTCCTCTTTCTACATATATTATATTTTAAATAATAAAAAAGGCTAAGGGTGTGAGTGTATAAAAGGTTTCTGGTAAGTGTTTGAGTACTATAGGAAAATGAAAAGCTGATGTGGTGTTGATGTGACAGTAAAATGTTGAAAGTTCATACTTCTATGTTACAAAAGGCCTAATTAATTGAAGTTGTTTTTGTTTTTTATACACGTATACATGTCATGATCTCATGGATCATGTATATGTGTTCTTCAATTTTTCGTTTTCTTCTTCATCCTAACCCCATATATAGAGTTGGGTTTGAGTTAATCGTGAGAAGCGTAAGAAATGGTTATCAACCGTTACACATCAGGATCAGATATGCACCGGATCAATTCCCTCATAAAACACGATTCATAAGATTAAAAGTGATCAACAACTCAAATCCACTTCTCACACGTTAAACTCAACTTTTCATGATCCTTCGTGTATGTGCACACACACATATATAAAGAAAGGATAAAACGAAAACACTATCTATTTAGAAGAACATGATAACGCTTCCAAAATCGTCCGCTTGGCTTTTTCAAAAGTTGATACATATGATTTCATTGCTTCTCATGTTCTTTTAAATATATACTCTTTTATATATATCTCTCTCTATATATGTGTGTGTTTGTCCATACACATCACAACATCCCTCTCTTCATGGACAAAGTTTATCTGTTCTTCATTTCCCTCTTGTCCTTGCTTTCTATCATCTTGCTTTTCAAGCCCTTTACACCCAGAAAAAGAAGAAATCTTGCACCATCTCCACCTTCTCTCCCAGTAATTGGCCATCTCCATCTAACTGGAGAACCTTTTCATAGAGTCCTTCATCAACTTTCTTCCAAATATGGTCCAGTTATGTCTCTTCGCTTTGGCTCTCGCCAAATACTCGTAGTAACCTCTCCATCGGCCGTCGAAGAGTGCTTCACCACACACGACATCGTTCTAGCCAATCGGCCGCTCCTTTTAAGCGGCAAGTATCTCGACTACGACCACACCACGATGGGTTCCGCACCTTACGGACGTCTCTGGAGAGACCTTCGCCGTATCTCCACACTCGAACTCTTCTCCGCAGCCCGACTCAAGGCTTACATGGGAGTCCGACAAGACGAAGTGCGATCGTTAGTGAAGTCTCTTTCTCAAGATGTGACTCGAGATTTCACGCGAGTAGAAATGAAGTCGAGAATTGAAGGTTTATCTTACAACATAATTATGAGGATCGTTGCGGACAAACGGTTTTATGGGACGGAGGTGGACGGTTTCGAGGAAGCTCGGAAGTTTAAGGATCTGATAAGGGAAATATTTGATGCGAGTGGAGCATCGAATGCCGGAGACTTCATTCCGTTTTTGCGATGGATGGATTTTCAGGGTTTCGAGAAGAAGCTTCGGAAATTGCAAACCGAATCCGATAGCTTTATACAGAGGCTGATTGAAGAGCGTAGGAGTAAACGCCATTCATGCGATGGAAAGGCCAAGACGTTTATCGACACGATGCTTTCGTTGCAGGAATCGGAACCAGAATACTACACCGACGATATAATTAAAGGCAATATGTTGGTATGTATGCTCTTGATTTAATTCTCCGTTATCAGAATTTATTCTAATCACAACGGTTGTGGCATAGTGGTTAGCTTTGGGGATTTGACTAAATTATCAGGAACTGATGTCTTAGAGGTATATATATATATATATATATATATTTGGTTTGGTGGGTTGGGTTAACGTAAGACCACCCTGCCTTCAGAAGATCTTAAAATAGAAGTAAACCTTAATAGCAAAATACTGTAAAGGTATACAAAAATATTGAACCTACGCAACAAAAACACATTGTTTTCAGTGTTACTTATATGGTTTCATGGGTCTTATAAAACAATCTGGTCTCATGTTCTAAGACCGTGTGCATATATAGTTTTGATATATATACTCGGTACCTAGGCAAGATGTGGGACTCGTACGACTATACCGCAAAAAGAGCCAAGTTGTCCATAATTTGATCAATTATTCCTTTGGTTTGTAGTAACTCCATGGCCTAACAATTTTGTGTAGACAATGCTAATTGCGGGAACCGACACTTCATCAGTGACGATAGAGTGGGGGATGTCACTTTTACTAAATCATCCCGACGTGCTAAATAGAGCTAGAGCAGAGATCGATGAACATATTGGACACGACCGTTTGGTAGAGGAGACTGATCTTCCCAATCTACCCTACATCCAATGCATCGTCCACGAAAGCCTAAGATTGTTCCCAGCAGCGCCACTGTTGGTGGCACACGAAGCGTCAGAAGACTGCACGATTGGAGGTTTTGACGTGACACGTGGCACAATTGTGTTGGTGAATGCATGGGCCATCCATAGGGATCCACAGTTATGGGATGAGCCGTTTACTTTCAAGCCAGAGAGGTTTGAGGAAATTGGAAACACGGGGTATCGTTTTATACCGTTTGGCATGGGCCGTCGACAGTGTCCCGGGGCCGGGTTTGCGAACAGAGTCGTGGGGACAATGTTGGCGTCTTTGATCCAATGCTTCGAATGGAAAAGGGATGGTGATGAGCTTGTGGATTTGTCCGAAGGCAAAGGTCTAACCATGCCCAAAATAAAGCCTTTAAAAGCAATGTGCAAAGTTCGCCAAATAATGAGTGAGGTTCTTATGGAGTTATGAGAACTCCTGTTTTATATCAACAGGTAAAAAGCAATAAGCATCACTTGTATGAATTATTTGCATTATGAATAAAGCTAATATATATATATATATATATGTATATAATTGTATTAATTATGTTATTCTAATTCAATCGATAGCTTATCATTGGCTTGCTTGTAAAAGCTCCTTAGGTAGTCGTTTAATCTGGCAAAGTTGGTATTGTAATCTGTTGTACTTAGTTTATGCCTCCCTTTGTGGCCTCGTTTTCGTGTTAATTTGCCGTTCAAAATAAAATTATATTATTTTGACAAAGTCTTCTATAAAATGTTGATTGAAAAAGTTAATAGTTGAGTAACCACCTAGGAAATATTTGAGTTAGAAAAATAATGATAAGTGTTTAATAATAATTTTATCAGAATCTACCACATTATAATTTATAGAAAATCAAATTAAAACATATGTGTAATATGATTTATGTTGGATATTGTAGACACCCCCAACGGTATCCAAAAGTGAAATTTCAATAAAATAAATAAATAAAGCACATATATGCATCCGTTTTTGTAACTTTCAGTAACGCCTATTAATTTACTTTTTCCGTTAAACCCAACTAAATGAGGGGTAATATAGTTATTTTACCGATTTCTTTATTTTCTTGTTTCTAAATTCATTGAACTATAGGAACTTGTTTTATAAATATACATAACACACACACATGAGATCATTTTTTTAAATTCATTTGAACTTGTTCAAATGAGAAGTGCTAAAAAGATATTAACTAGAGAAGTGATCTAAACCGTTGATACGGTTGAGATCATAATTGACTAGTCAAAGATTGCAATTTTGACCAATCAAAGTCGTCATCTTTGACTAGTCAACTATGATCTCAACCGTTGATGAACACGATTAACGGAGGGTGATTGGTCAAAGCCGCCTTTATTCGGATGAATGGTGGATGTCAATTATCTACTTCATATACATAAATTAATTCAAAAATATTATCTTAGCTTATGTATTAAAGTGAACACCTTTAAATATACTTGGTTAAGGGTCAGGTTAAAATTTGAACTCATCTTTCATTGTGAATGTGAGAATAGCCGAGAGAATGCCACGTGGCATATTCAGTCAGACTGAATAATACAATGTTCAATATTATTTAGTCTTATACAGTTTGAATAATACTGAATGCTATATTATTCAGACTGAATATGCCATGTGGCGCTCTCTCGGCCGTACTCACGTTCACAATGAAATTTAAGTTCACAACTGAACTTTCGTCATCTACTTAACGGGTATTGAGCCCCCTAGTTTTGGTCTAATAGCACTGAATATCGAATTGCAACTTTGCAAAACCATATTGATTATCTTATTCACTTGATTTCAATTAAATTACTAAATATAAATGATTAATATAGGACACGTGAAAAAAAAAGAATAAATTCACAAATACTATTGTATTAAATATTCATATTTGAATTATTTGATTAGATGAGAGCGGTTTTAGCCTTTTAGGGAGAACTCCACCTTTCTTGGAGACATACGCATATTCGATATTTTTGATTTTTGGTCCAATGAAGACGACGTTCATGTCTATTTTTGTAAATGAGTTGCAATTTGGTCTATTAGGTTTGGAAATCTGGATCCAATCTGATCGGTCTTCATGCAGGTATGTTAACATTTTTATGTAAACATTTTTAGGTTTAGGTCTACGAGTTATGTTAACTTATCTTAAAGGTACGTTAACATTTTCATGTTAACATAATAACATATTAAACATAAGTGCAAAATGTTAACATGAAAATGTGATACAAGATAAAAGATAAAAGCTCTCATGAAACATAACAGGTAGCTGACAAATCATAGGGACTTATTTTGCAATTAACACAAAGTCTAGGGTCTAAATCGAAAAAAACACATTGAAACATTTTCCCCAAATCAAAAGGGTTTTGGGGGTTTTTACTCCTTCGCCTCTTTCTCCTTTGCCTCCATTGTTTTGAAGAATGGTTCTGTCAAACAAGAAGCTAAAGCAAAGGTTACGAGCTCAACTAGCCGAATCTTTGCTCAAATCAGACTCTTTACCAAACGAATCTTTCAAATCTTTGTTGAATTCGGTTGCCCAAAAACCCAATTTATCCAAAAGAGAAAAACGCAGAGTTAAAGCACCATCTCTTCTTCAAGATCCCCAAAATCAAGAAAATGGCGTCGATGAGAAAGAAACCCTAGAGGGTAATGCCGGATTGAAGAAAAACAATAAGAGGAAGAGAGAGAAAGATGGAGTTGATGATAAGGATTTGAGTGAGAAGAAGAATAGCAAAAAGAAGAAGAAGAAGAAGAAAAAGAAGGTTGTGAAGAAGGAGGAAGAGGGATTGCAGAAAGAAAATGGAGTAAAAAGTGAAGAAATTGTTGTCAATGAGACAATTGAAACTCATAATAGGTATTCTTTTTTGCAATATTTTTAGATACCCATCTTGTGTTTATGATTGTTTGTTTACAGTTTTGTTCAATCATAAAAAGCCATTTTTTTGTAGAAATTTATTGTTGATAGTTTCTTTATTGGCTGATTTTTAGTATTATGAACTTGTGATGATTTACAAGTCTTTTTATTGCAACATGCTTTGCATAGTTTGAAACTGAATAACAAGTAATAATAGTCAGAAGGAAAAACAGGTGATCCATTTTCTAATTGTGTATTGAAACATTTGATTTGTGAACTCAAGTTTTGGAAGTGGTTATATCACATACCATTTTCTTATTGTGATTTGGGTTGGTTTTAAGAGTTGTGAGAAAAACCACAAGGCTGTTAACCCTTCTACCCCATGTTCGAATCCAGGCGCTTCCAGATTGTGGCCACTGGTATTAACTCTGGACAACATGCTTTAGCTGTCGGTGAACCTTGTCGGGGTTAGTCGGGGCTAGTCGGGGCAAAGCCTCGGATACCCTTCAAAAAAAAGAGTTGTGAGAAAGATTAGATAAGGGTAAAGTTGTCATTTGGTTAACTGAAAAAGTAATAACTATGCATGTATGAAGTTATGTGCCATTTCTATGGTGGACACTTTGGGACGGAGGTGGTACTAAATTTTTAGTTCTACCCTTAATTATGACACAAATATTTAAGAGTTGATATAGATGGAGAAATTCATTAGTGGGACTGTGGGAGAATTTTTTTTTTGAAGAACTTGTTGGAACATTTATCTAGTGCGAAATTCAGTTCACCGAAGTGTAATAATTATGCATTTCTTAAATCTATGACTATGAGTTTATTTTATTTTATTGTGGACGTTTATTTTGGGACCAGAGGATTAGGATGATGAAAATGAGGATTCTACTCAACTATTTGGTACAACTGACAAACTTACGTAAAGACCAACTAATCTGAAACATATATAGCATTTATACCAAGTTCAATTGTTGGTCTTTAAGACCTTCAGGTCAATACCATTGACTTTCCTATGGTTAACAGAATTTGGTCTTGTTGATCTTGATCATTCAACTCATTATTTCTATGAAATGGCAAAATGGGGAAGAAAGATATAATCGTATTGAGTCTCAATAGTTTCACTAATGATGAAATTCTAAGCGCTATATTCATTGTCCTTTTGTGCTACATGTTGTTGATGCAGTAATGAAGATATGGATATTTCTACTAAAGTTTATGTTGGAGGCATTCCTTACTACTCAACGGTGGATGATATTCGAAGTTACTTTGAAGGGTGTGGAAGTATTACCGATATAGATTGTCTCAAGTTTCCTGAGACTGGGAAATTTAATGGGATTGCCATGATAAGTTTTCGGGTAAGATAAGAGCTTCATTGGTTATTTTACATAATTATCATGCTTCTTTTTATCTGTCTTTCGGGGTTAGATTTCACCTATGATGTCATCAATGGGAAACCATGGTTTACTTTTTCTTTTTGTAGTGTTTCTAACATTGTTGAAAGCTCATTCTTTGTGATGCACCAAATTATTGGTGTAAGTTGGAATGAAGTGATTTATATGCACTCAACATTGTCATGCTATATAGTATATAGGGGCAGGTTCCGTTAGGAACCTAACATTGATTAGGAACCCGGGAAGTTCCCACAACACGAACACGTGGCATATTCATTAGAAGTATGGATGTGTTATTCATTTTGAATGTTGTAACATATTCATCATGAATGTGTGATTCATCGCTAAATAAAAAGTCAATATTCATCATGAACGTGAGATTCATGATGAATAAGTGTGAATATTCGTCATGAATGTGTTATTCATGATAAATAAAACGTCAATATTCATCATGAATGTGAGATTCATGATGAATATTCTTATTGAAGATGGAGATGTAATGCATTGTGGGTGGTTCCTAGGTTCCTAATCAATTTTATGTGTGTGTGTGTGTCTATATATATATATAGAGAGAGAGAGAGAGGGAAGAGAGAGAGAGAGAGAGAGAGAGAGAGAGAGAGAGAGAGAGAGATGTTCAAATGGAAACTCATTTTTCATTGCGAACGTGAGGACAACCGAGAGCGCGCCATGTGGCATATTCAATCTAAATAATACAAGATTATTCGGACCGAATATTATGCATTATTCAAGGTGAATAATACAATATTCAGACTGAATATGAGCCAAATAGGACATATGGCACTCTCAGCTGTCCTCACGTTCATAATCAAATTTGAGTTTCCATTTGAACCTGACCCTATATATATATATATACATACATACATACATGCATTTGTATTCTTTCTCCTGAGATTAGTAAAAGGCAGTATCCTTCTTGTCCATGGTTCTTCCTGATTATGGAGTTTTAGTCAGAGCTCTTGCCCTCTTAAAGCCTAACGACATTCCAATTCTCTCGATTTACTCCCAATAAACATCGTTTGTGGTAACAAACACATTATTTTTCTCTTCATTTAACTTCTTCATCTTCTTGAGAACTCAAATGCATCATTGACTTTGGGACAACGACAACATACATGTTATTTATCGCAATTTTTTGTAGCATGGAGTGTGACTAATACGTAACAAAACATTCATTTGCGTACCACCTATTCAGCAATTCTCTAAGCTTTAATTTGACATCTTAAAATGTACAAACTTTTAATGTTGACTTTCATACCAATTTTTCCTTACAGACCGATGCTGCAGCAAAGAGAGCATTAGCGCTCGATGGATCAGACATGTGAGCAACACAATCATATTTCTTTGAAAAAAAATCGTCACAATTTCTTTTTAAAAAATGTTAACAAAAATTTATTTTCTGTTTGCAGGGGTGGACTATTACTCAAGGTCCAACCATACAAGCCAGTCAGAGAGAAAAAAGTTTCCGACTTTGCCCCTGCAATGTTGGAGGGCTACAACAGGATCTACGTAGGAAACTTATCATGGGATACGACAGAAGATGAACTAAAGAAACTCTTCTCGGATTGCCGTATTTCCTCCATTCGACTCGGTAAGGACAAAGAAACCGGCGAGTTCCGAGGCTTTGCCCACGTGGATTTTGCCGATAGTCTTTCCGTAACAATGGCGTTGAAATTGGATCAAAAACCGCTTTTCGGGAGGCCCGTGAGAATTAGATGTGCGGTCCCACCGAAATCAGTAAACCCCGGTTCGAATTCGGAACCCGTTGTTGGTAAAAACGAGACCAATGTCTTTAACGCGCACGTGGGTCCCACCGGTGGTGTTACGGGAGTTAACGATGACGTGGCAAGAAAAGCAAAGAGGCAGACGTGCTATGAGTGTGGAGAAAAGGGCCATCTTTCTTCATCGTGCCCAAACAGAAAGGCTGCTGACGTGGCACATACACGTAACGAAACTGATGATGTGGCGTTTGACACGACCGATACTTATTCATCTATGGTGGATACAAATATTGGTGACGGTAAGCTTAAGAGGAGGACTTGCTACGAGTGTGGAGAAAAGGGCCATCTTTCTTCAGCGTGCCCGAAAAAGCAAGGTGCTGCTGACGTGGCACATACACGTAACGTAACCAATGATGTGGCGTTTGGTACAACCGATACTTATGCATCTACGGTGGATGCAGATATCGGTTACGGTAAGGTTCAGAGGAGGACATGCTACGAGTGCGGTGAAAAGGGCCATCTTTCGTCCATGTGTCCAAATAAAAAAGCCACCTTTTTCGTGGCCGACCCGGTCAGCAAAGTCAACGACTTTCGTTTTGCGCCCGTGGCGGCCGTGGGTGACAGAGTGGTCGACACTAACACGGTCAGTTCGGTTAGCGATGGTAAGCTGAGGAGGAGGACGTGCTACGAATGCGGTGAAAGGGGCCATCTATCGTCGTTATGCCCAAAGAAACAGGACACTGACGTGGCAAATGTTGGCAAAGAAGGTAATGATGACGTGGAAGTCGAGAAATACGAGGAGCCGCCTAAAAGTAGTATGGCGGGTGTTGGTAATAATAATGTTAGTGATGGTAAGATAAGGAGGAGGACGTGCTATGAATGCGGTGAAAAGGGTCATTTATCGTCATTGTGCCCCAAGAAAAAAGCGGCTGAAACGATGGGTTCCGTTAGTAAGGAAGTAGAGAAAGTTGAGGTGGTTAAAAGTGTGACGGATGTTGGTAAGGAAGACGGTAATAATGTGGCGAGTTCCGTTAGTATTGGTAAGATAAAGAGGAGGTCTTGCTACGAGTGTGGTGAAAAGGGTCATCTTTCATCCATGTGTCCAAATAAAAAAGCCGACTTTTTGAACCCGGGTTCTGCATAATCAAGTACGTTAAAAACTTTCTTGTCTTTTTTTAACTTCATATTATGATCGATGGTGAAAATGTCTTATTTTAGTTTTAGGTGGGTGATGGGTTCAAATGAAGTATTAGAATAAACCCTTTAAGTGGTGTTGGGTTCAAATGAAGTATTAGTTTTATGAAGTTAAAATGTAAATTCCATTAAGTCCTGTATGGATATAGCTGTCTATGTGGATTAATCTAAATCGGGGAAGTTTTTGTTTGTGAGCGTATTTTTGTAGATGGAAGGAGTGTGGTTTTTAATTGGGAGGGGGTAGGGTTGGGAAAAATTTGGCTTTCTGCATAAAGCTCCCCCTAGAAGCTTACTGAATAAGCCACTTTATACATCATTAAGCCACTACCAAACAGCCATGTACAGTATAGCTGATTGAATAGAATGTGAGTCCCATCAAGCTCATTAAGCTGCTAATGGCCCATCTTTTAGTGATTATGTTTCTTGATTGGCTTATGTTGTGTTCCTTGTGCAAGCTCTATCTAAATTAGCTAGTTTCTGGATTTTCTATTATCAGTTTATATAAATGGTATAGTAACAAAATAATGCTAAAATTATGACAATGCTTTTTTTTCCAGGCTTTGTGATGATCTGAACCATGGTAATCTAGCTTCAGAGTTATGGGTTCAGCTCTTTGGTTGTTGGATGAAAACGCGCGTATTGCTTATTAATGATGAGCTGATATTGCTGCACAGAATGAAACGGTGATTTGTTTCGACATGCTGCAATGTTTTGTGGTGGCTAACGGATAGGAAACGTATTCAGATATGAACTACATGCTATGTTTTTTTTGCCGAAAATTTTGAGTAAAACGAAATGTATTCTTTTTGGTTGTCATTATATATCTTAACTGCATAATTGGATTCATAATTTTTGTTTGGTTTTGTAATGAATCTTGTAGTTGGTTTGGTTGGTATCATGAAAGCCTTGATGGTGTTCTTGGCTTCTTGCAAACAAAATGTCATTTTATCATAAAAAGACCTGTTTGGTGCTCTATGTTCCTACCATTTTTTGTGGTTTACAAAATGAAAATGACTTGTGAAAGACAATACAAATGTCCAAATGTACCAAATGTTGGTTTTTGGCCTAGCAGGCAAGGGAAGTTGGCATCCTTACAAAATGAGCGAGAGGGTTGAAGTTCGACTTCTTACATGTTTCACCTGAAAATTTGTCATTTTTGATCAATGCATAATATCATGAAAGGATGCCTTAGGTTATGTAGAGAAGGATGATTGTTTGGATCATTTTCTTAGGGATTATTATGTTAGGAATAACTTGTCACTATTAGCCAGTTTTCTGCAAAGAGACGGTCATTTATTTTGAAGGGTTGTTTAAATTAATCCCGATAAATTACAGTTGTAATTGAACCTTGGATAGATGAGATATTTCTTTTTACATCACAACACTTATGGTTAAAAGATAGTTATCTTTGTAGAGTATTAGAGTAAGCAAGAGATTTGAAATTTGATAACAAATGCCTCCCACCTACCTTATTTACTTTCCTAATAAAATGACACTTGACTTGAGATAATATCATCATACCTTTTTACATAATGTTGGAATAACTCCTCCCAACCATAACACAATTCTAACACAAACTCACCTTATTATTTACAATAAAACTATTTCATTGTTTTAATATACTCTTAGAGGGCATTTGTCTTGGGAAATGTTTTTCTTGATGAAATGTAATCTTTCAAAGGAATTTGATATTGAAGGAATTGGAATGGAGTGCTACCAGATTTGACCATGTGTTTGGTTGACACACATTGAAATGAAATATGTTAAAAGAATTGGAATATTTGTTTGGTTCACATAATGTAGTTTTGGAATTGGAATAAAATAATGGTAAATGACCAAAATACTCGTTTTTTAAATTTTTTGAAACCAAAGTCCAACTATTGTAGTTTAGGTGGTGGTCGATAGTGGCTGGCGGTGGTTTAGATCGATGGTGGTTGACAGTGGTCGGTCGTGGTTCAAAATGATGGTGGTCGGCGGTCGTTTAGATCAGTGGTGGTACAAATCAATGGTGGTCGGTGGTGGTCAGATCGACAATGGTCAAATGTCAATGGTGGTTTAGATCAACGGTGGGCAGTGGTGGTCGGCGGTGGTTGACAACAATGGTATCGGTGCATCATGTAGAGAATATGAGGATAATTTTCTCATTTGAGAAAATTGGATGAAACGGAATTGAAATCCTTCTCAATTGTGATTGAATGACCAAAGGGAAACTTGCACATGTGGTTGTGGCCGGAGACCCGGTATACTGTACTAATATGTGTGGGTCCCCATAATTCCAGTGAGATATTCACGAACGATAGAATGCGTGGAATTCAATTTCATTCCATGATAAACCAAACGTCTAAAAGAAATTTGATCAATAAAAATTGATTATTCCAATTTTTTCGAATTCTATTAGAATTCTGCGAACGAAACACGCACTTGCTTTAAGACAAATTCCACGGTATTTGTCTAATTTCTAGTTTTGTTGCTAAAGTTTGAAGATTATCAAGCAAAAACCTTGAACATGATGATTTTCAAATATCAATGACTAAAAAAAAACTAAATGTAATTATATATATATAACAATTACTAGGAAGTATGAACAGTGGATTTTTAGAAAAGTACAACTTTGGTCCTTTTGTTTGGTTTTTATAACACATTTTGTCTTTAATTTTTAAAAATGTTTTTTTTACCCTTATAGTTTTTAGCTTTTATTCATTTTTCATTCCTCTATCTAACTTTGTTAAATTACATAATTAATTCATTCAAAAGATGTTTGACTAAATTACATATTTGATTCTTATATTAGATCATTTTTTTACTTTTGATCTCAAGGTACATAGTTCACATTTTGTTACTTTTTACTTTTTTTATTTATTAAGACTTTTTGTTTTATTGGTTAATTTATAAACTATTATAACTTTAATAATAAAAAAAAACAACCAAATATTTTTATTAAACTACTAATATTTTTTATTTACTGATTTATTAAATCTTTTTATTGGTTATCTACATGCTAACAGTCACGTAAAATAGATATAAGTTGCACCACATATCTTTTTTATTGTAAGCATATAATTAAATACCAACACGATGCATGAAGTCCATCATACTAACCTTTTGTGTGACAACATATGTACAAACTTTATGTTTCATGTAAATCTATGTTCCTACCTATGATAAAATCTATCACAGTTTATAACCCGGCGCGAAGCCCGGGGTTTTCATAACTAGTTAGTCTTTAATTTACAGCAAAATGACTCAATTGCAACGAACTTGCTTCTATTAATATTTTAGATAACCATGAATTAAAGTAGAGAAAATAATTATTTTAGCCAAAAAAATACACCCATTTAACCTCTTAGCCAATCTCTTTCTCCGGTAACCAAAATACCCACCGATCCGCTCCCGGCCGGCCGCTCTCCGGCGCCGGCAGCCGCTCCACGGCGAAAATTCATTTGGGCCGCTCCAGGTCCGGCTGCTCGAAGCGGCCCAGTCCATGTCACCCGCTCCATCTCACCCTCTATATATTAATAGTTGCAAAAAAAAATATTAAAACCTCTTCCAGCCTAATGGTAGGGCGTGTAACTTCTACAATATTGGTCTGGGTTCGATTCATGGCCAAGACATCTTTTTTTAAATAAATCCAGCGCCTCCCATGAAATTTTATACGAACACCACTCCAATATACAATACACATCTAAACCATCTCGCTGGGCATGCCACATCCAAACAACAAGCCTAATAAATTGTTTTTGTTCAATAACAATAGAAAATTTTATACGAACACCACTCCAATGTACAATACACATCTAAACCATCTCGCTGGGCATGCCACATCCAAACAACAAGCCTAATAAATTGTTTTTGTTCAATAACAATAGAAAATTTTATACGAACACCACTCCAATGTACAATACACATCTAAACCATCTCGCTGGGCATGCCACATCCAAACAACAAGCCTAATAAATTGTTTTTGTTCAATAACAATAGAGCCGCTCCGAGCGGCCGGGTCTGGAGCGGCCCAAATGAATTTTGCCGGAAATCTCGTGGAGCGGCTGCCGGCGCCGGAGAGCGGCCGGCCGGGAGCAGATCGGTGGGTATTTTGGTTACCGGAGGGAGAGATTGGCTAAAAAGTTAAATGAGTGTATTTTTTTAGCTAAAATAATTATTTTCTCATTAAAGTATTTATTGTAGCTAACTATTGTTCAGAAACTATTCATTTAAGGGACTTGGTGATCAAATTTAGTTTTTTCGAAATAGAAAAATGAGAGCAAAGTTAGTTGTATTTTTGTTTCTTAAAATTAGAAGTTTTATGTAAGAGTCCTTCAATTCGTATCATTTAAAATAAAAAAAATATAGGTGGTTTTATTTGAGTATAATTTAATTGGTCTTTTATTTTTACTTACAGATAGATGATGTTGACATTTGAGGGTCAAACTTGTAATAGGAGAATGCCAATTTTATCCTCAATTTTATATGTAATGTGAATACAAAAAGGAGTCACGGGGGGTAACTTGGGAAATGGGAAGTATTTGGAATATTGCCTTCATTCTTTACTTAGGTATTTGAGCCATATAATTTATGTACATATATAACCTATGATGTATTCATGGAAAATGTTGGCCTTTTGTCCTTCCAATTTTGGACATCAATTGGAAAAATAAATATTTTATCATATAGTTTGTTGGAGGTTAAATAATTAATTTGAATGGGGATTTGGTGTTTATTGGGAATCTATATTGGTGCATCTTCTAGTCTTCATTAATTTGATCTAAATCTTGTTATTTAGAGGTTAAGATTTCTTTTAGATATTAATAATGTAACATATGTGTTTTGCGTTTTTGTAAATTCGAGTGCATCTAGGGTAAACTAACCCTGAAATCGAAAGGCTGGACAGAAATAATAGATAATTAAGTGGCCAAGTTACTACTTAAATAGTTAAATCAAAGGATATTAAAAGGTTTTGAAAAAAACCAAACGATTTGAATTGTCTTACATCTTAGCAAATTCAAACATAAATGACAAATAATAGTTGAAAATCAAAAGGCAAACAACTTCTTAACATTTATTTGGTAATTGGGCTATCTCTAATCAATATTAACAAGACTTGAACTAGTGTTTCAACTATTTATCAGTTGTATTTAACAAACGGTTAACCTTTCAAGTCTAAGCACTTCTTTAAGGATTGATACTAATTTTTGGTACTTTAAAATTTTGAATGACTCATTCATTAGTTAACCAAGACATTTTGTTAAATTGTCTTTTTGTTCATTTAAATCAAAATTTTTCTTAATAACTTAATTTAATTACCACTAGAAAGAAACCAAACAAATACAACAACCTGTCCATTACAATGTCCGGCCAAACATAACACGCCACAAGCTGAACACAAACAAGGAAATCAAAAGCAAAAATGGGAAAACCTACGATTGTGGAGGGATTACAAGACGTGATCCCCACATGTGTTATCGATGCTAATCAACGAACCATCGCAACAATCTTCTGGACCATGGATTTACTGCCCAGACTGGTGTTGGAGTTGAACCTTCTTATCAGCTACCCGCATGATTACAACCACTTAGTTACCAGATTTATGAACCCTCCCATCTTGACTTCATCGTCATGAATGACCTGATGTGTTGCTCCTAACGTCCCTTGATAGCCACATGACCTAGTCAAAATGATTCTCCTAACATCCCCCGACAACCACATGACCTAGTCAAAATGATTAGTCCTTGATCTCTTGCTCACCCACTTAAATACCTTACGTTGCCATTCGAAATAGACGTCATTAATGTTTTTTTCCTTTTTTTGAAGACCAAATTGTTCCTGTGACCCCATTTGACTTCGACCTAGAATGGATTACAGTTTGACTCTTGAAGCTCCTCGACATCATTACGTGGTAATTGTGCTACGGTGTCCATGCTTGTCAAGTCTTTATTCCACAATTCACCTACCCTTCTCCACATTCTCCTAACTTATTCGCAGCTAACTATCGTGTGATCTACGGTTTAGACCCCTACCCCATATCTAGGACAAAGGACTGTATCTAGATCGACCTCCATTTCGTCAAGCATCAATCGAGTTGGAATCCTCCCTAGCTTTATTCTCCAAGCTAAAACGTTAACTTTTTTAGGCACCATCGAGAACAATAATGTTTCCTCTACACCCGACGAGTCCCCCCCCCCCCTTCAAGAGCTTATCGACATTCTTTGACTACATACCCTTTATCTTCGTTGTTACTCCATACCCACGTATCCTCTTTATCCCTATACGGCTCCCACCCTCTAAACTCCTCTCCAAAGCTTCCAGTTCCCTACACTCCCTTCCTCTCAGTTCCCTCCTTCACCTCCAGCCCCACTCCCACCTATTTTCTCCCTAGAACTCTCGCTCCCTGATGCTCACCCCAAACCGACTCTAAACGACTAAGTCTAGGAACCACTTCCAACAAAGGTTTATCGAGCACCCACGTTTCCTCCCAAATCCGGGTACTCCTATCATTCCCTAATTTTTCCCCGAAAATACCCGGAGAAATTGAACCTATTAGTGTTCGTAATTTCCCATGAATGAATAAAGTTCACCCAAGTAGACGACCCCCTCCCTTGGGCGTTACGCTCTCTAGAGAAAATAATTCATTATTAGATTAATATTAATTGTTTCCGTTTATTCTTAACAATTCATACATGTTACATACAATAACAATTTAGAAATAATTAATTATTAAATATTTATCTATTCGATTTATCAACATCCACATGAAAACATGGGGCTTTCGTCCTTGACCAATTTTTTTGAACGTTTGTCTCTATTTCTCTAGTATTATAAAAATAAGACCAACAACATAAAAACAAAACAAAAATCCCTTGAAATAATTTGTTTTTGATATGCTTGATTAATAATTACCAATATATCTTATTTGCTTGTATTTTTGCCTAGACAAAATCAAGGTAGATTTTGCAGGGATAAATTTATATCTACTTGTATTTTTCTGTTTACAAATATCCTTTTTTACACGTCAATGGATAATTTAATATTTAAGGACATCTGTACATGTAAATCATTAATACATAAACAAAACCCACCAAGATTTTTTTTTACCTTAAGGTTGTATTTAGCACAAGAAAAAGAATTGGAAGTAAAAATAGGAAGAAATGGAAATGGAATGAAAAATTAAAAGTAATCTCTTGTTTGGTATCATTTAAAGAAATG
This sequence comes from Centaurea solstitialis, assembly GCA_030169165.1. Classification (NCBI taxonomy): domain Eukaryota; kingdom Viridiplantae; phylum Streptophyta; class Magnoliopsida; order Asterales; family Asteraceae; genus Centaurea; species Centaurea solstitialis. Next base: position 70,661,305 of record CM058045.1, on the reverse strand, counting down.
AATGATGGCTCATGTTGTAGGACGATAACATCGGGGCGGCAACTTTCGTTGTCGGAGATGCACAGGTCGTTGGCGGTCGTTGTTGACGCCAGTGGTCATCGGAGGTGGTCGTCGGCGGTCGTAAAGTGTAGGTAGGTGGTCATCGGGTTTAAAATTGAACAACATGCACCAACTCTCTCTAATTCTTCTCAAAATGGAGAGAATTGCATTTCTCTATTTTTGCACTATAATGAATTTCCAGATAATTCAATTTCTCCACCCAAAATGATTCTAATTCTCCCAAACAAAAAATTCACATCTATTTCCATTTTTTTGCTTCCAAATACTTGTACCAAACATCCCCTAAAAGAAGAAAATATATAACCTAACATACAATTTAAAATCGTTCATCAATGTGCAAACAAAATCTATATATTTAATACACTTGGTTATCATAAAACAATTATAAGGCTATCAGTACCCCAACCCTCCCAACCTAACTGTCACATCAGCTGACACATCAACTTTTCTCCAACTCTCTCATAAACACGCTGCAACCCTCTGCAACCCGTACTTCAACCCTCTCAGACAACACACACACAACATACACACAACTCACGCGGGCCTTGGCGGTGTGGCCAACCCGTCAAGGCTGGAGTCCGCAGGCTTCAAATGTCGCGTACCCCAAGCCCTCCCAACCTGGAAGCCCGCCAGCTTCAAATTTTGCAACCCGCCGGCAACAAAACGCATAGCCTAACAATCTTAAAAGTATTTATATAATTTATATAGAATTAAATGTATACTTATTTTTCATTGATAACTAAAATATGTCAAATGTTCTAATAGAATATTTGATCTAATTGTATATCGTGAAGTTAACCAATTTTATTTATATTGTTATATATATAGAGAGAAAGGTTCAAATGAGAAACATAATTTTTTAAGAAAACGTAAGAAATAATCTCAGCCACTCATTCTGTCAATAAATGCGGCTTTGACCGGTGCACCCTTTAATAATCTCTATCTCCCATGAATAACGTCAATCCTCCGTGATCACGTCCACCGTAACCGAAGATGAGTGGCTGAAATTGCTTCTCAGGTTTTCTTAAATTGATATGCTTCTTGCATGAACCTTTCCCCCCCCCTCTCTCTCTCTCTCTCTCTCTCTCTATATATATATATATATATATTATAATTTCTTTTACTATCTTGTTTGTATTAATTAACATATTATATAATATTACAAATATATATTAATTATATTATAAAATACTAGTAATTAATTGTTTTTTAAGTTGTTTTTTATTTATATATCTATTAAATGCTTATAAGCTAGTTTTCATCAAACAAAATTCATTCATTAGTTTGTTTATCAATTATCAGCTAGATTAAATCAACAACCAGTTTATTAGAGCATCTCTAATAGCTTTTCCATAATTTATTTCAAAATAGGGACCAAAATACAAAATCTTCAAAAAAGAATTACAACCATCTCCAATAGATTTCCTATTTTAAAGTCTTCATCATTAAATTTAATATTACAATATTTCATCAATGTATTAAAAAATTATTTATCTCTTTAAGTTATTTTAAAAGCATTCTATTGGCTACTACATTAGGTAATCATTTTTTTAGATTATCTCTATATTTAATGAAAAATTCTTTCTCTCTTCTACTTTCTCCATTTTGAAGATAGATTTGGAGAAGCTATTGGAGTACCATTTTAATGTAAAATTTTCATATTCTTCATTTTTCTCTATTATAAAGAAGCTGTTGAAGATGCTCTTAGTCTTCCGCTAGCTTATCAATCATTAGCTAGTTTATCAACAATTTTGCCAAACTTAACCTTAATGTTAGATTGAAAATGAGAACATCAAAAAATTTATATGGAGAATGCTCTAACTGTACCTTTACTCTTTTCACACACATCAACATCACGGTCTACTTTATACATTCTAAATACACGAAATGACTTGATTCTAACATTTATAAGATGCAAATAGCAATCCCTTTTTAAATATTTTTTTTATTGTTTTTAGTTATGGGTTAGATATGGTTTAAAAGATAGGATAAATACATCACTATGCATTATTTCTTTCTCACATGTGTTAACATAAACACCTAATTTTCTGATTTTTAGTACATGAATTAACTTAATTTTGATACACCTCAATTGTGCTTTTTTATAATCATGAAGAAGAAAACGAAATCAGTATTAAAATTGGTTTTAGGAATCAAAGCATTAGTAGCCTAGTGGTCGGTAACATCTTTAGCAGGGACAGTGGATGGCTTCCCTGTCTGTCAGGTTTGATTCATGAGGTGAGCATGTGGCGATACCTTGATGACGGGTCGGCTTTCGGGTTGATCCATGGTCGCCGATGATTAGTCGGGTATCTGTATAAATCCCAGATACCTTGTCGACTTCGTATCAAAACATATGCGTGAGTCATCTGCCGTTAAAATAAAATTGGTCTTAGGAGAGAGGGAGGGACACAATCATACAAAAATATGTTGCTTACCAATTTGCGTGTAGAATGTTTCCCCTTTTTCCTCAAATACGTCCCTACTAACTGAATTTACCCGCCACCCCTTCTCTTTATCCAACACACTCTCCTTCTCCTACTTCACACACACACACTCACACACTTTCCATGGATGCAACTTCCGCAAACACCGTCTCGGAGATGTTCATCTCCACAAGGCGGCCAAACAAGAACCGAAATCGTCTTAACGGAAATACAGATCACATCGTCGGAATTGGCTCCGATACAACAACTCCGATCTCTGTTAAACCTAAAACAGAGCCGGCAAAAGTTTCGGTTCTGTATTACCTCACTCGGAATGGTCACCTCGAACATCCTCATCTCATCGACGTTCCTCTCTCTTCTCCTCACGGTCTCTATCTCAGAGGTCGTTAAATCAATCACATTTCGTTTCAATCCTTTATACTTTCTTCATATGATGATATGATTCAGTTATCACTGAATGAATTTTTTAACTGATTTTGTTATTCGCAGATGTGATCAACACCTTGAATCATCACAGAGGAAAAGGAATGGCAAACATGTATTCCTGGTCTTTCAAACGGTACGTAAGAGACTTAAGTTCAGGTGAGACCTAGCTGTTTCTGTAAACACTTTTTATATGAAACTTCACAGCAAAACATTGTGTAGGTTAAAAAAATTCATCGTGAAATTCAAACTTTACACGAATGTTTGATTTTTTATATAAACTTTTACAATGTTTTGCTGTGAAGTTTCATGTAAAGTGTTGGTCTCACCGGTCTCACGGAAACAGTTTGGTCTCACCGAAACTCAGCTAGTACGCAATTGCTGAATTTTCAGTTTTTCTCTTTATGTTCTCTCTAAATTTGCAATTTGATTTCAAAATTTTCCTGAATCGAAAATCAAATCAGGAGCTACAAAAGCGGTTACGTATGGCACGATCTATCCGAAGACGATTTGATCGAAGCAACAAACGGTCACGATTACGTCCTCAAAGGATCGGAGCTTCTCGAACCACACGACCTCCAGATTCCGACTCCGGCGAGTCCTACCGCCGGCGACAACTGCAGCTCCACGGCGGCAACCGCGACGGCGATGAGGCAACGGAATCAATCGTGGAGCTCGTTCGACAATCCGCAAGAGTACGTGGTGGTGAAATGCGAGTCCAGCAGAGAGCTCGCGGCGAGGTTCGCGGCGGACGCCGGAACGCAGACGGAGGAGGAGCAACGGCGGCGGCGACGGAGTTTCGACGGAGGACGGAAGGAAGAGATACCGTCTCCACCGCCGTCGAATTCGAGCTCGGAGGAGGTGGTATCGGAGGGGGCGAAAGAGGTGGTGGATCGGACGGTGGAGGTGAGAGATGGAGATCCAACGGCTGATGATGAAGGAAGTGGAAGTGGAAGGATGAAAGCTTCACAGATTGTGATGCAGCTGATCTCGTGTGGGGCCCCATCTCGGTTAAAGATGCAAAAAGAGTGAGAATTAATACTTAAATAGTTATAGCACCGAATTAATAAATGTTAAAGTACTAGCGTGTCGCCTTGTAAGTTGTAAGTGTTTATATGATGAAAATTTCTATTTTGTCGCTATGTGATGTTTATATGATGATGACAATACCTATTTTGTATATCTTTATGTTTTTTGGAGGTTATGTTATACTTATTATGGTAAAATTGGAATGGTAAATAAAATAAAATATATGACTGAATTGAAATTCGACAATCGGCTTAAAGAGAGAACCTAAAACATTAGTCAAAAAATATAATCCCTCTAATATAATTAATATTTTAAAAAAACGGTTTTTTAGTTGAACCGGTATGATGATCGGTTTTCAGTTCAATCACCGGTTCAACCAGTTTCAAGCATTTTTATGTATTTTTCATTTTCTAAAAACTGATGTCCACAAGTCAAAACATCAAAAATACACATTATAGTAAGTTGTACATTAATCAAAAAAACACATAATAACCAGTTTTAGATCAATCCAAAAATATTTTAAAAACTCAAACACGTAAGCCACTTTAAAAACCGGTTCAACCGGTTTTATCAATAAACCGACCAGTAACTCCGGTCTTTATTACTTCATAAAACTGGTTACATTTGAACCGATCTCTTCACCGGTTCGACTAACCGATTTAACCCGGTTTTTAAAACATTGAAAATAATATAATTGGGGTCCGAAAACTTTAGGCATAGAAGATCACAAAGTTGCAAAGACCGAACGACCAAATAGATGTTTGACGTTCACAGGGTATGGATAGAAAGCAAGCAATAAAGTATACGTAAATTGGTGAGGGGTCTACTACGGCTTTCCCACCAAAAGGAATAATGAGTGTTTGTTTAGAGAGACAAAAATTCTGTAGAGCCATGATAGTTTAGGGTGGGGATGTATTTCTCCCTTACTTGTTTTTGTCTATTTGTGTGTTTTGTTTTGTCCATCATATGCTAAATCATTACTCTTGTTTTTTCATTTGTTTATATTTTTGAATGGGGTCTTCATATAAATAATCTCTTAGATTAATCCTAATTGCTAGCATACAATTACTATATATAGGTAGTTATTTTAGTGAAAATGTGTGATTGTTCATGAAAGGGTATAATGCTTCATGAAACAACACCACTATTAGCAAAGGGGTGTGACTATTCATGAATCAACACCACCTTCAGCGAATCATTGTGATGGTTCAAAGGCACCCTCCCGGTGTCTATAAATATGTACCAAGTATGCACAATTCAAAGTGTGGATTCTCAGTGTATTCTCAAAATTCTCAATAAAACTTTGGTTATAGAATATCGATCCAACTTAATCGTTGTACTCTTTGAGATAAATATCAAATCCGCATACATTTCAATTTTCTCAGACCCCATTTTTAGTTTGGTCATATTTTGTTCAGTTACAAGTTGACGTAATTGAAAACCAAATGCGTGTACAAAGTTATAATTCCTTATTGTTTATGTATATAGACAAGACACGTGAAAACATAAAACAAGAGTTTTAAGTAAAGCTCATTGATTGCATTGCAATGCAAGGATGTAAACAAGGGAAGGGAGCCAAGTGGTATAGTATTAATTATTACTATACACCCATATATCTCTTTCTTTCGCCCCTTGTTTTCCATTTCAATGCTTACTTTTATTGTTTCAATGCCATATCATCATCTCCCCCATCAATTACGCTTCTTTCACCATTTTTACTCAACCAAACCCACTTTCTTTATTATTACCCAACACACAAGATCATTGTGTTTTTACCAATCTTCTAACAAATCCCTTCACACGTAAGGTGAAAGATCATATGACTGTATCAGAAGTTAATGTTAAGAGGCATGAGAAGTGGGTTTGAACGCTGAAGTTCTGAAACATTTATCTTTTTCGATCTCATGTCTTTCCATGAATTGCGTTCTCAGAGTGAAAATTGATACGGTGCATCTCATTCTAATGTGCATACACATCTCATCTAACGGTAGATAACCACTTCTCATGCGAATCTCAACTTCTCAGTTTCCACTTAAACGCAACCCTCACATGTAAATCATCACCATTTATAAATCGTTCTAGAAATGTTAATAAACTAAATAGCTATCCGTTCAAATCTCATAGTTTGGCATCACTTCATAGTTCATATCCCATTAAGAATATCGGGTTTTTATGAATTCTTTTATATTTCTTCTATCAAGACTCCCTCATTTAAAACCACATCTACCCCCGATTTGAGTCAAGATGCTAGCATCCTACAGCCAGACTTAGTCTCAAATAGTCGTAATTTAATTTCTTAATTGCCAAGGAACCACCCTAACGATAATTTAATTTCTAAATTGCCAAGGATGTAGTCAAGCGAAACCTAGATGAAACTTTTTCAAAGAAGACTCCCTCATTCAACTCTTTTCAGTTTTCAGGAAGCTACACAGTTCTTCATATTTTAAGGCCATCCGCGGCCACATCTGTACGAGGCCGGTACCGCTGCGGTACCGGCGGCAACACCAAAGAGCATGACCTGTAGGGTACCAGTATGGTATGGAACCGGTACCCGCTTACCGTTCTCTCCCCACCTTTCTCTCTCTTCTTTTCTTTTTCTTATATTTTTATAATTAATTATTTAGAGTGGTATGAGTAAGGATGGAATGGTATGGTAGTGGTAAAGCTGATGTGGCGCTGAGGTGGCAGCCTGTATGACCTGTACGGCTGCGGATGGCTTTATACCAATGACTGGAAAGGCACACTTTTTTCATATATTATACCTTCTACTAGATTTCTTTTTAAATGCATGACCTTCTAACAGATTTCTTTTTAAATGCATGACCTTATAACAGGTAGTGAGTCATGATTCTGTTAAGAAGTAACATTCCTAAATCTGTCAAAATGTGGTGCAATTGAAAAGTAATTGAAGTTAGAAGATTACTCTCCTAAATAACTGGCCTCCTATATTCCGGTATCAACTCCAAGGATATGGCAGTCTAAGTCCAAAATATTTATAAAGCCATAAAACTATAAGAAGTTCGTATAATCGAATGTTTGGCATGAGTGGTCCAGATTCCCCTTCAATATGCACAAACGGGCAAGAAAATAAAACGAACATACAATACTCATTCATATTCTTTTTGTAAGATCACACGCAAAAACATCACAATTTATACCAGAATTCATAGAATTCTTGAGGAAGCAACTCAAAAGGTAAAGCAGGCAATATCATACCTAAAGGTTAATCCTGCGTTCCACAACCATTAGACATTAACATAAAACGATTTCTATGAAGAAGGGGGGTCTCCATTTGAATGAAAATGCAGCTTCAGTTAGCTCGACTTTTAATAATATCAAGGCCCACCTCAGTAGGATCGGTTGCTTGCAACTCTACTTGAATACCGTCAAGTTCTCTCTTGAACCTGTCCTTCGAGCTTGCATAAATCATTTTGCTCCTCACCCTTGCGGTGTCCGGGGACCTTTCGAAACAGATTGACACGATTATTGACGGATATAATATAACTGGAAGGATGAGAAACGTACTATGAAAAGATTATTACCATGCAATGAAGAAAATTCTGCTCTTTTGGCAATTTTCTGCTGTCACAAAATCAAAATCGTAGACAGCGTATCGGCATTCATCAGCAGGGAGGCATGCTGTAAAATCTTCATAAGATTCAGCTGGTTCTCCCAGCTTTTCCACCACAACCTGCTTCTGTTTCTCCTCAATTTTGTAAACTATGAAGCGAAAGGTCCTCTTTGCCTTCAAGTCTAGAAACTTTAGCTTGCACTCATCATGCACAGCCATCCCGGATGCTGCATTGGCCTATAGTATTTCAAAGATTATCAGTATACAAAAACCGATTATAAAGTAAACATAGAAATTTAGATGGTAACAAGCTCATTCATAGGAATAACTCAAGAAGAAATATAAAATTCAACAATAACATAGACTTCAATACTTCAACAAGAACAAACAGAAGGCAAGCCTATTTCATCGAATAATCCCTGGCAATCCATTTCATATTATACAACAGTCTACCAGGCAATTAATCACTACAAACTTGATTTATCATTTCATTACTAGTGGCCTTCGAAATGCATTTTATAACAGTCACAGTATCTATACAAGATGAAACTCACAAATGTGCAGTTGTGCAGAGCTACAAATCTAGGCTATGTTTAGCAAACTAGCTAATAAGCTAGCTGATGACTGATAAGCTAGCCGATGAATAACAGAATAAAATGTGTTTAACAAAAACTAGCTAATAAGGAAGCTTATGAATAAATGCGTTTGGCAAAAACTAGCTAAGGTAACTTACGATTGTAAAATGACAAAAAAAGACATGTTTAAAAATTGGCAGTGTAAAACTTAGCAGGGTATATTTGGAATAAAAAAATACTACGGAAATCAGAACCATAAGTCACCAAAATGCTAGCAAGAGTAGCTTTTCAAAAAGCTAGCTTATGGTCCATCCAAACATGTACTTAGCTTATAAGTTAGCTTATTTTTACCAAACAATGCCCTGAACTTTCCAGCCAGCAGGGCATGGTAAAGTTTGACCGTTCTTTTGGTGAAGTTTTTGATTTCTATAATTGGAGTGAAAGTTAGTATGATCTCCACTCCTTATTGTTTCTGGAACTATCAATTGTACCTTTATAATGAAATTCTGAACTCAGAGAATTGGTAAGATTTCCATTAGAAAAATCAAAACTCCAGCAAACTTTTACGCAGATTCTAGGATTACGAGCATTAGCGCAATTACCGACAACTCAATCTATCAGTTGAAAAACTAATCTAAAATCAACGTCAAATTATACCGAAATGAATCACAAAACGCAAAGATCATCGATGAAAATACGTAAATCACACGTTATCGAAAATCAACCACCGCAAATAGCAACAAGCAACACGATCACAAGGCGTAATAGCAGGTATAATTGTAACAGATCGCACTGAACTATCTCAAATCGAACAAAATTACACTAGAAAAACGAGGCTAATCGAGTGTGTTCATCGGTGAATGTGATTGAACGAATGAAGGAGATGAATTAGTGAGATTGCTTACCATGATTTCAGGTGAATTGAGAGTAATTTGGCGAAATCGATCGAGCAAATCTAGGTCTACGATTGAGAAATCTTGTGTGGATTTCTGCTGTTTATTTCGAATTTGGGAGATTTTGGTGAAGTCGATTTTACGTTTAAATAAGGCTGAACTTGAAAGGCAAAAATAGATAAAACTCGAAAAGGTAAGGTGTTCTATATATTTATAAAGACAACCCCTTTAGAAATGCATTAGCCGTATATAATCCTTTACTTTGTCGAAATTATCAAATCAGACCTTTGTAGTGTGCAAATGTGTTTTCTAAAGATATTTTGGGAATTAAACTGTTTTCGGATGTTAATCAAAAGTCTACATAGGGTGAAGCCGACATGATGTGATAACAAAATCAAACCTTAAATCTTAAGACCTTACCTGATGTTACGATATCTTTCAATATATGTTTGTGTTATATATATATATATATATATATACATAACGGTGAGTTTAAAAGAAAATACCATATATATGTTTTAATTTAGGGTTGAGTTCCTGTGAGTAGTTGAGTTAACGTGAGAAAAGTAAAAAGTAGTTATCATTCGCTTGATGCGTATTAGAATGAATATAAGCTCAAAGCTTCCTTCGTAACTCCTGAAACTTCTTCGTAGTGGCTCACTTCCATGCCTATGCACTATGACAGTATTGCACCTGATTAATTCCCGTATCAAACACGATTTTGGGTGGGCTTGAGATTAAAAGTAATCAAGGGTTTAGATTCATTTCTCACGCTTATCACAGTAACTCAACTTCTCACGCGGTCCTTCGTCTTTAAATCTAACTGTTGAAAATAATAGAAAATGTTATAGATTAGTACCATCCTTCTCTCCTCCTTTTCTTCCTCTTAAACAACCCTAGTCTTAACACTGCCGCCGCCACCATTTCTCCGGCCACCGGCGAAAGCCGGCGGTCAGGAGCTCCTCCCACTTCCTCTCTTCCTCTATCCCTCGCTATTTTTTCATTCCTTTTCGTCTTGAAGTTTTGTTTGAATTTTGGGGTTGTGGTTCAAAGTCGGTCGTGTTCATTCGAGGTTTCAGGTATGTTTCAAGTCTTTCCGGTCAAGTTTTCAAAGGTCTCAAGGTACCGCCATTGATGCTTTGTGGGCTCGGTCCATGGTTTCTGGCTTCGAGTTTTCAGAGTTATTAGGCTATGGATCGAGGTTTGGGTGCGGTTCAAAGTTGTTGGGGCCCGTCGAGTTATCAGCTGTGAATCGAGGTCAGAGATTGGGCTCCTTGCTGCTGTTGTTAATCGAGTTTTTGATGCCGACGTTCAGTTGTGGTTAAAGGTTGTAGATCGAGTTGTCAGGCCATTCGAGTCCTCCAAACCTTTCATGGTTTCAGGTCGTAGATCGAGTTCTTTGTTGACGCGGTTCAGTCGTGGGTGTGGTATAAGGTAAAGGTAAAAGGTAAAGGTATAGGTAAAAGGTAAAGTCGTTTTCCGAGGTTTATAGATCGAGACTGGTTAGCTCGTGAGGTTTGGAGGCTCGGTGGCTCGGCTGATTAGCCTTGTTTCGTTGGTATGGTATGTGGGTAAGGAAAAAGGTAAAGTCGCTTTAGTGGTTCGTGGCTCGGTGGTTTTGTCTTGATTCGGTGGTACGGTTCGATGGTTCGCAGGTTCCTTGGCTTGGTGGATCGTTGGTTCGTTGGTTCGGTGGTTCGAGTTCGTGGTTTTAGTTGGCTTCATGTTTTGGTTCGTGGTTTGTTGGTTCATCTTGTTTCTTGGTTCGTGGCTCATTGGTTAGGTGCTTTGATTTGTTATGTTGGTCTTTAGGTAGAGTGGGTTAGTTCATTTTCCGGTAAGATTCAAGGAGTTGTTTGTGCGTTTTGTTGGTTGTGGGTTCGGTGTAGTGTTTTGGTGTTGTTGTGTACTGTTCGTGGTTGCATCTTGCGACCTCGAAAGCTTGTTTGTGTTTTTTGTTTGTTTGGTTTTATAAAAAAATTGTTTGCCGTTCAAAAAAAAAAGTTATAGATTGTCAAGCTTAACTTATGAGCACATAAGTTGCTACATTTGAATAAAGGCAATCCATCCTTTTAGATAAAAACCGTTCATTAATCGTGAGTAGATATGTATATATTCTATACAACTGTCATGTTATCTAACAATGAGTAGATATGTAGATATTCTATACAACAATTAAAGGTAATAGTACTTTAAATTATTATTAATCAATAAATAGTACATTTATGTTTTAAACTAAGATGTTACTCATTGTTATATCTATATCGAAATGTCAAAAGGCTTGTAGCTTTTGGATGATAAGAAAAGAAGTAACATTCGCATAGGTACTTGATCAATTGAAAAAGGTGAAGGGTTAAATTTGAGAAATCTACTTATTAAGAGCTTTTTTTGCCAAAGTGGAAGAAGATGAAGGATGTTTATGCAATTTCATTTTTAGTATCTCTTTCTACGTCCTTAGGCCATCCACAATGGTACCACCCATACCACCTGCATAAACTGCCACCTCAGCGCCACATCAGCTTTACCACTACCTTACCATTACCATACCATTCATCCACAGTGGTACCACTCATACCACCTGTATGATTTTTTTTAAATTAACAATTTAAATTAACAATTAACAATTCATTTTAAAATTAAAATTAAAAATAACAATTAACAATTAAAATTAAAAATAACAATTAAAATTAAAATATTCAATTAAAATTAAAAACAATTAAAAAAATTACATTAAAATTAAAAATAAAAAAACTATTCGAAAGGAGGCCAACCGTATAGTTGGCGCAACCGCTCCTTCTCTCGCAACGTGGTCTCCAAAAGGTGACCCGAGAGATGGTTGTGCGGTGATGTGTAGAAGTGTAAGTGTGACATCCTTTGTTTTTCTTTGAGTATATCGACAAGCCCGGAGATACCATGTGAGAGAGCGCCTACGTCGGTTGTACCGCCCGTGTTGGTATCGTTTGTCGAAGACGAAGACCCCGCACGTCTCGCCGCGTTCCGACCCATTGGTCGTGGTAGTTCGGAATCGCCGAGGTGGGTGTAAGTACGAGCATCGGAATCGCCGGGGGAGTCCGTTGGGGTTTCGGACGTTTTCGACCGTTTGTTTGTAGGCGCGCGGATGTCCGATGGGTTCATCATTTCCACCGGGTTGTACTTCGGGCATTCGATGAGAACTCTCCAAGCGGCTTGGTAAGGGAATGTTCGATTATGCTCACGTCGGTATCGCTCGAGCGCTCGTTCCAATAATTCAACGTCGGATTCGCCGCTACCTCGGTGAGTGAACACATTGTTGTAGATAACCGCAAATTTCGAGACCCCCGATAGAAGCAATTTCACTTTGGTTTGCACGGCGTCGCTTGAGCGGACGTTGGGGCCGTACCCCATGCGTTTGTCTAACGACATTTTAACGTGCATCCAAAAATTGTCTACTTCAAAAATGGAAAAAATTAAAACACATTAGCGAATACTTAAGTACGTAAAAAAACCGGTTTTTTATTTACCTCCCGTTCGATAGTTACCTATGGTTGAATCCTCCGAGATTTCGGCCCACGACATCGCCAACTTGACCTCCTCGTCACTCGTCCACGGTTTAGGGGGCGCTTTAGTTTTGGTCGGGTTCGCACTCGAGCTCGCTTCTACGTTCTTACCCTTCCCGCGTTTTTTACCTTTGGGTTGTGGCGGCGGTGGCGGTGGCGGCGACTCCGGTTGGGTCTCCGGTTGGGTCTCGGGTACCTCCTCGTCCTCTCCCCACGATTGCGGTGACAAGTTGCCTTCGGTTGGGTCTCGTGGTTCCCACATTTGTGACGGCGTCGGTTGTTGGGTTTGCGTCGTGGGTTGTTGGGTTTGCGTCGTCGGTTGTTGGGGTGCATGTGGTACGACATCATAGGGGTATTCGCCATCATATTCGCATACGCCCAATCGTTCGCCATCATAGGGGTTTGCGGCCAACCCGATGGAGGCAACCAACTTCCAAACCCCATTGCGGGCCGATAGACACCCGACGGTGGAGGCGTTTGGGATGCCGACGGTGGAGGCGTTTGGGATGCCGAGTTACGACGTCGGGAACCGGAAGGGGTACCGTGTGAATCCATGAAGAAGAGATGAATAAGATGAGATGAAGAGATGAATTTGTTGAAGAGATGAATTTGTGAAGAGATGATGAGTGGTAATTTTTTGAATAGATGATATGATATATATATATATGTAAAAAAGTAAAAAAAAAAAAAGTAAAAAAAAAATATATATATATATATCCGTTGAATAACGGTCAAAAAAGAAAAAAAAAATAAAAAAAAACAAAATTCGCAACGGCAACATCTTACCGCTGGGGTCACATACCGGTGCCTCACCGGCATACCGCGGCGGTGTTACCGCCGGTATGCCGGCGGTACCGTTCCAATAACCGCCCCGGTGCGGATGGCCTTACATTTCCTCCACTCGGTTGTATTGGCGTTGGATGTCCGCAACTATTAAAAGTGTACTCTTTCTATCCTGGAAATATAATTAAAGCAAAGTGATTGACTCCTTTTTAAGTCAAAAACACATAAAGTCATTTTTACATCATGAAAATTTTCACAAACGTTTTAAATAGTTATAATTAAAATATCCGTTTATGATGGAAACCTCATAGCTAAATCCGATTTGACCGGAGAATTCCTAATTTAAACAATAAATTATGAGAAATTCTAGATGGATTTATCTGTGTATATGAGTGGGATTCAATATAGAATGATCTATTTTCATGTGAGTAAGATTTTATCTATGAGGGGTCGATAAGAACACCCTAAATTATATACAAATATACAATGAGTTAAAAATTTAAACAGTCAAAAATTTCTAACTAATATGCTCGTTATGGTGATAAAAATAGCGATCCTTGATATTTCTGATCTCTTTACCATTCCTAGTTTAAAGATTACCGTCGCATATAAATAATATAACTTTGTAAATTTAATGAAGACCGTAATTTAATCATCTTTGATTTAGTTTTTGTGTTTGAAATTTCTTAAATGAAAAAATGGGAGTCGATTACATTTTTTGTTATTTGGTTTACAAAAACTTTAGTTTTTGTGCATCAACTTCGCAAAGCATATTTATACATTGGTGGATCCATGATTTTTTTTTAACGGGTCATCTTTAAGGTAGATTAAAGATTCGAATAGTTGTTTTATATGTTTTTAGCCTAATTCCAAAATTCCAAAGATTTATAAGTTTTCTTGATTGATATCAAAGGATTTGTAGGTTTTTTGATCGATTTTGAGGAACTTTTTATTGGGTTTTTTATTGACTCCGTGAGATTCATTTTGGTTTTTTGATTGATTTCAATGTAATTTTTTATTGATGCCCCCCCCCCCCCCCCCAACAACAACAAATGTGAATTTGCCCCCTACATCCATATCTTTTTGGTTCGCAATTAGTTTTGGCTAGGGTCCTTAGGTCTACGACCCTTACTATTTTCCGTTAAGTGAGGTCGTGTGCCCCTCAAGCGAGGGGCATTTTAGTCATTTAACCTATTTCTTTTTATAGAAAAGGTTGAGGATTGTTCATATAATTTTCTCAAAGTAGATAACATTTACCCAACCTCAATTTATTAAGGAAAGTAAGCTTCTTCACCCCTACATTCTCCGACGGACCTCATCACCATACTTGATGAAATCCTATGAGAGACTTAAAAAGAAAAGACCGCAAACATTTTTACACATGGGAGGACGAGAACTTAAAAGAAAAAGAACAAAGAAAGATATAGACCTACTTTTCGAATAGAGCAAAGATAGATGCACAAATGGTTTCAAACCCATTCAAATTCAAACTCTATCTTAGATTCTTATGCAGTTCACAATCATCTTCTTCTTCTCAAAATCAATAACTTTTGATAATCGTACGTCAATAAAAGTTCCTTTAATTTTGTGAAATTATAAGTCATTTTTGCCTAATAAACCAATAGGTATCAAGTTTGGTAAGATAAAAAGTTGTTTGGTTTAAAGACGTATAGTAACAACTTTAACATATATTTTGACTAAATTGTTATATATTTCGTTATATAAAAAATTTTAGATTATATAAGTTTTATTTTAATAATCCATGTTTTATTATTTACTGAATGTTATAATTATTTTATTAATATACGGTAGTCTAATCAAAGTCAAGATATTTGTTTACTAATATATACAAGATCCGATATTTATAACATCATTGTGATGTTAACTGTAAACGTCAATTTATTTTAATATAGACATGTGTTTAAACCTTTTAAAAGAGATTAAAGATTATACTTTAGCACAAAGGCATCAAGTGCACTTTTGTCTACTGATGATACCAGTCACACAATTATATAGTTGAAACGTCATATTATTAAAACTATGTGATTAAGATTCCTTAATTGAAAATTTTTAAGTGAGATGCATTTATCTTTGACATATATTTTTTTTTAAATTAACATTGATTATAATATTAAAATACTTTACTAATTTATTAAAACATTATTTTTTTATAGTTTGTTATTTTCTAAGTTTTCTATTAATGGTTTCATTTGACAATCATTTTTTGGAGTTATCTCCATATTTAAAGAAAAATCTTTTCTCTTTTCTCTTTTCTCCGTTTTAGAGAGATGGTTTGGAAAAGCTCTTAGAGCAAAATAATAGCTCAAAATCATCATATTTTTCATTTCCTCTATTTTTTAAAAACTGTTGGAGATGCTCTAAAGAGGACGTGTATGATGTGCATTGTGCAATATATGACACTGTTACAAACAACAATGATCATATTTTTACTTATTAACAATGATCGTACTTTTACGATTGTGTTATCGATATAGATGTATAGACATCTACACTAACACTTCAAAGACTTTAGTGGATATTTTCAAAACTTATCTTTGGTAAACATTTTTCTTTCTCATTCTAGTGTGCTCTGTATTCATGAACTACAACAATTATCGAATATCTGCTTAGAAATGACAATGGTAACAAAAATGCAACTAATATCGGTGAGAAAAAAATGCATATCATTGATTAAAGACACTTGCAAGTTTGCTACGTAGAAAATACACTATCAAATTATTCAATATTTTAAGATACCATAGCTGTTGAAATTAAACATGAACATAATATTGGTTGGATAACTTCACTAATGTTAACCAATACAAAGCTTTGATCTTTACCTTAATCGCATCACGAAACCAAGACGTATACTTATTACAATTTAGAACATCTCACCATAAAATGGTCTAGAAACGCAAAACATTGAATTAGATTACATCAAATATGAACCTTTTAGACTCCTCCCATAACATTAACCTAGTTATTATTGGGGGTCATCCATTTTAAATCTCACGGTTAGTTAACACCGACCATAATGAGGATGATAAGAAGTAATGTAGAAAGAGCATACAACACCTATTACACTTAGCAATATGAGACTGTTTTACTTTCTTAACTAATTTTAGCAGATTTCAAAATCACAAGATTATTCAATAACCGAATGCAAAGCAAAGGTTAAATTAAACATAATAATTCATTGCATCCCTCTACTTTGCATATTTATTTCTATCATTTGTACACCATCTTTTTATTTTGTTGTATACCTATTTTCATATCAAATAAGAAAATCCTTTAAGAATACAATATCATCCTATTTTCCTTACTCTAAATTAATTAATCATCCAATTTTTTTTCTTTCTAATCTCTATTCCCTAGAAGATATATTGAAAATTTGGCAATATGCTATTGTAGTTATTTTAGGAAACATATCACATTTATAGTCGAGGCATTCTCTAATAATGTATTCATTTTCTTAGTATTTCTTTTTGCGATAAATATTAAGAAAACTTGATTATAAAAAATACCTTCATAAGTCACATGAGTATCATTTTAAACACCAAGGGTCCATAGCTCAGTGGTAGAGCATTTGACTGCAGATCAAGAGGTCACCGGTTCGAACCCGGTTGGGCCCTTTTTTTCGTTTTTTCTAATTGTAGTTTGAGTAAATTACATGTTTGGTCCCTGTGGTTTACATGAAATTTCACTGTGCATCCCTAGATCAAACTAATTATGGAAAAGGTCCCTGTGGTTTACATTTTCAAACATGCTTGGTCCCTATACCCTAACACCGTTAAAGCCACTGTTAAATCATTTTGCATAGAAGGCCATTTTAGTCTTTTTATCTTGCTTTCTATTTTTATAAAAAATTAATATAATAATATAATATAAATTAATGCATTGAAACCACAAATAAAGTACCAAAACCATTTAAATATTCAAAACCATTGTCTGATGTACTAAAACCACAATCCCAAAACCACCTTTGCCATCATCATCATCATCACAATCTCAAAGCCATCAAATTATCAAAAATCATAAACCACCATTACCATCATCATCATCTACGCCCTCCACCACCATAATCATAGACTCTTCTAAATTTTTAACTTATCTCATTCCCTTTCATCAATACAAAACCCAGATTCATCAATACAAAACCCACATCTAGATTGAAATCAAAATCAAAATCTATATTCATATTAAACTCGTTCATCTCAGAAGCATGTTTCAATGGAGATGGAGATGGGTTTTGTTGAGATGGTGATGGGCACATAGCCGGCAAACTTTCACACCCACCGGTGAGCTCCACCGCTTTCGACCATCGTGACTCCCAACCCAATGAGCAAAGATTCTTCCCTCCTCTATGAACACCTTCCTTCTTAGCAGAAGAACCCAAGCTCTAATTGTGAAAAAAATGAGGAGAATCAAAATTTGGTTCCAAAAGATTTTTTACTTGAAGTTAATTTGGTTGGGTTTGTCTATGTCCTTTTATCTCAGAATTTTATATGTATGTATTAAAGTATAGAATTTTGGTATAGATTAGGGTGTATAGGTATTTTTTTTATCATATTTTTACAAATGTTTGAATGAATTATTGATTGAAGACTTCTTAACGAGTTTGTTTTTGAGTAACATTCTTTTGATGGATTCGGATTTTTATTAATATTTCTTAATGAATTTGTTTTTTTTTTTTGGCAATATAGTTTTCATTTATCTATATCTGTTTTGTATATTTTTGTTTATGGGTTATGGTGGTGGTAGTGTGGAGGTGGAGGTGGAGGTGGAGGTGGATGGTGGTGGTGGTTGATGGTTTTAATGTTGGTGGTGTTTGGAAGAAATGAAGTCAGTAGACGGTAGACATAAGGACGTTTGGAAGAGATGAAGTCAATAGATTTACAATTGCTTTTTTAATAAAACATAGAAAAATATAAAATGACTGAAATACCCTTTCAGTAAAACTATTTAACAGAATTCTTTAATGGTGTTAGAGTATAGGGACCAAGCACGTTTGAAAATGTAAACCACAGGGACCTTTTCCATAATTAGTTTCATTTAGGGACGCACAGTGAAATTTCATGTAAACCACAGGGACCTTTTCCATAATTAGTTTCATTTAGGGACGCACAGTGAAATTTCATGTAAACCACAGGGACCAAACATGTAATTTACTCTTGTAGTTTTTGTAGTTTTTCTACTTTTGCTTTGGTACCTCAATTTTTTTTTCTTTATTGTTTCTCCCCCAAACTTTTCCTACTTTTTTATGTCACTTTTCTTTATTGTTTTGCTACATTCTTGCCTCAGTAATGGCTTACTCACACTTCATTTTTCACTTCTTAGCCTATTCTCTCCCAAAATTACAAAAATAGCCCTTCAATCTATAATTTAAGCTCGTAATTGCAGATCAGGCCGTATATTACGGACCTGGCTCCATGCTCCCTAGACCAATAAGACGCCATCACGTGGCATTTTCGTAATTATGCAAATGGACCCAACCCTTGAGCTACAAATTTTATTACAAAATTGGTCAATGTCCGTAATTACGGTCTAAAATTACGGACCGAAGGGCTATTTTTATTATTTTGAGAGAGAATAGGCTAGGAGGTGAAAAATAAAGTATGAATTAACTAATTTGGCCAATTTCCCCTCAAAATGTATGATACCATATTGATTTCTTTCTTGTTTTGGCTCTTTTCTTCCAATTCAGATTAAAAAGGCATAAAAGCAATAGGCAAGTTTGGTCCTGATAATTTTCAAAGCCCCGTGCAGCAAAATTAAATGTACCTCGTAATAAAAGAAATTACATATATATTGTTTATTAAATTATTTATTAGTGAAGGTAAATCTTTCTAAGTTTAAAACATGTGTCAAAACATAAAATAATTATAAAAAGTATTAAAATAAAAACAAATTGACCATTGCATCTAAGGTTATAAACGAAACGTACAGAGGATTGCATGTTTATACTCGTACGTTTAACTTAACCAAACAAACGAATGAATACAAACATAAGATTATGTATTCATGTTTGTACGTTAAGAAATATATATGTTTGAATTCGTATTTGTTAAATACGGTAGACTTATGTGTTAAAAGTTAAAATATTGTGGAACATTATTTTATTGAAAATTTCAAACATTCATAAGCAAAATATCATTAAACATACAATAAGGTGAATAATTAGGATTTCTGTAATTATTTGTATAATTACCATTAAACATTCTTTTAGGATTTAGGGATAGTTTTCTTAATTGATTGAATAATTAGTGTTTTTTTCATTTTTATCAAGGTTTTAAATAGCGGGAGGCGTAGCGTGGCGGTGAGGTCAAGCCTCAAGCCTCAGGAGTCATGGCGAAGCTATGGCGTTTCAAGGCGTGACTTATGGCGTCAAATTTATAGTTCATATAAAATATTATATATAAAAGCGTATGTTTTGTACTGTCATTCAATGAATTAATATTAATAAGCAAGTTAAAATTATGTTATGTATTAAAAACTATTAAAAACGTAAAGAAAAATCAAATATCACATTAGAAGAACTACGCAGTAGGCTAAGGCGTGCCACGAGCTTAACGTGGCGTGAGAAACCAGCCTTAAAGCCATGACGCGCCATGACGGCTATGTGACGAGTTTTTTAAAACAGTGATTTTGATTATAATTTGTGTTTTCATTTGTTATTGTTTTAATTATTTGTAATATAACTATATGTTAATAATTTAATATTTAGCGTACTTGATTTGTAATACTTTGTTTATATATTTCAATGACCCCTTAAAAGATATATAAATTTCTTTTTAGGTCTCTTGGCTAGGTCGATTTCCCTTTATCAACTCTCCTCTCTCTCTCTCTCTCTCTCTTTCGATCGACCGTGGACCTCCTCCATCGCCAGTGTGATTCACAGCCATTCTTATTTCTTCCCCCCTTAAACTGTTTATCATCAATATCACAACACCATTCAACCATCCTTGTTATCCTTTTCTTCTATTTTTTTTTCCTCTTTTCTCCCTTGCGTTATTTTTCTGTATTTTGTGTCACGACTTTTTGGAAGTCATAGCGACATTGAATTAACGAACGACTACCACGAACACACATGCACGCACGCCTCCCAGACAGACGGTATCAGGGATCCGCAAGCAACCTACTAATCCGTCGCTGTACCGGGTCAGCGTAAGCTGGACCTAGAGCCCAACCACAGTCAAAGACTGGTCTATGAGTGGGAATAGCCCAAGGACTGGGATTCGAACCCGGGCCATCCGCAGCCCCTCCCAGGATGTTACCACCCTTGGGAAGACCAACTGAACTAGACATGATTTAATTTTGTGTCATATTTTTGTTGGTGATTTTAGACAAATCTTGGAGGATTGACCTTTTTTTTATTAGATATTCTTATTGTTGTTGGATCGAAATGATAAACAACCAAAAGTTTTTATTATTGATATTTCTTGAGAAAGTCACTTTGAATCTGTTACATATGATTCCTATTTATAAACTACGAAAAGGTGCCTTCGAACTATCGCGACTGTTCGAATTGTGGTGATCCAACCATTGTGTTGGTTCATGAACAATGACACATTTTCAAGGATAACTACCTATATATAAATTCTAATTATATAATTTCTAACACTAATTACTTGTTTTTTGTCACTAAATTCCAGCATTCCCCCTAATGACAAAAAACAGTACTTCCTTGTTCTTCGTTCTTCAATCTTCACTTGATGATATTCTTGTGTTTTTGCAACATTCTTTTTCACAATTTTCTTCAATCCTTGTGTAGTAGTATCACGCAATGCCGCTAGGTCTTCGTTCTTGTGTAGTAGTATCTCACAACTCCACTGTGTCTTCATTCTTGTGTAGTCGTTTCACATGACTCCACTTGGTCTTTATAGTTGTCTCACACAAATCATTTTTATGATCTAATCACAGGATTTATACATATCACATGTTGTTAACCGCATCATACGGTTATTTGTGCCTTGATCGTATCACCCGATCAAAGTTCTGCCTTGCATTACTTGAAATCGGGTTCTTCATTCTCAGCAATAGTTGTCTTCGACATCGGGAATCGGAAATGGGTAGTCGAACCTTTTCCTTATTTCAAATCGTCTTTTCCCGTTATTTAGAAAAAACTTTGTGTCGTTTCTATTCAAATAAAGCATCATATGGTTCTTTTAATCGGCGGTTGCTCCTGCCGAGTTTTTTGATCGAATGTTTCTTGGTCTTAATGGCGCGATGCTTACTGCTCTCGTGCCTTCTCGTCTACATCAAAAACTGAGTGCCCCTTTGATTTTTGATCGGCGGTTCCTTTGGCCGTAAATTCTTGTGGCCAATCTGGTTTTCCGGTTGATGTTTGAACAACGATTCTCCTACCGGTTGTTCTTGACGCGATGCTTGTTGCCGCTCTCGTGTCTTCAATCTTTGGTCGTTGTGGCCGATCGGGTTTCTCCGGTTGTCTTCTCTGGTTCCGGTTAAGATACGCCTTTTTCCGGTATGGGCCGCCCTGAGTATCTCCTCTGATTCCAATCGAACCCCGTATGAAACCTTGACGTTGGTTCCTTCTGATTCGAATCGGCGATTCCGGTTTCTTTCTTGGTTTTCGGTCGCTCTGGGCATCCCGTGTTGATTCATCTTTTTGCGGTGTTCTTCTGTTGAATCCCCAGCGCCGATTGCTTGTGACTTCCTCGGTAGATGATGAGGACCATGGTTTGGTTAAACGAGACTCTGATACCAATTGTTGGATCGAAATGATAAACATCCAAAGTTTTTATTAATATTTCTTGAGAAAGTCACTATGAAATCTGTTACATATGATTCCTATTTATAAACTACGAAAAGGTGCCTTCGAACCATCGCGGCTTTTCGAACGGTGGTGATCCAACCATCGTGTTGCGTGAGCCATCACACTTTTTCAAGGATAACTACCTATATATAAATTCCATATATGTATACACTATTTAGTATTTACATAATTTATTCTAGTTACAATTTCTACCACTAATTACTTGTTTTTTTGTCATTAAATTCCAAACAATTGCATCTCTTAATTCATCGTCTTTATGGTAATCTTGTAAAATCCATGAACTCAAACAAACTAAAGCGAATGTTAATTTTTTTGGATTAACTTGGGTATCCAACCCGCTTTGCAAGCTAACTAATCCCAAGGAAACTACTCGCTTTGCGAATATCCTAGATTCATCGCAGGTGGTGAACCTCCATGGCCACAAGGAAATTTTTGTTGCTCCTAGGATTCGAACTTGGGACCTCTAGGTATTTTCATCCTTTGAAGACCAAGCCTTTACCACTAGGTTGCCACCCTTGTGGTTGGAGCGATTGTTGAGTTGTATAAAAGTTGATCGGATTGCATCTTTTGGCAAATGGTTGCTACAAATTGGAGATGGATCAAATTATGATAAAATTGTTGGACTCATTGAACTTTCTCTTCATGTGTACCTAAACCCAACTGGAGATCCAATGCGATCGATAGTCCAAGCTACCTACGACCTATCGTTATTACCAAACTACAAAAATCCTACGTATTTTAACACCATGAAGTGAGATGGTACATGAGCTGAACGATAAAGTTATGGATACAATGCCAAGTGAAAGGGATAGCCTAGCTTAGTGTTTATGCTAAAAAGAATTTCACCATAACACTTAGCTTCGACAATGTAAGGACAAATGATGAAGACCTCTGTTATTCTACGGAAATTTTACGTAGCTTGAAATTCAATGGTGTCGCAAATCATGACATGCGCTCAAAGAAAGGAACCCCGCGAGTCATGCTATTAAGAAACCTTAGTCAAGCATAAGGTTTATATAATGGGACAAGATTGATTGTCACCAAGCTAGGTAAATGGTCCTTTTGAGGTGATATTATTGCTAAATGGCGGACCTATAAGAGTTGAAACAGGGTCCTATACATCCGTTAACTAGATTATTGCAAGAGAAAAATAAGAAGCGTTAAGCATTCACTCACTTAAAATAGAAAAGTGTTTTGAAAGATTTTGAAACCTAAGGAACTAAACGGAACTTTTTAAGACAGCATTATTAAAATTATAGATTTCTGTTACCACTTCTATTATTCAATCACCATCGATAAAAAATCATGTATACTCTAATTTGAATTGTATTTTTCAAGTATATTATGTGTTACAATTATTTATAATTCCTAAATTGCTTTAATTATATCACTCTAAATTCTAGGTTTGCTCTGGCCATCCTTTATGGTACCTGTGCTACCCTTCATACCTGCTGCTACATCAGCTTTCCATTATCTTTACCACTACCCTACCAACTCCATACCTTTCATCCATTATGGTACCCCTCATACCCTCATTTTTTTTGAATTTATAAAATATATTAAAATAACTAACATTAAAATTAATATAACTAACATTAAAATTTAAAATTACATTAAATAAAACTAAAATTACATTAACATTAAAACTAAAAGTAAATTTCATAATTAAAATTAAAATTTCATTAAAATAAAAATTAATAATACTTTTTAAACCCCCATTGTTCGCGTAACCGGTCTTTCTCTTCCAACATGACCTCCAACTCTAAACTCTGGTGCTCGGTGTGCGGTGTCATGTATGTCTTGAAGTCTATACTTCTTTGTCGTGCGGCAAGCGAATCGAGTAGCCTAGTGTTCGTGGTGACGAGGGAACCTAATGAGATCGCGATGTTCGACACGCTATCGGATAACGCGGGCGCCGTAGAGGAAGACGCCGCACGTCTTGCGGCGTTTCGACCCATCGGTCGTGTGCGCTCGTTTGTGAGGGGGGGTCGTCTTCGACGTTCACGTAATGAGTGCGAGCATCGGATTCGTTGGGGGAATCGGTTGGGGTTTCGGACGTTTTCGACCGTTTATTTTTCGGCGCGCCTATGTTCCTTGGGTCCATCATTAAGACCGGGTTGAACTTAGGAGAGTCTTTGACAACTCTCAAAGCGTGTTCGTGTGGAAAACTTTTGCCGTGCTCGTGATGGTATCGGTCTTTGGCTTTGTTAAGCACAATAACGTCATTTTCCCCGCTACCTCGCAAGTTCGACGCATTATTGTAAATGCAAGCGAACTTCGAGACGCTAGATATGAGCCTTCTCACCTTGTCGGAATGGCGTCGCCGGAGCGGACTTTTGGGTCGTAGTTCATGCATATGTCGAAAGAAGCTTTGATCGACTTCCAATAGTTATCTACTACATAAAATAAAAAGTTAAACAACGTTAGTAGAAATCTTTATAAATGAAAACGGTTTTTTATGTACCTTTCTTTTGATAGTTACCTATGCCCGAATCCTCCGTGACTTCGACCCACGCTTTTGCTAATTCGACCTCCTCACTCAACGTCCACGTTTTACATTTGGCTTTACCCGTCGGGTTCGCACTCGTGTCCGTGTTTGTGACCGCACTCTTACCCTTACGTATTTTACGTTTGTTTTTTTGTGGTGGTGGTGGTGGCGGTGGCGGTGGCGGTGACGGCGACGGCGACGACAAAGGTTGGGTTTCGGGTACAAGGTCGTCGTCGTCGTCCTCCTCGTCCTCATCTCGTAGTACCCACCTTCCCGTCGGCGTTTGTTGGTGCGAACCGGAAGGTTGGGGATATGAATGTGGTGGTGGTGGTGCAAGTAAGTGCGCGTAAACCCAATAATCCGCGGAAGGTTGGTGATACGGAATGTTCGTAAAACCCATTGGGCTCGGCATTTGGGGGAAGTATAAACCCGTGTGGGGAGGCGTTGGGGACGTTGATGATGGCGGAACCGAGAGATTTGGAACTCTCGGGTGAGTACACCTCGAACCAGAATCGTTACCGTATGGATCCATGGGATTAAGATGGAATAAAGAACAGATTAAAAGTAAAAAAGTAAAGAAGAGATTAAGAGAGTAAGGAAGAGATGAGATGAGAGTAAAAAATAATAAGAGATAAAGACATATATATAGGGAGGTAAAAATGAAAAAAGAAATTAAAAAAATTAAATTTTACCCCAACGGCTATATAACCGTTTGGGGGGGGGGGGGGGGGGGGGGGGTGGTTTTTGCCAAAAACGAAAAGAGAAGGGGGCTGATTGCATTGGTGTGGGGGTGTCGCTCGGCCCAGTACCGGTCACCCGCGGCGGTGCCGCCGGTACCGGTAGCGGTACCGGTCTCCAACCGAGCCCGTAGCGGATGGCCTAAGTTGATTTTATTTCATTATTGATTAGTCCTAAATGATAAAGATTTGTTCTGAACATGATTTGCCTATGTTTAATCATTATTCATTTGTTCAAACCCTAGTAATGAATTTAATATGGCTAGTTAAATTTAAATTGTAAAAATACTATGTTTAATACTAGAAGTGTTAAATACACAGGGAAACAAAATTAGAAATCTAGAAAATTTTAGAAAATCAACCACAAAACAAAAATGTCACCTGTAATGATAGAATTCGTTAAAAACGCGTCGAACATAACACAGACTTGCATCTTGCACAGAAGGTCAAGGTCAATTTTATTTGGAAAACGTATTTTATTCCCCAATTGTCGATTAATTTTTTAACGTGTCAAATGGTGTTCTCAGTGGCAATGATGATGGTTCTTTGCATATCTTCTTAACAAATCGTGTTTTCTTGTACATAATTTAACGGCCGATGATGGAAACTTACAAATGACTACTCTTGCTTTTCAATATCTTTTTTGATTTTCAAGTTCCAGTCCCAACCACCGGTCTTCAAATTGGTGTTCTCAGTGGCAATGGCGATGGTTCTTTGCATATCTTCTTAACAAATCGTGTTTTCTTGTACACAATTTAACTGTTGATGATGGAAACTATATAAATACTTTTTTCTATGTTAACTGATGCAGCCTCAAAATCGTTAAAAACAACTTCAACAATAAACATACAAATGACTACTCTTGCTTTTCAATACTTTTTTTGAATTTCACAAATTGGATTTTGTTGGTCTAATTCGGCGGACATTTATTCATACTGCTACGTTATAGATAAATTCAAGTATAATAAACATACAAATGACTACTACTGTTTTTTATATGCAAAGTATTAGAGATTAACTACTCATGGTTGCAACAAATATACAGTTTAGCAAATACTAAAAGTCATCAATACATGGGTATATATTTATATCTTCATTGCTGAAGAGACTATAAATTCCTGCTCTTTTAGGGATTCTTTGATTGATTTTCCGATAAATCTTATATATGGATAAAGTTGTCTATGTAAATTAATCGGTTTGAAGTGAGGTCTTTCATTTGAAGGATTTTTTTTCATAAATGGAAAGAGCGTAGTTTTTAATTGGGAGGAGCAGGTTTGTAAAAAACTTGGCCACCATTTTGAAGCTTACCAAACTAGCCCTTAATACCACTATGACCAAGCTCTTAATTGTTCAACTATCCAAGGAGTATATGATGATGATGATCAATGAGAAGAAAGTTTTGGATCTATTTTTGCAGACAATGAATTGTTTATGCCCTTAGATGAATGCTATCCAGAAAGTATACGCGCTCTTACCCTCTAACGACATATCAATTTTGCAGCGATGCACATGCTCCGTTTCTTCCAAATTATCTTAACGGATTTCTTCCACATAACCAAATATTCATCAAGGATACGTGCATTCATTATGTTGGGTTCATCTTCTTCAAAATATTCGGTCATGCATAATTTATATAGAATTATAGGATACCATAGTGCAACAGTTGGGATGTCAGAAAGAACTTTGGGCAATAGAATGGGCATGCTGTTGATTTAAGAGCTGATGAAAAACAGCAAGCAGTCACTCTGATGAAACTGCGAATTGAGTCTTTAGCACCATTTATTGATAGCAAATCAGCTGACAGCAAAAAGACTCTGAAAGCAGCACAACTTTTTGCTCTTAATCACTTCAGCTGTGCATGTGTGGTTCAAGGTTTTGACTCTTGCAATGCATGGAATTCGTTATTCAATCGATTCGGGCCACAAGGAAAGCGAGTAAACTGATGCAACATATGCAGCCATTTGAAGAGGCTATAAGCAACTGGGTCGGAAAACCTGATGTACAGTGTATATGGAACCAGTGTGCAGCATATGCCCTTGAGAACGGAAAAGTTGATCTCATGAAAAAAGCTCATGGAACAGTGGTTTCACTCTATTTGGGAGGTTCAGTATCCCAAAAGCGGAACTCCGAATATCAGTGATTGAATGTCTAGTTGGAGCCAGACTGGCATTATATTCAGGCTGCTTAATCTCTCCCTCCATAAAAAAGTTGCAAAATGAACATACATAAACCCGAATCGCCATTGAGCAGGTCTTACAGGTTGCTTCTTCTGAAGACCTTAACAATCCATTGTTGTTATTTAACCATGGTTTTAGTAGAAAAAGTAGAAGGTATATAGAAGCATAAAATACATGATGATGAATAGAAATGGGCAGTGGCTGCCAAAGATTACATATTATGTCAATAACTTCACCTTTAAACTAGCATAAACACATATGAACAATTAGATGAGCTATGCTTATTGGACATCACAAATATAAGGGGCTCGGTTTTTCTACTTATTATCTTCCATACCCATCTAAGGCCAAGAGTTATGTTTCTTCAACCGATCAAGACCTTCATACCTACAAAAACCATAAGAAATCACATAAAAACGCATGCCAGACTGGAAAGCCTCATCTATGTTGGTTTTATATAGCAAAAATGCAAATAATAAGCAAGGCTAACACATTCCCAATTGGCAGAAACCTAATTATAACGATTTCCACCAAAACAAACAGTATATACACACGCACAATAACATTCTTATATAAATCGTATGGCCCTAATCTTGCAATTTCCATTTAACACACTTACTTTTAGTAAAATCAGATGAATCAACAACCAGAAGTGGCCTACAATGTCATTCCAGCTAGGTTTCTGGTAGCCACTCTTCTCCGGTTGATCTGTAATCTCCATTTTCATCCTGCTAAGTTAACGATGTATTACCATTCTATATAGCATTTAAACATGATCACTTAAATGCTTGACTTTAAGCTTCATAATTGATACAAGTACGCTTCTACAAGCACATAATCACATATATCCAAAACACGCATAAACAAGGATGAAAGGTTACAACAATCACATATTAAAGTGTAGATATATAGACTAACTTATAACAGAACTAGATGGAATTGCTTAAATTGAGAGATTTAGCTGTCATCATTCCTAATTTTTCTTGATTTAGTTTCCTTTATTTTCTCCTACATACATAAACTAGTCTAAGCAAATGCATATGAAAAAAGCATTATTCAAATCCTTTATTCGTGTTGGTATATATATGAATATGAATAAACATTACCCGTACCATGAACACTTGATAAAAGAAACTGAGAATCAAATGCAACCCCATCCACCTCCACCAGGAGTAAGAATCTGAAGAATTTCTCCTGCTTCCACCTCGATAGTGTTTTTACCTCCAAGATAAACCCGGCGTTTATCTTTCCTTACAAGATAATTAACTCCGCGGGCCCCATCTTTTCCTCCCTTGAGCCCCCTGGGTGCATGGACACGTCTCTCCGAAAGAACGCTCACAACTATCGGCCGCCTAAACTCTATCTCCCTAATCAGCCCATCACCACCTTTACGAATTCCATCACCTCCGCTCTTCTCTCGTAACCCAAACCTATGCAAAATAACAGGATACCTCTGTTCAAAAATCTCTGGATCAGTCATGCGAGTATTAGTCATGTGGCACTGGACCCCACTTGTTCCGTCCCATGTAGGACCGGCCCCACTTCCTCCACCAATCGTCTCATAATAACCAAAAGAATCGTCACCAAAAGTAAGATTGTTCATGCAGCCCTGAGAACAAGCACACGCTTGAAACGCCATAAGCACAACATCTGTTATCCTCTGTGAAGTGAGAACATTACCTCCCACAACAGCAGCTTTATCACTAGGAGAAAGAAACGATCCAGGGGGTATATAGATCTTAACGGGAGCCAAACACCCTTGATTGAGAGGAATATCGACATCAACCAAACAGCGAAGACAGTAAATAACCGCAGCTTTTGTCACAGCTTCTGGAGAATTCCAGTTCCCATAAACTTCAGGACTAGTCCCGGAAAAATCAAAGAATGCTTCTCCTTTCTTAGCATCGATAGTGAGTTTCAAGTGTATTATCGAACCATCATCCATGTAATCTTCTTCTTCAATGGTAAGAGAATCAACAGACTCCGAAGAAACTTTGGCAGGGATAGACTTTAGCATTTCTCTCACAGCTTCTTCTGCGTTTTGCTGAACATAGATCATGTAAGCCTGAACCATCTCCAAGCCGTAATGCTCAATAAGCTCCTTAATAAGCACAATTCCTCTCTGATTTGCAGCTACTTGGGCATGAAGATCTGATAAATTGTCTTGAAGTCTACGTGTTCCCGGTACCTTATGAGATGATTCATCAGAAGATGGGAATCGAAGAAGCTTGGTGATTCCGTCTTCTTGAAAGATTCCTCTCTCGACTAGTTTGAATGCTTTTATGGCAGCACCTTCCTCCCATATGGACTTTGAGAACGGTGGCATACTTCCCGGAGTTATTCCTCCTATCTCTGCATGATGCCCTCTACTAGCAACAAAGAATACCAACTTTCCGTTATCAAAAACAGGCGTAATAACAGTGATATCAGGCAAATGGCTACCACCGGAACAAGGATGATTCGTGACCAATACATCTCCTTCGTTCAGATTTTTCCCCCAATATTCGAGCTGCCACTGCACCGTGCTAGACATGGCTCCCAAGTGAACGGGAACATGGGGGGCGTTAGCCACTAGGCCTCCATCAGGGTCAAATAAAGCACAAGAAAAATCTAGCCTTTCTTTGATATTTGTTGATATGGAAGTTCTCTGCAATGTCCGGCCCATCTGTTCAGCGATACCCATGAACCTGTGATTGAATATAGATAATTGCACAACATCCGCAACCTTTTCCGACACTTTCACGCTGACAGAACTCGATTCAAGTTCAATTTTTATGTTTCCATATTTCGTAATTATAGCTTTACAGTTAGGTTCAACTATCACAGTGCTGTTACCGTTCATAACGACTGCAGGACCAGGGATGACATGGCCATATCCCAAGTCCTCGAGTTTGAAGAGAGGTGTGTTATGCCATCCGTTTCCGAAATAGACCTTGTACTCCCCTTGAACTTTAGGGGTACCAGATGAACTTCTTGTAGCTCTTGGCTTTAAAATATTCGTCACTCCAATACCACGAACTCTAACGTCACATATCATGATGTTTCGGTTTTCAAGTTTGAATCCGTATTCCTGCTCAAACAACTTAACGAATTCAACGGCATAATCACTTCCCGATCCATCTTCGTTTATCTTCCCCTTCACCATTATAGCAGTATCGGTCCCTTCATACCTCAAATTTAAGTATGATTCGGTCGTGATACTACTTTCTCCAAACCCTTGATCTATAAGTTTTTGCTTTACCTGCTTTAGTAACAGAGCTTCTCTACGTGAAGCTTCTAGCACGGACTCAGGACCGTAAGCTACAGAATAAGGCTCTTGTGCTTCTTCGATAACATCGGCCAATCCCATCCCGTATGCACTCAAAATCCCGCAAAATCTGTGCACTAACACCTCGTTCATGCCCAATGAACGCGCAATGGCACAAGCGTGTTGCGGTCCCGCACCACCAAAGCAGGCGAGAGCGTGATTCTTGGTCTCATGACCTTTCATCTCGGTCAGTTGTCGAATAGGCCGACACATTGTCTCGTTAGCAACGTTCACAAACCCCTGTGCGATCTCCTCAACCGACATTTCCTTCACTAACGGATCATGGCTCTTTCTATAAGAATTAATTTCCTTCGCGAGTTTCTCGAATTCTTCTCTAGTTTTTTTGATATCCAAAGGTTGATCTTCCTTAGGCCCGAATATCGACGGAAAATAATCGGGAATCACGTAGCCCAGGATAAGATTCGCATCCGTGACGGCCAACTCGCCTCCCTTTCGATAACATACCGGACCCGGATGCGCACCTACGGATTCCGGCCCGACTCGGAACGCTCCAAATTGAAACTTCAGCTTCGAACCTCCACCAGCAGCTACTGTGTTAATGTCGAGCTGAGGTGCTTGGATTATCGCTCCGGCTATCTGCGTTTCGAGAACTTGTTCGTAGCTTCCGGCATATCGGCTCACATCAGTAGAAGTCCCACCCATGTCGAAACCGATTAGGGGTTTCTCGGTCTCCAACCCGAAAAGCGTCTGGGAGTAACCAACAACACCGCCCGCAGGACCCGACAACACCGCTTTGTGGCCCGAGAATCTGCTTTCCGGAGCAAGACCTCCGTCCGATTGCATAAAGAGAACATTCACCCTTCCTAGATCATCATCGAATTTTGAAATGAAACCCGATAAGTACTCTTTGATAACCGGAGTCAAGTATGCATCCACGCTAGCTGTGAGACCCCTAGGAACAGCTCGAACCATAGGAGTCAATGAAGAAGATAACGAAACATGCTTGAACCCCATGCTAACAGCCAACTCGTTTACAGCAAGTTCGTGATGTGGAAACGTATAAGAATGCATCAACACAACTGCTAAACACTTGATTCCTTTTTCCAAGAGACCTTTAAGTAAAGGTCTCAAAGTTGCTTCATCAACAGCCTTCACAACCCTGACTTTCTCACCCGAAATTCCCATAACTACATTTGACTCAGCAGATGTCTCTTTCTCGAAGTCAAGAACGAGTTCAACTCTCTCATCGACTTCTATAACCTCCTCATACAGATTAGAAGGCTTTAACACAGTAAGGTCGAAAATATTTGGGCGAGCCTGGTTCCCAATCTGCAATAAATCCCTAAATCCTCGGGTCACACACAGTGCAATTCTCTCCCCTTTTCTCTCTAAAAGTGCATTTGTTGCAACAGTAGTTCCCATTCTAATCCACTCAATCTTATCAGTAGGGACTTTTGAAGTCCTAGGGATCTTATTCCCAGTATACTCTTCCAAAATCCTTCTGATTCCTTCAACAGGAGCATCTTCATAGTTGGATGGATCAACAGACAATAATTTCATCACTTTGCCGTCCGATTGACCAGGAATTTCAGCATAGACGTCAGTGAATGTGCCTCCTCTGTCTATACAGAACCTAAGTTTCCCTCCATCCACACTGCCCATGGTTCCTATATCACAATTCACAAACAAAATAAATGGTCAAAAAAATTGGGCTATTTGCAAGCTAATAAGAAGAAGAAAAAAAACTCCTAAAATGAGGAAAATACCAAGCACCAAAACCAGAAGCATAAGGTGAAGAGTTATGCTTCTGAGATACAAATACTATAAATTAACAAAACTAATGAATCGACATGGTTCAAATCACTATCTAATTCGTCTAAAATAAACATGTTTATTTCTTGAAGACCGCTATGTGCTCACCGATTTAAGCTATCAGTATTTTTCTTGACATTACTTGTTAGCATATCTGTATTATACTGAACTATCAAGCATAAAGCATTCAACAGAACACATTTTACAATGTTCCCTATTATGCAGTTATGCTCTTAACGACATATTGTAATATGTGACAGATGGTCATATTTATCCTAAAACATAAACATGAACTTAAGATATCCACTCTATACAGAATCATATATAGAAGGCACCATGAACACTTGAATTAATTAGCATAGCTTATTACAAAAGCATATATTGCTGAGATCATATAGTCATAGGAAAGCAATTTTTTTTTCAATTCTGTAAGTAGAATAATAACCTAATCCCCATTGAATTCTTGACAAACACATACAACAAATGAGTCATAAGTTTATATTATTTCCTGCTTTTAAACCAAATTGACACCAGATAGAGCATCCAGTCTGCTATGATTCATAATAATCTTTTGGTGCACAATCATACTAACACTGAAAACATGTTTGGTTGAAATTACCAACACACCTTCAAATCAAACAAAGGAAAACAAAACAAAAAAAACGTCTAATAAGAAATCAGAAATCGTAATATAGTAACAAATTTCACAGTTCAATTCAAGCTATATATACAGATTAATAAAAGACGATATAAAAGAAGAAAAACAGAGAACACAAATGTAAAAAGCTTAGGGCAAGTGTTGAGCCAAACCTCGTTGATCTTCCTGAATCAGTAAGTATGGAGAAAGAGAATCTGAAAAACGAAATTTGTTGAAGAATGGCCGATTTATGGCTAGAAGAACAGATTGGAGAGAAGAAGTAGTAAAAGGAAGTCGTAGTAGTAGTAGTAGTAGTGGCGAAATTGAACCCGCCAATGCTGGATCCAATCTGTTGCGATGATGGATAATCCACCAAATGGCCCGCACGGGCCATATGGGCCGGGTCGGGTTATAGCCCGGCCCGCACAAATCTGGTTGAGTCTGGTTTTTTTGTGTTCTAAAACACGGTCCAGGTCAAGGATCGAAAAATTAGCCGACCAAAGCTTGTCAAGCTAGCCATGGTGGTTCGAAAAGGCCAAGACTAGGGTGCAGTTCGAAAGAGCTTTTTTTTGTTGAAAAAAGAGTGCCTAGTTATTTTTTGTTACTGTATTTCTAGATTGGCCTTTTTTATTCCTTCAATAATCAAAGCATGGGTCATCTAGTTTTATTATAATTTGGCAATTTTGTTCTTACAAACTTATCGTTCAAGGGGTAATTTTATGAAAGACTTTTTTAAGTGAGTTAGTATAAGTACAAATGTAAGTAGGCTATATTTTTCACATACAAAAGGTCCGTAACTCTTGATATGCCTCTCCATTCTCGATTCTCGAGTTCTCTTAATTTACGATGTTGTTGCCCAATTCAATTACAATCCAACTAAAATCCATATACCAAACCAACATATGGTCTTATTGGTCTCTTTCATCGAAATCCAATGCGCATGAATCGGTCAACATCATTGGATGGGTCTTTGAGAGAAGAGAATAGATTGAGAAATGGAAAGAGTGGCAAAGGAAAGGAATCGATTAGTGATTTGCTACCTTGATTTGCCTTTTTAAAGGTATGCCTTGCAATGGAGTTCAACTTGGTAACATATACGATGGAACAACCAATTCTAGTAGAAGTTATGGAATTCGATGAATTTCTACCTCAATAAATTGCAAATGAAACAAATCAAGGAACGTAGTAAAAGGAATTCCGTCATTTCCTTGGGTACCATTTAATTTTCATGATCCTTGGGTACCATTTAATTTTCATGATAAGATCAAATTTGGAGGAATTTGCAACTGGATTCTATCCAAATCGCATGTTTGGTTTCAAGAATTTCTTAAATCGCATGTTGGTATTTTACAGGGTTTTGCAAGATTAGCATGCAACAATGTTTTAGTATAGGTTCAAAACGCTTGTTTTGTAATAATCAGTTAATGAAAAAGCAATTCAACTCAATTACAAAATCCTAAGAAACCAACTAGATTAAAGGTTTCTAATCCAAATCCATCAATGAATCTACCAAACCAAATGACTCCTTAGGTTACTGCAAACCAAAAACACATGGTTTCCATCTTAGAATAGTATTTAGCATCACCCATATTGAAAGATTATGAATAAAATGTTGATAAATCTTTGTAAGTCAAATTGCATAAATGAGTAATATACGATTATTTAATTTCTACATTTAATACATACTTCCTGCAATTCAAATAAAATCAATTTTAGCACTTAATATAAACATGAAAATTGACATTTATCTGATAGATACATACTTGATATAAGCATGTTCCTCAAGATATACTTCAAAACAGGAATTAAATGGAAACACTTTCTCTAAAGGAAACCAACCAACCACACAGATTATCCACAAAACAAGTATCAAAATCAAAATTGCCACTATTGAGTCAAAAAGTATATTGTAAAGCAACTGTAGACTGTAGCCATTTGCAGACAGTGCCTATTTCTATTCATCATCATGTATTGTATACTTACTTATCTATACCTTCTATTTTTCCTTTCTATCAAAACCAACATTAACAACAACTATTGGTCTTCAACTGGCTTTCTAGGTACACAAAATTTGCTGCAAAATTTGGTTTATCTACAACCAACCTCCTATCTGCTGCTCAAAATCAAAGCTTTATACCCTTTTTTCTTGCCATTTCCATCACTCCATTTACCTCATCAGCATTACCACCATATAACCCAATATATGATTTCCACAGTCCCACTGAATATGGGTAAACCGACAACGCCCTTTTGTGAAAACTCACCAACATAGATGTAAAATCTTCTAGTTTCTTTAACATACCGGCTGCCTCCACCCATACAGACTCCGGTGCAACTGGAACAGCCTGAAACAGAGAATCAATCAAAAGCGCACTTGCCCAGAAACAAACGCTCGCATTCACACCTGAATATATCTTGCAGATAGAAAGTGCTAGCCGATAATTTCCCGGCCTTATCTCCATCAGAGCTTCA
Source organism: Centaurea solstitialis (assembly GCA_030169165.1). Classification (NCBI taxonomy): domain Eukaryota; kingdom Viridiplantae; phylum Streptophyta; class Magnoliopsida; order Asterales; family Asteraceae; genus Centaurea; species Centaurea solstitialis. Next base: position 70,625,603 of record CM058045.1, on the reverse strand, counting down.
GCAAAATCTACAACATCCGTTACTCTTCCAGAAGCTTGAGGTGGCAAGAGAGACGGCCCAAAACACGATTCGAGAACCAAGTTCACCAGTGAGAAATCGGATGAAATGGGGGTCAGTAGATCGTTAACGAGTTTTTGCAACTTTGGGTTCCTGATGCCTCTGATGAAGCTTCTGGAGAGTGGTTCAGAAGGAGTTAAGGCGCGTGAATCCGTTAGATAGCGGTTCAACACGTTCAAAAAGGTGTGTAAAGTAGCATCTTCGCCAATAATGGCACCATTTTTTAGCAAACACGCAGAATGCTCTCTAACACAATGTTTATAGTCCTCGGAAGAAGCAACCTCTAAGACCTGATTAATGGCCATACGGGCTTCCGTGTGCTCATTTCGCAACTTTTTATGGAGGGAGAGATTAAGCAGCCCGAATATAATGTCTGTCTGGCTAGAACTAGACATCCAAGCGCTGACATCTAGAGTGTCACTTTTGGGATGCTGAACCTCCCGAATAGAGTGAAACCACCGTTCCATGAGCTCTTTCGCAAAATCAACTCTTTCGTTCTCAAGGGCATATGCGGCATACTGGTTCCATATACACTGTACGCCGGGTTTTCCAGCCCAATTACTTAAAGCCTCTTCAAATGCAGCATATGTTGCATCAGTCGACTCACATTCCTTGGCCCGTATTGACAGAAGAACGAATTCCAAGCATAAAGGATACAACTGAGAGTACTTGTTCAACAAGTTATTGCAAGAGTCAAAACCTTGAAGCACGCCTGCACATCTAATGTGATTAAAAGCAAACAGTTCTGCTGCTCTTAAAGTCTTTTTGCACTCAGATGATTTGCTATCAATAGATGATGCTAAAGAGTCACTAGCCAGTTTCATCAGAGTGACTGCTTGCTGCTTTTCATCAGCTCTTAAATCAACAGCATGCCATTCTATCGCAGAAAGTTCTTTCTGGCATTCCAACTGCTTAACTATGCTATCTGGCAATTTTTTATATATGGCCAGATATATGCATGATACCCATAAGATACATTTGTCAGAAATGGTCAGGCACGCATCAACATCAGAAAGAAACGGAGCCTGCAATCTTTCTGTAGAGGGTAAGAGTCCGTATACTTTCTGGATAGCATCGTCCACTTGTCCAGAAGAGCATAAACAATTCATCATTTGCAAAAGGAGATCCAAGATGCGCTCACTATCGAGCTCTGGATCCCTGTCAGGAGCAGATGCAAGATGACATAGAGAAGACAGTGCAGTATTATACCCATGCAATCGATCATCGAGTTTATCGCGACTGTTGATGAACATCAGCCATAATTCATAAGATGATTTGTTGTGGTCAACCTGGATGCCAAAATCAATATGCTTCAGTGTTTCACACGAAATAGAAAAGTAAAACGGACAAGTGAATTGAACTTCTAGGAAAGAAAACCACGAAAGAATATTTTCAATAGCATAACAATAAGATAAACCCGAGGTTCGTATCACTTACATGTGTAAAGAAATTAGGGTCTTGGCTGAGGGGGTATTTTCATTAATAAAGCAATATCATTATTAATAAATGCACGGTGTCAAATAAGCTTCCTATACCCATTATTGACAAATTACTAGATGAAGTGAACAGGCATGTGCATCCTTGATGTTGGACGTGAAGTCTGGGTACCATCAAATTTTACATGAAAGACAGTAATGTTCCTAAGACGGCATTACATGCACATAAAGGCCACTATGAGTATCTTGTCATGCCATTTGGTTTAGCCAATGCTTCTGTCACCTTCCAGCGGTAATATACGACTATACGAGTTGTTTAAACTTTTCCCGAGAAAGTGTTTGCTTGTGTTTTTTGACAACATATTAACGTACAACAAGAATATACCAAACCACATTATACATTTAGAACAAGTATTTGAAGTCCTCGTACAACACCAGCTATTTGTTAACAAAAAAAAAATGTAAGTTGGTATATATGGGCCATATAGTTCCAGAGAAGGGAGCTGCAGTGGACCCAACTCAGGTCTAAAGCAATACTCGACCTCAGATTGTCACAAAATTGAGAGGATTCTTAGGCTAATCGGGCTACTACCATACTGTCAAAAGTTCATAGCTGGATAATGGATTCCAGAATCCAGATTGCACGGTATCGATCATTACCCAGACAGATACAAGGTATTTTTTAAGTGTTATTTAGAGGGAAGTATTTCGGTTACAACATACAAGGCATGAATTTAAAACAAAAACCATACATATAATTCAGAAATTTAAAACAAAAAACACATAATTCACATAACTGTGTATACAAGTTTGCTAGTAATAATACAAATAACAACCATGTCAAACATTTGTCTGAAGGAATGAAACAGACATGTAAGTTACATGTCACCTAAGGTCCACCATCATGTAAAATGACCAATAATGAAGGACCAAAATTCTGAAGCACCAAAGACCAAAGTCGTTGATAATCCCAACTGACATAGGGTGGGCGCCATAAAGGTTCTTGTCAGAAATCTTTGTTTACCAGCTTATTGCAATATTAACATGCCTATACACTTATTATGATTGATTTATATCCTCAGTTGATGAGATTGAATGATTTACCATTCAACCTTTCCCTTTTATAATCCACAACTCCAAATAAAGACGAGCAAGCATAGATGATAGCTAAATTCACAGATAGCACAAAGTACTGACATAAATAGCAGAGCATGGGGTTTAAGTTCCTAATACTGAAAATGAGAGAAAGACAACCAGGTACTTACCGCATGACGAAACAGGTCATCGTTTCCAATGGACTTCTGATTGCCATAATATATGTGCAAATAGACAATCCAGAGAAGTGCAGACGTAGGATTTTCTTCAAGGGCTCGAGCTATGACCATAAGAGCCTACGTTTTTCCATTAATCAAGCATGTAACATATAATAATATCAAGAACGTAACTAGATATGCATAAGAGGCACGGTCATCAGAAATACCTCTCTACGTCCCTTCTGCTTGTCAACCTCTCTACTGAGAGTAAGAAGAGCTATTTCAAGAGGCTGATTAGTGTCATCGATATGCTGATCTGGCAGACCCTATGTAAACATAACTTATATAGAGATGTTAGAATCCCAAATATTAGCGTCATCCTTGAGGAAGCCAATGATTTACAAGACAAATCATGCAAAAAATAAGATACTGAATTTAAACTGTATCTATAATGAACAAGCACTAAAGGCGGATGACACAGTTCAGATGATATGTACTCAGCATCCTTAGGCTCATCAAGTGAAGCCAGTCGCATGAAACTCCTCCACTAAAAAACAGTTCAGATGAAATTCAAGCAGCAAACTGAAGCAACCAATTTTGCACTTCAGTTAGATATCAGGCATCCCAGCTAGGGTAACAGAAGGACAAAGATATAAAAGTACTAACAGTTATTCCAAAAAAAAATACTAATAGTAACACACTGCTAAAAAATACAACACCGTATAAAAAATGCAAGTACAAAATCCTTGGCATTTACCATTGGCTGCAATACAATTTTTTCAATTTTTCCGACTTATGTGCTCACTAGCAATGGCATCACCATAGACAACTTGCCAAAGGTTAAATACAATTAGCAAATATCCTTAACTGCAAAAGACTATTCCTGGGCAGAAATGCTTCCTCAAAGTAGGGGGGTTGTGGAGGAGAGGGAAAGAACATAATATCCGCGATGCAAAGCATATGATCTTAGACACAAGTAGCAACCTAGAGCATCTCCACCAGATTGGATAAAAAAATGGAGATTTTAGACAAAATTCTCCGAAACTTACTCCAATATGCAGAGAACATGAGAGAAAGTGAATTTATCCAAATTGGGAGAACTCCCCAAAAATGATTACCATGAGACAGAAACAAGTTTTTATTATAATCCCACCAATAAGGGGCCGTTTACTAATCACTTACCTCAGTAAGCGCTTAGCGGTATCACTTACCTCGTAATCCTTGTCAACTGAGCATGGAAACAATCTTACCCAGTAAGTGATGGAAATGACTCTTTACCCAGTAAGCACTTATCAGGTTAAAGACGCTTACCAACAATCAATTTTGATGGCTGAGAATGTTATACAATAAGGTAAGTAACGGTAACCTCCTTGCCTGTAAGCACTTACCCGGTAAGCGATTGGTAAATGTCCCCTAAGAAACTTGATGTTAAATGTTTACAAAAGAGAAATAACATTTTATATTTTTAATAAATTTATGGAATATTTTAATAAATATAATTAATATTACAATCTCCAAAATAGAGAAGTTGTTGCCTGTTGGAGTTGAATGAAACCTTGTTAGAGATTTTGAGTTTTAGTTCTCCATTTTGGAGAAAATTTAAACAATCTGTTGGAGATGCTCAATAAACCAAATCTCAAAAAAATGAAGGAAAGAATATGAGAGCTATGACACATGTGGACTGACCTCTTTGACATTTTTACCATGAAAAAATGATGATTGCCTGTTCCAAACCCCATGGATCTCAATGCGCGATTCAGGACCATGCAGGAACGGCTCATCTGAGTGCAAATCCCCTAGAAATGAACTTGAAACAACCAAGGAAGCACTAAAATACTTCTGCCAGCGTTGTTCAACGGTTTGAGCTAGAAGATATTTATATGGATGTGATTCACCTTTCAAACTATCCAAGCACACAAGGTAAGTAGGTGGAGCCAAAGGAAGAGAACCAAGGCACTTAGAAATAATAGTTGCACCATTTCTGATCTGCAATGACGATCCAAGTACAGTATCTGCATAGAATATTGCAATGATAGATATTCAAAACAGCAAAATCCTTATTTTCGAAGAAAAAGGCAGGGAATTCATACCATTGTTGTTACGATTGATGCTTCTGGATGATTGATCTTTGAGATGTTGCCAACGACAATCATCATCATTGCATTTACCTCGTAGTTCAAACATGCAAAGAGGCCAAAAGGGGTTGATTGCAAAGTTGTTGGAGTAAGAACCAACTTCAGACATATTTTCATTGGAAATTACATCAGTAGCTGTGGCCCCACTAGCACCATCAACGACTTTCTTCTCATCATATATATCATTAGTGTGGATCTGCAGGTCTTTGGTACGTGACTGCATAGATTTCATCTCGGAGGTTAACTTTGCATAACCAAATGCACTTCTTAGAATTGGCTCAGCCAAAGAAGATCCATTATTAACCGAAAACTGCTCAGCAGGGCACTGGTCCTTGATACCCATAGGATGCTCAGATAAACTTTTCTCTGTCCTCCCGCCATCTTTTTGTTGCATGAAAAATAATATGAATTAGAAATAATGACAACAATAGAAGTGCCAAAGAATACTAAGGATTTGGTTATTTGCTTTTGATTATTATTCTGGAGGGGAGGCCTTCAAGATTGTCCGTTCTTTTCAAATCTAATTTATCATTTCTTTTTTAAACTTGAAGCCATGAAGGTAAGCATATATCAGTTATGATTTACATTTCTATGGTATCCATTTTGCTGCTATCTCACTAAAATCTAACTAAAATCATGGCAGCAAGGAGATACTACAGACATCTCAAAGTATAATTGATTTTTGAGTCAAATGGATTGTTTCTAAAACATTGAAAGTGCCAATGTTGTTTTGTTTGTTTGAAAAAGTTCGACGATATCTGACTGTACAAAAAGATAGTAGAATAGAAACACTTGGGAGGTGAATAACCAATTCTTTCTTAACTTCAATTATGAAAAGCACCAAGTTCAAGCATCTGATTCAATTATACTTTGTTAACTTCAATTATGAAAAGCTCACTTCTACAAATAACATGTACCTTCAAAATCATTAAGTTGGTCCTTCTCTGTATCAGGAGACTGTATGTTTCCAACACCTTCCATTATTTCCCCATCCTCTCTTTCAACTGCAGCCTCCATGCTCCGACCCGATTCATTCTTCTTAGAAGTTTTAATTCCTAACCTTGCAAACAGTTGAGACCTCAATGTTGCCTCAAGAAGCAGCGAGTCTTCAGTAGGGTCAAGGGTAATTGAGTCATCGTGTATATCTTTCGTCCTTTCACTACATGTTCCTTCCCCTTGACTATCTAGACTGGAATCGCCAGCTTTAAGCTCAAACGCAGATGTTTCTTCATCCTCACCTAAAGTATTATTCTCATGCAGTGAAGAGCATACATCATTCGTCTTTTCTTCCTCCTGAGGCTCCGATGCACTAGTATCATCTTCACCGCATGAGTCAGAAACCAAATTATTTTTTCCATCTTCACGCAGATCATCAGTAGACCTGACATTTAAATCATACTGATTTTGATCCCGAAGATGGAAGTCATTTTGTAGCGGATGCCGTGAAGTCGGTACCATGTGCATATTATGTTCGGACATGTTAGTTCTAGTGTTCACATGAGCTCCAGTGTGCTCAAGCTGCATATTCGACCAGTACATGCTCGAGTCTTCCATCACATGGGAATTAAGATTAGCTGAAAATAATTCCCTTTTATGATAAAGATAGGAACATCTAGCATTAGCCTCCACCAACGCCCTTTGAGCCTTGCGGTAAGCTTTTAGAGCATTTCTTTCTTCGATTTCACATTTGCGCCGATGCTCCTGTGCTTCATCCAGCTCCTTGTCTTGCAATTCCTCAAGCTCAAGTAGCGATTTAATATCCATGTTACCGGTTTTTGGCATGTTTGTGGCACCAAAATGATTCCAAAAGCTTGAATTGTTCAAACATCCCTTGAATCAGTTGACAAGAAAGTAGTTGATCATGGTCAGTTCAACATCAATGATGTTTCATTACCCTAACAACTATGCATGAAGTCTACTGGAATGCAATTTATGGAATCTCAGCACATGCAATTCACTGCTAGTTATCAAATTAGATAAATATGCTACCTCCTTTTAGACTCTTCATGGTATTGGTCCATGATGAGATTCACTTACAAGATGCTTCTTAATAGCTATTCCCTAAAAGCAATACAAGTATGAATAATTTATAAAACTATATGGAGACTCATAACTGTAGTCTACAAAAAATCTCATATTTCTTCTTGTCTATCATACTATGAGCCAATGAGTTGTAAGAGTAGGATGCAATGCAATTACAGAATGTTTGTTTGAATTAGCAAATTACGAAAGATATGTCACCTCCTTAGAGAATGAAATAAAGCAGCAAAAACTCTGGAAACATGGTCTACACACAGCCTTGATGCATCATGAACTCAAACTTCTACAAATGCTACAGAAAATTCCTAGTTTAAATTAATAGAACTCCATGTAGAGATTGATCTTTTGCCAACTAAGGTATATAAGGAAGGTTAAGCTTCTCTAGAAACTCTTGATGGCTACTTAATGAGACTTGAGAGAGAGAAATACATTATACCACTTTAAAGCACTTGCATGACCAACTTCAAAGGATGATCAATCATATCAAACTCATATCAACATCAATCACCAAGATAAACAATTTTTTTTCTGGCACTATAAGGTGACTTCCACATTATAATATTCGAATAATTCTAATTAGCTAATGGCTTTCTTAACTCTTAAGTACTAATGTTGACATGAGTTCCAAACGTTTGAAATGCTGGAGTAAATTTCATCAGGGGTTCATAATCTTAACATGGAAAAATAGGTTATAATATCAAATATTTTTGGCGAACCCCAGCTGTGTCAAAATTCAACTGCTTAAGGAAACATCTATTGTGTGTAGTTTTGTGTAGATATGTGTAAAAGTGTCTTGCTGCATAGTTGCAGATTCAGAAATTGATATGCTTTAAAGATTCTCTTGTTAAAATGCTTTTAGTCCAAACTTCAAGTTAGGCTCAAGACTTTAAGTATAGCTAACGCAGTAATATCTTGGCCCGCTTAGTTTGCAAAAGTCCTATAAAAGCCTAACCTCATAAAAGTTGTCTTCTTCATTCGGAATTCCACAGGAAAAAAAAAAGAGCAAAGATAGCATGTAAATTTGAGTGCGGTGGAATCCTGGCTAGATGGGTCCAACGGCGACATCTCCAACCATTTACAACATATAACTTCTGGCAAGTGGTTTTGGAGATCAGTTACAAACTTTGTTTCGATTTTTGGTAAGTTATTAATATCTGCCCTAAGGCAGGATGAAACTTGAGAATTAGTTGATCTTCCTTCCAACAAGGACATGGTTGGTTCAAACAGAATCATATTGTTTGATTAAGTCACATTTGTAGCTAAAGGACATTTGTAGCTAAAGGACATTCTCAGACGTATGGTGAGGACTATGAAGAAACATGTAGTCTAGTTGCCAAGATGACATCAACCCGTTACCCGTCTCATATCATTCAAGATATGCATACATCAGTATCACTGGCCATTACCTCAACAAGATATCAATAATGCATTTCTTAATGCAATTTTTGAGGAGGTGTATAGCAAATCTAGGATGTTGCTGCATGATTCTTGACTTCACAAGGTATAATTCTTCTTAAATCAATGAGAATAAACCTTGTGAAAATTGCCTTGTTAATTAACAGCATTGAATCTGGATTGCTTTTGAAGAAGTATATAATGATGCTAAGATAGTAATAAAATAGTACTAATAATTAACATTATGCACTCAATACAATCATGTGATTATACAATTTGTATTGTTGGCTTAAAATGTTAAGATTTGATGAAAGAAACAAAAAATAAATAAATCATGACAACGGTAGAGACTGCATACTTTGTGCAAATTACTCATACCTGTCCATGTGGAGAAGTTTTAGCAGTTAATGGTGCAGAAGATTCCACCAGGTTTGTGATCCTGTTGGGCCGCCTACTATTCCTGACTATGCTGGTACCTACACAGCCGAAAGTTGCCTTGTATTATGCATCCAATGATGATAGATAAAACTTCAGCATAAAATAATTTACGGCTTTCTTTCCAACCTGATGGTAGACTCTTTGAAGGGATGTGATTTTTCACTTTATTAACCTGCTGCATTGCCCTCGACTGCCCTGTTCTGGTTAGTATATCTTTGTCACAATAGCTACCATCATATTTACCCTTCAGGCCATCACTTTCAAGTGCAGAACTTCTGGCCGCTAATGGTGGTTCTACGGGAGGCCTGTCATGCTGGCGAACAGAAATTAGAGTGTTTGTAGGAGGCTCACTAACTTTAAGTCGCTTCTTTTCTGGCTCCTTTGGTTCAAAAAGTACACGTTCAGCAGAATCTCTGCTCCTAACAGCGGTGCTCTTTAAAATCACATTTGCACTATTCTTTAATGAACTTGAAGCTGGCTCCCTATCATGTTTCCCAACTCGACTCTTCAACTCATTTTCACGAATTGCAATCAATTGCCTGAGGTCTTGGAGTTTACTGCTGTTAACATGGACGTTTTGACCTACTTTATTTTTGCTAGGGACATTAGATTTTTTAAGTTGAGATTTTGGCCCAACAAATGTGCTTCCTCCACTCTTGAGCGAGGTTCCATTAACTCTGTTCATTGATGAAACAAATGTGCGACTTGTAGAAAAGTTTTTTGGTATCTTGGTGATGGTTTTAGCAGCTTGTTGCATCACCCGTGACGTCCCCAATGAAGTGGACAATCTTCTGTTCTCCATGACTTTTGTTGTTTCATTAGACTCTATTGTGTTTCCTTTCCTGTCTTCTTCAGAGTCACTGCCACTGTCGTCGTCTGAGAAACTAATCACAAATGGCACCCGATACTTCTCTGTACCTTTACGATTGTTCAGATGCACAGAAGTTCTTGCTACAGCAGAGGATGTAGGATTGTGAGTCGGAGCAGATTTCCCTATCAAATATGCAGGAAACATGAAGCGATCATAAGCATCGTACATGTACATTAGTTTTATAGAAATTAAAGTTTTCCAATAACCATGCGAGATGAAACATCAAATGTGGCCTTTGCTTGCTTACATAGCTTTAAAAGAGTTCGCACCTACATATTACGCAGTTTGACAGGTAATGACATACTGAAAATTTACGAATGGAAGTAATAAAGGATGGTGCAAAATTGTGTTTCTGTGCACAACCATGCGTTGATTATATATATATATATATATTACATACACGCATTATAGAAACATATGGCAAGTGCCAAGTTGGCCCAGAGCACAAAGTTCTATATAAAATGGAAAATTACAACCAAAGATGGAAATTAAATTAATACATGTGCCAAGAGAATAGCACAACTGGCAACAAGAAAGCAGCATGTATATTTCTTCCTCTGCTCTGCCCCCACCTATATTTGCCGTACAAGTTATCATTATTGCTTACGCAGTCAATTGGCTTTTCTAATGGGTGCTAGATTAGATTTTTTTTCTTGTCAATAAGATGCCATTTTCCTCCTCTTCTCTTCTAAATAGTATCACTGGAGCACCTCAAAACGAGAAAGTTCTATTCATTTCATCTTATCACTTCAATCTCATGTTTCATTAATGTGTTTCTAGTGTCTACTGTCTAATATTGTTCGTGTGTGTGCATGTGTTCCGTAAGTCCAATTAGGCAATTAACATGTTAACGTAAATTTTCAGGAAAATACTGCCTTATCATACTTGTAGCCTTTTTCCTTCTAACGGAAAGATATATATAACAATGCAGAATATTGTTGAAAAATTAGTTTACGGGTCCAGGTATTATGTCACAGTTTCATCCTTCGTCAGGTAAATAAGGGCCTTTCTCTTTATCCTTCTCACCTCATACTAGGCTGTACATATCATGTATGCGTATTCGCATTCAGTAAAGTTATAGTGAAAACGGTATAGTAGTTAAGGCAGAAGATATAACGGTCAATGCTAAAATAAAGTTCAATGGGTAGCCAAACCTACCCATCTCATCAACATTGTTATCCTTGTTCAGTGGAGCCCCTGGTTGACTGCTACTATCCGGGAACCGAGAACCTGCAAACTCCTGGGAGAAACATAACGTCTCAGCATGGAAGCTGTTCAAATTACCAATAATAGGCAGGAAACATGTAAGTTGCCCTTGCAATAAGGTTTATGCTACAGAACAACTGAACCAAATATACATTAGTTGCATTTACATAAAAAGACCGATGCACCAAAGGAACAACACACAGAAGCATGACGTCAAGAACCACGTAAATCAACCAACCAACATGAAGATGAGTGGATGCATCTTCATACACCTGAACGAGGAGCAACCTTGTAATATAACCGATCTAATATAACTAATAGACTGTATGGTCTCTCAAATGCTCTGTCGAGTTTCATATTTCAACAAAATTCCTGCTTCATTCATAAAGATACCGTAAATGCATCCACGTTAATATACACCTCAACAAATTGCCAAATAAAACCACAAATTAAAGTAGCAACACCTAGCCAAGCTGCAGTAAGACCAGTGTTCTCAAAATAAATAGTCCCAGGGACATCAAGGTAAGTAATATTCTCTTGATTAAACCTAATTGAGCTTCTTATATGATATACAAAATAACCTAATATTACTACCAAACAAACATGAACCCTAACATGCCTATATGATGCAATAACCTCCTCAAACAAACATAAACCTAATATTACTACCTTTATCCACACACACAAACACAAAAAGGTAAATATTACTACAATTGGGATTAACAACATGTGTTCCCCACTGCCTAATAAACCCTAACATGACTAATTATACGAATAGAGCTAAATCGGAAAACAGATTCAGTAGAAAATAGATAGATACCGAAAACCTAAAAATAGAAACCCTACGAGAAGATTTAGATTTAGACAACGACGTGTAGCGTCAAACGAAAGCTGAAAACATCATCATCTATAAACAAACAACAACAGATTCATTCATTCATTCAACACGCAATCCCTTGCCGCCATTAGAAACGATTAAACTTCCATAAACAAAACAAAAAAACAAAGAATGAATCAATGAAATAGTTTAGGGTTTTATAGAAGAAATACCTCATTCTCGGAAGCAGAGAGCTCACCATCTTCTCTCATTCTGATTGAATTGGTGAACACCTTTGCATTTTGATTTTGATTAGATGTTGTTGTTGGAGGAGATGAAGTTGTGGTTGCATTCTCCACCATTTTCTTCCAAAATCTCTCTCCCTCCCTCTCTTTCTCTCTCTAGAATCTCTCTTTCTCTCTCTAAAATCCTCTCTCTGTGTGTGTGGAATTGGGGATGGTGGTTTAAAAGGGAATGTAACTATGGCAGGAGGGCTCCAACAAACAATTTCACGTTGGCCAACAACGATACAATGTGAAAAGTCGAAATTGACCCCATGTATATATATTTTGTTTCACAACAATCTTCCAAAAATAAGTTTTACCCATTTTCGGAAATAAAGAGAATTAAAAGTTTTGTTCTCTATCTTACAATAAAAGATTATCTCTATAATATTATTTTAAATAAAAATATAAAAATAGGATATTACAATAATGAATTAAAGAATATTATAATCATATAACTTTTATCAAAATATTCTCATATCAGTCGTATGTTTGCTATCTCAAATATGTTGTTTTCTCTAGTATTCATTTATTTATTATCCCTTCATATCAATTTACAAAAAAATTGAAGAGAGTGGTGAATGGGATAAATTGGTTTTTATGTATATGAATTGAAGAGGTGATGGTCTAATGTTATAATACATCCGTACATATAAATAAGGGATACAATGATGATATTAAATCGAAGGAAAAGAAGGTTATTAGGTTCGTATTTCGTAGGGTTTGGATAGTTCAAATGATTGTAAGCCAATTCTAATCCAGTACCTATGGTTTGAAAAAAATTATAACTTGATTACACATCAAATTATTTTTAAATTGCTTGTGTTTAGGTTTTTTGCACCCCTTGGCCCTTACTACCAACCCTCTAATATAAGCAATGAAAAAGCTATAAACTAATTTGATTAAAAAATGTGTACGCAAAATTCGAAAATCTATTTAAGCAAGCAAAGGCGACATCTGATATTTCATCTCACATTGCTGTTAGAAAGTTTTAATTTCCTTGAAAACTACCATACAAGTAAAATGCTTAGGATGTTTTTGAGATGATCTTTTAACATTGCCTGCATATTTTATAGAGAAATCTATTGTGACTCACAATCCTAAATCCTCTGTTGTGACAAAAACTTATGTGTTGAACAATCCTAAACGTACAAAGAAGTATCGGGTGCCATTTGTGATTAATTTTTCAGACGACGACAATGGCAGTGATTCTGAAGAAGAAATGAAAGGAAACATAGTGGAGTCTAAAGACACAACAAAAGGAATCACAGAAAATAGAAGAATGTCGACTTTATTGGGGAATTCACGAATGTTGCAACAAATTACCCGGACTGACACTGGAATACCCAAAAACTTTTCTACAAGTCGCACATTTGTTTCATCAATGAACAGAGTTAATGGAACCTCGCTCAAGAGTGGAGGAAGCACATTTCTTGGGCCAAAATCTCAACTTAAAAAATCTAACGTCCCTAGCAAAAATAAAGTAGGTCAAAACGTCCATGTTAACAGCAGTAAACTCCAAGACCTCAGGCAATTGATTGCGATTCATGAAAATGGGTTGAAGAGTCGAGTTGGGAAACATGATAGGGAGGCAGCTTCAAGTTCATTAAAGAATAGTGCAAATGTGATTTTAAAGAGCACCGATGTTAGGAGCAGAGATTCTACTGAACGTGTACTTTTTGAACCAAAGGAGCCAGAAAAGAAGCGATTTAAAGTTAGTGAGCCTCCTACAAACACTCTAATTTCTGTTCACCAGCATGACAGGCCTCCCATAGAACCACCATTAGCGGCCAGAAGTTCTGCACTTGAAAGTGATGGCCTGAAGGGTGAATATGGTAAATTATTTAGTGGAAGAAAAAACACATAAGGTGAGCCAATTAGTTGGTTTGGATTTGGATTACTAAATGATCAAATAAGAAGGAAAAAATTATAAATCTATCTTGCATGATTTAAAATGGTAATTTTAATTTTCTCTTAAAAATTACAACCAAATTACAAATTGATAAAAAAAAAAGTGAGAGTGAAGCAACGATAGATTGTGTATATTTATATCAAGTGGTCTACTAATTAGAAATCGCAAAGTTTCCGACACTTATAGTGCCAATGTCATATCTAAAGTAATATTTTGGATTTACGACTTTTAAGTGTATGCAAAATTAGAAGTTGATCATTCTTTGAAGTTGATCGTACAAATGCTTTAAAGTTGTATAATGTATTTACTAAGCATCAAATTTTTTGGTGAATAACTTCTAAGAAAATATGTTTTCTCTCTAAAATCTAATTAAGTAGTCATTAAAAGTTTCTATAGAAGCTTAACCTTCATTATATCACCTTAGTTGGCAACACATGAATCTCTCTACATGGAGTCATATTAATTCAAACTAGCAATTGTGTTGTAGCATTTGTAAAAGTTTGAGCTCATGATGCACCAAGGGATGTTTGAACAATCCAAGCTTTTGGAATCACTTTGGTACCACAACACATGTCAAAAAGCTGGCGTCATGGATAATAAATCGCTACTTGAGATTGAGGAGTTGCAAGATAAAGGGGTGGATGAAGCACAGGAGCACCGATTCAAATGTGAAATAGAAGAAAGAAATGCTCTAAAAGCTTTTCGCAAGGAATTAATTGCAGCTAATCTTAATTGTGATGAAGACTCGAGCATGTTCTAGTCTAATATGTCTCTCGAGCACACTGGAGCTCATAACACTATAACTAACATGTCCCAAAATAATATGCATTTGGTACTTATTTCACATCATCAACTATAGAATAATTTTCATCTTTGAGATTAAAATCAACATGATTTAAATGTTAGGTCTACTGATACATGGAGTTTCAAAGAGGCAATCATCATGGTAAAATTGTCAAAAGAGTTAGTCCACATGTGCCATCGCTCTTGTATTCTTTTCTTGATCTTTTTGATATTTTGGTCTATTTAGTATTCCAACAAATTCTTTAAAAAATCTAAAATAGAAAACCAAAAGTCAAAATCTCTAAAAAAAAGTTATATTCGACTCTAACAGATAATAATTTTCCTATTTTAAAGATCATAACATTAATTATATTTTTAGAATATTTCATTCATTTAATAAGATATTATTCTACATCAAAAACATTTAATATCAAGTTTCTTGATGGGATTATAGTAAAAACTTATTTCTCTCTTATGGTAATATTTGGGATTCTAGATTGTCAATTTGCACATTTACCATGACAATCAGAAGTATATTGGAAACGCGGTTGTGTTTTCTCGTTTTCAATCTCATATTATTAGGAACTTATCAGCTGTAAAAAATCGCACAAATACAATCTAAACGTTTCGATTACGAAACCTAATCAACTATAGATGATCCTTCGAAATAAACAAGACGAACAAAGAAGAAAATGTAAATATAATGTAGATTTTGATAACACGGACAACCTCATTGAGGGTTAAAAGCACATGCGATCTTTATAATCTTCGGTGCATTATAAACGTCAATCAGGGACGTTGTCCTTAATACTAATGATTGCTATTACAAATATCAACAAATTACATAAAAGGGTTTGCAATAGCGAGATTAACTTGCTTTTTGTTCCTTTGAATTTTATCAAATATCAACAAAATTACGAATACAATGCTAGAAAGAACCAAAATTGAAATCTTCTTAAAATCAAACACAAAGGGAGTCTAATTCCACTCTAAAACATTAAACACAAAAATATTATACTAACTCATAATACAATCACAGATTCACAATAATAAACTTAATTTTTTCCTCTATAAATTATATAATCAAGTTTTTTGAAGCTTTAAAGTTCTCTTTTTAAGTTTTTATTACTCAAATCATTTTTAATACTAAATATCAAAAATCATAACTATAAAAATATAGACATTTTTCTAAATATCTTCTAAAATCAGGCAGACATGGCCCGAGACCAAGGAAACGAGACTAGATAGGTCCTAGTATTTTGGTCGGGACAAAGACATGGACCGGCCGGCCTGGTTTTGTAGGGAGCAGTTTGAGACTAACCGATCTTTGGCCATGTATAGGTACAAAATTTTGGGCCCAAACTAATGGCGCGTAACTCTGTTGGTAACGATCGAGGGTAGGGTTTGTCCAAAATCAAATGGTTACGAGCTAGAGCCCAGGTCGCCTCCATAGCCACAAGCCCACAACCGCAAAGTGAATCAGGTATGTCCCTGTGGCCTACTGTATGAAAGTAACAGATGATTGTGGGCCGGTTGGGGTAATTGGTATGATGGTATCAACCTCTTGTCCAAAATTTGGGCCCAATATTTTAAATAAACCACTCTATACAAGTGAATTTCACAACAATTTAACTGTTTTGATTTATAAGAATTTTAATATAATATAAAAGAAACTCTTATCCGGGTAGCCAATCTTATTTAGTTATTTTATTCATTACCCGTCTAGTCAATCTTAAGCCTGGTACATCTGTAAACGAATTTCAAAAAAGATTGGAACGTCCCTGTTCGTTATTATAATCAAACCATACGAACCTAGTAAATCTCCAACAAATGTAGGGTCCAAGAATAAAACGTAAGCAGACCTCACCTATATTCCATTAACGAGACCAAAAGAGATACCAAGAACGAGATATCGTAACCCATATATTGCTCAAGTTGAAATTTAATTAGCAAATTACCTACACAATATCCACAAAAGAAAAACTAAAAAAGAAACACGCCATACCGAGCTTCTTGATGCAGATCCACCGGGTTGAAGCCGGATACACAACAAGTCAACAACTTTGTCTAGGATTATGTTAACGATGGATCACGACATTGCATGGGTTGAAACTTGTGCTCTGTGGTCTGATTTCACCAACCCATAAGTGTTCTTCTGACCTTATCAACTATATCCAGCTTAGCTCGGTTGCTGGTTGAAGGATTTCCTCGGGTTTCATCCAATCGGAATCTATACACTTCCCACTCACGATCTGATGTCGAGTGTCTTCCAACCTCGGCCTGTGAAGAACCATGAAACTTGGTTAAATTCATCATCACTCCCTCCCTCTATTATCAAGGGCAAAACCGTCATTTAGTTAGTTTAAAAAGTGAAAACTTCCTTTTGGTCCTACGTTTGTCAATTTCAAGGATATCGTCCCTAAACTTCAAAAACTAGGATTTGGTCCCTCACGTTTGTCATTTCATAACGATTTTGGTCCCTTCTTCTAAAATAAAGAATCTGGCATCCAACACCAAAATCGTGAAAATGTTCAATTAACTTTTTCAAACTTTTTGAAGAATTTGGCATCCAACACCAGTCGTACTTATATGATCTACAGTATGTGCTTGTGCATGCAAGTAATTTCACGGGTTTTAACCTTTTCAATTAAGTCCAATAAAATGAGGGGTATTTTAGTCATTGTAAACATTTTCTAGATGACCAAAACAACCTCATTTAACCGGGTATGGATGTAAGTGAAAAATGTTTGAAATGACTAAAATACCCCTCATTTTAAATTGGACTTAACCGAGAAACTTAACAGCTGCTAGGAGAAGGAACCAAAAACATTACGACAAACGTGAACAACCAAATCTCAGTTTTTGAAGTTTTGGAGACAATATCCATTAAAATGACAAACATTAGGGACCAAAAGTGAAGTTCACTCATTTAGAGAATATAATGAATACACACTTTGTGCCTTTTTCATTATGGACATTTATCTTGAGACATTATGGACATTTATCCTCAGACAAATGGAGCAGCCAGTAGCGTTCATAGGACATCCTAAAAAGTTCATTTTTGCAATCTTCATGTATAATATGTTCAAAAAATAAAGGGGGTAGGATTAAAGTACTGACCGAAAAGATACATATCCCGAGCGTCTTCAACGCAGACGTGACATCGTAGAAAACACGTGGCCTACCCTTCCCAGAAAGCTCGACAGGATTAGCAACCAATAGTTCTGTATCAGGGCCACGGTTCGTGATGATCACTCTCAATGGATGTAGCATCTCTTCCTTTAGGCGCGAACATAAAGCAGCTTGGGTCTCCACATCTAGTATCTTTTTCCCGTCCTCTTTCTGGATAAACAAGTCCAAACTCCGGTACCCTTTAACACTAGTAGAGATTCTGCCATAAGCAATCTGAATAAAAACAAGGTATCAGTTGATTTTGATGTGACATTTTTCAAAGTGATCAAGACTTTGGCATCCAACACCACCCGTACTTATATGACCTACCGCTTACTGGTCAAATCGGGTACATGATAAGAAGAATTGAACTTTTGTTACACTAATTGAAAAAAAGGAATTCACACCAAATACGGAGCTTTAGGAAAAAATCTCGAAAAAATGGAAAACTGAGGAACACCTTGGTAGCCTTTATACAAGTAAATCAAGTTGTTCTTTTTTGATTTTTATGCATGTGTGAATGTTACAAAAATTACTTGCATGCATAAGTGCATACTGTCCAGATGAAGCCGCCAGGGGTCTCCTCAGTTTACCCTCTTTTTTTTTGAGGTTTTCCCCCGAACCTAACCCTATAAAAACGAATCCAAATTAAGTGAAATATGATTAAAGCGAAGATGGGTATACCCGGATATTAAAGTCCTTGGAGATCTTTAAAATGTCGTAGATTAGACCCTTCTGATCAAGGCATTGTATTTGAAGCAAGGTATGAGCTGGGCTCATCAAATTATCGACAGTTATAACAGCCTTCTTGACATTAGACACATCTGCGCTGAGAGCTTGTGAGCGGTTTTCCGTGGTGGAAAGCTCACAGCTGAACAATTCATCAGCAATTGCTTCTGATATGGAACAAAAGCCTTGCTGGCTTTCGTACTCCGGCCCTGCCAACTCAAGTTCGCAACTAATACAGCACTCTCCTAAAACACCACTAAGGTGCTCGCATGTTTCTTCTCGCCTAATCTTCGTGTGCAGTAGGTCTCTATAATACCACAAACATGAAATGTTACCAACTAGCTCACATCACATGGCCAAAAAGTTCCCAAGATACCAATAATTTGTAACAATCTATCAATTCCTAGTTTTGTATTGTAAATGATATCAACAATTGTGATTCAAGAATTTGCTCAATTGAATGCAAACAGAAATAAGAAAAAGACTTACAAGTGATCAGTAATAAAGAAGAGGTCCAGGACCTTGCCATCTGGGGTTGTCATCACTTTTACTCGTTGAATCGTTAGTTCGCGTTCACAAAGGACTTCCGTGACATCTATGAAGTTGCAGTTTCATATAAGAACATATAGATGAAATTTCAAAAAGCAAGGAGAGAAAATATATTAGAATTACCAATTTACCATGTAGATTTACCGGACCATTCAAATAAAAAGTTAAATATCGTGAGAAGGTAAGAAGTGATGGTGTGTAATTTAGGTAAGAAGTGCTGGTTGATAGATTATTCGTATGTGAATACATTGCAAAACTCTATTTACAGGAGGTGTTTGGGATTGTTTATCTACTTTTTTGCACTTATCTGCGTTTTCAAAAAGTAGGTCCATTTTAACTTCTTTAAAACTGCTTATTTGTGTTTTTAACAGGTCATAAGCACCTCTATCCGAACACTTACAATAGTTTATCTGCTTTACCAACCCGTGATAAGCAGATAACGAGAAAAAAATAAGCAATCCCAAACACCCCCATAGAAGACTCTAACAGATTATTCGTATAGATTCACATGTGAATTTCAAATGAACTTTTTCCAATAATTCTAGTATGAACCCTTAGGGGTTGTTTGTTTACCTCTTAGCTGTTCCATTAAGAGACAACCTCTGAATCAGTAAAAGGTAAATCTCGTTTGGTAAAAAAAAAGAGTTGCCTCTTAATGGTTCTAAAACCCTCCTAATGGGTTTGTATCATAGGCCGCCCTTAAGGGCCATGATTTCATCCACAACAATTACCAAACAACCATATCACATTTTACACTATAGCCTCTTAATCATTTTGACCACTTAACTATCCAGCACCAAATAATTCAGCAACTGCCAAAACTTACCATGTATTAACCCTTTTCGATCGAGGGAGAAAACCTTGAGCAGATAGATTGGAGGTGGTTTAGAACAAACCGGCAACTGATTGAGATAAAACGCAGGCAAATACGACGGACAACAAGATACAAGCCGCTTCTTTAACCCATCCCAATCTAATATCACCAAGCTCGGCCGTGGAACCACCCACAACACGATGTAACACCATTTCCCATCCGTAGAAAAATCTAGAAACCGAAAAAATCAGGACACAAACAATCCTCTATCAGAATTCAAACAAATTGGCATATAAATACAATTATCCTAAATTAACCATCCAATTGTCCATTTGCATCAATCTCAAACAGCTGAAAATCAATCATAACTAATACCATCAATCTTAGATCCAATAGCATTAAAATTTTATGTATATCCTAACACCATAGCCAAATCCTATATCACCATGGACAAGAACAACGCGTTTTGGGACCACAAACACGACAAGTTCTTGGAACTGTATGGTTAAGCGTGAGAAGTCCTTACCAGGTCGCCACAAACTAAGGTGTAAACCAGTAGCAGGGCAAAGCGGACAATATTGCGTTACATATAACGAACAAAAATCTTACCTCCACGGGTAACATAGAGTCCGAATTCGAGAACGTTCCTGACAAGGTCACAGCCGAGGCCGGATTTATCGGGGCAGTTGACGGTGACGACGGTTGGATCGTCGGAATTCTTACCTTCTTCGATTAATACGACGTCGTCCCACGACATCCCCATTCTGGCTCTATGTTTTCTTTCTGGTCTAAATCGAGCCGACCATAGCCGGAAATGGGAGATATCGATTCGATCGGCTTAATAATTGAGCTGAGAAGAATTCAGTTCATTGTATTAGAACAATTGTGTGTAAAAGAAGGTAAGAAATGATGGGTGTGTGTTTGTTTGTTTATTATTCATGTGAGTGGCTTAAGGTTGGCTGGCTGGCTGGAAGTGGCTGGTGGCGGCGTCCCATGTGTGGGCCCCATGCTGTGTGGTTTCCACGTCAGCTGGTGCACTACCTGACACAAAAGACACACGTATCTAGTGATATTAACATTTAACATATACGATTGTGACTCGGTTTCCCTTTTCCACAAATAAAACAATAATGGATCTCATTATTGATTGATATTTCCTCCTTTTTTTAATAATAAGAGAATAGTTATTATTAAAATTTGGTTATGATATTTTATATCAATTGAATATAACCATCGTTAATTTTTTTTTTGGGAAGGGTTTTCGCGCCAAAACCCGATTAATCTCCCGTAATTTTTGGGGGCTAAATATGGTCCTACTTAAATGTCCTTTAGTTTGCGCAATGGAAGGCTCGAACTCGATTAAAACGCTATAAACCCCCGAACGATAATCAATCATCCACAGCACTGGAAGACAACCATCGCTAATTTTGTTGGTATGCGAAAAGAGGCTATTTTAATCTCATGTTTACATGTGAATTATGTTTTGAAAGAAAATATTATGTAATTATTTTTTATATTTAGTTATAGTATCTTTAATAGAATTTAAAAAAAATGAAGAATTAAAGTCTAAAATCCGTGTATCCCCATCGGCGTTACATCAACTTTTCACTATCATACCTTCAATCCTCACCAACCTTTCCAATCTCATACAACAATATTTCACACCCTCATACCCTTACCATTTTTTATTAATTCAAAATATAAATAGAAAAGAGAGAGAGAGAGAGAGAGAGAGAGAGAGAGAGAGAGAGAGAGAGAGAGAGAGAGAGAGAAGGAAGAGACGGGTTCGCAAACCCTCTCCCAAAACTGCGAGCCGAAACGGTATGTGGAAAAATACAACAACAAAGACATTTCCTAAATTAAAATAATACATTTCCAACATTGAATTGATGATTGGATTAGATGAGATCAACCAAAATTAATTCAACCTTCATTTACGTCTCTGCATTATATATGTCTCCGCATTCTATCAATAACTCATAAAAAGTAAGCACTAAGAAAAAAATAGATATATAAAATCAAAATTGTAAAAGAATTTTGAAAATTTCGTTGATCATTTATATTTTGGCCACTTCCAAGTTCGTAAATGTCATCTTTTAGTTGTTGAAATAGACATATTATTAATAAAAGAGTGTGGGAAAAAGATAAAGGACATTACAAAATAAAACAAACACATCATGTGAATTGATAGAAAAATAAATCAGTTTAAAATGTATTTATATAAACATAATATATAATATCTTAAACTTCTTTGAAAATTGAAGTGTCAACTCTTCCATTGAATTTTATAAAATCTAACCTTAACCTTTGTAGAGGTTACATGTTCCAACCTAACCATAATCCATAGGTCACAGCCTCACAGGTGTTTTTATTTAGATCGGTTTATGTTTATGTTTCTAAAGTAAAAGTGTGTAAGTTTCATTTGACATATACAAATACTATATAATTCAAAAATAAGTAGAAACCATACCATAAATGAAAATTGTGTGTAGAACTTCAGCTGTAGATGCCTAAAAACAAATTTCTTTATAAAGGTATGAGTAGCAAACTTTAATCATCGTAAAATCAATCTATGACCTTATTTGATAAGAGGTAAACCAATCCCTAATTTACCATTTATTGTTCTTCAAACCCTTAGCAGTGGCGTCTCTTAATTGCTCATCTCTTAATCGATTAACCTTAATTGATCATTTCTTCCAATCCCTTACCAAATAGATCCTCACCTTGCTCAATCGATTAACCATAAGCATGGAGACCTTCAATGCATGCTATTTTATAATATTACTGTAAAATTTATAATGATTATGAATGAATAAATATGTGAAATAGACAATTTAAATATATTTAAACATTTATACAAATCCAACACTATAATATTTGATGGGTAAAATATACAATTTAAAAAAATCAGAATTTATCAATTCACAAAAACAAACAGTCTTATTGATTCATATTTCATACTTCAGATGAAACTTGAAATACAAAGACAGTTACTCGGCCAAAATTTCTAGAACTAGTCCTCAACCGGTCCCGAAACCCAAAACTGCGATACATACATGTATTTCTAATCCTTTTGTCTTTCCCAATTCTAACTGATCCACTCAAGTTTGCATACCAAAAGTTACTATAAAAACCCATTTTTGTGGGACTCATGTATTTTTCCAATGTCAATAACTATTAATCTTTACAATAAATAATAATTATATAATTTAAAAAACTATCAAAATATACCTAAGATTCTTGGAAAAGAGCTCTTTGTGTAAAATTCTTATTAAAGAGTACTATTAATATAATAAATAACAATTATTTAATTTACAAAACTAACAAAATGCACTTCACCTAAGATTCTTGTACAAGAGGTCATTGTCTAAAATTCTTATAAAAACTCGTTAATAATAGTTCCTCGAAAACACGACATTTTTTTCTTACAAGATTATAGGATGTGGTTATGTTGAAACATATCATACTTCGGTGCCACATTAGCAATTTAGCATAACCACTTTATGCTTCAAACATTCCTAAACCCAACTAGTACGCACGCTTCAATGCCAAAAGATTTTTTTATAAAAATACTCTCTCCTCTTCTCTCTTTCTCTATCATCTCTCTCTAGCAGCATTACCAATTTGCCATGCCTAAAACCATCAACATTCAATGGTACCAATGGTGTGAGGGTGGTGTTATCCATGATACCAATGATACACCTCAACAATGTCAAGCCCACACCCAACGCTCTAAGAACAATCAAAGATGCTCTAAGACCATTAAACATCCAACCCCCTCCTTTCCATTACCACCCCATCAACACATCGTTTTCCCCTTTCATCCCCCTCAATCCTATAAACCCCAACATCCATCCTACTCAACCATCTCATTCAAAAAACAAAAAATTAAAATAAAATCAACAGATAAAAAGGGAACAAAGTCAGCGTGACCAAAACCAGCTTAGGGCAGACCAACCACACCACAAAGGTGTTTGCTTACCCACTGATCGCACCAGCACCAATGCTTACCCAGTCAGACACGAATAGTCTAAGGGGCCGTTTACTAAACACTTACCCGAGTAAGCGCTTATCAAGTCATTTTACCTTACGAAAGCATATCACAAGGATCAAGTATCTTACCCAAGTAAGAGCAACGACAAAGATGAGAGTCTTACCCGGTAAGTGAAGATCGTCGTCTCTTACCACGTTTAGCACTTACCGGGTAAAATGTTGCATAAGATACCCTTTTTATGGACTAAAATCTTACCCCATAAGTAAGTAATAGTGTTGAATTTTGTTGGTAAGCACTTACTCAGGTAAGTATTTGGTAAACGAGACCTAAGCAATTGTGGTATAATAAAGTAAAATCAAACGAGAACATACAAATTAAACTAAATACATAAGAGATAGCAAAAGATATTTACATGAGATTATGGACATAGATACCACCAATTTTATGATTTGTTATTAACATAGAAATTAAGAAATGGCACAATCCGAATAGATCTATGAGGTTTTGTTGAACGAAATCAGATTTCAATTCGGACATTGGTAAACAAAATAACCAAAACAAATTCAGTAAATCAGATTCAAGATTTGAAGATCAGAGGATTTCAATTTACACCTAACATTTCATACCAGATCTAAAACGATCACAAATTCATAGATCGATTACCACAATTTCATCATCACAAAAATCAAAAGAAGCACCAGAAGATAAACCCTATCTCGGATCTCATTCTCATCCGCCAAATCCGTACAGAGTCCTACCTTGTCTCTTTAGGGCATAAACAACATCCATGGCAGTTACGGTCTTCCTTCGAGCATGCTCGGTGTACGTAACCGCATCACGAATGACGTTCTCCAAAAAGATCTTGAGCACGCCTCTCGTTTCTTCGTAGATGAGACCGCTGATCCTCTTCACTCCGCCTCTTCTCGCTAGCCGCCTGATCGCAGGCTTCGTGATTCCCTGGATGTTATCACGAAGAACTTTCCGGTGACGCTTTGCTCCTCCCTTTCCCAGCCCCTTTCCTCCCTTTCCACGCCCTGACATTTTTGCAGAAATCGGTTCTCGAACTGAATTTAGCTTTTGGTTTTTGAACCTGTGTGAGAGAGATTGCTGGATTGCTAGGGTTTATAAAAGGGGGAATTTTGGGGGATTTTGACTTTGAGCTTTGCGCGGGAAGATTTTCTTTTAAGCGGGATGATGTGGAATAAGATTGACGGTCAAGATACCGATCCGTGTGCTATAGTTTCCCTGGATTGATGACATGGAATTGTCATTTTCTATTTGTCACATTCACCCCCTAACATGGTATTTGTTATTTGTATGTATCTAGTTATTTAGAGTCAGGACTTTGTGCAGGGGTATAAAGTGTGACGGATATTTGTAACACCATTTTATCGAAAATGAGATTTTATTAAATAACTAAATAAAATAAGTCAATTTATTTAAAATATTTTCAAGAAATAAAACCAATTGCCAAAACACCAACGATATCAACTAAAAGTATCGAAATAAAATCCCAATATTTAACGAATTAAAGTTAAGCTTAAAGAGTCATAGGGTCGCCGGAATCGCCGAGGCAGGAAGTCAAGCTGGGGCCTTGCCCTTATCCACTACTGAACCAGAACCTGGAAAAAGGGGAAACAACGAAAGGGTAAGCGAAACGCTTAGTGAACTAACACCACATATATTTTATAACATCGCATGCATGTGTACCACAAGTCACAACAGGTACCAATCACAATCATCAACAATCACATCATAGCATGTCAATAAATCAACAGACTCAAACGGACACTCGACTCTCATGAGATCGATTTAAATCTCCCGTCAGTTTGGACACGGGTCGGCCCCCACAACTCATCAAGGGCATGTGGTTCCCTTTTTACATACACTATCGTGCATACACATATAAACCATGACATAAGATATATATATATAGTGTAACTCACCTGGATCTGCACAATCACTGATCACTGACTGAGATCACAAACACGGTCTGTGACTCAAATATCTAACCGAACACCTGATAGCGATAACTGATCGGATGTCGAATCATGAACTGATAACTGGGTGGTTTAAAAGTCAACCTAAAAAAGGTTACGCGTGATTACATGTCTGACTAACAAAACACACACGACGAATAGTCCTTTAACTAATCTCGTAACATTAAAGGTTCCAAACACACTTAACCTCAGTAACGACATATTGATGACTTATATACCTTCTTTTTATACGATTACTAGATTTACCCAAAAATAATAACCAAATCGATGGGTTTCAACTTAATTTATGCTCACTAAGTCGAGACCAATGATGCATAACAGCTTTGGTTTGAACTCGCAAAAAAACGATTTAGATTGAAGATAAACACTTACCGGAAAAGCAATTTTGCTGCACACTGTCAAACAGAAAAAGGATGACTTCTGTACCTCAGAAACCGATATCCACCGTTCACAATGTAGATAAAGATGTTATGAAACTACTGTCCAAAAATCATGACGATCTGACGGTTCAAACTCCGGGAATAGAAAAAATGGTGCAGATGCGTTTGCCTAAAAACCATTGACGAATTTTCTTTTCTTTTCTCACTTTTTTGTATTTTGTGGACTCTCTTCTCTTGGATTTGCGAATCTCCAAATATATCTTACGAACAACGATTGGAATCTTCTCGAGAAACCACGTACTCGCCGATAACGATGGGTTTTCCGACGATCTCGCCGGTGATTGCGGTGTGGGGTGGTTGGCGTTAGAGAGTGAGAGGAGAGGCTAGGGTTTCATATTTTCTCTAAGATGGATTATGAGAGAATTAATTAGGCTTAAAGGGTTTATATACCCGGGCCGAGTTAACTCTCCTAATCTAGAGCCCGGTTCACATTAATCCCGAAACAATTAAATTTAACTTCCTTCTATGTTAAATCCTACAATAATTAACAAAATAAACAACCCACGACTTTAAAAAAATTCTAATTAACGGGGCGTTACAACTCTCCCCCACTTACATGGATTTCGTCCCCGAAATTCAATCTGAAAATAGCTCTGGGTAGATCATTCGCATCTTTGCTTTCATAACCGAATCACTCCCTTCCAAGAGACACCTTGAGAAGAATAGGATTACCAACCTGGAACTCTAGATCTAATCAATGCATAACCTTTCTACCGACTCTAAGTTGATTGATTTCGTTCTCTGATCCTCTAAATATTCTCAGTGGTTTTCTAGACCACCTCTATGATTCTAATGACTCGTTGGCCGTCCTTACCCTAACATATAAAGGTTCCACACCTTCTTCCACAAAGCTTTCCTTATAGAGGCATACCAATACTAGCATGGTCGCTGTTAATATGTGATACTCGACTGAACGATATGTATCCCTGTTGCCCATGAGGTTTAAAATGTCCAGATCTAATTCGTCATCTCACACTGCCCATCCATCTGAGGATGGTAAACTGTATTGAGCTATAACCTAGTGCCAACATCCTTGAGAAATTTCCCTCATAAACATGACATGAACCGGGTATTCTGGTCTGAAACAGCTGTCACTAGTACCTCGTGCTTGGATTCCGCCTCTCTGACATAAACATCTGCTAACTCATCAGAGGCGAAATTTTCTCAGATCGTCATGAAAAGGCACTCACTGTCAACCTAACCACTATTTTCCATATCAAAACATAATTCCTCGGGGTCCTGGGCAATTTCGTAATCAATCCATGGTGATATGTTCCTATTTCAATGCTGGAATCTTTAGCGGCTGCAATTTAACATGCGGTTTCTTGTGCTCAACTTTAACCTTCTAATATGTTAAACACTTTTCTAGATACCTGGCAACATCTCTCTCCATGAATGATCCTATCTCAGATCTTTGTGCATCTTGGTTGCTCCCGGATAAGTCGAACTTCGGCTCATGTATAATCAATGACGTACTCACCGCCATCTACAATAGTGCAATCCGGAATGATGCATAATTAGTCTACGGTTCAATACGTCGGCTACCACTTTTGCTTTACCCATATGGCAAGGATCTAATTACCTTTAGCCACATTTGTTATTCATAATCAAACTTTGCTGACTTGAGGAATACCTCAAACCTCTAGTATCTCCATAAAGTAATTCCTATGCTCTGACTTAGAGTTAATCAGTACATTACTATCACTTCGTTATCCATATTGGTCTACATATCATGTTCCTAGATGTGACTGGGCGTATGTCCACCCATAAAAAAAATACAACGAACTCGTATTGTACGCATCCATTTCACAAAGCTGCTCCAAGTACCTTCTATTCACTAACCTTTAACTGTTGATTTCACAAAGCTGCTCCAAGTTTAATCTTACTTGTCTGCCAGGCAAAATTCCGATCAGGTCCCCTAGGATTACATTCGAGAATACTCTAACAGCTAGCACCTCTACATCTATCAAACCCCTTTCTCCTTCTAACTGACGATCAGTTAAGTACGCTAAGTACAAAGTGTATCCACCAAAATACTTCTTTAGCCCTAATACTTAATTCTCCCCCACTAGGTTTAAACATGAATCCATTGCCAATCACATTCTAGCTTAACTTGATGTCTTCCTAACCAGTTCGTCCCAAATATCACCTTAAATTCTTACATCCTAAGGGAATAAGGTCTACCGAAATTTCACTTCACTAGTCTCTATCAAGAAATCCTTATAACTCAGAATTTATCATATGTTATCTATATGGTTAATGAACTATCTGGTCCTCTTAAGCTTAAAATCATTTTATATAGATAAAGAAAAAGGCACAACTGCTACGACAACTATTCCCTGAGCTAAAAACTTACCTGCACCTACATCTGATGTTGATTTGGCCTCTTCCACAACAAGCTAAAAAGACCTCCTCGACTCGTCTAATCCCCAATCCTCTTTCCCAAACTATCGTTAATGATCCACATGATGGTCGGTGCAGCTGTGTGAACTGTTGCGCCTGTTACTGGAGACACTGTTATTTGAGGTGTCCTAGCTGATAATAATGGAAACATAGCTTCGGGTCTCCGGGCAGTCTCTGCTCACCTGTCTATGCTTGCTACACTAGTAGCACACTCCATATCCGCTCGACACTCTTTGGGGTGGTTGTGTCGACACTTACGGCACTTCGGAAAATCTCTTTTGCTTTCAGGTCTATGCCCCGCCTACTTCTACTTCTTTGTCGACATTTGTGGCTGCTCTTGATTTCTTTTCTTGGCTTGTAACACTTCTTCCAAATATAGCTCACTCGCCCGACTTCCATCATCTGATTGAGGTCTTGGCATCTTGTTGTAGTCAAGAATTCCCGTATGTCGGGTCTTAGCACGTTGATGTAGTGACACATCTTCATCTTGTTGTTAGCCATGTATTCAGAACTGAATAGTGATTTCTTCTAGAATTTGTAGATGATCTAATTAACCGACCCGACCATCTGCACCATGTTCACGTATTCTCCCAGGATCATCTCTACCCCTATCTATGCCACGTACTAATCCCTAAATGGCTCGTTAAATTGTGACCTCACGTCCTGGCTTCTAACTCATCTCCGGTATGGACTCTAACTACTAAGCCCTTTCTATACTTATCTGCTCCTACAAGAAGGTTGACAACAACCTTTTCTTCAATTCCAGAACTGGTGTAGAAAGCACCTTTCACCTTAGCCATCTAGTGTGTACTAGCCACTGGATCCTTCTTCCCTCGACCAAGGCGATTGACATGCTATGACGCCTTTATAGCTGCATCCTAGGTTCTTCCCCTGCTGCAAGCTCTTGGCATCCTGGTTCCTAGCTGCCAAAGTGGCCTCGATCTTCAAGTGTATTACCTGGCTAACACCAACTTCAACTAGATGAACTAGCCTCACCACGACTGTTGGAGTGTCTCTAATCTCAAACGCAAACATCCCCCTTAAGTCGGGGGTTTTTGTCTCTTCGGAAAACGATCCTTTCTAGGTCTCTCTCTATCGATTACCAAAATCTAAGGTTCAACAAATACATACGCATAGTACCATGATATACGACATGCGCAAGCTGCTCTCCAGACGGTCTCTATAGGCCAGACTTACCGATAGTGCAAAACCGATCTCTAAACTGTATCTATAGGCCAAACTTACCTATGGCGTATTCATACCGCTCACCAAATCCTTCACCAGATTCTCAGGATTCCTTATGATTCTTATAAAATTTAGTTTGTACCCGCGTCTATAATAGTACAGAAACCCATACCATTATAAACAAGCAGATGTAAGAATCGTGTTTCGAACCCCAATGCAACAATCAAACAAGAACATGCCAGAGAGTTCTCCACGAGATTCACACCCAACGATACAAATTTGGTCTTAACCTCACCACTAGGCATCCTGATTCACTAAAGAGTCAACTAAATCTACTAATCGTAAATAAGCAGTCTATTTCTACAGTCTTATCCACCCTCATCATAAATAGGACACCCTTAGGTCCAAAACCCATACCAATCCAAATAACATAACACCTTTTAAAAAACAAATCACACGGTAAATGACTTGCAGTTGATTACCACAAGTTCTATCCATCTTCGCTGCTTAACTAATAGTGCACATGGAATTTTACATATACACGATATATTTTTCAACTTACATAAGTTGCATCATACATGATCCTAGTCACATAACACATGCTAACAATCAACGCACCAATCAATCCCTTAACTATCATCAATTAAATTGAGATTCCCAAGACTTAATCAAATTCAAATCCACACCGGTGTTTATAGTAGTACTATTATTTGGGCCTGTACTACTATAACCAACCAAAAACAATAATCTGGTTGAGATCACTAGGCAACAATCAAACAAGAACATGCCCAGTAACCTCTTACTGACGTCTCGGGGTGTTTACTTTTGAGTTTGATACCATCCTAAACCAATCTCAATCTCATGACTAAGCAAGTAATTTAAAACAACATTTAACCACATAAATTCTAATCATATACAAGTCTACATCATACTTATCGGCAGCTTATAGAATTAGCATCCAATTCGCAATTGACATCTTAACTAGCATACAATAATATATATATATATATAGTATTGCTCACCCCCATCTTGAAACTTCCACCGACGGTTCCGACCCTTGACTCATTCTTTTCCCAAAATCTACTGGTTTAAGTCGAACCAGGTATCTTTGTCTACAGTTTCTTCATTGATTACAGGAGATCGTCGGTTACCAGGTATCTCGCCTTTCCGTTGAAGACCAAATCCAAGCTCATTAATGAGTATTCAAGACGAGGAATCAATGTCATTTAATGCGACGTCCATTATAACCGTTGATGATATTGAATGCTCGACCGTTGTAAAGAAGCATATATAAAGCAACGAAGACTACATTCGAGAGCCCGAACAACTCCAACAACTGCTACTATATTATCTCTAAGCATAAAGTTATACAATACTTGTAATTTACGTTCGATTGCACATATATTTCCATTGTAATCGTACGACGCAACTGTAATCTTGAAGGATATCATCCCTGTTTGGTGACCATAGTGCATTGTCGAGCGTTTATCAGTCGACTGCATCGTAGGTTTTTTCCTCCTTCGAGAGGTTTTTCCTGCGTCATCAAATCGATTGTGTCTATTTATGTTTTATCGCACTTATTATCGACTGTAATTCCTTTCTCTCGACGGTTTAGTCTCACAAATTTTATACTATAATTGACTGGTGTAATTTTTTACATAAACAGGTAGCCCGACTAATCCTCGGCAATTTTGGGGGCTAAACATGGCCCCACTTAAATGTCATCATGCATGCGCACGGGAAGGCTCGAACTCGGTTAGGGCGTTATGAACACCCCAAACGATAACCAATCCGCCACAACATTGTTGATTCCAAACAATTACATATTTGGTTCTTATAGTATACCATCTTTATATTTTTTATTCTCAAATAACATAATTCACGTTTTGTTACTTTTTACTTTCTTTATTAATTTTATTAAGGCATTTTTTAAATGGTTAATTATAAACTATTATAACTTTAATAAAAAAATATAATCAAATAATTTCATTAAACGACTGGTACAAATAATTTCATTAAGCTATTAGTAAGTACATGATATTTTTTTCTAAAGCTTTAGGTTAAAATCTTTTAAAATTAATATTTCTATTTTTTGATTTATTAAACCTTTCGTATGACAACATATGTACAAACTTTATGTTTTATATAAATCCATGTTACTACTTATTATAAACTCTATCATAATTTATAACCCGGTGTGAAGCCCGGGCTATTAATAACTAGTTTTTTATAAAAAGTTTAGGAGGTCGTAGTTTACATATTTGTAATTACAAAGTTCTTTTATCGACAAAAATCATTCATCATGAGTCATAAAAATTAATGATTTTGATAGAATTCGATGTTTTTAATGACCCATAAATTACCAAGAAAGCTCTAGATAATCTGTTACTTATTCGTTAACAATTATGAACCAACTTTTGTGACGGTTTTGTTACGAATAAACCCTTCTAACGATAAATTTCCCAGAAAAAATTTGTATGTAAAAGTCTTACATTTAGTAATGACTTGATTATGACATTAGCAATCTTGAACTAATTCCCCTTTAGCTATTTTTAAAAAATTTTAATTGTATGATATGTTAACAACATGGGCGGCCCAAGTACTGGGCAACCTGGGCAAAGGCCCAGGGCATCATAGCCCACTAGGGCATCACAGCCCATGCCACTCTTAGCCTTTACTAGGTTCATTTTTAGGTCCATATCTATTAAAAAAATCAACCTTTTCTTTCTGTTCGCCTTTTCAATCGACCGAATGACGTCTCGAAATTCTCCAAGTTTCCATGGATGGGCGGTGGCAATCATGGCATGACAGAGTTACGAAGCTTCTACCTTGATTGCTCCAATGTCCAATTTGACGATTCGTTCTTCACTAACGGCTCTCAAACAACGGTTCTATCTACCTTCGAATTCCTTATATCTCGACCTAGCAATGATGCCAGACCACACAGTGAGCAACTTACCCTCATTCTCTAAAGTCCCAAACTATAATTTCCTGTCCTTGCAATTGACCGAACTCAAGATTTACGTACAGCTTCAAGTCTCACCCTTTAATGGCCGACTGATTTGATTTATGTTTGGGCATTTGATATTCCGATTTCTGACTTTGCTACAAGTCTACAATACAGGTGTTTTCCTTCCACTTCCTTAATTTCTTATCTAATTTGTTGTTTACTTATCCAATTAGCAATATTAATATATAATCTGGAATTTTGTATATAATTGGTGTGAATCATAGAATCTGTTTATTTGGATACTTGATAGTTTATAGTGATACTTGGTCAATTGGTCTTGATTTATTGAATTTGATTTGGTTGTTCAATCTATTTTGTTAAATATGTTTCCTATATCACAACCATCTGCTGCTTAAAATAGAAAAAAAAAATGAAAAAACAACAAGAAATTGGACAATCCTTACATGGATCATTGATTAAGTTTTTTGTTAGGCAAGAAAATTCACCGAAAGTCCTAGTTCTGATGATAATGTTTAAAATCTTGTTGATGAAGAACTTGTTAACGACCCTAATTCTAATGACTTTGTGGAGCCACGTGTTGATGAATCTGATGAGCTTTTTTTGAATATATTTGAACCAAGTGTTTGGAATAGTTTAAATTAAAAAAATGAAAGATTTGGTAAAAGAAAAAGGTCCTGTTGATCATTGTGTTTCACGAAATGTATGAAGATGCTGTTTTAGGTGATGTTATATTTGTTTTGTATTTTTGTTGTTCGGGGTTTTGGTTTATGTCTTCCCGTAGTAACTTTTTTTTTATTAATAATTATTAGCGTGGGGATGAGTCGCCTAGCTTGTCTAGGTTCAAACCCTTTCACAATTTTTTTTAGTTTATTGGATTAGGTTATTAAGGGCATACTTTTTCTCTTCGCCCAGGGCATCCAAAACCAATGGACCGGCCCTGGTTAACAATAACATATAATATCAAAATTTAGCAATTTCCGTATCTTAGAAATGATTGTCTCCCTCTCCCTTTCTCTCTCTACGGCCTGAGTGATGGGATTTACAAAACCAGTTTGAAAAACAATGATTAAACAAAATACACAGCGGAAGAATTAACCTTTTCAAAACTCAAATCCCAAGCCATGCATCCGATATATTCAACAAAACCGTTAACTTTGTAAGTCAAGATATGTTTTAAAACATAATTAAAAGGTTTCAAGTTCAGAATCCATGATAATCATAATTAAATCAAGAGCCTAATTCTATGTGCTGCATTCCTAGAGAATTAGCATGATGATCATGTTTGGCTCAAGCCAGTGGTTTCGTCAACAGAGCTGCCGCATTGTCTTCTGTTGGTATCTTGCAAATCCTGACAGCTGTTCTTCCAATAATCTCTCGAATGAGATGACATTTCCTGAGTATATGTCTTCATTGGTGATGTGCGCTTGGCTCCTTAGATTGTGCGAGAGCACCCATGTATCACATAATATGTGAATCGGCTTAGAGATATTGGCAACAACTCTAAAATCTGTGATAAAGTTCTTCAACCAGATCGCTTTCTTTGCCGCATCAGCTGCAATATACCTTTGTAGTTAAATCTGCTACTCTACACTGCTTAGAGCTCTTCTATGAGACAGCCCCTCCGTGTAGGGTGAAAATGTACCTTGATAGAGACTTGAAGTCATCTCTATCAATTTAGAAACTAGCATCAGCGTAACCAACAATACTGAACTCATCCATTGAACCTCCAAAGACCAAAAAACATATCTTTCATCCTTCTTAGGTACTTTAGGATGTTCTTAACAGCCATCCAATGAGCCTCACCTAGATTATGTTGATATCTGCTCGTGATGCTTACTGAGTAAGCAACATCAGGCATCGGGCCTTGTACATAGCATGAAATACAGAATTTATCCAATTGCAGGTGCATATGGAATAAGTTTCATTCTCTATTGGTCTTTACTAGAAACAAGACACTCGGCCATGCTCAAAGCATTGCTACTTTGCATCGGGGTGAAATTTTTCTTCGATCCATCCATACTGTATCTCTTTAGAACTTTATCGATGTATGTACCTTGACTAAGTCTGATAAGTCATCTAGATCTATTCCTATAGATCTTTATTCCTAGAATATAGGCGGCTTCTCCCAAGTTTTTCATCTGGAAACATCTACAAAGCTAGGATTTTACTCCTTGCAGGGCTAGTTTTGTTAATTTTAATGAAAAATAAAAGTAACGGAAACCATATTAATTAAAAAACATGCAATTTTAAAATATTGAAAACGAAAATAGTTATAAATAATAAACTACATGAACGTGAAATCATAGTTTACTCTCAATCACATTTAAATCGATTGACTTTAAGTCAATGGACAATATCATAGAATGTGAAATGACGACATATGTGGAATAAGTATGTTGTTTTAGTGACACATATAGATGTCATTTTCCATGAACAAATTTATCAATAGTTGTGGTTTGCAAGCACCCTCAATTCTAAATTTATTTTCTATATTCATGGAATTTTCATTACAACCACACAATGTGTTATAAAACCATTTATGTTAATAAAAATTTACATTTCTCTTCTAACATGATTTATTTGTGTTCATGTATTAAAAACAAACAACGGTGTGTTGAGGTGCTTCCTTTTTTGCAGTGTTTTTTCGTGTATTTTTTCCATCATGGTTGTGATCTTATACGGTTGGTTTCATTTTTGTTAGAATAAAAGCTTTTTTTTTGCATTGAAAGCAACCATATTATTACTGACCAAAACCAAAACAGATTACAAAATCTGATACAAAACTCAGAACACCAACCGTAGAATCAAAAAAGTTTTAACTTAGCTGTTAAAAAAATATATGTATATTTTGACTTAGGATCAGGTGAAACCAAATTGTTTCCGGGAGACCGCGTAAGACCACTACCTAACATATGAAACTTCACAAAAAAACACCGTGAAGGTAAATAAAACTCGAATACGCAGACCTAAAAATCACTTTTGATACAAAAATTTATCCAAAACAAGGTAAAAAACGAAACCTTCACAACATTTCCGTTGTGAAGGTTTCACAACATTTGAGCTGTGAATGTTTCGTTTTTTACCTTGTTTTGGATTTTTTTCTTAGATAGTGTTTTTCAGTATGTTTTTACGATAAATGTTCAAATTTTTTACCTTCAAAAATGTTTTGATGTGAAGTTTCATGTAAAATATGTTGGTCTCACCGGTCTCACGAAAACAACTTGGTCTCACCAAAACTTAACCCTGTATATTTCTTTTGTCTTACTAAAAAAGGAGAAATAAAAATCTGGATTATGAAACAAAACATATAAATTATTAAACTATAATCAAATTGAAATTCAAAACTTTCGATAATCTTTTAACCAACCGATCCTACTTTTCTCCTAGTGTGGTACTATGGTTGTGATGTATCAAGACTTTTGTGTGATGATTGCACCTCCATGGCTCCACTCACGTCGAAACATCCAATCAAAGACTTTGGAGTCTTTCCATGCTTTGCTTGTAACCTTTCAACCCTCATCTTTTTCTTCTCTTAAACCATTCTTAACGGGCGGGTAGGGGAGCCGGTATCGGCCCGGTACTGGCGGTGACACCGCCATGGTGAACCGGTACGGGACCGGTAGAGGCCCCAACCGGTACCCGAGTGCCGGTCTCTCTCGTACGCCACACCCCACCCCCTACCCCACCCCACCCCACCTTTGTCTCTATCTCTCCCTTTTGTTTCTTTTTTTAACTAATTAATTAGAATGGTATGGAATCGGTACGGGTAAGGATGGAATGGTATGGTGGTGGTAAATCTGATGTGGCGCTGAAGTGACAGCTGATATGGGTGGTATGAGTGGTATGGTTAAGGATGACTGTCAAGTGGAAATACGGAGACCACCTACTCTCGAGGAAATTTAATCGACCTCTTTTCAGTATCTCTTTGTCTCTCTCTTTTTATCTTTGCCTACCTGTCATTTCTACGACACACAGTATTTTCCTCGAACTATCAAAGAAACGGGAAAAAGTCAACCGATCCCAACCGTCCGATCAAATGTAACGGCACCAAAAACACAAATAGGATTTTTAGGAAAATGCAAACAAACAGACATCGGCCCAAGTATAAACCTCGGTCTGCTATCGTTTTGAGATAAAACTTAACAAGTAATAAAAGTGTTACAAGTACCAGATATCGATCCCACAAGGAGGCGAGTGTGAAAACAGTTTTTCTATGATGCCCAGTTATAAAAGGATTTTAGTGAGGTTTTGGAAGCAATATATATAAGGTCTATGATGCCCAGTTATAAGGTTTTTCTATTTTAGAGAAGCCGCTAGAGATGCTCTTATAGTCTTAAGTTTATATATGTGTACGACTTTTTGGCAAAAAGATTGCAAATTACACTGATGTATTCAAATATTCTAGTAGTGTTTCATAAAACTTAATTTTATAGAACCAAAACTTAAGTTTTGAATATGTAAAAGTGTATAATAAATTGGGTTAATTACATAGGTGTGTATCGAACTTGTCACGTTTTTTCATTGTATGTATCCAACTTTTAAAATTGCCATTGTATGTATCAAACTTTGCTAGAGTTGCCATTGTATGTATCGATTTACCTTCTAAGCAGTTAACCGGTCAAAATGCCACATAGGCTGCCACATAGGATGCCAACTCATTGAGTAAATTATAAATTTAGTCCCTCTAGTTTACTGATTGGTCCCAAGGACCTGTTTTGCCTCTTTTGAAAAACCAAACTCACCTCCCCACCACCACCACTACCACCACCACCGCCGCCGGCACCACCACCACCACCACCAATGCCAAACCCCCACCCCCACTACCACAACCAAACTCCCACCTCCGCTACTACCACCACAGCCACCACCAAACCGCCACCACCAAAGCACCATCACCACAGCCACCATCTCATATTCACCACCACCTCAGCCACGACCAAGTCATCACCAAAACACCACCACCACCACCACAACCACCTGCACACACCACCATCTCTATCGAAAACCAACCAGACCTGTGCAAATCGAGAACCCAACCTAGATCTGGAAATCGAAAACCCACCGATAATTAAAACCCCCTTTTTGCTCGAATTCTCAAACCCTAAAATCGACATCAGATTGGAGGTTGACGGACATCCGGTGAACCCTTCGAGCGACCGACGGTCGTGAGTTCTGGCAGCGACGGCGGCGTCGGTGGAGCAGAGGGGTGTAGAGGGTGGGAGAGGGAGATTCTTTTGGGGGTTTTGGAGATTCTTTTGAGGGTGGTGGAGAGTAGCGGCGTCGACAGATTCTCAAGGGATTTTGTTGTGGTCGCCGGAGTTAAGTGAGGCCATAGGCGGAACGGTGCTCGGAAGAAAGAGACCGAGAGAGAGGAGGGGGTTGTCGGAGGTGGTGGTTACGGGGGTGGGGTGGCCGGAGACGAAGGTAGAAGACGGTGGTGTGGCCGGAGACGTTGCCGGAGACGGTTGCGATGCAGAAGAAAGAGAGAGAGAGAGAGAGAGAGAGAGAGAGAGAGAGAGAGAGAGAGAGAGAGGAAGAGGGAGGAGAGACGAGAGAGAGAGAGAGAGAGAGAGAGAGAGGAGAGAGAGGAGAGGAGAGGAGGAGGAGGGAGGAGGAGAGAGAGAGATGAGAGTTATATAAGGGGTTAAATTACACTTTAACCCTTGTTCTTTCATTTTTTAAAAAAAACCTTAGAGACCAAATTTCTAGTTTACTCATTTTTAAAAATAAAAAAATAAATTCCACCTCAGAAATAACTTGTACACATCAGCTTTTACAGTGTGGTTCAAGGCATGACAACTGGTAACCCACAATTTCCAAAGTTGAGGATCATAGACCTCTCCAACAATGGTTTTAGTGGTCAATTTCCCGATAAGTACCTCCAATCTTGGAAAGCAATGAAATTTCCCGATAAGTACCTCCAACCTTGTTTTTAAGTAATGTAATAACGTGTTTGATTGCATAATCAAGTTATATTCCCTGCATTGGCATGTAGATATCTTACCTTTTTTCAGTTGTTAGCAAACCAAAGGCTATAAACAGAAAATGGTTACAAACTAGGCCACATGATTAAGTGGTACATGCATTAATTTTATTTAGCTAGTTTTTAAGGGGCCTTTTGTTTTTTATAAGTTACCTCTTAGAACCTCTTAAGTCTGAATATTAAGAGGTTTGCATACTTTACATCGTTTGTTTTATTTCAAAGAACATGCCTGAAAACCTCTTACCATCCTCTGAAATTTTAAGAGGTACATGATCCAACTCTTATTTTTTCAGACGTGAATTTAGACTTCAGACTCCAGACCTCTTAAAAAACAAACTACACCTAAGTATTGGAATTTGATAATATGTAAATGTTATATTTTGTAAATGATTAGGAGCTAGCCCAATAGCCCGTGTGTTTGGCCCACGGTAAAATGGCCCATTTAGTTTCAATTAATATTAAATGATCTAATAGTGGGTTCGTTTCGTTTATCTTAAGCCAAATATGAATAAGTAGGCTGGCTTTGGGAGAGAACTCTGCCACTATGGGTTGATATCCTTTAACCGATACCCGAAAATTGTTTCACAAATTATAATGAAGTTGGTCCTCGTTTGCCTGGAAGAACTCTTCTAACAAATGGCTTCTTGTAATATAGTTTTCTGTATATTTTAGAAGTTTCTTGGCAATATCTTCTTGTCTTAATTTTTCATAAATAATAATTATTCTTTAGAGGATTGACCAACTCTAAACTCTACACCTAATAGCATACAAGTTAATCATATGAACGACATCGTTCATCCAGATTAAGATACAATTAACTTTTTGCATTATCGTTTTTTTTTCTTCGGTACAAATCATGGCAAAATCTTTGGATATGTTAATGTTGATGCACTCTCTCTTCCTGGTGCTATATGTCCATCATTCTACCTTGGCCACTAGGTTTTCTTCAACAACATTTCTACAAACGATTTTGCATCCGATGATCCTCGTTCATACCCAAAGCTTGTTTCATGGAATCAGAGAAAACGTCTGAGGGTAAGAGCTACTGTTGTTTTTGGGATGGGGTTGGAAATGAGTAGTTGCTCTTTCTTAGCGACTCTTCTAGGATCAGGCAACCTGACAATCTGGGGTGAGCAAAGACGGGTATCTGGTCAAAATTCATGGGACCGAAATCGACGGTTCCTAGGATTAAGGAACCGGAACCAGTTGCATCGATTCTTTATATTTGGGAACTGCTCCCAGAACCGCCAGTTCCGGTTCCGAAACCCTGCCCGGTGTCTAGTTTTTTAGATATTTTTTAATTGTTTTATGCTATGGAAAGCAATTATTAATTATTATATCGTCCTAACGTAACGAAACAAATACTACAAACGATGAAAATTTATTTAATAAACTAAAAGCTAATAAATATATAAATAATTGCGAACATTTTTTGAAATGAAAAGAAAACAAAAAAAAATTTGAAATGATATATGATATAAAAATATCGAAATAAGAGAATAAATAACTTGAGTAATGAAAGTGGTCACAAATGTATATATGTAACTATCTAACCGTAAAAAATAAAATAACAAATTCAAATTCCAATCCCAAATTCCCAATTTCACATACTTCCAGAAGTTTCAACAAAAACTATTAGATAAATACAAGAAGTAAGTTTGATATTAACTCATGTTATGTGAACTCTCAATATTTTTTATTATCACTACACATAATAAGATAAAATGAAAGCTTTGAAATGTTTCAATCCCCATAATTTATTATTGATCGTAAGAAATCCAATTAAAATTTATTGTATTTTTAGAATTGGATGAAATATACGACTAGTTGTTGAGAATCGTCCTCACGTTTTCTTAAAAAGGTTATCATTCTCATTTGAACCTCTCTATATATATATTTGGTCATTTGTAAAATATGATTTATTAATCCCTTCTCCTTGTTGGAATCCACTTCCAAGTTGACTCACAAGTCTTATGAACGCTATTATTACTGGTAGCACTTCCGCAACCCAAAACATACGCACACACACTGACCAGAAGACTTGTTTGAGATTGGTAACACCATTTTCAAGGTACCATCATATAAGAGAAAAAACTTTTTTCTAAGGCCAACTCCAATTAGAGCACCAAAAAGAACATCAAAACACTAAAAATGGTGAAATCTTTGACACCAAAAAAATTTCTATTCCAACCATGCTTCAAAATAGACATCAAATTAGTGGGCCCAAATGAGAAAAATCATTTTTTATTATTATTAAATATTTTAGTTGGTTTAATTATAAAAGAAAACCCAAAAAAGAAGGGTTTTTGTTGGGCCATCTCTTTATGCAGTGTGAACACGACATCATCAAATTTGGTGATTTTTTGTTCACCATATCTTTGAAAGGCAGATTATTTTGCATTTTGCAGTATGGTTGGAACTCCTTCACCTGCAAACTTGATGATTTGCAGTGTGATTGGAGTTGGTCTAAGTATTTCCAACAAAAACATTCTCATAAAATACTATGAAACCATAAGTCAACGTTATAGGGGATATTATTTACGATTTTAGAAATTTTCTTAGAGGGTGTTTGGGAGGGCTTATTTGGAGGTGCTTATAACTTATTTCATCTTGGAAAAGCAAATAAGTTAAAATAAAGTGTTTGGATATCTATTTTTAAAATCTCCTTATTTCATTCCTTAAAAGCTAATAAGTCATTTTTGAGAAGTCACTCTCTACTAACTTATCAAAAACTCCTTATCAAAAACCCCTAAAAGCTAATAAGCCAATCCAAACAGTTTTTAAAAAACTTCTTTTCCACACCACATAAGTTAATAAGTACTTTTGTCAAAAGTCATAAGTTGTTCTAAATAAGCCTTCCCAAACACCCCCCTAATACACATAAATGAAAAGTGGACTTTCTTAAAATTAAGTTGAGACAGCGCAACTTACGGCACCATAAGGACATGCGACGACACAATTGACTTGTTAATTCATGAAAAAAATAAAATGGTGGCTATACTACAGAATATTTTCACTGAATAAAATTGTAGAGTTTTAAAACCTTATGTAACCGTTTAAACACAAGAAAGAAAAGTTATTATGTTTATACTTAATATAAAACGTTTTTGAATAACTAAAACCCCATAGAATATAATGAAATAGGGGTTTAGAGTTGTACATTTTCAATTCGGCAAAGATTTTGATGTAGCACTTCAAAACTGAATAATTTTTTTTATCAATAGTCCTACACACAAAGAAGCATAGATCGATCTCTCATCAGGTGCTAGTCAAAAGAACCCTAGTACTAATATGTGTATCATATAAAGAAAACTTTTTTCTTTTCTATGTTTAACTGACAGCGAAATCGAAAGGAATGAATCACTTGTAATTAGTATGACCTATAACCCTATTTATATGAATGGTCTCTGCTTACTCCATATCTAAAATGAGGTTTTAGTATTTCTCTATAAGTAACTGTATAATTATCTTAAAACATTAATATAAGTATATTACAAATAACACCATGTAATTATTATAGTTATATTTGAACACATATTTTATATTTATACTTGAAGAATATTTATTTAACCGTAAAACATAACATTTCAGGTTTCTTATAAATGGTAGCAAAACGTATTATTCCATGTGCAACCCTATAGATTTATATATTATTAGACAGTGTTTTCGTGTAACATGTGTCATGGATATATAATAACTTACATCTTCTCATTTGCATATTATACACTGTAACACAAACGATGGTAAGCATCAAACAACACCTCACTGTAAATGTGTTTTTCTTTGAGTGTTCTTATTGATCTAATCAATTATTTATTATCCTCTTGGCTCTTGCTTTACGATATTTGTTTTTAATTTTATTGCATAGATCTATCTTATCATTTTATTCAAAAATTATCTTTCTCGATTCCAACATATTTTGATTAGATAACTGCTATTGAAAGGGTCATTCTTGGGAGGGCGGCTTGGGCACACTCCCAGGAGTACTAGAAGAATAGGACCCAAATTTTTTATGTAAATTTTTTTTAACAACTTTATTAAGAAAGCGGCTCTAGCAAGGCGCTAGAAAAACCCACAACTAGCAGACAACAAAGACTACAAAGACTCCGGATTACAACGCCACTCTAACCAAGACAAGTTTTTACCGAACACGCATCTATTTTTGACCTAGAAAAAGGTCTCTGATTGTACCAGATTCGCGATAAAAAGAGGGTTAAAAGAGGTACCGTTAAATAGTAAATAATATTTTTTTTTGTATCTAGCCGAATTGTTGTCCATGTATCTATACGTATATGTATGTTTGATATACATGTAGGGGTGAGCATTGGGCGCGAACCGGACCGAACCGGCCCGAAAACGCTTTGGAACCAGAACTGGAAATGCCCGATTCTTAGGACCGATAACCGGACCATATAGGTAATACCGGTTCCGATTTCGATGTTGGTCCCAATACAGTTCCGGTTCAGGCCGGTCTTTTCGGGCCCAATGCTCACCCCTATATGGTATATATTTAAGTATACATGTATGTATGTTTAAATACCGAATATGTATGTTTAAATACTAAATATGTAATAAAGTTGAGTATAAGTATTTACGAATAGAAAATGCAATAAATACCAGAAAATGCAACTTTTGTCCAAAGGTAATTAATTTATCATCCAATAGCTAGTTAGGGTTAGGTTCATGTAAGACCAAACTTTTTTCGTGAGACCGGTGAGACCAACATATTTTACATAAAACTTCACAGAAAAACATTTGTGAAGGTAAAAAAATTGAACATTCATCGTAAAAACATAC
This sequence comes from Centaurea solstitialis, assembly GCA_030169165.1. Classification (NCBI taxonomy): domain Eukaryota; kingdom Viridiplantae; phylum Streptophyta; class Magnoliopsida; order Asterales; family Asteraceae; genus Centaurea; species Centaurea solstitialis. Next base: position 70,581,940 of record CM058045.1, on the reverse strand, counting down.
TAAAAGACACTATCGAAGAAAAAAAATCCAGAAAAAGGTTAAAAAACGAAACCTTCACAACATTTTCCACTGTGAAGGTTCACAATATATATATGTAACCTTCACAACATTTGAGCTGTGAAGGTTTCGGCTTTTACCTTGTTTTGGAATTTTTTTGCATCGAAAGTGATTTTTAGGTTTGCGTATTCGAGTTTTATGTACCTTCACGGTGTTTTTTTTAGAAGTTTCATACGTTAAGTACTGGTCTCATGCGGTCTCACAAAAATAGTTTGGTCTCACCTGATCCTAAGTTATTTGCTTGTTTGTTAAATATAGCCTTAGATTTTTGAAATCTTGACCGAAAAGAGTTGTTTGGATATTTGAATCTTACAAATATTATCATTTCCAATATGAAAAGTTCAAAACTACACTAAACAGATTTAATCAATACAAATTATACGGTTTGAAAATTAAATATATTTTTTTCTCCACTAGGAATATAAACCCATTATGATGAACATACGTCTTCTAGAACACATTAATAAAAGCAATATAATATGTTTGAAATAATTAATTAGTTGGAAAATTAACTTAATTTGGTGGGTCATGTTACATATTGGTTAACGCTAATTATTGAGAATGTGTTATAATACATATGTATAAATAAATAATTTGTCTTTTCATTAGGAGAAACCCGATGAGAATACGTTAAACTTTTATTTGTTCATTGAGTCAATCATTTTGTTTTGTCTTGTTCCTTTTAATATTTCATGCAAATAGTGTTACTAGTTGCAAAAATGATACAATAATGTTGAAAGACTTTTAATTGTTAAACCTTATATAATCGAATACCTTAGTGCAAAATAAAACTATATGGTCACATGCTAATGATCAAGGGAGATGAAACATTTGGTTGTAGTGCAAATGTAAAATTGTGGGGATAAAAGTCTACGCTTTTATCAATATAACTGAGGGGTCTCCTATTTATATAATGAGGAGACCACATGATGAAGGCATTAAGATAGTTTTGTGAAAATGCCAATATAAGTTGGGGCTACAATTCCTCATTCCTAGCCTTGGTTTTGAAGAACCCAAATTTGTCGGGGTTAGAGGACTTTAGATTATTTAGCTTGATTGGTGTTCAGTATAAAATAATCTCGAAGATCTTATCCGCAAGGATGAAGAACGTCATGGACAAGATGATCAGTAAAAGCCAAAGTGCCTTTATAAAAAAAATGGTTACATCTTCGAAGAATTTTAACTGCGAACAGATAGTCGACTTTTTATGAAAGAAAAAGAGGAAAGACTTGCTTTTTAAGGTGGATTTTGAAAAAGCATACGATAGCATGGAATGAGACTTCCTCTTGGACGGGTTGAAAGCAATGGGATACGGAGTCAAATGGTGCAAGTGGATCAAAGCATGCATGTTGTCGACAACAATCTCGGTTCTAGTTAATAGTTCATCGACGAAGGAATTCAAGATGTGAAAGGAACTAAGACCAAGGTTGTTAAGCTCGGGATCCTAGCTAGGATCGTTTTTGTCTTTTCAAGCTCGGATCGTAAGCTCGGGCTCGGGATCGTAAGATCCTACCTACTACAAGTCAGTATAAATTTTATCAGATCTTACTTAAAATTTCGAAAACATACATCCATATTTCAACATCAAATTTCAAAATAACATACATCCACATCCAAAGTAACATACATCCACATCTCAAAATAACATAGTCTTAACTCTTAACTCTTAAGTCTTAATAATACTCCAAATAACATGAGTCATAAGTCAAAAACTCAAATAAGCAACACAGAAAGTTTTAAACCTAAAATTGAAAGGTTTTTTTATAAATGAGGAGCTATTTTAGACTTTTATGAAAACTTGAAAATTGTTTCCATAGGCTCGGCTCTCTACACGAGCTTACGATCTTACGATACGAGCTTACGAGCCTACCCGATCTTACCTCAAAACGATCCTATAAGCGAGCCGGCTAGTTTTTGTGGGCTAGGATCGTAAACTCGTACGAGCCTACGATCTTGATCGCGAGTTTGACAACCTTGACTAAGACAATGAGACCCACTAGTGCTATTCCTATTCTTGATAGTGGCCGAAGGGATCCATATATTGGTCGAGCAAGCGGTAGTAAAGGGTTTTTATGAGGGCACCAAGGTAAGAAGAGATGAAATAATGATTTCGCACCTCTAATATGCAAGCGACATGATTTGTTTGGTATGGAGCTTAACAAACCTAAAGAACCTAGTGAAAATTTTGAGGTGGTTCTATCTGGTTTCGCGTTTGAGAATCAACGTCATAAAGAGAAAATTCTATAGGGTGAGTGTTCAAGAAGAAGAGATCCAAGTGTGGGCAAGAAGTTTAGGAAATGGATGGGGAACGATACCCTTCACATATCTTTGTGTATCGATTGGAGAATCTATGAGAAGATTGGATAGCTGGAAACAGACAATTGAAAAGGTCAAAAAGAAACAGAACTTTGTAGTTAAATCTGCTACTCTACACTGCTTAGAGCTCTTCTATGAGACAGCCCCTCCGAGTAGGGTGAAAATGTACCTTGATAGAGACTTGAAGTCATCTCTATCAATTTAGAAACTAGCATTAGCGTAACCAACAATACTGAACTCATCCATTGAACCTCCAAAGACCAAAAAACATATCTTTCATCCTTCTTAGGTACTTTAGGATGTTCTTAACAGCCATCCAATGAGCCTCACCTAGATTATGTTGATATCTGCTCGTGATGCTTACTGAGTAAGCAACATTAGGCATCGGGCCTTGTACATAGCATGAAATACATAATTGACCCAATTGCAGGTGCATATGGAATAAATTTCATTCTCTCTTGGTCTTTACTAGAAACAAGACACTCGGCCATGCTCAAAGCATTGCTGCTTTGCATCGGGGTGAAACCTTTCTTGGATTCATCCATTCTGTATCTCTTTAGAACTTTATCGATGTATGTACCTTGACTAAGTCTGATTAGTCATCTAGATCTAATCCTATAGATCTTTATTCCTAGAATATAGGTGGCTTCTCCCAAGTTTTTCATCTGGAAACATCTACAAAGCCAGGATTTTACTCCTTGCAAGGCTAGTTTTGTTAATTTTGAGGGAAAATAAAAGTAATGGAAACCACAATAATTAAAAAAATGCAATTTTAAAATATTGAAAACGAAAATAGTTATAAATAATAAACTACATGAACGTGAAATCATAGTTTACTCTCAATCACATTTAAATCGATTGACTTTAAGTCAATGGACAATATCATAGAATGTGAAATGATGGCATATGTGGAATAAGTATGTTGTTTTAGTGACACATATAGATGTCATTTTCCATGAACAAATTTATCAATAGTTGTGGTTTGCAAGCACCCTCAATTCTAAATTTATTTTCTATATTCATGGAATTTTCATTACAACCACACAATGTGTTATAAAACCATTTATGTTAATAAAAATTTACATCTCTCTTCTAACATGATTTATTTGTGTTCATGTATTAAAAACAAACAACGGTGTGTTGAGGTGCTTCCTTTTTTGCAGTGTTTTTTCGTGTATTTTTTCCATCATGGTTGTGATCTTATACGGTTGGTTTTGTTTTTGTTAGAATAAAAGCTTTTTTTTTGCATTGAAAGCAACCATATTATTACTGACCAAAACCAAAAACAGATTACAAAATCTGATACAAAACTCAGAACACCAACCGTAGAATCAAAAAAGTTTTAGCTTAGCTGTTAAAAAAAATATATGTATATTTTGACTTAAGATCAGGTGAAACCAAACTGTTTCCGTGAGACCGCGTAAGACCACTACCTAACATATGAAACTTCACAAAAAACACCGTGAAGGTAAATAAAACTCGAATACGCAGACCTAAAAATCACTTTTGATACAAAAATATATCCAAAACAAGGTAAAAAACGAAACCTTCACAGCATTTCCGTTGTGAAGGTTTCACAACATTTGAGCTGTGAAGGTTTCGTTTTTTACCTTGTTTTGGATTTTTTTCTTAGATAGTGTTTTTCAGTATGTTTTTACGTTAAATGTTCAAATTTTTTTTACCTTCAAAAATGTTTTGATGTGAAGTTTCATGTGAAATATGTTGGTCTCACCGGTCTCACGAAAACAACTTGGTCTCACCAAAACTTAACCCTGTACATTTCTTTTGTCTTACTAAAAAAGGAGAAATAAAAATCTGGATTATGAAACAAAACATATAAATTATTAAACTATAATCAAATTGAGATTCAAAACTTTCGATAATCTTTTAACCAACCGATCCTACTTTTCTCCTAGTGTGGTACTATGGTTGTGATGTATCAAGACTTTTGTGTGATGATTGCACCTCCATGGCTCCACCCACGTCGAAACATCCAATCAAAGACTTTGGAGTCTTTCCATGCTTTGCTTGTAACCATTCAACCCTCATCTTTTTCTTCTCTTAAACCATTCTTAACGGGCGGGTAGGGGAGCCGGTATCGGCCCGGTACCGGCGGTGACACCGCCATGGTGAACCGGTACGGGACCGGTAGAGGCCCCAACCGGTACCCGAGTGCCGGTCTCTCTCCTACGCCACACCCCACCCCCTACCCCACCCACCCCACCTTTCTCCCTATCTCTCCCTTTTTTTTCTCTTTTTCTTTTTTTTAACTAATTAATTAGAATGGTATGGAATCGGTACGGGTAAGGATAGAATGGTATGGTGGTGGTAAGGTGGTGGTAAAGCTGATGTGGCGCTGAAGTGACAGCTGATATGGGTGGTATGAGTGGTATGGTTAAGGATGACTGTCAAGTAGAAATACGGAGACCACCTACTCTCGAGGAAATTTAATCGACCTCTTTTCAGTATCTCTTTCTCTCTCTCTCTCTCTTTTTATCTTTGCCTACCTGTCATTTCTACGACACGCAGTATTTTCCTCAGACTATCAAAGGAACGGGAAAAAGTCAACCGATCCCAATCGTCCGATCAAATGCAACAGCACCAAAAACACAAATAGGATTTTTAGGAAAATGCAAACAAACAGACATCGGCCCAAGTATAAACCTTGGTCTGCTATCGTTTTGAGATAAAACTTAACAAGTAATAAAAGTGGTACAAGTACCAGATATCGATCCCACAGGGAGGCAAGTGTGAAAACAGTTTTTCTATGATGCCCAGTTATAAAAGGATTTCCGTGAGGTTTTGGAAGCAATATATATAAGGTCTATGATGCCCAGTTATAAGGTTTTTCTATTTTAGAGAAGCCGCTAGAGATGCTCTTATAGTCTTAAGTTTATATATGTGTACGACTTTTTGGCAAAAAGATTGCAAATTACACTGATGTATTAAAATATTCTAGTAGTGTTTCATAAAACTTAATTTTATAGAACCAAAACTTAAGTTTTGAATATGTAAAAGTGTATAATAAATTTGTATGTAAGCTCTTTAATAAGTTTTTCAAATTGGAGGTTGACGGACATCCGGTGAACCCTTCGAGCGGCCGACGGTCGTGAGTTATGGCAGCGACGGCGGCATCGGTGGAGCAGAGGAGCGTAGAGGGTGGGAGAGGGAGATTCTTTTGGGGGTTTTGGAGATTCTTTTGAGTGGAGCAGCGGCGTCGACAGATTCTCGAGGGATTTTGTTGTGGTCGTCGGAGTTAAGTGAGGCCATAGGGGGAACGGTGCTCGGAAGAGAGAGAGAGAGAGGAGAGAGGAGAGAGAGGTTGTGAGGTGGGAGGTGGTGGTGTACGGGAGAGAGAGATGAGTGAGAGACGGTGAGAGTGTGGAGAGTCGGGATGAGGTTGCGATGCAGGAGGAGAGAGGGAGAGGAGAGAGAGAGAGAGAGAGAGGAGAGAAGAGGAGAGAGAGAGAGAGAGAGAGAGATAGAGTTATATAAGGATAATTACACTTTAACCCTTGTTCTTTCATTTTTTTTTTAAAAAACCTTAGGGACAAATTTTGTAGTTTACTTATTTTTGAAAATAAAAAAATAAATTTCACCTCAGAAATAACTTGTACACATCAGCTTTTTGTAGGTAACAAGTTCTTCGATACATACAATGACAACTCTAGCAAAGTTTGATACATACAATGGCAATTTTAAAAGTTTGATACATACAATGAAAAAACGTGACAAGTTCAATACACACCCATGTAATTAACCCTAATAAATTTGTATGTAAGCTCTTTAATAAGTTTTTTAGGACACTTCTAAAATAAATTATTTTAAGAGCTATTTTATAGAACACTATATATTTATAGGAGTTTTCAAAATAGTCTTATAAAATAAAATAATTAAGATAATACTTTGCTAAACAAAAGTCTTATAAAACTTATTAGGATGCTAAAAGAGTGTTTTATAAATTTATTGTAACCTTTTTTTATATGTCATAAAAACGGTCTACACATTATATAAGCTATATAAATTTTGCCTAAATATATGCCTAAATATAAGAACAAGACGACATGTTATTAAATAACGTTTTATAAATAAAAACCAATAATTAAAATATCTTTAAAGATGTAAACAACTTACAGAAATCGTGTATGATAACAAAAAATATTAAATTTTGTAACACAATTTTCTTTTTCCAAAAACTATTTAAGTAATGGAAACCACAATAATTAAAAAAAATGCAATTTTAAAATATTGAAAACGAAAATAGTTAAAAATTATAAACTATATGAACGTGAAATCATAGTTTACTCTCAATCACATTTAAATCGATTGACTTTAAGTCAACGGACAATATCATAGAATGTGAAATGATGGCATATGTGGAATAAGTATGTTGTTTTAGTGACACATATAGATGTCATTTTCCATGAACAAATTTATCAATAGTTGTGGTTTGCAAGCACCCTCAATTCTAAATTTGTTTTCTATATTTATGGGATTTTCATTACAACCACACAATGTGTTATAAAACCATTTATGTTAATAAAAATTTACATCTCTCTTCTAACATGATTTATTTGTGTTCATGTATTAAAAACAATGAACGGTGTGTTGGGGTGCTTCCTTTTTTGCAGTGTTTTTTCGTGTATTTTTTCCATCCTGGTTGTGATCCTATACGGTTGGTTTCGTTTTTGTTAGAATAAAAGCTTTTTTTTTTGGGCATTGAAAGCAACCATATTACTACCGACCAAAACCAAAAACATATTACAAAATCTGATATAAAACTCAGAACACCAACCGTAGAATCAAAAAAGTTTTAACTTAGCTGTTAAAAAAATATATGTATATTTCGACTTAGGATCAGGTGAGACTAAACTGTTTCCGTGAGACCGCGCAAGACCAATACCTAACATATGAAACTTCACAAAAAAAACACCGTGAAGGTAAATAAAACTCAAATACGCAGACCTAAAAATCAATTTTGATACAAAAATATATCCAAAACAAGGTAAAAAACGAAACCTTCACAACATTTGAGCTGTGAAGGTTTCGTTTTTTACCTTGTTTTGGATTTTTTTTTTCTTAGATAGTGTTTTTCAGTATGTTTTACGATAAATGTTCAAATTTTTTTTACCTTCAAAAATGTTTTGATGTGAAGTTTCATGTAAAATATGTTGGTCTCACCGATTTCACGAAAACAACTTGGTCTCACCAGAACTTAACCCTGTATATTTCTTTTGTCTTACTAAAAGAGGAGAAATAAAAATCTGGATTATGAAACAAAACATATAAATTATTAAACTATAATGTCAAATTGAAATTCAAAACTTTCGATATTCTCACACCAACCGATCCTACTTTTCTCCTAGTGTGGTACTATGGTTGTGATGTATCAAGACTTTTGTGTGATGATTGCACCTCCATGGCTCCACCCACGTCAAAACATCCAATCAAAGACTTTGGAGTCTTTCCATGTTTTGCTTGTAACCTTTCAACCCTCATCTTTTTCTTCTCTTAGACTATTCTTAACGGGGCCGGTAGGGGAGCCGGTATCGGCGGTAACACCGCCGTGGTGAACCGGTACGGGACCGGTAGAGGCCCCAACCGGTACCAGGGTGTCGGTCTCTCTCCTACGCCACACCCCACCCCACATTCTCTCTATCTCTCCTTTTTTTTCTTTTTCTCTTAACTAATTAATTAGAATGGTATGGAATCGGTACGGGTAAGGATGAAATGGTATGGTGGTGGTAAAGCTGATGTGGCGCTGAAGTGGCAGCTGATATGGGTGGTATGAGTGGTATGGTTAAGGATGACTGTCAAGTAGAAATACAGAGACCACCTACTCTCGAGGAAATTTAATCGACCTCTTTTCAGTATCTCTTTCTCTCTCTCTCTCTCTCTCTCTCTCTTTATCTTTGCCTACCTGTCATTTCTACGAGACGCAGTATTTTCCTCGGACTATCAAAGGAACGGGAAAAAGTCAACCAATCCCAACCGTCCGATCAAATGCAACAGCACCAAAAACACAAATAGGATTTTTAGGAAAATGTAAACAAACAGACATCGGCCCAAGTATAAACCTTGGTCTGCTACCGTTTTGAGATAAAACTTAACAAGTAATAAAAGTGGTACAAGTACCAGATATCGATCCCACAGGGAGGCGAGTGTGAAAACAGTTTTTCTATGATGCCCAGTTATAAAACGATTTCCGTGAGGTTTTGGAAGCAATATTTATAAGGTCTATGAGCCCAGTTATAAGGTTTTTCTATTTTAGAGAAGCCGCTAGAGATGCTCTTATAGTCTTAAGTTTATATATGTGTACGACTTTTTGGCAAAAATATTGCAAATTACACTGATGTATTCAAATATTGCAAATACATTTTTGGTCCTTGTGGTTTGACAAAAGTCTCACTTTTGGTCCCTACAGTTTAAAAAATACACATTAGCCACTACAATATGCATTTTCGTCCAATTTTGGTCCCTCTGACTAACGGCTGTTAAATGAAGTTGTTAGTCTAAGGGGTAGTTTCGTCTTTTTTTATTTTTCTTTTAATTTTGCTTAAAAAAATAAATCCAAGGACCAAATATGAAATTAACAAAAACTGAGTTCATTCCCAATATAAACCCTAATTCTAAAAACCCTAAATCAGATATGAAGACACCACCCACCTTCATCAATCATCATCACCCATCTTCTTCTCCACCTCCAATCCTCCACCACCCACCGTCATCTATCTCCATCACTCACCGTCGTCTATATCCACCACCCACCTCCGGCTCTTTCGCTGCTCCTCCACCAGCCACCTCCATCCGCCGCTTACCACCACCAGCCACCTCCACTCGTCCCCTACCACCACCAGCCACCTCCACGGTCGCCGACCTGTAACACCTACCTCCGCCGTCGCCGACCTCTACCACCCCATCTCCACCCGCCATCGCAGCAGATCCATCGTCACCATACCGTTCTCCATCCAAATCCAGATCCCGACCACCTTCACCACCACACCGCCGCCTACCTCCGAAATGACGGCCATCTTCTAGCAAGTCTCCAAAGAAACCAACAGCCACCTCGTTATCTTAATCAGGCTTCGTTCCAAAGAAACCAAATTTAGAAGAAACGGCAGATTGGATGGCTGGGGATATGTAGTTAAAGAAGTATAAAAGCAAAAGAGTGTGGAAGAGGTTAGGGTTCATGTAATCAAGCCTTTGGGTTTCTTTCTTCTCCTTTCTGGATTCACATCTGATTTTAAGGTTGTTTTGATTTTAGGTCTGGGTTTGGGTTTCGATTTAGCTATTTCCTTTTCTGGGTTTGGGTTTAGGTTTTGTTTCTTCTCCTTTTTCTGGAATCAGGTTTTGATTTAGCTTTTTCCTGGGTTTGGGTTTTTACCTAATTATGAAAGGATTTTATGAGTGTTGTGGATGAACAATGTATTTAAGAAGGATTTTAAAATTTGATTTCGATTTAGATTTGTGGCTTTTCATTTTGATTGAAATTCTTAAATGTTGAATTTGATATAGAAGTGAAAGAAAATTAAAAGATGAAGATTCAAGTAAGGAAGATGAAGATTCAAGAAAAAAAGAAAAAATTAATTAAAATTTGTTAAAATGATAAAAAGATGGAAAAAGACTTAAATACCCTTAACTTAACAAGTTTATTTAACGGCCGTTAGTCAGAGGGACCAAAATTGGACAAAAATACATATTGTAGTGGCTAATGTGTATTTTTTAAACTGTAGGGACCAAAAGTGAGACTTTTGTCAAACCACAGGGACCAAAAATGTATTTTACTCTAAAACTTAATTTTATAGAACCAAAACTTAAGTTTTGAATATGTAAAAGTGTATAATAAATTTGTATGTAAGCTCTTTCATAAGTTTTTTAGGACACTTTTAAAATAAATTATTGTAAGAGCTATTTTATAGAACACTATATATTTATAAGAGTTTTTAAAATAGTTTTATAAAATAAAATAATTAATATAATACTTTGCTAAACAAAAGTCTTATAAAACTTATTAGGATGCTAAAAAAGTGTTTTATAAATTTATTGTAACCTTTTTTGATATGTCATAAAAACGGTCTACACATTATATAAGCTATATAAATTTTGCCTAAATATAAGAACAAGACGACATGTTATTAAATAACGTTTTATAAATAAAAACCAATAATTAAAATATCTTTAAAGATGTAAACAACTTACAGAAATCGTGTATGATAACAGAAAATATTAAATTTTGTAACACAATTTTCTTTTTCCAAAAACTATTTATTATAAAATTTTCCCATTGTAATAAATAGTTTTAGGGCGGCAAGTACGCATATATTGTCTATATATATAAACACCAACATTACAGATTTACAAACAATCAACTTACACTTAATTCTTTTCTTCATGGCTCCATCATGCTTCCAATATTCCACCTTCCTACCAAAACTCTTTCTATTCAAGTTGCTCCTTCTCACATGCACCCAATCCTTATTAACCCATGATGATGAATGCATGGCTTTGTACCTCTTTAAACAAAGTTTTCCTCGACCACCTTTCGAAGCTCCCGGGTTTCAAAAGTTTGACTCTTGGAAGATCACGAGTAATGCATCAAATGATGATGGTTCTGATTGTTGTTTGTGGGATGGGGTGGCGTGTAGTGACGAGGAAGATCACGTGATCGGTCTCGACTTGAGCGGAAGATATCTTCGTGGCCATATCAAATCCAACAACACCCTCTTCAACCTCGTTCATCTTCAGATGCTCAGCCTTGCAATGAACGACTTTACTGAATCTCAAATCCCCTCTCAGATTTCTCGTCTAAAGCAGTTAAGAACCCTCAATCTCTCTGAATCTGGCTTAAGTGGCCAAATCCCGACTGAAATCTCGCACCTGATCCGATTGTCTTCGTTAGATCTGTCGGGGAATTCGCTAAAGCTTCAAAGTCCTAGCCTAGAGAAATTGGTGCAAAACTTAACCAGACTTGAAGAACTCCATCTCTCGGAGGTTGAAATTAGTTCTTCAGTTCCTCATTTCCTAGCCAACTTTTCTTCCTTGAGGTCAATCAAGGTTAGATATTGTTTGCTTCAAAATGAATTCCCCATGGCCATATTTCAACTACCAAAGCTGAAAGTTCTTGATGTGGCATTCAATACCAACCTCACTGGGTTTTTGCCTGAATTTCAGAACCACAGCTTACTCGATTATCTGAGTCTAGGCTCGACAGGTTTTTCCGGTGGTATTCCAATATCCATTGAGAATCTACATCGTTTGACCGCCTTGAGTCTAGGCAAGTGCTATTTCTCAGGGATTATTCCTGGCTCACTTGCTAACATGACACAACTCACTACCCTAGATCTTGTTGGTGTTGGAAATCAGAATAATGGAAAACAACACAAAACAATACGTAAAGATATGAAACTTAATTTTCTGCATAACTCTCATTCTCATTCATAAGAAAAGACTATATATAGCCTTAGCTACACCACCTAAGGAAAGAAAACTAACAACTCCCACTAACTTAAAACTAGGAACATGGGTACACCCACCCATCGTGCAAAACAAGCTTAAAGACTACCACCATTTACCAAAACAAACTAATTAATAAACTAGTAATTAAAACATAACTAATTTAATAATAAACCAACTAAATACTAGCTTAATCAAGATTACACCCAACAGATCTGAGTAAAAATAATTTCACAAGCACATTTCTTTCATTAACAGGTCTTACTGATTGGCTTAGCAAGTTGACGAACCTTAATGAACTTCATTTATCTCAAATGAACCTATCTGGTGAAATCCCAACGTTTTTTGCAAACCTAACCAAACTTAGTATTGTCACCATGGGAAGAAATTCTCTTTCTGGTCGTATCCCATCTTCGTTTATGAACCTCACTCGGCTAAGTATGATAGACCTCGGTCAAAATTGTTTGCAAGGAACAATTTCAAGCTCATTTTCCAGTTTCAAGAGTCTCCGAATACTTAGCCTAGAGTCTAACAATTTTAGTGGTAGGGTGGAAGTAGACTGGTTCCTAGGACTTGACAAACTTGAAGATCTCATTTTAGGTGGTAATAAGATATCATTTGTGGCAAGTACTAAAAACTACACAAACGACACATTACCAGAATTAAGGGCCGTAGATCTTTCGTCATGCAGTTTGAAAGAATACCCTGCCTTTTTGCGCTTCCAACAAAAACTGCGCATCTTATTCCTCAATCGCAACCAAATTCATGGCCTCATACCAGATTGGGGTTGGAATAACAGCCGAGAAACATTAGAGATGATTAACCTTTCAAAAAACTTCATAACTGGTTTTCATCAACATCAACATTTCCCCTCATGGACCCGTTTGAAATATTTCGACATTGGTGATAATCTGCTACAAGGACGGCTACCGGTTCCACCACGAACTACAGAGGTTTATGTTGTCGAGAATAATCATTTGGAAGGAGAAATATCCCCGTTGATATGTCAAGTGAAGTCTCTTCAATGTCTATATTTGTCTTCTAACAACATAACTGGAATTCTCCCTCCTTGTTTTGGCAGCTTAAGCAATTCGTTGTTTGAGTTGGATCTTAGTGAAAACAAGCTTCAAGGCACAATGATGAATTCATTTAAGCAGGGCAACCCTCTGAAGATTCTTGATTTAAGCGAAAATCAATTTGTGGGTCAGGTATCCAGATCATTGAAAAATTGTACCAATTTGGAGATTCTTTCTCTTGGATACAACTCTTTCCAAGACGTATTTCCATTTTGGTTGGGGCCTCTTGTTGAGTTGCAAGTTCTCATTTTGAAGTTCAACAATTTTTACGGTGTGGTTCAAGGCATGACAACTGGTAACCCACAATTTCCAAAGTTGAGGATCATAGACCTCTCCAACAATGGTTTTAGTGGTCAATTTCCCGATAAGTACCTCCAATCTTGGAAAGCAATGAAATTTATTGATGATGGAAAATCATTATATATGTACTCAGAGGTACCCATTGAAGATCTTACTATGGTTCTTTCTTACACAATGACCATTACATACAAAGGATCCAAAACAAATTTCGATCGTATTTTGAACTTACTCGTAGCTATTGATCTCTCTTGTAACAAATTTGAAGAGAAATCCTCGATCGTTACAGGATCTTCACGGCTTCAATCACTCAATCTTTCCCACAACCATTTTACTGGTCATGTCTTGTCATCATTAGAGAACCTAAAGTATCTTGAATCTTTGGATCTCTCCAGAAACAAGCTATCGGGAGAAATTCCTCAACAGTTGTTGCAACTGGATTTCCTTGCCATTTTGAATGTGTCATTCAACCATCTCGTTGGAAGAATACCTCAAGGCACACTTTGATACATTTGACAACAACTCCTAATAGGGAATCTTGGACTGTGTGGAAAACCTTTATCCAAGGAATGCCAAAACTCAAAGGTGTCATTACCTTCACAAACAAGCACATGTCTATGTCTGAGTCTTTCCTTCCAAGGGAAAGAGTTGATTGGATCGTGATATTCTGTGGGTTGGAAGTGGGTTGGTAATTGGGATTGTTTTTGGGAACTTTCTATATGCAAGGTACAACGATTGGTCATTGAGCGATTGGGGATGACGAAGGACAAATGGGTAAGGCCGCTCAGTAACAGACGGAGGAATCAAGCTCTTTAGTAATGTTTCTACTATTAATGATAGCATTCATATATGCTTCTTTGTAATTTTATAATTATTAGTTTTGATTCATATCATGAATCCTTGTTTTTAAGTAATGTAATAACGTGTTTGATTGCATAATCAAGTTATATTTCCTGCATTGGCATCTGGATATCTAACCTTTTTTCAGTTGTTAGCAAACCAAAGGCTATAAACAGAAAGTGGTTACAAACTAGGCCACATGATTAAGTGGTACAGGTATTACTTTTATTTAGCTAGTTTTTTAAGGGGCCTTTTGTTTTTTATAAGTTACCTCTTAGAACCTCTTAAGTCTGAATATTAAGAGGTTTGCAGACTTTACACCGTTTGTTTTATTTCAAAGAACATGCCTGAAAACCTTTTACCGAGTTTTTTTCACATTTGGGGTGAAAAACCAAAAAATTAACAAAATTAGAGTTGTTTTTGTTTTGTTTTCAAAAGTAGGTTAATCGGACTCTCAAAGTCCGATCCCTTTTAATTTTCTGCCATCTACACATAACCGCCTTCATTGTGTTGACCAAAATAAAAAGATAAAAGAGATCGGACTCCCAATGTCCGACTCCTTTTGTAATCCTTCTGTAATATATATATATATATATATATATAGGGGTGGGTTCAAATGTGAACCACTTTTTGGTTGTGAACGTGAGGACAATCGAGAGCGCGACACGTGTCGGATGACTAGGCGCCACGTCAAGTTCACGGCGGATGACTAGGCGCGATTCATGGGAGGGCATTGAATTAAAGAGGGGGACCACACTTAAAGCCGCCACGTGTCGCGCTCTCGGTTGTCCTCACGTTCACAACTAGAAAGTGGTTCACATTTGAACTTTCCTCTATATAATATATATATATATAATAATTAAAGGGTGTGCATTTGAAGCTCCCTCTATATATATATATATATATATATATATAGAGGAAAGTTCAAATGTGAACCACTTTTTGGTTGTGAACGTGAGGATAGCCGAGAGAGCGACACGTGGCGACTTTGAGTGTGGTCCCCCTCTTTAATTCAATGCCCTCCCATGAATCGCGCCTAGTCATCCGCCGTGGATCTGACGTGGCGCCTAGTCATCCGCCACGTGTCGCGCTCTCGATTGTCCTCACGTTCACAACCAAAAAGTGGTTCACATTTGAACCCACCCCTATATATATATATATATATATATATATATATATATATATAAACCAAGGAATCAATCTCATCCCTTAGATATTTTTTCATCTATGGTGTAGATTATTCCTTAAGTTTTTACAAAAAAATGGTTTTTATTTGATTATTCCTATATATATATATATATATATATATATATATAGGGGTGGGTTCAAACGAGAACGACATCAATTTAAGAGAATACAAGAATGATTTTTAGCCACCAATTTTCCTTTTCAAATACATTACCACACCACCTCTGTAGCCACCACCACCATCCATAGCACCTCCACCACCGCTGCCATAGTCACCGTCGTCGCCTCCGGCTCCGCCACCAGCTGTTAACAAGCTGAGCCGAGTCGAGTAGTAGGTTAATCGAGCCGAGCTCAAAAAATAATACTGGTGGCTCGAGCTCGATTAACTTTTTCAATGTAGGGCTTGAGCTCGAGCTCGAGCTCGAATATTTTTTGTGTTATCGGGCTTGAGCTCGAAGCTCGTTTATGGGTTCGAATTCGCGATCGATTAACTCGTTTATCAACTTGAGCTCGATAACTTTTATACTTTTATACTATTATTATTAAATACATGAACATGTTTAGCTCGAAAAAAGGTATGCTCGAATGGCTCGGCTCAACTCGACTCGACTCGGAAAATTTAATCGAGTTCTCAAACGAGTCGAGTCGAACATTGATGTTATAAAGCTCGGCTCATTAAGTTAAACGAGCTCGATTTTGTGTTCGAGATCGACTCGAGCTCGAGTATTATTAAGCTCGAGCTCGATATAAACGAACTCGAGCTCGAGTAGCTCGTTAAAAGCTCGACTCACTAACACTCCTAAGCACCACCACCCACACCACCTCTGCCGGCGCCACCACCACCTCCACCACTACAACCAACACCTATGCCGCCACCACCACCACCTATGCCTCCACCACCATCACCGGCACCGCTGTCGGCACCACCGACACTACTGGTACCTCCAACATCACCACCGGTAACTCCAAAACCACCGTCGGTACCTCCGACACCATCGACCACCACCGGTAACTTCGAAACCACCGCCGATACCTCGCGGTTAAAGTGTTTCATATATATATATATATATTCATTTAATTGTATGATTATATTGATTATATGAAAACAATATCTGAATGAACTAAGTTGCATGGAATTGTTTCTTGTTTGAAGTGTTTGTTTCATTTAATTATCCTATTTCTTTGTAAAAAAACAAGACATGCTTAAATAATGTATGAACCTAATAAAAGCTATCCCCTATCTGTACATAAGGAGTCGGACATTAGGAGTCCGATCTCTTTTAGTTTTTTATTTTGGTCAACACACAATAAAGGTGGCTATGTATGCAGGTGGCAGAAAATTGAAAGGGATCGGACTTTGGGAGTCCGATTACCCTACTTTTGAAAACAAATAAAAAACAACCCTAGTTTTGTTAATTTTTTGGTCTTTCACTCTAAATGTGAAAAAAACGAATTTTTTTCACAAATGGGTTGTTTTATGAAAAAATTATCAGATATGGGTTATTTCTCGCTGGAGTTTCAGAAATGGTATAATCGGGATCTGGGATCCCGATTACTTTGCCACCTGTCATTCCCAACCACGGTCTGCGAGAGCATAGAAAAGAGAGTAAGTAATCGGGTTTTGAGACCCCGATTACTTTGGCCACCTCAACCACCTACCCAACGTCTACATCGTTGAAAAAGATAAGAAACTAATCGGGTTTTGAGAACCCGATTACTTTTCAGCCTGCCAGCACCCATCACCTCATCTAAGAGGTGTATTTAGCTTGGCTCGTATATATGGAAGAAGAAAATTAATAGGTTGAAGTGCATTTAGCAATATATAAAGAGGTGTATTTAGCTTGGCTCGTATATATTTTTTTTTTTGGAAAGCATAGGGACATCGAATGACTACCACGAACACACACACACGCATGCCTCCTGACGGTATACCGGCAGCACACTAATATGTCGTTATCCCGGCCCAGCTTATGCTAGATTTAGAGGCCAACCATAATATTTGACTGGACTGGAGACATCCATTCTATATCCATAATTCCAAATATTTACAAAATTGATCTCAATAAGCATTACTTATTTTTATTTTAATATTTAAACATTGAATAAAACACCATTTTAAATCTATTATTATCTCTTCACATGTATGTATGGGATCAATACATGTGACATAAAAGGGTGTTTTTTGTCTTTTTCTCAAACAATTTTAATACAAAATTATAAGAAAATTAACAATTGTCTCGGAGATGAGGTGATGGGTGCTGGCAGGCTGAAAAGTAATCGGGTTCTCAAAACCCGATTAGTTTCTTATCTTTTTCAACGATGTAGACGTTGGGTAGGTGGATGAGGTGGCCAAAGTAATCGGGGTCTCAAAACCCGATTACTTACTCTCTTTTCTATGCTCTCGCAGACCGTGGTTGGGAATGACAGGTGGCAAAGTAATCGGGATCCCAGATCCCGATTATACCATTTCTGAAACTCCAGCGAGAAATAACCCATATCTGATAATTTTTTCATAAAACAACCCATTTGTGAAAAAAATTCGAAAAAAACTCCCTTTTATCATCTCTGAAATTTTAAGAGGTACACGATCCAACTCTTATTTTTTCAGACGTGAATTTAGACTTCAGACTCTAGACCTCTTAAAAAACAAACTACACCTAAGTATTGGAATTTGATAATATGTAAATGTTATATTCTGTAAATGATTAGGAGCTAGCCCAATAGCCCGTGTGTTTGGCCCACGGTAAAATGGCCCATTTAGTTTTTATTACCTTAAATGATAATGATAAAGCTTCAATTAATATTAAATGCATAGATCTTGATTTGCATAAATGATCTTAAACAAAATATCCCTAATAGTGGGTTCGTTTCGTTTATCTTAAGCCAAATATGAATAAGTAGGCTGGCCTTGGGAGAGAACTCTGCCACTATGGGTTGATATCCTTTAACCGATACCCGAAAATTGTTTCACAAATTATAATGAAGTTGGTTCACGTTTGCCCGGAAGAACTCTTCTAACAAATGGCTTCTTGTAATATAGTTTTCTGTATATTTTAGAAGTTTCTTGGCAATATCTTCTTGTCTTAACTTTTCATAAATAAAAATTATTCTTTAGAGGATTGACCAACTCTAAACCCTACACCTAATAGCATACAAGTTAATCATATGAACGACATCGTTCATCCAGATTAAGATACAATTAACTTTTTGCATTATCGTTTTTTTTTTCTTCGGTACAAATCATGGCAAAATCATTGGATATGTTAATAGCACCGATGTGTTCTAGACCTTGAGAAAGAGCACCGATCGGAGAGAAAAACCCCGGAAAACAACCACCATTGTCGTCACCGGTCGGAGCACCAATGTTGCCATCGCCGGCGACAACAATGGCGAAAACAACCACCATTGTCGTCACCGGTGGCCTTGCGATGACGCCAACAGCAAGCGCCACCGCCACTGCCGTAGCCGACGCCATTCAAAAAACCAGAAAAAAACCAATCGTGGGGAAAAATGGTTGAGGTCGCCGGAAAAAATGGGTCGCCGGAAATAGTGCAGTCGCTGGAATCTCGCCGGAGAAGATGACCGGATGGCCGGAAAAGTCACCGGAGAGGGGTGACCTGCTGGTAACCTTTGATAGCAGGTCACGATGCATGAAATGGTAACTTTTGGTAGTTTAATGTATTAAATGGTAATTTTTAAAGTTGGATACATACAATAGCAAAAGGTGACAAGTTGAATACATTTTGGGGAACTAAACCCAAAATAAAAATGGTTTTTTGTAATATTTTGAATATACACCTTGAATAATAATCCGAGCTTGTCTAGTCCAGTGGTAGAGGTAACATCCTGACTATCCGGGTTCGAAGTGCCGCGGCTACAAGTAGCGATACCTAGGTTCCAGACCGGCCTTCAGGCCAGTTTAAGACCGACGAGGATTAGTTGTGAGATTATATGCCCCTCAAAAAAAATAAAAGAAATTAAGAGAAAAACTAAAAACTTATTACAAAATGCTTACCAAATCAATTACTTTATCATATAAGGATGACAATGACCGAGGATCCTATCCGGTAAGAACGATAGCAAGAACAAACAGTACCCCAGTAAGTAAACTTGACAACTTTTATCCGATTAATGCTTATTAGATAAAATTTTACATACAATGTCATCTTGACTAAAATGAGATTCACATTCACATTTATGAAATTAAAGAATGCAATCATAAACCAATTAATTACAATTTAAAGCTTCCAAAGGAAATTTATAACTACATTAGATTGTACACCTATAAGAGAACTTTAATGCCGGATTAGAAAACTAAGATCATAAATAGATCCAATGTGTATGGTTACAACAACTGATCGACTCTTTTTAGTCGAATTTGGAACTATTACTAACTTCAAAAGATTATTAATTTGTTTTAAATATGTTTCATTTCTTAAAAAACTGCTTTATAATGAAAACATTTCATTATATTGCAAGATTGGGGACTTTAGGCTAACAAGGTGGGAAACAAAGAGAAATCATTTACAGTCGAAATCACACAGATGACTTTAGGAAAACTTTAAAAATTATAAATTCCAACCTAATTACATAATTAACATGTTTGGACTATTCAAAACGACCAACAAATTGAAGAGAGCAAAATTATAGTATGAAATAATGGAACCCCAAGATTTTACTTATTTGGATGAATAAATAAACCATAAACCATTGATTTAAGAAGAAAATAGAGAAACTTACCTTCAATAGACCAGGCACACAAAATATTAGAAAAAAACATTAGGTTGAAAAAACAGTTCAAACTCACCGAGAATCGTAGCCATCAAGAAGCCTTCCTTAAGTGATCCACCAGAATCAAGAACGAACAACCGAACCATCAGATCCACGTAGAAAATTAAATCAAGACGTCAAAAAAAAAAACACCATTTTATGATATCAAAGGGACATCTATCTTATACCAAACCATTAGTTACTACAGACAACTCAGACAATGTGCATGTACACGCTTATGTACACCGTTTCAAGATCGTTTAATTTCAAGTATGTTGCCATGCAACCAGTAAAAATAGAAGCAATAAAATGATGTAAAAGTAGAATAAATATAAATAACTGATATTAATATAAACATATAAAAAGTAGATCTAGGTGTGTATCTTATTCCCAAAAATAATGTTATTCTTGCTTGCCAAAGGTTCAACAATCGCTTAACGAAGAACAGCTGCAATTTAAACCAATGTATGAAGATCTGCTCATCAAAATTCAAACAAGTTGCATATGAATAAAAGTAATTCCAAAGCTGATCAGGATTAATAGACTTTTTCTTCAATTCCTAAACAGATCAAATTAAAGATTTTGAAACATTGAAGGATGATTAGAAAACTTTTTGTTTAAATCTATATGAGTTGCTTGATATTGATTACAAACCTCCTCCTTAAACAACATATGCACCTTCACAAATTTGTTGGTCGCCAAGCCAACTCTGTTATCAAAGAAAGCTATTGTCTCACATTCCTTATTCAAACACAATAAAATAGCTTGTTTAGATTTTGAAAAGCATTTGAAAAGCCAAAATTAAAAAAGAACCTCCAACATCAGAAGATCTTAGATCTAAACTAAAGGGCCATTAAGGCATTTTGTAATTGCCACATAAACTTTGTTTGTCTATTTAGTATTTATATCATTGTAAATATAAAGCCAAAATTAAGAAGCTTAAACATAAATAAATAAAGTAAACATACAATAGGAGATTTAGACCCCAGTTAAGGGCATTTGAAAAGTGGAAGGAAGATGCAATCAGAAGTGGTAGATTGCATTAAGCGAACCCTAATTTTATTGATATATGCTATTGAATTGAATCGACACATTTGAAAAATCAAATTCGCAATTGATAAGCAAGGAGAGAAAATTGATTTGAATTACAAATATAGAGAGATTGATAAGGAGTCAAGTTGAGAAACACAATACTTTTGAAAGTTGCTTCTTGTGTGAAATGTTTTTCAAAGTCTATTCATATTATTATTGTCTATTCATAAATGATCTAGGTATGTATTAGCTTATTTTTCCTTAAAATGATTGTATACAACATTTTTAGATTTTAATTCAGAAATTGGGAAATGCCATATACGAAACAAAAACAGTAATCAGATTCATAATACTGTTGAAGACGGAAGGATTTCAATTTACATACCACATATCATAAGAGAAATATCACTAGGAAACCAAAACAACACCAAAAGAGAAACCCTAGCATAATTCCAAAACAACCAATCTCGGACCTCATCCGCCAAATCCGTAAAGAGTCCTGCCTTGTCTCTTCAGTGCGTAGACAACATCCATCGCAGTTACAGTCTTCCTCCGAGCGTGCTCGGTGTAAGTAACCGCATCACGAATGACGTTCTCCAAAAAGATCTTGAGCACGCCTCTCGTTTCTTCGTAGATGAGGCCGCTGATCCTCTTCACTCCGCCTCTTCTCGCCAGCCTCCTGATCGCCGGCTTCGTGATTCCCTGGATGTTATCACGAAGAACTTTCCGGTGACGCTTTGCTCCTCCCTTTCCGAGCCCCTTTCCTCCCTTTCCACGGCCTGACATTGTTGCAGAAATCGGTTCTCGAAATGAATTGGATTTCGGTTTTTCGAATCTGTGTGAATGAGATTGCTGGATTGCTAGGGTTTTATAAAGGGGGGAAATTTTGGGGATTTTGACTTTGAGCTTTGGGCGGGAGAGTTTTTTTTTAAGCGGGATAAGATCGACGGTCGAGATTGCGATCCGTGTGCTACAGTTCCCTGGATTGATGACATGGAATTGTTATTTTCTAATTGTCAAGTTCACCCCCTGACATGATATATTTGTATATGTAATGTTTTTCTGTTCTTTTTTTTTTTTAATTTCATGAATAGATAAATAAGTGGTTGAAAATTTTATTAAAATATTGGATAAGTAGATTTAGTGCAACGAATAATGTTCAATTTTATTAAAATATTGGATAGAATGACTTGATTCCAATTTTTGAAAATAGAGGCAGGCATATATTTCTGTGTGCTACCCGATAGTTTACATATTTGTTGATAGTATTTTTCTGTTGTACGTGTGGTCGACATATAATAACTCATTTTTTACTTGCACATGATCACAAGAACACAAATGATAGTTAGCGTCTAACACTGTCTCACAATCCCCTAGACTATGTAAATGGGATCATATCGTTGAATACTTCATTATCCTTTTGCTTCAATTTTTTTCTTTTTTGAAGAGCATCCTTTTGCTTCAATATATTTTGTTTGAACTTAAATCATAAATATATTTCAAATCATTTGTAGTTCAAAGTTATTTCTTGATTCCATCATATTTTGATTAGACAATTGCAATTAGTTTTACTAATCTACTTCTTCATGGCCGTAAAAATCAAACTGTCGTCAGTCGGGTCCAAAAATATCTATCTCATCTTCAAAGAGCAAATCTTATATTGCATGTGGATGATAAGATTAGATAAATTTATAAAACTGTAAAAATTAAAGTTAACTATGTAACAATATAAAAGATAAAAAAAATAACAAAAAAAAATAATTATTTTGAAAAAAAAATCACGTCTTACAAAAACACGTGTCGCAGCGCAATATGGCCTGAGTCAAGCCTTATAGAAACGCTATGGAACATTTCGTGCGGAGACACGCCTTACGCCATATCACACCATGACGCGGCTTGTCGAACACTGTTAATATGTCATAAAAGATAAAAACATGATTGTTTTAACGTTCAAATAAAATCAATATTACTAAATTTACAAACCAAAATACTACACAAGCTCAAACCTATCGAACTAGTATAAGGATTATACATGATTTGATTTTTTTTTGGATAAGGTTCACCTAGGTTTGCCGTACATGATTTGATTTGTAGGCTTGGTGAGATTATCTCATGGATTGCCTTCTTCTCAAGCTTTGCAAATCTTCACACCCCATTGGTATATGCTCAACCCTAGTGTAAATGATACAAGACAATTCACGAACCACTCGAGACCGACTATGTCAAAGCTCGATCAACTCCTGACTTGAATACGAGCTCGAGCTCGACTGGGCATTCTAATGAGTTGAATTGAGCTATACAATACTCGACTCGAAAATCTCGTAAGATACTGAACATTTTTATATATAATTGGTGGGGTCATTAACACCAAAAAATAAACCCAACTCCAACCATACTCCAAATAAAACACTAAATTATATTTAGAGTAAATTACATATTTGGTCCCTGTGGTTTGGTGGTTTTAACACTCTGGGTCCCTAAATTGAAATAATTATGGATTGGGTCCCTGTGGTATGCGTTTTATAACGCTCTGGGTCCCTCTGGGTCACGCCGTCAATGATTGAGCCGTTAGGCCCATCATGTGCACGGCACATGATGGGTAATTTGGTCATTTTAGCTTTTATAACACATTTAATAATTTTTAAATGATATTTCTTTTTCTTCTTTGAATCTTCATCTTCCTCATACTAAAGCTCAAGAACACTTTGAAGCTCAAAAACAATAGAAAAGCTATTTCTAAATCCAAAATCCAAAAATCAAATGATATTTAAGAAGATTCACTCTATCTTCTTCATTCCAAGAAACATTTATATTCATACCCAAATCAAAAGATTAAACAAATTCATATTCAAACCAAAACACATTAGATTTTTACACAAAACCTAAATTAGATTCAAACCTAATTTTTTTTTAACATTCATACAAGAAGATTCAACTCTAGATCCTATTCAAATTTGGAAAAAGAAGATAAAGTATTTATCCAATATACATAGCTAATCAAATTCAAACTCAAAATAAACCATTTCAACAATACTTAAAGCTAAATCAGATTCAAAGAAACTTTTTTTAAACTTACATTCACAAATCAAAACCATTTTTCTAAATGAAAATACAAAAAGAAAAAGAATCCCTAAATCATATTTGGAGATAAAGATACAAAAAGAAAAGAGGAAACCCTAAATCAGATTTGGAAAAGAAATCCAAATTTGGAGCAGTAAACACCTTTAAAAGTCTCACTCATGAGATCTTCACTTCGTCGTTAATCAACTTCAAGTTCCAGATCGAGTTTGTTGTTTGTTGTTCGAAGAAGAAGGAGGAGAATGGTGGTGTCGCCAGAGAAAGGGAAGCAGAGGTGGATACAGATGGTGTTCGCCGGTGGTGGAGGTGGGCGGCCGGTGGTAGAGGTCGGTGCCGATGAAGGTGTTTGCTGGTGGTGGAGGGTGGTGAATGGTGATGATCTTTAAAAGGATGATGATGGTGGTATTTCAAAATGAAGATGATGATGGTGGTGTTTCCAAAAAAGATGATGATGGTGGTGTTTCCAAAGAAAAGAAAGATGATAATGGTGGGTCTTTCAAGGATAATGATGATGATGGTTGGTTGGTGGAATTTACAATTTTGGTCCTTGAGGTTTTTTATTATAATAAAAGAAATTACATATTTGGTCCCTATAAATATAATTGAAAATAAATATAATTGTTAAATGACCAAAATGCCCATCATGTGCCATGCACATGATGGGACTAACGGCGCAAAGATGGACGGTGTTTGTCAGAGGGACCAAACGCGTTATAAAACGCATACCACAGGGACCCAATCCATAATTATTTCAATTTAGGGACCCAGAGTGTTAAAACCACCAAACCACAGGGACCAAATATGTAATTTACTCTTATATTTATAATTAAATTAATGATAAAACATAAGGGGTGTTGTGTGTGGCATATAAAATGGTGTGTGGAATTTGGCCCTCCAAATTTGGAGGCCAAACCCCTTTCTCTCTCCTCCAACACCAAATATTTTTAGTGTTTGAAGGTTGATTGGAGTTCATATTTGGTGATTATGGGTTTTTTAGAGGTTGATTGGAGATGCTCTAAAACATAATGTAAACTTTTGGAAAATGCTTCTTGTTTGGAATATTTTTCAAAGGCCATTGATATTTATGTTGTGTATTTATAAATGATTAAGTATGAAGGTATTTTTCCTTGAAAAGATTGTTTAGAACATTTGATCAAATGTTTACTAAAGAAATTGTTTTCAAAACATCTTGTATAGGAAAATCTGTAAGGTAGTATAACAATTGTATACCATTGACATTTGTAATCAACTCATGTGGAAAGGTTATCAGTAGTACTACTCAGTAGTCTATACACAAATTAAGCTAATCAAGTTGCAGACACTTAAACATCTAACTCAATGTTTGCGACTTGAAAATCCTCCAACTTATGGGTAATAGTAAAAGCTCGTTCACGAGAAAATCCATTAATCATAACCAACATTGTGATCAAAGAAACCATGAGTTCGTGCAACGTTCGGGCCTGGTTGACACAAGAAAACTTAGGTTTTTAAAATTTTACATTTTAAAATATGTTTGAACACAAAATATATAACAAAATATACTACATATCTAAATCCCATTCAACCAAAGCCCATAGCAACATACTTAGGGCATCTTCAATGGGGTGCTATGGAGGGTGTAATGGGATGTATGATGCGTGTCATGCATTGTGGGTAGGGTAGAATTAGAGTGTAATGGGATGGGTTTGATCCCCATTACACGCCTAATGGAAGAAATGGTGGGTCCCCATTTGCTTTTATTTTCTTTTATAATTAAATTGGTAGAGAATTAGTTATGATATATATATATATATTATATTAAATTTATTATGCAATAAATTATTTTTTTTAATTTATAAAAATAAAACATTACATTATATATTATAATATTATAATATTATATTTCATATTTTATAATCGATGTATTTTAGTCTCGTACTTTTTATTAAATGTATTTGAATTTCATTTCGTTTTTATTTTATTTTATTATTCATTGTTTTTATTAGATTTTTAAATATGGAGGTAAAATTATATATATATATATATATATATATACTAGGTGTGTGCCCACGCAATGCGGCGGGATATCTAGAGGTAATTAAAAAAATGCATGTGAGATCCCTTCAAACAACGACGAATGAAGTTTGTTGTACAAAAATAACCAACTCTAGTAGAAAACTAATATTGTACTATCTTGTTTATCACAAAATCAAAAGTCAAGACATGTATGGTCGGGTTATTACTATAAGCGAGTGGATGCGGTTACTTTTACTAAGCAAGACGTCAAGCTAATGATGTCTAAACCACAAAAGGTAAGATTAGTTGTTATTCAAGTAGAAAAATAAAAGAACGATGAAGCATTAATATTGTTGCAGTAAAATAAACCCAATGCAAATCCAAAATTCCACAAAATGAACCTTTTTAACACCAAAACAACCGATTTCAAAATAGTAGTTTCATGGTCACTTTTTTGCATTCAAACTACGCTCATTCAACGGTCAATAGCATCGCTAATTATGGGAGGGCTATTTGACCACCACTATTTAAGCGATCAAATTACGATCATTCAGCATAGCACAACGGTACAATTTAGTATCATAGTAAATTAGTAATGAACCCACAATCACTAACTTTATATACAAGATTCCAACAATAATAGCATGCAAGATTTCCAATATATATTACTGGTAAATGCGAAAAAAAAATACATATTCTTGTACATCCATTTAGTATTTGAAGACATGGAGGACCGTTTCCAAGGAAGCTATCAAAATAAATGTGGATAATAGAAGGAAGGTCTAAAAAAATAAATGTTTCTTGTAATTCTGGAGAGAAAAGGATGCAAAAATAATTAAGTGTGTGTTGCTTTAAAAACTCTTATGTGTTCCAAGGAAATAGAAAACAACTAAGGCTTGGTTTGGCAAGCATAAGCTAGCTTATAAGCTAGCTGATAAGCTAGCTTATAAGCTAGTCCATCCAAACATGTACCAGGAAGCTAGCTTATCAGCTAGCTTATAAGCTAGCTTTTTGAAACGCTACTTTGAGTAGCTTATGAGAAGCTTATTGTAGCTTTTTCCAATTATACCCTTATTAATATTAATTATTAAATTCAAAGGTACCCTTTTTGGTCATTTTACATACTCATAAGCTAGTTTTTGCCAAACATAATTTGTTCAACAGCTAGCTTATCAGCTACTAGCAAGCTTATCAATCAACAGCTAGCTTATCAGCTATCCGCTAGCTTATCAGCTACCAGCTAGCTTATAAGCTACGCTTGCCAAACATAGCCTAAACTTTGAAAACATTTTTATATCATAACCATGTTAAACTTTAACTAATTCTACATATTGGAAAAAACCGACTTTTTAAAAAAATAAATATAATTTTTGAAGTGAACTGCAAGTTTTGACTACGAGATCAACAAAAATCTGTCTCATCAAATAAAGACCAATACTATAGTCTATAGCCATACTTCAAAAAAGTTGCTGCCGAACAACATATACAGGTTGTTGAACAAACCACTGATAAAAGTCAACACAATCACTTACTTACCAGCATAGATTGATAAAATTCAACACAATCACTTACTTACCAACATAGATTTTACTCTACCAAAATCGTATTGTATGCAACAATTTCCTCAATAAGATTCTTGGTCTTTGCCAAAATGAATTTGGAAAAACCTTACTGGTAAAGCAGTAACTAAATAAAAGTGTTGAATTTTGCTAGTAAGCATTTTACTTAGGTAAGCTTTTTGTAAACTATCACTTATTATGCCAAAAAAATTGAGAATGGTAGACATAAATAGGACATAACCGATCCACATGAGCAAAAGAATTCCATTGACCAAGCTCATAAAAAACAAAATCCCCCAGATCAAATATAACAGTAAACATACTTGATTGAAAGTTTTAACCCATTACATATGGTGAAGAAAATACACAAACCATTGACAAAAGGGGAAAACCCAATACACTATGCACTAAACTTAACACCAGGCCAAGAAAGGAAAAAAAAAACTTATAGAAATGGAACCGGTACTTGAACACCAACTCTGAAACCAAATTGGAAACTTCTGGGCAAAGACTGAAGACAAATCTGGACTAAAAACCTTTGCCAACATTGAATAAAGCAGTAACATACCTGGTAGTAAAATAAAGCAAGAAATGAGCATTTCGTTCAACAGCAATACCATGTACTAACACACCCTTGTAGATCAAAAAAACTAATAGGTTTTACATAAATACCATGGCAATTCCCAATTCTTTTCTAGACAATGAAAATAAGCATACTTTCGGCCCGAACCGAACCCGACCAAACCGAACTTGTCGGTTACCCGAACTCTTCGGTCGGAGTTCAAGTCTTTAAAAATCAACCCGAAAAGTTCGGGTACCCAAACTTTAAAACCCGAACCCGTCTGTTGCACACCCCTACTTTCGGGTAGGTTTCAAGATTGTTGTTATATAATTAGGACATCAATCATCTGGAAAAAGAAAGAAAAGAAGCAGTTTCAAAAATGAGGAGCAGAATTGTTACCTGTATTAAAGATCAAGAGCAGATTGTAAACCAAAACAATATTATCATATGTAAAAATATATGTAAAGACCCAAAAAAAATGAAGAACATAATTGTTACCTCTAGTGAAGATTGATACGAACTGAAAGCACAAGAAAGTGACAGCATAATATTTCCCACTGTCACTACTCTTCACCTAGAACATTACCCTGCAGCATATGTAAAACAATACCGTATGATATTATGCTGGCAGACACAAGCTACTTAAAGCTAACACATTCAAAGTTTCTGACCACAATAGTTGCAAGGAATTGCATTCATGGCTTTGTATCAAGGAGGTCAATAGATATAAAAGCTTTCTCAGTTGAGTTTGGAAGCAAAAAAAAATTTAAAACAAAATAATTCAAATTACTAACTTTAGTTAACTTTTTCCATTAAATACCAATTAATTGGGAGTATTATGGTCCTACTTTTTTCTTAGAATTACAAAAAGCATCAAACTTTAGGAACCTACTACGTAATGATATCCTATATATACACTCACAACAACATCATAGTATATGTGTGTGGACAGCGAATATCCATAAGAGAGCAAAAATAAACTGATGAAGACTCAAAAGTTTTAGAATCATATAAAAACTCCAGGTAAAAATTTTAAACACTTATTAGACGTTTCTGATGAAATCACAGCCAGATGAAATCAATTATTCAAAAGAGTCAATTATTATAATAAAATCCAAAATGACGAGACTAAAGCTAAAAAAATAACAAACAGCCAGATGAAATCAAACCATTTTAGTAAACAGAAAT
Organism: Centaurea solstitialis; assembly: GCA_030169165.1. Classification (NCBI taxonomy): domain Eukaryota; kingdom Viridiplantae; phylum Streptophyta; class Magnoliopsida; order Asterales; family Asteraceae; genus Centaurea; species Centaurea solstitialis. The sequence goes on along the minus strand of CM058045.1, from coordinate 70,552,529 downwards.
ATCACTGCGCATTAATATCTACATCAAAAACCGATTAAAAAACAAGATAAAGCCATCAGAAATATCACAGTGCTCAAACTCATATATGCAAAGGAACCAAACTAAAAAGATCAATTAAAGCATAAACGGGCTCACAAATAGTTACAAACCATACCAGTTTATGAAATGTATACTTGGAAAAGCAATGTATGTATGACTTAGTGATAGTTCAGAAATAATAAAAGCTTTTGCAAACTTGAAAACCGAGAAAAGCAAAACCTCCATATGAAACCATGAAACAAAACCTCCTTATGCAAACGAAATCAGATTGTAACCTAAAGTGGTTTTTGCATTCAAGTTACAAGCACAGTAACCTAAGTTGACATTGAAAGCATAACTAAAGGTAATGAAACCTCGGAAAGAAACCGTGAAGCTTTGTGAAATCGATGCAAAACTCGTGAGACGAACCTGATTTGAATCAACGAGAGAAAAAACAAGTAAGCAAAATGAGAAACTCAAGTGAGAACATAATTAATGTGAGAAAAAATGTGAAGCCCTTCTGAAGAAACCCAAATGAAATCAAATATGAAACATAGTAGCCAAATGAAAGAAACCCAAAAAAATAGATTTGAACAAATGAAATCTGATTTTGAAATATCGATTCAAATCGATTGTATGAGAAGAAACGTCGTCGATTTTAAATCTGATGAGAACAATCGATTTCTGTATGAGAACAAATCAAAATCGATTTCAAATTGTATGAGAACAGACGGATTTCTGATGTAAATTGATTTCAAAATCTGATGTTGTTCAAATTGAAATATAGAAAACCAAAATCAATACCTGAAAAGCTTAAGGAATGGCAAGGAGTCTGACTGTCAATTTGAAAGGCTTGAGTTAATGGGAAAGAGAGAGGTCGAAAAGTCACCTTGGAAAAAGGAAATCAACACGTTGGGTGAAGCGAAGAGGCATACCAGGGGAACACGAATCAGCAAATGTTGAAAATTAAGGAATTGTGCTTAAAAAGTTGTACATAATGCTTAAAAGTATTGTAATTAAGAGTTAGGTAGTTAAATGTATTATAAAGTAGTATAGATATGATGTGGAAATCCATTAAACTCATTGGAGTGTTATGGAGTGTGAGTATAAACTGGTAGAGTTGTATGGTGAGTGGAATGCTGATGTGGCAGTCCATGACACTCTAATATAGTGTCATGCATTGGAGATGCCCTTAGGTGTATAGCATTATTATTTTTTTGAAACAACAAATAACAAACACACCTAACTTACTCCTAAAATCCACCCTAAATCTATACCACAGCCCATGACGAGAATCAAACACAACCAAGGGAGGGAAACACCTTAACAACACTCCGAATGCCATTGCGCTACAAACCCATTGGCATATAACATTATGTAAGATGTAAATGAGTCGGGCTTTTATCGAGTAACTCAAGCTTGGTTCGTTCGAGTCGAACTTCATTGAGTTCAAAACCAAAAAACAAGCTTGAATATTTAACGAGATGAGCTCAAGCGTAAGTGTTCAACTCAAGTTCTTATCGAGCTTTTCAAGCCTTGTATAACATATATATATTTTATGTCATTATGTATATGTAAAGGGCATATATCAAAATATCCTCGAACTATAACATATCTTTCACGAGTCAAGCTCAAGCTTGAAGTATAAAAGTTCATCAAGCTATCGAGTCGAACTCAAGCCAACCCCAAGCCTTATAAAGCTCGACTCATTTACACCCGTAATAATTACATTCATAACTTTCAAATAAGCAAATAACTAATACAGTTTGCAATGGACTAAGAAATCATGTATTTCACTATGAGCAACTCTAATCATACACTATAGTATCGTTTTTGCAAGTTTATCAAGTCCAAACGATCAACAAAGAGAAATTAATTATGCCAAAGCAAAAAGAGAGACAGCAAATATCTCATTCTTCTGTTCAAATGGGGCAAATGCCATGGGCTTGGAGTTGATGTATACCCCCACCTATTTGCCATTTTTTGCTGCTAGGGTTTATGTTATTCCAATAAATCAAGGCTTACAAAAATAAATCTTAAAACATAGATTCCATGATCACAACTCCATAATCTATTAACAAAATGAAACAATCCAAATATATCTATAAGCTTTCTTCAATTAACTAGATTCTAATTCAGAATCAGGAAATGCCAAATACGAAACAAAAACAGTAATCAGATTCATAATACTGTTGAAGATCAAAGGATTTCAATTTACATACCACATATCATAACAGAAGAACTATCAGAAATTCGTACATCGATTGCCACAATTTCATTTAGAAATATCACTAGGAAACAAAAGAATACCAAAAAACAAACCCTAGCACAATCCAAAAACAACCTACCGATAATCTCATCCACCAAATCCATAAAGAGTCCTGCCTTGTCTCTTCAAGGCGTAGACAACATCCATGGCAGTGACCGTCTTCCTCCGAGCATGCTCAGTGTACGTAACCGCATCACGAATGACGTTCTCCAAAAAGATCTTCAGCACGCCTCTCGTTTCTTCGTAGATGAGGCCGCTGATCCTCTTCACTCCGCCTCTTCTCGCCAACCTCCTGATCGCCGGCTTCGTGATCCCCTGGATGTTATCACGGAGAACCTTCCGGTGACGCTTTGCTCCTCCCTTTCCGAGCCCCTTTCCTCCCTTTCCACGCCCTGACATTGTTGCAAATATCGATTCTCGAAATGAATTGGATTTTGGTTTTTGAATCTGTGTGAGAGATTGCTTGATTGCTAGGGTTTTATAAAGGGGGAAGAATTTGGGGATTTTGACTTGAGATTTGGGCGGGAGGATTTTATTTCGGAATAAGATCGACGGTGGAGATTGTGATCCGTGTGGTATGGATTATTCTATTTGAGCCGTTGATGAAGTTATGATTAATGGATATAAATCCACTTACCGAGTTACCTGGATTGATGACATGGAAACTTATTTTTGTGTGCTGTTTTGTCAAGTTTACCCCTTAATAAAACAAAAATTATCAAATTTATCAAAAAGAAATTACACGATATAATAACTACAATAAAATACTTAGTTAAAAGCTTGTATTTAGCAAAAAACTAATGTTGTTGGACTATTGTTTAATCGTCTTAACTGAATAAACGATACAACGTTTTGGTTTAGTGCGGCCGTTAGGTTTCATTGGATCTAAATTGAAAACAATGTTTTATGGGCTATTATTTTTTGTGTCAATTATCGTTTCAATATGGTTGTTGGTTTACAGGCTTCAGATGATGATTCTTTATCGAGCCTCATTCAAACTTTTAATCTATTAATTAAGGTGTGTCGTTCTTGCTTTCAAATAGCATGATTCCCTAAATCGAGGTGTTGTTCCTGCTCCTTTCAGTGTAGCGTTTGTATAATTCCCAATCCATCTGTGTCTTCCCCATCTCTTTCACTTCCACTGCTCCACATCACCTCTCTTATCCTTATTCCTTTCGTTGCCCCGTTTCCATGGCAACAGATTCTCGCCTATTGACGACATATATCTAACGTGAAGGTATGATTGATAGGTCTTCATAAAAAACAAGGTTTTCTCAACTTTATTTTCAACTCCAGGTTTCTCGATTTTTTTCATATGTGCAACGATCTCAATCGATTCTAATAGATTTTCCAAAACTCATTGAGTCTTATTAACCAAGTTTGATCATGTCTTTTAGTGATTTCTCGTCCAGTGTACTCTACCACATGTATACGAACTCGTCAAGAGTGGAAAGAACATGAAGTACATTACTTATACAATGCTAATCGCACGACACTTCATTAGCTACAAGCCCAAGTGTTTGTTGTTAGTAATTATGTGCAGAAGTTGACAAACCAGTGATCTCACATCCAGGGTCACACCTGTGAGGATCTGTAAATCAAATAAGATAAAATCCCAGTTTGGAGAGATTGGGTTTATAATAGTTAATTATAAACCAGTTGGGTATTTTATGTAAGAAAAACCCAAAGATAAAGTTTTGAAATGGATTATATATATTTATTAGGTAAATAAATATATATAAGTTTATTAGTTAATAAATTATGTATTTATCAAGATGAATAAATATATAATAGTAATATTAATTAATAAGTAATTATCTAGTTAGGTAAATAACTTTTATATGGTATGGATAATTACCAAAGATAAGATAATTACCAAAGATAATTATAGAGTTATATGGTAACTAGAAAGCTTAATCCTATAAATAAAGGCTTAAGGGTTACCAGTTAATGTGAACTAATTTGATAATTCAAACCAGAAAGAAAAATCTCTCTCTCTCCTCTCACTAAAACCGGCGCCTAAACCCCAAGGAGTTCGGTTTTTCGGTTGACGTCTCGCAAAACAGCTTGTTTCGGGATCTCGGGATTTCAGCCAGCTAGAAGGCGTTTTGTCTGATCGATCACGAGTGGATTAAGCTCAAGCAATCCAGGTAAATTAACTAAAACCTTCTATTAGGATTAAATAACTAAAACGATTAAGATCATTAGAATAATTTCGGTTAGGTTTGATAAAGTTTAAACCTTTGGTCAGTTTGATCATTAGGTTTTATCGTGTATCTCTTCCAGTTAGGATTGAGATCCATAAAGATCCTCGTATCAGTTTGATGTGAGGGATCCACAAAAACCCAACAGTGGTATCAGAGCGTTGGTTTTAGTTGTTTTAGTTTTTATCAATTTATGTGATCCGTTAAAATTAATTCTTGTTTCTTGCGTATCAAGTTTCAATCTATATAAAAATCTGATTTTTATTAAATTAGTTTACAAAAAAAATTCGATTTTTATTTTAAAACTGTTTATCGTACGAAAACCCAAACCGATCGTTTGGTGGCCGTTTGCCACCGAGCGTGAACCACCGAGGTCACACCACCAGGTCGGTGGTGGGCGTAGGCCGGACCAAACCATGGCTGCACCACCGTTTGTGGTGGCGGCTATGGTGGCCGGATCAAACCGCAATCACGGCTGCACCACCGTTCGTGGCGGCGGCTGTGATCGGTGATGGTGACGGAGGCCATATCAAAACCGCACCACCAGATTGGTGGTGACGGGTGTTTCTTGATCACACACGACGGTGGCGGCAACAGCGCCGCTCTTGCTGCTGTCGTTGCCGGCCAAAAGCGACGGTGGCGGTGGTCGAGTGGTGGCGATGTTTTGCAAAAACCGAAGCCGAACCACCAGCATGGTGGTGGCGGCGTCATGTGACGGTCGTAGCCGCACCACCAGCGTGGTGGTGGCGACGATTAACGGTGGCCGTAGCCACACCAAAGGTTGATGGTGGCGGCGTTAGCGGTGGCCGTGGCCCGATCGCACACGGAGGACGAACCCGCATCCGGATGTGGCTGGATTGCGGATGTATCGTAGGAATCACCACTAGTTCGGTGGTGATCACCAGGCTACGGTGATAATCGGCGAAGGCCGATAGCCTCCGATCACATGACAGTAGCAGCGACGGCCAAACCACCAGCGCGGTGGTGGCCGGCGGTTTCCAGAAACGAAATCAGGGGTGGCGGTGGTGTCTTGTCATCGTCGCCAGTTAACGGTATCAGTAGCGGTCGCCGATCACCACCTGTGGGTGGCAGTTAACGGCAATAGATGGTGATGATGTTTTCGATCGCCGGCTGAACAATCGAATCGACACACACGGCACCCGGCTGTGGTCGGGTTGCGGATCTTCTGTGGCTGCACCACCAGCATGGTGGTGGCAGCGTTTTCTTATCACGGTGGCGGCGATAGAGGCGCTCTCTTTGCCGTCGTCACCAGCAGCAGTATCAAAAACGCACCAGATACAGCCCTCGCGGCGCGAGCAGATCAGAGAAGAGATCCTCGCGGCGCGAGCCGTACCTTCGCAGCGCGAGCCGGGCTCCAGATCCATCTAGGGTTTTTCGTTCAGGGCCAAGTTGTCAGGCCCAAAGCCCAATATATTTTGGACCAAGTCATGGCCCAAAAGGGTTTGTTTGGTTTTAAGCTTTTTTTTCCAAAATTAATTTTAATTTAAATAATTTTATTTGGAAAATTTTATTATCTAATAAAATCTGTGTTGTCAAACCAGTAATTTGACCCCGATTGGTCAAATAGCCCTTGTGTCGTGATTTGACCAGTTGGTCAAACCACAACACAGTTTATGGGCCAGTGTTTTTTCAAACCAGTTGGTTTGGATTATCCGGTTTGGTAAGCATTTTATAAAATTGTTTTCTCGCTTTATAAAATAAATTTATCGTTTATAAATCTTATTTTATAAAATAATTTTGGATTTATAAAACAGCTAGTTTTATGAATAAGTTAAAACCAGTCTTTACGAAAAGTGAAATAAGATAATTTTAACGGATCTATATTTGTTTTAATATATATGTTGCTTGATTATATGCCATATATAAATGTGTGGTTGTTATATATACCTGTATGTGTGTATATATATGTTACATTATAGCGTTTGCCAACTTAGACCATTGACTTGTTTCCGGGGAGGCCTGCGTGCCGTTTACAACCCCTTTTGTAATAATGACCGTAGGTTAGTATTTTTGGAATTTCTTTCCGTTTTTCCATCAAGGGTGCCGAGGCCAGTGGGAGCACGCCAAAAGGATTGAGTATTTCTTTCGGAGTTCCATCGTAGATGCCAAAGCCAGTGGGAGGTTCGCGAAGAAATAGAAATACTATAGTGATAGGTCATTAATGGTCCTTAGGAATACAGTTGGTAAAACTATAATCCGTTTTTATTTGCGTGGTTGTTGCTTTACTTAACTGCGTGTTTGTGATATTAATATGCCTATTGTTTTAAATAAGAGAGAGTTTTAAAACTGAATAATATCACAAGGAAAATAGGTTTTTAATTTTAAAAACTGCCATTTTTTCAAACCTTTTTAGAACGGTAGATTTTATTAAAAAAACTTAATATAAAATGATTGTTTTCTTAAGTTGACAAAACAGTTAGTTTTAATCAACTAGTGTGCTATCAAAACAATTAGTTTTGAATTAGCAAGTGATCTTAAAACAATTAGTTTTAAAAGAAGTGTGTGTTTAAAACAGTTAGTTTAAAAACACAAAACAATCATAGTTTTTCAAAACACTCGATTTCAAAAGGTTTTTCAAAAATTAAATCAAAACCCCGAAAAATCATAGATCAGTAGTGCAACCCACTTTGGGGCACCTCCGGCGTAAGGTACGCGGGTGTTCTAAGAAGAACAAACCTTAAGCATCCGCGTTCAAACCCCAAACTAGAGGGGATTACATGACTCTGCGAATTATCTCCGGGTGGTACCGGCCAGAGTAAAGTGTCCAAGTCACAAAATGGTGAGATCTATTTTGGTTCTGTTAAGTTTACCGGGTGGTACCAGGCCAAAATGCACTTAGAGGGACTGAAACATGTACAGATACTTGTCCCGAAAAGATCTAGGAGTCATGTCAGATAGATATGATTGGTAAAAGTCCTTACCTACCGAAATAGTACGACCTGGTGGAGCAAGAACATTACGCACACCAGGGCGTATGAAATGAAGGATCCTAGTCCAATAAATTGATCATTTAAGGGTTTATTGATATTTATTGGAATTAGTCTATTTACAGTTGTTAAAACCAATTTTTTAATGTGTAGATGGCAAACATTGTAACCAACACAAACAATCTTTCTCTCCGCTCCATCCTCGAGAAAGATAAGCTTACTGGTCCCAATTTCCTTGATTGGGAGCGCAATCTGATGATTGTGCTCAGGCATGAAAGGAAATGGTACGTCTTGGAAGAGCCTCTGGGAGAGGCCCCTCCAGCAAATGCATCGGCTGCTGTCAGGAACGCCCATAAGAAGCATTCCGATGATTTGCTGGATGTTGGTTGTCTTATGCTTGCAACTATGAGCCCAGATTTGCAAACAGGGCTCATAAATACGAATGTCTATGACATGATCCGCCAGTTGAAGGACATGTTCCAAACGCAAGCACGCACAGAACGTTATGATGCCACGAAGGCGTTCAACGAGTGCAAGATGATCAAGGGGACCTTAGTAAGTGACCACGTCATGAAAATGAAACGGCACATGGATCACTTGTAAAGGCTCGGTCACCCAGTTCCGTTGCAGCTAGCAACGGATACGATTCTCAACTCACTGTCAGAAGATTACAAGCCTTTTGTAATCAACTACAATATGAATAACATGGAGAAGACAATAGCTGAATTGCACTCCATGCTAAAGACAACTGAGTTAAACATGGGGACCAAGAACAAGACAAAAGACGTACTGTTGGTGAGAGATGGAGGGGTGAAAAGTGTTAGTAATTATGTGCAGAGTTGACAAACCAAGTAATTACACATCCAATGTTACAAGACACTTGAGGGTCACATCCAGTTTTCCCTCTCTCTCTCCTTCCCATCGGCGCCGCCCCTCCCTCGGAACACCAGTTCGGTTTTTCAGATTTCGGGTTTTCAGTTCTGCTAGAGGAACAATTCGTAGGTCGGTCACTGGTGGATCAATTCTCAAGCAATCCAGGTAAATCCACTATAACTGTTAGAATTAGTAAAATAATCGATTAAGATCATTAAGCTGATTAGGGTTTTAGCTTAAACGCTTCCGCATAAAGATCAAATCAGTGTGTTTTTTTATCATATAGGTCTTTTACCAATTTGGTTATCAGATCTAAGGGATTTATCGGACCAGTGAGGTTTCGAGATCCATGATAGTCCTCGTGTCAGATTGACCCGAGGGAACCCACAAAAACCCAACAAAAAGAAGCATGGGCATGGAGGCATCAGTAAAGGAAAGGGTCCAGTTTAGGCCGTCTAGAATGCACCCAAGGTTCGTGAGAATGGTAAAGGCAAGGGCAAGGGCAAGAAGGTTAAGCCTAACAAAGCTAGGACCGAGAATCACTGCTTCACGTGTAATGAAGTCGGTCATTGGAGGCAAAACTGCCCAAAGCGTCATGAAGCAGGTATATAAACCTCAGATATTTATGACTGCTTTAAAAACTGTCACTAGTTTACTGATACCTAGAGCAAATGACTATTGCAGGTGGTCAGAAGTGAAGTGCCCAGGAATTGCTGAGGATCTTAAGTACCAGTTTATTTCAATTCTTGTCAAGACATTTTAGACTTATGTTTTAAAACAGTTACTTTTGGATGGTTATAATTTCAAATTTACATTCTATGGTTTTAAATTTAAAAGTTGTTGTCTTGACATTGAAATATCTGTTGTGTATGATAATTTGAATCTGATTGATTTAATAAAAGATCCTAGATATTACCTATCACACTGAGAAAGTTACTTTAATAGTTTTAAAATAAAGTAATTTTATATGAAAACTGTCAAAAACACAAAGTACTATGAGAATGTGTTTTTGAAATAAGACATTTATGAGTAAAAGATTATGGTAACATTTTCAAATACTCAAATGGTCTAATGAGAATTTAGGATATTAATGTCAGCATTTATAAAACTAAGAAAAATTCCAAGTTTTGGAATTAGGGTTTTTTGAAATCCAGTTAAGTTTTGTAAATAATAAAATTATCGGGTGTGTTACTTAAAATAGAATTGATTAACCAAAGTTCTTGACTAAATCAATAGTTAAATTTTGAGTGACAGTTGGTTTCCATATAAGTCAGTGGGAGCCCAAATAATTCTCTATATAGTTTGAGATAAAGAATAGATGATATAATTATTGATTAAATATATCTAGGAATTCATAATCCAGGTAGGATGTGAATTTATGAGATGTATAATATACCTTTAACTCAAAAGGTAAAAGTTTCAAAAGTCTTTGAAACAAATTTTAAAATCAATAATTAAGTTGTGTTGAATATTTAAAGATATGATAAAGCCAGTGAAACTTGCCAGCTTGGCAAAATAAATATCTTATCAGATTTCAGGAAGAAATCACTTATCTACACAGCAACTAAGGAAAGTTGCAGTTTAGCCTTACATATTCAGGGTAACTAGGAGTTTTTCCAGGTCTCCAAGTTCAGGGAATATGGTAAGTGAAGAAGTCTAACCTTGTTTAAAGTGTTTGCAAAACAAGGATTAGCACAATCAAGTAGATTGTATCAAAAGATACGAACTTGAATTATTTTTGGTTGTTATTTTGATTAATTTGGTAAACATTAATCAAAGAGTCTAAACTAAAGAAAGGTGATATTTTATTTTAGACCAGTATTTAACAAACGTTAAATAGACACTATAAAAGTAATTAAGAAATATTAATTTTGTTATTACTACAGAGTGTAATATGGACTATGCAAAATTAGTTTCTTTATCACTTTTATATTTTGCATGTTTTATTATCCAGGAATGAAACTAGTTTTCAGTTTTTCATTCGAAACTTGTCTGTGACAACTTATCATTTTGGGAACTTGATAGGGTGTTAAAGTCATTGTGGACTTTTGGGTAGTTATGATCAGTCGTTGAATAACAGCTACAAGTGTTGTAGACCAAAAGTTGCACAGATATTCGATAGAGTAGCGAATATTGGACGTGATCCGCGGTTGAGATTGCTTCTTGGAAATCGTCATAAGTAAATCTCACAGTGGTTGTCCCTATCACCTGAGGTATCTGGTTTGATATCATGAGGACTACTGGATACTTAGTGCGTTCAACCGCTACGCCGTAACAGGGTGGCTATAAAGGACGTGACTAGATTCAGCGGAAGACGTGGTGTTGAATGCAGATATGCAAGATGGGATTTGCGCCTCTTCTCCGAAGAGAGATATTTCTGGGCCCATTGACTGACTGAATACACTGATGAAGTGCATGGCCATGCCCAAACGAACTGATTAGTTCTTTGTCGTTTACCTATCAGTAGAGGTCGGATAGTCAAGAAACATAATCTTGAGTATTAAGAGTTGACTGATTCCAAGCTCATACTCAAAGATGAAATATCGTGATGCAAAGGGAAAACCAAGATATACCCGTTTTATGAACAGTAGTTTCATAAAAGTTACTTCCTTATGGGAAATGTATTATCACCTATCTGGGTATAAGAGTTCTTGTAACCTGGTTAGCCTAAGTGCCTGTCTAGGGGCCTCCTTAGGTCCGTGTGGTCAAGACGGTATTGCCACTTTCACAAGTGGGAGTCTGTTAGTAATTATGTGCAGAAGTTGACAAACCAGTGATCTCACATCCAGTGTTATAAGACACTTGAGGGTCACACATGTGAGGATCTGTAAATCAAATAAGATAAAATCCCAGTTTGGAGAGATTGGGTTTATAATAGTTAATTATAAACCAGTTGGGTATTTTATGTAAGAAAACCCAAAGATAAAGTTTTGAAATGGATTATATATATTTATTAGGTAAATAAATATATATAAGTTTATTAGTTAATAAATTATGTATTTATCAAGATGAATAAATATATAATAGTAATATTAATTAATAAGTAATTATCTAGTTAGGTAAATAACTTTTATATGGTATGGATAATTACCAAAGATAAGATAATTACCAAAGATAATTATAGAGTTATATGGTAACTAGGAAGCTTAATCCTATAAATAAAGGCTTAAGGGTTACCAGTTAATGTGAACTAATTTGATAATTCAAACCAGAAAGAAAAATCTCTCTCTCTCCTCTCACTAAAACCGGCGCCTAAACCCCAAGGAGTTCGGTTTTTCGGTTGACGTCTCGCAAAACAGCTTGTTTCGGGATCTCGGGATTTCAGCCAGCTAGAAGGCGTTTTGTCTGATCGATCACGAGTGGATTAAGCTCAAGCAATCCAGGTAAATTAACTAAAACCTTCTATTAGGATTAAATAACTAAAACGATTAAGATCATTAGAATAATTTCGGTTAGGTTTGATAAAGTTTAAACCTTTGGTCAGTTTGATCATTAGGTTTTATCGTGTATCTCTTCCAGTTAGGATTGAGATCCATAAAGATCCTCGTATCAGTTTGATGTGAGGGATCCACAAAAACCCAACATTTGCTACGACCCTTGTTAGCCCCACCCAGGAGAAGTTGTCCTTAGCGCCAAATTCACCTGAGTCGCCCTCCCAAGACCCGGTACGATCGGGGCTACTCGACAAAAATCCACCCAAAAAGCAGGTGAATAATTGCTTTACCACGTGTTATGTGTTGAATGGTCTGAGTCATAATATTCACCATCGTATATAAGCATGCTTCTGACATTCATATGTTTGGTAGAAAGGTGAACAATTGCTTTGGGCTTGACAAGTACGAGGGAGAGTAAAGATACTTTCCTTTATACTTTTGTCAGAAAAGTGTCGTTTGTCCTTTTATGCAACTGAGGATAAGATAAATCTAGAAATATTTAGTAACAAGTCTTTGATCAACAATATAAAATAGTTGAGTGGATTTATCAACGATCGTTAAGTCTTGTGCTTCAGATCATCACGCGTTGTAGTTAGGTTAACAACCATCCGAATTTTAATTTGGATCTCTTATAAATGGAAGCAAACATATTCTTTCTATGCGACCCTGTAGGTTTTACTTGCGTTGATAGCCTTTTCGTGTGACAAGTGTCATGGACATATAATTATAACTTACAGTCCTAATCATGATAAGAGGCCATAACACCACAAAAATGAAATCAATAACTGTAAAATGTTGGAACAATGACACATTTGTGATTTTCTTGTAAGAGGTGATACAAATTTGACAACTTATTATTATAAAGGTGAGCAATAACCATCATCCCATAGGGCAGGGGTGAGCATGGTTCGGTTTTTGGCCGAAACTAACCATTCGGTTTTTAAAAATACAAACCGTTTAGTTTTCGGTTCTCGGTTCGTTTTTTCCCGTTTCGGTTCGGTTTTGAAACTAAATATATTTTGGTATTCGAATTTTTGTTATATACTTCTTTCTTATTTTCTACTTGTCAAATTCTTTAGCAGCATAGCCACCCCATGTAAACGCTCCGTTAGCCGTTGTCAAATTCTATAGTTGTTTTCAAATTACTTTCTTATTTTCGCTGCTCTAAATTTTTGTTGGAAAAAATCATGTTTAAATTAAAAAAAAAAACTGATATAATGATGAATGTAAAATCGAAAACAATTATAGAATCCAATAATATAAGTTTACAAAATTGAAAATCAAATATCAGAATACAAATAATATGATCTAAAAACCAGATTATTATATATATGATATAATATTTTAAAACAACATGATTTTTCGGTTTGTTTTTTGGAAAAACTTAGTATCAAGTTTACTTTTTCACGTCAGTAGGGAAACCAAAACTGAAACCAAACTGTTGGGATTTTCGTTTCGGTTTTTTCAAAAATTTACTTCAGTTTCTCAATTTTTATCGGTTTCACATGGATGGAAAGTCCTTGCTATCACTAACCAATTCTACTATGAGAAAAAAAATTAATGTACAGTGATTAAAATATTCGATCAGTCAGTTTTAGTATTTTGACAAATGCTAAAATGCAACAAATGATTTACCTAAAACTATAAATAAGATAACATTTTAACTCATTTTTATCAAATTATTGTTTTTAAACAATTTATATGATCTCATGAGCATGATATGTCTTAATCCTTCTAGAACTTTTTAAATAGTTTTGTCCTTGTTTAATTAAACAGTTCACATGATAACACATATTCAATCATTTTAAACAAACAATTATGTTTATTTAATGGATTCATATCATGACTATTATGGCAAAGTTTAAGTACCACTAGAGAACCAGAACTCCAAAGGAAATCCTTTGTCAGCGAAGTATCTACACAAATTATCATGCTAACTTTGCTTTAACATACGTTAAAGATATAGAGACCATCAACCATAAAAAGATTGAAATAATGATCTACATTTGTTTTTTGAGGAAGTTATTGGGGGAAAGATAATATGGTATGGGACAAGAATGCGTCGAGGTTACATAGCCACCAAGTTCAAAATATGTACAAAACCAGTTGTCGAGGATGGTGAGACCTTTTTTAAACAATGATTTTCAAAGAAGAAATGATACGGAAATTGATAAGTTCCCAACTCCCTCATCAACTAATTCGACTCCAAATAAAAATTAATTACCTCCCTTTCCCAAAAAGGAAAAAGAAAACAAAAAGAATCCCAAATAAAAAATTAAAAATTACAATGATTAAGCTAACTCAATTTGCCATTTTCTTTAAACTATTTTAACAAATGCAATAGTTATTAGTCAACGTTTAGTTTTGTCAATTATTTTTAAAAGAGTTATTTAAGATTTTTATCTATGTGCAATTTCTGTCCACGTATTGGAAATATGATTCTCATTCTTATACAGTAGTTTATAATGTTGATTTTTTCATCCTCATGACTTGTAACATGTAATGTAAAATTTTCATCCACTAAATTGACTAAAAACCCTCCATTTAACTTGAGGGAATTATAGTTTTTTCTTTTTCTTTTTGGTCTAGTACTTTTTCTTATTGGTATTTAAGTTTTTAATTTAATAAAACTATATATTTTTTGATTCACGAATTAATGCGTAAAAATTACATTATTTTGTTACTGTTTGTGATAAAATAATTAAATATTTTTCATACAATCCGGCTTTTCACATTTTTGGTCATTATATAGTATGATTTCTGAAAAATTACATATTTTATATGATGCCTTTCTAGATTTGTATTTTTTTAAAATGTCGTATAAAAAACTAATTAAACATTTATATTAAGAATGTTCTAAATAAACATCTAAAATATTTTATAAACTTAGAACATACATTTATTTGTTATAATCGAATGCTATATTAGTCCAAACAATCTCACTATTAATAAGACTTTTACATACATTTGTTTGATAGGGGTAATACAAAAATAGTTAATTGGTTGGCCCTATAAAAAATAAAACAATAAAATCATTTGGGGTCCAATAGAAAATAAAATATATCATTATGTGAGGCCGAAGGGTATTCAACGGCTTGGATTTGAACGGCATTGGTGGCAAAAATCAAAATCATAAAATCCTACAATTGATTGTATTAAAAGGATACAAAAAAAGATTAGTTGTATTAAAAATAATTGATTGTTTTATTATAATCAATAATAAAATAATGTTATCTTTTATCAGGATATATATAGTTAAAAAGACTAAAATATTATTAACTTAATGAATGATATCTACATGTTATGGAAAATATCAATAAATCATACTAACGAAAATAGTAATTCTAAGGCTACGTTCGGTAACTGGTTGATAAGCTAGCCGGTAGCTGATAAACTAGCTTATGAATAAATTATGTTTTAACAAAAAGTAGCTTATGAGTATGTAAAATGACTAAAAAACGTATCTTTAAAAATAATAATTAATATTAATAAGGGTATGATTGGAAAAACTAAAAAAAGCTACTCAAAGTAGCGTTTCAAAAAGCTAGCTTATGATACATATTTGGAAAAAATAGTTTATCAACTAAATATTTTTACCAAATACAACCCAAAACTGTAGAAATGATAATTGCAATCTTTTTCAAATCATGAGAATGAAAATCAAAATTTCATCTTTACATAAATAACATGATATGTCTTAATTATTCTAGAATGGTTTCCTTATATAATTAAACATGTCACATCATTACACAAATCAAATCTTTTAAAAATATTTATGTTTCTCCATAATATTTATTTATCAACAATTGTTATAAAGGCTAAGTTCCTAAACAATGAATGTAGGGTTAATAACTTATTTACATAATACCATATCAACGGGAATAATCCGTAAACCACCATCTTTCACATCACCACCACAGCTGCCGCCACCAAAACCAATCAGCACCACCAAAACCACCACCTCCAAACTTTCTATTTGTGTAGTTTTACCCTAAATTGACGGTAGAGATGGTGATGGTGGTTGGATTCAATTATTAGGGTTCGATTCTAGATCTATGGACTATGGAGATGGTGGTTGTGGTGGTGGTGGGTGGGTAGTAGGGGTGTAAGCGAGTCGAGCTTTTAACGAGTTACTCGAGCTCGAGCTCGTTTATCTCGAGCTCGAGCTTAATAATACTCGAGCTCGAGTCGATCTCGAACACACAATCGAGCTCGTTCAAATTAACGAGCCGAGCTTTATAACATCAATGTTCGACTCGACTCGTTTGAAAACTCGATTAAATTTTTTGAGTCGAGTCGAGTCGAGCCGAGCCATTCAAGCATACCTTTTTTCGAGCCAAACATGTTCATATATAATTATTAATAATAGTATAAAAATATAAATTTATCGAGCTAAAGTAGATAAACGAGTTAATCGATCGCGAGTTCGAACCCATAAACGAGCTTCGAGCTCAAGCCCGATAACTCAAAAAATATTCGAGCTCGAGCTCGAGCCCTACATTGAAAAAGTTGATCGACCTCGAGTCGAGCTCGAGCCCAACATTATTTTTTGAGCTCAGATCGATTAACCCACTACTCGGCTCGGCTCGTTTACACCCCTAGGTGGGTGGGTAAAAGATGGTGGTTTGAAGGTGGTGGTTTTCGTGGTGGTGGTGGTGGGTGAGTGAAAGATGATGGTTTACGGGCTATTTTTGATTGCAATGGTATTATGTATACAAAAAAAAAAAAAAAAAAATCAACGATATATTGAGTACAAAAATAGTTCAATAATAATATGTGAACAAAATAAATAGTTTGTTATCCGGACAAGCCATCAACCTATTATTGTAAAGGATGAGTTCCTGTATAACTTAAAACTTCATAAAAGTTTAAGATTTACTTTGTTTCAGGGGGTTCATAAAAAGCAATATATTAACATTTCATGTTAAGATATGTTAATGTACATTAATTTATTTTAAGTATAACTAACCTATATTATCATTTCGTACAATAATTTGTATAATATTTTTTATATCAGTTCTTTTAAGAGCAAAAGGACTACTCAAGGCAAAGAGCTTCGGCAAAGCCATCACCCTTGCCAAAAGAGCCCGAAAAAACTCTATTAAGCACAGTCTAGAAGAAGCTAGACAAAAAACATCTCCAACAGCTTCACTAAGATAGAGAAAACTAAGTTTTTGTTTTCTATAATGCTGCAACAACTTCCCTATCTTGTTCACTAAATAGAGAAAACTATAATTTTTTTTTTTCCAAATTTAGAGAATTCTCTAACTTGATAGAGATGATAGAAAATATTTTTTATTCCTTTCCACCCATCACGTTAAACTATTATTGTTTGATATATATATTTTTTAAATTAAAGTGTATTGGGATATTAAATTATACAATATTTAAATAAAATAATTAGTATTACCGGGATTTTACACAACATGATTCGTGAAGACAAAGGCTTCTCACATTATCCTTTTGATCCGACGGAGGTTTTACCGGGAGAGATTGAAACAACTATCTCCGAAGAAGACCGAGCAAGAAACGTCTACCTAGTGAAAAACCGAGAGAGGCACGCCAACCTTCGCCACGATTTATTTCAACACGTGTGGAACTCTTTGCCACACGCCAATAACTAATTTTATTGTATTTTTTTAGTTATAATTTTAACGTAATTTTAATTTTAAAGTTTATTTTTAATTTTAATGTTATATTTTAATATATTTTATAAATTAAAAAGAAAATGAGGGGTATGAGGGGTACCATAGTGGATGAAAGGTATAGAGTTGGTAGGGTAATGGTAAAGATAGTGGAAAACTAATGTGACAGCTAATGTGACAATAGGTATGAAGGTACCATAGGTATCATAAATGATGGCCTTATCTATAATCAATAAATAAATAACATTTAAGCTCAATTTATTTTCTCTTTAATGAATTTGGATATAAAAAAGTTCATATTTTGCAAATACATGTCTTATCTGGACTGGAATTTCAAAGTTACAATTGTTACTTTTGATAAAAGAAAAGTCAAATAAAATGGTCAATAAAATAATCTGTTTTTATAAATATTCATTATTTTTCAAAGGTTAAGGGGCTTATTTAAACTTTAATATTTACATGAAAGGTTTGAGATGCACAAGCATTTTTTTTACTTGCTTGCCTTGACGATTATAAAGACTCCATTATTTAGTTTCCTTCTTTTTACTTATTGTTATGGTTCTGATGTTGTACTTTCGTTAAACCTTCTTTCTAGTTTTTATTGTTTTGTTGGTTGTTTGCTTTTACTCGGTTTGGCTTCTTCTCCCTTTAATATATATTTTTCATAGACATCTTTATATGGTTGTTGTCTTTCTTGATGGTTATAAAACTTTTGCCTTCCAAAGAAAAAAAAATAGTTATTGTTTTTAAATTATTACCGATCCAAACATGTTTTCTTAATTGTAATATATTGTTCTTTTTTTATGTAAAAACTTATTATAAAAAGTTTTTATTTCATTTGAATTAAGAACCAACATTCGTACATGAGAAACCTTAAATGCGTAATCGCTTTTGTTGAAATATTTTACATGTTTGACTTTGTCACGTTTTTTTTGTGACTAGTCCTTTTTATGGCTTTTGGTAATATTTTTTTTTTAAAATTAATATACGCTTGCAAAGGATCCTAATTATTAACCATTTTCACTCTAAATTCAATCTTTAGTCATTTTGTGCATCTCCATCTCAACCCATCGTAAGTAATTAAGCCACTCCAATTAACCAGAGTATATGTCACTTAATGCATAGGCGAAAACTTAGGTAAGGATTTGGTGTAATTATACGACTTTTGCTATCGCCTAATACAAAAGAAGTGCGTGCACAACTCAAGCGATCTTATCTAACTACATATATGCAAATCAATCTTTTAAAGATGTTTAAGGACTTGCTTTAATTGCGTGTGTACTCCTAACCTAACCTATTTAACACAAACGGAAACTTAGGTAAGGATTTGATGTAATTAAACAACTTCACCCATATCCTCTATTACAAAAGGAGGCGTGTAGCTTGCTTAAATTGTGTGCACAACTCCAACCGATCGTATTTAACTATATAAATGCAAATCGGTCTTTGAAAGACGTATAAGGACTTGCTTAAAGTGTGTGTCTTGCTCGTTATTCCTAACCTAACCTATCTAACATACAACTATCCCAAACAATATGTATTTTATTTTTAGTTATATCATGAAGACATACAAACGATATATAGGGAAGTTCCGTTAAGAACCCAAAATTGATTAGGAATCTAACAACCGTGAACAATGCATACAGTGTTCATCGAGGATGAATATCCATCATGAAGTAACACATTCGTGATTAATATACACATGTTATTTCTTCAAATATGAAATATGTTAATTATTTCATATTTGAGGATCGATTTTCTGTCACGGCTAAATTAGTTCTCAAATATGAAATAATTAACAAAAAATACAATTACTATTTTTCAAAAAAAAAAACGGCATCTGCAGAAAGTAGGTGGTTTGCGTATGTATCGTGCAACCAAGGGAAACAAAACATATCTCAAAACCCCGTTCTGTCATTTGTTTTTAATATAGTGATGGTCCTTGGATTTGGAGCTCCATATTATAGAAAAACTCAGAAAATTGGGTAAACGACTCTTCAGAGTTGCCCCTCACCATGTTTAGTGCATGACATTCCCCCACACCAAGATTGTGAGTATGAAATAATAATTGTTGATCCAAACTCTCTCAATAATCCTTATACTTAGTGAAAATTGCTTAGTTTATTTCATTTTCAATGATCAGCTACAAGTCTATTCAATGATCACTGAGTAATCCCCCAAAAGAAAAAAAACTCAAATCATAGAAACCTTCAATAAGTAACTAAAAATCGAAAACAAAGAGAACATAACATTGAGATGGGGAAATCGTACATGTGTATTCTTGTTGCAATGGAGAAGATGAGTTCGATAGGGAGAGCATATTTTATGTGTTAAGATTTGGGTATAGTTTAGGGTAAGGGCATTATGAGAATAATTAAAAGATTAAATTCCATTCCACGGGAATGCCTCTTCTTTACCATGTGATGTTAAAATCCTATATCTATGGAATTTGATGGGACTAAGGTAGCGTTTGGTCATGGAATGGAATTCGGTGGAATTGGAATTCGTCAAGGAATTTGACTTTGGAGGAATTGGAATTGGAATTTGATGGAATTTGACCGCACACTTTGGTCGTGTTTGGTTGAATGGAACTGGAATTGGAATAAAAATGTAAAAAGTAATGTGTGCAAAAACCAAAATTAAACCGAACCGAAAAAACAAACAAAAACCGAAAAACCAAACGAAACGAACCGAGTTGAAAACCGAAATCGTTCAATAACGGTTGTACCAAACCGAACCGAGTCGAAAACCGAAATCGGTTCGATATCGGTTATGGTTTCCATCTCGACCGGAAAAAACCGAACCGGGCCGAAAACCAAAATCCGTTCTATTTCGGTTTTGGTTTCCATCTCGGCGGAGAAAAACCGAGCCGAGCCGAAAACCGAAATCGGTTCGATTTCATTTTTGGTTTGCATCTCGACCGGAAAAGCCGAGCCGAGTCAAGGCGAAAATCGTAAGCGGTTCAATTTTGGTTTTGTTTTCCCTCTCAGCCGTGAAAAAAACCAATCCGAATTGAACCGAACCGAAAACGGTTCGATTTCGGTTTTGATTTTCATCTCGACCGGAAAAATCGAAACGAACATACTTGGTTTCCGCAAATACTGCACCGCTTTATATATATAATTTGATTATATATATATAACTTAATTAATAAATAATAAAATCGAGACCGAACCGAACCGAGAAAAGATTTGGAATGAGAGAACTATGGATGGAGATGGGAATGCCATAGATGTAGAAAAACAAGAGAAGGAGGGATGATTCCCATGAATTCTATGGGATATGGCTTGGAATGGCAAATTCCTTCATTCAAGGAATTTGAAGGAATTTGAAGGATTCCTTAGCTTTCATTCCGCGAACCAAACAACAATATGGAATTTGGTCAATGGAATTCATCATTCCAATTCCTTCGAATTTCATCCAATTCCGCGAACCAAACGGCGCCTAAAATGTTTCATCCATCATAAAACTTGAACCAAATCTATATATAATAAAAAAGTAACTGATTTGACACGTGTCGTGCTCTGGTGAGCCGAATTGCCACGTGTCGCGTTCTGGTGAGCCGGTTTCGGTTATCAAAACAATAAATAAAATAATGTAAAAGATAAATACCACTTTCAAAAATCCTCTACATAATTAAATCAAACGGTTTAAAAAATCCTCTACATAATTAAATCAAACCTTTTAATCCAAACTATAGATAAATATGAAAACAATAAATAAAATAATGTAAAATATAAATACCACTTTCAAAAATACATAATTAAATCAAACGGTTTAAAAAATCTTCTACATATATTTGTGTAATATTTAATATAATCAATACATGTATTATTATTTTTCATTGGTGATATAAAGAAATAAAAATATTCTCTCTATTTTCAAAGTACAATTTTCTAAGAGTTTTTCAAAGTTGAAAAATCTTACTTTTCCTATTTTCTTAATTCTTAAGAAAATTCCATATAACTTGTTGGAACAAAAAAATATAGTCAAACTCTTTAAAAGTTTTCATTTTTTAATCCAAACTATAGATAAATATGAAAACAATAAATAAAATAATGTAAAAGATAAATACTATTTTCAAAAATCCTCTACATAATTAAATCAAACAGTTTTAATCAAAACATACACACATCAATCTCAATCTCAAATTCTCAATCTCAATCTATAAATACCCATTTCAATCTTTCAATCTCACAATCTCAATCAATTGCTACAACTCTCTTAATTAAGCCACTACCAATTACACATACACACACAAAGGTAATTAATCAAACGCTCTTTAATTTTTATTTTTTCCTACACATGAATACATGATGATATGATTACGATGATTCTATTCATGTTTATAGTCTAAGTTGGAGTTGTTGATTTCTCGTATGTGACTTTGTATTTATGGTCATTGATTACACTTTTTGTGTTATTTTGTATTACAAACGCTCTTCAATTTTTATTTTTTCCTACACATGATGATATGATTATGATGATTCTATTCATGTTTATAGTCCAATTTGGAGTTGTTGATTTCTCGTATGTGACTTTGTATTTATGCTTATTGATTACACTTTTTGTGTTATTTTGTATTACAAAAATAGTTCTAATTTTTTATTTTTTTAATCTTTTGAATTTTTACCATATATATATATCATTTTATCACACATCCTATTAAATATTAACTTCAACCTATTAATTCAACTATTTTATTTTAAAATTATTAAACTTTATCCTATTAAATATTAAACTTCAACCTATTAATTCAACTATTTTAGATTTAAAAATTTTTATCTCTATCAATTTAAATATTAAATTAATCTACCTATTTTGTCTTTATCTATCTCAATTTACTCGTATGATTTTTTAATTAAATTACCCCGTGTATTACACGGGATAAAACCTAGTAAAAGAATAAAATCTAATCAAAAGAATTCGATATTACAAATTAAAAATCTATCCATTATGTAAACCAAACACCCCAAAATTATCTTTATGTTCATAAAATTCTAGTTCTTTACCAAAAAGTTTCTATTTACCACTTTGTATTGTACATCTTGACATTTAAAATTGCCAGTTTGCCTTATAAATTATTTCCTTGTTGCTATTAAAGTAATTGATGTTTTTGGATTATTGTAACCCACCAGCAGCAACCATCGTATTCATAAATCGATTTTCTGTCACGACTAGTTATTTTTTCTCAAGTATAAGATACTTAATACGTAAACTAAATCTTTATTCTATTCTATTTTTTGGTTACCCAAAAGAAAGCACGTGAAAATGATTAAATATTTTATTGATAATATTTGGATAATATTATTTACCAAGTCAACCAAGATTGGCCCCTATTTATATCACACACACTGTCCATGAACTAACATGAAAGAAAAAATGGTGATTAATGAAGACGATGATACCACCCGACCCGAATCCATTCCACACGAACTCGTATCCGAGATCCTAACCCGACTTCCCGTCAAATCCTTGACCCGATTCCGCTCCGTCTCTACCCGATGGAACTCCACCATCTCCAATCCCTCGTTCGCCCGGTCCCACTTCTCCCGCTCTGGTAGATGTGGGATCGGGATGGGGATCGGCGGCGGGGGCAGTTCCATTACCCTCACCATCACGTTCATCAACAGGTTCGACTCCCGCCGTTCCATCTTCTGCGTCACGATTCCGCCTAACCAAACCCGATCGGACCCGAACCCGACCCACATCCTCACCATCCCTGGGTTCGCCCACCCGTTTGTATCGCAATCCCTCAATGGCCTCATCTGCTTCAATCTCGGAGCGATGTGCGTTTGCAATCCTTCCACTCGTAAATTCCTGAAGCTTCCGTGGACGCAAACGGAGGCTCCTCCTCCGCCATCTCCGGCGTTGTTACGTCACCGGTCGAACGCGTTCGGATTCGATCCGGTTTCTAATGCACACAAGGTGCTCGACACTTGGATCACGTGCCATGGCGACGCGATGACCATGGAGCAGAGAGTGTTCACTGTCGGATCCGGCTCCAACGAGTGGCGGAGGATCGCCGACGGCCCGTCGTACTTTCCGTTCGACGAGAGCGTCTGTATAAACGGCCGGATCTACTTTAGGGCCTTTCCGAGCATGATCGCTTCGGAGAAGGCCGTGATGGTAGCTTTTGACGTCAATCGCGAAGAATTCCGATTCATTAAGATGCATGATGATTCGGTTTCGGAATCGGAAGACGCTGTTTTGATGGAACACGATGGGCGTTTGGCCATTGTCGACCATCTAGGGCTTGGAAACGGTGAAGCTGACATGATGCTGATGTGGATATTGATGGATGAGGAAGGTGAGAAATGGACGAAGAAGCGCGTGGAGATTCCGGCGATGTACAGTGAGATAAGCGATCGCCGGAGATATAAGTTTGCCGGAAATACAATTTCCGGCGAGATGATATTTGCAGAGAGAAGATTAGGGAAGCCATTCTATGTGGTTTTTTATGATATCAAGAAGAATGAAGGCAGGAAGGTGGAGATTTGTGGATTAACTGATTTTGAGTCTATTTGCAGTAATGTTCTAATGAATGTTACAAGTGTTAGCGAACATGTAGAAAGCATTATTTCTTTAACTTAGGTGACCTTTTTACATTTATCACTTAAATAACCGTTTTATAGGTCAGATTTGTGTACATCTCGAATTAACTGACCTGTTCTTCTGAATAGAGGTTAGGTCGGTATAGATCTCGGTATTTAATATTGGTTTGGCCTTTTTCTATTCAACAAATCTCAGCTAAGACTTTTATTGCATGACGTACAAGGCGTTGTATTCATCAGTTAGGGCAGTGGGGGGCCATGGTCCTCTGTTTCTTTTAATCCTTAAGAACAATTGTAGAACCTCCAATAACCTCATTTACCATATTTTTTCTTACCACGTCATTGTCATCTCAACAAATCAAGAATCTCCTTAAAACTCTACAATGGAGGTTCTTACAAAAACACCACTTCCATCTTCTCATTTATAATATAAGTTTTATTTTTGTAAACTATTATATAACAGAAAAGAAAACTATTACAAGAACCTGGGTTATTGTACACGCACCCGGGTTCCAACACAAGAACCTGTGACTAGGCAAGAACCTGTCTCACAATAAAGGTTCTTGCAAAAACCCCATAAAGAACTTTAGGAAAAACCTCCATTGTGGATGCTCTAAATGCGTTTAAATATTATCTCTAGTTAACTTTGTTCAATTTACATCTTGGCCCCTTCAAAGAAGCGACCCATCACATTTACATGGTGATAACCTAACTATATAAATCAATATTAACTTTTGTATTTTATTTATACAATCCCCTTTAAGAATTCATAAAAGTAAAAGATTATATATAATGTTGATAGGGTAAATATTTTACCCTTATAACCAACAAAGTTTACGTTATTTTTCTCACCTTTTTACATTTCTCTCGTGAAAACCACGTTAAATATCACTACATGCACTCTTTTGGCTACACGTTTACATATATGTGTTCCTCGCATTTTATCGCATAAACTTATAGAAATTTTATATGTTCTCAGGGGACCGGTGTCATGGGTCGATTTTTGTTGATCTTTTGGTGGGCCGAATTATCAAAGTCTCAAAGTTGGGCCGACGCGTAAAAGATGGATTGCTGCGCTTTTGGATGGACCATGGATTGGTCGGATTTTTTTATTGGGCCAAAGACCCCTCGGCTGTTGGGCCGAGGCCCATACGCGTTTTGTGAAGACTTGTTTTTCTTGTTTGGCTCATAGTGTTAGGATTGTGTGCGAGACAGTAACATGTTTAACGTGTCCAATGTTATAAGACACTAGTAGGTCACACCGCTGCACGCCAAAATGAGAATTTTGTGTATAAGGATTAAAGAGAGAAGAAAATAAATAATTAGTTAATTATTTATTAGGTTAATTAATTAGTTAAATTAATTAATTATTTAAGGAAATAATTGAGAAGATAATTATAAGGAATAATTATCAGATAACAATCACTGCCTTATTCATCTGAATAAATAAAGGCTTAGGGTTGTCTTATCAGTTAAGTTTTTCCTTCTCAAGAAATTATTCTCTCTCTCTTTCTCTCCTTACCGCCGCCGTCGGCCTCCCCATACACAACCGATCGGAATTTTGTTCTTCCAATCGTGGTGGTCTAGCAACCGTCTCGCGTGGTGCCAGTGGCGGTGTATCCCCTACAAGCTTTCCGGAAAACTAATTGCATAGAGGTAAACCTTAAAAACCCTCTTGATTGTGTCTGTTCGGTTTAAGATGGATCAGGCTATTGGGAATCGTTTTTTGTTATCCGCTGCGCACCGTTAGTGCCTACGGTTCCCAACAGTGGTATCAGAGCCACTTCTTGAACCTTCAGATTTGGATAATATGTTAGTTGGTTTAATTAGGTTTATAAAAATTGTTGCTTTTTATTCAGTTCGTTATTAAAAATCATTTTTTCGTAAACCTAGCAAACCGACAATCGACGGTGGAACGACGGCAGTTAGCCGACGGGCAGTTAGCCGACGGACCGCCAGGCCGATCGCCATCTGTCTCACACCGGAAAACGGTGCCGGCCGCACCACAGTTGGTGGTTGCGGCACCGGCTGTATCCCCACCGTGATCGAACACCGTACCACCGATTGTGGTATCGGTGTTGATTACGGGTTATCGTCGTGGGTCACGATCGATCGCCGCACCACCGATTGTGGTGGCGGCGTCGGAGGTAGTTGCCGTGATCGACAGCCGCACCACCGATAGTGGTGGCGGCAACGGTTACAGATCGAGAGCCACACCACCGATTGTGGTGGTGGCGATCGATTGTTTTTTAACGCCGCCGAACGGCGACGGCAGCCATGGCTGTTGTCGTCGACGGCCGCCGCTGCCATCATCGATGGTGGTGGTGGCGTGCTCATTCGCTAAACACGGCGGCAGAGGTGGTGTTGGATGTTAATCGCCGCTCGGGGACGGCCGTTGTGCGACCACACCGCGATCACAAGTGGTTGCGGTGGGTGTTTGTTTCTCGAATCGCCGGACGGCGATGGTGGTGGTGCTTATACTACTGCTGTCGCCGGAATCTCCCCACCACCGATCGACGACCGCCAGGCAGATCAGTGGTGGGAGACGGCGGCGATTGAAATCGTAACCACCGGTCGAGTGGTGGTGATGTCGTTTCTCTCACCCGATGGCGACGATGACCGCCGCTGCTATCGTTAGTGGTGGTGGTGGCGTCTAGTTGCTCGGCCACCGCACCGTGACTCCAGGCGGTGGCGGTGGCTGTCCGTTTTTTCGAATCACCGGAAACCGGCGATGGTGGTGGCAACTGTTGCCACTGTCGTCAGGATTCCAACCAATGGTGATAGTGGTGAACGGTGGTGGAGACACGATTGTTGGTAGTGACCGTATGCTGCTATCATCAATCGTGTGGTTTCACGATCAATTGTTATCAGTCTGACAACGATACAGTCGTGAAATTTTTTCCGTTTAAGCTTTGAATATTAAGTTTTGGAAACCCTAGAGATTAATTTTATTAAATTAATTATTTTAATAAAATCTTTTAAGATTTTGTGGTGATTGTCATAGTCAACCCTTTGACCCATGGTTACTTTTTTTTTCTTGTATGTTTATTATTATTGGTTACGGGAGGCCTGCGTGCCATTTACATCCCGCTGATAAATTATAATATTTTGGTAATAAAATAAATAAAATCAAGACCCGAAGACGGAGCCAAGGAGACAACCATGGAGCTTGGAGCCAGTGGGAGCGCCGAGAAGATTTGTCCCTTAGGAATAAAGACCGTCGTTTTGTGTTGGCTCACGAAACGACAATAGTTAAGGGTTTTTGACTATGACATGTTTTTGTGCGTGGTTGTTTATATTTAATAGCTATATAAATTGCGTGGTTGTTTTAGTTACGTGATTTTCTTTTAAATATAAACGGTTTTAAAATCAAATGTTTTAAAAGATAAATTGGATACAAATACAGTTTGTGTTTGGATCCAAGTTTTTTGAAAACTGGCATTTATAACCCTTGTTAAAAATCATAGATTAGTAAGTGCAACCCACTTTAGGAGCACCTCCGGTGTAAGGTACATAGGGTGTTGTAAGTGCACACACTATGAACGCCCGTGTTCAAACCGAAACTGGAGGGTGATAAAACTCTGCGAATTATCTTCGGGTGGTACCGGCCAGGGTTTGTCCAGGTCCCGGGTGGTGCAGTCTATTTTGGTAATTATTTATTCACTGGGTGGTACCAGGCCAAAATGCACTAGAGGGACTAAATATGCACGGATTATATATCCGATGTCCCGACGATCTAGAAGTCGTATTAAAATGCGATTAGTATAGTTTTACCTACCATAAATCACATGAGTCGGTTTGACATGATCACATGCTTCCCGACACATGTGAAATATGGATTCTAGTCTAATAAATTTATTTTAAGGGTAATAATTTATTAGAATTTTGTAATTATAAACTAAAATTGGAATTTGTTCTTAATTTGTAGATGTCGAAATCTGTAATTCCGTTTTATACCCCTGAGGAATCCCTAAGACTCATCAACTGTAAATGGAAGCTTACAGGCCAAAATTTTCCAGTTTGGAAATTGCACCTTGACAATGTCTTGCGTGCACAGGGTAAGCTGTATGTGCTGGAAAAACCTGTTTCACGACCAGAGAGTAATTCTCCCGAGAGGGATTTTACTCAGTACTTTAAATATTTGGCAGATGAATCAGATGTAATGTCCATTCTGATTTTCTCGACATCACCCGAGTTCACGGGAGATTTAAGAGTTAAATCATGTCACCAGGTTGTGAAAGATATGGAGAACCAGTTAGGTCTCTATAAGCACACAGGTAAACTTCTGATCATGCAAGAGATTTTTTCCTGAAGCTGAAAAAGGATCAGTCAGTTAAAGACCATCTTATTGAAATGAGAAGGCTCTTTAAATGTTTATTGCGTTTGGGATACAAGATGACTCAAGAAGAGTTAGTGTATCTCATGTGGTTTTCCCTCACGAAAGAGATTCAAGACACAGCTAGTGCCTATATGAAGGAACCAAAGAATGACGTGGATAAAGTTCATGAAGATATTCTGGCCAGTCTAGAGCCAGTACCGGAACCTGCTGATCTCATGGATACTGATGTGATTGATGAGCTGGGAGATCTGAGTTGCCCAGAATGCGGCAGTGAGGATATTTGCGAGCACTCAATGAATATCGACCAGATAGAGATTGGTTTACCCGATGCTCCAGGTATCTTTATGATAGATTGCTTAATCACTTCTTATGAATCATGGGTAATTGATACAGGTAGTGGTAACCACATTTGTAATCATTTACAGGGATTCACTAGAAGAAAGACTTTGAGGAAGGACCGTTCGAACCTACGAGTTGGCGAAGGCACTCCGCTGATTGCTGAAGCTGTAGGATCTTATAGTCTTAGTTTACCCTCGGGTCTAGTTTTGGAACTGGATAATTGTTATTATATTCCAAATATGATTAAGAATGTTTTGTCTTTTGATTTGTTAGTAGACCAAGGTTTTTATTACAAATACGATTATAAAATGATTTCTGTCTTTAAAAATAATATCTTCTATTTTAAAGCAACACCTGTGAATGGTCTATATACAGTAAATCTGCAAGACAACAGTAGTGAAATCTATCATATAAGTAAACGATCCAAGGACATTGAGGATCAAACTTACCTCTGGCATTGTCGTTTAGGCCACATAAACAAGAAACGCGTTGAACTACTCCTAAAAGGAGGTTTTCTTGGAACTTTCGATTACAAACCTTTTGATAATTGCGAATCTTGTTTATCTGGCAAAATGACAAAGCAACCTTTCAACAAAGAAAATGAAAGGGCCACTGACTTGTTAGAAATAATTCACACAGATGTGTGTGGACCATTTAGTCATGTGGCAAGAGGAGGATACCGGTACTTCATTACCTTTACTGACGATTTCAGTAGGTATGGTTATGTCTATCTTATGAGACATAAATCTGAAAGCTTTGAAAGATTCAGAGAATTTCAGAATGAAGTACAGAACCAACTTGGCAAAAGGATCAAGTTTTTAAGGTCGGATCGCGGAGGCGAATATCTCAGTGATGAGTTTGACAATCATCTGTTAGAGTGTGGGATTGTATCCCAAGTCACACCTCCGTATACACCTCAGATGAATGGTGTGTCAGAAAGGAGAAATCGTACTTTACTCGATATGGTACGAACGATGATGTGTCATTCTACACTGCCAATGTCATTCTGGGGACATGCGCTCGAAACAGCAGCACATATACTGAACAGAGCGCCAACAAAGTCGGTAGAAAAGACGCCATACGAATTATGGAAGGGTAAGAAACCCAATATATCTTTTCTAAGAATTTGGGGTTGTGAGGTTTACGTCAAACGACCCACCTCAGAAAAACTCAAACCCAAATCCGACAAGTGTTTCTTCGTTGGATATCCCAGGACCACCGTGGGATATTATTTTTACAACCCTGAAGAGAACAAAGTCTTTGTTACTCGAAATGGAAAATTTCTGGAAGAAAAGTTTCTCAGTTCTGGGAACACCAGAAAGGATGTAGATCTACAGATAGTAGACGAAGAAAACACTACACCAATTGTTGAGCCAGAAATTCAACATGAGAATGTTGAACCTCAATCAGAACCAATTGAGGAAGTGCAAACACAGGACCTTCGCAGATCCAGTAGGGTAAGACAAGAACCAGATAGGTATCTTGGGTTTCTAGTCTCTCAGGACAGCGGAGACTTGAATGAACCAACATCCTATGGAGAAGCTGTGTCAGGCAATGAGTCTGAACAATGGCAGGAAGCCATGAAGGTCGAGATGCAATCCATGTACGACAACCAAGTTTGGGAGTTGACTGATTTGCCACAACACTGTAGAGCTGTTGGACGCAAATGGGTTTTCAAGAAGAAAACCGACATGGATGGGAATGTACACACTTTCAAGGCCAGACTGGTGGCAAAAGGATTCACGCAAACTCATGGTATCGACTATGATGAAACCTTTTCACCAGTGGCAATGCTAAAGTCAATTAGGATTCTAATGGCCATTTCAGCGTACTTTAACTACGAGATCTGGCAAATGGACGTCAAGACAGCCTTTCTAAACGGAAAGTTAACAGAAGACGTCTATATGAAACAACCAGAGGGGTTTGAAGATCCTAAGAATCCTAACAAGGTGTGTAAACTGCGAAAATCCATTTACGGATTAAAGCAAGCATCTCGAAGCTGGAACTTACACTTTGATGAGCGAATCAAAGAATTTGGTTTCGCCAAAAGTGAGTTCGAGCCGTGTGTCTACACTAAGTTCAGTGGGAGCATAGTAACCTTCTTGGTCTTGTACGTAGATGATATTCTACTCATAGGAAATGATGTTCCAACTTTACAGAGTTTAAAGAGCTGGTTAAGCAGATGTTTCCAGATGAAAGACCTTGGAGAAGCCGCTTATATACTTGGCATAAAGATCTACAGAAACAGATCTAAGCGGCTTATCGGACTTAGCCAAAGTACATACATTGATAAAATCCTGAAAAGATTCAGGATGGATGAATCCAAGAAAGGATTTATCCCGATGCAACATGGCATAGTGTTAAGTAAAACACAATCTCCTGCTTCTAGTCAAGATCAGGACAAAATGAAATCGGTTCCATATGCTTCAGCAATTGGATCGATTATGTATGCCATGTTGTGTACCAGGCCCGATGTTGCTTACTCAGTAAGTGTTACGAGCAGATATCAACATAATCCAGGAGAACCTCACTGGGTGGCTGTCAAGAACATTCTCAAGTATCTGAGAAGAACGAAAGACATGTTCTTGGTCTTTGGAGGATCTGAGGATGAAATCAGTGTCAAAGGATACTCTGATGCTAGTTTCCAGACCGACAGAGATGATTTTAGATCACAGTCGGGGTACGTTTTTACTCTAAACGGAGGCACGATCTCGTGGAAGAGTTCAAAGCAGGACACAATTGCAGATTCAACTACAGAAGCAGAGTACACTGCAGCATCTGATGCGGCAAAGGAAGCTGTCTGGCTAAGGAATTTTCTGTCGGATCTCAGAGTGGTTGCCAGTGTCTCTAGACCGATTGATATATTCTGTGATAACTCGGGAGCCGTGGCGCAAGCAAAGGAACCTAGAGAGCATCACAAGTCAAGACACGTACTCAGAAAATATCACCTTATCCGAGAGATCATTGGAAGAGGAGATGTGAGAATATGCAAGATTCCAACAGAAGAAAATGTCGCAGATCCACTGACAAAGCCACTAGCTAGGGTGAAGCATGAGAAGCATGCAAATTCCATTGGGATGCAGTACCTGGAAGCCAGTAGCTAGTTTTTAGTTTATTAATTATTACTATAGTTTAATTTTGAACAATTCAATCATGTAAATTTTTCAGTGTGATAAAATAAATAGAGGTTTTAATTCATGATTGTTCTAAATTAACTATTTTTCGCATATTTAACGTATCCATGATTTTACAAAGTTTTGTATGAAATCTAAATTTCCGTAGCCACTTATTGAAATGGGAATTTCAATAGGGAATTTAACGCTATTATAAATACTTGATGATTTATTCGAAGTAGAGAATAAAAGCACAAGTGATGTGACCAAGTATTTATAGATACTCATCAGAGTGTTTGGGTATTGGAAGTGACCAGTAATCAAGTCTGCTTCATGGAGCCTCAGTCATAAGCATTGACTTGATAGGTTGTCCTTAGACCTGAGATACTTGGTTTGGGAACATGAGGACTGCTGTACTCTTAGCACGTCCTAACGATGCACCGTAACAGGGCGGCCATACGGGACGTGACTAGATGCAGCGGAAGCCGTGGATCCAAATGCAAGTAGTCAAGAAGGGATTTGCGCTCTTTCAAAAGGAGAGATATTTCCGGGCCCCTTGACGATTAAGATTGGCAGAAAACGCGTGGCCACGCTCGGATAGAATAACATGTGTTATTTAGTAATATCCGTTACTGCAGGCAATCGAAATCAGAGTCAAGAAATACTTGATTTTAAGAAATGAATCCTCCACTCCATGTCTTAAGATCATTTTAGAAATATCGTGTGCAAAAGGAATGAACCTGTGTACAAATTCAAGCGTAAATTGTATCTCTGGATATAAGAGATCTTATAACCTGGTTAATCTAAGTGTCTGGCTAGGGACCTCCTTAGGCTAATGGTAAACAGCACAGTTACATGTCTAGCACAAGTGGGAGTCTGTTAGGATTGTGTGCGAGACAGTAACATGTTTACCGTGTCCAATGTTATAAGACACTAGTAGGTCACACCGCTGCACGCCAAAATGAGAATTTTGTGTATAAGGATTAAAGAGAGAAGAAAATAAATAATTAGTTAATTATTTATTAGGTTAATTAATTAGTTAAATTAATTAATTATTTAAGGAAATAATTGAGAAGATAATTATAAGGAATAATTATCAGATAACAATCACTGCCTTATTCATCTGAATAAATAAAGGCTTAGGGTTGTCTTATCAGTTAAGTTTTTCCTTCTCAAGAAATTATTCTCTCTCTCTTTCTCTCCTTACCGCCGCCGTCGGCCTCCCCATACACAACCGATCGGAATTTTGTTCTTCCAATCGTGGTGGTCTAGCAACCGTCTCGCGTGGTGTCAGTGGCGGTGTATCCCCTACAAGCTTTCCAGAAAACTAATTGCATAGAGGTAAACCTTAAAAACCCTCTTGATTGTGTCCGTTAGGTTTAAGATGGATCAGGCTATTGGGAATCGTTTTTTGTTATCCGCTGCGCACCGTTAGTGCCTACGGTTCCCAACACATAGCCCATGAACACCTCTATATATATGCATGTGTATGTATGTTAAAAACATAAGCTAGCTCCAAAAACACTTGATCAACACAACCATTACCCCTCTTTTCTTGGTCACGGTTTCCTCCTAGGAACCGAACCCAAGAGTAGTTTAGCCTCCATCCATCTAGACATCGTTGCTACTTTGTTTTTGGTAAGT
Organism: Centaurea solstitialis; assembly: GCA_030169165.1. Lineage (NCBI taxonomy): Eukaryota > Viridiplantae > Streptophyta > Magnoliopsida > Asterales > Asteraceae > Centaurea > Centaurea solstitialis. Next base: position 70,519,149 of record CM058045.1, on the reverse strand, counting down.
TCGGGTTTCCTCGTGACGAGGCCGAACGATCTTTTGGAAACACTTGGTTCCTTTAGCTTTCGGGTGTGGTTACATATTTTTGTATACCCGAAAGTAGTACCAAGTGTTTAGCATCATATTGACTCGTTTAATCTACGTATCATTTCCTTTATCTTGAGTTCTTATACCATTGCAATTGTGTGTCTGAGTATTTATATATATATATATATATGTTCGACAAACATATATACATATATGCTTGCATGTTAAATTCAGGTACTTATAAATATATATATATATATATATATATGTGTAGGCATATATATATACATATAAGTGTTTGGCTAACGTTAAATTGTTCTTCTTTTAATTGTGTTTAATTACGCGTTTATAACTGGTCAATTCTCCAGTTATTTTTATATCACTTGTTTGAATTTTCACTGGTCAACTCCAGTAACTGCACCTTAACAACTGTTTTAATTATTGCATCTTATAATTATTCCTGTTGTACTAACGTTCTCTTGTCAAATCAATTGTTAGTTTAAAAAAATAATCGTAAAACACACCCAAGCATGATAGGCTAATTTCATAGCTTGGGGTGTAAGGTTTAAAATGGAATATCAATTTGGTAAAGAAAAAAGTCTTTTATATAAACTCAGATTTTTGCCACCACAAGTTTAAATGCCTCATTAAATATTGTCCTTGGATTTTTACCGGTTAATCAGATGTACGAAAATGCGGTATCTTTTCAGAAGCTACTAAAATGTTATTTTGGGGGTATATGAGTGGGTGACAACACTCGTTGCTATTATCTCATGTCTTTAACATTTCATTAAAGAGTATGTCTAATAGTTAACTAGTAATAATCCAACGACATGAAAATGTGTTAGTCTCTTAAGGGACTACAATTGGCTTTATTCCTGAAGTTGGTATCAGATCTAGTATCCCATTAAAGATTATAACTAATTATTTAACGATGAGTCAGATGCATGAAAATGTGTTAATCTTTCAGAGGTTAGGTAAGTGTTAATTTTTAATATATTTTAACATTTCATTAAAGATTGCATCTAAACTCATCGATAAATAATTGGGCTATATGAAAATGTGATAACTTTTTAGAGGTTACTTGGATATCATTTCTTCATAATTGAGGTTATTAAATTACTTTCTATCAAATTTACCTATTTTTATTCCAACTAAAAGACTTTACACCCCTGGCTCCTTTTTATAATTGTTCTCTTACAGTAGCTCATAATCAACCAACCAACCAAAACACTTTTTCATCCAAACCCCATTTGAAGTTAACTTTCACCAAAACGGAATATCGAAAGATTGTTTTCACCGCTTCCTTGTGGGAACGATATCTGGTACTTGTACCATTTTATTACTTGTTTTGAAGAAAAACGACAGTAATTGGAGGTTTATACTTGGATCGAAGGTTACTTGTTTTATTTCTTTTGCACACCTGTTTTTGGCACCGCCCGTTCAAATAACTAATCAAATAAATAATTAAAAAAGAACGAGAGCGGGTTGTGCGAAAAGCTGACGAACAAATGTATTTTCCTATTTTATAATGTTTAATCAAGTTAATAATAATGTTAAATTATAAAATCTTTATTTTTATGTGTATGCCATATATTTTGTGTGTGTTTTAAAGTGTATATTTATAGATGATTAAACGAGAATGTTAACCTTTTGAGATTGCATGAAAAAGGCTAAATCATGTTCAAAATCACATGTGATATTACATTAACGGTCAAAAGATGATGTGTAGGCTACTTTGGTCGGGTCTTCAAGTAACGGGGCAAAGCTGTGTGAATCTCATGTGACTTTATATGTAATGTTAGTGTAAAATCACATACGATTCATCCATTCTCTTATTTTCTTAAATAAATATTGTTCTCATTTGAACTCGTCTCTCTCTCTCTCTATATATATATATATATACACGTATTACCGTTGTGAAAAAATTAAAAAACATATTTATAGAATATTAGTTTTGGCCCCCTGGGTTCTTAAGTTCGTGTTCCGCCGATAATGAGAAGAATCGATGTATTAAGTTTCGGTTGATACTTTATGAAAGAAGTTAAAATATGTCTAGGCTCCGATGGTGGTTTCGGGCAGTTTTTGTTTCTTCTTGGAAACCTTTTTCTCGACCATGGCTCCACCTTCGGATTCTAACGCTATTTCGATCCTGGCAAAGATTGGGTTTGGTGGAGCCATGACCTGATCGCCTTTTAGCCCACCCCATTTCGTATCGTTCTGCATTTTGAAACATTTTCAAGAACATTAGTTGCATATACAAGTAGAGATGGCTTAGGGATTGGGACTCGACCCAGGACCGAAACCGGTTTTGACCGGGCTTTGTACATGCAAAACGGGCTGGAGGACGGGTAACAAAAAGAAATACCCGAACATAAACGAATTGGGCCCGACCCAGCCCAGGACCAAAAATTATCAATAACCTACAGTAGAAACTCTATAAAATAATACACTTAGCACCCCCAAAATTTATTAATTAAAAGAGTTATTAATTAATCGATAAATTAATAATTATTAATTATTTATTAATTAATATTTTATTAATTTATAGTAGAATACTTAGTTTACAACCACCTTTCAAACTTCCACTTAATTATTGTATACAATGCATGTATATCAAATGAACGGCCCAATTTGAAAGAAACTTTCAATCTCTTACCTTATTATGCTTCTTGTGTTCAATGTATAACTTTATGGACATTAAAAATATTTTCTATATAAATACAAGATAAAAATAGGTTAACACAAACAAATCATACACACAACATGGTTTCCTTCGCGAAACGTTGTTGACTGATGAAGAAATTATTGAAAGCGTTATTGGAATTAATAAAGATGATATCGATGAAGAAGATGATGAAAGTTCTACAATGGAGCCCCCTTCGCGAAACGAAGCTATTAAAGCGGCAATCACATTGAACAATTTCTTGTTGATCTATGAGAAAACAACACCAGAAGTTCTTACCATGCTAAGGAAAATTTGAGACGAGATTCAAGGGGAAATTGATTTCAACAAAAAACAAAAGACAACTGAGTCATTTTTCAAGAAATATTCATAAATCATTCATGTAATATGCTATATTATATATATGGAATTATTAATTTATATTTAATATGGGTCTAAAGAAATTATCAAAAATGTATTATCTTATAATTTTAGCGAATTATTAATTTAGCACCTTATCCTCGAGTCGGGACCGACAAAAAATATTATCTTAGAAAATTTATTAAATAATCGAGTTTCTACTGTACTAGCTCTTGGACCAGTTAGTTACCAACGGCCTGACCAAGGATCGTTTATCATTTTTGGACCATTTTACCCTTTTACTCTTGTATAAGTTGATGACTTATTCATACAAAACAAAACAGTTTCAAAGCTCAAACTCAAGGAAACATTTGTGTCTTAGTAATTGACAAACACAATATTTAATCCGAGTAAAAAAGTACTTATAAAAAAGATATAGAGACCACCAACCATAAAAAAGTTGAAATAATGATACATTTGCCTTTAAAGGAAGTTGTTGGGGAAAGAAATTAATACGGTATGAGACATGAAGACAACCACGTCTGCCTATAGGTTACGTAGCTATCAAGGTCGGACTTTATGCACAAAACTAGTTGTCAAGGATGATGACACCTTTTTAGATGATGATTTTCAAATAAAAGATGATACTAAGATTGACAAGTTATCAACTCCCTCATCAACCAATTCAACTTCGAATAAAAATTAACAGCCTCTTTTTTCAAAAAAACATAAAAAGAACCCGAATAAAAATTAAAATTACAATGATCAAACTTACTCAATTTGCCATTTTTAAACTATTCTAACAAATGCAATAGTTAACGCTAAGTTTTGTCAAAAAAATTTTAAAACAATTTATACAAGAGTAAAACAAGATGTTAATCTCTATGGTTTAAGAAAGATAGTGAAGTTTGACCTTGTGGTTTTGAAGATTTGGATTTTATTCCTATTGTTTGTAAGCTATTGATTTTTTTTTATCCTTATGGCCTGTAACTTATTAATTTTTTCATCCTTGAGACTGAATCGATTAAAAAAATCCTCCATTGAACTTAGGCGGATTTTAGTCATTTTCATTTTCTTTTCTTTTTGGTTTAGTAAATATTTTTTTGGGTATTTATTTCCTTTTAATCTAATAAAACTATATTTTTTTGATTTAAGAATTAATACGTAAAATATTAATAGTATTTTGTTATTGTTTACATAAAATATCTAAATATTTTTTATACAATTCAGCTTTTCACATTTTTGGTCATTATAGTCTTATTAGGGGTGTTCACGGGGAGGGACGGAACGGGTAGTGAGATTTTTGATAACCATATATGCGGGGCGGGTACCTAATTTTACTATCCGAAACAGAACCGCGCGGGGCGGGTACCCGCACCGAACGGATCAAAAAAGAGCGGGTACCCACGGTTCGGTTCACGGGTACCCGCATTTTGTCGAATTTTTTGATGTACACAAATATATACTAGAAAATAAAGTTATTTTGTGACAAACTAACACAAGTAACCATAAAAATATTAGAAAATTAAAATAAAAGTATCGAGGATTGTCGTCGATATGGGTATGCAAAAATGATCTAGATTAAATTTGACCAACAAATCAACGGGAGTAGAGGGTGAAAGAAGAAGACACGGTATGTAATGAAGATTTTTTTTTAAGATTAGTAATTTTTTATTATAAAGTATTAATAAATATATTTTTCTTATTAAATTAATTATATACGAAGCGGGGCGGGTACCCGCGGGTAGTAGATTTTAAGAACCGAACCCGACCCGCGACTTAGCGGGTACCCTTATTTTCGGGTTTTTCGGGTCACGGGTTGCTCGGGTATCGGTTTTCTCGGTTTCGGATCATATGGTTCGGTTCGGTTCGGTTTTACGGTTTTTTTGAACACCCCAAAGTCTTATGAGTTGCTTATTAGGCCTTCCATATCACCACCAAGAGGGTAAAGGGGTGAGTATACCAAAATTTCAGCAGGTATGAGGGTTTTCAAACCCATCCAACCCGTAACACACACACACACACTTCTCTCTCTCTCTCTCTCTCTCTCTCTCTCTCTCTCTCTCTCTCTCTCTCTCTCTCTTCTCTCTCTTGAAATAATTAATAAAAAAAAATAAGAGGGTATGAGGGTATGAAACGTTGGTGATACTCTACTTGAGGGTTTAGAGGATAAAATGAGAAAAACGGACGTGACGCTAAGGTGACATAAAAGGTTGAGGTTTTAAAGTCTTTGTGTTATGGAAGGCCTTAGTTTAGTTTCTGAAAAATTACATATTCTATATGACGTTTTTTTGGATTGTATTTTAAAGAATGCCATATTAAAAATTAATTGGACATTTACATTAAGAATGTTTAAAAAAAACACTTAAAACATTCTATAAACTTATCATAACATATTTATATGAACTATACATTCGCTTATTATAATAGAATGGTATATGAGACCAACAATCACATGCCCTATTAATAAAAATTCTACATTTGTTTGTTAAGAGCAGTATAAAAATGGTTAATTGTTTGTTTCTATTAAAATTATAATCATTTGGTCTCTGATAAGAAAATAAAAATACTATTATTCAACGGCTTGGATTTGAACGATGTTAATAGCAAAAATCAAACTCATAAAAAACTACAACTACAACTACAACTACAACTACAATGACAAAAAGATAATACAAAAAGATTACTTGTAATAAAAGCTTTTAATTGTATTATTATAATCAATAACAAAAGAGAAATTAGTTAACACCTCCTATCGGTAACTATTTAAAAAAAAAATAATGTTAACACCTCCTATCGGTAACTATTCTTAAAACCTCCTATCGGTAACTATTTTTAAAAAAATAATGTTAACACCTCCTTAGCTTTTTAAAAATAATGTTAACACCTCCTATCGGCAACTATTTTTTTTTTTTATCAAAACCTTCAAAATAGTATCATTTCCCCAAAATGAACTCCCCAAACCCTTTTCCGGCAAAATTTGAAGCTCCGCCAAAAAAGAAATTCTCGCTAATAACAGAATTCTTTAAATTTTTTGTAAAATACTGTTTAGGACCCAAAGTTGTAAAATACTTTTTAGCGGAGTTTGCCTTTTTTGTTGGAATCTTGTATGCCGCTAATTAGAAAATTGATTTTGGGAAGATGATAACTATGTTAAAAAAATACGTTTTAATTTTAAAAAATTACGCCATTATAATCGTATCGTCGATGCGATCGAAATGAGCTTAATATTGAATATTTTTTGATATAATTATTTTATTATATACTCTATATATACGCTTCAACCGACCCAAATTCCATACCCATTTTCAAATTTACATATCAGCCCCTAAACTTATAATATTTATTCACTTTATACCTTATACTTTTCAATATTTCATTTTATGTTTTACTCATATATTGTATATTTGTTAAAATATGTTTTAATTTTAACAAATTACGTCATTATAATCGTATCGTCGATACGATCGAAATGAGCCTAATATTGAATATTTTTTGATGTAATTATTTTCTTATATACTATATATAGTACGATTATATGAAGCCAAAACACTGTTCATGAACAACACCTACCGACAATTGGAGAAATTACATTTTGCCCCCCTAAACTCACTCTATACCTTTTAGTTTTTCTATATTTCATTTTGTGTTTTAGTCATATATCGTATATTGGCTGAAATATGTTAAAGTGTCGGTACCTACTGGTAATTGTTAGTATTATTAAAATCTCCTAAAATTAAATTTTATGATTTCTTAAATCTTTTATTTATTGTATTTAAAAATTTCGTATGACAACATTTGTACAAACTTTATGTTTCATATAAATTCATGTTACTACTTACGATCAAATCTACCACAGTTTATAACCCGGTGCGAAGCCTGGACTCTTAATAGGTAACTTCCTCTAAAATATTGTTCACAACAACGGACCTTTACAATATTAACAAAACTCTCCACAACAAAGCGCGGGTAAACCCCCTCGTTCTAATAAAAATGTAAGGAGGGTAGTGGTACTCATGGTCTAAGAATTACTTTGCTATGGGACGTTCATAAAAAGTAATTTGCTCTTTAAATATCCATTATTTTCAAAGGTTAAGAATGAGTTTATTAATTTTAATATTTACTTGAAATAAATAAGTATTATTGAATCTTATGATCGACAAGGTTCAAGATGCACAAGCTTTTTTCCTCACTAGCTTCTCTCAACGATTATAAAAACTCCATTATTTAGTGTACTTCTTTTACCGTTAGTTGAGATGTTGGTATTGGTGTTTTTTTTTTCTTTCTAGTATTTGTTGTTTTGTTGATTGTTTGTTTATACTCGGTTTGGCTTGTTCTTCCTTTGGTATGATCCGTTTCTCACGAACATCTTTATATGGTTGTTGTCTTTCTTGGTGGTCGTAAAACTTTGCCTTCCAAAAAAAATTGTTATTGCTTTTAAAATATTACCAATCCAAACAAGTTTTCTTAATTGGAATTGTTCCTTTTTATATTTTTAAGTAAAAACTTATTATAAAAAGCTTTTATTTCATTTGAATTAAGAAGCAACATTTGTACATGAGAAACCTTAAATGTGTTTATAGCTTTTGTTGAAACATTTTACATGACTTTGTCATGTTGGTTTCATGGTTTGTGACTAGTCTTTTTATGGTTTTTGTTAATAATTTTTTTTAAACTAATATACGCTTGCAAAGAGTCAAGGTGTTAACCATTTTCACTCCAAATTCAATCTTTGGTCATTTTTTGCATCTATCTCTCAACCCATAGTAAGTAACTAAGATTTCAGCCACTCTAGTTAATCAAAGTAATATGTCATTTAATGCGTAGGCGGGAAACTTAGGTAAGAATTTGGTGTAATTATACGACTTATGCTATATCGTCTATTACAAAAGAAGTGTGCAACTTGCTTTAATTGCGTGCACAACTCAAGCGATCTTATTTAACTACATATATGCAAATCAATATTTGAAAGATGTTTAAGGACTTGCTTAAATTGTGTGTGTTACTCCTAACCTAACCTATCTAACATAGACGAAAACTTAGGTAAGGATTTGATGTAACTAAACGACTTCAGCGATATCGTCTATTACAAAAAGAAGTGTGTAACTTGCTCAAATTGCATGCACAACTCCAACCGATCTTATTTAACTATATAAATGCAAATCAGTCTTTGAAAGACATATTGCTTAAAGTGTGTGCCTTACTCCTAACGTAACCTATCTAACATACAACTATCCCAACAAGATGTATGTTTATTTTTAGTTATATCATGAAGACATACAAACGCTATATATGGGGAAGTTCCGTTAAGAACCCAAAATTGATTAGGAATCTAACAACCGTTCACAATGCACATAGTGTTCATCTTCGGGATGAACATCCATCATGAACTAACACATTCATGGTTAATATAGACATGTTATTCTTCATGAATCACACATTTCATAATGAATAACACATCCATATTTATCATGAATACGTCACATGTCGCATTTGTGGAAGGTTTCCAAGTTCCTAATCAATTTATAAGGTTTCAAATTCAAACTTTGTAAATGTTACGAACATGTCATCATCTAGCCTAATGCATATTTGGTTTTAAATATTTCGATTGTTTCCTAATATAAAGGCTAAAGCAATGATCAAAATAAATAAACTCTATCATTTTTCATAAATATTTGTATCATAAACAATTAACCATCATCATCTTTCGTAAATACAAGTTGTTTATGTTTTCATAATATATTTTATATTCATGTTCATTAAATTTGTTTCTGTTATCAAAATTCCTCTATTTACCACTATACATCTTGACATTTTAAGCCAGACTTAGAGTTATAAATTAAAGTAAATTACGGATTTGGTCCATGTGGTTTTCATTTTTTTACTACTAAGGTCCCTAAACTTAAGAAATTATGGATTGGGTCCCTCTGGTTTTCAATTTCGCACTACTAGAGTCCCTAAACCTAACAATCATTTATCAGCATCTATTACCTCAAGGGTAAATTTGTCTTTTTTCTTCTTTCCACATTTAATATCAATTTTTATTATTTCTTTTTTTCTCTTTTTGTCCTTTTCTATATTTGACAGGATCTAAATATCAATATCAAGATCAGAATACTTAATCAAAGAAGTTTGCGGAATAACACTTTGATTATAAAACAGAACAATGAATTTGAATGAACTGTGTATATTGATCTCAATAGCTTAATGATTACAACTACAAGCCCCAATCTGTTTGAACAGGCTCAAACAGACGTGCAACACTTCTCTATTGCATAGATTACAAGAACAATCTTGAGGCTCTTAATTCTAACACCAAAGCTATCAAAAACTCGTATCTAACAATGATCAACCTATCAGCTATATATACGACATAACAGATTACAATAAGGAAACTAGATTACAAGATAACCTCTAAAATATCTCCCAGCAAATCGTATCTTGTCTATATCTTCAAGTCATCGCAATCCTTTCCTTATATTCTTCTGATAGCAGTGGTAAAAACATAAACAGAGTTAACTTTACACCAGCAGTGTTAACTTCAGAACCAGCGATGGTAATCTTCAAGAGCAGTAGTTATCTGGTACAGCAGTGGTAACCTTGATCTTCATTCATTCATTACATACTGGCAGTGGTAACCTCCAATCTTCAGCAGCAGTAGTAACACTCTAAAGCCAGCAGTGGTAATCAGCAGTATTAACCTTCAATAGCAGCAGTGGTAAAGTATCAGACTCAACAATCTCCCCCTAAACTTAACTTCTCAGCATGAGGAGCTAAGTTTGTGAGTCTGATCTTCAAATAAGTGTGCATCTTCTTCACCAGCAATCTTGCAGCTCTTGTAGGTTCACCTCTTGTACTCAGACTTACCTTCATCATACACTGCAGCCTTTGAATATCTAGTGCATCAGTTTCACACTCTTCCAAATAATACTCCATTTCTCTATCATTGATGTTCAAGCTGTAAACTCTGCACTTTTCAAACCATCTCCATACCTTCACATCTTCACATGTTGAGTTCTTTACACCTAGAAGTCTGAATGGTTCAAATAACCAAAACAAACAGTCTAGTGCAAACTTCCTCTTCTTGGCTTGATTAGGATCATCTCTGTCATTTACAGCTACCTTGATCACAGTGCATCTTTGCTCATACATCTCCTTCAAATTCTCCCTTGTGCACTCATCCAAGACATTTTCCCATTCAGCATCACAAAGTTCTGATCCATCATCAAACTGTACAACATATCTCAGATTTTGATCAACTCCCCAACCAGTGACTTTCTTCTGCTTTAGCTCAATCACTTCCTCATCAAAATAATGAGCATTCAACTCCAACAACTGTTCTTTCAATCTTCCAATCAACTCTTTATCAAACTCAGACAGATTCTCTGCTTTCTTTTTCACTTCCAGCATACTTCCCATCATGATTGGCTCAAAATCATACCTCTTGTCCATCAAAAAGAAACTCATTCTTCCTTTCTCAAAATTTACTGAAAACACCCTATTTTCATAGGTGTTCCAGGAAATAACTTTTCCTCTCCTATACTGTCATCCTGATCTCTTTTTCCCTTCTCCTTGAGTTCAGCCTTGGTTTTTGAGAATGCAAACATTATCTTTAAATCTTCAACAAGCAGTCTTGCCTCCTCAAAATCTTCAATCTCTTTAGTGCAAGCTATCTCATACATCTTCTTCAGATCAGCTGTAGACAACTTTCTGAAAATTCCAATCTCATTAGCAAACACTTCATTAGTTCCATCACTCCTGAATACCTTGAAATAATCCATCTGATTATTCTCAAAGTATATCCACATAGAAATATTTGAAGGTTCCTCCATCTCTTTACTCATCTTTGGCTTTTTAGCAACAGACTTCTTTCTTATTACTTTTGATGGCTGTGCCTCTATCTGCTTTGGCACTTCAACCTCCTTCTCAACAGTTTTCTCAGCAACCTCATCTTTCTTTACTGGTTCTTCCTTCTTCTCAATAACTTGGACACTTTGCTGCTCAGAAACATCCACAATTTCCTTAGTCTTTTGCACACCAAGTTCAGGATTACCTTCAGTATTAACCTGTTCTTCAAGCTGATCTCTCTTCCTCTTCCTTTGAACCAATGCCACGTCTTCAGTTTCAACTTGTTGTTCTTCCAAGGCTTCCAAATGCATGGCTTCTCTGGTGACATTGTACTTGTTCTCTATTTCTTCCAGAGTCCACCTGGAAAAGAATTGGAATGGCTTTCCAAGAGCACTAGATAAATACCTCACCATAATCCTCCTCTTTTCAGTCTCTGCTTTTGAAATTGACTTCTTCTGAGTCTTTTTCACAGGCTTCTTCTTATTAGCTTTCCTCTTTCTCTCTTCCACCTCCTTGTTTACTTTTTCTTGCTCCTCCATGCTTAATTTTCTAGCAAGAGCCTCTGAAGCTTCATATTCCATAATCTTCCTCTTTGCCTCATCTATTTCAGTATCAGAATCAGACTCTGCTTCTTCAATCACCTTCTCTTTTCCTTTGCTTTTAGAATCAACAGAAAGATCAATCTGTTTCACAACCTCTGGTTCTTTGAAGACCACACCCTTGGTAGGTTTGACTACTTCAGGCAGTTTCACTAGCAGTTTAGCAATGGTTAGATCATCTTCATTGATTTCTGGTTCAGCAATATTAACTACAGGTTCATCTGCAACCTGAGTCTCTTCATTCACTTCCAAAACAGTCTCATCCCCTGTACCAGTCTCTTTCTGTTCCTCCCCCTTGGCTTCAGTTTCCATCTCAACACCTGGTTCATTCACAACTTCTTTTTCATGCACTGACTCCCCCTTAAATCCAGATCTTCTCTCCCCCTTTGTGAATGCAACCAAAGTATTATATCTCTTCCTCGGAGCTCTAATAGTACCCTTCATGGAGGCAATGGAAGCACCCTAAGTTTGAATGACCTTGGCTTGCTTCACTAACTGTGCTTCATGTAGCTTGAGCATGTCATGTTGTGCAGTTGCCAACTCCTCCAATGTATCAAGTCTGGCTGTATGAGATCCATGTTGCTCATCATGAACAAAGAAGTTCTTCTCAAAAGCCTTCAAGTCTTTGGCAATGGTACGAAAATTTTCCATCAATTCTTGTTGTGAAAATCTGCCCTCACCAGGTTTAGAAGTGTTAACCTCCATTACTGGATCTTTGAGCTTTTTGACTTTAGTCTTCAGCCTTGCTGAAGCACTAGAAGCCCCCTTGGTTTCTTGGCACCTGGGTCCTCCCTGTGATTTCTCACTAGGAGTTGCCGTGGTGGGGGTCTTACTTATGTTCAAACTGTCCTGATGCACACCTTGTGCAACATCAGTAGTTTGAGCCTCACCAACCACATGCCCATCCTTCTCCTTAGAGGGCACCTTCTTTACACATGAGTGGGGCTGCACTCCATGGGTTTCCCTTTGGGTAGAATCAAAAGGAGAGTGCTCCAACTGTTGGCTTATAGGCTCATGGGGTTTAGAACCAGAGGAGGAAGGAGCTCCTCTGTTCTTTCTTTGATATTTTTGAAGTGTGGGGGTGGGGGTTTTCTCAAGGGACAGAGGGATAGTATCAGTAAAAGGTGTGGGTAGGTCATCAGAGGGAATGCTTGGTTGTGTAGGCTGCAAGCCTGATGCCTCACCTTGGGGGTGGTTCACTCTCATCATTGTAGAGAACAATGGAGTGAATTGGTCATTGGAGCCTTCTGCAGGTCTCTTCATATTGGAAAACACCTTATGACCAAGAGCAGAGCTCTTATAGATGTTTCCATGAGTTGGTACAGCCGTCAATTCTTTGGTTATCACTTCTTGGACAAATCTTGGAAACATGAAAAACGTTTTAACTTTAGAATTTGGAATGTTCTCAAGATTGTACACAAGATCATCAAAAATCATCTGTGAAAAGTTAAACACTTGTTTTGTGGCTAGACAGACCAAGGCAGAAGCCATAGTGCTGCTAAACTCACCAAAACCAGTGGTTTTCTTTGAAAAGCAGTGCAATAGGGTATGCACAAAAAATCTCCATTGAGGGCACAACTTACCCTTAAGGTATTTCAAAGAGGTTTTGGAGCCTGTATACCCCATTTTTAAAAGATTTTCCATGATGGTTTGAGTAGAAAGCATAGAGATACCTCCTTCATCATTGAGTTGAAGATGATGTCTGATTTTTGCAGGGGTAAGGGTGAGTGATAGACCACAGATAGTGGTTTGAATGCTTTTGACCCCTTCTGCTTCCTGTACAACTGCATTCGACCAGAAGTCTTGCATATGTTGAATGTAGACTGTAGGATTGATGGTCGCAGCATACGCAATGTAGGATGAGACCAAGAAATCGACAATATCCTCAAAACCTTCAGAGTCCCCACCTTTGGAAAGATATCCAACCTTGTTATGATCTTTGACAAAACGCAATGACTCCATTAGCAATCGATGAAGAAAACCTAAACAGATGATGAAATTAGTTCGAATGCAAGAACACTGAGAAAGAATCAACGAAGAATCGCAAACGTTTTTTAGAGCAAAAGTGTAGAATAGCCGTTAATGAAAAAGGCGGTCAAGTTAGGGCTTATATACTACACTTTAGAGCAGTGGTAACTACCATTAGCAGTGTTAACAAACACACAAATTAAGCTAGGTCAAATAAGCAGTGGTAATGAACACTAGCAGTGGTATTTGTTAAAAGCAGTGGTAAAAGCTACCCGCAGTGGTAATGACACGCATAGAATTAAAAGCAGTGGTAAATACATGGAATAGTCAAAAGCAGTGGTAATTACATCAGCTTAGATAAAAGCAGTGGTAAAACCATAGGCATTGCTCAGGATAACTAGCAGTGTTAACTAGTGTGTGTGAGAGTAGGGGTAAAGCACAAATGCATAAGCAGTGGTAAAATGCAAATGTGAGAGCAGTGGTAGTGTGCGATGGTGCTAGCAGTGGTAACAGACGAATGACTAGCAGTGTTAACAGGCGAAGGTGCGAGCAGTGTTAATGGGCGAATGTGCAAGCAGTGTTAATGGGCGAATGTGCAAGCAGTGTTAATGGGCGAATGTCCAAGCAGTGGTAATGAGAACTCCATCCTACTACTTGTGCACATTCTGAAAACTCCATCTGCCACATGAACAAAATTATTAATAGTTTCTTAAGAGTAAAAGAAAGAAAGATATACAGAGATAGTACAAGAATAGTTGTAACAAGAAGAAGGGTTATTCAGAGTTTATCATTCCAACACTTGTGACCAAAAATATGAACCTGCCTACATCAAAGGCTTTTGTGAAAAGGTCTGCATATTGATCATCAGTGTGGACTTTCAGAACCTGAATTAGCTTCTTTCCATTACAATCTCTGATAAGATGGTACTTAATCTCTATATGCTTGGTCTTGGAATGTTTGACAGGATTATTCACAATGCTAATAGCACTGTTGTTGTCAATGTATATAGGTGTCTGCAAGAAAGAAAGACCATAGTCCTGCATCTGATTCTGAATCCATAAGACTTGTGAGCAGCATTGAGAAGCGGCTATGTATTCAGCCTCAGTTGTTGATTGTGAAACAGTGGTCTGTTTCTTGCATTGCCAAGAAACCAATCTTCCTCCTAAGAACTGACATCCTCCTGATGTTGATTTCCTATCCAGGTTTGCTCCTCCATAATCACTGTCTGTGTAGGCCACCAAGTCAAAAGAAGTGTCATTTGGATACCAAAGTCCCAATCTTGGTTGACCCTTGAGATATTTGAAAATCCTCTTGACTGCATGTAAATGTGACTCCTTTGGCCTAACCTGAAACCTAGCACACACACAAACAGCAAACATAATATCAGGTCTAGAAGCTGTAAGATACATCAATGATCCAATCATGGATCTATACTAATGAACATCAACTTCCTCCCCCTCAACATCAGCAGTGAGGTGTTTGTGAGTCTCCATTGGTGTGCTTGCTGGTTTTGCATCATTCATTCCAAACTTTTGAAGCATTGTGGCAACATATTTGGATTGATTGATGAATATACCATCTGTTTTCTGCTTGACCTGCAAACCAAGAAAGAAAGTTAGTTCTCCCATAGAGCTCATTTTAAACTTCTTGTGCATTAGTTCTTCAAACTCTTTACACATGTCTTCCTTTGTGGAACCAAAGATGATATCATCTACATAGATCTGCACTAACAGCATATCAGTCTTTGTTCTTTTGATGAATAGAGTCTTATCAATGACACCCCTCTCAAATTTGTTTTCCAACAAATATGAGGACAAGGTATCATACCAAGCCCTTGGTGCTTGATGAAGGCCATACAGTGCCTTCCTTAACTTACAAACCCTGTCAGGATATTTAGGGTCTTCAAACCCTGGTGGTTGACAGACATAGACTTCCTCATCAATAGTGCCATACAAAAATGCACTTTTCACATCCATCTGATAGACTTTGAATCCTTTGTAAGATGCAAAAGCCAAGAATAGCCGGATGGCTTCAATTCTAGCTACAGGTGCAAATACATCATCATAGTCTATTCCTTCTTCCTGAGTGTACCCCTGAGCCACTAGTCTGGCCTTGTTCTTGATCACAATTCCTCTCTCATCTGTCTTGTTTCTGAAGATCCATTTAGTGCCAATTACTCTGTGTCCTTTTGGGAGATCCACCAAATCCCAAACATGTTGTAAGACAAACTGTAGTAATTCTTCTTGCATAGCTTCTATCCAGCTTGGATCCTTCATGGCATCTAACACCTTCTTTGGTTCATTCTGGGAAAGAAAGCATGACAACATCCCAGAATGAGTATTCACATATCCAGCTTCTCTGCTTTGCTTCCTTGTAATCATAGGAGAGGCCACATCTCCAATCACTTGAGAAGCAGGGTGATTCTTTTGAGTTCTTGTCAGATGTTGGGGTTCTTCAGATAGGCTTTCCCCTAAATTTGAATCATCTGGATCAGATTCTGAGAGATCTGGTTGAGTGATTTCACTTGTATCTCCAGGCTCATTTTCCACGTTGCTTTCAAGCTGTGGAGTCTCTCCAGTCTCCTTGTCTCCTTCTTGGTGCTCTGAAGCATCCTCTTGTACTTCAGTCTCTGATTCTTTCTCTTCTGGACTGATGGTGGATGGAGGAAACAGAACAAAAGGTGTGTCTGTCTCCTTCTCTGTGATAATAGGACCTGTATCAACTGCATTGCTCATGTTCAAAGAGTTAGTGAGTGAATCAATGTCAAATAGCCAGTCTGGACCAGTCCCATGAACATTGGGAGTGTGTTCATTGAATTTGACATTGTCACTTTCCTCAATTGTTCTAGAAACAGTATTAAATACCCTAACTGCTTTGCTCTGTATTGAGTATCCCACAAAGAAACCATCATCAGCTTTGCTGTCAAACTTCCCTAGGTGAGTTTTAGTATTTAAGATAGAACAAGGACACCCAAAAGGTACAAAGAAACCTATAAAAGGCTTTTTGTTTTTGAAAAGTTCATAAGGTGTTTTTCCCTTGGACTTGACTACATGAACCCTGTTTTGCACATAGCAGGCAGTGTTAACCGCTTCTGCCCAAAAAGTGATTGGTAGTTTAGAATCTGCTAACATGGTTCTTGCAGCCTCAATCAGTGTCCTATTTCTCCTCTCAGCAACACCATTCTGTTGAGGAGTTCTAGGAGCACTGAATTGTCTTTCAATACCTTTTTCCTCACAAAAGGAATTCAAATCAGCATTTTTGAACTCAGTCCCATTGTCTGATCTAATGACTTTCACTCTAAGGTTCACCTGATTCTCAACTCTCTTCACAAAGGGTTTGATCAGTCCACTTGTCTCATCCTTTATTCTTAGAAAGAAAACCCAAGTAAACCTAGAATAATCATCTATTATCACAAGACAGTATGATTTCTTGCCTATACTCATTACATTGGTAGGTCCAAATAAATCCATATGCAACAGTTGAAGAGGAGCAGAGATAGTGTTTATTGTCTTTGATCTGTGAGAAGCCTTGTGTTGCTTACCTTTAAGGCAGGCTACACAATTATCATCAAGTGTGAACTCTTTTGAGGGAAGACCTCTGACCAATTGATTTTTGACAAGTAAATTCATGGTCTTAATGTTCATATGACCCATCCTTCTATGCCAGAGAGAGGATTCAGTCATTGAAGCTTTTGAAAACAGACAGTTCACAACTTCTGATGGCATACCATTTAAGTCCAGACAATAAACATTATCTTTTGGGTTTACTTCATCAGAGTGTATCAAACTTGTCACGAAAAGTTATTTTATGTATTGAACTTCTATTTTTTCTATTGTATGTATCAAACATATCAAAACTACCGAGTATATGTATCAAACTTATCAAAACCTACCACGAAAGTGTATCCAACTTGTCACAAAAGTGTATCCAACTTGTCACAAAAGTGTATCAAAATACATCAAATGGTAGGTTTTTATAAGTTTGATACATACAATGGACAAAATCAAAGTCCAATGCATACAATAACTTTTCGTGACAAGTTGGATACACTCCGGTGAAGTAAACCCTTATCTTTTCTAGGTGTTCTCAATAAATAAAGCTCTCATCAACTACAAACTTTGGAGAAAGAATCATGCACTCTGTTTCACTGAACAGAGTGAAAAGCTTCTTGTCACACACCTGAGACACACTCATCAGGTTGTATCTGAGTTGATCCACATAGTATACATCTTCTAAGGTTAACTTACCTCCTGTAACCTTACCTTTCCCTGAAACCTTACCTCCTCTTGGATTATCTCCAAAGGCAACATATCCTCCATTGAATGTAGTGAAGTCTTCAAGAAAGGATCTATTGCCTGTCATGTGCCTAGAGCAACCACTGTCCACATGCCATAAGTTTTCATTCCTGTCTGGGTTGCCCTGCACATAAAGGAAATAGGTTAGTGTCTTGAGGGAACCCAAGCCAATATGGTCTTGGGTTCTCCCTTTTCATTAACATAATTGACCTCTGTCAATCTGTTAAGCTTTAAAAGATAATTCTTGTTAGGGATCTCATGACTTGAATACTCAGTTACAATGGGTTGTCTCAGAGAAGAACTTGTAGTGGCAACAGTGTTTGAGATACCACTGCTGCTATTGCTAGCAGCAGTGTTAACCTCTATATCTTTTTGGTTGTTACCACTGCTTTCAGAAGCAACACTTTCATTACCACTGCTTGTGGAAGCAGTAGTATTGCTTAGTGAGGCTTTTGGTACCCATTTAGTAACTATCTTCACAGTCTTCTTTTCAACCTTTTTCCTTTGAACACTGACTTTCTTTTTAGGTTGATTTTTCCTTTTCTGTATCAGTTGTCTTTTAACACCGGGTTTTGGAACAGACCATCTGCTATTATACTCTGTCCTTCTAGTTTGGAACTGCTTTTGATTTTGAAAATTAACCCTTTGATTTTGAAAAGTCATTTTTTGATTAAAAGGGTTATAGTAGCAGTCCTTAGCCAGATGGTTGAGATTACAGCATATAAAGCAGGGTTTTGGTTTGTTAATCTTATTCAGATCAACACCATGAGTTTGAGCCCATTGGTTGTTCCAATTCCTTTTGTTTCCTCTTGGTTTGTCACTTGTTTGAGGCTGTTTAGAAGTACCAGGATCACTGTTATTCTTATGAGTGGGTTTACCACCTTTTGCAGGTTGTGAAGTTGCAGGTTCCTGGTCAACTATTTTCTCCTTCCCTTTCCTAGAGACTGTAGCATTCTTACTGGGCACATAGGGCATAACTCCCTTTTCATTGGTGAGGATTTGATTTTCCTCAGGGACAGTCTCTTGGGATTTGTTTTCAGTCTTACCCTTTTGTTCTTCCTCATCATCACTACTTGAGGGATCTACATCACACACTCCTTCTTTCAGTTCCTCTCTGTTTAGTCTATCTAGGATATCTGTGGTAGGAGGAATGTAGGTGTGGTTACGGGGTGGAGGAGTATTGTGATATCCTATCCCTCTTTTGAGTTCATCATGAACTTGAGCCTTTAGAATTTCTTCCAAGGCTTTAGAGGACTTAGAGAATTTTTCAAGATCTTCCTTAGCCTTTTCTAATTCCTTCTTGACAGATTCTAATTCCTCACCAGACTTTACTAGTTTCTTCTCAAACTCCTTTTTCTCCCACTTCCAGTAATTGTAGTCATACTCAAACTGGAGTTCATTCTCTTTGTAGGACTTGATTTGGTCCTCCAGATTCTCAATGACTATCCTATACTCTCTCCTATCAACTTCCATGGTCTTGATGGTATCACTCATAGTCTGATTATGATCCCTATACTTTTTAACAGTTTCAATACAAGAATCAGAACATAATTTAGAGGATACCTCTGCTGGAAGTTCAGGTTCAGTGATTTTGGCCATCAAAGCATGGTTCTGGATGGCTTCTTCAGCTTGATCACTCCAATCAAATCCCATGCCTTCTTGTGATACCAAGGCTTGAGAAGAGTTGGAATTGTTTCCTCTGTTGGGTCTTGGAGCATATGCTTGTCCTCCATTGTTGGCTTGTTGATGAGTGCCACTCCCTTTGCATTCTCTGGCAAAGTGGCCAGGCTCATTGCACTTGTAGCATCTCACCTTTGATTTGTCAAAGCCAGCAAGGTCTCCTCTTTTGGCATCAAAGTTGTTCCCGCCAGTCCTCCTTATAAACCTCTTCATCCTCATGGTTAACATTGCCATCTGCCACTTGATGTCCATCTCCTCCAAATCATCAGCATTGATTTGTTCAAGATCATCATTGATCAGAGGAGATCATACATGATTGGCAAGGAATGCTTCCAAGACTGCATCCCCATTAGTATCCTGTGACAAAGGAGATTTATCATTAGTATTATCATGGTTATTACTAGCAGGGTTAATATTAGCAGTACTAGCAGTATTAATATTTGAAGAAGGATTTTCAGAAGAATTATGAGAATATCCAGTAGGTCTTCTTTTGGCCTCCACTTCAGCTTCAAAAATCCTGAGATCATTGTACAGATCTTCAAGCTCCTTATCTTCCAAGTCATCTCCTTGTCTGAATGACACAGTATACATAGTCCATTCCTCACTCAGAGATCTGAGGAATTTTCTATTGACTTCATCCTTCTCCATCTTCACATCTACATTGGCAAGTTCTCCAATTAGTTTGTTGAACCTGTCAAAAGTTTGAGTCATGGACTCATTCTTTGTAGAAGTGAAGTTTTCATATTGCTGTTTCAACAGGGCCTTTTGATTTCTCTTGGAACTTTTGGTTCCAGAAAATCTCTTCTCCAGGGCATTCCACAGTGATTTAGCATCTAGACAGGTACAGAACTGGTGTTGGTATTCATTGGGAATAGCCAACAGCAGGGTGCTTAAGGCTTTCATCTCAGTCTGCTTTCTCTTTTTGTCTGCATCAGATTTTGGGGGTGCTCCAGCAACAGCAGGTTCAGGGATACTAGGTCCATGTTCAACTACCTCCCATAAGGCATAATCAGTAAGAAGCATGTATTGCTTGATTCTGATTTTCCACATCTCAAACTCATTGGGTTTGAGCATGGGGACTTTGGACACAAGAACAGAATCCTGGGAATCCATTGATCTAAGAGTATTCTGAACACAAGCTCTGATACCACTTGACAGGATCTAAATATCAATATCAAGATCAGAATACTTAATCAAAGAAGTTTGCGGAATAACACTTTGATTATAAAACAGAACAATGAATTTGAATGAACTGTGTATATTGATCTCAATAGCTTAATGATTACAACTACAAGCCCCAATCTGTTTGAACAGGCTCAAACAGACGTGCAACACTTCTCTATTGCAGGGATTACAAGAACAATCTTGAGGCTCTTAATTCTAACACCAAAGCTATCAAAAACTCGTATCTAACAATGATCAACCTATCAGCTATATATACGACATAACAGATTACAATAAGGAAACTAGATTACAAGATAATCTCTAAAATATCTCCCAGCAAATCGTATCTTGTCTATATCTTCAAGTCATCTCAATCCTTTCCTTATATTCTTCTGATAGCAGTGGTAAAAACATAAACAGAGTTAACTTTACACCAGCAGTGTTAACTTCAGAACCAGCAATGGTAATCTTCAAGAGCAGTAGTAATCTGGTACAGCAGTGGTAACCTTGATCTTCATTCATTCATTACATACTGGCAGTGGTAACCTCCAATCTTCAGCAGCAGTAGTAACACTCTAAAGCCAGCAGTGGTAATCAGCAGTATTAACCTTCAATAGCAGCAGTGGTAAAGTATCAGACTCAACAATATTCACAAGGACTCTATATGTTATATTATATCATATATATACACACACACACACGTATACATATACATCTAATGTAAAATATCTATATCTATGAAGCTATCATCACTATGATCTTTCTTACCTGAAACCTTACCTTTCTCCAAATGGGTTTTTACTTGGTACACACACACATACACACACACACACATATATATATATATACACACACACATATATAGTGTTCAAACACACATACACAAGCATATATAATTACCAACTCTGATGTAGGAAATATAAACAATGATAATGGAAAAAACCTAAATAAATATTAATTCTACTCTTTCATATTTTTAGGATTATTATTAGTTTATTTTTAATTATTTGTTAGTTTTATAGTTGGTTTAGATTTTCAGTTTCATAGTTATCTTTTTGTTAGGCTAGATTATAAATAGAATTATTATCATTCATTGTAAATCAGTTTTAGTTTTGATCAATTCATTGGACTTTTAATCAAAAATCCACTTTGGATATATCTTTGTTCTTTGAGTCTTGTCAGTTGTATTTAGCCATTTCAATCCGATCGTTTCAGCATCAAACTCTTTGCTCTCTTTTTTCACCCACAGAGACCCACGATCCCGTCGAACTTTCACCATAAACCAACAACCTCCCTCCCATCTCCTTTTAATGATCACCTTCAACCGTAACCATTGTCCATCTCAAAACCCACAACAGTTGTCGTCTTCATCTACCACCATCATCATCTTCATAAGTAAATGGTTTGGATTCTTAACGGGTTTTCTTCACTTGCAACCCCACATGAAGAAATACCCACCGAAATTGGTAATTTGGTGAGAAAATACACTCGTGAAAACCCACCACTTGTTTGCTTCCTCCATGAAAACTCACCTCTTATTTGTAGGGATATGTGTGTGTGTGTGTGTGTGTTTGTGTGTGTGTGTGTATATATATATATATATATATATATATATATATATATATATAAAGGGTGATGACCTTTGGTCAACATGGAGTTGGAAAAAGAAGAGAAAAAGACAAAATAGGGGTATTTTAGACTTTTTATCAAAAAATTAACTTTTTTAATGGAAGTTGTTAGGTTCAGGGACCCTAGTAGTGCAAAATTGAAAACCACAGGGACCTAATCCATAATTTCTTGAGTTTAGGGACCTTAGTAGTAAAACAATGAAAACCACAGGGACCAAATCCGTAATTTACTCTATAAATTATTTTATTGTTACTGCTAGAGGAATCCACAAATATTGTGACCCACCATCAACCACCTTAGTCATGGATTGGTTTTCTGCCACGGCTAAATTGTTTCTCAAATATGAAATAATTAACATAAAAATATAATTACTATTTAAATAATGGCATCAACAAAAGGCAGGTGGTTTGTGTATGAAAAAAAGTTTCATTATTTAAACATAGAACATAGTTATATGTACCGTGCAATTAAGGGAAATGAAACGCATCTCAAAACGCCCTCTGTCATTTGCCTTTATTACGATGATGGTACTTAGATTTTGAAGCTCCATATTATAGAAAAACACAAGGAATTAGGTAAACGACTCCTCGGAGCTTCCCCTCACCATGTTTAGTGCATGGCATTCCCCACACTAAGATTAAGAGTGCGGAATAATAATTATTGATCCAAACTCTCTCAATGATCCTTATGCCTAGTGAAAATTGCTTAGTTTATTTCAATATCAATGATCAATTACTAAGTCTATTCAACTATCACTACCCATTGTAATAGAATGGAACAAAAAGAGGGAACTAAAAATCGAAAACAAAGAGAACATAATAGCGAGATGGAGAAATCGTACCTGTGTATTCTTGTTGCAATGGAGAAGACGAGTTCGATAGAGAGAGCATATTGAAAATCGATGGTGTCGGCCAATGTATTAAGATTAGGGTATACTTTGGGGTAAGGGCATTTTGAGAATAATGAAAAGATAAAATTCCATTCTACGAAAACACCACTTCTTTATCGTGAAATGTTAAAATACTTTATCTATTGAATCTAATGAAATTCAAACATTTGATCTATCATACAACTTGAAGCAAATAAGTAAATAAAAAATGTAAAAATTTTCAAAATTACACAACACCTTTAAAATTATATATATATATATATATATATATAGAGGGATTTTCATTTGTGAACCAATATTTTGGTGTGAACTTGTGAACTTAATCCTAGCCATCCAAATCATTTTTTGATGGTTAAGATTAATTCCATGATTTATCTTTATTAATTACCCATGAATTTAGGAATTTTCCATGATTACTCTTGACCATTGATTTTGAATTTGTATGGTTAAGATATGGTTCACAAGTTCACACCAAAATATTGGTTCACAAATTAAAGTCCCTCTATATATATATATATATGTTAATTAAATTCGAGTTGCTTTATCAAAATATTTCTATTCACCACTTTCCTCACATTTAAAACAAGACTTTGCCTTATAAATTATTTCCTTTTGTTAGTTAAGTAATTGACAGATGCTTTTGGATTATAAATCTATTTTCCTAAGTATAAACTATAAATTTTTATTCTATTTTTAGTTACCCAAAAGATTGCATGTGAAATGTGATTAATTATTTTATCGATTTTATTTGGATAGGTTGTGCAAAGTCATGAAGCAAAACTTGACCAAGACCCCCTATTTATACACACACACCCTGTCCATGAACTAATATGAAAGGGAAAAAATGGTGATTAATGAACACGATAATACCACCCGACCCGAATCCATTCCACACGAACTCGTATCCGAAATCCTAACCCGACTTCCCGTCAAATCCTTGACCCGCTTCCGCTCCGTCTCTACCCGATGGAACTCCGCCATCTCCAACCCGTTGTTCGCCCGGTCCCACTTCTCCCGCTCCGCCGCCGCAGGCTCCGGTGCTTACATTACCCTCACCATCACGTTCATCAACAGGTTCGATTCCAGCCGTTCCATCTTCTCCGTCACAATTCCGTCCAACCAAACCCGATCGGATCCGAACCCGACCCACATCCTCACCATCCCCGGGTTCGCCCACCCGTTTGTTTCGCAGTCCCTCAATGGCCTCATCTGCTTCAATCTCGGAGCGATGTGCGTTTGCAATCCTTCCACTCGTAAATTCCTGAAGCTTCCGTGGACGCAAACGGAGGCTCCTCCTCCGCCATCTCCGGCGTCATTACGTCACCGGTCGAACGCGTTCGGGTTCGATCCGGTTTCCAACGCACACAAGGTGCTCGACACCTGGATCACGTGCCATGGCGACGAGATGAACATGGAGCAGAGAGTGTTCACCGTCGGATCCAGAACCAACGAGTGGCAGAGGATCGCTGGCGGGCCGCCGTACTTTCCGTTCGACGAGCGCGTCTGTATAAACGGCCGGATCTACTTTAGGGCCTTTCCGAGCATGATCGCTTCGGAGAAGGCCGTGATGGTGGCTTTTGATGTCAATCGCGAAGACTTCCGGTTCATTCAGATGCATGACGATTCGGTTTCGGACTCGGAAGACGCTATTCTGATGGAACACGATAGGCGTTTGGCCATTGTCGACCATCTAGGGCTTGGAAACAGTGAAGACGACGTGATGCTGATGTGGATATTGATGGATGAGGAAGGTGAGAAATGGATGAAGAAGCGTGTGGAGATACCGGCGATGTACAGTGAGATAAACGATCGCCGGAGATATAAGTTTGCCGGAAATACAATTTCCGGCAAGATGATATTTGCAGAGAGAAGATTAGGGAAGCCATTCTATGTGGTTTTTTATGATATCAAGAAGAATGAAGGCAGGAAGGTGGAGATATGTGGATTAATGGATTTTGAGTCCATTTGCAGTAATGTTCTAATGAATGTTACTAGTGTTAACGAACATATAGAAAGCATTATTTCTTTAAATTAAATAGGATTGGTTTAGAGGTCACATCTGTGTACATCTCGAGATAACTGATCTCTCATCTGAATAGCAGTCAGATCGGTATACATCTCGGGATATAATGTTGGTTTAGCCTTTTTCTAATCAACAAATCTCAGCTACGACTTTAATTGCATATGAGACCAGGAGTTGTATTCCGCTGTTGAAGGTGCATTATCTATTTGTACTGTACAACTCAACAATGCATAATGAGAAGAATCCATGTATTAAGTTTGTGGTTGATACGTGAAAGAAGTTGAATATGTCTAGGCTCCGATGGTGGTTTGAGGCAGTTTTTGTTTCTTCTTGGAAACCTTCTTCTCGACCACGGCGCCACCTTCGGATTCTGACACGATTTCGATCCTGGCAAAGATGGGGTTCGGTGGAGCCATGACCTGACCGCCTCTTAGCCCGCCCCATTTTGTATCGTTCTGCATTTTGAAACATTTTCAAGCACGTTAGTTGGATACATACAAGTAGAGGTAGCTTAGGATTGGGACTAGACCCGAGAGCGGGACCGGTTCTGACTGGGCTTTGTACATGGAGAACGACCGGGTGTTTTTCTACGGGACCAGTACCGGTTATATTGGGACTGGTCATAAAAAGAAATAACAGACTGCAAGCAATTTGGACCCGACCCAGCCCAGGACCGGTTTAGCCATTCCTATCTACAAGTATAACCCAACAACTATCAACACAGCAAACTAACTTTTTTTTTTTTTTTGGAAGGTTCACCTGGACTTTGGCCAGACTACATCCTTGGCAATTCTTACCGAGAGCTAAAGCATGCTCCCCTGGGATTAACACTCAGTGGCCCCTGGTTGCTCACCCCCGGATTCGAACTTGGGTGGGTTTTTCCCCAACACCAAGCCTTAACCGGTAGGCTTCCCCATTGGGGTTACAGCAAACTAACTCTTGGCCTGTTTAAAAGACCTATCCGTTACGATTTTTTGAAGTTGGACCAGTTAGTTAGCCTGGCCAAGGACCGTTTATCATTGGGTTAATTACATAAGAGTGTATCCAACTTGTCACGTTTTTTCATTGTATGTACCCAACTTTTAAACCTACCATTGTATGTACTGAACTTTTTAATTTTCTCATTGTATGTATCAAACCTGATATAACAGGTAAGAGGCTGACGTGGCACCAGTTATATTGACGTGGCATCTGATGTGGCGTGACGTGGCATCTGATGTGGATATTCTTGAACTTTCTAATTTTCTCATTGTAGTTATCAAACTTTTACTAATTTCTTCATCTTCAACCTCCCACCACCACCACCAAACCCACCACCATCAAACCACCACCACCACCATCAAACCACCACCATCACCACCACCCAACCACCACCACCACCACCACCACCACCCAACCACCACCACCACCACAGCCACCACCACCACCATCACACAACCACCACCACAGCCACCATCTCCACCACCACAACCACCATCTCCACCACCACCATCACCAAACCCACCACCAACACCAAACTACCGCCATCGCCAAACAACCACCAGTCCACCACTCGATTCCGGCAACCAAATCGTTAATTTCTCCCAAATGGCACAACCCAGGCACAACCCTCGATTCCGGCAACCCAAACAACCACCATTCTCCGGTGAGTTTGCTCCCCCCTCTGATTTCAACCCCTCCGGCGACCCCCGAAACTCCGGTGAGTTTGCTCCCCCCTCTCTCTCTTTCACGGTGGTCCAGATCCGGCCACACCACCCAAGTTGATTAATTGGAAGACGAAGTTCGATTTCAAGCTGCAGAGCTTCGTGTTTTTGTTCGCGCAGTCGGTGATCGGAAAACCGGACCGAACGGAAGGCGTTACGGATGCGATTATTGACGACGTCGTCACGGCGGAGGAGCTCGAGTTACGGCTTTACTCGTCGTTCCATGGCGTTGTGGATTCGATCGAATGGGGGAACGTGATGTCGTGCTTGTTGGTTCAGCATCCGCTGCTGAATCGGATCACTATCGAAGGTTCGAGAAAAGGAGGGAAAATCTGTTTGACGGAACGAGAAATTGTGGATTTGAGAGACTCGTTGTCGCCGGAGGATGTTTCGAGGATTGGTGGTGGTGGTGGTGGTGGGGGTTTGGTGGTGGTGGTGGCAGCCGTGGTGGTGGGGGGGGGGGGGTTTGGTGGTGGTGGTGGTGGTGGTGGGGAGGTGAGTTTGGTTTTTCAAAAAAAGGCAAAACAGGTCCTTGGGACCAATTAATAAATTAGAGGGACTAAATATGTAATTTACTCAATGTGTTAGCATCCTATGTGGCAGCCATGGTGGCAGCCTATGTGGCATTGTGACCGGTTACCTGCTCAGCAGGTAACCTGATACATACAATGAGAAGTTTAACAAGTTTGATACATACAATGGTAAGTTTAAAAGTTGGGTACATACAATGAAAAAACGTGACAAGTTCGATACACACTCATGTAATTAACCCTTTATCATTTTTGGAAATTTGCACTTTTACTCTAGTATAAGTTGATGACTTGTTCACACAAAACAAAACAGTTTCAAAGCTCAAACTCAAGGATTTGTATATTAGCTACCGACAAATACAATATTTAATCCGAGTAAACAAAGTACTTTTAAAAAACTTAAAAAGGTAAATTTTGATGGGCCTTAGGGGCGTATTTTTTTCTCGAGAGGTATGGTTAATAGCAAGAACCGGTCGTAAACAAGAACCAAGCCTGGTTAGAACCGGTTAAAGGCCCGGTTTTGGCAACAAGCTTGTGAGTTCGAATCTCATTCTCATATATAAAAGTTTTCAATCTTTTGTGTGCATTTTTCTGGTTCTTTTATAAAATAAACATAACGAGAAGAGATGAAGAATACCCAGGTAGAAGAATTGAACTCTTCTTCGGTATACCCAAGTTGTTGATAAATTCTGAGACATAATTTTGGTGCGACAGGAGACAGTGCAATTGCGATTATCCTCATTGTTTCTAATACAAGCACGAGGTCCTGCTTCATGACAACAGATGAGAATACACAAAAGCACAAAATCATGGACTAGTTTGTAACTTCGAAATCAACACGTGAAAATAATAGATCATTTGCCCACAAAAATCAGCGTACTGAAGATTAAAGAGAAGAGAGTTAGGGAGACCTTTGCAGCAGAATCAAAAGACGCGCCTCCTTGTTTAAAAAGAGACCACGGTGCCCGTTCATCGATGTACAGATTGCCAGCATTGCCAATCTCCATCACAGTCTCACAAGCTGATGATAGTGAAAGACTTTCATACTGAACCTTTGCCTTTTCAACCTACACCAAGAAAAACGGGTTCTGTTTAAACCAAACAAACCTAGTATATCCCACCCAAAAACTTTACTTTTACAAGAGAGAGACTGTCTCAAGAAAGAAACCAGGTAACTAGAAAGTCGACCACCAATGTTTTAGGGTGCGTTTGGCACACGGACAAGACCAGACAAAGATTAAACAGGCGAGAGCAAGGTTGGCAGGTGAAAGGATTATGGAAAGTTTTAGGATTCAAATTTGATATGGGTAGTATGGTAATTTATCAGTCTTGTGATCTTGTCCCATCTCCCTGATTTTTGTTCCACCTATTTTGGTGGGACAAAAAAATGACTCGGTCATTACTTGTCCCTATCTAATTTATGTAAAACGTGGGACAACAAGATTTTTTCTTTCCTATCCCGTCCATTCCATCCCATAAGAATTGCAAAAAATTCAATTATGGGACAATCGAAAAAACTGCAGCATTTCCTTTTCTTGGAAGCTTCAAGCTAACATTATAGATTTGTGTATGACAATCATTACAACGAATCTTACCAGCTTCTCTACGCTGTCCTTGAAGGCATTTCCCTCGGCTGCGACACTCGAATCAGCAACCAAAGTTGATTGGCAGTTTTTCTTCAAAAGTCCAAGGGTACGATTAAGGAGATTGCCTGCATGAGACGGCTAATAATCAAACTCACGCACGGTATTTCAGTTTTAAGGAGCAAAAATTATGTTGAAGAGAAAGAAAAAATGGCTAAGAATATACCAATGGTATTGGCGAGATGTGCATTGACAATATTGATGAATCGCTCCTCAGAGTAATCCCCATCGTTTCCAAATTCAACCTCTCTGAGGAAAAAATACCTGACAGCATCAGGACCGAATCTGTGCACTAATTCGTTTGGTTCAAGAGTATTCCCAAGTGACTTTCCCATCTTCATACCGTCCTAAAATTTTACACATAAAAAGCACTGCTGCATGAAATGAAAGTACGTATATAGGCACAAGTGCTCATTCCATGTTTTAGAACCCATATAAATCAAATCTTAAAAGTATGTCAATTGTTACCAGATTCCATTATATAAGCAAACCAAATAAGCCTAGTATAGATAAACTATCTTTGAGAAACTAAACTGCAAGATCCCACGAAGGTAAGATGTGTGGGCTGAAAGTATATTAAATTATACCAAGCGGTTGTAGAATGGTAAGATGAGTGGGCTGAAAGAATCTCGAAAACACCAAACATATTAAAGAGTTCCATGGACTTGAAAGAGTACTTATGTTCACATCTCTCGAATACTCCATCCGCCCACAATAACTATCCAAAATATAAAAACAACAAGCAGTTTTAGATATGTATAATTATTAAACTTCCATGTAACTCGATGACAAGTTTACCCTTAACAAGAAAACTCACAACTTTAGAAATGTGTAATTATGAATATCTCTATCTCATCCAGTCTTAAATATTTGTGTAAAAATTAAGGGTAAGAATCGGAAATTTAGTAAATTGTAACCATCTATATGAAAATGGACACTTATTTGGGGACAAACTCAAATAGAACCATGGACACTTGTTTTGGGACTGAGGGATTAGCAAAGTATATAATACCTTTGTCAAGAATCCATGACCAAATACAGTCTTGGGAAGGCTCAGTCCAGCTGACATTAACATAGCTGGCCAATAAACTGCATGAAAACGCAATATATCCTGCAGAAAATAATAAAGAGCCAGCATTAGCTAGTAGATTTCATATCATACACATGACAAATTATACGGAAACAAGATCACGATTCCATTATGCATTGTTACATTTTTGTAAATCAAACAAGATATGGCCAAATACTGACTCAAAAAGAGCATATAAGTAGCAAATGTTGGATGAGAGCCTGAAGTAAGTTTTGTGGCACAAAAACCTTAAAAAAAGGTAACAACTTATTTGCTACAATCTAAAACTTTGAACCAATTAAAAATTTTCCATTTCTGTAAAGATCTTTCATGCTTCCTTGAAGAGGCAAGTAAAATGAAGTAGAAAAAATGGATCGAGAATATGAAACTGTGAGCGCAGTCATACCTTGCCAATCAAGTGCAGCGAAGCAGGCCAACCCGAGGAAATTGCAGTTTGTAAACTAGGTTGCTCCTGGTCCTCTGACAATGCTGATATATAACTGCATAATGGATACAAATGAGAGATAAAGAAGCTTTGCCAATCATGCTTAACGATAACAAGAAGTAAAGTCTTCATCTGTACATGAGAAGAGTAATGTTTGACTTGGCATGTAGTTTAAGAAAACTGTTAAATTATGTGTCAAATATCTAGATAGCTTTTAGTAGATACCCGTACTTCATTTCTAATGATGATTATGGCCAATAGGTTCAAAAATGAATACTTCCCAAAAAGATTGTTGCAGTTTTCTTGAAAAGAATAGTAGTAAAAGAAGTTCATCATGTTAAAAGGCGAATGAGAGAGTGAATGCATAAGAAAAAAGAAACTTTACCCAAGCAATGCATCAAACCATACATATATGGTTTGCTTTGGGTCGTTAGGAACTTTAATGCCCCAATCCACTGATGCTCGGGAAATAGAGAAATCTCGTAGCCCGGATTTCATCCAATTTTGAACCTAAACAAGTTTATGCATCAGAAATGCAGGCATTGTAAGGCAGCTGAAGTGTTAACACAATGCAACATGATGACAATGGCTTACTTTTGTATGTTTGCTTTTTTAGGCTTACTTTTGTATGTTTGCTTTTTTTAACACAGATTTCAAGCAGCTAGGCTTTAAGTATAGCATGATATACTAAAGAAATACATGCAGAGGATAATTACTATCAAAGTATGTAAAGAAAAGAGTCTTCAAATAAACTGTTGACTGAAATCAGAATAAAAAAAGGTTTTCTTTTACATAAAGAAATATACATTTCACATTCATCATGCACTTGCAGCCAAAGTATGCCTATACGTAATCTAGCAAAATAGAGATGATTTATGCAAACATTTCTAAACAACATTCAACCAATCACAACTCAATATTATCTTAAAGAACAAAGTCAAATAACTCTTCAGAAACAATCATTCTTTTAGATGTGTGTGTATGTTATATGAAGCAATATCATCTATTTTCATCCAGTGTTAATAACCCTGGTCCAAATTATAACATTCTTAAAGTGAAAAGGTTATTAATCTCACCTCATTTAAACGATACACTGGCTGTACAAAATCTGGATTCTGCTCTAAAATCTCTTCCAACTTTTTCTGATACTTTGACAAGGCAAAGAAGTAATTGTCTTCTTTCCGAGAGACACATGGCTTCAGATGCATTGGACAACAATTGTTTTCAAGCAATTCTTTCTCATCCTGTAGGTGTTTCAAAGGTAAGGATGCCACAAAACCACATATTTCCTTTTCGAAAAATTATCAATGTATCAAGTATCCAGTATCTACTCCCTTCATTCCAAAATATAAGTGTCCACTTTCAAAAGTAAGTGCCTACTTTCCAATTCTACCCTTAATTATGAGATGTAGAAATTCATTACTCTATAAATTAAGGGTAAAATTGTCATTTATTCAATTAAAAGTGTAATAATTACACATTCTTAAAACTATATGCCGTTTTCACTTGCGGACATTTATTTTGGGAAGGGGGTAGTATTGTTTAGTCGGTGTTACAATATTTACCTTGTACTCCTCACAATTGACACAATAAAGTCCTTCATAATCAGCTTGATAAATATCGCCATTGGCAAGAACCTTTGAATAAAACTCTTCCACAATAGCTTCATGCTTAGGATCAGTCGTGCGGATGAACTTATCATAAGATATATCTAACTGAAATCCAATGTAAGAAAGCAAAGAACAAGATTATGAATGAAAATCCAAGAACAGATTAGGGGAACAAAGAAAAAAGATTTATTAGTAACAAGATTTACATCTTTCCAAAGTTCCCTATAAGATTGTGAAATTGCATCACAGTGGTCTTTTAGAATGGAGCCACCTGCAGCAGCCGCAGTAGCTATTTTCTCTCCATGCTCATCTGTGCCGGTGATGAATATAACCCTCTTTCCAATAAGCCTCTGACATTAGAAACAAACTTCAGATAAACCACTGCCAATATCAAAATAATCAGGGGTTTACTCAGATACAATTCGAAGGATTTTGCAGTTTCATGGATCAGGATTTGACAAAATAACTATCTATGTTTCCAGAAGTTGCTGAATAAAATCAATAATTGCCTTCAAATTAACAAGAATAGCTACACTTTAACTTTAGATCAATTGGCTAAGGTCTAAAATTTATAACCAATTAGCATACATATAACCATGAGCACTTGAAGCATCTCCAACAGATTCTCTAAAAATTCTCCAAAATAGAGAATCAAAGTCCAAAATCTCTATAAAAAATACATTCCAACTCCAACAGATTCTCCATTCAAAGATAACATCATTACTTATATTATTATAATATTACATATATGTAATAAAATATCATTTCTCTCTACAAAACATTTTATTTCAATACTTGTTATTGGTGGAATACATTAGAAAAAATTCCTTCTCACTCTTGGTAATCATTTTTGGGGATATCTTCAAATTTGGAGATTTTTGCACTCTCCCTACTAATTTCTCTATTTTGGAGAATCTCTTAGAGCTAACTTTTGTCCAAAATCTCCATTTTATTTCTTTTTGGAGAAGCTGTTGGAGATGCTCTTTAGACCAACCTTAACGGTACACCCGATGGCATCTGATTGGCCATCGAGTCCTTTGACAACACCGCCGTGGATGCTTCTGCTTGGTTGTTGTTGGCTCCCACAAACCGATCAACAATCCCCTACCCCTCCACGCCACCCTGCCCCCCTCACCCCCTTTCTCTCTCTTATTTTCTTTCTTCTTTTTCTTATTAATTATTTAATGTATGGGTTGATCGGATAAACCATTGTGGATGGATTGGGTTGGATTGGATTGGTTTGGGTAAGATAGTGGAAAGCTGATGTGGTGCTGATACGGCGATTGGGTTCACAGTCTACCATTAAAGATGGTCTTACCTCTATGTAAGATGTGGAAAGCTGACGTGGTGCTGATGTGGCAATTGGGTTCACAATCTACCATTAAAGATGGTATTACCTCTATGTAAGACAGTGGAAAACTGATGTGGTGCTGATGTGGCAATTGGGTTCATTGGGTTCACAGTCTACCATTAAAGATGGTCTTACCTCTATGTACTATGTGCAGCTGGTATTAGGTTTTACTTTTTAGGGTTCTAAAGGAGTTTTGAAATTAGCATAATAACACTCTTATAAGACGGAATCAAAGTGAATCAACCACAAATTAGGTTATAATTGCATACGGTACATAAGGATTGTAACACGAAGATGTAAATAAACAACATAATCAATCAACCAAATTAGATGCATAAATGGGAGGGGAGGAGACCTGAAAGCGAGCAATAGCATCTGCGGCAATGGTGGAGTAAGCGCTGCCCATGTGAGGAGGAGCATTGACGTAATAAAGAGGAGTGGTGAGGACGAAGGGAGGGTCGTCTTTTGCGGCCGCGGCTGCTGCTGCTGTGTTAGAATTAGAACTGCAAGTGCAGTATAAGGAAGCTCCTGATCTTTTGGAAGAAGAAGAAGAGAGCCATTTAGAATGGAAATGGATTTGGGTTTTGTGGATGGAATTGGAAAAAGAGGATGATGAAAAGAGGAAGGTTGTGAGACTGGTTCTTTGAAATTGAAGGGAGTGTTGCAGCCTTGCCGCCATATCTTCTTCTCTCACTCCCTGAAACAAGTGAAGTGAAATGGTGGGTGTGGGTTTTGGGGATAGGCCGGGGTTTAGTTTCGAGTGAAGAAGACCGTAAGCAAAGACAACAGAAAACATAAAACAAAAATTATCTTAAATATTAGGGGTGTTCAAAAAAACCGAAAACCCGAAAAACCGAACCGAACCGTGTGATTCGAAACCGCGAAAACCGATACCCGAGCAACCCGTAACCCGAAAAACCCGAAAATGAGGGTACCCGCTAAGTCGCGGGGCGGGTTCGGTTCACAAAATTTACTACTCGCGGGTACCCGCCCCGCCCCGTATATACTTCGTTTATTAAAAAATATATTTACTAATACTTCAAAATAAAAAATTACTAATCTTAAAAAACCTCTCCATCACATACCGTGTTTACTTCGTTCACCCATACTCTTATTTTCATTTGCTAGTATTTTTTAATGCTAATTGTTTTAGTTTTGTCACAAAATAACTTCATTTTTTAGTATATATTTTGTATACATCATAACATTCGGCAAAATGCGGGTATCCGTGAACCGAACCGCGGGTACCCGCTCCTTTTCGGTTTAATTCGGTGCGGGTACCCGCCCCGCGCGGTTCGGCTTCAGATAGTAAAATTAGGTACCCGCCCCGTACATGTGGTTCTCAAAAAGTTCACTACCCGCCCCGCCCCGCGAACACCCCTATTAAATATGAAACAAGTTTTAAAAGTAAGTTTTGAAATAATATTTCAAATCTGAGTTCGTACACTAACGTCAGCTATTTAAGATAATAATTTTTTTATTAATATATAAAATTGTATATGATTGGTAACATTGTAATAATTATAGCTTGTATTTTTAAACTTATAAATATTAAGTTATTTGATTTAAATGTATGTTAAATTACTATAATTATAATAAATATGTTTTTTAGTATATTTATTTTATATAGTTTAGTTTTAGTGGTTTAAAATAAAGTTGTTTAGACTTTATAATTATAAAATAAATCTAGTTTATATTGTATATTATCATTATTATTGGAATTATAAAATAAATGTAGTTTTATAAGTTATAAAAAGAGAAGAAAAAAGATCGGCCCTTCAAGGTCCGGTCCAAGGACAAGTCTTTAATATTTGGGCTTTTTGTATAGATAACGGGCTCCGATATGGAAGTGAAATCCCATCCCGTCCCGGTCAAAGCCCAGTCAACCAAAGGCCCGAAAAGATCTGTCTTTACGAAGCCCAATCAAAGTCTGGTCCGGCCCAACTTTTGCCCACCTCTACTCCACTACATGGGCCACCCTCGCCACCATCTACCATCTCCACATCATCACCTATCAACCACCTCTGCCTCTACCTCCACCACTATCGATGCAATCCAATTTGAGGACAGTCCTTGGAGTTAGCTTACCCCACGGTCATGACCATTTGTCCCTACCACTATAGCACGTGTGGGCCCTACAGTGAATGAGTCAACAAAGCTAAACGGAGATAAACATGTGGTTAATTTTTTGTTATCACATTGAAATATATATTTTTACGGTATATGAGAGATGCAATTGCTAAAGTCAAACAGTTTCTTGAAAAATCCACCTCCTCTTCCACAACCGCCAAAAGTCGCCATATAAAATCATTAAACAACATTTGTGGCCACCTTATCTAACTTAGGGGCTGTTTACTAAATGCTGTCTGTCTGTCTGTATGGATAAATTTGTCTGTTTGGATAAATTTGTCTGTGTGGATAAATTGATGCT
The DNA here is from genome assembly GCA_030169165.1 of Centaurea solstitialis. Lineage (NCBI taxonomy): Eukaryota > Viridiplantae > Streptophyta > Magnoliopsida > Asterales > Asteraceae > Centaurea > Centaurea solstitialis. Next base: position 70,483,226 of record CM058045.1, on the reverse strand, counting down.
GATGTTTACTTTTTTGTCTGAATCAATCTTCTAAATGTCAGAAATGACCAATTTACCCCTCACTGTGAATTAAAAGTTGTTTTATAGATTGTTGTTTATTTATTAACACCAAGCAAATCTCATACTTTTAGAAATTTCGAAGCAAACACCAAATGAATCTATATAAATAAACAAGCAAAAATCTAACCAAATAAATAGAAATTTCGAAGCAAACAACCCCTTAATCATATAAATGGAGAATTCAAATTAACCAAATAAATCTCATTCTCTTTACGAATAAACACCAAGCAAACACCAAGCACTATCTAAAAAATAAATCTCATAAAAAAAACCTTTAATTTACAAAAAGAACAAGTTGCAGATGGAAGTTATAAAAAAATCTTTAATTTTCAAAAAGAACAAGTTGCTGATGGAAGTTTCAGATGGGATTATGAAGAGAAAAACGCAGGTGGCTGGCGACGAACAGGGGCTGGAGACGGGACGCAGGTGGCCTGAGACGGCGCAGGTGGCCGGCGACGGCGCAGGTGGCCGGCGACGGTGCCAAACACTAGCTAGATAATTTGTCATGTCTAGTCTATTAAGGTGTTTTTTTGTCTTGGCTAGTCCAGTCACATTCAACCATATCATGTCTACATATCAAACGCTACACAAAAGAATTCAATGTAATTTTTTGTAATGTTTTTTTGTAACGTTATCATGAAGTGAATTTATTTTATGTTATATAAATATAATATGTTTTTTATCTTAAAAAGAAAAATACAAACACGTTTTCGTAGTTGCATAAAACATATAATGCGTTTCATAGATTTAGCTCTTCATGTTTTTGTCTTAAGGTTAAGGGTTGTCTTCAACTAGATAACTACTTTAAAAATCTCTGCCCTAATCGTTCATTGCCAAGTTTAGAGATTTTTTTAGAAGGTAAAGAATCATGCGAGAAGAAGAGTCAAGGTGAGAAGAGTAAGAAGAGATGTGACCATTGATCACTTCTAATCTCAAACTCTTCTTATGAAATATGAATTATGTTTGATAGACAATTGATTTGCATATCTCGAAGCATCTCATCTTAATGTGCATCTAAGGATAGGAGATTCATTCTTACCTTTCGTAGGATAACTCCATTTTCAACTCAAACCTAACCCCTCTCTCGATTACCTAGCTTTTCAAAAGTTACCAAAACAAGCACTAGAACAAAATACATTCCGTCTTGATACGATTAGATGCAATTCAATCATTAGAAAACATTTATATCTAAACAAACAAATTCTATTAAAACACAATATACTGCTTGTTATTATATTTATTTGTACATCCTAAGTCACATATGTATGAAATGCAACGAGTTTTCATCCGACTCTTATTCTATATGCATTTCAGTATAAAAATTTATAACATGACATCTGAATTACCAAAAATAAAGCTTACGGAAATACGCTATATTTAATAAAAATCAGAATAAGATGCATTGTACTTTAACGCAATTTACAAAGAATAATTGCAATTGTTAAAAAGCTCGTTCTAGCTTATTTAGTTCAGCCATAAGCTTAAAAAAGACATCTTGCTTTTGATATCAACAATGTGGCTGTAGTTTAGTGGTAAGAATTCCACGTTGTGGCCGTGGAGACCTGGGCTCGAATCCCAGCAGCCACACAAATATTAAATTTTTTTAACTAAATTACATTTCTAGTCCCTGCGGTTTCTGTTCACAGTCAAGTTTGGTAAACTACATTTTTGCTCCCTGTGCTTTCTGTTTATTGTCTTGTTTGGTCCCTGTGGTTTCTGTTCACTGACAAATTTGGTCCCTATACCAAACTCGATCTCCATGGCGTTGAAAATGCTTGTTTATTAAGCCATTTTCGACTTCAATCAGTCGTCGTCCATCTCTTTTTGAAACCCTACTCTTCCACAGCACACCTCATTGGCATCCAAGGTACTCGATTTCTTCCTATTTCTCTGCTTATATGATCTTCAAAATTCATCAGATTTCGTTATTATCTGCATTTAGTCTCCAGATCCAGAATTTTGAAACGTTTTGCTTTCCATCGCTTTGATTTAGCGTGTGTTTGAATACTGATGGATGAATGATTTTGGAAGAAGATTGGAGAAGTGGAGGATGTATTAGACTGATTAAGATAATTGTTAGGGTTTCAATTTTTGTTAAGATGATCTTAGAAGTTGACTTGGTCAAAGTTTTGCATTTGGTTTCTAGATCCAAATTGAGTTATTTGATTTTGTGTATAAAAGAGCGTGTGATTGTGTTTAATGATTAGCGAAGTGAATGGAAGACGATAATTTAGCAAATTCAAAGCGTTTTAGGCTGTGTTTCGCAAAAATAAGCTGGCTTATAAGCTAGTACATGTTTGGATGGACCATAAGCTAGCTTCTGAAACGCTAGTTGGAGTAGCGTTTCAGGAGCTTTTTGTAGCCTTTTCCAATTATACCCTTATTAATATTATTTATTATAACCCAAGATATCTTCTTTGGTCATTTCACATACTCATAGGCTAGTTTTTGCCAAACATAATTTATTGATAAGCTAGCTTATCAGCTACCAGCTAGTTTACCAAACACATCCTTAGACAAACTATAGAGAAGGGGATTTCATGGCAGTTAGAGAAACCGACAATTTGTTAGGCCATCCTTAACGGACACCGGTAGGAGACCGGTGCCGTTTGCTTGCCGACGGTAACACCGTCGTGGCTGGTCGGTGGATGGCCGGCAGTGTTGGCAATCGGTGCTGGGGTGCCGATCGGTGTTGAGCCCCATCTCTCTCTATTTCTTTTTTTTTTTTTTTTGAATTAATTAGAGGGGTATGGTATTCGTATGGTTAAGGATGAAAGGTATGGAATTGGTAGGGTAGTGGTAAAGCTGATGTGGCAGCTGATGTGGCAGCAGAAATGGGTGGTATGGCTAAGGATGGCCTTACACCATTCGTATTTCTGATCCAAAGTTTTGAAACTTCTTGTTTCCAAGTATGTGTTACTTATGATTAATTTGAATTGGATCCCAAATTGAAAAAACTTGGATGATGGTTATTTGGTATTAATTTGCAAATTTTGATCTTTTTATATGATGATGATGTAAAAGGAATTTTCATGAATATTTAGAGATAATTCTTTTTAGTGCTGTAATGCAATCATTGCTTTTTGATCCAAATTTTCTTCTGTGACCTACGAACAACTATTGCCGAGTTGATTTTGCCTTCCTCTATACCCAAAATTTGTAACTTTTCCTTGTCTGTTTGTGATGATTGATTTGAAAACCAACAGGGTATAGCTTCATGTTTCAAATCCGAAAGTGATGGGTGGATTTTGTCATGATAAGGAGAAGGAATTTTCATGAACAAGTAGAGAGCTAATTATCAGCACCAGTCTTGATCTAAGATCTCCAAATTTTTTGTGTTTTCTTCAAAAACCATTTGGTTTCGCAGTTGAAATTCATTATCATCTGCTCTTGGTTTCTAGATATAAGATTTTGAATGCTTTTCTTGTCTTTGTCTGTGTCTGTTTCCGCTGGTCGATTAGAGATAGAACCGAGAAGTGTACACAAAAAATCATATAGCATAACTTTAGGAACTCCATGATGAATAACATACAGAGTAGATAGCGAGTGTCTGATCGAATTAATCAGGTCAGCTAGGAACAAGGTCAAGGATGCCTCAGGACAGTGTTCCATGTTTTGTTTCTATCTTCCACTCTTACCCTTTCTGTAATTCCTATCTCATTTGATTCTCAATCATCTTGTTCAGTTAAGATCATTACTTAAGTTGGTTTGTGATCAGTTGCACTAAAAAATCTTTCAGGAACCAATCTGTAACTCTGAGCTTGAACTTTAGGTTTTTAGAAAAACTTCGACTTAGAAAGTCCTCTCTTTCTTTAATTATATATTTAAAAAAACAACGTATTAAGTTGGTGATATATTAGAGCAGAATGTAGATCCATATATATGTTAAGCTTATATTACAAATTCTAGTTGCTTTTCCAGCGTAAAACACCATGTGTCAATTACGTCTTAATGTTTGTAAGCCTAATGAGTTATATCAGAAAAAAAGGAGTTGGTGAAGTTGAGATTGAAGATAACTAGTCTTTGCTTCAAACTTAAGGAAAACAAAATTTTGGGTTGTTTCGACTTTTGACCTACTATTTTGCATGAATGTTGAATTTAACCAATGGGAAGTGTTGCAGATGATGACTGATGGAGATCTGGGATTCATGGCTAACTTTCTCGGCATATTCATATTTGCCCTCGTCATTGCATACCACTACGTGTTGGCTGACCCCAAGTACGAAGCCAACTAAAGATGAAGACGTATTTCTTTGAGGTATCATATATGTAGTTGGACCCTTAAAATGTGATAGATGATGATGAATCCTTGTATGAATCATGTAAAGGGTGCAGTTTTGACATTCCCAGCCTTGCTTTTTTGGCTTGGTTATTTTGCTTGCTAGTTGCTGCTACTCACTTATGTTTGGGAACTTGGATTTAAGGCTACATATAAAACATGTTATTTGACTTGCTATTAAAAGAAAACATATGATGGTTTACAAGAACTAACTATTTTCAACAAAAAAAAGCCTGCAAATGTGTATGATTTTTTTGGAAGAGGTATCCCAGATCACATTGGGCCCAGACTATTCCTCGGCAATTTTGGGCCGAAGCCCAACTGCTAAAGCATGCAGCCCGGGGTCGAAACCCCCGTACCTCCAGAATGCGTCCCCCAGGGCTCGAACTTGGGTTCACCACTATGTAGTGCCCAAGCCTTACCACTAGGCTAACACTCATTTGGTTGCAAATGTGTATGTTCTATTGTATTTAACTATAAAACAAGGTCGTAACCGAAAGCATTTCATTTAATGATGGGGAATTTAAAGATGACCAGTCCTGGCCTAGGACCGACGGAGGATTGGTACGTGCCGAGTAGGGACTGGTTATGGCCATGCCAATCTTTGGGCCCGGTTTAGGATTGATAACTTATTATGCATATCCTTAACGAGGTTGAGTTTTTAGTTGGGACCGATTACAAGAAAACAATTTGGGACCAGGACCGATTTGGGCATGTAAGGGTACATTGAGTTGTAGAATATAGACCTCGCAAATATGTCATGTCGTGTATATGGGGTTTAAAGTTAAACAAGTTGAGTGTGTGATCGGCTGACTCTAACTCTCCCTGTTTAATAAATGGGTTAGAAAAATTCTAACTGACCCTAACCCGTCTAACATGTATAAAATTAAAAATAAAAAATTCACAAAAAATTACAAATCCAAAATCAAACGGAAGTATTAGAAATCCAAATTTTGTAGTTCTAACTTTTGAGTTCTAACTAAATCCTGTAACATTAAAATTCAAATAAGATGAAAAAGTAAAATTGAATTTGGGAAACTCTTAGCAATGAGGCGTTGAGAAGGGATAAATTTACACTAATATTATTTTTGGGTTGCTAATTTATCTAGCCTAATTGTCCAAAGGTAAATTGTAAATTAGTAAAAGTAACAAAAAAACTTATATGTATATATACATAGACTTAGGATCAGGTGAGACCAAGCTGTTTCTGTGAGACCGCGTGAGACCAATACCTAACGTATGAAACTTCACAAAAAAACACCGTGAAGGTAAATAAAACTCGAATACGCAAACCTAAAAAAACACTTTCGATGCAAAAAAATATCCAAAATATGGTAAAAAAACGAAACCTTTACAGCTTAAATGCTGTGAAGGTTACAAATAAATAATGCGAACCTTCACAACGGAAATGCTGTTAAGGTTTCGTTTTTTTACCTTTTTTTGGATTTTTTTTCTTCGATAGTGTTTTTAGATGTTTTTATGACGAATGTTCAAAATTTTTTTACGTGAAGTTTCATGTAAAATATGTTGGTCTTACAGGTCTCACAAAAACACCTTGGTCTCATGTGAACTTAATACGCACATACACATAAATGAGTAAGTCGTTTCGCGTTGAGATTTGTGGTTCTACACTTACTGTCTAATTTCCATGGTAACCAATTCGTTTTCCATCTATTTTGATGATAGAATAGAAAATTGTATTTTTTTTAATCCCATGCAGGTTACATTATGTCACAATATAATTTTGCACCAAACATGAACAACAAATCTTTGTATAAAATGTCAATGTCTACATAGAAAAGAGAATAAAATTTGAGAAATTCCAAACCAACCATTTTCATTTGATTTCAGAAGAAGCAAACAGACAATAAGGGGAATTGAAAGAAAAGCAGAAATATAAAAGAAAGAAAAGAAAATGGAATAATAGTGGTTTCAGATGAATTCTTGGGATTTCCTCACACATCGCCCCACTTTCTTCCTGAAGTCGTCTCTTCTGTCTCTCCATTCTTTCTGCAATCAATCACAAAAACAATCTTAAATCTTTATTTTAAAAAAAGAAAGTAATATTGGTTTTACTACTAAAAACCCTTAATAATAGATTAGGCCATGAGTACCACAGCGGGATCAATGCCTGGGATCGGCAGCGGGCATGGCGGGCTTGGCGGGTTAGTGGTACACGGCCGGCGGTTTCACGAGCCCGCTGCCTCTCTCTCTCTCTCTCTCTCTCTCTCTCTCTCTCTCTCTCTCTCTCTCTCTCTCCCTCCTTGTTTCTCTCTTTCTCTCTTCTATATATATATAAATTAAATAAAAAAGGGTAATGGGTGTGAAAGGTTGAAAGGTTGAAAGGTTGAAAGGTTGTGTTACGAGATCTAAAAGGTTGATGATGGTTTGAGGGTGGGACAGTTGAAAGCTGATGTGAAGTTGATGTGACGTTGATGTGATAATGAAGGGTTGAACCCAAAATCTATAGTGGTACTCATGGACTTATAAACAAGAAAGTAGAAACTATAGTGTTATTACCGCAGCTTCAACATTAGCAGGAGATTCATCATTTGGGCTTGAAAGCATGGATATAATGCTCAACACTATGCTCTCCACCTGCAACCAATTCCCAAATATCATCAACAACTATCTCAATCCCACCACCTTCATCCAAACATATCATGCCATTCCCACTGAAATCATCTTATAATAAAATGTCATATACATACCGTATGAACAGGTGTCCAACGCTCACTTGCTAGCTCGTAACCATTAGGATCATCACCAGGGGGATGAAGAATTGAAATACAAACCTTCCCATCAGGGTAAACTGTCAAACAAAACCACATTATTTAGTTTTACATATAGTCGCAAACCCTCAAGGACAATGGTCGATTAAAATTGTTTAAAAAGGCAATGATAAGTGCATACTAACCATTCGGATGCCAAACCTCTGATGTAAACCTAACCGTTGGCGGGCTGTTTGGATAATTTTGCGGGAAGGTCATTATAGCATTAAAGAAACCCCCCTCACTGAAACAATCAACCATAAGTCAGAAACATATACTCAATTCCATACATGATCCACAAATTGAACATAATATAACATAACATTAAGGGGCTGTTTGTTTGTTTTTTTAAAAAAAAAAAACCCTCTCAAAACCTCTTACGTCTGAAGGTTTGCAGACTTCAAACTGTTTGTTACTTTGTTTTCTTTTTTTATGGAAGAGGTATCCAAGACCACATTGGGCCCAGACTAATCCTCGACAATTTTTCGGCCGAATCCCGACTGCTAAAGCATGCATCCCGGGGTCGAAGCCCCCGTACCTCCAGAATGCGTCCCCCAGGGCTCGAACTCGGGTTCACCAATATGTAGTGCCCAAGCCTTACCACTAGGCTAACACCCCTTTGGTTTGTTTTATTTTTAAGAAAAAGGTCTAAAAACCTCTTACCGTCCTCTAAAAATTTAAGATCCACCTCTTATTATTTAGATGTGAAATCAGACTTTAGACCTTTTAAAAAACAAACGACACCTAGAATAAACGATCAAATTCTAAAATTGATCAAGAAACTAACCAAGTTTCCCCCCCAAATAACTTATAGTGATTGCCTTTGTGATTACTCAAAACTCCATGAACCAATTAGATTCACAAACTTCAAGAATAAGGAATCATAATTCAACAAACCACAAATTAAAGTTTCCCAATCAAACTCACAAGATTACATCCATAAAACCTATCACTATCATGTATTCAGCTCTCCTACAATCAATGAAGAAAATTTCAACCTAATTATCAAAACAATGGATTAAATTGCTTTATATGATGCAATATGACTACTAAAAACAGTAATTAAACAGCAATATGACAATCACTAAACCCTAACATCTCCAATTTCAACATAATCAACTCCTTTTCACTACAAATTGAAGAATTCAGATTCAAAATTCAAACAATAAAACAACAGAATTGAACTCACTATAACGTATCAGGCGGTCCGATAACCGTAACACTCCATTCAAACAGATTGCTTTCATCAACAAGACCAGCCGAGAATCCATCAACAGGATGTTTACAGAGATCTGCAAAATCAAACCACAGATCATGAACAATTAAAGGTTAAAATCGTAATTTAAGAACCCTAAGATGAATAATTGAACATACCTTTAAGCTGTTTCTGGAGAAGAAGACTTGCTTGAGATGGAGAAGCCATGGATTGGATGGATGGATGGATGGTTCTAGAAGAAGAAGAAGATAAAACTGTTAAGAGTAATAAGCTTTCTAGAGAGAGAAAGAAAGAAAGCTAGAGAGAGAAAGAAGGAAAGCAAGATGATATTGTATATAAAGGAGATTGGAGAAGAGAGAGAGAGAGGAATCAAAGTTGTGTTCTGATTCCAAACTCTTTTTATCTCTATCTATCTCTATATTTTTCCTTTATATAGGCTGAAATTGGGGAATCCATCCTTTCCCAATAAAATAGATTAGAAAATATATTAATATTATTACTAATATAGATATTTGATTTAAATATAATAAAATAATTGTTTTTGAGATATTACTTTGTGTATGGTTTTGATTAAAAAAATAATGTGAAGGAAATCTTTATTCTAAAAAGGGGTGTTATAAGTTGTAAGAATTTTTTTAACCATATTAATTAGATCTTTTTAATGTTGTAGGTTTTATGAGTTTTTGGGGGTTTTCATCTATAAGATTCTTTATAAACTTTTTTTTATATATGTATATTATATTTTAACAAAAATATATATTAATAAAATGTTTGACTAGAAGGGTTTTAGATCATTATGGATGAGAAAATCAAGACTTTTAGAGGCAATAAGGTGGATTTACGAATTTCTATTCTTTTGTTGTCGGTATAGTTTTTGGAAAAAAGATTATTATTTTATAATAAAACCGATAATGATAAAACAAAAGGGGAAGGATGTCAATATGTTATGTATCTTCGTTATGAAGACATGTTAACTCTAAAGAGGAGGAATGACCTTGTAAATCAAAACCGGTCGGATTGTAGTAGGGAAAGCCGGAAAAGGGCTCTTCCCTCTATATAAGGTCAAGATTCGAGAGTCATTGATGACGATTTTCAATTTTTTTTAGATCGGCAAGCTTTATTAATCTTAAATTTTTTATTATTAATTTTCAGTGGTGATTTATTATATTTTGTTGCATGCTTGATTTTCCTTTTTGCATTATGTGATAGGGGACATATGTGTACCTGTAAATTTAATTTAATATATCATGTATATGTATATATAGAGGTTTAATGATATGAGAATCTAAAATATGTGTTATTTTGTAGGATACATTTTAAGCTACTAATTTAAGATAATTAAAATTATTAGCAATGTTTTAAAAGTTGGGTTTTTAGTTGAATCGGTGTGATGATCGTTTCACGGTTCAACCGGATCAACCATTAGTTAAACCGGTTCCAAGCATTTTTATGTATTTCCATTTTTCTACATTCATATATATAAAAAACCAACAATTTGATATCTATAAGTTAAAAAACATTAAAAATACACATTATAATAAATTTTACATTAATCAAAAACATTAAAAATAACAATAATAACAAGTTTTACACATGTTTTTTTTTAAACGGGTCAACCGGTTTTTTTACTGGTTCAATCGGTTCGACCACTAAACTGGCCGGTTCAATCCACTCCTTAAAATGCCATAGAACCGGTCAAATTTGACCTGGGACCGGCCGGTTCAACCGGTTTTTAAAACATTGATTATTAGTTATGGAGTTAATTAGGAAGATAATTGTAGTGCAATATCGCATCTATCGGGGTTCAAGGAATTGATGAGGGCCCGCACAAGTGGTGGAACATGTAGTTTAATTTGATGCAATCCAAACGCTAGTATTCTGTGACCAGACTCAGCCTTAGACGACTGTAATTTAAATTTTCAAATTTTAAAAGATATAGTCTAGGCAAAACCCAGATGAACCTTATCCAAAAAAGAAGAAGATAATTAATATTTATCAAACAAAAAAAAAATCATTTTTCGAGGAAATTTCATACTTATCTATTTCCATTTGTGGTCTACTTCATTCTATCTCGGTATTAATATGCACACAGTGCACACAAGAAGGTTAGCACTTTGTGAACGCACTATATTGTTGTGCAAAAAAGGTTGATTCCGGCAATACTAACGTGGGGCATTCCCGACTCACTCAGTGGTTGTGGTTGTGGCTATGAGAGTGTCCAACCTCGAACCTGAAACCATTTGATATTGCGCAAACCTGCTCCCACCTATTAGCAACTGAGCCACATGTCATTGTCGTGAACACACTATAAACTATTCAACACACTATAATAGTATTTGTAACTACCAATGAGTATGTAAACTTATCTCACACATAAATGATATGTTTGCTTTCATTCGAAGTAAACCCGAAAAAGTCATGTTTGACTGTTAAATAATTGTTCTCAAAGAATAATTATAAAATATATATTACAATGTAATTATGATAATTATAAGATGTTATATGTAAATAAACATGATTAGTAACGTTTTAGATAATTATACAACTATTTACAAATAAAAGTTAAACTTTATTTTAGCTAGGGGTATGTGTAATATTGGTCCATATAAATAGGGTTAATTTCAAGTAATTCAATTTTCTTAGTTTGTCTATCACATCAAATACGCTTTCTTTTGGGCTAGTAACTAGTGGAAGATATAGACGTGTTCATGTGTAGACAACTACAAAGAAAATTCGAGAATACACACTTTGTTAAATTTCCTTTGAAATCCTTTCTTTTTCTTTCTTAAAAAAACTCGAAAACAAGGAGTAAGTGTTGATGATATGGGTTTCTTGATGACCAGCTCACCATTGCTGAAATTTTATAAACTATTTGGCACAAATAAAATTTTATATGTTTTGTTTTATATTATTATGTGTATGTATACGTATGTATATATGCTCAAATCAAGGTCAAAGCATTTTTGTTGTTGATATTATTCCATATTTTTCTTTGCAAAAGACTTGCCAGTTTAATCGATTATACTTCCACATCTTCGTCTCCTCCACATATTTAAAGGGTGGACAAAACCATATGCAACAATATTCTATAACCTTTTAACTATCAAGAATAATTTCTTAATAATTACTACTTTTCTTAATCAGTGTCGTTCTTTTATCGTGTAAGCTCGTTAGTACGTATAATAATCTAGAAGACATACGCATTTGAAAATTAAAGGTCATTGATATGAAGAGACCGTTTGATACCGTTTGATCAATAATCAAAACACGAGATTGTCAAATGTGAATTTAATTGAACTGAAAACGATACTTACGCCAACACAATATCTTAACCAGTTTCCTTCTAGCAACTTATTTGAACTTTTACAATTTCAATGATGATATTTATGCTAATAGTCTCTTGTATAGTAGTGAAATAAATCAATTGAACAAAACCAAATGAGTAAATGACATACATTTTTATAAACAATAATCTTTTAACAACCATGTTTGGCAATTACATTACTTTGATCAAACAAATTAAAATCTACTATTACAACCATGTACGATACAAATTCTACAAGATGTAGCTAAAAATTAGATGATGTAGTAATAACTTGGATCGTGAACAGAATCACTGCCTGTAAGTAATATTTTATTTTGAATCTATTACAGAGTACAGGGATAACGAGAGTTACTCGTGTATAACTCAAATAAGCACTCTATATTTGTAGGCAGAATCGAGAGCAACCTCCTAACTCATATTATAGCTTCATCAATAAACAACATTGACTTCACGTATTTACACTAAAATGCTTTTTACACGAAAATCACCGATAAAATGACTTCACAAGCCATGTGCAAATAGCCAATGCTAATGAATATTTTTTATCCCAACAAACCTGTACAAAGACTTTTCTAGCCAAATGAAACCCTCATTTGCCACCACCAACATAATCACCACCTCCACTACCACTAGCACCTGCACCTGCACCTCCTCCACAACCACCAATCTACAAAGACCACCTCTACCTCCATATCCACCATGGCTGGCCGCCACCCCACTATCTCCACAACCTCGTAACCACCACAACCACCATCGACCATCGGCCACCACTATGCATTGCATCACCACCACCTTTGGTGTGACTACCTCCACAACCATCAGCTACCACTACCACCACCATCAGCTACCACTACCACCACCATCACCACCACCATTGTCCACCATCTCTTGTCCTCCACAACCACCATTAGTCACCGCCTCTACCTCCTGTCCTCCACCACTATCGCCACCACCACTTTTGTCACAATTACCACCTCCACCTCCATTTACACCACCACCACCACCACCGGTAACCGCTGCATAAAGTCATAAAACAATATTGAGTGGCAACTTGTCAAGCCCAATCCTTATCACGCCACACACACAAACAAACAACTTGTCTAGTCTAGTCCATGCCGATTTGCGTACCAAATGCTACCTTATTTTGGAACAAACTAAAATAGAAATATGCACACTTATTGTGTGATGGAGGAAGTATTATATCATAGATGGATTTCTCATACCACTTCATTTTCTTGAATCCATATTGCTATCAAATGGCTAATAATAGCTAATCTGTCTTCTTTCTTCAAAGGAGAAATAACAATTTCTTTAAATGGCATGAGACATGGCGTAGCGGAGGTCAAGCCTCAAACCTTAGGAGCCACAGTGAAGCCACAACGTTATATAAAGCGTGACTTATGCGACAAATTTGTATATCATATACACACATATATAAACCTATATTAAGAGAACATAATAAAAAATTGATGGTTTACCAATGGTTCCACATACCTCTAATCTAATACCATATATATGCAAGAAGGTTATACTAAAAAAGTAATATTTTTAAAGCAATAAAAATGATCAATAACTCCTTACAGAAAAGGGCATCAGGCCATGGCGTGCAACGGGAGTCAACATGGCGTTGGCCACAAGCTTTGTGCACCTTTTAGAACAATGAAAATAACACATGGTCCACAACTTCTTGATTGTCAATGCATATGTTCAACAGTTAGAAACATCTAAAACAAAAGAAACAGAATTTCTATAGAAGAATTGTGCGTTTACTTCTGGAAAAATTTCCTGTTTTCAAGAAAAATTTTCTAAGAAAAATGAAAATTTAGAAAACTCGTTTAGTTGGATTAGTGTTCAAAAACTTTTCATTTTCATTTTCCAAAATGTAGTGTAAATTAGAAAACTACTTTTTGTAGTTTTCCAATTTTCATTTTCAATTACCGTCCCTTTCTCGTCGCCGGCCGCCACCGCCACCACCGCCACCGTCGCCGCCACCACCGTGGCCACCGCCGCCGCCACCACCACCGCCAAGTAAAATGGAAAATGAAAAGTGACGGAAAATGCACACAACTAAACGAGTTTTCTAATTTTCTAAAAATGAAAACTCCATCATTCCAAGTAAACGAGTTTTCTAAAATTTTCATAGAAAACTGAAAATGAAAACTCAAGTCCATTTTTTGAAAACGTTTTCTATGAAGATGAAAACAGTTTTCCACAAGTAAACGCACCCTAAATGTTCCATTACTGACACTTGGGTTCAAACTTCAGATTGACTTTAAATTCTTTCTAGTGATATGTTGATGTTCACAAACAGTAAAAAGAAAAAAAAAACACTATCATGCTAATAAGCTTCATGAATAAGCCCAGAAAGTACCTCAATTGTCCGTTTTACCCTTTGAGCCTGTCACTATGTTCGGAGGCCTCATTCATGTCACATTTATCATGTTTCACAAACTGCCACAATCAATGAACCTGCAATAACAATATCTTACATCAAGTAAATCTGCAGCTGCAAAAACTTCTTTAAAGTTCATATACTGGCGTCAAAAGCAAGAAATCATGGAAGCAGTTACAAAAAGCCACAGAGAAACCAAATTGTTTTGGCTTGGAAGCATAACCAAATTTCACCTCTACAACTCTACTCTAAACATTTGGATTTTTATTTAATAAACAGGAATTATAGTTCGTCAACTATAAGGGGAAAGAAACAATAATATGCCCACAAGTGATGAAAATAGGTACCCATTTCAACAAGGATGTATTTCACTTGAACACGATCTTCCAGATTATCTCATAAGAGTGCACGCACAACCTTGAAGCAGAGAAGACAAAATTAGTCCTATATATGATAAATTTCATCATCTAAATGACTAAATTTACTTAAAGTGAAAGCAGGTGTCATGAATCAGAATAATGAACTGTTGTTATAATTTATGTATCTTGGCATGACTCTAGTTAGCATTGATCATGGCTAGAGCTATTAATCCACCAACATGTTCAGTAAATGCATTCAAGATTTCTTTCAGATGGGATAGTTCAGAACGCTTCGTAAAAACTACAAAAAAAAAAAAAAACACAGGAGTAATAACAGACCTGCAAGCAGTTCACAAATTTTCTCTGTATCACCAAAATTGTGAAGTAGATGCGATACTTTTGGTTCTGTTTACCAACTACATCCACTGAATTTGAAATGGCTGGTGAGAATAGAGCAGGTGATACCAATGGTTATTCTGGTTCAGAAATAATTTGATACTAATACAGGACTATTTGTAGCACTTATGTTAAGCCGACGTATTCTTTGAGCACTGACCAAAAAGAAAAGGCAATCACTGTGAACCAAGGCTCCTAATTTTGCAAGGATTTTTAAGACAAATCCTTATGCAGCTTCTCTAGTTTCCTGCAAACACACTGCTTCCGTAACTCAAATTCAAAAACTTCCAGTTACAAAAGATTAACCCTCATAGGTTTTAAATAGATGGTAGATGAAACTTTCATTAATTCTTCTCTTCACCATTAAGGGTGTGTTTGTATCAATACTTCCAGTTGAATGAATATGAATAAAGAATCCATGGAAGAAGACAGAAAAATAGATTTCTAATTTCTAACTTCTAATCGTAACTAAATCTTCAACTTTTATTATGATTTCTAGTGATCAAATTGAAGCAAGATAGTTATTAAAAAATGTATTTAGTTTACTAAGGACATCTGACATATTAGTTTAGCTTGGTGGAAATAAAATCCTTTCCCTTAGAACCCTCTCAAATTACTGGATGAGACTAGACTAGATAGGACTTGATGAGCAATAGTGAGGCAGGTGGGTGAAATAATTGTGGAAGGTTATACAATTTTAATTCGACACAGCTTATTTGGTCAGCTATACATGATTGTTTGGTAGTAGCTTAATGATATAGAAAGTGGCTTATTCAGTAAGCTTTTGGTAGAGAGATTTATGCAGAAAGTCAAGTTTTTTACAGACCTGCCCATCTAAATCAAAAAAACACGCTACTTCCATATATAAAACAACCCTCCCAACCAAAAACCTTCTCAATCAGATTAATTCAAACAGACAACCATATCTACACAGGACTTAATAGAAAATCAATCAAAAATCCCCTTAGTCCTGTCCATTCCCAGTCTAATTGTTGCACCAAAAAGTGGGACAAACAGCTTTTGTTTTGTCATATCCTGTACCGTCCCACCATGGGCGGACCTTGGTGCCAACGGTGGCACGTGCCACCGTCTCATTCCTCCGTCGCAGTGTAAAAAAATATAGAATATGAAAAGTGTCACCGTATTAATTTATTGTGTGCCACCATATATATTTTGAAATTGCAAATAAAGACACAAAATTTCTTTGGTAGAGTTGGTTAGCTTCTTGCCTTTTAAAAAGGAGGTCTAGGGTTCAAATCTTGTTAGAGTCATTTTCCTAGTTTTTTGCTTTTAAAATCATATTTATTGTGTTTCTAAAAAGGTTGTAATTAAAAAGATTCGAACTCAAGACCATTGATTTGAAAAGCAAGGGTCCAACCACTAAAATATTTACTTAAATTTTTTTTTCTATATACATATTTCTTATAGTCAAATAGTGCTACCGTTTGAAAATTTTTCTGGATCCGCCCCTGCGTCCCACATACTAAACTCAAAGGTGAACAAATCAAATACATGAACTAGAACAAACCATCACAAAAGTTTAAACAAAATCAGAGAGAAGTTCAAGTTCCTCGATTGCATTTTTTGCTGTTGCTTGTAATCCTTTCACCACTAAATAAGCATTGCAAAGTTATCCAAATTTATAAGCATTTCTCACTCTATTTTGCATGCCAACACAACTCTAAGCTCTTTTGCTGGAGACGGAAACTAAATTACTAAGTTAGGGCAAAGTTTAAATGGAGGCTGGCTTCAATGTTTTATTAGATAACAGATATCATAAGTCCATAACAAGATTTGCTATATTTAATAAGCCAAAGCCTTTGCACAGCTGCACACAATCAAAGTCAAAGCGCAAGTATTTACTTGGAACCCAAAAAACACCATTTAACAACTAAAATTTACCTAATTCCGTATCATGGTAAACAAAAGTGTTGATCAGTTTACACAATCTACAAAAATAATAGTGAAGCCCTTATCATAACTAATCAGCTCCACAACTCGATAAATATATCTAAATTGACCACGCCTACATAATTCAATTACATCAAACAAAAACAAATTGCAGCTTACCTGTTCAAGCAACGCGGCAGAGAGTGGACGGAGAGAGGCGATGGTGGGACACGCAAGAGAAGTAGAGAGAGACGAGATGATGCTAAAAGTAAGGATCGAGTTTTTTGTATGTGAAATAACTTTATATACATTGTTTGTTTCATTTCTTAAACAAAATTGATAAAAAAAATATTTTAGCATTTAGAAACGCCTATTTGAGTGTTGCTAAAGCCCTTGGTTTGACTTTATTTTTTCAATAAAAAAAAAATCAGCCTTTAGACACGCTTAGTAAAGCTTCCTAGTTCAGCTTTTCACTTTGTCGTCTAATTCCTTCTTTAAACGGTATCTATAGTAACACTTCCAAATCCCCTCCCTCAAGGTTCCTTTTATAAATCTAATTTTCTTCTAGTGGAAGCTATGGCCTTTCAAGGCCATCCCTGCTCCTGCTGATAATTGTAAAAGGAAAGCCAAGTAGATACCATTAACATTTCTCCTAAGTGAGGGAGCTTGCAGGAGCATATCTTGGAACATAAGTCATCATGGGATCTTAAGCAAGCTGCTGTGAATGTGATTTGTCTCTTACATCTGAGATGGCAAGAGCTATATCTCATCTAAAAACATTGAGAACAGGGCTTTTTCCATATCTCATAAAGTTTATAAGCTTAATTCCTATGCCATAGCTTACCCATGTCGGCCATGGCCCCTAGGCACGTACAAAACTAACCACAAGTTGTTGCAGGATTTGAAACAAAGTGAAGAACTAGAAACAGATGACATGTAAGATGCAAGTTTCAAAGATGTTATTAAAAACAAAGAACCACTAAAATTCTTCTGTAATCATAATTGTGACGAAGAGAAACATATATCAAAGAGATATGTCCAACTCTAGTCGATGTGTGACTCTAACAATCATCATCCATTAAATTAAAGTTTGTGTCAAGTCAAGACATTTGGGACGAAGGCAAACACGAACCTCATGTTCGTCAGGACCTTCAGGATGCTTGGGCACCATAATCTCGAGCGTAGTCCCTCCCTCTTCACCACAAGCTTCTAATTTAGCATCATCCGGGATTCGTGTAGGGAGTCGGATTTCCCTAACGAATTCCCCAGGAGGGCAATGCTCGGATGCTGGATCAGTCAACGTAAATGTCCTGTTTTTTCTTTTCATAGTCGGCATACAACCAGCGCTCACGCAGTAAATCTTGACGATCCCATGTGAGAGTGTGTTCCTCCAAGTAACTTTCACCTTCTGTAAGTCAGCACCGGGCAAGCTCACCACAATCAAGAACCCCTCTTCATCCTCGTATATGGTCTTTGCACCTGTTACGGGCCCACAAGCACTCGTCATAACCCCGGAAAACTCACTCAACCAATGTGGCCTCACCGAATGGAGATCAAGAACCCCATGGGAACTTTCACCATCATTGCTGTGAGGCGAGAAGTTTCTTCTTTCCTTATTGTTGCAAATGGCCAAAAGATCCATCTCATCACCATCTACATGATCTGTTAACTGAGCCGAAAGATTCAAATCAGAACCATTTAGCAGTCTTTTTGGTTGAGGATGATGATTACCGTTGGCTAAATTACTCTTCATGATCGGCAGACGCTCAATCTCAAAATCAGTACTTTGAAGATTCCTCCAAGAACCAAAATCGCTAGCATCATGAGGGATAGAAAACTCCAAGTCTCTTCCCGTGAGTTCCATCCACTTTTTCCGTTCTTCATCATCTAATCCCACAAACTGAGGGGATCGAACGACTTCGATCCCATGAACACACTGGGGATTCGATAGGCCCCGGTAGTGTTTCCTCTGCATCCTGTGAGATCGAACGAAACCCTTATCAGCACTGAACGGAAATGGTCTTTCCCCCTGCCGAGAATGCCCATTCATATAACTCTGTAGCTGCATCTTCCCCAACGCATTCTCGGGTCTCTCCTTAAAAACCCACATATACATATTCTCCATATCATGTTGAACCAAGAAAACATCCAATTTCAAATCCGACTTATCGTACTCAGTCTTATCCTTCGATTTCTCATTCAAAGCCGGTCTGAAATAGAACTTGAAGAAAAACCAAGCACCCCACACACTATCAAGCCTTTTAGCGCACTTCTTCCCAATCTTCTTGACATTTATATTTGTTTCGGCCTCATAATGCTGAGCACCTAAACCAACATCCAACACATCACAAGCATCATTCCACAACAGCAGTGGAGGGCTGGGCTCATCCGAGAATGGGAGGTTGATATCAGGTGGAAGATCCATTGCGGTATTCATCTCTCTCCCCATCTCATCATGTGCTGATAAACTGGAATCCATGGATAAAATCGTCAAATGGTTCGTGTCCATAGATAAGGTGTTCAGCAGAGCTCCACCCATTCTTTGTCACTTCTTGAGTCAGGTAATCAACAGTCAGCAAGATGAAGCATATACAATCATCAAACTTATAATAAAACTAACCAATCAATGATAGTTTTTTCCCCTTTTATTATACAAACATTTCCCCCATATCAATTCAAATGATACCAATATGAAAATACTAAGGAAAGTTCAAATGAAAACTCATTTTTCATTGTGAACATGAGGACCACTAAAATCGTGCCATGTGGCAGTATTCACTCTGAATATCATACATTATTATTCAGAGTGAGTAAAGGCACCTAAGTTTTATTCACTCTGAATAATGCATAATATTCAGAGTGAATATTTTTTTTGGAAGAGGTATCCTAGACCACATTGGGCCCAGACTAATCCTCGGCAATTTTGGGCCGAAGCCTGACTGCTAAAGCATGCAGCCCGGGGTCGAAACCCCCGTACCTCCAGAATGCGTCCCCCAGGGCTCGAACTCGGGCTCACCACTATGTAGTGCCCAAGACTTACCACTAGGCTAACACTCATTTAGTAATATTCAGGGTGAATATTGCCACGTGGTGCGATTTTAGTGGTCCTCGCATTCACAACTAAAATTGAGTTCACGTTTGAACCTAACCCTATGAATACTGGTATACTACCACATCAATTACAACTGAACCACCTCAGATGCATTTTAATTTTGGCAAAACTCACAGATTCATTGTATACCTAATTCAGGTATTAGGTTAAATGAATCTATATATCTAATCAATTACATCATGTAAATATATGATCAAAGAAACACTAGCGCCATAAAAATTATAAATACCGAGCAGAGATTAGTGATTAGAATAGGATTAAGTGATTAAGCGGTACCTGTGAGGGCGCATCTGATCGGAAGACACGAATATGAACCCTAGAGAGAGAAAGAGGTGAGAGATTGACCAAAAACGGTGGCGTGCGGGATTGGCGTCGTTTGAAGGGGCCTACAGCTGTTGAAAACTGTGGCTTTGTGGACTGCTAATACCCGGCGTCTGATGCATGGCTAAGGGTGTGTTTGGCAAGAATAACCCAGCTAATAAGCTAGTTTATAAGTTAGCTTTTTAAAACGTTAATTTGAGTAGTTTATAAGAAGTTTTTTATAGTTTTTCAATTATACCTTTATTAATATTAATTATTAAATTTAAAGATACTATTTTTGGTCATTTTACATATTCATAAACTAGTTTTTATCAAACATAATTTGTTCATAAGCTAACTTATAAGCTACTAGCAAACTTATCAATCAACAGCTAGCTTATCAGCTAGTTTGCCAAACATAGCCTAACAAAAATCACTGTCTGTAAACTTAAAACATTTTCTCAAATCATAGTTTAAAGAGTAAAAACTACTATTTAAAATTTTAAATACCGGTTAATCAGGGTAAAAATCACTTAATCCTATTCTAATCAGCAATCTTTGTGAGGGCCTGATTGCTATTGTAATTTTGTCATTTTTTATATTTAGAACGTTTATTTCGCGTGATGGACAAATAGCAAGGTATTTCAATTTATAGAATCAGATTAATTCAACCAAACATCTTTACTCATATAAAACTTAAAGAATTTAATGAAAAACCAATTAAACAATCCTAATTATGTTTAGCATGGCAAAAAAAAGCATACCTAACCTCTAACATAATTTTAAAATGAAATTAGCTTGAGTACAAAAGTGTTAATAAATTATAAACTATATTGACAAAAAGTCAAAAACCATAAATGTTAATTAATAAACTACGATAAGATATATGCAGTTAATATTATTTTAAGTTATGTTCTTTTATTCTTTTATAAAGTATGTATTTTTATACGAGAAATTTATTTATATGGCCATTGGAAAAATATAACAATCTCATATAACCCATCTCTCCCAAGAATTCACCAAATAGCCACACATTTCTCCCCAGGACAAGTCGCCCCATGCGACTTATTACTTTCCGTTCTTCAAGTTCACCAACAAACAACACGTGTCGGTCAAACTTAGGTCAAAGTCGCCCCAGGCGACTTATGCTGGGGCGACTCAAGTTGGACCAAAGATGCATATCTTCCAAACACTCAAGATGAGGGGTTTTTTTGAAAAAAAACGAAAGTCGCCTCCGGCGACTTCGTGTGGAGCGACTTGGTGACCGGCGGGGTGAAATAAGGCCGGAATCGTCGATTTTCGCCGGAAAGTGATAAGTTGCCTGGGGCGACTTGTCCTGGGGAGGAATGTGTGGCTATTTGGTGAATTCTTGGGAGAGATGGGTTATATGGGATTGTTGCATTTTTCCAATGGCCATATAAATAAATTACTCTTTTTATACACATATCCTTTATTTATTATTTTAATAAGGCATTTGGTGATGGCAAAGGTTCAAAACGTGTCACACTTTTAAAAAAAGTTGATGCTACTCTTATATTCAATCAATCACATCTAGGTTACAGGTTAAGTCGTCTTACAGTACTAGACCATTTAACAGGTTAAGGTGTTCTTGATGTGATACTATAATCCATCACATGTGATACTTAATTAGAGACGTAGAAACCTTTATACATATTATTTATTCATTTTATTTTTGTAATAAATATTTACAAGTTATAACATAGTTTATGCAGTTCTCTTGGACCAAATAATTTTGTTGGGAAACACTTCAAAAAAGGCGAACAACTTAAAATAATGAATTTGACCTTCTTGGGATTTTCAGCAAGTAAGCATAGACTGTATTCTCTTCCCAAATCACAACAAGTTAGAGCATCTCCAACAGCTTCCCTATAATTTCTCCAAAATGGAGAATCAAAACTCAAAATCTCTAAAAGAAAATTGCATTCATCTCCAACAGCTTCTCCATTTTGGAGAAATCAACATTGATTATAATAATAAAATATTACACCTACCCATTAAAAAAATATTTTTTTCTTTAAATTTTTATTTTCAAGATTTCCTATTGGTTCTTTTAAATTGTAATCAATTTTGGGGTTATCTCCATATTTGGAGAAAACTTTCTTCTTTTTCCTACTTTCTCCATTTTGGAGAAAGAAATAGGGAATCTGTTGGAGCTCATTTTAAGCTGAAATCCCCATTATTCTTCATTTTCCCCATTTTAGGGAAGCTGTTGGAGATGCTCTTATTGACTATTGTGGTGCTAGACTGCCTTCCAAAAAGACCATTCAAATTAGACCCTGAAACTAGTCAAGGATCAGCATGATAAAAAATATGTTAGATAAAGAAATCTTTTACAATACTTAAACTTTACAATCCTATCAACTGCATCATGTTTCATTCAATTTTAGAACATAACCATTAAGACAAATTATATCTGTTCTACCTACAAAATTCCTTTAAAAACAACACCAAGACACTACTAAATCTCACACTCTGAATACCACAAAGAATATCTGCACCTTTGTTATGAGATGGAATTCTAAACAAAGCCATAAACTATTATTCCTACCATGAGCCTATGAATACCACAAAGAATATCTGCATCTTATTCTCAAAATCCAGCCAAATTTGAATGCACAAACACAACTTAATCGACTTCTTCGATCTTGGGGCCGCCAGCCGGAGGGGGGCCAGCATTATCCCCAGCTGCCCCTGGGCCGCCACTGGCCTGATACATCTTCGCGATAATGGGGTTGCAAATGCCCTCCAACTCCTTCATTTTATCCTCAAACTCATCCACTTCTGCTAACTGATTTGCATCCAGCCAATTGATTGTTTGATCAATGGCATCCTCTATCTTCTTCTTGTCGCTTGCTGGAATCTTGGACGAAACCTTCTCGTCGTTTATGGTGTTCCTCATGTTATACGAATAGTTTTCCAAAGCGTTCTTCGCTTCAACCTTCTTCTTGTGCTCCTCGTCCTCAGCCTTGTACTTCTCGGCTTCTTGAACCATTTTCTCAATCTCTTCCTTGGACAATCTTCCTTTATCGTTTGTGATCGTGATCTTGTTCTTCTTCCCACCTACCTTATCTTCAGCGCAAACGTTTAGGATACCGTTTGCATCAATGTCAAAGCAAACGTTGATCTGAGGGACGCCCCTGGGTGCAGGAGGGATACCCGAAAGCTCGAATTTTCCTAACAAGTTATTATCTCGTGTTCTCGTCCTTTCCCCTTCGTATACTTGGATCAAAACACCAGGTTGGTTATCCGAGTAGGTTGAAAACACCTGTTCTTTCTTGGTCGGAATCGTGGTGTTTCTTGGAATCAAGACGGTCATCACTCCACCGGCGGTCTCCAAACCGAGCGAAAGAGGAGTGACGTCTAAAAGCAACAAATCTTGCACCTTTTCGTTACCCTCACCGCTCAAGATTGCCGCTTGAACTGCAGCACCGTAAGCGACTGCTTCATCTGGATTAATGCTCTTGCAGAGCTCCTTCCCGCTGAAGAAGTCTTGCAATAGCTGTTGTACTTTTGGGATTCTTGTAGATCCACCAACAAGAACGATCTCATGGACACTGCGTTTATCCATTTTAGCATCTCGCAAGCATTTCTCAACGGGCTCCATACACTTCCGGAAAAGATCCATGTTAAGCTCCTCAAACCGGGCACGGGTGATTGTGGAGTAGAAATCCACACCCTCGTATAACGAATCAATCTCGATGGTGGTTTGAGCGGTGGACGAAAGAGTCCGTTTTGCCCTCTCGCAAGCGGTCCTCAACCGCCTTAGAGCTCTAGGGTTTCCGGTAATGTCCTTCTTATGCTTCCTCTTGAACTCCTGAACGAAATGGTTCACCATCCTGTTGTCGAAATCCTCGCCTCCTAGATGCGTATCACCAGCCGTCGACTTCACCTCAAAAATCCCCTCTTCGATCGTGAGTAGCGAGACGTCAAAAGTACCGCCACCGAGGTCGAAAATAAGCACGTTTTTTTCACCGACGCTACTCGCTTTCTTGTCCAATCCGTAAGCAATGGCGGCGGCAGTAGGCTCGTTGATTATCCGCATCACGTTAAGACCAGCAATCGCTCCGGCATCTTTGGTGGCCTGCCGTTGGGAGTCGTTGAAGTAAGCAGGAACGGTAATAACTGCGTTTTTTACGGCCGAACCAACAAAAGCTTCGGAGATCTCGTGCATTTTAATAAGCACCATGGACGAGATCTCTTCGGCCGAGAATTGCTTGTGTTCCCCTTTGTAATCCACACCGATCATCGGCTTGTCACCAGGCCCAGGTGTGACCTTAAATGGCCACAATTTCATATCATCTTGTACAGATGCATCATTGAATCTCCTACCGATTAGTCGCTTTGCATCTGTTTTTGTCACCAAAAAAAACGATCATAAGCGAGATAATTTAACAATTTCGGCAACACTAATCATAACCTAGCTCTGAAATTTCTCTATACATTTTAACAAATTCAAAATCCCCAATTTTTGAACAACATTCAAGTTGACCTAGATTCATAATTCATTGATGATTTTATACTTTTTACGAACCTAAAACATCAACAAACTATAAAAATTCTGGATTTAACACAAGAGCGATCGGATTAAGGATTAACGAAAGAGATACATATTCAATAACAAAAGATTAACGCGTTAATCGTTAATTACTTACCAAAAACGGTGTTCATAGGGTTCATGGCGACCTGATTCTTAGCAGCATCGCCAATGAGACGTTCGCTATCCGTAAAAGCGACATAAGACGGCGTCGTCCTGTTACCTTGATCGTTCGCGATGATCTCGACACGATCGTGTTGCCATACCCCGACGCACGAGTACGTAGTTCCGAGATCGATTCCGATCGCCGGACCTTCGCCTTTTCCGGCCATTATCACACACACAAATCACACAACGAATCTGGATTTTGGAAAAAGTTGAAAAGTTTAGAGAGAGAAAACGAATTTGGAAGGCAGTTTGCGAGAAGTTCGTAGATGGAGAATGAATGATGATGGGAGGGTATTTATAGGTTTGGGTATTGGGTAATAGAAGTTTCTAGAATGTTCTAAAAAGGGAATAATTTGAGTCCAATTGATCCGAGTCGTTTGTTTGTTTATTTGACCATTATTATAAAATTACTCCAATGGTACTCAAAGTTTTTGTTATTTTTTCTTTACAATCCCTGAATTTTAAAAATTTATGAATCCGACACTAGAAGATAGAGTTTTGTTATGCACATGGAAATGATAATGTGACAGGTTTTTGCGAGATCTTGTTTTTTTTGGTTTTGTATGGAACAATTCGGGTGCTAAAAAAAATATAGCAACCGAATAACACTTATGGCAAGATTGTTCTTTAATTATAGGTGTTTCGACCAACTTGTGTGTATCTCAACTAATTCCAGAGTCTTAGAACAGTCAGGAAAATCTTCAATGGCGCTACAGGATTCGAACCAATGAATTATAAAGAGAATTCCTACAAGTCTAAGGCTATGTTTGGCAAGCGTAGCTTATAAGCTAGCTGGTAGCTGATAAGCTAGCGGATAGCTGATAAGCTAGTTGTTGATTGATAAGCTTGCTAGTAGCTGATAAGCTAGCTGTTGAACAAATTATGTTTGGCAAAAACTAGCTTATGAGTATGTAAAATGACCAAAAAGGGTATATTTGAATTTAATAATTAATATTAATAAGGGTATAATTGGAAAAAGCTACAATAAGCTCCTCATAAGCTACTCAAAGTAGCATTTCAAAAAGCTAGCTGATAAGCTAGCTTCCTGGTACATGTTTGGATGGACTAGCTTATAAGCTAGCTTATCAGCTAGCTTATAAGCTAGCTTATGCTTGCCAAACACAGCCTAAGTTTTATTGTTACTTGAGTTAACTCCAGATTGTAGAGTTCTTGGTTTGACTTGTATTAAAAGATTGTTTAGCAATTGAATATTAATATATATATATATATATATATTTAATATTAATATAGAGGGACTTTCATTTGTGAACCAATATTTTGGTGTGAACTTGTGAACTTAATCCTAGCCATCCAAATCATTTTTTGATGGTTAAGATTAATTCCATGATTTATCTTTATTAACCACCCATGATTTTAGGAATTTTCAATGATTAATCTTGACCATTGATTTTGAATTTGTATGGTTAGGATTAAGTTCACAAGTTCACACCAAAATATTGGTTCACAAATGAAAGTCCCTCTATATATATATATATATATATTTAATATTAATATATATATATATTTAATATTATGTGACCCATAGTTGGGATCATTTTGAGTGTGAAGATTTATATGTAATTTTTATTTGTTACAAATGTTTATTCAAATGTTATACTAATTTTTAAAATGTAATACTTTTATGTTGGGTGATAAATTAAAATATTAATTTTCAAGAATAAAAAACAAAAAATTTTGTATGTTTGATGCATAAGTTAAATCTATCAAAATTTAACTTTACTGATTGTAATTCATTAACCTAAAAAATTCAAAAGAGAAAAAGATTAAAAGAAAAACATATCTTATTGCCATAACGAGAATATTCATTTTTCACGAGATACATAATAAACTTCTAAAATGTCGTCGTACAATATCCTTCTCAAACGGAAACCATCGATGTTATCACCCTAAAGTTGTATCTTGCAAATCTTGTAGCAAATGTAAAAAAGAAGATGGGTTTGGTTCTGGTTCGCCACCAGCCACCGCCATGGTTGAATAGCAGAAAGAGAGGGCACAATTGCTCAAAAAAAGAAAAAAGGAAGCGAGGGCCCAAATGGAAGACATAAATCTGACCCGGTTAAGCATTGTTTTGTCGTTGGCTGGGTAAGAGTTTGGTCAGCATTCGGTCAGATCTCGGTCAGCGATTGGAGTTTAGTAAACGGTCTGACTGCTGACACGGTCAGCATTGCTGATCGGTCAACACCAAGTAAACAGCCCCTAAAACTAAAATAGTTGTGTGAAAATGGCTGATGATGAAACATGTCAACATGTATAATAATATTGTAAACTAAACATTGTTGTCTTAAAAATGTCAAATGGAACACTTTTCAGTCTATGAAAATGGAACACTATTGAAAAACTATGTAAATTTTACTTGTTTACCCTTTCAAATTATCATTTAACTGTTTGCAAAATGATCAAACAAAACAATTCTATATAAAAATCCTAGGAGTAGCATGTTCTATATCTGGAAGACTGATCATTGCACATCAGAATTGAACAAATCATTTTGAAACATTGTGAAGTAAAATACCAAAAGAGTCATCATTTCACACCACCATTTCTGCTTCTTTAACACTACTAGGAATTCCAACATCTAACCTCATTGTGGGCTTGTACTGTTCCGGTACGGCGGCACCGGCCTGCACACACATCTCCACCACCGCCGGCGCCTGCCCGTAGAAGTTCCGCAGCTCCTTCTGCAACAATGGCTCCTCCAAGTTAGGAACATGCCACACGTACCTCGGCGGTATCAAGTCATTCAGCACCGCCGACTGCCACCCGTGTTGCCCGTTCCGCTGCTGATGCTTGAAGGCCCCGCAGTTCTGTGCCTTGTGGCCGGTGGGACCGACGTGGATCTCGGGGCAGTACCCACAAACCCTCACCGGGTACATCTTCATCAACCTGTTGGCTCCTCCTCTCATTTTCTCCCACGCTTCGAGTGTTTGCTCTGCAAGTAAGAGGGTTTCTTCTGCATTGGATGGTGGCACTATCTCCCGATCGGGTATTTCGGTCAATAAGGTCGGTCTTGGATCTTGTGGGGTTGGATCGGGTAGTTCACTTTCATCGGCATCGATGAATTCGCTTTTACTGATGCGAATTATGGGTTTTCTTCGTCTTTTTGTGGGGAAGTCGGGTAGATCAACTCCTGCTTGAATGCATAGCTCGACTAGTGCCGGGATTCTAGGGACCGAAAATCTTTCTTCATGAGGGATGCGTTTTCCGAGGCGGTCGTATAGGTGATAGGCTTCGATTTGAACAAATATGTCCTCCACAACGGCGTTTACCCACTCGTGGTTTCCCTTCCGAATAGAAGAATTTTGGCCTTGACATGACCTGAAGGGATGGCCCACGGGCCCTACATGAATTTCATTACAATACCTGCCAAAATAAGAACTAAACATTTCAAGTTTGCTCACTATTTATCTTCTATGAAAAAAGAGACTTCAACCAGAAATGAGCCTTATAGGTGTTCATGCATGCACCAAAGGCTTGTATTATGCATGTCTTTAAAGGGTGCGTTTGGTACGCAGACCGGATGGGATAGTACCGGACGGTGAGGTGGGCAGGTCCGCAGGTGAAAGAATTCAAAAAGATTTTAGGGTGCGTTTGGTTGTGGAAAAGTTTCCTGTTTTTCAGGAAAATTTTCAAGGAAAATGAAAATTTAGAAAATGCGTTTGGTTCATTCGTTTTTCAAAAGTTCTCCAAAAAAATGAAAATTTTCTGTTTTCTAAATTTTATGTAAGTTAGAAAAACTCATTTTAGTAGTTTTCCAAAATTTTCTAAACGCGTTCTAATTTTCTAAAATAGAAAATGAAAACTCCACCATTTCAACCAAACATGTTTTCTAATTTTTTTTATAGGAAACTAAAAATGAAAACTCAACTCCATTTTCTGATAAAGTTTAGCAAAATGAAAACAGTTTTCCACAACCAAACGCACCCTTAGGGTTTTAATTTGACATGGGTAGTTTAGTAATTAACTAATCTACATCTCCTTGATTTTTGTTCCACCTATTTTGGGGGAAAAAATGCAGATCATGTCTTGCCTGAATACAATGACGTTGACCACTAGTTTTTGTACCATCCTGTTGCATGTTGTACTGTGTACCAGACGCACCCTAGTATTGGGCATCGTGAACAACCCCCTTGCCTCATCAAAGGAAGTGTTCAAAGGTGAAATAAGCAATCAATTGGTATATCCACAAATGAGGTTTGCAAAGGTTTTTAATGCGTATTAGAGCATGGGAATTACTTGCAGGCTTGTACTGGAACCACCGTTAAGAGCTTCTTGAGATTGTTAATCAATGCTGTTCTTGCATTCAGCACAGTGTACGCAAGAGGAATCATCCTTTGGACCAGCAAGCCGCTCTTAGGAGGAGGAGGGGCTGCTCTTTTAGGTTGGCCTTTTTTTCTATTCTTCATCCTCTCCTGGCGGCTCGCCGGAGCTCCACGATGGGTACAGGAAACGGCTTCTTTTGTTTCTTGGAATAGTAACGTGGCAAGTCAACATTTTGAGGACTATTGCAGCATTTAACAACCAAGGACTGAGCATTGAATATTTTAGGTGATGGAACTCCATATATCCGTTGACTTCTGGAATTTTTGCCACTAAACTGCAAGAAGATAATCGGATATTTCATCAGTCTCATTCGGTATAAGACATTAATGGGTCAAAGAGAGAATGTGTGTGAATCATAGAGACAAATTGGTCAACACACAACTAAAGCAAGCCAGATATAAATGCATGTGACATACCTTTAAAGAATTAGGGAATCTGAGGTCCTGTTGTGGATTGTATCTCAAAATCCCCAGTTTGGGAGGTAAAGATCTTTGTTTACATAAAAAGAAAGTAGTCCCCAACTCAGGAGAAATCAAACTGCAACTCATATCTGCTATACAAAGTATACAAGTAAGATAATGACTTAAAAATAACATACGCATGATAACATAAACAAAAAATTTTAAGCGGTCACAATCAATTTACGCTGCATTTTGTGTTAGTTTTGTGGCAGGCCCTATGGTTTTGAATATCCTGGGCGGAGAGTAAAAAAAATGCCCCTAATGGCCTAATCCAAGAAACAAATAACACAGTTTTTAAGGGGTTTGGAACCTAGTCAGGCTACACGAGTACATATTGTGCAGAGTATTGACTCCCTAGATACTAGAGTGATAGACATCGACTCTGATATAAGAATGTGGGGACCCAATAAATTACTCTCGAAAAGATCCCTTTAGAAGACAACAGAGATTCCAACATATATGGAGAAGAATTTATCCAATTCTAACATACAATTTACTCCATATGACCACAAGCCCATCTCTTGCAATAACTTATCAAGATCTATAATTTTACATGGAAAAACAAATTGATAGGAGAGGTAAACAAAATGCCTACAATCAGAACTCATAATTGAACTTCTAAGTTCCACTCTTAATGCTAGATATCCCTCCCAATTTTTATAGTGATAGCCAAGTTTCCCCATGAAACATAGAAAGTGATCCAAAATTGGGATCTCACATTTCCATTAGTTCCCCCAATATCATTTATATCATAATCAGATTGATCACAAACATGATGATACGTATGCGTATGTAGGGGCACAGTCAATTAGCACATTTAGGGGCTGTTTGGTTCATTTTCTATTAAGACCTGAATGGATAAAGTTGTCTGTAAGGTAACAGATAAATTATTGTTCGGTTGTTGTGCTGAATAAACTGTCTGAATAACATAAATGACTATTTTACCCCTTCCATCTTATTAGCTTTTTCCTTAACAAAAAAATATAAATTCTTGTTCATCATCCCAAGTTCCCAACCATTTCCTACTGTTAAGATAAAGAAAACAATTAACACAACCCATTGATTGATCTGTGTTGATTCATATAAAATCCAAAATCCAAAATCCAAAAGTGGATGAAGATTGAAGAAACACAATAAAGATTGTCTTGGAGGAAGCAGCAAGAAAAAAGAAACCAGTGTAGAGATGAAATCCAAACCATGGTTGCCACTACTACACACCAGATCTGTTTGAAGTAGAACCCAAAAAGGACCACAAGAAAACCGAAAAGAAAAAAGAACTCAGAAAATCTTCTATATCTTTCGATCCGACCTCATCTCTCCATTCCACACAGAAAATCGACCTGAAGTTGTCTCTATTGCATAAACATAAACATAAAATTCGATGGGAGAGAAATTGATAGAGAAATCAATGGAGCGATCGAGATCTACTTACCTCGATGATGAAGATGGAGACGTGAATCAAAGGAAATCTTCCAAGGCTTTGTGTTTTTACTGAGTGAAGAGCGGCAACGGAAAAAGAAAAAGTGGGATGATGATGGTGAGGTATGAGAGATGTATGTGGGTTCTGGGTTTTCAAGTAGAGTGGGAGGAAGATGATGAGGTTAAGAGTTTTCAAACAGTGGGAAATAGGTTGAATGTGAGGGGTAGGGTGTGTCTTTTTCTCAGCTGAATGTAGAGGACATAAACATTTTGGCTATGTTTGGCAAACGTAGCTTATAAGCTAGCTGGTAGCTGATAGCTGATAAGCTATTGCTGGTAGCTAATAAGCTAGCTTATGAACAAATTATGTTTGGCAAAAACTAGCTTATGAGTATGTAAAATGACCAAAAATGGTATCTTTAAATTTAATAATTAATATTAATAAGGGTATAATTGGAAAAAGCTACAATAAGCTCCTCATAAGCTACTCAAAGTAGCGTTTCAAAAAGCTAGCTTAATAGCTAGCTTCCTGATACATGTTTGGATGGACTAGCTTATAAGCTAGCTTATGCTTGCCAAACACAGCCTTTAGCTGAGCAACTCAGCCCTTGGCCGACCCAATCAGCCCAAACCGAACAGTGGGATATGGCTGTGCGAATAAGCCATATCCCTTATTCAGCCCATTAAGCTGCTACCGAACAGCCCCTTAGTGCATAAACAATGTTGTGGCTGATCATCTCCCTTAATTTTCCCTACCTATATGTGTTGTTTGTTCATAGAGGGGGATATGACTAATATATACAGTTTCCTCTCTACTAAACGATCTCTCAGATTCTTATTTTCTCCTTATTTTCGAAGATCATTCCATACTTGATTTTCCAGATTAAGAGATCCAATCGGTTGGAGTTGTTCTATCGTAAATGCTAGAAATGTGTTCCACTTTTGAACATACATAAGCCTATATGTACATACATACAACACACTACTGGGATTTTACCAATCAAATTAAGGCTATGTTTGGCAAACTAGCTGATAAGCTAGCTAGTAGTTAATAAGCTAGCTTATGAACAAATTATGTATGGCAAAAACTAGCTTATGAGTATGTAAAATGAGCATAATTGGAAAAAGCTACAAAAAGCTCCAAAAAGCTACCTCCAAGTGGCTTTTCAATAAGCTAGCTTATAACCTTACTTTTTGTCCATCCAAACATGTACACAAAAAATAAGCTAGCTTAGAAGCTACTTTGTGTTTAACAAACAATGCTTAGGAGTATGTGTACTATTGAACTATCGCAATTGCTCGCTGATTTCATTTTTTATACCAAAATCACACGAACCTTATTCTTTATTGCAATGAAAATAGTTCATACATAAATTGAACATAGGAAATTGCTTACTCATATTTTTGATTCTAGGTTTCCTAATCTTACATTCTCTAAATATATTAATGAAAAATAAGGTAAGAGAGATGTCCAATGGTCGAATTTGAACTTACCTGTGGCCGGAGAGATTTGGCTGAGCTCCGGTGACCGGAGGGAAGAACGATCGGAAAAGAGGATAACGGAGGAGAAGGAGGACAACACTCAACCATGTATTTCTGGTAAGGTTTGTCTGACCCGACTTGTTTTAGGTTTTTTGATGAAATGTCAAAAATGCCCATGCCCTCTTCCATATCTACGCATTTAAATAGGGATCAAATTGTAAAATCCAGCCAAAATATTAGACAAAACTGGTTAATTTTGGATCTCTCAAACAAGTCCAATAGAACTAGCTAATGTAATCTTAATAGGAGAATTATAAATGGATAGGTTACTTGAGTACATAGGTGGGACTTAACATTGGGGTGTATTTTTTTGTGAGTGCATGAAAAACCTAAGGGGATCCGTATAACAACACCTTTTAAAAAAATTAGATAAAAGTGTAACCTTAAGTCTATTTAATTTGCTAGATTTGATGGAATCTCGAAATTGAATGCTATAAACTTAAATGAAATTTCACATACATTGGATTCAAAAGTCTCGATGGATAATTGCTATTTCATGGAATTTTCATATGGTTTGTTTATAAAAATGTTTTAAAATATGTTAATAACATTTATTTTGTAATAGTCAATTAATAAAAGATAATTTGGGGTTAGGGTATGGCAAGCGGACATACCATCAAGTAACGAGAAAGACAACTGGATGTGGTTCTCGAGTGAGGTTGGGGTTTTCTTGGTCAAGGTGCTTAAGAATTTGGCGGATAAACAATCTCTTCACCTTACGTCCCTTTTTGCTGAAACTAATGGTGCTTGCTTGTTCAATTTTTTTTTTTTTTTTTTTTGCATATATCAAAGTGTATCAGTAGCCTAGTGGTCCGTAACATCATTGGGAGGGACAGTGGATGTCATCCCTAACTACCTAGGTTCGTTTTATGGGGTGAGCATGCGGTGATACCCTAATCATGGATTGAACTTCAGGTTGGTCCGTGGTCGCCAAGGATTAGCCAGGTGCCCGAATGGATCTCGGATACCTCGTTGACTTCATATCGATACGTGTGCGTGAGTTAACTAGTTGTTCAAAAAAAAGTTTGCATATTTGTGTGTCGGGTAAGGCATGACAGGATTCCAATTTGTATGATTTGGATTGTTTTGGTTTTGACCGTTCACTCATACTTGTCTTCCTAATGTGGATATAATGTCGAAATCTTAGATCATTAACTAGTTCATTGTGAACAAATCATGATTGTATAGGCAAAGTTGTTGAGATGGTAGGGTTTAGCTTTCTTCAATATGGACTTGGTTTCAAAAGTATTTTTCATGGAAGAGATCTTCAAAGGGATTTTGGCAAACAGTTTTGTGGATTGTTATGGAATCTTTCATACCTTCCACACACCAAAGCTTTAAACTCTTTAGGGAAGATCCACATTGAGGTGGTGCTTGTTTTTAAGAAGTGTTTGAAGTCTATTTGGATCTAAATGGGCACCGACTAATCCCTTGTGCCCATGAACCGGCCCTATGGACGACCCATGAACTCGTCCTTGAACCGGTCCAAGAGCTTGGTACTGTAAAAGTTGTTCCCCGTGGGGTTTGATTCTTGGCCAACCAAGGATACCATCCAAGGAAGACACAAAGACGTTACATCCACCCACTAGGCTAGACATTCTTTGGTAAGATTGTTTGTTTTTATAAACTAACAAACGTTTGAATATGTATATTTGTCTATTTTATCCTTCAAAAATTCAACTTAAATACGTCAATTGAAGTGGGCATCGATGATTGAAGAACGGAACAAAAAAACAAACGGAAGATACTTGCAAATTTTATAATTCAAACTTATAAGTTCGAACCAAATCCATTAACATCAAAAATCCAAATAAGATGAAAAAATAGAATTGAAATCGAAAAACTCTCAGCAATACGCTCATTGACATTCACTAAAGTTAAACGATTTAGACTTTAAAATTTTTGAATTTTAATTGTTTTTGGGCTACCAATTTTTCTAACCGAACTGCAAAAAAGGTAAATCGTAAGTTAGTAAAAACCAAAAAAGAAAACTTTATATATATACACACATGTATGTATAAACGGGTTAGTCGGGTCATTTTCGAATTGATATGTTAAACCTTGACCTTACCCGTTAATTTTTTGTGACGTGTCGTGTTAACCCGTTTACTTCGTATCGAGTTCGTGTCGGGTTAACGTGTCGTGACAATTTTCGTCAGGACTATATTCAAATAGAAGTTTTCAGATTTTTTTTAAAAAAATTACATTAATTATTATTGATCTACTATAGATTTTGTATTACATATACATCATATAATTATTATTCCATACCAACCGTTATAGCAACTAGTTTGTTTAACACTTTATTAGTTTTTAGGGTTTACTTTACGGGAGTATATTCAACTTGTCACGAAAAGTTATTATATGTATTGGACTTTGATTTTTTCCATTGTATGTATCAAACTTATAAAAACCTACCATTTGATGTATTTGGTTAAAAGCTGGATACACTTTTGTGATAAGTTGGATACACTTTCGTGATAGGTTTTGATAAAGTTGGATACATTAAATGGTAGTTTTGATATGTTTGATATATACAATGGAAAACTTAGAAGTTCAATACATACAATAACTTTCCGTGACAAGTTGGATACACTTTTAGGAACTAAACCCTAATTTTAATAAGCATCGATGAAATACCTAAATTGTATTTCAATAATAAAATGACTAGCTTATCAATTGAAATTATTTTTTGCAGTTGTTTAAAAAAGGAATATATTTTGATCGTATTGTAACAGACGTTTTATTTATTCTAAACATTAAGGTCATGTTTGGTAGAGTGACAATTTAAGATAGCTAATCTAAACATGAACTTATAAAATAAAGGGTTTACTTCACAAAAAATGTATCCAACTTGTTACAAAAAGTTATTGTATGTATTGTACTTCCATTTTTACCATTTGACGTATCAGAGTTTAAGAAATGGTCATTGTATGTATCCAACTTTATCAAAACCTAACATTTAATGTATCCAACTTGTCATGAAAGTGTATCCAATATGTCACGAAATACATTAAATGGTAGGTTTTGATACGCCAAATGCTAAAAATGGAAGTACCATACATACAATAACTTTTCGTGAAAGTTGGATACACTTTCGTAAAGTAAACCCTAAAATAAACTAGCTTGTGTTTGTTAACCTTAAACAAGGGTTGAGTTCTCGACTTCTGGTGAGAGATTGAGGTTATCATAAGAAGTTGTGATCTACCATTAGATAAGAAGTAGATGCACATTAGTTAAAAATGCATCGAGATACATCGGATCAATTCCTTTCTAAAACGTAATTTATGAGAGGACAAAAGATTAAGGTGTCGTTTACTTGATGCGTACCCAGTAAGTGCTTCAATTTACCTTACGAGATGAATACGACAAGGATTAGAATCCTACCCGGTAAAAACGATAGCATGAATCAAGAACCTTACCCGGTAAGTCAGATTTGAAAATATTATCCAGTAAACGTTTACTGGATAAATTGTTGCATATGATACCGTTTTAAAGACTAAAATGTTGTACGATAAATTAATATATAAAAAGATAAACAAGGGAAAATGGGTCGGTGTAGTGGGAGGAATGAAGGACATACCTCCTTAAACATAAAGGCAAGATTGACAACGGTGGGATTGGATTGGAGAAAGAAAAAGAT
The DNA here is from genome assembly GCA_030169165.1 of Centaurea solstitialis. Lineage (NCBI taxonomy): Eukaryota > Viridiplantae > Streptophyta > Magnoliopsida > Asterales > Asteraceae > Centaurea > Centaurea solstitialis. The sequence continues at coordinate 70,446,997 of CM058045.1, read as the reverse complement.
TTGCTTTCTGGCTGGAAGCATCTTTCAATTATTTCCTAAAAGCAAAATTTATTTATTACATACACATCTATATTGGGTTGGGTTTTAATAAAAACTATCAAATTTGATAATAAATATGAGAAGTGGTTATCGATTATTAGATGAGAATTGTTGAATATTAGGATATGATGCATCGAATTAATTCTTTTTTTGAGCCGTAATAAAGTAATCAACGGTTCAAAAACACACTTATCACCAAAAAAAAAATAACACTTCTTACATAATCTCCTGTCTATGTGCAGGGGCGGAGCCAGGATTGCATATTAGGGGGAGCACAAAACATAAGTAACTAAAATTTTAAATAGTGATGTTCTTAAAATGACAATTTAAGGTAACCGAACTAAATACTGCATTCACCTCCCCTTATCAGAATTATTTTTATTCGGCATAAATGACTTACCATTGGTCATTTTCCTCTTTATTAGATATTTTTCTAATGAATGTTAGATGTTAAACTAGTTCATATAAAATAAATTAAAATCATCATTTAATAACTAATAATATATAAACGGACATCCCTAAATCGAATACGTCAAAATTATGGATTGAATTCACGAAACACTTTAAGATACAATAAAATCAACACCACAATCTTCAACATATGTTATAGAAATTAGATGGCTTCTTTATCTGTTTGTGTTCTATAATCAACAATTATAAAGGTTAAGTAACCAAGAACAATAATAACCTAGCAATATACAATTGTGATGCTAACGAAATCAAACATAATAGAATTAAAGTAGATGAAGTAAACATTGAAATATATAAATTGAATTACATTATATAATATATAACAATATTAAAAAGTTTAGGTTTGTATTTAAAAACTAACTAAACTATAAGGTTAAAAAGTGTATATTTTACTCACCTTTTTCACTCTTGTGATTATCATCACTAGGTGTGAACCGCGCGTTGCGCGGTGACGAAATCTGATAATGGAAATTACATAGTGAAGTTGTATACGTTTTGAACATATTTAAGAACATAGTAATGATTTTATATAGTTTATAAAGTTCTAGCGTGTAACCCGCGCGTTGCGCGGTAGCGAATGATATTACATAAATGGTTGTCCAAATTCAGATAATACATGATTTTTCGGTTAAGAATTAATATTATCTGAATTAAAATGAACAATATTTTCCATAAGTTGTATGTTTTCGTATATTTATAATTGTTTCTTGTTATAGAGAGTTTAAGATGCATTGTCAATAATTTTGTTGTTTTTTAAAAAACTCAAATAACATGTCATATAACCTTACTATTATTGTTATAAAATGTTCGACTAAAGTTACTCAATCCTATGACTTGCAACGATTTAACATCCTCTCATTTTTTCAATTTATAAAATAATTGACCAAAATAAGCCAATAATTGTTTGGTGTATCGACCAAAAAGATCGAACAATGTTTGGTTAGAGGATCACAAATGTTCCATTATTTCCTTTACGTACCAATAATTCTTTGTCAAGTTTTTATCTTCTATCAACGTGAGATGTTGTAAACTCATCCACAAATCAAGAAATGAGGAATATTCATTCCTTGTGATGGCATCTCAATCTTTATAGGTTTTTGCTTTAATATATATAAAGGAAACTTTTATTTTGTACGATTAACTTTTTTGTTTAAATACAATTGGCCGAAATAAGTCAACCAATAGTTTTGTGTGTCCGCCAAAATGAGCCAACAACATTTGTTTGGAGGATCAACCAAGAGTAATCAACCCTCATGAGTTTTCACAAAAAGCTCCACAACCTTCTTTTATATACCAATAACCCATTGTTAATTTTCATCTTTCTATCAATGTGGAATACCGCACAGTCAACCAAAACACTAAACACATATATCAATAATATACTAAATCAAGGAGCAGACATATAAATAAAGATTTATTTTCCTTTGTAAGTAACAATGTAATATCAAAATTCTTAATGCTCAAACTTTCATTTAGCATTTTGTGTTACGCTCCTGAAAAAAAAAACATAGAAATGAGAATTAAGGTAAGAATAAATCACAAACTACAAATAGACAAAATCAAGAATAAATTCAAATTGAATGAGTATTCGAATTACGCTTACATAAAATAAAATAAGTGTGCTTTGATGATAAAGCTTTGGCGACATATTTAGAGATCTTTAGATAGTTCATTTCTTTTGTCACTTACTACAAAATAAGACAACATAAGGAAACATCCCAATACAATAACAAATAACTTAACAATAAACAAAACTCAACAACAAAGATTGAAAATAGAAAAAATCAAGAATAAATTGAAATCAAAGAAATACTCAAATGAAAGGCTTACATGTAATAATAATAATATGTGTGCTTTGGCCATAAAGCTTTGATGTTCTTCAACATATTTAGACTTCATTAGATAGTTTGTTTATTGTATCACCCTCTAACTAAAAACAAAAGAACAACATATTAAACATCTTAAATCAATATGATAACAAATAACTTAATAATAAGGAGAGATTGAAAGATAGGTTTTGTGTATGACAAAAAAAGGTTGAAAAACCATCAATATAGCCAACAATCAAACAACAAATACTTATGCTCAATAAGAGAATATATATAGTTAATCAAGGTAAAGGAAGGAAATGAATAGTTAGTAACTTAAAAGAATGAACATAAAAAGTTAATTTACATAAATTACAATAAATTGAATGATTAATTATAATAAATGACCACTTAAAAAGAAAATTAGATGTTGAATGAGAAGTTATATCATTTTTTTATTTAAAAGAAAATCAAAATTATGAGAAAATTGATAGGGGTGAATGGAGGCTTCTCATAATGCCACCTAAGCAACTCCAAGTTTTCCTTTTATATATATATAGATTAGCTTACCCACGTGTCACCTCTTCAATCACTCAATGTAGCAAAATGCTAATTTTATAAGCATCATCAATTTTAAAAAAAAAAATTATGTATGAAAGGTTTGGAAAATTGAGGGTTAGCAGCTGCTAACCCTCGTGATAACATACCTCCGCCCCTGTCTGTGTGTGTGTGTTTATACATATAGGTGAAGGACCGTGTTAGAAACATAGTTAAGGCAAAAAAGGTAAAGGATATGGACCATTGATCATTTTTAATCTGAAAACCATTTCATGAATTAAGTTTGATAGGGAATTAATTCGTTGTATATTTATGCATCTCTTCCTAATGTGCATGTAAATGTGGAGATTCCTTCCTACTATTCTCACAATAGCTCTAATTTTCACTAGAATTCAACCCTAAAGAAATGGACATACTTTTTTTTTTGGTTTAGGTTTCAGTTAAAGATATTGTCGAATCAAATTATTCCATTAAGCTATTAAAAGTTCCATGTCTCGGTAGCTTTTGGACTAGCATTAAGGCACCTTAAAGGACAATATACATAACAGAGTCATTAAGGGTACAAAGATGAGTTGAGAAGGCCATTAGGTGCACTAATGAAAACGAATAGTGTGCAATGGATAATTTGGCACACATGACGTGTGAAAGACTTGCTCCGTATATACCACAACCTATATGTATATGGTATGTCACAAATATGTTATGTGTAATAAAATAATTTTGATTTAGAAAGAATGTGTTTCACCGGTTTCATTTTAAGATTTCTATATGCAGTCATTGTGTAATGTATTTAAGGTTTTTGAGGGGTATTTTAATACTTCAAATATAGTTTTCCTCATCCTATTTCCATTTTAATTGTTGTGTATTTACTTTATAAGCCATAATTATATGTGACATGTATGTCTGCAGTCATAAGTTTTTTTTGGTATTTAATACTTTTAGGCTGAGTTTGGCAAGCATAAGCTAGCTGATAAGCTAGCTGATAAGCTAGTCCATCCAAACATGTACCACGAAGCTAGCTTATTAGCTAGCTTATAAGCTAGCTTTTTGAAACGCTACTTTGAGTAGCTTATGAGGAGCTTATTGTAGCTTTTTCCAATTATACCCTTATTAATATTAATTATTAAATTCAAATATAGCTTTTTTGGTCATTTTACATACTCATAAGCTAGTTTTTGCCAAACATAATTTGTTCAACAGCTAGCTTATCAGCTAATAGCAAGCTTATCAATCAACAGCTAGCTTATCAGCTATCCGCTAGCTTATCAGCTACCAGCTAGCTTATAAGCTACGCTTGCCAAACATAGTCTTACACATATTTTTCTTTGACCAAGTGCCACCTTCACTGTTTCGTAGTTCACCTATAAACAAATCCAAAACATTATAATATACTCATTCTCATATTACCATTTTGTTGCTATTCTTTTTCTGTCTTTAAATTATTTATTGTCTTTCTTCATATTGAAACTAGTAAAAAAAAAAAAGAAAAAACAACTCAAAACTATTATATGATATTTGAAAGGTGTTTTCTGTCCATAACCCCTCTAAGGGATTATGGGTAGTTGTATGCGAATAAGCATGTGAGGTTCAGAGTACAAGGATATGAAACAATGTGGGTAAAAAAGAGGTAGGAGAAGGTCCAAATAAGATATAGATAGCAACACTGTATTGAAAAAAACAATTTTTAATAATGTACATACGGTTTAGATATAAGAAAATAAAATACATGGTTGGAAACAAAATTTAAATAAGTGTTAAATCATGTATAAAGAATGATGATTGAAAGTTAGTCTAAAGTTGTTACATTATCATACAACACATCACACATGGGTATTGAATCTTTCATGATTTTGCAAACGTGGAAAGTTTCTTTTTGACCACCAATTGGCCATCATCACTTTCCAAATTGAAAAATAAAAATAAGGATTGATATTCAATTTTGTAAGAAATATATGTCCAAGAATCATTCAATGTTAACCACAAGGTTGTGGCGTACTGGTTAAAGCTTGTGGAAAACTAGTTAACTCTTTTATCTCAGGTTTGAATCCAGGCACTTTCAGATCGTGACCACTGGGGATTAACTCAGTACAACATGTTTTAGCTGTTGGTGAACCTTGTCGGGATTAGTCGGGGCAAACCCTCAGATACCCATTTCAAAAAAAAAAAAAAAAAACCATTTGATGTTAGGCTATGTTTGGCAAACTAGCTTATATCCGATAAGCTAACTCGTTGACTGATAAACTAGCTTATGAATAAATTATATTTGGCAAAAACTAGCTTATAGATATGTAAACTGACTAAAAAATATATATATTGATGATAATAATACTAATAAGAGTATACTTGAAAAATGCTACAAAAAAACTCCAAAAAGTACCTCCAAATAGCTTTTCAAAAAGTAATTTTTTCTCCATCCAAACATGTACATAAAAAATAAGCTAGTTTATAAGCTACGTACTTTGTGCTTACCAAACAATGTCTTAGAATAATCTTGTTATCGGGGCTTCTCGGCCGTTTCCTTTTAATTAATTAAGTTTTAGGGATGAGCATCGGAACCAGGTATCCATCTTTGGAACCGAAACCGTTGTGATTGGTTCCAGTTCCTAAAATATGGAACCGATCGGGACCGGTTCCGGTTCCGATTCTCATTTTTGTGTAACCGCCGGGTACTCGCGGGAACCGGTTCCGCTATATATACTTTAACAAAAATAATTTTACATGCATATAATGTTTAATACACGAATATTGAAATTATTATTTTACTTTTTATGGTTACAAACTCACACATATATAGATACTTACGACCACCATCTTCACTCGACTTATTTAATCTCTTTTTTCGATATTTTTTATTTTATATTTAACATTTCAAGTTGTGTTTTTTATTATTTTCATTTCAAAAGTTGGTCGTAATCATGTATATAATTATTAGCTTTTAGTTTTCATCATATAAGTATTTATCATTTGTAGTATTTATTTCGTTACGTTCGGAGTTGTGACTATATAATAACTAATAATTGTTTTTTTATAATATAAAACAATAAAAAAATATTTGAAAAAAATAGAGACTGGGTACCCGGTTTCGGAACCGGAACCAGCGGTTCCGGGACCAGTTCCTAAATATAAATAACCGATTCCAGTTCCATTTTTTAGGAACCGCCGATTCCGGTTCCACGAATTTTGGCAGGGTACCAGCCTTTGCTCACCCCTATTAAGCATTGTATGTATAAGTTAATTTATTTTTAGTTAAACTGTTATTTAGTTATCATGTCACATCCCGATTTTATTATTTTTATTATTTTTATTAATATTATTTTTTTTAGTTAAGTTTTTCTTTTAATAAAATAAATGAGGAAGACTTTTGTGGGCTTTTCTTTCATTTTATTTATTAATGGAGGTGATAAAGGCTTAGGGCCCACATGTCCCCTTTAAAGCCAACATGATGTAGGTTTAGGGTTTTTGTACTTGTGTGTTGGTTGTCTTCAAGAAAGAAAAGAGAGAGAGAGACGGTAGAGAACGAGAGAGAGAACAGGAGAGAGAGGTAGGGAGATCGCCGGAGTTCTCGCCGGAATTTGCAGACGAAAGGTAAGACGTCCATGCTGCCTTCTCCTCCTTTCATTGTCGACGGTGGGACGGTGGCCGCCGGCTTTGGCCGGCCGTGGCTCAACCGTGACCGCTGTTGGGTCACCGGCGTGCTCGGCGGCGGTTGAGTGCGTTGTTGTTGCTGCGTTTTCCGGCAGGCGGTGGTGGTGGCTCACACCGCCGCTGAGCCGTGGACACCGCTGCTGTGGTTGTGTTGCGTTTCCGGCAGCGGTGGTGGTTCACCGCTGCTGCTGCCGATGTCGCGATGGGTTTCCGGCAGCGGCGGCGGTCCTACGTCGTTGCTGCCGATGTTGCTGTTGGAGTGGTGGTTGGCCGGCGGAGGTGGTGGTGGTTAATCGCCGCCACCGCCATGGCTGTTGAGTGGTCACGGTCGTGAATCGAAACGGCGGTGATGGCGGGATACTCACCGCTGCCGCCGTCGAGATTTAATCCGGCGATAGTAGTGGGGTTTCCCGACCGCTGCTGTTGTTGCCTGATGACCGGCCGGGGGTGGTGGTGAGCATGCCTTCTCGCCGCCTGCTTGTCTGGTTCCACTACCCCTACAATCCCCTATGATGGAATAAGGAGAATAAAGGGCAAAGGAACCACCAGAAAAAGAACGACTGAGGTGAACTGTGAGATTCAACTAGAAAATAGAACCAGGCGCAAGTATACACCTTGAACTACTGTCGTCCCGTAACAAGTAATAATAGTAAGTAAATACCAGATATCGTTTCCACAGAGAAGGAATAATGCAAGAGTCTTTTCAGTTGTTGGTAAAGCAGTTAAGGGATGATTTCAGATGGCGAATTCGAGGATTTTAACCGATGCTTGTTTTAGCAAATGGTGAGTGAGTGTGTTTGTAAAATCTATTGGAGAAAAAGAACCCAGGGTGCAGGTAGTAAAGAGATACAAAAAGGGCTGTTTGTAGTTTAAAGATGCTTTATAAAACTGTGAAACCACTGGCTAGACGGCCGACCACAGTGCACATTGGTTAACATGCAATCAGGTGTGATATTAGTCACTTGCCCTAGCACAACCAGTGTTACCTTCATCGCCAGATAAAAACCATATACAGACTACACATATTACTACAGTTATTCTCCCGTTATCCTTAACTCTGAAAGTTAATGCATTTTCATAAGTTAGACTAATCCAACTTAATCTTCAATGTAACGTTTCAAATCCCTGCAATGAATAGTTTAGCACTGTAATATTGTTCTCACTTTACTGCATTTGTTTTAACGTAAATCTTAACTCTGAAAGTTAATGCATTTTCATAAGCCAGATTGGGCGTCAATCAACCTAACTTAATCTTCAATGAAACGCTTCAAACTCCAGCAATAAATAGTTAGCACAATAATACAACATTGCATCTAGAACAATTACAACTACATTGCACTCAATATTTCCCCACACCCCAAGCTCAAGCTTTTAACTCATAACTTGGAAATGTGAATACTGGAATAATGACCAGTTGGGAATAATGGCAAGAAAAGCAAATGAGTGGTAATTACTTACACAATACGTTCCCTTCTAAGAGGGAAACAGAGTGTAAGTAATCCCAACAGCAGTAAATAAATTGCAGTAAATTAAAGGACTGGACTTGACCAGTAAGATTGCAGAAATGTAAATACTGGAGTGACCAGTAAAGACTGGATTGACCAGTAAGTTGCAGAAAAGTAACTGACAGGAAATTAAACACTGGATTTATGACCAGTAAAGTTGCTGGAAAGTAAATTGCAAGAATATAAAATTGGTAATTACTACACAATACGTTCCCTACTAGAGAGAAACAGAGTGTAGTAATTCCAAGATGTTAGAAAGTTAGCAGCAGTTAGCAGTTAACAGGTAAATAAACTACAGATTCGTTACTTGGAACAAAAGTCTTGCATGTAATCAATCTAGGGGACAAAAAGTACTTGGAAGTACACTTAGGGGACAAAAGTACAAAGAATGTACTTGAAAGGACAAGCAAGTACAAGGGAGCCTTTTTAGGTTGTACTTGAAACTTGAGATTTAAGCAACTATTTTCTAACAGTTAAAACACTAACAGGTATTTTGAAAACACTGATTTTGGTAGTTGAAACACAATACGTTCTTTACTAAGAAAGAATCAGAGTGTAAAACAACTCCTAGGAAACAAGATGATTAAAAACTACAAACTTTGGATTTTAGTAACAAGAACACTTTCAAGATCAAAAACTGGAACTTTAACAACAAGAACACAACACAAGATGATTTTCCAAAAGATTACTGGATTAAGAACTACTAAAAACAACAACAACACTAGTTTAAATGCTTAAACCCGTATGGAGATTAAGACATAAACTAGGAAGATTCAAAATATTAACCTACGGATTGGTTTCAAGAACCAAGAGTTTCAAACTAAGAACTTTAAGAACAGAAAATTAAATCTAAACAGCAGCTAAGAACTAAAGAGTAGTGACAAGAGAAACCAAATCACTAGAAAGTGATATGGATCAAATGTAAGAATTAAAGGTTACAACTACATGGTATTTATAGGCAAATAAATGGCTTGGAAGAGGGAGACAGCTGTAAACAGGCTTGGTTGTCTGACAAAAGCAACCCATGGGTCAAAAGTCGGGTCAGATCCAAAAGCAGTTCCTTGAATCAAAAGTAATGAGCTGGCCCAGAAACCTTCCTTCAGCATTCCTGCAGCAGTCCGGTGGCATTCCTATAGCACTCCCAAAGGGCTGTCCTGCAACTGCTCCTTTCCAAAGCCTGAAAAACAAGGAAATAACACTAATTAACTACTAATTTACACATTTAGGCACATAAGTCATGAGAAATGAAATTATCTTAAAAACAGAAGTAAACTAGACTCAAATGCTAACTTTGGGCAAAATAAAGACACAAATGGACACTAAAAAGACTCAATAAGTGGCAACATTTAGACACTTATCACAACCTCAAACTTAAAATGTTGTTTGTCCCCAAACAACCAAAAAGACAAAATAAGGACTCAGGTTCTAAAAATTTGGACAAAAATTTGGACTGTTTCAAGAGTATGTACACACAGATCCTTTTGGCTCATATGGATGACATGGAATCAAATAGCCCTTCACAAATCATGGTTCCTTTCCTGATTTCAAGGTTTAGCACAGATTTAGTCCTAAGTCTAGAGTCATCAAGGCATTTTTGTATTGGTGGTGCATGTTGGCCATTCTTTCTTTGCATGCATAAGCCTCTTTTTCACACATCTCACAACAATCACTCAATGGTATGATTTTATTACCATTCTTCTCTTATTGAGGTATTGTTGGACCTTTAGGTCTCTTTTAAGCACTTTGTGTCTTTTAACACAGATTATGCACTAAACTAAAAAAATTTACAAAAAATTTAGTGATATTTTGGCTTATTTGGCTTATTGATGTGTTTGGCTTAATGAGGTGAGGAAGGGGTTGAGTGTATATGCAAGGCATTCTCCCCACCTCAAACTTATGGGATGCAATGTCCCCATTGTATCAAAGGAAAAGTATTTATGGGCTTGAAATGTATATGATTGAAAGCCCAAGAATGGCTTGCCATATGATGACTCAACCATCTTTTCTATCAAACTGTGTTGGACTATTTCTGTGCTAACAACTATCTTTCAAAAAGATCACATCTAGATTTATTAAGGCTATAAGATCATGTACAAGTTGAATAGTATGCCAATTCTGATCACAGTGTACAAACAGATGAACAATTCCATAAAATCAGTTCCCAATTTAAACTAGAAAAACAATGATGACCATGGGACTGTTTTCCATTTCATCAATTGCAAGACACAAACGAAAGTGACTCAAATTTTATTCTATCATGACTTAGTGACAAAAACTACCTAAAATTCAGCAAAGCATCCAAACATATTAGTGAATGAACACCAATTATGGATTAAGACTCAACATTTAACAATCCTACTTTGAAACAGAAAAGTAAAAATGACAATGTTTCCCAAAAGGTCACACTGCCATCAATTCTACATACTTTTAAAAACATTAACCTCAAACTTGAGATGTTGTATAACACTCAAGTTTGGAAAATCATCAAAAATTAAAGAAACTACATAGACTTTACCAACCTCAAACTTGCTTAAGGCAATGTTTGAGTTTAAAACCTAAAATTCAGCAAATCAAAATAAAAGACTCAAAATTTTAACAACCTCAAACTTTGTCCATGACAAAGTTTGGAACTCAAAACTAGCAACTTACCTAAAATGCAGCAACTTTCCCAAAAATTGGGCACAAACAGATTTCATGCCATGGGATAACACAAATAAGCTACACAAATGCATCACAAAGTTGATTTCATGCAAGCTAAGAGGGACTGCCTCTTGTGTGTGAATCTTAACAATACCAAGAATCTCAAGGGGATTGCCCTTGGGATCATCCAAAATCAACCAAATGAGGTAGAGGGAATGCCTCTACTCATTGTGCACCAAAATTCACAAAGGTGAAAACAGGGGGACTGCCCCTATGTGCAAACTGTGTGTGAGTGCAAATGTGTGCAAAACATAAGATCAAAACATGCATAACATACTAACATATATACAAACAGGCAGAGAACAAACATTTTTGCTGTGCAAGGCTAAGCATGCTATCATTCACATGGTAATTGACAAGGGAATGTAAAAGGGAGGATGATAGAACCTGTCCTACTCAGACTGAGTAGGTGAATCCTCCTGGAGCACATCTTTGGGTTTGGGAGGCATCTTTAGAGGCTGTTGGGCTTGTCCCAACCTATAGGCCTCCTTGATCTGCTCCTTGTACATCTTGTGCAAGGCCTCCTGTTCCCTCTCTTTCTTGATCTTCTCCACATCCCTCTCAATCACCTGCAGCTTCTCCTTGAGCTTTCTGTGCTTAGTCTTCACCAGATCCTTGATCTCCTCAGTTTGTCTCTCCATGGCATCCATCAGCTCAGTCTTCAAAGACTCCAATCCAGAATTGGAAGTCTGTCCACCAGTTTCAGGGGCATTTGGGAACCTCAACAATCTCAACAGAGATTGTTTGTCTATCATCACCTTGTCTCTGTTGATCTTGTCAGTGGATAGGACTGGAACCTTGGCTTTCTCTAGCATCTTCTGGATAATGGAAGGGTAAGGAAGCTGCTTGTTTCCTTTCTCTATGCAATACCTCATGGCTTTACTTATTAGGGCACCCACATCAAACTGGTGTCCTTCTACTATGCAATAGAGATAGTATACCCTATCCATATCCAAATCAGTATCATGGCTGGTTGGGAAGAGGGTGTGCCTCATAAAGTAGAACCAAACATTGGTTTCTCCCTTTAGAGTGTGTCCCTTTAGGATCTTCTGCTTATACTTGGTATCCCAACCTGACCCCTCAACACTCAGCCTCTCTATCAGCATCTCATAGTCTTCTGGGGTGGCCTGAGTTTGCAATCTGTCATACTCTGATTCTACTGGAGGTGTGAGGCCCAAGAGTTCATTTATGGCCTCAGCAGAGTATGAAACAGGGGTCTGTCTTACCATGAGTTCAGTTCCAGGGGTAACAGCTAGTTCTGTGTAGAATTCCCTCACCCAATCCAGGTTATATTCCCCTATGCAGTCAAGTAGAGTCTCCCATTTCATTGCCTCAACCACCCTCTTCAGTTCAGGGTAGGCATGCACAAGTGTTTTGGGGTAGACCCTAGGGGTGTGAGCTGACCTATTGGCATATGTGGGGTATTTGCTAACAGCCAAAGGTCCACTGAGTAAATCCATGGGTGAGGTACTAGCTGAAATTACCTTCTTCTTCTTGTGCCTGGATGGAGGTGCTGCAGGACTGTCAGAGGACTGCTGGAGCACTGTATGGTGGTGTCCACTAGTCTGCTTGGTTTTCTGCCTGGTGATTCTCTGAGGAGGGGGACTTGGAGATGGACAATACTCCTCATCCTCCTCACTATCTTGGAGTATCAACCTCCTCTTCTTTGGTGGCCCTGTGCTAGCAGCCTTCTTCTTTCTCTGGATCTCTACCTCTTGTTCCTTGGCCTTCTGTTTTCTGGCCAACTCCACTTCTCTTGCTCTCTCCTGCTTTCTCTTCTCCTCAGCCTCTGCTTTCTTCTTCTCTTCAGCCTCTATCCTCTTTCTTTCATCAGCTTTCTTCTTGGCAATAGCTTCTGCTTTCAATCTTTCCTCAGCCTCTATCTTCTTTCTTGCAGCTTCCTCAGCCTTCTTGTTCAATCTCTCTTTCTCAGCCTCCCAAGCCTCCTTTCTTCTCTTTTTATCCCTCTCATCCTTCTCAGCTTGAGAGATCAGCCTCCTCCTTTTAGACACTTCTTTCACTACAGGCTTTTCAACCTGTTTTTCCATGTGTTGCTCATCATGTACCTCCTCTGCCCTTAGTGTGTCACTATCTCCTCTTTCAGGTTCCTCCTCATGGGTAGGACTGTTGTGCACAAGAGTGTCATGCACAACATCCTCATGCATAGCAGGTTCATCAATTGGTTGATCCTGAGGCTGCTTTCCCTTATCAGTCTTCTCCTTTCCACTAGATGCACCCATATCCCATTCCAACTGCTCAAGTATAGGCTCCAAGGCTGCTCCACTTGTTCCCACAGTCTCTACTCTCTTCACTGTTTCTTTGGCCACCACCAACTCTCTTGTTTCACTTGCCACAGGCTGTTTGGGTTGGGGGTTTTGGCTAGAGGTAGCCTGGTTGGCCATAGGGCCAAAACCAGGGGGTATGAAGGTTGAGGCTTGGGTGCTAGCTTGCCTAGCATTGATGATAGCTTGGAGTTGGGCTATGGTGTAGTCTGCAAAGGGGTTTTGGTTGGGTGTAGGTCTAGGTTCAGGGGTTTGAAATCTAAAAGGGACATAGTGGGTTCCATGGGTGGTATAGAAAGGATGGTTGTAGGTTTGATAGGATGGTCTAGGTTGCATTTGTGACAAAGCATGGTTAGTGAACAATCTAGCTATCTTGTCACTAATAGGGGATGTATTGGCAGGGGTATAGTTTAAGGAAGGTGGGTTAGGGATGGTTTGTTGTGGTTGATTGGAAGATTGCCCTTTCATGGTTGTGGAGAGACCTAAAATCTCATCTTGAGCAGCCAAGGCATCATCAAGATTCTGACTCAAGGCCATCCCAACAATGGTGTTAGGACCAAAGGGTTTCTCTAAGGCTTTAGTGGTGGAAGGTTTTGGTGTTGAACTTGTGGCTTTAGGAAATCTTGCATATTGGTGTGCAGGGATGGTGACTGAACCTCCTTGGGTGGTCACAGTGATGGGTATGTTATCAAAGTCCACATCAGGGGACTTTGATGGAGATGATGTTGCAGCAGCCAAAGCAAGAGTATCAAGGGCTGTTTTACCTTGATGAGATGATCCTTCCCCTTTCTTCTTAGCCTCCACAGTCTCATGCATCTTTGAAGTTTCTCCCCTCTCTTCTTCCTTGGAGTTTGTACTCCCTTCAGATGATACTCCAATGGCAGATCCCTCACTTGTAGCCATGGGTTTGGTCTTCAAAACCTTGCTACTCCTTGTATTCCTCTTTTGCTTGATTGGACCGGCCTTCGGCTTCTTTGCCACAGATTTGGCTCTTGCTTTTGGTTTCTCCTTCAAAGGTTTTACACTTCTAACAGGGATTGCAGCAATGGGGGTTTTGTTCAAGGGATTGTCACCGGAATCAGGGGGTGTATCACCGGAATTGTGTTTTTCCCGGATGGTTTTCTTAGTGATCGGCATTTCACAGTGGTGGTTAAGGGTAGTTAGGGCTTGATTAGGAAAAGGCTTAGTGAAATTAATGATGGAGAGGGTTAAATAAAGAGGTTTAATGGTGGTTTGAAATGGTGGTTTCCCTCTTGGTGGTTTCCGGTCAAGGTTGCAAGTACAAGGTGGCAGTCGGCGGCTATTACCCAAAGTGGAAACGCCGATGATCTCTTCTCAAGTACAGAATAGAAGCTATAGTTGCAGATGGAAGTACAGTTCGTTATCTTGAAGGGAGACAATGATCAGATTGGTTGTCTTCTCAAGAGAAAGTGATGTCAGCGTGATGATACCCTCTGTTGCTTTTCCGGCGAAGTAACCGTTAGACACCAACGGTGTCGTTTGATTCTAACTAAATGGAGTTGGGCTCGAGAGAGTGGGCCTGCAACAAGAGGTAACCAGATCAAAAATTTACTCTTTTATTTATTTCTTTTGGGCCTGCTTTTATTTTATTAACTAAACTGACCATAGGGCCCAATTTAGGAGAATAGGCTAATTAGCCCATCTCTTCAATCTGACCCAAAATCAGATTTAATTACTTTATTTTATTTTCTTTATTTTTCTGATTTTCAAATGACAAGATAAAAAAATTATTTTTGGTATTTTCAAATATTATTTTCTAAAAGAATTTTGCTAACTAAAAATTAATTATAACCTAATTTTATTTATGTTTACTACTATTAATTACATAAATTTATCTACATCACTACTATTAGTTGTACTACTACTAACATAACCTAATGCTATAATTATCTAGACTAAGAGAAAAATAATGGATTAAGTACACTAAGGCTAATACTAGACTAATATTACAACTAATAAAACATTTAATATTTATTCTAACTTAACCTAAAAGCAACTCTTTTTTTTGGATTTTTGAGAAAATACTTATGAAAAACTAATATTACTACAATACTTATATTAAAAGCTAATTATCTAGATGTACCACTTACCTAGTTACAACTTCTTTTTGTGATTTTTCAAAATGTATTAGAATTTGTCTTAAAAGGAATTATTTCTGGATTTTCAAGAAATATTTTCTAAAAACCTAATACTATTAAATGTCTTAAAACTAATTGTTTTTGTGAAATTTTTTTCTTTTTATGCAAGTAAAAACAAAAAGGAGAAAAGGAAAATAGAAAAATAAACTTATTTACAAAAAGAGAACATTTATTTATTTTAGGAATCAGAGTCATCAGCCATGTCAGGCTGATGTGGATTTGGAACTGGCTCAAGAAATGGTTTCACTCTCTGTCCATTTACCTTGAAAGTAGTACCTCTGTCCGGATCAATTAAATCAACTACTCCGTAGGGGTATACTTTTGCAATTTCAAAAGGACCTGTCCATCTAGATTTTAGCTTTCCAGGGAATAACTTCTCTCTAGAATTGAACAGTAAAACTTTTTGTCCTTCATACAGGTCTTTTAGAAGAATCTTTTTGTCATGCCATTTCTTTGTATTTTCTTTATAGAGTTTGGCATTCTCATAGGAAAAATACCTATGTTCTTCCATTTCACAGAGTTGTAAAATTCTTTTCTTTCCAGCCTCATCCAGACTCATGTTCAGCTCTTTGATGGCCCAATAGGCCTTATGCTCTAACTCTACAGGCAGGTGACAGGCTTTTCCAAAAACTAACTTATATGGGGACATTCCAATAGGGGTTTTGAGTGCAGTTCTGTAGGCCCACAGGGCATCATCCAATTTGGAGGCCCAATCCTTGCGGTGTGGTTTGACTACTTTAGCCAAAATGCCTTTAATTTCCCTATTTGACAACTCAGCCAAACCATTGGTTTGAGGGTGATAAGCAGTAGCCACCCTGTGCTGAATGTTGTACTTCAGTAGAAGTTCCTCAAGTAAATTATTTAGGAAATGTGTGCCTTCATCACTAATTAAGGCACGTGGTGTACCAAATCTAGTGAAAATGTGCTTTTGTAAGAACTTGACAACAGTCTTAGCATCATTAGAGTGGCAGGCCATAGCCTCCACCCATTTAGACACATAGTCTACAGCTACCAATATGTAAGAACAATTGTTGGAAACAGGAAAAGGTCCCATAAAGTCAATACCCCACACATCAAATAACTCTATTTCTAGAATTCCATTGAGGGGCATTTCATTCCTTCTGGAAATATTTCCACTTCTCTGACACTCATCACAACTTTTTACAAAGTCATGACAATCTCTATGTAGAGTAGGCCAGTAGAATCTAGACTGTAAAATCTTAGCTGCAGTTCTGTGGCCTCCAAAGTGACCTCCACAAGGTCCTGTGTGGCAATGATGTATGATTGAAGTCACTTCTTCTTTTGGAATGCACCTTCTGATCACCTGATCTGCACAAATTTTAAACAAATAAGGATCATCCCAAAGATATTTTCTACAATCAGATAAAAGCTTTTTCTTTTGATATTTATCAAAATCTTTAGGAATGATTTCACATGCTAAAATATTACAAATATCTGCAAACCAAGGTATGGAAGAATGGTTCACAGCTAATATCCTCTCATCTGGAAATACTTCACAGATGTCACTACTATGTACAATCTCCTTTTGCTTTTCTATTCTTGACAAGTGATCAGCCACTTGATTATTTGTTCCTTTTCTGTCAATGATCTCCAAATCAAACTCTTGTAACAACAAGACCCACCTTATCAGCCTAGGTTTTGCATCTTTTTTAGAAATAAGGTACTTGAGGGCAGAATGATCAGTGTGAACAATTACCTTGGTCCCCATCAAGTAAGATCTGAATTTTTCAAAAGCAAAAACCACAACCAATAATTCCTTTTCAGTAGTGGTGTAATTGATTTGAGCATCATTGAGGGTTTTACTAGCATAGTATATAGGGTGAAAAATCTTTCCTTTCTTTTGCCCTAATACAGCTCCAACTGCCCAGTCACTAGCATCACACATTATTTCAAAAGGTTGGGACCAGTCAGGTGTGGTTACAACAGGAGCAGTGACCAGAGCTTCTTTTAGGGTTTTAAAAGCCTTTTTACAATCTTCATCAAAAATAAACTCATGATCATGCTGAAGTAACACACACAAGGGTTTTGAGATTTTGGAAAAGTCTTTTATGAATCTCCTGTAAAACCCTGCATGTCCAAGGAAACTTCTGATTCCTTTCACAGTGGTTGGTTCAGGTAATTTTGCAATTACCTCCAACTTAGCCTTATCTACCTCAATGCCTCTATTGGATATGAGATGTCCCAGAACTATACCTTCTTTAACCATGAAATGGCATTTCTCCCAATTCAAGACTAAATCAGTATCTTCACATCTTTCCAGAGCTTTTTCAAGATTTTTCAAACACTGCTCATATGATGTCCCATATACAGAAAAGTCATCCATGAAGATTTCCATGGAGTTTTCTAGCATATCAGAGAAAATAGACATCATACATCTCTGGAAAGTTGCTGGGGCATTACATAATCCAAAGGGCATCCTTCTAAAGGCAAAAGTGCCATAGGGACATGTAAAAGTGGTCTTTTCTTGGTCATCTGGTGCAATGGCTATTTGATTGTAACCGGAGTAGCCATCTAAGAAACAATAAAACTCCTTACCTGCCAGTCTATCTAACATTTGGTCCACAAAAGGTAAAGGAAAATGGTCTTTTTGAGTGGCTTTGTTAAGCCTTCTATAGTCCATACATATCCTCCAACCTGATACTACTCTGGTGGGTATAAGTTCATTTTTCTCATTTGGTACAACAGTAACTCCACCCTTTTTGGGTACACATTGAACTGGACTAACACAAGTACTACTGGCAATGGGATAGATTATGCCAACATCAAGCCATTTCAAGATCTCCTTTTTAACTACTTCTTTCATAACAGGATTAAGTCTCCTTTGAGGCTCAACCGAAGTGAAATTTTTGTCTTCAAGAATAATCTTGTGTTGACAAACAGTAGGGCTTATGCCCTTGATATCAGCAATGGTCCAAGCAATGGCTTTCTTGTGCTGTTTTAGCATCTGGACCAACTTATCTTTCTGGTCTGGGTCTAATGATGATGAAATTATGACTGGTAACTTCCCTGGGTGTTCTAAGAATGCATACTTCAAATGTGAGGGAAGTTGTTTCAGCTCTAAATCTGGGGCAACATCTAAAGAAGGGACAAGAGTCTTCCTATCTTCAATCTCTAAGGTCTCAAAGGCAAAGATTTCCTCAGGCATCACTATCTCCTCACAATCTTCCTCATCACTATCACTATCAGACTCTGTTATTCCTAGGGCTTCTCTTCTACTCTTATTCTCACACCAAGTCTCTATCACAGTCAGAATGGAACAATCCTCTCTATCATCAGGGTACCTAAGAGAATTAAACACATTAAAAGTCACTTCTTGGTCATGGACTCTCATGGTCAACTCTCCCTTCTGGACATCTATCAGGGTTCTGCCTGTAGCTAAGAAAGGTCTACCTAGAAGGAGGGGAACATCATTGTCTGCCTCAAAGTCTAAGATAATAAAATCAGCCGGAAAGATGAACTTATCAACCTGGACTAGGACATCCTCAATTTTTCCTTCAGGATAGGCAATGGTTTTGTCAGCTAGAGATAGAGTCACAGTGGTAGGTCTAGCTTCACCTATGCCTAGGGATTTGAAAATGGATAAAGGCATCAGGTTAATACTAGCACCTAGGTCACATAGGGCTTTCCCTACATTCTTTCCTCCTATCAGACAAGGTATAGTGAAACATCCCGGATCTTTCATCTTTGGTGGGATTTTGTTGGTTAACAAGGCACTACATTCCTTAGTCAAAGCTACTGTCTCATATTCAGTCAGCTTTTTCTTTTTGTTCAGGATGTCTTTAAGAAACTTAGCATAACTTGGCATTTGCTCAATAGCCTCAACCAAAGGTATGTTGATGTGAAGTTGCTTGAAAACATCCAGAAATTTCTTAAACTGTATTTCCTCTTTTTGATTCCTTAACCTTTGGGGGTAAGGAACATAACGACTGACTGAAGATGGAATAGTAGTCTTTCCAGGAATTGGGTCTGGTAATGGTGGTGGGGTAGGCAGGACATCATATTCTACTACTTGTTGTATTACAGGTTCTGCCTCAGGGATTGTTTCTGAACTGTTTGGTGTACAATGAATCTTAGGACTGTCACCAGATTGTGACACATCACTAACAGGGGTTTTGTCTCTCTTTTGGATTTTCTTTGACTCGCCTAGAAATAAAAGTGGAAGATCTGACCTTTCAGGAAGTGGTGCATGAGTCAGAGGTCTCTTGTTGTTTTCTCTAGAAGACTGTGGAATATTAGAAGAAGTGGATGATGCAAAATCTTTTTCTTTTTCTACCTTTTTCTTCTCGGGATCTGTTTTTGTATTTTCTTTTTCTTTATCTTTTTTCTCAGGTGGTGTGTGTGATTTCACCTGATTGTTTTCTATTAAGGTCTTACCATTCCTAAGGGTCACAACTTTGACTTGCTCTTTCCCAGGTCTCTGAGGAGTCTCAGTATCACTGGGTAAAGTCCCATCAGGTCTTTTCTTAATCTCCTGAGCTATCTGGCCAACCTGGCTTTCCAGATTTTTGATTGATGCCTGTGTTTGGGCCATGAAGCCTTTCAACATTGCCTCCAAGGTAGGAGGGGCATCATTCTGATTGTTGTTCCTATGGTGAGAAGAAGAAGAAGATTGATGGTTCTGGTTTTGAAAATGAACATGCCTCTGTTGTTGTTGGTGGTGGTTATTCTGACTAGGGTGATTGGTCTGACCATGGGGTTTCTGCATAGGTGAGTTAAGTGCTGGACTACGCCATGAAAAATTAGGGTGATCTCTCCACTTTGAATTGTAAGTAGGAGAGAAATCCCCAGTTTGTGTGTGATTGTTATGGCCCACATAGTTAACACTTTCGGGATTTTTAGGACAGTCATCAAATAAATGGTTCTCTTGACAGTAAGAGCAAGTGACAAAACGGACTTTTTTAGGTGTCCTCTCATTTCCATTAGGGTTGGTCAGATTCTTCATCATCTCAACCATATTGGAAACTTGCTCAGCCAAAGCTGAGTAGGCATCTGTATCCTGAACATTAGCAACATTTCTCCTTGGTGGAACTGCCCGTGGGTCAGACCAGTGTCCGCTATTGTTGGATATCTTTTCTAGGATCTTAAATCCTTCATTGTAGGTGATTCCAGTGAAAGCTCCGCCTGCAGTAGCATCTATCGCAGTGGGTGTTAACCCATTGTAAAAGGTTTCTAGCTGTATGCAGTACGGAATGCCATGATGAGGGCATTTTCTCAAAAGTTCTTTGTATCTTTCCCATGCATCAGGAACTGGCTCATCTTCCCATTGTTTAAAAGTGGAAATATCAAGTCGGGACTTAGCATTCCTGGTGGGTGGAAAATATTTTTTTAGAAATTTTTCTGCCATTTGGTTCCATGAGGTTATAGAATCTGGTTCGAGTGAATCGTACCAGGCTCTGGCTCTTTCCTTAAGGGAAAATGGAAAAAGAGATAACCTCAAGGCGCTTGGTGAAACTCCCGGTATACGGAAAGAATCTGTTATTTGCATAAAAGATTTTAGATGAGAATGTGGATCTTCAACTGCAGTACCACCGAACTGGCCATTAGTTTGGATCATGGAAAACATCAGGGGTTTTAGAGCAAAATGGGCGGCTTTGATTTTGGGCCTAAGTATTCCTGAATGGAGCTGGCCCAAAACAGGAATAGCATAGTCCATAATCCCGCCATCCTTAGAATTAGCAAGTTGAATGATATCTTGCTCCTGATAGAGTTCCTCCTCATCACTGTACTCCTCCTCATCATCACTCGGATGTGGGGGTGGGTTTTCTTCTTGTTGGTTTAACATTTGGATGGTTTTTAAAAGATCTTTTTGTACTTTTCTTTGCCAACGGAGAGTTTGTTCAATCTCTGGATCAAGTTCAAAAAATTCCCCGCGTGCTTTTCTTGGCATAAAATAATATTTTTCTTTTCTTTTCTGAAAAAGGGTGTTAGAAAAATCAAAACTTAAAAACTCTACGTAAAACTGAATTGACTTTTAACTTCCTTCCCCGGCAACGGCGCCAAAAACTTGCTTGTCTGGTTCCACTACCCCTACAATCCCCTATGATGGAATAAGGAGAATAAAGGGCAAAGGAACCACCAGAAAAAGAACGACTGAGGTGAACTGTGAGATTCAACTAGAAAATAGAACCAGGCGCAAGTATACACCTTGAACTACTGTCGTCCCGTAACAAGTAATAATAGTAAGTAAATACCAGATATCGTTTCCACAGAGAAGGAATAATGCAAGAGTCTTTTCAGTTGTTGGTAAAGCAGTTAAGGGATGATTTCAGATGGCGAATTCGAGGATTTTAACCGATGCTTGTTTTAGCAAATGGTGAGTGAGTGTGTTTGTAAAATCTATTGGAGAAAAAGAACCCAGGGTGCAGGTAGTAAAGAGATACAAAAAGGGCTGTTTGTAGTTTAAAGATGCTTTATAAAACTGTGAAACCACTGGCTAGACGGCCGACCACAGTGCACATTGGTTAACATGCAATCAGGTGTGATATTAGTCACTTGCCCTAGCACAACCAGTGTTACCTTCATCGCCAGATAAAAACCATATACAGACTACACATATTACTACAGTTATTCTCCCGTTATCCTTAACTCTGAAAGTTAATGCATTTTCATAAGTTAGACTAATCCAACTTAATCTTCAATGTAACGTTTCAAATCCCTGCAATGAATAGTTTAGCACTGTAATATTGTTCTCACTTTACTGCATTTGTTTTAACGTAAATCTTAACTCTGAAAGTTAATGCATTTTCATAAGCCAGATTGGGCGTCAATCAACCTAACTTAATCTTCAATGAAACGCTTCAAACTCCAGCAATAAATAGTTAGCACAATAATACAACATTGCATCTAGAACAATTACAACTACATTGCACTCAATATTTCCCCACACCCCAAGCTCAAGCTTTTAACTCATAACTTGGAAATGTGAATACTGGAATAATGACCAGTTGGGAATAATGGCAAGAAAAGCAAATGAGTGGTAATTACTTACACAATACGTTCCCTTCTAAGAGGGAAACAGAGTGTAAGTAATCCCAACAGCAGTAAATAAATTGCAGTAAATTAAAGGACTGGACTTGACCAGTAAGATTGCAGAAATGTAAATACTGGAGTGACCAGTAAAGACTGGATTGACCAGTAAGTTGCAGAAAAGTAACTGACAGGAAATTAAACACTGGATTTATGACCAGTAAAGTTGCTGGAAAGTAAATTGCAAGAATATAAAATTGGTAATTACTACACAATACGTTCCCTACTAGAGAGAAACAGAGTGTAGTAATTCCAAGATGTTAGAAAGTTAGCAGCAGTTAGCAGTTAACAGGTAAATAAACTACAGATTCGTTACTTGGAACAAAAGTCTTGCATGTAATCAATCTAGGGGACAAAAAGTACTTGGAAGTACACTTAGGGGACAAAAGTACAAAGAATGTACTTGAAAGGACAAGCAAGTACAAGGGAGCCTTTTTAGGTTGTACTTGAAACTTGAGATTTAAGCAACTATTTTCTAACAGTTAAAACACTAACAGGTATTTTGAAAACACTGATTTTGGTAGTTGAAACACAATACGTTCTTTACTAAGAAAGAATCAGAGTGTAAAACAACTCCTAGGAAACAAGATGATTAAAAACTACAAACTTTGGATTTTAGTAACAAGAACACTTTCAAGATCAAAAACTGGAACTTTAACAACAAGAACACAACACAAGATGATTTTCCAAAAGATTACTGGATTAAGAACTACTAAAAACAACAACAACACTAGTTTAAATGCTTAAACCCGTATGGAGATTAAGACATAAACTAGGAAGATTCAAAATATTAACCTACGGATTGGTTTCAAGAACCAAGAGTTTCAAACTAAGAACTTTAAGAACAGAAAATTAAATCTAAACAGCAGCTAAGAACTAAAGAGTAGTGACAAGAGAAACCAAATCACTAGAAAGTGATATGGATCAAATGTAAGAATTAAAGGTTACAACTACATGGTATTTATAGGCAAATAAATGGCTTGGAAGAGGGAGACAGCTGTAAACAGGCTTGGTTGTCTGACAAAAGCAACCCATGGGTCAAAAGTCGGGTCAGATCCAAAAGCAGTTCCTTGAATCAAAAGTAATGAGCTGGCCCAGAAACCTTCCTTCAGCATTCCTGCAGCAGTCCGGTGGCATTCCTATAGCACTCCCAAAGGGCTGTCCTGCAACTGCTCCTTTCCAAAGCCTGAAAAACAAGGAAATAACACTAATTAACTACTAATTTACACATTTAGGCACATAAGTCATGAGAAATGAAATTATCTTAAAAACAGAAGTAAACTAGACTCGAATGCTAACTTTGGGCAAAATAAAGACACAAATGGACACTAAAAAGACTCAATAAGTGGCAACATTTAGACACTTATCACCGCCGCTGCCCCTTAGCCGCCTAGGGCGGCGTTGGCGTGTTCCAAGGCCGGCGGTGGCCAAGACCGTCCTTGGTCGCCGCTGTGACCTGCGGTGGTGGTTACGCGGTGGTCGTGGCAGACTTCTTCGGCCGCGGCTGCCGTGCGGAGGTCGAGGCGAACCAGCGGTGGTGGTGGCTTTAACCGCCGCTGCCGCTGCGTAGTGTTTGTGCACGGTGGTGGTGGCGGGACGCCGCCGCCATGGTCGCCGTTCGGTTAGCGTTAGTAATATTAGTATAAAGGAAGAAAAACTAGATATCGTCGTTACGGTTAAATGTGATGACCTTTAAGGGGTTTGTTCTAGTAACTAGAAGCGATATATAGGTTTTGATGCGTGTCTATTTTTCAGAGTGGTTGCGTGGGTTACGGTTGTGAGAGAAACGCTAATCTTGCGCTCACGTGACATCCTTGAGGTGAGTGGGTTTACATGCGGTGTATTATGATTTTATGTGTATACGTGCTATTGATATTACATGGTGATGTTTCGGGTTGCGTGATGACCCAACGGGCGGGAAACCGCGGAGTCCGGATTGTGTGATGGTCCGGTAAACGGGAAACCGTTAAGCTGATGATGTGGATGATTGTGTATGTGCATTTAATTGTAATATGTTGTATGTGACTTTACTCACTAAGCGGTTGAGCTTACCCCTCGTGCTTGACTATTTTTAGGTACGAGTTCCGGTGTTGATAAGGGCAAAGCTCCGGCTTGAAGGTTCCCGGCTAGATGGCATTCCGATCCGAATGACTTTTAATACTTTGACTCCATTTATTGTGGGATTTTAATTGTTTGGGAAACTATTTTTGGAACGAATGTTTAGTTACAAATTCAATGGAGGTTTTATTTAAATTCATATTTAAATTTATTTTTAAATTTTAAATTTGGTTAAGGGTGTTACAACTTGGTATCAGAGCCTAGGTTTAAGAGAATCAGCACACGCACTCGTGAGTGTGTGTGTGGTTGGACTTAAACCAGGCGGTTGGGAATAATCGGATAAGATCGGAACAGCCAGCGGAACCGTCAAGACGGAGGTGAGCTTTAGTACCTTTAAATTATTACATGCACGTGTGTAGTGTTAATTACTTGTCATCGCATGCTTAATTATATAATTGCATGTGATTTCGATGAGAATGAAATGTAGTGGAGTTGTGATTTTATGTGACTGTTAGTCAATGAGTTGAAGTCTAAATAGGATGGTATCAAAACTAAACGTAAACACCTTGGTAGGTCGGAGATGAATCGTCGAGCATGTTCTTGTTTGATTGTTGCCCGGTGGTCTTGATCCGGTAACCATGCATGGATGATTATAGTAATACGGCGCCAATAATAGTGTTACTATAAGCACCTGTGTAGGGTTGGATTTGATTAAGTTCTGGGGACTTTAATTAATTGACAACGGTTAGGGTTTTAGCATGCTTACGATATTGGGATGCTGTGTGAATAAATGTGGTATGTGAACCTATTTGCTTTAGCATGCGCGATAAGGACTAGCCTTAGGGTTGGCATGAACACTAATGATAGGATTGCGTGTGAATATCTTAGTAGAGTATAGTAATGAACTGAGATGCTTTGAACCTTCAGAATGGTGCTAACCCGAAGCCAGACTGATGATGAGGCCGGACAGTCCGACCACTTTGCTGCTCAGATCACTGAGGCCCTGCAGCAGATGTTGCCGGGGCTATTTAACCAAATGAGGGATGAGTTGATTCAGACTGTGGATCAGCGTATCGACGCAGCCCTTACGGCTCGTAGTGTAGGGTCGGGGAGCACGGGTCAGTCACAGACCCGCGGGATTACCTTTAAGGACTTTATGGCGTGCCAACCGCCATTATTTGACGGGAGAAAGGACCCTGTGGCTTGCTACCGCTAGTACTCGGCGGTCGAGGGAGCATTTCGCACTTGTGGGTGCCCTGATGGTTCGAAGGTTCTTTTCGCTGTGAACCTTCTTCGTGGAGCTGCAAAGGATTGGTGGGATCTGACTCTCAAGAAGTACACGGAGGCACAGATCACTGCGCTGACCTGGGAGGAATTCCGGGCCTTGTCCGACGAGGAGTTCGCACCTCGCATCGAAAAGGAGCGGATAGCATCTGAGTTCTTGAAACTGACTCAGACGACGGAGTCGGTGAACGAGATCACTGCGCAGTTTCTGGAGAAGCTGCTGTTTGTACCAGGATACGCGAACGACGAGTCGCTGAAGATGGCTCGTTATTTGGGAGTGCTGAAGCCAGAGATCAAGAAGGCGGTGGCCACGGGGAGGTGTAAGACCTTCGGTGACATGCAGGAGGTGGCACGGGCTCAGGAGCTAGTCTTGGAGGAATTGCAGCAAGGGAAGAGAAAGGCAGAAGATCAGTCGGCACCATCAAAGAAGTTTAAGGGGGCAAGGACTGATACCAGGAGCGGGACCCCGAGTTGCCCAAAGTGCGGGCGTTACCATCGGGGAGAGTGCAGGCCGCGGGAGTTATCGTGTTACAAATGTGGCAAGACGGGCCACCTTAGCAAGGACTGCAAGGAGACTGCCAGGCTCTGCTTCCACTGCTACCAGCCGGGGCATATCAAGCCCGATTGCCCTCAGCTGAAGAAGACGCCAGCCCTGGCCCCTGCGCCAGCGACGCTTATGATCACTGACGGTACTACCAAGGGGAAGAGCGGAGCTACTACTCGTGGGCGAGCCTTTCAGATGACTGCTGAGGAAGCGCAGACGGCGCCTGATGTGATTACAGGTTTTTCCTTGATATATTTTTATGCGATTATTGATAGTAGCTTACCTTATTTGTTAGTAATAAGAATAGTGTATCTGCCATTAAATGTGTACTTAGGCATATTTCCTGTCAACTCGAAACCGGCTTTAGTGCTTTTCGACACGGGGGCCACATGGTCCTATGTGTCGCGTAGGTTCTGTAAGGACTTCCAGATCGAGCTCAGGAATCTGGACAGTCCTCAGGCAATCGACGTAGCTGCGGAGGAGGTGCAGGTGGTCGAGCATGTGTACCGGGGGTGCAGCATTGATATCTTTGGAGTTCGTTTCAGCATCAATCTCATCCCCATTCCCATGAACGGAGTGGATGTAGTTGTCGGGATCGACTGGATGTTTCCAAATCGGGCAACCACAGATGTTGCGGGGCAGCTGGTACGCATCCAGAATCCAAGTGGGGGAGATCTGGTAGTGTACAGCAAGGGGAGAAAGGTATCTACATCCTTCTGTTCTGTCGCGAAAGCTCGGAAGTACATCCAGCGGGGGTGTACGGGGTTCTTGGTCTATGCTATGGCGGATCAGGCGAGGGAGAGGAAGCTGTCGGTAGCAGAGGTGCCAGTTGTCAGCGAGTTTCCAGACGTATTTCCAGAAGATCTGCCTGGCCTTCCACCTGACAGGCAGATCGAGTTCGGCATCGACTTGGTACCAGGAGCGGCTCCGATTGCGCGAGCTCCTTACCGTCTGGCTCCGCCGGAGCTCCAGGAGTTGTCTGAGCAGTTGCAGGAGCTTTCGGGGAAGGGGTTTATTCGCCCGAGTAGCTCACCGTGGGGAGCACGCATCCTGTTTGTGAAGAAGAAAGACGGGAGTCACCGTATGTGCATCGACTACCGTGGGCTTAATAAGGTGACCATCAAGAATAGGTATCCTCTACCTAGGATTGATGACCTGTTTGATCAACTTCAGGGGGCTTCGTGGTTTTCTAAGATCGATCTTCGGTCGGGGTATCACCAGCTGAAGGTGAAGGAAGCGGACGTTCACAAGACCGCTTTCCGAACCCGTTACGGCCACTTCGAGTTTCTGGTAATGCCGTTCGGGCTTACCAATGCTCCAGCCGCTTTCATGGACCTTATGAATCGGGTGTGTCGCCCGATGCTCGATCGGTCCGTGATCGTTTTCATTGATGACATCTTGATCTACTCGAAGACGAAAGAGGAACATGTGATGCATTTGCGGGAAGTGCTGGAGGTCCTGAGGAGGGAGCGTCTCTACGCCAAATTTTCGAAATGCGCCTTCTGGTTGGAGGAGGTTCAGTTCTTGGGCCACATCATAAACCGGGAGGGCATCAAGGTGGACCCGGCAAAGATTGAGGCGGTTATGAACTGGGAAGTTCCGAAGGCACCTACCGAGATCCGGAGTTTCCTGGGTTTAGCCGGCTACTACCGACGGTTCATCAAGGATTTCTCTAAGATTGCGGTACCTTTGACGCGTTTGACGAAGAAGAGTGAGCCGTACGTTTGGGGTTCTGAGCAACAGATGGCTTTCGACACGCTGAGACAGAAGCTGTGCGAGGCTCCGGTTCTGACCTTACCGGAGGGAGTAGAGGACATGACGGTGTATTGCGACGCGTCTCGGCTGGGTTTGGGTTGTGTTCTGATGCAGAGGGGGCGGGTGATAGCCTACGCGTCGAGGCAGCTGAAGCCTCACGAGGCTAATTACCCCACGCATGATCTTGAGCTTGCGGCGGTTGTTTTTGCTCTCAAGTTATGGAGGCACTACCTGTACGGGGTGAAGTGCACCATTTTCTCAGACCACCGTAGCTTGAGGTACTTCTTGGAGCAGCCGAATCTGAATATGCGACAGCGGAAGTGGCTTGACGTAGTCAAGGACTACGATTGCGAGATTCTCTATCATCCAGGCAAGGCCAATGTGGTTGCTGACGCTTTGAGTAGGAAGACGGAGCACGCGCCGCTTCGTATCTCACACCTGAAGATGGCGGTGACTACCTCCTTTGTGGACCTGGTGCTGCGGGCACAAGAGGAGGCGAGTCGGGAGGAGAACCAGAATGGAGAGCGGATTCGGGGGCAGATGGCCGCGTTAGTCAGGGATAGTCGAGGGTTGCTGACTAGGTACGGTAGAGTGTGGGTTCCTCGGGCGGGCACGGCGCGACAGACCTTGCTTGAGGAAGCCCATAAGTCTAGATTCTCAATTCATCCGGGAGCTACTAAGATGTATCGGGATCTGCGGACGGGTTATTGGTGGCCGGGGATGAAGAGGGACGTTGCTCGGTATGTGGAGTCATGTTTGACCTGCTTAAAGGTCAAGGCGGAGCATCAGAAGCCTCATGGCAAAATGCAACCGCTGGAGATTCCCGAGTGGAAGTGGGAAAACCTCACTATGGATCTGATCACCAAGCTTCCGAAAACCCCTCGGAAGTTTGATGCGATTTGGGTCATAGTGGACCGGTTGACCAAGAGCGCTATTTTCCTTCCTATCCGGGAAAGTTCGACAGCGGAGCAGTTGGCTAAGATCTACGTGGATGAGGTGGTATCGAGGCACGGAGTGCCAGTGTCGATTATCTCGGACCGGGATGTGCGTTTTACTTCTCGGTTTTGGGAGAGGTTTCATTCGGAGTTGGGTACTAGGTTGCATTTTAGTACCGCGTACCACCCTCAGACAGACGGACAGAGCGAGCGTACGATTCAGACTTTGGAGGATATGCTTCGAGCTTGTGTTCTAGACTTTGGAGGTAGTTGGGATACGTATCTGCCCTTGGCGGAATTTTCGTATAACAACAGTTATCACTCGAGCATTGGGATGCCGCCTTTTGAGATGCTCTACGGGAGGAGATGCCGTACCCCTATCTGTTGGGGTGAGGTCGGACAGCGTGTTCTCGGTAGCACCGAGGTTGTTCAGAGGACTACAGAGGATATACAAAGGATTCGGGAGCGATTGCGGACAGCTCAGAGTCGGCAAAAGAGCTATGCGGATCGGCGGAGGTCGGACTTGGAGTTCCAGGTGGGAGACCGAGTGTTACTTAAGGTTTCTCCTTGGAAGGGCGTGATCCGGTTCCGAAAGAGAGGTAAGCTTGGGCCTCGTTACATCGGACCGTTCACCGTCCTCGCGCGTGTTGGGAAGGTAGCTTATCGTCTGGAGCTGCCTGAGGTGCTAGGTCAGATCCACAGCACATTTCACGTTTCGCAGTTGCGCAAGTGTCTCGCCGACGAGACGGCGCACATTCCTTTAGATGATATTCAGGTGGACGAGGGCCTGAATTACGTTGAGAGGCCGGTAGCGGTGATAGACCGGAAGGTGAAAAGGTTGCGGAGCAAAGAGATCAGAATCGTGAAAGTGCAGTGGCAGCATCGGAAGGGTTCCGAGTGGACCTGGGAGCCGGAGGCAGAGATGCGGGAGCACTACCCGGAGCTCTTTTCAGATTGATTTCGGGGACGAAATCCTTGTAAGTGGGGGAGAGTTGTCACATCCCGATTTTATTATTATTATTATTTTTATTAATATTATTTTTTTTTAGTTAAGTTTTTCTTTTAATAAAATAAATGAGGAAGACTTTTGTGGGCTTTTCTTTCATTTTATTTATTAATGGAGGTGATAAAGGCTTAGGGCCCACATGTCCCCTTTAAAGCCAACATGATGTAGGTTTAGGGTTTTTGTACTTGTGTGTTGGTTGTCTTCAAGAAAGAAAAGAGAGAGAGAGACGGTAGAGAACGAGAGAGAGAACGGGAGAGAGAGAACGGGAGAGAGAGGTAGGGAGATCGCCGGAGTTCTCGCCGGAATTTGCAGACGAAAGGTAAGACGTCCATGCTGCCTTCTCCTCCTTTCATTGTCGACGGTGGGACGGTGGCCGCCGGCTTTGGCCGGCCGTGGCTCAACCGTGACCGCTGTTGGGTCACCGGCGTGCTCGGCGGCGGTTGAGTGCGTTGTTGTTGCTGCGTTTTCCGGCAGGCGGTGGTGGTGGCTCACACCGCCGCTGAGCCGTGGACACCGCTGCTGTGGTTGTGTTGCGTTTCCGGCAGCGGTGGTGGTTCACCGCTGCTGCTGCCGATGTCGCGATGGGTTTCCGGCAGCGGCGGCGGTCCTACGTCGTTGCTGCCGATGTTGCTGTTGGAGTGGTGGTTGGCCGGCGAAGGTGGTGGTGGTTAATCGCCGCCACCGCCATGGCTGTTGAGTGGTCACGGTCGTGAATCGAAACGGCGGTGATGGCGGGATACTCACCGCTGCCGCCGTCGAGATTTAATCCGGCGATAGTAGTGGGGTTTCCCGACCGCTGCTGTTGTTGCCTGATGACCGGCCGGGGGTGGTGGTGAGCATGCCTTCTCGCCGCCGCTGCCCCTTAGCCGCCTAGGGCGGCGTTGGCGTGTTCCAAGGCCGGCGGTGGCCAAGACCGTCCTTGGTCGCCGCTGTGACCTGCGGTGGTGGTTACGCGGTGGTCGTGGCAGACTTCTTCGGCCGCGGCTGCCGTGCGGAGGTCGAGGCGGACCAGCGGTGGTGGTGGCTTTAACCGCCGCTGCCGCTGCGTAGTGTTTGTGCACGGTGGTGGTGGCGGGACGCCGCCGCCATGGTCGCCGTTCGGTTAGCGTTAGTAATATTAGTATAAAGGAAGAAAAACTAGATATCGTCGTTACGGTTAAATGTGATGACCTTTAAGGGGTTTGTTCTAGTAACTAGAAGCGATATATAGGTTTTGATGCGTGTCTATTTTTCAAAGTGGTTGCGTGGGTTACGGTTGTGAGAGAAACGCTAATCTTGCGCTCACGTGACATCCTTGAGGTGAGTGGGTTTACATGCGGCGTATTATGATTTTATGTGTATACGTGCTATTGATATTACATGGTGATGTTTCGGGTTGCGTGATGACCCAACGGGCGGGAAACCGCGGAGTCCGGATTGTGGGATGGTCCGGTAAACGGGAAACCGTTAAGCTGATGATGTGGATGATTGTGTATGTGCATTTAATTGTAATATGTTGTATGTGACTTTACTCACTAAGCGGTTGAGCTTACCCCTCGTGTTTGACTATTTTTAGGTACGAGTTCCGGTGTTGATAAGGGCAAAGCTCCGGCTTGAAGGTTCCCGGCTAGATGGCATTCCGATCCGAATGACTTTTAATACTTTGACTCCATTTATTGTGGGATTTTAATTGTTTGGGAAACTATTTTTGGAACGAATGTTTAGTTACAAATTCACTGGAGGTTTTATTTAAATTCATATTTAAATTTATTTTTAAATTTTAAATTTGGTTAAGGGTGTTACATATCATGATAAGATAGTTGGTAGCTCATAAATTAGCTTATGAATACATTACTTTTTTTAATAACAGCAACAAACAAACTTTATTAAAACCAACAAATCAAAACCTGTACAGGGACATAAAAAGAGCCCCAAATGAAACAACAAAAACAGCAGGTAAATTGCAGCTAAACAACCCCAAACAAAATAGCAACACAACCCTTAACCAATAACAAAAACATGATCAAAGCATACCGAAACATAGCAGAAAATATCAAAAAACATTATGAATAAATTATGTTTAGCAAAAACTAGTTTATAAATATGTAAAATGATCAAAAATAGTATTTTGAGATATAATAATTAATGTTAATAAGAATATAATGAAAATACTACAAAAAAACTCTTGAAATGATATTGACTAGCTTTTCAATAAGTTAGCTTATGAATTATTTTATGATCCATGTAAACATACATTAGCTTATAAAGCTAATTTATTTTTGCTAAAGATAGCCTTAGAATGATTTAGAATATCATTTTACCCTTAATCATCCAACGTTCAATAAACCAAGTATGGGATAATTATGATTAAATGTCAAGGACACCTAAATGCTAAAGTATTTAAAGAAATTGATATTAACTTAAATAACAATATGCATTTAAGCAAATCGTGGAATAAGGAATAGACAAATAATTTAGAAACAACGTATATTTATTCAAGCTGGCAAAAATAGTTTGATTTCATATTTAGTATTTTCATATCTGATACCCAAATAAGCTTTTGTGATAATGATTCAAAGATCCAAAAAGAGAACCTTTCAAACATTTTTTAGGCTTATTTATGATATTTTATAGGTTTTGAATGAAATGTACAAAAAGACTTTTAATTACGATAGAGATTTCTAGTATGGCGTTTTTATCATTAGAATAACATATTTTTAAACAACACCACCTTTTATTTACCAACCTTGAAAGTAAATACACAAAAAAAGCATAAAAAAAAGGAACACCACCTTTAACCATCAAATATAGATAGAAGAAAAAAAGAACACGAAGCAAACCAAAACGACATATAGGCTTTTGACTGCAAGACTTCCTCAGGTCTCTTACAAGATGTAAAAGACCCTCGATGATACCACTTCAGTCCAATAACGTGATCTCTGAACAAACAATGTAGATGAGATCCTAGTCTACATGAGTTCGATCTCAAGGAAAGTCAATTGAGGTTATTGAGGGTATGAGAAATATACATCATTGGATTGGTCCGGTCATAGACTGGGCTGTCCCCTGCCCAGCCAAAAACTATGGTTGGGCTCTAGGTCCAACGTAAGCTGGGCCAGGGCAACGACAGATTAGTAGGCTGCCCGTAGATGCCCAATACCGCTGAGGAGGCATGCGTACATACTTATGTGTATTCGTGGCAGTCGTTCGTTGGTTCAAAACCGTTATACCTCCATTTTTTTAAATAAATGTTTAGGCATGATAAAATATGATTATAAGCAATAAATAAATATTGAGTAAAATAAAATATTTCCTATTAAAACTCAATTAAATTAAAGGAGCGAGTGAGTGGAGTTGTGGGCCTTGCCGGCCTATGACAACCAAATAAAGACGTGTGTTCCACCTCCGTACATCAAAACCCAATCCAACGGTCCAGATCAAACCTCTCTCTCTTCATATAAGTCTCTCTCATTTCTCTTCTCTTTCAAACCTTCTTCTTCTTCTTCTCTCATATTCTCTCCCAATTTTACAGCCATTTTTCTAGGGTTTTCTCAGGTATCATAATCCTTCATTATCCATTTTCACTCTCATCTCTCCTTTTTCATTCTTCTTACATTCCTAAACAAACTCCATATGCTATTGTCTTTGAGTAATTTTATAGAATTTTTTGACTGTTTAAAGTTGGTGCATTAATGCTAGGTTTTGTTGTAGGTTTTAGCTGATGTTTTTTTGTTTGATCACTGAGTATTATAAATGAATTTTGGTTGATTAGGTTACATTATATGGTTAGCAACTAGTTAGGCAGTGTTGATAGTTATGATCCATGTGAAGTTGTTACAGGTTCATCATTGGAAATTTTGTATTTTTGCATCTATATGAAAAAGATCAAGCTGATTTTTAATCACACTACATGGAGATGAGTGCAATAGGCGGAGTTTTTTCGATTTCGAGTCATTGGAAATTATTTTTTTATGGAAAAAAATTGTGATTTTGCTGTCGAAGTTGATGACTATTGACGAAGGTTCTAAAAAACGCGCCTTGGTGTTGTGGCGTGACTTTGTCGCCACATTAACCCCCTTGGCGTCGAGATAACGCGTTGAGCTTGTAATGGCTCGCCATGCCGCGTTATGCTTGTACAAAATTTGCAGGCTTTTGATTTTTCGGATCATTGTACAAAATTCTATTAGAATTTGCCCATTGGTATTGATTAGACTTTAGAAATTTTATCATTTTACATGAATTTAAATTGTTAATAACTTAATTATTATTGTTCAAGACACTATACATATAATATTGTATGCAAATTTGCCGCCTTAAGCCACACCATGGTCTCATCATAACTCGTAAGGCTCGAGGTTTAACTTGGCCGCCACGCCACATCTCACGTCATTTAAAACCTTGCTATTTACATATCATTCTTATTTGTCGAAGATCTACTAAGTTTTAAGAAATGACAACTTATGCTGTATTTTGTTATGCAGGTAGCATAAGATGGCAGATGGTGAAGAAATCCAGCCACTCGTTTGTGACAATGGAACCGGAATGGTTAAGGTATGATCGTGGTTTCTTTTCTTCGAATCTCACTTGCACACACAAGCATATGTAACTACGTATGATGTTCCAAGATTTTATTGTTTGCACTAAATCAAGTGAATTTTCTGTTACAGGCTGGATTTGCCGGAGATGATGCTCCGAGGGCTGTGTTCCCAAGTATCGTTGGCCGCCCTCGTCACACTGGTGTGATGGTTGGGATGGGCCAAAAAGATGCATATGTTGGAGACGAGGCCCAATCGAAGAGAGGTATATTGACTTTGAAGTACCCGATTGAACATGGTATAGTCAGCAACTGGGATGACATGGAGAAAATTTGGCATCACACTTTCTACAATGAGCTCCGTGTTGCTCCAGAAGAGCATCCGGTCCTTCTTACTGAAGCACCTTTGAACCCTAAGGCCAATCGTGAGAAGATGACCCAGATCATGTTCGAGACATTCAATACCCCTGCTATGTATGTTGCCATCCAAGCTGTTCTTTCTTTGTATGCCAGTGGACGTACAACGGGTAAGCCTTTTTATGCTTCTTAATCAATGCAAAACTTGTGTAGTTTTTATAAATCGGTTATGATTTTTGTGTACTTGTTTCTGTTATGTGTTATTGCTTTGTCTTAACCAACTTTTCTGAATCTTTATCATGTCTGTATATCTATTTGTTACACTTCACACAAATTGGGTTTTTCACGGATACCTTTCAACTCTTTGGGGGTAGAGGTTAGGCTGGTCTACGTCTTACCCTTCATGGATGATAAGGGTTTCGTATGGTTTGGTAATCAGTGCAAAGAGCAAACTTCCAATTGGTGTGAAGTTCTTCAAGTCTTTAGAAATGCATCATTAATGTGCAGCAACTGGCATGACTTACTACTAACAATGGCCATCTTGTTATCCTTTTAAGTTAGCAGTGAAACCAATTTGAAAACTAACATTGATCTTTGTGTTTGCGGAGTTGGTAATGATATTGCCATCATTTTTGCTGATTGAGGAGAATCAAATTGCCGATTCTCCTGATATCAACGTTACATATAAATTGATTGTATTGATTTGGATCCACATGATTCTTTTATCTGTTCCATTAAGGGTAGTTTCTGTCCAAAAAATGAGAAAGGCACATAGTTGTAGACATGTCTAATTATTACACTTTTTGATTAATTGAATGACAATTTTATTTTTTAATAAATAATACCAGAGAGAGTAATGAATTTCTCATCTCATGATCAAGGGTAGAAACTAGAAAGTAGGCCCTTGCTTTGAAAGTAAAAACTTATTTTGGGACATTGAAATAGAAATGTGGACACTTATTTTGGGACAGAGGGAGCATGTCAAATCAAATGTTGCTACCTTGATTAGTAATTGATTGTGCTTTTTGTTACTTGATATAAATTGTATTCTAATCCTTGCTGTCAAATTGTTGTCCGGCACAGGTATTGTCTTGGATTCAGGAGATGGTGTGAGTCACACAGTTCCAATTTACGAAGGGTACGCCCTCCCACACGCGATCCTTCGTCTGGACTTGGCAGGACGTGACCTCACTGATGGCTTAATGAAGATCCTCACAGAACGTGGGTATTCTTTCACCACTACAGCCGAGCGGGAAATCGTGAGAGACATGAAGGAGAAGTTGGCCTACATTGCCCTCGACTACGAGCAGGAGCTTGAAACTTCCAAGACCAGTTCTGCCGTGGAGAAGAGTTATGAGCTTCCTGATGGACAAGTGATCACGATTGGTGCTGAACGTTTCCGTTGCCCCGAGGTGTTGTTCCAGCCTTCCATGATAGGAATGGAAGCGGCTGGTATCCACGAGACTACGTATAACTCCATCATGAAGTGTGATGTCGATATTAGAAAAGACTTGTATGGTAACATCGTACTCAGTGGTGGTTCAACCATGTTCCCCGGCATTGCTGATAGGATGAGCAAGGAAATTACCGCATTAGCCCCAAGCAGCATGAAGATCAAGGTTGTGGCACCACCTGAGAGGAAGTACAGTGTCTGGATTGGAGGGTCCATTTTGGCATCTTTGAGCACCTTCCAGCAGGTTTGTTTCCATACATTCATCCATCATCCATGCTATTATTATTATTATTATTTATGAAAAGGCAATCAATAATTGTCTCAAAATATAATCAAGGCTTTTTTTGTTGAAATGATAAATAGTGAAAATGACTAGAGATTTAATTGTGGGTCTCTTTTAGAGCAATTGGGAATATGGGGCCCACAAAATGGACAACAAGAATGTGTAGGGTATGTTTGTCATGCGAGATAGGACCGTAGAAAAACCCGTTGTCCCACGTTTGGCCCAACATTAGGCTGATAGTGTAGGACCTAAGTGGTATAAAAATCCAATTTTCTATCCTACAAAAGTAGGTGGAACAAAAAGCAGGGCGATGGAAACAAGATTGGTAAATTACTAAACTATCCATGTCAAATTAAAACCCCAAAGCCCTGAACAAAATTTTCACCCGCCTAACTCACTCTTGCACATTTTGTATGCGTGCAAAATGTATCCGTAGGGAACTGATATAATTGATTGAAACCTAGGGATGTGCTTGCTAGAGTAAAGATAAAAATGCAACTTTGAACCTAGTTCACAGTGAACATGTAATGAAACAATCAAGATTAAAAATCAAAAGAACCATAGAAAAGTTTGATGTATATGCGACTGTTGATCTTTGAAAGATCTCTAATTTGTTTGTTTTAAATGCAGATGTGGATCTCCAAAGCCGAGTATGACGAGTCTGGACCATCAATCGTGCACAGAAAATGTTTCTGATACTATATGCATTTGGATGTCGTTTTGAAGATATGCAGCTTGCAACGTTTTCTTGTAACTTTGTTTTTCTATGGTCTATTATATATATATTTTGCTGTTTTGTCAAAGTTGGGGTAATGACACATTGAGAGAGCACAAAGGTGATTGCTGTATGTTCCACAATTCTTTTATTTTAATCTCATTTTTAGAAGCCATTCCAATTTTTTTCACTTACCTTATGTTCTTTATCAACCTTCCCTTGTTGATTGAACTTGTTTCTCATGGTTGAATTGATTATATTCAAATGCTCATATGAAGTAATGGCAGTTATGCACTTATGCTGATGATTCTTGTAGGATTGCTTAAATGCATCCCTTCAAAATGAACAAAAGATGTTCTTTTTGCTGCTTTTAATCATAAATCATGTCCAGAATCAGTTGTCTTTTGTATAAAGGTAAAATACATCAAAATGTAAGGGGTTGGTTACTTAACACTTATTGGGTGTCACTTACTTTATGGGTGAGCATGGTAAGCACCAAGAATCTTAACCAATAAGACACATAACAAGGATTGAAAATCTGACCTGGTAAGTAAGAGAGAAACCTCTTGCTTGGTTAGTGTTTACCTACTAAAAGATGCTTATTAACGGTCCATTTTGATGGTTGATAATGTTATGTGATAAGGTTAGTGAGGAATGAGGATGAGGACTCTTGCTAATAAGTACTTATCCAGTAAACATCTCGTAAACGGCCTTTGAGATTTTCTTACCTATTGATCTTGTAATATGTGATGACGTAAAAATCAAGTTTATCGCCCATTTCATTGTAACCCTTCGGCGTAACCGTTTTGCAAACAAATACTCAGGTCATCTAATGTTACAAAATTTGCAAGAAATAAGATATTTTGGAACTCTGTTACATCAATAGGAGAATCCATCCCACTAAATGGAAGCTAAACAAACTTTCTTGCATTTTATTGTCTATTTTTTTTTATACATAATGAGCTATGCACCTTTTTCCATTTCATGATGGAGACATTGCTTCAAGATGCCATGATACCTTTTATGGGATGATGGTGTAAAAGTTGCATTTTGCTTTAAGCTTCAATGAAATGATTACATATTCTTGTGTAGTTGTCAGGTGTTAATTTGATGAAAAAGTATGCCAACCTTTTTCTTTTTCTTTTTAATCTTTACAACTGCTATCAGTTAGATCCAATCCTATATGAAAGCTGGAATGGTGTATAGCACCATGACAATGATTCTTTGACTTTTTTAGTCAAACATGTTAATTCTTTTGACTTTCTTAGAATTGTTTATTTCATTACTTGAAACTTCATACCAACCATTAGAAACACAAGAACAAGATGGTCTTAAATATTTATAAGTATATATTAAATTATCAATAACGATGCCCACCTCTTTACCCTCTAGTCCAATACTGGGGGACAAATAGTACATCTCAGAAGCGTGCATCTTTACTGTTTTTTTTGGTATAATTCACACGAGTATGCTAAATATACAGAATTTCTATCTTTCTAGGTGATTACCGTGGTTTCTTTTGTTCTTCACGTCATGAAACGAGTTGTATCTTGATGCTCATCGACTTGAAAAGGGTGATTTGGATAGTCCAGATTCTTGTCTTCATCTTCATGGTCCTCGTCGTAATTAGATTTGAAACATATTAGAGATCTTGATTCCATCAATCTTTTTTCAACGCTTCTATCAGTAAAACTACCAAAACCTTTGATCCCACTAGTGAGCTTACGAGCTCTAGACCTCTCTTGTTTCAAAAAAGATTGATCTTCATCAAGCAACTTCAAAATCCGGTCTGATTTCTCTCTTACCCTCAATCCCCAATTAAATCTGCATCTTTGTCATAAGATAATAGATCAGTTCAGCTCCATGCATTTACATGTCGACAACCTTTTCAACAAATACAAATTTTTTGTCCTCAAACTCCATATATCTTTTTGTCACATCAATAAATATTTGACACATCATTATTTTATTTGATTTATCTTTTTATTCTTTCCATTAAAATAACGATTCTTCGATGATTGATTGGTGGACAGCCATAAAACATGAAGCTAACAGACACATGATTCATATTCAAAGATTTTTAAGCACATAGATTTCTCAGATGACCCAAATTACAAGAATCAAGTATCCGTTATTTTTCCCCCACCCGAGCTATGTTTTCTGACTTCTCGTTATCGTTTCTACAAACATTAATAAATAAATAAATAAAAGCCTTTGGTTTGCTTACCTTTTCTCATCAACATGTTGAAAAAGACCCATCTCCTTGATAACCTCTTTATCACATTGAAATTCTTCTGAGACTCTTTGTGGACCATGGGTTAGCAAGTGCTCCAATATAACAAGAGCCTTGTAAGACCCTCTCCAATTCTCTTTATCAAACTTCCACAACCTAAAACACCCATCAAAATTTGCAAATAAAATTCAGAAATCAATCTTTTTAATGCAATAAACACACTAAATTTTAACACCTCTTGTGAAGAATATCAACGATTCTCCAATAATCATCAACTTCAAAAGCGGAACGTGATATCAATCCCATGGTACGAGTGTCGGGTGGCCATGAATCTTCATCCGTTGCTTCTTCGGTCAATCTTCATAGTAAAAGACGACGATAAAATATTTTTATGCATTTAACGTGAAAACCAAAAGGAAAAAAGCACGTAAAATAACTTTTCTATTAGCAAACAACGGAACATGCTTACAGTTCTACAGGTGTAACATCTGTTAGGGCGAGTCGTGCAGTCTTGATCTTCTCTTTCAAGAAAAAAGAAGCTTGCTTTTTTAGTTCATGAAAGGAAGGAGAATCCATCTTTTTGCGGTTTTTTTTTCGTGCTTTTTGATCTTATAGTTTGTATAAATATCATTATCGATACAACCATAACTAATTAATTGATTAAATAAATGTTTTATGTGTTGAATATGCCTAAACTTAGAAGAATTTGCAACCACTCCATTATCAGAGATAAGAAGTGGATTTGGCTTATGTAATGAGGATGACAAATGTTAAGAGTTTGGAATAAAGAACTATGGATCAATGTTAGGTTTTGAGGCATTCAACATTCAAAAGGAACAAAATTTGGCTAATTGTGCCTGTCTTTAGGTAAATGTCATTCAAGATAATTTTGGTCAAATTTTTTTTTTTGCAAAAAACTTGTTTTCCTAAAATACCCTTGTACGATACAAGCAACAACGGCAAAGATGCCACGTTCGTGGTCAAACCGAACGTGTTGTTAATAAACAAGTATACAAAGATTTCATTATCTAAGTATGAATGCATGCTTTCCATGGTAAGAGCACAATATTCCATACTGTTCCATAGGTGTAGGGTCGGTACAATGGTTTTGGATGTCCTGGATGGAGAGTAAAAGAAGCTTTTAATCCAAGAAACATATAACACATATTCTCATAAGAGTTGAAACCAAGCCGTACTCTTGTACAGATTTATAGACGGATGCTACTTTCTCGGGAGAGTATATCCAAGGTAAAAGAGATATTTTCGCCACAAATAACCAAATATGAACAAACCACTATAACAAGCAGAATATTGGTGTAATTAACAAGTATAATATGATCGGTTAATAATAATGAAGCCACAAATGATGTAAAGGCAATATCAAACATAAAATATTAAGACACTGATACATATAGTTATGGCACAAAAACGAGACATCGAGATTTAACCAAATACGCAAACCACTTATATAAGTGAAATAGGAAATCAAATAACTAGAAAAAAAAACAAAAAAGAAACATCAAGAAACTAAGGGGCCGTTTACTTGAACACTTACCCGGTAAGTGCTTACCGGTAAAATTAAACACTATCAACTACCATATGGTACAACATTTTAGTCTCTTAAAATGGTATCGTATGCAACAATTTACCCGGTAAGCTCTTACCGGGTAAGAGTTGTGGATCTCACTTACCCGGGTAAGACTTTCGGTCCATGCTATCGCTCTTACCGGGTAAGATTGTAGTCATGTTCATGTTCTCCCCGTAAGGTAAATTGACCCGGTAAGTACTTACCGGGTAAGTTCAAGTAAACGGCCCCTAAGGAAAAATTATATCAAGATTCACAAAAATAAGCAAATAAGATAAGTAAATAAGTAAATAAAAAACTAATAAAGGAAACAACTTAATTTAAGCTTGAAAGAAACTAATTGTGATTTTAGAAATGAGAGTGACAACCAAGACTTAGGGTTAGAAGATCAGTCAAGGTGAGAGGGTGAGACGACTACCAAGAGTAATGGTGGGCATCGGCTATGTTGTGCGTCTTAGGTGAGAGGCAGAAGGTCAG
Source organism: Centaurea solstitialis (assembly GCA_030169165.1). Classification (NCBI taxonomy): domain Eukaryota; kingdom Viridiplantae; phylum Streptophyta; class Magnoliopsida; order Asterales; family Asteraceae; genus Centaurea; species Centaurea solstitialis. The sequence continues at coordinate 70,405,585 of CM058045.1, read as the reverse complement.
TCACGAATTATGAGGGCAAAGATGAAAGCAAGAGGTCAAAAGCAATAACATTTTCTGGAAAAATCAAACCTACTAAATCTTATTTGACTATTGGGTTCTGATGCCCTCTAGACTTTGATGCCCTGAGCCATCGCCCTCAACCCCAGCACTAGGGCCACCCTGCCAAATCTTGATATGCTAATGACCCACAAATATTTTAGGATTTTACATGACAAACCAAATCAATGAGTTTGGCATATATCATTAGAAACCAAGACTTATGATAAGTATGATGTACATAAACTTACGTTCTACCCTGTAAGGCTGAACATTGTTTTTTTTTGTAAAGATCCCCGACTAGTGGAAAAAGTGTAACCGAAAAAATAAAATGAACAAATGGTAGTAAGTCGTAAACAACAAAAAAAGAAAAAAAAAACATGTCAGCTCCCTAACCCTCTCTCGTCCCACCTTAACCTCTCCAATACCTTTCGATCAAGCGCAATTCATGGGATGAGTTTGAGATTGAAAGTGATCAATGATCCAAATCCCTTCTAACTCTTCTCACGTTAACTTCTTCTCACACGATGCTTTGCCTAAGAACTAAATATACTATACAAGGGGAACGTTTAGTTGTGAACCAAACATCTGTTGTAAACCAAGGGACAAACAAGAGCATTCCACATGTCCCACACATTCACAAGGGTGTATTATTCATCATGAATGGTGTAAAAAACTCAACACACATCACACTCCTGTTTGTCCTCTGATTCGCAACTAAACTTTCCTCTAGCATGCCAATATTATCCTCTTAGAGACTTAGATGGATCCCCTAAAGCTTGGAAGCATTCATGGGAGTCGAATCTCTCCTTCAAAGTGGAATAGGGCATGTTGGCCTTGAGAAATAAAAAAGAAAGCAAATTTCTTAGAAAACTTTACTAGAACAACTAGCATAACAATCGATAACCATATGTTAAACACAACAAAATCTTTCATAAGCCACTTGTAGGTCGAGTTTTTCTCACGAATTACGAACATGGAAAGCATGAAGTTCTCAATAGTTTGTACAGTAAGTGTAGCCATCGGTGTTCTTTCCGGCTGACCAGAAGTGCAATGAATAGAGCATCTGTTGTCGACCATATGGGGTCTCCTTCGAATCATGATGCTTGAGTGGTTATATTCCAGATACCAATTCGATAACCCAAAGACATGAGAGCCAACTCCCATAATATGTTAGGAATGCTTAATGGATTCAGCTTTGATCCTGGGATCTCAGACCAGTTTACTGATATTTCAAGTATGGGGATGTGGAAATATTTACACAAGTACATCAACTCCACGTCAAAGCACCATCTGCATGAAGATCATGAATTACGTTCGGTTAAAAGATAAAAAGAAAAATGAAGCTCATAAATTCTATGCATATGCTATAGAAAGGATTTCATACAGGAATCTATTCTATGTTATAAAGCATTTTGCTCAAAGTCTTTAAAACAACCGTTTAAGCATTCAATATCGATAATTACTATGTATCCCTTAAAATTCGAAGGTACAAGCTTTTAAAGCTCTATGAACTCTAAACTAACTAATAATCAACTGATAAACATGTTAAGGGATAGTATAATACTCTCTATAATTACCTTTACTAGAAAATACTTCATGATAAAAAACTAATATAAATTACATCCTTATTTTTAAACCTAACATATTTAAATTCAAACAAATCATACCCACAAAACGATTTACTAGTACTTAATTACACACCTATATCGATATATTTTCTCGGCTCTTTTTACCAGATCTTCAAAATTAGCAAAACCTTTTCAACCACCACTTGTAATTTCTATTTTGTTCAAACATGAATTTCAGAATTTCCTTTTCAAACACCCTATAGTCTTAGAAAGGATATCAGACCCCAAAATGAAACAGCAATTGTCACTCTAAACATCAAAATCAAGATAGTCCAAATGCAACGGCTATTGAAGGGGAAATATTTGCATAAAACAAGTTAGTTGATGGTGCCTTTTGGAGGGAATTGCATTAGATATAGCGTGAGTAGTGAAACCATCTATGGGCTATGGCTTTCTTACCTCTTCAAACGCATATTGGTGAAAAGCTTCCTTGCAGCAGCTCGACTAAACATCTTAAAGCCACACTGCCATACATGGAAAGTTTTGTATCATAATTAATACGTGTTCTGTTCCAAAATAAGTGTCCACATTTCTATTTTTTAGTTTGTCCCAAAATAATTGTCCACTTTGAAAAAGTAAGTGCCTACTTTCCCATTCTTCCCTTAATTATGAGACGAAGAAACTCATTACTCCCTCTGTCATTAAGGGTAAAATTGTCAATTTGTCATTTAGTTATTTAAAAAAAAAGTAAAAACTACACATCTCTAAAACCATGCATCTTTTTCAATGTGGACATTTACTTTGGGAGGGGTGAAGTACAACCGACCAAGAAAAACTCAAACTTTTCCATGTTTTTGTCAGCTTAACATACTAAATCACATGTGAGGAGGCATTTCAGAGCTGACTCAGCAACTGAGGTTAGTAACTTATTAATATTACAAGGAGTTATGGAGAGCACATATAGTTGGAACATATAAATAAGAAAAATAACCTGTGTATCACGAACTCCAGGACCAGCAGCTAAGAGGACGACCAAGTGGAAGCCTTTCATCAAAAAATTCCGATACCACGTCCTCTGAAGCATAAAATGGATTCATTTATAAGAATTAAACATTGACAACCAAAAGTGGAAGAATAAACATGAGGTATTATTACTAACTGTAGCCAAAGCTTTCTTCTCAAGATGAGCACGTGAACCAAATGCCACAATTGGGATATCTGCAATTCCTTCACTTGAGTCACTAGCTACTTGACCTTTTGCTTTGGCAACTGCAAGGATCTACAAGGAAAATCCTTAATTGCCCGTACTCCGAATACATTATACCCGACTTTTATTAGTAATTAGCAACGATGGACAAGTTAACGTGTGATCTCAGCGCAATTAAATTGGAACCAATAAAATGTTTAGAACTTTCCCATGTGAAACATTCAGTGTTGTTTCATATATGAAACAGACGTAATTGTTTGATTGTTTCACTTGTGAAACAAAATATCTCCACACGTTTCATATATGAAACACACACACACACACACATGAACAATAATACCAACTTGAATCCTAGCATAAAATAAACTCATTGAATAGTCAGGATTGGTTCTCAACATTTTTGTGTTTCTTATTTGATTTTTCCATAATATAATGTTATATTGATCCTTGCTAGTGACACCAACCTGATTTTCGAGCTTTTCTAGGTCATCAACTTTTGTTGCTCCATCGGCATCCAGCATAAGAAGTAGTTCCCCCCTTGAATGTAGCATCCCCTGTTTTTCCAATGCTTTCGCATAAGCCAAAGAGCTTAGATCAGTCGCAGTGGCATGAGTCATGATGAATGAAATAAGAGCTTAAAAAACATCATGAGAAACCAACAAATTATGCATTCAACTCACTTTTCTTATAGCTTCTCCTTTGCCCTGGTTCTTTCGTTGGAGAATAACTCTGACGTTGTCTACTTTATATTTCCTCACAAAATCAAAGGCTATTCTTTTTGTTCCATCTGAACTTCCGTCATCAACAATTATTACCTGTTCAAGAATCCATTCAATGCGAAATACGTAAAATACCATCTATGACCCGCTTGTTAAATTAGTAACTTCCCACATATTTCCAACTCGGGTGGTCTCCCATTTTTCCTCCACAAATTAGTGTTTACATTCAGCTAATTATGCCTATTAAGGTAAACATTGATTATTCTTTAGAGACCATGTTAAAAGCAGACTGCAGTGATGACCAAGAATCAGATAGAAAACTATTTAAAGACATTTATTAGAGTAAGAAAAAAAACCCAGAATGGATAGTCAGATACGCTATCAAATTTCTTGAGTCGATAAGATCTGGTAACTATCTTTGGATGAATTCAATTTTAGAGAGTACAAATTATATAACGAATAAAAGCGGTGCCTTGTTTCATCCATCTTGAGATAATTATTATTTGAACGCATGACTCCTAATCCATTGTTAACTGCCATATAGATTGTCACTGATTTGGCTTTAAATCTTGTTTATACCCTGGTGCCTACTTCCTATAAAACATATATACAAAATTTTGCATGGGTTTTTGTACTTTTTTTTTGTTACACAGACCTTCAATATTAAACATGAGATCCAAAAAGGTAGCTGAGAAGCTTGTTGAGCAAAGCTAGAGGCATATAACAAATATTACCGAAGCGTCACAATGACTTTAAAGATAACAAATAGAAGTGTTGCAAAATACCTCGTACGTAAATGATTCGTCCTTTCTTGAACGTTGTTGAAGGTAACTACAAATGGAAGATTCAAAATTATAACCAATTCCATATGCACAACCACTTATGTTCAAGGAACGGATACCCAAACTGGGTTTCTTTCATTAAAATTTGAGGAAATTAAGAAGAGCACCAAATGTTAATCAAATTTTAAGCAAACAGTAACACAAGTTTCTAAGATAAATGCTACTTCCTCTGTCCAACCAAAATTTGCAATGTAAAAATTGGTACCCATTTCTAGTAGCTATTGATCCAATTAAGTAAAATAATTATGAATTTTTTTAATATTCCAAGTCGGCAACATATTTCAATTAAAAAGTGAAAAGAACATTTAAGATGGAACAAGAAGTCCTTAAAGTTTCACAACAATAAGTGACCATTCGAAATCTCCATGGGATGAAAAGAGATCAGCAGAATTGAAATAATGCGAACGAACAATAAGAAAATGAAAAAAATGCAGTTTGAGAGCATAACAAAGAAGGTTCCCCATATAAATTTTCACCTTCAGCTGGGATTTCAATGGTTAAAATTGTAATTTCAACTGAAGAATGACGCAACATGTAACGTATGGATTTGTATTTACTCACTTCATCGTCTCATCAAGAGTTGCAGGCAATCTATATTCTTCATTAAAGGCAGGGATTATCAACGAAATATACTTTTCTGCAGGATCATTAATATTAGGGCATTGAACCTGCAGCAAATGGCCCCAACAATGTTAGCACACACTGCCTATATCTGAAACTCACATACAATCAATACACCAATGAATTGTTAATTGAACTCTTTAGAAAAAGAAACTAATTTGCATATGGTTTGTTTCTTGGTATGGTGCCACCAACTTCCAAGCATGCATTCTTATATCAGGGGCCTGAATCATGTGTTTTACGAAGAATACCACATCAATCTATTAGAAAGGTTGACAGTCCACAATCTTTCGAGTTATGGATTTTGCTAATCTGTTTTGGAAAAAGCCATCACTTTTGGAAAATGATCGAATGGTGAGATTTCAATTTAGCTGTTTACTTGGATTAAACTTCAATTATGAATGCCAATTTAACTATTAAAGTTACTGTTTTACAGGTGGTTCATTCCTTTTAATTATAAAGTTACCGTGTGTTCTTTATTTCTTGGATTAGGGGCATATTTTTTACTCTTCGCCCATGACATGCCCTGAAAACCATCTCCAAGTCTCCAACCACAACACGAATATAAACACCACATTGGTGGGCCCATTAACACTAAAAAATTATGTAATTGCAACAACACTCAATATATGCTGTTTTTGAACAGGAACACACCATATATGCCGCTTCTCTCTGATCTTCGGCATTTTCCTTATTTTTGGTGGCCACTAGGAGCTTCCAAACTGGCAAATCAGTGTTTTTGCCTGCCAATTAGAGATGCCCTTATTCTAAAGCTAGACACTAATGTCATAAGTTATTATAAACCTAAGAAATTCCGAGTCCCTAGCAGCATGTAAGATCTTTCTAAGGGGCTGTTTGGTTGGTTTTCAATTAAGTTCTGCATGGATAAAGTTATCTTTGTGGATTAACTTGTCTGTATAGATTATGAATATTGTTGTTTGGGAGGGTTTCCTCATAGATGGAAGGAGCGTGCTTTTTAATAGGGAGGACAAGTTTGGAGAAAACTTAAAGCTCCCTCATAAAAGCTTATCGACTTAGCCCACTTTCTATATCATTAAGCCACTACCAAACAGTCATGTATACATGACCGAGTAAGTTGCAAGTCCCATTTAACTCATTAAGCTGCTAAAGATCATGCACTTACTTTTGTATGTTTGCCTTTTTAACACATATTTCAAAAAAGATTGTAGCGTTGCAACATATTTAGATGATGTGTGTCATTTTTAGCAATTATAAGACATTAAACAATATTTAGGGCAATCCGGTCATTTCTAACAGTTTTTTCATGTCCTGTCCAACTTACCAAACGCAACACAAACATTTAGTCTGGTCTAGTCTTGTTCTAGTCGTACCAAACGTAGGGCACACAATTGGTCCAGTCCCATACAGTTTGCATATTTACCTTATAGCTGCAAATAATAAGTTTTGTGTCCCATTAAGTTCATTAAGCTCCTAAACAGGGACGGAGCTATTTAGGGGCATACGGTGGCACGGGCCACCGTTAAATTCCTCCGTCGTAGTGTAAAAAATTACGGTGCCATCTTAAAATTTGTCGTGTGCCACCATATATATTTTGAAACTACAATAAAGACACAAGTTTTCTTTGGTTGTGTTGGTTAGTTACTTGCCTTATACCATGAGGTCATGGATTCAAGTCCTGTTAGAGAATTTTTTTTTTTTCCAGAATTTTGCTTTTAATTTCAAATTTGGTGTTTATAAATGGTGCCACCGTTTGAAAAAAGTTCTAAATCCGTCCCTGCTCCTAAAAACAGACCACGAAACACCGAGGTAGCAATATATCACCACTTGAAGCTTGAAAGTAAGCAACAAAAAGATCAAACTTTCACTTCAAACTAACAATTAACAAAAGCACAATGATACATAATAAAAAGGTACCTGTTTGAAGGAATTTGGATCTTCAAAAATAGGGTGAGCTTCAAGAGGACTATTGGAAGAAATACAAACATCAGAGTCATACACACACACACACACACACACACACATATATATACATACATATAATGTCATAGTAAAACATAAAATAAAATTAGGGTTTCCAGAAGAACATACGCATGGTTGAATCGTCTTCTGAAGGTTTCAACAGCAATTGCCACAACTAAACCAAAAGCAATAACCAATATTAAGATCACTACCAGTTGAAACATCATCATCCATCCCCATACTTCCATATCTCTCCTTCTAGCTCCAATGCTATCATCAACTTACAAAAATAGCAAGTAAAAGGTTCTTGCAAAAACCCTAGAAAATTAATTTCTATTAATCAATAAGGTTAACTGCGATTTATATATAACATCAGCCCGTCTAGCTCAGTTGGTAGAGCGCAAGGCTCTTAACCTTGTGGTCGTGGGTTCGAGCCCCACGGTGGGCGCTTTTCTTTTGCGGTTATTTTTTGGTTCTTTAAATCAATTAATTATTGAGCTTGGCTTGCTAATGCTTGGTTGCTTCATGAGCCTACACGAGCTTTAGTTAAATCAATTAATTATTGAGCTCGGCTTGCTAATGCTTGGTTGCTTCATGAGCCTACACGAGCTTTAAGCAAACGAGCCTAAACAATCTCTAATACTAAGGATGTGCTTTGAATATCGATTTTTTTTATATATGTTAAATACATAATACTAATAAAATATAAAATACATAATATTATATGTGAAGCTCGTTTAAGCTCGCAAGCCTAAACGATCTCTGATTTTAAGGCTCGAGCTTGGCTCGTTTAGTAAACGAGCTCTGTTTCAGGCTCGAGTTCGAGCTCAAGCTCGGTAAGGCTCGGCTCTTTTTGAGCTTTTAACGATTCGAGCTCGGGTAGCTCACGAGTAGCTCGGCTCATTTACATCCCTATGCTACACCCAATTCGGGGTCGTCGCAGGCTTTTGGAATTGGGGTTGGGTACCCAATTAATCCACTCTCTTCCTCTCTCACACTCTTTCTCTTTTTGTATTACTAGTTTTGTACCCGCGTAATGCGGTGAGGTGTAAAACTCGAATAAATATAAGCAAGAATGCTGATAATCACCAATGGAAAATAACAAGATAAAGATATTTAGATGATAACATTCCAAGTGATAAAAAGTTTGACTTCCAAATAATGTGCATAAGTAAAGAGCAATACCTATATGCTTCATAGTATGGTATGAAGAAATACATACAAAAACCACAAAAGGAAATAGCATAAACAGACAACATTTTACCTTGATGTGTGTAAGATGTGCCTATGTAAAGTGCCATCCAAAATGATGTCATTAGTTCAATAGTCTCAACAATGCAAGTTTAATTGATAAAGTGGAAGAAGAAGAAGAACACACCAACTCAATGAGAATTAACACTTGGCCAAATCCTTGGTGGTTTGTAGGTAATACATGTGAACCTTGTGGGAAATATAAAAACAAGCATCATAGCAAAGTGGGAAATATAAAATGAAACAAAGAATGAATTTTATTATTAATTTAGGTTAAAAAATAATTACAAGATATAAAAGAACACGTACACGAATCCACACATTTGATTGTATCAAATTTCAAATGCTCTTGTTCCTTTCTTAAACTCCTCCGTAAAAATACTTGCCTACCAAAAACTTTGTTCAATACTCTCTTTAAAAAACATCTTCTTCACATGGTCATAGCCCCTTGAAATCTATCAAAACTCAAATTGCCATCCAGCTTAATCCAAGTAAATTACAGCCACAAATAGACCTGATCAGGTGCCAAATCCAGTAACAAAGAGTGTGTGAGACTTGGGCCATGAACCTTCGCGCTGTGAATCTGAACAGACTTGAGATACGTGCATGAAAGATGAGTTATGTAAAAGACTATGCATATATTGTTGTACCAAGTGCTAAAAAAAATTGAGTTTTGTAAAAGTCTTTTAAGAGTTTAAGAGTTTTGGTAAATGTGGCAGTATAGATACAAAACCAAATTGTTAAAAAACAGAGAATTGGTTGAAAGGTAGGAGAATCGATTTGAAAAGTTGGAGTTACCACCTAGCTTTGAAGGAGAGTGCATTTGAAGACAACGAAATCAAATCCAATAGCCTTCCCCTTAGACAATATTTTTCTTATCTTTCCCTATAACAAGAGAAGATCACCGACAACAAGTACCATTTTTTAAGAAATAGGAACGTCATTACCTTGAAAACATAATAATAGAGAGTAGAGTCAAGGAGAAGAAAATTTTGAACAATATATTTTTTGAATATTAGTGTTACCAGTGAGGCAGTGACATATATTTTCTTCTTGGACATAGGACTTAACAAAGGATGAACTTCCTACCTATTAAACCTAATGGATGGATTCAGTCATTAAACAAAACAAGTTAGTGGTGCAATTTGACTTCATTCGTTAAACAAGAAGAAACCCATAAGTGGAACCAAACAACAAATACAATGAAGTTTGAAAAAGGAGAACATAAACAATGAAATATTGTGGGCATTTCATCGAACACATCGAGGGCATAGATAGATATGAGCCGAATCGAAGTGACAGATACAATGAAAACCAGATTCATCAATGTTTCTCGATGAGGGAATCAAAGAGAGTAGTATTGTCACCCAGTGTTAAAAAAGAGAGTATTAGTTCATTAAAGAGTGGTACCTTAGGTTTAAAGGGTTGTAATTAAGATTTTAAGACATTAAAACTTTTGGTAAATCTGCTTATTAAAGTAGTATAGATTAAAAATATATATATTTTGGGTATTCGGGTTTGTGGACAGTATTTCGGACTTAATGTGAGTTTGTGGGTAAAACTGATGTGACAACTCAAACTTTATGGGCTTATGGGTTGCGCTACCGAGGGCCTAATTCGTTATCACAAAAGGATATCAATACATTTAGGGGGTGTTTACTTGGTTCTTACCAAGGTCCCTACCAAATAAAAAAAATCCATGTTACTACTAATTGTCCGCTTACCAAAGTCATACATAAAAACCTAGACAAAATGTTCCCTTTTTACCCTCAGACATAAAAACCTAGACAAAATGTTCCATTTTTACCCTCTTCTAATCGGCATCAACTTCATAGTACACATGTCAAGGGTCTCTTTTATGGCTTCTAGTTTCTTTGATGTGTTTGCGCTGAACCACTCTCGTTTTCCTCGTACGTTCTTCTCTATCTTCTATTCTCTCCTTCTCACCAATCACTGTAAAACCCTCCATTTTTACAAGGTCTTTTAATGAAATGATCAAATACCCACTTGAAATGAGAGACCAACACGCAAGAAACCAAAAGGGTAGAAAAAAAATTCAAATCATGTTCGTCCTTGGATTTCTTCATAGAACTCTAAAGTACAATGCTTTTTATTCGTAGGTATGCTTAAAAGAATGAAAGAACATTAAGGATGGGAAGAATGAGCTTTGAGAGAGAAGACTACATATGTATGGAGCTGGATTTATTGGAATGATGTCTTGAAAAAAAGTAAAAACTTTGAAATTAACGATTTGCAAAATTTTCAAATGATGATTTTAACATATGTGTAATGATTTTGAAGGATGCATCGTCAACTTATGATGGTTTTAAGGTGATGTGTTAAGCTTGAAGGTATGCATTGTCATGTTTTTAAGCTTCGAACTAATATATTTAATATTTTATAAGCACTAAAAATTAAAATTATATGTTAATCATTTATAACGCATTTGGGCCACACATGGCAAATTCATGGAACCTTGCAGTTAAGCGTGCTTGGGTGGAAGTAATGTTAGGATGAGTGACCCCCTAAAAAATCCTCACCAAGTCGGAAACAAAGCCACGAGCCACTGGGGCAAAATGGATATTGTGTCGAGGTAAATGAAAATGTAACGTATCTGTCACAAATGTTCTAATAAAGAACTTAAACAATTTTTGCTATAACTTATTTTTGTAAAACAAAATAATTTCAGTGTTGTTACATTCCATCTTGTTGTGTTGCAAGTTAGACATCACATCAAATATGAACAAATATTTGTTTTTCTTATAACGTGTACTCTTCAAGATGTAAAATATACAAGATTGTGATAATTGAGAAAGAGATTGTAATAATAATGTAATTAATATTACAATTTTTAAAATAAATAATTATTTGAATTGAATACAATGTTTAAAAACCGGGTCAATCCGGTCGGTTGAACCGAGAAGGAAAAAAGGCCAGGTCAAATGTAACTGGATTTATGGTAGTTTATGAGCCGAAGTGAATTGGTAACTAGTTGAATCAGTTCTAACAAACTAGTAAAAAATCGGTTGAACCAGTAGTATCGATTTATGATTTTCTACTGTACATGTTTTCGATTTCTACGTTTACTTGTTCGGCATTGATCATTTAACACTCAAAATGCGTCAAGATCCATGATTTAACTTGATCATTAAGTTTCGTTTTGATGTATTTGGTTTGATGAAAAACTTATGGTTATGTATGTGTTTTATGGACATCAAATTTTGGGTTATATATATAGGGAGGTTCAAACGAGAATGACATCTTTTTAAGAGAATACGAAAATGATTTTTGCGTACAAAATCATATATGATTAAGTACTGATGAAAAAAAGGGGACGCGGGCGGGTTACATGCTAGTTGTAAGTCGCATGTAACCCGTGCAGTTGTTAATCATGTATGATTAACAACATGAATCATATGTGATTTACTATATGAATCATATATGATTTTGTACATGTTTTTTGTACCTGAATTTTTCATTTGTTAATCATATATGATTTTTTACACAAAAATCATTCTCGTATTATCTTAAATTAATGTCATTCTCGTTTGAACCTCCCTATATATATATATATATATATATATATATATATATATATAAAGAGAGAGAGAGAGAGGGGGTTCAAATGAGAAGTGGTAAAAATATACGAAGTAGAGAAGTAATCTCAACTAAAACAAACTAAGATTACTATGTTTGGCTAGTACATGACTATGTTTGACAAACTAGTTGATAAGCTAGCTGTTAATTGATAAGATTACTAGTAGCTAACTTATAAACAAACTATGTTTGGCAAAAACTAGATTATCAGTATGTAAAATGATCAAAAAAATATATTAGGATATAAGGCCATCCGCGGCCGGGCTGCAAGGGTGGCTGCACCGGCCCCTTGCAACCGGTAACACCGCCGCGCCTCAGCGGTGAGGTGGCTGTGAGGGTGGCGAGCGGTGAGGGTTTGCCGTTCAAATTAAATACAAAAAAAATTTCTTTTTTTTTTGTTTTTTACCGTTATACAACGGCTATATATATATTTCTTTTTTTTTCTATTTATCTATATATATACCTCCAAACCCCAACCTATTTTTCTCATTCTTTCACCTCTAAACTTCTCCTATTCACCGCTAAATTCTCTTAAACTTCTCCTAAACTTCTCCTCTTCTTCCAAATAATGGATCCTTTCGACGACGACGAAGAATTTGATCTCATCGTGGATCAAATGATTACGAACACCATTCAAGCGACGGAATTGATTATTCAATATATCGAAAACGGAGAGGCGGAACCGTCGAACCCTAGACCGAGAGAGGCCGAATAAAGATAGAGGTCGGGAAGATGGACACGATAAACTTGTCGCCGACTACTTTTCGGATAACCCGGTGTACGACGACGAAGACTTTAAACGGCGGTTTCGTATGAGTCGACGACTATTCGTAAGGATAGTTTCCGATCTTGAAAGAGAGTTTGATTGTTTCAAGTAGCAGTGGGATGTAAGAGGCGTGAAGGGGTTTTCTCCGCTTCAAAAGTGTACGTCCGCTATCCGACAATTGGCGTACGGGACTACTTCAGATTCTATGGACGAGTACCTAAGGATGGGCGAAACGACCGCAAGGGAATGCCTAAATTTTTTTTGTCAAGGTATTATTAAACTCTATATGCGACAATATTTACGAAAACCAACTGCTAGCGATATTCAGGCTATCTACGCGTTGCACGAACAACAACACGGCTTACCCCGACATGCTTGGTTCGATAGATTGTATGCATTGGGAATGGAAAAATTGTCCCGTCGCATGGAGGGTCAATTCCATAGAGGTGATCATCAGGGACCGACGATAATTCTTGAAGCCGTCGCATCATACGATGAATGGATTGGCACACATTTTTCAGGGTTCCGGTTGCCACGAACGACATAATCGTTGTGAATCAATCACCGGTTTTCAACGATTTATTCGAAAATAAAGCGCCCGATAGTTCGTTTGTAGCGAATGGCACACATTACCATCACGGGTATTATCTTGCCGACGGGATATATCCCGAGTGGACGACTTTCGTGAAAGCATTTAGGTACCCAACGGAAGTGCCACGGTTGCAGTTCACGACACGTCAAGAATCGGCTAGAAAAGACATCGAACGGACATTCGCCACGCTTAAAAGTAAATGGCACGTCGTTGCTAGACCGGCACAGGTATGGTCACGAAGGAAATTACAACAAATCATGTACACGTGTATAATTTTACACAACATGATTCGTGAAGACGAAGAGTTTTCACATTATCCTTTTGATCCTACGGCGGTTTTACCGAGCGAAGTCGAGACAACGATCTCGGAAGAAGAACGAGTAAACAACGTCAACTTCGTAAAAAACCGAGAGAGACACGCCAACCTTCGCACCGATTTATCTCAACATTTGTGGGATTCTATGCCTCATAATTAGTTTTATTGTATTTTTTTATTTTAATTAGTTTTTTAATTTGAATGAAATTTTAATATTAATGTAATTTTAATTTATAGTATTTAAATTTATATTATTTAAATTTATAGTATTTAAATTTATATTATTTTATTTAAAAAATCATACAGGTGGTATGACCTGTACGGCTGTGGGTAGGGATGGCAACGGGGCGGGGATTGGTCCCCCCGTCCCCGTCCCCGTTTAAAAAAAACCATCCCCGTCCCCGCTTAAAAACCCGCGGGGATTTAAACGGGGATCCCCAGCGGGTAATCGGGGAAACCGGCGGGGAAACGGGTATCCCCGTTTAGTATAAACGGTTAATTAACAGGTTTCACCGCGGGATCCCTGTCATCGTTTAAACTTTACCACAAATCCACAAGTCTCGAAAAAAGATATACTAAATTACATAACATTCTCGAATCCATTCTCTAAACATATTCAAAAGAAAATTAAAGTCCTAAAATTGAATTGCATCCAAAATAGTAACAATTTAGCTATATATATATTTAAATGCATCCAAATATTAACAGTTGAAATGTTAAAATATATATATATATATATATACGACCAAACATAAAAACCATTTAGCTATATATAATATATTGTCTACTAAACAATCATAAAATAAAAATAATTTTAGGGATATATTCGGGGATATAATCGGGTAATCGGGTCGGGGATTGGTCCTCCCGTCCCCGTCCCCATCCCCGTTTAAAATAAGCGGGTTTTCCCCATCCCCGTCCCCAAACCCGCCCCATTTATTTCGGGTTTCGGGTTTCCCCGTCGGATTCGGATTTTTTTGCCATCCCTAGCTGTGGGTGAATGGTATGGTAATGGTAAGGTAGTGGTAAAGCTGATGTGGCGCTGAGGTGGCAGCTTGTGCAGGTGGTATCACCTGCACGGCTGCGGATGGCCTAGTAATCAATGTTAATAAGAGTATAACTGAAAAAAATTATCAAATACTTTTTTTAAGTAGTTTTGAAAAAAAGCTAGCTTATAAGCTAGCTTTTAAAATATTTGATTGGCTGTCCTTTTCTAATTTTCTTTTCTTTTTGTAGTTTTGATTGTTGGAAAAGATCGTTGGTACACGGAAGTCAAACACACACACATGGAGACCGAAAGAGGTTGTCTTTTTGGTGATGAGCCGGTGGGCACGAAAGCAGCAGGGGTGTAATCGTAATTTCCGCCCCCTGATTTCGCTTTCAAAGCAATTCAAGCACGTGTTGGTTTGGGGGCATCATCGATGTCGATATCTGATGACGTTACTACTACTTCCTTCCCTTCCCAAACACAAACCCCTTTCTTCTTTCCTTAGATTCCACACACACACAACACACTCACTGTGTGTTCCTTCTTTCCAGCTCTCCCTACCTACCTACCTCCATCCATGGCGGTTCTCGGTCGCCTTCTCAGACCTAGAACCACGACTTTCTACGCAATTCGAACCTTTTCCTCTTCCTATTCCTATTCCACATCATCATCACCGCCTTCCTCATCGGAAATTGACGTCAACACCGCCCTTGCCGGCTTTTGGTAAGATCACGGAGGGAAGGAACGTGCAGTGGGTGTTTCTCGGCTGCCCTGGCGTCGGAAAAGGCACCTACGCCAGCCGTCTCTCGAAGCTCCTCGGTGTTCCTCATATTGCCACCGGTGATCTCGTTCGTGACGAGCTCTCCTCAAAAGGTCCCCTTTCTTCTCAGGTAATATATTCTATACTATTAAGCTCTTTAGCTTGAGAATTAAGTTTAATTTTGCATGTTATAGCTCATAGCTTAAATTAGTTGATCATTCTAGGTTATTCAGGTTTATTATACAAATCATTGAGGAAATTTGTAGAGAACTAAGAAAATATACAATTATTAGGATTTGTGATAATTGTTGAGTTGTTCATATTCATATATATGTTTAGTTGTTAGTATTATTTTCGTCTTCAATACAAGAAGTTTTTTTGGGGTTTAGATTGGAAATTAGGATTATCTTCTATTCTGATGGTATGCAAAATTAGGTTATGGAAAACATTTGTCAATGCTTTGTGTGGATCACTTTCGTAGCGGACTTAAATGGTGCTAATTGTTCTTAATTATATGATCTTACATGAGTGCTAGTGTTTGTATTCTGTGTGTGATTTGTGTTTTGTTAGAGGAGATTAGGAATTGGCACTGATTTCTGAATTAAGCTAATGAATATCTGCTTATATGCTGAAGTTTTGTAGTTTGTTTATGTTTTTTTTTTTAATTTTCTCTTACAGCTTGCGGAGATTGTTAACCAAGGAAAGCTAGTTTCGGATGAAATTATAATTGATTTATTGTCCCAGCGTCTTGAAGCCGGGGAAGCCAAAGGCGAATCAGGTTTCATTCTTGATGGGTTCCCTCGGACTATAAGACAAGCGGTGAGCATTTTCAGTTTCTATATTTGAGATATAAACATGTCAGTCATTTGCTTGGGTTTATCATGTCTCTTGACGAAGAAGGGGGTGTTGTGCAAAGCTAAGTAATCATGTTGCTCTAACCATGATCACATGATGTATATTCAGGAAAAGAAAAAAAGTAACGTGCTTTCATGCACATATTGTTTGTGCTTACAGTTCTAGAGATGTGCACATGGAATAGGGCAGATTGGCATAGCCTACAAGCAAAGATCTCTTCTTTTGTCACTTTCGCTAACAAATAAGGATAAAGTTTAAAAGGACAGGGAGTTGGGCAAGTATTTCTTAAAATTATTAGTTTCATAAAGGTAGGCAGCACTAAGTTTAAAAGGAAATGTTCTAGGGACGACACTTCCATAAATAACTAAAACCGAGAATTTCATAAATGTGGTTCTTGATGTGGTCTTTAAATTAGTTTTTATTTTTTTGCTTTACCCCCTGTTTATATTTATTAATACAGGGGGTTTAACTACTAAACATTTTTTTTATCAACCAAAGCTGTAACTCTGATGGACATGTAGGCAATACCGCAAAAGGAATTAATTTGCTTTTATGCATATCTCATTAGTAGTTCCAATTATAGAGTGTTGCAAATGAAGTAGGACATCTAGGCATAGCCTACAAGTAAAGACAAGTGCTACAAACTCAATAGGGACAGCTAGCCTTTTTTCCTGGGTGCTTGCTCGTGGTTGGTGTTAAGTATGCTCTTTAGCATCGACCTTAAGGAGAGTTACTAACCTTCATTATCGTTGGCTAAGCAGCTACTTGTCTTCTTAGCCTTCCTAGCTGGTAGTTGACTTCTTAGCCTTAAGGGATTCAAGAAGATAATGGTATGGAGATCAACCCAGCGCATCGACCTTCTAGTAAAGCTAAGCAGCTAGCACCTTAAGAAATTGATAGTTAGCTGTCCAAAAACATTCAAAATGTATTGAATCCGGAGTTAGGTTGTAAGGTCTCTCCTTTTTCTGCCTTCTCTTGACAAACAAAGATATAGTAAAAAAGAAAAGGGACATTGTGGAAACTTGCCTGCAATACTTCCGTAAAATGTAGTGTCAAGTGTAAGTGAAATTGTTCTAGAAAAACAATTCAAGCTATAGTAGAAGTAAAAAGCTCCTAGATGTGCTTCTATGGTTTTCGTTTTTTTGCCTTCTTTAGCTGAAAGTGACATTTTACTGATAAGGACCGAGAGTGACTTGAGAGGTCTGCCGAAAGTGACATTTCTCTCTGAAGGTTCTTTCTTTTCTCTTTCTGAAATTGTTTAACTTGACATGAGAAGGGAAAGACCAGGTGTGATTCTGAATGGCACTGTCAGGGTGCGTGATGCTGATAGCAAGTATCATATGTCTGAATCCCACGTGCTGTTAGCTTCTTAGAGGAAGTGGCTTTGCATGGATTCCAGATAAATACTTTAGGAGGAAAAGTGACATGTTGGTTGATATTTCACATATGGCAAGGCTACAAGTATGATGTGGCTTGATAACTTGCTACATAATCTATTGCACTATAAAAGAAGTTTGTGATGCTAATGCATTTTGGTAAAACCTTAAACATTTTAATGCTGGTTAATCATTGTTAGTTTGGGACTTATGGGTCAAGAGCTATATGCTAGAGTGTATTTATCACCCTCCTTCTAACCTATGACTGGCTTTCAGAACTATTGTTCTATTGGTTGAGCCAGTATGTAGCCTTTGGTCAGAGAACATAAGCAACTGTGAGTTCTTTTCACGCCTCAGTTTTTTTCCCTGGCAAAAGAAAATTACTTAAAACATAATAATCTTTTGTCCAAATGACGGTCATTTTCTTTGGTGGAAATAGACATAGGTATTTAGGATGTCTTGGATCTGCAGCTCACTGGAACAAAGAGGCAGGCTACACCACAACAACGAGCCTCTCAAGCATATCGTTGAACTGTAGAAAGGAATTTTCAAACTATTGTATTTTGGCATGAGTGTATGTTTAACTTATTTCCTGACAAATTAACTCCTTGTTGATTCACTAATGGAGTAATGGTATGACTTCACTATTAATGAAGAAAAACGGGATTTTTGGTATGATCCTTCATCGGGGGATGAAATGAACTGTATATCAAGTAAAATTGGTGTTGCTCCATTTTGTTTTAGCGCATATCAAGTAAAATTGGTGTTGCTCCATTTTGTTTTAGCATGCCCATTTTTGGTATGATCCCTTCATGGGGGGATAAAATGAAGTCTATATCAAATAAAGTTTATGGTACTGCATTTCCTTATCATACATGGAGTAACATATGCATTGCATCTGATAGCCACTCTAGGTGTCTCTGAACCTGGATGTTTTATCGTGTTCATGAACTCGTATAAGGTCTTACTACGGAGTTTGTCTGACAGTGTTGATCACAAGGGTAGCATGTCATATACCAAACTGGGTCTGGTTTCTATCAATCCAATCAGTTACTTTAAGGTGTTGCTGTTAAATGTTTCTCATACATGTTAAAATGATATGTGCTCAGTTGGAAGGGGCCCCCATATAATAATCTTTTGTTTCCAACGTGTTTTTATTTTTATATTAACATTGTTTATTCATTCGTATATCTTTTATTTCATTAATATATTATATATCTGCACCAATTGGTAAAGGATATGTTTTTGCAGTAGTAATCACTTAAGTGATGATGTGAACTAATACACGAAACAGTATGCAAAGGACTCAGAAAGATTCCACTTTCTGCATCTCGTTCCATTCAATCTAATTTGAACTTGAGTATTAATAAACTATTATTTGAAGAATTATAAAAAGGAATAACATATCATTAGTTCCATGAAAACATTGATGAAGTATAGACAAGTTCATCATTTAACTTCTTTTGATACCTCAAAGAGTCAAAGGGTTGGCTAGTCAGTAAGTTTGGGGTTTGTGTATCAATGGCCTTAGGCTCAAATCCAAATGGTGCTCGCTTGCTTACCTAAAGTTTGTTTGGTTCATGTTGAATGGGTGCTTTGCATGGGCACGATGAAGTAGTTCGGCAAAAGGGTCACAGACCACAATAAAAAAGAAACACCTCTTTTAATTGTCTTTTCTCAGTTGTTGATTTATTATTCTATTATGAAATTTGGGCCTCCATGCCTCAAGTTGGTATCGCAAGTGGTTTACGATTAGTAGAATTGCATATTATTAAATACAACTTCAACTGCAACAAGTCCAAGTACAATGAACTTTGACGGCCAGCTCAACGGCAAATTAAGGCTTGGCCTTGGGCCATAGGTCGCCAATTCGAGTCTCCGCATGGGATTTTCCTAGCTTGTTATCTTCAGGGCCCCATGGGATTAGTCGAGGTGCGTGCAAACACCCACGGTTACCAAGAAAAATAAATAAGTTAAAGCATGAGCCATATTGTATATCGTGCTATTTGACATGTACATGTCCTGGCTGCCTGATATCTTCACCATGCTATTTTGATCATCTTTTTTCTATTTGCTCATTTGCTTTATAAATTTTCAGGAAATACTGGAGGGTGTAACAAACATCGACTTAGTGATTAATCTGAAGCTCCGAGAAGAGGCATTGCTTGCAAAATGTCTGGGGAGAAGGACCTGCAGCCAGTGTGGTGGGAACTACAATGTAGCTTGCATTGACATTAAGGCTGATGATGGAAACCCTGCAATGTACATGCCTCCCCTTCTTCCACCTGAACATTGTGCATCAAAACTTATTACGCGCTCTGATGACACGGAAGAAGTTGTGAAAGAACGTCTTCGTATTTACAATGAGAAGGTTCATTTTCATATTTCTGGGATTTCTTACACTTAACTAATATGTGAATATATATCATATGATTAGGTTTTTCCCCCTTATAATATACACCCTCCGTCCTAAAATAAATGTCCACGATAAAAAAAGCACACATCTTAAGAAATGGGTAATTATGGAACTTCAAAATTATAACTGAATGGCAGTTTTACCCTAAATGGTAGAGGTAGATAGTCTCTCTCTCTCTCTCTCTCTCTGTGTGTGTGTGTGTGTGTGCATCTCACCATCCCTTAAATATTTGTGCTGCATGATAAGGGTAGAATTGGAAATTTATTAAATTGTAACTATCTATTTTCGAAAATGGACACTTATCTCGGGCTGAACTTAATTGAAATGTGAAGGGATGGAGTGAATGTTTCTATGGCATATCAAGTGGTTATTGTTAATGTTGGTGATAATTCTCTTCCCTTGCCTTTGGGGGGCTGTTTTGTTTTTGAATGACCTGCGCATAATGGGACCAGCGGCATAATACTTCCTTAGTTCACACCAAGTATAAGAGCGAGCGAGCGTAGATAAACAATAGATATTTTACTTCCAATAGGAAAAGAGAGAGAGAGAGAGAGAGAGAGAGAGAGAGAGAGAGAGAGAGAGAGACTCTATTCTATTATCTGTGGATGTCTAGGGTTAGACGAGTGTAGAAGCTCAATAGCGTTTCCCTTGTAGGTAGTCAGCCCGGCCTTAATGATTTGGCTCCTTCACACAGAGGCGAATCCAGGAAAAAAAAATCAAGCGGGGGGATAAAATAATTAGCATAATATAAAATAAAGGGACGTTTTATATACAAACAATCTAATTCTAACAAATCATACAAACCATAATAAATGCTTATATTAGGAAACAATATAGACATTTATGGACAATTATCATGATCCATTAGCTATGATTGGGGTATATATGGAAGCTGATAAGGTTCATTCATTACGATCATCGTTGTAGTTAGGAAAGAAAAGGGAATCTGATATTTATTAGTCTAGATAGACGGCCAAGATTGGTTTGTATAGTTTGTTAGAATTGGATGATTTGTAAATGAAACGTCCCTTATAAAATAAAACACAAATAAGTTATAAAAAGTTACAGTTCGATTAAAAATGACAAACAAGTGGTTTTTCCCTTGTTCTTTCTATTCTTGTTTGCTCTGTTACCAAAAAATTAAGAGTACAAAAAGGATTCCAAGTTGCAACCTGTAATGCCATATGCAATAAGCGGTAGTAGGCTCCCTTCTTGTCAACTTAGGGGAGCACACATCAATTTAAAGCGGTTGCACCTCTAAGACCCTCGTTCTATAACGGAGGTCTAGAGTACCGTATAAATTTATGAAACACAAATACATAGTTATATGTTAACCGTGGGTGTCTAGTCCAACTTGCATGCTTTTTGACTGATCTCATGGGGTCCTGAAGTTAACATCTAGGCAAACACTCGAGTAATCCTTGTGGGACTTGAGCAAATTCGAAGGTCTTACCAGTTAAGCTACCCTTGAGGGTTACAAACACGGTTATAATATGCAAATATATATACACAATATCAGTAGTTCCTAATATTATTATACAATACAGAGCCGGCCGGTTGAAGAGTTCTATCGCAGGCGAGGAAAGTTGTTGGAGTTTGATCTTCCAGGAGGAATCCCGGAATCATGGACGAAACTACTTCAGATTCTAAATCTTGATGATCTTGAAGATAAAAGAACTGCAGCAGCATGATTTGGTGATCTCATGTGAGTAGTAAGTTGAACATTCTTTATATTGTGAAATGCATAATCAAGAGATGTATTCTTTACACAATAAGCCTAAGACTTATATAATATATTTACCACCAGACTCTTGCCATCTGGGCTGTAAAGATGTCTGGAAATGGTTAGCAGTAGTTGTAGTAAGTAGTAAGGTTGGTGTAAAAATGTTGATAAAATTAAGTCATATGATTTAAGTAACATCTGTATTCCCAAAAAGCGAACCTCAAATCGATGATGAGTTAGTGGGAGGTTCAAATAAGAGACAAGGTAAGAGGAAGGTTTATATGTGAATCATAAAAAAAATGCATTGGAGGATGCGTATGTGACTTCATATAAATAATTTTTTAAGTCGGTTTACATATGTATCTTCAAATATATCTATATCTTATATAATCGAGGAAGGGTTTTGTTGAGCGTTTAACATATCACACATAGGCGCGTGCTTAAAAGAATTGCCCACTTGCACTCCACATTGTCTTTCTTCTCAGACTTGTGGAAGAGTTTGACACTTTCAAGAACTCTCTGGCTCATCTTTATTGCATTCGTAACCCCGCTTGTGACTTAGACGATGATAAACCCCCTTTTGAAGCAGCCTAAGAAATCATAGAAATGGGCCTTGTTGAGTGCGTCGATCACGCTGGTGCGCGTTTTTGGTCATCTCTCCTCAATCGCAAGCTTTCTCTTTTTTAGATGATGTTCTCTTCACCCTACGAATCAGACCGGAGGTAATAACCCTAGGCGCAAAGCCGCCGTGTTCCAATCATCCGTCGATATTCAACTGGAAAGAGAATACACCATTGCAAAATACCCTATTCCCTGTAGTTTGATTTCATATACACGAAGCCTGAAAGGCCAGGACGAAGGCATATTGATTATTAAACAGTCGACATCCGTTCTCATTTGGTGGATTTCGTGACCGAGATTAGGCATTATGCTCGAGGTTTGGATCGATGCACCAGGAGGAAGTAAATAAACAGGTGGTTCAAATGAAAACTTTTCATGTTTAAATCCTACCAATGAATATAATATATTTATAACTGGTGGGATCCATTAAATATGTGGCTATGAATGTGTTCCTTTAAAAAGGATGTTCTTGTATGAACTTGCTTTTATGAATTTATATATATTTGGATTTTCTAAAATAATTCATACATGAATCTTTCTATCTTACCTAATACTAGAAAGGTTTATAGACGATCTTAAAAAAATTATTGTCAAGAAAATGGGAACATTTATTATGGTACATATAATAATGGGGTTAGGTTCAAATGTGAATTCATCTTTCATTGTAAACATGAGAACAATCGAGAATGGTTGATAAGGTAGAAAGTTGGATGTCTAGTTATTTAGCTATCAAGACGAATGTCGACTAAACTAAATTAATTATTGATTTCTCTACAAGATTTAAAGACGATGTTAGGTTAAATGTGGTTGAAAAGTTTAACGAGTTGCAACAAATTGGCTCTTTACAATCTTATGTTGATGAGTTTGAGAATATTAGATCGATAATGCTTCAACAAAACCATGTACTACATGACTTATTTTCTTGATAGTTTTGTGGGTAGATTGAAGTCAATGTTAAAGCCCTTTCTTTGAACCTTTAAGCCTTCAGCAGTTTAGCTTTGGCTGAAGCTGTTAAGTATGCTAGACTTCAAGAAGAGTCCCTTGATGCTTCTCACATATTGAGTCGCTTTGCGTGCTCTTCTACCAACTCTACCTCTTGCCTTCAAGTTAAATTCTACAAAGACATCTTTGTCTGCTGCCAACAAAAGGGGAACACAAGTGAAGAATCTATGCTACTTTTGCAATCAGCCGTATGAAAAAGGGAATAAGTGTTGATTGAAACAAACGCAGTTGTTCTCAATTAGAAACATAGATGAGGCGAAGAGGAGAAACTTGAATGTAAGGATAATGTTTCAAGGTTGTTAATATTGAGTTTTCGGTGGAAGCATTGAAGAAAACCATAATTTTCATGCAATGAGGGTGACTAGATATTACGACGGCAAGCCCCTTCACATTTTGATTGATTCAGGTAGTACCTACGATTTTTTGGATTTGGTGTAGGTTAAAAGGTTGGGTTTGAACTTGGTTCCCCATTCCTAATTAAGTCATAACAATAGCAAATGGTGTAATATTGAGTGTCAGTTTGTTTGTAAGGATTTTGTTTAGAGTTCGCCGGACAACTTCAATTCAGACATGTTTTTTACTCCTCTTGGAAATTATGACATGGTCTTAGGGGTTAAGTGACTCAGTAATTTAGGGACTATAACATGGGATTTCAAAAGGTTTACCATGGAGTTTGATATGGGATCTTGTTATTGTGTGCTGAAGGGAGTTATTCAAAGGGGAGTAGATTAAATAAAACTAAAGTTCAATTTCCATGATTTGTGTTTTAAGCTATGTGGTATCTTCTTGAGATCAAGATTCTTGTTAGGGGGGGAGGGGGAAGGGGAGGAATGTTAAAGGTAAAAGCCCACTGGTTATATCTGTAACTTGTTGGAGTTTGTTAGGAAGCCCAAGCCCATCAAATTGAATTGATATAAATGGTTTTCTTCATGTAATTTTTCATTCAGACTCTGATAATAAAATTTTGAGTTTCTTCCTACTCCATATACTTGATTTCTTTTCTTTGCTTTTTCAATCACTTCCATCGTAACGAAATGTTTTTGTTCAGAAAGGGGTTTTCATAGATGGAAGTAGGATGTTCTTTAACTGGGATGAGTAGGAAAGTTTTGACTTTCTATATTTAAAGCTTCCTCTTAGAAGCTTACCGAATAAAACCGCCTTTGTCTCATTGAGCCATTACTAAATACTCGTGTATGGTGTAAAGCATGATGGAAAGGTTGTAATGCCGTTCTAGATGATTTGCATTAGTTTTACTTCATCTTTTCTCAACGGGAAGGGAGAAAACAAACTAAACTGAATAACAAACATATAACCGAACGCTAACATTTCATACCAGATTTCAAACCCTGATATATAGAAAACAAACATTTCGCGTCCTTTCCAGCTACCAAATTGGTGTTACATAAACCATATGAGCCAAGGAAAGAACAGAAACATTACGCATTCACCTTGAATGCGAAACAACTAAAAACGGGCTCTCAATTCAAAAAAGACTAATAAAACTGAATAAAGTTTATACGTTTACAATACAACAATCCAGATTTTTTAAAAACTTTTTCTCTTCATCCTATTAAACACTTAAACTAAGAAATAAAACGGTATATGGGTAGATGTCAATTTGTAATATAGAAAATGAACATAAATACTACTAACTTAAACTTGTTGTTCTTGTAGAACAAATAGAATTTGGTTCGAATTAAAATGGCCAAATCTGTAGCATATAACTTCAATATGCTGTATATGACCATTCTAGCCTGTAGGAAAAGGGCTTACTTGTTATCCCAGTGACACCTCCTCCATTTGATGAAGCTTGCTGTCTTTCAGCAAGCTATTCAGGCTCTGTAACTCATCGTTGGACTTTTCACCGTTTGCTTCTTCAGCAGACTTCCCCTGTACGTTTTGGTAGTCAGTTATTGTGAAAGAAATCAAATTAATGGTTCCTCCTTTTCTACTTCATCTCTCTATGAACGAAATTCAAAAGTTGCATTACTTGCAAGGGTAAAAATGGAACAAATTTATTAAATTTAGAACTCTATAAAATCTTGCATTCCTAAAACGATACCTATTACATCTCTTTTGTCATGTTAATCATATAAAAGATTTTCTTTAAACTTCTACGTAAGTCGTTCAGCTAAACCTAAGAAAACAATTAAATGACACATTCCCTTAATACCCTGAAACTAACCTATCCTTTTCTCTCTATGAAAGAAGTTCAAAAGTCGCATTTCTTAACAAGAATAAATTTGGAATAAGATTGTACAAACTAGAAACTGAAATATGACTAGCAAGTATGCAAGACAAACCTTGTTCTTGTCACGCCACCCAAGTCCAAACAGACTAATCTTTCTGGAAGGAATCTCTTGTGAGAGCTCTTGGCTAGTCCTTATTGCTGAAGCATCTTGATTTGTCGATCTATACGATGGTGGAAGATATTTAGACAATAAGATTAACAAAGAAAAAGTAGGTTATTGTGTTTGAAAAACAGATTAATGACTTTTCAACACATAGGTTTAAGGGAAGTGACTATTAAGTCTAATGTCCAAAATACCCCTTAAAATGGAAAAGTATCTTGTCAAACAAAAGCAACATCAATATGATTTATTGATGAAAACGGGCACATAAAAGCCATTTACCTTGGAGAAGGTTGTGTTTTATGTTGGCCAGATTGATATTGCAAGGTAGCCTCCAACATTGATTCTGCCATAACAAGTCTATTCTCCATTTCAGCAAGGGAAGCGGTTGCTGCTTCATATTTTTCCTGAATAAAGTGCAAACTCAAAAATTATATCCTATTTAACATTTTCATGTTGAGTGAATAATATAATCTACTTTAGTTTCTCTTAATTGAAATACTGATTGTAATGGAGAAATAAACCTGAAGCACTTGGGCGGCATATCTCTGGGCTTCAGCATCTTGTTCAGCGTATCTGCGAGCATCTTCGGTTACCTTTTGTTCTTGCTCTACCCTCATCAAAACCTTCAAAAATAGCCAAGAAACAACTTTTGTGAAGCAAATACGCAATTATAGACTAATTACTACATTTAAGTGTCGATTAAAATTTAAAACCTGAAGCATGGCATTCTCTTGTTCTTGTTTGTAAGCAAGGGCCTGGTGTAGCTCAGCAAGGTCTTGCTCTAATTGCTCAACCTAAATCATTGTGCAATGTTTTTTTTCTGTAATACGTCAGAAGATAGTAGAAAGCAATCAGAGAAACCGTAATTTGCATCGAGACACATTATATGACCATATGGAATAATTTTCCCAATTGGCGAGCGTTAGACCAACCAACAAGTTCAAAATTTGGAAACTAATTAGAAGAACTTATAAAACATCATGATGGGGGGTGAATGTAGCAATAACCAACTTTTTAAGATACCATTTTCAGTTTAAAGTTTAAACTTTCCCGGAATATGATCATAAACCCTCAAGATAGAATACGGAAACTATATAATAACCATAAAATGAGAAACATGTTGGAAGTTTAAACAGATGCATACAACTTCTACATATAACTAAAAGGACATGCATGTCTGCAGTCGGAAAGACAAAGCAGGAGGCTAATACTGTAACTTGTAAGTATTTCTGGCATACCTTTGCACTTAATTGTCTTCGATTATCCTGCTTAACCATCTCCATTAGAGCCGTTTCCAACTCTTCGGCTCTGTAGATCGAGAAAAGAAAACATTACACATCATATAGGATGTGAGAAGTGATGTGTCCAATTTACATGACATAAGAATTCAACCGGGGCCCACAAATTGGAGAATGGAAGTAAAACCTATGATTCAATAGTATCTAGTAGAAATATAGAATAACAAGTCTTGTATCTTAAACTAGTTTGGCTAGGCTACAATGAAACCAACATATATTATAAACAATAAATTTTGGTGGTAACAGAAAACAAATCAACGACATTCAATTGTGTGATATATATGTGAAGAGTTCTTGAGACATCTGAACCAGAAAATAGGTTCTAATAAATATAAAATATATTCCTCTTTCTATCTCGAAATTCTGAGAAGCTACGTACATAAGGCTGCGACAATTAGATCATCAGCATAAATGTATGAATAGGTATGCAATATAAATACAATGTTTGGTTGTGAGACAGGAAGAGAGAATCTAATACATAAACAATCACAAGCAGCAAGAAGTGCAAGATGAAAAACATTGAGATCTAAATAGAGGGTCAAGTAAGACAATAGTTGTAAACTTGTAATCTTCATCTTATAGCTAAATTTGACCATAATTTTGGTAGTGTGAAACTGTGAATATTTACCTGAGTACTGCAGATCGTTTTTCCTCTAGTATCATGCACAACTCATTCTTCAGCCATAAGACCTACAGAGAGAACAATTTTAGGAGCCATCAGAAACTCAGAGCAACTGCTAGCAAAACCACACTCCTAATCTATAATAACCAAATAGTCTTTAAAAGCAAATGTGGGCCAACAGTTTGCTGCAAATGGAGCACTTAAAACCCCCAATAGGAGCCTAGAATACCACTCCGTTACAGTCATAGAATTTCCCATATATTGACTAGAAACAAATTTAATGCTTTTCCTTTATGCCAAGATGTTCGCTTACATAATTTGCCATTAAATTATAGCGTTCGTAAATCATAATCTCTAACTTCCCAAATATCAAGTCCTGATAATAGAATTCCCCATGGATTTTAATTTCCTTAAGAAAAGGTATTAACCCTATAGAACTCGAACCACCCCCCCCCCCCCCCCCCCCCAACACACACACACACAGAACACATTATCCACATTGGGCGAATGAATGGATATGATATTTTGTTAATCATGTTATAGCTATCTCTGATGCAAGTATCAAGAGAAAAAACTTCTCTCTAATAGAGCCCAATCAGAACTACAAATAAACATTAATACTGCTTAATGTGCCATTTTGAGTATGTAGAAATAAGAAACTGTGGAACCTGTTCTTGAAGATCTGGAACAGAATCAATCTCCGCATCCCCTGATACACCCGTATAAACTTCATCTCCGTTAGAAGATTCAGAATCCATCCGTGATAGTACACCATTTGTCGTTTTATCTCCCGTCTTTTCTATTTTAATTTCTTTGGAACCACAGAGCTTAGCCGCCAAACCCTGTGAGTCCCTCCACATACGAAGCCCTTTTGATCTTTCCTCAAGTGCAGCTTCTACAGCTGGTCGATGTTTATTTCTCAAAACTTCCAATCTCGGCTCATTTACATTGTGATAACCCATGCAAGCCGTCAACACAAGTTGACTACTATCAAATGTTGATCCAGCCAGTGACTGCAGCAATGTGATCGCATCTCCAGCATCTTTTGTTGTCACTAATGCAGGTCCTACACAATACTGAACGAACATAAGTTGTGGTTTCTAACATTGTGAAAAGAAAATAAGAAGTCTATATATCCTCCTTAATAAATATACGTCAAAGTCAATGGCAAAAAGAAAGAAGGGCAAATACCGTAAAACTCCATCACAGCAAGTGCTGTTCGAAAAAGCATAACACGATTTCCTTGAAATAGGAGCACATCCCAGACTCTAAGAACTAGAGGCAAGAGAACGCAAGCAAAAATGAGGGATGATCAGCAGAAGTACTAAAATTTTCTTATTTAAATATGAATATATCTAGTAAATACAAATATGATTTGGTTAGTGGAAAATAGAAACTAACCACTTTCCCACGGAAGCATATTCATGAATATTGACAGAAACCATGGTCCGGACACCCAGGCTATCTGCACTCCCAGGTAATCTAATAGATGATAACGCATCAGGCGATTAGATGCAATCAGCAAGGGAAAACAATCACACGAAAAAGAAAATAAATATAGGATTAAGGGGATGGATGTGTGGAAATGTCAAGAATAAACGAAAAACAAACCCAGTTTAGGAAACCTCTCACGCACCAACTCCTCAAACACAAGCTGATCAACCTAAAACATCAACAATGAATATATATAAAATGTCACACCTAGCAATCATCTATATGATTAACTATCATTGGAAATTACACAACTTCATTTACTATAGGTTCCAATCTCTGAGGCAAAAGATAGACATAATAACTACCTGGGACTCTATCATTTCCTCTGAATAATAGCCCTCGAAATAATCATCAAGAATCCCCAATAAAGCCCTGACATACAAATTACAATATAAGCACTTCAACAGCATAGTAAGCTTTACTAGGTATAGATGTTGAAATGTGAGCAAAATATATTATTCAGGATTTATTGATTAAGCAAGGTGAGGGAGGGACCAACCAAAAGGCATTCTCTTCAGGCATCAGCAATAGTAACAATCCGGCAAAGAAATTCATGGCCTACATGAGATTCGACAATTTAGCACGTTACCAAGTACTTTGCTCACATATAATCTATATTTCATTTGCTCAGAAGTCCAGAGAGATATTTGTGCTGTACAGAATTGTCAGACAATTTAAATGCCAAACAGAGCATAAACAGGCATCTCGATATATACCTGACAGTAGCCAACAGAGGGGTTATGTCTAGCATACGCAGTGAGTAAACGTCTCAAAGCGTTTCTACCATCATCATCCAAAGCAGGATGACCTGGGAACGTACGGGGCAAGTCCTGCCATAGAAACATTATACATGATTAGAAGTGCGAATAAAAGTAATGCTATCCCACATAAAGTAGGCATAATTAAAGGCCTCAAAGTTAGTTCAGGTGATAACCTTCTCAATCTGCCCTTTCCATTTCTCGGGCACGCATAAAGATTCAGCAGTTGATGCCTTACTTGCTTCTTCTGCTTGAATCTGATGTTCCATACCGTTCTCATTCTTTGTATCAGGATCCAGCAGTTTTTGATAATAATTTTCAATGCGTCGTGCCTTTACGCCCACAAAAGCTTGCCAGAGCTGCAATAAGTGGTGAGTAGTTAGTAAATGCATCTTCAAAAGAGTGACCCCGATGCAAGAAATTGGAGTACATGCGGCCAACCTCTCCTCTAAGAGCCATTGGCACTCCCCCCTGCACAAGACAGTCCAACTCATCTTTCCAAGGACTAGATGATTCTGGTGGGGCAGTTTGTGTGTCTACACCATTACTTGAAGGGATATCTGCAGTTGGGTCTGACTCTGACCTCTCCACATCGTAAAATTCTTCTTCAGAATCCTCTTCAATGCCTGTTTTTTCAGGTCTAGCATCTTCATATGCAGGCTTTTCAGCTACAAGATCTTTCTCAGTTTTAGCAACACCAATTTTCTTCCTAACACGGGTGCTCATCATATCCTCAATGGCTCGAAGTGATGGTCTAATGTGAGCCCATATCTGTGCTTGACGAGTTGGAGGCACTTTTTCCTTTTGATGATCATCACAACCAGGTTTCTCACCACTCGAATCATCTCTTGTGGCTTTACCACAGCTATCATCACCTTCTTGGTCAGAAGTCGGGGCAAGGGAAGCTGACTTATTTTCATCTGCAGTCGAGTCAATTACAGGCAACGTAGTAGACTCTGACTGTCGTTCCAGAAAGTCCTTCCACCTATCCGATCGTTCCTCCTCTTCCTCCTAAAACCATGAAAAAAAATACCGAAGTGGTTTTCTTAGCAGCTTAAGTTTCTTCAAGAGATGACATTCAATGAGAAAAATGTGGAGGATATTTAAATATTTAATAGTGAAAAAAATAGTAAGCTTTCAATGAACAAAATTTCAGCATTAAGCACCCATGTGGCATGTGCATGTTGTAAAAAAAATCACATGGGATAACTATCTCATGTAGGATTTGAGTGACTGGCACAGAAACTTTATGCAGTGAGTAGAGACCATTTACTCCGTCTTTTAATAGTATGACAATGAAATTCGGTTGATCTACAGAGGAAAGAACCTCAACTTTGCCTACCATAAGAGGATCTTGACAAGACAATTAAGATACTATGGTGTCGTTTGTTTTTTAAAAGGTCTAAAGTCTGAAGTCCGATTTCATATCTAGAAATAAGAGGTGGATGGGGTACCTCTTAAAACTTTAGAGGACAGTAAGAGGTGTACAGATCTTTTCTTAAAAATAAAACAAACAATCTAAGTCTGCAAACCTCTTAATTTTCAGACTTAAGAAGTTTTAAGAGGTATTTTTTTTAAAACAAACAGCCCCTACATGATCAAAATCAGAAAGTAAAGAGGTAGAGACTAGAGCAGATGGAGAGAGTAGTACCTTGTAGATACTCGAATATTCACGGTATCTTTGTACATGTTGAGGTCGCACAGCAAAACCATACGCGTCTCTGTCCACACCAATATCATGGCAGTTCATGTTTAATAGCTTTTTTTAATCATAAATCAACTTTAAGGTAACAAGAAAGTCATAGATTACTTTTAAACAAACATGTTCAAAGACTACATTAACCACAACATATACAGATGGCAGATCCCGAACTCAAACTTGAACCCATATGGACATCAACATATTTGCTGACTGAGATTAACAGACAAAAAAAAAAGAAAAAAAGGCCTACATTCTCCGACACGTAGGGCTCGCATTGCCTCTCATGGTCAGACCAGGTCTCTAATCACCGAACAACCCAATTGGATCTTAATTGATACTCCAGTAAGGCAGTAACACTTCACATACTCCCTAGAAAACCTATAGCTCAACTTTGATTTTAGATGTCATAATAATGTTCTGTTTTCCCACACCAACCACATTAACTCATTTGTAGTACTTGTAATGTATTTTTCCAGTGTTGGAGGTTTTATGTAGAAAAAACGCAAGCTCAATATGTTTTTGGCATTAAATATTTTCAGTTTTGTAGGTATCATTTCATGTGCAAATAAGTGAAGGCTATGTTTAGCAAACTAGTTGGGCTGAGTTTGGCAAAAATAAGCTAGTACATGTTTGGATGGACCATAAGTTGGCTAATTGAAACACTAGTTGGAGTAGCATTTCAAGAGCTTTTGTAGCTTTTTCCAATTGTACCCTTATTAATATTAATTATTATATCCCAATATACCTTTTTGGTCATTTTACATACTCATAAGCTAGTTTTTGCCAAACGTAATTTATTCATAAGCGAGTTTATCAGCTACCAACTAGCTTATCAATATCAGCTAGTTTGCCAAACACAGCCTTGTTCATTTGATAAACTAGTTCCAAAGCCACTGTTTTGACATCCAAAGTCCAAATTGAAACTCATTAGCTTCAAATAGAGCTATATCTTAGTGAAACTCCAAATTAAACCAAACAAAATCACCAAAACAAAATAAAAAATCACAAAAAAGAGCTACCACATCTAGTTTCTACTGGAAGACCAAAATCCATCAGCATCACCAAAATTCATCAATGCTAACCAAGTGAAACAAATTAATGATCCGATAGTATTCAAGTCAAAAAAAAAAAATCTGAGGTTCCAATGAGACTTCCATTAACAAAATTGACATGATCAATGCGTTACAGGATCATCGTCAATAGATCCAATCCAACACAGAGAGAGTAATCGAGAGAAATGCGGTAATGAATTGAAACGGATGCCAAAGTGATATGATATATATATATATATATATGTGTGTGTGTGTGTGTGTAATTACAGTAGTACCTCTTATGTTCGATAGTGGTGGGAAGAAGAGAAGGATTCAATTTGGGCGCCATTATCGGATCCTGTAAAATAAGATGATGATGGATCTAGAGTTGGATTCTGTGCTGAAAAAAATTTGAAAGAGAGAAAGGTGTGTAGGTAAGCTAAGCTTATACTGGTGTTAGTGTGGTTAGGTTAACTAGAAAGAATGAAATCTAGGGATTGGGGGACAGACATAAGAGAAGATGATGATGATTGGGGTTTAGCGGTGGTGGTGATGATGGTGGTGGTGGGGTAGTCGCCGGAGTAGAGGCCGTCACGTTGTATACGCGCTCGCCGCACCACCTCCTAAATTATAAATTCATCCATTCAACTTTTATTTATATTTGTCCTATGTGTTTTTTGTTTTACGACGAGGTATTTGGGATCCATATGACTATTCGACCAATCCTTTGTCGCATGGGTCGGCAGATAATTCACACACATGTCTAGAATCTCTCCATGGGTCGGCTTTCAAATTTGGTTCCAATCCATTAGCCCTCTTGCCGTTGCTCGCTAAATCCCCGAAAGCCGACCCATGGAGAGATTCTGGACTTGTGCGAGAGATT
Source organism: Centaurea solstitialis (assembly GCA_030169165.1). Classification (NCBI taxonomy): domain Eukaryota; kingdom Viridiplantae; phylum Streptophyta; class Magnoliopsida; order Asterales; family Asteraceae; genus Centaurea; species Centaurea solstitialis. The sequence goes on along the minus strand of CM058045.1, from coordinate 70,372,243 downwards.
CTAGACTTTTGTATTATGATATTTGATTAATGTTTTATATGTTAGTTTTATATATATATATATATATAATGTGTTTATTATCATTAAGTAATCAAGTAATAATGTAAAACATATGTTTTTGTATATGATATATAGATTTATTGTCATAAGTCATGCTTTTAATAAATGTTGTGGCTTGTGTCGTGCCTTTTAAAACTTGAGGCAGTGGCGAACCTATAAATTTTCTCAAACAGCGGCAAATGTTACGGCTTTGTCGTGGTTCCTAAAGCTTGAGGCAAGAATGGACCTAGAAATGAAACCCGTAATATGAAGGAACCAAAACCCGTTGCAATAGTTCTTTATATCTCAGAACCGGTTCCGGAATCGTTGTCCGGTTCTGAAATCGGGTACCCAATGTCTACTTTTTAATGTTCTTTTTTTATCATTCTATGCTATAAAAATAATTATTAGTTACTACATAGTTTTAACGTAATGAAATGAATACTATAAACGACGAAAACTTATCGGATAAACACTAAAACCTAATAATCATATAAATAATTAAGATTATTTTTTGAAATGAAAATAACAAAAAACACAACTTGAATTGTTAAATATGATAAAAAATATTTTTAAAAAAAAGAGAATAAACAGATTGAGTGAACAAGTGGTCGTAATTGTATATGTGTAAAATGTAATCGTAAAAGGTAAAATAATAATTTCAATTTTGGTCCATTAAACATAATAAGTATATACATATATTTTTATTAAAAGACTAGCGGAATCGATTTCATCAGGTACCCAGCGGTTGGTGGTTCCAAAAAAAATGAGAATCGAAACTTAAACCAATCACATTGATTTTGGTTCCGATGATCACCACTTGCATCTCTGTGCAAGATCTATGCTATATCTCCAGCAATATTTGAAGCAAGAGGGAGGGCTTGGAACCAAAACTGTTCCATTATCATCGAATTCGTCTCTTCAAAAAGAATAAGATAAGTATCCCTCGTCGTAAGGAGGAGAGAGATATACGAAATTCTCCAAAATTGCATTAATGTATAATAATTAATTTTAATTATTTCTTTAATTAGTAAGATCATCTGGTAGACTGTGAACCCAATGAACCCAATCGCCACATCAGCTTTTCACTACCTTATTCAAACCAACCCAAACCATCCACTATACCCAACTCAATCTTACCCACACATTAAATAATTAATAAAAAAAAGACAATAAGAGAGACAGAAAGAAGAGAGGGATAGAGAGAAACAAGAGAGAGAGAAAATGGGTGAGGGTGAGGGTGAGGGGGTGGGGTGGGGTGTTCACCATCGGCATGGAGAAGCCGATGATGTTTAACCCGAAATACCCACAATGTTGTTGTTGATGAATCCGATCAAGCCGAAACCATCGACTTACCCATCGTGGATGCTGATTATCTACATCACTAGCTTGGAATAAATCATACAAATATCATAAATATTGGAATTTTCAAATCATTAAGCTTTATATATTATAATATCTATATCTATATATATATTAAAGAAAGGTTTTTGCTGATGTCATGATTATGAAATTTAGCCATTTGATTGGCCAATTAAAAAAGAATCATCAAATTATGATGTCATTAATTATTCTTATTATTTTAATACCATAATTATCTTTATAATTTACATTTTTTATTCTTAGAATTATTTGATTAAATTAATTTTTATCCATTAGTTTTAAAGATAATAATATATATTAATTAAAATGTATTAAAATTTTGGTTTTTTCTTTTTCATAAATTATACCATTATAATCGTCTCGACAATACCTTCAAAATAAGTTTAATATTGAATATTTTTTTAATTTAACTACATTATTAAAATTAGATATAAATTAATTTGTTTAGATTTTATTACAACTCTATTCTTGATATTCTTGAAATTTAAAGATTTTAACTTTTTAACCTAAGTATTTTTATAGATTATTTATAAGGTATTAAAATTTATTTTATTTAAAACCCCATTGTTGATATTCTTGAAATTTAAAGATTATATCTTTTTAATCTAACTATTTTTATAAATTATTTATAAGTAATTAATTTTTTATTTAAAATTCTACAAATAAAAAACACTACATATTTTATTTTTGAGTCCCTCCAGTTATAAAAATAGATATAAATTAATTTGTTTAGATTTTATTACAATTCTATTCTTCATATTCTTGAAACTTAAAGATTTCATCTTTTTAACCTTATTATTTTTATATATTATTTATAATTAATGAAATATTATTTTATTTAAAACTCAGTTGCTAATATTCTCGAAATTTATAGATTCCATCTTTTAATCTAACTATTTTTGTAGATTATTTATAAATAATTATATTTTATTTTATTTAAAATCCTACAAATCAAAACACTACACATATTTTATTTCTGAATCCCTCCAGTTTTAAAATCATTCACGAAATTCAAATCTTTTGACAAAAGAATAATAAATTTTCAATTTTTAAAATTTTAATAGCTATTAGATAACTAAAATATCTATTGTAATAAGCAATTATAATGACAATTGTCGTATAACATATAATTTACATAAGTATCTAAATGGTAATGACAATTGTAATGTAAATGTCTATTCTTATTAAAAATTAAAATAACATGTTTCAAATGCCTGTATAATATACGGGTCATTAACTAGTTCTTTTAATATAGTATGATATTACATAAATATAAATATATATTATGAAATATATACATTAAATATTTTGCATTTAATACTTTATATAAAGTAACAATTCAAATACTTAAAAAAAATACTTTAACCCGGTTAAAATATTTGAATAATTACCATATATGATTTCAATTTTGTTAAAGTTATTTCTATGTATGATTTCAATTTCAATCAAGGCAACATTTAAAAGCCAAATAGTTAAATATCGGGTTTTCAAAGATGCACCTAGATAAAAAATTTGAATAACAAATAAATGTTGAAATTGTTTCCATTAAGGGTATTTTTAAGTTAAATTTTTTGATTTTCTTTTGCTCTGCTTCTCTAGAGTTTCCAAAGTAACCTTTATCTTGCTTTTTCCTTACTATTTCTTCATTTGGTTGTTAGATTTTCCATTGGTTTAGAAAAAAATTGATGACTTTTTTATGTAGTACGTGAATCATTCAAAGTGAGTTTTTATGCAAATGAAAGCTAACTGACATATGGTTTGTGGAAATGTGAAATATGAAATTCAAAATAGACATGAAAACGTAATAAAAAGATTAGATTGAAACACAGAGTTATCAAGTTCAATACAAGAACGAAAATCAATACAACTAATTTGCTTTATTTTAGTCTTCCGAATGACCCATCAACATTGGACAACATAATTACCATTTACACCCACCAACTCTAAGGTTGTGGTGGTGTTGTGATCTCACTATTGGCCGATTGTGTTAATGACAACCTAGTTGGTTTCTTCTTCACATACTTTCGGGCCCACACATGTTTACCGTTGATATTGTACTTGGATTTTCCTTCAGGACCATCTCTCCCGACGATGGTATTTACCATCGAGGGTGAGCAAGCAACAATGCGAGCATACAAGGGTTGTTCGTCTGGTCCTACATCATGCATGTGAATCGCCTCGATGAAATCCCCAAAGTTTCTAATAAAAAAATTGAGTTAATGAACATACATAATACAAAATTTCACAATTTTTGAATTCATGTATTTCATAAAATATTTTGTAAATAAACATATATACCTTGTAAAGTAGTCTTTGACTTCACTTTCAGAAATCGGATACCCTTTTGAAAAGGTAAGGAATACGGTTCGATCATCCGCAGGTATTTCATATTCTAGATCTCTTGTGATCAATGGAGAATTAAGACATAAATCTTTATGTTGCCTGAAATCCAACATTGGAGTTAACAAAGCAGCATTTGCTCTTTCTAAAGAAGCCATTGGCCAATCTTGGTGCTTCGTAAATCCTAATTCAGGACGAAATCCAAGATAGTTATTAATCTCATAAGAAGGAAAAGGGAAACGATGGCCCAAGTATCGAGACCCTTCACTACCAATTCCAGTGTTAACCTCCTTAGGGGGAACCGTAGTCAATGGGGTGCCACCCCTGATAAATTGCTGCAAAATATCTTTTAGCGCATTGCTATAAACATCATTTGCTATTTGAGACACCTCACTGAAAATGCTATCACGATTTTCATGGAACTCCTTTAGACAAATCCTCTTGCGATCCAAGAGATTATTAAGCAATGAAATATCATATTTCATGTTGCTTCCTTCAAGTAACAATTTATTTCCTTTTTTCTCTATGCACTTTAAACAAGCAACCACCTCATCAACGACTAGAGAAATTGTGCTTAAGGACAAAGAATCAACCATCGTTCGGACAAGATTCTTAGAGGTATATCCTTCTCTCTCTAGCCATATAAGGAAACCTAACACGAGTGTTGACTCAACAATCTCTCGATGTAAAAATGCAATCAAGAAAGTGAAAAGTCGTCGCTCGTGTTGGTAAAAGATATTGTAATCTTCCTTGGAGATATTTGGGCATTCAATCGTCATCGGAAAAAGGGAAGGTTGTTTTGGAGAAGCAAATATATCAACTTTCTTACTCATTTCCTTGATGGTGGTGTTCTCTACAAGTGCTTCTGTATGATTTGCCTTGTGAAATCCATTGAGACACAAGTTATGCATATATACAAACATTGAGAGTGTAACGTTATGCTGGTTGAAAGACAAATTTACCCTTCTAAAGAGGCGCCATTGATGAAAGTTTTGAATAAAAAACTTTTTTTAAATTGTTTCCATCTGCAATTTCTTTTTCAGTCAAAGTAACGGATTTTTCGAAAAAGGCGCCATTGACGAAATTTTTAAATAAATATAAATTTGAAATCATTTCTATTTTAAGGTTATCGCTCATACAACGGTTAAAATACTTAATATTTTAGAAAATCCGTTACTTATCTAGTGTTTCAAGCACACCCCTTTATTATACTCTTCCTACAATTTGATCCTCTAGACTTTTAGGTTTTAGTTTTCCATAAAATTTGTATTTTTAATCACTAAGTTTATGATGTAATATTAATATCTTTACATTGATTTGATTGCTTTTTCGTTATAACGTATCTTCTTTTTAATTAGTCAGTCATGTCTTCAATGTTGCCAGGCATGAGTTGCGTGACAACAAGGCATGTGAACAAGGATCTCGTTTTCACATATCCCGTCTTACCTTATCGCATTGCTAGTATAAGAAAAATCACACATTTTATATCTTAGTCGGGTGCATAAATATGTAGGGTGGTAAGTTGTTCAAAAATTATTCATGGAGGGGTAATTTGAGATCTGCATACAATTAATTATAAGCCCTTTGGTGGATCAAATTTTATCCAATAAAAGATTTTCCATTAATGGTATCATAAGTTTGATTCTCTCTACATTCTGCAACCCAATAAAAATGGTAACCTTTAAAGGCAAAGTCTAAAAATTAAATATTAAAATATTTTTACTCGATTCCTATTTTGAAAAAAATATTAAAAGAACTCATTTGAAGGCTAAAGCTCAAAGGTAAAAAAGTTTATCTGGAAGTTGAAAATTTAGTTAAAAAGGTGAAGATATGGTTAAAATATTATATGAAAGATGTGAAAATTGTTTTTTCACTTAGAAATCCAATGGATTTAATTTAATTTAATTATTTATTAGATAATACCTTTTAAAAAGTTGTTTAAACGATAAGGTGGATTTAATTTAATTCAATTGTCTATTAGGCAACGGATCCAATCCAACCTAATGCATGAGTTAATCGTATTGATTCCATAGATTTTGTCATCGGTTCCATTCGTCTATTCAATAATTCAACTAGGTGTTTAGCCAATTAGTTCACCATTTTCAATCGAGACATAAAACTTCCTAATATGTTCCAAATTATTATAGCATAAAAGATGTAAAATATATTTTACACAATTAATAATAATATATTATAACCACAATATGAATTTGTAATTTTTAAGGTGTATTTGATACATGATTGAATAAGACAAGAAAAAACTTGTGTGTTTTATATGACAAAAATTTGATTATGTTTAGCATGATTTGGGATAAAAATAAGGTGACACAAAATCTTAATTTAATGGGGCAAAAACATGAAGTTCTTATTCCACTTAAAAGTGGAATAACCTTGGACAAAATCAATAAAAGTTTACTCTAAAAAATATTAATATGAATGTCAAATTAAATATAATTTAATGATATTTTTTGATATTTGTTTCACATCAATTTTGGTTATATTTCGGCAAGTTTAGATTTAAAGAAATAGAAGAGATATTTTTAGTTTTTTAAAGGGGGTTATAATCATCTTTTAACTAATTTCCTTTTACATTAATTAATGGTTTGGATGAGTTCTCTGTTTTATTTTTAAGGATTCTTTATGAATTTTTTTTCCATATATAATATTAATAAAATCAAACCAAATCAAATATAAAATACGTAATACGATATAGAATGTAATTTATATATTTTATTTTTTAATAGAAAAATAAAAAAATGTATTCTTTTTATTTTTAAATAAATAAATCATAAATGTATTCGTATTTTACTTATTATAACGAAAAAGATACTAAATATCATTTTAATAGTTTTGTCCATTTATATTCTAGTTGTATGAAAAGCATGACATACGATTAGTCTTATGATGCCACCTCATTATCTATCTGGTGTATCTTTAGGTCGAGAAGAGAATAGATTGAAAGGAAAACAAATAATGTTTGTTATCCACCAAAAAGTAAATCGATAAATTACAACGCTATTCTTGCCTAATTTGTGTATATATGTTTGTAGTGATGAGATCGAAATTCGGAAGAGAACCGGAAAACTTATTAAAACTAGTGGCTTGACATGATCTAAAAGTTATGATTAAAAAGGTAGTTATAACCATTTTTTTTATCCCTAATAAACACCTACAACTTATTAGACCAAATTTCTTTTTAGTCATTTTATACAAAAAGCCAAAATTTGTCAAATACTAAAAAACAACTTATCCGCTTATCATGTTTTGATACAATAATAAGCTAATTCAAACACTTTTTATAAAACTTTTTTTTTCGAAAACCCAAAGTTGATGAACATCAGCCCTAGCTACGTGTAGCAACCGCACAAGGTATCAAAGCCCAAGGTGGGGGGGGGGGATCAAAGTTTCATCTATTACTCGTTTTCGATTTATAACATGAGAATTGGGTAATTCGGATGATTTAACTATAAAGACAATACTGAATATTGAATTATTGATCGTACATCCTATGAAGGATTAACATTCCAACAGCTCAAGTCCATTTCTATTGCTCTTCAAAGTTCGCTCATTCCAATTTTCAAGGCATGACTATCAATTTCCAGTTCATTAACGATCATGTAACTAAATTCAAGAAATCGAAGATGAAAATCCAAAATGCCCAAAAGAATTTTTCAAAGCTAAAATTATTTAAGTAATATTTACGCTCTATCATGAGTCAAGAAAAGCTAACCAAGTTAGCAATTTTGAGTATTGAAGGTAAAACTTTTAGCAAAAATCGAATATGGAAACTAATTGATCTTTTTGCTTCAAGAAATGCACAAACACATGGTTTTAGGTGATATATTATATTTTATAATTCATAGTTTTGCTTTTTATGTCCCCATTTGTACTTTTTTTTTATCATAATTAGTTTATAATTGACATGATTGTAAGACGCATAGCTTGATTAGGTTTTTAACCCTTTAAAAATTGTATATTTCATAATTCCTTTTACTTAAAAAATAGGCATATGGGAATTTTTTTTTAGCATTTTCACACATGATATCAAAAATCCTAAAACCAATCATGTTTATTTTAAATAAGCAATCCCAAACATCCCTAAAACTTCAAAAATATTTTTGTAATATATTATTTAATATTCTTTTTCATGTTCAGTTTAGCTTATCAAGAATTATATTAATATATAGCAAAAATATTTTAAGTTTTGTCATAGTGTTACCAAACAAGAAACAAACAACCCGTTACGCTTAGCTCACGGTTATATCCTCTCAAAGTCTACTCTCTCGGGACGGATCTAGTGAAGTTATCAAACGATAACACCACTTGACTATAAAAAACATATATAGAGATATTTCTTTCAAAAAGTCACTATTTGTTTAGTGGTTTCTTGTTTTTTAAATAAAAGGCCTCGTGTTAGAGTCTCGTATTACAGTTTTTTTAGAAACATAATACTTTAAATATAAAAAACTAAAAAAATGTTTCTAGAAAGATTTGAACCCAAGACCTCACATTTAAAAGGCAAAAAACTAACCAACTACACCAAAGAAAACTTGTGTTTTTATTACAGTTTCAAAATATATATGGTGGTACACAGCAAATTAGTACGGCGACACTTTTCACGACCCCATATTTTTTACATTACGACGAAGGAACAATACGGTGGCACGTGCTACCGTGGGCACTTCATTAGGTCCGTCCATGCTCTCTCTCACGGTCTACTCTCATGCATGTAGAAAGAGTGACTAAAATGTTACAAAATCTCCAAACAATGACCAAAACATTACGCTATAAAGTTTAGGAGCCTTTTAATAATTGTCAAGAAATTTAATTTCCAAAATAGGGCCAATGTTCATTTTTAAAAGGAGTGTTGTTCTTTCTATACCGCCTTAATCCTTACAAAAGATATGGATAGGTGCAATATGTGGGGTTAGGAGAAAAGGTGTAAGAAATGATGCAAGTGAGAAAGTGGTAGGAGGGGTAGGAATAACAACAGTACAACACCCTTTTAAAAGCCCAAAAATCTCATAGTTTGTATTTAGAAGCTTAAACAATTGAAATCTGGCTAACATTGTATTTTGAGTTTTGACAAGTTTAGGGGTTAGGTTTTAAAATTAGAAACATGCAAGAAACTGTGGGTTGAATCCGACCTTGTTTCCACCCCGAATCTTATGGTCGAAGGCTCGAAGCCTACATAACCCACTTTGCCGTTCGACCTACATTTGCAGACAGGGCCGTTCCTAAACTTTCGGATGCCCTGTGCGAAAATGCAAAATTGTGCCTTTATGTCTATATTTTAAGCAAATGAAACGATGTACGATACGATTTTTTAAAGGGTTTGGAACCTAGCCAAGCTATGTGGCTCATCCCTACGCCAATTTTTATTAACTAAACAAAGAGTACAAAGGGGGACATAAGAATCAAAACCTCAAATCACAAAATATAAATATAAATAGAAGGATAAAAAACAAGAAAAACTATAATTAGTTTTAACTAAAATGGTAAATAATTAGATTAAAGTTATCAAAAGAAATCTGCAAGTCAGCAAGTCTATAAATATCAAGACTAATAAAAACCGTAAGTTCATTGAAATTGAGAAGAAGAAAATAGTGAGTGCAATGATGCAAAAAACAACAAATGACTAAATCCTAAATTCCTAAGCATAGGCTGCATAGCAAGTTAATTGATGTTCTGATTCAAATATGCAATCTGCCAATTTTGCAAATCTTTTAATTGATGCAAAAGCAAGTAATGTTGATGGAATAATGATGAATTCCACTAAATCAAAACCAACTAAATTAATAATGTAATATAATAACATACTTGGGAATTATATAGAGTCCAACTCATAAATTATTAAAACTAATTACCTACACTAATAGCATTATATAGATTTTTGATGCCCCTTAGGCTTTGATGCCCCTTAGGCTTTGATGCCCTGTGCGGTCGCACGGGCTGCACGGCCCCAGGGCCGGGCCTGTTTGCAGAGATGGAGCCATAACATATATCAAACGGTGACACGGTATAGTTAAGTTTTGGTTGATTTCGAGAGTTTTTTTTTTTCAATTTTTTAGTTGATTTCGAGAGATTTTTTAAGTATCTTTTTTGTTGATTTTGATGGCTATTTTGATTTTTTTTTGTTGAATTGAGAGATTCTTTTTGGGTTTTTTTTAATAATTGATTTTGAGATTTTTTGGTTGATTTCAAGAGAATTTTTTTTGGTTTTTTGGTTGATTTCAAGAGAATTTTTTGGGTGATTTTTAAAGAACTTTAGTTGTTTTGGTTCATTTTGAGAGAATTTTTTGGTTTTTAGGTGCACCATTTAGAAGTTTTGAAAATGTTACGGTAGTACCTCCGAACCACCACTTAGCTCCGTTCCTATACGTTTGTATTTCCAAGTCCCAACGTGCTACCGGCCTTCACCTCAACCACTAATTTGTGAATAGTTTGATCTGAAATTCTGAACCAATGCACAAACCTGGCCCAAAAAAACCAATTGACAACCCATGGTTTCGAGCTTGGATTTGGCTTATTTTATCCCGTTTAACACGTATTTTTTGCTATAACTAACTTGCATATCTACGTTTTAACAGAAAAGCCAACCATTATCTCAAACTAGAATGATTGTAAACTCATTTTCAATTTTTCGAAACCTAAGCCGTCATTATGCAACGACTTCTATTCTTGGCTAACAGAAGTCACACCAAACAATGTATATGTTTTACAAAACCTTTGGTAATTATGGTACAATACCATATGCTTTTTCAAGATTATATCATATATCAATCAATTATAATTGGTAAACCAATTTTTACAGTGTGTATCAACGAACTCCATTTGATACCAACTCTTTTTGGTTGGTACATGTTGACAAGATTTTGTATCACGATCATAAAAGTTAAAGTTGCAATAAAATTATCAGCCATTCAAATAACACGATTGATATCAATGATACGTGGTTGGAGCATTTATTTCAACATGTTGAAACATTAATTACATCCATATCAAATATGGCCAAACCCCGGGCCAGGCCTTAACCGGGCCCTGATAAAACCAAGCCTAAGGCCCTCAACAATGTTTTTTGGGCACATGCTTTCTTTAACCGGTCCCGGGCCGGGCATGGCTTAGGGGGAAAATACTTTAACCGATCTCTTGACGTTTTAACCGGTTATAGGTGACCGGACCTTCGTAGGACCGATTTTTTTGGGTTTTTCTAACATATAATAATAATACAATTATTTTATAAACTAATTTGATATTATAAATCTAAATTATAATATAAAGCATAAATGTAAGTTATAATATAAACTATAAACTAGTATAACTACATTTATGTTATAAACAAATTTATTTTAAACCACTAAAACATATAAAACAAATATACTAAAAAATACGTTTATTATAATTTCGATACTATGATTAATATAATAGTTGATACATCATCAAAGACAAATAACTCAATAAGTTTAAAAGTAAGACTATTTACGGTTTTGCCACCGGGCTTATGCGGCCTTGTATTTTGTTCGAATCCATAACCGGGCCAGGCTGGCGGACCTTAACCGGGCTTTAACGGGCCTTCATAAACCGGGCTTGACTTAGGTCCTGGGTCCGATTAACCTGCCGTATTCGGTCGGACTAGGTCCGTTTGGCTATATCTCTACTCCATATAGATGGTAGAAACATTTCACTAATAGAGATTACAATGTAATCTGTAATTCATAGGAAAAACGTGCATTCCTTAAATAACTTTTAATTAGTATAAATCAACAATTTAAGAAAATAGAAATATAAAGTTTAAAAAATAGAAATATAAAATTTAAAAAATAGAAACTAATTAAAATTTTATAACCAAAACGGTTATATAATTATAGTATAAATGAAACTTTATAATAATAGTCAATTTAAAAAATAACTTTGAATTTTAAGTGGTGGTGCTGAAGTTTGAAATTCAAAGCAGTAAGATTGTTTGTTTTTATAAACAAGTGTCTGGAATATGAATCTAAGGCAGTTGGACCATCTCCAGCAGCCTCCATCGGCTTCCATCGGGTTGCTCGGCTTCCATCGGCAACACCACCGTGGAGGTATCGGGTTCAAGGGAATCGGCACCCACAAGCCGATCACGTAGATGATACCCACCCCACCCCACCCCAACCTACCCCCTCACCCCTCTCTCTCTCTCTCTCTCTCTCTCTCTCTCTCTCTTTCTTTCTCTCTATCTCTCTTTTTTTTTTCTTTTTTTTTTTGTTTTATTTTTAATTAGATGGTATTGGGTAAACCATTGTGAATGAATTGGGTTAAATTAGGTTGGTTTGGGTAAGATAGTAAAAAGCTAATGTGACGATTGAGTTGATTAAGTTAAGAGTCTACGCATCAAGATGGTCTTAGAACAAATGATGAGATCAACACATTCTGTAGCAGAAAGAAACCATTAAAAAAAAGAAAAAGGAACCATTACACAAAAAGCTGCATTACACATGTATCCCATCCTAATTTCTTTCAAAAGCACCAAATGGCTTCTTGATTACTGCCCACATTTATTCACCGAATTATATATGTACAGTCAAAGAATTGGTAATCAACAAACTCTTGATCGACAATTGATGAGCATGTTCCTAAAAGGAAGGTGATGAATGAAATTACTTGCACATTTTGAACAGAAGTTAGATTTCCCATTTGGATCCTTCCTAAAGAGTGAAGTAGCATGGTAACTAATAACTTACTTATATGACTGGACAATGGAAGAATATCAAACAATAAAAAACGACGAGCATCGTGTTATTTCGTGACAAGAAAATGTAATTAACATGGCCTATATAACAACAATCCTTTCGCATTAACATGTGATATACATCTGCATTCAAATCTTCGAAACAAATTATCATCATTTCTCGTTGTACCGAGTATGTTAAGTTGTTAACTATATTTGTGAGTTTTTCATGCCTAACTGCTTTATGGATACAGGCAAGAATGAAATCCCAGTGATTTCAATTAATCAACTCAATTAGAGTCCCAAAGCAGGTTTCAATGCCAATTTCCCAAGAAACCTTTAAATCTTTATTTCTATGTTTATCAATTTCTAATCCAATCCAGAATGTGCTAATCCTAGAAAAAGTTGGGAAAAAGTGTTTAGGTTAACACTTTTTCGGTCGGTGCAAAATAAGTGAAAAGTGGAACTTAACTGATGGAAAAAACAAACAGACTTAATTGTGGAATGTCTGACCGAATAAGTGAAAAGCACCAATTAAGTGCTGAACCCTAAAAAACAAACAGCACCGAAATAGAATGTAATCTGTCAACAAGATTATAGTTAGAAACTTGTTCTTTTAGAAGCTAGTTAGATCGGCCCGTATCGAAACAAAGCTCATTCAAGAAAGTCAAAATCCATCTCTGATAGAAAACTACTAAAAACGTCAAAAGTTTGATCCAAAACCAACCACGATAAAGATACCGGAAGAGCAGTGCGAATTCATCCCGACTTCTATGTCAATCTAGACTAAGGACACAAACGGCCTAAAGATTACAATTTCATGAAGAAAAAGAACCCAAAGATTTCCGTGTTTCTGTATCAGAATACCAAGTCTTTAAGTAACAAAGCAAAAGCCCAAGAGTCCCTAAGTTTTGATCTGAAATCACCAGTATCTATAATATATCAGAAGATGGGTTTAAACTAATAACAGAAATACACCCAAAAAGTCTAAGTTTGTTCATTAAGATTCAATGATACAATTGAATTTGCATCCCAATCTAGACTAACAACACCACAAAATACACAAAAGGTTAAAGCTTGATCCAGGTTTTAGGAACACAACAGGTCCAAAAGGTGAAATCGTGATCTATAATCAATGGTAAATGATATCTTCTATATCCTTGAAAAAGCTCGTTTAGCAAAACAAAACAAATACCCAAAAAGTCGCATTTTTGTCTTCAGTAAGTAGCCAACGCCCAACAATATGCATTGTTTTGACATCCGAAGCCAGTTCAAAGTGAACAGTGAACACGACAAGACACCTAAAATATCCATATTTGACTTGAAAATCGCTAACCAGCTTAAACCAGCACCTAAATCTAATCAGCACCTAAATGGCTTTCTTGTCTAGAATCAGTGATCAGCAATATGCTTGTATACCAGTTCTAAAATCAGAAAACCACTAACATTGTCCAAGAGTGGTGTTGAAGTCTGAATACCAAATCAATAAGACTGGCTTACTAACACAAGAAACCCAAAAAGTCTCAATTTTTATCTACCAAGAATTTGCTTGCATCCCACAATTTTAAATTAGAAAACCAATTTTAAACCAAAGAAACTAAATCCAATTTTGGTGATAACAATATGCTTAAGGCTGTGTTTGGCAAAACTAAGCTAAACATGTACCATAAGCTAGCTTATTAAAATGCTAGTTAGAGTAGCGTTTAAGGAGCTTTTTGTAGTCTTTTCCAATTATGCCCTTATTAATTAATAATTATTATATTCCAAGATACCCTTTCTGGTCACTTTACATACTCATAAGCTAGCTTATCAGCTACTAACTAGCTTATTAGCCAGCAGCCAGCTTATCATCTAGTTTGCCAAACACAGCCTTAAAGATGTGGTTTCCGGCTATTAGCTTATTAGCCATGGCTCAGACAAGTGGCTTCTAGATCATGGCAGTAGTCTCTTGACTTGCAATCCAATGATGTTTATCCCATTAAGTAGGGACCTCTTAACAGAGGCAGCCTCTGGATCATTAAGAGGTAAATCTTGTTTGGCAAAAGAATGAACTGCCACTTAATGGTTCCAAAACCCTCTGAATGATTTAGTATCTTGAACGTCTCTTAACCATTCAGAGTCCTGATTTCATTCTCAACAATTACCAAACCACCATATTTCATTTTGCACCGTATCATAAGAATCCTCTTAATCAATCATCCAGCACCAAACCATTCAGCAACTGCCAAACATCCCCTTATTTTACTAGTAATTTGCACTCGTCACCATTTAAGAGCCGTTGTGTTAAAAAAAAACCTTATCTTTCTATGAGTGGGTGCATTATGGCTTGTTGGAACTGAGTTACTACCTGATTAAGAGCTATTTGAAGAAAACTAATACTACTAGTAGTTTATTTCTCATTAATGATTATGATATGACACACTACAACAACTAGTTTTGAAGGTTCCTTGGGGTTAGTTAGTGCTTTTGAAGTTCATGAGCATGAGTTATATTCATGATTTAAGACACATAATTAGGGGTGTAAATGAGTCAGCTCGAGCTAGACTCAATAGCTCGATGAGCTTTCATACTTCAAGCTCGAGCTCGTAAAAGATACATTATAGCTCGAGCTCGGCTTGAGAAGCTCGAAATTACATAAAATAAATAAATTCAATAACCAAATCCAAATTACTCAAAACAATCTTGAAATCTCAGCATTTTGATTCAGTTCATGTGGCATTAACATTTTACAAAATTCTACACTGAAATTCAATTAAAATCTCAAAAAAATAATAATTAAAACTTACAGATTTGATAACAACAAAACCCTCAATTCCCACTTCCACCACTCTCTTGTTCTTCTTCCAACTTCTTCACATAAGCCTTCAAAGTCATCACCAGGTTCCGCGCAGGCGCCTGCAGCGTCCCCACCACCGCGGTCGCGGGCCCCTTCAAGTTCCCCAACAGCTTCGCGTAAACCTCCGCCCTCGACGGCATCGTCTCGAGCACTTTAAACTCCTCCGGCGGATAATACTTCCCTTCGAAAACCGCCCCGCTAAAATCATTCTCCTCCAGCTTCTTCTCCTTCTGGAAACTCCGGTAGGGTTTGATAGCGGCCGGAATCTCTTCACTGTGAACAAACATCCACGCATTCATCCCTTTCATACACGGCTTCAACGCCTCCCATTCGGTCCCTTCGATCGCTTTCAAGACTAATGTGTTCTTTGCGACGACGAGCTTGGTGGTCTCCGGGAGGGTTGCACGGAGCTGCTGGAATTGTTGGACGGTGAATCCTTGGTATTTGATTCCGGCGATGAGGTGGCAGTCTTGGAGCTGTTGTTTGACGGTTTCGATGGTTTCTTCTTTTTTTGTACGGCTGATGGCGGACCGGATGGTGAGGTTGGGTTTACGGTGGGTGGTGGTGGTGGTGGTGGCGGCGGTGGAGTGGTGGAGGAGGGGGTTGTGGAGGTGGTGTTTTAGGGAGAGGGTGGTGGAAGATGGTGGTGGGAATTTGGAGGATGGGAGAGTGAAGAGGGTGGTTTCCATTTTTTGTTTTTTCAATGGATTTGGGGGAAGAGAAGAGATGATGATAACTGGTGGTTTATCTTATCTATTCTTCCATTGTTGAATTTGTGTTTTGGAATGCTAGCTCTCAAAACGACGTCGTTCACGGTTTAGTCCATATGGTTTGTTAAAAATTTTGATTGCTATTTTTATTTTTATAATTTATTGTTGATATAGTTATTATTAGGGGTGTTCATCGAGTCGAATTTCGGGTTTCTCGAATTCTTCGAATCGGGTTGTTTGAATTTGAAATTTTTTTAGGTAAATTCGAAACTCGATTAGAATTCGAAATGAAACATGTAAAACCGACTCGAATTCGCATTGTTGAATTCGAATCGAATTCGAGTCGAATTCGGGTTTATCCAAATTCAGTTGAAAAAAAACATTCTACTACAAAATCAGGGGATAAAACTAATAATTTGATCCAAAAAAGGAATGAACGTCCGCATTAGATTTAGCCATTCACTCAAATTAAGTATCCCATTCAAATATTAATATAACAAATTATCAATTAACAATTAACAATGACAAGCATCTAAAATTCCATATTACAACAACAAAATATCATATAACAAACTTCAGATAACCAAAAACCAAAAACCTCCTGCAATGTAGATAGCCAACAAAAACCCAAAGAAAAAAATTCACACAATGTGGATAACTAGAAATCATAAAGCTTGAAATTTATATATCTATATATAATCTTATGTGTATATATACACTCGAATTTCGAGTCGGATTTTGAATATTTTTATAAATTCAAAATTCGATTCGAAAACCAATGTAAACTTTCGAATCGAGTCCAAAATCGATTTGAAAACCAAACAAACCGATTTGTATTATATTATTCGAGTTTGAGTCGGTTTGAATTTCGGTTTTTACGAATAGCATTCAAATATTGAACACCCCTAGTTATTATGGTTTGTATATCTGTATTCTTTTGGTCTTTTATACTTAAATATAAAAATTAGCCTAAAGACAAAAATAAAAATAAATTTCAAATTATATATATGAAAATAAAAGAAAATTTGCAAATTATATAAATGAAAATGATAAATTTATGACAAAAATCATAATTTATAGCCAACCATGAGGACTAAAATCATAATTTACTCAGTTTTAACTTTTTTTCATATCTCATTTCTGTTTTTGTTATCAATGGAATGAAGTTAAGGGTCTTAACTTGTTTTACATTTTGTTTGTGTTTAGCAAAATAAGCTAGCTTATAAGCTAGTAAATGTTTGAATGAACTATAAGTTAGCTTATTGAAATTTTAGTTGAAATAGCGTTTTAAAAGTGTTTTGTAACTTTTTTCAGTTACACCCTTATTAATATTAATTATTATACCCTGATAGACCAATTTTGATCATTTTATATAGTCATAAGCTAGTTTTTTTTGAACCGGCAAGGTTCACCGATAGCTAAAACATACTGCCTTGAGTTAATCCCAGTGCCATAATTTGAAAGCGCCTGAATTTGAACTTGGGGTAGAAGGGTTAACTAGCCACTTCCCCCATAGACCTTAACCAATACGCCAAAACCTTGTGGTTATCATAAGCTAGTTTTCTTGCCAAACATAATTTATTAATAAGCTAGTTTATCAACTAATAAGCTAATTTGCCGAATAGTCTTAGGCTATGTTTGGCAAGCGTAGCTTATAAGCTAGCTGGTAGCTGATAAGCTAGCGGATAGCTGATAAGCTAGCTGTTGATTTATAAGCTTGCTAGTAGCTGATAAGCTAGCTGTTGAACAAATTATGTTTGGCAAAAACTAGCTTATGAGTATGTAAAATGACCAAAAAGGGTATATTTGAATTTAATAATTAATATTAATAAGGGTATAACTGGAAAAAGCTACAATAAGCTCCTCATAAGCTACTCAAAGTAGCGTTTCAAAAAGCTAGCTTATAAGCTAGCTTCCTGGTACATGTTGGATGGACTAGCTTATAAGCTAGCTTATAAGCTAGCTTATGCTTGCCAAACACAGCCTTAACTGATAGTTTAAGGCAGCCTAGAGTTTTTCAGTATCAATATGCTACATAAAGAACATAAATTATATTGTTAGAATTTTTCCAAACAAAGGACCAAATTTGTTATCTTTATAAGCACTAGACAAAATATGCACATTGAAAATAGTACAAGGACTACTTTTGTAACTCACTTGACAAAAAGCTATAACTCATCTTACTCCACCCCAATTATACAGATTTTTAGCTCTTAATTACGTGAGAGAATTGGTTGATAAAAACCCTAGTCTCAGTATATAGAAATCATCGATCGATTCGTATAAACCAGTGAAATTGATATACTTCGATCATTCAATTCGATCAATTTCATCGTAAATACACAAATTTAGGATACTAAAACTCTGAATTTTGATTCAGCTATAAGATTAAGAGGATGCCTCCGAAGCAATCAAAAGCTGATTTAGCGAAGAAGCAGAAAATTGTGGAAGATAAGACGTTTGGGCTTAAGAACAAGAATAAGAGCAAGAATGTTCAGAAGTATGTGCAATCGCTTCAGCAAAACGTACAGCCTAAACCAGATGCTTCAAAACTTGCTGCTAAGGTATGGATTTAAGAACAATTTGGTTGTTTTGTGTTAGTTGAATTTAATTGGGTGTTGATTTGATTTATATGGTTTCTGTTAACAGAAAAAGAAAGAGGAAGAGAAAGCTAGAGAGAAGGAATTGAATGATTTGTTTAAGATTGCTGTTGTTCAACCAAAAGTACCTGTTGGTAGGTTTATTTTATTTATTTACTTTATAGTTTGTACCATTTTAATCTCTTTTATTGTTGTTGCTAATCTATGGTTTAGTTTATTGATCAGTGTTGGATTCAAGTACTTTTGAAGATTATTTATGTAGATGATTGTATTGAATTGGGTTTACAAGAGTTCTTGATTTTGTCATATTTAGCAGATGGTCAGACCTTTTTCTGTGCCAAGTCAAACTTGATATGATTAGTTTTTTAGTTTTTGGAGAAACAGTTGCTAATTATAATTCTATAAGTAGCTCTATTAGAAATACTTCTCATGTAAAATGGTGGTATTGAATTTCCTACAATTTTGATCAGCTTTTTATTTGGAAAAATTGAAGTGTAGCTTTTTTGTTGGAACCGTGGAGCGATAAGTGAATTTATGTCTTGATTTTGAGGTCCAAGGCCAATTATTGTTTAAGGTTGTTTGATTGTAGATAACACTTTGCTGCTTTTATGAAAATTCTAGTAATAGTTGGTAATGAGTTTTTCTTCCTAATCTTGTATGAAATAGTTATACCATGTGAAAAGTTGTGTTTTATTATATGCTCATTTGTTTCTTGTGGTTGGAAATTCAAGCGGTAACTACTTACCATCTTTTTCCCACAAATGTTAACATCTTGTTGCATCACTATACTTGTCTGTATGACTCTATCTATTTAAGATCGTTACACAATATGAAACAGATTTGAATTTTTGGTACCATGGTTTTTATTATCTGTCTGAAAAAGTATGCTTTTGTGTCAGGGGTTGATCCAAAGTCTATATTGTGCGAATTCTTCAAGGCTGGTCAGTGTGCAAAAGGTTTCAAATGCAAGTTTTCTCATGATCTGAACATACAGAGGAAGGGTGAGAAGATTGACATTTTCAGCGATAAGCGTGATGAAGGTATTTATTGCTTCAAGTTATTGCATTGGCTGCTGTTAGTTTGTTTTCTTGACTTGATATGGATTGTAAATATTTTTTGATCTGCAAAATGCTTCTAGGAACGATGGAGGATTGGGATCAAGAAACGTTGGAGAAGGTTGTGGCATCAAAAGGGAAAGAGTATAACCAGAATAAACCGACCGATATCGTATGTTTTTTTAATCTCTTTAAACTTTTCCAGCCATGGTGATATCATTTATGAGCCAATTTCTATCAAGGTCACCTGTTTTTGTAAAATAATATCATTCTAGATCACGGCAATAAGCATTACTTAAATTCACGATTTAAGACGATATTTTAGTTGTTATAACTTTTTTTCGTAGATAGTTTGTTAAAAGGAAGATTGAACACATTGTGGCAACTCGCGAAAACAAATAATATTGCAGCAACTGGCGGTGGCAAAATGATTCACCTTCCTCCAATAATGGTTCAAGTTCATAGCTTACAAGCTATGAGCCTATGGATTTGAACTTACATTTGGCACTGTTATTTGCTATAGCATTATGTGTCTTTGCGAGCCGCCACTATGTATTCAATCTTTCAATTTAGCAAACTATCTATTGAATTTTTTTTATAACTCAAAATCTTCTTAAATCATGAATTAGGTCATGCTTATGAGATTCAATAGCACTAATCCCAAGGAACCTTCAAAACTAGTTGTTGTATTGTGCAATATCATAATCGTCAATAAGGAATTAACTGTTAGTGTTAGTGTTCTTTAAGCAAATGACTCTTTAACTCAGTAGTGGATCAGTTCCAACAAACCATAATGCACGCTACTCAGCCAAAGGCAAGTTTTTTTCTTAACACAACTAGCTCTTAAGTGGTATAAGGTGCAAATGATTCGTAAATAAGGTACTTGTGGATAAGCCTCGTTAGATTGTAAGTCAAGAGACTATTGCAAGTGATCTAGAAGCATTGTTAGATTCAAAGAGTTATAAGTTTATATTTGATAAGGAACTCTTCAGAGTTATCATGAACTCATAAAGGTTCTGGAACCAAAACAGAAAGATTATAACAACAAATAACCTAGATTGTTTAGTTTTAATCTCCACAATCTTTACTCATTTTGGGGCTCCTTAGATTTCCACAAATTAGTGATCGAGTCCCCCCCTTTTGCATTCAGGAAGGCAGTTTGGTTGTTTTCTCTATGTTGTAAGATGTTTTTTTGTTCTTATGGTAGAAGCTAGTTTTCTTTCTATTAATTATTACTGAATTCATGGGACGATACAAAGTCCTAGCGACCGTCATGGATTTCGGCAGATTGATGAACATGGGACTACTGTGTCTTTAATCCTCTGTTTCCTGCAATTTAATATCTGTTGTCTGTGGTTGTTGTTCCTAACACTGAAGTTTTTCCTTCTATTTTGAACATGCAATTGTGTAAAATTGGGTCAATGGAATCAACAAAGATATTATTTGATTTTTGTTGACGACATTTTCTGCTCCGTCCTCTAAATCAGATCCTTGTTTATCTTTGCCAATGTTTCAGGACAGTTGTATGAATCATAGGCATTGGTGCCTAGTCAGGTGCTAATTTTCTACCTCATAGTGATGAATGTTGATTCTATATCTTAAAGTACAGAAAAAAATACAAATGTTGTGAACCCTTTTTCATAACTAATATCCTCTATGTTGGTTTACCCTTCCTGTAGTCTGAACAATGCCTTCTTTGATTTGGTTTTCATGCAAAATACATGAAGAGAAATTGGTCTCATTTGTCAAGGAAGTTAATTATTTTTGTTTATCTATGTTTCTGAGTTTCTTGGCAGTGGCCTTGAAATTATGTTAATTGACTCCTTATGAATTCATGAGTAGGTTTGCAAGCATTTTCTTGAAGCAGTTGAGAAGAAACAATATGGATGGTTCTGGGTTTGTCCTAATGGCAACAAAGAGTGCCATTACAGGCATGCTCTCCCTCCGGGCTACATTTTGAAGTCACAAATGAAGGCACTTTTAGAAGAAGAAGCTAACAAGCTAGCTATCGAGGATGAGATTGAGGATCAGGCGAGTATTGTTTTTGCTCAACTTTTTTTTTGGCAGTCAGTCACTCATTTTGGCCATTTAACACTTTAATTTTCTGGGTTTAATTTGTATTGTTTGAGGAGAAACAAAGATGTGGTTGTGGGTCCCACTTATCTATGTGGAGAAGTGGAGATGACAGTGAGACCTCTGAAATGGAGAAAGGAGGAAAATGGTATTCTCTTTCGTTCTCAATTTATTGTTCTTTTTTGACTTTGAATGTCAAACTCGTTTTTAACAAAATTGTAATTAAGTTATGTATTTCTGTCTTTCAGTATTGATTTCTTTTGTCTTTACAGTACCTATCGTACATCTTTTATGTATGTATTGATTTTCTAAAATTAAAAGTTTGCTTATATTCATATACATATCAAAATTGATGTAACTTGTTTGACATTCAAAGTCAAAGTAGGACAATTAATAGAAAACGAAGGGTGTATGAAATATTATAACCTAGGCTTCATTTATCCTCATCCTTTTCTCCTTCGTGCTTGTAACTTTGATCTGTTTTTCAGTAGTTGAAATGTGATTCTTAATATATTGTTTCCATTTTATATTGGAACTTGTTTCTTACTAATGCCTGTTCTTCGATTCTATTAGCGTGCAAAAGTGAAAACTACAACTCCAATGACTACTGATCTCTTTATGAAGTGGAAGAGGAAGAAGGTAGAAGAAAGAGAGGCTGGCCTGGCTGCTCAAAGAGCAGAGAGGGCTAAGAATGACCGCATGAGGTTCGTTTGCTTGTCTAACATTATGCAATTTCTTGGAAATATCATTGATAGTCTTCATTAGAGCTGTTCCTGCAAAAAATTTATAATCAGTTAAATTTTATAAATAAAGCTAAAAAGTTCTTGATGCTTCCGAGTCCCCTCTTAATCGTAATGACTCTTTGAGAACCTAGAAACATAATTACCTCTATTGATCCATTCCCACGTAATTCCCATTTTCCTCAACCCGCTTCCCGCTTCCCAATTCCCACTTATCTCATTTATCTTATTTTGGGCCGTGAAATTATTTGGTTGTTGAAGAATTTGCACTTCGGAAATTAATAAATCTTTGGAGGAAATCTCGATATTCTATGTTTTGGGAAACTATTTTTTTCTTAAACTATGTACATAGTTATATGTTATATTTTTATGTTGGGAAGGTTATTTATCTATTTAGTTATTTCATGTAACTTGTGAGTCTGTAGGCCTGTTAACATTTTAAAAAATTGTAATAGATGAATTAATTTACCTAACTTGTCAAGACTCTTCATGGTTGTGCAGTGGTCGCGAGTTGTTTCTTTCTGATGCTAGTGTGTTTGTGGATGATGCTGAGGCTTATGAGAAGTACAACCGAGAAGAAGAAGCTGATAACAAGAACAAGGTACTCTCAACTATTGCATCTTTGATACATGAACCATTTATGTTGCCTGTTGCAGTTCAGAATGTGACTATATATCTACCTGGGAGTATGGAATTCATAAAGAAGCATTCCCAGACAAAATGTGACTTAGGGTGGGCCCACTAGTAGTGTCCCCCTAATCTCCCAAGGAGAGAAAGGCGTTTAAAAAATAAAAATGTATTGTTATAGCCTGAAGCTGTAACAATAAAAGTTTGCACATATTAAGCTAACAGAGGTGCAATATAGCCTATTTTCAGTATCTATGTTTGACCCTTTTTGTATCTTGCATGCTTGAGAATCGCTTTCACCTTACCGTGCACCTCCCTTTAAGTCTCATGATCCATGGGCTTTGCTGTGGTTCGTGCCTGGAATAAATATGCTACCATGCTGGGTGTGGACATAACCAAGCTGTGCTTCCAGGCTGAACGCTCATTCTAGGTTGCAGTTTTTTGGGGGGTCAGCTATTTAATAGGTATGAACTAGGGGCCACTTTGATCGTATCCCCAAGTTATTGACTATGGACATGGGGATATGACTGCTCTCTCCTTATGGAAAAAAAATGGAGTGGTGAAATGCTCAAAATTTAGAAGTGATGGCAAAGTTAGAACTTGCGTCTTGTGCTGTGGAGAATAAAGAGTGAAGTAGAAAACAATAACGAAACAAATTTTTTTTCCTAGATAGTTTAGACTATTGTGGCCTTGTGGGTTCCCCTAGTAAACAGAACCATACCGGCTTAAGCTCAAGTACGTGTTTAGTTTTTATATTAAGTGTGAACTATAAGTATTACTTCTTAATATAATTACCCAATCATGAAATCCATGACTCCATGTCAGACAAACTTGTTTCCTTACAACAATATACGAGTAGGTTTCTGACTTCGCCTCTTGGGTAACTTGATGCTTCCTCCACCTCATGAAAATTATTATATTTCGTCTTTTCAAACTTCTAATGGAGTATGTATTCACCTGTCATCATAACTAGTGGTTTATAGATTCGGTTTTGGTGTACAAGACTCACCTATTTTGCCATTAGTAAATAGGTATTTTAGACATTTGGGTGTGCTTGGTACGGTATGAGTGAGGGTAGGCGGGTGAAGGAATCGTAGAAGATTTTAGGATTTTAATTTGACATAGGTAGTTTAATAATTTTACTAATCTTGCCCCATCTCCCAATAATTGTTTCACTTATTTTCGTGGGACAAAGAAAATGCATTTTTATCCCATGGAGGTCGTGTCCTGTCCCAGTTTATCGTTGCGTTAAACGTAGGACAACAAGCTTTTGTCCGATCCTGTCCTGTTTCGTGTACAAAATGCACCCTAGACAGATCATTGAACTCTTTATCATATGATGTGTTTAGTAGTTAGTAAAATTTACATATGTGACTTTACTCATGGAATTCTCATTATCATGCTTTAAATGTTCAACTGCAGGCACAAGATGGTTCGCCTACAGGTGGACCAAGCACGTCCACAAGTGTAGCTGCTGTTTCCGAAGAAGGAAATTCTGAAATTGACGATGATGATGACGATCTAGATATGGATGAATTGAATGAACTGGAAGCAAGCTTGTCGAAAACATCTATCCAGATTCAAGAGCCCAGAAAATAGATCTCGGTAGCATTGGGAGAACTTGGAAGAGAGGTCAATACAACTTTCTCAAGTTTATCTACTCGAGTGTTACCCCTTCTCTCGTTCGTTGGTTGGTTCTAGTTTTGAGTCGGGTCTCACAAAGAATCTTGCTTAGTTGTCTAAAATATCTGATAACATCCAAATATGTTTTTTTTTGTCTTCACAGTTTTCTTGTAGAATTTCATAAGATTGGTTTGTTGATCATGGTGTCTGCCTTCTGCTACTCTGATTTTCAACCATCCATGTTTCTTGGGTTAGAATCCAGACACAATTTGCACCAAGATTTTCCTTCCCTTGTGGATTGGTTTAAAGGGCAAGGCTTCTAAACCTTATACATTTAGAGGCATCGAAGCTATTCAGTGACACATGGTTAACATGCTTGCACTATGCTGCATCTTATGGCCACTATGAGGGGATGTTTGGTTCGCATAATGAAATTTGATGAAATTGGAATCTGTCAAAGGAAGTGGAATGGAATTTGAATACACGTTTGGTTGGTAGGAGTTCAATTCATTTACTTAAGCTAAAGGATGATGAATTCCTTAAATTGTGGAATTCAATAGAGTTCAAAGGATTCATGGAGTTCATTTCATAAACCAAAAATTATCAACATACTTGATCAAAGGAATTCGTCATTCCAATTCCAACAAATTCCTTTGAATTCCGCTAACCAAACAGTCTCTTAATGGACTTGGTAACTTGGCATGAAGTCTCGTTTGAAAACTTGTGAATAATTTCTTGGAAACGATAATTCCCTTAATGGGAAGCTCACTATTGATGCAAATTAATCCAAAGTTATGTCATGTTTAAAAGCTTTGTTAAAAAAAAGTGACCAAGGAAAAAGAAACCTAATATCAAGTCATCCTAATACTGCTCTAATTAACACTCAAGTCATCCTAGTATCACTAGTAGAGGATCTGCTGCATATGCCGACAAGTAAAGAGGGTTTGGCTTAAAGCCTAGCGATTCCAAACAATTTTCATTATTTATATAAAATGGTGAAACTGAAATACTTATTATTTAAATAATAATTTCTCAAATTAAATGTCTTTACCACAAAAGTAACATCTTCCAAAAACTATCATTTTCTTGATGAAAACTCTAAATCAAGACACCCATTCAAATATCAACTTAAAAAAAGATCGATTTCAGATACCGAAAGTTGGATAAAACTTGTTATCCAAAATACCAAAACAAGGGTAAGGTTTAATATCCAAAATCGCAAATTGTGGATAACACTTACTAACTCAATGTTACTAGAACATGGATAATACTTAATAATCCAAAACAACAGAGGAAACCCGTTTCCATTGTTTATAGTGAAACACAAAGTAAGTCATTCACCAACATTGTTAAGTAGCACCCTAAAGTATCCCTTCCCTAATCCACTCTAGTTCATCTTCGCAATACCTCCGACCTCATTGCCTACTTAACACCATAGAGATACACCTACAGGCTTGCTTAGTGCCGACTCTACTTGGCCAAAGCCTAAAAACAAGGGTCCCAATGCCTGATTTCTCACGAGTTGATCGTCGTAATACTTGGGGTCCTAGATTCCGACTCAACAAGATATCATCTCTTCAATACCACGATCTCATAACCTAACTCATAAGACTTCATATTCATGATACCAACACGGTTCTGGAGTCCAACCTACACAGTTCCTCTCCACAATACCGATGTGACCACATATCTTACTCTAGCTTTGGTCTCCAAGTGAGAACACAAAACTCCTCACTTAACAAGAGACTGACTGACATACATATGGATGCAATGACATTATAGTTTAAATTATATGACTCCATTTAAATAACCAACACACTCAAAAAAATGTAATCCTCAAATATAGATGCAATAAATGCAAATCAAGCCGCATGATCAACGAGAAAGGGAGGGAGAGGGAGGGAGGGAGTTTTCAGACCCTAGATACAAAAGATCTTTTGGTCTTATCTTTCAACTCCAAGAAACCTTTAATAACCAAGAAGACTTAATATTATGTAATATCCCTATGAAGCGATTTAAAGAACAAGACCATAATTTTATGTAGTTTTAGGAGCCCGCCGTAACTTGCCCACAACAATGAGACACGCGACCGGACCCTAAGACGCTTAAGTGCCTATTTTGTGACCTTTTCTTGAGTTTCTCGTAATTATCCCAATATTTTCGCCTTGTAAAATCTACAAAAATTATCAATGAAAATGACGAAACAGGAAGAGAAAATTAATCATAGTCGAAATTCCAAAATCGCCGGTGTTACACCGTACTTTGTTTAGGAATGTGAGTTTCGACACTATAGTTGTGGAATTGCGGTTTTCGTTCCTATGGTTTGTTATTCATTGTTATTTTTGTCTCTGAGCTAAGTCAACTAACTTATACATTTAAGTATGAGAGACTAAAACAATAAAAGATTGTAAATCACAAAAACCTAAACAACATCAATTGAAAATCATATGCATGAAAAACAACACAAAATTGTAAACCCTAAGGATGAAATTCGTAATTTGTAAACACAGAGACAAAGTGTTTTGTCCTTCTTTCTTACAAAAATATAATGTTAGGAGTAGATTATAGATTTGGTCCCTCTTGTAGGCTAGTTATTATGGATTTGGTTCTCAACCTTTATTTATTACATATAATTCCTTGTGCTATGCATTTTCTTGTTGGGTCTAGTCCCTTATCCAAATGACAATAAACATTCTCCCTTGAATTTAAGAGCATTTCACTCTTTTTCCTAGCTTAATTGTTTTCTTAATACATTAAGGGATGAGGGATGTTTGGTTTGCATAATGAACTTGATAAAATTGAAGTTTATCGAAGCAATTTGACTTTCAAAGAATTGGGATGAAATATGATGGAATTTGACCATGCCTTCAAAGTTAAAGTATGATGAATTTATTAAATTAATAATTAACTACTAGATCCATACCCGTGCAACGTTGCGACAATAATTATCTCTAATCTAAAGCCGATAGCTCGAAAGAATAATCTTGTTTAATGTTTAGTTTTATTCCCCATGACATGAAAAGACAAAGGACGTATCATAAATTAAATAATTAACTACAAGGGTATGAATTGTAAATATTAAAAACATTTATAATAAAATAATTGAATCAAAAAGTATTTAACATTAGGCTTATTTCCAAGGTATCTATGAGACGATTATAATGAAGTAACTTGTTAAAATTAAAACGTAATCTTTTAACATATATTTTAGTTAAGATATAATAGGATAAAGATGTAAAATGAAAAATAAAAGAGTAAATGATATAAAGTAAATTAATTGAAATCCTGTAGGGTTACGAAATGTAACTTTATATATGAAATAATATAAATATTGAATTATGTGAATAGAAAAATAATAGGGAGGGTGTATAACAACCATCAATAGAATGGGATATGAAAGTTGTAGAGGGATATACCCTAAAATAAATGAATTAATACAATTAGGACATCAATTTGAGGCTAGTGGATTGAAATGAAACAAAAAGGGAATGATGAAAGTTGGTAGATAGGTCATGTGATCTTCATTGAAGTCAAGATTAAAAAAAAAAGGGTTTCCATGTAATGGGTCATCTAGTAAATTGGCTCAAGTAATTAAATCAACTTTCAAGTTTCCACCTCCTTTTGGGATCTTTGCTTGATTTACTAGGTTTTCATCAAAAACCTACCAAGTGAAGGGTTTGTGCATAGGTAAATGGATTATGTACATTCGATGGAATTTAAAGAAGTGGATGACAGGGGCGGCCCTGGGGGTGTGCCGGTGGTGCCGCCGCACGGGGCCTCCGACTTCGGAGGGCCTCCGGTATTTCTATACATTATAGATATATTATATATATTAATAGGTGCAATAAATAAACCAAAATTTTCTGTAGCCTGATGGTAAGATGCGTTTCCTCCACATGGGATACCTGGGTTCGAGTCTCAAATGGCGCACCAAATTTTTTAATTTACATTCCTATTTTAATTTACACGTTTTATATTTAATATTTAAATTCCTATTTTAATTTACACGTTTTATATTTAAATGGATTTCCTAATTTCCTTAATAAGGTGCAACATAATATTTAAATTTAATTTTAAATGGATTTCCTAATTTCCTTAATAAGGTGCAACATAATATTTAAATTTATTTGATTTTCCTAAATAAAATGAGCAAATTAGCATTTTCCTTAAATAAAATTAGCAAATTTATTTAACTCTTCTAAATAAAATGAGCAAAATTTGTTATCTTCATTATTCTTCTACTCATGTTATCTTTATATACTACTACACTTTATAGTATTCAACAAGTTCAATCTTCTTCAAATTTATAGTTCTTTAATCTTCTTCAAATTCCCAGTTTTTTCATTGGACTTTCAAGGTATCATATCAAAATATGATGGTTTTAGTTTTAGTTTTTATCTTTTTTATCTTTTTTATTCAATTTCATGTCTTGCATATAAATTTTTGTTAACTATTCGCAGTACAGTTGTATGAGTCGAAGAAGCTTTTTAAAACAAAAAGTTTTGAATTCATATTTGCCATCGATTGTCTCAAGGGCAATTAAATGCTTTGGCATTGATTTCGATTGAAAATGAGTTTCTTGCAATTCCTTATTATGAAAGTATCATAGATGATTTTGCTTCCAAAAATGCTAAAAGATCTATGTTTAGAAAATAGTAATAACTAGTTGTTTGTATTCACTTGGAAAATGTGTGTGGTAGTACCAATTTGTTTTTGAAAATTGAAGGACCAATTTTGTTCAATATTAAGTTATTAAGCTATTTATGTTATATATTATAATTGTTTTTATTGTTTGATTATTTTTAATTTTGTTATTAATTAACTTTTTATTTTTATCCAACAAATTAGTCTTTGGAGATTTTTTAGCGTTGGTTTAATGATGTATTGGTTAGTTTTATTCTTATTTGGATATTGTTTATCGAGAGTTTATGCAATTATGCTTCCATATTTTAAAGATTTATTTTTGAATTTAATACTAAAAATTGAACATACAATACAAAAAAAATTATAGGGCCATATTTAAGTTTTGGCACGGGGCCTCCAAAATGTCAGGGCCGGCCCTGGTGGATGATATAATTATAAATGTGAACATGTGGTACTATTCGACCCTAGTTCTTATGCATGAGGATTAGGTGAGTTGTCAAGACCATTATGTAATATTAGCCCTTTTAAATTACTAGCAAATAGACACTAAGGGCCAATTAGGATCCTTGAGGTGGAATTTGGCTAGGAACTAGTTATTAAGTGCCCGGTTTTACTTCGGGTATAATTCTACTATCTCATTTTCCAACCAACATGGGATATTAAAACACAACATATTTCAGGAGAAAAAAAAGATAAACCTCAATTACGCTCTTAGTTCATGGAATACACACACACATAGCACACCCTATATATGGGGAGCGATCATTTGCAAACCACTATTAAATTACAAACTATACAAACCTCCTTATCACCCTTGATATTAAAATGGATGGTGAATATTAAAGGAATATTTCTAATTAAGAAAACTATGAATATTACCATAAATATATGGCATTTGATGTTTACCATCAATTTGAAAGCAAGGGTTTTAAGATGGTTTGTATAGTTTGTAACTTAGTAGTGGTTTGCAAATGAAACCACCTCGATGAACGATCAAATACAAACCATTAGGGGTGGCAATTCGCGGGTTGGTGGATTGGCGGGTCACGGGTTGGCGGGTTGGAGGGTCAGAAACCTCAACCCTGACCCCACCCATTTAGCTAATCGTGTCGAGTTCTTCAACCCTTACCCGTGAAGGGTCGTGTCGTGGGTCGTGTCACGGGTTGGCGGGTTGGTAGGTTAGTGGCGGGTTGGTGGATCATAAACGGGTTGACGGGTCATAAACTGGTTGGTGGGTCATAAACGGGTTGACGGGTCATAAACTAGTTAGTGGGTCATAAATGGGTTAACAAGTCAAAGTTCATACTTCATACAATTCAAATAAAAACAAAGTCACAATAGAATTAAGTTCAAAAGCAACCAAATATAACCAAGTTCAAAACTTCAAAAGCATCCAAATACAACCAAGTTCAAAAGCAACCAAATACAACCAAGTTCCAAGTTCAACCCGTGAATTTTTTTTTAGTTTTTTAAATTTTTTTATATAATAAAAAATATATGTAAAATAATTAATTTAAATATAAATGGGTTCGCGGGTCAACCCACCAACCCGGCGGGTCAACCCGTGAAATTTGGTGGGTTGGTGGGTTGGCGTGTCAAAAACTTCAACCCAAACCCTTTTATTTTCGTGTCGTGTCGTGTCGGTTAACGGGTCGTGTCGGAAATTGCCAGCCCTACAAACCATTTTTATAAAACAAACCGTACAAACTCTTTGTTTTATTGGTTAAGTTAATGAAATTGATTCATGAAATTGTCTAATGAAGGATCAAATGAGAACACTATCTATTTAAATAAACACAAGAACCAACAAAATTATATATGACTCATATGTAAAATCATAATTCACACGACTTTGCAAGTAATGGCAAAAGTCACCCCCATGGCTTTTTTTGCCCGTTAATAAAAAATCATCTGATTTGTTGAATTGTGTTTTTTTTAAATAGGCATCGTTCTCGTTTGAATCCAACTCTATTTGTATATATAATGTGTGTGTGGGTATATATATATATATATATATATATATAGAGGAAAGTTCAAATGTAAACCACCTTTTGGTTGTGAACGTGAGGACAACCGAGAGCGCGACACGTGGCGGTTTTGAGTGTGGTCCCCCTCTTTAATTTAATGCCCTCCCATGAATCGCGCCTAGTCATCCGCCGTGGACTTGACGTGGCGCCTAGTCATCCGCCACGTGTCGCACTCTCGGTTGTCCTCACGTTCACAACCGAAAAGTGGTTCACATTTGAACCCACCCCTATCTATATATATATATATATATATAAGAGAGAGAGAGAGAGAGAGATGAATAATCAAATGAAAACCATTTTGTTTCTGTGAACTTGAGGACACATGGTTAAAGTAACAAACTAAATACGATATTCACAAACCAATAAATCCCTTCGATCCACCTACTTCATAATAGACCTTCCTTACGCTTGGGTGCCCGTCCACAGAGTCCTGCTTCTCGGGTTTGTGGGCAGGAACCGCCTGATGCGAGCGCTTTTTCCGTTTATTGTGTATCTTGATGTTCCCCCGGTTGCATCTCTATGCACAATTGCTAACATGAGAGCAATGGAGCGAATGACCATCCTAGCATACAATGGCGTCTCCCCATTTGGGTCCATGTAAACATCCTCGATCACATCTCCTCCAAACATCATATTGTAACATTACAAAAAGTTAAAAACAAATTCTTGAAGAAATAAAACACCCAACAACACGAGTCTTTTAAGTATGATTAAAAAACTAAATAGAAACCTAATACTGTGAAATGCAACCCAGAAACCCAATCAAACATATTCAAGAAAACCAATAAAATGCAACCCAGAAACCCAATCAAACATATTCAAGAAAACCAATAAAATACAACCCAGAAACACAATCAAACATATTCAAGAAAACTCCCAAAAGACAAAATCAAAAGGGATCCCATCCCGTAAAGGATGGTGATACAAACAAAGTTATGGTGGATCAGAAATGACTAAACCCTAGTGGATCAGAAATGGTGATTAGTTAAAAAATAGATTTTCATGAACCCAATGAACAGAATAAGTAAAGCCAACAAATTGATTGGGTTTCTGGTTGCATTTTATTGGTTTTCTTGAATATGTTTGATTGGGTTTTAGGGTTGCATTTTATTGGTTTTCTTGAATATGTTTGATTGGGTTTTAGGGTTGCATTTTATTGGTTTTCTTGAATATGTTTGATTGGGTTTCTAGGTTGCATTTCACAGTATGAGTGTTCTATAGTTTTTGAATCATACTTAAAAGACTCATGTTGTTGGGTGTTTTATTTCTTCAAGAATTTGTTTTTAACTTTTTTTTTATGTTACAATATATAGGATGTTTGGAACAGATGTCATAGAGGAGGTCTACATGGACCCAAATGGGCTCTATGCTAGGATGATCATTAGATCCACTGGTCTCATGCTAGGAATTTTGCATAGAGATGATGCAACTCGAGGAACTTCAACATACGAAATAAATGGAAAGACAGCCCGCGTCAGACGGTATTTCCCCACAAACCCTAGGAGGACTCGGACGGGCACCCAACAAGCCTAAGGAAGGTCTGTTATGATCAAAGGGATTCATTGGGTTGTAAATATTGTATTTAGTTTGCTACTTTAACCATGTGTCCTAAAGTTCACAAAATGGTTTTCATTTGATTATTCCTCTCTCTCTCTCTCTATATATATATATATATACCCACACACACACATTATATATACAAATAGAGTCGGATTCAAACGAGAACGATGCCTATTTAAAAAAACACAATTCAACAAATCACATGATTTTGCATTAACGGACCAAAAAAAAAGCCATGGGGGTGACTTTTGCCATTACTTGCAAAGTCGTGTGAATCATATATGATTTTACATATGAGTCATATATAATTTTGTTGGTTCTTGCGTTCTCATTTGATCCTCTTGATATATATATTCCATGAATTAAGAAGAGCCTAATTGACGTTTATTCTTTTTCTCCTAAAATGTGGTGTGTTTTAGTATCCCTGTAGCCATGTTAGTGGAAATACGATATTTTAGAATTATAATGTTGGTATTGTTACGAGAAGATAGTGACCGTGTAAACTAAAAGGATTGCCTTATTTTACCCGACCCTCTATACAAATAGTGTTTGGTAATTTTGGCATACACTCTACATTTATGGGGTTGGTTGTTTATCGATAAGCATTTATCAAGTCATATTTACTTTATCAGTTGAACATGGCTGGAGCCAGGAATCTTACCCGATATAAGAGCTATGATAAGGACGGAAATTGTTACATTGTAAAGGAGGGTGACAACTAAAAGTATTAATATTCTACAAATTAAGAGTATTAGTATTACTTCATGTTGGAAATAGTGTCCAAGATATTAACTAGCGATAGTATTTTAATAATGGCAGAGTCCTTTTGGGTTGCCCTTAAGACCCAAATAAACAATCAGGAAATTAGAGGGGTGAAAGTGATTAATTTATTTATCAGTTGAGGATAAATATAATCAATTAGATAATATCCAAAATATAATTAATTGGATTAATTATATATAAAGGATAATAACTTGATAATAATTAAAATAGTTTTAATTGGTTTATCAGTTTGTGTAAGATTAGGAAGCCTAATTCAAGAGATTATAAATAGGTGCCTTGGGATCAAACCCAATTGATCAATTCATTTATTCTCTCTTTTCTTTGTGGCATCCTCCTTCTTTTTCCCTCTCAAAATAGCCAAAAGGTTTGAGCGTTCTTGGTTGTTAGTATTTGGTGATCTTAGGTGTGAGCCACTAGAGGGATTCATACTATTGGTCCTTGACATCCGAGAGGCAATATCAAAGGTTTGATTTTTCCATCGAGCTAATTCTTCAACAATCGCTATCAAGTAAGGCTTTTTATCATTCTTTTGTAGTTAAGTTTCTAAGAACATGTGCATCCGTAAAAAGGTTATTAATTTGTTGTTACCATAGTTTTTTTTGAATATGCTTCCGTTGCTTGAATGTGGTAATAGATTTGACTATAACCTAACAGTGGTATCAGAGCCATTGTTTTTGAATTTTAACTCAAAAGATGTGTCAATTTAATTTGCAAATCTGTTTGTGTTGATGAGGCTTTCGAAATCTAGGCAAGCTATAAAAAAATTGTTTTTTTATTAGCAACTGTGTTTTGATGGATAAAATAGTTTTTGGAAACTTTGACAAAAATTGTTTTTGGAAACGTTTTTAAAACTTGCGTAAAAAGTTTACATATTATTAGCAATTGTTTTCTTGCCTATTAAGTTTTGATTTCTTCATAGTGAATGATGAGTTTTATGCAATATTAATTCCTAATTAATTGTTGGTAACAGTTTAAATTGATTACAAAAGGTGTTTGTATGAAACGTATTTACCAAAAGGAATTTAAATGGATTTGCAAAAGTGTTGTATTTGCAAAAGGATAGGTGTTTTGTATTATTAAAAAAATCGATTTCCTTTTTTATTTTAAGGATAAATATCAATTTTTTAATTATGGAAACTTTTTTTGCATAAAAAAAATCTATTAATAATATTATTGTTTATGGTACCTATAAATTTTGATTTTAGTAGGTATAGTTTTTTTTAATGCAATGTTTATCCCCAATTGCTTTGGCTAGTTTCCTAACTTGCTATAATTCAAAATTTTGAGTTTTTTCAATTGTTGAAAAGATAAACCCAAAATTATTTTGGCTAGTTTCCTAACTTGCTAAAATACCAAATTTAAATTTTGGATAATATAGTAAGATAAATATTGATATTATTTATATAGTGAATATAAATTGGATATATCTAAAATTAATCATTAACATGTGTCCTCACTTGTTTAATTGGAATTAATTATGGAATCGATTATATTAATTATTTAATGTGTTATCACATAGTTAATTTGAATTAATTAGATAATCATAATTTTAAATGTTTTAAAATTTCATCCAATTATATATATAATAGAGCTTAATTATATGTATAAAATTAAATTATGCATTGATAGTCAAATCCAGGGGCGTACTCACTATAAACACTCTCAGGGGGTTTAAGGAGGTTGCCTATAAAATGGTAACTGAATGAGAATGGTTTTTCAAATGCTTTAGCGTTACCATTCTCACCGCCTCTTGTGTGGACTAGTGGAATTACCGAGAGGTTTGATAGGTCAATGTAACAAGTTAAAAGTATTAACTATAAAGTATAAAACAAAATCCCGTTTTAGATACACTAAGAAATGTGAAAGTCATATGCTACCCATGTAAATAACACACATAATCTTATAATTTGTTAACGGAGCGTGTGCGGTTTGCCGGCACGTTAATTTGAAATTATAGTAGAAAATGATATGGCGCTCGTGATTCTCAAGCGTACTTGAGCCGAGGGGTCCATGTGTTTTTACATGGTCGATTCACTATCTAGTTTGTGATCCTCGGCATCCCAGTCACAAATGGAAGATAAGCATAATCGAGATTAACATGCCATTGACATAAGTCGATGAATCTCAAAAGAACTAGGAGTTTTATAGTGAATGAAATTAACAAAAGTATTGTTTACCTAAATAACTTTGTGATGTGATTACGGCATCCCTTTTCGCATCATGAAGTGAAATATGGATCCTAGCCTTTTGAATAATCTTAGGGTAATTATTTTTAAGGATTAAATATCAAACCAACTAAAATTATATCTATCAAATGGCTGAAAATCTTCTTCCTCCTCCTACCCACTCAACATCCAACCTTACGTTACTCTCTATCCAAAGTAAAGATAAACTCACTGTGCCAAACTACTTGGATTGGATTCGTGCCTTGAGAATTGCCTTGCGGTACGAAGACAAAGAGTATTTGCTCGATGAGGACCTTCCTATACTCGATGATGAAGCAAGCCCTGAGGCAGTAGACGAATATAATAAACATGACATGGAATCGAGAAAGGTCGCATGTCTCATGTTAGCGTCAATGTTCCCGAAACTTCAAAAGAGTTTCGAGAACATGGAGGCGTTTGACATAAGTAAGCAGCTTCGTGAAATGTTTCAGGAGCAAGCAAGACAAGCAGGATTCCAAGTCGTAAAATCGCTTATGGAATGTAAGCATCAGGACGGTGCCTCTGTGTGTACGCATGTGCAGACAATGAAAGCGTACATTGACAGGTTAGGCAATCTAGGTGTCAATTTCCCAAGAGAGCTTGCCATTGACATGGTGCTAAACTCTCTTAGTGGGGAATATAAACAGTTCATAGTGAACTTTAATATGAACAATATGGACAAGACCTTGATGGAACTCTATGGCATGTTGAGAACTGCTGAAGCAAGTATGGGTAAGATCCAAAGTGCTCACTCAACTACTCCCGTCCTGGCCATTAGGGAAGGTGGTTGTAAGAAGAAGAAAGTTTCTCATCCCAAAGGGAAGGGAAAGGCTAAAGTTGTTCCTCGCAACCAAGGCCTTAAGAGAAAAGTTGAAACTTCTGACATATCACCAACAAGTGACCCTAAGGAGGCCATATGCTTCTACTGTCAAGAAAGGGGCCATTGGAAGAGAAGTTGCCCAAAATATCTGGAGGACTTAAAGATGAACAAAGCCAAAGAGTGTGGCACCTCAGGTATTTTTATGATTGAACTCCATAGTACTTTAGTTTCTAACTCTTGGGTCCTTGATACGGGATGTGGTGCTCACATTTGCTCCAATTTTCAGGGACTAAAGAAAAGTAGAACGTTAAAGCATGGGGAACTGAATCTGATCATGGGAAACATGATGACTCTTGTTGTTACCAAGATTGGAGATTTAGAACTAGTGCTTAGTAGTGGTCTTTCAATTAAGTTATTAGATTGTTGCTACTCGCCAGAAATGGCTCGAAACATTATCTTTTTCATGCATTATACAAGGATGGTTTTAAATTTAAATTTGATAATGATAATGGTTGCATTTTGGTTTATAAAATAGTTGTTTTTTAAAGATACTCCTTGTAATGGTGTGTATGAAAGTATGATTTCTGTTGGTAGAAATAATAATAACTTAACTCTAAATGTTGGTTCCTCCAATAGTGAATTGGATAAATCTCATTGTTGTGGCATCATCGTCTTGGCCACATAAACAAGAGGCGCATCGCCAAGCTCCAATCGGACGGGATCTTGGAAACATTCGACTTAAAGTCGGATGAAGAATGCGAATCTTGCTTATTTGGCAAGATGACTAAATCACCTTTCAAAGGATTAATGGAAAGGGGTAAGGATCTGTTGGACTTAATCCACACAGATGTATGTGGACCGTTCAGATCCGCCACAAGAAACGATGAGAGATACTTTGTTACTTTTACTGATGATTTCAGTAGATATGAATTTATCTATTTGATGAAAAACAAATCAGACACCTTTGAAGTGTTCAAAGGATTTAAAAACGAAGTAGAAAACCAACTGGGCAAGAAAATCAAGATTCTCCGATCCGATAGGGTGGAGAATACTTGAGTCATGAATTCTACGACTATCTAAAGAATTGTGGAATAGTTTCACAATTATCTCTTCCTAGAACACCACAACTTAATGGTGTTGCTGAGAGAAGAAATCGAATGCTACTTGATATGGTTCGATCCATGATGAGTCGTGCTTCACTTCCAGTGTCATTCTGGGGCTATGCCTTAGAAACTGCAGCTCATATCTTAAACCTCGTTCCAACTAAGAAGGTTGCAAAGACACCCTCTGAAATGTGGACTGGGACTCGTCCCTCGTTAGCACATATAAAGGTCTGGGGTTGTGAAGTTTTCGTTCGGCGCGAAACTAACGACAAGCTGGAACCAAGGGCAGAGGAATGTCTATTCATTGGTTGTCCCTACAAATCCTTTGGATATATATATTTTTTACAAACCCTCTGAAAACAAAGTGTTTGTGGCTAGAAGGGGAGTATTTCTAGAAAGGGAGTTCATTTCCAAAGAGGATAGTGGGAGTAATATTGATCTTGAAGAAATTCAAGAGACAACCAATGATGAACCTATAGTTGACACTAGCCCCCAACATGAGGTTGAATCACCTGTTGAGGAAACTAATACAACTCCACCACCTCTTCGCAGAACTAGTAGAGTTAGTAAAGTTAATCAAGCTCCTGAGTATTATTATGGTTTTCATATTACAAAGGAAGGAGATACACTAGTCAATGATAAGACATTTGATAGTGTAGATAAACCATCTAACTACAAGGAAGCGATGGCAGGCCCTGGGGCTGCCAAATGGAAAGAGGCAATGGAGAGCGAGATTCAGTCCATGTACGATAACCATGTTTGGGAATTGGTTGATCATACACCAGGTCGCAAGACAGTTGGTAATAAGTGGATCTTTAAAAGAAGACCGACATGGATGGGAATGTGCACACATTCAAGGCTAGACTGGTTGCAAAAGGTTACACTCAAACTCAAGGGATTGATTATGATGAAACCTTCTCACCAGTAGCTAAGATTAAGTCTATCAGGATACTGCTTGCCATAGTTGCATTTCACGACTATGAAATTTGGCAAATGGATGTAAAAACCGCTTTCCTTAATGGGAAACTTGATGAGGATGTGTATATGGCACAACCTGAAGGTTTTGTACATGCCAAGTATCCAGATAAAGTGTGTAAGCTTAAAAAGTCCATTTATGGACTTAAACAAGCGTCTCGTAGCTGGAATCTTTGTTTTCCATGAAAGGGTCAAAAAGTTTGGATTTTCTCAAATCAAATATGAGTGTTGTGTATATGTTAAGGCTAGTGGGAGTAATGTTGTGTTCTTGGTCTTGTATGTTGATGACATACTACTCATAGGAAACAATGTTCCGATGTTGCAAGATGTAAAAATTTGACTCGAGAAATGTTTCGCTATGAAAGATCTGGGAAATGCAGCATGCATACTAGGAATAAGAATCTATCAAGATAGAACCAAGCGTTTAGTTGGATTTAGCCAAAGTACATACTTGGATAAGATATTGAAGAAAATTCAATATGAGTGAATCCAAGAAAAAGTTACTTACACATGGCATAAGATTGAGTGAAGATCAATGTCCTAGTACTAGTGAAGAACTGGACGGGATGAGGAAAAACAGAAAGTGGTGAGTAGAGTGCCGACTGAAGAGAATCTGACGGATCCTTTCACGAAAGCCTTAACTCGACCCAAACATGTGTATCATACTGAAGCCATAGGTGTTAGAAATATCAATATATCTTGAATGTTTTAGTTTTTTGGTTTGATGTATTAAAACGATAATAAATTGTATTTGACTTGGAGATTATTATATGGAGATTATAATATATGCTGGATTGCGTCCATTTACATTTAATTTATTATAGTGTTTTCGTTTTGCATGTTTAGAACCAACTTCCTAAGTATTAATTTACTTAAACCTCCACAGTCAGTCATACTCCTGGAAGTAAGTAGTGATTCAAGACTGTCATGGAGTGTTAGAAGCATAGAGAATGCAACTAACACTCATGAGTACTTAATAGTGATTTGAGTATTGGAACAACCCGCACTCAAAAGTTTACTTCATGGATTAAGTCAGAGTAATTTTGAGATGATAATATTTTATGTTCTTCAAGCGGAGATACATAGAGTTTTGCTCTATGATTCTGTTATGCTTTGGTGTACTCCAACGTTGACCGTAACTGGCAGCTATACAGGGTATGTTCAGGTATGATATGATGAGTAGAAATGAACTGTGTAGTCAAAGTTTATTTGTTCCTTCTACCTAAACAGGAGAAGCGATATCCATGGGCCCCTCGATGATTTGGTGTTGACATTAAGTGTTTGGCCAAACCCTGACTGGAATTGATGTGTTCAATTGAGTAGTCTGATGAATTCAACACATATCAGAAATCGGGAAACATATTTTTGATCCATGAGATAGACTATTATCCATGTCTCAGGTTCATATGATATCTTGTAGAACAAAGGAACATTAAATCACTTATCTTAGGACCGAATCTTTATCAGAGTTCGGCAGCTTCATTGGATGGTTTGCTCTCTGCTAGTTATTTGAAAATATTGACCAGACGAAGTTAATAACTTGTCCAAGTGGGAGACTGTTGGAAATAGTGTCCAAGATATTAACTAGCGATAGTATTTTAATAATGGCAGAGTCCTTTTGGGTTGCCCTTAAGACCCAAATAAACAATCAGGAAATTAGAGGGGTGAAAGTGATTAATTTATTTATCAGTTGAGGATAAATATAATCAATTAGATAATATCCAAAATATAATTAATTGGATTAATTATATATAAAGGATAATAACTTGATAATAATTAAAATAGTTTTAATTGGTTTATCAGTTTGTGTAAGATTAGGAAGCCTAATTCAAGAGATTATAAATAGGTGCCTTGGGATCAAACCCAATTGATCAATTCATTTATTCTCTCTTTTCTTTGTGGCATCCTCCTTCTTTTTCCCTCTCAAAATAGCCAAAAGGTTTGAGCGTTCTTGGTTGTTAGTATTTGGTGATCTTAGGTGTGAGCCACTAGAGGGATTCATACTATTGGTCCTTGACATCCGAGAGGCAATATCAAAGGTTTGATTTTTCCATCGAGCTAATTCTTCAACAATCGCTATCAAGTAAGGCTTTTTATCATTCTTTTGTAGTTAAGTTTCTAAGAACATGTGCATCCGTAAAAAGGTTATTAATTTGTTGTTACCATAGTTTTTTTTGAATATGCTTCCGTTGCTTGAATGTGGTAATAGATTTGACTATAACCTAACACTTCAACACTAAAACTATTAATAATAAACGTAGTTTTTTAAGGGAATAACAAACGTAGTTTAAGTATTAATATTAACACTTATATACACGGAATGAAAATGTTGAGTTAATGAGGCATTTTATATGATTTTTTTTTTTTACCACTAAGTTTGATTTGGGGTGTTGGCTTATTGACATACTATTATAAAAATAAATTTGTTTAAGTTGAGTTTTTGCGATGTCGAACATTAGTTTCTTTAAGGGTGCGTTTGGTATGATATAGATATCCCCAATTTTCATGTGTAATAACCTAATCGACCTGAAGTTTGAAGATATTGCGATCCCTAATTTTGTGCTAAATCATTTATTCATGTATCTTTTTCTTAGTTAAAAAGTTTTTCCTCTCAAAATACGTCCCTTCATATATGCACAGGTTTTTACGCACGTGGGCCTATGCAAATCTTTCCTAAATTTAAACCAAATCAAGATAACTCATCTAGACCGTTAATCAAAAAATTGGATGGTTCTAACTAGTTAAATGGTTAATGTCAATTAATAGGGTTAACAAGATAACGAGACCCTGTATAAATGTATAAATATTTTGGATTTTAGACGGGTGGGTGGCTAAAAATCAAAGCTAACCTAAACCTATAAACCCCCCCTAAAGTTGAGTTTTGGATTTTCAGATTTCAAGGCATTTGAGTTTTGCACAAATACTTTATTTTCGGTTCGGATACAAATTTTGGGCAATTCCGATTTTGAACACCCCTACTTGTAACTTCCTACTAAAAAAACCACTTGCACTTGTGAGTTCATGTGTGTATATAAACATACATACACACACAAGGGTTGTATATACACTTTATCTATACGGGTTGAGTTTCGGTGAGAAGCAAGAAAAGTGATCTTCAAACATTGCTTGATAAGTGAATGCATATTAGAATGAGATGCGCCAAGATAAAATGCACAAAGACGCACCACATTAATTCCATCCTAAAGCGCAAATCATGTGAGAGCATGAGATTAAATGTAACCAATGGTTCAAATCCACTTTTCACACCTCTAACATTAAACTCAACTTTTCACACGATCCTTTCCCTATCACATTACGTATATACCCTCACTCTCACTGTGTGTGTAACTACGTAATCTTGATAAAGCTCATGTATATTTTACACAGACAAAATTACTCTCATATAGGTATGTATAGTATAGAATGTGGATGGTTATTCTGTGGGTAGGTGAGTACGTATTTTAGTAATTTGAGCTTCTAACAAACTACTTAGAGTTAAAGTGTGGTTATTTCTGAGATAGAGCTTTAATAATTATCAATTTGGAATAGAGACCCAACACATGGACTAAAGCTCGTCCATTTGGAATAGAGACCCAACACATTTGGATAGAGCTTCAATCTGTTTCCGTGAGATCGGTGAGACCAACAGTTTTTATATGAAACTTCATAACAGAACACTGTGAAGGTTACAAAAAATGGAACATTCATCGTAAAAACACTGTAAATGTTATAATCACAATGTTTTTTGATGTGAAGGTTCGAATTATTTATTTGTTACCTTCAGAGTTTTTTGAGCTGTGAAGGTTTCGTTTATTTACCTTATTTTGGATTTTTTTTCCTCGGTTAGGGCGCTATGAACCCCCTTAGCGATAACCAATCTGCCACACCACTGTTGACTTTTTAGTATGTTTTTACGATGAATGTTCGAATTTTTTTACCGTGAAGTTTCATGTAAAAAGTGTTGGTTTCACCGGTCTAACGTGAACCTAACCCTTATTAAATGATTTTTTTTTGGAAGGGTGTCCGGGCCAAAACCCGACTAATCCTTTGTAATTTTGAGGGCTAAACATGACCCATTTACATGTCCACAGACATGCGTACGGAAAGGCTCGAACTCGATTAGGGTACTATAAACCCCGAGCAATATTCGCCACCGCATTGTTGACTATCACATCTCATGTTGTTAACGAATTATTCTGTAAATTCCCGATGTATGACATATGTAATGTAGTAATAAATGCCCAACCTAGGTGGAGCACGTGGCTACTATCTAAACAATGAAACAACTTGATGAGAATGTTCTGTTTTGTTAACGGCAAACTCAAAATTTTTCATTGAACGTGTGCATTTTTATCTATCAATGAAACAACTTGCTTAGAATACTCGACTCGAGCACAGTAAGACCCGCAATTTTTGTCGAGCGAGTGTGTGAATCTTTTTTAGGTGAATCCAAGGCCCATAAAATCTATATATCAACGTGCTTTTAATCGATTCCATCGTGTGGAGGGATTTTTTTTTTTTTTTTTTTGGAAGAGGTATCCCAGACCACATTGGGCCCAGACTAATCCTTGGCAATTTTGGGCGCTAAAGCATGCAGCCCGGGTCGAAGCCCCGTACCTCCAGAATGCGTCCCCCATGGCTCGAACTAGGGTTCACCACTATGTAGTGTCCAAGCCTTACCACTAGGCTAACACTCCTTTGGTATTATTTCGAGGGAGGGATTTTTAAGTTTTTGACTTATTTCGAGGTATTATTTGAAGTTTTTGGTTGATTCGGTTAAACTTTTTCGGTTTTTATTGTTGATTTCGAGATCTTTTTCGGCTTTCTTTGTTGATTTGGAAAGACCCTTTTGGTTTCTTGTTTGATGTCTCGTGAATTTCTAATATCTCAAAAGACCCTTCAAATTTTCTTGCATACACCTTTTAAACCCAAAAAGAAATTACTTCTAAAAATTGGCTAGTTGATGCACGGACCAACTAATTAGGTATATTAGTAAAAATTACATATTTCCTTTCCTTTCTCTCCTGTGCAACAACACGAATAAAAAGAAAATTC
This sequence comes from Centaurea solstitialis, assembly GCA_030169165.1. Taxonomy (NCBI): domain Eukaryota; kingdom Viridiplantae; phylum Streptophyta; class Magnoliopsida; order Asterales; family Asteraceae; genus Centaurea; species Centaurea solstitialis. The sequence goes on along the minus strand of CM058045.1, from coordinate 70,328,342 downwards.
TTTTCATGCTTTTTCTTCACTTTCGAGAACACAAATAAAAAAATTATTTTCTTTTCCTTTCTTTTCTATTCATTTCTTTTCTTTTTTCCCTTCGAAGAACAGAGCGTTAGGCCTTCTTAGGTCCGTGATTATCGTCTCTAAAGTGCATCCATGAGAATAATCCAAACTGTTAAAAGGAATTTCATCGACAGGAATAATGAAATACAGTTATACAGAGGATGCAATTCAACCAACACCAAGGAATAGTCAAAAGTCAAATATGGTCATCAAGTTGCAAGAAGTAGCCATTAATTTCATTGATCATCAACTATATACAATAGCAACATTATAACTTTTTTTTCTGTTTTGAAAAGCAATACCAATAGTATTACCAAAGGAAAACCAAACCAAAGATACAACAGCCTAAGAAATATTTGCAAGGAGAAAAACTAGCAGCCAACAAAAGGGAACAAACAGAAAGGAGGCAAAAGGAGAGGCCATTAACCACTGAAACAAGCTTCTCGATCTCAGACTCTTCTACGACCAACGAGCAGACTGCAGCGGTTTGAAAGCCATCCGCACCGGTCCAAATAGCGAGGACCGCATTTATAAGAAATCCATCTGAAACTCTTCAACTGGAAGTCAAAGAAACTCCCAATCAAACTCTTCTTGGAACGCTTGAACACTAACCTTATTACGATGCAACCAAATTAAGTACGCGATGCTGCAAACCGTAGGTTGCCACATATCTTGATCATTCGAAAACCAGCTTTCTAAAGATGGCACCAAGTTGAGTAAAGGTCAACGCTTGCTAAGAGGTTTTCGAGTTCTACCACCTCTCCTGTTTCCCAGCCTCTCGGGACCCTTCTCGAAACCCCAAACCCAACACCCATCTCTCCAACAGCCTCTATTCGACACTTCCGTTCTTTTATTTGACTCTAATAAATATACCTATTAATTAACGCGATCCTTTGAAGCGATATTTCCCAACCACTTGTCCTCCTGAAAATTAATCGACTTCCCATTACCCAACATTGTACATCCTCAAAAACCTCTTGTTACTCTTTAAATGTTTTAGCCATTTAAGCCTAGATGTTTTCCAACATTGTACCTCTGTCTCGGTCATTATTCTTGATCCTGCTTGCTCCTCTAACAGTTGAACCTCGAGTCTTAATTTCTGCGATTTCTTTACCCCAAAACATCCCAAAACAAAATTGTTAAAAAGGTTTGGGATATTACACATTTTTTTTGAGTGGCAAGTTAACACACACACGCTCCAGCGGTATCGGGTCTCCAATTGGGCAATCCCACTAATCCGCTGCGACCCGGCCTAACCTATGGTTGAACCTGATCGGTAGGAAAGTGGATCCTATAGAGCAAGGATGTCAAGGCTGTATGTTTATTACATGAATTATACACATACAAAGGAGTGGCTTATATAGCCAAGGAAGCAATCAATCGGGAGCTAAACTAGGAATGATTACAAGGGAAGCAATCAATCAGGAGCTAAACTAGGAATGATTACAATCAATACACAGTTGTTAATTACAAGGTAATTACAATCAAATAATCTAATTATACAGAAAAATATGGAGGATATCTTATCTCTTAATACGCCCCCGCAAGATGGAGGATCCATCGGAAACTCCAATCTTGGAGCGAAGTCTCTGGAAGGGACCACGAGTTAGAGCCTTGGTCAAAGCATCGGCCAATTGATCAACCGAGTTGATATGACGAACATGCAAGGAACCATCGGTAACTTTTTCTCGCACAAAATGGTAATCTAGGGCGACGTGTTTCATGCGAGAGTGATAGACTGGGTTAGCACATGAGTAGGTTGCTCCTGTATTATCGCAATATAAGGTGGGCGGCTGAGAGGAATGGATGCCCAAATCAGTCAGAAGGTTTTGAACCCAAGCTACCTCAGCTGCTGCATTAGCTAAAGCTTTGTATTCAGCTTCGGTGGACGATCTAGAAACAGATTTCTGACGAGCCGACCGCCATGATATAATGTTGGAGCCAAGGTATAACAGGTATGCAGTGGTTGAGCGACCACCACATTCGATTCCCCCCCCAATCAGAATTAGAGAAGGCTTTGAGATTCATGGAGCACCCCCGTCTAAGAAAGAGACCGTGATGAATAGTACCTTTTTAAATATCTGAGAACTCGTTTTAATGATTGCCAATGAATTTCCGAGGGAGAATGCATGAACTGTGAAAGTTTATTGACAGCATAAGAGATATCTGGTCTCGTGAATGCCAAGTACTGGAGAGAGCCCACTAACTTCCGATAAGGTGTTGGTTCAACGCTCGCGGACCCATCTTGCGGCTTGAGAATGACTGAAGGGTTTAACGGAGTAGCTACCTCCTTCGCTCCATCCATGTGAAAATGTTCCAAGAGATCTCGAATGTGACGATGTTGAGAGAGAAAGAGGCCATCAGATGTTGATATGACTTCAACACCTAAGAAGTGATGAAGAGGGCCTAGGTCTTTGATTGAAAAACGTTTGGCTAGGGTGACAACAAAAACATCCAGAAAGGAGGTGTTGTTGCCAGTGAGCACGAAGTCATCAACATAGACTAGGAGATAGCAAAGAGTGCCATTATGGTTATAAATAAAGAGAGATGGGTCAGCCCGAGACTTGTGAAAACCAACTGAGAGAACGAAGGTGGTGAGCTCAATGTACCAAGCTCGTGGGGCTTGTTTAAGGCCATAGAGAGATTTTTTTAGTTTGCAAATATGAGAGGGAAATTGGGGGTGAACGAAGCCTGGTGGTTGCGTCATAAATACTTCTTCATGAAGAGTGCCATGTAGAAAGGCGTTGTTCACATCAAGTTGGCGAAGTGGCCAGTGATTAGAAAGAGCAATGGTAAGGACCGTACGGATAGTGACTGGTTTGGTGACAGGACTAAATGTGTCAAAATAGTCCTTACCGTATTGTTGAAGGAACCCTTTCGCTACCAAACGGGCTTTGTATTTTTCAACAGAACCATCAGGATGACGTTTGATGCGAAAAATCCATTTGCATCCAATCGGGGAATGATACGATTTAGGGACGAGTTCCCATGTTCCATTTTGGATCAAGGCATTGAATTCTTGATCCATGGCACGATGCCATTGCGGGTCTTTGAGAGCTTGAGTATGGGTAGTAGGTTCAATAGTGGTTGGAATTGGGTGAAGCGTAGAGGAGTTAACAAATGACGGGTTAAAGTATTTAGGATTTGGTTTACGAGTACGGGTTTGTGGTGGCTGCTGGGAAGAGGGAATGGGGTTGCTAGTAGGTGAGGAGGTAACCGAAACGGCTGAAGTAGACGAGGAGATAGTAGGTAAGGAGGGCTGATTATCGGTGGAGTGAGTAGCTGGATGAGGAGCGGTATGTGTATCGAACGAAGAAGTGGTGGAATGTTGGAGGATGGTGGAGTCGGGCATCACCGTAACAGGTTGAGGAGCAAGGCTGGGTGGTGTGGGTGTTTCGATAGGAGCTGAGGTAGGTGGAGCGAGAAAAATGTCGGGTGTGGGGAGAGGTTCGTTGGTTGGTAACCAATGTGAGGGAAATTGATCAGAAATGAACTCAACATGACGAGAATGGTATAAGCGTCGTGTTGTGAGGTCATAACATTTGAAGGCGAACTTGGAAGAGGAGTAGCCAAGAAATAAACATGGTGTTGATCTGGGTTCTAGTTTTGATGTTGTGTAGGGACGAAGCCACGGATAGCACAAACAACCAAAGGGTTTAAGTTTGGAGTAGTTTGGGGTTTGATTGAAGAGACACTCGTAAGGAGATTTGTTGTGTAGGATAGGTGTTGGAAGTCAGTTTATGAGGTAAACGGCAGTTTGAAAGGCATGTGACCAGAATGATAACGGAAGTTTAGCATAATGAAGTAGTGCTAACCCCGTTTCAACAATATGCCTGTGACGGCGCTCAGTTATGCCGTTTTGCTCAGGGGTGTGTGGTGGGGTGGTGTAATGAGAAATTCCATGAGATTGAAGGAATGGAAGAAGGCCTTGGTACTCACCGCCATTGTCACTAAATAAAGAGACAATGGGGTGTTGGAAATATTTCTCAACAAGCAATTTGAACTGAGGGAAAAGTGTAGCAACATCACTTTTATGTTTCATGGGATACATCCAGATATACTTGGAAAAGTAATCGACAAATATGACATAATAAGTGAAGTTGTCTATGGACTTTTGAACTGGACCCCAGACATCTGAGTAAATGAGTTGGAGTGGTTTAGTTGCAACAAATGAATTTGGACCAAATGGCAATTTATGACTTTTATTGATTGAACATGACGAACAGTGAACATTGGAAGCAAACTTTGAATTGAAGCCTAATTTAGAAACAATAGACTTGAAAACTTGAAGTGATGGGTGGCCAAGTTTATGATGAAGTGCGAGTGGTGAGATCCTGTAAGTAACATGGATTTGGAGCTTGGAAGGTAAGCTAGTATGGTAGACACCTTCAGTTGTCTCGCCTCGCATTAGACGCGCCCCCGTGCGAAGATCCTTCACAAAAAAATGAGATGGAAAGAATTCCACCGAAACTGAGTTAGTGTTACATAACTGATAAACAGATACAAGGTTTCTGCGTAATCGAGGAACATGCAGAACATTGGATAACACTAATTGTTTATGGGGTGTGTTTATGTATGTGTTACCAGTATGTGAAATAGGTAAACCTGAATCGTCACCAAGAACAATTTCATCTGGACCGCCATACTCGGAAACACTGTGAAGGGTATTCCGATCAGATGTTACATGATTTGAAGCAGCGGTGTCAAACAACCATGATGGGGAGGCAGGGGCTGATGTGGTGACATTTGCAACAGGTGTTGCCGTGGTAACATTATTTTCTCGTAGAAAACGAGCAAGTTTGCGACAGTCCCTTGTGAGATGTCCTGGGATATTGCAATATTGACAGAAGTTGTTGTTTCTGGTAGGACGATTTCCAGGAGAGTTGGTACCCGACCATTGAGACTGGGGTGCTCCTTTTGATTGAGTATAAGAACGGTTGGCCCTAGAGGAGGAATGGTTGGTACGATTATTGGATCCCTGATGACGAGAGGTGTAGTTGACTGTAGTGGGAATGGATTCAAGGGTAGAAGAGGTTTCCTTGAGAGCTCGTTCAAAATCAGTGAGTTTATCGAAGAGCTCAGAGTAGGAGAGTGGGGTGTCTCGTACCTTAATTGCAGCAACAATGGTGCTATAGTCTTCACCGAGTTGAGAGAGTATGTGAACCATGAGGTCTTCTTCAGAGACTGGACTTTGAGCGAGAGCTAAGTCATCAGCAATGGCTCGCATTTCATGAAGAAAGTCTGTGATAGAGCGGGTTCCTTTAGGGTTCTTGGCGAGTTTAGATTTCAAAGAGATAATGCGAGATCGTGAGGATGAGGCGAAACTCGAATGCAGACGATCCCATGCCTCTCGAGCAGTAGCGGCGGACGATATAAGGGGTTGAATGGACTCGGAACAACTCCCTAGTATCGCGCTGAAAATCATCTGGTCTTTGCGATACCATGAGAGATATTCTGGATTGGTTATTGTTTTTCCATCTTTGTCTTTGGCCATCTTTGGAGGTTGATTGGAGGTTCCAAAGATGAAGTCTTCGAATTCAAGGCTGATAAGTGTGGATTCAACTTGCTTTCTCCACACTGGGTAGTTGTGGGGTGTGAGTTTGGTGGTTAAATGAGTAGCAGCAGTGATTTGGGTGGTGTGTTTGGTGGCCATCGATGAACCCTAATTGTGAAAACAGGGATTAAAGGCTGAAAGAAAAAAAAAGGAGAAGGATCAAAAAACTCGTGAGAGCAAGAATCGCTCTGATACCATATAGAGCAAGGATGTCAAGGCTGTATGTTTATTACATGAATTATACACATACAAAGGAGTGGCTTATATAGTCAAGGAAGCAATCAATCGGGAGCTAAACTAGGAATGATTACAAGGGAAGCAATCAATCAGGAGCTAAACTAGGAATGATTACAATCAATACACAACTGTTAATTACAAGGTAATTACAATCAAATAATCTAATTATACAGAAAAATATGGAGGATATCTTATCTCTTAATAGATCCCATAGTCTGGATCCTCCCATACCGGCCCCGAACTCGACCCAAAGGACCAGATCCAAAGTCTGGATATCTCAGAAATGTCAACAGTGGGATTCGAACCCTGGTAGTGTGGCTTTCACCTCGCACCCCCCAGGGATGTTACCTATCCAACTGAGCTAACACCCTTTGATTTTGGGATATTACACAATGTTTAGAGACCATTTATTTTCTTCCAAAAAACATCAATTAGCACATCGATCTCAAAACGTAAAAGTGGACGAAGGTTACATATATACATACTCACATCGATCTCACAACCTAGCACGACCACACTTGCTTATTGCGTCTTCGGTTTCTCTCTCACGATCTATCGATCTCCTCTTGCTTTTCATCACTCTATGTATCTCTCAATCGATGTCACTAGTCAGCGTCACAACTTGCTCCTAGGTGGGTGTGGACTATCCATTGCTCCTAAATCTTTTCGCTTGGCATCTTCCGTTAATCAAAACCGCATTTGGCATTTGGCGTATTATGTCTCTCACGTCTGCTTGATCCTGCTCTAACCTTCATTGACTCCTTGAGTCGTTCTCGGGTGTTTTCTTTCTAAGTATACATTATACTTGGTGCAATGAAATGATGAGTGGTATATTTTTCTCTTTCAAATTCACAACAACTTCTGAATATTCAAAGCATGAGCACTTCACTGTACATTAGCATCATTATTTAAAGATATTTTAAGATGTGAACCTTAGGTAGTTCAAGAGCTTCAGCCTATAAAAGTCAGTCAACCATTGCTGATCAATTATACAACTAGAGAAACATCAATAAGACATGAGTGACCAAGCCTCTTCAAATCAGGGAAGAAAGAAAAATCCAATGACTTATAGAAATGAACTTATACAATTACATCAATGATCAACCACTTTATTAACACATTATGTGACTTTTAGTGAAATCGCAAGAGAGATACCTTTGGACCGTAGAACATGTTAAATATTTTGTATAGTATAGGGACCCCTCTGTAAATTATCTGTCTATATATTGTTGTCAATACATGCATCCCGAATCACAGGTTTCCACATATTCCCACATGGTATCAGAGCCTTTCTTCTCACTTGTGCATTCTACAATAGATGGTGGAGATGACTAAACCGTATCCACTTAGAGTACAAGTTTATTCATGTGCAAGCTTTTGATATAATTTTTGCACATGTCTTTTACTCTAAACCCTAACCTAACTAGGTTTCAAACTCTTTAAATAGTTTATTTTGTTTTTTCATATACTTTCGATCCCCGATGGGGGCTTTTTAGGCTGTTCGTTTTGGGCATCCAAAACTTGAGGATCGGCCCTGCTCGTGCCTTGCCAATGAGATTAAGAGTACAAGGTTTTCAATCATGATAAAAACATCTCCCTTTATCTCGAGTTATCTTCATATCCCAAACCTTTATTCCACTATGATGTCCTGGGTTTTCAATGTAAAGGGCAAGTAGGCTGATTAAAGTGGATTAGTGTTGTAAAACTTGGCCTAGGCGGCCAAGTACTCGGCGATTACTTGCTACTTGGGCCTTAGCCGAGGCAAGTCGGGGTAAACCGGCCAATTACTCGGTACTCGGTCAAACTCGGGCAACTTGGCGATTACTCGGGATTACTAGGTCAAACTCGGGATTGCTTGGTCAAACTCAGGATTACTCGGTCAAACTCGATCAAATAATAATAATATTACAAACGAAAATTTTTTTTTGAAGTATTTGAATTTTCAAACAACTATGTTGATGTTTTTAAACACGAGATATGTACACGAGCGTGTTGCAGCGCGATATATGTATCAGTTACTTGATTATAATAAATCGTACATAAACTATAAACTATTGAAATTTATATATAAAATTTAAGGTTAATTGGTTAAAAGTTTTACAAAGTTTCGATCAATAGTGGGTTTTCAAACTCATAACATTTGAGTTTATTTTGAAGGGTTTGCCTTGACTAATTATCATGAAATAAATTGTTAAAAAAAAATATTTCAAGAATTGTTGAAATATTTGTTAAAATTATTTGACGATTAAAAGTGATACTTTTGAAATTTCAAGAAATCTTGAAATTAGCTGTAATAGTCTCTTTATAAAATAGTGTATATATATAATTTAAAATGAGAATGTAAAAATATTAAATAGTTTAATTTATATGTATTTTTGATATATTTAATAATATAATTAAATTAAAAAATAATCAAACATTAAGCTCATTTTGAAGGTATTGTGAGAAAATTATAATAGTATAATTTGTTGAAAAGAAAAAGAAATTTTTTAATACATATAAACCTTTTTATAAGATAATATAGATATGAATATATAAATTATAGATAAGAGTGTAAAATTAAAAATGAGAATGTGAAAATACATAAAATAATTAATTTGTATGTATTTTCTGTATTCAATAATACTATTAAATCCAAAACTATTTAATATTGGACTCATTTTAAAATGAAGATATTGTTGAGACAATTATAATGGTATAAATTGTTAAATTGTTGTAAAGAAAAATGAAAATTATAATATATTTCAGTTCATTTACATTATTTATGTTAATATGATAAGAGTGTAAAGTTATTGAAAAAGTAAGGTAGTAAAAGTAATTTAATTACTAATTATAACGATATAAAGTGTAAGTTATGAATTGAAATTGATAAATTGTAAGGAACATTAGAGAGTTATGCAACTAAGATTTCAGTTTTAGTTGTACATTAAGATGCAAAATTTGTATTGTTGAATGTTGAAATGTTGAACAAAATAACAGTATAAATGAGTTATTCTCTTTATAATATAGTATAGATATATATTGGGTGCTATGAACAACTATCTTTATATTTATATTTCATTATTTATGATTTATGAACATTTTATAAGTATAATTTTCAAATTTATACATAAAAAACCACAATTTGAGTACTTCCCGAGTACTCCTTGCCTAATCCGAATACTCGCTACGAAGGGGTCAACCGCTCGAGTACCGCCTAGCGATTTTTGCAAACATTAAAGTGGAGAGAGGAGAGTTAAAAGATAAGAAGATAAGGTACCACCCAAATTGAAGCAATCAAACACAAAAAGCCAAACATTATCTAGCATGCCACACAAATTGGATCATATGAATCTTCACCATAACAAACAAAAATCTAAAGACTGCCTTACCTAGGGTTTCAAATCTCACGACAAACTAAATAATCTAGGGGGAAACTGATGATGTACATAGAATTTAACTTAGGATTTTTTCTAATCCTCAATCGGTATTTTAAACATTGAAGGATTAGCAATTAATCATAACTATAATACCAACTAGCTAACATCCTACCCGGGTTTGAATCCTGTTTAGCATGTGGCGATATCCAGATCATGGGCCTGTCACATAGTGGTATCCTTAATTGGGCTAGGTCGACACGGTCGACGGGATTAGCCATTATGAGCCCGGATACCCAAGAACGTGTGTGTTTGCTTGCCGTTCAAAAAAAAAAATAACAACTATAATACCAACTAGTTCAAGCATACAGTAGGGAAGAAGGAGTTGGGTCGTCCATAAGGATTTCAAGTTTCAACTGATCGATCGTGACTATGACGAAAGGCACCGGTGAGCCATGAGAAAATCCAACCTTAAAAGCGACTTGCCGCCGATTTGCTGAGTGCAAGGGGCGAGAGTCGTTCGTCGTCACCAAAGCAAGGGATAAAAATCATCTGTGCTAAAATTTCATGTGTCATTCGTTTTCACCAACCAAATTAATACACTGTCAACAAAAAGAATATGAAAATAGATAAAGGGAGTGACCAAAATGACCTTAACGCGTGGGGGATAGAAATTTTAAATTTATATACCTGGCCACCTGGGTCATAAAGCGGGTCGGACCAAGAGAGGATCCGCGTGTATATAAAGAAGTTAGGGAATTGGCATTTTTAGCCTCAAACTTCTATTTGTTATATATTTTTCATGTTTTATTTATTTTTCTTGGTTAAATTTAATGGCATTCAATTTAGTGAATATTAATTTTTTGTTGCAGTGACAATTGTGTCGTGTTTATGTTGATAGGTATTGGCTTAATCGGGACATAACTCGTTTAACTAATTGTCTCGAAATCTTCAACTCTAACCTGTTATTTGTCAATCTAAACACGACCCATGTTAACCTGTTTAATTATACGAGTTGGCGGGTCAAATATAACCTATTTCAAAACTTCAAATACAACCAAAATAAAGTTCGATTTACTGATTTTAGACACTGAATTGAAATTGAAATAGTATAACTCAAAAGTCAAAATAAAATTTTGCCGTATAAAAAATATTAAAAAGATAAATGGGTTGATGGGCAATATGTCAACTCGAATACGACCCACAAAATAAATAGGTTGGTTGGTCAGAAAACTCAACCCAAACCCGATTATTTTCGTATCATGTTTTGTATTGTATAAAAAATTGCCACCACTAATTTTTTTGGTGATTAATCGTTTCAATTAATGAGGTGGTGTTTGTTTTCCTCTTAACAGTTCCATTAAGAGGCAGCCTCTGAATCGCTAACAGGTAATTCCTGTTTGGCAAGAAAAAGATCTGCCTCTTAATAGTTCCAAAACCCTCTGAATAATTTAGCATCTTAAGTGTCCCTTTAACCATTCAGAGCCCGGATTTCATTTTGAAGAATTACCAAACAATCCTATTTCATTTTACATTATATTATATGAGCCTCTTAATTATTCTGACTACTTAATCATTCAGCACTACACCATTCAAGTCAAACAACCCGTGAATGTTACTTAATGAGTTTCTTTTGTTGATCATTAATCATTTCAATCTAGTGATCATAAATATGGTCACTAACTCATCTTAATAAATACAATCCTACAACAAATAAGTTTCACTTTATAGTTACTATTTTTTGTCGCTAATGTAAGAAATCATGTGCAGAAGTTAACAAATCAGTGATCGCATATCCAACGTTACAAGACACTTGAGGATCACACCTGTGAGGACCTGTAAATCAAATAAGTAAGAAAACCCCAGTTTGGAGAGGTAGTATTTATAATAGTTTATTATAAATCAGTTGGGTGTTTTCTGTAATAAACCCCAAAGTTAAAGGTTTCTAGAATTAATTAATAAGGATTATATATTTCTTAGTTAAATAAATATATAATAGATTAATTAATTAGTTTAATTATACCAAAACATGTCTAGCCTAGTGGTAAGGTAACATTCGGGAAAGAGGGGGTCAGTGGATGGTATCCTTGACTACCCGAGTTCCACATAGTGGTACCTTAATTGGGTTGGGTCGTGGTCGACAAGGATTAGTTGGGTACCCTTGGATTCCAAATATCCCATGAACGTGTGTGTTTGTTTATTTGTCATTAAATGGGTACCCTTGGATTTCAAATATCCCATAAACGTGTGTGTTTGTTTATTTGCCACTAAAAAAATACATTTTTATATTATAATGCTAATTGAAGTTCGAAATATATCTTTACCATCAAATTAATCATTCGAGCGATCTATTTATAGCATATATACGTCAATAATTAATATTGCATATATCATATACATGAGCGAAAAATATATTTTATAACTTCTTAAACCAAAAATCACATGAAATTTTAGAAAGAAAAAATGATATTACTTTTTTAACATTGTACAACAAAAATTAATATATATATATATATATTGAATTAATTTATTTTGATTTTGGATATATAATGGTGTTCTTACAAAATTTGAATAACAATAATAATTGTAATAACTGAAAATGTATATCAAACAAACCAATCAATATGTATGTTTCAATTAACCAATAATGTATATAATGAATAATCACAAATTAATGATTAAATTTTTAAAAATATGAACGAGTATACATTGGAAATACAAAAAATCCTTCAAAAATATCAAGATAAAACTTTTTCTAGTTCTGATGAATTTTGATGTTAGATTGTTCTTGCCATACAATGTAGTCGAAGAACGGGAAAAATAAACGTGGAATAAAAAATTATAAATGCATAAGAAAAGGAGATGTATTGGTTGTTGACGCCAAACGCCTAAATCGGATAAGATCCATGGGCGATGATAAGTCACAACTTCACTAGGTAATTGAGAACGTGGGTTTCGTTATTGACTACAAAGTTTACATTTTCGATCTCTAGTACTCAATGTGAGCTACAACTAACTAAAACGAAGTATCAACATAATGTTGATACAGGTATATGCTACTTCGTTTAGGATTAATTTTTATATGAGTCAGTTGCCCAAAAAACTTTGTTATCCCAAAATCATACGTCCAATTAATGAAATTAAGATACATCTTATTTTTATTAGTTTTTGACATCCTTGATTTTTGGGTCATTAGTTTGTTGGACACGTCTTATTTTTATTAGTTTTTGACATCCTTGATTTTCGGGTCATTTGTTCGTGAAAATCTAGATTGTTTCGGGCACACATATTAATGGTCCTAGTGACCTTCGAACTCCGAGCTTGTAATGAATTTCCATGTTGATACCCATGTCAAGAAGTAATCTAGTGGTTGATCATATCTTTACTTCACATAAATGACCTTTGCTTTTCTGGATGACCATAACATTGCCGTCGATCTCCAAGGAATATTATCATTCTATTTTTACAAACACGAGCCGACGAGCGTAGGCTATTCACGCTCTTGCTTGTAATCCAGCATCAAGAGGCCATCTAGTCAATCTCCATGATGGAGTTTCCTCAATGGCTAGAAAGAGAAGGTATGCCTCGAATAATCTGGTTCAAACAATCGTCAAGCTTTGGGCTCGTGGGGTGATTTTTAATCGGGTTGTTGATGCATGAGGTCATATATGTGTAAAGTTCTTGAAGAAGAAATCAGACAACTTAATGTTTGATGGAAGATGCGACCTATTTGTTCTTTACAATTTTCTTGATTGAAAAAGTATTGTTCTGTACGAGCTTCATAAGAATTTGGATTCAATTTTCATTGAGGTGCCCGTCAGTGCATGCGAGACTTTCAATCACGCGAAGACATCTTAGAACAGTTCAGTATGAATGATAGGCCTTTGGTGATGCAATTACCCCATATTTATCGTCTTTTGATCAAGAAAAGATTGAAGCCTCGATGTGTGATATTGTTTGATACTTCCCATTGTTTGGTTCATCTCAAGAACTTTTTAAAAAAGTCTTGGATTTTACATTTCTTGAAAATCCAAGATTCACTCTTAGGTAATTGTATTGGAATGCTTTAGATGTAAATTATTTTGGTAGAAACTTAGGTAAAAGAAATAATATATTGATGTTGAAGTTAATTATGCTTGTTTATACACAGTATCAAGCATCAATGAAGAAGGGGGGGGGGGGGGGGGGGGTATGTGAAATTAATTTAGCTTCTAGATTAAAGTTTGTTTTACAACCTAATTTATCAAATGACATCAGATTTTACATAGATACCGAAAAATCATATTAAACAAACCAACCAAATATGAAACATGTATGTTTCAACTTTCAACTAATAACGTACATAATAAATAATCACAAAATATCTAAAATCAAGAATATAATTGACTAATAATCAAAGTAAAAAAAAAATACTTGAAAACGAAGAACACATGCATAACTAAAAAACCAATGGAGACTTTCATGTTGCAAAAACAGAGAAAGCTAGATGCAATAGGGATGCTTCGTATCAATGAGGACCAATCGAGGGTATGTGAAATTAATTTAGCTTCTAGATTAAAGTTTGTTTTACAACCTAATTTATCAAATGACATCAGATTTTACATAGATACCGAAAAATCATATTAAACAAACCAACCAAATATGAAACATGTATGTTTCAACTTTCAACTAATAACGTACATAATAAATAATCACAAAATATCTAAAATCAAGAATATAATTGACTAATAATCAAAGTCAAAAAAAAATACTTGAAAACGAAGAACACATGCATAACTAAAAAACCAATGGAGACTTTCATGTTGCAAAAACAGAGAAAGCTAGATGCAATAGGGATGCTTCGTATCAATGAGGACCAATCGAGGGTATGTGAAATTAATTTAGCTTCTAGATTAAAGTTTGTTTTACAACCTAATTTATCAAATGACATCAGATTTTACATAGATACCGAAAAATCATATTAAACAAACCAACCAAATATGAAACATGTATGTTTCAACTTTCAACTAATAACGTACATAATAAATAATCACAAAATATCTAAAATCAAGAATATAATTGACTAATAATCAAAGTAAAAAAAAAATACTTGAAAACGAAGAACACATGCATAACTAAAAAACCAATGGAGACTTTCATGTTGCAAAAACAGAGAAAGCTAGATGCAATAGGGATGCTTCGTATCAATGAGGACCAATCGAGACTCGTTCCTCTGCCTAAGCTGAATAACGAGCTACGGGATTGGTCACTTGTGAGATAATCCGGTTGCAAGAGTTAGTTGAGAAAACTTCGTAATAATAGATGGATAAAAATGGCGGGTGACGTGTTAAGTTACCATTCACTAGTCAAATGAGCTACAACTATTTAAAACGAAATATGGGTGTGATATTGATATGTGATATCGGGTCTGAACGACTACCTCATCAATGGGTTAATGTTGGGGCTCCAGGTATGACGGATAGGGGTGAGAAAAGATGGGTACTCGGATAGGGATAAATTCCAATAATTCTCCACCCCATTTTTATTTCTTCCCATTTTCATTTTCAATTCTCTCCAATTCTTTTTTTTGTACCAAACACACACTAAAATCTTTTTTTACATCTCCAACAGCTTTTTTATTTTAGAGAATCTATTATCATTTATATTTATTATCTCAATAAACTTTTTAAAAACTTTTAAATAATTAATTATGTTATTGGTTGGATAAATTAAAATAATATTTCTCTCTCCTCGTTTAGAGGTTTTAGAGAAATCTCTATGTTTAAGAGAAAACTCCAAATTTTTCTATTTTAGCAAATGGTTTAGCAATGATGTTGGAGCATTTTAGAAAAGAAAAAAAAAAACCCAATTTTTTTTTATTTTAGTAATGTTGTTGGAGATGCTCTAAATAGATGCTTCTAAAACTAATAAATATTAGTAAAAAATCTTCCCAAATAATTCAACTATTTAGAGTTAGTTGACACTAACAAATTTTTATTAAAAAATAGTGGGTATCTGTTTGTTCTGGTTTTGGGTACTAGCGGGACTAGGACTGCACTGACGTGTACCAATGATTAATGCTTCAGAAAAAATTGAGAACTAAAATTGGTTCCGTATTTTAGGAACCGGAACCAAAGTCAAAACCAATCACATTGATTCAGTTCCGATTCCAAAGACAAATACTTGCTCCCTATGCTCAACCCTATTGATTGGTGGGGGGAGATCCCTTGTCCTATACGTTGGTCGCACGCCATGGACGATTTATCCCAAACCGGTTCTAATACGTTTTCACATGTTGATACCCATATCAAGAAGTAAATCAGATGGCTGATATTTTTGCTTCAGAGGGACTACCTTTGCTTTTCTGATAAAGAAGATATCGTCTTTACAAACGGCATCTCGATGTAGATTTTCAAGCAAGAAAGTTAACAACGAACCCTTCTGTTTGTAAAAGAGACGATATTCTTCCATGGAGATTGTTGGCCATGGAACCCTCATGGAGAAAAGCTAGTGAAGCTTGTTTCCATGAAGCAAGACATCAGCCATCACACTTACATCTTAATTTGGGGATCAACTTAATTGGGAATTCAGTATGTGTTTTGTGCTGTATGGAATGATTTTAGATATACATGTAGCATTGTATATATATATAAGGAGTGTGAGAGCTTAAGGGGATGGGTATCACATGGAAATACCCACCCTTTAGGCAGGGTTATTGAACTTTTTTTTAAACAACTACTTTAATACAATATAGAGAGAATAATTTTTAAATAGAGTGAAATATTGATGGTCCATGTATCATGTGTTTGCTTAATTTTTTTTTTGTCCTTAGAACAAAATTATCTATATTAAGGATGCTTAATTTTTATTTTTATTATATTCATAGTCCCGTTACTTAATAATATTAGTAACCCTCAATTATAATTAATCAATTGGCCTTTGAATAAATTATTTTTATATAAATTTTAAAAACTATTAAATTCATAAAATAAAATAAAAACTAGTTTTGAAAAATCTTAAGTTTAAAAAAACAAAGAAAATCAAGATAAATTCACATATCTTTTAGATTGAAAAATTAAAATATGCAGGCAAAACATTTAAATTTCTTTAAATTCAGTTAATGTGACATTATTAACATATAATCAAACTATATATAAATAATTAAAATTACAATAAAATAAAAATTGATATTTAAGATTAAAAAACATTGATTATTTATACAATTAAAAAAAACAATCTTTATAACAAATTAATAGGTTTATATGATGTCAAAAAGTTTAAGCGTCCTCTACATTAATAATTTCATGTTAACCTAGCTAACTCATTTTTTGATAATTTTCTTGCATAATTCAATTCCAAACTCAAAAGTTATGTGAATTATCTTGATATTATTTATTGTTTTTCTAAACTTGAGTTATTGTAAGGTTATTTTTTTCTTTTTGTGAATTTGATGATTTTAAAATAAATATACAAATATTTACTTAATATGTAATTTATTTTAATAAATTTGATTTGTGATTGAATATATAAAATATTCTTGATAAAAAGTTAAAAAGGGTGAATTAATTGCATTTTAGAGAGAATTACACTTTGGTCCTTATATATAGTTTGTTCAAAGACTTGTAAGATCTTCATAAGAGTTGTTAAAAAGTTAGAAACCATCAATATAGATAGTTTTAGTTAAAGATCAAATTCAAAATTTAAGCAAATCACAAGAACCACAAGTGTAATTAAGGGACTGTTTGGCAGTTGTTGAATGATTTGGTGCTGGATGATTAAGTGGTCAGAATGATTAAGAAGTTCTTATGATATAGTGCAAAATGAAATATGTTGGTTTGGCAATTGATGAGTATGAAATCAGGACTTTTAACGGTTAAGAGACATCCAAGCTACTTAACCATTAAGAGGATTTTGGAACCATTAAGAGACAACCCATTTTTGCCAAACAAGATTCACCTCTTAACGATTTTGAGGTTGCCTCTTAAGGCCATCCACATCAGTACAGGTCATACCACCTGTACAGGCTGCCACCTCAACGCCACATCAGCTTTACCATCACCTTAACACTACCTTACCATTTCATCCACAGCCGTACATGTCATACCACCTGTATTATTTAAATAATATATATATTGTGTATGTATATATATGTGTGTGTGTTGTTGTTGAACGGTGAGCTCTCACCGTTGAGCTCTCATACAGCTCCCTTGCAGGTCCACCTTGGCGGTGTTACCGCCTGCAAGGTAGCTGTACCGGTCCCCCAAACCGTTGGCTGCGGATGGCCTAATGGAACTGTTAAGAGGTAAACAAACACAACCTAACTCTTTTAAATACCAACTCTTATTATTGTATAAAACAATATAAATCGATCGAATGAGATGTTTATAAAAATAATAAGGAGGTTATTTCTTATGATTTAAATATTTATGGAAGACAGTGTTTCATTTGTTATAATTAACGTTTGAGATGAAAAATCGAGATATTTATGAAACCAAATTATACAAGTTATGCACTCGGAAAAATCCGTCAATTAGAGAAAAAAAAATCATTTTTTATATCTTTTAAAAGGTAAGTGCAAATTCCTCATTTTTAATATTTAAGGTATGTAACCACCATCAAATATATTGGAATTTCAACTATGTAACGGTTTTTTTGTGAAAGAATTTTTGTTTTGTTTTTGTTTTCGTTATAAAACAAAACAATGAGATTAATTTATTAAAAATATTTATTTGTGATATGAGAATTATGGTATGAGGAAATCATGAAATGATAAGATTTTTTGTTGTGTTTATCAAACCATAATTAATAAAACGTTTGGTGCAACATAGTATAAAAACAGGAATAAAGTGGGACAACCTCGGATAAAAGAACTTTTTTATTTTATTTTTTAGATTTTTTTAAATATGTTAGATAAGATCATAAGAGAGTTTTTAGGAGTCATTCTGTCTAAGTTTTCTTAACAAATTTTAGATAAATTTCTTAAGTAGTTTACTTTATTACATCATTTCATTCAACGACCATTAACTTTTTATTTAATTAACAAAAATGGATGAAAATAATAAAAGAAACTTATTTATGAAATCCTGGTTTATATATCGAATTTTTTGGATTAAGTTTTAGATAACAATCATTTAGATTATTATCAAAAAAAAAAAAAAAAAAAAAAAAATCATCTATCTAGATTAATAATGGATTTTTTAATTGGAAAACTATAAATGAAAAAAACCCTTGAACCCAAAAAAACTATAAAAGAATCTCCTTAAAAAAAAAAAACTCTTGCGTTTGATTTATTTTATAATATATTAATATTTTTGTTAAAAGTTTAACCCAAAAAAGTTATAAAAAGAACCTCCTTAAAAAAACTCTTGCGTTTGATTTATTTTATATTATATTATATTTTTTGTAAAAGTTTTGAAAAACAAATCATATAGCATGGTATATTATTTTAAAATTACTCTATTAATTAAAAACATATATTATCTATTTAACTTTAAAGTATTAAATATATAATGAATATTTTAATTAGACAAACTTTATTAGAATTATTCTTTTTAATTTGATTCAATTACCTATATTTCTCTATTTTTATCATGTAAAAAAACACATGAATTTATTAATTAACAAACATGACATGATATGATAATTGTTATTTTTAGTGACAAATATTTTTAAACCGTTGATCACTTTTAATCAAATACCCTCTTAGGAGTTATGGCTTAAAAAATTTGGTGCGATGGTCTCTATACAACTTATCTCAAAGTATCTCATCCTAATATTCGTTCATTTCTCATCTTACGATTGATAACCATTTTTCACACTTCTCATCAAGACTCAACTTTTAATTAAAAATGTCAAATGTACACATCTCACATGTGATAAGGTACATGTAATACGCAAGACTCTACATATTACAAATATCACATGTGATAAAATACAAATTAAAACACGAAAATCCAATAAAGATTTCAAATGTGACAAGGCACATGATAAAACAAAATTAATAAATTTACCAAAATTACATCTTATAAAATACATAGTAATACAAGAGAAATTATCAACAATATCATGTGTAATTTAACATAGAGTGCAAAACACATGTTTCATATCAAAAGATAAACACACGAATTAAATACCAACAACTTAGACCAAATAAAGAGAATTTAAAATATTCAAATAAATAATCTGATACTTCTTTAAATTCAGTTGTATAAAGTAAAACTTTTTCATTTTCGTTTTTTACATGTGACATAAGCCCACCAACAATTTATAGCATCTCTAACGGTTTTATTAAAATAAAAAAATTTGGATTTTTTGTTTTTGTAAATTGCTTCAATAATTGTTCTATCTCATTTTTTAAAGTAGAAAAACATAAACACTCTAAATATATAAAATTCTCAACAATCTCTAAATGAAGGAGAAAAACATTATTTTATATCTTTCATCAATCTGACAATCGATTGTTTAAACGTTTTTCTTAAAAAGTTGATGAATATGAAAATGTATTTTAAATTTCAATAATATAAATAATAATGAACTCTCAGAAATAGAAAAATTATTGAAGCTGAAAAAACAAGTTTTTAAAGACTTTATCTTTCTATTTTCTATTTTAAAGAAACTATAAAAAAGTTGCTAAACCGTTGGTATAGCCCATGCAGGCTTACCCATAGGCAATGGGTGCGGGCTTGTGGGCTTCGACTGGGTAGCGCTACAAAGGTAGTGGGCATCTTGAACGGTTTCGGATGAGGACTTCTAAGCTTGATGGAACCCGTTCTCTCTATCTCTTTCTTTCTCTCTTTCTCTCTCTTGAAATATAAAGATTAATTGTATTCGGGCTTGTAAGAGCATCTCCAACAGGTATGCTATATTTTTTCTATAATAGAGTATGACAAGTCAAAACCTCTAAAATATTTGCATTGATCTCCAACAGCTATTCTATTTTATAGCTATCAATACTTTTAATTTCATTGATTTTATTGGTGGAAAAAATTATATATTGTTTCTCTCTCTTCCACGTGTAACTTCAATGTTCTCTATTGGTGGAAAAGGAATAAAATAATGTTTCTCTCTCTTATAAATACTTTTAGAGATTTCTCTATATTTAGGCCATCCTTAACCGTACCCTCATACCCCTCATACCTGCTGCCACCTCAGTGCCACATCAGCTTTACCACCACCTTACCAGCACCATACCCAGTCCATCCTTAACCGTATCAATTTCATACCTCTCTAATTAATTAATTAAAAAAAACAAAAAAAGAAGAGAGAGAAAGAAGAAAGAGATAGAGAGAAAGGTGGGGTGGGGGTGGGGTTTGGAGATCGGCAGCAGGGTACCGATGGGGTGCTCTACAGGTCCCGTACCGGTTCACCATGGCAGTGTTACTGTTTATGCCAAAAATTGCACAAATTACGTCGTAAGATTATTTATGAGGCTAAACCGTCGAGAGAAAGAAACATTTTCGATAAAACGTACGTAAAGCGAAGAAAACGAAGTAAAATGAGACAAAAGATTTGATGACGCAGGAAAAACCTCAAGACGAGGAAAAAACCTGCGGTCGACTTAGGATCAAGTCGACATTCCACTATGTATCACCAACTAGGGGTGATATCCTTATTGTTACAGCGTTGATCGTGTGTTTACATGTAGAAAATAGTATCAATCGTACGATAATTACAATAAATCGTATACTAATCTAGGAAAAAGTAGTAGAATTACCGAGAGAGAGTTGTATGCGTAGTTGATATCGTCCTCCTTGTCTTTGAGCATGAAGGTCTCTTTTATAGGTGACCTCTTTCGTAACCGCCTGGTGTATTTAATAGCCAATAATGATGATGTTTGTAACGGTTATAACGGTCGTAGTGCATTAATTGCTCTTAATGTTGTCGGTCGTAATTGTTGTCTCCCTGTAATTGCTTCATTATTTGGTCGTTGGTTACGTTTGCTACTCATTAAATACTTTGACCCTGCATTAAGACAACAGTTCAAGCAATCGTAATTGTTAGTCTTACATTCTCCTTGCAGTATCGTACGTTGCTCCGAGGTATCGTGCTATAATCGTACGAAGATCGTGCATCGGTGAAGTACTTTCGTACGAGGATCTTATTTCAGGACCTGATCGTAATACAGGACTACGATCTTATACTTGATCTTATGTTTTCCTGTCGTCGTCGTACATTGCGTGGATTTTTACCCAAACAATTTGCCCCTAAAATTCAAAAAGCAAATTTGCTAATTTGGATTTTGGATTTTAAAACTAAGCCATATGCATACGTGGGCGGTTGTGATGATTACTCGTGATTGACGTACGTTTCTTGCCCTAGTTTTGGAGAGTGTTGAACGTTGTAGAACACTCGTCGTGTAAATAAGACACGTTGTTCACTGCCCCGAGTCTTTTATCGTTTATCTTGAGGGAGCTTCCACATTTGAGGGCTGATCTTGAGAATAAGGATATCGTCGCCTTGTCTAAATCAAGACTTTGGAAGAAGAGGCAGAGTTAACTCATGCCTTTATCCTGGTTGTCAACGGTTATGGCTCTGAATTATATATCACCAATCAGGGGTGACATCTTTCGTTGTAGAGTAGCCTGTCTTACGTTACAAAGAAGAAATAAACACAAACATCGTATATACATACTAAAGTATGAATGGATTCGAGAGATAAGGTAGATGATTCGGATGTCGGTTACATCTACTAAGCATCTATGAGCTTTAATCATTGCATTCAAGCAAACATTAAAGCAGTAGTTATATACTAGATAATCGCAATCTTACGAAATCTTAAGACGGTCGTACGACATCATCGTACGACGAATGACTAAATCGTAAGACGATTGTTTCTGCTGTATTCGGTCTTAAGAACCTTGTCTAAATACAAGACTCGTCCTGTAATATTTGATCTTATAAATTTGTCGATCGAGCGTTAGAATTAACCCTGTTGCTTAAAGAGCTTTAATCAAATCATTGGCTTTGGAGGTCGTCATATCACTCATAATATTAATGCGAGTGATTGCATATCACGCATATCTGTGATGCACATCTCGAGCGCAAATCATGTGAGACTTATATCATGATCGAAATTGGTTCTCAAGACCAAAAATATGTGATCTGCTTTGAATCGTATATTCTTGCGACAAGGCTTTGCATGTGCGAAGTATTCTGCTTTTTCAGTTAAAGAATTTTAAATGAGAAGTCGAATGTCTTAGTCTTACGCTTTTGCGAATAAGGCATTCAAGTAAAGATATTTTTAGAACGTGCGATTAGCACTATTGTGACTAAGGCAACTGACTTTACTCCTGTAAAAATAATATATGGAGTCGTATGTTCCAAGCAATTATTTATGCGTTTGAAGCACAGTAAATCAAGCAAATGTGAATGAGCCGTGTATTTTAAGCGAACTTCGCGTTCAAGCGAACCTTGCGTTCAAGCGAATCGTGCGTTCAAGTGATATGTCGTGCGTTTTAGCTTTATTGTGTAACTAAGGCCTTAGGAGTTTTTAGAAACTCTTTGTACTCATAAGAGTATTCGTGCGACTAGCGAGTTGTCTTGCGCACTTGCAAAATAATCGTGCATTTAGAGCATTTAACTTGCAATTCATGCAATTTTAATCTTGCGATTCTTGCGATAGTCGTGCGATACTTGCGATAGTCGTGCGATACTTGCGATAGTCGTGCGAAACTTGTAGTGCATGCGTTTTAGCATTCGTTGATCTTGCGACACTTGCGATGCGTGCGTTATAGCATTCGTTGATCGTGCGAAACCTGCGAAACATATAATTGCTATGGGGTGGCCGTTGGTTTGACCAACAGCGCTCCGATGCTTAAGTCAGTAATGGTTGTAGGAAATAATCGTATGTAAAAAATGAATTAGAAGTAGTACCTTTTAAGGTGTGTTGTATTCCAACTCCGTGGGATGTCTTTGTTACCCATGGTCTTAAGTTTATAAGCACCATTTCCTACGAGGTGTGAAATTCGATAGGGACCTTCCCGTTTGGTAGATAATTTATCTGCCTTGAGCTCTTGTGTGTTTTGGAAGACACGTCGTAAGACATAATCTCCAACTTGGAAGATCTTGGTTCTCACGTTTTTGTTGAAATATCGTTCGACCATGCTTTTTGTGAAAGCATCTTAAGTAATGCTGATTCTCAGAGTTTTTCTAAGGCATCCACATCGTAGCCGAGGTCGATAGAGTTTCGATTGACGCTGGCGCGTCTTTCGATTGGTGCTTGCGATTTTATCGGTAGTACTGATTCACGACCATATACTAACGAAAATGGAGTCTGACTTGTGGATGTTCTTGGAGTCATACGATTACCCCATAGAACGGATGGTAGCTCTTCGACCCATCTTCCTTTGGCCGATTTTAGACTTTTTCATATTGTATTGATTATCGTCTTATTGTTGGATTAAGCCAACTCGTTGGACTATGAGTATCGAGGTATTGATATTATTAGTTTGATTCCTCGTTCGTCGTAGAACTTACGAGTTCTTTTGCTAGTAAATTAAGTGCCATTGTCGCACATAATTTCGGATGGTATGTCAAATCTGCATATAGCGTTAGTATGGATAAAAGATATGGCTTCTTTATCCCTATCTTGCGAGAAAGCAACGACTTTAATCCATTTTGGAAAGTAATTTGTAAGAACAAGTAAGAATATTTTTTGTCCCGGTGCAGGGGGTAATTTTCTTACGATATCCACGCCCCATCGCATGAATGGCCATGGGACTAATATGGAGTGTAGGGGTTCAGAGGGTTTATGTGACGTACCTGAATGTCGTTGACAATCATCACATCTTTGTACGTACCTGATTGCATCTTTTCGCAGGGTCGGCCAGTAGACCCTTATCATGAGATTCGATTGGTGGGGCTTCTGCCCCGTGAATGATTTTCACGTTCGCCATCGTGCAATTCTTGCAGAATCTTGTTTTTCGAGCCTCCATCTTGTCTTCGGCTAACTGGTCATGCTTAAGATAATTCCATATGTCGAGCGATCAACTATATATTTCTTCATTCATTTGAACGAGTCCTTTAGCTTCAATTGTCGGCGTCGTAAGATGAATAATTGGAATATTTTTCAATGTTGCCTCATTGAATGCGGACCCTAGGTTAGCCAATGTATCGGCTTGAATACTTTGGTCACGCGGGATAGATACTATCTTATTTTACTTTGTTTTCTTCGCTTTACGTACGTTTTATCGAAAATGTTTCTTTCTCTCGACGGTTTAGCCTCATAAATAATCTTACGACGTAATTTGTGCAATTTTTGGCATAAACAGTTACCGCTGGTACCGGCTCCCCTACCGGCCCCGTTAAGGATGGTCTTAGAGATTTTTACCATCTCTCCCATCTCTTTTTTATTTTAGCATACAACATAGCATAGTTGTTGGAGCAAAAAATTGCTAAAATCTTTCTTTTTTTTCATTTTAGTAGCTGTTGGAGATGCTCTAAGTATCGGTACTCCTATTGAGAGCTTAGTAAGGACTTATAGGTAAAGTTGATGTGACATTGATATAATAATTCGGATTTATGGACATGTGAATTACACTACCGAAAACCTTAGATGTTGTTAACCAAAACCTTTTTAGGCTTTATCATACATAGGTTTTTTAAACATTTTAACATCTCTGCCATTTTTGTCTCCAGTAACAACTAGTTATTTTTAATATGTACATGTATCATTTACATTATTCTTAATTAGAAAAATGTGTTAAAAATATATGCAAAACACATTTATTTGTATTGAATAATTTAATGATGCATTTATTTAATTTAATTATTTTTAAATATTTAAGTATATTATATAACTTCTTATAACAATTTATAAAGAACTATACTAATAAATAACATATTGATTTTAATAAGTACATTTACTATAAATTTTTAATTATAATAACTATAGATGATTTTATGAAATCGATTTGTACTATAAAACATAGTGTACTTTACTTAAAATTTTGATCTTACAGTCAAATAAAAACTCATCTTTTATTGCAAACGTGAAGACAACAAAGAGCGCGACACATGTCTACTTCTAGTAGAAATAACGAAGGTGAATGCTCATGAAATATTCATAATGATAGAAAATCACAAGGTGTTAAGCCAAGAAATACTTTACTTAATATTGATAAGGGTTTTAGGCCCCCAACAAAAAGTACCATTTTTTTAACAAAATACAATAAAAGTTATTCGTGTAACGCCCTCAAGAAGAACAAATCAAGGCCCACAAATCTAATATCTTGATCCTAATAAACAAGTTAATCGAGCCAATAAACAAGTTAATTCGAATTTTGACGGGTGTCGAATCCGGCAAAATTAATGATTATGTTTTAACATGTAAACAAAGTCTTTTTACCTCTAAACACAAATAAATTGTGATAGTGATAAGTAAGATCGTCTCCTCAGGGACTTAGTAGTTCGATTGAGAATTCAAGATATAATTGCGTGCACATTCCAAATATATGTATATATATAAAGGGGGGGGGGGGGGTTTGATTGGTGAGTACAACTAATTTGAACATGTAAGAGTAAAAACGTTTAAACAAGAAGATAACAATTCTAGTGAAGAGTGTTCGATAGTTTCAATGTTTGGATAATATATCATTAACTCGATCAATATCATTTATAGAATTCAAAATGGAAAGAGACATGAAACGCTTCGATATCTCACTTGTTTCCGAAAGTTTTGATTATCGCGAGAACGCTCGACGAAAAATCCCTAAGCAATATATTGATTTTAGTCAAGAACATAAAATCAATAATTAATCGCATTAAGAACCAAAACCATATCTAACCAGCAATTGGACGCCAACTGTTTAGATTAGACCATGTAATCCTATATTACATTCAAAGCACCTATCCTGTAAATTGAAGTAATATTTGCTACTAAGATTAAGCTAAGAACGATTACGTATTCAAAGTCTAATCTAGCAATTCAAACTTAAGTTAAAGAAAAAGACTGATCAGATCAAGATTTTAACGAAAGATGAAAAACACAGTTTATGAAGATTGCCATGGTTGAATATAAATAAATGATACTAACATTGAGTTTCAATATATCCAAACCGAAATTACTTAATTACTCATCACTAGAAATATAGAAATTAGCCACTCATTATATAAACTGAAAGCATTAACATACTTACGATGACGAAATTTAAGAAATTCGGACTCACCGGAAAACGACTCGCCGGAATATTACTTATACAAACTGAACACTTAAAACTTAACTAGAAACATATAATTGATTCTATGGAAGAGTTATGTTTTAGAAGATGATACCAAGCCTCTATTTATAGCCTTCAGAAACCTTCTCCACTTGCCATTTTCGTCACCTGCAACAGAGCAACTTGGCCTTATCCCCTGCAAATCCACTTGGCTTCCTCACTGAGCAGAGATCTGCGAATGATGAAAATCTTCATCCCCGCGACCATCCCCGCGACCTATACCCGCGGGGACAAGTCGCGCCTGTCCAAAAGAAAGAGGCCGCGGCCTAAGCTCGTGGGCTTAGGTCGCGCGTGTCCTTTATTCAGCACGTTTTTGGCTTTTTGATTAAGCTGCTCTCTTTGTCTTAATGGTTTCTGAACCCACTTTCTTCTTGATGGTTTTAGATCACTTACGTGCGTAGTTTCCGATCATTTATGACGTCTGAACCGATTCTGAAATACTGAGATGAAATTGTTAAATCACGCTTTTATTTACTTGGAAAGAGGCATAAACTACGAGGAATGTGGCCATAGAAAAACGTCAAAAAGTGACGTTATCAAATAACCCCAAACCGAGCTTTTGCTTGTCCCCAAGCAAACTTAGCGGAAAAATAAACAATGAAGAATACTTTAACAATTTTACATATGTACTAAATTCGCATGATATCCAAACGGTTGCTCTAATTTCTAAAATTTTCCTTTTTAATTAATTAAGGCAAGACTATTGTAAGTTGAATAAATAGAAAGTTACCGACATTTAATTATAACTAGTTGACTCAATTCAAGAGATGATTTCGCTTTAACCCTACCTTCCCGGTTACGCTCTGAGCACTCGAGCCTTAGGTTATCTCACGTGTGTTCATGCCTAAAGAAGTTAGATACAAAGAAATTTCGAAAATATTGGCATGAACAACTTATTCATGAAAGACGTATAATTTTATCACAAATGATCTCAGAATGAATTGAATAACAAGACAGGGTTAGGCGAAATTTTACCTTTTTCCTCTATATTTACCAAAAGAGAGTCCAAGACTTTGTATGGGTTGGAACAGGGCTAAAAAATGATGGGACAAAAAGGGTTCAAACTTTTAAGGTTTTATCAGCTCGTGGTTTATTCGAACTATCTCTTTTTGCCTTTATTTCAATGATTTGCTTTAGCTTTTGGTTTTGTAACCTTCATCTATGATGATTTCTTTTCTTTTCAAAACCTTATTCCGATTTATTTAACTTGCTTGCTCTTTTTGCCATCTCTATGCAATTCTTTTCCCTTTTTATCCATAACCGGTACTCATAGAAGTGGGTTGGTGCAATTTCTGCTTTTGGGTTTTGTAAAGGGATTTAAAGAATGGATAACTGTTTGGCTGCAAAGATGGTTTAGGAGGTATAAAATGAAATTCATTTGCAAGGAGGTTTTACAAAGTATCTTGTTTGAAAACTCAATTTAAGATCAATATATTTAGAAAAATTAAAATTTTTACCTAGAACCCTTATGATCGTCTTGTTAATCAATGTAATATTATAGTGAGATCCTACTATAATCACGAAAAAGAATAAAAAATGTGTATAAAGATTTATTTGTATAATTCTCTCGCAATTGAATGTGATAATTGGCTCAAATTTCTCACGGTTGGTCTCTACTAATGTCTCTTGAAGATATATCAACTAGTTAGTTTTAAGCGTTGGTCTACCTTCTAAAATTCTCAAAACAATAATTAGCCTAAAAAAATCAAAAAATTTAAACAAATATAGCAATATTGTAAAAGAAAATTAGAGTTTCCGTTTGGACAACCCCAAACCTGTCTTGCACATTGTCCCCAATGTGAGATCGTTGCTTTGTGCTTGACCAACATAAGCTATATCATGCGAATTAGTATAAATGTCACAAAAATGATTAGAAACGTGAAATAAAAACCATTCCTTCGAAAACACATGAGTATTAGTTCAAAAACATCATATCCAAAAAGTTTAACCGTTTGAAACAACTTTACAGAACCGCTTCCAAAAAACTTACCCACCACCGAGTCATTGATGAGAGGATGATGCTCCGTCCGTACCCCTCCTACGGACCTGCCGGCGTCGCCTCTGTTTCGGGGGAATCTCCGGGATCCCTGCTAGATAAAGCCTCTGTCCAAAACCATCCAACTGGGTCCCCATGTCGCTGAAGCCTTGGTCTACCATACGCATGAGTTCCCTCGCCCAAGGCGGAGTGTCTCCCGTATGTTGATATCCACCTTGTGGTGGTTCTTCAGTGTCGAACTCCATCCACTAGTACAAAAATGACTTTTTGTGACGGTTTTGAAAATCTGGTTTGTAACGGTTTATTAAAAAACCATTACAAAAAGTCACCTAAACATTTAAAGAGTAGTTATAGTAACGATTTTTATAAAAAATCGTTACCGCTACCAAAAACCTAGAAACATAAAAGTGATGATTTAGACAAAAGTGTTACTAAAAAGTCCCCTACGGTAATGGTTTTGAAAACCGTCATTTTATCTTGTGACGGTTTTTAAAAACTATTGTCATAAATGATCATTTAGTAATGGGTTTTGTCTAAACCGTTGTTTTATGTTGTAATGGTTTTAAAATAACCATTGCCAAAACTACAGTATATATCGCAACGTTTATTTGAAAACCGTTTCCGTAAATCACGAGGTTCTATGGTAACGGTTTTTAAATTTTATGTTACCAAAAAATAGTTTATAGTAACGATTTTGTAAAACTTACGTCACCGAATGATATTCAAAGGTAACCGTTTCAACTACATTTATGTCACCATATGTTATGCTACGGTGACAATTTTGAAAATTTTACGTCACTGTATGTCATTCTATGGTAACGGTTTTGATTACCATTTGTAATACTACAGTAATGGTTTTGAAAATAAATGTCATTGTACGTTATGTTACAGTGATAATTCTAAATAATAAATGTCATTATGTGTCATGCTACGGCTATGGTTTTGTATAAGAAATGTCACCATGTCATGCTACGATGGCAACGGTTTTTTATTATAAACGTCACTATAGACCATCCTACGGTGATGGTTATGAAATATAAATGTTGTCTTATGCGAAGATACAGTAATGGTTTTTTAGGACAAATGTCCCCTTATGTCATGGTACAATGACGTTTTATAAAACAAGTGTCATTGTACATCATGCTATAATTATGGTTTTGGAAAAATAAGCGTCACTGTATGTCATTCTAAAATGACGGTTTTGTCGAGACGATTATAATTCTATAATTTGTTGAAAAGAAAAATGAAAATTATAATACAATTTAGAATAAAATGCTAACATGACGATTTTCAGAATAATGTTGTAACACCTTGGGCAAATCCCATATTGCCGTGGACATGAGTGATGTTGGGTTCATAGTTAATATTTTGCAATTCCTAACAACAACGCGATTTGGGGCCACATGCACGACATGTTCTTGGAACGTTGCAGTTAAGCGTGCTTGGATGGGAGTAGTACCAGGATGGGTGACCCTCCTGAGAAGTTCTCACCAAGTCACTAGAAACAAAGTCATGAGCTAGTGGGGCAATACGGACAATATTGTGTCGAGAAAGGAGGGGCGTTACAAGTGGTATCAGAGCCGGTCCTGTGTCATTCGGGATATGGGGAAAACCACATCGATATCGTAATAATTGGAAGTACAAACGTCACCATATGTCAAGCTACGGTGACGCTTTTGAAAAATAAACGTCATCGTATGTCATGCTATATTGACGGTTTTCAAATACAAACATCACCATAAGTTATGCTGTGATGACGGTTTGAAAAATAAACGTCTCTATACGCTATGATGTGGTGATGATTTTGAAATATAAATGTCACTATATGCTCATGCTACAGTAACAATATTAAAATATAAACGTTACCGTATGTCATCTGTATTGACGGTTTTAAAAAACAAATGTCAATCAACAATGACAGTTTTAAAAAATAAACATTACGATATCTCTTGCTTTAGTGACGTTTTGAAAAATAAGCGTCGCCTTATGTGATTTTACAGTGACGATTTTTAAAAGAAAAGTCATAGAATGTCATTCTATTTTTACGGTTTTGATAAATAAATGTCACCATATGTTATCTGATGGTGACGGTTTTAGGAAATATTTTACTTTTTTTTACATATCAAAGGTGACGGTTTTAGTCAATAGTAACAGTTTTTGATGTGATTTGGTAACATTTTTTAAACGTAACAAAATGTATATCAGAAGTGACGGCAAAATAGACGACGTTTTTTATGTTCACGAAAACCGTCACTATTTACCTACAGTAGCTCTGGTGGTAATCTCCCCCGTTTCCTGTCTAGATCCTCAGCAACTCTGATCTGTATATTATAATGGGAAAGATCAAAGTCATTTTTTGAGGCTTTTAAAGGTCCTACCCCACAACCCGCCTGTTGGCAGAAATGTGTAATCAAACACGGAAACAGAAGTGATCCATCGAGACCTATCCCCGCATCCAAGATTTCCATCCAAATGATGTGTCCCACGTCCATCGGAAGATTTTCATGTAAGGAATAGAGGACGTGAGCTACTTGCGGGTCCGCCGTGGTGCTATGGGTGGATGGATAAATGAGCTCTTTATGAATAGCATGAGAAAAGCGAGATCTATGTGTAGATCGCTTTTCAGAATCTCGTTGGTGGTTCGTACCCACCCCTCTTCGCCGCTTCTACGTAGGGCTCCGGCGATCATTGGACTGAGCTTTTCGGTGAAAGCTTCATGGTTGGCCATTCCGAAGCTCATCCCTAGGTCGCGATGTCTCGGCACTTGATGATAAGTTGCGATATCGTCGATGTTAATCCGCACCTGTACTCCTCGTACCATTACAACAAATTGTTCATGGTACACCGCAGGAATCATGTTTGCGTAGAATTCACGAACAAGTTCCTCGTCATACATTGGGGGAGTTCGGATGAAGTGGCCCCAATGCTGTTGATCTATTATTGTTGACACTCGGGATGCAGCCGGTAGTGTCGCGAGCTTTATCCCTCGCCCCTCTAAAAGATTGCACTTTTTCTCCACCATCTTTTCTCGCCTTACTTCAGCATCCAGATTAACTCTCTTCTGCCTCGGCTTCAAACGATCGTACTCCGGGAATTTAAGTTGCTTGCTCGGATGAGTTCTCATTCTCCTATAATGACAAAATAAGAAAATCTTAAGATTGAGAGTATGAAAGAGAACCCCAAACCTAATCTTTTAGCATCTCATCATGAAGTAATTCAACTCTTAACTGTGCATGGATTTCAAGGCATAGCAATTTGTGCGAAAATGTGAGTTTTACGCTAAATATTCACATGTGAAGATTTAGATGGAAGTGTACCGAGTGAGACAATGAATTGTGTAACCAAGCTTGTTATCGTTGATATGAAACATACGTATGTTAAACATCAATTTGGAAGCTAAATGAAAGAAATCTAAGCTTATTCACACAAGAAGTCTCATTGAGACATTTCATCGAACGGTTGGTGTGCACAGCTTAATATATACAATGTGTGTGCAATTTGTAGATGAAACAACTCCCAAAATCACCAAATAAACCCAATATATACATATTTAACATAATATCTACATATTGAAATCTAAAAGTGCATAAAAAAACTAGAGAAGATATATGTACAAAAACTTACAAAGTAGCACATACCTTGAAATTGTGTTGAAATGAGATTGAAATCGAAGTACTTACCCAAGATTTGAGAGTAGAAAGGGCTGAAAAATGAACTTTGGAGGTCGGATTTGACTCGGATTTGATGTTGGCTTTGAGAAGGTTTCGGAATTTGAGTGAGAGAAGTGAGAAGACATGTCGAAAAATCGAGTTAAAAGGGTTTTATGCCCCGTCGCAAACCCCGCGACCTATCCCCGCGGCCTAAGCTCACGGGCTTAGGTCGCGTAACTCTCTGTTTCAAATTTTTATTTTTTTTTATTTTTTTATAGAAATTATATAACATAATTAAGATATAAAACCAAGAAAACACGATATTAGGCTAACGAAATTAATAATGGGTTGCCTCCCATTCAGCGCCTTTCTTTATCATCTTTGGGTAGACCATTCTCATTCTATTCGGTGTAGCTTGGTGTGTCCAAAGCTACCTTATCTATTTCCTTACTGTTGAAACCCTCGTAGAATGGTTTTAGTCTATGACCGTTAACTTTGAAGGTCTGCCCTGTTGAGAGGCTTTGTATCTCAACTGCACCATGGTAAAAAACCGTTAGAACAACAAAAGGTCCTATCCATCTGGACCTTAGTTTACTAGGAAATAATTTTAAGCGTGAGTGATAGAGGAGCACTTTCTGACCTTTGTAGAAATCTTTCCGTGATATGCGTGAATCATGGAATGCCTTCGTTTTGTCTTTGTAGATGCAAGCATTTTCGTAGGCATCTCTCCTTATCTCCTCTAACTCTTGGATTTGAAGCTTCCTATGTGTTCCTGCTTCAATCAAATCCATGTTGCAAGTCTTCACCGCCCAAAAGGCTTTGTGTTCTAATTCTACCGGAAGGTGGCAAGGTTTGCCATACACTATCCGAAAGGGTGACATTCCTATCGGGGTTTTGTAAGCTGAACGATAAGCCCACAATGCATCATTTAGCCTATTGCTCCAATCCTTTCGATTAGGATTCACTGTCTTTTCAAGAATGGACTTTATCTCCCTGTTAGAGATTTCAGCTTGTCCATTCGATTGTGGGTGGTAGGCGGTGGAAACACGGTGATTAACTCCGTATTTCTTGAAGAGTGTACCAATGACTCTATTGCAGAAGTGGGTGCCTCGATCACTGATGATAGCTGTCGGCGTCCCAAACCTGGAAAATATATGAGTTTTGACAAAATCTGCAACTACACGAGAATCATCAGTTCTGGTGGCCTTTGCCTCAACCCATTTTGAGACATAGTCAACGGCCAGGATTAAATAGACATTACCAAAGGAAACGGGAAAGGGTCCCATGAAATCCATACCCCAAACATCAAAAATTTCACAAAACAATATAGGAAATTGGGGCATTTGGTTCCGAGAGCTTATATTTCCCGTCATTTGACATCTATTACAGCTCTTACAAAAGAGATAACAATCTTTCATCAGGGTTGGCCAATACAACCCACACTCTAGGACCTTTCGAAATGTTCTTTTATGACCGAAATGGCCCCCACATGCTTCGGAGTGGCAAAACTGTAAAACAGATTGAAACTCCCATCGGGGCACACATCGACGGATAACTTGGTCCGAACAATGTTTCCAAAGGTAAGGCTCGTCCCATATGTAGAAACGAGCCTCTTTCTTGATCTTTCCTTTCTCATTTCTAGACAGCGTACCTAGAAGAGTCTTTGAAACCAAGTAATTTTCGATGTCTGCATACCATGGAGTGTTTCCTGAAATGGAGAGAAGATACTCATCGGGAAACTCATCAGTGAGTGGGCTCGGTTGTTCGTCCAACACTAGCCGGCTAAGATGGTCGGCTACGAGGTTCTCAGCTCCACTCTTATCCCTTATCTCCAAGTTAAATTCTTGGAGTAAGAGAATCCACCTTATCAGACGCGGCTTTGCGTCCTTCTTCTTCAGCAAGTATTTCAGCGCAGCATGATCTGAAAAGACAATCACTTTAGTGCTGATAACACCAAAATTATACATGTTTTGGTTGAGCTTAATTGTATGACTTTACCCCATTTCTCAGCCGTTTATGATCATTTCACTCACCAAATGAGCTTATTATTGTTTATGTAGGATTTGGAGGCCGTGGAATGGAAAAGTACGAAAAAAGGCGAGAAAACGTGAAAAATGTGCAACATCAATCCAGTAGCCATCTGGCGTCTGCGAAATCCAAGATCTGGCGCCGCCAAGTTCGACAAAGATGAAGACCAGGGTTTGACCTAAGTGCTTGGCGCCGCGAAACTAGCAGTCTGGCGATCGCCAAATGGGCCTTGGACGTTTTCTTTTAGGGTTAATTACATGGGTGTGTATCGAACTTGTCACGTTTTTTCATTGTATGTATCCAACTTTTAAAATTGCCATTGTATGTATCAAACTTGCTAGAAATTGTCATTGTATGTATCAGATGACTTGTTACCTACAAAATGCTGACGTGGAATTTAATTTTTTTATTTTCACAAAGAGTAAACTACAAATTTGGTCCCTGAACTTTTACTCAACAAAAATGAAAGTAGAAGGGTTACATTATAACAACCCTTTTATATATCTCAACTTTATCTCTATGCAAGAACGTCTCCGGCCACCGGCGAGTCTCCGGCCACCGGCGAGTCTCCGGCCACCGATGAGTCTCCAGCCACCGGCGAGTCGCCGGCCACATCTCCGCTATCTTCTGCTCCACCATCGAAAACCAACCAGATCCGTGGAATCACCACCACCTCAATGCCTAAAATTGGCAGATCTGCCACGGCCATCGACGAGTCTCCAGCCACCTTCGAATCACCACCACCTCAAACCCTAAAATCGACAGATCTGCTCCACCAACGCCACTATCTCCGGCCACCTTCGAATCACCACGACCTCAAACCCTAAAATCGACAGATCTGCTCCACCAATGTTGCTATCTTCTGCGATTCCTCAATTTCCGCAGATCTGGGTTGTTTTCTTTGTTCATTCTCGATTTCCATAGATCTGGTTGTGGTGGTGGTGCTTTGAGTGTGGCAGTTTGGTGGCGGTGGTGGCGGTGGTAGGAGTGGTGGTGGTGGTTTAGTGGTGGTGGTGGTGGTGGATGTGGCATTATACTAACTTGGCAAAACAGGTCCTTGAACCCTATAAGTAAACTAGAGGGACGAATTTTGTAATTTACTCAAACATATATCCTATGTGGCAGCCTATG
Source organism: Centaurea solstitialis (assembly GCA_030169165.1). Taxonomy (NCBI): domain Eukaryota; kingdom Viridiplantae; phylum Streptophyta; class Magnoliopsida; order Asterales; family Asteraceae; genus Centaurea; species Centaurea solstitialis. The sequence goes on along the minus strand of CM058045.1, from coordinate 70,293,138 downwards.
TGGCAGCCTACGTGGCATTTTGACCGGTTACCTTTTTAGAAGGTAAATCGATACATACAATGGCAATTTCTAGCAAGTTTGATACATACAATGGCAATTTTAAAAGTTGGATACATACAATGAAAAAACGTGACAAGTTCGATACACACCCATGTAATTAACCCTTTCTTTTAAATACCAGCCTCTTCCTTCAGTTCAGAATATACTCGGAGACTCACATAGACGCATATACAGGGATACGAAGCAGAGACGAGAGTGAAAGTCAAAGTGGTGCCGATACGCTGCGGGGTTCGATCTCTGATCATCCGTCGTTGTATTGTCGGTATCATGTCTACTATCATGTTTTCTGTTTACATTATGTTTAGTGAGTAGTCTTTTAATAGTGGTACTTATTGTGGTCGATGAACCATTGTGGATGATGATTTTATAATTAATGTTTACTGGTTTGTTTTTGGTTGATTGAATGTGTGTTATGGTTCCGTTCTGATTATTATTGTTTGGTTATTTGAACTCATTGGTTGGGTGTATCTATTTGACCAAAGTAGATAGACTCCGATAGGATAATCAACCTACCTTAACCTACCCTTTGACCAAGAGAGTTGTGTTAAGTGGTTACTTGGATCGAGAGTGACCTGGAGGTAGAAAACCATACAATAGAATTAGGATCGGATTTCCGGTGTTAGGTTGCCTGACAAACGACCTAAGTATTGGAACTAAGAGGACCAAGACCTAGTTAAAGACCATAATCACTACATGTTAGGGTGTCCTAGACTTAAATTCCTACAATAACCAAAACAACCAAACCGTTGGCCTATTTAAATCATCTACTTGGGGATTCACTATACCATGATAAGTGCTATTGTTTTCCTTCATATAGTTCTTAATTAATCTTTTTAATCGCTTTCTTAGTTCGTAGTTAATTTAGTTGTCTTTTTAGTATTAAAACCTTTTTCATATAAAACCCCCCAAAAAAGCTTTAGGTTAATTAAACTAATTTAGATTAATAATCTACGATAACTTGACCGTTCCCAGTGGTAGATACGATACCTGGACTTTCCTACACTATATTACCCACGATCAGGTACGCTTGCCTGTATATGTGGTAAGACAGTGGCTAGGCATTAGAGGTTAAAACTTGTTACGCTTTTTATGTATGATAATTACCGCATCAAGTTTTTGGCGCCGTTGCCGGGGAACGGTAGTTGTTAGATTTTAGTCTTTATTAGTTTTGTTAATCGATCCTTGTGAGGAATTCTTTCCCTTGCAAGTTTTTCGCTTTCTAGTTTAATTAGTTATTTTTATTTTTATTTTATCTCTTTGTTTCCCGCAAGTTGCCCGTAACCGTTTGTTGTGGTTTCAGTCACGGCAGACTTGTTAGAGCCATTTGAGGAGCCGGAGAGAGAATTCAGAAAAAGAAAGAAAAAGAAGTCAAAAGCTAACAAAGTTCGCCCGAGAGCTTTGATTTTTGAGATGGGAGACGAAGCACCGATGTGGACCACCCGGAGAGCCGCTCTGACCGTACCCACCAATCCGATCACGAAGCCGGACCTAAACAAGGAAATCCCGGGGAAGCTCCTTCACATGATCAAGGACCTTACCTTCGACGGGAAAAACGATAGCAATCCTATCGTTCATATGGAGAACTTCGTAGATATATGCGATCTGTTCAAAACAGAGGAAGGCCGAGATGATGCGATTCGTCTCCGAGTCTTTCCTCTCACACTCACCGGAGAAGCTAGAGCTTGGTTGCGCTCGTTAGAGCCATGTTCGATCACCACTTGAGAAGGACTTCGTTCAAAGTTCCTTTCCCGATTCTTTCCACCATCTAAGATTGACAAGTTAAGAGCCGAGATCCGATCCTTCCAACAAGATAACGGGGAGAGCATATCCGAAGCATGGGAACGTTTCAAGCACCTTCTAAATTCGTGCCCGAGTCACGGATTGAATAAGAGTGAACAAGTCCAAACTTTCTATAGTGGGCTTGCTTATTCTTCACGAGCTACATTGGATTCATCTGCCGGAGGTGTCTTTATGTACAAAACGCCCACGGAAGGTTACAAGATCCTCGAAGACATGCTCATACACAACATAGATTGGAGGACGGACAAACGCTTGCAAATCCCGAGGATGGCCGGAAAAATCTCAACCGACTTCGATCCATCCGATGAACTAGCCGCAATGAAAAACCAACAGGTAAAGTTTGAACGTAAAATCAAAGAACTAATTAAATCTGTTCATGCTTTGTAGGTTGGATGCGAGGAGTGCAATGGACCACACTTGACTAAGGATTGCCCGAATCGACCAATGATGACACCCGAGGAGGTGAACTATATCAACCGGGGCGATTACCAAAGGAGGTGGAACAACAATCGTAATTTCATCCCGAGACCTCCCGGTTTCTTTGCACCAAGTCAACAAAACCAAATACCGGATGGAGAGCCACGTGTTTCTATCGAGGACCGAATACTCCAGTTCATGGATGCTCAAAAGAAGCTGAATGATGAGGTAAGTTCATACTTACGTAACCACCAGAGTACTATCCAGAATCTGGAATTGCAGGTTGGACGTGTTTCGCAAATGCTAAGTGAAAGGACTCAAGGGGAGTTACCAACGCAAACACAAATCAACCCGAAGGTAGAAAACGTAAAGCCGATGCTCATGATGACCGGAGAACCATCAAAGAAGAAGTGGACGGACATCTACACGAAGAAGTATGTGGAGAGCGATAGTGGTAGTGAGCTCGATTATGCCACGGATTATGACTCAGAAGGGTTCACTATTTCGTTCGAGCATCTGGGACTCAAAGGACCCGTTGCTTCAAGTGATGATGAGGAGGAAGATGGGAAGCAAGGAGGATACGCGGAGTTCATGATACCAAAGAGAGAGGATAAAGGCAAGGAGAAAGAGAAGGAAAAGGCACCGGAGGATGACCTCATCTACATTGCACCTATCAAGCATGATCCAGGGAGTTACAACTTACCTATTTCTTGTCATAAATTTAATGGTCTTGCTTTGGTAGATTCAGGTGCCGCACTTAACATGATGTCTGTTGGTTATTGCAGGAAAATGAGAGTTAAAAAGATCATTCCAACAGACTATCAATACCGAGGAGTGAACGGATACATGACAAAGCCGTTAGGAATAGCGGAAGGAGTCCCAATTCGCATTGGCAACTTTGTTTACTATACGGACTTCGTTATAGCTAATCTTCCACATAACACGGAGATCCCGATAATCCTCGGGAGATCTTTCTTGCACACCGCTCAAGTGAATACCGATATACGAAAACAAGTCACGAACTTGGGATATGGAGAAAATCGGATTTACTTTGATCCTAACGGAGAGCCGGTCACACATCTTGATGAACCGTATGAAGATTCTTCTCTGGCCTACAAGAAGAGCATGAACCGCCCGTTACTCCCTCATGAATGTGGAAAGAAGACGGAGGATTATCCGAACCCAATACGTCAAAAGGAGCAAACAACCAATGGGTCGGGACCCTCAAAGAAGGAATATCGGAAGAATAAGGGCTCGTCATCCCGACGTGCCAAGAAATGAGCCGAAAAAGGGGTCGAGCTCTAGACCCATTAAAAAACGAAGCGCTTCTCGGGAGGCAACCCGAGCTTTTTCTTTCTTTTTGCATTTTTAGGTTTTTCGTGTGTGTTTTTGTTAATCTTTTTGTTTGATATTGCTTAGGTAACCATACGGAGGGAATAAGAACCAAAATCGAGCAAATCCGACGTGCGATGGAACTTTTGAAAAGTTGGAAACAGAAGGCATTTCGCGTTCGCCAGTTTTCAAGTTTGGCGACGCGAGGTTGGTAAGTCGTGGTAACAGGTAAAATTTTCGAATCTCGTGACGCGAGGGGGCCGTTTCGCGACGCGAAGTTATAAAAATTAGGGTAAACATTTCAGAAACTGCCTGTTTCGTGACGCGAAACCCTGGGTTTGGCGACGTGAAGTCGGGGCAGACGGGTTTTTTAACCCTTCAAAAGCATACAACCCTAATTTCTTTTAGGCGCCGCGAACTCCTCCCACGTCCTTGTGAAATCCGACCTTCTTGAGCTTCAATTTCATCATTCATCATGACTAAGGTATGTTTCCCAACTTTAATTTCATGAGGATAGCTTGATTTGGTAATTGTAGATCTTGTTTTGGGCATCAATGATGTTTTTATGCTTCTATGGATTTGACATTGCTCTTGATACACCATTGATTGTTTAATGCTTATGAGTTGATGCATGCCTATATTGTGATTGAAATTTTACTCTAGCATGCTTTTTGATTGTTTAATCTAGTGATTGTGCTTTGATGATAAGTGTGGGGATTTTGATAACATCAAAATCCCCCATTCTTGTTTTAGAGAGCTAGATTAGTTGTAATTGAAGTCGGACTAAAAGTTCAAGTGTGGGGATGTTCCACATCCCCTTTGATCTTTGTTCTTGGTTTATCATTTGCTAGTTGAACTTTTTAGTCGTGGAAGTTTTGTCTCGTTGAGTTTTTGATGTGAATGAACCTTGTCTTGTGTTTATGGATTAAATCTTCTAAGACAATGGTGTTTGGATTTTGTAGAGACAAAGAACCCGATCGTTAACTTCCACCGCAACCAACTTCTATGCACCGGATGGGAGCCACATTTACACCTATTTCATGAATGACCCAACTTTGAACAGTCCGCAACGGGAGGAGTACCAGGATACTGTTAACCGGCTTCTCACCCGTCAGGTTTTGATACCGAGGAGAGTCGACTGGAACCTTCTTCGATCGATGAGTGTTGAGAACAACATCAAGGCGATACTCGAGAAGCACGCCTACGACGAGGATGGCACCGAGTACTATATTTTCCATGCATGGGAACGAGTCTTCGACATTGCCGAGACCCTCTATCGCGAGCTTATTGTCGAGTTCGTGGCCACTTTTCGTTTCGACGCAATCAAGGCCCTTGAGGAGTTCTATCAGTCGTACATGACATTCCGACTCGGTGGAGTTTGGAGATCGCTTTCCTTGGTCGAGTTTGCCATTGCCTTGGGGACATATACCCAAGATGAGGTTGATGCTCCCGGATTCGTGGAGTACATGTGGGCGACCGCAAAAAGGCCGGATCGTTTTAATCCTCAGTTGGCTTGGGCGATTCTAGGTGAAGGTGATTATGGTGGTAATCTCAAGGTGAAGGGTTTCTTGCTTCTTCGGATCGACTTTTGCATCGTATGCTTATTCAAGCGGTGAATGCTCGTTCCTCGAGTGAGGAGAAAGTTTCGGTTTATGATCTATGGCTTCTTGAGCAACTCACCACGGATGACAAATATCCGAATGCTCCGTATCTCATCGCCGTTCAACTTGCTAAAGGATGTGGTTATCGAGAGGGTAGCCGAATGGTTGGTGGCTAGTATGTGACACTCTTGGCCAAGCACTTCGGTATCCTTACCGAGGGTGCCATTGCCTCGATGACGAACCTTGGGGAGATGGGATTGATCGACATGGACCAACTCCGTGGCATGGGTGTAGCAAGAGTTGAGCATATGACCGGAAGGGATTATAATTCATGGATCCATAATCCTCAAGCTTATGGGACGAGGATTCAACCGAGGGATCAAGCAAGGATCACGCATGAAACCGGTGGAACAAGTGGGACGAGTGCGGGAGAACAACCGGCGGAATGGACGGCATATTCGGGTTACCAAGACTTGAGTAACCGACTCTCGGAGATGTCGTTATCTTATGGCCGTCATCATCAACATGTGGAGTACAACACCGTGGAGGCTCTTCACCAAGCCAATTGGCAAAGTGGAGTGATGAACCAGATGGCCTCTCATTTCGGTATTCAACCGAATACCGCGTATGCTCCATCACCTTTTTGGCCATACTCCAAGGATGCTCCGCCCGGTTACCCGACATTTGAGGATTGGCAAAACCAACCCCGTGGCCCTTATTGATCTCTCTCTTTTAATCTCTCATTCGATATGGTTGTCGTAAACAATTTTATTTTTCGTTTGTGTGGTTTGGTTTGGTTGAACACTTTTCATTTTTGTTGGTTTGTTTAGGATTTTAAGTATTTTTAATTGCTTTAGTTTGGTTTATTTTATTAGTTCGTTTTTACGTTTTTACTTTTTCTTTTTGGTAGTAGATACAGCGATCTATGATCTATGATCGAGCACGATACTTGGAACACTCTCTCAGATCAGAACAAATTTCGTCACATAACCCGGGAAGTTTCTCTTTTTCCCAATTACTCCATAATTGTTTTGATTGTTGCATTAAGGACACTGCAAATTTTAAGTGTGGGGAGGGGGTTATGTAGACTTATCTGTTTAAATGGGTTCACTTTTTGCTTTGTGGATTGTCGTTTTTCAAAATTTTGAAAGCTTTGAGATTTGACCCCAATTTTTTTCGAAATCTGAGATTGTTTTTGAGACTGAGTTGCTTGCATAGGAGAACACTAAATAGGATTAGTTGAGTAAAAGGATGCCTTGGAATATTGATTACCATGAGTGCCTCACCCAATTCCATTGAGAGTTTGAGCCTTAATTGTTATTTATTTCGTGAGGAATACCGACTTTGACCCAAGGTAGAACTTGTCATTTGAATGCTTGTCGAGACCACATAAGAGAAGTATTTATCACCATTGCACTGATAGAGGCCTTCGTTTCTAGCCCTTTTAGCCTTCGTCAGATAACCTCATCATAAGGTTATTTGATTTGCCTAGCCTTTGATTAAAAAGTACTCATCATTAGTACTTCATCCCTTGTAACCATTTTGAGCCTTAGCCTTTTCATTTCTTTACGCACTATAACTTTTATCCTTTAGCCTAATTGTTTTATCTATCTTTTGGCCGTAACTTAAATTTGATTCTTGAGATGTTTTGATCCAGTTTTTCAAATCTGACAGTTTTTATGGGATTGAGATTTAAAAGAGCCCAAAAGCAACATAGTTGTTGCTCTGAAAAAAAAAAGAGGAAAAGAAAAGAAAGAGAAAAATATTTGAGACTCACAAAAGAAAAAGAAATATCAAAAGAGTCGAGAATGTTGAAAAAAAGAAAAGAATGTGAGCTGAAAAGATTGAAAAAGAATTTGTGCCCCAAATAAGCCATAGGCTTAGGCCAATTCTAAAAAGAAAAGAGAGGAAATACTCATCCCAAAAGTTTCATTGTTCGAAAGTCAGATTGCTTCGCTGTTTGTGTTAGTGATTGTGTGCATAAGTTGACAAACCAGTGATTGCACATCCAATGTTACAAGACACTTGAGAGTCACACCTGTGAGGACCTATAAGTCGAATAAGTTATATGAAACCCAGAAATGGAGAGTTAGGATTTATAATAGTCAATTATAAATCAGTTGGTAATTTTAGTCAGAAATCCCAAAGTTTGTGGGTTATTAATTAATTAAGTAGATTATATATTTATTTGATAAATAAATGTATAATAATTAATTAAAGGAATTATATATATTAGATAAATATATATAAGTAATTATCTAGAGTAATTCTTTTCTTGAAAGAAAAAGAAAGAGATAATTATTAAAAGGAAACTGAATCTGAATAAAACTGTATTTTCCTCCATATAAATAAACCTTATGGGTTTAAGGAAAAATCAATCAACGAATTCATAACCTAACAATCAGTTTCCAGTTCTCTCTCTCTCTCTCCCATTGACGCTGCCCCCTCTTTCCTGCTACCAGTTCGGTTTTCAGTTTTCGGGTTTTCAGTTCTGCTAGAGGAACAATTCGTTGGTCATTCATTGGTGGATCAATTCTCAAGCAATCCAGGTAAATCTACTACAACTTTAGAATTAATTAAAAGAACGATAAAGATCAATAAGTTACTTTGGGTTTTGTAGCTTAATCGCTTCCGCATAAGATCAAATCAGTATGGTTTTTGATCATATAGGTCTTTTACCAGTTTGGTTATCAGATCTATGGATTTATCGAACCAGTGAGGTTTCTAGATCCATGATAATCCTCATGTCAGATTGACCCGAGGGAACCCACAAAAACCCAACATTGGTATCAGAGCATCTGGTACAATCGTTTTTAGTTTTATTTATTCTCGTATGATCCGTTAAAATTGCTTCATGCATTCATATAAGCCTTTAATAATCGTTTTTATCAAGTTTATTTTTCATCAAGTTTTTTTTTCATCATCGAGACCTAGCCGCGAGAAAACCAACGCCGGGCCGCACCACAGTCTGGTGGTGGCGGCGCCGGCTGCTGCTATTCGACCACCAGGCCACGCCACCAGTTAGGTAGCGGTGGCCAAACCACCTTCGCAAAACGCAGCCAAACCACCAGCGCTAGTGGTGGCAGCGTATGCTGCCGGCTCTAGCACCGGCCGAACCACCAGCGTGGTGGTGGCCGTTCAACCTAGGCCGCAACGGTGGATGGCGGTGTTTACGGTGGCGATGGTAATTCAGATCGCCAGAAAGCCGCACCACCGAGTCGATGGTGGCGAGCGTTTTTGGATCGCACAACGCCGGTGATGGTGGCAACGTGGTCGTTGCTGCTATCGTCGGTTGGTGGCGGCAAATGGTGGTAGCCGTAGGGCACCACTCGGCTTTGGCCGAGTTACACCACGAACCGAGAACGGATCGAAAACCCGCAACCACCAGGAGCCGAAATCACAGCGGTGGATGGCGGTACAAACGCCGATCACGACGCCGACGATCGCCGTCGTCGACAGCTGGCGGCGGCCGTTGCTGTTCAATCGATTGCCGGCCGCACCGCGCATAGCGGTGGCGGCGGCTGTTGCTGTTCACCCAATTGCCGGCGACACCACGCCCACCGGCGGTGGCGTTCGGCTGTTGTTTTTCTGACCAACCGGCCGCACCACAGCGATTAGTGGTGGCGGCAACGGTTATGTGGTGATGGCGATGGTGGTTGTTTCGTCGCACCGCGCCTAGCGGTGGCGGCGTTCGGCCACCGTACCTTGACCGCACCACAAACGAGTGGTGGTGGCATCGGATTGTCGATCACAGCCGTGGTGGCTGATCAAAATCGCCGCCGGCGATTAGTGGTGGTAGTCCTAGTCGCGATCGTCGCTGTCAACAGGCGGTGATATTTGTTTTGTTCACCGGAGTTAATCATACCCGCACCCAAGAGAGCGGTGGCGGGAATGGCTATGTTTTTCAATCACCGATCGCAACCACCAGAAGTCACTTTGGTGGTGGTGTTTTGCGATGACCGCCGCTGGCTGCCCTCACGGCCTCGCCAAGCGAGGGTGGTGACTGGTTTTGGTGATGGTGGTGGCGAATCAAGGCCGCCGCCGGCTGCCTCTAGGCCACGCCAAGCAGCGGTGGGACGATGATGACGGCTCACGCCACAAGAGGTGTTGGTGGGTACGATTATCGCATCGCGGGTAATACCGACCCGTGATTGTTTTTCGATAAATTATCAAAAACTCCGATTAGCCCAAAAAATTACCAGTTTGGTAATGGGCCCAAACAGCCCAGTTTTGGACTAAGTTTTTGGCCCAATAGGGTTATTTGTTTTTTAGACTATTTACCAGAATTAATTTTATTCAGTTATTTAATTCAAACAATTGTTTTAAATTCCATTAAGTTAATATTTTGATCCATTTGATCAAACAAATCCTTGTGTCGTGCTTGACCAGCTGTTGAAAACCACGACACGGTTTACGGGTCAGTTTTTTGTACCAATGATTTTATTCAGTAAACCCGGTTTAATTTATGAATAAAAGGGTAAATGTTTTTTGGGTCTTATTTTAATAAGATAGGCTTACAGTTTGTAAATCTTAATTAATTTCAAGTAAAATGGTTTCCAAACTAAAACGTTATTTATTGATCTATAAATCAGTCCGTTTTATAAATTAGTTAATAACTATTTTTTGCGATGTATGAAACGAGATAATTTTAACGGATCTAGTTTTGATTTACGCTTAAATATATATTGCTTGATTCTATATAAGATGCATGTTTTTTAAATGCTTACATATATATATATATATATATATATACCTATTATAGAATTTTGCCAACTTAGACTCTTGACATATTTACGGGGAGGCCTGCGTGCCATTTACAACCCCTTATGTAATAATGACCTTAGGATAGATAGTTCTATTTTTCCCTCTTATTCTTACGAGATGGTGAGGCCAGTGGGAGCTACTGTAGTTCTTCCTTTTTCCCGGAATCCTGACGAAGATGGAGAGGCCAGTGGTAGCTACGCAAGGTTCTGAAGTTTTCAGTTTAGTTAGGTCATTATTGGTCCCTAGGAAATACATGTTGGCGAAAACCTATAATTGGTTATTGTGTGGTTAATTATTACTTAACTGCATAATTGTTTATTTGTGATATCTTGCATGTTAGTAGTTTTAAATAGAAAGGTTATTTTAAAACTAGGTTATATCACAAAAGCATATAGGTTTTTATATCTGAAAATTACCAGTTTTTCGAACCTTTTCAAATAGTAGATTTTGTTTTCAAACCTATAAATGATTGTTTCATGTAAAAGGCAAGTTGACAAAAACAGTCAGTTTTAATCAACTAGTGTGCTATTAAACTATTATTTTTAATTAGCAAGTAACTTTAAAACAGTTAGTTTTAAAATAGAATGAATGTTAGTTTAAAACATCAGTTGCCTTTATAACAATCAAGTTTTTCAGAATCGTGTTTTTTTTAAACCCCGAAAATCATAGATCAGTAGTGCAACCCATCCAAGGGAACCTTCGGCATAAGGTACACGGGCGTTGTGAGTGATCACACATTCAACGTCCGTGTTCATACTGAAGCCGGAGGGGTTACATAACTCTGCAAATTATCTCCGGGTGGTACCGGCCAGAGTAAAGTAATCAGGTCCCCAAAATGGTAAGATCTGTTTTGGTTCTGTTAAGTTCACCGGGTGGTACCGGACCAAAATGCACTTAGAGGGACTGAAACATGCACGGGTAGTTACCGTGGTCCCGAAAAGATCTAGGAGTCATGTCAGTTAGATGTGATTGATAAAATTCCTTACCTACCGAAATAGTACGGTCCTGATGGAGTAAGAACACACCGCACATCAGGACGTATGAAATAAGGATCCTAGTCCAATAAATTGATCATTTAAGGGTTTATTAATATTTATTGGAAATTAATCTATTTACAGTTGCTAAAAACCAAAAGTTTTAAATGTGTAGATGGCAAGCACTGTTACCAGCACTAATAATCTTTCCCTCCGCTCTATCCTTGAGAAGGACAAGTTAACCGGCCCCAATTTCCTTGACTGGGAGCGCAATCTGATGATTGTGCTCAGACACGAAAGGAAATGGTATGTCCTTGAAGAGCCTCTTGGGGAGGCTCCTCCGGCAACTGCTTCGGCTGCTGCTAGGAATGCTCATAAGAAGCATTCAGATGATCTGCTAGATGTCGCCTGTCTCATGCTTGCAACTATGAGCCCAGATCTACAAGCAGGGCTCATAAACACTAATGCTTATGACATGATCCGCCAGCTGAGGGACATGTTCCAGACACAGGCTCGTACAGAACGTTACGATGCCACAAAAGCATTTAATGAATGCAAGATGATAAAAGGGACATCAGTAAGTGACCACGTCATGAAAATGAAACGGCACTTGGATCATCTGGAGAGGCTTGGTCACCCAGTTCCGTTGCAGCTAGCAACGGATACTATACTCAATTCACTGTCAGATGACTACAAGCCCTTTGTAGTCAATTACAACATGAACAACATGGAGAAGTCAATAGCAGAATTACACTCCATGCTTAAGACAGCTGAATTGAATATGGGGACCAAAAACAAAACCAAGGATGTCCTGATGGTAAGAGATGGAGGGGTGAAAAAGAAGAATGGGCATACTAGCACCAGCAAAGGGAAGGGACCAGTTCAGGCCGTCCAGAGTGCACCCAAGAAAGGCAAAGGCAAGGGCAAGGGCAAGGGCAAGAAGGTCAAGCCAAATAAAGCTAGGACCGAGAACCGCTGCTTCACATGCAATGAGATCGGTCACTGGAGGCAGAACTGCCCAAAGCGTCATGAAGGAGGTATGTAAACCTCAGATATTTGTGATTGCTTTAGTTTGTCACTTCTTACTTGTTAGTTTACAAGTGTACTGATACCTAGAGCAAATGACTATTGCAGGTGGTCAGAAGTGATGTGCCCAAGAATTGCAAGGATCCAGATGAAAGTTCATTTTAGACATTTATTTTTCAAGACAATTTTATTTATGAAACAGTTGTTTTATTTATGGTTAATTTTTTAAATACTTATAATTTATTGAATGATTTTAAATTTTATAAGTTGTTGTCTTGAATAAATATCTGTTATGCATGAAGTTTTATTTTTTTGACAAAGTCAAGTTTTGACTTAATTAGATCCTAGATATTGCCTATTGTAGTTACTTCAATAATTTTGGTTAAAATTGAAGTAATTTATATGAAAACTATCAAAACACACGAAATTCTATAAAAATGTGTTTTTGGAAATAAAACATTTATGAATAATATTTTCGTAATCAAGTTTAATTATTCAAATGTTTAGAAGAGAATCTAGGATATTAACTCAGGCAAAGTTAATAACAGTATTTATAAAACTAGGAAAATTCCAAGTTTTGGAGTTAGGATTTAACAAAATCCAGTTAAGTTTTATAAATGTTAGAATTCTCAAGTGTATTACTTAAAATAGAATTGACTAATCAAAGCTTTGACTAAGTCAATAGTGAATTTTGAGTAATAATTGGTTTTCATATAGGCTAGTGGGAGCGCAATTTATTCTCTATCTAGTCTAAAGATAAAGAATAAAAGATATAATTATTGATTCAATATATCTCGGAATTCATGATCCAGGTAGGATGAGAATTCATAAAATATAATTTATCTTATAGTCAAAAGGATAAAAGATCCTTGAAACAAAATAAAGTCATGATTAACTTTTAAATCAATAATTAAAGTTTTGGATTAAATATAGAATTCCAGTAAATTTACCAGCATAGTAAATAGAATCTGATTTCAGGAAGAAATCATTCATCTACACAGCAACTAAGGAAAGTTGCAGTTTAGTTTTACATATTCAGGAACTGGGAGTTATTCTAGGTCTCCAAGTTCAAGGGATATGATAAAATAAAAGACTAATTTTTGTTTAAATGCTTGCAAAAACAATAATTAGCATAATTAAGAGGATTGTATTAGTAAATACAAACTTATATTATTTGGTTATCACTTTGATTAAAATGGTAAACTTAAATCAAAGGATTTAAACTGGAGATAGGTGATACTTCATTTTAGATCAGTATTTAACAAACGTTAAATAGATATTATAAAGGTTATTAAGAAAAGTCATTAATTTTGTTATTATTACAGCGTGTAATATGGACTATACAAAATTAATTTCTTTATCACTTTTATATTTTGCATGTTTTATAATCCAGGAGTGAAACTAGTTTTCAGTTTTTCATTCAAAATTTGTCCGTGAAAACTTATCGTGGTGGGAACCCGATAAGGTGTTAAAGTCATTGTGAACTTTTAGGTAGTTATGATCAGTTGCTGAATAACAGCTACAAGTGTTGTAGACTAAAAGTTGCACAGATATTTGATAGAGTAGCAAATATCGGACGTGATCCACAGATGAGATTACTTCTTGGAATCAGTCATGAGTAAGTCTCAAAGTGGTTGTCCCTATTACTTGAGGTATCTGATTTAATGTCATGAGGACTACTGAATACTTAGTACACTCAACCGCTACGCCGTAACAGGGTGGCTATAAAGGGCGTAACTAGATTCAGCGGAAGCCGTGGTGTTAAAGGCAGATATGCAAGAAGGGATTTGCACCTCTTCTCTGAAGAGAGATATTTCTGGGCCCTTCTTGACTGACTGAATATACTGATGAAGTGCATGGCCTGCCCAAACGAACTGATTAGTTCTTTGTCGTTTACCTATCAGTAAAAGTCGGATAGTCGAGAAAACAGAATCTTGAGTATTTAGAGTTGACACTTTCCAAGCTCATACTCACAGATGAAATATCGGGATGCAAAGGGAAAAGCCAAGTTATACCCAATCTATGAACAGTAGTTTCATAGATGCTATTTCCTTACGGAAAGTTTATATCACCTGTCTGGGTATAAGAGTTCTTGTAACCTGGTCAGCCTAAGTGCCTGTCTAGGGGCCTCCTTAGGTCCGTGGCGGTATTGCCAACTTGCACAAGTGGGAGTCTGTTAGTGATTGTGTGCATAAGTTGACAAACCAGTGATTGCACATCCAATGTTACAAGACACTTGAGGGTCACACCTGTGAGGACCTATAAATCGAATAAGTTATATGAAACCCAGAAATGGAGAGTTAGGATTTATAATAGTCAATTATAAATCAGTTGGGTAATTTCAGTCAGAAATCCCAAAGTTGGAGGGTTATTAATTAATTAAGTAGATTATATATTTATTTGATAAATAAATGTATAATAATTAATTAAAGGAATTATATATATTAGATAAATATATATAAGTAATTATCTAGAGTAATTCTTTTCTTGAAAGAAAAGAAAGAGATAATTATTAAGAGGAAACTGAATCTGAATAAAACTATATTTTCCTCCATATAAATAAACCTTATGGGTTTAAGGAAAAATCAATCAATGAATTCATAACCTAACAATCAGTTTCCAGTTCTCTCTCTCTCTCTCTACCATTGACGCCGCCCCCCTCTTTCCTGCTACCAGTTCGGTTTTCAGTTTTCGGGTTTTCAGTTCTGCTAGAGGAACAATTCGTTGGTCGTTCATTGGTGGATCAATTCTCAAGCAATCCAGGTAAATCTACTACAACTTTAGAATTAATTAAAACAACGATAAAGATCAATAAGTTACTTTGGGTTTTGTAGCTTAATCGCTTCCGCATACGATCAAATCAGTATGGTTTTTGATCATATAGGTCTTTTACCAGTTTGGTTATCAGATCTATGGATTTATCGAACCAGTGAGGTTTCAAGATCCATGATAATCCTCGTGTCAGATTGACCCGAGGGAACCCACAAAAACCCAACAGTTTGGATCATTACTGATTAAGTTTTCAAGTTTTTGTTGCAAAAAACCCTTAGTCACTTATATATCCTTTATCCTACCCTTAACCCTTAGCCTAATGTTACAACCCTAAAGTCCTCTTGACGGTTGACAACTTCTCAGTGGTGGAGATTAGATTTGGTGACAAGCTTATGCATGCGGGAATTTGTCGAGTATTGGTGTGATCACTTACATATACACTTTTACCCCCGAGAGATACACTTTATATGATTATTCATACTATGTGAGGGTGAAAGGTTGATCTTGGTATCCGATTGCTTGATGTATCTTCTTTGTGTGTTCGATTGTGTGAGTATACTTTGTTCTCTTGGATGATCTTGGGTGGAGATAATTTTGGAGTTATCTTTCTTATCTTTTAGTCTTTTGATTGAGGACAATCAAAGCTTAAGTGTGGGGATTTTGATAACACCAAAATTATACATGTTTTGGTTGAGCTTAATTGTATGACTTTACCCCAGTTCTCACCCGTTTATGATCATTTCACTCACCAAATGAGCTTATTATTGTTTATGTAGGATTTGGAGGTCGTGGAATGGAAAAGTACGAAAAAGGCGAGAAAACGTGAAAAATGTGCAACATCAATCCAGTAGCCATCTGGCGTCCGCGAAATCCAAGATCTGGCACCGCCAAGTTCGACAAAGATGAAGACCAGGGTTTGACCTAAGTGCTTGGCGCCGCGAAACTAGCAGTCTGGCGATCGCCAAATAGGCCCTGGAAGTTTTCTTTTAAATACCAGCCTCCTCCTTCAGTTCAGAATATACTCGGAGACTCACATAGACGCATATACGGGGATACGAAGCAGAGACGAGAGTGAAAGTCAAAGTGGTGCCGATACGCTGCGGGGTTCGATCTCTGATCATCCGTCGTTGTATTGTCGGTATCATGTCTACTATCATGTTTTCTGTTTACATTATGTTTAGTGAGTAGTTTTTTAATAGTGGTACTTATTGTGGTCGATGAACCATTGTCGATGTTGATTTTATAATTAATGTTTATTGGTTTGTTTTTGGTTGATTGAATGTGTGTTATGGTTCCGTTCTGATTATTATTGTTTGGTTATTTGAACTCATTGGTTGGGTGTATCTATTTGACCAAAGTAGATAGACTCCGATAGGATAATCAACCTACCTTAACCTACCCTTTGACCAAGAGAGTTGTGTTAAGTGGTTACTTGGACCGAGAGTGACCTGGAGGTAGAAAACCATACAATAGAATTAGGATCGGATTTCCGGTGTTAGGTTGCCTGACAAACGACCTAAGTATTGGAACTAAGAGGACCAAGACCTAGTTACAGACCATAATCACTACATGTTAGGGTGTCCTAGACTTAAATTCCTACAATAACCAAAACAACCAAATTGTTGGCCTATTTAAATCATCCACTTGGGGATTCACTATACCATGATAAGTGCTACTGTTTTCCTTCATATAGTTCTTAATTAATCTTTTTAATCGCTTTCTTAGTTCGTAGTTAATTTAGTTGTCTTTTTAGTATTAAAACCTTTTTCATAAAAACCCCCCAAAAAAGCTTTAGGTTAATTAAACTAATTTAGATTAATAATCTACGATAACTTGACCGTTCCCAGTGGTAGATACGATACCTGGACTTTCCTACACTATATTACCCACGATCAGGTACGCTTGACTGTATATGTGTTAAGACAGTGGCTAGGCATTAGAGGTTAAAACTTGTTACGCTTTTTATATATGATAATTACCGCATCAAGTGCCTAGCAAGTAAGGTCTAAATTTCTCTAAGGCAAAAACAACTGCTAGCAACTCTTTCTCGGTGGTCGCGTAGTTGCATTGTGCACTATCGAGTGATCGTGAAGCATAGTAAATGACATGAGAATCCTTACCATCTTTCTGACCCAAAACAGCCCCAATTGCATAATTACTAGCATCACACATGATCTCAAATGGCAATTGCCAATTGGGCGGTAGAATAATAGGGGCAGTAGTGAGCCTATCTTTCAGAATTTCAAAAGAGTTTTTACAAACCTCGTTGAAGTCGAAGTCTACCTCTTTATGTAGAAGCTCACATAAGGGTCGAGTGATTTTAGAGAAGTCTTTAATAAAACGCCGGTAAAAACCTGCGTGTCCAAGAAAAGAACGGACATCTCTAACATTTGATGGGTACGGAAAGGATTTTATGACATCGATCTTTGCTTTGTCAACCTCTATACCCTTCTCCTAAATAACATGACCAAGCACAATACCCTTGTTAACCATAAAGTGGCATTTTTCATAATTCAAAATTAAATTAGTTTCAATGCATCTCTTTAAGATTTTGGTCAAGTTATCCAAACACTTACCAAAGGAATCGCCATAAACTGTGAAGTCATCCATGAAGACCTCGATGATGTTCTCAACATAATCAGAAAAAAAAATGCTTACCATGCATCTTTGGAAAGTTCCCGGTGCGTTACAAAGACCAAAAGGCATCCTTCGGTAAGCAAACGTACCGAAAGGACATGTGAAAGTGGTCTTTTCTTGATCTTCCCTTGCCACCGGTATTTGATGAAAACCTGAATAGCCATCAAGAAAACAGTAATGAGTACGACCGGCTAATCTTTCTATCATTTGATCAATAAATGGTAAAGGAAAATGATCTTTTCTTGTTGATGCATTCAATTTACGGTAATCAATACATAC
The DNA here is from genome assembly GCA_030169165.1 of Centaurea solstitialis. Taxonomy (NCBI): domain Eukaryota; kingdom Viridiplantae; phylum Streptophyta; class Magnoliopsida; order Asterales; family Asteraceae; genus Centaurea; species Centaurea solstitialis. The sequence goes on along the minus strand of CM058045.1, from coordinate 70,275,476 downwards.
CCTCCACCCGTTTTGAACACGAGTGGGTAACAACTCACCATCCGCATTTTCTATCACGGTAATACCAGATTTCTTAGGCACTACCTGGACCGGGCTTACCCATTTGCTGTCGGAAATAGGATAGATCATATCAACATCTAAAAGCTTCAATATCTCCTTCTTTACCACCTCCATCATTGGTGGATTCAACCTTCGTTGTGCTTCTCGAAATGGCTTGTAGTCATCCTCTAGCAGAATTTTGTGTTGGCATAGCGAGGGACTAAGACCTTTGATGTCGGCTAGCGTCTATCCTATGGCCTTTTTATGTTCTTTCAAAACTTCTACTAGATCTTCCTCTTCTTGAGATGATAGGGCAGCAGAAATGATCACCGGAAGTGTCTCCTTTTCTCCTAAATAAGCATATTTAAGATGATCTGGCAGCGTCTTCAACTCCAATTCAGGTGCCTGTTCAATAGACGGTAGAAGTCTAGTGTGAGAAGAAGGTAAATCAATTTTAGGAACTTCATACCTCGGCTTTGATTGTCGCCCATTCTCCATCCATGACACCAATTCCGCTTAATCATCATCAAGATTGTAAGCTTGAGCAAGATCCTTCAAATTCCCATCATCTAAATCTCTGTCTAGGATCACTTCTAAAACATCTTTGTTAGACAGTTCCATCATGGTTTCAGATACACATTCAATAATATCCACAAAATTACAAGAGGAAACATCATTTGGATGTCGCATGGCCTTATAAATATTGAATTTGATTATCTCACCATCGAACTCCATTGTTAGAGTTCCGTCCGAAACGTCTATCTTGGTCTTAGCGGTTTTCAAAAATGGTCTTCCTAGCAATATCATACCGGTCTTGGAGGAACTATTTTCCTCCATGTCTAAGACAAAAAAATCTGCCGGAAAAACCAATTCATTGACTTTTACAAGCGCGTCCTCTATCATCCCCTTAGGGTGAACCACTGACCTATCCGCAAGTTGAATTACCACACCGGTTGGCTTTAGGGGCTCGATATTCAAAGATGAATAAAGGTGATATGGCATAACATTAATTGATGCCCCTAAGTCCAACATGGCTTGTTCTACCGAGAGATTGCCAACCGTACATGGTATGGTAAACATTCCCGGGTCATCACATTTTGGTGGTAATTTCTTTTGTAAAATGGCGGATACGTTTTGACTCATATTCACTTTTTCATTCCCTTTTAGCTTTTTTCTGTTGGTACAAAGTTCTTTCAAAAACTTAGCGTATCTTGGAATTTGTTTTATTGCATCTAAGAGAGGAATATTTACCTGAACTTTTCGGAAAGTGTCGAGGATATCCTTCTCTTCATTTTCCCGCTTAGCATTTGCAAACCGACTCGGGAATGGTGGTTGTTGTGGTATCTCCACGGGTGCTTCCTTCTTACTTTCTTCGGGACTTTCACTCACCTTTGTTGGCTCGACCTCTAGCTCATCTTCTTCGTCATAGACCTTTCTTTTGACTTCCTCTAGCTTCTTTCCACTCCTTGTGATCATACTTACATTCGCTTGAGCATTGGTCTCCGTTTGAGATGGTAGCTTTCCTTTGTTCATTAATTGGCCAACGGTAGCTTGAAGGTCCTTGATGCTTGCTTGCGTCTCCTGTTGAAGTTTTGCCATGTTATTAGCCATATTTTTCACAATATCTTCAAGAGACATACCTGAGCCACTAGGGGCTTGCCGTGGTGGTTGTTGTTGTTGTTGACCACCCGATTGGATTTGCGGTCTCGGGTGTTGTTGATATTGGAATTCGGGTGGTGGTTTTGGATTGACCTTGAGGTTGGTGGAAAGGAGGTCTTTGCTGAAAATTTTGGTTTTGACCTTGTCCTTGTCCGTAACCAAAATTTGGGTGATTTCTCCAACCGGGGTTGTATGTGTTTGAAAATGGATCATTTACCCGATTGTTGTATTGCTGAAAATTTTCACCTCCGATTACGTGCACTTGAGCTCCTTCTTCTTGGAGCGACGGGCTTGCGTCGGTGGAATGTTCCACCGATGAACATAATCCACATGCGTTGACTTGATGTATGTTCCCCATAGCTAGTTGCTTCACAAGGTTATTTAAATCAGAAATTTTTGTTTCAAGTGATTTAACGTGTACCTCTCTTGCACCACGACTAGTATCACTTCGGGCTCCAAATTGCTTGGAATTTTCCGCCATGGTGTTTATTAGCGCTTTTGCTTCGGTCGGGGTTTTGTTTACTATCGCTCCTCCGCTTGCCGCATCCATCATCTTCATTTCCAATGGTAGTAGACCTTCATAAAAATATTGAATTAGTAATTGGTCCGAAATACCATGTTGGGGACAACTTACACAAAGGCGTTGGAAACGCTCCCAATACTCGCAAAGTGATTCTGCATCATTTTGCTTGATCCCGCAAATTTCCCTCCTAAGCCCGGCGGCTTTGGATGCGGGAAAGTATTTGTCGAGAAAAGCTCTCGCCATTTCTGTCCAAGTGGTGATTGATCCGGGTGGTAGATAGAATAACCAACTTCTTGCTTCATCGACCAAAGAAAACGGAAAAGCTTTTAACTTTAAATTTTCAATGGTTGTTCCGGCCGGCTTCATTCCCAAGAACACCATGTGAAACTCGGTCATGTGCTTGTACGGATCTTCATTAGCTAAACCATGAAAATGAGGTAGTAAGTGAATTAAACCAATTTTAAGTTCCGCACTTACCTCGTCCGTTGGGTACGTGATGCAAAGAGGTTGTGCATCCACGTTGGGTGCCGCCCATTCTCTCATAGTGCGTTCGGGAACCGCCATTTCTTCTTTTTGAGGGAAAGGTTCCTCGAAGTGTATTTCTGTGTCGCTCTCTAAATCTGTAGATAAATCGATATCTTCCCAAATGTTGACTACCGAGGAAGAAGTCGACTCACCTTGCTTCTTTCGAAGTTTGGCTTACTTCCTTAACTTCTTAGCGGTCTTTTCAATTTCTGGATCAAAAATTAGTGGTAAAGATGCATGAGAAGATCTTGACATAAACAATTAAACTTGCCTAAGTCCCCGGCAGCGGTGCCAAATTTTGCCGGATTCGACACCCGTCAGGAACAACCCTCCACGGTTGAGATATAAAACTTTAGGTATCTAGTGCATAAATGCAAACTAAGGGCTTCTAGCTTATCCTTCAAGCCTTCTCCTTACCCTTCCCACTTCCACGGGCCTCGCCTGAAAAAGATAAAAAGAAAAGGTTTGGAAAGCGAGGGTTAGACCATAGGGTCTAGTGAATTCCCTCAAAACACTTATTTTACAATTCTGGCCCGCTGGCCATAGCTTAAAAACATTCAATCAGGTAGATGTGTTGCGGGCAAAGAAAAACCTCGTCACACAGTGACATTCCAGCTCAGGCCCATCCGGGGCCTATCGATAACTCCCAAAGGACTTAGTCCCGAGGTACCCCCAAATGACTGATCAGGCCAAATGGTTACACTCCCAAGGAACATGCAGCTCCAAGGTACCCAGTTCCCTTAATGCACACACATCTATCCACACACAATTCATGTATTCCCAATTTAAGCATGCTTAATCGTGAACAATTCATATCGCAATATCATTCAAGTTGTCAAACATTATCAGTCCAAAAGCATTTCAAAACAGAATGGGCATTTAAAAGACAGTTTTAAAACAGTAATCCCATTCAAATTAGGCAAGGGAACTCACCTGATCGTAGAACTCGACTCGCGGTTATCTCAGGTCCTCCTCCTACTGAATCTGTAAAGATTCTAAGGAATTATGATCCGCGCTTAATAAAACCCACTAACTATGACACCCCTACAATCGAAACCTCTCAAAAACCGACTCGGGAAACAGGTATCCCGACTCGCGAATCTCACTATCCCGACTCGGGAAATGGCGAAACCCGACTCGAAGAATCGCAAGGTCAATATAACGACTTAACTAGCCGAATTCCCGACTCGGAAATCATGGATTTCCAATTCGGGAAAGGCATTGGGAAGCAAAATTCGACAACAAAAGCTCTGATGATTTCCCGACTCGGGAATCATAAATCCCGATTAGGGAAATATGATTTCCCAACTCGGGAAACGCGAACAGATCCGGAAACAACCCAAAATCGACCAAAATCGATTCTAACAGGTCTAAACTTGATCCAATTGCACCCAAACTAATCCTAAAGCAATCCTACATCAAAAATCAGTAAATCCCACACTTTTGGACATCGAAACTTACCTCGGTGACGATCTCCCGACCTTGCAATTGATGAAACGGCTCTAAGTTGCTCTTCAAAACTCACACTAAGCACACACTAATCTTTTCCCAACAAGGTAAAATCTCTAGGGTTTAGATCTTAAATAGTATGGGCTTAAGGCCAGGCCAATACCATTTATGGTATAAGCCCATCCACTAAACTTTAACAAAAGGTCACAACTCACCCCTCACTCTCAAGTCCTTTTTAAAAAGGGCCACACTTAACGAGGAATTAACTGCATCATTAACTTTAAATATTCCGGTTATTACAACACCCAACCTTGACCTAGTCCTTACATAAGACTTGGTTTGTCGATTGTTGATGTTAAATATAGATTTTTCTATTCGAGGTAATTCCAGTATTGATTTGTAGAAAGGAGATTCTTTTCTAATTGATGTATTCTAGAAAACTTTTAATTTTGTTGTTTTTTTAGATTTGAGGGTATTACAAAAGTAGATGGATTAATCCTTGATTTGTGGTTTGATTGATATTTGAAATAGTTTTGGATCATGATTCCATGCTTTTAACCTTCAAATCAATTGTGAAAGACCGGATAAAAGCTTGAACTTGGATTTTAGGTTTACAAGTCTTGCATCTCAAACAAGAGCCAAGGTGAGTTTCCATGCGAGTTTGATCGCATGCAAAGTCGCATTAGGCATTATTTGGTGCCACTTCAACTTAGCTTCATTTTTTGATTTGGGATAGGTTTGAGGCATTGTTTTAGGGGGTTCCTTTAAATGTCATATAAGGTGGTTTGTTAAATAATTAAGGTAGTTTAATACCATTCTTATGTCGGTTAATTCAGATCTTCGGTTTAAGCTTTATTAGTCGTTAGGACGTGAGGTGGTATACTAAGCCTCAAGGTGAGTTCCATTGAACTCTTTCTAAATGTAGAATTGTTTACAAATAGTTTTAAAATATTGATCATGGTTCTATGTCTTGATATATAATTCCTTATTCGTTTAGATGATGTTTATCATATGTGGTATTATTTTGGGTATCTTAGTGGATTTACACAATGGAATTAATGTACCTTGAGATTGTGGAATCTCTTGGGAGTTATTTATTTCATGTGCATTAGATGTGTTTCATGTACACAGTGGGCATACATCTTCTTGGGCCTTGGTTATAGGCATCATAGTGGAGTGATGGTTGGGTCTATGAATAATGTGCATAGTCTCTTGGTTTTGTGATTGATTATCTACTTCGGTACTTAGGCCTTCATGGCGGTATATTATAGCAAATGCTTTATGCTTTACTATTTTATCTAAATTAGGATTCACTAGACCTTTCGCCTAACCTTGCTTTTCCAACTTAAACCATTTTCAGGAGATTTCGCCCAAAGGGAAAAGAAAGATGTGACTTACTATATAGAGTTATACATTAGTGATTAGTCTACCTTTATGATTGTAATCATTCTCGGTTGTGGATGATGTTTTCCCACTATAAACTATGAGATGTTTTGTTTACCTTTTTTGCTTACACTTTGGGAGTCGGTTTGGTTATTTTGTTATCTTATTACTTTGTTTTGGTGTTGGGTTATTACAATATATCAATATGATATTCATTATTAACGTATATTTTTACTATAACATTCATCATGAATATACATGTTATTCGTTATGAATATATATATATATATATATATATTCATGTGTGTACAACAACTTTTAGATATTCATACATCAGTATATCATTCATTTTTTATATACATTTTCACTATAGCCTTCATCTTGAATTATACATACTATTCATGATGAATATCATTTGTATATCATTTATCATGAATATTTATGTTTGATCATATGTATACAACACTCTCTAGTATTCATATTAGTATAATGTTTATCATGAGTATTAATTTTCATCATGCATTTACATACTATTCATCTAATCATGAATATACTACAGTTATTTTTTCTTAATTGGGTTCTCAATTGATTTTGATGGTTTCTTGATTCATCTTGATAGGTTTTTGATCCATCTAGAAAAAGTTGAAGATGGTAGGTTACGGTTTTACAAAACAAACACACAATAAATCAATTGATAGGTCTTCAATTGGTCTCGATGAAAAATGAAGGTGTTAGACTATGATTTTACACACATAAGCACACACCCAGTCAATGGATGGGTTCTTGATTAATCTATATTGGTCATTATGGGTTCTTGGTGAGTCTTGATTGGTCTCAATCAATACCGGTGGGTTCTCCATTGGTCTTGATCGGTCTAGATGAGTTCTCTATCGTTCTTGATGGGTTCTTAATTGGTCTCAATGGCTCTCCGATCTGTCTCAATAAAGGCTAAAAGTAATAAGTTATGATTTTACACACAAACATATAATAAGGTTCTCAATGGACAAAAAGGGTGGTAGATTATGGTTTTACACACACACCCCAAGTCAATGAAGGGATTCTCGAACGATCTCGATAGGTTCTCGATTAGTCCCGATAGGTTATCGCTTAGTTTGAATGTGTTCTCCATAAGTCTTGACGGTTACTGGATTGCGGTGATGAAGAACATAGGTACCAATTAAGTTATGTACTTACGACGTTGAGAGTAGTGTTGAAGAAGGTGATCATATTAAGTTAGGGTCTTGCATTGTTGAGCTATTGTACACACCTAAAAGTCACGAACATTACACATATATAACATATTATGTAAAGTGGCATAAAAACGAGAAAACTCTGTTAACATGGATCTCATTTTGAAAGAAAAAAATGAAATTCTCATATTCTAATATAATTTGTTTGATTATTATATTAATAACTTTTAAAATAATTTAGTTTAAAGATTGAGAAGGCAAAAGTTTTTAATTTTAAAAATAAAAATAGACACTATATGTGATCATTATTGAAATGAACGTTCTTTAATTAAAACACTCAATCATCTTGATTAATAACTTTAATGAAAATTATCTATTTAATATTGAGTGTTGGAGGAAACTAGTTATTAAGAGGCTGGTTTTGCGTCGGGCTATAAACTGATAGATTTGATCATAAGTAGTAACATGAGTCTATATGAAGCATAAAGTTTGTACATATATTGTTATACGAAAGTTTTAGTAATAATAAATCAAAAAATAAAAAATATTAATTTTAAGAGATTTTACCTAAAGCTTTGGAAAAATATCATCTATTTACCAATAGTTTAATGAAATTTATTTGTACTTATAGTTTAATGAAATTATTTGATTATATTTTTTATTTAAGTTATAATAGTTTATAATTAACCAATAAAAGAAAATGCCTTAATAATAAAGAAAATAAAAAATTAACAAAATGCGAATTATTTAATTTGAAAATAAAAAATATAAAGATGGTTGACTATAAAAACCAAATATGTAATTTAATCAAATATTTTTTAGATGAGTTAACCACTTAATTTAATAAAGTTGATTGAAGGGATGAAAATAGAATAAAAATAAAAATTGTAGGAATGAAAAAAAACAATTTCTAAAGAAGAGGACTAAAAAAGTATTATAATATCATATTGCAGGGATGGATCATAAGAATGAAAAAGAACAGGTTTTAAAGATAAGGTCCAAAGTGTTATAATATCATATTGCAGGAATGAAAGTTGTACATTAATTGTCAAATTTACTATTATCATTCGTAGTAAATATTATATGTTATAATATGCTAAAATTAGTATTCATTTGGAATCTTCCTTTCTCTCTATATATAGTTAACTTGTGAAATTTAAATATATCTAAAATATATAAGTATCTATGTTCTATAATACCATATATATAGAGAGATTTAGAAACCAAAAAAGAAACCCGTAAAAATCATGGTTTCATAGTTTAAATCAACGAAAACTCTTCGTGAAGTTGTTTAGTATGATGCAAATGTTTCATATAATTTATTTTTTGGTGTTCTTTTTTGTAAAAATTACAATGCTTTATAGGATTAACAAATACATGAAACAGTTTCATAAGAATGAAAAAAGTGTGTGAAACATTTTTATTTTTACATTAAAAACACCGAAATATGACACAATTTCATCAAAAATGAATTATATTAAAGTATTTGTATCATATTAAACAACTCCACGAATAGTTTTCTTTAATTTAAACCAAAAAATCATCAGTTTGTACCATTTTTACTCTTATTTTGATTTCTAAATGAATATAGAATATAATATTACATTATATAATACCTTTTATTATAATATAATAGCTAATATGCTCTATATAGACATATATCACGATCGTAGAATTGTAATTTAGCGGTTTATTACCGTGATATCATTCTTTTATTTTATTTTCTCTTTATCTATTTTGTTATAACACAAAAAAGGTGATAGAGTCTATAAAAAGTTGAGTTTTAACATGAGAAACTTAAGATATACATTTGAATTCACTTTAATCTCATACCTTATATGAATGGCACTATATATAGAAGGGAGTTGACGTGGTGCATCTCAGTGCACCTTATCTCGTACATCTCATCCTAATGTGTATTCACCTCTCATCTAACGATTGATAACCAACCAAAGGAGTGTTAGCCTAGTGGTAAGGTTTGGGCACTACATAGTGGTGAACCTGAGTTCGAGCCCTGGGATACGCATTCTGGAGGTACGGGGGTTTCGACCCCGGGCTGCATGCTTTAGCAGTCGGGCTTCGGCCCAAAATTGTCGAGGATTAGTCTGGGCCCAATGTGGTCTGGGATACCTCTTACAAAAAAAAAAAACGATTAATAACCACTTTTTATATAGGGTTGGGTTCCGATGAAAAGTGTCAAATTTGTTGAGAAATTGTTATCAATTGTTAGATGATCGAAATTGACGAACATTAGGATGAGATGCAACGAAATTAGATGCACTGAAATGCATCTGATCAATTCTCTTTAAGCTGCAATTCATAGGAGTGAATTTGATTAAAAATAAACAACGATTTAAAAGTACTTCTTACAATTTTCATAAAAAATAACACTTTTCACATGATTCCATGTCTATATAGAGACGAACATATAAAAAAGTCTAAATGTTAGAAATCAATTAAAATTCATTTGTATATGTTTTGTAAAATTAAATACATGTGAACTTGCACTTTTCATACAATGTTATTTCGAAAATTAAACGTTAAAGAATATATCGTGTGGGACAAAAACAATAAAATATGTTTATACATGAAACAAATAATAGTACTTACCAAAGGAGTGTTAGTCTAATGGTAAGGTTTGGGCACTACAACGTGATGAACCTGAGTTCGTGCCCTGGGGAACGCATTTTGGAGGTACGGGGGCTTCGACCCTGGGCTACATGCTTTAGCAGTCGGGCTTCGGCCTAAAATTGCCAAGAATTAGTCTGGGCCCAATGTGGTGGGATACCTCTTCTAAAAAAACAAATAATGGTACTTGAATAAAAAAATATGAGAAATAATATATATAAGAGATATGAATAACTTCTTACAATTGAACCCACATAATGGTTTTCACATATTTAAATGATTTAAAAAATAATGAAAGCAGTTTTTATGATTTTTAACATTTAGTAAAGATATAGAGCAATTTTAATTTTTTTAAAATAGAGAAAATAAAAGTTTTATTTTTTATATGGCTTTAACGACTTTTCTATCTTGTTTTTTAAAATAGGATGGAGTGGGAATCGAAGGAAAAAATGATAGAGAAACTATTATTAAATTTTATCAATAACATTAAATTATAATTATTTATATAATTGTTTGGAATAAAATATACTAGAATAATAAAATAATATAATATTTTAATGTTGCAAATTTTAAATTAGAAAATTTGTTGAAATGAATTTTAATTTTATTTAGAAATTTTGATTTTCAATTTTATATTTTAAAAGAATTATAGAAAATTTGTTGAAATTTTGGGTAACTGAGTATTGGACCATTGGCCTAATCAAATAGTGACTATGACATTAGGTGGCAATCTGAAATAAAGGGGTATTCTCGGGTTTGGTTTTTAGTCTAGGGTACCCGAATCAAACCGCACCGGATGAAACATATACATTTTTTATAAATCTTGTTTTACTCGGTTGGTCTTTTTAAGGATGATGATATTCGGGGGTTGTGGATGATATCTCATTCTATCCGGGTTTGATTCAAAGGGAAGTCAAGTAAAGGTATAAGGAATTTCCAGTTCTTGGGTTGATCCAGTCATAGGTTGGGTCCCCCCCCCCCCCCCTCTCTCAGCCTAGTCAAAGACTGTGGTTGGATTCTAGGTCCAGCGTAAGCTAGGTCGAGACAACGACAGATTAGTGAGCTATACATGGATGCCCGATACAGTTTGGTTTCGATTCGTATAACCATGTATCTTGCCTCATACGATTCGGTTCACATTTTTCCTACTAACCGAACAAAACCGTGAACACCCCCTATCCTTGTATTATATAAATATGATTTCACATCATATGTACTATTGGTGTTATTTTATATATGAAATCACGGATGATTTTACATGTATAGTATAATGTGTACATATATTTTGGGAAAAATTCAAAAACCACACTAAACTATTGCATTTTAAATTATTAACTCCATAAACTAATTTTTTGAATGGAAAAATATTTAAACTTTTGATTTTAAATAAGTAAGTCCTTAAGTTATTTTTTGAATAAAAAAATCATCTAATTTTTAAGTTTTTGAACATTTTTCTTTGAAAAAAAAAAGCATCGAACTTTTAAAAACTGATTACCTACATCCCTTTAATGATAATAAAAAAAAACTGCATGTAAATGACTAAAAATGTTTTTAAATGAAAAGAAACTAAATCAACTTAGGTTAAAATGATGTAAGTATAAATTTTTAAAAATTCAATGTTTTATTTTGTTGAAAAAATATTTAAACATTTAATCTAGTGATTTTTTTAATAAAAAAAATAATATAATGACTTAATTATTTAAAATAAAAAATAGTATTTTTTTATTTTAAAAAATAATTTAAGTATTAAATCATTTAAAATATTTTGTTGGGTTTTAAACTTATCTTTATAAATTAGTATTTAAGTACAATATTATTTTATATCTTAAACACAAAAAATAATTTAAAATTACAATAAAATAGCACAAAATGAGGGAACCTATTGATCAAGATCTATATGTACACATTTCAAAATCTTCTATGAAACTTTAATTTATAATTTTATGAAATGTAACCGCAACAATTAATGAGAATATATATAAAATATATACTTATATTACAATAATACAGTATTACATATATTATACTAAATTGGAATTTGGTTACATGTGACATATTTTACACTTGACAGAATTTGATACTTTTTGTTACAATTTTCAACAAACTTTTTTTAGAGATATACCTTAAAAACATTTCATAGTATTATGATGTCAAAATTTTAGAAATATACCATGATTAGATTTATAAAGAGAGTTTCATATTTTTTTATAAATGAAAAAAAAATCAAAGCAAAAAAGTTGAACAAATCTTTTTAAAGGGTGTTCGAGACTTTGTCCCAACTAATCCCGACAAGGTTTACCGACAGCTAAAACATGCTGCCCTGAGTTAATCCCGGTGGCCACAATCTGAAAATGTTTGTATTCGAACATAGAATAGAAAGATTAACAACCCACTTCCTCCATATGTCTTAACAGTACGTTATGGCCTTATAGATAAAAGTCAACAATTTTGTTAAAGGGTATTTTTGTCTTTTAACGTCATCATCTTCCCTCACTCCCTTTCTCTTCCTCACTCCCTCACTCCCTATATATACATCCTACATATGTGTCTAAAATCATTTCACACTACACTGAATTAACTAATCAAGAAATGGCTGATATATTTGCTTCACCAAACCAGCCATCCCTTTTTCCTAACATCATTCCTTGCCCATCCATATCCACAGAAGACTATCATCTTTTCTACAAAAACGAGCGTCGATTATTCACTTTCTTGCTTCTAAGCCTCCATCGGGAGGTCTTCCACTCGACGTTGGTCATAGGATTTCTCATATGGCTAGAAAGAGAAGGGTACGCCTCAAAGAACTTGGTTGAAACTATCATCAATTCTTTGGCCCCGGAGGCAATCAATCAAGTTGTTAACGAGATCGGTGTATGCCTTAAAATCTTGCACAAGAACATACCGAACAACTTAACTTTTGATCTTGCAAGCAACAACATACCGCTGCTTCAAAGCTTGCTCGATCGAAAGGGCATAAATCTAGGCGAGCTTCATCGCAATCAAGATCCAATTTTCAGCCAAGTGTCCACCATTGCCAAGGATGTTTCTACCAAGGCATTTGATGACATTTTGGAACAATTCGTGAGTAGGAATCGTGGGACTTTAGTGGTGCGATCTCCCGGGCAGGCTACTCAGGTTCCGGTTGCCCCTATTCCTTCGTACAATTTGAGGCCTTATGTTCGAGTTTATCAAAATCCAGCGGTCGTGGCTAGGCCAAGACAAGATGCACAAGTTGTGCAAAGTTATGGGATGATGCATCGACCGATGGTTCGTCTTGGAGGCGCTGCAAATCGTCAAGTTGTGGTGACGAACTTGGATCCATCATATGCCACGAGTCGTGGTCCATATGCGTTAAGAGATCATCCCGAAGACGATGACGTACCACCGGAAGAACGGACCATCTTCCTCACTTTTTCTAAGGGATACCCAATTTCTGAAGAAGAAGTTAGACACTACTTCTCTAGGTATAAATAATATATCTATTATCAATTGATCAAGAAGTAATATTATATAGGAAGATTAAACGGAAAACCTTAAAAGAAATAGAAAACTTGGTGTGTTTGATTGTGGAAAAAAAATTTGTTATTCAAAAAAAAAGCCCAAGGAAAATGAAAATTTAGAAAATGCGTTTGGTTCATTCAGTTTTCAAAAGTTTTCCAAGAAAATGATTTTTTTTGGTTTCTAACTTCTTTGTAAATTAGCAAACTGATTTTAGCAGTTTTCAAAATTTTCTAAACGCATTTTCTAATTTTCTAAAATAGAAAATTAAAAATCCACAATTTCAACCAAATGTGTTTTCTAAAATGTTTATAGAAAAATGAAAATGAAAATCCAACTCCATTTTCTAAAAACGTTTTCTAGGAAAATGAAAACATTTTTTACAACCAAACGCACTTTAAGGAACACACCGTATCTATTCATGCAAAGAAGCAAGTGAATTAAGTTGTTTTTATTTTATTTTATTTTATTTTTATACACATGTAAATATTCACTTGTGCATATTAGAAATTACTTCTATGCACAAATACATATGGCCTAAAATAAAGGGCTATGAGGGTGTTACTCATTTTATTTATTTATTATTATTATTATTTTTTTTTGGGGGGGGGGGGGGGGGGGGGGGAGGGGGGTTTCCCGTAAAATTGGTCCTGTATATATATATATATTCTTTATTTTATTAATTTTAACTCGAGGTATTTCTATTGATTTGATTAATTAGGCTATTTGGAGATTTCATTGAATCGATACATATGCATGATGCCGGACCAGAGAATCAATCTCTCTACGCTCGGATTGTGGCTCATTCTCTGTCTACGGCAAGAGCTGTGATCGAGAGAGATGGCGTTGAAGGGAAGTCTAAATTCTGCATTAATGGAAAGCATGTTTGGGCAAGAAGATTTGTAAAGAGAACACCATCTAGGAACACTAACAACAACCTTGCACTTGCACCATTGCAGCGTTAGATCATCAATCTTATTACTCAAGATGATCTATATATATCTAACTTAGCTTCCAAATGTACTTTTTGTAAATATATAATACTCCAATTAGTACATCAATCAAATGTTTTGAGTATATATCTTTTTCTCTTCTCAAGCATTTACTATATATAGACACTAAAAAACTACACAATATGAGGTGTGATTTTTGTTGTTTGATCATTAACACTTATTTAATTGCTATGACGTAGTACGTTAAGTATTGGAGCATAAAGTACGGTTACTTACCCATTCGGGATGTTGGCCTCTAAAAAACTTTTCAATTAAGGGCGGAATGAAGGCTCTCATTCATACACTTACTACATGAAATGATATTTTTAATATGAGGTATATTGAGGCAAAGATCGAACGATGCTATACCAAAACTCATTATGGGATGGATTCATATTTTTTTGTTACGGTTCGTGTACTATTTTCTTACACTAGGTAACATGATTTAATTCTAAAGGAACCTAATTTCTGGAAATAAAGTTAATTAAACACCACTTCACTAGGTATATGTATAATATATGATATATTATATATCTATCTTCAGTTGATGAAGAAGCGATTATAAAGAGAGGGAGGATCTTTTATTAACTTTAACTCGGTCTTTCTATATATTTGATTAGGCTATTTGGAGATTTCATTCCATTTATATGCTCTTTCTACGCTCAGATTGTTACTAGTTCTCTCTCTATGGCAAGAGTACTACATTTACGAAAAGCATGTTTAGGCACGAAGATTTGTAAAGAGAACACCATCTAGGAACCCTGACAACATCGTTGCACCATCTCAACGTTAGATCATTAATCTTCTTCACAATGATTAATATCAAGTTCCAAATGTACTTTTGGTAATATATTACACTCGACTAATAATGTTATAATTGTATCTTTTTCTCTTATCAAGCATTTACTACACAATATGAGGTATAACTTAATTATGTTGTATGTTCATTCACATTTATTTGCTAGTTCAATCTCCATACGAGAAGTATAAGAGTTAAACTCATGACCTTTGAATTATGAATTTATTTCTGAACACAATGATGTCTCCATTAAGACCCGTCGTTGTACATTACGTATTGGAACAAAAGGTTCGGCTACTTACCCTTTTGGTATCTTGGCATCAAGAAACTTTTTAATCAAGGGTATCGAAATGAAGGCTCATCCATACACTTACTACATGAAATGATATTTTATAGCACAAGGTATAGTTCAATCTCCATACGAGAAGTATAAGAGTTAAATTCATGACCTTTGAATTATCAATTTATTTCTGAACACAATGATGGATTAAGACCCATCGTTGTACATTACGTATTGGAACAAAAGGTTGGGTTACTTACCCTTTTGGTATCTTGGCATCAAGAAACTTTTTAATCAAGGGTATCGAAATGAAGGCTCATCCATACACTTACTACATGAAATGATATGCAAAGCTTGTATGATGATACACCAAAAAGTCATAAATAATGGGATGGATTCGTATTTTTAGTTATGATGGTACACCAAAAGTCGTTACGGGACACATTGTTATTTAATTATAGTACACAATCACATGATTAAATCCATTGTTATTGTAACGCTAGATTATTTTACCTTGTTCTAACAAGGTGTAATTGTGATTGCCTAGTATGGAACAACGTGATAGACTGGTTTTACTATTAAGGGGAGATATCTGGACCCCTCATCAATGCACTATTATATACTCATGTTCTAGTATCATGTGTCAATGATAAGTGTAATGTAGTTGTTTGGTGCATTCCTGAAGGGGATCTTAGAAAAGTAATAATATCGTATCTAATTCATTATAAAACATCTACGTCGTAAATAGGTCTCATCCAAACAATAACACATTATGACCACCCTCCAATTATCCTAACTGATAGATAGGTCTCATCCTATCTCATAATCCTCATAAAAGTGATTTGCAACTCTGTTGCATACCCTAAATCTAAGTTTTTAATTTTTAAATGGATTAGCTTAGCTAGAGAATCTTTAATAAAATGGAATAACTTGGTAAACAGATATACCTAATTTATATCAGATAAAGAATCGATTAGTTACTGTGCGCTATTTGCTTTCATGCTAAAGCATGGGAGAAGATATTTTTCTTGCATTCCATAAGAGGTTCTTTAGTGTATATTCTTCTAGTTAGGGAAAGAAGAAAATATAATAAATTGAAGGGAATCAAGTTTCTAGGTTTATCTGGATGCAATTTACTTCCTTCTCTAATAATGAGGTTGCGAGAGTTCAAGATGCAATGACTTCCCAAGTTGAATGTGCCATAGATTAAATAGAAAGTCAAAAATTGAAAAAGTTTGATATTGTTACATTTTTAGTACGTGATACTGCAAAATATTAGATTTTGTCAATGTATCTATGTATGTAAGCAAGTTCTCGTAATATTACATATTTATGGTTAACGAAACATAAATACGTCATATTAATTTGTTACCTCTTAAACCTTGTTCATATCGTCGTCCACACACAATTATCAAATGCACTTTCACTTACACGATCTTACGTAGACCAATTGATCATGACATCAAATATATCTTTCTAGTGATAATTTGAGGTCCATTATAGTTGAAACTACTACCATTTGCGGGTATGGATCCCATTTTGAAACAAAATAATGTTAAATAGTTATTCTTTTAATTAGTCTTGTCATAAAGTCACCTCCCTTTGTTTCATCTTGCATCAAGTCCTTCATCTATTTGTAGTAGTAAACTAAGCCATCCATAAATAGAATATTCTTCTTACATTTACCAATGGTTGTTGTAGATGAAACTTTATATATGTGACATATCGATACGTAAGTGACAACTTGTAAGTCAAAGAAGGCTTTCGAAATTCCATAATCTCTTGCATACATATATTAATCTCTAACAATGTTCCAAATTATATATGGAGTTTCCAACCCTTCCCATGGATAGTTAAAACTAACATTCTAATAGAAGGTTGCAAGAGGGAGTGTTTGTGTGGCCCAAAGGTGGTTCGAGCCGTTAAACAAAATCATACCATGAATACACGCACATTTACGTGGACTGATAAGACTATGCATCCAATTTGGTCCTCTTCCTAGGCAATTTTGTGCATAATATTGGCTACACTTTAAATAATTTAGCCTTGTCATCATAGGATCACTCATAAATCGAGCATCCATTTCATCTATAATATAAAAGCTTCATGTTGTTAGAGTCTTTACTTAATAATTATGTGGTCTGATATTATTGTAAATTATTTAAGCTATTTAAATGAGTTATTATTAACCTAATTAATATAGGTTCATGGGTTTTGATATCAGGAGGCACAATTAAGGTTTAATGGGAACCCTAATCACATGTCTATAAAATGGTTATGGTCCTCACTGTACCAAAGTATAAGAAACGATTTCTAAACCCCATCTAATAGAAACTATTGTTCAGCAGAGAACATTCTTCGGTTGAGGAAGATCATCCACTCGCTCGATCTGTTCATCGTCAAGGTTGCGTGTAAAGAAGACGATTAATAAATTGATTCAGGTACGTCATTCATTTCTTAATGATTTAATACTATAATTCACTCCTTATGATTGATTTGGATAACTTTCTACCAAGTGGTATCAAAGCCCTGTTGAATGGTTAGATTAATATTATCACTTATTTTGCTTTCATAGGCTTGTGTTTGTGCAAATTATTTTTTCTAATCACGGAATAATTTTACTTTTACCCCTTATCTTTGTTGAATCTATCGTGAATGATATATAGCTTTCGATCAGTGTTTTATAATTCAATTTGAGTTTTTTGATATTTTCCGGATTCGATAAAAGATTAGGTCCTATAAGCATTTTGTCTTTATTAATAAAACTAAGGCCATCCACATCAAACCTTCTAGGTTCGTCATACCTCTTTTCATTGTCATTATACCTTCTCTCTTGATCATCATAGCGTCGCTCTTGGTACCTCCTCTCATCATATCTACGCTCCCTAGGTTCTTCATACCTCCTAGTGTCAAATTCAGTTGGCCTTTCGTACCTTCTCACTTCACCTCTTGGTTTAGTTTCATACCTTTTACCGCTGTAGTACCTATGATTGTTGGAAGACATAGGTTTCCTCAAGTTCCTTTTAGACAAGGTCCTTGTGATTAGTGCAAGAGCCTTCTTCATGTCATTCATCTCCTCATCAGAGTCACTCCCTTTCTCTCCGTTGTCAGACGGTACATCATATTCATCCTCGTAGCGGGGTGATCTTCCAGAAGTGAACTGTCTTCGGTCCACCACCAATGCAAGTGGGTCAGAATACTTTTCCACTTTCTTCATGTTGTTCATAGTCTCCAACACTTCATCCTGGTTGTGGTTAAGCAGCTCATACAGTTCATGGATGTCTATGTCCTCCAAGATGCGATTCTGTTGGATGTTCGAGGCGAATCTCCTCCACTCAGAGCGCAGAGAGTTGATGAATTGGATGTTGATTTCCAATTGCGACTTCTTTAGCTTGTTCTTCCTCAATTCGTTGATCATTGTGCAGAACCTATGGTAGGTATCTTCAAGTAGCTCCCCCTCACGTCCCTTGAAGGTGGCAAACTTTGTTAGGAGGTTTGATCTCTTCATCTGAATACCCTTCTCCGTGCCATGCATCAAACTGCAGATCTCATCCCACATTGCCTTCCCCGTGTCGTTGCAATCGATGTTTGCATAGATGTCATTCGGAAGACTTTGGATGAGATATGACTTGGAGAGTTGATCTCCCTTCAAGCGGTTTGCTTCCTCAGGTGTGAGTTTGGTTGCATCCTTCTCAACCACACCACCTACAACAGGTGGGTTGCCATCAGGAACGTCAGGGATAGTCATGTAGAACTTCACTGGTCCATTTTTGAGGGATTCAAGTATGTCTTTGCCAAGAGGTTGTTTCTCAACGAAGTCTAGGAATCTTGACTTCCATTGAGAGAAGTCGCCGCGGAAGAGGACGGGAGGTCGGGTATCGGACCCTATAGCGAGCGCGTCTCGTGTGTTCATGATGTTGATTGTGGATCTTGAACCACTAAGTATGATCCAAAAAAAATGTTCAAGGATAACACAATCTTCTGCTTCAAGAGAATCAGTTTTCAGGCACTCTAATACTTCAGGAAGATTTTTTCTTATGATGCAGGAAGATTGATCTTCTTTCGAAAGAAGTCTGATCTTCTTTCGCAAGAAGTCCAAACTTATGTTGCAGGAAGACTACGGATCAAGAGCAGTGGTAGGCTCTGATACCAATTGTAGGTTCCAAATCAACACCAAATAATGCACACTTAATAGTTTTCTCAAAAGATTGATTGAAAAGTTGGAAGTTACAAATGAAGTGAAAGGAAACTATTTATACTACTCTAAATGGACTAGGCTTTTTAGAAATGGATGGGCCCTAAACACATGGGCCTCAACCACAATTTACATAAAAAGAACTAACTTTAAAGGAATTACAAATTGACACAACTTTAACAAAATATCTAACATATATAAAAATAATTAGGTTAAAAAGACGAAATCTTTCAGTTTCAAGAATATGAAGAATAGGATTGTAATAAAATCTAAATAAATTAATTTATATCTATTTTTATAACTAGAGGGATACAAAAATAAAATATGTAGTGTTTTTTATTTGTAGAATTTTAAATAAAAAATTAATTACTTATAAATAATCTATAAAAATAGTTAGATTAAAAAGATATAATCTTTAAATTTCAAGAATATCAACAATGGAGTTTTAAATAAAAATAAATTTTAATCACTTATAAATAATCTATAAAAATACTTAGGTTAAAAAGATAAAATCTTTAAATTTCAAGAATATCAAGAATAGAATTGTAATAAAATCTAAACAAATTAATTTATATCTAATTTTAATAATGTAGTTAAATTAAAAATATATTCAATATTAAACTCATTTTGAAGGTATTGTCGAGACGATTATAATGGTATAATTTATTAAAAAGAAAAAACAAAAATTTTAATACATTTTAATGAATATATATTATTATCTTAAAATGATAAGGATGTAAAGTGAAAGATGAGAAACTAATGGATAAAAAGTAATTTAATCAAATAATTCTAAGGATAAAAAATGTAAATTATAAAGATAATTATGGTATTAAAATAATAAGAATAACTGATGACATCATTATTTGATGATTATTTTTTAATTGGCCAATCAAATGGCTCAATTTCATAATCATGATATCAGCAAAAACATTTCTTTAATATATATATATAGATTACATATCGTGTTTTCTTCGTTCACCCCCTACTCCCATTGGTTTGTTGGTCAAATTCAATCTAGATCATTTTTGCATACTCATATCGATGACAATCCTCGATACTTTTATTTTCATTTTCTAACATTTTTAGGGTTAATTGTGTTAGTTTGTCACAAAATAACTTCATTTTATAGTATATATTTTGTGTACATCAAAGAATTCGACAAAATGCGGGTACCCATAAACCGAACCGTTGTTACCTACTTTTTTTCGATCCGTTCGGTGGGGGTACCCTCCCCGCGCGGTTCCTTTTCGGATAGTAAAATTAGGTACTCGCCCCGTACATATGGTTATCAAAAATCTCACTACCCTCCCCGCACCGCCCTATGAACACCCCTAGTTGTGGGGGTGGTGATGGTGGCGGTGGTGGTGGTTTGAAGGGTGGTGGTGGTGGTGGTTTGGAGGCAGTGGGGGTGGTGTTTTGGTGGTAGTGGTGGCAGTTGTGGTTTAGTGGTGGTAGGTGTAGTGGTGGTGGCTGTAGTGGTGGTGTTTTGGTGGTGGGGGTGGCTGTAGTGGTGGAGGTGGTTGTTTGGAGGCAATGGTGGTGGTGGTGGTTTGGGTTTATATTAACATGACAAAATAGGTTCTTGAACCCAATCAGTAAACTAGATGGATGAAATTTGTAATTTACTCAAATATATAATGAGTTGGCATCCTATGTGGCGATTTTACCGGTTACCTTCTTAGTAGGTAACCTGATACACACAATGACGACTCTAGCAAGTTCAGTATGTTAATTGGTAATTTTTAAAGTTGAGTACATATAATGATAAAACGTGACAAGTTCGATACACCCCATGTAATTAACCCTAAAATGTTTTGGCTTTTAAAAAAACTTCTTATCAGCTTTTCCAGGAAGAAGCTAATATGATCCAAACACATAAAAAAAACAGCTTACGGCTTCTTTAGGAACGATATAAGTCATAAACACCTTCAGATAAGCACTCCCAAACACCCCCTCGGTCAGGCTAGTTGGTCTATACTTTAGACTAAGTTAGATGAGTTGATGGTTTCTAAAACATAGTCTACTTTAGACCTATTCAGGTAATATTTTTGACCTTATAATATAGGGTTGCTATCCTCATCCCCATGCCTGTTAACGAACCGAATGTTCATGAACCGTTCGTGATTTTGTTCGGAGGAAGTTCGTTTATGTTCATTCTTTTAATAAATGAACAAACACGAACAAGATTTTACGTTCGTTTAAATAAACGAACGAACACAAACAACGTCCTCGTTCGTTCAATTATGTTCGTGAACGTTCGGTTATGTTCGTTCGTGAACTGTTTGTTTATATTTGTTCGTTTATGTTCGTTTATTTATACTAATATATATAATTACTAGTTTTGATCCCGTGTAATACACGGGATAATTTCAAGAAATTAAGTCATACCAAAAACCTTATATTACAAATATGAATTGTTGTGCTATTGATCTTTTAACATCAATATTATTTTCTATCAAATACATTAATTATATTAAAAAAAAGTACAAACTTTATTTATTTTTAATTTAATTCAATTGATATCAAATTATCAACAACGAAAATATAACAAAGACATTTTATAGATCAAACTATAAACTATCTTTGACTTTAAAATGACGTTAATATACTTTCACATATAAAGAGAAAGGTATACATACAAAAGTGTTCGTGGATTGAAATATAATAATGGATACGTTTAACAATAATATCATAATGCATCTTTTTGTATATGAATTATATAAAATCCTTACTAGGAATATATATAAAATAATCATTTTTTATTTTTTATTTTATATATGTATATATATTTGTGATTTAACCTATAGTATTAAAAATGATTTATTAAAATGATATAGATATTTAATTAGTTTAATATTTAAATTAATTCATTTGTTAAAAGGATATAGATATTTATTAAAATTATAATATTATAATTTATTATTGTTATAGAAAAAAGAGATAAAGATAAAATATATATATAGAAAAAAGAGATAAAAATAAAGATAAAATAGATTAATATTTGAATTAATAGAGATAAAGTTTAATAATTATAAAATTTGAATTAGTTACATGTGTCAACGTATGACACATGACACGTATGTATGACATGGCAAAAAGTGACACGTAGGCATAGATGAATGTAGACCAAAAAAGTGTTTAAGTTCATGTTTTGGCGGGAAAATAGAAATTTGGTTCACCAGAGCGCGACACGTGTCAGCCAGTTACTCTATTATTTATTTTTATTTGATGACGTTTATCAATTAGTTACATGAATACAAATATAAATTATTATATAATGTGGAGAAGAAAACTTTGTTATGCTTCTACTTATGTGGATCAAAAAACTAAAAAAAGTAAATCAGGAGAAAATCAAACCATATGATTTAGTTCATCATAAGAAAACAATGACACAAATTTTCTTACCATTCTTCAAATAATTGCAAAAACAAATGATAAAAAAAATTATGCATGAATGTTCTTCGAAAAAATGATTGACGAACTTACCTAAGACGTTTGCAAAAAGAGTAATGGAGGAACTTGAAAAATTAAAATGGAAAAGGTAAGGTTTATACGGTTTTTGTTGAATGTGTTTAGTATTTAAATATCAATTTAGGGAGAGAGATAAAGATATAGATGACTTCATACCAATAGATAGAGATAAAGTTTGTTATATTTAATAGATAACTTTGGATTAATTTTTAATAATTTTAAATTTTGAATCAGTGCCCTGTGTCAATATATGACACATATGCATATGATATGGCAATGGTTCACCACAGCGCGACATGTGTCAATAAGTTACTCAGAGCGCGACACGTGTCAATGAGTTACTCTTTTATTATATATAGATTTATAAATTATATTTTATTTATTAAGTAATTTAATTATTTTTTAAATAATGTTAAATAAAAATACTACAGAGCCTCACTCCTCTCGAGTAAAAACTTACGGATGTTAATCAAGAATATATAGAATTTTTTGTTTGTTAATGTTCATTTGCTTATGTTAGTTTATGTTCGATTGTGTTCGTTTGTGTTCGTTTACGTTCGTGAACCGTTCGTTTAAGAGTTTAATGAACGAACACGAACATCCCCATGTGCTAAATGAACAAACACGAACAGGATTTTTCATTCGGTTAAGCATTCGTGTTTGTGTTCGTGTTCGCTTAAACTTAAACATGTTCGTTCGATTCGTTTAAAAACCTACCCATCCCTATTGCACTTACATATCTGTCAAATCAAAATTCACATTGAAAACAATTAAATTATTAGTCTCATTGGAATTTGTTTGTCATTTATCGAAAACTAGTCTGAAATACTACTGCTCAAATACCACTGCTGATACAATTGCTGAAGATTACCACTGCTAGCTTTGGAGAATTACTGCTGAAGGCTTTGTTGAAGTTACCACTGCTAGTATGTGAGTTACCACTGAAGAACAACATTACCACTGCCGTTGCAAACTTACCATTGCTGTTCTGATAATTACTGCTGAGTTTGATTTACCACTGCTAGAAGAGTTGCGATAAGGAAAGGATGGTACAGATTGAAGATATGGACAAGATACGATTCTGTTGGAGATTTTGTAGAGATTATCTTGTTTTGATTTACTTTCCTTATTGTAATCTTGTAACTCGTATATATAGCTGATAGGTTTATGATGTAAAGTACGAGTTCATTAAGTTTTGTGTTTAGAATTAGAAGCCTCAAAGAATCCCTACATCTGAGAAGAGTTGCACGTCTGATTTGAGTATGTTCAAATCAGATTGGGGCTTTAGTTGTAATCATTAAGCTTGTGATCAATACACAGTTTGTTTTGCAATTCATTGTTAATCCATTCAAAGTGTTATTCCGCAAACTCCTTTGAATTGTTTTTCTGATTTTTGTCATTGATTTTAATATGGATCCTGTCAGGGGAGTATGAAACATAAATGAGAGTTTTTTGTAAGATGGTTCTTAATTCACACCAGCAATAGATGACTTTAGAGAAATTATCATATCATTTTGTGTGGTTAAATTCACGATAAAATATCAGTTGATGGTCAATCTATAATGTGGATAAAAAGGTGTCAGAGTGCACACTTGTATAAGCTAATTAGAACCCCTAGATTGAATCAATATTAACGACTATTCAACACAGTTTCACCACCAATTTCCTATATGGTTCTTAAGCTGGATTAACGACTATTCAACACAGTTTTAATGCCCCTCGAGCCCAGCTTAAGAACCAGCTTAAAACGAACAAATATTCCATATATTAACGACTATTCAACACAGTTTCACCACCAATTTGAGTACTATGCTAACAGTAAGCGGATAATATAGAGACGAAGTAAGGTCAAGAAGGATACCATACAAGCGAAACCCAATAGAAAGAAGTTAAAAGGCATTGGTTTTCAATTGAAGAAATTTTCTAGTGTTTGTAATAAAATGATGGGAGAAAATAATGATACCGAAAAGGCAATTGAATTTGGTACCACGAAACAACATCTCACCATCATTCATACTGAAGCTTGTTTCCAGAACTCAACGGGCTTCCGATGCTGAAAAGGAAAAAAAACAAACTCAAAACCATCACCATGAGTGAAACTCAAACAAAGTGTGTGCGTGTGTGTGAATGACGAAATAATGGGCTCGAGGGGCATTAAAAACATGGATTTTACCTGGGAAATTGGCATCTTTGTTCTCACTGATTTGATCAATGAAAAATCAATATCAGCAACAGCAATTCCTGTCGACACCCTATCTGAAAATGCGCAATATGAACATGTGAATTTGGTGATCATGAAGTTGTTAGAATTCATATTTTGAAAATTTAAGGATGCGTTTGATTGTGGAAATTTTTCTAGTTTTCCAAGGAAAATGAAAATTTAGAAAGCGCATTTGGTTCATTCAGCTTTAAGAAGTTTTTCAAGAAAATGAATTTTTTTTGTTTTCTAACTTGTATGTAAATTAGAAAACTGATTTTAGTAGTTTTCCAAAAATTTCTAAACGCTTTTTCTAATTTTCTAAAATGGAAAATGAAAACTCCATCATTTCAACAAAACGCGTTTTCTAAAATTTTCATAGATAACTGAAAATGAAAACTCAACTCCATTTTCTAAACGTTTTCTAGGAACATGAAAACAGTGTTCCACAACCAAACGCACCCTAAAATTCTTCAAATTCTTAGCATGACAATGAAGAGTTGTTACCTGGTAGACGACCAATTACCGTCCCCCATGGATCAATAATCAATGTCTCACCAAAACTCTCTCGCTTCTCGCTATGTTTTCCTGCTTGTGCAGCAGCTATAACCTGGTTCCACATCAAAATTTTGTTAGACTAGCTATTTTCCGTATATATATGTTATATACTTGTAAGAAAATGGTAAAATATGCAATTGATAGGAGTGATGGTAATGTGTCATACATAACATTGAGTTTCTATGGCACGGGCACAAAGAAGAACCTCCCAGTGTGCCTCACCGGTTACTTTTGTAAATGCAGCAGGAACTAATAAAACCTGCATATTTATTGGAGTACAAGTATGTAAACGATCGTTGATCAAAATGTAAATACTAAACGGAATACAGATTGAGAAATTGATTGAACCTCTGCACCATGGTGGAACCTTAGCTGTTGATAAAGCTCAGGGAACCTCAAATCATAGCATACGGTCAGACCCAAACGTCCAAAGGGACTATCCGTCGCAACTATCTCTTTTCCTGCACAACTTTTACTTTAAATATTACTAATTATGAGGATATCCATCCAAAAGGAATTGCAATATATTCAAAATATATCCTTTTTAAAACCATGACTCCAAGTGTAGACAAAGAGGACAATATCTGGTACGGTTGGCCTGGGATGTTACACTCGGTCCCAAAGTAAAATGAAATATTTTTTTAGATTATTCTAAAGATGAATACAGCTTCCGTTTTTTTTGGTTAAGTTTCATCTCAAAGTTCCCATTTTGAACTTATTTATTCATCATATAAAGGGTATTGTTGAGCAATGTCCCACATCGGACACAAAGTGAACTTGTAATGTGCTTATAAGGGTCCTGGGCTACTCCACTCATAGCCAATTGGTTTTGAGTTGGAACCCCACAAACTTACAGGTAAGTAAGTAAAAATAACAAGTTGCATGCCTGAGTCCGTAAAACTGCTCTCCTTAAAGACTGCACCTGTTGGAGTAATGGGTATTGTCCAACGGTACAATTTATCTGGAGTCTTTTCAATTTACTAGTTTGTTGAATAAAGCCCTTTTCTTTAGGAACTTACCTTTTGAATAGGGGTTAGCTTCTTAGTTGTTAGCCTTATCTTTTAGCTCTCTTTTAGCTTTTTCTGTTTACTTTCATCTGTAAGGCTTCTCTATAAAAGCCTACTTGCTTTATTGAATAAGATCACAAGTTTTCCAGTGAACTTTCTTGTACTCTGTTCCTTCTCTTAATAATTGGTATCAGAGCCACAAGAACCTGGAACACTGAGTGTGTGAGGAAACACTGAGTGTGTGAGGAAACACCGAGTGCTGAGAAACGTGAGTGTGAAAGGAAAGAAGCCGCAGCTCTCTTTCAGATTGAAGAAGTAAAATGGCAGAAGGAAGTAGCAATAACAGAGATTTCGTACAAGCTGCTATTCCTAAGTTTGATGGCCATTATGATCACTGGGCGATGTTGATGGAGAACTTTCTGCGGTCAAAGGAATATTGGGGTCTTGTTGAAAACGGGATCTTGACGGTGCCAGCGCCTACAGATGCACAACGTAGGTTGATTGAGGAGCAAAAGCTGAAAGACTTGAAGGTTAAGAACTATCTTTTCCAAGCAATAGATCGTGACGTTCTTGAGACGATTCTCAAGAGGGAAACATCCAAACAGATATGGGACTCAATGAAGCAGAAGTTTCAGGGATCCACTCGGGTCAAAAGGGCACAACTACAAGCACTCAACAGGGACTTTGAGGTCCTTCACATGAAAGAAGGAGAAACTGTGAATGCTTATTTCTCTCGTACTCTTGCTATAGCCAATAAAATGAAGGCTCATGGCAAGGATATGAGTGAAACAACTATTACTGAAAAGATTTTGAGATCTATGGTCTCAAAATTTGATTATGTAGTATGCTCGATTGAGGAATCCAACGATCTAGATACGATGACGATTGATGAGTTGCAAAGTAGTCTTCTTGTTCATGAGCAAAGGATGAGAGGCCATGGAGAAGAAGAGCAGGTTTTGAAGGTGTCGTATGAAGATAGAGCAGGCAGAGGAAGAGGCAGGGGCAATTTTAGAGGAGGTCGTGGTAGAGGAAGGGGCAGACAACCCTTAAACAAAGCTATTTCTGAGTGCTACAAATGTCGAAAGTTAGGACACTTTCAATATGAGTGTCCAGACTGGGAAAAAAAGGTCAACTATGCCGAAGCAGAAGAAGATGGAGAAGAGCAATTATTACTTATGGCGTATGTTGATCTTAAACATGGTAAAAAGGAAGAGGCATGGTACTTTGACTCTGGTTGCAGCAATCACATGACTGGAAACAAGGAATGGTTCTTGGAGATGGATGAAAACTTCCAGCAAAGTGTCAAGCTTGGCAACGACACCAGATTGGCTGTGGTGGGAAAAGGCACGGTTTGTCTTGAAGTAAATGGGCTCGCTCAGGTAATCTCTGATGTCTTCTATATTCCCGAGCTTAAAAATAATCTATTAAGCGTGGGACAGTTGCAAGAAAGGGGTTTAGCTGTCCTAATTCAACATGGAAAGTGCAAAGTATATCATCCTCAGAGGGGAGTAATCATGGAGACTACTATGAGCGGAAATAGGATGTTTTCTTTGTTGGCTACCATGTCACCAAAGACTTCCTCCTGTTTTCAAACAGTATCTGAAGATGAATCTCATCTTTGGCACTGTCGCTTTGGTCATCTAAGCTATAAAGGATTGAGGACACTTGCTTATTTGAAGATGGTATATGGGCTGCCTACACTCAAAGTTCCAAAGAAGTTGTGCACTGATTGCTTAAGTGGAAAGCAACATAGAGAGCATATTCCCAAGAAGAGTCTATGGAGAGCATCAAGCAAGCTACAACTTCTGCACTCAGATATATGTGGGCCTATCCAACCGGCATCAAACAGTAGCAAAAGGTACATGTTAAGCTTTATCGACGACTTCACTCGTAAAACATGGGTTTATTTCTTGCATGAAAAATCGGAGGCCTTTGCCATGTTTAAAATCTTTAAAGCTTGCGTTGAAAAGGAAACGGGTGCACATATTACTTGTTTGAGAACAGATAGGGGAGGAGAGTTCACATCTAATGAGTTTGCAGAGTATTGCAAGGTTCAAGGCATAGGTCGACAATTGACTACAGCCTATACCCCTCAGCAAAACGGAGTAGCTGAGAGGAAAAATAGGACGATAATGAACATGGTGCGTTCAATGTTGGCTGAAAAGTGTGTTCCAAAGGAGTTTTGGCCTGAAGCAGTAAAATGGAGTGTGCATGTCCTCAATAGATGTCCTACTGTGGCTGTGCAAAATAAAACTCCAGAAGAGGCATGGAGCGGCGAGAAACCAAAGGTTGATTATTTTCGTGTGTTTGGGTGTGTAGCCCATGCACATGTTCCGGATCAGAAACGCAGGAAGCTAGATGACAAGAGCCAAAAGTGTGTTTTATTGGGAGTAAGTGAGGAATCAAAGGCCTATAGGTTATATGAACCTGTTTCCAAGAAAATCATCATCAGCAGGGATGCAAAATTTGAAGAAGATAAAAGCTGGGATTGGGGACAAGACGAAGGAAAGTGCAGGTCAGATGTCTTGGAATGGAACGATGATGATGGCAATGACGGTATTGCAACGAACTCCAATGAAATCACGTCATCTTCAAATGATTCACCAAACAATTCACTAACTCCGAATGTGAGCTCAAGTGAAGGTGAATCATTTCCGAGCGGGTCAGATGGAAGCAACTCACCAAGTCCAAATGCAGGGAGGGTAAGAAGAACACCGGCGTGGATGGACGACTATGAAACTGGTGAAGGTCTCTCGGATGAAGATGGACTCAATGCGTTGATGATGCTTATCGAAGACGACCCACTTACATTTCAAGAAGCTGTCAAGAGTAGAAAATGGAGGGATGCGATGACGGCAGAGATCGAGTCTATTGAAAAGAACAAGACATGGGAGTTGACTGTACTTCCAAATGGAGTAAAAGCAATTCAAGTTAAGTGGCTTTTTAAAACCAAACTTAACGAGAATGGAGAGATAGAAAAGTATAAGGCGAGGCTAGTGGCGAAGGGGTACGTGCAGCAGTATGGGATCGATTATACTGAAGTATTTGCTCCGGTTGCGAGACTCGACACCATCCGCTTAATACTTGCACTTGCTGCCCAATATGGCTGGACTGTTTTTCAGCTCGATGTGAAGAGTGCGTTTCTCCATGGGGAACTCGAGGAAGAGGTCTTTGTACAACAACCATTGGGTTATGAGAAGAAAGGTGAAGAAGACAAAGTTTATAAGCTGAAGAAGGCATTGTATGGCCTTAAACAGGCCCCTAGAGCGTGGTACAGCAAGATCGAAGCGTATTTCGTTCGAGAAGGCTTTGTAAGGTGCTCCTGTGAACACACGTTGTTTACAAAGTCAAAGGAAGGAGGTAAGTTTTTAATAGTAAGCATTTATGTTGATGACTTGATATACACTGGGAATGATGAGAGCATGTGTGATGAATTTAAAAGTTCAATGAAGTTGGAATTTGACATGTCTGACTTGGGGAAAATGA
This sequence comes from Centaurea solstitialis, assembly GCA_030169165.1. Classification (NCBI taxonomy): domain Eukaryota; kingdom Viridiplantae; phylum Streptophyta; class Magnoliopsida; order Asterales; family Asteraceae; genus Centaurea; species Centaurea solstitialis. The sequence goes on along the minus strand of CM058045.1, from coordinate 70,245,597 downwards.
GGTATTTTTTGGGGATTGAGGTAGTGCAAAGCCCTGGTGGAATTTTTGTATGTCAAAGAAGATATGCCAATGAAGTTTTGGCAAGGTTTGAAATGGGTAACAGCAATCCAGTGTTGAATCCTATAGTCCCGGGGTCAAAGTTATCGAAGGATGAAGAAGGAACCAAAGTCGATGCAACTTTGTTCAAGAAGTTGGTTGGCAGCTTAATGTACCTGACTGCAACAAGGCCCGACTTAATGTATGGTGTAAGTCTAATAAGTAGATACATGGCTTGTCCAACCGAATCTCACTGGCGTGCTGGGAAAAGGATACTACGGTATCTAAGAGGAACAACTGATCTGGGAATTTTTTACAAAAGAAGCAATACAAAGCTTCTGGCGTATACTGATAGCGATTTCGCTGGTGATCTGGATGACCGTAAGAGCACCTCTGGGTTTGTTTTCTTGTTTGGTTCTGCAGCAGTCTCTTGGTCTTCAAAAAAACAACCCATCGTAACACTCTCTACTACTGAGGCAGAGTACGTAGCAGCAGCGGTATGTGCTTGCCAGTGTATTTGGTTGAGAAGGATATTGGAGAAGCTTGGTAGCAAAGAAGAGAACGGCACTGTAATCCATTGTGATAACAGCTCCACAATAAAGCTTTCAAAAAATGCTGTCCTTCATGGTCGGAGTAAGCACATAGATACACGGTTTCATTTTCTGAGGGACTTGGTAAAAGATGGAGTTGTGGAGTTGAGCTATTGCAGTTCTCAAGAGCAGGTTGCAGATATAATGACAAAGCCCCTCAAGTTGGAACAATTTCTGAAATTTCGTAGCCTTTTGGGAATGGTTGAAGCTTCAAAAGTAAACTAAATGCTTTCTGCATATAGTTTAAGGGAGGGATTGTTGGAGTAATGGGTATTGTCCAACGGTACAATTTATCTGGAGTCTTTTCAATTTACTAGTTTGTTGAATAAAGCCCTTTTCTTTAGGAACTTACCTTTTGAATAGGGGTTAGCTTCTTAGTTGTTAGCCTTATCTTTTAGCTCTCTTTTAGCTTTTTCTGTTTACTTTCATCTGTAAGGCTTCTCTATAAAAGCCTACTTGCTTTATTGAATAAGATCACAAGTTTTCCAGTGAACTTTCTTGTACTCTGTTCCTTCTCTTAATAGCACCTCCAGGAACATCCACATCAAACCTACAAATATCAAGAAAAAACGCTATCATAAAAACAATCATATGCTAAGAGAAGCAAGTGTGTTAGATGTGTTGTACGAATATCACCTACAAGTGCATAACGCATCACTATAATCGATACAAGTGAACGATATTTCACTATACACTTAAACAACTCACAAATCTTCAAGAAGCACCTAATTTGCATGTTGTAGATCACACCAAAATTTTGGGCAGTAAGCGCTAATCATTTACTCCCCATAAAAATAAAAGATTTCAATTGCAAATGTCAAATAATATCTCACATATGCATCTTCCGATAGGTGCTTCTAATATTTCCAGCATCATCAATCAAAACATGAGCATTACATAAGTGTGCATCATCCGACCCTCTTTCTTGGAAACCTCCAAGCGACAGCCACATGTTCGACTCCCTGTCATTTGTCAAAAAAGAAATCTTACATTTGTAGGAGGGGATCTCAAAGACGTATGAATGCCAAATTAAATCAAATCAAATTGGTCCATCTCTTGAAAGCTTACCTTGCAAGATCACAATACCCTTTCATAATTGGTCCATCTAAAGGTTCGGCAATTTTAAGGCTTTCTCCGTCCTTTGCACCAACAAACGAGAAGTTTTCAGGGAAGCAAACAAGTTTTGCTCCAGCTAAGGCTGCTTCCTACAAACCGTAATTTAAAATCAAAGTAGAATTGAGAAGACCCGTGTGTCATACTCCATCCAAAAAAAAGCAGTGCACTTTATTTTTGGTCAACCAAACTACTTTTTGTTAGGATTTAGTCACAAAGGTTGTGTTTGGCAAACTAGCTTATGAGTAGGTAAAATGACCAAAAAAGGTATCTAGGGGTATAATAGTTAATATTAATAAGGGTATAATGGGAAAAAGCTACAAAAAGCTCCTGGAACGCTACTCCAATTAGTGTTTCAATAAGCTAGATTATGGTCCATCCAAACATGTACCAGCTTATCAGCTAGCTAATTATTGCCAAACACGGTGTCATATCGCATACATGATAATAATCATAGAAAATGAGAGTCGTTATATTGACATCATTCAACAATTTGCTTATTTTCGAGAATGTTGCATATATGGATTCTTATTATACTTGTGATTTTTAAGTATATAAAATTTTTATAAGAAAAATAAAACTTGCACACATGCCTCATCTTTTGGTGAGGTTGGAACACTTGACCTCTAGAAACGTCGGGACACCTAATACCGTAGCACCAAAGACCCTTTGGTTACTCATCCATTTTTCTAAGGAAAAAAGTTTAGACAAAAATGAATAAATAGGAAACCATCTGCTATGAAACAAACAAAGGATAAGGAAGTTGAATGATTCAATACCAAATTTTTCCTCTTACTCACAACTATTTATATTAAACCCTTAACAATGTGTTAGACAAAAATTCCCAAGTTACCCTTTTTCTAACAATTGCCTAACTACTGGATCATTCCCCTTTGCTTATGGTCCCCTCCTAGCAAAATTTGTGGTGCACCTTCTACTAAGAAGCCAGTTAGTATACCTCGGTTTAATTAGTTCAAATAACATCATAATAATGTTCAACTGCAGTGGTTTGCAAAAAAAGCAAGTAATTGATGATTTAACTTATCAATTCCTATGATCAATTTGACACTAAAACTTAATGCTTTCATCTTGACTTTTTGAGCTCATTTTGCTATTTTATGGAGATTTGGGGGAAAACTGAACATCAATAGCAGTGATTATTGATAATTTAACCTTATTAATTCCTACGATCATTTTTGTAATCAATAAAAGACATGATTGTATCTTGTTCAACTAAGGAAGGATATAAAAAGGCACCTTGACGAGACGAGAACAGGTGGCGTAATTGGTGGCAAGATCGTTGATAGATGTCATCTGAGCGGCGGCGATACGGACGGAGTTGACCGCCATGGTGGAGGTGGTGGTGGTGGTGGTGGTGGGCGATTGAAATTTTGAAATGGGTTGTTGGGCTTAAAGTCTAACAGTAAACTGATGTTTTGTACACAAAAACCCATTCTTTAGCTGACCGTTTGTTAAATTGGTCAGAATTCTTTACTTGTCAAGTCTAGTTTTAATAGTACCAAGAGACATTTGTTTTGTCTAATTTTATTCTAGTGGTTGTTTTATTATGTTTTGTCACGTTCAATCTTGGTTCTGTCATGTTATCTATATGTACCGAACACAACTTTAAAGGGCATCCACGATCCATAACTTCTTCAAAAGGGTGTTTGGGATTGCATTTCAAGACGGCTTATCTACTTATTTGTTTCTTGGCAATACAATAAGCTGTCTAGGGGATGTTTGGGATTGCGTTCTAAAATCTGGTTGATCAACTTCTTCCCAACGTGATAAGCTGTTTTTGACAAGTCAAAACAGAGTGACTTCTTGGCGGCAACATGATAAGTTGTTTCACAGGGGAGGCTTCGATCGATAAGATTTCTCATTGATAACACATTGATTTATAGGGTGTCAATTGCATATCGATTTGGTATGGATTTCTCATTGATTCAAAATGTAATCTCACTTATTCACAATCGATTTATGGGATTCCAAATTTTTACTGATCTAGGATCGATTTTGGATTTTGGATTTTAGTTTTCACTGGTTTGGGTATTCGATTTGGATTTTCACTAATTGGGATCGATTTCATTGGGATCGATCACTGTGTCGTTGGCTTTACAAAAAGAAAAAGAATTTGCCGAACGCTACAAACAACTTATCAACTTATCATGTTTTGGTACAAGAATAAGCTAATCTAAACATCTTATGAAACTTTTTTTTTTTCACAAGACAAAAGTCGATTTAATACGTTTTACTTTTGTGACCACAACGTACCATTAAGTTTTTTAATTAAAAAAACCTCTCCAATGCAAATGCTTTTTCAAAAAAATTCCATCAATTGCATTTAAACAATCGATCTTTGTCTATTTAAAATGTTTTATAAATATCCATTTAATTTCTCGTTTTAAAACCCACGTAATATTTCTCGAAAAGCATGGTTTATGTTTCCTTTTTGCATTGTGGTTCCCATGGGATGGACTTCGTCTTTTCATTTTCAACATTTATATTTTATAATACTTAATATTGATATCACTTTAATTGACTTGTTGAGAACTTGTTAATATTATATTTTCTTTTTGCGAAAATATGTGTGCCATCTCCAAGAACTTAGAAATTAAAAAAAAAAAAAAATATATATATATATATATATAGGGGTGGGTTCAAATGTGAACCACTTTTTGGTTGTGAACGTGAGGACAACCGAGAGCGCGACACGTGGCGGATGACTAGGCGCCACGTCAAGTCCACGGCGGATGACTAGGCGCGATTCATGGGAGGGCATTGAATTAAAGATGGGGACCACACTCAAAGCCGCCACGTGTCGCGCTCTCGGTTGTCCTCACGTTCACAACCAAAAAGTGGTTCACATTTGAACTTTCTCTATATATATATATATATATATATATATATATACTAACATTAATGTTACCTTAACGGATTAGAAGAAGAAAATCAAGCAACTTCGGTTTCTCTTACAGTTGTTCGATTGAGGTAAGGATTTAAAGTATCGTGGATGTTAAAGGAAGAAGACATGGGATGAAAACGACGCGGTTTTAATATGTTTTTTGAAGTTTGATGGGGTTTAAAGGTTCAAAAGTGATAGAAACCTAAAATGACCAAACTACTTATCGTGTGCTAAGAACATGACCATTTTATCAAAGAGCTCTCAAACGAGCTTAGATCGTGAGATCTAATGTGTTATACATCAAAAATCATATGGATGTAAATGTAATCCATAAATATTTCAAAATAGGAACCTCATGTGTTAAACCACATCATAAACCAATCATGTAACTTACACTTAAAATTTTAAACTATATATAAAGCGTATTTAATCTTTAGGGTGAACTCCAACTTTGATTCCCGAGGTTTATGAATTTCTAAAAAGTGAACTCCAACTATTTAAATTTATATTTTTTTGTAATTATCATTTCGAGGCTTATGGAAAATTTATAGCATCGTTTGCTATGAGAGAGGTGTAGATGTTTGGCTTAAGGGTCCATAAAAGTTTCATGTATGGATTAATCTTCTTCGGGTTATGATGAATGCACATTCCCTGCTTAATAAATTGCAATGTTTTAAAACCCGGTTTTAGTTGGCCTAGTGGGATGAGCGTGTCACGAGTTAAAATGTTCAACCACCGAGTCAAACCGGTTTCAAGAATTTCCTTGTATTTTTCATTTTCTCGAATACATATATATAACCAATAATTTGATGTCCGTTTTTTTATCAATCCAAATACATCAAAAAACAACACAAGGATCAAACCAAACCATGGATTTTTAGACGTTGGAGTGTTAAATGCATCAACTGCACGATCACTTCGTAATTGAAATTCAATATCAACTTCATCCTCATCGGCAACATGACCACTTCCTAAGGGTAAAAGAGATCAAGGATGACTACCAAGTTGATAGAGTTTGATACTGTGTACCATCGATTGAAAAATTAGAAACAGGAGTCTGATTTTTTTTCCTGATACATAAACATAAATCAAACTTAATTTGATATTGTATAACATTATCAAAAGAGATAGTCACTAGTGGGAGATATGCTTACCAAAAAGACAATCGTCGATCACTAGTGGAGCCAAAATGATTTAATTGCCGGTCGAATATGAGAGTTTTGTTGAATAGATGCCAAGATACGATTCAGTCAGGTGATGAAACCAAATGGTTTATTTCATTTTCATTTAGGGGGCATTTACTTAACGCTTATCGATAAGTGAATTTACCTTACGGGATGAGAATGACAAGGACTAGAATCTGTTGGAAAAATTAATATTAATATTAATTTAGTTTAAATTTATAATATTAATATTAGTTTGAATTTTTGAATGGAATATAAGATGGAGGTTATAAAACAATGAAATAATGCTCCATTATGTTGGCTTTAAAAAATGGAGGTTATAACCATAGAAATAATGGGTCATTATTGTTGGCTTTTAAACCTTCTATGAGTTACATATATGTTATGCATATATATAGTACTCAAAGATTGAGTTCTAAAGAGAGAGATATACTAAAATATGAGAGAGACACACATATGGAAAAGTAACTTCATAGAAAGCCAAACACACGTGAAAAACCAAGACATATATTCTCAAATTCAGGCATCATAGTGAAGTCCGACAGACCTCGATTCTGTTTCGAGTCGTTGTATCCTGGGAAATCGACGCACCGGTAGGGAGCGAATCGGTTTTAAGGAAACCGTGTTTAACACGGGCCTCGACTCATTACGTGGGTTTGTTCCCATCTCTCTTTATTTCTTGCTTTTTCTATTTTTGGTGAAACTATTTTCCTACAATCTTAAAACCGATTTCGATATTTCTTTGTTTCACCAATTGGTTGGTAACCTTTTGTTACTTTTGTTTTTCTAAGTGAAAATGGGCAAGAGCAAGTGTTATTTTTGAAAAATAAAACTTTTTGCTTTGATTATTGTAGAAGATGAGTTTGTATATATCAACCTTCATTGCTTTCTTCTTCTAAAAACCAAGAAAAGAAATGATATGTTTGTTTCTCTTATATTTTGTTATCGTTTTAAACAACGAATTTATGTTGATTTTGGCAAAATTTGAGATTGTGAAATATGAATAGAAATATTCCGAATATTTACTTGTATGATGTGTTTCGAGAAAAATACATCTATAGTGCCTAAAACAATTGTTGGATTTGCAATATGTTTGCATATGTTAAAATTGTTAGTGCACAATATTTAAGCAACTCTTTGCTTATTTATGCACAAAATTTATAAGTGAAAGAAGTTCATTTATAAAATGCAATATCTTGTTTTGAGTGCAAAGGTTAGTTCATAACCTCCTTGATGTTTATAAGAGTGAAACTTTTATAAATATAAGTGTGCATTGTTTTCTTTTGTGGGAAACAAAATGGTGCATTGTTTTCTTTTGTGGGAAACAAAATGGTACATTGTTTTCTTTAGTGGGAAGCAAAATGGGTAACACCGGTCTTAAAATTAGAATATCCCCGCGAAGGGGATGATGTTTGGTTTTCGGAACCAAATGCCATGTGAGTGGTTCCAAATGAGATATGTGGTACTCATTAATGAAGGGTGCTTAAAATGATGAAATTTGGAAAAGTAGAACAATGATTTCTACAAGATTAATGAAGGATGTTGTTTCTAACAATTTATATCCACAAGCAAATTGGTTAAAGATTGATATTTTTGGCACTCCATATTGAGGGAGGGGCTTTAATTGTTAGGACAATTGGTGTCTTGGACAAAGGATGCATCCACGATGAGATGTACGGATTAATTGTCAAGAACAAAAGTCTTGATATGGAGTTTTTAAAATAAAGTGAAAACTTGGTATACATAAACTCCATTTGTTATATGATGGGATTTTGGTTTTGCAAGAAAATAAAATAGTTTATCTATTTTAATGTAACCAAAATTTGGACAAATTTTGATCTCATGTCAATATTTTCTTGATATTAAAGTGAGTTTTTAATATAGGTTTAAATCCCAATTAATATGATAGCCGATCAATGATATTTTGATGAGTAAATATATTTTGACTATGCATCTTTAGTAAGTCAAATTATAATGACAATCTTATAGAATTTTATTCTATGGAAATAAGAAAGGTTGAGTACCTTGAAATGTGGGGGTACCTTACATTTGAAAAAAAATGTGATAGTTAATTCGTTTAATTGTTTGTCGGTTACGAATTAATTACGACAGTTACGAATTTTGATTTTAATTCATTTAACCGTTTGTTGGTTACGAATTAATTACGTTAAATTCGAATTTTGTTTTTAATTCGTTTAACTGTTTGTCGGTTACGAATTAATTACATGGTTAAAATTTCAGTTTTAATTCATATAATTGTTTGTCAATAATGAATTAAATGTTTCGATAATAATTCGTTTAATTACACATTTAAGTTGGAAAAATTATGAATCAACTCCAAATAGGCTCACCTATTTGGATACAATGTCTAGGAAAGATATAGGCGGATTGTTTTCTATTCTAATGAGGTCGTGTTTTTAAATGCTTTTGAGCATACCACCCTCACCGTCTTTCCTGGTTGTGTTCGAGTAGAGCTACCGAAAGGGGTTGAGTAAATAATAGTTTCCCTGAATGTGTTTATATACTTATGTATATTTTGGATTTAATTCAATAATTGTTTGTCAATTATGAATTAACCATTTCGATTATAAGTCGTTTAATTACGAATTAACCATTCGGTTTTAAGTCATGTAATTGTTTGTCAATTATGAATTAATAATTACAATTTTTTAATTCGTTTAATTGTGAGTTTATAACGAATTAATCATGATTGGTAATAGAATGCCATGATATCAATTGATAGACGAATCCAATAAGTTTGGATCTAAATCATCATATAAGTTTGATGAAATATTAGCAATGAAAGTAAAGGTTAAAACTTTGTGTATAACCTAAGCTAAATATATCAAAAAGAGAATATAGTCATGATAGAGTGATCATTGAGTATGACTATGTTTATAGAACAACTAGGATCCTAGAGTTTTGGATGCCTAGATTGTCACTTATAGAGAGTTGCGATTAAGCTCTTTGGTGGTGACAATAACACTCATGTATGATGCATTGACAAGAACATCTGGCCAATGTTTTTGTGAATTCATCAACATATGTGTGTCTTCTTGTTATAGCTTAAACGTATTGCATAGCTAGCAACTCTATTCATGATATAGAAGAAGATATTACTCAATGAAAATGTTTAAATACATTAGTTGTATCAACTTATGCGAACAGATTGAGTAGATAATCATATCATTTGAATCAAGATTTGTGCAAATGATTCATGTATGAGTTTGAAGACTCTAAGCAACCGAATAGTTTGTGGTCACATTTGGAGAGACTTACAAACTAGAAATCATAAAACATTTGATAAGTTATCTTAATGGTGAAAAAGGGATGGAAAAGTCACTAGATGACATAACATTATACAATGGTATAATGTATAGATATCTTCATCAAAGGATATAGACAAAAGGAAAGTCTAGATTATTAACATCCGTTAGTTTTATGTTGGGAATTGCAAATCTGCAAATGCACCAAATGGAAGTGAAAATTGATCTTCTAAATGAAGATTTAGAAGAAATTTATATGGAGCAGCCTAAGGGATTCGTTGCCCAAGGTAAAGAGAACAAGGTGTGTAAACTTGTTAATACCTTATATGGCTTAAAACAGGCTCCAAAGCAATGACATCAAAAGATTGATCAATCCATGTTGGAAAGTGTTTTTAAAATAAGTATGTCATATGCTTATCATCGGAGGTGATGACAAAATGATAAGGTCCACGAAGGATATGTTGAAATCTAAGTTTGACATGAAAGGCATGGGTTTATCATATGTGATACTTGGAATAAAGATCACAATAACTCAAAATAGTCTAGTGTTAAGTCAAACACATTATGTGGACAAGATTCTTGAGAAATTTTATAAAGGAGACACAAATATAACTAAAACTCCTAGTGACACTAGTCAACATCTATCCAAGAATAAGAGAGGATAGTGTTGCACAAAGTGGAATACTCAAGAATACTAGACAGTCTGATGTATCTCATGAGTTGTACTAGACTTGACTTAGCATACGCAGTAAGCAAGCTAAGTAGATACACTAGTAATGCGAGTGTTGAATATTGGAGGAGTATTACTAGATTATTAAGGTACTTAAGATACACAAGAGAGTGTGGACTGCACTATGGAAGATATCCAACTGTAATCAAAGGATACAGTGATGTAAATTGGATATCTGATATAAAAGATTCCAGATCTACAAGTGGATATGTGTTTACACTTGGAAGTGCGACTATATCTTGGAAATCGTCCAAGAAAACTATTATAGCCAGATCCACGATGGAATCTGAGTTTATCGCCCTAGATAAATGTGGCGAGAAAGTAGAGTAGTTGCGTCAGTTTGTGGAGGATGTTCCCAAATGGCCTAAGCCGGTAACGGTCATTTGTATACAATGTGATAGCCAATCGAAAATTGGCAGAGCTCAAAGTACAATGTATAATGGGAAGTTACATTAGACGCAATATGATAAGACAACTAATCTCTATTGGAGTTATCTCAATTGACTATGTAAAGTCAAAAGATAACATTGTGGATCCACTTACAAAAAGTTTAAGTAGAGATTTAGTTTATAAGTCCTTAAGATGAATGGGACATAAGCCCTGAATTAATAATTCATGCAAAGGAAACCTTACCCAGAAGACTGGAGATCCCAAGATCTGGGTTCAAAAGGACAACCTAGTTGTATGAATGTGGAGAGTCACTGTGGGGGGTAGTTAGTAAACTTCTAAGACAGTGAAAAATGAGGATAAGCACAAAGCTTTTAATGATTACTGATAATCACCTATGAGAAGGAGAAGTGGGGTCGCTTCGAAGGGAATTATTGGGGATACATTCCTAAAGCTTTCTCTGAACCAGGCAGTGTTCATGACCATAACGAACACGACTATGAGGACTTTACCATGTCAGGAAGAATCTTGTGTGAAGTGTGTTAACGTTTACACAAATGGCAAAACAGTTCAAGGACATCGCGTCTACTGATTTGCTAGTAGACTAGACATGCTTCATAAGGGAAGGTTCAAAGGTTAACGCCTACCTATCCTTTGCAAGATTCCGACATTGAATTTGAGTATCATGATATATGAGATGTCTATGATAATTTCCATTCATGTGGGGGATTGTTGGAAAAATTAATATTAATATTAATTTAGTTTAAATTTATAATATTAATATTAGTTTGAATTTTTGAATGGAAATTAAGATGGAGGTTATAAAACAATGAAATAATGCTCCATTATGTTGGCTTTAAAAAATGGAGGTTATAACCATAGAAATAATGGGTCATTATTGTTGGCTTTTAAACCTTCTATGAGTTACATATATGTTATGCATATATATAGTACTCAAAGATTGAGTTCTAAAGAGAGAGATATACTAAAATATGAGAGAGACACACATATGGAAAAGTAACTTCATAGAAAGCCAAACACACGTGAAAAACCAAGACATATATTCTCAAATTCAGGCATCATAGTGAAGTCCGACAGAACTCGATTCTGTTTCGAGTCGTTGTATCCTGGGAAATCGACGAACCGGTAGGGGGCGAATCGGTTTTAAGGAAACCGTGTTTAACACGGGCCTCGACTCATTACGTGGGTTTGTTCCCATCTCTCTTTATTTCTTGCTTTTTCTATTTTTGGTGAAACTATTTTCCTACAGAATCTTACCCCGTAAGAGCCACAACATGAACTGAAAGTCTTACCCGGTAAGTGAGATTGACACAAATGTTACCCGTTGAGCGTCTACCAAGTAAATTGTTGTAGATAACAATGTTCAGTTTTACTGGTAAGCGTTTTACCATATAAGTGTTTAAGCAAATGACCCCTTGGTTTAATTAGCGCTTAATGCATCTAAGACTATGTGTTATGCCTCATCCGAAGGGTTCGGCTTCCCTTCGGGTTCATCGGCAACCAACGACACCACCATTACTCTCTGAACCGATGAGCAAACCCCCACCCACCCACCACCCAACCCTACCCCCTCACCCCCTTTTACTCTCCCTTCTTTATCTCTTTATTAATTTTTTAATAAAATAAAAAGTATGAGTAATATTGGGCTGAGTGTAACTTATGTTTTACGTAGTTTTGGGTAAGCAGTGAAAAACTGATGTGGCGCTGATGTGACATTGGTTAGCATTGGCAAGTATAAAGGTTGTGGCGTACTAGTTAAGGCTAGTCAACCCTTCTACCATAGATTCGAATCCAGGTGCTTCCAAATTGTGGCCGCTAGGGACTAACTCAGGATAAAATGCTTTAACTGCCGGTGAACCTTGTCGGGATTGGTCGGGGCAAAGCCTCGGATACCCTTCCAAGAAAAAAAAAGTATAACTAGCATCTTTTATCGAGGGTAGAAAAGGGAAGCAACAAAAGTTGAGGGACCAAAAGACTCATATTTTCCCAATAGGGCAAAAAATATGATATTGTGTACATCTTGCCGGGAATTTGGCCAAAATGGCCATTTCTCTCTCTAAAATTACCCTCCTAGCCATTTCTCTCCCGTTGTGACCAAAATAGCCACCCACTTCGTGACTCCCACTTCGTCACTCGTGACTAGGACCAAAACGTCAACATTTTTTTTCATAATCACGAACTCACAAAATTTTGACATTGTGACCTCGTGACATGACCACGTGTCATCAGCTAAGAGACCAAAAAACAAAATCACGAAGTCAGTGGATGCCCGACTTCGTGACTCACGAGTTTAGGTGGTCAACACTTGCAGGATTCCAAAGAGTCACGAGTTTAGCCTACATGTTTAATAATTGTGATTGATTACCATCGTATGACGAATAAATGAAGAAATATAGGTCCCGTTTACTTGATGCTTACCCGGTAAGTGCTTATCGGGTCAATTTAGTTTACGGGACGAACATGAAAATGACTAGACTCTTATCTGGTAAGAGCGATAGCGTGAACCGAGAATTTTACTCGGTAAGAGTTTACGGGGTAAATTGTTGCATATGATACCGTTTTGAGTGACTAAAATATTGTTCGATGTGGTAGTGATAGTGTTCAATTAGACTGATAAACATTTACCGGGTAAGTGTTTAAGTAATGGCTCCTAATAGTCAATTTAATAAGCTTATTGAGACCAATGTTTTAAAAATCGGTTCTTTAGTTGGACCGGTATGATGACCGTTTCACGGTTCGACCGGTTCAACTGTCGGTTCAACGGGTCAACTGGTTCTTTTTTTCTTTAGTTGACCCGTTCAACAATTCTTTAGTTGGACCGGTTCAACAATTCTTTAGTTCAACAATTCTTTAGTTGGACCCGTTCAACAATTCTTCAGTTGGACCGGTTCAACCGGTTCTTTTTTTCTTTAGTTAATCCGGTTCAACAATTCTTTAGTTGGACCGGTATGATATTGTGAGTCTCAATCAGTTTTTTCTTTTTTTAAAAAACGGGTCAACCAGTTTTTTTCCGTTTCGATCTACCGGTTCAACCACTAAACCGGCCGGTTCAATCCGGTTCTTAAAACGCCATAAAACCGGTCACAATCGAAACCGGTCCTTTCACCGGTTTTTAAAACACTGATTGAGACTCACAATTTCATGATATACATAAAGTGGCTTATTCATTACGGTTACAGGGGTCTTTATGCAAAAAAAGCCAAGTTTTTCCCAAACCTATTATTTTCACTTAAAAATATGTTTTTTTTTTCATCTGCGAAAAACCCTATGACAAAAATTATTTTGATTTATACATATAGATTAATTAATATAAACTAACTTTTTTGATACACAACTTAGGCATTGTTTGGTAAAAATAAGCTATCTTATAAGCTGACTTATTTTCTGTGTACATGTTTGGTAAGACCAAAAAGTAGCTTATAAGTTAGTTTTTTGATAAGCTACTTTGAGTAGCTTATGAGAAGTTTTTTGTGACTTTTTCCGATTATACCCCTTATTAATAATAATTAACTTATTATCAATTATAATTATATTAAATTATTGATGAATAATAATTATTAATTATATTAATAAATATTAGTTTTTTAATAATTAAAATTAATTATTAATTAAATTAAATTATTTATTATTTATTTTTAAATGTTATTAATTATATTATATATTATTAATATGTTTAATTATCAAATAAAAATACAATAATTTTTAAAATGTTATATAATATCTAATTCTTAATTATATTCTTTTAGAATTATTAAGTAATTAAGATATGTTAAGTTAATCAATTTTATTTTTGTTATTACTATATATAATAGTAGTTTAAATTATAAGTTAATAGTAGTTGATCAATTTTATTTTTATTATTTAACATATTATTGATGAGCTATTTTGTTCAACTTTCAGATTAAAATGGTTGTATCTCAAAGCAAGTATACAATGAGACACAACATCGCCTTTCAAGTAATACGGTGATAAAATACCGAGTATCGTCCTCAGAGATCAGTAGTAAAAGTAATGTTTTTGGAGTAACTGAAAGAAATGACTTCAGATGGCGATTTTGAAGAATAATGATTGATTGATTAGGTGAATGGTAACTTAACAGATAATAAAGGAAGCAAGGGTGTAAGACTTTTGAGTAGGTTTTCAAATCAAATTCCAGTGGGCAAATGCTACAGCAATGCTATAGCATTAGTTTATCAACAACTTGTTTCACCATCTATTTTGAAAGGATCCTGTCGGATTCTCATCATTGTACCATTATTTAGCTTTTACCCCACATGTCTGTGTGATATCAGAACTAGTGATTGGTGACAAATGATGCTTTCAAAATATATGGACAAACAAATGTCTTTGTTTAAAATCACCCTATTGGGCTGATTCCCATATCATTCAAGTTGGATTGTTTAAGCAGCTTATATCTAAACCACTACACTTTAACACCTTGACTAGTGTCCAACTCGTCGAGATTTTCATTTTGAAATCACAAAGTTAGCATCTATGTCTAGAATACTTCCCATATCATTCGCCATGACATGCAATCAAATGGTTCATGTCTGAATCCATCGGCACTTTAACACTTTTCAGGTGATCATGTCGTCAAGAAGTGTTTTAGAGCTTTTTATAAAACTTGGAATGAAATGGTGGAACGTTGTTATTGAGAAACAACGTCCACCTTCCTTTGATTAAAAACCCACTTTTATGGTCTCACACCCAAGCTAATGAAATTAGCTACTCATTACTTAAAATGAAATTACAATAAGTAAATTGCGGAAAGTAAATTGCGATATGTAAATTGCATAAAGTAAATGACAATAAATAAATGACGTAAAGTAAATTGCGGTAATTTAAAGAGCGGAAAGTAAATTGCTATAATGTAAATGGCTTAAAAGTAAATGACTTGAATGTAAATGACTTGAAGTAAAATGCAATAATAAAAAAATGTAAATTGCAAGACTTGTAAATGATTGAGAGAGTGTTTTTCCAAAGCTACTTGTTATACAAGTGATATGATGATAGATGATAAAAGATGATCTCCAAAGCTAACCCACTACCTCCTTTTATACCCAAGGAGGTAGCAAAAGTGTTAGAGCAAATATTATTGTATCCGAGATCACAAGATGAGGAAATAATATTGAAGTCAAACAAAGTCAAATGATGGAAGTCAAAGAAGAAAGTCAAGCATCAAAGTCAAAGAAGGAAGCTTTATTGTCAAAGACAAAGGTTTAATTAGAGGAGTCAAAGTATTGTAATTAGAGTGTTTGACTAATTAGTCATTAGTATAAATAGGAGAGTGTAAGTGGTAATTAGTAAGGAGCTTATTTGTAATATTCATTAGTGAGATCTAGAGAGAGAAAGTTCATATTGTAAAGATTTACATGATTAAATGAGAATTGATTGATTTGATCTATTGTTATTGCACTTAAAATTGGTATCAGAGCTTTGGCAGAAGATTTGTGCACAAATTCGATGAAGATTTGAAGAAATTTGATGAAGATTTGAAGATTTTTGAAGAAATGGGTTTTTATAGGATTTTTGTAGATTTGTAGATTTTTGTTGTAGATCTTGTAGATTTCTTTGTGTTTTTGTGTTTCTGGTGTGTTTTCTAATCATCTCCAATCACTCTAGATCAATTTTGTACTCAAATTTGAGTTTTGATTTTTGAAAATCTTCAAAGTTCATCCATGGAGTTTTTGAGAAAATTTTTGAAATTTGAATGAGTTTGATCTATTTTTCGAGAGTGTTGCTTCACAAAAGTTGTTTGTAATCATGAGGTGAGCAACATATTTGAATTTTATCAAATTTGGTGAAGATTTTTGAAAATTGTTCTTAAATTTTTGAGTTTGTGTTCTTGAGTGTTCTTGAGTGATTTGGTGTTTTGTTGTGTTTTTGATTTGGTTTTGAGTAAATTTGTGTCTAAAAGGTGTTTTTAGACATAAATCTTTCATTTGTTTTAAGTTTTAGAGTTTAAAATTGTATTTTTGAATTTTTTTTGGGTTGAAGGTGTTCTTGGTGTTCTTGAGATGTTCATGATGAAGAAGATGAAATTTTTGTGGTTTTGATCCATATTTGTTTGAAAAATTTGCAAAAAGTTGTTTGTGGGTCCAAAATATGGTGTTTCGAGTGTTACATATGCATGTTTCGAGCCTATCTTGATTTTTTTCGAGCCTACTTTTTAGTTTCTCGAGCCGTTTTTTGTATTTTTTCGAGTTTGGTCAGCAAAGAAAAATGCTCGCTCAGCAAAATTACACTCGGTCAGCACTTAATTTCGTCAGTCAGCACTCGAAATCTTAGTCAGACACTCGGTCAGAGATATTTTTCGTCGGTCCGAAGTTCGGTCAGTGGTCAGAGCCCAGTCAGAGCCTGGTCAGCGCTCGGTCAGCAATGCTGACCGCTTGCTGACGTCATCGTGACGTCACTGCTGCTCGAGACATCTGGCACGTGCAGGCGCGTGTCCAGCGTGTGCGGGCGCGTGTGAGCGCGTGAGGCGTGTGGAAGCGCGTGTGTGGCGCGTGGAACAGCGTGGTTTTCATATCTCGAGCCATTTTTTTCAGTATTTCGAGCCATGTGTTGTATTTCGAGTCTTCTGCTTGTTTTGAGTGTTTTTTAAATGTGTTTGAGCTATTTTTGAGCTAGTGTACTTGCAAGAATTATTGTTTTTCTTTTCTTTATTTCTTTTTCTTTTATTAAATAGTTGCCTTGTGTTTTCTTGTCTATTAAACTTTTAATCTTTGTTCTTGTGATCTCAAGTTGTTGAGTCATTTAAGTTTCATGTTTTGTCGTTTTTAGTATTTCAAGTTTATTTTTACCCATTTTCTTCATAATTTTTGATTTGTTCGATTTAAATTGTTTGTGCACTATTCATACTTCTAATCGAAGTTTCTGTTGATGATCCTTATTATCTTTTGTGCAGATAACAATGGATTCTGATGATGAAATACGGTACGAAAGAGATTGGGATAAAACAAAGAGACTTGAATGTGAGAAGGCTGATCTTACAACGAAGCTTACAAGAGCAATTGCTCAATTTAAAGAAAAAGAGCTTCATATGAAAAATCATATCAAAGAACAAGAGCTTCAAATGAAAAATCAGATTAAAGAGAAAGAGCTTCAAATGAAAAATCACATCAAAGAGAAAGAGCTTGATTTTGAAAAACAGATTGCGGAGACAAAGCTTCAATTTAAAAAGCAGATTAAGGAATTAAGCAAGATAATTCAATTTTTAGATGAGAAGCTTCACAAAATTGGTGTATCTGAACGGACAATTTTTCTAAACAAACCCAATGCACTCAGAGATTTTTATGATGTTAAATGGGGTTTAGGATATGAGAATCCCAATTTATTGAAACAAGCCATAGAAGAAAAACCTATTTTCTATGATGCAGGTTATTTTCGAATGTCTGCCAGATTTCCTATCTTAAAAGGATTTGAGATGAAGGAAGAATTTTCAGAGATGCAGGAAATGAAGAAACATGATCCACTGTTTCAAGTTGATAAATATCATAGGGTCAAGTTTGTCTATAATTCTGATACTCTGAGAATCAAATCAAAGGACTCGTCTAATTCTTCTGATTTTCTGGTTTATCCTGATATTACTTCATCTCAAGAATCAGATATCGAAGCTAAACCTTATGTTCCTACATTGGTTTTAGAAGAGAAAACTAGAACTTGAAAATCTTCTCAAGACTACTCAATCTGAGTATGAATCTCTCAGAAATGAAGAACAGGCAGAGCACAATGCTGAAAGAGAGAAACTTCTTGAGCAGATTAAGTCTCTACAAAAAGCTCTGAATGACAGTGAGCATGACATGATTCTTGAGCGATGTAGGTTTACAAAGGAAAGAGAAGAATATGTTCGGGAGATTTTTGAGCTTAAGAAGACAGCATCTGAACTTGAGCAACAGTTAGATGACCATAGTGAAAAGGCGAACACGAATGTTGATTCAACGTATGAGGAGCTTACAAAGAATGTTTCTGATCTTCAACATACTTTAACAGACGAAAGAAAGGTATTTGATTTGAAAAATGAAACGCTTTCAAAGAAAATATCTGAGTTAGAAATGAAGATTGTCCTAGAGAGGAAGCAGTTTGAGAGGCAGCTGAAGAACTCTTTGAAGAAACCGAGTCTTCGTGTTGGGAAATATCAGAATATGATGCATGAATTTGAAGAAGAGATCCAAGTTGTTCACTCAGAGAGGAAAGTTGATGACAAGAAAAGTATTGAGCTTCAAAAGCAGATTGTTGACTTACAGAATCAGTTATCTGATGTAAGACATCAATTTAAACAAAAAGAGAAGGTTCTTCGACATGAAAAGACTGTTTTAGAACAGATAATCGCTGAACCTAAAAAGTCAATTCTTGTGGAGAAAGATTTTGCGGATCAAAAGGAAGTGTTTAAGGCTGAAATAAACAAACTTACAAGCAAGTTATCAGGCTTATCAACTGACATCATGAATGAGCAACGAATGCGATCTGATCAACAGAAGAAGCTTAATGATCTTCTTGAAGAGAGGAACAAGCTTTCTTCCAAAGTGAAGGAACTTGAGAAGACAATTTTCAAAGCTCATGATTCAAGCAATGTGGATAGTGCTTCACGGAGTAATATCAACTCAAGTGGTCAGATTCGTACTTCAAATCTCTTCTATGATCGTCGTGTTGATTATTCAGGTAATCATCGTTTTTCAAATAGTAAGTTTGTTTGGCAAGTCAAGGGATCTAATGCAAAGGTAAATCATACAAAATCTTTTGCTTCGGAATCGACAGTTCAAAAGAACAAATTTTTTCATGATACATCTTTTGGTAAGTCTCAGTTAGTTTATTCTAGAAATAAACTTCTTAGTCTATCCAACAGAACATCATATGGTTCTTACTCTCCAAGAAATGATTTTGTATGTGACAATTATTCGAGGATCCACATTCAAGTGGATACCAAAATCTTTCTTGTCTTGATTTTGCAGGTTAGTGGCTCTTGAATAATTCAGTTCAGGACCCGGTCCTCAATGCTTTGTGGCTTCTAAACATTCAGTTTAGGACCCGTACTTCAGATATGAGCATAAATGTAAGTATCCTTCTAAACCCTTAGTTTAGAACTTGAGCGTAACTGTCTTTAACCGTGGTATTCATCATGAGGAACTTACTTGTGTTAGTTTCTCTCCGATTGTACATCGTTTCACGAATTACCATGCGTTATAATTTTCTTGACATAGTTATTTCCACATCTCATATATTCGTTGAAATTATTCGGTGGAAATACACTCGCTTGAATTCCTATTTGATTTCAATGAACGTTATTTCATTTCAATGATTCTATTCTTATTTAGATTATTAATTGTGAATTGTTCTTCACAATTAAACTTTTTAATCATTGATTCATTTCTTGTATACACCGTGCTTACTGAGTCTATCTGTTTAGCGCTTGAATTTTGATCTTTGGAATTCACGATCAATAATTTTTGATTTCTACAATCAATCATCAGATGTTAGAGCAATTGAATGAATTTCTTCAGTATATGATCTTTTCAACGTATATTCCCCATTTCCATTCAAAATATGTTCCTCATATTCATATTGTATCACATATGAATCACCATCATATCACGTTCTGGTATGAATATACTCAAAGTTTCAACGAATATCATCTCATGATATCAACTTATGTGTGATAGGATATAGAAGTTTCTATGATCAATCCAGAGCCGGAGGATCTACCCAAGAAACACATCCCTAGGTTAGACCTAGTTTGTGAGGGTGTGAATGAGGTAAAATGTCCGAGAGCTTGAGTGTAGGGGGAGTTAAAAGAAAATGGTGAGTGTGAGACAGGATCAAAAAGAATAATAGAAGATCCTTCCCAAACCGATACACTTATCCGAGTAACCACATAATCTATTCATTCTCGATTCTTTGGAGATGAATATTGAAACAAGACATGGACCCAATGTCGATAACTCGTGTCACCCCACCAAGCTACTCAAATATTGTTAGTAATAATGTGAAGAGTTGACAAACCAAGTGATTACACATCCAATGTTACAAGACACTTGAGGGTCACACCTGTGAGGACCTATAAGTCGAACAAGTTAGATGAAACCCCGAAATGGAGAGTTAGGATTTATAATAGTGTATTATAAATCAGTTGGGTAATTTCAGTCAGAATTACCAAAGTTGGAGGGTCATTAATTAATTAGGATATTATATATTTATTAGATAAATATATAATAGTTAATTAATAAGTTTTATATATATTAGATAAATATATATAATTATAATTATCGTATGCAAATTCTTTTCCAGCTATTTAAAAGGAAAAAGATTAGAGATAATTATAAAAGGAAACTGAATTTTATACAAACTGTATTTTTCCTCCATATAAATAAGGCTTATGGGTTAAGGAAAAAATCTAAGCTTTAAGCAAAAATCAGTTTTTCAGTTTCCTCCCTCTCCCTCTCTCTCCATCGGCGCCGACCCCACCCCAGGTCGAATTCCTGTTCTGCTGTTCGGGTTTCGTTCAGTTCAACTAGAAGGACGTTCGTTGGTCGATCACCGGTGGACTAAATCTCGAGCAATCCAGGTAAATTGATCTAACCTAAACTATTAGGTTTAGAACTATAAACGATTAAAGATCATTAGGCTTTAATGGGTTTTTAGCTTTTATCGCTTCCGCACGAATAAGATCGAAAACAGCGTGTTTTTGATCACGTAGGTTTTATCAGTTTGATTAACCTATGAGATTTATCAAACCAGTGAGGTTCGTTAGATCTGAGTTAATCCTCGAGTCAGTTTGATCTGAGGATACCCACAAAAACCCAACAGTGGTATCAGAGCATTGTTGAAATCGTTTTTTAGTTTTTATCTGTTCATATCAGTTTATCTGTTTACGTGTGATCCGTTAAAATTTGTTTCTTGCATATTGTGTTTAAAAATCTGATTTTTATGATTTACCTAATAAATTTTTGATTTTTATTCGAAAACCTGAACCCAAAACCAACCACCACCAGATCGGTGGTGGCTGGAGGCCGGAACGATCACGGCTGCACCACCGATCGTGGTTGCGGCCATGATTGGTCATGGTAGCAACGTCGGCCTTGAACGAAAAACCACCACCACTCCACCGATTGTGGAGACGGTGGTAACAATTGAAAAACACAGCCGCCAAACGGCGGTGCCGAGTATCGCTACAACCGGAAGCCACCAGGCACGATCGCCGGCCAAACCACATGGTCGTGGTGGCGGCGGACGCCTAGCCGAACCACCAGAGAGGTGGTGGCGGCGATTTCGTGTTCTCTCCGACTGACCACTAGTTGCGTTAGGATATAGAACCGACCACCGCACCACCGTTCGTGGGGGCGGTGGTATTCGATCGAGCCACCGAAGCCGGAAACGGCGACGGTGGCAGTGGTGTCTATCAGAACCGCCAATGGATGGTGGTGGTGATGGCGTTTGCGCCGCCGCTGCTGTTAACCCCAATCGGCCGCCATTCCACCGAGGCGGTGGCGGCGATATCGTTTAAACACCACCACCGATTGTGGTAACGGTGGTGTCGATTAACAATCACGGCCGCCGAATGGCGGCGCCGGTTCGATCGAAAAACAGCCACCACACCACCGTATGTGGTGGTGGTGGCATCGATAGTAATTGGTGGTGGAACGGTGGCCGAAGCCAACCAAACCACCTGACCGCGTCGCGCCATGGCCAACGGTTCACGAATCGCATAGCGGCGGCGAGTGGTGGCGATAGGTAGTGGCAGTGGTGAACCGACCACCGTTGGCTGCCGAAGCGGCCGCGCCAAACGGTGGCAAACGCCCAGCCAAACCACCAGTGAGGTGGTGGCGGCGTGTTCGCGACCACCAAGCCGAACCACCATCATGGTGGTGGCGGCGTTTTACAATAGTCACGGCCAGACCACCAGTCCGGTGGTGGCCAGCAGTCTCGAGACAAATTACGGTGGCGGCGGTGGCATTCTAGCTGCCGTCGTCATGGTAATTACGCAATAGCCGTTCGACGAACAAACCATCAGCGTGGTGGTAAACGTTGGTTCTTGATCATAGGCCAGACCTAGGGTTTTTCGTTTTGGGCCAAATTCCCTTATCAGGCCCAAAGCCCAGTTCTTTGGACCTAGCTATGGCCCAAGAAGGGTTTTTCAGTTTTTTTGTTGTTTTATCCAAATCAATCTTGTAGGGAAATTAAAATTTTATCTGTTTTTCGAATGAGCCAGTATTGGGTCGATAAAACCTTTTTGAAACAATTTTTGGGTAAAAGGTCAATTTTTGGGTAAAATGGTTTTAGTTTAGTAAAATAGGATTTATTGTTTATAAACCTCAGTTTTACGTAAAAACCATCTTTCAGTCTAAAGTTTTTGATTCGTAAGACAGTTTTGTTTTTCGAATCGGTTGTAAAACCAAGTTTTGCGGTAATTGAAACAAAATAATTTTAACGGATCCAGTTTATTACTCGTAATTATAAGATTGCTTTTATTGCATATATATTTACGTAATTGCTTGAGCTCGATATATGGATTTCAGTTTGATTTTACATATATATCTATTATAGTGTTTTGCCAACCTAGACCTTTGACATATTTGCGGGGAGGCCTGCGTGCCATTTACAACCCCTTATGTAATAATGACCTTAGGATAGAAATTTCTTTTTTTTTCCCTTCTTTTCGGGATGACGAGGCCAGTGGGAGCTACTAAGATTTTTCATCCTACCGGAGTACTAACAAAACATGGCGAGGCCAGTGGGAGCTACGCGAGTTTTGAAGCTTTTAGTAGAATAGGTCATTATTGGTCCCTAGGAAACGTAGGCAAAAACTATAATTAGGTACTACGTGATTAATTGTTTAATTGCATGGTTGATTGATTATTTGTGATATCTTGCATGTTAATAGTTTTGAATAGAGTTGTTACTTTAAAACTAGTCTATATCACAAAAGGAATATAGGTTTTATTATTAGTTTCGTTAAACTTCTCAAAACGATAGTTTTTGTTTTAAAACCTATAGATGATTGTTTTACATAAAAGGCAGGGTTGACAAAAACAGTTAGTTTTAATCAACTAGATGTGCTATTAAAACAGTTAGTTTTAACTAGCAAGTGATTTTAGAACAGTTGGTTTTAAAATTACGTTATGTTTGAAACAGTTAGTTTAAAAACATAAGTAGCCTTTATAACAATCAGTTTTTCCAAAAACCTGGAAGTAAAGTTTTTCAAAACCCCGAAAATCATAGATCAGTAGTGCAACCCATCTAGGGGCACCTTCGGCGTAAAGTACATAGGCGTTGTAAGTGATAACACATTCAACGTCCGTGTTCAAACTGAAGCTGGAGGGGTTACATAACTCTGCGAATTATCTCCGGGTGGTACCGGCCAGAGTATAGTGATCAGGTCCCCAAAATGGTGAGATCTGTTTTGGTACTATAATGTTCACCGGGTGGTACCGGGCCAAAAAGCACTAAGAGGGACTAAACATGCACAGATAGTTGCCATGGTCCCGAAAAGATCTAGGAGTCATGTCAGTTAGACATGATTGGTAAAAGTCCTTACCTACCGAAATAAATACGGATCTGGTGGAGCAAGAACATTACGCACATCAGGACGTATGAAATAAGGATCCTAGTCCAATAAATTGATCATTTAAGGGTTTATTGATACTTTATTGGAAATTAATCTATTTACAGTTGCTAAGACCAAAAAGTTTTATTTTGTGTAGATGGCAAGCACTGTTACCAGCACTAACAATCTTTCCCTCCGCTCTATCCTAGAGAAGGATAAACTGACCGGCTCTAACTTTCTCGACTGGGAGCGCAATCTAATGATTGTACTCAGACATGAGAGAAAATGGTATGTGCTAGAAGAGCCACTTGGGGAGGCACCTCCGGCAAACGCTCCGGCTGCTGCTAGAAATGCCCACAAGAAGCACTCGGATGATCTCCTTGATGTTGCCTGTCTGATGCTAGCAACTATGAGCCCAGATCTGCAAGCAGGGCTCATAAATACAAATGCTTATGACATGATCCGCCAGCTGAGGGACATGCTCCAGACCCAGGCTCGTACAGAACGTTACGATGCCACCAAAGCATTTAATGAGTGCAAGATGGTAAAAGGGACATTAGTAAGTGACCATGTCATGAAAATGAAACGGCACTTAGATCATCTGGAGAGGCTTGGTCATCCTGTTCCGTTGCAGCTAGCAACAGACACCATACTCAATTCACTGTCAGAAGACTACAGGCCTTTCGTAGTCAATTATAATATGAATAACATGGAGAAAACAATAGCAGAGTTGCACTCCATGCTTAAGACAGTTGAACTGAACATGGGGAACAAGAACAAGACAAAAGATGTCTTGATGGTGAAAGACGGAGGGGTTAAAAAGAAAAATGGGCAAGCTAGCACCAGTAAAGGAAAAGGACCAGTCCAGGCCATCCAGAGTGCACCCAAGAAAGGCAAAGGCAAGGGCAAGGGCAAGAAGTTTAAGCCAAACAAAGCTAGGACTGAGAATCGCTGCTTCATATGCAATGAGATCGGTCATTGGAGGCAAAACTGCCCTAAGCGTCATGAAGCAGG
The DNA here is from genome assembly GCA_030169165.1 of Centaurea solstitialis. Classification (NCBI taxonomy): domain Eukaryota; kingdom Viridiplantae; phylum Streptophyta; class Magnoliopsida; order Asterales; family Asteraceae; genus Centaurea; species Centaurea solstitialis. The sequence continues at coordinate 70,220,811 of CM058045.1, read as the reverse complement.
TATGTAAACCTCAGAAAATTTATGATTGCTTTATTTTTGTCACTTCTTACTTGTTAGCTTACAAGTATACTGATACCTAGAGCAAATGATTATTGCAGGAGGTCAGAAGTGAAATGCCCAGAGGTTGCTGAGGATCAAAGTACAAGATGATTTAAGTCAAGACATTTTGAATTTATAATTTTAAAACAGTTGTTTTTGGGGATTTATGTTTTAAACAATGTTTGAATAATTATATTTTATAATTCGATGGTTTTATTTTCAAAAGTTATTGTCTTGACATTGAAATATCTGATTGTGCTTAGTGTTTGTATGATCCTACTTGTTGCCTGTTATAGTTACTTCAATAAATTCTATTAAATTGAAGTAATTTGTATAAAAACTATCAAAACACACGAGATTCTATAGGAATGTGTTTTGAGAATAAAACATTTATGAATAATTGTTTTATGATCAAATTTTAAAAGGAGAATTTAAGATATTAACTCAGATAGCGTTAATATCAGTATTTATAAAACTAGAAATATTCCAAGTTCTGGAATTAGGATTTGACCAAATCCAGTTAAGTTTTATAAAAGAAATTCTCAGAATTAACTAAACAAGTTTGATCAAGTTTTATTATTCAAATGTTCTGAGAAGAGAATTTAGGATATTAACTCAGCTAGCGTTAATAACAATATTTATGAAACTAAGAAGATTCCAAGATCGGGAATTAGGATTTGACCAAATCCAGTTAAGTTTCATAAAAGGAAATTCTCAAAACTCATTACTTAAAATTAGAATTGACTAATAGTTAGTTTTTATATAAGCAAGTGGGAGCCCAATTTATTCTCTATCTAGATTCAGCGGAAGCCGTGGTGTCAAAGGCAGATATGCAAGATGGGATTTGCACCTCTTCTCAGAAGAGAGATATTTCTGGGCCCATCTTGACTGACTAAGTATACTGATGAAGTGCATGGCCATGCCCAAACGAACTGATTAGTTCTTTGTCGTTTACCTATCAGTGAAAGTCAGATAATCAAGAGAACAGAATCTTGAGTATTTAGAGTTGACACTTTCCAAGCTCATACTCACAGATGAAATATCGCGATGCAAAGGGAAGAGCCAAGATATACCCAATCAATGAACAGTAGTTTCATAAATACCAATTCCTCATGGAATGTTTATATCACCAGTCTGGGTATAAGAGTTCTTGTAACCTGGTCAGCCTAAGTGCCTGTCTAGGGGCCTCCTTAGGTCAGTGTAATCAAAGATGGTATTGCCAACTTGCACAAGTGGGAGTCTGTTAGTAATAATGTGCAGAGTTGACAAACCAAGTGATTACACATCCAATGTTACAAGACACTTGAGGGTCACACCTGTGAGGACCTATAAGTCGAACAAGTTAGATGAAACCCCGAAATGGAGAGTTAGGATTTATAATAATGTATTATAAATCAGTTGGGTAATTTCAGTCAGAATTACCAAAGTTGGAGGGTCATTAATTAATTAGGATATTATATATTTATTAGATAAATATATAATAGTTAATTAATAAGTTTTATATATATTAGATAAATATATATAATTATAATTATCGTATGCAAATTCTTTTCCAGCTATTTAAAAGGAAAAAGATTAGAGATAATTATAAAAGGAAACTGAATTTTATACAAACTGTATTTTTCCTCCATATAAATAAGGCTTATGGGTTAAGGAAAAAATCTAAGCTTTAAGCAAAAATCAGTTTTTCAGTTTCCTCCCTCTCCCTCTCTCTCCATCGGCGCCGACCCCACCCCAGGTCGAATTCCTGTTCTGCTGTTCGGGTTTCGTTCAGTTCAACTAGAAGGACGTTCGTTGGTCGATCACTGGTGGACTAAATCTCGAGCAATCCAGGTAAATTGATCTAACCTAAACTATTAGGTTTAGAACTATAAACGATTAAAGATCATTAGGCTTTAATGGGTTTTTAGCTTTTATCGCTTCCACACGAATAAGATCGAAAACAGCGTGTTTTTGATCACGTAGGTTTTATCAGTTTGATTAACCTATGAGATTTATCAAACCAGTGAGGTTCGTTAGATCTGAGTTAATCCTCGAGTCAGTTTGATCTGAGGATACCCACAAAAACCCAACAAATATCTCTTAAAAGATGTTTGTTTCAAATCTCACGGAAAATTAGCACATCATCTATCTAATCTTCACTCGGAAGATTTAGATATTGAAACAAGGAAGACATCTTCTCCGGTCTCCGAACTTCATATTCTATGCACAAGAGTCATTGATTTTCAATCTGCGTCCCAGGTTGAATCAATATTTGAGCCTAATTGATATGATGATATTTCTTTGACACTCACACGAGTCTTTGCGATTCCAATTGCATATCTTTGTGATATTGCCGGAACAGTCTGAGAACTTAGTTTTATAACTTTGATTCAGTGATGACTGGAAGTCCTATCAGTGCTACCCCGTCTCCAACACTGAAAATAGGCCACACAGTTCTATGAGTTGTTGTGTTAATAGTTGCTAAATGTGCTTCTATGTTAGTCGATTACCCATTATTTGAGGGGGAGCAACTTAAGTGTGAAGGGGAGTAATCTGATTTGGATGCAATATTTGTTTGAGGGGGAGATTTTTTTTTGATGGGATGTCTTTGATCATTCATGATGTTCAGGATTCTCCTAACCATCATGAGGGGGAGAAGTTCTATCAAAGACATTTGCAAAAACATGATGAAGATATGGGAACTATGCGCAAGAGTTCAGGATGATATGTGTTGAAGAATTCAAGACATCAAGTATGGTTGACTGAATATTTCAAGGTGTTGGTTGTGAAGAAATTACTAACGATGTTGTTTCCAATACAAGAGATGATATTGTGAAAGAATTGAGAAAAGTATCAAGATTCGAAGATGTAAACAGTTGATGCAAGTATTATTGTTGATTGTGATGCGATATTTCATGAAGAAAAGATGAATCCGTCAAGAGTTGATGAAGCAACTAACATTGATGTTGAATGTGAAGTAAATTTTGATGATGTTGATAGTGATGCAATTTGAAGATGGTTTCTGTTAAAAGTAAAACTTGTTTTGGTTTGTGAAGAGATGATCTTTGAAGTGAGTGTGAAATATGAGTAAAGAAGGAGAAAGCATGGGTTAAGGGGGAGCAAAAGAGAATTCTAAATTTGAATATTTTGAATCTGAGGTTGAAAAGCCTTTTGATTTAAAATTGATATCAAGTTGTCAATGATGTTGAAGAATGAGATGTTTTCTGAAGATGCATTCAAGATGAAAGACTTTGCGATGAAGATGATGCTTGCATAAATGAGGAGATTGTTAGTTGTATGATTGTTGTAACTGGGAAAAGTTTGTTTGACTTGAAGACAGAAGATCGTAAAAGCTGAAGCTCATTTTGAAGAGTGATCTCGAATACAAAGGGGGAGATTGTTAGAGCAAATATTATTGTATCCGAGATCACAAGATAAGGAAATAATATTGAAGTCAAACAAAGTCAAAGGATGGAAGTCAAAGAAGAAAGTCAAGCATCAAAGTCAAAGAAGGAAGCTTTATTGTCAAAGTCAAAGGTTTAATTAGAGGAGTCAAAGTATTGTAATTAGAGTGTTTGACTAATTAGTCATTAGTATAAATAGGAGAGTGTAAGTGGTAATTAGTAAGGAGCTTATTTGTAATATTCATTAGTGAGATCTAGAGAGAGAATCTAGAGAGAGAAAGTTCATATTGTAAAGATTTACATGATGAAATGAGAATTGATTGATTTGATCTATTGTTATTGCACTTACAAAAAGAACAAAAACTTAAGCTATTCATCACTAGCAAACATGGCACCCAAGTCAAAATGTACTACACTACACCATTCTTTAATACACAAAAGTCATGGTGGTTCAAAAGGATTGGGGGCTACATTAATGCCAATGTTTGTACAAAATAAAGACTGGTTTTAGCCATTAAGATCCCAAAAGAAATTCGGATTGTCATCTGATCCTTGCATGCTTCGGTTTATCCGAAAAAGCTTCATCTTCAAAATCTGTCCAGTCTGTGATGCTGCAGCATTCAATCAGCATTGACCTCTGTACATAAAAGAGAGATATATAAGTTCACTTATTTAAGCAAATAAACAGGTGAATCGCTCCTAAACTTCATGCATTTAATAAACTGAAAATAAGACACTAAACTGACTCAAGTTGTGGGATAAACATAAAAATCTATGCTAAAATGACGTAAAATAAAGACCATTTTATACAAATACGCAACGCGTATCAATTATATTATTAGAAATTTATTTTAATTATTTTATTAAAAAATTATCTTAATTATATTACAAAATAGCTGCAATTGATTATTTATTAAGAATATCTTTTTTGTTCATTTTACATAGTCATAAGCTCGTTTTTACCAAACATGATTTGTTATAAGCTAGCTTATCAATTATCAGTTAGCTTACCAAACATAACCTTGATACGAAACTACCCAAACAACCCTTAAACAGTCTGAGTCTAAAAATCACTTAAACTTGAAGGGTTTTTGAAAACGCGTGTATATAAGGCATGGCATAATTACTTCATCTTTTCCCAGAATTTCATTTTTTTTTTCCAGAATCGACTCTGTTGATCATATCCACCCTAACGAAACCCTAAAAAACCCCCACATTACCAGCGTTTAAGATCAAGATGATGAAAGGAACACCAAAGTTCGAGAATATTTCCACGGACGACTATATTGCGCACATTTTCAGGGATGATCCAAATCGGTAAAGGATGATTCGCATGGATTGCAATACACTTTTTCCAAAAGATCTTCAAATCTGGTAATCGATTCGGTCAAAACAGCACTCTCATTGCAATCCATGACCGAATCAATTACCAGATTTGAAGATCTTTGGGAAAAAGTGTATTGCAATCCATGCGAATCATCCTTTACCGATGACTATCTCACACATATCTCCACGGACGTGCATCTCGAGAATGTTTCTTTGGCTGAAACAAAGGGGAGGGATGAAGATCTTGGTATTGTGAATTTATATCAACTTCGTGATATCGTTCTGAAAGAGCAACCTGTAGAGAGAAAACGACCAGTTATCTGAAATTGGGGGATAGAATCAGCCCCCCTGCTGTTCAAGAATCAACATCTTTGAAGGTTTTGTTCTTTATCCTTAGATTATGATCTCTTTGGAATTTTTTAAACATAATAATAATAATTAGGTTTTAGGTTTGTGATTTCTTCTTGAATATGATTAACATTTGTTCTGTGCTTAATAATAATTAGGTTTGTTCTTTGTAATTTTTTTTAACAAAATAATAATTAGGTTTGTTAATAACACTTGTTCTTTGTAATTTTTATAACATAATAATAATAATTAGGTTTTTAGGTTTGTTCTTTCTTTGAATTTGTTCTTCAGTAATTATGATTTCCCCAGTTTTTGTTCTGATATACAACCAATATGAAGTTATACTGAGTATATGCTCGAAAGATTGCCATCTGGGTGGCAACATGATTAGTTATCATGCTTTAAGTAGTGCGGGATTTGTTCTCCAAAGCAACGCATTTCCCAAATATTGGTACCCCCTGTGTGGAAGGCAACATTTCATTGAAAGTTCGACTTTTAGTTACCATCTATTTGCACATTAATTCACAATTGGATTTGGGTCACTTAGTTTGTTTGTTAGTTAGTAAGCAAATCAATTTGGATGGTCTTGTTGATCAAGTTTTGTGGTAGATCAGCAAAAGGGTTGGATGGTGTCTGGTCAGCTAAAGCAACTCAAACGCTACATTTTTATTATGCATATATGAAAAAACAATGTTTTTTTTTTCTTTTTGTAGAAGAATTTCTCTAAGTAGACGGTAAGGTAACTTTTAACTCTTTTGATGATATTAATGGGGGAGGTCTATGTGTTGATTGGACATTTGGATCTAAAAGAAGCGATAAGAATGATATAAGTAGGTAAAACAATAGGGCCTAATAGTAACTTTTAATTTCTTATAACAGTGAGCTCTTTTGGAAGGAGGTGGTGTATGACTACCAAAATGCGATCAATTGATCAAGACATAGTGAATGCATGATGAATTTATGAATACTACCTTGGACTAAACCTAAAAGAGTTAAAAGAGGATATTTATAACTGTATAAAATATTGATGGATCAAGCTTATAAACCATACGGTGAAACTATGTGAGTGGGTTATTGAATTTGGTTAAGAGTTGAGACCAATGGGTTGGAAAATCATTTTGGTTTTATGCCCAGTAGATCAACGGCCGAGACTATTAGTTAAGCTCACAGAGAGATACAGGGGGCATAAAAAGGATTTTTATATGACGCTTTATTGATCTTGAGAAGGCATACAATCATATAATAGAGTGTTAGAAGGCATGTGGTTGGCTCTTGAGAAGTACTAGGTTTGAATAAGGAAAACTGATGGTAAAGTTAGTAGTTTCTGCATTCGAACTTTAATCATATCTCCTTTATCATACATATTCTATGTAATTATAATCAAAATCTAACAAGTAGTTCTCTTTTATCCTCAGGTTGTGGGTGAGATGACCTCTGTGAAGAATGCTACAGAAAAGAGTTCCTCACTGTTAAGGGAGAGTCAGCATCGTGATCTCTCAAATAACACTGCACGTCGACCATCAATGGAAGGGCCGCCTAACTATGGATCACGGGTACCTGGTGGTGATAATGCTCAGCCCCTTTATGCAGAAGATCTTGTATTTCGAATACTTTGTCCCAACGACAAGGTTGATATGGTTGTTGGGAAATCTGATGCATTTATGGAAATGCTCTGGGTTATAATTGGTGTACAAGTCAAACTTGCTGATCTTGCGGTTGGGTCAGATGAAAAAATACTCATCATTTCATCAGATGAGGTACTTGTTTTCTTTATAAGACGTTTTCTGCCGTTAATAATTTCCCTTCTTGTATAAAGATGCTAACTGCAATTGTAACGTAGGGCCCTCATGACAAGCTTTTAGCCCCTGCTCAAAAAGCTCTTTTGCATATTCAGACCCGAATTTTGGGTCGTGTTCCTAAAAAAGAAGACCTTATCACAACTCGTCTTCTACTCTCTTCCGGTGAAAAAGATGGATTCTTAGCTGAAACAAAGCAAATGACTGGTGCTGACATCCGGTTTCTGCCAAGGGAAAACTTCCCACAATTTGCATCAGCTAATGAAGAAGTTTTACAGGTTTGTTGCTTATGTCAAACCATAACTCTAGCAACTGAATTGCTATATTCAGTTAGATAATAATATACTGAATTGGGTAATCTGTTACACAAACAAGTGGCAGAAAGAAGAAATAATATTTCTTACGCCTATCTTTGTCAGATGGGCTAGATTACATCCATGAGTTTTAACAAATTCCTGTATAGTTCAAACTAGACTACACAAGTTAGAAAATCATTGTCTGATGGAAGTATTTGCCCCTTATTTGAACAGATAGTTGGAGGGTTCGTTGCTGCTAGAACAGCCCTTGTGGAGGTGACTTTCAGACTTCGGAGTTGTCATCGATTTCAAGGGTTCTTTCCAAAGGATGCCCAACCACCAGCTCCAGCAAAGGAACATACCACTTCATAAAACAAGCCTCATAAACATTTTCAAATATTTGATAAATGTTGGGTTTTACTTCGGGTAGGATATATGGGGGGTTTCATTTCAATGAATTGCATTAGATTTTTCATTTTATTTTACAGTAAAGTATTGAAACATTATATCCAATTGCTACACTTTTAGCTCACAAATTACAATTTTTGCCCATATGGTATATAAATTGCGATTTTCATTTTTGCAATTTATTGTTATTGTCGTCTTTGGTCTAATTTCTATCATAGTTCCATTAAGAAAAAAAAACGTTTGAATTGTTAAGAAGTAAAACTTGCATGACAAAAAAAAGTCACCTCTTAATGGTTCCAAACCCCTTATTATGACTTTGTATGTTGGGTCATTCTTAACCGTTTAATGCCTCAATTTCGTTATGAACAATCACCAAACAATCATAGCCTTAACGACTTAATCATTGTACACCAAATCATTAAGCAACTGCCAAAAAACCCCTAAGACATAGAAAAGTTGTAGACCACAAGGACCGAAATAATAACAAATTGTTAATCATAAGGACGAAAATGTTGTATATAGAGTCTTTATCTTGTGTTGATGAGCTATATGGTATATGATATTTAGGCATGTTACTTATTCCACATTTGGAAACAGATTTGCCCTTTGTATGGATTTTTATACATATATTTAACGTTCACAAAATAGCATTAGCACCAGCACGTTGAGTTCGTGTGTTTTCCCCCAAAAAAATCAAACATTTAGATTTGGAAACAATGCTTAACTTGAGTTGCACCGTGACTTCAAGTCATCTTAGAACTCATGAGAAAGTCCAAGTCTGATACGTGGAAACACTGTTAAAAGTGAGTTGCATTGTGACTTCAAGTCACGGCCAACTCACGACAATCTTTGTTTGACGAATGACGACAATATGATCGTTTTTATAGGGGGGGGGGGGAGGTTAGTTTTTTAATTGTGGATAAGATTAAAGGCCCGTTAATCTTATCCATTATCAGTTGTTTACACAAACCTATATGTGTGTGTGTGTGTGTTTATTCCTTAATTTAAAGATAATTCTAATCCTCTAAATTATCTCCAATAGAGAATATCTATCACATCAATAAAACATACCATAGAGCCGAAAACTGTAATTTTAAAACCATAGGGACGAAAACGTAATTTACTTTATGGTTCAATTGGTTTATTTATCTATTGTTGGGCCTGTATGTAGTCAAGTTCATCAAGGCCCGCGAAAATCATTTCACCGGCCGCCACAAAACCGCCTTACGCCACCGTCCAAAGGCCCGGAGCGACGTGTTTCCGTTTGTAATGTATCATATCATATCATCCGTAGTACCCAAGCTATTAGATAAGTGTAAGTATCTTGTTTTTTGTTATTGGAGTTGAAAAATGCTGAATTTATCTTATTGAATTGCCCTGGCTAGCTAGTAGCTCATAAGCTGAGCTTATGAATAAATTATGTTTGGCAAAAACTAGAAAGGGTATCTTGAGGGCGTACCGATTAATATTAACAACGGTATAATTAGAAAAAGCTACAGAAAGCTCCTAAAACGCTATCCCAACTAGCGTTTCAATAAGCTAGCTAGCTTATGGTCCATCCAAACATGTACTAGCTTATTTTTGCCAAAACACAGCCTAAGTGTTGCACCTAATTAAACCATAAAGATGTTAACTTTATGACAAAAATTCTTATAAACATAAACAAAATGGTGAAAAGGGTAAAACCCACCCTTTGCTAGCTTATGTTTCCACAAGTTGTCCGGAAGGGCACGTTCTTACAATGGTGGTTAGTTTGTGACAAAAGTCAGCTATGAAGTTGATTGTTAAATTTATCAAGTGTGATGCATTTGGGGCTCCTTATTTGTAACAAGTGACAAATTAACTAAGTTATGATCAGCATGTAAATTTGATTGATTATGATTCCTTTGCGCTGATAATGAGCATTGTTGTCTTAATGCACCAATTCATGATTATTGATAGCTTATTTTTATTTCATCTGAGCACTTGCATATGTTAATTAGTCACTGCTGTACTTATCCAAAGTGGAAATTTTGAATGAGCTAACCATTTAATTTAACAAAGTTGGATGAAATGATGAAAATGGAATAAAAATAAAAATTGTAGGAATGAACAAAACAATTTCTAAAAATGACTTAATGAGGACTAAAAGTGTTATAATATCATATTGCAGGGATGAATCATAACTCATAAGAATGGAAAAAAAAAAGTTTTTAAAGACGAGGGCCAAAAGTGTTATAATATCATATTGCAAGAATAAAAGTTGTACATTATATATATAACATTTAGCAGGAAGTGTGAATAGTAACCTTTCAACATTGACACTTTACCCCCTTGAACTTATAATATATATTTAATTTATACCTTCTAGTTTTTTATATTTTATTTTACGTTTTAGTCATATATCGTATATTGTCTAAAATATGTTATAAAAATACGTTTTAGTTTTAACAACTTACGTCATTATTATCGTATCGTTGATACGTTCAAAATGAGCCCAATATTGAATATATTTTGACGTGATTATCTTATTATATATTATATATAGTACGACTATGCTATAATATATATTCACTTTATACCTTTTAGTTTTTTATATTTCACATAAGCCCAATATTGAATATATTTTGACGTGATTATCTTATTACATACTATATATATTACGACTATGTATTTAAAAACATTACATTTTAGCCCTTAAACTTATAATTTTATTCAATTTATACTTTTTAGTTTCCTATAGTCATGACTGCTTGCTTGCTTACCAATATATTGTCTGAAATATGTTATAAAAATACGTTTTAGTTTTAACAACTTACGCCATTATTATCGTATCGTCGATACGTTCGAAATGAGTCCAATATTGAATATATTTTGACGTGATTATCTTATTATATACTATATATAGTAAGACTATGTATTTAGAAACATTACATTTTAACCCTTAAACTTATAATTTTATTCACTTTATACTTTTTAGTTTTCTATACTTCATTTTACGTTTTAGTCGTATATTGTATGTTGGCTGAAATATGTTAAAAAATGTACGTTTTAATTTTAATAAATTACGCCAATATAATCATATTGTCGATACTTTCGAAATGAGTCTAATATTGAATATTTTTTGATGTAATTATTTTATTATATATTATATATAGTACGATTATATATTTAGGAAGACAAAACACCGTTCGTCAATATACCGACATTTGCAAAAGTTACATTTTAGCCCTCTAAACTTATAATATTTATTCACTTTATACATTATAGTTTTTTATATTTCATTTTATGTTTTAGTCATATACTTGAAATATGTTAAAGTACAACTTTAGTTCATGTAGTTTGATGTTTATAACGGTTTTCGTCCTTGATCACTAAAAACTGTTTTTTCAACTCTATGGTTTTTATTTTTATATCATTTCCATTGGTTCATCCAACTTCGTTAAATTATGTAGTTAACTCATCCTAAAAAAATGTTTGATTAATTTACATATTTTGTATTCTCAAATTACATATTTCACATTTTGTTACTTTTTATTTTTATTTTTTTTATTTTATTAAGACATTTTGTTCTATTAGTTAATAGATAGTACATAATATATTTTTTATAAGCTTAAGTTCAAATTAATATTTTTATTTACTAACTTATTAAATCTTTTTATTTATTTCAAATAATCATTGACATATAACCCCCCTACACACACATTATCTACATATTATCTTACATGTGGACAACCACGTAAAATAGACATCAGTTACACCATATACCTATAGTTAAATATCTAACACAATTTATGAAGTTTGTCATACTAACCTTTCGTATGGCAACATATGTACAAACTTTATGTTTCATACAAATGATAAAATCTATCACAGCTTATAACCCGGCGCGAAGCCCGGGCTCTTAATAACTAGTTAATAATCAAATTTACTATTATCATTCCTAGTAAATATTATATATTATAATAGGCTAAAATTAGTATTCATTTGGAATCTTCCTTTCTAATATATAGTTAACTTGTGAAATTAAAATATATCTATAATTATAAGTATATAGTATGTTCTATAATCAAGTTTACTTAGAAATAAAAAAAAAGTAAAAATTATGGTTTTATAATTTAAATCAACGAAAATTTTTCATCGAGTTGTTTAATATAATACAAATATTTCATATAATTTAATTTTTTGGTGTTATATTTTGTAAAAACGACAACGTCTTATACGATTAAAAAAATACGTGAAACAATTTTATAAGAATTAAAAAGGTGTGTGAAACATTTTTATTTTTACATTAAAAACACCGAAATATGACACAATTTCATCAAAAATAAATTATATGAAAATATTTGCATCATATTAAACAACTCCACGATTTGTTTTGTTTGATTTAAACAAAAAATCATCGGTTTACACGATTTTTACTCTCTTTTTTTTTTCTAAATGAATATAGAATACAATATTATATTTTATAATACCTTTTATTATAATATAATAGCTAATATGCTATATATAGACATATATCACGATCGTAGAATTGTAATTTAGCGGTTTATTACCGTGATATCATTCTTTTATTTTATTTTCTCTTTATCTATTTTATTGTAACACAAAAAAAGTGATAGAGTCTATAAAAAGTTGAGTTTAACATGAGAAACTTAAGATATACATTTGAATTCACTTTAATTTCATACCTTATATGAATGGCACTATATATAGAAGGGAGTTGACCTGGTGCATCACATCCTAATGTGTATTCACCTCTCATCTAACGATTGATAACCACTTTTTACGTAGGCTTGACATGTTAACCTCAACTTCTAGCTAGAGTCACTCCTGTATTATTATTATATAGGGTTAGGTTTCGACGAAAAGTGTCAAATTTGTTGAGAAGTTGTTATTAATTGTTGGATGATAGAAATGGATGAACATTAGGATGAGATGCATCGAGATAAGATGCACCGAGATGCATCTGATCAATTCCCTTTAAGCAGCAATTGATAAAAGTGAATTTGATTAAAAATAAACAACGGTTTAAAAGTATTTCTTACAATTCTCATAAAAAATAATACTTCTTATATGATCCCATGTCTATATAGAGAGGAACATATAAAAAAGTCTAAATGTTAGAAATCAATCAAAATTCATTTGTATGTGTTTTTTAAAACTAAATACATGTGAACTTGCACTTTTCATCCAATGTTATTCGAAAATTAAACGTTAAAGAATATATCGCGGACAAAAACAATAAAATATGTTTATACATGAAACAAATAATAGTACATAAATAAAAAAATTGAGAAAAAATAAATATGAGAGACTATGAATAACTACTTAAAATTGAACCCAGAGAATGGTTTTCATTGATCATAACAGGTTTCTTTTCATCTATTTTGTGTTATATAAAAAATAACACATGAAACCAATCTTCATGATTTTTAACATATATTAAAGATTAAGAGCAATTTTAACTTCTTTAAAATAGAAAAAATAGAAGTTTTATTCTTTATATGGCTTCAATAAGTTTTCTATCTTGTTCTCTAAAATAAGATGAGGTGGGATCAAAGGAAAAAATGATAGAGAAACTATTATTAAATTTTATCAATAACATTAAATCATAATTTTTTATATAATTTTTTTAGAATAAAATATACTAAAATAATAATAAAAAAATAGTATTTTAATGTTGAAAATCTTAAATTGTTGAAATGAATTTTAATTTTATTTAGAAATTTTGGTTTTTAATTTTATATTTTAAAAGAATTATAGAAAATTTGTTGAAATTTTAGGTAACGAGTAATGGACTATTAGTTTAATCATATGAAATTAGGTGGCAATCTTTAGCAAAGGGCTATTCTCGGGTTTGGTTTTTACACTACGGTACCCAAATCAAGCCGCACCGGATGAAACATATACATTTTTTTATAAATTATGTCTAGCTCAGGTGGTCTTTTTAAGGACGATGATATCCGGGGACTATGGATGGTATTCCAATCTATTCGGGTTTGATTCGAAGGGAAGTCAATTAAGGGTATAAGGAGTATCCAGTTCTTGGGTTGATCAAGTCACAGACTGGGTCCCCCCCCCCCTCAGCCCAGTCAAAGACTGTGGTTGGGCTCTAGGTCCAGCGTAAGCTAGGTCGGGACAGTGACAGATTAGTGGGCTGCCCATGGATGCCTGATACTGTTAGAACCTGACTGGTCCGTTTGTAAAGAAGTCAGGGGCGTCTTTTGATATTATGTAATAGTTAGTTTTAAAACAATACTTTTGTGCGCCTCTTAGAAGAGTCATAGACTCTAGGGGTTGTTTTGTAACATCGGCTCTATATATAGGGGTCGATAGTTAACGTTATAAAAGGTTCTTGCAACTAACAACTTTAGTTACATGCTTTGTCGTATTGTCATGTTCTTCATATTACTTGCATATCTGATTGCTTGATCCATTACATTGCATTCTTGTCGAATATCGGACTCACAATTGGTATCAGAGCTCGTGTTTTGGTAGTTTTGAACAGAAATCTGACGTTGTTTTTGATCTCCCGAATCGGAACATCAGTTCCCGAATTGGACACAAGTGTCCCGATTCGGAACATCTGATTTCCCGATTTGGAAATCTCAAACTCCCGAATCGGATCTTATATCTCCCGAATCGGATCTTTTGCCACTCCCGAATTGGAAATTTGAACTCCCGAATCGGGACTCTCATTTCCCGAATCGGGACTTGGCTTAAAACTCCCGAATCGGGACTCATTCTTACTCCCGTATCGGGACTTGCATCTCCCGAATCGGGACTTGCAGTCTTTCCCGCCTTAGCCTTTCTTTTTGAAATTCTCGAATTTCTATAAAAGGAACGCTTTAAGCGCGGAAGCTCTGTCCAATCAGAAATCACAAACTACTCAAAACAGATCCTATTTCCGAGGACGCAATGTCAAAAGAAATAATCAGTATCGGTTCTGAAACACGACCTCCAGTATTAGTCGTCGGCGATTACCAGCAATGGAAATGCCGAATGATTAACTTCCTCGACTTACTGGATGACAAACTGATGGTCTCTATCACTGAGGGACCAATCAGACCAACGGTTACTGTAGCTGAAGTAGCCAGAACCGAGGTCACCCCCTATCTACCTGCATATGAGGTTGACAAACCTTACGACATGTTCACTCATGAACAACGAGCCAGGGCAGCCATTGATAAACGTGCTCTCACGTTACTCACTATGGCTCTACCTAATGACATGTTCGCGAGGGTTGACAGCTGTAAAGATGCCAGAGCAATGTGGCTGGGCATTGAACAGCAAATGCAGGGTGGTGACAAGGCACTAGAAGGCCAAAAGGAGAACGCTATGAACGCGTACGAAAGCTTCTGTGCTCGCGAGGGAGAGACGCTGACTGAAACCTACAATCGTTTAAACATCTGTGTAAACGATCTGCGGAGACTTGGCTTAGAGAAGAACAAGTACGAGGTGAATGTAAAATTCCTCAAAAGACTGAACAAACTCTGGCAATCTGTCACAATCAGCATCCAAGTGAGCCAGAATCTTGGCCAGCTTGGACTTCATGATCTGTATAGCATGATGCTACCTCATGAAGAAACCTTATTCGGTAAAACTGAAAAGACAATCGATCCTCCTACCTTGGCTTTATTGTCAAATAGAGGATCGTCCTCTCATGAAAACTACACCGTTGAAGAACCAATAGTTCTTGATGATGGACTTACCGAAGAGGAGATGTTTCAGCTGGAGAACTCATTCGCCTTGATGGCTAAATTCCGGGGAAATCCCCAACGCTTCAACAGATTCAGACAAGGACCTCAGTTTGTGGGAGGTCAGTCTAGCCAAGGAGGGTACCAGTCAAGAGAAAGCTTCCAAAGAAACGATCAAGGAAGAACAAACAACTATCAACAACGTGATAGGTCTGGGTACAACAATCAAGGATCTTATCAAGATCAAAGACAAAGCTACAACAACAACAACCAGCAACAGCAAAGGGATCAGGAGTACAACTCCAACAACTACCACGGTAACAGAGGTTATCAAGGAGGTGGTTACAATCAAAGGTGGAACGACCAATCTGGTTCTAACTACAACAACCAGAACCAGAAAACAAATGATGATGGTCGTCAGCACAACAACACCGGTGGAACTGAACCTCCACAACAGAACAAGCTACCAGCTCTAGAAGCTCCACCCGCAGCCAATCAGAATAGAAACCCTGCTCGGGTTCCCACTTGCTACAACTGTGGTGACCCGGGTCACTATGCATCGGAATGCAAGAAGAAGCTCAAAGACTCTGCTTACTTTGAGAAGAAGGCTGCCGTGATGAAGAAGAAAGAGCAAGGCAAGGTGCTGTTAGCTGATGAGGAAGACTGGATCATGGAACCAGAAGACTCGGATGATGAAGGCCCAACAGCCGTACAAGGACACTGCCTCATGGCTGACTTTGAGGAACCATGTATATCTGGTTCCCCAAACGACTCTACTGATGAAGAATCTGAGGTACATTCTTGTTCGTTATTGTCAATACCTGATGAACTGTCTATGTCTGAAACTCTAAGACTTGAGAGCCAACTCCAAATGGAAAGAGCTCTCGTCGCGAGATTCAGAATAGAGAGTGCTGTTTATAAAAGTAGTTTAGAGGACCTCGCCGAGAACTTTAACAGAATGGAACTTGAGTCTGGGATTAGAGAATCTATCCTCGAAAACAAGCTCTTTGATCTTCAAAGATCTCACGACGAAATTGAAAGTAGTCGTGAAGAACTCAAGCTCAAGTTTCACCTTCTTTCCTTGGAAAGAACAAAATTATTTGTAAAAATCGAAGAGCTTGAGGAAAATAATTTAAAGAGAGGACAATCTGAACATACCTTGAGTCTGCTTACCAAGCAAACCACTCAACATCCCTTTTATCAAGCCAAACCTGGGTTGGGACATTCAGAGAAAAGCATTCTTGAGAAAGCACCTGCACATCTATACAACTTTGACAGTATGAGTGCTTCCAAACCTGAACCTAGGTCAGTCAAAGGACAAGACAATGACAACTATGTGATGCAGACTGTGACCTTTACTGAAATAATAGATGGAAAAAACCGTATCTTTTACCACCAGTCCTGCCAATAGTTCAACCAGTAGTCCACCTTCCAGTCCTGTTGCTAAAGGTCCCATCTTTACCCCTGCTAGTAATCCAGAGAATACTTTCACTAGCTGGGAAGGCATCAAAGCTAGGACACCTAAGGTAGCAATGCCTCCCATCAACTATGAGGACTTAAACTTTAGCTATGACACTAGGGAGATAGATACATCCGAGGACGCTGATGTTATCCAACCGTTGGATGTTTCCGCAACTCAGCCTCCTGCCCCAGTGTGTGTAGAAAAGGAATTGTTCCATCTTAGGTCCAAAGCCGTAGAACTTGATGCCTGTCGCCATAAGTTAAAGAACTTTGCGTCAATTCTTTCTGAAAAGGACAGCCATATCAAATCATTGGAACATAGTTATCATGAGGCAAATGCCGAAAGGATTAATATGTCAACCCAATGTGAGATCGCAGAGCTTTCTTGCTCATGTTTTAAAAACAAATTTGCGGATCTCCAAACACAACTAGTCGTCCAATTTATTAATAACACAATGGAAAATGACTTCTTTTATGAAAAGGAACTGATATTTGGTCAAACTTTCGCGAATCAATGTTGTCAAATCAATCAGTTAAAAAGACGGGTGTCCTTCCTAGAAGAATCTGACTCTTGGGATTCTTGTACCTGCAACTCACCAATCACACCAGACTTTGGGTCAACCAAACCTAAACTAGTACTAGATCCTAATGTTGTGTATGATGTGAAGGTGTTTTTGGACGCTGATGATCCTCCTTCAGGTTATATTCCAAGAAAACCTGTTTTGCCAAAGGCACCCGTTGTAAAGCAAATCAGTTCTCCCAAGCCACTTGCATCAGTGTCTGTGATAAACACTGAAGGTGCAAAATGTGTTGGTACTGACAAAGGGAAGTCAGTTAAGCCACACACACCCAATGTAACACAGACACAGAATTCAAAGTCTACAGATACAAGTAGCTTGGTGAAACCCATTAAGGGACTAGACTTTCATTCTAGTTCATTTGATATGGGTGAGAACTCCAAACCCAAACAACCTTTGAAAATGTCAAAATCAGTTTGTCAAAACACCGCTAATTTCAAAGGTGGTCAATCCATTCTAGTTAAGCCGTCACCCAACTCACAACTTGCTTTTCATGCAGATGCGAGGACAGGTGATGGAACTGCGAATGTGAAGCCACGGAGGAGGAGAAATCGCAAGAAGAAGAACTCTTTTACTGCTTTTCCTAAAAGGGGAGGTCAAGATCATCCTGGTCTTGGCTACAACCCACGTAGTTGTAATTTAAACTTGAACTCAAAGACTGTAAATACTAATCGCTCTGCGAATTTTGAAAATTTTACAGCTTTTAGAAATCAAATATGTTCAATGTTTGATAATTACATGCGTGTTGATATGCCTGGTAATGCAAATGCTTATCGTAAGTCAGGTAGTCCTCACCGGGAAAGAAATATGAAAATGACAAAGCAAAGTGCTTCGCCTCCTGTGAAGTCTCCTAAGCCTAAGGAGAAATCTGAAAAGGACACTTCATCGGAAGTTTTAACTGTGTCTAATGCTAGGAAACCCATGTGGCAATGGGTTCCTAAACAACCAGTCTCCTTATATGCATGTGCATAGGGGGAGCCTCGGTGTTGCATACACCTAGGGGGAGCCTCGGTGTTGCATACACCTAGGGGGAGCTATTGTATAAGTGTTGTGTTACTAACTCTATCGGATCCAATCTGCTATGGATACCATTCCTACTTTTTCTTGCAGGTTGTAGAACCGAAGTACGGCTTCTGAATACTTCAGTTCAGGACCCGATGATCAATTTTACGACTTCTGATCACCTGTGTCAGAACTCATGCAAAATCCAAAGCATGTTAGAAGCTATCGAGAAGGCTGACGCGGCCAAGAACCAGCGGATTGAGGCCATTGAGAAGGCCTTAGCCGTCAAAGAACAGGAAGACAAAGCCCGCCGAGCCGAGATCGAGGAGCTTCGGAAAGCGGACGAGGACCGACAGAGAGAGCTGGACGAAGCCAGACGCTTTATCAAAGGCAAGTTCCAGGAAGGGGAGCGCCCGTCTTTCGGCGATTCGAGCCGCTCTCCTACTCCCGTCCTCCGTCTCCAACCACCACCTATAGCTGAGGAGATTCCCGGCTTTGTCTCTGAAGCCGAGCACCAGATTGTCATCGCTCAGCTCACCACTCAGAACGATGCCCTTCAGAGACAGGTGGATCAGTACAAGCAGCTGGTCGCCACAAGGGATATGCAGCTAGAGATTGCCTTGCGGAGGATCCGCGAGCTTGAGGCAACTTGCAGGTCTCAGGCTCAACCCTCCAAGCGCGGGCATGATGATCCGGACGATGCCGCCAATCCTCATGAGGGGGAGGGTCCGTCCAAGAGGGCTCGCCTAGACCTTCCCCTCCGGCTCCGGAACCGCCGCCGATGACACACCAGTTGACACCACTCCACCTGCAGATCAGCCTGCCGATATTGCAGATCCGGCAGATCGTCGGGACTCGGATTCTGATGAAGAGATCCCGGCAGAGGCAGCGAACTGGAGATATGAGGCTATCCCCGTGGGTACGACCGTCCAGTTTCCTCACGAGAAGGTGACTCCTGCCATTGACCTGATCGATCCAAACACCGTGCCGTTGGATCCTTCCGACCTTCGTATCTCTGACGAGGGAAGGAAGATCCTGAACCAGCATGCCCAGAGCCTTCGGTTTTGGAAGAGATCAGATGACGTTGTCTCTGGTGAGGAGTACGACGCCTTTCTTCCCACGGTACAGACGCCAGAAGCTTTCACAGGTCAACAACCGATCAGACTGGGTTGGAACCACACCGTCATTTTCAGGCCCTTCCTGGAGGAATCCTTCACACGGATCTTCCAACAGGAACGCCTCTTCTCGTGGTCCAAGAAGGTCTTCTTCGGACTATCTCATGTCAAGAAGCGTCGCCGCCGTACCGCGTACGTCTACCAGAGGAAGCTCAGCTGGAGCGAGCATGGGCAGATCAGACGGAAGCTCAGATTTACCAAGGTAACTGATGTCCGACCTTACAAATTTGGACACCAGTTATTCCTTGAGTTCCATGTCCGTATGTACAACCCAGGCAAGCCTGACGGAGAACTCAGAGACTTCATGTTCACTGAAGCCGATCTGGACAGCATAGATCTCGATGATCTTCTCACTTTGATCAGACACCTTGAGGGCCCGATTCTGAAACCAGGCTACTTCAGAGACGGTCTGGAAGTTCTCAAGAGATATGTACGCCACTCGATCAACCTCGCGCATCTCACAGACTATCAGATGGCGATCGAGAGCAAGCAACAGAAGGTAAATCTTCTCCGTCCCAACCTGGAGGCAAATCTACTGGACCAATACCTGCCCTACTTCCCAACGGAACTCCCAGAGCATGGTGTTGTGTACATCACCTTCAGGAAGAACCAGCGGAGATTCATGCGCTTCAGTGAGCTGTCTAGCTTCTGTGACGGCACTCTGCTGTATGTTTACAACGGGATGAAGCGTCGTCTGATGGAGGAGAACATGCCAATGTACAAGGGGACTCAGTGGAAGAGAAAGCTGAAGGAGGCCCTGAATCTGATCGAGGTGAAGCTTAAAGAAAGACTGATGCTGAGAAGAGTGGAAACTGCGATGGAGCTCCGTACGAGATCGATCCGCGAATGGGACGAGTACCTGCAGCTCTCGCAGTGGGAACCAGCTTTGAAGTATCCGCCGCCTTTCTGACTTCTTCCCAAAGGGGGAGATTGTTAGAACCTGACTGGTCCGTTTGTAAAGAAGTCAGGGGCGTCTTTTGATATTATGTAATAGTTAGTTTTAAAACAATACTTTTGTGCGCCTCTTAGAAGAGTCATAGACTCTAGGGGTTGTTTTGTAACATCGGCTCTATATATAGGGGTCGATAGTTAACGTTATAAAAGGTTCTTGCAACTAACAACTTTAGTTACATGCTTTGTCGTATTGTCATGTTCTTCATATTACTTGCATATCTGATTGCTTGATCCATTACATTGCATTCTTGTCGAATATCGGACTCACAGATACAGTTTGGTTTCAATTCGTATAACCATGTATCTTGCCTCATACGATTCGGTTCACATTTTCCCTTCTAACAGAACGAAATCGTGAACACCCCCTATCCTTGTATTATATAAAATATGATTTCACGTCATATGTACTATTGTGTGGTGTTATTTTACATATGAAATCACGGATGCTTTAACATGTATAGTAATGTGTACATATATTTTGGGAAAAGTTTAAAAAACCACAATAATTCTATTACATTTTGAACGATTAAGTCTATAAATTAATTTTTTTAATGGAAAAATAATTAAACTTTCTTATTTTGAATAAGTAAGTCCTTAAGTTATTTTATGAATGAAAAAATCATCTAACTTGTTTATTTTTAATAATTAAGTTCTTGAACATTTCCCTTTAAAAAATCATCGAGCTTTTAAATATTGATTACCTACATCCCTTTAATGATAATAAAAAAAACTATATGTAAACAACTAAAAGTGTTTTTAAGTGAAAAGAAACTAAATCAACTTAGGCTAAAATGATGTAAGTATAAATTTTTAAAATTTAATGTTTTATTTTGTTGAAAAATTGTTAGACATTTAATCATTTAAATTGAGAAAGTTTAGTGAATTTTTTTTAATAAAAAAGGTAGTTTAATGACGTAATTATTTAAAATAAAAAGAATGCAGTAATTTTTTTATTTAAAAAAATAATTTAAGTACTAAATTATTTAACATATTTTGTTGGGTTTTAAACTTATCTTTATAAATTAGTTTTTTAAATACAATATTATTTTATATCGAAAACGCAAAAAATATTATTTAAAATTACAATAAAATAGCACAAAATGAGAGAACCTAATCAAGATATATATGTACACATTTCAAAATCTTCTATGAAACTTTAATTTATAATTTTATGAAATGTAACCGCAACAATTAATGACAATATACATATATTATATATTTATATTACAATAATACAATATTACATACATTATACTAAATTGGAATTTTGTTACATGTGATATTTTACACTTGACAGAATTTGATACTTTTTGTTACAATTTTCAACAAATTTTTTTAGAGATATACCTTAAAAACATTTCATAGTATTATGATGTCAAAATTTTAGAAATATACCATGATTAGATTTATAAAGAGAGTTTCATAATTTTTATAAATGGAAAAAAAAAATCAAAGCAAAAAACTCAACAATTTTTTTAAAGGGTGTTCAAGACTTTACCCCGACTAATCCGGCAAGGTTTACCGACAGCTAAAGCATGTTGCCCTGAGTTAATCCCGGTGGCGACAATTAGAAAGTGTTGATATTCGAACATAGGATAGAAGGATTAACAACTCACTTCTCCCCATATGCCTTAACAGTACATCATAGTCTTATAGATAAAAGTCAACAATTTGGTTAAAGGGTATTTTTGTCTTTTAACATCATCATCTTCCCTAACTCCCTTTCTCTTCCTCACTCCCTCACTCCCTATATATACATCATCCTACATATGTGTCGAAAATCATTTCACACTACACTGAATTAACTAATCAAGAAATGGCTGATATATTTGCTTCACCAAACCAGCCATCCCTTTTTCCTAACATCATTCCTTGCCCATCCATATCCAAAGAAGACTATCATCTTTTCTACAAGAACGAGCGTCGATTATTCACTTTCTTGCTTCTAAGCCTCCGTCGGGAGGTCTTCCACTCGACGTTGGTCATAGGATTTCTCATATGGCTAGAAAGAGAAGGGTATACCTCAAAGAACTTGGTTGAAACGATCATCAATTCTTTGGCCCCAGAGGCAATCAATCAAGTTGTTAACGAGATCGGTGTATGCCTTAAAATCTTGCACAAGAACACACCGAACAACTTAACTTTTGATCTCGCAAGCAACAACATACCGCTGCTTCAAAGCTTACTCGATCGAAAGGGCATAAATCTAGGCGAGCTTCATCGCAATCAAGATCCAATTTTCAGCCAAGTGTCCACCATTGCCAAGGATGTTTCTACCAAGGCATTTGATGACATTTTGGAACAATTGGTGAGTAGGAATCGTGGGACTTTAGTGGTGCGATCTCCCGGGCAGGCTACTCAGGTTCCGGTGGCCCCTATTCCTTCATACAATTTGAGGCCTTATGTTCGAGTTTATCAAAATCCAACGGTTGTGGCTAGGCCAAGACAAGATGCACAATTTGTGCAAAGTTATGGCATGATACATCGACCGATGGTTGGTCTTGGAGGCGCGGCAAATCGTCAAGTTGTGGTGACGAATTTGGATCCATCATATGCCACGAGTGGTGGTCCATATGCGTTAAGAGATCGTCCCGAAGACGATGACATACCACCGGAAGAACGGACCATCTTCCTCACTTTTTCTAAGGGGTACCCAATTTCTGAAGAAGAAGTTAGACACTACTTCTCTAGGTATTAATAATATATCTATTATCAATTGATCAAGAAGTAATATTATATAGGAAGATTAAAGGGAAAACCTTAAAAGAAATGGGTGTGTTTGATTGTGGAAATTTTTTTTAAAGTCCAACGAAAATTAAAATTTAGAAAGCCCGTTTGGTTCATTCAGGTTTCAAAAGTTTTTCAAGAAAATGAATTTTTTTTTCTAACTTCTATGTAAATTAGAAAACTGGTTTTAGTACTTTTCCAAAATTTTCAAAACGCGTTTTCTAATTTTCTAAAATAGAAAATTAAAAATCCACAATTTCAACCAAATGTGTTTTCTAAAATGTTTATAGAAAATTGAAAATGAAAACCCACCTCCATTTTCTAAACACGTCTTCTAGGGAAATGAAAAAAAATTATACCCAAACGCACTTTAAGGAACACACCGTATGTATTCATGCAAAGAAGCAAGTGAATTAAGATGTTTTTATTTTATTTTATTTTATTTTTATACACATGTAAATATTCACTTGTGCATATTACAAATTACTTCTATGCATAAATACATATGGCCTAAAATAAAAGGCTATGAGGGTGTTACTCATTTTTATTTATTTTTATTTTATTTTATTTTTTTTTTATTTTATTTATTTTTTTTTTTTTTTTTTTTTTTTTTTTTTTTTGGGGGGGGGGGGGGGGGGGGGGGGGGTTCCTGTAAAACTGGTCCTGTATATATATTCTTTATTTTATTAATTTTAACTCGAGGTATTTATGTTGATTTGATTAATTAGGCTATTTGGAGATTTCATTGAATCGATACATATGCATGATGCCGGACCAGAGAATCAATCTCTCTACGCTCGGATTGTGGCTCGTTCTCTGTCTACGGCAAGAGCTGTGATCGAGAGAGATGGCGTTGAAGGGAAGTCTAAATTCTGCATTAATGGAAAGCATGTTTGGGCAAGAAGATTTGTAAAGAGAACACCATCTAGGAACACTAACAACACTCTTGCACTTGCACCATTGCAGCGTTAGATCATCAATCTTATTACTCAAGATGATCTATATATATATATATATATATATATATATATATATCTAACTTAGCTTCCAAATGTACTTTTTGTAAATATATAATACTCCAATTAGTACATTAATCAAATGTTTTGAGTATATATCTTTTTCTCTTCTCAAGCATTTACTATATATAGACACTAAAAAACTACACAATATGAGGTGTAATTTTTGTTGTTTGACCATTCACACTTATTTAATTGCTACGACGTAGTACATAAAGTATTGGAACATAAAGTATGGTTACTTACCCATTTGGGATGTTGGGATCTAGAAAACTCTTCAATTAAGGGCGGAATGAAGGCTCATTCGTACACTTACCACATGAAATGATATTTTTAGCATGAGGTATAGTTAGGCAAAGATCGAACGATGCTACACCAAAACTCATTATGGGATGGATTCATATTTTTCATTACGATTCGTGTACTAATTCTTACACTAGGTAGATATTTGGTCGTTGGACACATTGTTATTAATCATGTGCACAATCACATGATTTAATTCTAAAGGAACCTAATTTCTGGAAATGAAGTTAATTAGACACCACTTCACTAGGTATATGTATAATATATCTATCTTCAGTTGATGAAGAAGCGATTTATAAAGAGAGGTAGGATCTTTTATTAACTTTAACTCGGTCTTTCTATATATTTGATTAGGCTATTTGGAGATTTCATTCCATTTATATGCTCTTTCTACGCTCAGATTGTTACTAGTTCTCTCTCTATGGCAAGAGTTTTGATGGAAAGATATGTTGTTGAAGGGAAGAATAAATACTACATTTACGGAAAGCATGTTTAGGCACGAAGATTTGTAAAGAGAACACCATCTAGGAACCCTAACAACATCGTTGCACCATCTCAACGTTATATCATTAATCTTCTTCACAATGATTAATATCTAAGTTCCAAATGTAGTTTTGGTAATATATTACACTCGACTAATAATGTTATAATAGTATCTTTTTCTCTTATCAAGCATTTACTACACAATATGAGGTATAACTTAATTATGTTGTATGTTCATTCACATTTATTTGCTAGTTCAATCTCCATACGAGAAGTATAAGAGTTAAACTCATGACCTTTGAATTATGAATTTATTTCTGAACACGATGATGTCTCCATTAAGACCCGTCGTTGTACATTACGTATTGGAACAAAAGGTTCGGTTACTTACCCTTTTGGTATCTTGGCATCAAGAAACTTTTTAATCAAGGGTATCGAAATGAAGGCTCATCCATACACTTACTACATGAAATGATATTTTATAGCACAAGGTATAGTTATGCAAAGCTTGTATGATGATACACCAAAAGTCATTAATTATGGGATGGATTCGTATTTTTGGTTATGATGGTACACCAAAAGTCGTTACGGGACACATTGTTATTTAATTATAGTACACAATCACATGATTAAATCCATTGTTATTGTAACGCTAGATTATTACCTTGTTCTAACAAGGTGTAATTGTGATCGCCTAGTATGGAACAACGTGATAGACTAGTTTTACTATTAAGGGGAGATATCTGGACCCCTCATCAATGCACTATTATATACTCATGTTCTAGTATCATGTGTCAATGATAAGTGTAATGTAGTTGTTTGGTGCATTCCTGAAGGGGATTTTAGAAAAGTAATAATATCGTATCTGATTCATTATAAAACATCTACGTCGTAAATAGGTCTCATCCAAACAATAACACATTATGACCACCCTCCAATTATCCTAACTGATAAATAGGTCTCATCCTATATCATAATCCTCATAAAAGTGATTTGCAACTCCATTGCATACCCTAAATCTAAGTTTTTAATTTGTAAATGGATTAGCTTAGCTAGAGAATCTTTAATAAAATGGAACAACTTGGTAAACATATATATCTAATTTATATCAGATAAAGAATCGATTAGTTACTGTGCGCTATTTGCTTTCATGCTAAAGCCTGGGACAAGATATTTTTCTTGCATTCCATAAGAGGTTCTTTAGTGTATATTCTTCTAGTTAGGGAAAGAAGAAAATATAATAAATTGAAGGGAATCAAGTTTCTAGGTTTATCTGGATGCAATTTACTTCCTTCTCTAATAATGAGGTCGAGAGTTCAAGATGCGATGACTTCCCAAGTTGAATGTGACATAGATTAAATAGAAAGTCAGAAATTGAAAAAATTTGATACTGTTACATTTTTAGTACGTGATACTCAAAATATTAGAATTTGTCAATGTATCTATGTATGTAAGCCAGTTCCCGTAATAATACATATTTATGGTTAACGAAACATAAATACATCATATTAATTTGTTACCTCTTAAACCTTGTTCATATCGTTGTCCACACACAAATATCAAATGCACTTTCACTTGCATGATCATACGTAGACCAATTGATCATGACATCAAATATATCTTTCTAGTGATAATTTGAGGTCCATTATAGTTGAAACTACTACCATTTGCGGGTATGGATCCCATTTTGAAACAAAATAATGTTAAATAGTTATTCTTTTAATTAGTCTTGTCATAAAGTCACCTCCCTTTATTTCATCTTGCATCAAGTCCTTCATCTATTTGTAGTAGTAAACTAAGCCATCCATAAATAGAAGATTCTTCTTACATTTACCGATGATTGTTGTAGATGAAACTTTATATATGTGACATATCGATACGTAAGTGACAACTTGTAAGTCAAAGAAGGCTTTCGAAATTCCATAATCTCTTGCATACATATATTAATCTCTAACAATGTTCCAAATTATATATGGAGTTTCCAACCCTTCCCATGGATAGTTAAAACTAACATTCTAATAGAAGGTTGCAAGAGGGAGTGTTTGTGTGGCCCAAAGGTGGTTCGAGCCGTTAAACAAAATCATACCATGAATACACGCACATTTACGTGGACTGATAAGACTATGCATCCAATTTGGTCCTCTTCCTAGGCAATTTTGTGCATAATATTGGCTACACTTTCAATAATTTAGCCTTGTCATCATAGGATCACTCATAAATCGAGCATCCATTTCATCTATAATATAAAAGCTTCATCTTGTTAGAGTATTTACTTAATAATTATGTGGTCTTATATTATTGTAAATTATTTAAGCTATTTAAATGAGTTATTATTAACCTAATTAATATAGGTTCATGGGTTTTGATATTAGGAGGCACAATTAAGGTTTAATGGGAACCCTAATCACATGTCTATAAAATGGTTATGGTCCTCACTGTACCAAAGTATAAGAATCGATTTCTAAACCCCATCTAATAGAAACTATTGTTCAGCAAAGAACATTCTTCGGTTGAGGAAGATCATCCACTCGCTCGATCTGTTCATCGTCAAGGTTGCGTGTAAAGAAGACGATTAATAAATTGATTCAGGTACGTCATTCATTTCTTAACGATTTAATACTATAATTCACTCCTTATGATTGATTTGGATAACTTTCTACCAAGTGGTATCAAAGCCCTGTTGAATGGTTAGATTAATATTATCACTTATTTTGCTTTCATAGGCTTGTGTTTGTGCATAATATTTTTTTCTAATCACGGAATAATTTTACTTTTATCCCTTATCTTTGTTGAATCTAGCATGAATGATATATAGCTTTCGATCAGTGTGTTATAATTCAATTTGAGTTTTTTGATATTTTCCGGATTCGATAAAAGATTAGGTCCTATAAGCTTTTGTCTTTATTAATAAAACTAACAACCTTAGGGTCCATTTTGTTATAGAAAATTTTCCAAATTTTCAAAAATAATTCAAGAAAAATGAAAATTAAAAATCATGTTTGGTTTGAAAATGTTTTTTAAGAAAATGAAATTTTTTTTGTTTTCTAAGTTCCGTGAAAATTAAAAAAGTCAACTATACGTGGTTTTTAGTGGTTTTTCAAAAAATTATAAACGCATTTTCTAATTTTCTAAAATGAAAAATCTATCATTTCAAACATACGTGTTTTTAAAAATTTTCATAAAAAATTTAAAATGAAAACTCTACTCCGTTTTCAGAAAATGTTTTCTAGTAAAATGAAAACAGTTTTTCAAAACCAAATGTACCCTTATTTATTTTCTTAAATAAAGATTAACACTTTATTAATTTGTGTTTTAATTGTTACTAATAGATTGGTTTCTTCAACAATCTTTAAAAATAATAGTACAGTGAATATTGATAAACTATGGTATTTGATTTGTCTGAGACCGAAGATTATTATACTATAATTTCTATTTTTTGCACATTCTATGGTAATATAATTATTTTTCTATAAGGAAATGGTACTATAATTTCTATTTTTTGCACATTCTATGGTAATATAATTATTTTTCTATAAGGAAATAAACCATTTATCAGGGTAATCGATCCTATCTTATTTATAAAAAGGGAAATTTTATCGATAACCATGAAAACTTATTATATTATGTATATATCCTTACAAACTTTGAAAGTATGTATATCTCCTAAACCTCAAAAACTCACGTATCTTTCCCCCTAATTTAATTAGAATTTAAATATTTAAAAAATAAAAATCATTATCTACTAGTTGAATATATTTTGTAAATTACTTAACTACCCTTCTTAATTTCCAACACAAAATCATAATCAAATCAACTTATTCCTTTAAAATCAACGAAAAGTGTTTATCAGCTTATCTCCTTCTCTAGTTAAAATATTGGGTTAATTACATGGGGGTGTATCGAACTTGTCACAATTTTATCATTGTATGTACTCAACTTTAAAAATTACCAATTAATGTACCGAACTTGCTAGAGTTGTCATTGTGTGTATCAGGTTAACCTACAAAAATGCTGACGTGGAATTTCTTTTTTTATTTTTAGAAAGTAAACTACAAATTTGGTCCCTGAGATTTACAAAAAGCAACAAATTGGTCCCTAATGGTTAAATCTAAAACACAAGGACCAAAACTGAAAAATTCAAACTCCCAAAACCCTTCCAGCTTCAGATCGACCCCAAACTCCTCCTCTACCCTCCTCAAGATTCTTGAATCTCCGGCGACGGCGGAGAAACGCCAGGGCTCAGCGCTGCAGAGGCGGGCGAGGGCGAGGTCGATAGGGTGCTCGTCCTCGTGGATGCAGCTGATTCCGGCGGAGATGGAGGGCTTGGATTTGAGGGAGAGGATGGAACGCGAAGTCAAGGTCGTAGAAACGGAGGCGGAGGGCGGCGAGGTGGGTGGCGGCGAGGGTGGGGGAATGGGCGTCAAATAAGAGGTTTTTGTTGATTTGGGGTTTTGTTGATTTGAGGTGGTGATGGTGGCGATGGTGGTGGTTTGGAGACAGTTGTGGGTAGGGGTGTTCAAAAAAACCGAAAAACTGAACCGCACCGCATGATCCGAAAGCGAGAAAACCGATACCCGAGCAACCCGTGACCCGAAAAACCCGAAAATAAGGGTACCCGCTAAGTTGCGGGTCGGTTTCGGTTCTCAAAATCTACTATTCGTGGGTACTCGCCCCGCCCCGTATATAATTAATTTAATAAGAAAAATATATTTATTAATACTTCATAATAAAAAATTACTAATTTTAATCTTTACTAGTTAATGACCCGTATATTATACGGGCATTTGAAACATGTTATTTTAATTTTTAATAAGAATAGACATTTACATGACAATTGTCATTATCATTTAAATACAATTGCCAATTATAGTTATCTAATAGCTGTTAAAATTTTAAAAATTGAAAATTTATTATTCTTTTGTCAAAAGATTTGAAATTCGTGAATGATTTTAAAACAGGAGGGATTTATAAATAAAATATGTGTAGTGTTTTGATTTGTAGGATTTTAAATAAAATAAAATATAATTATTTATAAATAATCTACAAAAATAGTTAGATTAAAAAGATGGAATCTTTAAATTTCAAGAATATTAGCAATTGAGTTTTAAATAAAATAATATTTCATTACTTATAAATAATATATAAAAATAATTAGGTTAAAAAGACGAAATCTTTCAGTTTCAAGAATATGAAGAATAGGATTGTAATAAAATCTAATTTATATCTATTTTTATAACTGGAGGGATACAAAAATAAAATATGTAGTGTTTTTTATTTGTAGAATTTTAAATAAAAAATTAATTACTTATAAATAATCTATAAAAATAGTTAGATTAAAAAGATATAATCTTTAAATTTCAAGAATATCAACAATGGAGTTTTAAATAAAATAAATTTTAATTACTTATAAATAATCTATAAAAATACTTAGGTTAAAAAGATAAAATCTTTAAATTTCAAGAATATCAAGAATAAAATTGTAATAAAATCTAAACAAATTAATTTATATCTAATTTTAATAATGTAGTTAAATTAAAAAAATATTCAATATTAAACTCATTTTGAAGGTATTGTCGAGACGATTATAATGGTATAATTTATTAAAAAGAAAAAACAAAAATTTTAATACATTTTAATCAATATATATTATTATCTAAAAATGATAAGGATGTAAAGTGAAAGATGAGAAACTAATGGATAAAAGGTAATTTAATCAAATAATTCTAAGGATAAAAAATGTAAATTATAAAGATAATTATGGTATTAAAATAATAAGAATAATTGATGACATCATTATTTGATGATTCTTTTTTAATTGGCCAATCAAATGGCTCAATTTCATAATCATGATATCAACAAAAACATTTCTTTAATATATATATAGATTACATATCGTGTTTTCTTCGTTCACCCCCTACTCCCATTGGTTTGTTGGTCAAATTCAATCTAGATCATTTTTGCATACTCATATCGATGACAATCCTCGATACTTTTATTTTCATTTTCTAACATTTTTAGGGTTAATTGTGTTAGTTTGTCACAAAATAACTTCATTTTATAGTATATACTTTGTGTACATCAAAGAATTCGACAAAATGCGGGTACCCGTAAACCGAACCGTGGATACCTACTTTTTTTCGATCCGTTCGGTGGGGGTACCCGCCCCGCACGGTTCCTTTTCGGATAGTAAAATTAGGTACTCGCCCCGTACATATGGTTATCAAAAATCTCACTACCCGCCCCGCACCGCCCTGTGAACACCCCTAGTTGTGGGGGTGGTGATGGTGGTGGTGGTTTGAAGGGTGGTGGTGGTGGTGGTGGTTTGGAGGCAGTGGGGGTGGTGTTTTGGTGGTAGTGGTGGCAGTTGTGGTTTGGTGGTGGTAGGTGTAGTGGTGGTGGCTGTAGTGGTGGTGTTTTGGTGGTGGGGGTGGCTTGTAGTGGTGGAGGTGGTTGTTTGGAGGCAATGGTGGTGGTGGTTTGGGTTTATATTAACATGGCAAAATAGGTCCTTGAACCCAATCAGTAAACTAGATGGATGAAATTTGTAATTTACTCAAATATATAATGAGTTGGCATCCTATGTGGCGATTTTACCGGTTACCTTCTTAGTAGGTAACCTGATACACACAATGACCACTCTAGCAAGTTCAGTATGTTAATTGGTAATTTTTAAAGTTGAGTACATATAATGATAAAACGTGACAAGTTCGATACACCCCATGTAATTAACCCTAAAATGTTTTGGGTTTTAAAAAAACTTCTTATCAGCTTTTCCAGGAAGAAGCTAATATGATCCAAACACATAAAAAAACAGCTTACGGCTTCTTTAGGAACGATATAAGTCATAAACACCTTCAGATAAGCACTCCCAAACACCCCCTCGGTCAGGCTAGTTGGTCTATACTTTAGACTAAGTTAGATGAGTTGATGGTTTCTAAAACATAGTCTACTTTAGACCTATTCAGGTAATATTTTTGAACTTATAATATAGGGTTGCTATCCCCATCCCCATGCCTGTTAACGAACCGAATGTTCATGAACCGTTCGTGATTTTGTTCGGCGGGAAGTTCGTTTATGTTCATTCTTTTAATAAATGAACAAACACGAACAAGATTTTACGTTCGTTTAAATAAACGAACGAACACAAACAACGTCCTCGTTCGTTCAATTATGTTCGTGAACGTTCGGTTATGTTCGTTCGTGAACTGTTTGTTTATATTTGTTCGTTTATGTTCGTTCATTTATACTAATATATATAATTATTTATAAATTATATTTTATTTATTAAGTAATTTAATTATTTTTTAAATAATGTTAAATAAAAATACTACAGAGCCTCACTCCTCTCGAGTAAAAACTTACGGATGTTAATCAAGAATATATAGAATTTTCTTTTTGTTAATGTTCGTGTGCTTATGTTAGTTTATGTTCGATTGTGTTCGTTTGTGTTCGTTTACGTTCGTGAACCGTTCGTTTAAGAGTTTAATGAACGAACACGAACATCCCCATGTGCTAAATGAACAAACACGAACAGGATTTTTCATTCGGTTAAGCATTCGTGTTTGTGTTCGTGTTCGCTTAAACTTAAACATGTTCGTTCGATTCGTTTAAAAACCTACCCATCCCTATTGCTACATATCTGTCAAATCAAAATTCACATTGAAAACAATTAAATTATTAGTCATTGGAATTTGTTTGTCATTTATCGAAAACTAGTCTGAAATACTACTGCTCAAATACCACTGCTGATACAATTGCTGAAGATTACCACTGCTAGCTTTGGAGAATTACTGCTGAAGGCTTTGTTGAAGTTACCACTGCTAGTATGTGAGTTACCACTGAAGAACAACATTACCACTGCCGTTGCAAACTTACCACTGCTGTTCTGATAATTACTGCTGAGTTTGATTTACCACTGCTAGAAGAGTTGCGATAAGGAAAGGATGGTACAGATTGAAGATATGGACAAGATACGATTCTGTTGGAGATTTTGTAGAGATTATCTTGTTTAGATTTACTTTACTTATTGTAATCTTGTAACTCGTATATATAGCTGATAGGTTTATGATGTAAAGTACAAGTTCATTAAGTTTTGTGTTTAGAATTAGAAGCCTCAAGATTGTTCTTGAATCCCTGCATCTGAGAAGAGTTGCACGTCTGATTTGAGTCTGTTCAAATCAGATTGGGGATTTAGTTGTAATCATTAAGCTTGTGATCAATACACAGTTTGTTTTGCAATTCATTGTTAATCCATTCAAAGTGTTATTCCGCAAACTCCTTTGAATTGTTTTTCCGATTTTTGTCATTGATTTTAATATGATCCTGTCAGGGGAGTATGAAACATAAATGAGAGTTTTTTGTAAGATGGTTCTTAATTCACACCAGCAATAGATGACTTTAGAGAAATTACCATATCATTTTGTGTGGTTAAATTCACGATAAAATATCAGTTGATGGTCAATCTATAATGTGGATAAAAAGGTGTTAGAGTGCACACTCATATAAGCTAATTAGAACCCCTAGATTGAATCAATATTAACGACTATTCAACACAGTTTCACCACCAATTTCCTATATGGTTCTTAAGCTGGATTAACGACTATTCAACACAGTTTTAATGCCCCTCGAGCCCAGCTTAAGAACCAGCTTAAAACGAACAAATATTCCCTATATTAACGACTATTCAACACAGTTTCACCACCAATTTGAGTACTATGCTAACAGTAAGCGGATAATATAGAGACGAAGTAAGGTCAAGAAGGATACCATACAAGCGAAACCCAATAGATAGAAGTTAAAAGGCATTGGTTTTCAATTGAAGAAATTTTCTAGTGTTTGTAATAAAATGATGGGAGAAAATAATGATACCGAAAAGGCAATTGAATTTGGTACCACGAAACAACATCTCGCCATCATTCATACTGAAGCTTGTTTCCAGAACTCAACGGGCTTCCGATGCTGAAAAGGGAAAAAAGAACAAACTCAAAACCATCACCATGAGTGAAACTCAAACAAAGTGTGTGCGTGTGTGTGAATGACGAAATAATGGGCTCGAGGGGCATTAAAAACATGGATTTTACCTGGGAAATTGGCATCTTTGTTCTCACTGATTTGATCAATGAAAAATCAATATCTGCGACGGCAATTCCTGTTGACACCCTATCTGAAAAAGCGTAATTTGAATATGTGAATTTGGTGTTCATGAAGTTGCAGCTCAAGGTAATGGCTATTTCCATGATTAGAATTCATATTTTGAAAATTCAAACCATTCTCAATGGTTTTCAAATTCTTAGCATAACGATGAAGAGTTGTTACCTGGTAGACGACCAATTACCGTCCCCCATGGATCAATAATCAATGTCTCACCAAAACTCTCTCGCTTCTCACTATGTTTTCCTGCTTGTGCAGCAGCTATAACCTGGTTCCACATCAAATATATATTATATACTTGTAAGAAAATGGTAAAATATGCAATTGATAGGAGATGATGGTAATGTGTCATACATAACACTGAGTTTCTATGGCACGGGCACGGAGAAGAACCTCCCAGTGTGCCTCACCGGTTACTTTTGTAAATGCAGCAGGAACTAGCAAAACCTGCTTATTTATTGGAATACAAGTATGTAAACAATCCTTGATTAAAATGTAAACACTAAACGCAATACAGACTGAGAAATTGATTGCACCTCTGCACCATGGTGGAACCTTAGCTGTTGATAAAGCTCGGGGAACCTCAAATCATAGCATACAGTCAGACCCAAACGTCCAAACGGACTATCCGTTGCAACTATCTCTTTCCCTGCACAACTTTTACTTTAAATATCACTAATTATGAGGATATCCATCCATAAGGAATTGCAATATATTCAAAATATACCCATTTTAAAACCATATCTGGTACGGTTGGTCTGGGATGGTACACTCGGTCCTAAAGTAAGATGAAACTTTTTTTTTTTTGATAATTCTAAAGATGAATACAGCTTCCTTATTTTTTTGGTTAAGTTTCACCTCAAAGTTCCCATTTTGTACTTATTTATTCATCATATAAAGGGTATGTAAGTAAAAGTAACGAGTTGCATGCCTGCATCCGTAAAACTGCTCTCCTTAAAGACTGCACCTCCAGGTACATCCACATCAAACCTACAAATATCAAGAAAAATCCCTATCGTAAAAACAATCATATTACTATAATCGATACAAAAGAACAATATTTCACTACCACACTTAAACAGCTCAAGAATTTTCAAGAAGCACCTAATTTGCATGTTGTAGACCATACCAAAATTTTGGGCGGTAAATGCTAATCATTTACTTCCCATAAAAATAAAAGATTTCAATTGCAAATGTCAAACATCTCACATATGCATCTTGCGGTAGGTGCTTCTAATATTTCCAGCATCATCAATCAAGACATGAGCATTACATAAGTGTGCATCATCCGACCCTCTTTCTTGGAATCCTCCAAGCGACAGCCACATGTTTGACTCCCTGTAATTTGTCAAAAAAGAAATCTATTCTTCTAAACATTTCTAGGAGGGATCCTATTTGAATTACAAATCAAATTGGTCCATCTCTTTTAAAGTTTACCTTGCAAGATCGCAATACCCTTTCATAATTGGTCCATCTAAAGGTTCAGCAATTTTAAGGCTTTCTCCGTCCTTTGCACCAACAAATGAGAAGTTTTCAGGGAAGCAAACAAGTTTTGCCCCAGCTAAGGCTGCTTCCTACAAACCATAATTTACGATCAAACAAGTAGAAATTGAGAAGACCTGCCCGCATGTCATACTCCATCCAAAAGAATGGTGAACTTTGTTTTTGGTCAACCAGACTACTTTTTGTTGGGATTTAGGCTTGGTTTGGCAAGCATAAGCTAGCTTATACATAAGCTAGCTGATAAGCTAGCTTATAAGCTAGTCCATCCAAACATGTACCAGGAAGCTAGCTTATCAGCTAGCTTATAAGCTAGCTTTTTGAAACGCTACTTTGAGTAGCTTATGAGAAGCTTATTGTAGCTTTTTCCAATTATACCCTTATTAATATTAATTATTAAATTCAAATGTACCCTTTTTGGTCATTTTACATACTCATAAGCTAGTTTTTGCCAAACATAATTTGTTCAACAGCTAGCTTATCAGCTACTAGCAAGCTTATCAATCAACAGCTAGCTTATCAGCTATCCGCTAGCTTATCAGCTACCAGCTAGCTTATAAGCTACGCTTGCCAAACATAGCCTTAGTCACAAACACAGTGTCACATCACATACATGATAATAATCATAGAAAATGGAAGTCATGGTATTGACATCATTCAACAATTTTCTTATTCCAAGAATGTTGCATGGATTCCTATTATACTAGTGTTTTTTAAGTATATAAAATTTATTATAAGAAAAATAAAACTCGCACACATGCCTCATCTTTTGGTGAGGTTGGAACCCTTGACCTCTAGAAACGTTGGGTCACCAAATACTCTAAGGGAAAAAGTTTAGACAAAAATGAGTAAATAGGAAACCATCTACTATGAATCAAACAGAGGAGAAGGAAGTTGAATGATTCAATAGGCATTTCTCTCCGAGAACAACTACTCTTACTCACAACTATTTATATTAAACCCTTAACAATGTGTTAGACAAAAATTCCCAAGTTACCCTTTTTCAAACAATTGCCTAACTACTGGATCATTCCCCTTTGCTTATGTTCCCCTCCTAGCCAAACTTGTGGTGCACCTTCCACTAAGAAGCTAGTTAGTATACTGTATACCTCGGTTTTATTATCCAAGAAGAAATAATTGCTTGCAGATATTGTTGTGATTAAAATTCCCTAGGCAAGATATCTGTCACTCCATTCATAGCCAGGGTAGTAGTAATAAATCTCAAAATCAAACCTATGAAGGGTTGTCAAATCTTGCATTGATAAAATGGGGGTTTGGTCATGGCGGTTTTGAGCTGTTGGTGGAAGGCCTCGGTGAATGAGAACGACAACCAATGAAATGAAATTATGGTTCGACCATGACCACTACCTCAAAGCCCAATAGATACCCTAGTAGTTTCAGTGTCTATGAATTTTTACCCCAAATGCCAAGTTTTAACAACTCATTCCAACTACGCTCCCTTCTTACTTCAACGACCGTTGCATCTCTCTCTTCTGTCTCAAACTTTTCTCAAGACAACCATACACCCGATCCTCATCACTATTTATCCTTAGACCCTTAACAACTTATCTGAAAAAAATTACCAAGTTACCCTTTTTCTAACAAAGTCCTGACCACATTTCTTTTGTTTCCCTCCTGGTGGTATACATAAAGTTGATAGGTGGATTCATAACATGACTGTTTTCTTGGATCCAAAACATTGTGATCCAGTGTATGGTCTAAATCAAGATCCATATCAGAACACCAAAGACATATTTTTGTTAAAACTCAAACAAAATCTTGAAAACAGGGTCAAACTAACCACTTTTTAACACTCAAAATCTAAATGCCTCAATTTCACAACAAAATTAAACTTTATATGATAAAGTTATATGCTTTCATCTTTATTATTCCTGGTATCAATGAAGCCTTTTTTGTTCATTTTGCTATTTTATGAAGAGAGAAAGAAAGAAAAAGAAAAAAAAAACTGAACATCATCAGTCAGTCATAAACTAGAAGATAAACAAACCCTAACAAATACCCACCCACCTTTTATTAGTTCAAATAACATCATAAATGTTCAATAGCAGTGGTTGTTAATAATTTATTAACTTAATAATTCCTATGATCAATTTGAATTCTTTGTAATTAAATCAATAAGACATGATTCAATTAAGGAAGGATATGAGGGATAGAAAAAAAGGCACCTTGACGAGACGAGAGCAAGTGGCGTAATTGGTGGCAAGATCGTTGATGGATGTCATCTGAGCGGCGGCGATACGGACGGAGTTGACCGCCATGGTGGAGGAGGATATCGCACGGACGGTGGCTGACCGGTGGTGGGAAGCGATTGAAATTTTAAAATGGGTTGTTGGGCTTAAGGTGGGGTTAGTGTAGGTGATGATGTTTTGTACACAAAAACCCATTCTTTTTAGTTTGTGTAACTTTTGGTCCTAGATGTACCAAAGATCATAGGCATATTTGTGATTTTGTTCTGTTCAATCGAGTTTCATTCAGTCTTGTCTGGTCCTACTTTCTTGTTATGTTCTGTCATGTCCGCTCTAGTTATGTCCTGTCATCTCTGCGTATCAAAAGGTTACCTATTTTTTGGATAAGGTTCATCTAGGTTTCGCCTAGACTACATTTTTGGCAATTTGAAACTGAAAATTCGATCGTCTGAGATTAAGTCTGACTACAAGATGCGCACGAAGGGATTCGAACATGTGGTGATGGGATACCATCCACATCCCCCACATGTCTTACTGCTACGCCACAAGCCTTGTGGTTTCAAAAGGTTACCTTAACGACCTTTAAGAGCATCTACAATCCATAACTTCTTTAAGGGGCGCTTGGGATTGCGTTTCAATAAGGATTATTTACTTATTGGCTTTTTGACAATGTGATAAGCTGTTTGTGGACGATTTGGATTGCATTATAAAATCTGCTTATCAACTTCTATTTAACTTAGGTGATACTAGATACAAAAGATTTTCTATAATCACATTCATTACTTACATCAAGACTATGTCACAGGTATTGAACCTACGTATCCAAATTTTTTTGTATATCTCAAAAAGATTGCATTGAGGCACAACTTTGAATATCTTTAGATTATCCAAATCGTTATACGTGGCAATATTCACTCTGAATATCATGCATTATTCAGAGTGAATAAAGCCGTCTAAACTTACTTTCACTCAGAATAATGCATGATATTCAGAGTGAATGCTGCCGTTGTGTGATTTTAGTAGTCCTCACGTTCACAACCAAAATTGAGTTCACATGTTAACCTAACCCTACATATCTTTATATAATAAAAGAGTAATTGGGCTGTCACGTGTCGTCGTCTGCTGAGTTGGTTTTAGGATTTTCCAGTCTAAACATGTATCTGGACGTATTTTACACTTTCGGTTCATTTAGGTTTATCTGATTGATATGTGTCATTCTATTTATCCCCTAATTTTTAGTTATTTATGTTAGGATTATGTGCAAGACAGTAACAGGGTTATCGTGTCCAATGTTATAAGACACTAGTAGGTCACACTGCTGCACACCAAAATGAGAATGTTTGGATTAAGGGAAATAATTAATTGGTTAATTATTTAGAGAGAAAAAGAAATAAATAATTAGTTAAATTATTTATAGGTTAATTAATCAGTTAGATTAATTAATAAGGTAATTATCAAAGAGAATAATTTAGGAAAATATCTATTTGATAATTATCAGGTATTTGATTTGGAATCAAACACTGCCTTATTTAATTGATATCATCAATATAAATTAAGGCTTAGGGGCTTTGATGAATCAATGATTTTACAACTGAAAAACTCAGAAAAATCTCTCTCTCTCCCTCTCCCAAAACCGGCGCCTAAATCCAGTGAGGAGGAAGGTTCGCGTTTGTTTTTCGGGTAATCCTTGGTGGTGGTCTAGCAACTCTCTCAACCGGTGCCAGTAGCGGTGTATCCCCTGCTTGCGTTTCAGAGTAATTGTCCGCAAAAGGTAATCCACTGAAACACCCTTAATTGTATCTGTATGGTTTAGGATTGGATCCTCGATTGGGAATCGGGTTTTTGTTATCCGCTGTGCATGTTCTTGTATCCCTCGATTCCCATCAGTGGTATCAGAGCCACTTCCTAAACCTAACGGATCAGGTTTAAGCTGCTTGTTGGTAATTTAGGTTTTGTAAAAATCGTTGTTTTTCGTATTTATAAAAATCTGATTTTTTAATAAACCTAAAAGAGCAACGATCGGCGGTGGAACGGCGGCAGTTAGCCGGCCGGACCTCCAGGCCGATCGTCGGTGGATCAAACGACCAACCGGCTACACCACAGTTTGTGGTGGTCGCCGGCTGTCATCACAATAAACCACCAGCCGCACCACCGTGAGTGGTGGCGGCGTCGGCCACGAACTCGAACCACCACCGCACCACCGTTTGTGGTGGCGGTGGCATCGATCGGAAAACAGAAAAAAAAACCACCACCGCACCACCGATTGTGGTGGCGGTGGTGTCGATTGGAAATCACAGCCGTCATGAGGCGGCGCTGGCTCGATCGAAGGACGGCCACCGCACCACCGTATGTGGGTAGCGGTGGCGTCGATGGTTTTTCGTGATCGCGGCGGCAGTGGTGGTCAAATCCACTGCTGTCGCCGGTAGACTATGGCGGCAACGATTGTTGCTGCTGTTGATCGGAATCGATGGCGGTGGTGGCTGTTTGCTGCCATCGCCGATCGAATTGGTGATGGCGATGGTGTTTTGTTGTTGTTGATCGAGAAAGAGGCCGGCGGCGGTAGTGGCTTCCCAACTGCTGCTGTCGCCGGAGTCTCAACGATAGCACGGGCGACGGTGGTGGCAAGCGAGTCATCATCGTCGCCGGCGTTGATAAACCACCGATCAACGATCACGTTTTGACGGATCGGGGGTAATCGAAATCGTTGATTGTCCCAATCGTTTATCGTTAACGGATCCAGATTAGGATTCGTTTCCGGATAATTTTTGGGATAAAAGGATTGTTTTATCAGATAAAGTTTAAAACAATTCAAGATTAAGTTTGATTAATTTGTTTATGTTTTCGTAATTATCTGATTAAAATCCAATTGTATTTTATTTCGTTTAATTGTATTGAGTCATAGCTGAACCCTTTTTTTTTTAGACCCGTGGTTGTGTTTATTTTATCCGTTTTAGAATAGTTGGGAGGCCTGCGAGCCGT
Source organism: Centaurea solstitialis (assembly GCA_030169165.1). Classification (NCBI taxonomy): domain Eukaryota; kingdom Viridiplantae; phylum Streptophyta; class Magnoliopsida; order Asterales; family Asteraceae; genus Centaurea; species Centaurea solstitialis. The sequence continues at coordinate 70,179,998 of CM058045.1, read as the reverse complement.
TTGCAACCCTTTTGTAATTTTAATATTTTATTAGACTAGTTGGGAGGCCTGCGTGCTATTGTTAGCCCATTTGTAATAATTATTTTAATTACGTCAAGACGGAGACAAGACGACGGCCATGGATCTCGGAGCCAGTGGGAGTGCCAGAAGTTGAAGACTTTTGTCACTTAGGGTTGAGACCGTTGTTTTTGTGTTGGCTCACAAAACAACATTAGTTTAAGGGTTTAAGCTATGACTGTGCTTTTTATATTTAAATTGCGTGGTTGTTTAATCTATGTAATTGTCATTAAATATAAATTGCCCTTTTTGAACGGATTGTTTAAAAATCAAAAGGATACAAATACAGTTAGTATTTGGATCCAGTTTTTCAAAGTTTTTGAAAATAAAAGGAAACTGGCAATTTAAACCCTTGTTAGAAATCATAGATTAGTAAGTGCAACCCACTTTAGGGACACTTCCGGTGTAAGGTACATAGGGCGTTGTAAGTGCTCACACTATGAACGCCCGTGTTCAAACCGAAACTGGAAGGAGATAAAACTCTGCGAATTATCTCCGGGTGGTACCGGCCAGAGTTTGTCCAGGTCCCGGGTGGTGCAATCTATTTTGGTAATTATTTATTCACTGGGTGGTACCAGGCCAAAATGCACTAGAGGGACTAAATATGCACGGATTATTGATATCCGATGTCCCGACGATCTAGAAGTCGTATTTTCAGATAGGAATACGATTGGTATAGTGTTACCTACCATAGATCGCATGAGTCGGGATGACATGATCACATGCTTCCCGACACATGTGAAATATGGATTCTAGTCTAATAAATTTATTTTAAGGGTAATAATTTATTAGAATTATATAATTATAAACTAAAACTGGAATTTTATATTCTTCTGTAGATGTCTCAAGTTAGTATTCCGTTTTATTCACCTGAAGAGTCACTTCGCCTTATTATGGGCAAGTGGAAGCTTACGGGCCATAACTTTCCAGTTTGGAAGCTACACTTGAGGAACGTTTTATGTGCCCAGGATAAGCTTTATGTGATCAACAAACCCGTATCACGACCTAAAAGCAATGCCCCTGAAGAGGAATTTGCTGAGTATTTTAGATACTTGACAGATGAATCGGATGTAATGTCCATTCTGATTTTCTCTATGTCACCCGAGTTCACGGGAGATTTAAGAGTTAAATCATGTCACGAGGTTGTGAGAGATGTGGAGAACCAGCTAGGTCTCTACAAGCACACGGGAAAGCTATTGATCATGCAAGAGATTCTCTCCCTGAAGCTACAGAAGGGTCAGTCAGTTAAAAACCATCTTGTTGATATGAGAAGGCTTTTTAAATGTTTATCGCGTCTGGGGTACAAGATGACTCAGGAAGAGTTAGTGTATCTCATGTGGTTCTCCCTTACAAAGGAAGTTCAGGACACAGCTAGTGCCTACATGAAGGAACCAAAGAGCGACGTGGATAAAGTTCATGCAGATATCCTGGCCAGTCTAGAGCCAGTACCCGAACCTGCGAATCTCATGGACACTGACATAATAGATGAGCTGGGAGATCTGAGTTGCCCAGAGTGCGGCAGCGAGGATATTTGCGAGCACTCGATGAACATCGACCAGATGGATATCGGTTTACCCGATACTCCAGGTATCTTTATGATAGATTGCTTAATCACTTCTTATGAATCATGGGTAATTGATACAGGCAGTGGTAATCACATTTGTAATCATTTACAGGGATTCACTAGAAGAAAGACTCTGAGGAAGGACCGTTCGAACCTACGAGTGGGCGAAGGCACTCCGTTGATTGCTGAAGCCGTGGGATCTTATAGTCTTAGTTTACCCTCGAGTCTAGTTTTGGAACTGAATAATTGTTATTATATTCCAAATATGATTAAGAATGTATTGTCTTTTGATTTGTTGGTAGACCAAGGCTTTTACTATAAATATTCTTATAAAATGATTTCGGTTTTTAAAGATAATATTTTCTATTTTAAAGCTACACCCGTAGATGGTCTATACACTGTAAATCTTAAAGACAACAATAGTGAAATCTATCATATAAGTAAGCGATCCAAGGATATTGAGGATCAGACTTACCTCTGGCATTGTCGTTTGGGCCATATAAACAAGAAACGCGTTGAACTACTCCTAAAGGGAGGTTTTCTTGGCAATTTCGATTACAAACCTTTTGATAATTGCGAATCTTGTTTATCTGGCAAAATGACAAAGCAACCTTTCAACAGTGAGAATGAAAGGGCTACTGACTTGCTTGAAATAATCCACACAGATGTATGTGGACCTTTCAGTCATGTAGCAAGAGGAGGATACCGGTACTTCATTACCTTCACTGACGACTTCAGTAGGTATGGATATGTCTACTTGATGAGACATAAATCTGAAACCTTTGAGAAATTCAAGGAATATCAGAATGAAGTACAAAATCTACTTGACAAGAGGATCAAGTTCTTACGGTCGGATCGTGGTGGCGAATATCTCAGTGATGAGTTTGACAATCATCTGATGGAGTGTGGGATTGTATCCCAACTTACACCTCCGTATACACCTCAGATGAACGGTGTATCAGAAAGGAGAAATCGTACCTTACTTGACATGGTACGAACGATGATGTGTCATTCTTCGCTGCCAGTATCATTCTGGGGACACGCGCTCGAAACAGCAGCACACATACTGAACAGAGCGCCAACAAAGTCGGTAGAAAAGACTCCATACGAGTTATGGAAGGGTAAGAAACCCAACATATCTTTTCTGAAAATTTGGGGTTGTGAGGTTTACGTCAAACGACCTACCTCAGAAAAACTCAAACCCAAATCCGACAAGTGTTTCTTCGTTGGATATCCCAAGACCACCGTGGGATATTATTTCTACAACCCTGAAGAGAACAAAGTGTTTGTTGCTCGAAATGGAAAATTTCTGGAAGAAAAGTTTCTCAGTTTAGAGAACACCAGAAAGGATGTAGATCTACAGATAGTGGACGAAGAAAACACTACACCAGTTGTTGAGCCAGAAATTCAACATAACAATGTTGAACCTCAATCAGAACCGATTGAGGAAGTGCAAACACAAGACCTTCGCAGATCCAGTAGGGTAAGACAAGAACCAGATAGGTATCTTGGGTTCCTAGTCTCTCAAGACAGTGGAGACTTAAATGAACCAACGTCCTATGGAGAAGCTGTGTCAGGCAGTGAGTCTGAACAATGGCAGGAAGCCATGAAGGCCGAAATGCAATCCATGTATGACAACCAAGTCTGGGAGTTGACTGATTTGCCACAACACTGTAAGGCTGTTGGACGCAAATGGGTTTTCAAGAAGAAAACCGACATGGATGGAAATGTACACACCTTCAAGGCCAGACTGGTCGCAAAAGGATTCACACAAACTCATGGTATCGACTATGATGAAACCTTTTCACCAGTGGCCATGTTAAAGTCTATTAGGATTCTAATGGCCATCTCAGCGTACTTTAACTACGAGATTTGGCAAATGGACGTCAAGACAGCCTTTCTAAATGGAAAGTTAACAGAAGACGTCTATATGGAACAACCAGAGGGGTTTGAAGATCCTAAGAATCCTAATAAGGTGTGTAAACTGCTAAAATCTATTTATGGATTAAAGCAAGCATCTCGAAGCTGGAACTTACACTTTGATGAGCGAATCAAAGAGTTTGGCTTCGCTAAAAGTGAGTTCGAGCCATGTGTTTACACTAAGTTCAGTGGGAGTATAGTAACCTTCCTGGTCTTGTATGTGGATGACATACTACTCATAGGAAACAATGTACCAACTTTACAGAGTGTTAAAGAATGGTTAAGTAAATGTTTCCAGATGAAAGACCTTGGAGAAGCCGCTTATATACTAGGTATAAAGATCTACAGAAACAGATCTAAGCGGCTTATCGGACTTAGTCAGAGTACATACATTGACAAAGTACTGAAGAGATTCAGGATGGATGAATCCAAGAAAGGATTCATTCCAATGCAACATGGCATAGTGTTAAGTAAAACACAGTGTCCTGTTTCTAGTGAGGAACAGGACAGAATGAAATCGGTTCCATATGCTTCTGCAATTGGATCGATTATGTATGCCATGCTATGTACTAGGCCCGATGTTGCTTACTCAGTAAGTGTTACGAGCAGATACCAACAGAATCCAGGTGAGCCCCATTGGGTGGCTGTCAAGAACATTCTCAAATATCTGAGAAGAACAAAAGAAATGTTCTTGGTCTTTGGAGGTTCTGAGGATGAAATTAGTGTCACAGGATACTCTGACGCTAGTTTCCAGACCGACAGAGATGACTTCAGGTCACAGTCAGGGTACGTCTTTACCCTAAACGGAGGTGCGATCTCGTGGAAGAGCTCGAAGCAGGACACGATTGCAGACTCAACTACAGAGGCAGAGTACATTGCAGCATGTGATGCGGCAAAGGAAGCTGTCTGGCTGAGGAATTTTCTATCGGATCTCAGAGTGGTTGCCAGTATCTCGAGACCGATAGATATATTCTGTGATAACTCAGGAGCCGTGGCGCAAGCAAAGGAACCTAGAGAGCATCACAAGTCGAGACACGTGCTCAGAAAGTATCACCTCATCCGAGAGATCATTGGAAGAGGAGATGTAAGAATATGCAAGATTCCAACAGAAGACAATGTCGCAGATCCGATGACAAAGCCACTAGCAAGGGCAAAGCATGAGGCACATGCGAATTCCATTGGGATGCAGTACCTGGAAGCCAGTAGCTAGTACTTAGTTTATTAATTATTACTATAGTCTAATTTAGAAACAATATAATCATGTAAAGTTTTTATTTCACAGTGTGTTGGAAATAAATGGAGGTTTTTAATTTCATGATTGTTCTAAATTAACTATTTTTTCGCATATTTAACGTATCCTTGATTCTACAAAGTCTTGTATGAAATCTAAATTTCCGTAGCCACTTATTGAAATGGGAATTTCAATAGGGAGTTTAACGCTATTATAAATACTTGATGATTTATTCAAAGTAGAGAATAAAAGCACAAGTGATGTGACCAAGTATTTATAGATACTCATCAGAGTGTTTGGGTATTGGAAGTGACCAGTAATCAAGTCTGCTTCATGGAGCCTCAGTCATAGGCACTGACTTGATAGGTTGTCCTTAGACCTGAGATACTTGGTTTGGGAACACGAGGACCACTGTACTCTTAGCACGTACTAACGCTGCACCGTAACTGGGTGGCTATACGGGACGTGACTAGATGCAGCGGAAGCCGTGGATCCAAATGCAAGTAGTCAAGAAGGGATTTGCACCTCTTTCAAAAGAGAGATATTTCCGGGCCCCTTGACGATTAAGATTGGCAGAAAACGCGTGGCCACGCTCGGATAGAATAACAGGGGTTATTTAGTAATATCCGTTACTGCAGGCAATCGAAATCAGAGTCAAGAAATACTTGATTTTAAGAAATGAATCCTCCACTCCATGTCTTAAATCACTTTAGAAATATCGTGTGCAAAAGGAATGAACCTGTGTACTAATTCAAGCGTGAATTGTATCTCTGGATATAAGAGATCTTATAACCTGGTTAACCTAAGCGTCTGGCTAGGGACCTCCTTAGGCGAATGATAACAGTTCAGTTACATGTCTAGCACAAGTGGGAGTCTGTTAGGATTATGTGCAAGACAGTAACAGGGTTATCGTGTCCAATGTTATAAGACACTAGTAGGTCACACTGCTGCACACCAAAATGAGAATGTTTGGATTAAGGGAAATAATTAATTGGTTAATTATTTAGAGAGAAAAAGAAATAAATAATTAGTTAAATTATTTATAGGTTAATTAATCAGTTAGATTAATTAATAAGGTAATTATCAAAGAGAATAATTTAGGAAAATATCTATTTGATAATTATCAGGTATTTGATTTGGAATCAAACACTGCCTTATTTAATTGATATCATCAATATAAATTAAGGCTTAGGGGCTTTGATGAATCAATGATTTTACAACTGAAAAACTCAGAAAAATCTCTCTCTCTCCCTCTCCCAAAACCGGCGCCTAAATCCAGTGAGGAGGAAGGTTCGCGTTTGTTTTTCGGGTAATCCTTGGTGGTGGTCTAGCAACTCTCTCAACCGGTGCCAGTAGCGGTGTATCCCCTGCTTGCGTTTCAGAGTAATTGTCCGCAAAAGGTAATCCACTGAAACACCCTTAATTGTATCTGTATGGTTTAGGATTGGATCCTCGATTGGGAATCGGGTTTTTGTTATCCGCTGTGCATGTTCTTGTATCCCTCGATTCCCATCAATTTATCCCCTAATTTTTATTTATTTATTTATTTATTCCCTACTTTTTAGTTATTTATTTTACTTTTAATTTTCTATTTTTTACTTAATACCCACATAATTAGTTATTTATTTAATTTTAATCTCTTAATTTTATATTTATTATTTTACAATCTCATCATATAACATAAATAATTGTATATTATTAACTAAAATGCATTAAAATTATGTTTTTTTTACAATTTATATCACTATAATCACCACATTAATTACGTTTTTTTTTTATTTTTACAATTTATATCACTATAACCTCGGCATCAATATATTTGAGATGAACCCAATATTGAATACTTTTTATTTAATCTTATTATTAAATATTAAAAATATATAAGAAGTAATATATTTCACATTTTCTTACGCTTTCATTTTTCACCCTTATCACAATAAAAATACAGAGTAACGACTAACTAAAAGACGTTTATTGTTTTTTAATATATTAAACCACTATAAATTCAAATTTGAGAAACCTTGTGTTGCATTGCACGCATGTATAATCTAGTATATATATACACACATGTACATATAGAGTTAATTACATAATGGCCGCTATAAGTTATATGGTTTTTACGAAAATAATACAGAATAATAATAGTTTGCAAAAAGAGAAGAAAATACCGTTTAAAGAAAATATGGCTCTAACGGAATTTTTAACGAAGTTAGTGAGGAAGTCCTATTCTTAAATCAATATTCAAACCTTAACGACTAAAACTTAGGTAGCGTTTGGTTCGTGGAATTGGAATTCATCAGGAAATTTGACTTTGAAGGAATTGTAATTGGAATTTGATGGAATTTGACCACATATTTTGGTCGTGTTTGGTTGGATGGAATTGGAATTGGAATAAAAATGTAAAAAGTAAGGTGAGCAAAAACCAAAATTGAACCGAACCGAAAGAAAAAAAAGGGAAACAAAAAACCGAAAAACCGAATCCAAAAAAAAAAACCAAATCCGGCATCAAAAACGGTTCGGTTTTGGTTTTGGTTTCCATCTCGATTGAAAAAACCGAACCGAGTCGAAAACCGAAATCGGTTCTATTTCGGTTTTGGTTTCCATCTCGATTGAGAAAACCGAATTGAGTCAAAAACCGAAATCGGTTCGATTTAATTTTTGGTTTGCATCTTGACCGGGAAAAGCCGAGCCAAGTCAAGCCGTAAACCGTAATCGGTTCAATTTTAGTTTTAGTTTCCATCTCGGCCGGGAAAACACCGATTCGAATCAAACCGAAAACGGTTCGGTTTTGATTCCATCTCGATCGGAAAAAATCGATATATATATAATTGGATTATCTAATTATATATAACATAATTATTTAGTAAATAAAATAACCGAGACCGAACCGAATCGAGAAAAATGATATGGAATGGGAGAATGATGGATGGACATAGGAAACCCATAGATGGAGAAAACAAGAGGGATGATGAATGATTCCAATAAATTCCATGGGTTATGGTATGGAATAACAAATTCCTTAGTTCAAGGAATTTGAAGGAATTCAAAGGATTCCTTAGTTTTCCTTCCGCAAACCAAACAACAACGTGGAATTTGGTCAATGAAATTCGTCATTCAATTCCTTTGAATTCCATTCAATTCCGCAAACCAAACGGCCCTTTAAGTTATGAAAGTATAGGTCCCATTTTCAAAAAAAAGTATTCATAGATATCAAGGACCAAAATTAGAGTGTACTCTAATCTTTAAAAATTACATTTTTATTACTCGATTATTTATATTTATATTTATTAAAATACATAACGTACGGTGGAAGACAAATTTGGACTATAGCCCATCATTAATCGAATAAACCCTGAAACAGGCCCACAGAAAAAATTGGACTCGCGTGCAGTGCGTGTCCTATTTATAGGCATCCATCAACCCTCTCTCTTTTCTTAGCATCCAAGAATTCTATTCTTCACCATTTTTCCCTTTATAAAATCATCATCATCAACCCCAAATCTCACCATTTCCTAATTTCATCCTATGATTATGATGAGTTGATGATGATCAGATACAATTTATCAGTCACCTTCCACCATATTTGAATAGTTTCTGATCCAAGGTCAGTTTTTTTAAACCCTAAGATGCTATAAACCCTATTTAATGCGTTTGATTTATTAGCATTTGTATTGAATTTTTCATAAAGTTGCAATATTTCACCATAACAATTGATCATGTTTTTACAGATTTATGATATATCCGCATGCGATTTTGTGAGATTGTGATGCTGGTTATGCGATTGAGCAGAGATTTAGGCTGAAAAGCTAGGGTTTTGAATTTTGATTTTATCTTATTAGAAAGTTTGGGTGAAATTAATATGTGAAAAGAAGGGAGAATGGTAAGGACTACATTGAAGAAGATTGTTTATCCATGCTGGAAGGCATCTTCTGTGGAAGGTGATAGTCAGAAGGGTGGTGGTTTAGAGGCGGATAACGGTGGGATTGTGGACGGATTGTGGTGGTATAAGGACTTTGGAAAACATGTGAATGGTGACTTTTCGATGGCGGTGATCCAGGCCAACAAAGTGTTGGAGGATCAGTGTCAACTTGAATCTGGGACTTTGAGCTCTGATGAATGTGGCCCTAGAGGAACCTTTGTTGGGATCTATGATGGTCATGCTGGCCCTGAAGCTTCGAGGTTTATCAATGATAGGCTGTTTGACAATATGAAAAGTAGGGTACATGTTCATAAGTCTTCATTTTTTTCTCATATCTTATCATAATGTTGATATTAAAATGTTCTGATAATATGATGGTGGTTTCTTTATCGTATAAATTGTGATTCAATGTGCTTTTTTTGGATAACAATGGGAGTTTAGACCAGCTTGAACTGAAGTTAACAACCATATGAACTTCCAGTGGCCCTTTGGAGACTCGAACCGGTGACTAACAGGGAGTATACATGTGCATTTCCATTACATTAGTCAAGTAGATAAATCGTGGACGGTTAAGATTTTCTTTAGAACTTAGATATGAGAATCATAGTAGCATTTGGGAGGGACTATTCAGGCTAATGACCTTAAATGATAATTTATTCAGAATATAACCTTTTGACAAGTTTAGTGACATTCTTGTGTATGGAATGACATTCTTCTTTTAGGCAATGATGTTTTCAAACCTGTTAGAAGGACATGAAGTTAAAGGAAAATTGTCGGAAGCTCATCTAACCAAAGGATTCATTTGGGAGACGTCTGTATTGTTGTGTGGCTTTCATATTGACTTTGCTTTATTCCCCCACACTAATCTGGACTGATAAATAGTTTTATGCAAGTTGTAACTATTTCTCAAATGTGTTAAAGGTCAATAATGATTAATGACAACATAAACAAATGGACCATAATCTGTAGCATCAGTAAGTTGTGATAACAACAATGGGCAAATATGTATTCAAATCTTGAAAGCTTGGCAAGAAAGATTAAGGAACAATACAGAAGCATAGTTTGACTATATGTGTAAATTGTAATCAATGTCAAGTTGAGATTGCTGATCATGTTTGTCAAACGTACTAATTTTACGATAATAACACGCATTTTATCTCAATCCCTCTTGGTACAAATCTCCTCTTCAGCTATCATGCACACAACCTGTTGTGAATTGGTAATGCATATGTTATTAATTTCACATCTATTCATGATGCAGAATACACATCAGAGAGTCGAGAAATGTCGGCTGACGTTGTACGCAAAGCTTTTTTGGCTACAGAAGAGGAGTTCCTTTCTGTAGTGGAAAGTCAATGGCTAAGGAGTCCTGGTGTAGCTTCTGTTGGATCGTGTTGTTTGGTTGGTATAATATGCAATGGACTGTTGTACATTGCAAATGCAGGGGACTCCCGTGCAGTATTGGCAAGGGAAGAGAAAACCAGCAACACATTCAAAGCTGTCCGAGTTTCAGAAGAACACAATGCTAGTATGGAATCTGTTAGGGAGGAACTACGATCATTGCATCCAAATGATCCAAATATTGTAGTATTAAAGCACAATGTGTGGCGTGTGAGGGGTCTTATCCAGGTAATCTATGTTATAAAGCTTCTTGGATTATGCAACATAAGAAAAAATTGACATTCTTGTGAATAACTGTTATTCTACATCCATTTTCCTGTTTATGTAACTTTTTTGAGCCATCGATAAAGCAAGAATGGGCGAGTTTAGGAGCAACGGGTAAGGTTAATTCTTTGTAGCATAAGAGAAAGAGAATCTATGTGAAAATGCAAGGGAAAAGACTATTTATGAGTCCCTGTGGTTTTAGCCTAATGGGTAAGGAGGCGGTCATTCTTGCAAAATGAGTGGGAGGTCTGAGGTTCAGCTCGATGGCCGTGGCACCGCCGCACCGGTACAGTGAGTGCACGTCGTACCCTTTTTGCTGAGGGGTCTTGGTATATTTTCCTTCCCCTTTTCTCGTCCAAAGACAAGAACACAAATTCTTGAGCAAAGTTTTGCATGAAAAAGAAAAGATTGAGAATAAGGGAAAGAACCTTCCCATGCCACTTGCTTCATTGTGGTTTCTTTATCATTATGCCAAAGATTCAGGTAAGTCACCAAAGGGTCGTTGGCTCTGTGGTACCCTGGTTACCGGTAGCTCAACCACCCCGGAGGTGAAGGGTTCAACCCTCACCATTAGTGAGGGGTGTGTATGATTATTTGTTGTGTATAAATATTATATACTTCAAAGTATAAGATTTTAGGTAGTTGGCATGTTTGCTTGGTTTTGAGTTTATATGGCCTTCATCCCTCCCTCTCATAGTTTTTTGTGGCTTCCATTTTCAGCCTATCTCAACTAGCACGCGATAAAGGTTTGTTCAAGTTGAGTAGTTTTGACATTCGAGATACACGGTTATTGTTATTTTTCACGAATATTACTCCCTTTGTCCCTTCAAAATTGCAACTTTTAGTTGAACATTGATTATGGAAGTGTGATTATTAATCAATGGATTAAGCTACCCATTTAAGTTATGTAATGAGGACTATATGGAAGTATGCAGTTTTCTCAAAGCATTTTGATAAATATGGAACATCCCATAATGGACATGTTGCAATTTCTATGAGGCCGAGGGAGTATTATGTTTGCATTCTTTAAGGAATTGGTTGGTTCATTTGGTTTTAACTGATATTAGTCAAACAACTTTTATTTTTAACACAATTTCTAAGCAAATTTTACAATCTTGCAGGTTTCTAGATCAATTGGTGATGCCTATTTGAAGAAACCGGAGTTCAATAGACACCCTTTATTGTCAAAGTTTAGACTGTCTGAATCTTTCAATCAGCCCATACTAAAAGCCGAACCATCCATACTAGTGCAGAAGCTCACCCCCGAAGACCAGTTTCTAATTTTTGCATCTGATGGTCTGTGGGAGCATCTTAGCGATCAAGAGGCAGTTGATATAGTCAAAAGTTCACCACGCCATGTAAGTTCCTCTCTAAAAAACTTCCCAAGTTCATACATATTAAAGTACTCCATCTAATCCCAATATCCAGCTTCAAGTCCAATATACACTTGGTTACCAAAATTTAAACCTAATTCATTCATGTATCTGTTACAATATGATGTCGAAGAATCTTGATCAATCTGCAATACCAAAAAATAGTTTTTTTTTTTTTTTTTTTTTTTTTTTTTACTTTGACCTCAAAAGATAAACCACATCCATGGTCTTTGGGATTGAGGGAGTACAACCTAATTCCTTATCTTGCGATCATTAATTTTTATTATCTTTCTGCTAGAGCCTTTATCTCTCATTTCTCATTCATATACAGGAATGGTATTTTTGTCATGTTTATAAAGCATTATTTAAGTTTCTTTAGGATAGTTAGGCTGTGTTTGGCAAAATAAGGTAGCTTATAAGCTAGCACATGTTTGGATTGACCATAAGCTAGCTTATTGAAACGCTAGTTGGAGTAGCGTTTCAGGAGCTTTTTGTAGCTTTTTCCAGTTATACCCTTATTAATATTAATTATTATATCCCAAGATACCCTTTTTGGTCATTTCATACTCATAAGCTAGTTTTTGCCAAACATAGTTTATTCATAAGCTAGCTTATTAGCTATCAGCTAGTTTGCCAAACACAGCCTAAATATACAAACTCATTTGTATGTTTTATTTGGTGCAAGAAATGATGATATGATTGTAGGCCCCACTTTCTTGAAACGAAGATGGATTCACCACCCCATCATTGCAAATAAAAAATCTAAAGACTTTATTCATCTTTTGACCATCCTATAGTTCTATTTAAGGAGTTCTATTTATATGGTTGCAGAGGATGCAACCATATGATTCTTCTTTTTTGGGTAACCGTGGGCTAGGTTGCACGGCAACGGGAAACGGGAAAAGGCAAATCTCAAAAATTTAAGATACGGATACGGCAAAGAAACGGCAAATATAAAATAAATATATATATATATATATTAATGAAAATCCAACCAAAATAGATATATATTGATGTAAACTAAAGTGTAAACTCCAAAAATCCAAAATCTTTCAAAGGTAATTAATTATCAATAATCAAATCAAATCATTCTCAAAATCCGGTTCATCTAGTGAGACATCGACTGATATGATGGACTGATATGATGATGATCGACTTTGATATAGAGTATGAATGAATCGATTTGGAGTTTAGGACTGATTTGAATGATCGATTGATAATGATGGAATGGAATTAATAGGGATTAGCCGATTAGGAATGGAATACGATCAATTTAGCCCAAGCCTGTTAGCCTTCTTCAGTTTTTTGGAGTTAAAAAGCTCAAAACTTGACCGAAACTTTGCCGAAACTCCCCCGAAACTTCACCAGAAACGTTTCGGGTGAAGAAGAAACGTTTCGCGGCGTTTTTTAGGCGTTTCGGTTTCTTACAGGTTTCCGAAACGGGAACGGCTTAGTATTAGGCGTTTTGGTGCATCCTAGACCGTGGGTGTCCAGGCTAGGGTCATCATGGTTGCACCTTGACTAATCCCATGGGGCGCTGACTGTTCCGGTGTTCCCTAAAGATTCACTCAGAAAATCCCACTGGTCCTGAGGAGACCCGAGCTATTGACATATGGGGAGGAGCCCCAAGGCCTTGTCTTTATTTGCCGGTTGAGCTGGCCCTTAAGGTTCAACCATATGATTCCGGTTCTCTTAAACTGGAGATGGGACACGACTATTGTTGCAAGAAGTACTCAACTTGATCTTAGGATCCCATTTGCCTAGAATTGAAGATGGGACATGAACATTGTAGCAATAAAGTCGTGAGTCCTATTCGTTTAGGCCACTCAACAACTTCATTTTGTGAATCTCACTTGTATGGCGTTAAAAGAACTAATAACGTGGTTTCTGGGTTCCATGTACTCAAAATGAACATGTGGCTCTCAAACTGTAGAATCGAGGACATCAGCATGCAACCTGATTTTAATATATTCTTATAACAAATATAGCCTCCTTGTTTGTTCTACCTACTTCCCTCACATCTGTCTGTTAACTGTACTCATTGCTTCTTTGCACACACTCTCCTCCATAGCCTGCTTGCTTCTATCTTTTAAGGGTAAATTATGTTTTTTTTGTCCCTGTGGTTTGTTGAAAATTACTAATTTCATTTCTCTGATTTTGAAATTATGATTTTATCCTCATGGTTTACAATTTATTGTTGTTCTTGTCTTTTGGTTTACAGTTCATAATTGTTTTGGTACTTCATAAAGGTAGGAATTAATCTCATTGACAAAATAACAATGAATTACAAACCATAGGGATTGAAAACCACAAGGACGCAAGACGTAATTTGCGAGTTGGGGGTTTTCACTAAAACCACCTCTCTACCCCTTTGGGTAGTAGAGGCAAGATCTGCGTACATCTTGCTCCCAGACCCTACTGATATTTACTGGCTGACTGGCTCGGAAATAACATTTTTTAAATGCCAAAATATTTTTGCAGGGAATTGCGAGGAAACTTGTTAAAGCTGCGCTGATTGAGGCAGCAAAGAAAAGAGAAATGAGATATTCGGACCTAAAGAAAGTAGATCGAGGGGTAAGAAGACATTTCCATGATGACATCACAGTTATAGTTTTGTTTCTGAACAGCCATCCACCAAATCAAAGTTCGTCCGGTGGTGCCATGATATCGGTGAAAGGTGGTATCATGCATTCGTGAGCCCTGTGTACTTTTAATTCCTGAAAATAAAATGAGGGATTTTGCATAGCTTTGCTCTTCAGAAATGTAATAAAACATAGTTGATGATTATGCCAAGAAGATTATGCAGAAGCTCTGATGATTGGCATATGAAGCTAATTTGCAGTTGGGTTCTTCTTGTTTCTTTTTTCTCTTTTGGGTGGGGGGTTAAGATGCTTGGGTGCATCTCATTTTTGTTAAAAGTTTGCTTGTACCTAAAGACCATAGACCATATCAGAAGATCACAGACAGCTTCATGTTTCCTTTGAAATCTTTTATAGTGAGCAATGGCATTTATACCATTTATTTTTATCTTGCAAAAGCTTTGAAGTTGGTTTCTTTATTTTATTTAATCTACAAAATTGGGTATTTGTGAACATAAATTAATGTCATCTTATAATTTGGAGTGATTGGATGATGATTTGTCCGGACCCAAATAGCCGGATGGATATAGGTAACGGCGGGTTTGTTGGTCAAACTTATGTGCACCGTGTAATCCATATGTGGCTATGAATGTCACAGATTCATTGCAGGTGAACCTTTATGGTTACACTCGCTTTGGCAACGGTGTATTCAAACTTAGCCTTTATCCTCACAGTGTGTCACAACCTAAGTGGTTTACCTGCAACAATTTGGGATGGGGGCGCCAAACCCCACTCCCCTAACTAGGAGTATGATCTATAATGTTAGAGATAATATTTTGTTTTGAACAACTTCTCCTTAGACAATACAAGAGTTCATAACACATATCAGGGGTTATAGCCTGGTGGTAGGGAGTTTTCCCTATGAAGGGGAGGTCTCAAGTTCGAGTTTTTCTAGAGGGTTTTTTCCTTGGAGCTTCCTGAGGGTATTTCCCTTGGGACCTTTGGGGTTATTATCCCTAGGGGTAGGTGAAGCAGCCCTACCGAATTAATTAGGGGGGGTGTAGAGGAGCGGGTTTGAACTCGGGGCCCGGATAAGATCAAACGTGTTCAAACCCTGTGCCTCTACCGCTGAGACGAAGCTGTTAAAAAAAAGTTCATAACTCATTAAAAAGAATAGTTGGTTACAGTGGCAAGTTTTAAAAGTCTATATAATTTGTTTTCTTTTTCCGTTTCATTTAACGTGGTAACTATAAACATAAGTATTCCAAGATAATTTTGGTTTTCAAAATCAATGAATTGATGGGGTCAAACGAATTCGTCAAACTAAACAATAACATATCACTGAGGGATGTATCGAAGTAGCACTATATAGATTAGTGCATTCCACAACAAAGGCAAATTTGGATTTTTAGTTAAAATGAAACTTTTTCTTCATATTAATAAATGTTTTTATATTTATCGGATTTTTCATTTATACATCATATAATTTTAAGAAATTATACAAACCAATCATAGTCCTAGATTCCATTTTGTTTCCTAATTTGAAGTGATGAATGAATATTATCAACTTTTATACATATATCTCAGTTTAATTAATGAACCATGATAATTGTCCATAAATATCTTTATTATTTTTTAATATAATGGTTTGTATAGTTACTAGAATTATAAAGCTTGTAAATAAAGCATCCCTTATATATTTATGGTTTGTAGAACCCATACGGGTTTGGTGGTGGTCTAATTCGGTTTTGGATGATGCGCGTGGTTTGATCTTAGTTTTGGTATGAATCTTGTGTTTTCAGTGGTAGAATATGTTGGGAGGTCGTAGTTGGGTAGCGATGCGTCTCGTCGTTTTTCTTGAGTTGTATCCGATTGCAACATAGTTTCTAGCTTAAACTTAAACTTGTGTTTTTTCAACAGTTTGTGGTAGTTCACAACAATTTGCTCCAACAACTCGTATTGCCATTGTCTGGTAGAACATTATAGCCAATGTTAGTTAGTTTGTGGTTTTCATCTTCGATGTGTCTGTCGAGGTCGGCATTTTTCTGGTTCACCGGATGATTGCCCTTAAGTGGCTTGCAAGTTTTCGGTTAGGGTTGTCGGATTCATCCTTATATGTTAGGTATTCTTAGGTGTTTCGTTTAGAGTAATCATGGTTAAAATTTCAGTCAGATCGATGTTAATATACGTTGATCAAACCCAGTATGAAGAATAACCGATAAGTTGATTGATTAGTAATTCTAAAATCTAAATTGATCACTTAACAAAAGTTAGTTTGATTTATTTGTTACACTATTTTTTAAACAATATAAAAAATATCCATATTACAGAAAACGACGTCGTATAACAAGACCTTCTAGTGCACCTTAACCATTTGTGCACTTCACCTTCCCCCTGATTTGATTCATCCCTTTTTTCTCCATCCCAACAAAAATGGAACCCCTTCCGAACGGCAATTCCACCGTCGCCACCGCCACCACCGCCTCCGCCACCGCCGCCGCCGCATCCCTTCCCTCACTCCACGCCGGACTTCCGTCTTCCAAACTCAACCAACTCGCCGAGTCCTTAAAACTAGAACACCAGTTCCTCAGAGTCCCATTCGAACACTACAAGAAGACGATCCGTGCCAACCACCGCGCCGTCGAGAAAGAGGTCTCCGCCGTCATCTCCGGCCTATCCGACGCCGGCGATCTCTCACAGAACGACGCCGTTCAACATCTCAATTCTCTCGTCTCCAGATTACAAGGTCTCAAGCGGAAGGTAGATTTTAATTTGTTAATTGCAAATTCTAGGGTTCCGTTTTTGTGAATGTAGTACTTAATTTCTGTAGGAAAATAGTTGGTTAATGGATGAATTGTAATTTGGGACTAAACAGTTGGAAGATGGGAGTAGGGCTGAGCATCTTCAGGCGCAGCGGTGCAGGGCGCGGCTTGATCATTTGGAATCGGCTGATGCCGATAACATATCGGAGTGGAATAACACGCGGTTGAAGCGAATACTGGTGGACTATATGTTGCGGATGTCGTACTATGACACTGCTACAAAGCTTGCTGAAAGCAGTAGCATACAGGTAGGTATTCGGCGTTGAACTTATGTTTTTATGCTTTTTTGACAACTGTGTTATTGGTGTTGGTTTAATTTGATCGACTGGTTTAGGTATTTGTTCATGGACACTATTGGTTGGGGCTATAGAAGCAATGAATTTAAAGTAGATCTTGTTTTAATTCTGAAGTTTCTTCTTGGTTTGCCAAGATTCACATGTATGGTATTAGTGAATCTGTTGGCATTATTTCTAGCAGTTTCTTTTCTTTTAATGTTAATTACAAAGAACAACTTGGTTTTGTAATAGTGTAGTACATCCAAAGAGTACATGGTGATGCTTTATGGTTTAAAGATTTCATAAGCAGGAACTATTTAGGGTTAAACAACCCAATAACCAGCATCGGTTGTTTTTTTTTTTGGGTGATCTTTAGATGCTTTTATAATTCTCTCTTACATTCTTGCTTCTTCCTTCTGACAGGATCTTGTTGATATTGAAATCTTTTATGAAGCCAAAAAAGTTATGGATGCTCTACGGAATAAGGAGGTGGCTCCTGCTTTAGCCTGGTGTGCTGATAACAAGTCTAGGCTAAAGAAGGCCAAGGTACTCTTTTTATTGTTAAACTTGTAATTGTTAGTGATATGCAATAGATGGGCTTAACTGTCATTTAGTTGTCTTCTTTTGTACATTTTGTATGTGATACTGAATACTTTGGAGTTTGAACTTTTTCCAAGGTTCATAATGAACAAATTTAATGAGCACTTTGTTTAAGTTTTCAGGTTTGAGCAGTTACTAGTTCTTTTTTGATGCCAGTTCTCCAAACAAATAATCTATTTCTAGTAAACTGGTATGTCTGGGGAAGAGGTAGCCCCTCTTGTATCATAATGGGTTGAGGCTATATTTGATTGTTTATACCCTGGTTGAACCCAAATTCAGCATCTTTTATCTTCATTGTAGAACATGTTATTCGCATTAATGAGGATGTTCATATGGACAGTAGGTCAGTATGAAACAGCAACCATTTCGAGATGGAACAGGGCTATTGTTGATAAGGATCATAACCTTCATCGGGGCAGAATCTATGCAAGATCTTTTGTTAAATCAACTGGTGCTGATAAAAGTTAACCTATTCATTAGGAAGGGCTGGTTCTACCATGGATTTCAAAATTTATTACATGATTGTCACTTATGTTAGTAAAGCCTCCAAAGTTGTTGCAAGGATGCAGAACTGAAGTGTTCTTTACTCACTATTTTATTAAAAATATTTTTTTAAGGAAATGATTTTCAATTGAGACTGTTTATCTTGGAACCTCTTAAGTTAGCTCATGATAATTTCTGTTGATTAGTCATTTCGTACTAGATGATCATTTTTAGTTTTAAAGTGATGGAATTTTTATTTTTTATGAAATGAAATTGATACACTGTGTGCACCTAAAAAGATCTTTAATATAGTCTGAGATGATGAATGAAGCCACATATTTCAGAAAGCCTTGGCAGGATATCGAAAACATACTTCTGCATTTTCAAAGTCTTTCACGTTAAGGTGCTGATAAAGCAACATTTTTTATTGTGATTTATAAATGCTCCTTAAAATTCTTTAGTCTCAGTCTAATGGTTCTCAGATGATCTTTGCATCATATTGCCAGTGATGAACCATTTTGACTCTTCTGATACGATATATCCTAGAAGTAGTTTCTGCTTGATTTGGTTTCTGAACGCATTAGGAATTAATTATTTATAATTATCTGAAGTATATGTATTGTTATACATCTTTCTTTTAGAAGCATTAGCAATTAAAGTCAAAGCTCAGGTTTCTCCAAATGTTCAATGTTTCCCATAGTTGTTTCACATAGTTTTTGGACCAAAGACATTAAGGTGGGTTAAAAGATTGAGCGACCTGTAACATGATTATACGAAATTAAGTAACAATATTCTCTAGAGCAGGAGTGGTTGAAGGGTAGGGAGTGTGTTTTCAGGTCATGTTTTGAAGGGTAGGGATGGAAAAAGACGGGCTGTATGGATTAAGCTCTCCCTCTTAGGCTGAGCGAATAAGCAATCATCTGAACTAATAAGTCACAAACAAACAGTCATGTATGGCTTACCGAATAAGCCATGCATGCCATTAAGCCAATACCAAAAGTCCCCTAACTCATGCAGAGAAAAACACTTGATGACACAAAGAGTCTATGGAGGTCTAAGAGATGATCAACATGCATTCATCAATATTCTTTGACAACTTATGTTTGCTTTTGTACCTCTTTTTTAGATGGCTGAAGGCATCTTATGCTTGTTATATGAAGTATGAAGAAATCATTATACTTGACATCTGTCTGTAGTTACATGAATGTGGTGAAAATGGTATGATATATTGCAGTCATGCTTTTTTTTCTTCAAGGTGGTTAATGCAAACCAACTCAATTCAGGAAAGTTGTTGAAGTATTTCACAGTATTCTGTGATGATTTATTCAAAGGCCTGCTTTTAAGAGGCTGGAGCTCTCCCAACAGTTTCTTCCTTACAAATTGATACCAGAAAATGATACCCCTTTCTCTCCAGCCCCCTCCCTTTATACTAGCTGCTAACTGACTTAATTAACCGTACCAACTAACTGACTCAACCGCAACTGATGTTAACAACCAGCTGTTGTTACACAATAACCCTTATGCCTCATTATTAGCTATGAAAATTCTCTTCCTCTATTTCTTATTATTTCGTGGCAATTTGTTCTTATTTCTGTTGGTGTTAACCAAACAAAACAAGAACGAGTAATTTATCCCCAACTAGTTGGGTTAGGCTAAAAATGGATCTGCGCTCTGCAGTAAGAACAAGTAAAACCGAATAAAAGACGTAGAAATCAACACCGTTCTTCCAGGAGATGTATCTCTGGTCCCATCAATCTCCATAAAGTGTCGGTCTATTTTTTGGAGGGAAGGGGACACAAGGGGTCACCTTTTCATCTTTAGCATCTTAAGATGTGATGTTATTAGTTCACTAGAGTTACTTTATCCGATCTTCTCTTTTCCTAGTATCTTAAGTTGTTGACTTCACAGCTCTCAGTCTTCAGTAGTATAAAAGATCTCTTTTGGCTGAGTCTCTTTCTTATGCCTGTTATAAACACTTGCATTTTACTTTGCATCTGCTTTGAAAGATAAGTTATGTGTAATAGGTGTATGTGTTATGCATAAGTTTTATTCAGCAGCAGTTCTGTCTGTTCTAATAGAGAGGGAGTTAATGCTGAGGCTCTCTATTTCGGTTATGCTTAGTTGTTGATCTGGTTGTATTGATACACTAAATATTATTAATATTTTTCTGTGAAAATAGAGATTGAGGGTTTACGATAAGCTTATTCCCCAGTCTAGTAGTATTATTCTTGGCTGAGTGTTGACACTTCAAGCAATTCATGCTTTTAAAAATCATTCTTAATGTGGCTGCAATGTTGCTCGTCGAAAGCTTCTACTTTCACTTGCCAAGGACTATCTGCTTGTGATTCCTTGGAAATTCTTGTATTCCATCTGATAAAAAGTTATTTACTTGGTTGCATAATTTCGTGTGAACATGGCTGATATTGACTGTATTTTTATTATGACAGAGCAAATTTGAGTTTCAGTTGAGACTTCAGGAGTTCATTGAATTGGTACGCAGTGACAATAATGTCCGGGCTGTTATGTATGCTCGAAAGTACCTTGCACCTTGGGCAGCTACTTATATGAAAGAGCTTCAGAAAGTTTTTGCCACACTGGCGTTTACAAGTAATACTGGATGTGAGATATACAAGGTTATTATTGTTCTTGTAAATACATACGTTGTCAAATGATCGTAAGCATTTCTGGTTCACAAAAAACGTAACTATAGTTAAAATTAGTGTATGTATATCACCAAGTCTACCAAATCTATCAAAGTACAGGAAGAATAAGATAAAAAAAATTGTCTAGTCATTGTTACATTTGGGGAAGGGGATGATATATGAATCATGCATAAACTCAAATAAGCCAGAGAATACTTATAGGTCATTAGCTCAATCTTAATTAACACACAAGTTCTGGATAAATTATATAGAATTGTGTGCTTAGTTGCTACAGATGTTCACTGGTTAACGAGTGCAATCACTCTAAATTAACTGTGGTTTTGTGGCAGGTTTTATTTGAACCAAAGCAATGGGATTACTTAATGGATCAATTCAAACAGGAGTTTTGTAGGCTATATGGCATGACTCTCGAGCCTTTGTTGAATATTTATCTCCAAGCGGGTTTGTCGGCTCTGAAAACTCCGTATCCTAATATGTGTGTAAATCACATACTTGCATTGCTGTCAAAAGCTTTTTGGTTTGTTCATTTTCACACGCTTGCACAAGTCGGGATGGAAACAAATGCTCTACTCTTTGAGGTAGAGGTCAGGTCTGTATACATCCTACCCCCGCCCCACCCTCGCCCCACCCCCCTCTGGGTGGGATATTATTGTTTTATGGTTAAGAACTATGAATGCATTGTTTTTTTTTACCATTTGAACTAGGTAAAAGGTAAAATGGTAAAATGTATATATTATCTTTCTGGAAGATGCCTTACTGATCTATGTACATATTATTTCATTGCTCTCTTGGTTAACTGCATACTGCATCTTTAAAATATAAATGTAGTTTTTAGCTCAAAACTTGTATCTCTAGTTTTTTTTTTCTTTTTTTGCCTTAATCGCCCTAAGATTCTGTTATGAGGATGATTGTACAAAAGAGGATCCTCTGTCTCAAGAGAGCTTCCGTAAACTTGCAATGCCGTTGCCCTTCTCAAAGCAGCATCATTCGAAACTTGTCTGCTATATAACGAAAGAGCTAATGGATACAGAGAACCCACCACTTGTCTTACCAAATGGCCACGTTTACAGCACCAAGGTTAGAAATGTGTAATTGCTAATTATCACACTTTTTACACCAAAATGACAAACTTTACCCTTAATAACAGAGGGAGTAATGAATTTATCCGTCTCATGATTAAGGGTAGAATCGGAAAGTAGACACTTTATCTGCCAATTTGACTAGTTTTGGTAACATCCTGATTTGGTTATTGTTTTGCAGGCTCTTGAAGAAATGGCAACTAACAATAATGGAAAAATCACTTGCCCAAGAACAGGTTCGGTTTACAACTATACTGAAGTCACCAAAGCATACATCTCATAATGATATCTGAGATCAATGTATGATCTGTTCTTAAAATATGCATCCAAGCCTCAGAAAGCAGAACTCAGATCACCAAATGCATATATAAATGCTAATCACCTTCTGTGTTTGTAATTGTTGTTTGTACCTAAAACCAACTATAAAACTCCTCCTTCATTGGAAAACATTTATTTCAATGTCTAAATGTACAGTTGTGCCAATTGATGAAAATCATGTTCTTGTTTGATTATAGACGGACAGTGTGGGGCCCACGTTTTGGGTTATCTTTTCGGGTACAATGGTTCATTGTGTCGTTGGTTGGTTTAGGGAACGGAAATGGGAATGGGAATTTGATGAGGAATTGATTATGTTAGGGAATAAATAATTATTCCCCCATTTTATTTGGGTATCAGGGTATGGATGATAGCTCTCTTTCAAATAATAATGAAACTAAATACCATTGTTCATTACCATTCACATTTTGAACCATGTGTTTTTAGTAAATAGCATGTTAAATTTTATAAATCATTCTTTGTGTTCGTTTTGCATTAATAAACTTTATATCTAATCCCATGCACCATACAATATATTTATAGTGTTGGGAGGGGATCGAAATGCAAAAATGGGGTGAAAAGGACAAAAAACCATATGACTATTTTTTTTAATGGTAACCAATGACTATTTTGAAAATACAAAGTCAGGTCGGGCCTTGACTAGTCCTAGGTCAAGCCGGTCCTTTGAATCACTCCAAAACCAAAACCGGTTGTAATCGGTGGTATCCGGCCTCTCATTGGGTCGGGCCATAATTGGCTTGTCCATCTCTAGTGATAGCTAGCAAATTAGTCAGAGAAGGCAAAATGTATAGACCTAATGATAAGAATTTGTGTCACGAGTCATTGTGATAAATGTGTGATTCTCTACAAATGTGTACAGTACACTTATCGATGCAAAAACAATCTCAAGAGCCAACGTGATAAATGTGTGTTACACACTTAGGCTAATGACTATTCGAGTTTGCCCTAATCATGTTATAATCAAATTGTGATAAATGTGTGGTACACAATCGAGTTGATGTTTCAATGTTGCTTTATGATAATCGCACGATGGTAAACGTGTGATACCCAAAGGTAATGATTTCTTGATTTTACCCCTATTGTGTGATACACTGCGACAATCGTGTGATATAGAAGAGAAACCACCATCTCTTACTGTGAAAAACGTGATACATGATCAAGTTAGTGACTAATTGAGTGATTTCTTGATTTTGCCTTATGATAATCACGTTGTGATTTATGTGTAATACCCACACAGGATAATGATATCTCCATTTTGCCATGATTGTGTGATACTCACACTATTATAATACGTGATATAGAAGGGAAACCACAATTTGTTACTTCCATAATCATCGAATCACTTTGATTGTATAATTTGATTTTGCATTCCCATTTCCAAATTTACCCTTTCATGTTTGTAATATATATTATGAAAAAAAAAATTATATATACTTGATTTTTGAAAATTCCTCAAATATTCTTAGATTGTGATTTAAAACCCACTATCTAGCTTACAAGTGTTCTTGTGTTTTCGTAAAACACGGGTTTTTTCGTTTGACCCATTCCTTATATTTGCGATATATAAAAACTTACTACTAAATGCTCGAGGTTGAAGTCTGGTTTGAGAGGTGGTATCATTATCCCCATCCCATCCTATAAGGTTAACAAATTCTTGGGTTTACCATCCTTGGTCAACTTGGGTATTCCTCATCAAACTGGGTTCCAGTATCAACTTTCTGATCAGGAACAAGGTTGTTTTCATCGCTACCTGTGGGGTGTGGGGAGGGGCAGGATAGGTTTAACCAGAATGAGTTAATGACAAAAATTGAGTAGGTAAAAACGACGAAATAAAAAAATTAAACCAATATATATGTAGAATTAATGATACTATAAAATACTCATATTTTATTATATAATTTACTTAAGTCTAATCTCGGTCATCTTTTTCAATTCACGATTAAAAATTGGGTTCTAAGAAAATGTGGTCGTAATCATCTTTGTAATCACATTTGTTCTTATCTGACCATCATGATCAATTCTAATTCTTAGTTTTGTTTGTTAGTACTTTCTATCATTAATCTTCATCTTCTTCAACCAACAAACACATAAATAAACTTTATAACTTGCTTAAATCAATTTGTAATTCAACTCAAAATCAAAACCTACGTCAAATTACATAAAAAAATATTAATAACAAAGCAATGTCAAATCATATTATTAACAATTCAACTAAAAAAAATCTACATACAAATTCTTAGTTAATTGCGATCGTTATCTCACATGTACTCGTCATGGACACAAGGTGTAGCAATACTGTTTGGTGGTGTAAAAGTGTAGTGGTTGTAGGGGTGTTCATAAAAACCGTCCAATCACGAAAACCCGCCAATTGAACAATACTAGACCATCTTTTTGCTGTTTAGGAGGACAGCTCCGTTTTGGGAAAAAGCCAAACCTAGTGGTGTGGCCTACACTTTGAGGCATCAAGTTGGCATTCTAAACCACCATACCACTTATATCTAATACTATATTTTTATGTTTTAAACCCCAATTTTATGTTTTAAACACACACACACACACACACACGACGGGGTGCTAGATTGTACAAGAAATGAAGATAGAATGTTATAATTTGATGAATTATTCAAAGTATGATGTCGTAAGATTTTCAAATACGCAAGTATACATAAGAGAACATGAGTAGGGTGGCAATCGAGTCATGTTCGGGTTGGCGGGTCAGAAAGACTCAATCCAGTTGAAATCTTCAACTTTAATCCGTGACCCGTCAACTCGAACACAACTTGCATAACTCGTTTAGCTATACGGGGTTGGTGGGTCATAAGCAGGTTGACATGTTATAAACAAGTTGGCGAGTCATAAACGAGTTATCAGGTCAAATACAATCTACTTCAAAACTTTAAATACAACCAAAATAAAATTCAATTTACTGATTTTAAGGCGCTAAATTGAAATTGAAAAGTTAATAGGCAAAAGTCTACTAAAAGATATATAAAGATAAACGGGTTGACAAGTTGACTTGTGAATCCATATACCAACCGAAACACGACCCGCAATTGGGTCATTTTATATTTTTTCTTATTTTTTATTAAGAAAATAAAATAACAACCAGTAAATTTACACCACGTGTCATTTTAAACCCCTCTTTTCTGGAGTCATGTTCTCTAATGACCACCATCAGAGATTTTCTACAACAACCATAGTCGTCTTCTTTGGCAACAAAATTCTTCCCCAGCAACAAGATTTAACCCAATCATAAAAGCCATGAATTTAGACCATGAATATGAACATAACGACAAACTTAAAATAAACAATCAAAAATCAATATAAACCATGAACACCGATAAACTTTATCCAAAAAATTCAAAATTAATATCCATCAAATATCTTAAATAACTCAACAACAAAACACCAAACAAAAATTTTGAGAAGGGGAAAAGGGAAATCAGAAAATCGAGAAGGGGGATAAAGAAAATCGGAGAACTAGATAGGTGATTAGTCATGTGTGTTCATTGACCAAAAAACCTAAACCATTCCAAGAATATCCAAATAGTTATATTGCTTTCGAAACTAGAAAATCGAGAAGGGAGAAGGGAAATCGATGGTGCAATGGTTCATAATGGATCTCACCGATTTTGGGTTTGTCTATGAGGGTTCCTGCATATTCAAAATTTGTCATTGACTTTTTTGTATAAGAAGAAGAACAACAACAAATTGAGTTCTTCGGCTATAGGTTGTAGGTAGGTGTCTTATTGGCCGACATCCTATTGTGATGGGGTGTTGGAGGAAGCGGGTGCCAGATATTCGGGACGGTGTGGAAGGGGGTGGCCATTTTATTTTTCTAATACAAAATTTATAACAAGACCAAACTAATCCTCATGAAAGTGGATTTAATGGGAAATTTTAACTACCATTAACTAAAAAGTATGTTAAGAATTGGCAAACATTGGGGACAAATATTAAAAAACGAAGATAAGGGATGAAAACCATTAAAATTGGCAAACGTTGGGGACCAAGAGAGAGAGATTAATCAACTTTAGAAACCTCAAGTTTTTCATTTGACTTCTCTTAACTCTCGTAACTTCTTCGTTATGTGTCTTTTCATCGTTCTCACAATTGTCATCGATTGTAGATTGTTTTATTTTTTATTTTTGGATATGACTTGTGTCAACTTTCATTATTTTTTTGTTGAACAATGTATGATTATGTAATAGCAATATGTGGAGCTTTTTGTTGAAAGCAATATACGTATGTAGTTCTTTTATACATATTATCATCTAAATGACCTAAATCTATACGAAATTGCATCCGGTCATTTTATACCAAATTGCATGGTTTAAAAATTTTCCTAGCCGTCCTAACATTTGGTTTATGGTTTTGGGGGGTTAGGACGCCATTACCAAACAAGGAACAACCTTAATTGGCAGCCTAACATGGTGGTATAAAGGGGAAACCATCTCCAGGGGTGTATTCAAGAGTATACCGAAAATAAGAGAAAAGCGTTTGAGTTTGAGGGAGCTTTGTTGCAAAAAAGAGAGAGAGAGCTTAAAATGAAAGTAAATGGTCTATTTACTCTTGGACCTAATGGGAAGATGGTCGATAGACATTAGGGTGAGGGATCAGTTTCAAAATAAAATGCAAATCTTTATCATCTTCTGTAATAAATGAAGTTGAGCGACCAATTATGTAACAAACACCAAACTGTAACACATTCAAATTCGTGATGAAAAAAGCTAAATCAAAACATCCATTTGATATGGATGCAAAATCCAACACTCACTCCAAAACATGATGAAGTTAAATATCCAAATACTAGGGGTGTTCACGACGCGGAAAAAGTTATTTCAAAACAGGTGATTTGCAAACAATGACAATAAATACTTTTTATAAATTTATTGCATTAAATGTTCTACTTTAACTTTAACACGTATCTTCATCTGATTTGTTGATCCATGCATGCTGGTACTTTTTTGCCTCAGCCTTTATAGTTGATGTGGACACTTGTTAACCGTCATATCCTTAACATGCATATGGAACAATAATGGAAGTATGACACTATTAAAAGAGTGCTTTGAAACTTATGTTGGACAAGTTTGCACTTCAAAATTCGGCTTGCCCATAGTAGTATTTATCATAATACTAGATGACTATATCTTGAATTGATTTTCTTTCAACTACATGACAAAACGATTCGCTTTGGTAATTATCTTGATCTATGTTTAACTAGTCTTCAATTTTGTTGAAGGCTTTTAACATTTGAATAAAATCAATAAATACAAATAGTTGCAAAAAAATTTAAAGTAAAAATTCTATGTTGTCTATTTTAAAGTATAAGCTATACAACAGTTTCCAACTAAAGACTTTCATGAAGTAATGTCTTTATCGAATTATAAGGACTTAGAATATTTCAAGAGTGTCTTAAGAATTCAACAAATGAGAAAAATATATGTCCTATTTCCAAAGGTATCCTTTTCATAAACTAAAAGTTAATCTATTGAAACATCCTAAGTTGAGAATCTAAAGAGCCAATCTAAAAGAAAATTGTCTTTCACTAAGTCTTTAGATGACTTTGTTTGAATGAAATGTGATGGATATTGTAACATTAGATTTAATCATTATAAAATAAATATCAATCCTTAACCAAACAAGAAGATGAAAGCAAGGCCATGCTCAGTTATTTAGGATTAACCCATATCTTTACAAGTCTTTTTTTTAATTGTCTAACATTATTTAACAAGCTTCTTCGGTCTTTATTTAATCTTTTAACATAGTTTTGTTTGATTCAAATGAGGTTGTCATAACCGAGTTTCAAAAAACAAAAAACAAATAAAAAAAGAAGGTGAGCCAACTAGGGCCAGCCAGGTTGGTAAAGGATATCCCTTTTGGAGTAGAAGTCCTAGGTTTAAACCTCGACATAGGCGATTCTAATTGCGGTGTATATACTAACAAACTAATTAAGCTGCCGTTAAAGAATTTGAATACAAAGTCTTTGAAAGTATTAATATTAGTACAAAAATATGATTTTAGTTCTATGTTTTAGATCATTAAAAATAAAATACATATAATTTATTTCAAGAAAATCAATCATCTTAAAGAAGACCTAATAGTAAGAAAACCAAATTAATCTTTTGCAAACCAAACAAACTTCCTTAATTAAACCCCATTTCCACACACACACCGCCAGCAATACCACCATTCGGAAGAAATCCCCAAATTGGACCCAACGTAGACACCCAGTTGAAATCCCCCCCTTTTATCGTTCTTTCTTTCTTTCTTTCAATCCAATTAGATTTTCGATTTCCGATTTCTTTCATATAATTTATCAATTTCTTGTTGATTTTTTCATTCCACGACTTTGAACAGAATCATCGGTTTTGCATTCCAAAATTGACTCTGGGAGGTGCGTAAAACTGATTTCAAGTGAATTAGTTAGGGTTTTGGTTTTGGTTTTTTATTTGTTTATGATTGATTTATAGCTGTATTTGTTAGGGTTGTTATGTGAATTTATGAGAAATTTGAGGTTTTGAGGTGTGATTTTTTGGTTTTGAGCAGGGGGATGTTGATGATGATAAGATGAATCAAGGAGTTACTGATACCATAACCACACTGGACCCTAATTCACTTGAGGTAAGGCATTAATAAGCTCTTATTTGGTCTTGTTATTTTTATGCACTTCCATAGAAACAACATGGTAACATGTGTGTATAATATAACTCCAATCTATGCATATGGTTGGTTGAGTTTTAAGGTTGAGATAGGATTGATTTGGTTCTTATGGACCCAAAGGTTCAGTTTTTAGCTATAGTGAGTTTTTAAAGGAAATTAGGTTGTTGCCGGACAAAATTTAGTTTGAGTTGATTCGGGTTGTGTGATCGGTGTGTGTT
The DNA here is from genome assembly GCA_030169165.1 of Centaurea solstitialis. Classification (NCBI taxonomy): domain Eukaryota; kingdom Viridiplantae; phylum Streptophyta; class Magnoliopsida; order Asterales; family Asteraceae; genus Centaurea; species Centaurea solstitialis. The sequence continues at coordinate 70,150,551 of CM058045.1, read as the reverse complement.
TTGGGTTTTGTAATTGGAAAAATTGGGAAGAAAGAAGTCATATGAAAGTCAGCTAGTTTTTATGAGTCATTTAGTCATGCAATGTGATGCATATATATGCCTTAGAGTTTCGTTAATATTTAGTTAAAAGGTATTTGCTCCTTTTATTTATGGATGCCCTGCCATTGATATTTGATTTTATTGTTAATGCTGTATTGCTTTTCACTTGTTGTATACCGTGGAAACAGTCTTTGTGTATATTTTTCCTGCCACAGATGCCTTAGCACTCACGCAAAAGCACATGACCATAGATATTAGGTCACCTCTTTCATGTCCAAAAGCCAATAGAGGGAGTAAACAAGAGAGCATTATACTTTATACATGGTAGGCCGTAAGAAGAACACACAGCGTACACAGTGCATCCCGAGCAACAAACATCACAACCAAGAGCAATCTAGATAGAGTTGGTTTTATCATATGGCTAACAGGACCTTTATGGGCCAAACTGTAAACTTTTAAACCGTCATTACCTGTGCCTTTTTAGGTAATGTTAAGTCATGGTGTCCAATTTTCAACAAACAGTAATTCCCCATTTGTGGATTGAATGAATAGCAACTAAGCTTTTTCACTATCTTTTGCTGAAGAGCTGCCATTTAGTCTAGGTGGCTTAGTGGTTACTGCTCTTAATATTCCATATGCATTCCCAGGTTCAACTAGTAACATTTTGCAAGCCTCTCTTTTGTGTTGTGATCATTTTATTTGTTTATGATAGCTTGCTCCTGCATGTCTTAATAGTTTTCTAAGATACTAGCTTTCTTGATTGATTTTTGATGATGGTGTATATCAACTAAAACCGATTTTTGATCTGTTTACTTCTTTTAAGCGTCATGCTGTTGATTCGAGCCATGGACAAGCACCATCAAGTTACGCCCCATCTACCAGTTCTGATCCCGCCGCAGCCTGGACCATGTATGGAGCTGTTAACGAATCCACAGGGAACAAAACTTATCCCACTACCAGCTTTAACCATGATCAACATTCCGAACTCCACCCGAGAAACGCTCAAGATGGAGAGACTGTGGCATCTACTGGAACAGCTAGTCTAGAGTACCCGAACTATGCAGCATACCCGAACAGTGATCCATATGGATATGGAAACACAGGATATGCTAATTACTATAGTAGCTATCAGCAGCAGCCGACTCAATCATATCCTCAGCAGCAGCCAAATCAGTCATATCCTCAGCAGCAGCCAAATCAGTCATATCCTCAGCAGCAACCTAATCAGACATATGCTCAGCAGCAGCCTAATCAGACATATGCTCCGCAGCAACCTAATCAGACATATGCTCAGCAGCAACCTAATCAGACATATGCTCAGCCTGCAGGAGCCTATCAAAGCACAGGTGCTCCTCATCAGCCTATTTCCTCATTTCAGAATACAGGTTCCTATGCTGGACCTGCCAGTTATTCAACCACTTATTACAATCCTGGTGATTATAATCAGAATCAGACATCTGGTGGTGTTTACCCGAGTGCGAATTACAATAATAGTCAGACAAACTCGTGGAATCAAGGAAGCTATGCAAGTTATGGTCAACAATATCCAAACTACTCTGCAGAATCTAACATTGCTTACGGTGCTCCAAATGCTCCTCCAGCACCCGTCCAATATCAGCCGGATTATAAACAACAATGGACGGATTATTACAGCCAAACGGAAGTCACTTGTGCTCCTGGGACCGAAAATTTATCATCTACCAGTGCATCCAGCCTCGTATCTCCTCTTCCTGCTGTTGCTGGTGGGTATTCTGCTTTAAGCAGCCAGCACCTGCCATCTACTGCTCCATCTTCTTGGAGGCCAGAACCTGGCTTATCTGAGCTCTCTTCAGTGCAGGTTTGGGGATTGCTTTTCCCATATCATTTAATAGTAGTCTTATGGATATTTGTGCTGTTGATTTGGCCTTTCAAGCTTCTGATCTTTAGAACATATCCAGATTGCATCCAAACACTATAATACGTAAAACCTAACGTTATTCATCAATCTTAGCTGCTGTGTTATTTTGCCAGAGTTTGATATACCTTTTGAAGTTCTAATTGTAACTTGATTATTATCCTACTTTCAGAATCAGCAAGTTTTTTAAGCTTTAGAATGTATTTAATACTATAGTATCTGAAACCTGAAAAGTTGCATATAATTTTTTCGGGGGAATATAAATACATAGAACTAGTCTAGTAGATTCCTATTTGCTTAGTCGGTCCAGGTGCTTACATGTTGCTTGGAACCATAGAAATTGGTGATATTCATTTTTTCATATAAATACTCAAATAGTTTGTGCCTTACAGGAATGACTTTACCTATACTTTCAGCATTTTCAATGTAATGGAGCTAATTTCTTATCATGTCTTTCATCCCATGTAAAGGCTCATCCCTATTTTAAATGTCGCTACTTGTAGAAATTTGGCGCAATGAAAGTTCTTTTTCTTCCTTAGAGTATTGTGTGGCAACATATTCTTTTCCAGTTTGTGTTTTATTTTACATTTGTGTCACCCAATTTAATGATGTATTGAGATCTTGAAAATCAAGTGTCCAAAACCAGTACTCCTATAAAGTATTGATGAATCCCCGATGTTAAATGAGATTGGTGTCTAAAACTATGCTATCTTAATTTGTCATGTTAGTTTTCCCTATTTCCATGATAGAAATAGAGCCCTTCTCTCTCTCTCTCACACACACACACACACTGGCACACAGTTCATTATATGCACTTCCCCCATCTTTGCTTGGTTAACCAAAATGAAAAAGGGTAAGACCTTGATAGTAGGATGGGTAGTAGAAGAGAAAATGAAGCTTGAGAGATGCTGATTTGTGTATTGATTTGGGTCATTCATTGTTTTTTGGTTCTGTTTTGAGAGATTACATGCTACATCCCCAACGTTGTCCTCAGTTGGTAAAAGGAACCTCTGTTTGATATGTGTTATTAATTACAAATAATCACGAAATAGCTGGCTACAATGCATGCGCTCACATGGGCAATGCATACCAGATCGTGTACAATTAAAAGGAGTTAAGCCATTTATTATTGGGTGAGGCTTGCGAAACTTGAACCACATTGTGCATGGATGGTCACAGATTTGAGTCATAAAACGAAGTCTCCATACTAAAGAACACTTAATACAAAGACTTGCCTCCCTAATGCCTGCAAAGATGAGGTGCCTTAGTGCAATGGTGGCAGCCTTTGATTATAAGCTCTCCTTTTTGTCTACTTTAGTGAATTTGACGTGTCTATCCATATAGTCAAAGAACATCCAGATCTATCTTCTGTAATAGAATGTGTATTTACATGCATACATCCATTTATCCACATATACGTTCAGAAATACATACATACTAGTACTACCATACATATATAATGCATGCATACATATAGGCAACCTGACATGTGTACATACATACTTATAACTTACATACATTCATGCATACACACTTACATACTTACATGAATACATCTGTTTATCCGTACATCCATACTTCCATGCCTTTAGCAATACAGCAAAGAGAACAAATTATTATCTGCATATAAATTGAATCTAAAATCTTTTCTTCTCTTTTTCTTTCCTAACATGGTATATGGAAATACATGACTAAAAGCAAAGAAAGAAATTCAAACAGTAACATACCAGGCATGATTTCTATCTTTTCAAGGTTTAGTATACGTAGTTCTTAAGAGTTTAGTTGTGTCTATAGCTCCGTTTGTTTGAACCCCAGTAATCCATAACCAAGTTGCGCTATAAAAACTTGAAATGGCCATCAGGTAAAGCTGTAATGTAATGATGATGAGTAAAAGTTGCCTTTTGTTAATAAGGCCTTTTATGGCCCACATATCTTTCTGGCTAAGGAATCGCAGATCTTTCTACTGTTCTGTAAAAATTGGCTTGTTTTGAATGTTTTCTACTTCTGGAAAACTAAAGGGATGCATACAACTCATTGTGACGTGTGCTAAAATATTTTGTGATTTTGTCCTCAGCCTAGTGCAGCAATTAACAATGTTCAAGAAGGATACTGGAATCATGGAGGTCAAGGTTTGCAAAATTATCATGGTAGTTCCGTGCAAACGAACTTTCAGAAGCCTTTGGATTCAAATCCCGTTCCTGGAAGCTTCCAGGACCAACGACAGCCTGAAGTCCCTCAACGGCCAATTGTGCAATATTCAGCTTCTCATCAGGTGGCACAGGGTTATCAATCATCAGCGCAAACTGCTATACCCTTCGATTCAGGCAGGGTGAGCAAAGTGCAGATTCCAACAAACCCTAGAATCTCATCAAACTTGCCCGTGAGTTTGCCCAAGAATGACAATGCTGTAATAGGTGGGGTGACCAAGCCAGCTTATATCAGTGTCTCGGTTCCAAAGTCTAATGAGAATGCAACATCACATGTTGCTGCAGATTCTGCGGTTAAGGTGAGACCATTCTTTTTTTGCCCTATCTAACCTTGGAAACTAGTTAATTGTATTGTTTTTACTTGGTAGTAAGAGGAGCCAAAGTGTAACGATAATGGAAATATTGAGAGACTATTAGCAAATGGTAGAGATGAGGGAAACCATAGGCTTATTGTGATTAGCATTACAAGTTGTGTCATTAGAAAAGTAAGCGTTTGATATGGGAGGACGTCCATGGCAGGAGAAGGAGATGGATCAACACTTAAACCTGTAGTAATCTCATATGAACATGCCATCTTTTTTAAGTATATAAGATGTACAGAAAACTATGAGATCATACATGTACATATGCAAAACGAGGGTGACTGATAACCTTAAAAAATGCGCTAATATACACAGGAGATGGTTTAAGGCTAGTGGGTATGTCCATTGTCATTTAGATTGGGCAAACTATCCCCTTCCAATAGGAACGATTTAGTAACATTTAATAAACTACATTTACACATGCAAATAACTCTCTCCCAACTGATTCACATTTTTTCCCTTTTCCATGTTAAAAACATGCTTTCTTACTGGCAGTGTAATCATTGCTCATAATTGTCTGGATTTCCTTAAATTTGAACTAATGGGTAACTTATAACATGATATATGAAGTTATTCTTTCTGTACAGTGATGGACTGAAATTTGTGTTGCTTGCAGCCTGGTGTTCTTCCCAAGTCACTGCGTGGATATGTGGAAAGGGCTTTGGCTCGTTGCAAGGATGATAGACAGATGGCAGCTTGTCAAGATGTCCTCAAGGAGGTAAGTTGACTGGCTAACGTATGAACCACATGTGCTTGTGTGAGTCAAGAATGTAGAATTATACATGCTTCTTCAGGTTTATTTAAACACACTTTTTAAGTCCACATCTGTTTCCTCTTTATGATCTCGGGTTTGCATATCTTAAAGAGGAGCTGTTATTGAGCCTTAGTTGTTGGAAGTTATAGTGTTTTATAAGTGCTTGAAATTGAGTAGAAGTCGGGAGTGGATGAGAAGCAAAAACTGCACTTTATGAATGTTTGCTTTTTAGTATCATGAAAGTTAACCATCGAGTTCTTGTAACTAATGAGTTAAAACATAAATTTATTACGTTACTTGCTGAATGTTTCAAAAGCTTACCAATATCTTATATTTACCTTCATCTGAAAGCTAATATTCTAACACCTTTTGGTGAGCTTTGTTCAATCAACTAATACTATGTTTTGTGTCTTTACTTTTGTTCATGTTTATGTTACTTTAACTGTACTATGCTTTTCAAATAGTATGATTATGTTACGATTGGTACTTCTATTTGATTATTTCAGGTTATCACCAAGGCAAGTAATGATGGTACTCTTTGTACACTAGACTGGGATACAGAGCCTCTTTTCCCACTTCCGAATACCAATTCGATTAATAATGAGTATGCTCTTTTCTTTACGTATATACATATGTACAACATTATATATATATATATATATATATATATATAGAGGAGAGTTCATTTGCAAACCACTTTTAAAATACAAACTTACAAACCATAATCAACCAATCAATGAATTTCATTTTTATTTTCATTTTTAAGGGTGTTTCCGTCATTTTATTAGGAGTGTTGTATTTATGGTAATTATGGATGTTCTTATTTATGTTATTTCTTCCAATCCGTATTCATGTTTCCATAAGAAAAACCATTAAAGATGGAATTGACTTTTATTTATTTTTTTAACAAATTTGCAGACTTTTATGGGACGATAATGAAAAAGATTTATGATGCAAGTTCTTCTTCTTCATTGTTTTAGTTGCAGGTTCTATAGCTTCTGGATCTTTGTCATCATCTTCATTCATTTTTGTCTTCATCTTGGTTCATATTCGTCGTTGTCTTCGTCCATCTTTGTCGTCGTTCCATTTCATTATAGTTGTAGGTTCTTCAAGGTCTCCGTCATCATTTCTGCTTCATCTCCGTTTCATTGTAGTTAAGTTGCAGGTTTCATCTTCGTTCATGTCTCTCGTCATCCGTGTTTCATCTCCGTTTCATCGTAGTTGCAGGTTTCATCTTCGTTCATCTCTCTCGTCATCCGTGTTTCATCTCCATTTCATCCCTATTCATCTTTGTAGTCATCTCCGTTTCATCTCTATTCATCTTTGTAGTCATCTCCGTTTCATCCCCGTCGTCATTTATGTTTCATCTCTATTAATCTTTGTAGTCATCTCCGTTTCATCTACGTCGTCATCTCGTTCATCTCAATAATAATTTTTAGTGGGTGTCGGCTTGTTTCATCAACGGTGAAGCTTGCAGCAATGGCGTCCATGGCATCATAATCACCAACTACCTATAGTTTCATTTATCACAAAGCAAAAATAAATAAGATTAAAACTAGAATTAATTTGAATTGGCATTTCCTAATTTGAATTGGCATGTCAATGTACTACAATGCCCTCCGTCATTTTTCTTTTTTATTTAAAATATTAGTTTAATCTAATTATTAACATAAATAGCCCAAATTGATCTTAACCGTTGATTGATAAAATCTATGGTTTATAGATGGGTTGCAAAGTTTGCAAAATAAATGTGGTTTGTAAATGAAAGTGCCTCTATATATATATATATAGGGCTAGGTTCAAATGTGAACTCATCTTTCATTGTGAACGTGAGGACCACTAGTATCACGCCACGTGGCAATATTCAGTCTGAACACGTGGTGCGATTTTGTTGGTCCTCACGTTCACAATGAAAGATAAGTTCACATTTGAACTCCCCCCCCCTCTCTCTCTCTCTCTATATATATATATATATATTTGGTCGCCTAGTTTTCATCTTTAAGCATTGATTAGAGAATGATGATATATCTCAGATCATATCAATATATCCATCTTTTTTTTTCTGTGAACACGAAAAATATTTTAACCTTATTTGTTGTTGCAATACTTTGAATAGTTCAATTCCGTCGTCATCACCGATAAAGAATAGAAGAAGTCCAAGCAGGCGTACCAAAAGTCGGTGGGAGCCTTTGCCAGAGGAGAAACCCGTTGATAAACAAGCATCATTTACTCCCAATAGTGTAAAATACAGTGGAGGCATACAAAACAACAATAGGGATAAGCAGGTTTGTTTTGCGCTCTCCCTATTGTTTCTTTCGTTCTGTGATAATAATTCATCTTAGGCCTGGGTCTATTTATAATAATCTCTTGCCGAAGCTAGGTTTTTAGAGTTGTAAATATTGTCAACATCCTATTTGTATTTTGTTTTTATGCAGTTTTCAACAGGACAACCAGAGAACAAGGAGAATAAATTTAGCCACCTTAAGTTTTATATATCAAATCAGAAAGAAACAAATAAAGTGGCTTTTAGGCCAGCCAAGAGGCAGCATGTTGGTGACGGTCGAAGTGTCACCAATAACGCTGACTCATCCAGCGATAGCGATAAAGAACAGAGCCTGACTACGTATTATGCTAGTGCAATCACGCTTGCGGATTCGCCTGAGGAACGTAAGAGACGTGAAAGTCGTTCAAAGCGTTTCGAAAAGAACCACGCGAATCGAGCGGTGTATACTCCTACGACGAAAAACAAAAACATTGGAGCTGGAAACTTGTACACAAGAAGGGCATCTGCGTCTGTGTTGGCAAGTAGTAGCAGTTCCAACGATGGTGGTGCCAGCAGGGCGGTTGAAGATATCGACTGGGATTCTCTTACCGTCAAAGGAACTTGCCAAGAAGTCGAGAAACGCTACTTGCGCCTCACTTCTGCCCCCGATCCTGCCACTGTAAGGGGCCGTTTGCTTTTTAAATGTTACCTCTTAAAACCTCTTAAGTCTGAAAATTAAGAGGTTTGTAGACTTGAGACCGTTTGTTTTATTTTTAAGAAAAGACTTGAAAACCTCCTACCATCCTCTGAAATTTTAAGAGGTGCACCACCCACCTCTTATTTTTTAGACATGAATTTAGACTTCAGACTTCAGACCTCTTAAAAACAAACGACACCTAAGTCTTCTGCTTTGTTCCAAAATAAGTGTCTTACTCTCAAAAGTAATATGGAGAATTTCTTCTCTCTATATTATAATTGGTAAAGTTGTCATTTAGTTAAATAAAAAGTGTAGTAATTACCCATTTCTAAAACCGTGTCTTTTTCATTTTGTACATTTATTTTGGCTTGTGCGTATCTCAATTTTGCTTTCCTTGCAGGTAAGACCAGAAGAAGTATTAGAAAAAGCTTTGCTTATGGTTCAAGAATCTCAAAAGAACTACCTATATAAATGTGACCAGCTAAAATCTATTCGGCAAGATCTTACGGTACAACGGATACGCAATGAGTTGACTGTCAAGGTATGCATTGTATTTTCCCTTTAATCTTCATTGTATCTTACCATAACAGCAAACAGACACGTTTATTAGTTAATTACTCCTTCCGTCTGAAAATAAGCGTTTGCTTTCAAAAATCGATAGTTGTACTTTACTAAATTTCCAATTCTACCCTTAATTATGATGCACAAATATTTAAGAGTCGACGAGAGGGAGAAATTCACTAGTGGGAGAAAAATGTCTGAAGAATTTGTTGGGACACTTATTAAGGGTAAAATCATCATTCAGATTATTGAGAAGTGCAATAATTGTACATTTCCAAGTTTGTGTGTTCCGTTATTGTGGACACTTATTTGGGACAGAGGGATTAACAAATTTGACTCATGCTGGCATCATTTCTAATTGTCTAGTCTATGCTATTCAGGTCTATGAAACTCATGCACGATTAGCAATAGAAGTTGGAGACATGTCGGAAATCAATCAGGTTTGTTTTCTCAATGTAGTCGATACACTTAATTGATATTGCTTTGACCATTCAAATGCTGTTCATCATTTTCTGTTTTTGCTCTAATTTTCAATGAGATGTTAATTGGTAGGGTCATAAAAATCACAAAACAAGCCGAATTTGTATTTATCTAAGTGTCCTGTAGATGTTATAAGCAAATAGGTATCCAAACATATCCGGCATCCAAATTCTTTTCATATAATATTGATAATAAATAGCAAATTTTTCTTAACAATATATCATGAATATGATGTATGTTTAATTATTAGTTTACTGAAGTTTTTTTTTGGAAAGATTATTTTACTGAAGTATGAACTTTGATCATCAAAACAGAGTTATATACTTGGGTTACTAAACTATATGTTTGTATCACAAATAGTCTAATATGAACACATGATCCATACAACTCTAGTAAAATGTTATGCAACATTTAAATGGACATAATATCTTGGTCCTATTGGAATCCACATTCAATAAAAATATCTATATTGGGTACAAGTGGGTATGGGCATGAATATGATCACACTCTATTCATATGTACCCGAAGTAATTGGGCTTTACTTGTATACTTATGCCATCCATCCATTATGGCCATCGAAGATGCCAACTTGCTTTGTGGATTGGATGAATTTATGCACTTTCCCTGTTTATGTATTTACTTATTTGACTTTCTTTTAATCAAACTTTCACTGAAGAAACAACATCATCCTTTGGGTCTCTAGCAGGATAGATAGGGATCATTTGGTTTGGTATACTTGATACAACGTTTGTTCTGCTTGCAGTGCCAGTCACAACTGCAAACGCTCTATGGCGAAGGAATCAAGGGGTGCCATATGGAATTTTCTGCATACAATTTACTCTCTGTCATCTTGCACTCTAATAACAACAGAGATCTCTTGTCAGTAATGTCTAGGTTTGTAACATGATGCAACACCTTCTATTTCATGCATATGCCGGCTTATGTTCTATGCATTTGTTTCTCAAGTGGATTCCTTGAACTGAAAGCTTGTGTTGCATCTGTAGATTATCAGTCGAAGCAAGAAAAGATGAAGCGGTAAAACATGCTCTTGCAGTCCGTGCAGCCGTCACCTCCGGAAACTACGTCTCTTTCTTCAGATTATACAAGATTGCTCCTAACCTGAATACATGCCTTATGGGTGAGCCTCCATTTCTTTTCTCCTTTTGGTAACCGTGGGTGTACCTCGAATTATCCCGTCGGGCCCTATGGTCTTAGGACTTGAAGTCTTGAACCAAGGCGTAGCCTTTATTTGTCAGTTGAGCTGGCCCTATGGCTTAGTGCTAATCAGCTTATCAACTTTTCCAGAAAGTCAAAATTTTTTGCCTTTCCTAAAAAACTGCTTATAGCTTCTCCAGGAAGTCATAAGCAGTTTACCCAAACACTTTAAAACTGCTTATTGCTTTCCCAGAAAGCTAATAAGTTATAGGCAGTTTCAAATAAGCACTCCCAAACACCCCCTAAATGAATATATAGTTTAGAATTGATGATTATGTGTTTGCTGTAGATCTTTATATCGAGAAAATGAGGTATGCAGCTCTGAAATGCATAACTCGTTCATATCGTCCGACACTCCCGGTGTCGTATGTGGCTCAGGTCCTTGGCTTTCCGTCAGCTGAGGGGTCGGATGAAAAAGATATAGGAGGATTGGAGGAGTGTGCGGAATGGTTGAAGGCTCATGGTGCATGTGTTGCCACCGATAACTCTGGAGAGCTGATGCTTGATGCCAAGGTATGTCCCAATCCTGAATATTGTTAAGAGTCCCACATCGACCAAATTTTGACCATTTTTCCTCGATATATTTTGGAACCTCCCTCCTCTCCTTCAGATCTCTTTTTGAGAGATCAAATGGGGTTCCACATATTCTTATAAGTCTCTACTCTATAGAGCCGGAGTAAAACAAATGTGCATCCTGTATTCCTGTGTGGTTAATTGAATTAGTGCAGCATGTGTAAAAAGGCTGTAAATGTGTGAACATTTTGATTTTAAACTTGACATTAAGTAACCCACATCCGTATCTTAAATATCCAAAAATATGACATTTGCACTCTGTATGGTGGGCGTTATCTGGGGGGAGGGGGTATTCGCAAAAACAGTCTTTCTACTCTTTGGAGTAGGAGATAAGTATGTGTACATTCCACCCCGGGGTCCCACCTTCAGTAAGGATATAATAGGCCTGGTTTGGTTTAGTTATAAAACAAAGATGAATTAGAGAATCATGAAGTACTTGAATTGAACAGTGATATTATAAATTATGCTAGAGTTTCAGTTTCAGTTTCAGTTCAACAGTAGGAGTTTTCCCTCTTTTTTTGCAATTTCCAATAGGAAAAACCAAGTAAATTCTTTTGGTTTCCATATTTAACTTTTACTTATGTTAAATTCGTAAAATATCAACTATATAGTTACGTTATCAAATATAAAACCCTTGCCGAGTATGGGTATTTTGGGAATATCTAAAATCCGAATCTAATTTCATATACAAGATATCTATCTATATCCCCATGTCAATTTGAGTTTGGATACTCGACCAAAATACAAGATGTGAATGAATTTCGAATACCCATTAGCTTAAACGGGATTTGTATATGCAAGTTGACGTTTCATTTGGGTTTTGGACGTGCAGGCTTCTGTGGCTTCTCTGTTCATGCCAGAGCCAGACGATGCAGTGTCCCATGGAGATGCCAGTCTTGCCGTTAATGATTTTTTGACCCGTTCTTTGTCATAGCCGGCTGAATAAAGCTGTAAGAAAACTAGATTTGCTAACACTGGGATCCCGGAAACTGGGCTGGAATTTATACATGGCGCGGTTTTGATAGGGGATGAAACGTGTACCATCGGTGGGGGAGGTCGATATAGAAAAAGATGGATTGGTAAGTTGGTTTAATATGTTATTTTTATTAGTCATCAGATGTTGGATTGGAGGGACATTCATTCTTTTCTATAGAGGCACAATGTGTATGGCAGATTGATTTGTGGATAATTTGTTGTGTTAGTTTCATGATTTTGATGGCTTGTGTTGATATTTATTCTGTAGGTCTTTTTTTGAGAGCATAAATTAAGAATGTAACACACTTCGTTTCAAAGCCTAACCTAAATACACACTCTTTTGAGAAACATTTTTCATCTTCCGGTCGTGTTCATAAGCATCGAGCATCATTTTTGACTTATTGTAGACGTCCAGGACGATCGACGTGTTTTATCGTGCACATTCTTTTTAATTAGAGTCTCATGAAGAAATATTTTCTTGATGTTCTTTCCACTAGTATTTGGACTTAATGGCTGTTTACTAACCTCTTACCATATTAAGAGGCTCTTACCAGCCAAAAGAAATTATCCAAGTGGAGATTGTGCTCTGACGAAAATCATAGATAGAAAATGTGTCTTACCATGGTCACTTGGTCAGAGATGAGTACTCCTACGGTGAGCAAAGACGGGTATCCGGCTACAATTCTTAGAATCGGTCCTAGAATCGGAATTGGCGGTTCCTGGAATGAAGGAACTGGAACCAGTTACATCGGTTCTTTGTATTTGGAAAACAGTCCTGGAGCCGCTGTTCTAGTATCAGGTACTTTTTAATTTTTTCTTAAAACTTTTATCATTCATACTACAAAAAAGTAAATATTAATCTATTATGAAATCGTAACATTAGTAAATAAATAGTACAAATGTGAAAACAAATTAGATAAAAACTGAAAAGTAATAGATGCTAATATAAATAAATAATACAAGCTATGCTTTCAAAACACTTCAATGTAATTAGAATTCATTGATGTTAACAAATTTTGATAAATAAATAAAATATTTTTTTATTATAACAATAGCGGGACCGGTCAGTTAACGGTTCCAAAAAAATGAGAATAAAACCTGTCTCGATCAGTTTCGTATTCTCCCCTGAACCAATGCTCACTACGTCATCATCTGTCATCCAAGAAGAATACGATAGAGAAGAGAGGGAGTGGAGCAATTTTCTGATGTCGCTTCCCAAATGCAGAAAAATACCCATGCAATCCTAAGCAAAAGACGGTTAAAGAAAAAGAAAAACTCACACAATAATTTCATTTTTTAGTATAAATTTTGTGTGCATCAATGAACTCGATAAAATGCGGGTACCCATAAACCGAACCGTGGGTACCCGCTCCTTTTCAGTTCAGTTCCGTATGTGTGGTTCTAAAAAATTTCACTACCCGCCTCGCCCTGCAAACAATCCTATGGGTAGGTAACATCCTTGGGGGTGTGGGGTGAAAGCCACACTACCAGGGTTCGATTCCCACGGGTGACATTTCTGAGATATCCAGACTTTGGATTTGGTCTTATGGGGCTGGGTTCGGGGACGGTATGGAGAATCCAGTCTATGAGATTCACTTCCCTACTTGTCAGGTTCAATCATAGGTTGGGCCGGGTCGCAGCGGATTAGTGGAATTGTCCAATTGGAGACTCGATACCACTGGAACGTGTGTGTGTTAACTGTTAGTAATTATGTGCAAAAGTTGACAAACCAGTGATTATGCATCCAATGTTATAAGACACTTGAGGGTCACACCTGTGAGGATCTGTAAATCAATAAGATAAAATCCCAGTTTGGAGAGATTGGGTTTATAATAGTTAGTTATAAACCAGTTGGGTATTTTATGTAAGAAAACCCAAAGATAAAGGTTTGAAATGAACTATATATATTTATTAGGGGAATAAATATATATAGATTTATTGATTAATAAATTATGTATTTATTGAGATTAAATATATAATAGATTATTAATTAATAAAAGATAATTATCAGATTTAATGGAGATTCTTTTCTTTGGGAGAAAGAAAAGATTATTTTCATAAGATAATTATAAGGAAACTGGTTATATGGAAACTTCTCCATATAAATATAGGCCTAGGGCTTATCAGTTATTCATTCATTCAATTAAGCCATCAAACCAGAAAAACTCTCTCTCTCTTCTCTCTCTCTAAATTCCGGCGTCAACCACCAGCACCGTAGCCAGCTCGCGCCGCGAAGGTGGTACTTGCGCCGCGAAGTTCACACGTGACAACCTGTTTCGTGATCTCGGGATTTTAGCCAGCTAGAGGGCAATTTGTCTGATCGTTTACGGGTGGATCAAGCTCGAGCAATCCAGGTAACAAACCTAAACCTTTAGTTGTTAAATAAAACTGAATGATTAAGATCTGTGAATTTTAGGGTTTTAATTCTCAGCTTCCGCAATAATTGAACCAGTTAGGTTTGATTTAGTCTAAACCTTTTGGGTCAGTTTGATCATTAGGTTTAACTATGTATCTCTTCCAGTTAGGATTGAGATCCACAGTGATCCTCGTGTCAGATCGATACGAGGGATCCCAATAAAACCCAACAGTGGTATCAGAGCCACAGGTTTAATTGTTTTGTTTTATTTATCAGTTTATTAGATCCGTTAATTATCTTTGATCAAATAAAATTTTTCTATATAAAAAAAAGGAATTGTTTTTAATGATTATCTGTTGTTTGATAAAAATTTATTGGTCATGTTTATCGTGTTAAAAACCCAGTTTTATCAACACCGTATCACCAACGAGGAAAAACCCCACAGGGTGAGGCGGTTGACGGAGGAACGGCGACAAATAGCCGCCGGACTATCCGATCAATCGTCAGCCATAGCTACGCCACCAGTGTGGTGGCAGCGGGGTTTTTCCGGTGGCTATGTCGCCACTCGACCACAGCAGGACCACCAGATTGGTGGGGCCGGGCGATGGTCAAACCACACCAAAGCCACATCACCAGCGTGGTGGTGGTGATGGTCAATGGTAGTCGAACGGTGGCCGTATCACATTCGATCGAGATCCGCACCGCACCCGGCCATGGCCGGATTGCGAATTGACCACGGCTGCACCACCAGCGTGGTAGTGGCAGCGGCTTTACGGTGGCTGTGGCGGTGTTGTCGCACGCGGCGGTGGTCAGACGACCAAACCGCAAGTTGCGAGATGGCGGCGGTTGCGACTGTTTGTTGCCACGATTGCCGGCCGAGGCGAGGTGGCGGTGGTGGCGCTCACGCGTCGTCATCGCCAGTCCCGATCGACGAAGGTGACGGTGATATCGGCGGCTGATTGTTGTTGATATCGCCGGTCACCCGGTGGTAGCGTTCAGGCAATTAATGACGACGCCGACCGCATCACACAAAGAGGCAACGGTCGCTGGACCATGGTTGGATCGACGGTCGCCAATTGTGGCTGTCAACGCCCACCAGGTACGACCCTCGCGGCGCGAGCCATGCCCTCGCGGCGCGAGCTGCCAATTCGTCTAGGGTTTTTCGCAGTTTTTGGACCGAATTCGTTAACAAGCCCAAAACCCAGTATTTTGGACCAAGTTATGGCCCAAAAAGGGTTCTTTTGGTTTTAAGCCTTTTATCCAAATTAATTTTTATTTAGATAATTTTATTTGTCTTATAAAATTATTTTAAGGGAAGTTTTATTAATCGTTATCCCTAATAAAAATTTATGTTGTTTTATCAAATCAGTTAATTGACCCGTTTGGTCAAAATGTGCCCAGTGTCGTCTTTTGAACAGATGGTTAAAGCACAATACAGTTTATGGGCCAATGTTTTGACATTCAAACCAGTTGGTTCGGAATGTCCGGTTTGATATATGATAAAAGGTCAGTTTTTATAAAATGAATTTATCGTTTATAAATCTTGTTTTATAAAATATTTATTGGGCTTATAAAACAGCTAGTTTTATAAATAAGTTAAAACCGGGTTTTACGAAAGATGAGATAATTTTAACGGATCTAGGTTTGTTTTACGCTTTATATTGCTTAATTTTATGCCTTATAAATGCGTGGTTGTTATATATACGTGTATGTGTACATATATATGTTATATTATAGCGTTTGCCAACATAGACCCTTGACTAGTTTGCGGGGAGGCCTGCGTGCCACTTACAACCCCTTGTGTAATAATGACCTTAGGATAGATTTTATTTTTTCTTTTCGGAGTTCCATCAAAGATGCCAAGGCCAGTGGGAGCTACGCAAGAAATTTTCTGGAATCCTGACGAACATGCTAAAGCCAGTGGGAGCTACGCATTTTTTTAGAAAAAATAAGTCATTATTGGTCCTTAGGAATAATAGTTGGCAAACCTATAATTATTTACTCTTAAATTGTGTAGCTATAGTTTTTAACTGCATAATTGTTTATTTGTGATATCATGCATGTTAGTAGTTTTAAAATAGAAGGAGTTTTAAAACTAGATTATATCACAAAACATATAGGTTTTATAATTAAAATTACCTGTTTTTCTAAAAACCTTTTCAAACGGTAGATTTTATTTAAAACCTGCAAAATTGTAAATACATTGTTTAAAGGCAAGTTGATAAAACAGTTAGTTTTGGTCAACTAGAATGCTATCAAAACAGCTAGTTTTGATTAGCAAGTATGCTTTTAAAACAGTTAGTTTTAATTAGCAAGAGCCTTTTAAAACAGTTAGTTTTATTACAGCGTATGTTTGAAACAGTTAGTTTAAACATCAGTTTATTTTCTTTTAAACAATCAGTTTTTCAAAAGTTACAATTTTTCTAAATAACTGGACATTAAAAGGTTTTTCAAAAATTGATCAAAAACCCCGTTAAATCATAGATCAGTAGTGCAACCCATCTAGGGACACCTCTGGCGTAAGGTACACGGGCGTTGTGAGTGATCACACTTGAACGTCCGCGTTCAAACCGAAGCTGGAGGGGTTACATAACTCTGCGAATTATCTCCGGGTGGTACCGGCCAGAGTAAAGTGATCAGGTTCCCGAAATGGTGAGATCTGTTTTGGTTCTGTTTAGATTTATCGGGTGGTACCGGGCCAAAAAGCACTTAGAGGGATTGAAACATGTACGCATAATTACCGTTGTCCCGAAAAGATCTAGGAGTCATGTCAGTTAGATATGATTGGTAAAAGTCCTTACCTACCGAAATAGTACGGGCCTGGTGGAGCAAGAACATTACGCACATCAGGGAGTATGAAATAAGGATCCTAGTCCAATAAAATGATCATTTAAGGGTTTATTGATATTTATTGGAATTAGTCTATTCACAGTTGTTAAGACCAAATTTATATTTAATGTGTAGATGGCTAGCACTGTATCCAACACAAACAATCTTTCTCTCCGTTCCATCCTAGAGAAGGATAAACTCACCGGTCCCAATTTCCTCGACTGGGAGCGCAATCTGATGATTGTGCTCAGGCATGAGAGGAAATGGTACGTCCTAGAAGAGCCTTTAGGAGAGGCCCCTCCAGCTAACGCTCCAGCTACAGTCAGAAATGCTCACAAGAAGCATTCAGATGATCTGCTGGACGTTGCTTGTCTTATGCTTGCAACCATGGGCCCAGATCTTCAAACGGGGCTCATGAACACAAATGCTTACGACATGATCCGCCAGTTGAGGGACATGTTCCAAACACAAGCTCGCACAGAACGTTATGATGCCACAAAGGCGTTTAACGAGTGCAAGATGATTAGAGGGACCTCAGTAAGTGACCATGTCATGAAGATGAAACGTCACATGGATCACTTGGAAAGGCTCGGGCACCCAGTTCCGTTGCAGCTAGCAACGGATACAATACTCAACTCGTTGTCAGAAGATTACAAGCCTTTTGTGATCAATTACAACATGAATAACATGGAGAAGTCAATAGCTGAATTGCACTCCATGCTTAAGACTGCCGAGTTGAATATGGGGGCCAAGAACAAGACCAAGGACGTGCTGATGGTAAGGGACGGAGGAGTAAAGAAGAAACATGGGCATGGAGGCACCAGCAAAGGAAAGGGTCTAGTTCAGGCCGTCCAGAGTGCACCCAAGGTTCGTGAGAACGTCAGAGGCAAGGGCAAGGGCAAGAAAGTTAAGCCTAACAAAGCAAGAACCGAAAATCGTTGCTTCACATGCAATGAAGTCGGTCATTGGAGGCAAAACTGCCCGAAGCATCATGAAGCAGGTATGTGAAACCTCAGGTATTTATGATTGCTTTAGTTTATCACTTATACTGATGCCTAGTGCAAATGAATATTGCAGGTGGTCAGAAGTGAGTGCCCAGGAATTGCAGAGGATCAGAAGCACAAATCTCTTTCTTTAGGATAATTATCAAGACATCTATTTATTTTAAAACAGTTATGTACTCCTTATGATTACATTTTATTATTGGTTACATTTTATTTTGGGAATATTTTGAATGGTTCTAAAGTTTTGAAATTTTAAAATTCATTGTCTTGAAATATCTGTTGTGCTTATTATGAATGAAGTCAAGTTTTGACTTGATTCAAGTTTAGATCCTAAATATTGATGTTTTCACTAACAAAGTCTTATATGTGAAAACTATCAAAAACACACTATGTACTAAAAACTCAAGGAATGTGTTTTTGGAGTAATACAAACTATGAGTAATAGATTACATAAAGTAACTTGTAATCAAAGATTAAATTACTCATGCGTTTTATAGAATTTAGTATATTATCTCAGTTGTTGTTGATAATATCAGTATTTATGAAACTAGAAAGTTCCAAGTTTTGGAATTGGGATTTGAGCAAAGTCCAGTTTCATAAATAATGAAATTCTAAAGTGACCATTACTTAAAATAGAATTGACTAAGTTTTGAGTAAGTCAATAGTAAATTTTGAGTAAAAGTAAGTTTTTATATAGGTTAGTGGGAGCCCAGTTTATTCTCTATCTAGTTTGAGATATAGAATAGAAAACGTGATTATTGATTCAGTATATCTAGAAATTATAATCCAGATAGGATACAAATTCACCAGATATAGAATCTGCTCCTTTAGTCCAAAGGGTGGATTTGTAATTCAAAGCTTTGAAATTAGATAAAGCCATGATTGACTTTAAAAGAGAATCAATAATCAAGTGTGTTGAAATAACTTAGTAAAAAGGTACTAAGTTATCTTTTAACTATAAAGTATTATAAAAGGCCAAATTAAATTTCCTGCAATTTGCCAGCTAGGTAAATGGAAATTTTATCCGATTCCAGGTAGAAATCGTCCATCTACACAGCAGCTAAGAAAAGTTGCAGTATAGCTTTTACATATTCAGGGTAACTCGGAGTTTGTCCAGATCTCCAAGTTCAGAGAATATGGTCAAAGAAAACTTAATTTTGTTTTATGGTATTTTATTTTGCAAAACAAAATTAGCTGAAACAAGTATATCAGTGAATATTAGACTTGTAATATTTTGGTTATCACTTTGATTAAACGGTAAACATTAATCAAAGGGTTTAAACTGAAGTTAGGTGATACTTCATTTAGACCAATATTTAACAAACGTTGAATAGACACAGAAAAAGTAATTAAAGAAATGCCATTAATTTTGTTATTATTACAGAGTGTAATATGGACTATACAAAATTAGTTTCTTTATCACTTTTATATTTTGCATGTTTTATAATCCAGGAATAAACTAGTTTTTCAGTTTTTATTCGAAAATTGTCCGTGACAACTTATTGTGGTGGGAACCCAATAGGGTGTTAAAGTCAATGTGAGCTTTTTGGGTAGTTATGATCAGTGGTTGAATAACAGCTACAAGTGTTGTAGACCAAAAGGCTGCACATGTATTCGATAGAGTAGCGAATATCGGACGTGATCCGCGGTTGAGAATTACTTCTTTGGTTTTGTCATAAGTAAATCTCACAGTGGTTGTCCCCATTACCTGAGATATCTGGTTTGATATCATGAGGACTGCTGGATACTTAGTGCGTTCAACCGCTACACCGTAACAGGGTGGCTATAAAGGGCGTAACTAGACTCAGCGGAAGCCATGGTGTTAAATGCAGATATACAAGATGGGATTTGCACCTCTCCTTAGAAGAGAGATATTTCTGGGCCCCTTGACTGACTGAATATACTGATGAAGTGCATGGCCATGCCCA
This sequence comes from Centaurea solstitialis, assembly GCA_030169165.1. NCBI lineage: Eukaryota > Viridiplantae > Streptophyta > Magnoliopsida > Asterales > Asteraceae > Centaurea > Centaurea solstitialis. The sequence continues at coordinate 70,130,414 of CM058045.1, read as the reverse complement.
AACGAACTGATTAGTTCTTTGTCGTTTACCTATCAGTAGAGGTCGGATAGTCAAGAAACATAATCTTGAGTATTTAGAGTTGACTGATTCCAAACTCATACTCAAAGATGAAATATCGCGATGCAAAGGGAAAAGCCAAGATATACCCGTTTTATGGACAATAGTGTTGATCCAGCTCTCCTAAGACCTGATGAAATGATAATGATCCTGAATCTTTACTTAGTGAATAGGTTCTTACTTCTGTTATAGCTTGAGGAATTATCACTGAGTCTGTTCAGTGTTATTCCATGTTACTTATGCTGTAACTTATTTTTATAGTAATCAGGATCAGGATCAGGATCAGGATCAGGAGACGAACGAGTCTGTTCTGCAGTCTACTGATCCTACCCACTGAAGTGAAGACCTCCTGAAGACATCAAGATCATACTCAAAGAACCATCAGCGACGTCGAAGAATTAGCTGATGACAGGAACAGCATGCTCGTGATCTGAAGACGGAACTCAGTGATAGCAGGCTGCTCAATATCGTATGACATCCTGAAGATTCATCAGGATACAAGTGACCCTGAACAGCACCAGTTTCAGGACTCTAGTCACTGATCAGTATCCTGATCCTGAAGGATTAGTGTAATGTCTTAGTCTAATGCACAAAAGGATTGTCCGCCTTTACTGACACAAAAGTACATAAGGACAGTCTCTTTACTGTTCCCTCCGTACTTATCAGACCTCAAGGCAACTGTTTACACACTTCCTCTTTTGCACACCATGCAAAGAGTATTTGTTTATAGTAAATAGTACAAAGGACCACTTACATTGTGACACGTACACAAAAGTGAGTCTACATGCATTTAATGCATTGGGTATAAATAGGACTTGAAGAGATGTTCTCCATACTTCTTCTTCATCCTAAAAACTACCCTAATCCTTTCTTTCTTTATTCCCTCTATCTTCTTTCTTACATCTTCTCACTTTAGTGCATAGTGAAAGAACTTAGATTGTTTAGTTTAGACTTATTGTCTTTTCTATTTCCGCAACAATCTGTAAATTCATATTGTTTATACAACAAGAATTTAAAAGTGAAAACTTGTGTGATTATATTCAACCCCCCCCCCCTTCTATAATCCCAAACACTATCCTTGCTTGAAGGTCACCTCTTTGGGACCAACAAGTGGTATCAGAGCAGATACAAGCTCACATTTTCTTCTTAGAAAAATCTTGTGATCCTCTCCTCTAATCCATGGCTCTTCAAGCTAAGGATAACTACTTTGATACCGGCTCTGCTGGAAAGCCTCCTAGGTTTAACAAAGATAACTTCTCTCTTTGGAAAACCAGGATGGAACTCTTTCTCTCTGGTTCTGATCCCCAGATTCCATACTTTCTGGAAAATGGACCACATGTGCCTACACAAACCGTCCACCCCATTCCTGCTGCAGCTGGCCAACCAGCTGTACCTGAAAGGCAACTGGTAAAGCCTGTGACTGACTGGAATGATGAAGACAGACGCCTGGTCAACATTGACACTAAGGCTAGGTCTCTCATCGCCATGTCACTCCCTGACGATGTATTCCATTCTGTCTGCCACCTTCGATCTGCTAAAGAAATATGGGACACTCTCTGTGTTCAATATGAAGGTACTGCTGTTCTCATGGAATCAAGAAAGATTTTCTTGGTTCGTCAGTATGAAAGCTTTATTCATCAGAAGGATGAAACTCTCTCCCAGCTACATCAGAGATTCAACTGTCTTCTGATTGATCTGAAGACTATCGGTACTACCTACTCTAACTCTGAGGTGGTTACCAAGTTCATGGAAGCTCTTCCTGAACATTGGGAAATATACACCTCCTGCTTAACTATGTCAAAGGACATAAAGACACTCACACTAAGTGAGTTGTACGGTATTCTTCTCAACCGTGAACAACAGAAGAAACTGAAAAAGAATCTCATAAGAGATTCTAAAGATACCAAAAGTAACTCTGTTGCATTGGTCTCTGACTCAGTTCCTAATGTCGCCACTCCATCTTCAGTAACTATTACTGAATTAGAATCTTCTGACTCTGACATGTCAGAAGATCCTGAATTCAATGAATCTCTTGCTTTGTTAACCAGATCTTTCAAGAAGTTTGCCAAAAAGGGAAACTTCCACAAAAAGAAACATCTTCCAATCTCTTGCTTTGTCTCGATCAGTTTCGTATTCTCCCCTGAACCAATGCTCACTACGTCATCATCTGTCATCCAAGAAGAATACGATAGAGAAGAGAGGGAGTGGAGCAATTTTCTGATGTCGCTTCCCAAATGCAGAAAAATACCCATGCAATCCTAAGCAAAAGACGGTTAAAGAAAAAGAAAAACTCACACAATAACTTCATTTTTTAGTATAAATTTTGTGTGCATCAATGAACTCGATAAAATGCGGGTACCCATAAACCGAACCGTGGGTACCCGCTCCTTTTCAGTTCAGTTCCGTATGTGTGGTTCTAAAAAATTTCACTACCCGCCTCGCCCTGCAAACAATCCTATGGGTAGGTAACATCCTTGGGGGTGTGGGGTGAAAGCCACACTACCAGGGTTCGATTCCCACGGGTGACATTTCTGAGATATCCAGACTTTGGATCTGGTCTTATGGGGCTGGGTTCGGGGACGGTATGGGAGAATCCAGTCTATGAGATTCACTTCCCTACTTGTCAGGTTCAATCATAGGTTGGGCCGGGTCGCAGCGGATTAGTGGAATTGTCTAATTGGAGACTCGATACCACTGGAACGTGTGTGTGTTAACTGTTAGTAATTATGTGCAAAAGTTGACAAACCAGTGATTATGCATCCAATGTTATAAGACACTTGAGGGTCACACCTGTGAGGATCTGTAAATCAAATAAGATAAAATCCCAGTTTGGAGAGATTGGGTTTATAATAGTTAGTTATAAACCAGTTGGGTATTTTATGTAAGAAAACCCAAAGATAAAGGTTTGAAATGAACTATATATATTTATTAGGGGAATAAATATATATAGATTTATTGATTAATAAATTATGTATTTATTGAGATTAAATATATAATAGATTATTAATTAATAAAAGATAATTATCAGATTTAATGGAGATTCTTTTCTTTGGGAGAAAGAAAAGATTATTTTCATAAGATAATTATAAGGAAACTGGTTATATGGAAACTTCTCCATATAAATATAGGCCTAGGGCTTATCAGTTATTCATTCATTCAATTAAGCCATCAAACCAGAAAAACTCTCTCTCTCTCTCTCTCCTAAATTCCGGCGTCAACCACCAGCACCACAGCCAGCTCGCGCCGCGAAGGTGGTACTCGCGCCGTGAAGTTCACACGTGACAGCCTGTTTCGTGATCTCGGGATTTTAGCCAGCTAGAGGGCAATTTGTCTGATCGTTTACGGGTGGATCAAGCTCGAGCAATCCAGGTAACAAACCTAAACCTTTAGTTGTTAAATAAAACTGAACGACTAAGATCTGTGAATTTTAGGGTTTTAATTCTCAGCTTCCGCAATAATTGAACCAGTTAGGTTTGATTTAGTCTAAACCTTTTGGGTCAGTTTGATCATTAGGTTTAACTATGTATCTCTTCCAGTTAGGATTGAGATCCACAGTGATCCTCGTGTCAGATCGATACGAGGGATCCCAATAAAACCCAACATTAACTTGCTGTGATAAAAATAAAACTATGAGGATTTTGTGGAGGTCATTTTTAAAAATGGGTAAAAACAAAAAATCTTATTTCAAGAAAACCATATGGAAGGGGTTGTTATCTCAGTTGAGACCAAACTGTTTTCGTGAGATTGCGTGAGATCAAAGACTTTACGCATGAAACTTCACAACAAAACACTGTAAAGGTAAATAAAATTTGAATATTCATATTAAAAAACACTATCGAGGTAAAAAATCTAAAGCAAGTTAAAAAATGAAACCTTCATAGCGAAAATGTTGTAAAGATAAAAAATAAATAATTCGAACCTTCACGGGGAAAATCTTGTGAAGGTAAAAAAAATCGAACCTTCACAGGGAAAATGATGTAAAGGTAAAAAAAAAAATCGACCCTCACAGGGAAAATGATGTGAAGGTAAAAAATTCACTTTAAAACACACCTTGAACGTAACATTTACAGTGTTTTTACTAAGAATGTTTGACTTTTTTTTTTTACCTTCACAGTGTTTTGTTGTGAAGTTTCATGTAAAAAATGTTGGTCTCACCGGTCTCACGGAAATAGTTTGGTTTTACATGAACCTAGAGAGAGAGAGTTCCGGTGAGACCAAGCTGTTTCTGTGAGACCAACATCTTTTACATGAAACTTCACATTAAAACACTGTGAAGGTTAAAGAAAATTGAACATTCATAGTAAAACAATGTAAATGTTACGTTCACGGTGTTTTTTTTGATGTCATCTCGATTTCTTTTATACCTTCACAACATTTCCGCTGTGAAGGTTCGCATTATTTATTTGTAACCTTCACAGCATTTGAGCCGTGAAGATTTCCTCTTTTACTTTGTTTTGGATATTTTTTTACTTCGAAAGTGTTTTTGAGAATGAGTATTCGAGGTTTAATTACCTCCATGGTGTTTTTTTTGTAAAGTTTTATACGTTAGGTCTCGGTCTCACGCAGTCTCACGGAAACAACTTGGTCTCACGCGAACCTAAGTCTATATGTATATATATATATATATATATATAGAGAGAGAGAGAGAGAGAGAGAGAGAGAGATAGGTTCATACGGGAACGCTAACAATTTAATAATACAAGAAAAACTTCGTCAATGTACAAAATCATATATGATTCACGCGACGTTGCCCACGACTTTATGTAGTGTGGCAATTCGTCCGTGTCCATTTTTTTCGTCAGTGTAAAATCATATATGATTTGTACTTGAACGAAAAATTTCGTATTTTCTCAAAAAGTTAGTGTTCTCATTTGAATCTCTTTCTATACACATATATACAAACATATGTGTAAATATAACCCTTAATATGAAGAAGAAAAAAAGAACAAGAAATTTCGTCGCTAATCAGCGAAGGATGACGTTTGTCCGTCGCTATCAGAGAGGGGCACGTGGAATTTCTTGTTTATTTATTTTTCAGAAATAATTCCGCCACTAAATCGCGGAGGAATAATTCGTCGTTGATTTAAAGATGGACTCTTGAAATTCTTTTTTATTTCCGTCGCTAATTAGCAACAGATCAACGAAAGAACTGGGTTGTCGCCAATTCTTTGCTAATCAGTGACGGAATAAGTCCGCCGCCAAAACACCTTTTTCTAGTAGTGGTGGTAACTTAGAGGTCATGAGTTTAGATTTTTAATAAAAAGCAAATTGTATTAAAATAAAACATATTTTATTCACTTTTATTTTAAAGAATTGAACGTCACATTAGCTTAACTTCGATTGTTTACCATGAGTGTTATTATTTCTACCCCTTCCTATCATTTTCTCAATCACATTATTTCATACCCCTCTACTTTTGACCCCATCTGCTCTCTCACAACACCTATACATACTTGGATAGAAACCTTCAATTATCATTTATATATGTTGAAACCTTCATTTTTCCTTCGATAGCTCACATCTTTAAAAAGAAAAAACTTGTATGTGGAACTAATTTACCTAAGTATGTCCACGTCCATACTCGTAAAAGATTGATTAAGTTTTGTTTCGTAAAAGTTAATTATTATATTTACCAATTGCCTAAAACTTCATATTTGTCTTCATTTGTTGTGCTTCTTCTATGTGAAGCAGCAGGGAAAATGCAGACGGATCCATAAACGTATAAATCCAAAAGCGTAACAAGTCTATTAGCATAGACAGGGGGGAGCCAGAAATTAGTGCAAAGGGGAGCTTCAACTAAACAGAAAATAGCAGTGAACATTCAATTTTGAAAGTGACAAAAACAAAGAAACTATATTGACAGAATACAGTACTTTATAGATTTAAAAGTGAATTAATTTCCATAAACTTATGTTTAAAACTATTGAAAACCTTTTTATTGTGTATATGAAGAGTCTATGTTGAATGTTAAAATAGTTTATATAGAATATTTAACAAATAACAATTATGAGCAAATTATACATAAATTGGTAGCCCTAAATTCGAATTAGCTAAAATGTTGGATTGAAGTTACTAAAAGTATTCATAGCTTCTTTAAAACAGAGAAATCAACTTTTTTTTATAAAGGTTCTTTAAAATAGAGAAATCAACTTTTTTATATAATGCTTCTTTAAAATAGAGAAATCAACTTCTTTTTTTTTTTTTTTTTGCTTTATAGTTTTCCTATCTTATATCCAAAATAAGGAATTATGAAGAAAAAGAACTTGTATATAATTAAAATTATAGATCAAAATAGGAGGATTTTAAAAATTATATTAATATTATAAAATTGTAAAATATTTAATTAATGTAATTAATGATGAAATCTATTGAAGTTAAACATAATTTATTCGATTATGGGGTTGTTTCAATTGCAAACTACTCAGTTTGTACAAACTATGAAACCACTTTTTAACCACTAGTTTTATTTTGTTTAAATTTATTTATTAATATTAATAATAATATTTAGAGGGGCGATATGATAAATGTATAAATTAACCACATACGAAATATTTAAGGGAATACATTTTATGAATCCCTGCTTTTTAGTTATTATCTAATCATGATAAAAAAAATCCACAAAGAAAAAAGTAGTCAACATGCGTTGGAATTTCCCTACTTTTTAGTGATGTTAATCTCATTCAAAATTGGATCTATGCATCAACAGGCTGATTCAAGAATAGGTAATTGATTTATGAATCTTGTTTCATGAATCTTCAATGATGAATCAACGAAAGAGAAGATTCAACCAATCTTTATTCATGAATCAGCAGCCATATTCATCAACAAAACTACCCAACACTTCTTTTTTAGAGAAATCAATTTGGGTATCTGAGATTTTGCTGTCGATGGATTTGAATCATGTTACTGGAATTGATTTTGGATTTTAATGAAAATATGAATTTGAATCCCTATGAAATCGGAGTATAATCAGGGGATATGAATCCTGCTTCATTTTTTAGTTTAGATGAATGTGGAATTTTTTCCTTTTTTTGACGAAATTACCCTTATTCCAATTTTTATTTTTATTTTTAAATTCTGGTTTCATCTTATTTACCAATTTGCCATTGCTTTTTCTACACCATTGACCAAATGAATCTACGGACCAGATCGGTTTGCATAGTTTGCATAAACTAACTGGTTTGTAGCCGATAACACCCCTTTTGATTATATATTTAAAGAAATTATGAATAACTTATCAAAGTTGCTTCAAACTTAAAAGAATAAAAAGAGAATTAATACTTTTAAAGTTTTCAGTTTATCATAAAGATTGATAGCTAGATTACTTTAATCCTTTTTTCTAAAAGCCTAAACTATTATATCATAATATTATTATTATTTTTGTTTTTAGTTTAAAGGGAAATGCGAAAGAAGTATAAGTTACATTAAATTGTAAAAAAGATGGAGCATTTTAAAAACTGATCGAAGTACAGGGACTCAGAATGTAAATTTAATTGGTGGCCTCCGCATAAACTACTTTTCTCATTTTATTCACTCCTCAACGCAGCTCTCAAAACATTATACACAAATATAATCTTTCAAAATTCATTATAAACATTATTTTCGTGTAAACATTACTAGGCAGGGTCTCGGCCGTCCTTAGACGGCCCATGCCCACGGATCTTATGAAGTATAAAGTATAACGTTACGGTTTGAAACAAGATATATGAATGCAGAACTTGATGTAGCTGGAAAAGCTAGCTTATGGCTAAACAAACCGGGTTTTTTCAATTAGCTCAAAATAAGGTAACCTATGGTTGCTAAGCATGGCCTTCATAAAAAATCAATAAACTTGAAGCTGTATTAGATTCAGCAGAGAATAGACTTCTAGTAGTATGCCACAACGGAATAGAGAAAACAACTGAGCAGGTCTATATGACAACTCTATGCATTCAAGCGACATGTCCACACTGCCCATGTGTATGCTGATGCAGGGTCTCCATTTCCTGGCTTGAAGTCCCTCAACTTCATATTCTAAAAAAGGATAAAGAATCAAATAGAATTGAAGTGATGAAATACCAGCTGATGCTTCCTTATATACTTGGTGGTGCTTCCATTATCATTAGCCATATGAAGATCGACCAAGCATCTGGATAATGGAATGAATGTAAGACTAAAATAAGATAAATTTAGCAATGACGGATACAATTGGCTACATTAAGTTATGACGTCACCAGCATTGCATGTCTATGGAGCCGAATACTGTGCAATGGTGCAAGACCTTCCTTGTATCTGAAAATAAAATCAAAGATCCATTGGGAAGCATCTTAAAGAATAACTCAAGTGACATGTCTTGATTGAACTCTAAGCAGCTGCATAATTACTTGCCAATAATGCCTTCATAATATGTACAATGTTGCCTACTATCTTCAAAGATAAAGCCAAGTATTAGCTAACGAGTGAATGTTCTACTCATGCCGAAATAAGCAATCATTTGTGATTTATTAATAAAAGAGTTATAACTCGAACATATATCCTAGAAGAACGAAACAAGCCCATTATCTCCCAACCGAAGGTGGAGTCGGGTAATAGAAACGAAAACGACAGAACAAGAAGTAAATTACTTACATACGTATGGGAAAGGATTGGAATGGATTTAAAATCCAAATCGTCCTAAATCCATTCTATTTTGGAAACCATACGGACCCTTGGGTCTTGTTTGGTTCGTAAGATTTGTATCTAATAATGCTTTAAAATGTGTTAAAAACATTTGTATTTTCTAATAATCAGTTAAATAAATGGTAAGTTAAATCATTTTTATACTTTTTAATAACTTTTTATCAATATTCTATAAATAATTGAATTAATAACTTCTTTATCAATATTCTATAAATAATTGAATTCAAATATATTCCAAATCCTCCCATATCCAAATCTTTGCATGAAATCCAATCAATTTCATTTCATTGCTACAAACTAAACAGACCCAAGAGTTTTCATGAAAATCTTGTTGTTTCACATTTGGAGAAAAATTACTGAAGTACCCATTGTGCTACAAACTGCTACTTCCAGGATCCATGACCATGATAGGTAACATCTTGAAACTGTAACTTATAAACTCAAAAGGCAGCCTAATTTTGATAAAGAAAATATCTTAATCGCAATAAGGTTTTATGAGCCTAGATGACACAAGCATACATAATAAAAGACAGATTACACGGCAGACAGGAAACATCTGAGTCATGGACGTTAACAACAACAAAATCATAGAAACTAATTTGCATGTAAATGAGAGTTTGATACAAGCACAAAACAAACTCACCTTTTCAAGTTTCTCTTGTGCAAAAAGCCTTCTTAATCTTGAACTTAGTAACCTTTTAAAATTTTGGGGCACCTCAAGCCTTTTCTGCATAACACAAAAGTTACAATGTTATCAGTCACGAATACAGTAATTTGGCAATGCTATGAACATGACGTTTTGTAATCATATTTTGGACGAACTAAAGATTAGCCAATATGTTTAGAAATGAAAACTCGAAACTGACAATAGCATGCAACCATGAATAAGAAAATTGCAACAATATACCCGGTAAGTGCTAACTGGGTAAGAGTTGTCAATCTCATTTACCATGTAAGATCCGCGGTTCATGGCATAGCTCTTATCGGGTAAGATTCTAGTCCTTTTATGTTCTTCCCGTAAGGTAAATTCACCCTTGGGTAATCGTTACGTAAACGGCCCTTTATATAGCATATACCTTTTGTTGACAATGGCCCATCCCGTTCTGATGAACTGCCGCTATCCGAATATGTGATTAATTTAAAATCATGAGATTAAGTATGAAGCAACTTGATTGCAAGTAAATCACATCAAGTGCCTAGACTAATTCAAAGAAAAAATAGAATTATTAAATCTTGCGCTAATAGCCTAAGACCACTTGAAGAAGAAAACTTACACACATAATAGAGATTGTGTGTGTTACCCAAGAATATGGCAGCATCCATCAAAAATTGTTTTAGATACCATACCCTTTAAACCAACACTTCCACACCATAAACCAAATATATCTTCTATTCACCTATAATTACAAAATCAAATCAGAAAACAAGGTATATTTACCTGAAAATCAAACATAAATTTAGTTACAACAAGAAACCAAGTTGTAAGAGTCTTTTTATCAAACAGATGGTGCACCCACTAAGAACAATCATATACCCGATCCAAATCACCACTAATTTACAACAAAAAAACACATGAAATATCACAACATTAAATCTGAAAAGCAAGACTTGTTGATGAAAAACTCAAAATACTAATTTCGTAACAACAAAAAGAATACATTGTAAGAGTCATTTTATCAAACATATGGTGTGCACATCAAGAACAATCATCTATTCAATTCAAATCACCAGAAATTTACAAAAAATAAATGAAATAATCATAACATTCAGTCTGAAAAGCAAGAACGACCTCCTGATCGAAAACTCAAACACCAATTTCACAATAAAAAAATAGAACACGAACACACATTCAGAATCATTTTATCAAACAGTTGGTGCACCATAAACAACAGTCGCATATCAAATTCAACAAACAACAACACTTACAAATCAATCGATCAAACGATTAAATCAAAATTACGTTGTTATCTATGCAAACAAAAAGATTACTGAACATTACCAACCTTTACGGTTCTGGTTCTCGAAGATGCTGCATGATACATGACAATAGATGAGATATAAAAGTAAGAAATTGTATCAGTCGATCGTGTCTCTGGTGCTTCCCTCACCATTACGTACGTAGTTGCGAAATCATCAAATTGGCATGAATTTTGGGGAGAAGAAGATCAAACGTGATGAAACCAGAGATTAGAGTATACAATCGAGGCAACAAATAAACCCATCTAGGTGATTTGGGGGAAGAAGGGACAGGTGTTTGAAGAGTAGAACACCATGAGTTTGAAGAAGAGAAATCGACAAGGACATGTGTTTGAAGTGTAGAAGACCACGTGACTTGCGAGTAGGGAGAAATATTAGTAGACGCGCCTATGCGTGACATGTAACGCGCTCAAATGAGCAGCCCTCCAAACTTATAAGATATAGATATTATATCAAAATTCATTTTTAAGAGTTGAGGAGGAGCAGCTGCTCCTTCTCGCTCTCATGTGCCTTCGTCCCTGAGCATAGAACCCGGAAAAATAAGAGAAAATTCTTATAAACTAGAGATATCTAAAACTCTCAAAGAGAAGAATTGTATTAATAAAATAAACTGATTAACAATAAAGAGAATAAACGTATCTATAATCTAGCCTAACTAAGAGATAACTACGACTAAATGTAATCCTAAACTGATTAGAAAACCTAAATAATAATAATGTAAAACCAACTACAAAACTTAATTAGATAAAAGTAAATTAATAGTAATCCTAATCTAATAAGTAATTAAAATAAAATAAAGGAATCGATCAGCTAAAAAAATCAATCTTCATTCGCTAGAGGTATCCCGAGAGTTAAGTAGTGTTGCAACTATCGATAGCTTTTGGAATTCGTGAACGTTTGCAAGAGTTATCCTGAGAATTGAGTAGTGCTGCAACTCTCGGTAGCCTCTGGAATCGAGAGTTGTCAAATGAGTAGCGAGACTCAAGTCTCGGAGAAACTCTCGGTAGTCTGTGCCTTGCCTTTTGATATCCGATTTCAGCCTTCTTTCAAGCACGTTTTCACCCTTTTCAAGTGTTACTGGAAAACCTTTTGAAGTCTCGAATTCTTCCTACATCAACATGCAAAGTCTCATTTATTAATTAATGCAAACACTTAAACAAGAAAATGGCACAAAAATGTGAAACCGCGTGGAGTTTAACTAACTAATTAATTAAACAAACATCCATTAAATGTAGAGAAAAAATATCAATTTCCAAAATCTGACCACTGACTTGCACACAAGCCTCTAGGATGCAACAACATTTTATACTAGTAACAAATATGAGATGCAATAAAAATGACACAAAACCAATAAAAACAAAATTAAACTTAGTCAAAATGATACCTATACAACATGGATGACTTATAGATAGAGAGAATAATATAACTAATAAACATAAAGGAAGACATAAATTCTAAAGAAGAAAATAAAACGGTTGGTTGGTCACCTCTAGGATTGAGCAGACTTGATGGTAAAATAGGTTTGAACCACCGTAAAAATAAACACTAAGATTCCAGCAAGCAGAGCAATCATATGCCATGGGCTACTAAAATATGTACGTCTCAACAATGCAATATTCAACCATGCAATACTTTTGCTCCGGCTACCGTTGTAGTATGTATCCAATTCTGCCCATTCTTTAGAATAAAAGAAATCTGCAACATACAGTCCTCCACATATGTGATTAATCATGTTTGCAGCGTCATTGTTTGAACCTATGGAGTTGACAATGACTTCAGATTCTACCAATATGGAAACATCTTCTTCAGTTCCGATTAGCTTATCCAAGGCTATGACATATGATGTTATATAATGACAAACCCCAGGAGTGAATTGCTCATACGCAATCAGGTTCCTTAGAATCAACTCAGTGTCACTAGTAACAACCAATTTTGGCATTCTGAGAGTAGGCTTAGCCCAAGGCCGGAAAAAGCAAGCAAATATAGATGGTGATTCTAGTTTCATGGCTATAGGCCACATTGGATCTTCATGATGAGGCTCAAAGTTCACCCCAGCCCTGTCCAGATCTGTAGTTGAGTGGTTTCGGAAATTTTTCATAGCTGGAGAAGGAGGATGTGAAGTCCGGTAGTAATCATGAACAAAACCAAGAATATGAACAATACTTGTATAACCATTCTTGATTGTTAAGTTCGATTCAAAGATGTAGACGTCTTGAACAAGGAAAAAAGACAAGTTGATTTAGAGAGGTTATTTCTGTAAACCTGGAACGCGTGCACTCAAAGATGTCTTGGAGAACAAAAAAGGGGATTTGGTTTTCTAAGAGGAGTAGGTCATAAACTAAAGATTCTGAAAGCACCATGTTTTCACCACATAAACCATAGGCAGACTTGTATAAATATTCCAGTATGAAACAAGCATCCATTACCATCATTCTTGCAGCTTCATCGTCAGTGTAGTTCATCATCCCGCCCTCATAACATGCCCTGATTCTATCCATTGAAGCATTCACCATCTGCAAACATGCTTCTAGCGTTTGTTCCAGTGGCAAACCTGTATGAAGCAATAGATCATGCAAAAAAATGGCCTTTTGCCCTTCAAAAGGTAGCAAATTTTGATCTCCTTTGTGAAGAGGTCCAATAGAGACTACCCGAGGGGTGAAAGCACCCGGGTTCCACTCTCGAACCCTATATGGTATCTTGTGAATAGACGCGTACGAAGGTCTGTTGGTAGCATTCTTTGCACAATGAAGAAGAATTTGGAGAGAGTGTTGAATGTTTCTTGGTTCCATATCAACATCTGCCATTCCTCTGAATTTGATGGGGTAAATGGATGGATGATGTTTGTTTCTCACTTTCAACTATGATAGTGCTACTTCTTGCTTGATGCCATTGTAGTTTAATTAATAAGGACCTCAAATTAGGAAAGAGTAACATGGGCTCCCTATTTCCAAGTTCATAAAAAATTAATGGAGGTCAACCCAATAACAGCTAATATCTTGAATATGTAACATGCATAGAAAATCTCTACTACCAACTACATAAATTAATAAATAAATAGAGATTCTTTCCACACCAAAGTCATGTTTTATTATTTTTATTTGCAATTCCACACCATAATCATGTTTGTTTAATTAAAACAGGATAGCAATGATATTAAAGAGGTTTAAAGGAAAAAAACTTATTTTTTGCTATTTTAACAAAACTGTTGGAGATGTTCTAACCGAGTTTTTTTCAATAGAATACAAAAGTTAATAAAATTTTCATAACTAATGCCTTTTTTTTTGTTTTTTCAAAAGTAATGTGTTCGGACTCTCGGATTCCGATCACTTTGAATACCATTTTACAAATTAACTCCCTATAGTTACTCAGCTACATTGTTTTATACCTTTTAGTTTTCATTTTTTCATTTTTTATTTTGATAATATTAACACATATAATCGTATATTAACTAAAATACATTAATAAAATACTTTTTAATTTTAATAAATTATACTTTTATAATCGTCTCATTGATACCTTCGAAATGAGGCTAATATTGAATATTTTTGGCGAAATCATTTAATATGATGCAATTATATTATATAAATATTTTTTGGCAAAATTGATTCATATTTTGGTGTTTTTACGTAAAATATTTTGGATTTCATTATCTTATTATACACATGAAATTGTTTAATATATATATATATATATTGACGAAGTTGTTTTATATCATAATCTTTTCGTCGATATTTTTGAAATGATCCCAATATTTGTTATTTTTGGTTTTAACTACATATAGGCCGCTAAAAAATACGTTAAAAAATACGTTAAAAAATACGTTCTAATTTTAACTACAATCGTAGATTGAGTAAAATACGTTAAAAAATACGTTATAATTTTAACAAGTTACACCATTATAATTGTATCGTCAATACTTTCGAAATGAGCCAAATAATGGTGTAACTTGTTAAAATTAGAACGTATTTTATTCAATATATGATTATATGTGTTAATGTAATAAAAACGTGCGTTCATTTATGTTCATTCATAAATAATGACTACAATTAAAACGTATAATAAGATAATGCAATCCAAAAATATTTTACGTAAAGTCGCCATAATATGAATCAATTTCGTAAAAAAAAGAATTATATAATATAATTTCATGATATTAAATAACTTCATAAAATATAATAAGATAACGAAATAAAAAAATATTCAATAATGGACTCATTTCAAAAGTATCGATTAGACGATTATAATGGTGTAATTTATTAAAATTAAAACGTATTTTATTAATGTATTTTAGTTAATATACGAATATATGTGTTAATACTATCAAAATAGAAAATGAAAAGAAGAAAACTAGAAGGTATAAAACAATCTAGCTGACTAACTATAGGGGGTTAAAATGTAAACTAGTATTACATGTGACACAAAGTGATCGGAATCTGAGAGTCCGAACACATTACTTGTGAAAAACAAAAAGAAAAGGCATTAGTTATGAAAACTATATTAATTTTTGTACTACTATTGAAAAAAACTCGTTCTAACCCCTCCTAACCCATTTCTCTTCTAACTTAACCAGATAATCATCGTCCCTGCCTCCACTGTTACCGTTCCAGGAGGATATTGAATTAGGCTGATAACCTCTTAGACGGAAATCAAATAGTGAGTTCTTGGGCGGATAACCTCTTGAGACCAAAAATGAAAAACAAGTGCGGGGGATGATCACCTTGGACGGATACAAATAATCAATATGTTTATTATTTTATTTTATTGTTTATTATTTGTATCCATCGTATGTTCTTGGGCAGATTAATCAGACCAATTGCTTGGGCGGATTAATTGCCGAATTTCCACCCGGGTTGGCTGTTGTGCGGGTGGATAACCGCTCACGGGTCGCCGATAATGGGTTTTCTTGGCCGGAACAGTAGCTGTGGGCCTGAATTTCGATATTCATTCAGGGCGATAATAGTGAGGGCGGGAATGATGATTATTTTATTAAGTCAGAAAGAAAAGGGTTAGAAAGGATTACTCTATTTTTTAAATGACTAGAAAAATTAGATTCTCTGAATGGACGCACAACGGATAAATTTGGTTGGGTGTTATGGTCAAACATGTGGCAACTATCATTTATTTAAATAGTCACGTGCAACGGTGCAAGGTATCACTTTAATCACCTACATGAGCTAGTACATAAGCTTTTAGTTAAGCATGGGCTAATTCATAGATCTTACCTTTATTTAATCACAAACATGGGCTAATGCAAGGTATCACTTTAATCACAAACAAACAAGACCCCATTAGTTAAGCATGGGCTAATTCATAGATCTTACCTTTATTTAATCACAAACATGGGCTAATGCAAGGTATCACTTTAATCACAAACAAACAAGACCCCATTAGTTAAGCATGGGCTAATTCATAGATCTTACCTTTATTTAATCACAAACATGGGCTAATGCAAGGTATCACTTTAATCACAAACAAACAAGACCCCATTAGTTAAGCATGGGCTAATTCATAGATCTTACCTTTATTTAATCACAAACATGGGCTAATGCAAGGTATCACTTTAATCACAAACAAACAAGACCCCATTAGTTAAGCATGGGCTAATTCATAGATCTTACCTTTATTTAATCACAAACATGGGCTAATGCAAGGTATCACTTTAATCACAAACAAACAAGACCCCATTAGTTAAGCATGGGCTAATTCATAGATCTTACCTTTCTTTTTTCACTCTTAGGGATTAGAGAAGGCCAAATACCGGTCTCGGGCCGGTCCTAACCGGTCCTTAATCGGTCCGGTCCTAAACAGTAACACACCGGGACCGGTTAAGGAGTAACCGGTTACGGTTCGGTCCGGTCCTATGATTCGAAGATGAGGACTGGTTAGGCTACTTCAGATAACTGGTTAACCTTAACCGGTTAGAATCGGTTAAGGGACCGGTTATGGATCAGGACCGGTTTTTTTTTTTAATTTTTTTTACAACTATATAAACTTGCAAAAGAAAGGCCACGTTCGTTACTTTAAAAATACGTTTTATTATTCTTCGAAAATATAAGCTAAGTACGTTAATTATATATAAAATAAAATACATCGTTTAACGAGAGAGGGTTGAGAGAGTAGAACTTGCAAAAACGAATACGAATTATAACGAGAACTTTGCGTTTTTTGCGTTTTTCGTAAGTTTGTAAGTTGGTATTCATCCCAAACCCCACACCACTTATTTATATGGCAAATGGGGTCAAAAGGAGCCAAAAAACGGTCATCTATGCTGAAAATCGAAGCCAGCGTCTATATTAACGTCTATATTAACGGTAATATTTTTTGAATGCATCGGTTCGGTCCTTAACCGGTCCCGGTTCGGTCCTTATTCGGTCCCGGTCCAGTCCTAACCGGTCCTGTAAAAAACACCAAAAATCATAACCGATGGTGTGGACCGGTTGACGGACCGGTCCTTAATCGATCCGGTCCTAACCGGTTACAGCTCGGTCAAGTCCCCGGTTAACCGGCCGGTCCGGTCCGGTCCGGTCCTTTTTGGCCATCTCTATTAGGGATCAAATGTGTTCCCAAGCCCAATATAAGTGTTGCCCAACACAAGATGCCATTTAACCCAAGTCTCGAATTACCCGTCATTTTCTAGTCTACACAACCATAGACACATATCATGAAGCCTGAAGTTGTCCATCCAATCCATTTATCTTTCCTGCAAAAAAGCCCACTCCCCACTATCTCATTGGAAGAGGAGACAAAGGATATACTTGAACTTTTTATCATAAACCTTGTCTTAATGATCAATCCCACTCCCCACTATCTTAGAAAGCCTCCCTAAATCATCTACTTTAACACCAACATCTATCTCAAAAACCTGTTTAATAACTCTAACTGTCAATGTTTCACCCTCATTGAAAAACCTCCACGATTTCTAAAGAAAAGAAAGAACGTCTCACTCTCTTAAGTCACTAAAAATACGAATTGGAGCACGAAACAATGAAAAATAGTTAAAGGGAAAAAAATGCCAGGTACCGATTTAATTAGTGTTATACTGAAAGAAATCGAATAATAATCATTTACTTGCTAATGTTGACACTTATCTAGGTGTAATAAAATAAGGTCACAAAAGACAAAAATGGTTAGATCAAGAGCATAATGATATATCAATCAACTCATATTTGAATAAAAACGGAACATGTATGAAATATTTTTCAAAAATAATATGACCCTATTATAGCATCATGTTTTAGGAAAGTCACTGTTGGGATGATCCAAATTCGCACTCTGGTTTTTGGGCAAAACCTGAGTTTAAACACACGCAAAACTATTAGGTTTCCTAATTGCGGTCAAATACCCTAAAATTACAAGTTAATGGACAATAATCTATGTTGGAAAGGTAATTATTTTGACGTTAAAACATTTATCAAAAAACTATTGACGGATAATAAATAATACTTAAGGTCAACCCACTATAATCATGATTGACTTGTTGATCGGTGTCACTAAGACCATCCGCAACGCAATCGGCAAGGGGGTTTTGCCGATAGGTACCATCGGCAACATCGCCAAGGCGGATCAGCAAGGGGGTGGATCGGTGTGTGCTTGCCGACGCCTTAGACGCTACCCACCCCACCCCGCCCTCTCTCTCTCTCTCTTCTTTCTCTCTATCTCTCTCTTCATTTCTTTTTTTAATTAAATATTTAGATTGGTATGAATGTGGATGAATTGGTAAAGATTGGATTGGTTTTGGTAAGATAGTGGAAAGCTAATGTGGCGATTGGCAAAGAAGTCTACGAATGTAGATAGTCTAAAGGCACTCACTTTTCACAACGGGGTGTGCCACTGGAGGCATTTGTTAATGAATGTTGTTGTCTCAAGAATATAGTATGTTGAGAACACCACAACGCTCAACCCATTGATTGTATGTAAGATGTCTCTTTGAGCATGGTTGATATGATAGCAACTTAATAAGTTTAATGTCACTCAACTCATTTGGTTAGCTATACATGATTATTTTGATAATATCTTAACGATATAATGATTGATTCAACATTCCTCTAAAAAGAAGCTTTATTAAAAAAAAATCAAGTTTTTGTTCAAAACTAGTTATTAAAATCCCGGGCTTCGCGCCGGGTTATAAACTGTGATAGATTTTATTATCTATATGAAACATAAAGTTTGTACGTATGTTGTCATATGAAAGGTTATTATAACGAACTTCATGCATTGTCTTGATATTTAACTATATGGTTACAATCAAAAAGACGTGTATAATGCAGCTGGTGTCTATTTTATGTGGTTGTTATCATGTAGATAATATGTAAATGTGTGCCAATGGTTAAATAAAAACATTTAATAAATCAATCAATAAAAAATATTAAGAACCAAAAATGTAGTTTAATCAAATATTTTTTGGATGAATTAACTATTTAAGTTGACAAAGTTTGATAAAGGGATGAAAATAGAATGAAAATAAAAACTATAAAGATGAAAAAAGTAGTTTTTAAAGATTAAAGATGAAAAACATTATAAATATTTAAGCATAGGGACTAAAGTTGTAATTTTATAAAATTTGGAGCCTACGTCTGAATGGGGATAACTATATGGTAGGTGGTCTGAAGTCTGAACGATTCCAAAGACTGAATCGTTCATCTTAATTCTTAAGCCATAAAGATTTTCCCCCATTTCCCTTGTGTCGTCTTCTCGCTCTATCTGTGTCTCGTGGGTCTCTTTACTCCTCGCTACTGCTTGGTCCCTCTTATTAATCGCAGGTATGTGAAAACCCTTATCCATAATTAGGTTTTAGACGATGATTTATGTGTTGTTTTTGAAACATTCATTTCATGAACACCAAGTGTTTGATAAAAGTTCCCAATGAGAAAAAAGATTTTTCAAGTTTAGAACTAATTTCCCCATTGCTAGTTTACAACAGATGGTTGTGCTGTGGATTATTGCTAGTTTAAATTGTATGTGTAGTAATGTAATTATTCTGTTTTCTTGGGTTTGGTCTCATTGAGATTTTTTTAATTTAGCTTTATGCTTCCATGTGACTTTCTGTTGTTTGCACATAGTCTACTCAATTGCTTTTGGTGTATTAGATGATGAATTGTATAGCTTGCAATACAGTTTTGAGTTCTAACTTGGGATGTTACAATGCTATTTATTTTATGATAAATTTAATTGAATATGGCTTTGGTGATGTTTATAGCTTTGTATAAATTTGTATGTTGTTTCTGAATGCTAGATTCATTCAAGTACTTGTTGTGGCCATTGGATAAACAGATTCTAGAAGGAAAAGATATGTGAGGCTGTTTCCTACTTTAGCTCTTGATATACAACATATGTTCATATATATATAGGGGGCTTTTATTATGCACCCCATCATAAGGTTACACTCTATGCACCCCACTAGATCACCATTGATTCCAATCTTACAATAAATGAACGGCTGTGATATAAACAACCTAATTGATTTACCAAAAATAATAATTAATTAAATTGTAAACCAAAATAATGAATCAGAAGGGTAATTTGGGAAAAAATATATTTAATTCCAAGCAAATAAAAAGGAAACAAATATTCCTTCCAATCATATCCCAAATTTCAAGCCCACTTCTTCAATTAGTTTATCAATTTTCCAGTTAAATACCCTTATTAATATCATTCCATCTGAGGAAGACGAAATCGAATTTATAGTATTCATATCATGCCATCTGAGGAAGACGAAATCACATTCATGGAACATGAATTCTCGATGAATCAATTCATTTAATTATAATTGTTTCACCAACTGAATAACATATACTATTGATTACTAAATTTCATGGGACGAATTGTAGCTTCATCGTAACTGCATCGTAGCTTCATCGTATCTTCATCGTAACTGCATCGTAGATTCATCTTATCTTCATCGTCTTCATCCTAACTGCATCGTATCTTCATCGGATATTGCATCGCCTTCATCGGATATTCATCGTATACTCATGGTAATAATTTCGGATATTCATCGTATGTTCATTGGATATGCATTGCCTTCATCGAATATTCATCGTATATTCATGGTAATAATTCGGATCTTCATCGTATGTTCATCGGATATTAATCGTCTTCATTGGATATTCATCGTACATTCACCGGATATTCATCGTACATTCACCGGATATTCATCGTATATTCACCGTATATTCATCGTATGTTCATCGGATATTCATGGGATATGCATCGCCTTCATTGATTATTCATTGTATATTCATCATAATAGTTTCGGACATTCATCGTATATTCACTGGATGGAACCCAGAAATCAGTACCCAGATTCATATAATGAAACTTAAAACCATGATTCCAAATCGATCGATATCCAGATTCATTTAATATAACCCAGAAACCATGATTCGAAATCGATCGATACCCATATTCATACAATGAAACCCATAAACCATGGCGGACTGGTATCCAGGTAAGCAACACCATGAATGTCTAAAGGATACAGATGCACAATATGGATATAAAGAAAACATAGGTTTCAACCCATTAAAAAAGTTGTAACTCAATATTTCTATGCATGTGACCTAGATTCACTGAAAATGAATTCCTTATGGAAACCTTCTTGTGCTATGCAAGCACCTTGCGTCTAGATTTCAGATTCTTTGGAAAATATATTCTCATGATCATAATTGGATAAGTGCCAATAATAAGTAACCTATAATTATGGTAACTCCACTCTTCATTCACGAATTATTGGGAAAACATTGAATTTCCTTTTTCCATTAAAAATAACCAGAATTTGGAAATGACGAAAAAACCCTTAAAAACGAAAATAAAGAAAAAGGAAATTAAAAATCGTTAAAACTTAATCTTGATAGATGTGTGGCTAAGATTAGGGGTGTAAGGGGGATAACCTTTGAAAGGGGTGTATTTTAACCTTCCTCTATATATATATATATATATATGTATACACACACACACACACACCTATATAGAGTCCCATTCATTTGTTACTGTGCAAATTTGTGTTAACCTTAACCATGTTAACCAAAAATGGACCAATAGGATTTCTCCTTTTTGCTCTTTTTTCCGCCTATGTGGACAACCTTTGCATATTTTCGGAATTAATTAAAATTCTTTTAAATTAGGAAGTCAATCTTAGCCATTGATTAAAAAGATCAACGGTGGTTGTTGGTTAACATGGTTAACACAAATTGCACGGGTTAACAAATGAATGAGACCCTATATATATATATATATATATATATATATATATATATTATAATTAGTGCTTTGACCCAAATTTAGCAGCATCATGGAGTTTCATGTCAACATAATTCAGTTAGCTCATTTAAATGGTTTATTATTTGTGGAGAACCATCAGTGATTTGTTTATATCACTGTGATGTTGCTAAGCACTTGCTTGAGAATTCAAGCATTGCCGTATTGCTAATAATGAGTCAAGAGTCCTGGACGCATAAATTCTTGCATGCTTTGCTTTGTTTTGCATCCATTACCATTAGTTCCATAGTTCATCTTACAATGAGATACCATTTGTACGACTATTAATAAACTATATATAAATGTTTTGCAAAGTGATATATGGTTTATGTTTTTTCGTTCTTTATATATGCAAGGTAATTTATTAATTTTAGAATACTTATCAAGGGGTCATAGTTAGTTTAGAATTAAATCATACTGATGGCTAAAATGGTAATTGTATGTCATTCAGACAGTGCATTTAGAACATTTAGCAAACAACCAACTTATGTATCTGGATGTTCTATTTAGATCGTAGAGAAAAATGGGAAGCAGGGCATTACTTCTAGTAGCACCAGCAACTTTAGCTGATCGTATTCTGGTCAATCACATCCAAAAATATGGATTTCGACAAGCTCTTAGACGGAAGGAGGAGATACCCAGAGTTGGAGTTCGCAGCTTCTCAGTTCATTCCAGTTTGGAGCGACCTAATGTATCTCGTTTAGCAGAAACTGCTCGTATCTCTCTCACTCCAGAGGAGGTACCCACCAAATAATTCATTAAGTTAAAAACAGAAGTTTGTGTAATGATAAAAATGTATCACTCTTCATTAAGCTTTTCGCCCAAAACGAAGAGTTAAAGAGCCATTATACCATTTTTATGTTGCACACCAGTTTAATCCACCGTCAAGACATTGCATAAAGTATCTATATTTGTTAGGTCAGAAAGATTATAAATAGATGAGTGTTTTTTTATTAAATTGAATTTGGTAATGTAGTTTGCATGGAGTTAACGAAACAACCACTTAAATAATGTATCATCTACTTAGCAAAATATTTTTTTGTCAAAGAGTATTGGATTGTTGTGGACATACATTAATATCATGAAAAGCCTCAAACTATTTAGATATTTTTTAACAATAAAATGCCATGTCACTTGTATATTTTGGAATGAAACTAAAAGCCATGGTAGAAGGGAGTAGTGTGCCACTATATATTATACACTGAGCATGAGTTCTTTTTTCTTGATGCATGTAGGCTGAAGAGTTTGCCCCCAAAATTCAGCAAGTGGTAGACTGGTATTCATCTCTCCTTTCGTGCATTTGTTTTTTTCTTGACGTTGTGTGTTAATTGTTGTTTAAATAAGCTATTAAACATGCGTGGGATCCAACTTTAACTTTTGGAACAGGTTTGGGCAACTTCAAGATGTGGATCTTCAAAGCATCGAACCAGCAATAAGAGCAGGTGTGTGGACTTTTGATGCAAATTTGCGTAGTTTTTTTGGAACAATTCTTACTTGTTTGTACCATGGGAAAAATGGACACACTTATCCTGCTTGAAGTTGTTGTACCATGCAAAAAAGGGTCTTGCACACCATGTTAGATTGGGTGATTTATGATAAAAAAAAATTGTCTATTGATTGCTTACCACTATTTTTTACTTTGTTTCTACATTTTTTGGTGCTAGCCTCAAATAGAACCACCAAATCAAGCCAAACGGACTTTGTAAATCCTACATAGAGGCAGGATCAAGGGGTAGAGAGGTTGTTTCTCTGGAGACCCTATTAGCCTTGGATAACAAGTTTCCATCATATTCATTTGTTGTTTGAGTCGATTACTTTATTTTCTCTCTTGTGAATATCATTTTTCTCATTCTCTTGACCTTCTTATTTTTGATGTGGGGATAACATAACATGTTCTATTGTTTTATAGATACTGAAGTGGGAAGCTTTCGCGAGGATAGTCCCGAAACCTTTGACAAGAGGTAACTATTTATTATTCCTTCTGTCCCAAAATAAATGTCCACAATGAAAAAGTCAAGAAATGTGCAAGTATAACATTTTTTCAGTTAACTAGATGACTATTTTACTCTTAATTATTGGAGTAATGAATTTCTCTATCTCATAGTTAAGAGTAGAATTGGAAAGTAGGCACTTATTATGGGATGACAACCGAAATTAGAAATGTGGATCCTTATTTTGGGACAAAAGCTTATTGTTGATACCAATCTATGAACAATGTTGTCCATTGGTAACAGGGAGGCGATGATAGCTGCTGTCCCAAGTTATGAGGAGCCATACATTAAAGTTCCAAAAGTCTTGAACAAGGAAACTCAATAAGGTTAGTAGTGCATTTCAAGGAAGCACTTTTTATGTTATGTCTTTACTTTGCCATTGTTTTAGAAATCTCTGCTTAGAGCTACTGAATTAATTCCCTTACCATTTCGATTAGTTAGGTCCAATTAACTTGCCACCTATACTTGAGCATCTGTAACCCAGGGTTACATATCTAGTTGGTTCTGGAGTGGTATGCTTACACAAACAGTCAAGGGTTCGAGTCTAGTAGCCGCATTGTGGAAGTTACAATAAGTTTGGGGATTGGGTTCTTGTGGGCACTGAGCTCTTATCTTAGCCGCTTAGCTAGTTGTTGTGTACCTGATTTGCATCTCAAATGATGTTGCTTTAGGGGTCACTAACCCTTATCATGCACAAACTAGTTGTCATAATATGCTTTTGAACATTTTGGGGATCGATGGACTTTTCTCGACTTGTGTTCATCAATCGAGTTTTCTTGACTACGAGGGTAATTCTTTCAATACGCTTGCAAAATTATATCATCGGAAAGTGGATGTAATTGAATGACAAACGAGTGAAATGGATAGGGTGATGGAATAAGGTATAGTAAAGTTGGTTATTAAACTTTTGTTGTCATATTTTGGACAATTAAGCCCCAACCAGTAAGACAACTAGCTATCCGGACTGCATGATGCTTTTTTGAACATTGTTACTTTCTCGTGTTGGTGGTAAGTGTGTTTTAGTGGATAAATGCCTTATCTATTTGACGTTTTTCAGGATTTCCATGGTGATTGATCTGTTGTCGTACTGCATATGGTTTTACCGTCATTTTGGTATTCGACAGTTTCATATTAGGTCTGTGTCGTTTTAGAGTTGATTTTAGAAGATATCGTTTACGTGTGTATTTGAGACTCAATTATTGATTAGTGATCATATTGAATTCTCGACAGTTGAGACTTAAGTTGGTCGTTTTCAACCGTACATGCAAATCCAACCATGACATTCTCAGTTCATCTCAAGTACTTCATCATGTGTTTACTCTTCTCGTTTTGAAATAAATGTCCATAACCAAAAATGACACAATTTTATAATGTGTGATTATTACATTTTATAACTAATTAAAAGACGCTTTTAAGGGTATGGATGGAAAAATAGATATTTATTCTTAAATAAAGTAACATATAATGGAACACTTTGGGGGCGTTTGGTTCATTTCAGGAAATGAAAATGAAAATGAAAATGAGAATGCAGGAGAATGGGAATAGGAATGAGCATTGCATTGATGTTGTTTGGTTAACTCATTGTAATCAATGAAAAAATGATTCATATTTAAAAAAAATATGTTTTTTCAATATGAAAATATAAAAGATGTAGAAATAAAAATTTCATTCGCCTTAATTTGGTCAGGAATGGAAATTAATGGATCTGCATAAATGATTCCGTTATATAATATCAAACCAAACAACAGTTTTAATTACCATTCCCATTCCTGACCCTTTAATACCCCCAACTAGTTGCAATTATACCAGTTGTGTGGCATTCGTGTAGTTTTAATTAAATCATATTTATTTTCTGTTCTAAATCAATAACTTATGGTAATTATCTTATAGTTAAATAAAAAATAGAAAATATCATTACGTGTATAAAACTAAATAGACTAGAATAAATACCGAAAAATAATAATATTTAGTATCTTCCTAAATAGATAAAAGAAAATACACCAAACAGAGTAATCGAATACTGGATTTTGTAGGTAACTTTTAAAGCTATTTCTGGTAGCATTTCAGCAAGCTTGATAGTTTTTTTTTTTCTCAATCAACAATTTCTCTTTATTCTATACAAATAATGAAAAACTTATTCTTTAGGTAACTTTACATTTATCCAACTTATCAGCCAACGTTTATATCATCAGTTAACACCTATCTTATGATAAATTTACAAGTATTAGGAGCTCGAAAAGCTTATCCAAGCACCCTCTTAATTGGTAACAACCGGAAACCCAATTCCGTGGCGTTTTGTAGGGAAAATAACAAACAAGGCACTACAAATAACTCCAATTCCAAGAGGCAAAGTGGTTAGAAGCCCTTTCAATTCATCAGATGGTGAAGGATAAAAGCAATTCACAACATGTTGATCAAATAAAGCCACAGCTGCAAACACCATAATTGACATGAATCCATGTACGAAATCCATAAACCTCACCCTATAATTAACTGCAAGCTCTGACGCTAGACTTCTCGACCCATCGATCATCCACAACCCGTGGATCGTGGCGAACCCGTAACATACGTTACCTGCTCGATCGCTGAAGCTATCGGTGAAGTTCAACAAAAAACACGATAGCCCACAAAGACCCACGAGCCAGGCAGTCAGGTCTTGGCTCACGGGGTCGCACTGGCCCTGGTGCGTCAATATGGGCGAAAGGAATTGGAACGCAAGAACTGTACCGGTCGGCAAAAGATTTGCTAAGTGAGCCGTGCCTTCAAATGCTTGGCTAATGGCCTTTTCTATTAGGTTTTTCTGTGCGGGTTCGGGAAGAAGTGCGTTGTTGTTTGGAAGGAGGGGAGATTGTTCGTTGTCGATATTTTCGACATTAATATCCATTGTTTTTGAATTTTTTTGGTTAGTTGTTTTTCTTAATATCATTTTCTAGTTTTTGGAATGTTGTATATATAGATGAGTGAAGAAGAGACTTGAGTAGGAGAATAGGAAGAGTTGCTAAAAATGTACATAAAGTTGTTTGTGATTTATTATTCTTCATGTTGTTGCTTTTATGTATGGTTTTGCATGCATGTGGAAGTAGCTAGGGTTTTGCTTTACTCTATCAACCAACATGTTTATATTATGGTTTTACATGTTGGTTGTTTGAACTTTGACTTATTAAATATCATCCTCTGTTTAGTTTGTCTAAAATGATAGGAAAACTAATCATTTTAGTCGATTTTAAAAATACAGTTGATCTTTTAATCATAATCTACAAATTTGATCAAAATAGCCATCGGATGCATAAAAATGGACCTAGCTAAAAACCAAAATTTTACAATTACATACCTACTGCGAAACCAATCTCCTTAACTGCGACCGCATGTCCTCAATTACGACATGGCCTTGATTTGACATTTGCCAACCATACAAGGTGAATGGATTTCTTTTGAACCATACAACTCTCAGTTGTGACCGAATCTCTTTGCTTTTTACTGTAAATAATATTATATGTTTTAGTTCTTTCATTGCAAAGATGGTTTTTACGAAGCTGATGACTATTTTGATAAAAATAGAAAAAAATGGTTAAAATCAAATCGGTATTTTAAATGCGTAAAATAATTAATTTTCCAAAAGAATATGTAACCACCAATTTGAGTCAGGCTAAGAGAAAAGAAGTGAATTACAAGCTAAATTTAGCTTCTGAATTAATGGACAAGCTATTATAACTTATTTGATTCAACAATTTATTTTATAGCTAAAATGGTTCATTAAGATACTCAAAAGGCAATAAAAAAAAGTTATTTTTATGTTTTCATGTTCAACTATATGATTTTTCTTTTTGGTTTTATTTTTTAATTCAAAAATTATAGGAATTTTATTGTATGATTTTTAATAAAACACAATGCCATACAAAAATGAGCATTTCATTCTATTTAACATAACATTAATTCATTTCGATATTGTTTTTTCTTGAAACCAACTATTGAGACCGAACAAAACTAATCCAGTGTCCATCAATTTATTTGGGTGTGTGTTTATGCATGTGTGTATAATCATATCTACCATCTTCATTTTTTATCGAGACTAATTGAGAACCTATAAATTGATTTATTGTGTATTTCTATATGTAAAATCATAACATAGACGACTTTCGATTTTTATCGAGGCAAATAGAGAACCCAATAAACTCAAAAGAGAAAACAAAACAATAATATGTAGGATTGACATTGTATTATGTTTATTAGGGTTATAAATAGCGAGGGGAAAATTGTGTAAAAGATTGGTGCCTTCGTATTCATTACACAATTTCAGTATTAGATAACATGTTATTTGGAAAACCTAAATAGTGAATATAATATATAGTACATTAATTTGGTGGCTTCATAATCCATTTAACATGAATATTGCAAATCGCGCAAAGCCCATGGGATATGTATTAGTATCATGTAAAAGCATAATTAACTATAATTAATGACTCATTAGAGGTTGGCTTAAGGGATAGATTACCCAAATCTTGGAAGAAATTGTAAGACTTTACAATTCCTTAAGTCACACCCTTCAATAAATAAAATAATAAAATAAAAACATTCATTCCCTTGACATGTGATCTTAACAAACACAATTTTCAAAAGTTGGAATTTTTGTAGCAAATAAATAGATGTATGCTACAAGCAAAAGGGTATAAATAAATCAAGTTATGGATATATCTATCAAAATGCAATTATCTAGACGAACAAAATATCTATTATATTTAATATCTTTAGTTTGATTTGCCTAAATTGTGCGATTTATTCGAGTAGTCCTCTCTT
The DNA here is from genome assembly GCA_030169165.1 of Centaurea solstitialis. Taxonomy (NCBI): domain Eukaryota; kingdom Viridiplantae; phylum Streptophyta; class Magnoliopsida; order Asterales; family Asteraceae; genus Centaurea; species Centaurea solstitialis. The sequence goes on along the minus strand of CM058045.1, from coordinate 70,101,681 downwards.
TATCAAATTGCCTGAAGCGTATGCTTTATTGAGCCAATTTTTCATGTAAAATCCATTCCGATTATTCCAATATATATGAGGGCCAACCAGACTATCAGAAGAGGAATGGGCTAATATTTCTAACATTGGCTCTACCGGCTTGGTTATCTCTTCTATTGGTTTTGAAGGACTTCAATATAATACCAACGAGATTTCTTACAGGAGGAACTAGTAAGGAAATGAAAAACTAACTTGTTTATTTTTAATCTTAGCTAAACCTAAACTTGTGCATATATATTGTCAAGGGATGTATGGATCATCTAGCCGTTAAAGGACCAACAACCTTAACTAGTAGTTCACTATTGTTTTCGGAGAATTTGGGGCTTTTTGCTTTTTCTTAAAATAACCTTTTAAAATCCCTCAAGCCTGAAAATTAATAGGTTAAATTTTCAGACTCAAGACTGTTCATTTTATTTTACAAACTTTTTACCATCTTCTGAAATTTTCAAAGGTGCACAATTCATCTCTTATTTTTTAGATGTGACATTAGACTTCAAGCTTCATCTCTCTTAAAAAAACAAACAACACCTTTGTATTGGTTTTTTGCATTTTTGTTTTTTTATTATTTCTTTATTATATTTCTATATTATATGTTATACAATTTTTTTTAAAACCATATATACACATATATACGTGTTGGGAATCGAGGGATACAAGAACATGCACAGCGGATAACAAAAACCCGATTCCCAATCGAGGATCCAATCCTAAACCATACAGATACAATTAAGGGTGTTTTAGTGGATTACCTTTTGCGAACAATAACTCTGAATCGCAAGCAGGGGGTACACCGCTACTGGCACCGGTCGAGAGGGTTGCTAGACCACCACCGAGGATTACCCGAAAAACGAGTGCAGACCTTCCTCCTACTGGATTCAGGCGCCGGTTTTGGGAGAGGGAGAGAGAGAGAGTTTTCTGGGTTTTTTGAACTGAATTCCAATCAATTAACTGATACCCTAAACCCTTTATTTATATGGACAAAACAAGCAGTGTTTGATTCCATATATAATTCTTGGTAATTATCTCTGAAATAACTTCCATAATTATCCAACTAATTAATCTAACTGATTAATTGATTATAAATAATTAAACTAATTATTTATTTCTTTTTCTCTCTAAATAATTAATTAACCAATTAATTATTTCCCATAATCCAAACATTCTCATTTTGGTGTGCAGCAGTGTGACCTACTAGTGTCTTATAACATTGGACACGATAACCCCGTTACTGTCTCGCACATAATCCTAACAGACTCCCACTTGTGCTAGACATGTAACTGAACTGTTATCATTCGCCTAAGGAGGTCCCTAGCCAGACGCTTAGGTTAACCAGGTTATAAGATCTCTTATATTCAGAGATACAATTCACGCTTGAATTTGTACACAGGTTCATTCCTTTTGCACACGATATTTCTAAAGTGATTTAAGACATGGAGTGGAGGATTCATTTCTTAAAATCAAGTATTTCTTGACTCTGATTTCGATTGCCTGCAGTAACGGATATTACTAAATAACCCCTGTTATTCTATCCGAGCGTGGCCACGCGTTTTCTGCCAATCTTAATCGTCAAGGGGCCCGGAAATATCTCTCTTTTGAAAGAGGTGCAAATCCCTTCTTGACTACTTGCATTTGGATCCACGGCTTCCGCTGCATCTAGTCACGTCCCGTATAGCCACCCAGTTACGGTGCAGCGTTAGTACGTACTAAGAATACAGTAGTCCTCGTGTTCCCAAACCAAGTATCTCAGGTCTAAGGACAACCTATCAAGTCAGTGCCTATGACTGAGGCTCCATGAAGCAGACTTGATTACTGGTCACTTCCAATACCCAAACACTCTGATGAGTATCTATAAATACTTGGTCACATCACTTGTGCTTTTATTCTCTACTTTGAATAAATCATCAAGTATTTATAATAGCGTTAAACTCCCTATTGAAATTCCCATTTCAATAAGTGGCTACGGAAATTTAGATTTCATACAAGACTTTGTAGAATCAAGGATACGTTAAATATGCGAAAAATAGTTAATTTAGAACAATCATGAAATTAAAACCTCCATTTATTTCCAACACACTGTGAAATAAAAACTTTACATGATTACATTGTTTCTAAATTAGACTATAGTAATAATTAATAAACTAAGTACTAGCTACTGGCTTCCAGGTACTGCATCCCAATGGAATTCGCATGTGCCTCATGCTTTGCCCTTGCTAGTGGCTTTGTCAGCGGATCTGCGACATTGTCTTCTGTTGGAATCTTGCATATTCTTACATCTCCTCTTCCAATGATCTCTCGGATGAGGTGATACTTTCTGAGCACGTGTCTCGACTTGTGATGCTCTCTAGGTTCCTTTGCTTGCGCCACGGCTCCTGAGTTATCACAGAATATATCTATCGGTCTCGAGATACTGGCAACCACTCTGAGATCCGATAGAAAATTCCTCAGCCAGACAGCTTCCTTTGCCGCATCACATGCTGCAATGTACTCTGCCTCTGTAGTTGAGTCTGCAATCGTGTCCTGCTTCGAGCTCTTCCACGAGATCGCACCTCCGTTTAGGGTAAAGACGTACCCTGACTGTGACCTGAAGTCATCTCTGTCGGTCTGGAAACTAGCGTCAGAGTATCCTGTGACACTAATTTCATCCTCAGAACCTCCAAAGACCAAGAACATTTCTTTCGTTCTTCTCAGATATTTGAGAATGTTCTTGACAGCCACCCAATGGGGCTCACCTGGATTCTGTTGGTATCTGCTCGTAACACTTACTGAGTAAGCAACATCGGGCCTAGTACATAGCATGGCATACATAATTGATCCAATTGCAGAAGCATATGGGACCGATTTCATCCTGTCCTGATCTTCACTAGAAACAGGACACTGTGTTTTGCTTAACACTATGCCATGTTGCATTGGAATGAATCCTTTCTTGGATTCATCCATCCTGAATCTCTTCAGTACTTTGTCAATGTATGTACTCTGACTAAGTCCGATAAGCCGTTTAGATCTGTTTCTGTAGATCTTTATACCTAGTATATAAGCGGCTTCTCCAAGGTCTTTCATCTGGAAACACTTACTTAACCATTCCTTAACACTCTGTAAGGTTGGTACGTCGTTTCCTATGAGTAGTATGTCGTCTACATACAAGACCAGGAAGGTTACTATGCTCCCACTGAACTTAGTGTAAACACATGGCTCAAACTCACTTTTAGCGAAGCCAAACTCTTTGATTCGCTCATCAAAGTGTAAGTTCCAGCTTCGAGATGCTTGCTTTAATCCATAAATAGATTTTAGCAGTTTACACACCTTATTAGGATTCTTAGGATCTTCAAACCCCTCTGGTTGTTCCATATAGACGTCTTCTGTTAACTTTCCATTCAGAAAGGCTGTCTTGACGTCCATTTGCCAAATCTCGTAGTTAAAGTACGCTGAGATGGCCATTAGAATCCTAATTGACTTTAACATGGCCACTGGTGAAAAGGTTTCATCATAGTCGATACCATGAGTTTGTGTGAATCCTTTTGCGACCAGTCTGGCCTTGAAGGTGTGTACATTTCCATCCATGTCGGTTTTCTTCTTGAAAACCCATTTGCGTCCAACAGCCTTACAGTGTTGTGGCAAATCAGTCAACTCCCAGACTTGGTTGTCATACATGGATTGCATCTCGGCCTTCATGGCTTCCTGCCATTGTTCAGACTCACTGCCTGACACAGCTTCTCCATAGGATGTTGGTTCATTTAGGTCTCCACTGTCTTGAGAGACTAGGAACCCAAGATACCTATCTGGTTCTTGTCTTACCCTACTGGATCTGCGAAGGTCCTGTGTTTGCACTTCCTCAATCGGCTCTGATTGAGGTTCAACATTATTATGTTGAATTTCTGGCTCAACAACTGGTGTAGTGTTTTCTTCGTCTACTATCTGTAGATCTACATCCTTTCTGGTGTTCTCTAAACTGAGAAACTTTTCTTCCAGAAATTTTCCATTTCGAGCAACAAACACTTTGTTCTCTTCAGGGTTGTAGAAATAATATCCCACGGTGGTCTTGGGATATCCAACGAAGAAACACTTGTCGGATTTGGGTTTGAGTTTTTCTGAGGTAGGTCGTTTGACGTAAACCTCACAACCCCAAATTTTCAGAAAAGATATGTTGGGTTTCTTACCCTTCCATAATTCGTATGGAGTCTTTTCTACCGACTTTGTTGGCGCTCTGTTCAGTATGTGTGCTGCTGTTTCGAGCGCGTGTCCCCAGAATGATACTGGCAGCGAAGAATGACACATCATTGTTCGTACCATGTCAAGCAAAGTACGATTTCTCCTTTCTGATACACCGTTCATCTGAGGTGTATACGGAGGTGTAAGTTGGGATACAATCCCACACTCCATCAGATGATTGTCAAACTCATCACTGAGATATTCGCCACCACGATCTGACCGTAAGAACTTGATCCTCTTGTCAAGTAGATTCTGTACTTCATTCTGATATTCCTTGAATTTCTCAAAGGTTTCAGATTTATGTCTCATTAAGTAGACATAGCCATACCTACTGAAGTCGTCAGTGAAGGTAATGAAGTACCGGTATCCTCCTCTTGCTACATGACTGAAAGGTCCACATACATCTGTGTGGATTATTTCAAGCAAGTCAGTAGCCCTTTCATTCTCACTGTTGAAAGGTTGCTTTGTCATTTTACCAGATAAACAAGATTCGCAATTATCAAAAGGTTTGAAGTCGAAATTGCCTAGAAAACCTCCTTTTAGGAGTAGTTCAACGCGTTTCTTGTTTATATGGCCCAAACGACAATGCCAGAGGTAAGTCTGATCCTCAATATCCTTGGATCGCTTACTTATATGATAGATTTCACTATTGTTGTCTTTCAGATTTACAGTGTATAGACCATCTACAGGTGTAGCTTTAAAATAGAAAATATTATCTTTAAAAACCGAAATCATCTTATAAGAATATTTATAGTAAAAGCCTTGGTCTACCAACAAATCAAAAGACAATACATTCTTAATCATATTTGGAATATAATAACAATTATTCAGTTCCAAAACTAGACCCGAGGGTAAACTAAGACTATAAGATCCCACGGCTTCAGCAATCAACGGAGTGCCTTCGCCCACTCGTAGGTTCGAACGGTCCTTCCTCAGAGTCTTTCTTCTAGTGAATCGCTGTAAATGATTACAAATGTGGTTACCACTGCCTGTATCAATTACCCATGATTCATAAGAAGTGATTAAGCAATCTATCATAAAGATACCTGGAGTATCGGGTAAACCGATATCCATCTGGTCGATGTTCATCGAGTGCTCGCAAATATCCTCGCTGCCGCACTCTGGGCAACTCAGATCTCCCAGCTCATCTATTATGTCAGTGTCCATGAGATTCGCAGGTTCGGGTACTGGCTCTAGACTGGCCAGGATATCTTCATGAACTTTATCCACGTCGCTCTTTGGTTCCTTCATGTAGGCACTAGCTGTGTCCTGAACTTCCTTTGTGAGGGAGAACCACATGAGATACACTAACTCTTCCTGAGTCATCTTGTACCCCAGACGTGATAAACATTTAAAAAGCCTTCTCATATCAACAAGATGGTTTTTAACTGACTGACCCTTCTGTAGCTTCAGGGAGAGAATCTCTTGCATGATCAATAGCTTTCCCGTGTGCTTGTAGAGACCTAGCTGGTTCTCCACATCTCTCACAACCTCGTGACATGATTTAACTCTTAAATCTCCCGTGAACTCGGGTGACATAGAGAAAATCAGAATGGACATTACATCCGATTCATCTGTCAAGTATCTAAAATACTCAGCAAATTCCTCTTCAGGGGCATTGCTTTTAGGTCGTGATACGGGTTTGTTGATCACATAAAGCTTATCCTGGGCACATAAAACGTTCCTCAAGTGTAACTTCCAAACTGGAAAGTTATGGCCCGTAAGCTTCCACTTGCCCATAATAAGGCGAAGTGACTCTTCAGGTGAGTAAAACGGAATACTAATTTGAGACATCTACAGAAGAATATAAAATTCCAGTTTTAGTTTATAATTATACAATTCTAATAAATTATTACCCTTAAAATAAATTTATTAGACTAGAATCCATATTTCACATGTGTCGGGAAGCATGTGATCATGTCATACCGACTCATGCGATCTATGGTAGGTAAAACTATACCAATCGTATTCCTTTCTGAAAATACGACTTCTAGATCGTCGGGACATCGGATATTAATAATCCGTGCATATTTAGTCCCTCTAGTGCATTTTGGCCTGGTACCACCCAGTGAATAAATAATTACCAAAATAGATTGCACCACCCGGGACCTGGACAAACTCTGGCCGGTACCACCCGGAGATAATTCGCAGAGTTTTATCTCCTTCCAGTTTCGGTTTGAACACGGGCGTTCATAGTGTGTGCACTTACAACGCCCTATGTACCTTACACCGGAAGTGCCCCTAAAGTGGGTTGCACTTACTAATCTATGATTTCTAACAAGGGTTTAGATTGCCAGTTTCCTTTTTCAAAAAACTTTGAAAAACTGGATCCAAATACTAACTGTATTTGTATCCTTTTGATTTTTAAACAATCCGTTCAAAAAGGGCAATTTATATTTAATGACAATTACATAGATTAAACAACCACGCAATTTAAATATAAAAGGCACAGTCATAGCTTAAACCCTTAAACTAATGTTGTTTTGTGAGCCAACACAAAAACAACGGTCTCAATCCCTAAGTGACAAAAGTCTTCAACTTCTGGCACTCCCACTGGCTCCGAGATCCATGGTCGTCGTCCTTGTCTCCGTCTTGTTGTAATTGAAGTAATTATTATGAATGGGTTCAAATGGCACGCAGGCCTCCCAACTATTCTAATAAAACTTTAAAATTACAAAAAGGGTTGTAAATGGCTCGCAGGCCTCCCAACTATTCTAATAAAACGGATAAATAAACACAACCACGGGTCTAAAGGGTTCAGCTATGACTTAACATATAATTAAATAAGTTAAAACACATCTGAATTTTAATTTAATAATTATAAAACTAATTAATTTAAAAAAAAAATTAATTAAATCTTTATCCTGAATCGTTTTAACTTTATCTGAAAAACGATCCTTAATTCGAAAGATTATCCGGAAACGGATTTCAAACTGATACCCGTTTACGTTAATAACAAAAACGAATTACATCATCGAGTTACCATCGATCCGCCGAAACTCGGTCGTTGATCGGCGGTTTTTAACGCCGGCGACGATGATGACGTGATTGCCACCACCGCCGCCCGTATCTCCCGCAATCGCCGCCGGCAGCGGCGACTTCGATAGTCACCACCGCCGTGGCAACCACCGCTGTCACCAAAAATAACCAGCGACGGCAGCAGCTAAGGAGCCACCACCGCCGCCCACCGTAACAACAATCGTCGGCGACAGCAGCGGCTGAAAGCCACCACCGCCGCCGCGGTCCTGTGCCGAGAACGACGAACGCCGCCACCACCGTATCTGGTGGTACGGCCGGCTTCGCCGCTGCCATCCAATCGCCGCCGCATGATCGCCACCGCCTAGGTGGTCGATCACGGCTTCTGGTTCGATCGTCACCACCGCCACCACAATCGGTGGTGCGGCGGTTTTAATTTCTCGTTGCTTCCATCGATTGCCACCACCACTAACGGTGGTGCGGTGGCTACAACCGGAAACCGCCACCGTCACTATCGACAATAGTGGCCATCGCCACCATCATCAATCGCCACCACCACCACATACGGTGGTGTGGTGCGTGCGACCAACCACAGCCGTGTCCACGATCTGTGGTGCGGCGTGGTGGTGCGACGGGAGGACAGCCGCCGGCTACCACTAACTGTGGTGTCGCCGGCGGTGGTGTACGGTGGTGCTGGTGGTTTGATCGGCTAACTGCCGTCGATTGCCACTGCAGTCTAGGTTTATACAAAAATCTAATTTTAACAATGAACAAATCAATAAAATTAAAATTTTTAAACCTATTAAACTGATAAACCTGATCTGAAGGTTTTAGGAAGTGGCTCTGATACCACTGTTGGGAATCGAGGGATACAAGAACATGCACAGCGGATAACAAAAACCCGATTCCCAATCGAGGATCCAATCCTAAACCATACAGATACAATTAAGGGTGTTTTAGTGGATTACCTTTTGCGAACAATAACTCTGAATCGCAAGCAGGGGGTACACCGCTACTGGCACCGGTCGAGAGGGTTGCTAGACCACCACCGAGGATTACCCGAAAAACGAGTGCAGACCTTCCTCCTACTGGATTCAGGCGCCGGTTTTGGGAGAGGGAGAGAGAGAGGTTTTCTGGGTTTTTTGAACTGAATTCCAATCAATTAACTGATACCCTAAACCCTTTATTTATATGGACAAAACAAGCAGTGTTTGATTCCATATATAATTCTTGGTAATTATCTCTGAAATAACTTCCATAATTATCCAACTAATTAATCTAACTGATTAATTGATTATAAATAATTAAACTAATTATTTATTTCTTTTTCTCTCTAAATAATTAATTAACCAATTAATTATTTCCCATAATCCAAACATTCTCATTTTGGTGTGCAGCAGTGTGACCTACTAGTGTCTTATAACATTGGACACGATAACCCCGTTACTGTCTCGCACATAATCCTAACAATACGTGTGTTTTCTAAATTAAAATTTTTTTCTTTTTTAGTTTTTTATTGTTCTTTATTATATTTCTATACTATATATATACAACATTATATATGTATTTTTTTTAATTTTAAATACTAAATATTAAAATTAATTAATAAAAAATAAAGTATAAATAAGTATACGGATTAGTGTGAGTAAGATGTATTTAACAAAAACAACCGGTTAGTATAAAATAAAACTAATTTTTTCACGAGTAATATTAAACTTTTCAAATGATAACTTAAAATAAGTAAAAAATAATAGTTTGTTTATTTTAAATACGCTTTACTCACACTAATAAATAAAAATCTTACTTTTTTTAAATACGTTTTACTCATACTTATAAATAAAACTTAGTAGTTTTACTTATTTTGATATATAATAAAGATCTCAAGTAAATCAATAAATAAATAAATAAATAAAACTATTAACTTTTACTTATTTTAAAAAAATCATTTGAAAAGTTTAATATTACTCGTGAAAAGAAAATTAGTTTTATTTTACATCAACAAGTTGTTTTTATTAAATATGTTGTACTCATACTAATCTGTATACTCATTTACATTTTATTTTTTTATTAATTGATTTTAGTACTTAATATTTAAATTAAAAAGCATACATAATATATAGTATAGAAATATAATAAAGAACAATAACAAACTAAAAAGAAAAAAAAATAATTTCAATTAAAAAATAATACACACTTATATATGTTGTATATGTGTATAGAGGGATGTTCATACAAGAACAACCTCATTTGTAGGAACAAAAGAATGCATTTTGAGCCACATGTTATGTGGGACCCATCATTAAACAAATCATATATGATTTACTGGTTGGATCCATTTGAATCATATATGGTTTATTTAATGGTGGGTCCCACATCATATGTGATTTAGAATTATTCCTTTGTTTCTATAAAATAGTTTTGTTCTTGTTTGAACCTTTCTCTATGTGTATATACATATAGTCTTTAAAAAAATGTGTATAACATATAATATAGAAATATAATAAAGATATAATAAAAAACTAAAAAAGAAAAAAACCAATATATAAGTTTTAAACTTTTTGAGATTAAAAAAAATGTTTACAACTCTACAAACCACAAGGACTGAATATGTAACTTTTCAAAAAAAAGTTTTTTAACAATTTAACTCCTTTTGTTAACAGAGTTAAAAGCTAAGACGAAAATAGAAACAAACTGAAACCACAAGGACGAAAAAAGATATTTCTAAACCACATGGATGAAAATTGTTATAATCGTCAAACCCCGTGGACGAAAATCATAGTTTACTCTTTATTATAATATAATATAAAAAAAACATTAGATTTTGTGAAGGAAAAAAAATCCTAACGGAAATGGGCAACGAATCTTGTTCCCCAACAGGGATAAGGACAAGGATGGTGATGGGGATTGGGATTCCGATCACCGATATGGTGATATCCTCGACCTCATTACAATCTTCGTTATCATTTGTCATTCCAACCTACCAATATAAGAAATTCAAATTAATTTCTTCATGATATTTAATCATTTGATCTAAGATTAGAAGCTTAAGGATTGTTTGGTCGGTTTTTTATCAACCCTTGTATGAATAAAATTGTCTGTATGGATTAATTTGTTTGTATAAATTGAAAAGACTTTTGTGAGGGTTTTTTTATAGATGAAAAAAGCATATTTTTTTAATTAGAAGAGACAAGCTTGGAAAACCCATGCTTTCTGCATAAAGCTCCCCTTAAAAGCCTACCGGATAAGTCATTTTCTATGTCATTAAGCTACTGACGGAATAAGATATAAGCACCATTAAACTCTTTAAGTTGCTAACAAACAAGCCCTTCTTTAAAATAGCCATTGAGTTTGGCTTATCCATTCCCTTGAATATGAGTTTTAGTGTTCTTTGTTGTGTGTGCACCAACACTTTGGTTCATAGCTTAAGACCATTTACTATAAGCTTACCGGGTGTTATTTACCTTATTGGATGAACACGACAAAAACTAAAAATCTTATCCGATAGATGATCACATAACAATAACCGAAAACCTTATTTGACAAGTGAGAGAGAACACTCTTACTAGCAAGAGATATTTACAAACAGTACTTGCCCGGTAGCTTTGTAGCAAACTACCCTTAACTTGAACATATCGCAATCTTTTGACCAATCTAAAGCTTTATAGACTAAGCTACCATGCACAAAAGTGAACTCAAATATTTCAAGTATATGCATTGTGGCATCTACACAAGCGAAGACTGAAAACAAACCAAATGTATCTGGTATACTATATATCTCCCACGCAAGTAGGGTCCTGAGCGGGAAATGTATGCAAACATGACTAGAAGGGAGAGAGATAGTAAGGTGAAATAATTATGGATTGGTTTTACTTGACATGGGTAGTTTAGTAATTCACATATCTTGTCATATATCCATGATTTTTGTTCCACTATTTTGGTATGCATTTTTGTCCCACTGAGTTCTGTCATTTGCCGGATTATCGCACCAAACACACCCTTATAAGAAAGTACTTCTCATTTGCAACGAACCATAAACACTTCCAGCTTTCTGGTACTGATCATCTAGATCAGATAAGATGACAGTGACACAACGGAACACGAAAAAATAATCCCATCTCATATCATGTTCATATGTTCATATAATAAATTAGTGACACTTTATACCCCAAATCATGTACATTGATGTGAATGAATGAATCAACAGATCAAGTCAGAAAACCAAATTACCATCATACCTCCATTCTTTGTATTCCAATATTTTCCCAATTGGAAGACAAAACTGCAAAATCACAGGCAATCTTATCAGCAAATTACAACATACTAGCTTGAAATAGTTTCAAAATCAAGAAACAGAGCTCAAGATGTTTCAAAAATAACTTCCAAATTTCACAATGCATTTGTGTTCTCATGGTATGGGTCTATCACTAATGCTTCAACAAGTAGAAAGCTATTCACATCTCATCTTACCTCTCAAAACTCATATAAACAAAAAGCTGGTGCTCAAATACCGTAAAAAACATTAACGAAATCTCAGACAAAGAAAGTAGTGACCTGTTTATAACGCCATTTCCGCTTGCAATGCAGCAAGTTCATCTTCCTCGGCTTTATTCTGCCGTGGAGCTGGACGTGTTGGTTGTTTGCCGGCAGGTGCGTACACTGAAGTTGTAGGGGTAGTTGTGGCAGGTTGGAGAAGTTGTTCCTCCAATTCAGCTCCTTCTAATTCTTCAAGCTCAGCCTCCAATTCATCCTGCATTCATTCAGTTACGCAATGAAGGAATAAAACTTTTGAACTATGAATGTCAAGATTATTGCTTAATGATTCAAAACCGAGGTGGTTTTCTTAACAATAACAACAGTTATCCATCTAACATTACTATTCAAACCAGAAGAATTCACATCACAAATTAAAAAACCATTGTGCTCAAATTTACAAGTCAAACGAAAAATATTTGACCATGACACATTAGAAGAAGCCGGAGAGAGTACCTCATCGAAATCGGCTGCTGCACCAATAGGTGCTGACAACGCTTCCTGGATTTGTTTCATGTTCTCGGTTTGCTCGTTTATTTCATCCATTGTTTTGTCGACATCATCAATATTCCTGTATCATTAAACTGCATTAATTCCATAAACAGAATATTCTATCGTTTTTTAGTGGACAAGTGCTCCGAACTAGTATATGAAGAACTTGACACATATATAACTCGGTTTTTTATACCATTTTAGCGCAATTTTTGCACAACAGATATAAAAATTGAAACTTACACTGCCTTCTGCATGGCCTTCATTGCTTGAGCTCCAGTTCTCAATGCATCCACCGTCTCTGTGGTAGCTTTTGCACCCTCTATCATTATCATCTGGTGTCCATGGACACATGTTGTTCAGTTAACATAACTATTCATGAAAATAAAGCAAGATGAAAAAGTTTTAAGTTCATAAGATATCATCAAAAAGGCACCTGATCATGAATACGTAATTGAAAATTTCCAAGTTGTTCAACTTGCTGTTCATACAGTCTCTTTCGCTTTAGACACTGTATTGCCGCTGAATGATCACCACAAGAAAAGAAAAAGGAGATAACATAATTAAATTGTTGAAACTTTTCTGGAGGCACAAACAAAGTTGAAGAAGCAAGTAGGCTAAGTAAGATGATCTAGGAAGAGAATACTAAATAGTCCTAGAGATAGTCCATAGGAAAGCATAAGATTAGTACTCCCTCTATCGCACAAGCAGTGCAACGCTAACCTTTCAAGCATATAATTAAAAGTGTCCGACTACTAGCTCAATTCCCAAATTACCCATATAACAAGTAGCATGGCGATCACTTTATGTCAAATAGAGAACAAAGTTATGCACTAATCGTCATCAAGATAAAGTAAAGACTGAGGGTCAACATGTATATCACAAGTATTTATGCAATAAATGAATATGTCAGAAAATAGGAAACTTGGGTGTAATTAACTCCAAAAAGAGAAGTTTTGCAATTATTATGGAACATCCAATACTATGAACTTTTGCTGTTAAAGTGTTACTATAGGATAGGAACAAAAAGTACCAAGTACCAACATTACAAAAATATAACCTCGAATAACATAATAAATTCCACACGCAATAATTTATAACAGGAAGCATAATAGTTATTCAAATTCCAATCTATACCCCTTTTATTTTTTGCTCTAGTGAACTCCTTTGCCCTTTCAACCTCTGCAGCAGCTTTCTTTAGAAGTACCTTCTCTTTCTTCTCTAGCATTTCAAGTGTCTGCATAGCTTATAAAAATTATTAAATAGGTGGAAAAACCAGAAAAGTGCAAGAAGAGCATTTCAAGGGTCTTTGCATAACTTAGCACAGCTGTTGTTCCTCCATGGAAACAAAAAACGTTCCCAAATAATGATGTTACTAATTGGTAAGATGTCTCCTCGATATATATACCAGAGTACCAGACATGCAAGGTAGAAAATTTTAATTTCAAGAAAGATATGGACATAAGAACAAGAATCTAGATATTCATCTCCTCCACACAGAAGGGTTATAATCCAAGGTACCGTATACTAACTTCTCCATCTTTTGGGGGCGATATATGATTCGTATTACTGAAATCATCTCCAAGAGATCCATTTGACATTATAAATGCCTTGAGAGAAAGGTAAGTAGCCTATCCACAATATAGGTTACACTGAAAAGCAACTACTACCCTACCATTGAAGAGTATAACCCACTCAGCCTTGAAAATGTAAACGAAACTTCTAGAAATCTACAACATTGGTGATTAAATTGATCCATACATGCCACAACGAATAAAACACGAACATGCATAACTCATGGTTGTGTCACTCTGGTATGCCAATCACTTCGTTGTACGACTCTGGAACGGTAGTTTTTCATGAGCCAAAACCCAAATTTTATATCCCAAATCCTACTCCGTGAAACTGAAGTATTGCATTAAACTAGAATCTCCTTAGTAACGTCGAGAATATGCCAGTGAAAAAAATCAAAAACAAGCAGAAGCATATGTGATAAAAAGGCCGAAGAGAATTAAAAGTTGCAAATAATCCAATAATTTTAATTCACTTAATACATGTCATTCCATGAGGCCATACAAATGCCAACATCAGCCTTCCACTCACTCGTGATCCATAATGGTCCTAAACACTGGAGTCCAGTTTGAACAAACATGAGCACAGTTTGAATAAACTAATTAATCATATTACAAGTAGAGTAGGAAAGGTGGTATTCCATATGTTTCTTCTTTATCATCCATAATAATCATGCAAGAGAAAAAAAACTAAAAAGAGCTTTACAAATAACAATAAGATCATTAGTCAGTTTGACAATCTCAAACAAAGGAAACAGGATGGTTCACAAAAGCTCCCCCTGAGGCCTGATTAGAAGAAAATAAATCAGACGATGACAAAACAAGAGATCTCAAGGCACATCCCACTAAGCGTAGGTCAGTCAGGTGCATGTCAGGTGTATGTCAGGCCACTTCAAGGAGAACCCGGATTCATGGTTTGAGTTTCCATCCAAAAACAGACCACAATTTGAAGGATTTCAACTAGGGTTTCAAATAGGTCACAACTCCTGGTTTGCAGCTCAGGGGTTCAGCTAGAGTTTCATTCACTCACTTTGGAGTTGTCAAAACTCAAGGATTTGGTGATGGATTGTGCATCAAAACCTGTCGACCTAACATACCATATGAACATTCAAGGTGATTGTTACTATCTTCTCAATTGATTTTGTTAGAATGTATATAGTGTTTGGTTGTTTAGGCCCATGGACCCTAGGGTTTCTATTTAGGTTTACCTGCCTATAAATTCCTTGCACCCTTTCATTGTATTGTCAAGAAATATAATGCAGTCTCTCATTACAGATTTCAGCCTTGTATGTGTGGGGCCGTGGGAACGTAAAAAACTAGACGCAGGGATGGGCTTCTCTCACTTTTGGCATTCTGTATACCAGTGGGAGGATATTAGCTCGGTAATTTATACATAACAACCTAAGATCACATCCTATCAACATGATGATAGACTATATCCATGTCAAGACAAAAGTAACAAATATACAGCACATGTGTCTAACATGATGTACTAAAGACCAAGTGCATGACCAAAGGTAAGACTGATACATTACTCATGAACTTTATGTTATATAAAGAAAAAAATCATAACAATCAGGATGAAACATTATCCATCAACAACTGTTTGTCTCTTAGTTTTTTTGTTGCTTACTTCAATACTTTTTCAACTTTAGCATCGTCTTGCTGTAAAGTTTTTTTTCTTTTTCAGACGCTCTCTTATGTTCTTTTTTCGCATTTCTTGTTGCAAGTTTTATCCTTTTTTCTGGAAACTCTGCTCTACTCTGCTCTAACCGTGGATCTCCAAGAAAACGGTCTTCTACTCCCCATGGTATAGTTCAGGCCACATACCTCCGATTGGGATTTACTGAGATTTTTTTGTTTGGTTTGGTTTAGTCACACTCTTTGTGGTTGTTTATGAATAATGCTAGGATATAAGGCATGTGCTATGCAACTTCTTTAATGAAGTACAACTCTAATAATGATGTATTTCACATTATTAGTCAATTCAGTAGCAACAATTTATCATGTAAACAAGTTTGAATTCTGAATAAGTAAAATTGAACCTGATTATAAGCATTATAAGCAACTTTTCAGTAGTATTCAAAGTCAATTAAAACAAAATCACACAAGAAGCTCATTAAAACACATCTAGAAACCATAATTCAAACCATCAGCCACAAATAAACAATAAACAATACCAACATATAGTGGTTAATCAATCAATCAATCAATCAATCACCAGATATTCAATTCGATTCACATAATGTAGTACCTCATTTAACTTGTCTAACGTTGTTACAGCGTTAGCTTCTTGTTTAGGTTTTCCAAACAATCTCGTAAACATCGTTAACTCTTGAAACCTACTACTGAAACTGATCAAAAAACCGATAAAATCAATGAAATTTCTCTGTTTAAAACAATCGATGATGATGATTTGATTCAAAACTGACAATAAGAAGCAACAGTAATATGATTGTTACCTGGAATCAAATGAAGATTTTAACGAATTTTGATGAAGAAATCGAGAAGAAAAAGAGGGGTTTTAGGAGGAAGAAGAAGAAGATGCAAGGAATTTGCTGATTGTTAGCTTAATTGATTCAGCCGATAATTTGTTTACGCGCTTTACAGATTCTAATAAAAAGAATTTTTATATCTTTTAAAAAATATCTGGCTTATCTGTAAACTTTATATTATTAAGATAATTATTGAATTATATTAGACTTAACATCATCATTCGACTACAAATGATGGCCGGCTTAGTTGGTGTGATGCATGGGTTATAGTTCTCATATAGTTTAAATCAGGAGTTCGACTTTTACAGAAGTTTATTGTGGGGATTTTCTCTGAACAGATGCCGCGTTCGAATCTCAGCTGATGCCGTGAAACCTTTTAGATAGAAACGAGATGGCTAGGTTAGGGGTAGTTATTCTCTTTGAAGAGGTTTTGAAATCGATTCATCATGACTTGGTGCTATGGTGACACGATGATACTCTATTACACCAAGATAGCGTTAAAAAAAAATCATCATCATTCAACCACATAAAAACTTATTAAACAAAGATAAAAATTGAAATAGACATTAAAATCAAAATGTATATCAGATCATATTACGCGGCTACGATTTTATCATATCATAAGGTATTTGAAAAAATACTCTTGAAAATCATTTTTATGAATCAAGATTACAAATAAATAATGGATAAGTGCATCTTTTTTTAAGTTGCATACTTGAATTCAAATAAGTAGGTGATAAACATAATTAAGTTTAGGATAAACATCTCATTTTTAATATAAAAAATTAAATATAATTAACATAGTTATTGAGTTTTAATAATTATTGTCTTTATGAAAAAAAAAATATATTAAATAAAGAAAATCGCATCATTATTAAATTTAAATTAAATTATAATCAAAATTTTGAATTAAGCATATTATAAATTGAGAAAATAAATTTTATATCCATTTCAGAAAATCGTCTTAGCCTCCTATTCATCATCTCCTAAAAATTCACGTCATAATATTAGGGGTCGCCGATAGCGGCTCAATGGGTATAACGTGAATTTTAAGGAGAAGGTGAATAGGAGGTTAGGAAGATTTTTTGAAATGGCTATAATAATTATTTTCTCTTATAAATTTGATATTACAAACCAATAACTTCTAAATAGTAAAAAAATATATTAAAAAAGAAAATAAAAAACCAGTTTTTTTACTCTACAAAATATTATAGTTAATGTGAATATGTGATTTTTGGCCCTAGTGGTGGTGTTTGTGAATGTTTTAACAATTAACAATTTAAGCAACCTCTTGTAACAAACGAGATTTAAACAAAATACTCATAATTAGCCAACAGCTTCTTTCGCAAAAAGTTCCAAACCCACGGCTTGGATGGAATTAGATTACACCACTTGAAAGCTATGGTTTCTAGGTAGAGTTTAAAATTAACAAAACATAATCTTGAGAACTTAGTAATTAAGTAGCTAAACAAAAGGATGACTAAATTGGTAGACAAATACAATGTATAAAAAAGTATGCATGGACATTTGCCGGATCGACCCAATCCGGGTATTTGGGCCCAAACGAGAACCGGGACGGGTCCAATTCGGTTCTAAACCCAGAAAAACCTATCCGGTGAAACCGGTTCCAGGTAAGAACCGAACCAGTTCTAAAAAACCCTGTTTCTTTTTCTTTATACCATATAATTAATTGATTATATAAAATACATTTATATATAATTAAACTTATAAATATTGTATGAATATAATAGAGATTAAATTTATATCATCAAATTAAATAAATACATATAAATTCAAATAAAAACTTTAATTATAAATTCAAATATTTTGATTACAACAAAGAAGAGCTTCGGCATGGCCATCACCCCATCTAGTCACTCGTTATCGTTGTCGTGTTGTTGTCGTTGTCGTTGTGGTTGTCGTCTTCGTTTTCTTCTTCGTCGTTTAGAGATGGTATTCCCATATCGACTTTTTCGTTGTGTATAATTGTTTCCACATCGCCGTCGATTGCATCTTCTAACGTGGTCAAATGTTGCTTCCGAGCCGCTCCATCCAAATAATCTATCAACAAACGAACATTTCCACCGACTCGGGACTTAGTCTTTTATCTTCATTGTGATATAACCCTGCCACCAACGACATGTTTGAGTCGGCTCCAAAAAACTTTATACAATGCTTACAACGTGCCCTTTTCGTTTGATTTGCCATTAGATTAGACACAAATCAAAATGATCCCAAACTTCTTTGTTTAGCTTGGTTTCAAGAACTTCCAAGATTTCAAGGTTTTCCGCCATGGAAGATTGACCCGTAGTAACACTACTAGGAGTAGCCATGAAAGAATTCGACGTGGAAGCTTAGAAAAATGGAATCGAAAAAATTGAAGAGGGTTGGATTTCGGTGTGGAATCGAGAGAGTTTGAAAATTGAGATGGAGAGAATTAGTGTGGAATGAAACAAACATATCCCTCAAACTATTTACGTATGTTTATAGGGGTAAAATAGTAAATTTGTGGGTTAAAAATGATAAAGAAGACGGTCACAAAACGGTAACATAACGGCTACATTTTTTGAATTCCAAAATCGGGTCTGAAAATCGGGTCCAGACCCGCCAGGTAGAACTGGGGAGAGAACCGGTCTCAGAACCGATCCGGCTAAAAGGCAAGAACCGGTCCCCAGAACCGGGTATGGCGAGACCCAAACCGGGTATGCCAGAACTGGTTTTCCAAAAAAACCGGTTTCGAGTTTTTTCGATCGGATCCAGCAAAACCGGTTCCCGTGTGCAACTCTATAAAAAAGTATAAGCCATGTATTTATAACAAATCCATGTTTGGTCATCAAGCTAGCCCAAGATTAAATCTTCCAAAGGCCCAATGCCCAAGGCCAAACCCATCTTAAAAAGATCTGACAGGAGGAATTTGGCCCAAAATGTGGTGCAACAACAACTCCTACAGCTTCATATAGTATTTACTTGGCAACAACAAAAGAACCATCAAGCCTGTAGGAAATGCATAGGACTGAATTAGGATAAAAATTATGGACTTTTGGTACAAAAATAGCATTCTTTTAGCAAAAGACCAACACTTACTAATAGGGGGTCGGCAAAAACCGCATTGAAAACCAAAAAACCAGGAAAGGAAAAAACCCGAGAAACCAAAAAAACCATGAAAAACTGAACTGAAAACCAAAAAAAAAAAAAAAAAAAAAAAACAAATGGTTAGGTTCCGGTTTTGGTTTTAAAAAGGACCAATGAAAAATAAGAGAAGCGTGAGAAGTGGATCTGAAGTGGTGTTCACTTTTATCTTCATGCTCACCCATGAATTTCACGTTAGAAGGAAATTGATCTGGTATCTAATCATAATGTGCATTCACTTCTCATCCAACTATTAATAATCAAACATTTACATTTAACCCCTTTAAAATCAGTTTCTTTCACTTAACCTCGTAACTTAATACTCCACTTCCATGGATTTTGTTGGATTTCAATTTTTGTCGGTATTATTACACAATATCAATATATTAAGACCAATTTCCAATTTAGACAATTACTTTTTATGTTTAAAATAGCAATGGTGCATAACTCAGTTGGTAATGGATGGGGGAATAGTTTGTTCAAAAACGAATCGCCTTGAGCCCGGGGCATCCCCATAGCCACAACCGTTAAGTGTGTCAGGTATATCTCCCACATTATGAAATTAGCAGACGATTGTGGACCGTTTGAGGTTGCCGGTATGCTATTTTTGTCCAAAAATAGCAACATACTTCAGTTTACACTTATTCTCGGCATTTTGTTTTCATCATTTTAGGCAAAATAGCAATACATCTTGGTTTTGTTCACTAGTAATAATTTTATGCATTTTAATTGTTTTATTGTATCACAATCTTTAGTCGAAGTCGTTGTATATGTTTTGCCTTAGCAAAAGTGACTTCTAGTCCCCCAAAGTATGTGAACATTAAAGTATATTGTTATTTTAAGTTTAAAAAAGTACATCGTCTAGAATCAAATTTTGATATAAAAAAAAACGTTGTTATATAGATTCAACTCATTTAGAAATTCAAAGATGTAATGTATGGTACGTTTATTATAGCTCCATGCGGATAGAAAACAATAAATGTTTTAATCAAGTCTTATTGTCCACGTAAGTTCGTTACACAACTGTATTTTACTTTCGTTTTGTCTTTTCTTCTTTCTTATCGAACAATTTTGTTTCGTTAATGGACTCTCATACATACATTTTGCATTTTAGCCCTAATTAAAGTGTAAATTCATTTTGCATTTTTAGTTCTAAAGTATAAAAGAATTACAAAATAAAATGAAAAAGGTCCCTATCTCTTTGTGCACTTTTAATTAGTGTCCCTTGGATTATATCATCTTGCCCATAGTTATAAAAAGAAATGTCTACACTAACAAAAGGTCACTAACAAGCTTCCTCAAATAGATTGTAATGTTTGCACATTACATTAATGTGTTGCTATGAAAGAGATACATTGAATGGTAGCAAAGTCAGAAATTTTCATTAAAAACGTGACTAGGTGTCTTTTTCTATTATTTAAATGCCTTCAGGACATTATAGGACGAATGTGGGTGTTTGATCTAGAAATTAAATGTTTGTCCGTATCATGTATCGTTCATAGTGGCAAAGAAATATCGTATTTGCCAACTATTAAAGTGGACACAAATGTACAGGATCATTTCATGTGTTTTATTGAGTTTATTGATTATGTGAATTCTATGACTAGATATTTTTTTGGAACCGGCGGAGTTAAAGTTAGCTGTTAGCTTTGTACTCGGGAACGTTAGAGCGGGTCAGGTAACCCTGGCGGCCCACAATCGCCCCCCTTTCCAACACCATAATTCTCCTAAATTCACCTGAGGAAAAGTCCCTTGCAAGGCTTGAACTTGAGACCTACAAGAGCAAAACCGCCAAAACCCCCCAAGGTTTCCCTTGGTGGCCAACTGAGCTAGCCTAGTTGGGTTCTATGACTAGATATTCTTCAGCATCTTATGTATGAAAAGTCAGTATGTATTTAAAGTGGGAATGATTGATTTGCTATTTGAACGCCATAAACTTGATAACTATGAGAAGGGTTGTCCAAAAATCCAGCAACTCAAAATTCTTATATTTAACAAGATGCTCTTGAATATGACTTCAAAATAAAATTTATATAATTAAACAATCACTTGTATTTGTTTTTTGAATATTTTTTTTTATGTAGGGGTGATATCTGATTCCTCCTCATCGGGAGATCTTGATACCAATTTTCAGTATTTAACATGTTTCTTGAGGTCTAATTCGTAGTCTTGAATCGTCGTTATAGATATTTTTTTAAATACTTTGAATCTTTCAACTAATACTATAACCTAAACAATAAAACATGTTAGAGACATTAAAAGTCGATATGTCATACCAAAAAGTTATAAGATATTTATATTCAATTTACATTTGTTTCATTAGGTTGCCAAATCCTTTCTATTTACGTAGAAGTCATCAATTACTTTATAGAAGTTTATATAGTTTTGGTATGCTTATCCTTACATGTGCTTTTCCAAGTCTTAGGAAACACCGTGTTGATGTAATACTTTCAGGAGGTGTATTCATACGTCAAAGAATTTGAATGATTGACCCAAGCAAGATACATAATATTATCCTAGTGATCCATTACTTATCAATGTTGATTCAATGTTTCACAGTTTTTATACAATATCTTACTCTACCATAAAGATCACAATCTTTGAACAGATATAAGAAACAAATTAAAAAACAACTGACATCATATGTCTGTACATCTAGTTATTGTTTTTGTAACGGATTAATTATGGGCCAACAAAAACCATTCCTCTTTACATAGCCAACCAACTTTGATGATGCCATAACATAAGTTTTTAGTTTGTACACAATCTTTAGAGATCCTCATTAATGAAAAGGTAGAAAATAAATTTTGGGGCCACTTAAAGATTGCAGGTGACCTAATGTTACAATCTGGCTTTGACTTCAATTCATAAAGAGTATTTTCCAATTTTCCAATTTCCCAATTTCCCAACAGTTTTACACCTAACCAAATTTAATATTTCCATTACATTTTCCCAAAACTAAAAAAAGTCAAAAAGTAAAAAAGTAAAAAAGTAAAAATTTAATTACGTAATTGCATATTTGCATTTTCAGTACATCAAGTTTCAAAATGTTTACACTTTACTACCTCCTCTTATTCTTGCTTCCCAGCAACAAGCAAAAGTAGAACAGAATCCTGAACAAGAACCCCCAAGCGATCGTTACCCAAAGGCAGTTCCATTTGCTTAGATCGGTTATTCCTTGTTGTTTCAGTATATCGGTGCCCGTGGTTAGACACGTGGTGCCCGTGATGTTGACGCCTAACGAGTTGCTCATGCTTCGTAGAAGCCTCGTTTTCATGGAGTCGTCGAGGCCTCGGAGGGGGCTGTTGTCGAAGATTTGGGTTCCGCGGACGAAGCATTTGATCGGGTCTTGGAACTCGTTTTGTAGGACGGCTTCGTACGGGTACTTGACAAGGGAAATGTAGTGGAACCAGATCCAGTACGCGGGGATCCGATCGCGGTTGATGAAGAAACCGCTGAAGAGGAGGAAGTAGGCGAGGATCGCGACGACGATGGTGTACCCGAGCATGACGTGCGGGACGATCCCCGAGAGGAACGTGACGAACGAGCTCCCGGCCCAGAACGAGGCGAGGATGATGGCGTAGTAGAAGAGGAAGCCGCCGTCGAGCCCGACGGCCCAGAAGGTGATGGCGGAGAACGCGAGCGAGAGGAGGACGAGGGCCGGGATGGCGACGATGGAGTGGGAGAGGACGTAGGAAGATCGTCGGTACGCGTTGTACGCGGTTTCTCGCATGAAGATGTACCGTTCTTGGAGGAAGACGGGGAGCGCGTCCGCGCACGTGTAGAACGTCGTGGACATGGCAAACGCGAAGAACCCGAGGCGCTCCTGGACGCCTTTCGGGGAATCGTCGAGATTCCAGTACATCGTGGCGAGGATGAACCCCGTGACCACGACCGCGCCTAGCCGAATCCCGAATAGTTCGGGCATTCGGCGGGAGTTTGTGAACGATCGTTTGGATAAAACGGCCATTTCCATCCACATTGGGTTCGCGAAGGTCGGGACCATGGAATTGGGGGTAATGTCGTTGGTGGCTCCGGCTCCGGAGACTAATTTGCCTCTCGAAATGCTCGCGCTTATGGCTTCCTTTAGGGATAATCCGTGCGGTAACGGAGTTTCGTAGCCCGTGGTATTGGAGTTTCGAGATCGCTTTAGGTTTTGCCATGATTTATTGAATTCGACTAGGCTTTTGGTTCCGCCCGGTGATCCTTCGAGTTCTCGGATCAAATCGAGTGCGAATTCAGTCCGATTCTCTTTGTCGGGGATCGGATGGCCGAAATCGGAGAAATACAACGGGAGATTCGTTGGCGAACCGCTGTAAACCGTCTGTCCACGGGAGAGAAACAATAAACGATCAAGCAAACCGAGGATCCGATAGCTCGGCTGGTGGATCGACATGATCACGATGCTTCCGCTTTGCGCAATTCGTTGTAAAACCTTCACCACCATGTAAGCACTGGTCGAGTCGAGCCCCGAGGTTGGCTCGTCCAAAAGCAGAATGATCGGGTCGTGAATGATGTCGATCCCGATCGAGACACGACGTCGTTCTCCGCCCGAGACACCCCTGTGTCCTTCATCCCCAATGACGGTTTTGGCCGCGTTCCGAAGCCCTAACTGATCAATTAGGGCTTGAACCCTCAGACGCTTCTTCGATTTCGAAAGCGTCCGAGGGAGGCGGAACTCGGCCGCGAAATTCAGCGTCTCCTCGACCGTTAACATCGGGAAAAGGAGATCGTCCTGCATCACGTAGGCCGAGATCACCTTCAGCAACCTCGACTCCAGCTGCTCGCCGTTCAGCGTCACCGTTCCTTTCAGGCTCCCCTTCGCAATCCGGTTCGCCAACGCGTCGATCAGAGTCGATTTCCCCGATCCACTGGCGCCGAGGACCGCGAGTATCTCGCCGTCCCGCGCCTGGCCCGAGATATCGTTCAACAACACCTTACTCCTCGAAAACAACCTCTCTCCGCCAACCGCCTCCGCGGACGTGGCACCTAACCGCTTCCTCCCGCCAAACACGGCGGGAATCGACATCTTACTACGAACCTTCACGCTATACGTGAGATTATTAAACGATAAAACGAACGGCAGCGAGCGCGGCTCGCTGCTCGTTTCGCTCATCTCGAGAACACGGTGCGCTGGCGTCTCGTCGCCGTCGCCATTCCCGTCCCTTCGGATATCTCCGACGTACTTCAAGAGCTCGCCGAGTGTCGACGAAGGAAGTGCGTTCGCGGCGGCCGCCGCCTCTCGGCGGCGGTCGTAGAACGCTTGTGTATCGGTGATGTTATCGGCCACAATCCAACTTGACATTGTAGAGTTAGCCAAGAGAAGGTGGTGGTTGTAGGGAAGGTGAGGAGTTATGGGAGGTGTGAAGATGATCAAGATTGAGATGATTATATATATAAGATGAATGTGAGTGTGAGTGTGTATATAGAATTTGTGTTCAGATATCTTTCTTGTAGAAATGCATGGGGGATGACCAGTGACTCAACTGTGTGATTTTGGTGTATCTGTGTGAGAGAGGGAAAGAATTAAAGAAACATGATAAATACTTTATTTTTATTTTTACTTTAAAATAACATCATATTTTAATGTCCATGAAAATATTAGAAAAAATTGCCGAAAAAGGTAACATAAATGTCAAAAAAATCCAATCAAGGAAATGTACATTTTTTTTGCCAAGAAAGGACTATGCATTTGATTTTGTCAAAAAAAAAGGGAATGTGACCTGATTAACTTGATGATTGCTTAGTCAGCAGGTAACCTGCTGACGTGTCTGTCCAAGTGGCAGTCCAGCCAGCACCATCAAATTGCTGAAAAAGGTAACATAAATGTCAAAAAAATCCAATTAGGGGAACGTACATTTTTTTTGCCGAGAAATGACTATGCATTTGATTTTGTCAAAAAAAAAAGGAATGTGACATGATTTAACTTGATGGTTGCTTAGTCAGCGGGTAACCAGGTGACGTGTTTAATTTGTCCAAGTGATAGTCCAGTTAGCACCATCACACCTTTGATCAGCGTTGATCGGAGTTGACCGCCACCACCACCCACTGCCACCACCACTCATCGTCACCCACCGCCATCGACTGCCATAGCCACGCACCGCCATCGATTGCCATCGCCACGCACCGCCACTGCCACCCACCACCCATCCCCCCTCTTTCTTAGAATTCAACATCTAATTGCGTATAGATGAGGTAGGCGAGTCAAGCAGACAAGCACCACCACCACCCACGTCCGCCGCCACCCCCCACCACCCCCACCCGCTGCAACCCACGACTCCTCACCACCCACCGCCCCCACCACTCCCTGCCACCCACTCCCACCACCACTTACTGATTTTTCCGGAAAAAGGTAACATGAATGTCTAAAAAATCCAATCAGGGGAACGTATATTTTTTTGCCTAGAAAGGATTATATATTTGATTTTGTCAAAAAATGGGGAAGAGTAACCGGTTGTACAAGTTACCGGTTACTCTTTCCCTTTTTTTTGACAAAATTAAATGTATAGTCCTTTCTCGGCAAAAAAAAATGTACGTTCCCCTGATTGGATTTTTTGGACATTTATGTTACCTTTTTCGGCAATTTTCCCAAAATATTATTGATTAACTTAGGGGTTGTTTACTTGGTGCTGATCGAGTTAGCACTGCTGACCGAAATTTAATCGAGATCTAATTGGGTCTGAGATCTAACCGGGATATGACTAATCCAGAACCAAAACTTTGATTATCCGGGTGAGACTTGTTTATTCCATATTTACGCCTTTTTTACCTCCTCTCTTTCTTTTAACATCCAATTAAAAAAAGTTAAAATAGTATTTTTGTTTGTTGGCAAACACTTACCAAAAAAATGTGGGAAACATACACTTACCCGAATCGACACTCTTACTCTAAGCAACACTTACCCAGTAAAAATTAGTTAATGGCACCTTAGTATATAGTTAACTGGTCTATTTCTTTTATTACAAAATATTTAAATGATGTTTGATACAACAAATGATTGTTTAATAGTTGAGTTAGGTTAGAAACCATAGAACTGGATATTTATTTTTGATTACTTTTAATCTCAATTCTATCTGGGAGTTATGTTTAATACAAGGATTGATATGATGCATCTCATTCCAAAGTGCATGCAATGGTTGATAACCCTTCTCATGTTTCTTATGTTAACTCAACTCTTAATCTGAAGTTAGGGTTGCAATGACAAGTTGAGGTTAACGTGAGAACCGGTTATCAACCGTTGGATGCACATTAGGATGAGATGCAACGGATCAATTTTCCTTTAAATCGTAATTCATGGAAAGACATGAGATTCAAAATGATTAATGACTTATATCAATTTCTCACATTTCTCGAACTAACCTTAACTCCTTGTACCATCATTTGGCTTTGAACTCAACCCATTTTCATACAACCTTCCTTTTGTATGACTTTCTTGAGCATTTCTCTCTCTCTCTAGCAATATAATTTTTATGGCACATTTTTGTATTGGAAAGTTTGTGCTTTATCAGTAATGATGTTATGTTTTTTGTTTATATCACCTAATTGTTATTTAAGTCCTATACTTATTCCAAGATAAACAAAAATAAACTAAAGTTACCTATCTTTGTAATTATTTAGACATAAAGAAATGCATATATAAACCACAAGGCTTCTGGCATAGTACTGGTTAAGAATTGTGATGAATATGGCTAGTAACCCATCTATTTAAGATTCGAATCCAGACGTTAACAAACTTGTGGCACTGAGAATTATCTCAGGGGTGCATGTCTAGCAGTCAAGTATTATCGGTATTAATCTATAAACCTTATTTTTGTTACCATTGATTTAGAGTCGATTAGTTTTACGTTTATCAATCTTTTTTATATTCTAATTCGAATATATATAAAATATAGTGGTTGTTTATGGTGGTTGTATATGAGAGAATTAGAGATAGAAACGGGATGGGATGGGGTGTGGTGACCTACATTGGTTGATAATATGAAGCCTAGACGTAAGTGATTAGCTGAGAGGAGGTGTATCAAATAAAAACAAATCAGATCCACGTG
Source organism: Centaurea solstitialis (assembly GCA_030169165.1). NCBI lineage: Eukaryota > Viridiplantae > Streptophyta > Magnoliopsida > Asterales > Asteraceae > Centaurea > Centaurea solstitialis. Next base: position 70,074,198 of record CM058045.1, on the reverse strand, counting down.
GCAGCCGTTGATTGAGAGATGAGAAGGGATTGAGGATGGGGGGTTTCTAAATTAGGTAAGGATGGTAATCTACAGTTTGCTGCATACTTGCAAGCAACTTCACTTAAAGAAAAAGAATATATGTATTAATTGGCATAAAAATGAATGGTTTCTATATTCATATTTATTTTATGTATAATTAAGTTACACATAGTAGTAGATTAACAAGACATTAAAATATTTAAAGTAAAGTCAGTAAACTATATATTTGTTCATGGTATGATGGTTATAACACTTTTGGTGCATCAAATTTTAAAATTACAAATTGATCATCTTTATGCAAAATATAACTAGATTTGACCCTCCTTTTTAAGACTATATTTAGCAGAACTCTTCTTAACCTTTTCAATTATCGTATCAGCGTCATATCAGCTTTTACATAAACCCACAATAAGTTCTCTGAAGCCCTATCTGACTAGTATCTGAAGCCTCCCAACCCTCTCACTTTTAATTATTTAATTAATTAACACAAATAAAATAAAATTAAAACTACTTTTATAAAATAAAAACAACATAAATAATTAAAATTAAAATTCATAATATTAAAAAATAAAAATTACAAGTTCTACTTTTCTTTGATCTTTGATTTTGCCGCCAAAACCCGAGCCAATTCGGTACTTTGAAGTAGGTCATGCGGGGTTATGTAAAACTCCATGCCTTTATCAAATTCGTTACCCTCACGTCCCGATTGAGGCGCACCTCCTTATCGACACGCACCTCTCGAAGGTGTATCGCTTAAATCAGAGTCGTCAGTGTCACAAGGTAGAGGAAATATTGGAAATTATGGACATTATGGAGCAAAAACGGGTTGAGGAAGTTGTGGAGCAAAACCGGGTTGACGACATTGTGGAGCAAAACCGGGTTGATGACATTGTGGAGCAAAACCGGGTTAAAGAAATTGTGGAGCAAAACCGGGTTGATGACATTGTGGAGCAAAACCGGGTTGATGACATTGTGGAGCAAAACCGGGTTGATGACATTGTGGAGCAAAACCGGGTTGATGACATTGTGGAGTAAAACCGGGTTGAGGACATTGTTGAGCAAAACCGAAGAGAAACTTGGAAAGAAAAACCAGTTTGAGAAAATTGGAGAGCAAAACCGGGTTGAGGGCATTGTGGAGCAAAACCGGTTTTGCGAAACTTTGAGAGCAAAAACGGGATTGTAACCGTCGAATCCGACGTTCGGGTCTTGTTGCAATGGACCCGCACCTCCCAGTCGACCCAGACTTCTCGGTCGTGAGCGACGGGATGAAGATCTAGTGTTTGGATTCATGATTTAGAGAAATATAAGTTAGTATAGAACTGTATTTGAGAGAAAAAGATGGAACTGATGTGAAGATTTAAGTTAGGATAGAAGGTTATTTATATATAGTTAATAAATTAAAAATATAAAAGAAGTTACTTTTAGCCGTTACCCAAAGGTTATTTAAAAAATTTTCTTTTTTTACCCATTCAACAACGACTTGACGGTGTGTGGACATCGCCCCAGCCCGACCCTGCCGAGCTCGCTGGGAGCGTAGCGGTGCCCGCCTAAGCTGCTGGGCCCGCAAAACCCCATCCATTGATACGCTCGGCCTAACGATCGTTAGAAGAATCTGTTAAGTGGGGGGGGGGGGGTTAGTCTTTTTGCACATTTCGCTTATTTTTTTATAAAATAAACTTACTAAATAGTATAATATAGTAAATATTTAATTTATCAATTATATAAACTTACTAACTAATTTATATATGGGTTTAGAAAAGTACACTTATACATGGAGCGGTCGATGAAGACACAAACCCAACTCCAACTCTACGGAAAACCTTGGAAGATCCATTTCGGCAACCTCTGGCCAAACTCATCTTGCACTCCGAGCATCGATTTGCTATGTCCTAAACGAAGGAACCCGTGTCCTTCATCATCTTCTTTGACAAGATGGTTTTTGCTTCTGCAACTCTGGCGACCCAAACACATAGACTTCTTCGTCGATGCCTCATCCTTACAACTCTAGTGCACTCGATCTTCCTTTGTCTTTTGACCCTCCAACCCTTGATTTAGTTTGATTTACTTTAGATTTTGATTTAGATATCAAGTTTTAAAGATACAAATAAATTAGTTTAAATTGTGAAATTCCTTTTGGATGGAAAACTTTATGGAACAATTGTAATTATTTTCGGTAAGATGCACATAGAAACATGGGGGTTGGGCAAAATGACGGTGGCGACTTTCATTGGGACTTTATCGGAACAAACCTCGTCCCAATTTACCCTTTCTTTCGATCTTTCCTCCAGAGTTCGATTTCCCTTTCAAAATCAACCTCCCAACCTGCTTCTACTGCTTCGAGTCTGCTAATGTTTCTCTTATGTACATATTTATGTTGATGTTTATTTTTGTGTATTTAAAGAGTTTAACTTAGGTTTTAGTTCAGTGTTTAATGTTTTTGATTGGATTGTTATAGGTCTTTGATGTTTCGATGTTTTTTTTTATAAAGGTTTTGTGTTTGTTCTTGCTCGTGATGGATGTAGGTAGTAGAAGATGAAGGACAAAAGAGAAGATAAAAGTGAAAAAAATGAATACAATACCTTTGACTTAACGAGTTCTTTAACGGTTGTTGAAAGGAGGAACCAAACCAATCATTTTTACATACCACGATAATCAATTTGTAACTTTGTAACTATAGGACCAAAAGTGTTATAACCACCAAACTATAAGGACCAAATTTGTAGACTACTCGAATTTAATATTTAAGTTACCTAAGCTAATATTTGTTTGATTCTAATGTTCTTTGATATTAATAGCTAATTTAAACTACTAAAATGGAATAACTTTCCATCAACATGATTGAAAACATTAAATTTGTTTTAAATCTTTAATTTGCTCATTACATGTATTACAATTAATTTGAATTAAATTAACTTTCATATTAATAGCTGATAAACAAGTATAAAGTTATTGTAATAAGTGGTTAGTTAAGTTTGAATCAGTGGAAGGAGATATAAAATCAACATTGTTGTTGTATCAAGTAGATTTAATTTTTAGTAATTTTCTAATGATGCATGTCGATACCTATCAAATTCATATATATATTTTTATAATAAAACGATGGTAGAATTAATTCGATAAGCCAATCATCTTACTTAGAAAAGGTTGATTTTCTTTTATAAAATATGATTTAATTTCTAAACATTGCATTTAAAAATGGTTTAACTGCTAAATTTTATTAATCAATGTTTTAATCTCTAAACTTATTAGAATTAACTATTATTGAATATGGACATTTGTGACACGTGTCATACTCTCTTTGTCCCCTAATTCACAACTGAAAATGGGTTTATAATTAAACTCTTCTATGTAATTAAGCTTTATATTACATATCTTTGGGTTTTTGATGAGACTCGATCATTGGCCTTTAAAAATTGCAGTCAAACCACGTTATTACTTGTCTTAGAGATATTATGTTTTTAGTTAGTATGTTGAATTGCGTAATTTCCATTTTAATCGTTGTTTCTTTGGATTTAGTTCTTTTGAAAGTCGAAGTCTTCTCAAATAAATTTCATTGGTGTCACGTCCTTTCAAATTAAAGGTCTGTTTGATTCCAACCCAACAAAATTAGTTGTTTTTAATTCTACCATAATAGAAATAATGATAAAAAAAATCAATAAAAATAAACATGAAAAGATTATAATTATCTATTTAAAAAAAACACGTCGTTTTTGTTGGCGTTAACTCATCATCTCTGTTTTCATGAATTAACAATATCTGGGTCGATCTTGAACCTCTGTGTTCTTTTTACATGTTAACGAAAATGTTTTATTTTTGCTGAAAATCTTTTATTTTTTAACGTTATAGGAAATCTCGAAATTGTATTTTTAATATATGTTTGTTAGGCCAAATAGCGCTCCTTTTGCAGTTGAGACTCCCTCACCTCCTTGGCACCTCCCCTATCCTTGCCATCTTCTCTCTTAACTCAGCTACCCATAAAATACTCAGTGCTACATGCTTGTATGAAACTATGAAAGTGTGTATTGCATATTTGAATATAGTGTCTATTGGGTTTGATAAGACCATTAAGACCCACTAAAATCCATTATGACTTGTTTAGGCCCAGTAACCGATGACTTATTACCTATTTGTATTCGGTTACCCAGGAACACACATATTATTATCAATATACATTTACATATACACATGCATATATACATATACACAACACAACACATCATAAGTGGTTCCTTAACAACACACATGTTATATGCATGCATATGTATATATACAACAATACATGGATAGATACAAATCGTGGTTAGCAACCAACACATATATATACATATATATAACACAAACTGATAGATAAATATAACATATACACATACACATATGTACAGATAACACATACAAATAAGATAACAAAAAAAACAAATAATTTTGTCTATAGCACCTGGCTAATTAGCTACGGATTAGTCTAATCCATCGGTAATCCGTCGCTAATTCGCGACAAATAGACCACAGAAACATTCCACTGCTAATTAGCACGGATTAGTTAAGAACAATTTTGTGGCCTATTCGTAGCTAGTTCATCGCTATTAACGATGAACGGGAGCCGTCTTTATCGCTAATGTTGCTTTTCTAGTTGTGGTTTAGTGGTACCTTTTAAAAGGCAACATATATTTTGACAAACAAAAATACATAAATAAAGGTCCTTAAACAAGGAATTGCGACTTGGAGTAAATAGGAGGAATTAGAAATGAAAAACGATGGTCAAAAGAAGCCAAGACAAAAAAACAAATAAAGCTAGCAAAGGTCGCACTAAATCCCAACAAACAAATAGACATGGCCTAGGCTAAATCCTATGAAAGTAATTACAAAAAGAGAATGGCAAAAGATTTGGCTTATCTATCCTTGGTAGGATTTTATGGATTCCTTATTTGATCTTCTTAAAATCCATTCAAAAGCTATAACTTGCATGTTGGGAAACTCATTAGTGGATAATTTCTTTCAGAATATGATGTTTTGATGAGCTTTTATAAGGTAACTAGTCAACCAAATACATATTCGCTAGCTTTTCTTTAGCCAAGGCGATAAAGAAACATTCCCTTGAGAATTTATTATCTTCTCTGTCGTGGTTCCAAAGTCAGCATCTACACCCCACTATTTTTAGAACTAAACCCCAAATCTCTCTAGCATATTTTACTTGTAAGTGGTACAATGTTCCAGAGTTTAGGACGCATCTTAACAACTTGGACAAAGGATCAAATCCAAATCAATACCTCGATTATCCAAAGCAATGCAAACCGGGAGTCTACCATAGAGTAGCCTCCACAAGAAGATGTTGACCTTCGTCACAAGGTTGTTCCGTCGGAACCATAAGGGTGGTGGCCTATTGGCAAAAGGCCTAGGAGATGTAGTGGAATATGCATCTACCCCAGAGTTCGGGTTCATGAGGCACCAGTGCCTTGTGACTAGACTTAGTCTCTGACGGTCGTAATTTGTTAGGATGTAGTTAGGGTAATTTCCTGGATGAACCCTTCCATAAAAAAGGTTGTTCCTTCAAGTTTTCTGAAGAAAATCACGTTGTCTTCAAAGACATTTGTGGTCTACTAATATCTTTAACTTGTCGACCGTAAATGCTCCGTCTTCTTCTAAAAGTCAACACCAGTTGTTAAAAATGATATAAAATTAAACTTTATATGTTAATTACATCTCAATGCCATAGGAAGTCAAACTCTTTAACATAGCAAAGTAGAGCTTAGCTTGCGTATGTAGAATACATAAGATTTTGTCCTTGATTAATAACAATATCTTTATCGAGGTATGAACATGGCATTTTGGTAATTAATAAGGGGGTGGATAAATATTCAACTTATTTATGGATGTGGTATATTATTGTTAGCAATAAATAAAGTCAAAAATAACAATAGAAACGATGTTGGGCTACGGTGCAAGCCTAGGGTTCTTACAAAAATCCCAACTTCCATCCATAAAATTAAAACAATTGACATAAAGTCAAAAATGTTTTCATTTGCATAAAAGTCAACCCCACATATATGAATTATGTGTAAAGGATACATGAAAATCGAATAAATTATCATAAATGTTAGATTAGATGGATGTGTTTGAAAACATGATTGTAATCATCTTTTTCTAAAGGGGAGTGATATTGCCACGGATATGTTTACTTCATCCACATCTACTTTTTTAAAATTACCCTTTAACCCTTTATTTTAATTGGCCATCCATCTTCCACTAAAATAAAACCAGAACTCATACCCTCTCTATGCCGCCGGCCATCAACCGACCGGATCGCCGCGCACCGTCCCGCCGACCGGCGACTTTCACTAAGCTCCAATCAAAAGTTTATTTCCCTCTCTCTAATTGATCTCAGTTCTCTCCAGAAGTGATCTGATCGAGGAAACCGATTCCGGCTTCAGCGGAAACAGGAACAACCGGAGCCGTGACGATTTGTTACCATCGGAGGACGAATTCGAATTCAGCCTCTCGTATTCATCAATCATGTTATCCAAGGTCTTCATCAGTGGTAACGGAGATCAACGAATCGAGGCCCTCCGATGGAAGCTGATACTTGAGAGTAAACAACGGCGAATTGGAAGGAATAGATGAAGAAGAATAAGAAGATCAGAAGAGGATTTTGGAGAGTCGGAGAGTGAGGTCAGCTAGGGTTGTATGGCGGTCAACGACGACGATTCGAGTATCTCCGCCAACGTAGCAGAGAGATTTATCGTGAGGACGAGGGACTATGTGTCCGCCATAGCTGCACATCAGCCAGAGTTTGGTCACGCCAGCCTGTGGCGCCGCCTCCGCCGTGCCATTGTTGGATGGATACATAGAGTTGTCCTCCCCTAGGAGTTGGTGTTTCGGGACCGAGGAGATCTGAGATCAATTAAAGAGAGGGAAATCAACTGTCGATTGGAGCTTAGTGGAGGTCGCTGGTCGGTGGGACGGTGGGTGGACGATCCCTGGATGCCGGTCGGTTGATGGCCGACGACGTATAGAGGGGTCTGAGTTCTGGTTTTATTTTAGTGGAAGATGGATGGGCAATTAAAATAAAGGGTAAAAGGGTAATTTTAATAAAGTAGCTGTGGATGAAGTAAACATATCCGTGGCAATATCACCCCCCTTTAGTTTTATACACAACGATATTTTCTATTTTCTATTCAACTATCAAATACTTACCATAAGTTATTGATTTAGAACAGAAAAAAAAATATAATCTAATTAGAACTACACGAATGTCACACAACTGGTATAATTGCAAGAGTATAAGAGTAAATATTTCCATTATATTTTCCTTTATTTAAGAATAAATATCTATTTTTCCATCTATACCCTTAAAAAGTTTTTTTTATTAGTTACAAAATGTAATAATCGCACATTGTAAAATTATGTCATTTTTTTTATATGGACATTAAAAGTAGGGGTGTTCATGGATGGTTAACCGATAAACGGTTAACTGGCAACCGGTTAACCGACAAGTTCGGTTTGATAATATAATGAACCTAAACCTAAACCGAAAACGTTGGTTAACCGGTAATCGGTTAATCGGTTTTGACGGTTCGGTTATGCGGTTAGCCCATTAACCTATTTTCAATAACATGCATTCTAGTAATCTATGAATAATATGTGAATTATTTTTTCAACATCACATGTACATTAAGCTTTCATAATTAATGGGTTTTAATTCAAATTCAAGTTAAACAAGTAGTGATATAAACATATAATGTTTACACAACTTATTTTTCTACATTACAATATATAGTGTATATATAACATATTTATAGAATATATAGTGTATATATAGTGTATATTATATATATTCGGTTTTCGGTTAACCTTCCATCACTAAAATCAAGAACCGTAACCGAACCGAAAAACCGAAAAAATTATCGGTTCGGTTAACCAAACCGAAATTTTTGAAAAAATCGGTTCGGTTAACATAAAAATCGGTACGGTTCGCCGGTTTTTCGGTTCGGTTTTTCGGTTTCGTTGAGATTTTGATATGGTCACTAATCAATAATCGATTCTCAAATACACACATTAACGGTATCTTCTAAAATCACCTCTAAAACAACATGACCTAATATGAAACTTTCGAATGCCAAAATGATAGTAAAACCATCTACAATATAACAACACAACTGATCAATCACCATGGAAATCCTGAAAAACGTCAAATAGTTAAGGCATTTATCCACTAAAACACACTTACCACCAACATGAGAAACCAACAATGTTCTAAAATCACACAGTCTCCAATGACAATTGAGTTACAGGTTGGGGCTTAATTGTCCAAAATATGACAACGAAAGTGTTTAGGTAAAAATTTACCATCGTACGACGACGACATAAAATCATAAGATATCTTATTGGACCTTAGTCCTGATAAGGTCCTGAGACAAGCCTAAAGTTCCGTCGAACATCCGCATAACACCATCGAACGTCATAACGGATTCGTCGAACGATTACTCCAGCAAATATCGTAAGATAACGTACGATAGTTATCAATTATCCACTAACGGTCATATTTTTCCTTAGTCTGTTTTCTTGTAACAGGTAATTGACCGTTATCAAAGACTAAACCGTCATTAAAGGACAAGATACCCATCTAATTAATACTCAACCGTTACGACCAGGATTCCCGCGACAGTTACAACCGTTGTCATTAATGAGCTATTATTGACGACCGTTGCTGCAAGATCAACTATAAAAGACACCTGAAGCTCTCATTTGAGGGAATCTGATTATTTTTCCAAGCTGCTCTTACTTTCTCTCCAATTTCTACGCAAATCTTTGTAATTTATCTTTGATCGAATTGTCATTTCTATTGTAATCGTACGACCGACAGTGTAAAATTCAAGGACATCACCCCTGCTTGGTGATACATAGTACAACGTCGACTATATCTTAGTCGGCCGCAGGCTTTTTCCTCGACATTGAGGTTTTTCCTGCGTCATCAATCTCTTGTGTTCATTTTAATTTATTTGTTTGTGCGTTTACCAAGTTAGATTCTTACTTTCGACGGATTAGCCTCATAACTTATCTTACGACGTAATTTGTGTAATTTTTTGCATAAACAGAAAGTTCAATAACCAACCAACTATGATACAACTTATTCCATTATCCTATCCAATTCACTTGTTTGTCATTCCATTACATCCACTTCCCAATATAATTTCGCAAACGATATTGAAGGCATTACCCTCTTAGTCAAGAAAACTTGATTGATTAACACAAGTCGAGAAAATCCACTAATACCCAAAATTTTCAAACGCTTATTACAACAACTAGTTTGTGCATAGCAAGGGTTAGTAACCCCTAAAGCAACATCATTTGAGATGCAAATCAGGTACACAACAACTTGCCAAGTGGCTAACATAAAAGCTCAGTGCTCACAAGAACCCAAATCCCCAAACTTATTGTAACTTCCACATTGCGGCTACCAGACTCGAACCCTTAATTTTTGTGCAAGTATACCACTCCAGAACCAACTAGAAGCAACGACATAATATAAAAAGTGTTTCCTTGAAATGACAAAATATAAAATGTTTCATGAAAAGCTTTGTATACACTTTACCCTCTTCAGACCTTACTTCTATGGGATTTCTTACATGCGTTTGGTTTGGTTTTTAAGGCAAAGTAATGACATAATATAAAAAGCATTTCCTTGAAATGCACTACTAACCTTATTGAGTTAATCCTTGTTCAAGACTTTTGGAACTTTAATGTATGGCTCCTCATAACTTGGGACATGCAGCAGCTATCATGGCCTCCCTGTCACCAATTGTACTTAGATTGTGTATCAACAATAAACTTTTGTCCCAAAATAAGAGTCACACATTTCTATTTTCGTTTATCGTCCCATAATAAGTGCCTACTTTCTAATTCTACCCTTAACTATGAGATCAATTAAGATTCATTTCTCCATCAATTATTAAGGGTAAAATAGTCATCTAGTTAATTAAAAAAAATGTTATAATATAAATAATACCTACCTCTTGTCAAAGGTTTCAGGACTATCCTCGCCAAAGCTTCCCACTTTAGTATCTACAAAACAATAGAGCATGTTACATTATCCCCACATCAAAAATAAGAAGGTCAACTCTAAAAAAACTAAAAAAATTTGCATAAAAAGTCCACATACCTGGTCTTATTGTTGGTAGGATGCTTTGAAGATCCACATCTTGAAGTTGCCCAAACCTGTTCCAAAAGTTAAGTTGGATCCAACGCATGTTTAATAGCTTATTCAAACAGCACTTAACACACAACGTCAAGAAAAAAACAAATGCATGAAAAGAGAGATGAATACCAGTCTACCACTTGCTGAATTTTGGTGGCAAACTCTTCAGCCTATGTGTATCAAGAAAAAAAAACTCGTGCTCAGTGTATAATATATACACTAGTACAAAAATGCTTTTTTGCCACGGTTTTGAAATTCATATTAGTCACGGTTAGGTCTAGAACCGTGACTAAAAGTCATAAATAAAATTGAGGTATTGTTTTAGCCACGATGTAACTCAATAACTATGACCATTAGAAAACATGTTTAAACATAATGTCGTGGTTTAAACAAAACCGTGACTAAATTGTTCGTATGGCCACAATTTTTTTGTCGTGGCAAGTAACAATTAAAACCCGTGGCCATAGACATACATATAGTCATGGTTTTTTTGTGACAATTATTATTGGTGAACATAGACTGCGTATGGCCTCATGAAGTCATTTTTCCGTGACCAAAAGAATATACACATTTAGCCATGAAAATTTGCAAAACGTAGCCAAAAGTCATGGGTATTTGTAGTCATAGTTTTATTATTTTGTGTGACAAGAAGATAACTAGTAGTCACGGTTTATGGTATGAAGCGTGACAATATGTGATGATTTCGTCACAGTTAATATGAAATGTCTGTAGCTTTTAATATAGTTAAAACCATGACTAAAACAATTTTATTGTCTTAAAAAGCTGACCAATGGCTACGATTCTACATAATCAATTGTGTGACTAATAAATAGTTTAACGTCATGCTTTTTAATATTTCGCAAGACCAAAAGGCATTTAATACTCACGCTTCTAAAATATAAGTGTAACTATATGTCTTGAATTAGCCATGGTTTATTATGTGCCTAAAATATAAGTGTACCTATAGCCACGTTTCTAAAAATTAAGTGTAACTATATGTCATGAATTTGGTCATGTTTTTAATATTTAATGAGATACTTTTAACAAAATCAGTAGTGTCCTGGTGGTTGGTACATTCCTTATCGAAGATGAGGTCTCAAGTTCGAGTCCTGGCCACGTTAAAAAAATATAAATGATTATAGAGCAATCATCGGCTACATTAAAAATTATTATGTGGCTATAGGTAGTTTTTTGTCATGCTTTTTTTTATATTGTGTTGAACAAAAGATAACTAAATGCTACGTTTACTGTGAGTTTGTGTGGCAAAAGGTACTTTATGGCCACGGTTTTAGGTAAAATGCTCTAATACCATAAAAATTGGATATGCCTATAGCTACGGTTTTTAAACTATGGCTATGGTTTTTCATTTGATTTGGTGACACATTTTAAGCGTGACCAAAAGGGTATCAATGGTCACGGGAGAATAGGCTACGCTTTGATAAAAATGAAAAACCGTGACTAAAGACCTATGGCCACGGTTTTTAACCGTGGCAAATGTGAGTTTTTGTACTAGTGATAGTGGCTTACTACTCCCTTCTATGAGGGATCTTAGTTTCATTACAAAATATATGAGTGATATGGCTTTTTATTGTTAAAAAATATCTAAAGGCTTTTCATGATATTAATGTAATGTAAACAACAATCCAACACTCTTTAACAAAAAAATATTCTCCTCCGGAACAAATTGTTATCAGTTTTTTGCTAAGTAGAAGATACATTATTTAAAAGTGGTTGTTTCATCAACTCCATGCAAATTACATTACCAAATACAATATATATATATATATATATAGTATTAGGTTCAAATGAGAAGTGCTAAAACGATGAGAAGTAGAGAAGTGATCTCCACCATTCATCCGGTCAATAAAAGCGGTTTTGACCGGGTCACCCTCCTTTAATCGTCTCCACCCTCCATGAATCGCGTCAATCCTTCGTGATTGCGTCCACCGTAACCAATCAAATCCGCCTTTATTGACCGGATGAGTGGTGGAGATTACTTCTCTACTTCTCATGTTTTTAGCACTTCTCATTTGAACCTCTATCTCTCTCTATACCAGCTTTAGAAAGAAGATCTGAAGTATACTTGACTTGACAGAAAGTACCGGCAGTGTCGGATAAAACTTCAAGACCAAGAAAATAATGTAGTTTACCTAGATCCTTCATCTCGAAGCTAGAACTGAGCGCCTGTTTAAGTTGGGCAATACAGACAGAATCACTCCCGGTAATGATAATGTCATCCATGTACAGGTGGAGCAATATGGTTCCAAAGTCAGTGGTGCGAGTAAACAATTCAGAATCAAGTTGCTGGCAGAAAAGCCCAAGGATATTACCGTACTGCTGAATTTCTCAAACCAAGCACGAGGAGCTTGTTTGAGTTCATAGAGGGCTTTGTAAAGTCGACAAACATTCCCAGGAGGAAGAGAAACACCTGGAGGAGGAGTCATATAGACTTCTTCGGATAGATCACCATTCAAGAAAGCATTATAGACATCCATCTAAAAAAGAGGCCAAGGTTTTGTGGCAGCAATGGCGAGTAGACTGCGGACAGATGTTACACGAGCAACATGGGCAAAAGTCTCCTCATAATCAATTCCATACTCCTGGTTGAAGCCTTTTGCAACAAGACGGGCTTTGTACCGATCAATCGAGCCGTCTGACTTTGTCTTCATTTTGAAAACCCATTTAGAGCCGATGGGTCTCTTACCAAGAGAAAGGGGGACATAATCCCATGTTTGTGCCTTGGTAAGAGCTTGAAGTTCCTCCTGCATAGCTCCTTGCCAATGTGAACTAGAAGAAGCTTCCTTGTAGGAAGTTGGTTCATGATTGGATAAAAGTGTTGCATAGCAATGATAATCATGAAGGTGATTAGGAACCTGTCTTACCCTATCTGAACGACGTACATTCTTGGATTGGGAAGGTCCAGGATCCGCAGATTCCACAGACGGCTCAGGTGTAGACCTTTGAGATGGTACATGATTGAGTCTAAGGAGGAACTAGTTTAGGAGAAGTGACTGGTGTAGGAGTATCTGGAACATGAGTAGGAACAGAGAGCGGTACATCTAAGGAGATCGATGTGTCAGTAAAGCAGGAGCAGTGTACGAACTAGACTCAGAGCTTGGCATGGTGAAGAAAGGAACATGTTCCCAGAAGGTAACATGTCGAGAGATACGTAGGCGTTTCGAGATAGGATCCCAGCGATGATAGCCCTTGTGTTCGATACCATACCCAAGGAAGCAGCATAAATGACCACGTGGCTCAAGTTTATTGTATTCATGGGATTGTAATTGAACAAAGCATGCACAACCCCATACTTTTAGGAGCTCATAAGCAGGAGAGACTCCATATAGTTCTTCATAAGAAGATTTGTTTTTGAGTGTAGGAGTTGGATGTCTGCTGATGGTATAGACAGTTGTGAAAGCAGCTTCTCCCCAGAAGCGTTCAGAGCATTTAGCTGAGATCAAAAGTGTGCGAACAATATCAAGAATGTGTCGATGCTTTCGTTTAGCACGACCATTTTGAGGAGATGTTCTAGGTCAAGAGTACTGAGAGAGAGTACCCTGAGACTGAAGAAACAAGAGAAGAGAAGATTCTTTGTACTCCATAGCATTATCCGCTCGAAGAATCTTAATTGGTTTTGAGAACTGGGTTAGAATCATACGGACAAAAGTGATATAGATATGTGGTAACTCAGAACGATGCTTCATAAGGTATATCCAAGTGAAACGGGTGTGATCATCCACAAAGATAACAAAATACCGAGCACCGCCCATGGAGGGATGTGGTGCTGGACCCCACATATTAGAATGAATAAGATCAAAAGGTAAAGAAAAAGTAAAATCATTATTGTCAAAAAGAAGGGCATGATGTTTGCCAAGTTTACAAGATAAAGAAGAAATACTTTCGGATGAAACATTTCCTAACGACCCTGAACTAGCTAACATTTTTATTCTATAGAGGATAAATGACCTAGGCGAGCATGCCAAAGATCAAATGAAGCGGTAGAAGACACTGAAACAACAAAATTTGGTGATTGTAATGGAAGACAAATGTAGATGACTTCAAGTACCCGTCCAACTCTACGACCTACACCAAGGGTCTGCTTGGTCTTTGGATCCTGTATAACACAAACAAAGAAATCAAAAGATATTAGTAGACCCTAGAAAAATCTCCACTGAATAGGACATGTTTGGGAGTAAGATCAGCCGTTCGAACGGTTGAATGTGAGGATCGTTGTTTGGATACAAAACCACTGGGGTAAGGCGTCATGTGATTAAAGCAATCAGAATCAAAAATCCAGAAAGTACCTGATGGAGGCGAATGCGAAGAATTCATACCCAGAGAACCTGTCATGAGTTGTGCCATGAGTTCTTGATTTTTGCGCATAAGATCCATTAGATCAGGAGACGAGGAGACAGATCCTGCAAATGGTACTGTCATAGGTTCACTTGGACCAACTGATCTTGCAACCGATTGACGATTTTTTGCGTTCTGCGGGCAATCTGATAAAAGATGGCGTGGATGTGTAATGCCACAACATTTGCATTTGCAATTTGGACAATCCACAAGTAGATGGGATGTCGAGTGACAGAAAGTGCATTTATTGGTATTGTGTCTCCCTATAGGCTTACCAAATGAGTTGTTGAAGGGCTTGCCTCTTGGTTTGGCTGAGGAATTAGTGTAAAAGACAAACTCAGTTGGTGCCGGAGAGTGGAGTTGGAGACGAGTCTCCTCACTTAGTAATTTGTTAATGGCGTCTTCAAGAGAGGATAGAGGATGCCTGTATAGAAGAGAAGGCCGAACATTCTCGAACTTGTCTAGGAGGCCCATCAAAATGGTAATTAAGTGTAGTTGATTGAAGCTTGAAATAGCTTGGCAGTGGCATCGTGGATTTGTGGTGCTCCAAGATTCAGATGATCGCAAATGGCTTGCATCTCTAAGATGTAGAAACTGACAGACTGATCTGCAAGTTGCCGTATGTTTTGAAAAGTAGTCCACAGTTGATATTGGTGAGATAGGCCAGTAGATGTGTAGCGTTTGGCCAAGAAATCCCAGAGACCCTTGGCAGTGGTGTAGCCAAGGAATTGTTGATTTAGCTCAGCAGTGGTTGAAGCATTGATGAAACCTAAAATCTTGGCGTTGTTGATGTGCCATTCATTTGTGCGTTTGGCAAAATCAACAACACTCTCATTTGTAATCTGAGTTGGAACTTTAGAAGTGCAGTAACATATGAGTACAAGCCATGAGACTTGAGAAGAATAGTCATGTGGTGATGCCACATAATATAGTTGTTTCCATTGAAAACAACCAAGATGGGGTTTGAGTGGCTAGGGTTGGAAGCCATAGAAATGATTTCACTTAGGAGAGTATAGGTGAGAGGTCGCATGGTTCAAAATCTGGTGTCACTATCGCCGGATGGGAATGGCAGAATTGCCAAGTTTTGATGGCAGAATCGCCGGGTTGATATGGCAGGGTCGTCGGGTTGAAAAAGAGGCAAGGCAAAGTCTCCTGGGTTGAGGTTTGCTCTTGTATCCGGTGGTTTAAACCCGGTGGTTAAAGTCTGGAGGTAAAATCCGGTGGGTAAAGTCCGACGGTTAAACCCGGTGGTCTAAACCCGATGGTCAAAGTTGGTGGTGAAACTCGGTGGTCAAAGTCCGGCGGTTAAAACCCGGTGGGTAAAATCCGGTGATTTGATTATCCAGTGGGTAAAGTCCGGCGGTTTGATTATCTGGTGGTCAAAGTCCGGAGGTTAAACCAGGTGGGTAAAATCCGGCGCTTTGATTATCTGGTGGGTTTAGAGATTATCTGATGTTCTAGGTTTTAGAGATTACCTGATGAGTTTACTTGGTGGTTTAGGGTAGATGGTTGGTGGCCGGCGGTTGCACGGAACCGCAGCAGCGGCGGCGGCAGTGATGTTGTGGCTATGCGGCTGTCAAGGAAAGGGATGGCAGCGATGGTTCGATCGCCGGTGATAGCAATTTGATAGCAGTGGCGGCAAGGTTGATGCAAGGGCAGCAGCGATGACGACACCTTAGTGGTGGTGCGTGACGGTGATATGGAAGCGATACGGCGGCGGTTTCAGAGAGCAACCTAGTGCTCTGATACCGTGTTAGAACATGAGAGAGAATCGTATTGATAGAGAGAATACTAAGTACAATACAACTAAAGAAGAGAAACCCTAGGCTACTTATACAAAAAGTACAATACATAGAAGGAAACGAGGCCTAAAGCCCACAGGCTGATATACAAACATACAACTAACATATATATATATATAGGGAGGATCATACGAGAAGGAAACCAATTTGCGAGATTGCGAGAAGGAATACAAGCCATATTAAATCATTAACTACAAAAATAGAAAAAAAATAATTGTTGAAGTTAGGATAATTATCATTTTAAATTAAATAAATCCTTAAAAAGCTCATTATATCTTTGAAAATTTATTTATTTTCAATTTTAATTAAATTCATTTATATGTATATTTTATTTTTCAAAATACATATTTAAAAATAAAAGGAATTCACAATTTCATCAAATATCACATATGACATTTAGAATTGTAAGTGTAAGAAACAATGGATCAAACAATAAAATCTTCATTCCATGATGTAATCTTTACAATATGAACTTTCTCTCTCTAGATTCTCTCTCTAGAACACACGCATATGAATATTACAATAATGCTCCTTCTTTCAAGTCTACAACTAACACTCCTTATCACTTACTATTTATACCTTTGACCTCACTAACAATTACATTGACATTTCTAATTAAGACTTTGACTAATCTAATTAATACTTTGACTTTGACATTAAAGGTTCTTTCTTTGACTTTGATGCTTGACTTTCTTCTTTGACCTTCATACTTTGACATTGTTTGACTTGAATATTATTTCCTCATCTTGAGATCTCGGATACAATAATATTTGCTCTAACAATCTTCCCCTTTGTATTCGAGATCACTCTTCAAAATGAGCTTCAGCTTTAACGATCTCCTGTCTTCAAGTCAAACAAACTTTCTCCAATTACAAAAGCCATATAACAAACAATCTCTCCATTTATGCAAGCATCATCTTCAGAGAAAAGTCTTCAAACATGAACTCGTCTTTTAGAAAAGCATAATTCTTCTCTTGAATCAAAAACATTGTAGATCACTTGAATCAATCCACTACACTGTCAAGCTTCTTAACCAACTTTGATATCTTTGACCAATCCAACATTCTCATCAATCTTCACAACTTGATATCAGCCTTTAAATCCAAGGCTTTTCAACCTCAGATTCAAAAGATTCAAATTCAGAATTCTCTTTAGCTCCCCCTTAACCCTTGCTTTCTTCTTTCAAACTCTTCATCAATTATTCCTCTTCATTCATATTTCCTCTCAATCCACCATCAGAATGTTCTTCAAATGTTTTCATCTTCAACTCTTGACACTACCATCTTTTCCTTCATGAAATATCAAAACTTGTATCACGATCAACATTGATACTTGATTTACCCAAACATCTTGAAATCTTCAATCAACCATACTTGATATCTTGAACTCTTCAACATATATCATTTTGAACTCTTACACATAGTTCCCATACCTTCATTGTGTTTTTGCATATGTCTTTGATGAAACTTCTCCCCCTCATGATGAGTAGGAGAATCCGTAGCATCATGAATAATCAAAGACAACTACTCCCCCTCAAAATATGTGCTCAAATCAAAGTACTCCCCCTCAAAACTAGCTGAAGTTGCTCCCCCTCAAGGAATGGGTAATCGGCTAACATAGAAGCACATTTAGCAACTATTGACACAACAACTCATAGAATTGTATGGCCTATTTTCAGTGTTGGCAATAGGGTAGCACTGATAGGACTTCCAGTCATCACTGAATCAAAGTTATAAAACTAAGTTCTCAGACTGTTCCGGCGATATCACAAAGATATGCAAGTGGAATCACAAAGACTCGTGCAAGTGTCAAAGAAATATCATCATATCAATTAGGCTCAAATATTGATTCAACCTGGGACGCAGATTGAAAATCAATGACTCTTGTGCATAGAATATGAAGTTCGGAGACCGGAGAGGATGTCGTCCTTGTTTCAATATCTAAATCTTCCGAGTGAAGATTAGATAGATGATATGCTAATTCTCCGTGAGAATTGAAACAAACATCTTTTAAGAGATATTTGAGTAGCTTGGTGGGGTGACACGAGTTATCGACACTGGGTCCATGTCTTGTTTCAATATTCATCTCCAAAGAACGAGAATGAATAGATTATGTGGTTACCCGGATAAGTGTATCGGTTTGGGAAGGATCTTCTTTTATTCTTTTTGATCCTGTCTCACACTCACCATTTTCTTTTAACTCCCCCTACACTCAAGCTCTCGGACATTTTACCTCATTCACACCCTCACATACTAGGTCTAACCTAGGGATGTGTTTCTTGGGTAGATCCTCCGGCTCTGGATTGATCATAGAAACTTCTATATCCTATCACACATAAGTTGATATCATGAAATGATATTCGTTGAAACTTTGAGTATATTCATACCAGAACGTGATATGATGGTGATTCATATGTGATACAATATGTATATGAGGAACATATTTTGAAAAGAAATGGGGAATATAAGTTGAAGATATTATATGTTGAAGAGAAATATTGCTCAAACAAGTGATGATTGATTGTAGAAATCAAAATTCTTGATCATGAATTCCAAAGAACAAAATTCAAACGCGAAACAGATAGACTCAGTAAGCACAGTGTATGCAAGAAATAAATCAATGATTAGAAAGTTTAATTGTGAAGAACAATTCACAATTAATAATCTGAATAAGAATTGAATCATTGAAATGAAATAACGTGCATTGAAATCAAATCGGAATTCAAGCGAGTGTATTTCCACCGAATAATTTCAACGAATATACGAGATGTGGAAATAACTATGTGAAGAAAATTATAACACGTGGTAATTCGTGAAACAATTTAGAATCGAAAAGAAACTAACACAAGTATGTTCCTTATGATGAACACCACGGTTAAACACAATTAATCGCAAGTTATATACTAAGGGTTTAGAAGGATACTTACATTCAAGCTCAGGCATTAAAGACCGGGTCCTAAACCGAATTGTTTAGAAGCCACTAATCATTGAAGATCGGGTCCTGAACTGAATTATTCAGGAGCCACTTACCTGCAAAATCAAGACAAGAAAGATTTTGGTATCCACTTGAATGTGGATCCTCGAATGTTAGATGCATTTGATTTATAAGAAGAAATCTTGTAAATCCCAAATCGATCATCGATATAATCGTCACATACAAAATCATTTCTTGGAGAGTAAGAACCATATGATGTTCTTTTGGAAAAACTAAGAAGTTTACTTCTAGAATAAACTAACTCAGACTTACCAAAAGATGTATCATGAAAAAATTTGTTCTTTTGAACTTTCGGTTCCGAAGCAAATGATTTTGTATGATTTACCTTTGCATTAGATCCCTTGACTTGCCACACAAACTTACTATTTGAAAAACGATGATTACCTGAATAATCAACACGACGATCATAGAAGAGATTTGAAGTACGAATCTGACCACTTGAGTTGATATTACTCTGTGAAGCACTATCCACATAGCTTGAATCATGAGCTTTGAAAATTGTCTTCTCAAGTTCCTTTACTTTGGAAGAAAGCTTGTTTCTCTCTTCAAGAAGATCATGAAGCTTCTTCTGTTGATCAGATCGCATTCGTTGCTCATTCATGATATTAGTTGATAATTCAGATAACTTGCTTGTAAGCTTCCTTATTTCAGCCTTAAATGCTTCATTTTGATCCTCAAAATCTGTTTCCACAAGAGTTGGCTTTTTAGGTTCAGCGATTATCTGTTCTAAAACAGTCTTTTCATGTCGAAGAACCTTCTCTTTTTGTTTAAATTGATGTCTTACATCAGATAACTGATTCTGTAAGTCAATAATCTACTTTTGAAGCTCAATACTTTTCTTGTCATCAACTTTCCTCTCTGAGTGAACAACTTGGATCTCTTCTTCAAAGTCATGCATCATATTATGATATTTCCCGACACGAAGACTCGGTTTCTTCAAAGAGTTCTTCAGCTGCCTCTCAAACTGCTTCCTCTCTAGGACAAGCTTCATTTCTAACTCAGATATTTTCTTTGAAAGTGTTTCACTTTTCAAATCAAATACCTTTCTTTCCTCTGTTAAAGTATGTTGAAGATCAGAAACATTCTTTGTAAGCTGCTCAATTTCTGTTTCAAACTTGTGTCTTTCATTCGCAAACTCTAATTCGACATTTTGCTTTTCCTGTCCAGCTTTGTCTTCTAATAATTTCTGAAGATCAGCCACTGTCCTTTGAAGCTCTAAAATCTCTTGAACATATTCTTCTCTGTCTTTTGCAAACCTGTTTCTTTCATTCACCAGATCATGTTCACTTTCATACACAACTTGTTGTAGAGTCTGAATTTGCTCAAGAAGAATCTCTCTTTCAGCATTGTGCTCATTCTGCTCTTTGAATTTGAGAGATTCATACTCAGATTGAGTCGTTTTGAGAAGATTTTCAAGATCCACAATCTTCTCTTCTAAAATCAATGTAGGAACATAAGGTTTAGCTTCGACATCTGATTCTTGAGAAGAATTAATATCAGGATACACCAGAAAATCAGAAGAATTAGACGAGTCTTTTGATTTGATTCTCAGAGTGTCTGAATTATATACAAACTTGACCCTATGATATTTAGGTTCATAATATACAGGATCATGTTTTTCAATCTCTTGCATATCTGAGAAATCTTCCTTCATTTCAAAACCTTTTAAAGAAGGAAATCTGGTGCTCATTAACATACTTGAAAAATCATAAAATGCAGATTTCTCCTTAAGAGCTTTTTTCAACACATTTGGATTCTCATAACCTAAACCCCATTTAACATCAAGAAAATCTCTGAGTGCACTGGTTTGTTTAGAAAAATTGTCCGTTCAGAAACACCTATTTTGTGAAGCTTCTCATCTAAAAATTGAATTATCTTGCTTGATTCCTTAATTTGCTTTTTACATTGAAGCTTTGTTTCTGCAATTTGTTTTTCAATATCAAGCTCTTTTTCTTTGATCTGATTTTTCATTTGAAGGTCTTTCTCTTTAATCTGATTTTTCATTTGAAGCTCTTGTTCTTTGATATGATTTTTCAAATGAAGCTCTTTTTCTTTAAATTGAGCAACTGCTTTTGAAAGCTGTGTTGTAAGACTAGCCTTCTCACGTTCAAGTCTCTTTGTTGTATCCCAATCTCTTTCGTACTGTTTTTCATCATCAGAATCCATTGTTATCTGCACAGAGGATAATAAGGATCGTCAACAGAAACTTTGATTAGAAGTGTGAGTAGTGCACAAATGATTTATGTCAAACAAATCAAAAATTCCAAAGAAAATGGGTAAAAAATAAACTTGAAGTACTAAAACTGACAAAAAACAAGAAACTTAAACGACTCACAAACTAGAAATCACACGTACAAGGACTAAAAATTAACAGACAAGAAAATAAAAGACAACTAATTAATAAAGGAAAAAGAAAGAAATAAAAGAAATCCAATAATTCTTGTATGCACAAAAGCTAAAAAATTGCTCAAACACATTTAAAAACACTCAAAAACAAGCACAAAGACTCGAGATACACAACATGGCTCGAGATAGGGAAGAAAATGGCTCGAAATACGAAAAAATTGGCTCAAAAACCGAACAACACGCGCCACACACGTGCCCTTCACGCGCCTCACGCGCTTCTCATGGGCGCACACGCGCCAGCACGCGCGTACCACGCGCCTATGTCTCGAGCAGGGCTGACGTCACGATGACGTCATGCTGACGTCATGAAGCGGTCAGCGCCTTCTGACTCGCGCTGACCGAGCGCTGATTAGGATCTGACCACTGACCGAACTTCTGACTAACAAAAAACGCTCTGACCGAGCGTCTGACTAAGGCTCTGACCTCTGATTCGAGTCTGACCGAGATAAGTTGCTCTTACCGAGCATCTGATTGACCTAAAGGATCTGACTCGAGCTCTGACTCGAGTTCCTGACGTCTATCTCGAGTCTGACCCACTTTTTCACTTACCAAAGCCTTGAAAATCACCAAACATAGACTCGAGACATTCTAACTTGACCCACAAACAACTTTTTGCAAGAAATTCTTAAAAATTTGGATCAAATACCCAAAAATTTCACCTTCTTCCCCAAGAAAAACTCAAGAACATGAAGAACACTTTCAACTCAAAAATTTTAAAACCACACAATTAACCTCTAAAATCAAAAACAAAAGATAGATCTATGTCCAAAAACACTTTTTAGAAACAAATCCACTCAAAAACGAATAAAAAACACACTAAATCTCACAATCACTCATGACCTCCATTGATGAACTTTGAAGATCTTCAAAAATCAAAACTCAAATTTTGAAGCAAATTTGATCTAGAATGATTAGAGATGACTAAAAAACACACTAGAAACACAAAAACACACACAAATCTACAAGATCTACAACAAAACTACAAATCTACACAAAAATCTATAAAACCCATTTCTTCAAAATTTCTTCAATTTTCTTCAAATTTCTTCAAATCTTCATCAAATTGTGCACCAAATCTTCTGCCAAAGCTCTGATACCACTTGTAAGTGTAAGAAACAATGGATCAAACAATAAAATCTTCATTCCATGATGTAATCTTTACAATATGAACTTTCTCTCTCTAGATTCCCTCTCTAGAACACACACATATGAATATTACAATAATGCTCCTTCTTTCAAGTCTACAACTAACACTCCTTATCACTTACTATTTATACCTTTGACCTCACTAACAATTACATTGACATTTCTAATTAAGACTTTGACTAATCTAATTAATACTTTGACTTTGACATTAAAGGTTCTTTCTTTGACTTTGATGCTTGACTTTCTTCTTTGACCTTCATACTTTGACATTGTTTGACTTGAATATTATTTCCTCATCTTGAGATCTCGGATACAATAATATTTGCTCTAACAATAATCAATTATTATATTTTCATCACTTTTTCATAATATTAGCATTCTTTATCATATGATCTATTATGTATCACATATGATACACCGTGAATTTTTATATGCATCACATAGGATAATATAAGTCTGAATATAAGTGACGTGTTATCACATGTGATAATATTGTGATAATATTTTAAGCATAAAAAAATATAAATGTAAATATACATAATCACATATGATTAAGAAAAATATTTACAGTTACTTACATATAATTTAATTATGTATCACATGTGATATTTGATAAAATTATAATTTTTATTAAATTTGTATTTAGACAAAAAGGTATAAAGTTTGATAAAAAAATATATATTAATATAATAATAAATCTAAAAGATATTTATCAGAATTTTTAGGGAATATTTTAAGTGATAATTATGTTAATGCAAAAGATGAGTTAATTCATCATGATGAATCTATCATGAATGTGTTAAGAGAAATGTAGAGAGAGAAAGTGGAGAGCAAGTCATGTATCTTTCATAGATTGCAAATGAGAACGTACTTTACAAACAAAGGCATTGAGGTATTTATACCTCAACCCAAGGAATAGAAAAGTTACAAAATACACCCCTCAACTATTCTATAAACTCAAGTTCTAATAATCTCCCCTTTTATAGAATATGAGGGATATGCAACAAAAACAACATAAGAACCATCAAATTATTAGAAAGAACAAAATACAAAACTAATTTCGCAACTTCTTTCTCATCTTGAACCTGACTTCTGCAATTCTAATGTCATTCCTCACATCAAGTCTTTTCTCAATCTCCTTCACAAAATGTTTGATCAAGTGTCTCTCAGGTGGATCAATCAAATGAATACCTGCATGATCAAATTGAAGTCTTTTCCTGAGTTGATCTGCTACCATCTTCAATGTTCCATCACTGAACTTCATCAATTCATGAACTAACATTCCCTTAGGCTCACCTTTTGAATCAGGATACACACATACTATCATCTGATCATCATCATGAAACACTGTGTACAAAGGCAGAGTCCTAAGATCTTCACGAAGTACATTTGTTGGCTTGTAACAATACAACTTTGAAGTCCAATTTTCTAACCCAAGCTAAAAATCATACAAGTGTGACAATGTGATTGAAGCTCTAAGATGTCTTAGAACAACAACTAATGCAACCATCTCTTCGTATGGCCTGATCAACTTACTCTTCAAGTCTAACATAATACTGAGAAATACACCAAACTCAATATTCTGAAAGTCTGCCTCAGTGAACACATACTCTTTTCCATCTTCTCTGCTTATAGTTATCTCCGGGTATTCATACTTCCTCAAAGAGTTAATTCTGTATTTAAAACCTTCACAAACTTCTTATCTACACCCAACAATTCTATCCTCTTCTCTTTCACCCTTCTCATATGCAAATACTTTGTCTTCAAATCTGCCTTCAAATTACTAATCCCATATGCTTTCTCTACATCAATATCTCTTTTTCGATGAGAGAATCTGGAACTGTATCTTTCTTCCAAGTATACCTCCTTGACTCTTGTAAATCTGTCCCAATCTGTTTTCTTCAGGAATCGACCAGAACTAGTTTTCATCTTCTCCCACAACTCTTCCTTTTTCGGATCCATTGACATCAAGTCATCCGAAGGAATAACATCCTGTAATCTCGAACCCTCCACATCATCTTCTGGCACTTGTTGCTCAAAATCAAACGTTATATCTTCACACATATCCTCCAGATTTCTATCCTCTTCAGCTCTACCTGTTTGTAGTTCATCATCAGGCACTTGATACTCATGAATCTCACTAGCAACATTCTCTAGTAGTTCCAAAACTCTGTCTATTTCAGACTTTGATCCAGAAGCACCAGAAGTTCCAACATCTCTCTGTACATCTCTGCCTTCAGAACCTGTCTTCCAATTCGGTACATCTTCTTGAATTGAACTAAAAAAATCAAACGTTGACTGCATATCAGATCCATCAACCCCTCTACTCGTTTCACCACCCACTAATACAATGGCTGTTAGGAATTATGTGCAGAGTTGACAAACCAAGTGATTACACATCCAATGTTACAAGACACTTGAGGGTCACACCTGTGAGGACCTATAAGTCGAACAAGTTAGATGAAACCCCGAAATGGAGAGTTAGGATTTATAATAGTGTATTATAAATCAGTTGGGTAATTTCAGTCAGAATTACCAAAGATGGAGGATTATTAATTAATTAGGATATTATATAGATAAATAAATATATAATAATTAATTAATAAGGTTTTATATATTAAGATAAATATATAATCATAATTATCGTATGCAATTCTTTTCCAGCTAATTAAAAGGGAAAAGGATTAGAGATAATTATAAAAGGAAACTGAATCTTTTACAAACTGTATTTTTCCTCCATATAAATAAGGCTTATGGGTTAAGGAAAAATTGTAGCTTTTCAGTCAAGAAATCAGTTTCAGTTTCCTCCTCCTCCCTCTCTCTCTCCAAAACCGGCACCGACCACACACCCCAGTCGGATTCCAGTTTTTCGTTGTTCGGGTTTTATTCAGTTCAACTAGAAGAACGTTCGTTGGTCGATCACCGGTGGACTAAGTCTCAAGCAATCCAGGTAAATTAATCTAACCTAAACTATTAGGTTTAGAACTATAAACGATTAAAGATCATTAGGCTTTAATGGGTTTTTAGCTTTTATCGCTTCCGCACGAATAAGATCGAAAACAGCGTGTTTTCGATCGCGTAGGTTTTATCAGTTTGATTAACCTATGAGATATATCAAATCAGCGAGGTTTGATAGATCTGAGATAATCCTCGAGTCAGTTTGATCCGAGGATACCCACAAAAACCCAACAGTGGTATCAGAGCCATTGTTATAATCGTTTTAGAGTTTATCTGTTTATGCGTGATCCGTTAAAAATTATTGTTTCTTGCGTATCAAGTTTAAAAATCTGATTTTTATTGAGTTTATTTATTTTTAGATTTTGCATTAAATTGTTATCCGTACGAAAACCTAATCGATTATCACCATGGCCGCACCACCGTTTGTGGTGGCGGCCGAACCAATCATCACAAAAAACCGGGCCGCACCACAGTTGATGGTGCCAGCACCGGCCGTCGAACGGAAAACCACCGAGCCACAACCACCCAGATTGGTGGTGGCTGTGGCGGTCACGAACTCGGAACCGCAACCACCAGGCGGTGGCTGCGGCGGACACACACACACAACCGCTACCACCCGATTGGTGGTGGCGGGTTGTTCCTCAATGGTGGCTATTCAACCCAAGCCGCGGCTGCATCACCCGATTGGTGATGGCAGCCGGCCACCGGTCGCCATGGCGATGGTGGTAGCAGCGATTTGTGGTGGCGGTGTTGTTTGTTTGTTCGCCGGGGAGTGGCGGTAGCCACAGCCACACCACAGCGAGTGGTGGTGGCGTTGGTTGTCGATACCGAACATCGGCCGCACCACACGTAGTGGTTGCGGCATCGGTTGTGATCAAAAGCCGCGGCGGCGGCGGTGGCAGCCTTGTGCTGCTGTCGTCGTTCGGCCCGAATGATAGCGGTGAATGACAGTCGCAAGATCAAAAGAGCCACACCAC
Source organism: Centaurea solstitialis (assembly GCA_030169165.1). Classification (NCBI taxonomy): domain Eukaryota; kingdom Viridiplantae; phylum Streptophyta; class Magnoliopsida; order Asterales; family Asteraceae; genus Centaurea; species Centaurea solstitialis. Next base: position 70,047,352 of record CM058045.1, on the reverse strand, counting down.
CGTTTTGTGGTGGTGGCGATCGACGGAATTGAAACCGCCGAACGGCGACGGCGGCTGTGGCTGCTGTCGTCGGTGTCAATGATGATGGTTGCACGGTGGCCGTACAACGAACGAACCACCAGCGTGGTGGTAGGCGACGGTTCCTGATCATGGATCGTACCTAGGGTTTTTCGCATAATTGGGCCAAAATAGTAACGAGCCCAAAACCCAGTTCTTTGGACCAAGTTATGGCCCAAAAGAGTTCTTATGGTTTTAAGCTTTCTTATCCAAAAAATTATTTTTTCTGTTTAATTTATTCAAACCAGTAGAGTTGTTTTTCGGGTTTGATAAGAAATTAATTTTTCACCGGTTTTTCGAATAGGCCTAATTTTATGATTTTTACCATTAAAACACTAAGGGCCAGTATTGTAAATTGGATCAATAAAACCCGTTTGATATAATTTTTGGGTAAATGGATTGTTTTTAGATAAAATGGTTTTAGCTTTTGTAAAGTAGGATTTATTGTTTATAAACCTCAGTTTTAATTAAAACCATTTTTCAACCTAAAATATTTTTGATTCATAAAACAGTTTGTTTTTGAATCTGTAATAAAACCAAGTTTTGCGACTTTTGAAACAAAATAGTTTTAACGGATCCAGTTTATTACTCGTAATTATAAGATTGCTCTTATTATATTGCATATATATAATTGCGTAATTGCTTGAGCTCGATATATGAATTTCAGTTTGATTTTACATATATATATATATCTATTATAGTATTTTGCCAACTTAGACCCTTGACATATTTACGGGGAGGCCTGCGTGCCATTTACAACCCCTTATGTAATAATGACCTTAGGATAGAAAATTTTTCTTTCTTCTTTCGGGATGACGAGGCCAGTGGGAGCTACTAAAATTCTTCATCCTACCGGAAGTTCTAACAAACATGGCGAGGCCAGTGGGAGCTACGCGAGTTTTGAAGCTTTTAGTAAGATAGGTCATTATTGGTCCCTAGGATACGTTGGCAAAAACTATAATTAGGTACTATGTGATTAATTATTGTTTAATTGCATGGTTGATTAATTATTTGTGATATCTTGCATGTTAATAGTTTTAAATAGAGTTGTTACTTTAAAACGGGTTTATATCACAAAAGGAATATAGGTTTTAGTTTCGTTAAAAACAATAGTTTTTGATTTAAAAACCTATAGGTGATTGTTATACATAAAAGGCAAGTTGACAAAAACAGTTAGTTTTAATCAACTAGGTGTGCTGTTAAAACAGTTAGTTTTAATTAGCAAGTAATTTTACAACAGTTAGTTTTAAAATTACGTGTATGTTTGAAACAGTTAGTTTAAAACATAAGTAGCCTTTGTAACAATCAGTTTTTCAAAAGCCTGGAAGTAAAGTTTTTCAAAACCCCGAAAATCATAGATCAGTAGTGCAACCCATCTAGGGGCACCTTCGGCGTAAAGTACATAGGCGTTGTAAGTGATCACACATTCAACGTCTGTGTTCAAACTGAAGCTGAAGGGGTTACATAACTCTGCGAATTATCTCCGGGTGGTACCGGCCAGAGTATAGTGATCAGGTCCCCAAAATGGTGAGATCTGTTTTGGTACTATAAAGTTCACCGGGTGGTACCGGGCCAAAAAGCACTAAGAGGGACTAAAACATGCACAGGTAGTTGCCATGGTCCCGAAAAGATCTAGGAGTCATGTCAGTTAGATATGATTGGTAAAAGTCCTTACCTACCGAAATAAATACGGGTCTGGTGGAGCAAGAACATTACGCACATCAGGACGTATGAAATAAGGATCCTAGTCCAATAAATTGATCATTTAAGGGTTTATTGATATTTTATTGGAAATTTATCTATTTACAGTTGCTAAGACCAAAAGTTTTATTTTGTGTAGATGGCAAGCACTGTTACCAGCACTAATAATCTTTCCCTCCGATCTATCCTAGAAAAGGATAAACTGACCGGCCCTAACTTTCTCGACTGGGAGCGCAATCTGATGATTGTGCTCAGACATGAGAGAAAGTGGTATGTGCTTGAAGAGCCACTTGGGGAGGCACCTCCGGCAAACGCTCCGGCTGCTGCCAGAAATGCCCACAAGAAGCACTCGGATGATCTCCTTGATGTCGCCTGTCTGATGCTAGCAACCATGAGCCCAGATCTGCAAGCAGGGCTCATAAATACAAATGCTTACGACATGATTCGCCAGCTGAGGGACATGTTTCAGACTCAGGCTCGTACAGAACGCTACGATGCCACCAAAGCATTCAATGAGTGCAAGATGGTAAGAGGGACATCAGTAAGTGACCATGTCATGAAAATGAAACGGCACTTAGATCATCTGGAGAGGCTTGGTCATCCTGTTCCGTTGCAGCTAGCAACAGACACCATACTCAATTCACTGTCAGAAGACTACAGGCCCTTCGTAGTCAATTACAATATGAATAACATGGAGAAAACTATAGTGAGTTGCACTCCATGCTAAAGACAGCTGAACTGAATATGGGGAACAAGAACAAGACCAAGGACGTCTTGATGGTGAAAGACGGAGGGGTTAAAAAGAAGAATGGGCAAGCTAGCACCAGTAAAGGAAAAGGACCAGTCCAGGCCATCCAGAGTGCACCCAAGAAAGGCAAAGGCAAGGGCAAGGGCAAGAAGGTTAAGCCAAACAAAGCTAGGACCGAGAATCGCTGCTTCATATGCAATGATATCGGTCATTGGAGGCAAAACTGCCCTAAGCGTCATGAAGCAGGTATGTAAACCTCAGAAAATTTATGATTGCTTTATTTTGTCACTTCTTACTTGTTAGCTTACAAGTATACTGATACCTAGAGCAAATGATTATTGCAGGAGGTCAGAAATGAAGTGAAGTGCCCAGGAGTTGCCGAGGATCTTAAGTACGAGATGATTTAAGTCAAGACATTTTTGAATTTATAGTTTTAAAACAGTTATTTTTGGGGGTTTATGTTTTAAACAATTTTTGGGTAATTATATTTTATAATTTCACGGTTTTATTTTCAAAAGTTATTGTCTTGACATAGAAATATCTGATTGTGACTGATATTCTTATATCTGTATGATCCTAGTTGATGCCTGTTATAATTACTTTAATGAAATTGAAGTAATTTGTATAAAAACTATCAAAACACACGAGATTCTATAGGAATGCGTTTTGAGAATAAAACATTTATGAATAATAGTTTTGTGATCAAGAGGGAGAATTTAAGATATTAACTCAGATAGCGTTAATAACAGTATTTATAAAACTAGAAAGATTCCAAGTTCTGGAATTAGGATTTGACCAAATCCAGTTAAGTTTTATAAAAAAAAATTCTCAGAATTAACTAATCAAATTTGATCAAGTTTTATTATTCAAATGTTTTAAATAGAGAATTTTAGAATATTAACTCAGATAGCGTTAATAACAGTATTTATGAAACTAGAAAGATTCCAAGATTTGGAATTAGGATTTGACCAAATCCAGTTAAGTTTTCATAAAAGGAAATTCTCAAAGTTCATTACTTGAAATTAGGATTGACTAATCAAAGTTTTGACTAAGTCAATAGTAAATTTTGAGTAATAGTTAGTTTTTATGCTAGTAAGTGGGAGCCCAATTTATTCTCTATCTAGTCTGAGATAAAAGAATAAAAGATATAATTATTGATATATCTCGGAATTCATAAATCCAGGTAGGATAAGAGTTCATAAGATATAATTTACCCTTTTAGTTAAAAGGATAAAAGTTTCAAGACCCATGAAACAAAGGTCGTGACTGACTTAAAAATCAATAATTAAAGTGTTGGATTAAAATATAGGATTCCAGTAGATTTGCCAGTATTGCAAATGGAATCAGATTTCAGGTAGAAATCATTCATCTACACAGCAACTAAGGAAAGTTGCAGTCTTACATATTCAGGAACTGGAAGTTAGTCCAGGTCTCCAAGTTCATGGAATATGACAAAAGTCTAGTTATTGTTTTATAAGGTGTTTGCAAAACAATAATTAGCAGATACAAGTAGATCCTATAAACAAACTTGTACTATTTGGTTATCACTTTGATTAAAATGGTAAACTTTAATCAAAGGGTTTAAACTGAAGATAGGTGATACTTCATTTTAGACCAATATTTAACAAACGTTAAATAGACATTATGAAAGTTGTTAAAGAAAAGACATTCAAACTTGTTATTATTACAGCGTGTAATATGGACTATACAAGATTGATTTCTTTATCACTTTCACATTTTGCATGTTTTAATATATCCAGGAATGAAATCAGTCTCCGATTTTTCATTCAAAATCTGTCCATGACAACTTATCATTGTGGGAGCATGATAAGGCGTTAAAGTCATTGTGAACTTTTAGGTAGTTATGATCAGTTGCTGAATAACAGCTACAAGTGTTGTAGACTAAAAGTTGCACAGATATTTGATAGAGTAGCAAATATCGGACGTGATCCGCGGTTGAGATTACTTCTTGGAAACAGTCATAAGTAAATCTCACAGTGGTTGTCCCTATCACCTGAGGTATCTGATTTGATATCATGAGGACTACTGGATTCTTAGTGCACTCAACCGCTACGCCGTAACAGGGTGGCTATAAAGGGTGTAACTAGATTCAGCGGAAGCCGTGGTGTCAAAGGCAGATATGCAAGATGGGATTTGCACCTCTTCTCAGAAGAGAGATATTTCTGGGCCCATCTTGACTGACTAAGTATACTGATGAAGTGCATGGCCATGCCCAAACGAACTGATTAGTTCTTTGTCGTTTACCTATCAGTGAAAGTCAGATAATCAAGAAAACAGAATCTTGAGTATTTTGAGTTGACACTATCCAAGCTCATACTCACAGATGAAATATCGCGATGCAAAGGGAAAAGCCAAGATATACCCAATCAATGAACAGTAGTTTCATAGATACCAAGTTCCTCACGGAATGTTTATATCACCAGTCTGGGTATAAGAGTTCTTGTAACCTGGTCAGCCTAAGTGCCTGTCTAGGGGCCTCCTTAGGTCAGTGAAATCAAAGGTGGTATTGCCAACTTGCACAAGTGGGAGTCTGTTAGGAATTATGTGCAGAGTTGACAAACCAAGTGATTACACATCCAATGTTACAAGACACTTGAGGGTCACACCTGTGAGGACCTATAAGTCGAACAAGTTAGATGAAACCCCGAAATGGAGAGTTAGGATTTATAATAGTGTATTATAAATCAGTTGGGTAATTTCAGTCAGAATTACCAAAGATGGAGGATTATTAATTAATTAGGATATTATATAGATAAATAAATATATAATAATAATTAATAAGGTTTTATATATTAAGATAAATATATAATCATAATTATCGTATACAAATTCTTTTCCAGCTAATTAAAAGGGAAAAGGATTAGAGATAATTATAAAAGGAAACTGAATCTTTTACAAACTGTATTTTTCCTCCATATAAATAAGGCTTATGGGTTAAGGAAAAATTGTAGCTTTTCAGTCAAGAAATCAGTTTCAGTTTCCTCCTCCTCCCTCTCTCTCTCCAAAACCGGCGCCGACCACACACCCCAGTCGGATTCCAGTTTTTCGTTGTTCGGGTTTTATTCAGTTCAACTAGAAGAACGTTCGTTGGTCGATCACCGGTGGACTAAGTCTCAAGCAATCCAGGTAAATTAATCTAACCTAAACTATTAGGTTTAGAACTATAAACGATTAAAGATCATTAGGCTTTAATGAGTTTTTAGCTTTTATCGCTTCCGCACGAATAAGATCGAAAACAGCGTGTTTTCGATCGCGTAGGTTTTATCAGTTTGATTAACCTATGAGATATATCAAATCAGCGAGGTTTGATAGATCTGAGATAATCCTCGAGTCAGTTTGATCCGAGGATACCCACAAAAACCCAACAATGGCATCTCTTTATCGATAAGGCTGCTTCTCCCTTGGAGGCCTGTCTTCAAATCTATCAACAACCTAAACTCGAGGAGATGTTGGTTGTCGTTCCAACTCACGATCCAACCATCTTCGTTTTCTCTCCCCCTCATGATGATCATGATGATCATGATCATCATGCCTTCGAGTTGGTCGTTGAGCTGCTACCTGACACATTTCTTCAACTCGCTGAATCCGTTCTGAAAGTTGAGACAAACCGTGCATAAAGGTATTGTTGATTTCCGTGAACGTCTTGGTAAGAGAGGCATCAAGAGTTTGTTGAAAAGCCTGAAAATCTGAATGAGTAACTAAACTTACCGCACGGCGTTGCTCTTGAATGGCTTGACATTGAAGTTGAGTCTGCTCTTGTAAAACCCCAACCAAATCCGCATCATCACGAGTACCAGATTCCAAGACATTAGTAAATAACAGACTCTTCAACTCAGCAACAGATAAATCCTCAGCCGTTGGTCGTGGAGGCTGAGATAGAGGAGGCTCGGAAACAATTGCTTTGCCTTTAACCAACGTGGCTACCTATTTCTCTAAAGCGGCAATCTTCTTGTTCTGAGCCTTAATCGTGTCAACAATCTCTATGTTATTCTTCCGAAACAACGATCTAGTGATCAACTGATCAGCAGTGACCTCAACTCGTAACTGAGACAAATCTACACCGGAAGATGGAACCGAAGATGAAGTAGAGACACTGACAGTTGGTGGTGCAGATGCAGAGATAGTAGCTGATGAAGAGCTCAAATTGGTAACTGCCAAAGTACTCAATATGGTGGACTGATCTCGAATAGTGTGAATAAGAGAGCCGGGAAAACTAACACCAAGGTCACTCAGACTTCTTGTTAAACCAAGAGTAGAACTCAAGGTACCCATGTTCAGCGTTGGCGTGATCTTAGCACTGATGGGATTTACTTCAGGTCCTTGCAAGCCGCCAACTAATGACAAACTTGCTCGCGAAGTTCCGGCAGAGCTACTAAAGCCTCCTACAAAGGTGGTTTGCCCCTGTGTCCTAGCCAAAAAAGTTAATATAGTTTGAGCAAATGGCGCTAGACTCGATGTGCTTAAAACTGAAGTCGTGGGCTGGGGCGGCTGCCGCACTGTATCGGTACCACCAACCTCCAATTGAGGAATAGGTACAAGTTGTGTTTGATCCCCGTGTGAAAATGAAACTACCATTTATAGAGAAACAGTAGAGTGGCTTGGTGGGGTTGTGCTATGCATGGCTGGGTTTACTATGTCTAGTTCAATGGTAGGCGGCAACATATGCTCACCCCCAGAGGATGTGGCTACCCGGCTAGACTCGGTGTGGGGAGGGGTTTGTACTTCTTTTCTAGCCCCTATCTCACTCTCACCATATTTTTCTACTTCCCTATCACACATGCTCCCATCCAGATTTTCAACTAAAACTCCCTCATCGATCCTTATATCGCCTTGATGAACAATAAGACTTGACCTCTGATTATCATCCATCGGGTCATCATCATCAGAATCAGATAGTTCCTCGGAAGGGCCATCTACTGCTTCAGAGGCGTCAAGAGTCTCAATAATCAGCTGAGTGTTAGATGACGAAGTTCCAAAAACAGTGTGAATAGCATCCTGGACTAGCTGAGTTTCAGAACCTGAGACCAACGGTGCAGTTGAAGACTCTTCTGAAAAATAATCATGTCCCATGAGTCGTTGGAGACGTTGATCCATCTCAATAGGAGTAAAGAACTGAGGTTCAGTAAGAACATCTAGTGATTCAGCCACAACTTCATGATCAATAAGTGTTTCCAAAAATTGTTCATTCAATGGAGAAAAATGAAAGTTTCCAAGAACAACATTTTGATCATCTTCAACAGCATCAAAGACATCATCCATTCTCGCCTCAGAACTGATTTGCGTTATTTGAGCAGCAACATTCCCTGTAGAAGAATGTGCTGGCTGATCAGAATGATCCCCGCCTGAACCCCTCTCGGTATTTTCCCTCTGCACACCCTAACCAAGATCCCGTGATCGTTGGTCCCTAAGTACTAAACCCTCACTTCTAGGAATAACACCTGGGGTAGGTCCTTCCAGTTCTAGTTGGACCATAGGTGGAAATCTAGACCTATACTCTCGCACACTATCCTCATTCTGATCAGCATAGGCAAGAAGTTCTTCAAATAACGGTATCGTCTCAGGAACATGTGCCTTTGTATTCCTTATGGACTGCATATCATGTATCTTGACCAGCTCAACATCTAATCATCTCGGAATGTTTGGATTTCGTTCCATGGCACTAGCAATCAGAATGCTCAAGAACCGAGGAAAAGGTAGATGAGTTGGCCTCTTTGAAAGCAAGTCCTTGAGATCATGGAAAATTAACGCCGCATAGTCATAATGCCGATTGAAGATGACACCATGAAAGAAGATAAGAAACGATTGAGTAGCCGTATCCTGAGCAGTCTTCTTTCCAGTTAAACACCGGCTGAGAATCGTAAACAGTGAGTTGTAAGTTGGCGGAAGCTTTGACTTGTTAAATTGAGATGCAGCATTCAGTGCACCAAGATGACCAATAGAATGAATGCCCGCCAATGCTTCAGTGACAGTCGCAAAAAGTTCAAACTGATCAACATTCGGCCTGCTATTCGCCTCCGGGAAACCCAGTACACGTCTGAACTTGTTAAGTCCAAAACTGATCGTGAAATAATCCACTTTAGCCGTAAAATGATGATACTCAGGGTCAGAATGAAACTGGAATGTGTGCCATGCTTGTTGAACATAAATCATTGGTACTTTGACCATCTTTGTGAGCATAGTGTTCAATGGATGATGCCGTAAAATCGCCGTTATTAGGGGAGCGGTTGCCTTTACGTATGGGTTGTATGGCACATTGTTGGATGCAGCTTCCAAAAACATTCCACGCTGTATGAGTTGCCTGTCTGCATCAAGATTCGGTTGATGTTGAGATGATCGGACTGATAATACATGAGGAACCACGAGAGTGTTTGTATCTGGGAAAATATAGTTTTCCATTTCTGTAGATCATCAAAAACATGTTAGATGTATTCATTTCAGTTTATTATTTGTAAAAGAACTTTGTGGTGTGGAAAAGAAATTCACACAGTGTGGGACTTGGGAATTAAAAACACTTAAAATGTGACAATGAGTAACATATATTGAACCGAAAATAATAAAAATTTTTATAAGTCTTCAATTATATGGACTTACGACTGAGATGATATTTACATTCCATTTTTTGTGCATGAAATTTGAATGTAAGTCAATACATGCAAGTTGGCCAACAATGCAATAACCACGTGTGTGCATGTATTAATGATAGTCCAATATTTAGATTTTACGAAGACTTATATAATTTCATTATTTGAGTTCAATATGTTATGAGAGTGAAGGTCACATTTAAGTCCAAACGAAATATGAGTTCAATATCCCAAGTCCATATGATTCGGAACAACGAATCAGTCACACTAAAAAGTTTGAAAAATCCAATGAAACAATCCCAAGGATGTGAACACATGTGTTAGGATCAGTTTTCACAAAAGTTTTCTACTAGCCTAATCGATACATGATCGAGTGAGTACCTATAGGCGTTGTAGATACCGGGATACGCTTACAAGACACACACACTACAACTAAGATACAAAAACACCTAAGTACACTAGTAAGCACGTAAACACAGAGTTGAATCTTCAAGCTTGATCTTCGACTTGAACAGAGAGGCACGAACAGGAACAGTTTCGAAAAAATGGAAATTGAATGAAAAAAATTGATATTTATAAGATATGACGAAGATGGACAATGTTAATGATGACGTGTGACACGTGACACACATTGATTGAATGATACATTCTTCGAGCCGAAAACCGTGGGTCGAAGAGCCGCTCGAAGAATGATACTCGAAGAATGATTAGGCTTGAAAAATGAACAGTGTTCTTGATTCAAATAGTTTCTCGAGTCAAAAATATGCTCGAAGAATGAACGGTGTTTTCAAGTGAAACAGTTTCTTCGAGTTAAACATGATGCTCGAAGAATGAATAGTGTTTTCGAGTCAACCAGTGTCCTCAAGTCAAACATGATGCTCGAAGAATCAACAGTGTTCTCGAGTCAAACAGTGTTCTCCCATGCAGTACCAATACTCCCCCTCAAATAAAGCATACCTGAGTTACCTGTTGTCCCAAACGATATACAGCTGAACTAACCTATGGAATAATTCTGCGAGCTCCCCCTAGACTTATGAAGGCTTATCACAACAACCAATTAGTAACAAAAGAAAATAGAGAATCAAAAGAGAGAAAAGCAACTTGAAAATTAAATGTGAAAGAAAAAATATCAAATAACATGTATTTTTAGATATACAGGATAACCGTATTACCATACATATAATATATATGGAAAACAATTTATTCTGTATATAAAGACATATCAAATTATTCTAGAGATGAGAAATTTAAATCGTGTCTCATCTAAAGCCTTAGTAAATAGATCTGCAAGTTGAAATTCAGTATTCACAAAGTACAGCTCAATATTCTCCTTTTCCACATTATCTTTTAAAAAATGATACCTGATATCAATGTGCTTGGTTTTGGAGTGTTGTACCGGATCAGCTGATATAGCAATGGCACTTTTGGAATCACAATAAATGGGAATCTTCTTGTATTCAAAACCATAATCTCGAAGTTGAGTTTGCATCCAAAGAACCTGTGAACAACAACTTGCAACAGGGACATATTCAGATTCAGCTGTAGAGGTAGATACACATTGCTGCTTCTTGGATGTCCATGACACTAGCTTATTTCCCAGAAATTGTAAGTGACCAGATGTGCTCTTTCTATCCATATTGCAACCACCATAGTCGGCATCAGTATAAGCCTGTAGCTCAAAACCAAGTCCTTTAGGATACCAAATACCATAATATGGTGTTCCCTTTAAGTATCTGAAAATCCTTTTGACTGCTGCAAGATGAGACTCTTTCGGCTTTGCCTGATATCTCGCACATACACATGTAGCAAACATGATATCGCAGTGAGATACATTAAAGAACCAACCATGCCACGATACATTCGAAGATCAACATCTTGTCCTTCATGATCAGGACCAAGCTTATTTCTGGTGGCCATTGGAGTACCAATGGAATGACAACCAGACATATCACACTTCTTGAGAAGATCAAAAATGTATTTTGACTGATTGATGAAAATGCCATCTGGAAACTGTCGCACTTGTAATCCAAGAAAAAAGTTGATCTCACCCATCATACTCATCTTAAATTCGTCAGTCACGACTTTTTCAAACTTCTTGCATAATTCCCTGGTTGTGGAACCAAATATGATATCATCAACATAGATCTGAATTACCACAATGTGTTCAGCTTCCTTCATAATAAAAAGTGTTGAATTAACTGAACCTTGCTTGAAACCTTTTGAAATTAGATGTTTGGACAACTCATCGTACCAAGCTCTTGGTGCTTGTTTTAAGCCATATAATGCCTTGTCCAATATATACACACATAATCTGGATGATCAGGGTCTACAAAGCCTTCTGGTTGAAAAACATATACTTCTTCTTTCAAATGACCATAAAGAAATGAAGTTTTGACATCCATTTGAAAAACTGTGAAGTTCTTGTAAGCAGCATATGCAAGAAACATTCGAATTGGTTCAAGTCATGCAACAGGAGCAAAAGTTTCATCATAATCAATGCCTTCCTATTGACGATAACCCTTAGCAACCAATCTAGCTTTGTTACGGACAATAACATTATTTGCATCTCTCTTATTTTTGAATAACCACTTTGTATCAATGACTGATTTATTCTCAGGTTTCTTGACCAACCGCCACACTTTAAAAGCAAAGAACTGATTGAGTTCCTCTTGCATAGCAGTAACCCAATCCGAATCTTGTAGAGCATCAGAAACCCGTGTTGGTTCAACTTTACTTAAAAACACCAAGAAATTAGACTCGTTTGCAGTTGCTGCTCTAGTTTGAACACTTGAGGTAGGATCACCAATTATCAGTTCGATAGGATGATCCTTTGTCCATTTGACAGTGTGAGGTATAGGTGTTTGATCATTCACTGATAAAGGTTCGAACACTGCAACATCTGACGATGGTTGAAGTGAGAAGGATTCAGGAGCATCAGGAATTATATTATCATGATGTGCCACAGAAAAAGATAGATCCTCGAGTTGAGCGTCTGTTTGAGCAACTGGTTCAGGAACGAATGAACCTGAGACATTGTGATCTTCAACAACAGGAGAAGAACTAGAAGATGAATTAGGTATAGTCGGAGCTGGAGTATCAACTGAAGTAGCAGGTGACACTTCAGATGATGGAGTAACTAAACTTGAAGGAGTATTAGAGAAACCTGTAACAAGTGAGGAAGATTGATTAGGACCATACAAATCATCATAAAAATATTCAAACAATAGATCTAACTCAGATGAATTTGCTGAAGGAGTATTAGGTAATGAGTTTGAACGTGATATGTCTGCAATCACACCAGTGTTAGAACTAGAACTTGCAGAAATCAAAGAACTCGAAGATAACTCAGCAAGCGGATCAAATCGAACATTTATGCTTTCAGAAACAACTCTCGTCTTTTTATTTAGTACTCGGTATGCTACAGAGCAGTATGAGTAACCAACAAAGATCATCTCATCCAACTTTGTTCCAAATTTCCCACGATTTTCAGTTTCATTGAGAACATAACAAGGACACCCAAAAACTTTGAAATAGTCAATATTTGGAATTATTCCAAATAAAATATGATAAGGTGTTTTTCCAAATCTCCGATGAATAATAGATCGGTTTTGAGTGTAACAAGCTGTATTCACAGCTTCAGCCCACATATATTGAGGTAGTTGACTTTGAGCAAGCATTGAACGTGCTGCTTCAACTAACATGAGATTACGTCGTTCAACTACGCCATTTTGTTCCAGAGTTCTTGCAGCAGAAAAAGTTTAAGTAATTCCTAAAGAATTATAGAAACTTTTTAATAGTTTATTTTTGAACTCCGTCCCATTATCCGATCTGACAGTCTGAACCGGTAATTTTAGTTGAACTTGAACATCTTTGACAAAGTTGATTATCAATTGTGAAGTTTCATCTTTTGTTTTCAAAAACATTGTCCAAGTATATCGATAACACCAAAATTATACATGTTTTGGTTTAGCGTAATTGTATGACTTTACCCCATTTCTCACCCATTTCTGATCATTTCACTCACCAAATGAGCTTATTATTGTTTATGAAGGATTTGGAGGCCGTGGAACGGAAAAGTACGAAAAAAGGCGAGAAAACGTGAAAAATGCACAAGTCCAACACAGTAGGCACTTGGCGATCGCGAAATCCTCAACCTGGCGTCGCCAAGTTCGATAAAGATGAAGACCGGAGCTTGACCTAAGTGTCTGGCGTCACCAAACCTGCAGTCTGGCGATCGCCAGATGGCCCCTAGACGTTTTCTTTTAAATACCAGCCTTCCCCTTCAGTTCAAAGCATGAGTTTTTGGTACGGGATACGAGGAGGAACGAGAGTGAGAGTACGAAAGGTGCTGATACGCTGCGGGAGTCGATCTTCGATCATCCGTCGTTGTACTATCGGTATCATGTCGATGTCTACTTTTGTTTATGTTTTCGTTATGACTAGTGAGTAGTTTTTAGTAGTGGTGCTTGTCATGGTCGATGAACCATTGTGGATGATACTTTTGTGATTAATGTTTATTGGTTTGTTTTGATTAATTGAATGTATGTTATGGTTCTTTTCTGATTGATAGTGTTTGGCAATTTGAATTCATTTGGTTGAGTGTATTTGTTGGACCAAAGCAGATAGACTCCGAAAGGATAATCAACCTACCTTAGCCTGACCTTGGACCAAGAGGTTGTGTTAAGGGGTTACTTGGACCAAGAGTGACCAGATAATAGAAGAGCCATTGCAATATTAATCAGGACTGGTAAACCGATTCTAGATTGTGGACCAAACAATTTAGGATTGGGATTAGGAGGATCGTGTCCTAGTTATTGACCATAATCTTCACATGTTAGGGTGTCCCAGACTTAAATTCCTACAATAGTCAAAACAACCAAACCTTTGACCTATTCATATCATCCATTTTGGGGATTCACTTTACCATGATAAGTACTGCTGTTTTTCCTTAATATAACCTTAAATCAGTCTTTTAATTGCTTTCTTAGTTTTTACTTAGTTAGTTGTCTTTTTAGTATTAAAACCTTTTTCATAAACCCCCCCTTAGGTTAATTAAACCGATTTAGACTTTCCCAGTGGTAGATACGATACCTGGACTTTCCTACACTATATTACTCACGATCAGGTACGCTTGCCTGTATATGTGGTAAGACAGTGGCTAGGCATTAGAGGTTAAAACTTTTTACGCTTTTTATATACGATAATTACCGCATCATGTAGAACCCAGATGTTGAGAAGAGTCAGAATCATCTATCTTTAAAATGCTTTCTAGTTTAGTTTCCTTGTTTTGTAAACAATCTTATTTTGTTATGCCCTTGTTTAGAGGTTTGGAACCTCGGGGGCCGTTGTTGACAACTTGTGTAACTTCCTTTTCCCTATAAAAGGAAAAGGATGTTTAGGGTTTTGTGTTGGAATCCATATTTTTACTTAATTGGGCAATTATTCTCCATTGTTGAGTTTTCAAAAAGGCTTCATTGATTTCATCCTATTGATTGGATTTCCATCCATTTCTATTTACATTTCATTGTTTTTAGGGACAACAATTGGTATCAGAGCCAATCTTGTTGGTTCCTTGGCTTTTAGTTTGATTTTAAAAAGGTTCTAAAGGTTTTTTCAAGTTTTGAGTTTTTCAAAACTTTTGGATTTTCAATCCAAAAGGTGTTTTAAAAGGGCTTAAATTAAGTGTTAAGTGATTCCCCATAGTTTTCTAAGCATTTTCCTACATTTTGGGGGTCTAAACACTTATTTTTAAGAGGTTTTTAAGTGTTTTTGAGAAATTTTTCGAGCTTTCTGTGCAGGTTTTCCGAATCGGAAAACGAGAGCTGAAATATCAGCTCAAATTTTCCGAGTCGGAAATTGCTCATTCTCCGAATCGGAGAACTCTCCTTTTCCGAATCGGAAAACTCTGTTTTCCGAATCGGAAAACGAGTCTCTGACTCGGGATCTTGCTCTTGAGAAACTTCTCACTTTTCCGAGTCCCTTTTCCGCACCCACCTTTTCCGAATCGGAAAAGCTCCTTTTCCGAATCGGAAAAGCTCCTTTTCCGAATCGGAAAAGAGTGTTTTCCGCACCACACTGTTTTGAGCCAAATCCGAATCGGAAAACATCTGTTTCCAAGTCGGATTTCGCCTCTTTGAGCCGAAACTCTTGCCGTTTTGTTTCTCAAATTCGACACCAAGCTTGCTTTCAAAACCTTTTACTTTTACCAAGCTTTCTGTGTCCCGAGGCGCTCGAAACATCAGCTTTTTCAAAACCTTTCTGTGTTCAAGCCAAGTGAATCTTACAAGGAGGTCTCATTCTTTTCTCAGAAATGTCGAAGGAAATCCTGGGGATTGGTTCCGAAACTCGCCCTCCTGTCCTGGTGATGGGCGAGTACCAGCAATGGAAACGCCGGATGATACACTTCCTAGACATGCTCGACGGAAATCTCATGAAGTCAATCCGTGAAGGCCCAATCCGACCAACTGTCACCGTTGCCGCTGTTCCCAAAACAGATACGTGTCCCGAACTTCCGTCATATGTAGTCGAAAAGCCAGTTGAGATGTTCAATCCAGAACAAAGAGCCCGGCACCTCGTTGACAAGCGTGCACTGACCCTTCTGATTATGGCTCTTCCTAATGATATGTACGCAAGAGTGGATAGTCTGACAAACGCACGAGACGTTTGGTTAGAAATAGAGCAACAGATGCAGGGAGGTGACACCGCCCTCGAGAGTCAAAAGGAAAGTGCCTTAAACGCTTACGAAGGCTTCAAAGCCAGGGAAACCGAATCCCTCACCGAGTCTTATCAAAGACTGAACGCCTTCGTAAATGACCTACGAAGACTCGGGATAGAAAAGTCAAAGTACGAGGTGAATGTTAAGTTCCTGAAGAACCTGACATCGGCATGGCAGAATCTGGCGATCAACTTACAGCTGAGCCGAAATCTGGGGATTATGGGTCTACATGACCTTTTTAGCATGATGGTTCAGCATGAGGAATTCATCACTGGCGGCAAGTTCAAAAATGCTGTTGACCCTCTGGCACTCGCGGCAGTACCATGTGGAGGATCAAACTCAGCTCCCTTCCAGCATCAACAGTACAGCAACTCATCTCCTCAGCAATTCAACCTCTCATCACCTCAGCACTATCAGGAGAATTACAATCAGGAGTTCAACGGGAACTATGGTTCAAACTACCAAGAGTTCAACTCGAACTATAATCCAAGCTATCAACACCCAGATGATCCGTTAATCATCTCAATATCTGATGATGAGCTCTTTCATGTGAATGAGTCCCTTGCCCTCATCTCTAATAGCGTACAAAAGCTGAATTCCAAACGTGGATACAGCAGACCTAGGGGATCTGGATACCCCAGTGGAGGAAGGATGGGGCAAGGCCGAGGTGGACATTACCAGCAGGAACGAGTTCAGTTTGGGAATCAAGGAAGAGGAGGATACCAGCAAGGGGACAGATATCAGAATCAGCATCCAGGAAGATACCGTGGTGATCAAGGCCAGTATAGGGAAGCAAGGGGAAGCTACAGAGATAACACCTACCTGGACTATCAGGGAGGTCCTGGAGATCAGGGAGATTGGAGAGGACAAGTCTCTCATATCAACTATCACCAAAACCAGAGAAACTACACTCCTGAATCAGGATACATTGATCGTCAAGGATATGGCAGCGGATACGAAGGTGGCCAAGATGGAAGACGTGATGATGGAAGATATGGAAGAATTGAAGGCAGTCAAGGTGGTCGGGGATATGGACAAGATCAAGAAAGGAACTATCCAGAAGGCAACCATCAGAGTGGTTCTTCCAGGCAAGCCCCGAGAGAAGGACATCATCAAGGTCCTGTTGAGATTGGTGATCAAAGGTTGAATGCTCCTCCAACTCCAGTGAATAGTGGTGCTCCTACCCCAGCTCCTCAAAAGACCGCTAGTGCCACTACATCATGCTTCAAATGTGGCAAGCTGGGTCACTATGCGAACAACTGCCCTGTCAGATACAAGGATGCTGCATACTTTGAGAAGAAGGCAGCATTGATGAGGAAGAAAGAGAAGGGAGTCGCTCTGCTAGTCGATGAGGAAAACTGGGTGTGTGAGGAAGAAAGCTCAGACGAGGAAGATCATCTTGTTGGGGGTCCGTGTTTGATGGCAGACTTCGAAGGACCTGAAGCTGTTGGCCCCAGCACATATCGAGACCTCGACGCTTCTGAGGTATCCACTATTCCTGACTTAACTGATGATGTGACAATGTTAGAATCTAGAATTTGTGAACTTGAGAGATGTCTCCAATCGGAACGATCTCTCGTCACGAAATTTAGAATCGACAGTGCCATATACAAAAGTTCTCTTGAGGACTTGACTATAGTGTACAATCGTGAGACTCTTGAGTCTAGCGTCAGAGAGTCCAATTTGTCCAACAAACTCAGTTGTCTTCAGAAAACCCATGAGGAACTTAACAGTGACCATGGTGAGCTCCAACTAAAATTTCAGTTGCTTTCAGAAGAAAGAACTAGACTGTTTTCCAAAATTCAGGAGCTTGAAGATAACAACTTTAAAAGAGGACAATCTGAGCAGACCCTGAGCATTCTTACGCAGCATGCCAACAAAAATCCTTTCTATAAAGCCAGACCCGGACTTGGACTGTCTGAAAACCATGTTTTAGAAAAGGCACCTTCTAATCTGTACAATTTTGAGGACATGGCCGCCTCCAAACCCAAACCTGCCCTAGTAGGAGGACATGTGACCGAGGAATTCGTTAGGCAGACTGTCACATATACCGAAGTTATAAATGGTGAGACCATAACCACGACCGTCAGTCCAACGAACAGCACCTCTAGCAGTCCACCCACTAGCCCTACTACCAACAAACCTATATTTGTCCCAGCTAGTGATCCAACCAACACTAAGTCCACATGGGAAGGCATCAAAGCTAGGACCCCTAGGGTAGCTATGCCTCCCATCAACTACTCAGACCTTAACACTAGTTATGACACTAGGAAGATGGATTTTTCAGAAGAGACCTTAGTTATCCCACCAGAGGATGTTTCCGCAACTAAGAGTCCCGACCTAGTCGAACTAGAGAAGGAAATGTTTGGACTTAGACTAAAAGCCATGGATCTGGACGCATGTCAACATCAGATACTGAATCTGAAAGTGCTTATTTCTGAAAAAGACAACTTGGTTCACACTTTGAAGAAAGACTTGATCGAGGCAAATGTCGAAAGAATCAGAATGTCTTCAGAGTGTGAGACCGCAGCCTCAAACTTTACTGATTTTCAACTTAAGGTTGCGGATCTTGAGGCACGATATGTTCTCCTAAATGTTCATTCAGAAATTGCAAGAGAACTTGATCATGATGAAAAGATCAATTATCGTGTAGCCTTAACCAACCAACGTGTGTCAAATTCCATTTTGAAAAGAAAAGTCATGTACTTTGCACACCTTTCAGAATCAGTTAATGATAAGACTACTCCACTCCTCAACCATCCGATAGTTACTCCCCAAACCAAATCTGTTACGGATTTAGAGGACTATTACACCCTACTGTCAGATGATGATGAACCCCTCAACTCACACCACAGGATAACTGAACCAACGACTATCCATGATCCTAATGTTGAATACGATCTGAAGGTGTTCTTAGATGAAGGTGATGATCCTTCAGGCTTTATTCCAAAAGGGCCAAAATCTGTTTTTGTAAAACCTGAGAAGTCTGTTGAGTCACGAGCTCCTATTTCTGAGAACAGTAACCCCAAGGGTGAAAAATGTGTTGGTACTGACAAGGGAAGTCAGTTAAGCCTCACGCACCCAAAGGACTCCAGAAAAAGCATTCAAAGTCTAATGATGCTCGTAACTCAGCTAAACCCATTAAAAGTCTTGACCTTAATTCAAGCAGCTTTGAAGTGGGTGAGACCTCTCAGTTAAAACCAAAGCAACCTTTCTCTTCCACAAAACCTAAATTTTCAAAAACATCCTCTGGAAAGGGTGCAACTCTTCTCCTATTAAACCGTCATCTAACTCACACCATGCTCGTAATGCAGATGGGAGGAAGAAGGATGGTGGACAGGAAGTGAAGCCACCGAGGAAGAATCACCGAGGAAGACCCAACTCTTTTCAAGCTTTCCCTAAGCAGCATAGTCCTAACCATGCGGGTCTTGGCTATGCTCCACCTAGTGTAGGAATTAATTCAAACATGTCTGTAAAACGTAATCGACATTTAACTCATGCTTTTGACTCATTGCGTAATGACATGTGCTTTATGTTTGACAATTTTCTGCGCTATGGTGTTTATGATTCCTTTAATGCTGATGTGCCTAAAATCAAATCTTGAAAGAGAAGAGGGAGACAAAGAGGAAAGGGGAAACCTTCCTCGTCAATGCAGTCCCCTAAGCCTAAGGAGAAATCCGAAAAGGAGACTGCATCGACCAATTCAATTGTTTCTGACCCTAAGGAACCCATTTGGCAATGGGTCCCTAAACAAGCCTGATTGTTTTGCAGATCAGTCATGTGTGGTACTTTGACTCGGGGGCTCACACACACATGACTGGGCAGCGGTCCTTCATCTTCGACTACGTTGAGAAGTTTGAGGGATACATAAAGACTGCCGACAGAACGCCGTTGCCGATATTAGGGTCGGGCAAAATCACCAATGGAAAGTACATCATCAAGGGTGTACGTTATGTGGAGGGATTGGGGTACAACATGTTTAGCTCCAGCCAGTTCTGTGATAACGGATACTGGGTGAAGACCTTTCAGTACGGAAGTGACGTGAACGATGAAGACAACAACGCTATTCTCTCCGCCAGGCGAAATGGCAATCTCTACACAACCGTCTTCCGTTCAATCCCTCAAACACACCCCCAGTTTGAAGCTAACCCGAAGAATGCAATCTGCTTGCTCTCAAAAGCATCAAAAGGGGACAGTTGGTTATGGCACCGCAGACTATGTCATCAGAACTTCAAAGATATGAACAAGCTGGTTTCTAAGGGATTAGTCAGGGGACTACCTGAGCTTCGCCTTTCCAAGGACACTCTCTGTCCTGCGTGCGAACAAGGAAAGATGACCAGAAGCTCTCATCCACCAAGAATGGATACAAATTGCCAAAGTCCCCTCGACCTGATACACATGGATCTGTGTGGACCTATGAGAGTAGAAAGTCTTGCCAGAAAGAAGTATATGCTGGTTCTTGTAGACGAATTCTCTAGGTTCACTTGGATTGAATTCCTTCGAGACAAATTAGAAGCTGCTGAACGAATCATAGCCTTCATCAAACGCACACAAGTTCTCTTGGGTCGTCGGGTGAGGAAACTACGTAGCGACAACGGTACTGAGTTCCGCAACGCAAAGCTGCAATCCTTTCTCGAAGAAGTGGGAATCACTCACAACTTCTCGGCAGTTCACACACCTCAACAGAACGGGGTCGTAGAAAGGAAGAACCGGACGTTGGTCGAAGCAGCCAGATCCATGATGGCTTACTCTGGAGTTCCTCAACAGTTTTGGGCTGAAGCCGTCTCCACAGCATGCTACACGCAAAACCGGACCCTGATCGTAAAGCGGACTGGTAAAACCGCTTACGAGATGGTCGAACAGCGTAAGCCAAACATTGACTTCTTTAGAGTTTTTGGTTGTAAATGCTATGTTCTAAATGACCGGGATAATTTGGGTAAGTTTGACCCTAAGTCTGATGAGTCTATCTTCATCGGATACTCACATAACTCTAAGGCTTACCGGGTTTTCAACAAACGGACCCGAACTATCCTGGAAAGCTCAAATGTTGATTTCTCTGAATCTGAAACCTATCTGAATGCTAGTTCTAGTAGTGTGTCTGCCTCTTTCCCTGAATTGTTCCCTTCACCACCGAGCACAGATCCGTCTTCTAACTTTTCTGCTTTAGACTTTTTAGATCTCGCGGAATACGATCTGCACACTCTAACGAGTCCAATCGTAGTTCCTGCTCCAACAGGTTCGACCACAACCACAGTGACATCTGATGCCTTCGTCACGGAGCCCTCCTCCAGCACTTCAACTCACTCCGTGACACCTGAGTCCGCGGCTCCCCCATCTGAAGTTTCATCCGCAGCTTCACCGGCATCTGATCAAGAACAGACTCCGCACCCTGTTCTTACTCCAATTCCAGAAGAAGCTCCACTACCTTCCCCGAGCACGGCCCAACGATCATATGCTCAGGTAGTTAGAGAGCCCCGGTTAGAGGCTGCACCGCGGGTTAACCAGGCTGAAGGAACATCAAGTGGGAACCTAGAAGAGGTCTTTGCTGTGCAAGATGAGAACGACGCCACCAACAACCGACAGACTTATGTCACTCACCCTCACACTCGCAGGTGGACAAAAGATCATCCCCCCTCCCAGATCATCGGGAGTCCCTCACAACCTGTAAACACTCGATCTGCAAAGCACACTGAAAATCTGATCCTTTTCGGTGGATTCTTGAGCGATTTTGAACCATCTGATGTTTGGCAAGCTCTCACCGATCCCGACTGGGTGATCGCCATGCAAGATGAGCTGGCCGAATTCGAGAGAAACAAGGTTTGGCGCTTGGTAGAACGACCATGGGGAAAGACAATCATTGGTCTCAAGTGGATACTCCGGAACAAAACCGACGAGAATAATCTCATCATCCGGAACAAAGCTCGCCTGGTCGCCAAGGGTTATCGCCAACAAGAGGGTATCGACTATGATGAGACATACGCGCCAGTAGCCCGAATCGAAGCAATCCGAATCTTCCTTGCGTATGCTGCACACAAAAACATGACAGTCTATCAGATGGACGTCAAATGTGCCTTCCTGAATGGAGTCCTTCAAGAAGAAGTGTACGTTGAGCAACCGGAAGGGTTCGTCGATTCTCGATTCCCAAATCACGTCTATGTTTTGGACAAGGCGCTGTATGGTCTCAAGCAAGCTCCGAGGGCATGGTACGAAACTCTCACTGACTACTTAATCGGAGTTGGCTACAAGAAAGGTACTATCGATCCCACTTTGTTTCTCAAGAAGTCAGGTAAAGATTTAATTATCGTTCAGATATATGTGGATGACATTATCTTTGCGTCTACAAAACCTGAGATGTGCCAAGAGTTTGAGAACACCATGAACTCCCAATTCAAAATGAGCATGATGGGCGAGTTGACGTTCTTTTTAGGACTTCAGGTTCGACAACGCCCTGATGGCATTTTCATAAATCAAGCCAAGTATGTTCAAGACCTTTTAAAACGCTTTGATTTCGGTGGTTCAAACTCTGCGGCCACACCAATGCCCAAAAATTTTCAACTCTCTGCTGATACTTCTGGTAAACCGGTTGACCAGAAAACTTATAGGGCAATCATTGGTTCCCTTTTATATCTCACGTCTAGTAGACCAGATATCGTCTTTTCCACGGGTGTCTGCGCTCGTTTTCAGTGTGACCCACGGGATTCACATCTGTCTGCAGTCAAGAGAATCCTTAGGTATCTGAAGGGCACACCGGATTTTGGCCTTTGGTACCCAAAGGATTCTGGTTTTGAACTAATTGCATATACAGACTCAGACCATGCAGGTTGTAAGCTAAACAGAAAAAGCACATCTGGTGCTTGTCAATTTCTCGGGGACAAGTTGGTCAGTTGGTCATCCCGGAAGCAGACTTGCGTTTCTTTATCCACCGCGGAGGCGGAATATGTAGCCGCCGCCTGCTGCTGCTCGCAAGTTCTGTGGATGAAAACCCAACTAGCTGACTTTGGATACACCATGCATCGAATTCCCATCTACTGCGACTCCAAAAGTGCAATACAGATCACGGCAAATCCGGTTCAACATTCTCGGACGAAGCATATCGACATTCGATATCATTTCATCAAAGATCACGTCGAGAAAGGTAACATTGAACTATACTTTGTTGAGAGTGACTATCAGCTTGCTGATTTGTTCACCAAGCCGTTTGACGAGAAGCGTCACTTTTTCCTCCTAAGCAAGTTAGGAATGCTAGACCTCCCTGCCTGAGGTCTAGGGGGAGTCGGGAGTTCTTATTTTATATGCATGTGTGTAGGGGGAGTCTGTAGGATTTCTATAGATGTTGCATGAATCGAGGGGGAGCACTAAGTCCTGTATATACTGTTTGGTATGCTCTCTAACGTTCTCGGATCCATATCACCTTGGATACCACTTTTATATTCTATTTTGTAGATATGGATCCTCACAACGACTTCTGGTTACTTCAGATCAGGACTCGCTCTAAACCCAGTGAGACGAACCAGGTAAGTCTCTCTTCTCGGGAGTCGAGGGCTGAACTTGTAACTTTTTATGAACTTGAAAGTTCAGGGGGTGGTAGAGTACATGTCTTGAACTTACAAGTTCGGGGACTAACTTTGCCACTTTCTGTTTCTCAAAGTTCAGGGACTCGTTTTGCAAATCTTGTGAAACTTGTAGTCCAGGGTCTGTTTTGAAAATTTTCTGAAAATACAAGTTCAGGGACTTGTTTGTAAGTTTTCTCAAACTTCAAGTCCAGGGGTGGTTTTTGCCAAATGGTGAAAGTCGGGTTAAGAGAGCCAAAAGGAGAGCCAAACACAGTGTTTTTGACCCAAACACAGTGTAATTCGGTAAAAATATAAATACCGGTTTTCAAGAATTACTTTTCACAAAATTCAAATTTTCATCTTTTTCTCTCTGAATTCTCACCCGAACCCACTTCGCGCTCGATTTCGGTTTTCGCTCGTTGTTGCTCCGATCGTCGACTTCTTTACATATTCGGATTCCTGGTAAGTAAACGATCAACCCTTATATAGTTTTAACATCTAAATCATGCGTTTTAATGTCTGGATCGAAGCCTAAAAGTTTTAAAACTTACCCGAAACCCAAACTTCTTGGAATGGGATTTCGGGACGTTAAAACGATCCATTGTTGCTTATAATGTTGTTATAAACTGATTTAGGATGAATGTTGATAGTTTAGGGCCTTAGATCGACGGTTTTTGAGCGGTTTCTAAGTGGAGAACTCGAACAGTCTCGGTTTTCCGACTCGGAAAACTTGAACATTCAAGTTTTCCGAATCGGAAAACTTGAATGTTCAAGTTTTCCGCATCGGAAAACGATGAGTCTTATTGTATGTTTTCCGATTCGGAAAACATAGTTTTCCGAATCGGACTTGGTCTCAGTTTTCAAATGCATCTTTTCCGACTCGGAAAACGTGGAACCACCCTTATGGGTTTCCAAGGTTTTCCGACTCGATCGAGAGACCAAGTCTTGCCAAATTTTACTAAGTATTGACATTTTCCGAATCGGAAAACCATGTTTTCCGACTCGGAAAACCATGTTTTCCGACTCGGAAAACCTACATGTTTTCTCTCTAAGTGTGGGAGTTTCCCGACTCGGAAAATACCCTTTTCCGAATCGGAAAACTTGTCTGTTTGTCCTTATGCTAAATTTTCAAGTGTTGAGTATTCCGACTCGGAAAACATCCTTTTCCGAATCGGAAAACTCCCCTCGTACTGTTTGCTCGTTTTCCGACTCGGAAAATACGAAACATCCTTTATTGGGTTTTCGAGGTTTTCCGACTCGCGCCTAGTCGAGGGTATAGTCTTTTCACGTCTTATTGTTTCTAACACTTAATATATTGCAGAAATGGCTGATCAACAACCAATTGCTCCTACTTCACCCGTCGCCAACGCTGCTGATCTCGCACTGATCAACCCGACAGACATCGTCGAGATCCATCAGAACAACCAGTTCGTTGACTTGGCGAACTTCACCGTCCAAGATGGCGTTGTTCTCGAGATTCTCCGAGCACATCCTCTTGCATACGCGATGCAAGCCACTGCTGACATCCCAATGATATATCTGCAGCAGTTCTGGAACACTTCCCGTGTTGAGAACCGGGACGGAGTGCAAACCATCATCGGCCGAGTGGACCAGACTGATCTGGCCTTCACTATGGAGGATCTTCGCAGAATCCTTCGTCTGCCAGCTGCAACTCCGGAGGCACCTTTTGACCCTCTCGTGTCTGGACCTGAGCTATTCAGCGAAGTGCTCGCTGTCGGAGTCCACTTCACCGAGAACAACAGGCCGAGAGGAATCTCCCAGATCTCACAGGGAATGCTGCCCCCAATCTGGTACTCATTCTTCAACATACTCAACCGGACGATCTCTTCAAAGACCCATGGAGTGGACAAGGCATCCACCCAGTTCTGGCACATTTTCCATGCGGTCGCCTACGGAAGGCGGATCGACTTTGCTCAGCAAATATGGGCGGACATCATCGGTGATGTCAGAGCTGGACCGGGACGCACAAAACACACATCCATCCCTTGGATGCGCTTCTTCAGCCTAGTCATTCGAGACCACATGAACCAGAGCCGAGCCGTCCGACGCAGATCAAACCACCTCCGCTTTGAAAGCCAACAGATAGGCCGAGCCAACAAGAAGAATCTGAGGCCTGGTCAGGTAGAGATGCACATACCGGCAATCGTACTCAACATGGCAGACCGCAGGTCAGTGAGTGTTAGGATGTACCGTATTTCCATAGGCTTAGAAGACACGTCTACGGACTCCTCAGAGCCGGGGAGCCCTGCCCAAGACGTGCAACCCGTCCTTACTAGAAGCCGTACCTCAGGTACGGCGGGCCAGAGCTCCAGTGGGGGAGCTTCTGGCTCGGGAGTGATGAGAGTCGACGTAAGGGGAGGAGCGGGTAGAATTGTCGGTA
Source organism: Centaurea solstitialis (assembly GCA_030169165.1). Classification (NCBI taxonomy): domain Eukaryota; kingdom Viridiplantae; phylum Streptophyta; class Magnoliopsida; order Asterales; family Asteraceae; genus Centaurea; species Centaurea solstitialis. Next base: position 70,021,575 of record CM058045.1, on the reverse strand, counting down.
CGTCTGCCACTCCACACACCTCCAGAGCCGGTGCATACCAGACCATGATTCAGAACCGTGCCACTCGTGCTCGCACTCCTACAGTTGTAGAGGAGTCTACTGATGCCGTCCGCTTGCGCGAGTACACGAGTCACTTCAGGGTAAAGCAGTATATGGGCACCCTTCAGCAGTCACCTATCCACTCGTCATCGGAAGAACGCCGATCGCCGACGCCGCCGCAACAACCTACTGGGGAGGACATGGAAGCTTCCCCACAAGAACAAGCACATGTTCCTCCACCACCTCACTCGGCGGCCGTCACCACTCAGGCAGCAGAACCGTCTGGCGATCCTTCTGGCGACAACTCCGACGGTCACGACTCTTCCGAGCACACTCCTACGGATCGTCGTGAGCCCGATGACGAGGCAACAGAGTCAGAACAAGTTGACTACGGATCCGACTCCGAGTTTCAACTATCAGATCCACCAAAGGGCGGGAAGGCCCAGGTGATAGATTTGGATGAAGCCACCTCCTCCTTCAACGACGACCGGATTTCTGGTGATCCCACTCTTATTGCGGATCTGGCGTCGGATGACCGAACTGTCGGTCAGGAGGAAGAAGGTGAGGCCGAAGTTACTACCGGCTGGGGTCGAGAAGACAGCGAAGAGGAAGAAGAGAGAGAGAGAGGGGAGAAAAGGAGAGAGAGAGCAGAGAAAAAGAGACCGAAGACGTAGAGGTCCAGTTGAGCGAGCCTTGGGCTCAATTAGAGGAGGCGGATGTAGAAGAAGAGCCGCATAGGTTAGAATTGGATATCCCTTTAGCCCAGAGTCCAACCCCCACAGAGGCAACCCTCATACAGACCGGTCACTCGCTGACGTCAGGTCAAGTCGCTGGCAGCCAACCAGCGCATTTGCACGCCCAAACCAGCCACTCGGCCATCTCTCAACAGATGGTCGTTTCACATTCTCACGGGGATTTAGCTCAACTTCCACCGGCCACTCAATCGGAGTCTGCCGGTGTTGAAATGAGAGAGGCTCTGCCCCACCTCTCGACATCCTTCCGTGCACCAGTCGTCCTAGAGCCACTCACAGACACCTTCAGGGTTGTTCATTTGACTAGGACACTTGTGGATGCTTCATCTGCCCGCCCAAGTGGCGAGGCCGGAACGGGGAGAGTTGGTGCGTCATTGGACGCCCTTCGAGGATCCACCGGAAGCCCCGACACCGTCAGCATTATACCAGCGGTGACATCGGGCCGAGAGAGTACCTCTTTAGGACTCTACTCGTCAACTGGAGCCCAAGTGGCACCGGGTTTAGTTTTTCCGGGACCGGGTCCGACAGACTCGAGCAAAGTCTATAAAGATGCTCACGCAACACCGGGGCTTTTGAGCCTGACGGATTCGGGCGGAATCCCTAAAACCGCCCCTGCACCAACGGGACTTATAGGTCCGACGGATTCGGACGACATCCTTAAAGTCGTCCAAAGCAGGTTATTAGCCGTGGAGCAAGCCAATCAGGCTCGGGACGCGCGGGTCGAGGCACTCGAGAAAGCCTTGGCCGAGACGGAGCGGAAGAGACTCGCCGATCTTGAGGCGTCGCGCAAGCTTCAAGAAGACCGGGATGCGGAGCTCTACGAGCTCAAACGGAGGATCAAGGGCAAACATTCTGAGGCTGCCCCATCTACTGAAGCTCCTATTCCCAGGCCATCTGAAGACGTCCTCAGGCTTGCCCCTCCGACTTCGGGCGACCTTCCTCCGATCCCAGGCTACGTCACTGAGGTGGAGCACTTGATGATGGTCACCTCATACACCACTCAGAATGACCGCCTGTCCGCCCAAGTCCGAGATCAAGCTGCCCAGATCGAGCTGCTACAACAAAGGATTAGAGAACTGGAGGCCGTGTGTCGGTCCCAGGCTCAGCCTTCGAAGAGGAGGCATGATGACCCTGATGACTCCGCACCAGGTCCTCATGAGGGGGAGGTACAAGCTGCAAAACGGCTTCGCACCGACCTCCAACCTGGTTCCGGCTCCGGTTCATCAGCTCCAGCTCCAAGTTCTTCAGCCGCCCCTTCGAGCGCTCCCACAGACTTCGAGACCGCCGAAGCTCCCTATATCGACTCTGAGACAGAAGACATTCCGGACATGGGGAGTTGGAGATATGAGAGGATTCCGGAAGGGGAGACAGTTCAGTTTCCTCAGATGACGGACACGGCTCAGATAGATGCCGTTATACCAGAAGCAGCGCCGACTGATCCTTCAGAGTTCCAGATTCCGGAAGCAGCCCGGAAGATCTTGCGGTCGCTAGCTCAGAGCCTAAGGGTCTATCAGAAGGGAGACGATCTAGTCAAGGATCCTGACTACGCCAACCTCCTCTCAGCGCTCAAGTTCCCAACTCCAGAAGCCCCACGGACCGTCCACTCGACCGATCCAGAAACCGATGCTCCTACTGTCATCCAGCTCAACTGGAACCACTCCATCATCTTCCGCCCGTTCCTAGAAGAAACATTCACCCGCATCTACCAGCAAGAGAAGCTGCACGCCTGGTCCCGAAAAGTCTACTTCGGGATCTCTCACATCAGGAACAAGAGACGAAGGACTGCGTACGTGCATCAGCGAATGTGCAACTGGGCCACTCATGGACGCCAGAGGATCAGACGTCGCTTCATCAAGGTAACTGCTATGCGCCCCTACAAACATGGCCATCAGTTGTTCCTGGAGTTTGATGTCCGCATGTACGGCACTGGTGTCCCTCGAGGTGAACTGCAGAACTGGACCTTCACGGAAGCTGACTTAGATCGGGTGCATCTAGAAGACCTTCTCACGATCATCAAGTACCTCCAAGGCCCGATCCTCCGACCAGAGCACTACAGAGATGGCACGGAGATTCTGAAGAAATATGTCCGTCATGCAATCTCTCTCGCGAGAGTGACGGACTACCAGCTTGCCATAGAAAGCCGTCAGCCGAAGGTCAACCTGCTGAGACCAAACCTGCTCGTTCCTGGTATCGATGCCTCACACGCCTTACATGCCAACCAGGATACCTGAGCATGGAGTCCTGTACTTGACTCGGAAGAAGAAGGAGCGCAGGTTCATGAGGTTTGGCGAGCTCTCCAGGTTCTGCGACGGGACCCTCCTCTATGTCTATAATGGCATGTAGAGCAGACTGCTGGCGGATCAGGTTCCAAGTCGGAGAATCATAGACGGAAAAGGAAAGCTGCTGGAGGCAATGAGGTTGATCGAGAAGAAGCTTAAGGAGTGGTTGATGTACAGAAGGGCAGAAGCGGCAATGCAGATGAAAGCACGGATCATAGGCGAGTGGGAAGAGTACCTGCAGATGTCCAAGTGGGAGCCTGCACTGGAGCTTCCACCACCATTCTGACTTCTTCTCAAAGGGGGAGATTGTAGAACCCAGATGTTGAGAAGAGTCAGAATCATCTATCTTTAAAATGCTTTCTAGTTTAGTTTCCTTGTTTTGTAAACAATCTTATTTTGTTATGCCCTTGTTTAGAGGTTTGGAACCTCGGGGGCCGTTGTTGACAACTTGTGTAACTTCCTTTTCCCTATAAAAGGAAAAGGATGTTTAGGGTTTTGTGTTGGAATCCATATTTTTACTTAATTGGGCAATTATTCTCCATTGTTGAGTTTTCAAAAAGGCTTCATTGATTTCATCCTATTGATTGGATTTCCATCCATTTCTATTTACATTTCATTGTTTTTAGGGACAACACATCATATATCTTGAAAAATCATCAACTATAACAAAACATATTTTCTACCGGCCAGACTTACAATTTTCATTGGGCCACACAAATCCATATGAATAAGACTCAACAGAGATTTGGAACCTTGTTCAGGTTTGGGAGGCTGAGATGCTCTCTTCATTTTGCCCTGAGCACAACCAGAGCACAGTTGTTCCGTCTCAAACTTAATCATTGGAATTCCAGATACCAATTGATGTTTAACCAATCTATCAATATATCTGTAATTCAAATGAGAAAATCTTCGATGCCATAGTAAAGATTGGTGCAACGAAGTCTTTGAGATAAAACAAGGAGAGTTATTTGATAGTATATGCCGAAGTTTAATAGTGTAGAGATTAGTCTTTCGAGATCCAACTAATAATTCTCTACCCTCTTCAGTTCTGACAACACATCTGCGCTTTTTAAAATTTACCTCCAAATCTTTATCACAAAACTTGCCAATACTAAAGAGGTTATGATTTAAACCTTCGACATGTACTACATTTTTGATAGTGATATCTTTGCATACAATGTCTCCTTGACCTACTACCGGTGCAAGATCATTATTGCCAAACTTGACAGATCCGCCATATTCTTCTTTGTAGTTGGACAGGATCTCTTTTCTTCCAGTCATATGTTTGGAACACCCGGAATTGAGGTAGCATTTATGACTGGCCTGCAATAATGAAATCAGGCAGATTTAGGAACCTAAGCAAATATGGGTCGTTTAGGAATAACACTTATAAAAGCACATGATATTGGATCCCAAAATTGTTTGGTTCCATTCAACATTTTAAACACATGACATGGCACAAAGTCAGGAATTGAAGACCGAAGAATATTAGAGAACTTAGATTTAGTATGAGTTTCATCAATTGTGTGTATGGTAGTAGGAGAAACCGAAGAAAATGATGTAACCCTTTTATTCATTAAATTGAATTTGGAAGGTACATTCTTTTTAGGAACAGTAGTGTTTCCCAAACTAATCATATTCGAAAACTTTCGAGATGAAGGCAGCATACTAGAATCTAATTTCTTAATATTCTTCTTCGTTGACTTCGGATTTTTCTTCTTCTTAAACTTCAGTCTGGTAGACTTCCCTGTAGATGTATTAGCACAGATATCAAATGGTTTAAGCTTGACTAAAGCAGACAAATTCTATTCAGTTTCTTTAGGGAAAACTATGTTAGGATTTTGTTTCTTCAAATCAATTTGATGCTGAAATTTCCGTAACATAGATTTGACGGCCTGAGTGAACTGAACAGTTTGAATATATGAATGAGTAACAGGAGTAGCAACTATCTTTTGATTCTTCCTAGCATAATGATGACCTTCTTCATAGATAGATAGTCATTCAACTAATCTATCATAATTCTTTGTTAAAGTACCACATTTGCTGAACCAAAACTTTGTATCACACTTTTGACGAGAAAGTTCAGTCTTTAACTGATTGATTGTGTTTTGGAAAGAACGCTTTTCTTGCTCATGCTTCGTTTCTAAATAAGAAATTTCATCATTAAAATGACAAACTGCAGACTTTCATAAGAAAGAAGAAGAATCTGAAATTTTCAAAGATGTAGTAGATGATCCCTGTGACGATTCACCAATTTCAAAAATACTATTTGTGAAAACCGGTGATGTTGAGGCATTTTGAATGTTCAACTAAGATGTTGTGGAAGATTGTATAGGAGTAGATAAGTTGTCACTAATAATAGTCTGTCCTTGCACAATAGGTTAAAAAACAAAAGGTTTTTCAACATCTTTATATGGTTCTTTAAATTCATAGTACCCTTTAGGATTGACAACACGAACAACCTCTTCCTGTTCATCATCCACACCCTCTACAAACTTCTGTTTAGTATCAGAAATCTTTTGGTCAGAAAGTTTGGATTCTACTGAATTAGAAATATTGATGATTAAATCATTTAAAATGTCTGATACCAATAATAATGGTTCAGATTCATCTTCAGTAGAACTTCAGGTTAGAAAATTCTTTGTTTAGACAGAAGTTGTGTATTTTGTACTTTCAGATCCTCAACTTGTTTTTCAAGTATTGAAACCTTTCTTTCCAACTCTAACGTAGGAACATAAGGTTTGAAAATAGTACTTGGGGAATCTGGATATACAAATTTGACCTGATAGTCTGAGGGTGATTTTGATTTAATTTTCAAGTTGTCGCTGTTATAAACAAATTTCACTCTATGAGTACCAGTTAGAAACTTAGGATCATGTTTTTTCATTTGTTGCATTTTAGAGAATTCTTCTTTCATCTCAAAACCTTTTAAGAAAGGAAATCTGGTACTCATTACCATATCTGAGTATTTATAAAACGCAAGTTTTTTCTTCAATGCCTTTTTCAAATAATTTGGGTTTGTAAAACCAAGACCTTCTGCTGAGTAATAATCCCGAAACTCATGCTGTTTGTTTAAGAAAATTGTATGAGCAGATTGACCTATTTTATGCAGTTTGAAATCAAGATTAGAAATTTTCTTATTTAGATTAAGAACAGTATCCTTTTCAGTATTTAGACTTAAGGTCAGAAAGTCAATCTCAGCCTTTTGAGTCTTGTGTTCCGCTTTGATCTTTTCAAAATCAATTATTGTTTTGAGCAACTCTTCACATTGTGAAGTTAATTGTTCTTTTTGTTGCATCAAATCAGTAATCTCTTTGTTTTGCTTTGAGATGACTAATTCAAGATCTCTATTTTTGTTATGAATTAAATTTGTCATCTCAAGCAATTTCTTCTTATCTTTATCAATTGAAAGATTGCTTACCGTTGGGACTTCCTCATCACTCTCAAATTCTTCTTCAGACTCTGACTCTTCAGCAATCAATCCCATCAGACACATTTGAGCTTGATCTTCATTATCAGAATAGTCTAACCATTCAGCATCATCTGCCAAAAGTACCAGTCCTTTCTCTTGTTTTTCAGCAAGTTCCAACTTCTTTCTTAAAAGTTCCACTTTTGTCATCTTTGTTGGACATCCTTTTGCCATATGCCCATTGATGCGGTAATTATTGTATATAAAAACGAAAAAAGTTTTAACCTCTAAAGCCAAGCCACTGTTACCACATTCACAGGCAAGCGTACCTGATCGTGCATAATATAGTGTAGGAAAGTCCAGGTATCGTATCTACCACTTGGAACGGTCAAGTTATGTAGACTAATAATCTTAGCTAGTTTAATTAATCTAAAGCTATTGGGGGGTTTTTATGAAAACGGTTTGAATAATTAAAAGACAACTAATTAAACAACTAATTAACTAAGAAACAAAAGACAACTGACTAACTATAAAACATAAAGAAAGATATTTAAACTTTATAAGAGAAAAACAGTAGTACTTATCATGGTATAACGACTCCCCAAGTGGATGATTTAAATTAGCCAAAGGTATGGTTGTTTTGGTTATTGTAGGAATTTAAGTCTGGGACACCCTAACATGTGACGATTACGGTTGTCAACTAGGTTGGTCTTCCTAGTCCTAATACATAGACTGCTTGTCAGGCAATCTAGTACTAGCCACCCAATTCTATCACTATTGCACAGAATTCTAATATCTGGCTGCTCTCGGTCTGAGCTAACCACCTAACACAACTCTCCGGGTTTCCGAAGGGAAGGTCAAAAGATGTTGATTAACCTATCAGAGTCTATCTATCTAAGTCAAACAGATACACCCAACCAACGAATTCAAATATCCATACAATACGAATCAAACCGGAACCATAAAACACATTCAATAAACCAAAAACAAACCAATAAACATTAAATCACAAAAACATCATCCACAAGGTTCATCTACCACAATAAGTACCACTACAGAAAACTACTCACTAAACATAACAAAAACAGAAAACACAAACAAAGAGACAGACATTATACCGACAGTACAACGATAGATGATCGAGAATCAAACTCCGTAGCGTATCGGCATAACAAACTCTCTCTTTCTCACAAACTAAGACTCTAATGATTTGTACTCGACTAATGCCAGAGGACTCATGATTTTCAACTGAAGGAGGAGGCCAGTATTTAAAAGGGAGAGTCGGACCCCGTTTCGCGATCGCGAGGCTGCGGTCTCGCGGGGCGAGACACTTAATAAACCCTAGGTTTTCCATCTTTGCGAACTTGGCGACGCCAAACTTGAAAACTCGCAGACGCGAAATGCTCACTGGATTGAGTTTTCCAATTTCCACATTTTTTCGCCTTTTTCCGTTCCACGGCCTCCAAAACCTACAAAAGTGAGAATCAGTCCAAAACATGAGTAATCAGATCAGAAATGGGTGAGAAACGGGATAAAATCAATCATTTAAGTACGACCAAAACATGTATAACTTTGGTGTTATCAAAATCCCCACACTTAAGCTTTGATTGTCCTCAATCAAAAGACTGAAATATAAGAAAAATAATGCCAAAATTATCTCCACCCAAGATCATCTAAGAACACAAAGAATACTCACACAGTCGAACACAAGAAGAAGATACATCAAGCAATCGGATACCAAGATCAACCTTTTACCCTCACAAAGTATGAATGATAATTTAAAGTGTATCTCTCGGGGGGTAAAAGTGTATGTATGATAAGTGATCTCACCAATACTCAACTAATTCCCGTATGCATAAGCTTGTCACCAAATCTAATCTCCACCACTGAGAAGTTGTCAACCGTCAAGAGGACTTTAGGGTTGTAATGTTAGGCTAAGGTTAAAGGGCAGGATAAAAATATATAAGTGACTAAGATTTGCAACAAAAACTCAAGAAACTCAATCAGTAATGATCCAACACTTTTGAGAAAAATATGACTTTTGGAATTATGCACTTTTTCTCGGGATGAGCTTTTTCTTTCTTTTTAGCATCGGCCTAAGCATATTGCTTATTTGTGGCTCGAAATTTTTTTTCTTTTTCATTTTCTTTTCTTTAGCTTTGATTCTTTTCTTTCTTTTGATAGTTCTTTTCTTTTCTTCTTTGAGTCATTCTTTTCTTTTCTTTTCCTTTCTTTTCCTCTCAATATCAATCCCGCTTTAATTGTCAGATCTGAAAAATATGGATCACAACATCTCAAGTTCTCAAATTTAAGTCACGGCCAAAAGATAGATAAAAAGATAGGCTAAAGGATATATGGTGATAAGGGTAAAGAAATGAAAGGCTAAGGCTCAAAAATGGTTTCAAGGGTTAAAGTACTAAAGGTGAGTACTTTTCAAAAATTCAGCTAGGCAAATTAAATAACCTTAAGATGAGGTTATCTAACAAAGGCTAAAAGGGTTAGAAACGAAGGCCTCTATCAGTGCAATGGTGATAAATACTTCTCTTATGTGGTCTCGACAAGCATTCAAAGTGACAAGTTCTACCTTGGGTCAAAGTCGGTATTCCTCACGAAATAATAAACAATTAGGCTCAAACTCTCAAAGGAATAAGGTGAGGCACTCATGGTAATTGGTATTCCAAGGCATCCTTTTACTCAATTAATCCCATTCAGTGTTCTCTTACGCAAGCAACTAAGTTCCAAAAACAATCTCAGATTTCGAAAAAAATTGGGGTCAAGTCTCAAAGCTTTCAAATTTTTGAAAAACGATAGATCAAAAAGCAAAAAGTGAACCCATTTAAATAGATAAGTCTACATAACCCCCTCCCCACACTTAAAATTTGCAGTGTCCTCAATGCAACAATCAAAACAATTAAGGAGTAATTGGGAAAAAGAGAAACTTCCCGGGTTATGTGATGCAATCTGATCTGAGAGAGAGTGTTCCAGAATCGTGCTTGGTTCAAGATCATAAATCGTTGTATCTATTACCAAAAAGAAAAAGAAAAAGTAAAAAGAACAAAATAAAAATAAACCAACTAAAGCAAACAATTAAAAAGTCTTAATCCTAAGCAAACCAAACAAACAAAAATAAAAGATGTTCAACAACCAAACAAACCAAACAAAGCAGAAATAAAAATTGTTTAGACAACCATATCGAATAACGAAGATAAAAGAGATAGAGATCAATAAGGGCCACGAGGTTGGTTGCGCCAATCCTCGAAAGTAGGGAAACCGCACGGTGTGTCCTCGGAGTACGGACAAAATGGTGATGGAGCATACGCGGTGTTCGGTTGAATACCGAAGTGGGAGGCCATTTGGTTCATCACTCCACTTTGCCAATTCGCTTGGTGAAGAGCCTCCGCGGTATTGTACTCCACATGTTGATGATGACGGCCGTAGGACAATGACATCTCTGAGAGGCGGGTACTCAAATCTTGATACCCCGAATACGCCGTCCAATCCGCCGGTTGTTCTCCCTCATTCGCCCCACTCGTGCCACCGGTCTCTTGCGTGCTTCGAGGTGCTCTCCTCGTCCCATAAGCTTGCGGATTATGAATCCACACGTTTTGGTCTCTACCGATCAAGTGCTCCACCATCGCTATCCCCATTCCACAAAGTTGGTCTATATCGATCAAACCCATCTCACCGAGGCTCGTCATTGAAGAGATAGCACCATCGGTTAGAATGCTGAAGTGCTTGGCAAGAAGCGTAACGTATTGGCCACCAACCATTTTGCTTCCCTCTCGATAACCACCCCCTTTAGCGAGTTGCACGGCAATGATGTACGGGGCGTTGGGATACTTGTCATCCGTGGAAAGTTGTTCAAGAAGCCAAAGATCATAAGTAGAGACTTTTTCCTCGCTCGAGGAACGAGCGTTCACCGTGTGAACAAGCATGCGGTGCAAAAGTCGGTCCGAAGAAGCAAGAAAACCCTTAACTTTGAGATTGTTGCCATAATCGCCATCACCCAGAATCGCCCAAGCCAACCGAGGATCAAAACCGTCTTGCCTCTTTGCACTAGCTCACATGTATTCCACGAAACCGGGAGCATCGACCTCGGCTTGGGTGTAGATCCCCAAAGCCACGGCAAACTCGACTAATGAAAGCGATCGCCAAACTCCACCGAGTCGGAATGTCATGCGTGATTGGTAGAACTCGTCAAGGGCCTTTTCGGCTTCGAAACGGAAAGTGGCCACGAACTCAATGATAAGCTCGCGATAGAGGGTCTCGGCAATCTCAAAGACTCGCTCCCAAGCATGGCATATGTAGTACTCGGTGCCATCTTCATCATAGGCGTGCTTCTCGAGTATCGCCTTGATATTGTTCTCAACTCCCATGGATCGAAGAAGGTTCCAATCGACTCTTCTTGGCATAAAAATCTGACGGGTGACAAGCCGGTTAACTATGTCCCGGTACTCCTTACGCTTTGGAGCATTCAATGTGGGATCATTCATAAAATGGGTGAAGGCATGGCTCCCATCCGGTGCACGGAAAGTAGGAGCGGTGGAGGTCGACGATCGGGTCTTTTGTCTCTACAAAATCCAAAACGAAATTGTCTTAGCTAGATGTGATCGATAAATGCAAGACAAAATTCGAACATAGTTCATTCCAACGAGACAAAACCTCCATGACTAACAAGTTCAATCTAACGAATGCATGCGTGAAAATCCAAATCAAAGGGGGGGTGTAACATCCCCACACTTGGAGTTTTAGTCAAGCTCCAAAGAAAAACTCAAATCTAGCTAGTTCAAACAAAGGGCAGGGGATTTTGGTGCAAAATCCCCACACTTATCATCAAAGCATAACCAAACTAGATTCAATCATCAATATCTCATGCTAAAACGAAATTGCAATTAAAACTCATAGCATGCATCAAGCAATAATCATAATCAATAAATGGAGCTTCAAGAATAAACTTAAATCTATGAAAGCATGAAAACACCATTGATGCCCAAATTCAAGATCAAATCTCACCAAATCAAGCTAATCCAACGAAATTAAGTTAGGAATCATACCTTTGACGCCATAGATAATGAAATTGAAGCTCAAGAAATTTGATTTTCGCAGGTTCGTGAAGGAAAGTCGCGGCGCCTAGAGAGAAATTAGGGTTGTGTATTTTGAAAAAGTGAGAAAGAAGGGTTTTAAAACCCATCTGTACCGATTTCGCATCGCTAAACAGAAGGTTTCGCGTCGCGAAACGAGCGATTATCGAAAAAATTTGCCCTAATTTGAAATTTCCGCGTCGCGAGACGGTTCCTTCACGCCGCAAGAATCGAATTTTTTACCTGATACAAAGGAAGGCTGGTTTCGCGTCGCTAAGTTTAAAAACTGGGGACCGCGAAAAGCTTACTGTTTCCTCTTTTTGAAAATTCTCGTCGCGCGTCGGATTTGCTCGTTTTTGGTTACTATCCCCTCCGTATGGTTACCTAAGCAATGACAAACAAAAAGATTAGCAAAAACACACTTGAACACTAAAAATGAAAAGGGAAAGAAAATGCTCGGGTTGCCTCCCGAGAAGCGCTTCATTTTTTAATGGGTCTAGAGCTCGACCCCACTTTCAGCTTATTTCTTGGCACGTCGGGCTGACGAGCCCTTCTTTTTCCTATGCTCTTTCTTGGAGGGTCCCGACCCGTTGGGTGTTTCATTCGCTTGGTGTATCGGGTTTGGATAGTCCTCCGATTTCTTCATATGCTCGTGAGGGAGTAGTGGGCGGCTCATGTCCTTCTTGTAGGCTTGAGAAGGGTCCTCATAAGGTTCATTGAGATGGGTGACCGGCTCTCCATAGGGATTAAAGTAGATCCTCTTTTCTCCATATCCCAAGCTTGACACTTGATTGCGCATGTCGACGTTCACTTGGGCGGTATGTAGAAAATCCCTTCCGAGAGGTTAGCTATGATGAAGTCCGTATCCTTTGGGAGGTTAGCTATGATGAAGTCCGTAAAGTAGACGAAATTTCCGATTCAAATCGGGACTCCTTCCGCTATCCCCAATGGTGTAGTCATGTATCCATTCACTCCTCGGTATTGGTAGTCCGTCGGTGCAATCTTTTTGATCCCCATTTTCCTGCAATAACAAACAGGCATCATGTTAAGTGCAGCACCTGTATCTATCAAAGCAAGACCTTCAAATTTAGAACATGAAATAGGTAAATTGTAACTTCCCAGATCATGCTTGATAGATGCAATGTATGTGAGCTCGTCTTCCGTCACCTTCTATTTCTCCTTCTCTTTAACTTTGTCCTTCTTTGGTATCACAAACTCCGCATATCCACCTTGCTTACCGTCTTTCTCCTCATTATCGCTCAAGGAAATGGGTCCTTTAAGTCCTAGATGCTCGAATGATATTGTGAACCCCTCCGAATCATAGTCCGTGGCATAATCAGGTTCACTTCCGCTATCGCTCTCCACGTACTTTTTCGTGTAGATGTCAGTCCACTTCTTCTTTGATGTTTCTCCAACCATCATGAGCATTGGCTTTGCATTTTCTACCTTTGGGTTGACTTGGTTTGCGTTGGTAGATCCCCTTGAGTCCTTTCACTTAGCAATTGCGAGATACGGCCGACCTGCATTTCCAAATTCTGGATAGTACTTTGATGGTTACGCAAGTATGAACTTACCTCATCATTGATCTTCTTTTGTGCATCCATGAATTGGATAAGTCGGTCCTCGATAGAAACGCGCGGCTCTCCATCCGTTCGTTGATTTTGTTGGTTTGGTGCAAAGACTCCGGGAGGTCTCGGGATGAAGTTACGGTTGTTGTTCTACCTCCCTTGGTGATCGCCTTGGTTGAGGTAGTGTACCTCCTCGGGTGTCATCATTGGACGATTCGGGCAATCTTTCGTTAAGTGTGGTCATTTGCACTCCTCGCATCCAACCTGCAAAGCATGAACAGATTTAATCAGTTCTTCAATTTTACGTTCAAACTTTATCTGTTGGTTTTTCATTGCGGCTAGTTCATCGGATGGGTCGAAGTCGGTTGAGATTTTCCCGGCCATTCTCGGGGTTTGCAAGCGCTTGTCCGTCCTCCAATCTATATTGTGAATCAGCATGTCCTCGAGAAGCTTATACCCTTCCGTGGGCGTTTTGTACATGAAGACACCTCCGGCGGATGAATCCAATGTGGCTCGAGAAGAATAACCAAGCCCACTATAGAAAGTTTGGAGTTGCTCACTCTTACTTAATTCGTGACTCAGGCACGAATTTAGAAGGTGTTTGAATTGCTCCCACACTTCGGATATTGTCTCCCCGTCATCTTGTCGAAAGGATCAGATCTCGGCTCGTAACTTATCAATTTTGGATGGTGGGAAAAATTGGGAAAGGAACTTTGAGCGAAGTCCTTCCCAAGTGGTGATCGAACTCGGTTCCAAAGATCGTAACCAAGCTTTTGCTTCTTCGGTGAGTGTAAGAGGAAAAACTCGAAGGCGAATCGCATCATCTCGACCTTCCTCAGTTTTGAACAGATCACATATGTCCACGAAGCTTTCTATGTGCATGATAGGATTGCTATCGTTTTTCCCGTCGAAGGTAAGGTCCTTAATCCAGTGATGAAGCTTCCCCAGGATCTCCTTTTCTAAGTTTGGCTTCGTGATCGGATTGGTGGGAACGGTCGGAGCGGTTCTCCGGGCGGTCCACATCGGTGGATCGTCTCCCATTTCGAAATTCAAAGCTCGCGGTCGAACTTTGTTAGCTTTTGACTTCTTTTTGTTTCTTTTTCTGAATTCTCTCTCTAGTTCCTCAAATGGCTCTAACAGTTCCGTCGTGACTGAAACCACAACAAACGATTACGGGTAACTTGCGGGAAACAAAGAGATAAAATTAAATAAATAAAAACTAGAAAGCAAATAACTTGCAAGGGATGGAATCCCTCACAAGGATCGATTAACAAAACTAATAAAGACTAAAAATCTAACAACTACCGTTCCCTGGCAACGGCGCCAAAAACTTGATGCGGTAATTATTGTATATAAAAAGCAAAACAAGTTTTAACCTCTAAAGCCTAGCCACTGTTACCACATTCACAGGCAAGCGTATCTGATCGTGAGTAATATAGTGTAGGAAAGTCCAGGTATCGTATCTACCACTTGGAACGGTCAAGTTATGTAGACTAATAATCTTAGCTAGTTTAATTAATCTAAAGCTATTGGGGGGTTTTTATGAAAACGGTTTGAATAATTAAAAGACAACTAATTAACTAAGAAACAAAAGACATCTGACTAACTAGAAAACACAAAGAAAAATATTTAAACTTTATAAGAGAAAAACAGTAGTACTTATCATGGTATAACGACTCCCCAAGTGGATGATTTAAATTAGCCAAAAGTATGGTTGTTTTGGTTATTGTAGGAATTTAAGTCTAGGACACCCTAACATGTGACGATTACGGTTGTCAACTAGGTTGGTCTTCCTAGTCCTAATACATAGACTGCTTGTCAGGCAATAGTACTAGCCACCCAATTCTGTCACTATTGCACGGAATTCTAATATCTGGCTTCTCTCGGTCTGAGCTAACCACCTAACACAACTCTCCGGGTTTCCGAAGGGAAGGTCAAGAGAGGTTGATTAACCTATCGGAGTCTATCTATCTAAGTCAAACAGATACACCCAACCAACGAATTCAAATATCTATACAATACGAATCAAACCGGAACCGTAAAACACATTCAATAAACCAAAAACAAACCAATAAACATTAAATCACAAAAACATCATCCACGAGGTTCATCTACCACAATAAGTACCACTAAAGAAAACTACTCACTAAACATAACGAAAACAAAAAACACAAACAAAGAGACAGACATTATACCGACAGTACAACGATAGATGATCGGGAATCAAACTCCGTAGCGTATCGGCACAACAAACTCTCTCTTTCTCACAAACTAAGACACTAATGATTTGTATTCGACTAATGCCAGAGGACTCATGATTTTCAACTGAAGGAGGAGGCCAGTATTTAAAAGGGAGAGTCGGAGCCCGTTTCGCAATCGCGAGGCTGCGGTCTCGCGGCACGAGACACTTAATAAAACCCTAGGTTTTCCATCTTTGCGAACTTGGCAATGCCAAACTTGAAAACTCGCGGACACAAAATGCTCACTGGATTGAGTTTTTCCAATTTCCACGCTTTTTCGCCTTTTTCCGTACTTTTCCGTTCCACGACCTCCAAAACCTACAAAAGTGAGAATCAGTCCAAAACATGAGTAATCAGATCAGAAATGGGTGAGAAACGGGATAAAATCAATCATTTAAGTACGACCAAAACATGTATAATTTTGGTGTTATCACCCATTCTTTCCACACTTATAACAAGTGATCCCTTCTGCCACTTTCTTTTCTCCTATTTTCTCAGAATTCTCCTTGACAATCTCTTCTTTCTTTGTGGCATACTTGTTTGTATACTGATTCTCAATTCATGGTGGGTATCCTTGCTGACTTTGAGTATAGCTTCGATTAAATCCTCTACCACCCCTTGAAGAAAATCTTCTGTTGTTGGAACCTGGTTTGTTATAATACTTTTGTTGGGATTATTTGACTAAAACAACTAAGCAGCGGAAACAGATAAAGTAATCCTGACAGAGATCCAACCAAAATTTACCAAATACTAAATCAAGAGGGTTTTAGCAATTTTACCTTTTGACGATACTAAAACTGAAATCCGAAAGATAGCGAGGGATACACCGCTACTGCACCACCGTGAGATAGGCTGCTAGACCGCCAGGGATTGAACAAAAACCGGAACTGGTTCTGGTGGGGTATGAGATCGGCGCAGAGAGAGAGAGAGAGAGAGAGAGAGAGAGAGAGAGAGAGAGAGAGAGAGAGAGAGAGAGAGAGAGAGAGAGAGAGAGAGAGAGAGAGAGAGAGAGAGAGAGAGAGAGAGAGAGAGAGAGAGAGAAGCAGGGTAGAGGGTTTTCTTGATGAGAAGGTAACTAAAGAATCAGATTAGTTAAACCAACTGATAAAGCCTATATTTATAGAAGTAAATATGGCAGTATCCAAAATAAGAAAACCAACCCAACTATAACTCTTAAACTATTTAATTAACTAACTGTTAATTATCTTAAATAATTTTATTTCTAATAAATAATAAACAATCAACTTATTATTTATTCTTTCTCTGTTTTAATAATTAAACTTAATTAATTATTCTTACACCTGTTATCCAAATAATCTCGAATTGGGTGTGTAGAAGTGTGACCCACTAGTGTCTTATAACATTGGACATGATAATCCTAATTACTGTCTTGCACATAATCCTTTCAGACTCCCACTTGTGCCAGACAAGTAACTTAATTGTTATCATTAGCCTAAGGAGGTCCCTAGCCAGACACTTAGGTTAACCAGGTTATAAGATCTCTTATATCCAGAGATACGATTCATATTTGAATTGTACACAGGTTCATTCCTTTTACACACGATATTTCTAAAAATGAGTTTTAGACATGGAGCAGAGAATTTTCAATCATAAACTCAAGTATTTCCTGACACTGATTTCGATTGCCTGCAGTTACGGAACTTTCCAAATAATAAATGTCATTCTATCCAAGCGTGGCCACGCATTTCTGCCAATCTTAATCGTCAGGGGGCCCGGAAATATCTCTCCTATAAAAGAGGTGTAAATCCCATATTGACTACCCGCATCTTCAAACATGGCTTCCGCTGCATCTAGTCATGCCCCTTATAGCAACCCAGTTACGGTGCAGCGTTAGGACACGCTAAGAGTACAGTAGTCCTCATGCTTACAGACCAGATATCTCAGGTCTAAGGACAACCTATCATCAAGTCAATACTTATGACATAGGCTCCATGAAGTAGACTTGAAACTGGTCACTTCCAATACTTATTCACCCTGTCAAGTACTTATGAATGTTTAATCATATCAGCTGTATATAAAACATTCATAATAGCGTCAAAACCCTACTGAGGTTCCCACCTCAATAAGTAGCTATGGAAATTTAGATTTTTCCAAGCTTAAGAAAAATCATGGATTACCTTAAATATGCAAAAAGTAATTTCTGAAACATTTCACGAATAATATCTCTTTCATGTCAAACACACTGTGAAATAATGAATTCTTACAATGTTTCAAAATATTACATTAATAATCGATAACATAAACTAACTACTAGTATCCAAGTACTGCATCCCTATGGAACTAGCATGGCCCTCATGCTTTGCTCTAGCTAGCGGCTTTGTTAGCGGATCTGCAACGTTCTCATCCGTCGGAATTTTGCATATTCTCACGTTTCCTCATCCAATGATCTCTCGGATGAGGTGATATTTTCTGAGTACATGTCTCGACTTGTGATGTTCTCTGGGCTCTTTCGCTTGTGCTACTGCTCCAGAGTTATCACAGTAGATATCTACGGGTCTAGAGATACTGGCTACAACTCTTAGATCCGAGATAAAATTTCTAAGCCAGACTGCTTCCTTTGCTGCATCTGATGCTGCAATGTACTCTGCCTCTGTAGTGGAATCTGCTATGGTGTCTTGCTTCGAGCTCTTCCATGAGATCGCGCCTCCATTTATGGTAAATACATATCCTGACTGTGATTTAAAATCATCTCTGTCGGTCTGAAAACTAGCGTCAGTATAGCCTGTGACACTAATCTCGTCCTCAGATCCTCCAAAGACCAAGAACATTTCTTTTGTCCGTCTCATGTACTTAAGAGTGCTCTTGACAGCTACCCAATGGGCTTCACCTGGGTTCTGCTAGTATCTGCTCGTAACACTTATTGAGCAAGCAACGTCAGGCCTTGTACATAACATGGCATACATGATCGATCCAATTGCAGAAGCATATGGAACCGACTTCATTTTGTCCCGATCTTCAGTAGATGTAGGACACTGTGCTTTGCTTAGCACTATGCCATGCTGCATTGGAATAAATCCTTTCTTGGATTCATCCATCCTAAAACGTTTCAGGATTTTGTCAATGTATGTACTTTGACTAAGCCCAATAAGTCGTCTAGATCTATTTCTATAGATCTTTATACCAAGTATATAGGCGGCTTCTCCAAGGTTTTCATTTGGAAACATTTGCTTAACCAAGTCTTTACACTCTGTAAAGTTGGTATGCCATTTCCAATGTGTAGAATATCATCTACATATAAGACCAAGAAGGTTACTACGCTCCCACTGAACTTTGTGTAAACACACGGCTCAAACTCACTTTTAGAAAAACCAAATTCCTTGATTCAATTCGTACATCAAAGTGTAAGTTCCACCTTCTGGATGCCTGTTTTAACCCATATATGGATTTCAACAATTTGCACACTTTATTAGGATTCTTTGGATCTACAAAACCTTCCGGTTGTTGCATATAGACGTCCTCTGTTAACTTCCCATTCAGGAAGGCCGTCTTAACATCCATTTGCCAAATCTCGTAGTTGAAGTACGCTGAGATGGCCATTAGAATCCTAATAGATTTTAACATTGCAACTGGTGAAAAAGTTTCATCATAGTCGATACCATGAGTTTGGGTGAAACCTTTTGCAACCAGTCTAGCCTTAAAAGTGTGCACGTTTCCGTCCATGTCAGTTTTCTTCTTGAAAACTCATTTACGTCCAACAGCTTTACAGTGTTGGGGTAAATCTGTCAACTCCCATACTTGGTTGTCGTACATGGACTGCATCTCTGCCTTCATGGCTTCCTGCCATTGTTCAGACTCACTACCTGATACAGCTTCTCCATAGGATGTTGGTTCGTTTAAGTCTCCATCATCCTGAGAGACTAGGAACCCAAGATACCTATCTGGTTCTTGCCTTACCCTATTGGATCTGCAAAGGTCCTGTGTTTGCACTTCCTCAACCGTTTCCGGTTGAGTCTCAACATGTTCTTGTTGAGTAACTGGCTCAACTATCGGTAAAGTGACATCTTCCTCTACTTCCTGTAGATCAATATCATTTCTGGTATTTTCAGTGTTGAGAAACTTATCCTCCAGAAATTCACCATTCCGAGCTACAAAAACTTTGTTCTCGGTAGGATTGTAGAAGTAGTATCCCACAGTGGTCTTGGGATAGCCTACGAAAATGCACTTGTCTGATTTGGGTTTGAGTTTTTCAGAGGTTGGTCGTTTGACGTATACCTCACAACCCCAAATCTTCAGAAAAGACAACTTAGGTTTCTTACCCGTCCAAATCTCGTATGGTGTCTTTTCTACCGATTTAGTCGGCACTCTGTTCAGTATGTGGGCCGCTGTTTCGAGCGCATGTCCCCAAAATGATGCTGGTAGTGAGGAACGACACATCATAGATCGTACCATATCTAGTAAAGTACGATTTCTCCTTTCTGATACACCAGTCATCTGAGGTGTATACGGAGGTGTGAGTTGTGAGACAATCCCACATTCCATCAAATGATTGTCGAATTCCTGACTCAGATATTCCCCACCTCGATCTGACCGCAGAAACTTGATCTTTCTGTCAAGTTGATTCTGTACTTCATTATGAAATTCTTTAAATCTTTCAAAAGCTTCAGATTTATGTCTTATTAGGTAGACATAACCATATCTACTGAATCGTCAGCAAAAGTGATGAAGTACCGGTATCCTCCCCTAGCTTCATGACTGAAAGGACCACACACATCTGTGTGTATTATTCCTAACAATTCACTTGCTCTTTCATTATCTTTATTGAAAGGTTGTTTTGTCATTTTACCAAATACAAGATTCACAATTATCAAATGGTCTAAAATCGAAAGACCCAAGAAGTCCTCCTTTCTGGAGTTGTTCTATGCGTTTCTTGTTTATGTGACCGAGACGACAGTGCCTGAGGTAAGTCTGATCCTTAATCTCTTTGGATCGTTTACTTATATGATAGACTTCTCTATTTTCTTGTAGATTTAATACATATAGACCATTAGAAGGAGTTGCTTTAAACAAAAAAAAACATCATTTTTAAAGCAAGAAATAAGTTTATAATCATATTTATAACAAAAACCTTGGTCTACAAGTAAATCGAAAGAAATAACATTTTTGATCATCTTAGGAACATAATAACAATTTTCAAGTTCCAACACTAGACCCGAGGGCAAACTAAGACTATAAGACCCTACAGCTTCAGCTACAAGCATCGTGCCTTCACCGACTCTTAGGTTTGAACGGTCCTTCCTCAGTGTCTCCCTTCTTCTGAATCCCTGTAAATGATTACAAATGTGGTTACCACTGCATGTATCAAGTACCCATGATTCATAAGAAGTGATCAAACAGTCTATCATAAAGATACCTGGTGCATCGGGTAAACCGATGTCTAGCTGGTCGATGTCCATCGAGTGAGCACAAATATCCTTGCTACCGCATTCTGGGCAACTTAGATCTCCCAGCTCGTCAATCCAATCACTGTCCATGAGCTCAGCAGCTGCTGCGGGTTTCGGCTCCAAACTGGCCAAAATATCCTCATGAAGCTTTGCCACGTCCATCTTTGGCTCTCTGATGTATTCACTAACTCTGGTACGTATCTCATCCGTGAGAGAGAACCACATGAGATGTACTAGCTCTTCCTGAACCATCTTGTATCCCATGTGTGACAAACTTTTAAAGAGCCTCCTCATTTCCAGATGATGATCTTTAACGGATTGACCATTTTCCAGTTTCAGAGAATAAATCTCTTTCATGATTAGATACTTCCCACTGTTCTTATAGAAACCTACCTGGTTTTCTATATTCTTCACGACCTCATGGCAATACTTAACTCTTAAATCAGCCGTGAACTCGGGTGAGGTAGAGAAAGACAGAATTGACATCACATCAGATTCGTCAGCCATGAATTTGAAGTATTCAGCAAAGTCCTTTTCAGGAGAATTGCATTTAGGTTGTGTGATGGGTTTCTCTATCACATATCGCTTACCCTGTACATTCAAGACATTGTCAAGATGCATTTTCCAGACTGGAAAATTTTGGCCTGTAAGCTTCCATTTCCCCATTATAAGGCGGAGAGATTCCTCAGGTGAATAAAATGTAATAACAGACATCTACAGAAAAATTAAAATTCCAATTTAGTTATCTGATTATATTTCTAATAAATTATTACCTTAGAACAATAAATTTATTAGACTAGAATCCATATTTCACGTTAATTGACAAGCGGTTTGAGCACACAAGTCAACTCATGTTATTTCTGGTAGGTAACAACTTATAGCAATCGCGTCTTTAATCGAAGATACGACTTCTAGACCGTCGAGACATCGGATACTGAAATCCGTGCATATTTAGTCCCTCTAGTGTGTTTTGGCCCGGTACCTCCTGGTGAATTGTAATAAAAAACCAAAATAGATCGCACCATTTCGAACTGGATGTACTCTGGTCGGTACCACCCGATTATCACAGAGTCTTTTCACCCCTTCGGCTTAGGGTTTGAACGCGGGTGCCCAAAGTTTGAGCTCTTCGAGCCCCAACGTACCTTACGCCAAAGGTGTCCATAAATGGATCACACTAACTGATCTAAAATTTTCCTAAGGATTTTAGCCAGTTTTAATTTCCTTTTTAAAAACAACTGGTACGAAAAACAAACTGTAATCGAACTCTTTTGATTCATTAGTTTTGGAAAAATAATCTGATTTATCTATAATAGGTAATTACAACAAACCACGCAGATAAAACAGAAAACAGTGTCATAGCTTTGCCCAATCCTAATGACAGTTTCGTGAGCCAACACGAGAACTGATGGTCCAAATCCTATGTGACTTAAACAACCACAAGGCATGAAATCTTGGTGCTCCCACTGGCTCCAACAACTTCGGTTGTGTCCTCATCACTCCGTCTTCAGGCTCCGTCCGTCTTTTGATGAATTACAATAAAATCGGGTTGTAAGTGGCACGCAGGCCTCCCATTAAAACTAACTAATTTTACAATAGGGTTGCAAATGGCACGCAGGCCTCCCTTTACCAAAAACGAGATAAAACAAAAATAAAAGGAACACAACCACATGTCTAGAGGCTCAGCTATGACAACTCAAAAACTAATAATTGAACTAATCAATACTGAAAAATAATAATTAAATTTTTTAAAAAATATAATTTTATTTTAGGGTAAAAAATTAAACCCTTATCAGATCGAATCCTAAACCGATTCGAACTGATATCGTGTCCCAATTCTGTTACCTAACTGATAACCCTCGTTCCATTCGTGAAGCATTATCATGATACAGCACCGTATCGTCGTAAATCACCGTACAGCGACGGCGTGAACGCCACTGCCACCGCCTTAACGGCGATTTAATCAACACACAAACGACGCCGCCATTCACCTTTGCGGTTTTCGCCGGTGATCGGGGAGGCCACGCGAAAGCAGCGGCGAAAGCACCACCGCCATCGCATCCGCTTGATTCGGCACCGTCGATCGGCGGCGTTAAATCCACCGGCGACAGCAGCGGCGTGAGAACGCCACCACCATCGCCACGCCGGCGATCGAATCATCCACAGCCCCATCAGCGACGGCAGCGGCGAGATTGCCACCATCATCGCCTCAACAGCGATCGAATAAACAACAACCACCACCGAGACGCCTCGGTGGTGTTCGACCGATGAACCGCAGCATGGTGCAACTACCGCCGCCGCCAGGCTTGGCCGTAAGGTAGCCGGAAAATGGCGGGGCGGATTAGGGTTTGACTTGGCAGCAAACGGCAATAGCCGCTGCCACCATCAGTCCTCTCGATCGGCGACGATGGCTAACGCATGCGCCATCGCCGCGGTTTCAACCAACAGCCACCATCCTTGCCATCGTCCCGGCGGAAACAGCAGTGCCAACGCGCCACCATCACCACCGGTGGCCATCGGCGGCAGCAGCAAGCGGCTGCCATGCCGCCGTGGCCGACGATCAACATCAACACCATCACTGCCGCTTGCGGCTGTGGTGGTTCGATGGTTTCAACTCCATCGATCGGCCACCGAATCGCGGTGGTCGTCGATGTTTGTTTCGTGCAGCGATCGGTCCGGTGATTCGGCCGGTGATCTCCGCCGTTCCGCCGCCGATTGCCACGAACTCACGAGAAAACGATAAAAATCCAATTTTTATTATGAAACGGGATGTAAACTTCAAAATCAGATTTTTATAAAACACGAAAATAAAATTCAATTTTATCAAAACCTACAAACAACCTTGATTTGATAAATTTTGGAAGTGGCTCTGATACCACTGTTGGGATTATTTGACTAAAACGATTAAGCAGCGGAAACAGATAAAGTAATCCCGACAGAGATCCAACCAAAATTTACCAAATACTAAATCAAGAGGGTTTTAGCAATTTTACCTTTTGACGATACTAAAACTAAAATCTGGAAGCTAGCGAGGGATACACCGCTACTGCACCACCGTGAGATAGGTTGCTAGACCGCCAGGGATTGAACAAAAACCGGAACTGGTTGTGGTGGGGTATGAGATCGGCGGAGAGAGAGAGAGAGAGAGAGAGAGAGAGAGAGTAGGGTAGACGGTTTTCTTGATGAGAAAGTAACTAAAGAATCAGATTAATTAAACCAACTGCTAAAGCCTATATTTATAGAAGTAAATATGGCAGTATCCAAAATAAGAAAACCAACCCAACTATAACTCTTAAATTATTTAATTAACTAACTGTTAACTATCTTAAATAATTTTATTTCTAATAAATAATAAACAATCAATTTATTATTTATTCTTTCTCTCTTTTGATAATTAAACTTAATTAAGTATTTCTCACACCTGTTATCCAAATAATCTCGAATTGGGTGTGTAGCAGTGTGACCCACTAGTGTCTTATAACATTGGACATGATAATCCTAATTACTGTCTTGCACATAATCCTTTCAACTTCTTCTTGTAGGCTTCAGTTAGACTTAACAAACTCTGAAACATGAGATATCTTTCTTCATCTTCACTTTCTTCTTCTTCTACCTCTGCTTCTTCATATACTTCAAATGCCTTAGCTTTACCCTTTCTCAATCTATTTTTACTCTTTTCTTTCTTAGCTAGTAAAGCTAAGGTATCTGCTTCATTCTTTTCCTTCTTCTTCCTTTCAGTAATTCCTTCATTTACCTCTTCTTCAAACAACTTCAAATTCTCATAGACCTCATACACTTTAAGCTCATTCAGTACTTTGTGTTGCTTTACAAATCTGGAAAATTGTTTCCAATCTGATGATAAGTTGTAGATAAATTTGACTATGTAATCCATCTCTGACCTGATTATCTTGTTTTTCTTCATGTCATTCATCAATTCAACAAATCTATCATACGTTTCTTCCAAGGTCTCATCTTCTTTCATCTTGAAATTCTCATACTTATCCATCAGATTGGTTATTCTCATTTGATTACCCACTTTTGACCCCATCATAATTTTCTCAAGTTGATCCCAAATTGACTTTGCTGAGTCATCATAACTATCTAATTTTCGGAATATATCATTTGGGATAGCTTGTATCAGAAAATTATGTGCTTCAACATCAATCATATACAGCTCTCTTTCTTGATCAGTCATTTCAGAGAATTCTTTTGGTACCGATATTCCATATTCTCCAAGTTCTGCATATGGTATAGGATGTGGGCCTTTTAGTATTGACTTTAGATACTTATCTCCATCTTTTTTTCGTTTCAGATACAGTTTGAATCTTGACACCCACAGTTCATATTTATCTTTGAACAATACAGGAGCTTTAGTCTCGGATCCCATAGACATATCTTCTCTCTTGTTAACAAAACTCATATTTAACTGGATCTTGTTACTGACGTATGAAGAAAAATCAACAAATTGACTCGTAAAACTATACTCTCAATACTCAAAGAACTTGAGGCTCGAAAAACTTGAGACTCGAAGAACAAACTAGCTCGAAGAATAGTATGGCTCGAAGAATAGTACTGCTCGAAAAACAGTAAGACTCGAAAAATGGTATGGCTCGAAGAATAATATGGCTCGAAGAGTGTTGCTCGAAAAACAGTAAGACTCGAAGAACAGAGTGGCTCGAAGAATGATTTCGGCTCGAGATTCAATACAAGACAAATCAACTCTCGAAATACACTTGTTGCTCGAAAAAGTAAATTTTTTTGAGACTTTGTTGCTTTCCAAAATTAGAAATCTTAGCTTGAATACTGAATGCGGCTCGAACTACACATGCAAGGCTCGAACTACACATGCAAAGGCTCGAAATCTAACTAATCTTTAGAATGCATGCATATCCATGACTCGAAGAATAAGAACACCACTCGAAAAATACGAGTTTCACCATTTTTCAAGCTTTTTCAACCTCAAAACCTCAATCTGATACCTATCAACTGATCTAATATCAAATCTAACACCTAAACTTTAACTCTTTCATGAAACTAAACATGATTTCATGAAAATATCACATATAAACTCTTCCAAATTGCTTCAACTGGAATTTCTTCAACTTTCTTCCATTTTTCTTCAAATCTTCAAAGATTTAGCTTGTTGATCCTTCTTCAAATCAGTAATCCAACTCTGATACCAATTGTTAATGCAAAAGATGAGTTAATTCATCATGATCTAATCAAATCATGATGAATCTATCATGAATGTATTAAGAGAAACGTAGAGAGAGAAAGTAGAGAGAGAAAGTGGAGAGCAAGTCATGTATCTTTCATAGATTGCGAATGAGAACGTACTTTACAAACAAAGGCATTGAGGTATTTATACCTCAACCAAGGAATAGAAAAGTTACAAGATACACCCCTCAACTATTCTATAAACTCAAGTTCTAACAAATTATCCATTTTTTAAATTCATTTTTTGTTTATTGTATATTTTTATAAATGATTATGTGGCTCATATTCCTTCTCGCCTTTTCGCAAATTGACTGCCTTCTCGTTTGACAATTGACATTAAACATATTAAGATTTCAAACTCTAGAAAACATAATTTCTAAAAAGTTTGAACTTTCTAGGAAAATTAAATCAAAATAATACTTGCATTACAAGAAGATATAGATATACAACAAAAACTTAAGTACTTAACTATTAGCAAACACAACGTCAATGTGAATTTATACAATTAATGCATAAAATATAGGAGTGTAATACTGCAATACCTTAATTGGATAAAAACTTTTCAAAATATAATACTAAACAGACGTTCTTAAAAGACTTAATTAGTACATTCCTCAAACCACACTATACCCTATTCGGTATGTTCATGAAAAATCATATAGTTATTTACTATGCTTTGCTTTTGTTCACAAAGAATCGTAATTAACATTTACCATGTGTTAATGATGTATGGTCTAAACTCGGGTCTCCTGTTTGTCAAGTAACATATGTTTACTTTGTTCTCATATTCTAATCATCCAGCTAGCAAAATTCTCTTGAATCATAATAGCCAAGATATCCAAAACCAATTATTCTCATATTCCGTCATTACCTAAACTGAACGGTTAACAAAACAGTCCGAAATCTAAAAGTATTGGTTAAGCAAATGGCACAAAAAGACTACCCATCAACAGGCAGAAACATATTGGTTTAAAACATACTATGTTCCAGTTCACGAACCTCACGGTGAGCCAACTTTGATAAAAACGGGCCCATCCCTCCAAAAGGAATAGTAATACCAACACCAAGCTAAGCCTGGCTGAAGCTTGGATCCACTTCAAGTCAGGATTAGCGACGAAAGCCTGCAGAAGCGTTGCAAGGAGCACACACAATGCGAGGAAGCTGTTCATTGGATCTTTATTCGTTGGTATCATCTGTATGCATCAAGAAAAGAAAAATTATTCACAACAATCCAACAAACAAAAAAATATTCTTGGGATCAAATTTTTATTAGTCTTTTAACTTTTGGTGGGTACCTCCTTGATCGGCACCTCATCTTTTTCATCTTTCTCCTCTTTCTCCTCTTTCTCCTCTTTAAGATGAGGCATAATAGGTCGCTTCATGCAATGAACTGAGAAGCTTCCGCTAAATAATGGACCACGATTGCTTAACTTCGACCTAAATGATACCTGAAACGATCAAACAGTTGAGAAAATACATATATCTAGACAGAAAGTTATCCAACACCATGTACCATCCATAACTTTCTGCCATTCAAAACAAACATAACAAAAATTATAGAAAGGAAACTGTTGTGATTTCATTTTAGTTGTCGTTCATGTTAAAACCAAGAGCTATTTGCTAGTTGGGATGATGTAGTTTTATGTGAATTCATGTCTAAGAAGCCCAATTATATGTTTATGAACTGAGGTTTGGGATTTCAATGATTAACATTGCAATCACGATGGAAATAGTTTTAAAAAAATGGGCGCAAATGATAAGTTTGGTATAAATTTTTGTTGAATTTTATGTTGTACCAAACAAGAGAAATGATTCTCTGTTACATTTCTCAGCTGAAATCTCTATGCCACCAAACAGAATAGTTACTTTTTATTTTCCAGACCAATTCTCTTTCTCTATAATTTCATTCTCTGTACCAAACACACCCTAAGGAGGTGTTTACTTACCTCTTTTTAACACTTATTGAAAAAAAGGCTCTTTCCCTAATAAGAAGTGAAGTGTTTACTAACCACTTAATATAAAAAGTGATGCTGACCGTGCCTCTTTCCAAAAAATAATTCGTCAGCAACAAATTCCACACTTACCGCATTCAGAGAGATATTTTCCTGATTTTTTTCCTGTTGATCCAGCTCTCCTAAGACCTGATGAAATGATAATGATCCTGTTACTTTACTTAGTGAATAGGTTTTCACTTCTGTTATAGCTTGAGGAATTATCACTGAGATTGTTCAGTGTTATTCCATGTTACTTATGCTGTAACTTATTTTTATAGTGATCAGGATCAGGATCAGGAGACGAACGAGCCTGTTCTGCAGTCTACTGATCCTGTCCACTGAAGTGAAGACCTCCTGAAGACATTCAAGTCATACTCAAAGAACCACCAGCGAAGTCAATGAATTAGCTGATGACAGGACCAGCATGCTCGTGATCTGAAGACGGAACTCAGTGATAGCAGGCTATTCAAATTCGTATGACATCCTGAAGACGCATCAGGATACAGTGACCTCTGATCATCCTCAGTATCAGAGCCTTCCTCACTGATCAGTATCCTGATCCTGAAGGATTAGCGTAATGTCTTAGTCTAATGCACAAAAGGATTATCCGCCTTTACTGACACAAAAGTACATAAGGACAGTCTCTTTTCTGTTCCCTCCGTACTTATCAGACCTCAAGGCAACTGTTTACTCACATCCTCTTTTGCACACCATGCAAAGGGTATTTGTTTATAGTAAATAGTACATAGGACCACTTAGATTGTGACACGTACACAAAAGTGAGTCTGCATGCATTTAATGCATTGGGTATAAATAGGACTTGAAGAGATGTTCTCCATACTTCTTCTTAATCCTAAAAATACCCTAATCCTTTATTTTTTATTCCCTCTAGTTTCTTTCTTCTCTTATCTTCTCACTCTAGTGCATAGTGAAAGAACTTAGATTGTTTAGTTTAGACTTGTAGTCTTTTCTATTTCCGCAACAATCTGTAAATTCATATTGTTAATATAACAAAGAATTTATAAGTGAAATTTGTGTGATTATATTCACCCCCCCCCCCCTTCTATAATCCCATACACTATCCTTACTTGAAGGTCACCTCATTGGGACCAACAAGTGGTATCAGAGCAGATACAAGCTCTCATTTTCTTCTCTAAGAAAAATCTTGTGATCCTATCTCAATCCATGTCTCTTCAAGCTAAGGATAACTACTTTGATACCGGTTCTGCTGGAAAACCTCCAAGGTTCAACAAAGACAACTTTGCTCTTTGGAAAACCAGGATGGAACTTTTCCTATCTGGTTCTGATCCCCAGATTCCATACGTTTTGGAAAATGGACCACATGTGCCCACACAACCTGTCCATGCTATCCCTGCTGCTGGTGACCAACCAGCAATACCCGCAAGGGAACTGGTTAAGCCAGTGACGGATTGGAATGATGAAGACAGACGCCTTGTCAACATTGACACTAAGGCTAGGTCTCTCATTGCCATGTCACTCCCTGATGACGTCTTCCACTCTGTCTGCCACCTTCGCTCTGCTAAAGAGATTTGGGACACCCTCTGTGTTCAATACGAAGGTACTGCTGTTCTCATGGAAACAAGAAAGATTTTCTTGGTTCGCCAGTACGAAAGCTTTATTCATCAGAAGGATGAAACTCTCTCCCAGATACATCAGAGATTCAACTGTCTCCTGATCGACCTGAAGACTATTGGTACTATCTATCCTAACTCTGAGGTGGTTACCAAGTTCATGGAAGCACTTCCTGAACATTGGGAAACCTACACCTCCTGTTTAACTATGTCCAAAGACATAAAGACACTCACATTAAGTGAGCTGTACGGTATTCTTCTAAACCGAGAACAACAGAAGAAACTGAAAAAGAATCTTGTTGGTCCCAAGTAGGTGACCTTCAAGTAAGGATAGTGTTTGGGATTATAGAAGGGGGGGTTGAATATAATCACACAATTTTCTCACTTTTAAATTCTTGTTTTATAAACAATATGAATTTACAGATTGTTGCGGAAATAGAAAAGACAATTAGTCTAAACTAAACAATCTAAGTTCTTTCACTATGCACTAAGTGAGAAGAGAATAAAGAAAGAAGATAGAGGGGATAAGAGAGAAAGGACTTGAGTATTTTAGGATGAAGAAGAAGTATGGAGAACATCTCTTCACGTCCTATTTATACTCCATGCATTAAATGCATGCAGACCTACTATTGTGACGTGTCACAATGTGAGTGGTCTGTTGTACTATTTACTATAAACAAATACTCTTTGCATGGTGTGCAAAAGAGGATGTTTGTAAACAGTTGCCTTATGGTCTGATAAGTACGGAGGGAACAGTAAAGTAACTGCCCTTATGTACTATTGTGTCAGAAAAGGCGAGTAATCCTTTTGTGCATTAGACTAAGACATTGTTCTAATCCTTCAGGATCAGGATACTGATCAGTGACTAGAGTCCTGAAACTGGGGACGTTCAGGGTCACGTGTATCCTGATGAATCTTCAGGATGTCATACGATAGTGAACAGACTGCTATCACTGAGTTCCGTCTTCAGATCACGAGCATGCTGTTCCTGTCATCAGCTATTTCTTCGACGTCGCTGATGGTTCTTTTTGTATGATCTTAATGTCTTCAGGAGGAGGTCTTCACTTCAGTGGACAGGATCAGTAGACTGCAGAACAGACTCGTTAGTCTCCTGATCCTGATCCTGATCTATAAAGTTAAGTTACAGCATAAGTAACATGGAATAACACTGAACAGACTCAGTGATAATTCCTCAAGCTATAACAGAAGTAAAAACCTATTCACTAAGTAGAGATTCAGGATCATTATCATTTCATCAGGTCTTAGGAGAGCTGGATCAACAATCTCCCCCTAAATGATAATGATAAGACAACAGAGTAATTGTCTTAATCTAGAAAAGTTAGAAATAAATCTAAGTCTAGAACTAAACAGTAGGAAATAGAACTCATAAAGGTACATGTCCCATTTACTGTTTTGAGGGATCTTTTTCAGTACTATGATGGAATGAAGTACAATGCACTGAATTGCATTCTCATTAATCTCATTAAATATTACAAGAGTAAGGAAAATACAAGAGTACATGACAGAAGTACAGAAAGAAAAAATTACAAGACAACTAACTATCAGATTCTTCGCTAATGTATTCAGTCTTGACGCAAACAGGAACAGGAGTGTCGCTGAAGGCAAGTCTGTGATCAAGTATAGCTCTGACAGTGCGGATGATCTCTTTGTTGTCTGGATTTTTCTTATCTTGTTGTGCAGTGAAGAGAACTGTCAAAAGATGTTCATAGGGCGCTATATGTAGCTCACTGAAGCGCTGAAAGCGTAGGATTGAGTTATTGCTAACACATATGCCATGAACGGGTTCTCTGATTACTTGTCCTTCAGATAGAGAGATTCCAGGAGGGAATGAAAGATCAAGCATCGAGAGGTCCAGAGGTTTAACAACCATTCTGGGAAGACAGGGAGTTGGTCTTCTTGTAGAGGTGCCTGCAGATCTTCGAACAGGCTGCTGAGATAGGAGTGGAGAGTGTTGGAGCAGGTCATCAGGTATTTCAGTTGTCCTTCTGATGCGAGCAATAAGTCCTTCAATGACTTCTTCTACTTCAGCCCGATAGTTCTTGTTGGCTTTAGAAAGCAGGGATCTGATTTCGTTCCACTCTGACAAGTTGTAGCGATCTAACTTGTCCAGAGTGTGCTCTACGTCCTTTACTCCAGAGCGTTTGACTGTGATCCAGGTTTTACCAGGATTACCTTTCTTGCCTCTTGATCGGCGAAGATGGATACCTGAGATGGCAGCACCATGCTTTCGGAGGTGTAACCGATCTCTGCACCAGTCAAGCTCAGCATTCACTTCTCCAGTCTCTATCTCTGCATTTTTGTTGAAGACCTTCAGAACAGCCTTCTGTGCAAGGATAGGATCTGCACTTATTTCAGCATCTTCATCTACAAAATCCGATGCAAGCCTTCGAGCGGCTTGGGCAGAGAGGAAGGCTTCCTTCTGCTTCTTATTATGCTCTAGTTGAGCCTGTACAGCCTCGTTGTACTCCTCCTGCGAGAGATAGGCGAACTCAGAGTCACAAGAGGTACGAAGAGGAATTTTTACTCTTGTACTCTCGAGTCGCTCTATCACGGCGTCTAAGCGCCCATCCCTGTCAATGGCAAAGGAACTGTCAGGGTAGTTTTCACCTTCAGATCTAGGAGAGTTTGAGGGAGGTGATCTGGGTGAAGAGGCAGGGGTAGAGAAGTCATCAGAGATGAATTCATCATCTGATGAAAGGCATATGGTTTCAGGGGTGGCTCGGATTTCAGGGGTTCTGGATGAAGAGGCTTCTTGGTTGAAACGGGTTGCAGGACGAGTAGAAATGGTTTCTTGGTTGAGGGGTGTGATCCTGAAGGTCATTTTAGCTAATTCAGCTCTGGTCTGTTCATTGGGACTATTCTCCATTAGGCGAATAATGTCACCAGTGACAGAGCCAAAGTTGACATCTTGAGTTTCAGGATCGGCTTGGTTAAAGGGTTCAGGTTCAGGGTGAGAGGTGAGTTCAGGAGTTGGTTCAGGAGAGGGTAGTTTGGGAGGTTGGTAGATAACCATTTGAAGGTTATTAGGAGGGGAGTTTTCAGGTGAGGAGTCTAGGGTGATGGTTTCAGGGGTAGGTTTGGATTTTAGAAGCGTAGAAATAGGTAGGTTATCAGAGGAAGAGGGAGAGGATGGTAGTGGAGACATACCAGAGGCATCAGGGTTCTCCCCCTGAGGTTGTGCGAGCCCTGGAATGGGCGCAGATGCAGCAGGGACCTTCTCGACGAAGATGTCGTCGTCTACATCATCATCATCTTCATCATCATCATCGTCGTCTTCATTATTCCCCCCGTCTTCAGTGGTTCTCCAGTTTGTGGAGGGGGAATAGGCTGAATGGTCTCGGGGCTGTCTCTCCCCCTCAGCAGGTGCCTGTACCAAGGCAGCTGTTGTCACACTCCTTTGGAGGAGAGAGGCCATGTCACTGAGGACTTTGCGCTGGATGAATGAAGATGAGATCAGGGACTGCAACACCTCCCTGTCCGCCGTGGTGAAGGATGGAGGCGGCGCAGGAGCAGAGGTGAGGGCGTTGACAGCAGAGGAGAGCCCTTGCACCTGCTCCTGGATGGCGCGAATGGCAGCTTCCTGAGCATCCAACCTCTGAACCACCGTTGATTGGAAGGTGGTGAGAGAGTTGGTGCTGTTGATGATCTCTGTGGAGAGCGCAGGGAACGCCGTTGCCTTCAGGTCATCAATAGATGCCTGAAGGTTGGTGGAGGAGGAGGCAACCTGTGAAACCTTGTCGTGGATGTTATCCAGACAAGGGATGGACAGGGTGACGGCCGTGGGTGGCGGAGTCGCGGCGACGGCGGCGGCAGTGGCACTGGCGGCGGCGGCTTCAGCAGCAGCTGCAGCAGCTTTGGCAGCAACAAGCTCCTGTTGTAAGGTCTGGAGCTGTGCTGAGTGCTCGGCCTCCTTCTGCTGGAGGGCAGTGCGGGCCTCATGCAGGTTCCTCTCAGCGGACTGCCTGCGGAGTTCAGCTGTGTTCAGCTGATGCTCGGCATCCGTGAGGATGAAGTCGTTGAAGGGGTCATCCTGATGAAGATGCCCTTCAGAACCTGCTCCTAAAGAACCTGTAGAAAGAGTAGCTAAGTGAGCACTAGAAGACTCATTAGCTTTCATAGAAGAAGTAACAGTAATATATTGCTTAGAAATATTACCTGAGGCTTGGAGGGTATCAGGATGATTACCCACCAGATTCTCTGAGGGTTCGAGTTGAACCACCTCAGGTTCTTGTGTAACAGGGGCAGATGTAGAAGTATCTGCAGTGGAAGAATGTTTAGACAAAGGGGATGGTTTATTAAAGAGCTGGGGCAGGGTAATGTAATATTTCTTACCAGCCGCCTGTTTCTTTTTCTTTTGCGCCCTAGCCTTGGCGCGTTTTGGAGGAGGTGGAGGAGTAGCAGAGGATGGTTGGGGGCGCTTCTGGAGCGCAGAAGTTGTTGTTGCAGCTGGGGAAGTCAGTATGGGGTTAGCTACTGACATAGCATGCATAGAAGTAGAAGAATGTGGTTTGGAAGAGATGATAGAAAACGTACCAGCGGTTGGAGAGGTGGATGGTTCAGCATCCTGATCATGAAGAGGTTCAGGAACGACCAGGACGTCGGAGAGAGGGACGTCCTCAGGATGATGAACAACTTGTTCCAGGAACCTTGGTCCCAGAGTGTAGTTGTTGGAGTTTCCAACCTTGGGGTAGTTTTCCCCCATATGCAGCTCCAGGACGGCTGAGAAAAACCTGGTGAAGGCAACGTTGGCGACCCGATTCTTGCTTCGGACCTTCTTCACCATGTCGTCCCAGATGGAGCGAGCATAGTCGAACTCACGATTCTTGATCGCAGAGTAGACCATCTGCTGAATGACCATCGGGAACTGCTCCGTGCTCCCTGTTTTGCCCGATAAGCACAGGCCAAACGTGTTCCATATATAATAGAACACGGCGTTTAGTC
The DNA here is from genome assembly GCA_030169165.1 of Centaurea solstitialis. NCBI lineage: Eukaryota > Viridiplantae > Streptophyta > Magnoliopsida > Asterales > Asteraceae > Centaurea > Centaurea solstitialis. Next base: position 69,987,043 of record CM058045.1, on the reverse strand, counting down.
CTGACTTATGGACAGTGGCACCTGTCTTCGGTAGCAGGACGCCTTCCTTGTTCACAGGCCATCTATAGCCTATGGCGTCCAGGAACTCGACGATCTCGTCAGCGGTGGGGACAGGAGGGAAGCGCTTCTTCTTGGGGAAGTTGAGCACGTTCCTGAGGGTTCCAAAACCAAAGGAAATTATGTTTTCCTTGATTTGGAACTTGATGACCTCGCGCAGGACACCTTTTGCGTTCTTCTCCTTGGCAACAGTGGCTGTTGACCAAAGTTGTTGTAGCATTGGTTTGTTTGGCTTGGGGTCCAGGGTGAACGCCGTCTTCAGAGGGCTGTTGAGCATGAATTCCTTTGCAGGCAGCAGGTAGTCCTTGTCTTCGGGGATGTCGAAAAGTGCTACGACGTTGTTCTGTTTGAACTGGACGTCGTGTTGTGGAATGACTATCGGCAAGCTCTCAGTAGCTTGCAGAGGTGTGGCCTCTGATGAGAGTTGGGCGTCCAGGGATGTAGATTGAGTAGCAGCCATCCTGTTAAAAACATAAAAATAACATATATGGATGATTAAGAGTCCAAAATATGCATTTTTCTTCATTTTTCAATGAACACAAAAGATGTTCATAAAAATGGTGAAATCCTTTATACTTAGAATAGATTAGATACCAAAATACACAAAAGGAATGTGTTTTGGTATTAAAACGAACTTCTATTTTGATGAAAAGATATCAAAATAGGAGTTTATGACTGTTTCTTAAAAGAAATAAGAAAAATCATGTTAAACAGTTTTAACAAAAATCTTTGAAGATTTTGGGAAAACTAAGATCAAACGAAGTGATCTTAGGGTTTTTGGAAAAACGTTTACCAAAATAAGTTGTTTTTAAGGAAGAATACCAACTTAGATTGTGGAAAGAACAAAGAACAAAAGGAAACTTACGTTGATCTTGTTAAAGAAGTGGTAAGTGTGTGTTCTTGGTGTTCCTGAGAATGCAGATTCTTGCTTTTTCTTGCTTGAATGCTTAGAGAGTATTATGTGAGCGTAAAGAGTGAAAAGGATTGCGAATGAGGTTTTTATACCTCGTGGTAGGAGAGAGAAAAAGGATGAGAGAGAAAAGAGCGGCTAAATTCAAACGTAATGATGAAAAAAGAAGCTCGACGCGCGTTCACGCGCCTGACACACGTAGTGGGGAACAGGAAACGTCCCATTACGTGTCAGTGCAGATGAAAGGTTTGTTTTATTTGAAAAACTAAAAACCACCTTTTCAGGGGATGATTCCAATTTGGTGAAAGACATGTTTTATGGGAATCAGAGTACTTATCAGATAAGTACTGTTTTGGGAAAATCCTCTTATCACATTTAATGCGATAAGGTTTCAGTAGCAGAGGGAAGAAATACTTACCTGAGAATCATCAGTATTCGGATATTGAACAAAGATTTTGTAAGTACTGAATAGAGTCATCCTCTGAAGAAGAGTTATTCAGGAGTTGTTAATAAAAGAGGTCCTGAGGGAATATTTTCAAAAGGACTTTAACAACTGTTTGTCCTGAGAACTTTCTATTCTTCAGGATTTAACATCCCAAGTTCACTGAGGAGCATATTAAAACGCGTCACATCCAGTGGTTTGGTAAAGAGGTCAGCAAGCTGATATTCAGTAGGGACAAAATGGAGTTCAATATCACCATTCATCACATGATCCCTGATGAAGTGATATCTCACTTCAATGTGCTTTGTCTTAGAGTGTAAGACAGGATTGTTAGCAATGGCTATTGCTGAAGTGTTGTCACAGTAGATAGGAATTTTGGAGAGTTGTATGTCATAGTCCTGAAGTTGATTTCTCAGCCACAGGACCTGAGCACAACATATTCCTGCTGCAACATATTCAGCTTCAGCAGTTGATGTGGACACAGAGTTCTGCTTCTTGCTAGTCCAACTCACCAACTTGCCACCTAATAGGTGACAGCCACCAGTAGTGCTTTTCCTGTCGATCTTACATCCTGCAAAGTCACTATCAGAATAAGCTGTTAGATCGAACCCTGAGTCCTTGGAATACCAAAGACCCATGTTAGGAGTTCCCTTCAGGTATCTGAAGATCCGCTTTACAGCGGTCAGATAAGATTCTTTGGGTTCAGCCTGATAACGAGCACAGAGACATGTAGAATACATGATATCAGGACGACTTGCTGTAAGATACAGCAGTGAGCCAATCATTCCTCTATAGAGTGTCACATCAACAGGTTTCCCTTTGGAATCCTTGTCAAGAGACAGAGGAGGAGCCATTGGAGTCTTCATCGGTGTACAGGATGTGAGATCAAATTTCTTCAGCATCTCATGTACGTATTTACCTTGATTGATGAAAATTCCCTTTTCAGATTGCTTGATCTGAAGTCCTAAAAAGAATGTTAGTTCGCCCATCATAGACATTTTATATTCAGATTTCATGAGCAACTCAAACTTTTCGCAGAGTTTGGGATTGGTGGATCCAAAGATAATGTCATCGACATATATCTGGACAAGAAGGATATGCTTAGGATATTTCTTCAGAAATAAAGTGCTATCAATCTTTCCACGAACAAAACCTTTAGAGAGAAGAAAGGTTGAGAGGGTATCATACCAGGCACGAGGAGCCTGTTTTAACCCATAGAGAGCCTTGTTTAACTTGTAGACGTGATCATGGAACTTAGGATCTACAAAGCCAGGAGGCTGAGCCACATAGACTTCTTCATTAAGTTTTCCATTCAGAAAGGCATTTTTAATGTCCATCTGATAAACCTTGAAGTTCATATGTGCTGCAAAAGCTAGGAAGAGTCGAATTGCTTCGAGCCTAGCAACAGGAGCAAAAGTTTCATCGTAATCAATGCCCTCTTCCTGCCTGTATCCCTGAGCCACAAGGCGAGCCTTGTTTTCGAATGATTGTACCAATCTCATCAAGTTTATTTCGAAAAATCCACTTGGAACCAATGATTGTACGTTTTCGAGGCCTAGGGACGAGAAGCCAGACATTGTTTCTGATGAACTCTGCTAGCTCTTCCTGCATGGCTAAGACCCAGGCAGGATCACGCAAAGCATCATCTATTTCTTTAGGTTCATTTTCAGAGATAAAATTTACATAAAGACAGACGTTACCAGCCTGACGTCTGGTTTTCACACCAGAAGAAGGGTTTCCAAGAACTTGATCAATGGGATGATCTTTGGTCCATCGGAGAGCAGGTGGTTGATACACCTGTCCTGAAGTAGATGCTTCATTGGATGATGGATCAGGAAGAAGATTTGTAGGAGAGGGTTCACTAACAGTGGTTTGAGAGAAGTCTTCACTGTTAGTGGGTTGATCAGGTTCAGGTGGTGTGATTTGAGAGATAGGGGTGGCATTTATGAGAGGTGGAGTGGTTATATCAGTGGGTGGTATAGGATCTTCTTCAAAACCATCAGGAAGGTCTTGAGGAGAAGGATCAGCAATAGGAGGTTCAGGGACTTGAAAGAAAGAGTCAGCCCACTGATTGATTTCAGTATTATCATTTGGGTGAGGAAAGGTAGGACCCGATTCATCAAACTTGACATGAATCGTTTCCTCAATGGTTTGTCTTCGTTTGTTGAACACACGGTAAGTTTTAGAAATGGATGAGTATCCGAGGAAAATTCCATCATCAGATTTGGAATCAAACTTTCCAAGATTATCTTTGTTGTTCAGGATGTAGCAGACACAACCAAAGATATGGAGATGTTCGATTGATGGTTTCCTGTTACGAAAGAGTTCGTAAGCTGTTCTTCTGAAACGCTTGACAATCAGAGATCTGTTCTGAGTGTAACAAGCAGTATTTACAGCTTCAGCCCAGAACTGAGTGGCAAGATTGGCTTCACTCAGCATAGATCTCGCAGCTTCGATCAGCGTCCTGTTTCGTCTTTCAGCAACACCATTTTGCTGAGGAGTTCTCACAGAGGAGAAGTTTTGAGAGATACCTTTCTGTTCAAAGAAAGATTCCAGGGTACTGTTTTTGAACTCAGTCCCATGGTCACTTCTTATTGAACGAACAGTAAGGTTGTTGAGTTTTTCCATCTTCCTGACGAACAGGATGATTTCTTCAGGAGCATCACTCTTGGCACGTAAGAAGAAAACCCAAGTATATCTGGAATATTCATCTACGATCACCAGAGTATATTTCTTTCCACCAATGGATTGGACATTAACAGGTCCAAAGAGATCCATGTGGAGAAGTTGTAGAGGAGAGCTGATGGAGGAAATCTGCTTAGACTTGAAGCTAGCCCTGGTCTGTTTTCCTTTCTCACATGCTGAACAAAGAGATTCCTTTGTATAGCGAAAGTCAGGAAGACCAATGACCAGGTTGTTGATGCAGAGTTGATTCAGCGTCTTGAAGTTGAGATGAGAGAGACGCTTGTGCCAGAGCCAATTCATATCAGTGGAAGCACGTGATACGAAACAGAAGTTATCAGTGGAAGTATTCATATTGATGATGTAGATATCTGCATGTCTAACACCATTGAGAATGACTTCCTTTCTCCTGTTCTTGACTTTGCACTTTTTCTTAGAGAAAGAAACTTTGTGATTCTTATCACACAGTTGACTGATGCTCAGAAGATTATGCATCAGGCCTTCAACATAAGCAACTCTTTTGAAAGTAGTTACTCCGTTGGTCAGAGTGCCATACCCTCGGGTTTGGCCTCTACCGTTTCCGCCAAAGGTCACAGCAGGACCTCTTTCTTCACGGTAGTTAGTGAGGACAGATTTAGAACCAGTCATGTGTCGAGAGCATCCACTGTCCAAGTACCAGATGCCCTTATCCTGACTGGAAGAATCAGTCGCAGAGGTGGAAGCTTCAGGAGTTGTGGAAGAAGAAGCTTCAGGATCCTGAGGAGGAATCTCTTCAGGAACCTCTTCTATCTTAGCCATGAGAGCTAAGGTAGGTTCCTCAATAATGGCCATGAGTGCCACTTGAGTATCTTCCTCATCAGACGAGTCATCAGAGGAGACATCATCCCAGTCGCAGTCTTCTGCGATTAAACCTTTGCCTTTACGCTGAGTTTTCATCTTCTTGTACTTTTCCTTCAGGCGTTGGTACTTGGGGTTCTTAGAAGAAGATTTAGCAGAGGAAGGAGCAAACTGACTTTTTCTGTACCTGCAATCATTAGCAAAGTGTCCTTTGCCCTGACAGTTGTAGCAGATAGCAGTAGCCTTGTCAACAGGATCTGACTTAGGCTTGTCAGTAATAGAAAGATGTTTCTTTTTATGGAAGTTTCCCTTTTTGGCAAACTTTTTGAAAGATCTGGTTAAAAGAGCAAGTGATTCATTGAATTCAGGATCTTCTGACATGTCAGAGTCAGAAGATTCTAATTCAGTAATAGTTACTGAAGAAGAAGTGGCAGCAACAGGAGGAACTGAATCAGAAACCAATGCAACAGATGTGCTTTTGGATTCTTTAGAATCTCTTATGAGATTCTTTTTCAGTTTCTTCTGTTGTTCACGGTTCAGAAGAATACCGTACAACTCACTTAGTGTGAGTGTCTTTATGTCCTTTGACATAGTTAAGCAGGAGGTGTAAATTTCCCAATGTTCAGGAAGAGCTTCCATGAACTTGGTAACCACCTCAGAGTTAGAGTAGGTAGTACCGATGGTCTTCAGATCAATCAGAAGACAGTTGAATCTCTGATGTAGCTGGGAGAGAGTTTCATCCTTCTGATGAATAAAGCTTTCGTACTGACGAACCAAGAAAATCTTTCTTGATTCCATGAGTACGGCAGTACCTTCATATTGAACACAGAGAGTGTCCCATATCTCCTTAGCAGAGCGAAGGTGACATACAGAGTGGAATACATCGTCAGGGAGTGACATGGCGATGAGAGACCTAGCCTTGGTGTCAATGTTGACCAGGCGTCTATCTTCATCATTCCAGTCAGTTACGGGCTTTACCAGCTCTCTTTCAGGAACAGCAGGTTGGCCACCAGCAGCAGGAATGGGGTGGACGGTTTGTGTAGGCACATGTGGTCCGTTTTCCAGAAAGTAAGGAATCTGGGGATCAGAACCAGAGAGGAAAAGTTCCATCCTGGTTTTCCAAAGAGAGAAGTTGTCTTTGTTAAACCGAGGAGGTTTTCCAGCAGAGCCGGTATCAAAGTAGTTATCCTTAGCTTGAAGAGCCATAGAATAAGAAGAGAGAGGATCACAAGATTTTTCTTAAGAAGAAAATGAGAGCTTGTATCTGCTCTGATACCACTTGTTGGTCCCAAGTAGGTGACCTTCAAGTAAGGATAGTGTTTGGGATTATAGAAGGGGGGGTTGAATATAATCACACAATTTTCTCACTTTTAAATTCTTGTTTTATAAACAATATGAATTTACAGATTGTTGCGGAAATAGAAAAGACAATTAGTCTAAACTAAACAATCTAAGTTCTTTCACTATGCACTAAGTGAGAAGAGAATAAAGAAAGAAGATAGAGGGGATAAGAGAGAAAGGACTTGAGTATTTTAGGATGAAGAAGAAGTATGGAGAACATCTCTTCACGTCCTATTTATACTCCATGCATTAAATGCATGCAGACCTACTATTGTGACGTGTCACAATGTGAGTGGTCTGTTGTACTATTTACTATAAACAAATACTCTTTGCATGGTGTGCAAAAGAGGATGTTTGTAAACAGTTGCCTTATGGTCTGATAAGTACGGAGGGAACAGTAAAGTAACTGCCCTTATGTACTATTGTGTCAGAAAAGGCGAGTAATCCTTTTGTGCATTAGACTAAGACATTGTTCTAATCCTTCAGGATCAGGATACTGATCAGTGACTAGAGTCCTGAAACTGGGGACGTTCAGGGTCACGTGTATCCTGATGAATCTTCAGGATGTCATACGATAGTGAACAGACTGCTATCACTGAGTTCCGTCTTCAGATCACGAGCATGCTGTTCCTGTCATCAGCTATTTCTTCGACGTCGCTGATGGTTCTTTCTGTATGATCTTAATGTCTTCAGGAGGAGGTCTTCACTTCAGTGGACAGGATCAGTAGACTGCAGAACAGACTCGTTAGTCTCCTGATCCTGATCCTGATCTATAAAGTTAAGTTACAGCATAAGTAACATGGAATAACACTGAACAGACTCAGTGATAATTCCTCAAGCTATAACAGAAGTAAAAACCTATTCACTAAGTAGAGATTCAGGATCATTATCATTTCATCAGGTCTTAGGAGAGCTGGATCAACAAATCTCATAAGAGATATTAAAGATTCCAAAAGCACCTCTGTCGCATTGGTCTCTGATTCAGTCCCTGCTGTTGCTACTCCTTCTTCAGTTACCATCACTGAATTAGAATCTTCTGAGTCTGACATGTCTGACTCAAATCCTGAATTTAATGAATCTCTTGCACTTCTCACTCGTTCCTTTAAAAAGTTTGCCAAAAAGGGAAACTTCCAAAGAAGGAAACCTCTTACTCTTACTGACAAGCCTAAAACAGAATCTGTTGATAAGGCCACTGCTACCTGCTACAATTGTCAGGGCAAAGGACACTTTGCTAATGATTGCAGGTACAAGAAAAATCAGTTTGCTCCTTCTTCTACCAAATCTTCCTCGAAAAACCCCAAATACCAGCGCCTGAAAGAGAAGTACAAAAAGATGAAATCTCAGCGCAAAGGTAAAGGTCTTATCGCAGAGGACTGCGATTGGGATGATGTCTCCTCTGATGACTCATCTGATGAGGAAGATACTCAAGTGGCACAAATGGCCATTATTGAGGAACCTACCTTAGCTCTCATGGCTAAGATAGAAGAGGTCCCTGAAGAGGCTCCTACTCAAGCTCCTGAAGCTTCTTTCTCTACAACTCCTGAAGCTTCTACTTCCGCGACTGAATCTGCCAGTCAGGTACCTACTCCTGTTGTTCCTCTTGAAAGTCTAACTCAACTAGACCTTGTAACCCTTGATCTCTATAAAGCCCTGAATGGTAAAACCTCTGCTGAGAAAATGAACATTGATCTTCGTGATCAACTCAGAGAGTGTCAGGAAAAGATAAAACAACTTACCATTATGGAAGAAAGTTATAAGGATCAGGTCACTGTTAATCAAACTCTCTGTATCGAAAGAGAAAAGGCTTTTGCTGCTAAAGAAAGAGCCTTGGCCGAACTTAATGCTGAAAAAGTCACCATCAAAGGATGGAGTGACGCCTCTGAAAAGGTTGATGAAATATTAGTCTCAGGGAGAAATGTTAAAAACAGAAAGGGTCTTGGATTCACTAGTGGATGTACTAGGCTTGATCGTTCCATGCTTAAATTTGGAATGTTTGTTTCTTCTATCCCTGATCCTAATGCCCCTGAAAATATCCCTTCTTCATCCAACACACACACTGAAGGTGCTCCTAAAAGCAAAAAGAAAACAGCTAAGGAAAAATCCAAAACTGTAACACCTTCAAAGACCAAGAATCCTAAACCTAAGAACAAAGTTCTAGGTGGTGGTCCTTCAGTCTCAGGAACAAAATCCTTTTCTCAAAGTCCTGCTCCTAGACTGAAGATTGACCTAAAGCAAAAGATTAAGGAGAAGAAACCTATTCCTCCTCTGTCCAATGCTAAAGGCATACTTGGTACTGGTCCTGCTCATTTGAAGTTTAAAGACTTCCTGGACCCCACTAAACGCTTTCAATATCGCAAATGTTATCACTGTGGATTTAATGACCATATTGCGAGTAAATGTCCTGATGCTACCAAAACTGAAAAATCAGCTAAGGTAAAGAAAACCCCTAAGACTGATAACTCAGTCAAAGGAAAGAAGGTTGTCAAGACTGTTTCTTCATTCAAGACTCCAGCGTCAAGAACTGATAACTCAGTTAAGGTTGTCACTAACTCCACCAGTCCTACTGATAATTCTGGATCCATAGTTCTATGGGTACCAAGAAAAACTTAAACTCTAAATTTTACAGGACAAGGGCATCTGGTACCTGGACAGTGGATGCTCTCGACATATGACTGGTTCTAAATCTGTCCTCTCTAACTACCGTGAAGAAAGAGGTCCTGCTGTGACTTTTGGTGGAAACGGTAAAGGCCAAACCCGAGGGTATGGCACACTGACCAACGGAGTAACTACGTCCAAAAGAGTTGCTTATGTTGAAGGCCTGATGCATAATCTTCTGAGCATCAGTCAACTGTGTGATAAGAATCACAAAGTCTCCTTCTCGAAGAAAAAGTGCAAAGTCAAGAACAGACGCAAGGAAGTTATTCTCACTGGTGTTAGACATGCTGATATCTACATCATCAACATGAATACTTCCACTAACAACTTCTGTTTTGTATCTCGTGCTTCCTCTGATACAAATTGGCTATGGCACAAGCGTCTCTCTCATCTCAACTTCAAGACGCTGAATCAACTCTGCATCAACAATCTTGTTGTTGGTCTTCCTGACTTTCGCTATACAAAGGTATCTCTTTGTTCAGCATGTGAGAAAGGAAAACAGACCAGGGCTAGCTTTAAGTCCAAGCAGATTTCCTCCATCAGCTCTCCTCTACAACTTCTCCACATGGATCTCTTTGGACCTGTAAATGTCCAATCCATTGCTGGAAAGAAATATACTCTGGTAATCGTTGATGAATATTCCAGATATACTTGGGTATTCTTCCTTCGATCCAAGAGTGATGCTCCTGAAGAAATCATTCTGTTCGTCAGGAAGATGGAAAGGCTCAACAACCTTACTGTTCGATCAATCAGGAGTGACCACGGAACTGAGTTCAAAAACAGTACCTTGGAAACTTTCTTCGATCAGAAAGGTATCTCTCAGAACTTCTCATCTTTAAGAACTCCTCAGCAAAACGGTGTTGCTGAAAGACGAAACAGAACCCTGATTGAAGCTGCTCGATCTATGTTGAGTGAAGCCAACCTTGCCACTCAATTCTGGGCTGAAGCTGTTAACACAGCTTGCTATACTCAGAATAGATCCCTGATAGTAAAGCGCTTCAGAAGAACCCCTTACGAACTCTTTCGTAACAGAAAACCCTCAATCGAACATCTCCATATCTTTGGTTGTGTCTGCTACATCCTGAACAACAAAGATAACCTTGGAAAGTTCGATTCCAAGTCTGATGATGGAATCTTCCTTGGATACTCCTCTATCTCTAAAACCTACCGTGTGTTCAACAAACGAAGACAAACCATAGAGGAAACGATTCATGTCAAATTTGATGAATCGCGTCCTACCTTTCCTCACCCTCATGATAATTCTGAAATAAATCAGTGGGCTGACTCCTTCTTTCAAGTCCCTGATGTTCCTACTACTGATCCATCTCCTCAAGACCTTCCTGATGGTTTTGAAGAAAATCCTCCTACTCCACCCACTCAAATATCCATACCTCCTATAATGAATGCCACCCCTATCACCCAAGTCACACCACCTGAACCTGATCAACCCACTAACAGTGAAGACTTTTCTCAAACCACTGTTAGTGAACCTGCTCCTACTAATCTTCTTCCTGATCCATCAGTGAATGAAGCCTCTACTTCAGGACAGGTGTATCAACCACCTGCTCTTCGATGGACCAAAGATCATCCAATTGATCAAGTCCTCGGAAATCCTTCATCTAGTGTTAAAACTCGACGCCAATCTGGTAACGTCTGTCTTTATGTAAATTTCATCTCTGAAAATGAACCTAAAGAAATAGATGATGCCTTGCGTGATCCTGCCTGGGTCTCAGCCATGCAGGAAGAGCTAGCAGAGTTCATCAGAAACAATGCCTGGCTTCTCGTCCCTAGGCCTCGAAAACGTACAATCATAGGATCCAAGTGGATCTTCAGGAATAAGCTTGATGAGATTGGTACGATTATTCGAAACAAGGCTCGACTTGTGGCTCAGGGATACAGGCAGGAAGAGGGCATTGATTACGATGAAACTTTTGCTCCTGTTTCTAGGCTCGAAGCAATTCGACTTTTCCTGGCCTTTGCAGCATATATGAACTTCAAGGTTTATCAGATGGACATCAAAAATGCCTTTCTGAATGGAAAACTTAATGAAGAAGTCTATGTGGCCCAGCCTGCTGGCTTTGTAGATCCTAAGTTTCCTGATCACGTCTACAAGTTAAACAAGGCTCTCTATGGGTTAAAACAGGCTCCTCGTGCCTGGTATGATACCCTCTCAACCTTTCTTCTCTCTAAAGGTTTTGTTCGTGGTAAGATCGATAGCACTTTATTTCTTAAGAAATATCCTAAGCATATCCTTCTTGTCCAGATATATGTCGATGACATTATCTTTGGATCAACCAATCCCAAACTCTGCGAAAAGTTTGAGTTACTCATGAAATCTGAATATGAAATGTCTATGATGGGTGAACTAACATTCTTTTTAGGACTTCAGATCAAGCAATCTGAAAAGGGAATCTTTATCAATCAAGGTAAATATGTACATGAGATGCTGAAGAAATTTGATCTCACATCATGTACACCGATGAAGACTCCAATGGCTCCTCCTCTATCACTTGACAAGGATTCCAAAGGGAAACCTGTTGATGTGACTCTCTATAGAGGAATGATTGGCTCACTGCCGTATCTTACAGCAAGTCGTCCTGATATCATGTATTCTACATGTTTATGTGCTCGTTATCAGGCTGAACCCAAAGAATCCCATCTGACCGCTGTAAAGCAAATTTTCAGATATCTAAAGGGAACTCCTAATCTGGGTCTTTGGTACTCCAAGGACTCAGGGTTCGATCTAACAGCTTATTCTAATAGTGACTTTGCAGGATGTAAGATCGACAGGAAAAGCACCACTGGTGGGTGTCACCTACTTGGTGGAAAGTTGGTGAGTTGGACTAGCAAGAAACAGAATTCTGTGTCCACATCAACTGCTGAAGCTGAATATGTTGCAGCAGGAATCTGTTGTGCTCAAGTCCTGTGGCTGAGAAATCAACTTCAGGACTATGACATACAACTTTCTAAAATTCCTATATACTGTGACAACACTTCAGCGATCGCCATCGCTAACAATCCTGTCTTACACTCCAAGACAAAGCACATTGAAGTGAGATATCACTTCATCAGGGATCATGTGATGAATGGTGATATTGAACTCCATTTTGTCCCTACTGAATATCAGCTTGCTGACCTCTTTACCAAACCACTGGATGTAACGCGTTTTAATATGCTCATCAGTGAACTTGGGATGTTAAATCCTGACGAATGAAGTTTCTCAAGGACAAACAGTTGTTAAATCCTATAGAATAATTTTTCTCAGGACTCTTTTCTTAACAACTCCTGAATAACACATCTATCAGGAGATAACTCTATTCAGTACTTACAAAATCTTTGTTCAAAATCCGAATACTGATGATTCTCGGGTAAGTATTTCTGTCCCTGAAACCTTATCGCATTAAATGTGATAAGAGGATTTTCCCAAAACAGTACTTATCTGATAAATACTCTAATTCCAAGAAAACTCTTCTTTCATCAAAATGGAATTATCCCCTGAAAAGGTGGTTTTTAAGCTTTTTGAATAAAACAAACTTTTCATCTGCACTGACACGTAATGGGACGTTTCCTGTTCCCCACGACGTGTGTCAGGCGCGTGAACGCGCGTAGAACTTCCTTTTTCATCATTACGTTTGAAATTAGCCGCTCTTTTCTCTCTCATCCATTTTCTCTCTCCTACCACGAGGTATAAAAACCTCACTCGTAATCCATTTCACTCTTTACGCTTACATTTCTCTCTCAAAGAATTCAAAGCAAGAAAAGGATTTTACTCTCGAATCTGCATTCTCAAGAACACCAAGAACACACACTCACCACATTCTTAACAGAATCATCGTAAGTGTCTCTATATTCTTTGTTCTTTCTACAAACTAAGTTGATCTTCTTTCCTAAAACAACTTATTTTGATAAACGTTTTTCCAAAAACCCTAAGATCACTTCGTTTGATCTTAGTTTTCCCAAAATCTTCTTAGATTTTTGTTAAAACAGTTTATGTGATTCTTCTTATTTCTTTTAAGAAAACTCATCAACTCCTATTTTGATATAACTTCATCAAAATAGGAGTTCTCTTTAATACCAAAACACATTCCTTTTGTGAATTTTGGTATCCAATCTATTCCGTGTATAAAGGATTTCACCACTTTTATGAACATATTCTGTGTTCATTGAAAAGTGAAGAAAAATGCATATTTTGGATTCTTAATCGTCCACATATGTTATTTTTGTTTTTAACAGGATGGCTGCTACTACTTCCACATCACTAGACGCTCAGCTCTCCCCTGAGGCCACCACCTTACTCACTGCCGCTGGATGCCTTCCGATTGTCGTTCCTCAACATGACATTCAATTCAAGGCCAACAACCTTATTGGCCTGTTCGACATACCAGTGAACAAGGCATATCTGACGCCTGCCAGGGACTTTCTCCTCAACAGTCCCTTGAAGACGGCCTTCACCATCAACCCCAGGCCAAACAAGCCCCTTCTTCTCCAACTCTGGTCAACTGCCACTAAGGCCCAGGAGAGGAACTCTAAGGGCAAACTGTGTGAGGTGATCAAATTCCAAATCAAGGAAGATATCATCTCCTTTGGAATCGAGACTCTCAGGAACGTCCTCCAGATCTCCAAGAAGAAGCGATACCCTCCTCCCCCATCTGCTGAAGAAGTCATCGCTCTGCTGGATGACATTGGCTACAGATGGCCAGAGAGGGAAGGCGTCCCTCTGACCAAGACTGCTGCTACAGTCCATAAGACAGGGCTGAACGCTACGTTCTACTATATCTGGAACACGTTCGGTCTCTACTTGACAGGGAAGACGGGGAGTACTGAACAGTTCCCCACTGTTATCCAGAACATGGTCTACTCCGCTATCAAGAACCGGAAGTTTGACTATGTTCGCTGCATCTGGGATGACATGGTGCTGAAGATCAAGAAGAAAAACCGGGTGGTGAACGTTCCTTACACCAGGTTCTTCTCAGCGGTCCTGGAACTCCACATGGGTGCTGCCTACCCTACTGAAGGCAACTTCAACAACTATGCGTTGGGCGTAAAGTTCCTGGACCAGGTTTCTCCAAAACCTGAAGACGTTCCTCTCTCTGCCGTTCTGGTTGTCCCTGAACCAGATCCAGAAGCAGAAGAGCAACCCACCTCTCCACCCACCTCTCCTCCTGCTCAAGGTATGTTTTCTTCCTTCTTATCCAAACCTACTTCTTCTCATTCTCTGCATGCTATGTCAGTAGCTAACCCCTTACTGACTTCCCCAGCTGCAAACCCCTATGCGCTCCTGAAGCGTGCACCTCCCTCTGGATCCACTCCAACTCCTCCCTCAAAGCGCTCCAAAGCTAAGGCGCAGAAGAAAAAGAAGGCTCCTGCTGCTGGTAAGAAATATTATCTTACCCTGCCTCAAATCTTTAATAGACCTTCCCCTTTATCTAAAACTTCTCTACCCGCAGATTCTCCTGCTCAGCAATCACAAGAACCTGAGGTTGTTCTACTCGAACGCTCAGAGAATGTGGAGGGTAATCGCTCGGATGCCCTCCTAGCCTCAGGTAATATTATTAAGCAAATTATTGCCATTCCTTCTTCTGAGAAAGCTATTGAGTCTTCTAGTGCTCACTTAGCTACTTGTATTACAGGTTCTTTTGGAGCTACTTCTCAAGGACATCCTCAACTACAACAGGATGATCCTTTTGACGAGTTCATCTTCACGGACCATGAACGTCAACTGAGCACTGCTGAGCTCAGGAGACAGTCCGCGGAGAGACAACTCCAGGACGCTAGAGCTTCCCTGCAACAGCAGGAGGATAAGCACAAGGCCCGTCTCCAGGCCTTGGAACTGGAGCTAGCCTCTGCCAAGGCTGCTGCTACTGCCGCTGAAGCCGCCGCCGCCACTGCCACTGCTGCCGCCACAGCTGCAGCTCCGCCACCAACTGGCGTTACTCTCACCATACCTTGTCTGGATAATATCCATGACAAGGTCTCCCAAGTGGCCTCTTCCTCCAACTCCGTTCAGGCATCCATCGAGAACCTGAAGGCCACCGCCCTGCCCGCTCTCTCCACTGCTGTCAACAACAGCTCCAACTGTCTCACCACCTTTCAAAGTGCAGTGGTGCAGAGATTGGATGCTCAGGAGGCAGGGCTCCGAGCACTTCAGGAGAAAGTGACTGATCTCTCCAACGCCGTCACCGCCATCACTACTGCTCCTCCACCACCGCCAGCGTTCACAAGCGCTGATAGGGACCTTCTGCAGTCCCTGCTCACCTCATCCTTCATCACTCGCAAGCTTCAAACGAACATGGCCTCTCTCCTTCAGAGGTGTGTTTCAACAGCCGCCCTGGCTAGGGCACCTGTTGAGGGGGAGAGACAGCCTCCTCTGAAAGACCATTCAGTTTATTCCCCCTCCACCAACTGGAGAACAACTGAAGAAGGGGGAACAAATGAGGATGATGATGAAGATGATGATGAAGACGACGATTTCATCGTCGAGAAGATCCCTGCTTCAACGCCCACTCCAGGACCTGCACATTCTCAGGGGGAGAACCCCGGTGCACCTTGTAAGTTAACTCAACCATCCTCTCCCTCATCTTCTGATAACCTCCCCATATCCTCTATCCTGAAACCTAAACCAATCCCTGAAACCATCACTCTTAATGACACCTCCTCTGATGACTCACCCGTAAACAACCTACAACTAGTAGTCTACCAACCACCCGAACAACCTACTCCTGAACCAACACCTCAACCAACCCATGAACCTGAAAACCAATCCGATTCTGAATGCCATGACGTCAACTTCGGTTCTGTCACTGATGAGATTATTCGCCTTATGGAGAATAGTCCATCAGAACAAACACGAGCTGAACTAAGCAGAATGACATTCAGGATCACACCCCTAAACCAAGAATCTATTTCTTCACGACCTCCCACCCATTTTAACCCTGAAGCCTCATCTTCCAAAACCCAAAGACACCAAACCCATCCTGAAAGCGTAATTCTATCATCAGATGATGAATTCATCTCTGATGATTACTCTACCCCTGCTTCTTCTCCTAGATCTCCTCCCTCTAATTCTCCACGTTCTGAAGGAGAAAACTACCCTGACACTTCTACTGCTGTGAACAGGGATGGGCGTTTAGACGCCGTGATAGAGCGACTCGAGAGTACAAGAGTAAAAAGTCCTCTTCGTACCTCTTGGGACTCCGAGTTCGCCTATCTATCACAATAGGAGTACGACCTCGCAATAAAGGCTCAGGAGGAGCACAACAGAAAGCAGAAGGAAGCATTCCTCTCTGCTCAAGCTGCAAAGAAGCTAGCTTTTGACTTCGTTGAAGAAGACGAAGAAATAAGTGCAGATCCAATTCTTGCACAGAAGGCTGCCCTGAAGGTCTTCAACAAGAGGACAGAGGAAGAGACAGAGGAAGCAGACAAAGAGCTTGACTGGTGCAGAGACCGACTTCATCTCAGGAAGCACGGTGCCAGAATAATAGGAATCCATCTTCGTCGAAACCGCGGCAAGAAAGGAGTTCCTGGCAAAACCTGGCTCACCGTCAAACGCTCAGGAGTAAAGGACGTAGAGCACACTCTGGACAAGTTAGATCGTTACAACTTGTCAGAGTGGAACGAAATTAGAAGCCTACTTCCAAAAGCCAACAAAAACTACAGGGCTGAACTAGAAGAAGTCATTGATGGACTTATTGCTCGAATCAGAAGAACAACTGAAATACCTGATGTCCTGCTCCAGCCTCCTCTGCTCTGCCAAAGCCTCCAGTTCGAAGATCTGTAGGCACTTCAACAAGGAGACCCACTCCTTGCATGCCCAGGACTATTATCAAGCCACTGGATCTCTCGATGCTTGATCTTTCTTTTCCCTCAGGAGTATCTCTCTCTGAAGGTCAAGTCATCAGAGAACCTGTTCATGGTATTTGTGTAAGCGACAACTCTAAAATCCTTCGCTTTCAGCGCTTCAGCGAACTACACAAAGCACCCTATGAACACTTGGTATCAGTTCTCTTCATCGCACAAAAGGAAAAGAAAAACAAAGACAATAAAGAAATTATTCGTACTGTCAGAGCTATCCTCGATCAAAGAATTGTCTTCGGTGAAACTCCTGTACCCATTCAAGTCAAGACTGAGGTAGTTAGTGAAGACTCTGATAGCTAGGAATTTTTGTAATTTTCTTTCAGTACTTCGTTTATGTACTTATGTATTTCTTTTACTCTTGTAAAATCCTATATGAGATTAATAGAAATGCAATTCAGTGCATCGTACTTTATTCCATCACAGTACTGAAAAAGATCCCTCAAAACAGTAAATGGGACATGTACCTTTATGAGTTCTATTTCCTACTGTTGAATTCTAGACTTAGATTTATTTCTAAACTTTTCTAGATTAAGACAATTCCTCTGTTGTCTTATCATTATCATTTAGGGGGAGATTGTTGATCCAACTCTCCTAAGACCTGATGAAATGATAATGATCCTGTTACTTTACTTAGTGAATAGGTTTTCACTTCTGTTATAGCTTGAGGAATTATCACTGAGATTGTTCAGTGTTATTCCATGTTACTTATGCTGTAACTTATTTTTATAGTGATCAGGATCAGGATCAGGAGACGAACGAGCCTGTTCTGCAGTCTACTGATCCTGTCCACTGAAGTGAAGACCTCCTGAAGACATTCAAGTCATACTCAAAGAACCACCAGCGAAGTCAATGAATTAGCTGATGACAGGACCAGCATGCTCGTGATCTGAAGACAGAACTCAGTGATAGCAGGCTGTTCAAATTCGTATGACATCCTGAAGACGCATCAGGATACAGTGACCTGTGATCATCCTCAGTATCAGAGCCTTCCTCACTGATCAGTATCATGATCCTGAAGGATTAGCGTAATGTCTTAGTCTAATGCACAAAAGGATTATCCGCTTTTACTGACACAAAAGTACATAAGGACAGTCTCTTTTCTGTTCCCTCCGTACTTATCAGACCTCAAGGCAACTGTTTACTCACATCCTCTTTTGCACACCATGCAAAGGGTATTTGTTTATAGTAAATAGTACATAGGACCACTTAGATTGTGACACGTACACAAAAGTGAGTCTGCATGCATTTAATGCATTGGGTATAAATAGGACTTGAAGAGATGTTCTCCATACTTCTTCTTAATCCTAAAAATACCCTAATCCTTTATTTTTTATTCCCTCTAGTTTCTTTCTTCTCTTATCTTCTCACTCTAGTGCATAGTGAAAGAACTTAGATTGTTTAGTTTAGACTTGTAGTCTTTTCTATTTCCGCAACAATCTGTAAATTCATATTGTTAATATAACAAAGAATTTAAAAGTGAAATTTGTGTGATTATATTCAACCCCCCCCCCCTTCTATAATCCCATACACTATCCTTACTTGAAGGTCACCTCATTGGGACCAACATTTCCCAATTCTATCCTCTCATCCCCTATTTTTAATAACAACACTCCTCAATTCCTTTCAACAACAATCCTCTCAATTTCACCTACAATTCTCCTTATTTCAGCAATGGTGTTCATTTTTTCTTCTCCTTTCCACAATCTTCATTATGTCCAACAGACAAGGACGGTAACGTTGTTGGATGCTCGAACATAATAAGTTACATAACCCAGCTACAAGCTAACAAACAGAAGAAATTAATATCTTCAATGATGAGTAAAAACAACTAGCATGATTTGGTATGACGTGATACGTGTTAATTGCTTTCACTATCAAATCTTTTCTCAAAGAGAATTCTTCCCCTGTAGAAATAACAGTGTATCAACTTAATGATTTTTAAACTTTGTCGGACACTTGAGCGAATCAAAAGGGTATTAAAATAAGCAAAAAAGAATTATCTGTGAACATTTCATGCCACATTTTGCTTTTCTGATTTAGGGGCTTTGACTCTAGGGCATGTATAAAGATAATACTTATTTTATTAAAATGAAAAAAAGGAATAAGCAGTAGTAGATGATGGGGAGATGATGGGTATTTTATTTCATACCAATTACCATTGGATTCTCCTTCCTATATTTTCTTTACTTTTGTTACTTTTCGAAATTCAGTCCATACATGACAAAGTGATATTGAGTTTTGAATTTTAACTAAAAATTTGCATACAACTGTGTGCAAAATATGTTTTTGATTATGTCAGCCATTACTTTATATTAAATGGCATGCTTACCAAATAGTTGAAATATGGATTAAAGTGTTGCAAGATTATTTGTGGAATAGAAAGATAGTGTAACACCTCTAAATTCTAAAACATTCATTTAACAAAAGTAACCTCTTTTAAGCGAAAGCTTATCAAAATTTGCCATTTAAACCACAACTTTTCCAATTCAACATATAAATCCCCAAAAGCCAAAATCTTACGAAATAATTATTTAAACTTGCAAAACAAACCATCAGTAAAAACTAGTTTACCAAAATCCAACATTTAAAAAAAACTATTTGACAATTCATAATTGCATATCCCAATTAAACTTCTCCAAATGCTGAACTGCTTGATCCCGGAGCCTCGTGCGGGTGCCTTGCCTTTGTCCTTAGAGGACATACCCGCCACTAAAAGAGTAAACAACAACGGGGTAAACATAAAGCTTAGTGAGCACACATCACCTAAACCACTTACCATCATGCATACATAACCATAAGTACATAGTAATCACATACATGCAAATGTCTCCCCTTCCTTATAGCTCAATACTATCAAGGAAGAAATAATGACACTGGTACCAGACCTCTGCCTTTAATATCTTCCCTAGGGGTACCACTACCACCATAGGTACTATCTGTTAGTAATTATGTGCAGAGTTGACAAACCAGGTGATCACACATCCAATGTTACAAGACACTTGAGGGTCACACCTGTGAGGACCTATAAATCGAATAAGTTATATGAAACCCAGAAATGGAGAGTTAGGATTTATAATAGTCAATTATAAATCAGTTGGGTAATTTCAGTCAGAAATCCCAAAGTTGGAGGGTTATTAATTAATTAAGTATATTGTATATTTATTTGATGAAATAAATATATAATAGTTAATTAATAGTATTATATATATTAGATAAATATATATATATATAGATAATTATCATAAGCAAATTCTTTTCCAGTAAAATAAGGAAAAGATTGAGATAATTACAATAAGGAAACTGGATCCTATTCAAACTGTATTTTTCCTCCATATAAATAAGGCTTATGGGTTTAAGGAAAAGTTAAGTTTTTCAATTATAACCAACTCATAAATCTTTCCAATCCCCTCTCTCTCCTTCCTAAAACCGGCGCCGCCTCCCTCCCTCGAGATACCAGCTTGGTTTTTCAGTCTTCGGGTTTTTCATTCAGTTCTGCTAGAGGAACAATTCGTAGGTCGTTTACGGGTGGATCAATTCTCAAGCAATCCAGGTAAACCATTATAACTAATTAAACTAATCGATTAAGATCCATAAGCTAGTTTAGGGTTTTTAGCTTAAACGCTTCCGCACAAGATCAAATCATGTGTGTTTTTGATCAGATAGGTCTTTTACCAGTTTGGTTATCAGATCTATGGGATTTATCAAACCAGTGAGGTTTTGTGATCCATGTTAGTCCTTGTGTCAGTTTGATCCGAGGGAACCCACAAAAACCCAAAAGTGGTATCAGAGCTTCTGGTCCAATCGTTTTTAGTTTTATTCTCGTAAGATCCGTTAAAACTATTTTCTTTTGCGTATCAAGTTTTATAAAAATCTGATTTTTATTGGTTCACATAAAAGTTCGTTCTATTTATCGTATGAAAAACCAAATCCGGCAATCGGTGGCAGTTTGCCACCAAGCCGAGACAAAAACCACCCAGTCTGTGGTGGTAGACCACCGCAGCCGCACCACAGACCGGTGGTGGTGGCGGGTGGCCGTAGTCAAGATCATCGCTGCACCAAAGACGAACCACCTAGACCAACCACCAGATCGGTGGGTGGACCGATTTACAACCGTGGCTGCATCAAGTAAGGCGATGGTGGCGTCTGGTGTTTGCAATAGCCACGGCCAAACCACCAGTTTTGGTGGTGACCGACAGTTACTATACCACGCGGTGGTGGCGGCGTCTGGTGTTCGCAATCGCCACGGCCAAACCACCAACGAGGTGGTGGCCGACGGCTGTTTAATCGACCGATGGTCGGTAGCAGCGGCGATAAGGCGGTGGCGGTATCGGCTGTTTTTATCAACCACCACAGCACCGTGGTGGTGATGCTCACGATGGCAATACGTGGCCGGAATGAGGCCGCACCACGATGGTCACGATCGCCGGGAATCAAAACGTCACCACCAGTTCGGTGGTGACGGGCGGACCTCAATCGAATTAATGGCGGCAAATGGTGGTAGCCGTAGGGAACCACTCGGCTTTGGCCGAGTTCCACCACCGACCGAGATCGGTTTAAAACCCGCAACCACCAGAAACCGCAAACGCAGTGGTGGACGGCGGTGTAATGGTGGTGTTCACGACGGCAAAAGACGGCAATAGCCGTTCAACTTGATCGCCGCACCACGCCTAGCGGTGGCGGCACTCAGCTGCCGTTGTTCGATCGACCGCACCACAGTTAGTGGTGGCGGCGAATGATTGTTAATCGGACCACCGATCGAGAGCCACACCACCGTTTGTGGTGGTGGCGATCGACGGATTTGAAACCACCGAACGGTGATAGCGGCCGTGGATGCTATCGGCCAATGGTGATGATGATGATCGTTGAGGGACTCGCGGCTGTGAACAGGTCCTGAATGAGATCTTTCGCGGTGCGAGCCAGTCTCTCCCTACGTGGCACGAGCCGTACCTTCGCGGCGCAAGCGGGGCTGCCAAACTATACCATCTAGGGTTTTTCATCAGTCTGGGCCAAGTTCTGTTATGAGGCCCAAAGCCCAGTTCTTTGGACTAAGTTATGGCCCAAAAAGGGTTCGTTTGTTTTCAAGCCTTATTATCCGAAATTAATTTTGTTTAAAACAAGTTTATCCAATAAAATTTGTTTTGTTCGAACCAATTGGACTGAATTGTCCGGTTTGATAAGCCTTTTATAAAATTAAGTTTTACTTTTAATTTTTGGCCTGTTTAGTCAAATAGGCTTAATGTTATGTTTTGATCAGATGATCGAACCATGACACAATTTACAAACAATTATTTATTTAACCGACCAGTTTGATCGGTAAACCCCGGTTTGATATAAATTTGGATAAAAGACAAATATTTTAGCTAATCGGTTTTATTTATAAAAAGGTATTTTTATAAAATAGATAAAACTATTTTTAGACTAAAATATTAGTTTCGATTTATAAAACATTTTTGTTTTTATAAATCAGTTAAAACCAAGTTTTGCGATAATTGAGACAAGATAATTTTAACGGATCTAGGTTTATTTCTCGCTTTTATATTATGCTTTATATATGATTGCGTGATTGCTTGAACTTCATATATGCATCTCAGTTTGAATATATATACATATATGTGTCTATTATAGAGTTTTGCCAACTTAGACCCTTGACATATTTACGGGGAGGCCTGCGTGCCATTTACAACTCCTTATGTAATAATGACCCTAGGATAGATGTTTTATTCTTTCGGGATGGCGAGGCCAGTGGGAGCTACTAAAAGTTCTTCCTCTTACCGGAGTACTGACAAACATGGCGAGGCCAGTGGGAGCTACTAAAAGTTCTTCCTCTTACCGGAGTACTGACAAACATGGCGAGGCCAGTGGGAGCTACGCAAGTTTTAAAGCTTTTAGTAAAATAGGTCATTATTGGACCCTAGGAAACAAACGTTGGCAAAAACTATAATTGGCTATTATGTGATTAATTGTTATTTAATTACATAGTTGAATGTTTATTTGTGATAACTTGCATCTTAGTAGTTTTAAATAAAAAGGTTATTTTAAAACTAGGTTATATCACAAAAGCATATAGGTTTGTATATTTAAAATTACCAGTTTTCTCAAATGTTTCAAAACGGTAGATTTTATTTTTAACCTATAAATGATTGTTTCATGTGAAAAAGGCAAGTTGACAAAAACAGTTAGTTTTAATCAACTAAGTATGCTATTAAAACAGTTAGTTTTAATTAGCAAGTGATTTTAAAACAGTTAGTTTTAAAATAGCATGTATGTTTAAAACAGTTAGTTCAAACATCAGTAGCCTTTATGACAATCAGTTTTTCAGAATTATGTTTTTCAAAACCTGGAAGTAAAAATTTTCAAAAACCCCGAAAATCATAGATCGGTAGTGCAACCCATCTAGGGGCACCTTCGGCGTAAAGTATACAGGCGTTGTAAGTGATCACACATTCAACGTCCGTGTTCAAACTGAAGCTGAAGGGGTTACATAACTCTGCGAATTATCTCCGGGTGGTACCGGCCAGAGTAAAGTGATCAGGTCCCCAAAATGGTGAGATCTATTTTGGTACTGTAAAGTTCACCGGGAGGTACCGGGCCAAAATGCACTAAGAGGAACCGAAACATGTACGGATAATTATTGTGGCTCCGAAAAGATCTAGGAGTCATATCAGTTAGATATGATTGGTAAAAGTCCTTACCTACCGAAATAAATACGGGCCTGGTGGAGCAAGAACACACCGCACATCAGGACGTATGAAATAAGGATCCTAGTCCAATAAATTGATCATTTAAGGGTTTATTGATATTTATTGGAATTTAATCTATTTACAGTTGCTAAAAACCAAAAGTTTTAATGTGTGTAGATGGCAAACACTGTTACCAGCACTAACAATCTTTCCCTCCGCTCTATCCTAGAAAAGGATAAGTTGACCGGCTCCAATTTCCTTGATTGGGAGCGCAATCTGATGATTGTGCTCAGACACGAAAGGAAATGGTATGTTCTTGAAGAGCCTCTTGGGGAGGCTCCTCCGGCAACAGCTCCGGCTGCTGCTAGGAATGCCCACAAGAAGCATTCAGATGATCTACTGGATGTCGCCTGTCTCATGCTTGCAACTATGAGCCCAGATCTGCAAGCAGGGCTCATAAACACAAAAGCATTTGGATACACAAATGCTTATGACATGATCCGTCAGCTAAGGGACATGTTCCAGACACAGGCTCGTACAGAACGTTACGATGCCACAAAAGCATTTAATGAATGCAAGATAGTTAAAGGGACATCAGTAAGTGACCATGTTATGAAAATGAAACGGCACTTGGATCATCTGGAAAGGCTTGGTCACCCAGTTCCGTTACAGCTAGCAACGGATACTATACTCAATTCACTGTCAGAAGACTACAGGCCCTTTGTAGTCAATTACAATATGAATAACATGGAGAAGTCAATAGCAGAATTACACTCCATGCTTAAGACAGCTGAATTGAATATGGGGAACAAGAACAAAACCAAGGATGTCTTGATGGTAAAAGACGGAGGGGTGAAAAAGAAGAATGGGCATACTAGCACCAGCAAAGGAAAGGGACCAGTCCACGCCGTCCAGAGTGCACTCAAGTAAGGCAAAGGCAAGGGCAAGGGTAAGAAGATTAAGCCAAATAAAGCTAGGACCGAGAACCGCTGCTTCACATACAATGAGGTCGGTCACTGGAGGCAAAACTGCCCAAAGCGTCATGAAGCAGGTATGTAAACCTCAGATATTTATGATTGCTTTAGTTTGTCACTTCTTACTTGTTAGTTTACAAGTATACTGAAACCTAGAGCAAATGACTATTGCAGGAGGTCAGAAGTGAAGTGCCCAGGAGTTGCTGAGGATCTTAAGTACCAGTTCTTTTCAATTCTAGTCAAGACATTTTGGATTTATATTTTAAAACAGTTATTTTTGGGATGGTTATATTTTTAGATTTATAATTTTATGGTTTTAATTTTAAAAGCTATTGTCTTGACATGGAGATATCTGATTGTACTTAGCATTTTTAAATCCGTTTTGATCCTGGATATTGCCTGTTACAGTTACTTCAATAGTCTTTATTAAATTGAAGTAATTTATATGAAAACTATCAAAACACACGAAATTCTATAGGAATGTGTTTTGGGAATAAAACATTTATGGATAATATTGTGATCAAGTTTGATTATTCAAATGTGCAAAAGAGAATCTGGGATATTAACTTAGACAAGGTTAATAACAGTATTTATAAAACTAGGAAAATTCCAAGTTTTGGAATTAGGATTTAATATAATCTAGTTGAGTTTTATAAATAGAATTCTCAAGTGTATTACTTAAAATAGAATTGACTAATCAAAGCTTTGACTAAGCCAATAGTTAATTTTGAGTATTAATCAGTTTTCATATAGGTTACTGGGAGCCCAAATTTATTCTCTATCTAGTCTAAGATAAAGAATAAAAGATATAATTATTGATTCAATATATCTCGGAATTCATGATCCAGGTAGGGTAAGAACTCATAAGATATAATTTACCTTATAGTCAAAAGGATAAAAGTTTCAAAGATCCTTGAATCAAAGGAAAAACATGATCAATAATTAAAAGTGTTGGATTAGTTATAGAATTCCAGTAAATTTGCCAGCATAGTAAATGGAATCTGATTTCAGGTAGAAATCATTCATCTACACAGCAACTAAGGAAAGTTGCAGTTTTACATATTCAGGAACTGGTAGTTATTCCAGGTCTCCAAGTTCATGGAATATGATAGAAGTCTAATTATTGTTTATAAAAGTGTTTGCAAAACAATGATTAGCAGATACAAGTAGACAATATCAATAAATACAGACTTGTATTATTTGGTTATCACTTTGATTAAAAATGGTAAACTTTGATCAAAGGATTTAAACTGAAGATGGGTGATACTTCATTTTAGATCAGTATTTAACAAACGTTAAATAGATATTATAAAAGTTATTAAGAAAAGTCATTAATTTTGTTATTATTACAGCGTGTAATATGGACTATACGAAATTAATTTCTTTATCACTTTTATATTTTGCATGTTTTATAATCCAGGAATGAAACTAGTTTCCAGTTTTCATTCGAAACTTGTCCGTGACAACTTTTCATTGTGGGAACATGATAAGGTGTTAAAGTCATTGTGAACTTTTAGGTAGTTATGATCAGTTGCTGAATAACAGCTACAAGTGTTGTAGACTAAAAGTTGCACAAATATTTGATAGAGTAGCAAATATCGGACGTGATCCGTAGTTGAGATTACTTCTTGGAATCAGTCATAAGTAAATCTCACAGTGGTTGTCCCTATCACCTGAGGTATCTGATTTGATATCATGAGGACTACTGAATACTTAGTGCACTCAACCGCTACACCGTAACAGGGTGGTTATAAAGGGCGTAACTAGGTTCAGCGGAAGTCGTGGTGTTGAAGGCAGATATGCAAGATGGGATTTGCACCTCTTTTTGAAGAGAGATATTTCTGGGCCCACCTTGACTGACTGAACATACTGATGAAGTGCATGGCCATGCCCAAACGAACTGATTAGTTCTTTGTCGTTTACCTATCAGTAAAAGTCGGATAGTCAAGAAAACAGAATCTTGAGTATTTAGAGTTGACACCTTCCAAGCTCATACTCACAGATGAAATATCGTGATGCAAAGGGCAAAGCCAAGATATACCCAATCAATGAACAGTTGTTTCATAGATACTATTTCCTTACGGAATGTTTATATCACCAGTCTGGGTATAAGAGTTCTTGTAACCTGGTTAGCCTAAGTGCCTGTCTAGGGGCCTCCTTAGGTCCGTGTAATCAAGGCGGTATTGCCAACTTGCACAAGTGGGAGTCTGTTAGTAATTATGTGCAGAGTTGACAAACCAGGTGATCACACATCCAATGTTACAAGACACTTGAGGGTCACACCTGTGAGGACCTATAAATCGAATAAGTTATATGAAACCCAAAAATGGAGAGTTAGGATTTATAATAGTCAATTATAAATCAGTTGGGTAATTTCAGTCAGAAATCCCAAAGTTGGAGGGTTATTAATTAATTAAGTATATTGTATATTTATTTGATGAAATAAATATATAATAGTTAATTAATAGTATTATATATATTAGATAAATATATATAGATAATTATCATAAGCAAATTCTTTTCCAGTAAAATAAGGAAAAGATTGAGATAATTACAATAAGGAAACTGGATCCTATTCAAACTGTATTTTTCCTCCATATAAATAAGGCTTATGGGTTTAAGGAAAAGTTAAGTTTTTCAATTATAACCAACTCATAAATCAGTTTCCAATCCCCTCTCTCTCCTTCCTAAAACCGGCGCCGCCTCCCTCCCTCGAGATACCAGCTTGGTTTTTCAGTCTTCGGGTTTTTCATTCAGTTCTGCTAGAGGAACAATTCGTAGGTCGTTTACGGGTGGATCAATTCTCAAGCAATCCAGGTAAACCATTATAACTAATTAAACTAATCGATTAAGATCCATAAGCTAGTTTAGGGTTTTTAGCTTAAACGCTTCCGCACAAGATCAAATCAGTGTGTTTTTTATCAGATAGGTCTTTTACCAGTTTGGTTATCAGATCTATGGGATTTATCAAACCAGTGAGGTTTTGTGATCCATGTTAGTCCTTGTGTCAGTTTGATCTGAGGGAACCCACAAAAACCCAACACTATCATCCTTTTTACATGCCAAACACATACACATAACTACATATGCATCACAATTATATACACAAAACAATAGGTGGATAGGTAGGGTACTCACCTGACAAAATGTCAAGCTAGACAAACCCTCTCACAAGTACAACAATCACCTCGAACCACCTAGAACACATTCACATGCATTATGGACATATCAAAACATAACCCCAAAAAGGGTTTCTAACTCTATTTCGATCATAACTCGAGATGACATAGCTACCTTGACCAATTTCTCCCAAACTTTACCAAACATCAAGTTCCAACATCCCTTAGGGGTGTATAAACAAGAAAACCCCAAACGAACCCAAACGGAAAAAGTCCAAAAACTGGACGGTGGTAAATGTGGGTTATTGGAGGGTTGTTACCCGCGGATAACCCGCAATACACCTAGGTCGCAAACCCTATGCGGGTTACGGCCAAACTCGAGGGTTTTCAACCCCAAACTCCAATTTTGACCAAAATCCATCGAAATCATGATTATACAAATTCCATAACCTTAACCATCAATTATTAACATCAATTACACGAGATTAGTACCCAATTACACCTAAATCGGTGTTCATGCGATTACCCACTTCAAACTTAACCGTAACTTGAAATCAACAAATATCAAACACATAAGAGTACATACCTTGATCGATATACCAATGAGGACTCGAATTATCTACAATTGCTTCCAATCAATTGGTTTAGAACAACCAATTTTGTCTCCTTCTCCTTGCTTCCTCCCAAAATCGCCAACTCCCTCTCCCGAAATCTTTAGAAATCGATCTCAGCAAGATAAGAGAGTTGGAAATTTCCAACCTGTTTATATACATGCTTAAGCTAACCTTACACTTCCACAATTAACATACTAGCCCCTTAACTCCTGAAAATAACATAACCGTTCAATATTTAACTTAACTCCGTTAATTTGCGAAAACAGAAAATGGGGCGTTACAGATAGACATATTCCTTGTTTATTAATCGATGAATGTGAAAACATTCTTATCTTTACAACAGATCAATTCACATTTGATGGTAGGCTGCCATTTGTTTTACATAATTAGCACTAGGTTGCCATTTGTTTTACATATATATAAATGCGTCATTGCCTTTGTTTTACATAGTAAAAAACATGATGACAAATGTTTGAAAGTAGATATGCCATTTGTTATAGATATTAAACACCATCATTGCCATCTGTTTATATTAAAAATCATGATACACCATTTCAAAGTTAATGTTAGAGATAATAATGGTTGTCATTTGTTTTACATGATAAAATAAAAACAAACTACAAGGCTTGTTTGACTATGATATCTTTTATCTACTAGTCATGATATGTTGCTAAATGTTTTAGATATGACAAATTTTTAGGAATCCTCACAATCAAAGAAGCCTAGAGTTAATTGGTAAAAAGAGAATGTGGTGAGAACTTTTATCGAAGCTTGTTTGAATAAGATCTCCATAAATGAACGAGAGGGGGTGATGCGGTAATTATCATACATAAAAAGCGTAACAAGTTTTAACCTCTAATGCCTAGCCACCGTCTTACCACATATACAGGCAAGCGTACCTGATCGTGAGTAATATAGTGTATGAAAGTCCAGGTATCGTATCTACCACTGGGAACGGTCAAGTTTTATAGACTATTAATCTAAACTAGTTTAATTAACCTAAAGCTTTTTTTAGGGGGTTTTGGAAAAGTATTTTTAAAAGATAAAAGACAAATAATAAATAAACCTAACCAAGAAGTGGAAAACTGATGATCAAACATACATTGGAGATAAATGAATTCATTATGGTTCACTTTTCATGAGACATAGACTTATGATTGTTGTCAGAATTTAAGCATATAGCACCCAAGCATGTGTATCTAAGATTATCAACTAGGTTTTTGGTCCTCCTAGTCCCAATACATAGACTATTTGTCAGGCAATCTAGTATCAGTCACCCAATCCTATCTCTATTGCATGGTTTTTCTACTATCTGGTCACTCTTGGTCCAAGTAACCCCTTAACACAACTCTCTTGGTCCAAGGTCAGGTTAAGGTTGGTTGTTTATCCTCTCGGAGTCTATCTGTTTTGGTCTAACAAATACACCCAACCAAATGAATTCAAATAACCATACAATATGAATCAAACTGGAATCAAAGACAACATTCAACAAACCATGTATCTAATTGATAAATTAAGATCCAAAGTATCCAAACCATAATGTAAACAAAGAGAAATCAACACATAGACATGTCAATTGTAGATGAAAAACCAAACCATACTAAAGACTGGTTGATTTGGCATGACATCCTCTCGAATCATCTCCTCCGTAGCCGTCACATCGAGCCTCCATCTTCTCGGGTTGGAAACCCTAGTCGGCTCCCAACATCTAACCTATGAGAGAATTTACTGAATGATATAAAACTCAAATCGATGCCTCAACTGAATGACCAAAAGGCTGCTTTTATAATAAGCTCGTAAGAAGCCTTTTCGCGTTCGCGAAACGGCACTTCGCGGAGCGAAACACTTATCGAACAAACCCTAATTTTCTGGAAGCTTCCGAGTGAGAAAAGCTGAGTTTCGCGGCGTGAGCTCCTCCTTCGCGGCGCGAGCATTACATTCGCGGCGCGAGCCAATCAAAAACAGCTTCCGGGATCTTCCAAAATATTCTTCATGCCTTATCTTGTAACACCCCGCTAAAGCGGAACCACGAGGTGCCACAGTCAAGATTTCATCGCGATAGGAAATAAAATACACCAATCATTCATATCAAAAGTTTAAAAGAGTTTACACAGTACTACAAGTATTACAATCCAACCATCATTCAGGTTTACAAATTTAAACGAAATATGAATCAACATGACTGGTGTTATACAAAAGTTCCCTTAATGATCTTATCAAACCTTCGGATTTCCTGAAAAGCATGATAAACAAGTGTCAACTACAAGAGTTGGTGAGTTCACAGGTTTTCATATGCACAAAAATAATTTTAAACGCAACGACATTTCGGTGAATCTTTTATTCACTACACTTTTCAAAATTTAACTAAAGCAAATCCGTTCATTCGCTAAAGTTTTCGTATACAGTTAGAGTGAATCCGTTCATTCACTACTAACAGTGAGTAAATTTTCCGGATGATTTGTAAATCGCAAGATAATTAGTGAGTTACTACAATCCTTTCCAATTCATGACATGCTTTGCCCCTATCTACCCCAGAGGTGGAAGTAAATCCCACTTGCGTAGAACGTTTTGTTCAATACAGTGCACCTATCACTCGTCAGTTCTAGGTGGGTATGTCAATCCAAATAGCGCTATCCACGTGTATTTTAGGCCCATTGTTATGAGTTAATAGTAGTCTTCGGGGACTTATTCATATTTTTCCTTTTATCTCACTATATCAAGCTTTAACATATCAAATTTAACTCACTTACGTTTCATTTCAATTTGATTCATTTAAATCCATTTTGCTCATTTCGAAACAGTTCAATTCGTAACATTTTCATAATACATTCAATCATATCATGCTTTTCACCCCAAAACGTATAAAACGGTAAAAATGGGGCTGTGAATACTCACCTTGAGTGCTTAGTGCGAATTTGAAAGAGTTGATGCGTGACCTAAATCCCGGCTCCAAACTAGGGTAGTCCTATCAAACACGAAATTTTAACGTAAGTCCTAGGTCCAACGGTCCTTAACTAAAATCGTACCGAAATCCATAATATGCCATTATATAAATTTTATAGCCTAATCCAATAAAATTTCATTTTGTCACCAAAGAGAGTCTTCTAAACATTTTGGAAGTTCAAATTTTATAAAATTGAGCTTTTAAGAAATTTTCAGAATCTGTCAAAATTTTGAGTTGTAAAAATTGTCATTTTGAACTTAGGTCCTCTTAAATATTGAGTCTTTAAATTTTTACCCCCTGAATTAGGGGATGTTAGGAACATTTTCACCAAGTTTCATGATTTTTAGAGGATTTTTACTATTTTTAAACATTTTTACAAAATCAGTGGTAAGGGCTGAATTTCCAGAATACCTTTAGTCCTTGTTTTATTCATAAATAATTCTATACACCACTTTATCACGAATTTCCAAAGGGATTTTCTAGCTAAAACATAAACCAAACTTTTGAGACAAGTTTCATGTCATAAGGATGATTTTTGAGGGAGATATGACCTTTTCAAGTGGTGCATGTGTAATCTGCCATAAGAGGACAGCCTACACCACCAACTTAAACTCATTGGTTGAAGTCCCAAAACTCCTCTAAATGACATGATCTTGGACTTTTTAGAAAGCTAACTCAAAGTACTTGAGTTTAGAATCAAGAAAATCGTATTTTAGATAAATAATCAAGGAGTTATGCTAGTTTGAAGTTGACCAAAGTTTCTGACCAAAACACTGTTGCACAAAAAAATGTTTTATGGTGGTTTGGGTTCAAATCTTGGTGTTTTTGCACCATTCCAGTGGGGTTTGAACCCTAACACATTAAATATCATCTCATAAAATTTTCATGAAGAAATAAGTTCAAGAAAGCCCTTTTTGGGTCGTGTAAAGTGCATGCAACTATTTTGACAGAATCTGTCCAATATTTAAACATCCAAAATGCTACCAAAACACATAAAATCATACCATTTCGGGGTTTTTCTTGCTATTTCACCCATAACTCAGATTATTCAAATGTATTATAACTACAATATGCTTTCATACCATCCAAACCCATGCATGAACTATTGATGAAGTTTAGCACAAGTTTGGTGGTCAAAAACATCATCTAAACGATTTTTGATCCCTTTCTTGTGTTCTTATGGGGAAATCCTTGATTTTCACCTTCATAGAATGTTATACAACATGTTCTAAGGTTCAATCTCCTTCCCAAACACATGTTTCATTATTCGAATCAAAAAGGGGTTAAAACCCTTGAAAAAGAAGAAGAAAAACTCACAAATGAGTTAAAATCGAAGTAGAAATCATCTAACTATGCTTACCTTTGATGAACACCCAACCTTAATCTCAAATAGGTTTTAAAAACCTTTAAAAATCTGGATTCAAGAGGAGTTCTTGGCTGATTTTTAGTGAGAGAGAGTAGAGAGAAATAGAGAGAGAAGTGAAGATTTGAAAAGTGTGATTATGAGATTTGTTGGAAAAAAAGAACAAATGATGGCTTTTATGTGAAAGAGGGGAAGGGCCACCTTGGGGAGTGGTGTGGCCGGCCCCTAGTGGGTCCCACCCACTCTCCCTATATTTTTTTTTTCTTTTAAAACAGTGTACATTTGACACTGTTATTTTGACGCGGTACCGGGTTTTTGTCGGTTTTTCGCAATTTCTAACTTTTCGAAAGTGGTTTTAGGTTAATTAAGTTACTTTACATATAATTTAAACATTATAACTTAATTTTCCAAAAATTATCTTAATTCTGGCATTTTAGGATTATCGGGTGATTTCGGGCCGGTTCGGGCCTTTTCGGGCAGTTTTCGGAACTCTTAGGATTTTAACCTAACTTTTTCTCGCAAACTAATCTATTTTCATCTTAAAACTTATTTAACTAACTTCTAACCTACGGAAATGCTGTAGAGTGACTGAACGCGTAAATTAACCTGGAGGTCGGAACTGACGGTTGTCACATTTACCCCCGGTTGAAAGAAATTTCGTCCCGAAATTTAATCATTGCTGGCACCGAAGCGATCTTTCGTGAAGAGGTGCGGGTATTTGTCTTTCATGAAAGCTTTCCGTTCCCAAGTGAACTCAGGTCCGTGACGAGAGTTCCATCGTACCTTGACGATTGGTATTTTGCTGCGCCGGAGTTGTTTGGTTTCTTGATCAAGAATCTCGATTGGTTCTTCCGAGGCGCGCAGTTTTTCATCAATTTGAATCTCATCCAAAGGCAGAATTACTGTCTCCTCTGACAGACATTTCTTCAGGTTGGACACGTGAAACGTGTCATGAATAGAGCTTAGCTCTATAGGCAAGTTCAACCTATAGGCAACGGGTCCGATTCTTTCTACGACCTCAAACGGTCCAACAAAACGAGGGCTCAGCTTCCCTTTCTTTCCG
Source organism: Centaurea solstitialis (assembly GCA_030169165.1). Classification (NCBI taxonomy): domain Eukaryota; kingdom Viridiplantae; phylum Streptophyta; class Magnoliopsida; order Asterales; family Asteraceae; genus Centaurea; species Centaurea solstitialis. Next base: position 69,953,508 of record CM058045.1, on the reverse strand, counting down.
AATCTTATTAGCCCTTTCCATGGTGATACCTTCAGTAACACTTTGTCACCAACTTGAAATTCCAACGGCTTTCGCCGATTATCGGCATAACTTTTCTGGCGATCTCTGGCCGTTTTCAGCTTTTCTCGAACCATTTTGATTTTGTCGGTGGTCTCCTGCACGACATCCGGCCTAAACAATTTATTCTCTCCCACTTCCAACCAATTAAGTGGGGATCTACACTTGCGTCCATAGAGTGCCTCGTATGGCGCACACTGAATGCTGGCATGATAGCTGTTGTTGTAGGAGAACTCGACTAAAGGTAGATGATCGTCCCAACTACCTCCAAATTCAATCACACAAGCACGTAGCATATCCTCTAATGTCTGAATGGTTCTCTCAGTCTGCCCGTCGGTTTGAGGATGATAAGCCGTGCTTAGATCCACACGAGTGCCTAAAGCTGCTTGAAGCGATTGCCAAAATCGCGAGGTGAATCTACTATCCCTATCAGAGATGATCGATATCGGGACTCCACGTCGCATAACAACCTCACCGACATACAATCGTGCAAGCTTATCGATGCTATCAGTCTCCTTTATTGGCAAGAAATGCGCTGATTTCGTGAGTCGATCAACGATTACCCAAATCGTATCATGCCCCTTTTTGGTCTTGGGTAACTTGGTCACGAAGTCCATCGATATCTGCTCCCATTTCCACTCTGGGATTTCTGGTTGCTGAAGAAGTCCTGACGGTTTCTGATGCTCTGCTTTAACCTTCGCACAAGTCAAGCATTTACTCACGTAAGTGGCGATATCTCTTTTCATACCGGGCCACCAGTAGTGCTCCTTCAGTCCTTTGTACATTTTATCGGATCCTGGATGTATCGAGTACTTTGATTGATGAGCTTCGTCCATGATCATTTTCCTCAGCTGCTCCACACTTGGAATCCAAATTCTTCCCTTGAAATAACATACTCCATCCCCTTTCTTCTCGAATTCCTTTTCTACGCCATGAAGGGTTTCTTTCTTTATATTGTCAGTCATTAGGGCTTCCCTTTGAGCTTCCAATATCTGGTTTTTCAAGCTGGTCTGGACCAAAACTCCCATGGCTCGTGCTCTTGTAGGCTTCACTCCTTCTTTTCTGCTTAACGCATCAGCTACTACGTTCGCCTTCCCTGGGTGGTATTTGATCTCACAATCATAGTCACTGAGCAACTCCACCCATCTTCTCTGCCTCATGTTTAACATCTTTTGGTCCAGAATATGCTGAAGACTCTTATGATCCGTAAAGATAGTGCATTTGGTGCCGTACAGATAATGTCTCCAAATCTTAAGGGCAAACACCACTGCTCCGAGTTCCAAGTCGTGAGTAGTGTAGTTCTTCTCGTGGACCTTCAACTGTCTGGATGCATAGGCAATAACCTTCTCGTTCTGCATCAAGACACATCCTAAGCCTTGATGTGAAGCATCGCAATACACTACAAAGTTATCCGTTCCTTCGGGTAACGCTAGAATGGGCGCATTGCACAACTTATGCTTGAGTAATTGGAACGCTTCCTCTTGTTTCTCTCCCCAGACGAACTTCTTGTCTTTTTGCGTCAAGGTTGTCAACGGCTGCGCAATCTTAGAAAAATTTGCGATGAATCTTCGGTAATAACCTGCCAAACCGAGAAATTGTCGAATTTTGGTTGGGGTCTTTGGGGCTTCCCACTGCTTTACGGCCTCGATCTTGGCTGGGTCGACGTGTATTCCTTCTTTGTTCACTACATGTCCTAAGAAGTGAACTTCTCGGATCCAAAATTCGCACTTCGAAAATTTGGCGTAAAGCTTTTCGGCCTTTAGCAATTCCAATACTAGCCTCAGATGTTGCTCATGATCCTCCTTGCTCTGCGAATAAATCAGGATATCGTCTATGAAGACAATTACGAACTTGTCTAGGTAAGGTCGGCACACTCGGTTCATTAGATCCATAAATACTGCTGGAGCGTTCGTCAATCCAAAAGGCATGACTAAGAACTCATAGTGACCATATCGAGTTCTGAACGCTGTCTTCGCGATGTCTTCCTCACGAACTCGCATTTGATGGTATCCCGATCGAAGATCGATCTTGGAGAAGTACGTTGCTCCTTGCAGTTGATCGAATAAGTCATCGATGCGTGGAAGAGGGTATCGGTTCTTGATGGTGATCTTGTTCAGTTCCCTATAGTCGATGCACATGCGAAATGATCCATCCTTCTTCTTGACGAACAGCACAGGGGCTCCCCAGGGCGAAGAGCTGGGTCGGATGAATCCCTTATCTAACAGTTCTTGAAGTTGGTTCGACAGCTCCTGCATCTCGGATGGTGCTAGACGATAAGGTGATCTTGCTACAGGGCCTGCTCCAGGGATTATATCGATGTGGAACTCTACTTGTCGCTGCGGGGGTAGTCCTGGTAACTCTTCTGGGAAAACCTCAGGAAAATCTCGCACGATTGGAATATCCTGGATTTGCTTTTCTTTTGCACTCTTATCTACCACGTGCGCCATAAATGCTACACACTCCTTTCGCAGATGGTTTCGCATTTTCATAAAAGACACGATCTTAATGTCTCTCTTTGGCTTGTCTCCATACACTTCAAGAAATCTTCCATCAGGTAATGCTATCACGACTATCTTCTCAGCACAACATATTGTTGCTCGATGCTTGGACATCCAGTCCATACCAACAATTATGTCAAAACTCCCTATCTTAATCGGGATCAAGTCTATGCTAAAATCCTTTCCAGACAATCCTAGTGTGCATTTTCTGATTATCTTATCGGCCTTAACTAATTCTCCGTTGGAGTATTCGATTATATGATCCTCTTTCAGATTCTGTGACTTTTTATTTATCTTAGGCCTAAATTCTAACGATACAAAGCTCCTATCTGCTCCGGAATCAAAAAGCACAGTAGCAGGATAGTTGTTGAGAAGAAACGTACCTGTAACCACGTCGGGGTTTTGCTTTGCTTCCTCTGCCCCAATCACAAATGCTCTCCCTCGAGCTAGTCCTCCTCGGTTTCCTTGGTTCGCTTGGTTTGCTTGGGTTGCTTGGTTTGCCGGCTGCACTCGATTCGCGTAGGGTCTCTGATTCAACTTGGGACAATCATTCCGGTAATGATTTAAGCTCCCACACTCAAAACAAGTTCCCTTCTTACAGCCCTTGTCAGTATGGCCTCCCCTGCCACATCTAGAACAGACAATACACCTCCCACCATGAAGGTTCCCACACTTGCCACACTTCTGATTCGTTCCTCTCTCTCTTTCTGCCATCTGAGTCTGCAATCCGTAGCTCCTGGTTATTCTCCTATCCTTGCCCATCTTTCCCCTGAATTGTGGTTTAGTAGACTCCTCTATCTTCCTCTTTCCTTTCGCCCCATCACTCAGAAGGGTTCCTGATCGGACTGCATTGTTGGTGAGTCGGTTTGCCAAATTCACTGCCTCTTGCAGAGTTTTCGGGTCTGCTGCAGTTACATTTCCCCGGATTACTGGTGATAATCCCCAGACATATCGATCTACACGGTTCTGTTCAGGTGTTACCAGGTGCGGTACTAGCTTAGCCAATTCATGGAATCGGGTAGTGTAAGTGGTGACATCATTTCCTTTCATCTCATGGTGCCACAACTCCGCTTCTAGTTTCTGCATCTCACTTCGCGGGCAAAACTCATCCTTAAGCATCTTCTTGAAATCCTCCCAAGATATTTGATTGGTTGCCTCACGTCCACGGGTCTGAATTTGAGTGTTCCACCAAGTTAAAGCTCGTCCTTGTAACAAGCAGGCAGCATACTGTACCTTATTTCCCTCCGTACACTTGCTGATATGGAGGACAGACTCCATGCCCTCTATCCAGGTTAACAGGCCAACCGCTCCTTCGGTTCCATGGAATTCTTTAGGATTACAGCTACGGAAGGATTTGTACGTACATTCCCTTTCTCTATGCTCGTGATTTTGGTTTTGATTAGTATTGAATCCAGCTGCCACTTGGCTAACTATATTAGGAAGAGAGGCTATGACTTGCTCCGAAACGAGTCTTGCAAGTTCCGGATCTTCCCTTCTTGGAGGCATGTTTCTAAAACATAACCATAATAAAGGCATTTAGTGATGAACTAGCAAATCTAAGTTCTTGCAATTTGCTAACTATCTACTCATTCAAGCCATAGTGTTTACGCAACCTATTAAACTTATTATACCAACTAACGAGGTCATTAGATGCATAATAATTTAAACATTCCATTCATACGTAAAGATGCAAATATAACATGCAACTCATAGCAAATCATACCATCATAATATCCATATCGTTTTCCAAAAATAATATCCAAACGATCATATGGTTTTACAGTCATCCAAAATACCAAAAGTCATAAGTGTTCAATAACTGGGCATCATGCCCCAAAACATAATTCAGCTTAAGATCCCATCTCCTAGTAGCCAGCCCCCCACAAAGCCCAGACGAACAAGATGATAGCCAGAGCAATCACCACATACACCAAGGTGTATAGGTGACTGAGCGAGTCCATAGTGTGACCTAGGAGGGCCACGACTCTGGATAGCTGCTGGCTATCCGCTCCGGCTACACCTATCAGGGAATCGATCATGTGGTCATGATGATCGATCATGTGCTCGTGGATGTCCTGACCCCGGGCTAAGCGCTCGACCTCCTGACGCTCGAGCGGGGTCATGCCTCTCAGGCATAGGACAGGGGCACGGGCCACTGGTGGGTGCCTAGGAACTGGTGCTATCGGCGGTGGTTGGACGACAGGCGGTGGTCGGGCATCGGGTGATGGTCGGGCAACTCTAGGTATCGGCGACGACGGACGGTAGGGCGGCGGAGATCCAGATGATGTAGAGGACGAGGACGACGACGACGACGACGACGACGACCCACCCTGGGCCCTTACCCGTGATGGCCCCGCCCCATCCCCAGAGGGAATGCGGAAGGTCATCCGGGTAGGCAGTGGCACGCTCTTTCGAGCGGTGCGCCTGCCCCTAAGGCCATAATGGGTCTCAGGCCCGTAAGGTCGCGCCGGACTGGCGGGCCGGACGGGGACCTGATGGGAGTCAGCGTCACTGTCGCTGTACGGGTCACGTTCCCGGTCGATGGTCTGGGAACGCGAGGCGACACTCCGACTCCTAGAGGGTCCGTGGGACCCCAAGGACTGGTGCTCAGACGGGTCGGTCTCCTGAGACATGGTAACTGCGATAGAAAAATTTTAAGTTATCAATTTAGAAATATTTTCAAAACTTGTACATATTAATGCGAACTCACAGAAATAAAAATGTTTTGCAGGAAATTTCTCAGAAAGTTTCGACCTTTAAATTTTAACAGCATGGTTAGTTCACAAGTCTTATTCTACTTATATCATGGCGATGCGTAGGTGATCAGGCTCCGCATTTCTATGATATACCAGAACAGTACCTATCCTAATCATACGAATTTTTAAATTTTTCCTATGCCTAGAAATCTTTTTACTTAAGGGTTTGAATTTCTTTTGAAAAGGTTGGTTATAGTACTTGGTTTTTATGAAAAAAAACCGATGTTCTCTATAACCTATGGCTCTGATACCAAATCTGTAACACCCCGCTAAAGCGGAACCACGAGGTGCCACAGTCAAGATTTCATCGCGATAGGAAATAAAATACACCAATCATTCATATCAAAAGTTTAAAAGAGTTTACACAGTACTACAAGTATTACAATCCAACCATCATTCAGGTTTACAAATTTAAACGAAATATGAATCAACATGACTGGTGTTATACAAAAGTTCCCTTAATGATCTTATCAAACCTTCGGATTTCCTGAAAAGCATGATAAACAAGTGTCAACTACAAGAGTTGGTGAGTTCACAGGTTTTCATATGCACAAAAATAATTTTAAACGCAACGACATTTCGGTGAATCTTTTATTCACTACACTTTTCAAAATTTAACTAAAGCAAATCCGTTCATTCGCTAAAGTTTTCGTATACAGTTAGAGTGAATCCGTTCATTCACTACTAACAGTGAGTAAATTTTCCGGATGATTTGTAAATCGCAAGATAATTAGTGAGTTACTACAATCCTTTCCAATTCATGACATGCTTTGCCCCTATCTACCCCAGAGGTGGAAGTAAATCCCACTTGCGTAGAACGTTTTGTTCAATACAGTGCACCTATCACTCGTCAGTTCTAGGTGGGTATGTCAATCCAAATAGCGCTATCCACGTGTATTTTAGGCCCATTGTTATGAGTTAATAGTAGTCTTCGGGGACTTATTCATATTTTTCCTTTTATCTCACTATATCAAGCTTTAACATATCAAATTTAACTCACTTACGTTTCATTTCAATTTGATTCATTTAAATCCATTTTGCTCATTTCGAAACAGTTCAATTCGTAACATTTTCATAATACATTCAATCATATCATGCTTTTCACCCCAAAACGTATAAAACGGTAAAAATGGGGCTGTGAATACTCACCTTGAGTGCTTAGTGCGAATTTGAAAGAGTTGATGCGTGACCTAAATCCCGGCTCCAAACTAGGGTAGTCCTATCAAACACGAAATTTTAACGTAAGTCCTAGGTCCAACGGTCCTTAACTAAAATCGTACCGAAATCCATAATATGCCATTATATAAATTTTATAGCCTAATCCAATAAAATTTCATTTTGTCACCAAAGAGAGTCTTCTAAACATTTTGGAAGTTCAAATTTTATAAAATTGAGCTTTTAAGAAATTTTCAGAATCTGTCAAAATTTTGAGTTGTAAAAATTGTCATTTTGAACTTAGGTCCTCTAAATATTGAGTCTTTAAATTTTTACCCCCTGAATTAGGGGATGTTAGGAACATTTTCACCAAGTTTCATGATTTTTAGAGGATTTTTACTATTTTTAAACATTTTTACAAAATCAGTGGTAAGGGCTGAATTTCCAGAATACCTTTAGTCCTTGTTTTATTCATAAATAATTCTATACACCACTTTATCACGAATTTCCAAAGGGATTTTCTAGCTAAAACATAAACCAAACTTTTGAGACAAGTTTCATGTCATAAGGATGATTTTTGAGGGAGATATGACCTTTTCAAGTGGTGCATGTGTAATCTGCCATAAGAGGACAGCCTACACCACCAACTTAAACTCATTGGTTGAAGTCCCAAAACTCCTCTAAATGACATGATCTTGGACTTTTTAGAAAGCTAACTCAAAGTACTTGAGTTTAGAATCAAGAAAATCGTATTTTAGATAAATAATCAAGGAGTTATGCTAGTTTGAAGTTGACCAAAGTTTCTGACCAAAACACTGTTGCACAAAAAAATGTTTTATGGTGGTTTGGGTTCAAATCTTGGTGTTTTTGCACCATTCCAGTGGGGTTTGAACCCTAACACATTAAATATCATCTCATAAAATTTTCATGAAGAAATAAGTTCAAGAAAGCCCTTTTTGGGTCGTGTAAAGTGCATGCAACTATTTTGACAGAATCTGTCCAATATTTAAACATCCAAAATGCTACCAAAACACATAAAATCATACCATTTCGGGGTTTTTCTTGCTATTTCACCCATAACTCAGATTATTCAAATGTATTATAACTACAATATGCTTTCATACCATCCAAACCCATGCATGAACTATTGATGAAGTTTAGCACAAGTTTGGTGGTCAAAAACATCATCTAAACGATTTTTGATCCCTTTCTTGTGTTCTTATGGGGAAATCCTTGATTTTCACCTTCATAGAATGTTATACAACATGTTCTAAGGTTCAATCTCCTTCCCAAACACATGTTTCATTATTCGAATCAAAAAGGGGTTAAAACCCTTGAAAAAGAAGAAGAAAAACTCACAAATGAGTTAAAATCGAAGTAGAAATCATCTAACTATGCTTACCTTTGATGAACACCCAACCTTAATCTCAAATAGGTTTTAAAAACCTTTAAAAATCTGGATTCAAGAGGAGTTCTTGGCTGATTTTTAGTGAGAGAGAGTAGAGAGAAATAGAGAGAGAAGTGAAGATTTGAAAAGTGTGATTATGAGATTTGTTGGAAAAAAAGAACAAATGATGGCTTTTATGTGAAAGAGGGGAAGGGCCACCTTGGGGAGTGGTGTGGCCGGCCCCTAGTGGGTCCCACCCACTCTCCCTATATTTTTTTTTTCTTTTAAAACAGTGTACATTTGACACTGTTATTTTGACGCGGTACCGGGTTTTTGTCGGTTTTTCGCAATTTCTAACTTTTCGAAAGTGGTTTTAGGTTAATTAAGTTACTTTACATATAATTTAAACATTATAACTTAATTTTCCAAAAATTATCTTAATTCTGGCATTTTAGGATTATCGGGTGATTTCGGGCCGGTTCGGGCCTTTTCGGGCAGTTTTCGGAACTCTTAGGATTTTAACCTAACTTTTTCTCGCAAACTAATCTATTTTCATCTTAAAACTTATTTAACTAACTTCTAACCTACGGAAATGCTGTAGAGTGACTGAACGCGTAAATTAACCTGGAGGTCGGAACTGACGGTTGTCACATATCTGTTGAAGATCCGTCTTTTGGAGGAATTTATCTGACTTAGAGAGCAAGGAAACCGCCTTAGGAGCCAAGAAAAGTCCGTATTTGCAAAGTCTGCACAAAAGTCTCCTTTTTGACGCTTTTCACCCTCTTTTTATACTTTTACGCTCAAGCACCTCCAAAACCTACAAAATTAGGATTTACACCTTTTTAAGTCAAACAATATCGAAAATACTATCAAATTAAGCACAAAAGTGGGAAATTAGCATGAGTAAAATATGTATAATTTTGGAGTTATCAAAATTCCCACACTAAAGATTTGCTTGTCCTCAAGCAAACATCTGATAAAATAAGCAAGATAACGACAAAATTATTCTCCACCCATGATCATGCTTTGAAAGAACAAGGATAGTCGCAAGAAATCAAACATAATTCAGACACCAATCAAAGCCTCACAAGTCATCAAAGTCATGCTCAACCTTTTACCCTCACAAAGTATGTATCAAGTGTATCTCTCAAGGGGTAATATGTTATATATGAAGTGATCGCACCGATACTCGACATCTTACCAAACGCATATGCTTGTCACCAAATCTCATCTCCACCACTGAAAAGTTGTCAACCGTCAAGAGGACTTTAGGGTTGTAATGTTAGGCTAAGGGTTAAGGGTAGGATAAAGGATATATTTAAGTGACTAAGGGTTTTAGCAAAAACCTGAAAACAATTCAGTTTAAGATCCAAATTAATCATCTGACTTTTGAGATCTTTAGAGCTCGGGATTTCTATCGTTATCACTTTTATATCGGCCTAAGCATATTGCTTATTTGTGGCTTCGATATTTTTCTTTTCTTTTAAGCACATCGACTCTTTTGATGTTTCTTTTTGAATGGGTCGTTTTCTATTTTTCTTTTCTTTTCTTTCTTTCTTTCTTTTCAAGCTCTCTAATTTTTTTTTTCAGAGCAGCAACTATGTTGCTTATGGGATCTTTTGCTCTTTTTCTTTTTCATAATCCCTTTCTCTATTTGTCAGATTCATAAAACGGACCAAAAACATGAAAAGCCTCCAAATTTAAGCTACAGCCAAAAGATAGATAAAATGAATGGGCTAAGGATATATATGTGGGTAAAGAAATGAAAACGCTAAGGCTTCAAAGGGGTTACAAGGGATAAAGTACTGAAGATGAGTACTTTCACAAAATAGGCTAGGCAAATCAAATAACCTTATAATGAGGTTATCTGACGAAGGCTAAAAGGGTTAGAAACGAAGGCCTCTATCAGTGCAATGGTGACATACTTTCCTTATGTGGTCTCGACAAGCATTCAAAGTGACAAGTTCTACTTGGTTCAAAGTCGGTATTCCTCACAGAAATGAATAAGATATATCAATTCAGGCTCAATCTCTCAAGGAACAGGGTAAGGATCACTCATGGCAATTAGCATACACATGACTTTTTCAAACTCATAAAAACTCCAAAAAGTATCATCCTATATGCAAGATTCTTTTGACTTCCACAAAATTTTGAAAAGATCATGGATTTCGAAAAAATTATGCCATATAATTCAAATCATATCAGATGAGCAATTAAGCACAATAAGGACAAACAAGCGAAAGTTTACTTAACCCCCCTTCCCACACTTAAAAATTGCAGTGTCCTCAATGCAATAACAATTAAAGCATGTATGCGGAAAGGTAAAAAGATAAAGAACGAATACTGCCTAGGTTAAGGAAACTGAAGCTCCGATGAACTACTGAAATCTGATTCGTACAACTGATTCGAGGGTCTACACACCAAATCTGAAAAACTAAAAACAAAAAACAAACAAGCTAAAAAGAAAAGATAGTACGGTACAACCAAATCGAATCAGTAATATCCAAACAAATCATCGAACTAAACAATCAATGGGTCCACGAAATTGGTCCCACCACTGATCATAACTCTCGTAACCTGGAGGACTCGGGTCCTGTGGATGCCACACACCATACTTCGGTGGTGCTGATGGTCGGAACTGAGGGTCTGTGAAGAAACCCATCATCGACTGGTTCTGCCAGTCTAGAGATCTGTGCACCTGAACGTCGTGATAATGCATACGAGACGTGAGACCCTGAATAGCTGTATAAGCGTCCTAGTCGGACGGTATCTGATGTGATCACGAGGGTCCTGCCTCGTCATGCTGCTGCTGATGATGTGGCTGCTACGGCTCATGCATCTTCTGATCCTCCGGCTCTACTCTCACTCTAGTCCAAACCCACGAACTACCAACTCCTCTCTCTATCACTCTCATCCCCTTAAGTTGGTTCTGATCTATACGTCCTAACTCTCCCAAACAAGTCAATGAGGCTATCACCTCCGGTGTCAAAATCCCATGGGAAGAAGCTAGGCGGGTGATGTAGTGACCACCTAAAAGTCCACTCGAGGTCCGGAATCCTCTAGCTCCAGTGAGAAAGTCTGCTATGATAAACGCTAGATGGGTGTGGCGGTCTAGGCTAACCAACTAATGAAGTAACCACAGCTCAAAATCCCCTATCTTGTCCTGACTGGACTTCCTCTGGTTCAGGGTGTAGGCTATCATCCTATGTAGGACTCTATGCTCAGGGTCTACTAGGTTACCAGACTTGGTGTTGGACCGTCGGTACTGTCCACGACCAAGCTGGCTCCATAACGCACTATAGTCTAAACCCTCAGGTGGAGCTAGGGCGCACTGTCCTATATAATCCTCAAAATAACTTGTCCTGACCATATCAAGTGTGTAAAGCTCAAGGGATACAGCGAACTGTGCTAAAGTCTGCCTAAACCATTGGCCACCCAAACGATAAATAATACAAGGCTGTCTCACACACTCTCTCCCTCTATCCTCGTCAAAGGAATAGGTCGCTATGAACTCTAGGGTCAACTCACGATAGATAGGCTCACGAAGGTCTAAGGCGGCCTTCCAAGCCATGCTACTAAGCTCACTCGCGGGCGCACTCGGGCCTCTCTCAAAATACCTCAGAATGTGTCCTGCTGCCTGAATAGTGTGCAGAAATACCCAGTCCAGCGTCCGGCCAATCTCTATATGGCGACCCTTGATCTTATCAAGGTCCTTGATCAGCTTCTTCCGTTCGTCCTCATCATACTGCAGTTGCGGCTTGAATTGCAAAAACTTGTGCTCGCCAGATGTGGTCCTAAGAGAACGGGTACGCTACAAGAACACACATCCCAAAGTTAGTGCACATACTTGATAGAAAGGAAGGTTTCCTTCCCACACTTAGTTTTTAACTACACTTTATTAAATTACTAAAGAGATGGGAACCTACAAAAATTTTAAAAGCCAAGAAAATTTTTGACCAAATAGGTTCCCACACTTAGAATTTAATCTATCCCCTTACAAAATATAGAATTAAGCAAAAAGGATAATATCAAGCGTTTTTAACAAGTCATGCAAAAATTGGCCAAAAACATAACTTGTCGAAACAACTTGATAAAAGTGCAATTATTCACTTAGTGCAAGACGGAAACGCAAAATACGCACGTATTAAGAAAATACACTTCCAAGGATAGTTGCCAAAAAGAATAACTCAATCTTCCCACACTTAGTGTTTGACCGTATTTTACTACTTTAAAAACAATGGGAACCATAAAAACATATTTTCTTATTTGGGTTTGGGGTTCCCACACTTAGAATCTTGCAAAAGTCGGCGTTTTAAAGATAAGCATAACATGCCGCCAAAAACTTGAGTTTTAACCCGAGGTGAAAAACTACAAGATTCGTACAAAATTGTTTACGGTCACAACACCAAAAAGTGGAACGAGAAAGTTTCAAACAAACCAAGGCAACCAAGCAAATAACCAATGAGCACATCAAAAACCAACGATTCATGCTTTTCGCCAAAAATGAAAGATTGCATCTTCCCGTTAATAATTGACCACATTTTATAAGAACCAAAGTGACGGGATCCCGTGTGTAACTTTTAAAGTTTTTTCGCAAAGTGGGTTCCCACACTTAAAACTTTTACCATCTTCGTTTTTCAAAAACAATTTGTACCCAAGAATGCCAAAAACTTGTTTAGATGGTAAAATTGGCTTCAAGCATGTCATTTAAAAACTTGTTTTCTTTGAAAATTTTGGCTAGTGCTTGAAAGCTTTTTAAAGACAAACGATCAATTACCAATGGAAAGGATGACATCTTGAACAAACCAAACATAGCGAGAAACATGAAGGCAAGCAATAAGATTCAACATTTAAGCACAAAAATCGGTTCCTCCCAACAATCATCATCAAAACTTATAAAACCAAGTTGGGAAAAACAAAATCAAGCTTGCAAAAATGGAGCTTTATCACGAACTTTTGCAAAATCACCCATCTAATCATGTTAGCAACCTTTGGATACCAAAAGATTTAACAATTAGGCACACAAAATGGTTTTCCCCAACAATAACTTAACAATTTCATGTGAAAAACAAATTGGGGAAGAACACCATTAAAGCTTCAACAATGAAGCTTTTACCATCAACACAATAATCCATGGAAATCACAAATATATCATGCTAGTAAGTCAAACTAAAACATGTATCAATCAAGCACACACAATTGGTTTCCCCCACCCATCACACAAATCACACACAAAATCAAATTGGGGGAAAACCACCATGGATAAAGCTTTAAAACCGAAATTGGAGAGGGGGAAGATGAAATCATACCTTGTGAGCCATGTATTTGGACGAAATTAAACCTAAGAGAGCAAAGGAGACTGATTTTCGAGAGTGGAGAAGGAGGTTCGCGGCGCCAGAAGTGAAAAGAAGTGAGAAAAGAACCCTAACTTCGCGTTTTTAAAAACTGGTCTGTTGGCAGCTCGCGGCGCGAGCCTTTTCTCTCGCGGCGCGAGGGATTAATTAAGGGTACGGGACAGGTTTGTCGAGGCTCGCGGCACGAAGCTAAGGCTCGCGACGCGAAGGCCCTATTTTCAAAAATTTCATTTTTGGTCCCTGCACTCTTCGCGACGCGAAACTTGAAATTTCGCGAAAGCGAAGTGCCTTCTGTCCAAGTTCGAAAAAAAAAATTCATTCAAAAATCGATTTGGTTGACTCCAATTGACTCTACTGACTCAAACTTAACTAAAACTCAAAGAAAAACTGAAAAACGACAAAACACGGGTTGCCTCCCGAGAAGCGATTGTTTTTGTCATGAGTCTCGAGCCTGACTCCGGGTTTAAGCAACCCTGTTTAAAACCAAACACCCTTCACTTGCAATCAAGCAAGGGTGAAAGTAGTGGTACATACCTGGGCTAACTGATTTACCTTCGTGTGATCCACCAGGTAGAGTTGCGCACCACTTATCATACCGGTTTTCATCATGTCTCCTTGCAGAATGAATTTCGGATTCGTGTGAGTTTGGAATCAGATCCTCTAGTGTAACACTCGTAAATTTTGGTTGTAATAATGACTCTTCATTAAAATTATGAGATTTAGAATTGTGGACCAAATCTTATATTTTCTGGCCTAATATGATAGGAAATTCAATTACGAGTCCAACGGTCCTTTCGGAATCGAAATTGGAGCAATTTTGTCTTGGCGCTAATCTCCGCGCTGATCTGATTAGCGCCATGATCAGCGCCAAACTTGCTGATTGAGTTTTGACCTGGTGTCGGCGGTACGTCGCGCGCTGATCTGATTAGCGCCACGATCAGCGCCAAACCTGCAGTTATATTTTGAGTTGTTATAAAACCCTCCTATCTTCTTTTTATCATATCTTCCTCATTTCTTATCCTCTTGGGCTGATTTTTCTCTCTACTCCCTCCTCTCTCCAAGATCTTCAAGATCCCACTAATGGATTGATAGTCAAAGTAGCAAGATTGGGAAGTTAGATCTTCATCATCTCCATCTTCTTCACCTCACTTTCCACCTCCATTGTTGCTAGAGTTGAGATCTTCAAGATCTAGGGTTTTCTACTCAAAATTTGGCTAGGTAAGCTTATCTAAACCACTTGAGGTATGTTAATCCACATAATGGGAGTTATAAAACTAACCTAAGGTTTGATTTGCTTGATTTTAGGTTGTTCACATATTTAACCTAAATCTTGGATTTGGGGGTTTTGGGTACAAACCCTAAAGGCGAGTTCTCTATATGGTTTTAAAGTATAGATCTAGTCATATATGTCGTAGATCTGGAGCTAACCCAAGGTTTTAACTCCTTATCAGTTTAGGTGGTTACTCAAGCTTTAAGCTAGGGTTTTGGTGAAAATTGGGGCTTTTGCTTTACAAGCCTCAAGGTGAGTTGTTAAAACCGTTTTGTTAAAACTGAGAGCACATCATCTTGCTTGATTTACATATATTGTGGTCATTGTGAATAAACATGATTTTGGATGAAATGCTTAAATTGTTAGGTTTAAGTATTGCCATGAAATGACTGAGTATTGATGCTTATGTGAATGGCTTGATTTGGATTATTGAATACGTGGAGTAAATCATCGTATGCTACTATTGAATGAGCTAAATCCATGTGATTATATGATGAATGTATTTATGAGAAATACATGTTATTATGCATGCCACGGAATGATGCGAAGGGATTGAATCCCGAGCATGTTGGCTTATATGAAATGAATGAAAGAATTGAGAATTGAAATGATGTTTAAATGATATGGAGCACCGCCAGTCAAAAGGCGTGATGCTATTGGTCACTAGTCAAAAGGTGGACCGGGACGTCACTAGTCAAAAGGTGAGTACCCAAGTTTTACGAAACATAAATTGGACAATGTGGCACTAGTCAAAAGGTGTACACTATGTCGTTTTTGAAAAGAGATTGATTTAAAGTGGCACTAGTCAAAAGGTGTGCACTTCAAGTTTACACGAGCTCGACTCAGTCTTGGGTGGCACTAGTCAAAAGGTGTGCACCTATGTCCCTCGCCATTCGTGTGGCCGCGAATGTGCCTGGCCTCTGAGGTTGTCAATTCAAGTCTTCGTAGGAGGACGACAACGGGGTGTCTCGTCGCTAATGTGTAACTTGCTTGGCAAAGTGGATAAATGAAATCGAATTAAAGTGGCACTAGTCAAAAGGTGTGCACTTTCAAGCTTACACGAGTTCGACTCAGTCTTGGGTGGCACTAGTCAAAAGGTGTGCACCTATGTCCCTCGCCATTCGTGTGGCCGCGAATGTGCCTGGCCTCTGAGGTTTGCCTATTCGAGTCTTCGTAGGAGGACGGCAACGGGGTGTCTCGACTCTGAGGTGTAACTTGCTTGGTGAAGGTGGGTCGCTCCCACGGTCTTCAAAGATAAAAGATAAAAGATAAACCGGTTTAATGTGATACATTTGTGTTAATACGCTTTCGTATATCTTACATGGCTTAACATGCTTTCATACATATGATGCTTATTTGATACAACTCACTAGGCTCCTTTAGCCTAACACTTGTTTGGTGTCGATGTGTCTCTCAGGTACAAGGGACGCCGTTCCCAAGTAGGTGCCGGGAGTGAGAGTGAGCTTTGGGGAAAGTGTGAAGAGACCGGTCCTTAGACCGTACATGCGTTGACATTTTGACAACCCTTCTGTAGTCTTTTCCGGGATAGGGTTAGACTAGATGGTTGTTGCATTCTGTAATTAAATTACAAACATTGTAATCATACACTACTATTATACCCCTGTTATTGGGAAGAGCTCACGCTTTGGCGCATTTATGTACTAACGCCTTTCGTAAATGAAGGTTTTTGTTCGCCCCGATTTTTAGGGTGTTACAAGTTGGTATCAGAGCTTTAGTTTAAGCGAACTAGGTATTGACCGTAGCGTGCCTAGACTTAAACTTAGCAAGTTAGGGAATATGACACCTACCTTGGGTAAAGTCTTAGGTGGGGAGAGCGTTAGGGATATGAAAATACATGAGTCGAGAAATTGCGTCGATAGAGGCAGGGAATCTCGCGTATGGTCTATTCATAAAGCACTTAGCTACTGGTTTATGAATGTATCGTCATTTGAGTATTCTTGGTTACTATCGATGCAATGATTGATAAATGTTGGCACGCGTAGTAGCCTATTCTTACTTTCTTTCTTGATTTCTTATGACAGGATATTTAATCAAATATTGAAGAACCCTTAGTCACGGTAAGTCTTTATTTAGGGGTCGTGATATGGTATCAACATAAGAAAGTACTAAATACGTTGATTTAAGATTAAATCTTAGTGATAAATCCTTTTTGCTTAAGAGCGAAAATTTATGTTTAGTTAATGAATCCTCCAAATGACTAAGTGAAAGTGGATCGTATCGGAAGAGCTTAGGGACAATTGACCTATTCGGACTATTTATCGAAACGGTACAATTGAGTAACTACTAGCGTAACCTAAGTGTTGATTAAAGGAAATGATGGTCTAAATCGGTCATGAGTTTGAAAGGGGCTAAATAAGAGGAATACTAATCTATCTACGTGTTTCTAGCACTGTTAGTTATACCGTTGATAAGATTTACACAAATGGCAAGGTTTGAGAAAATCATGGAATGCACGACCTAGGGGCATTATTTGAGCATGTACGGATGGACTAAGACGGATTAGTTGGGATATTTCAAATAAATCATAATTCGGATAAAGGCTTAGGTTTCTATGTTAAGGGAAAACTAGAATTGCGAGGGTTAAGAATTGGATGACCTAGTTGCGACAATTTAAGTATGTGTGCAATGTTAGAGTGTATCTATATTTTATACACCTTACCTTAAATCACATGGTGTTTACGTAAGCTAAGAATTGGCATCTGAATAATTGTTATCGGATGGACGTGGTTACATAATGATAGAGGTCACAAGACTCTTTGGGTTAAATACTCGATTTATGCAATAGGAATTATTGTGGTTAAAATGACTAAGTTGTAAACTCAGAGGGAGGTCACGAAAACATGATGCTAGAGGAGATTGTGGCTCTATCGAATAGAGCACGGTGTATTCAGGTTGCGGAGGTAATCCATATATGTTATCGGATACTGAGGGTAACACTTAGAAAGGTATGGATGGAGTCGAGTTTAAACTCGATCGGAATCAGTATTAGATTATGGAGGATTAAGTACTGTAAGGCCCTCATGAGAATATTATCAAGAATCACAAGACGTCTTGGGTTCGGGGTAGATGAGTTCGTTAGATGACTTCTATTTCAGTGCGAGATGGTTCAGATGAACTAATAGCAGTTGTGTGTACTAAATGACCTTGCAAACTTCGACTATATAGGATGTCGGGTTTAAATGGTTGTGTGAATAGGACAAGATCCTTCGTATGTGCCAAAATGATATTTTTCCAAGACCTGTGTATTTTCATAAAGTTGTTTTCAAACTAAACGACTCGTTGTATTTTATTACCGAGTGCGTTTATCTAATGGATTTTGTAAAATGTTCGTGTATGAGATTTATAAACGTGTAGACCCACTTAGGTAACTATTTTGTTAAACTGTGTTGAGTTTTGGGTCAAAATGACTTCGTGAGTTACGTCCACTCTAACGGGGCAAACAAGATAAAATTATTTTCAGACGATCAAACTTTGGATAAATTGAGTCTAGAGCTTATGCTCGGTTTTGACTTTAAGAACCTTGGGAACAAGTCCCGACTACTAAAATAGCCCGATTGTGAGCTTTGATTTTTGAATGGCTCGGTTACGAGTTTTGAATTCTAAGATGAATGCGTGGGTCACTAGTCAAAAAGTGAACACGAAACCTCATTAGTCAGAAAGTGACCTGAGGTGTCACTAGTTAAAAGTGAACACCTATGGCGTAAGGAAATTGTACGCAGCTCTATATGAGCAGGGACACTTATGTGCTTAGGTGCTCCCGATTAATACGGACTACCTTCGTTGTCACCAAGCCTTTTGTGTGAGATGCATGCGGGCCTTGTGTGTGATTTTGCGTTTACAATATTTGAGTTGCTATGTGTAATTTTGAAACTTTTGAATTCCCTTGACGTACCAACTAGTTGAGAGTTAATACCCATTTGTGGACTAATTGCATATTATCCTGTTAGTGTGTTAGAATAAGCTAACTGACTGATAGCTTTTAGGAGCATGCTATGATATAGCGGAGTAACACTTAGAAGGTGTGGGAGGAATTGTGTTTGTACTTGATGTGAACCGGCTAGGACAAGACTTGTTCGGTGGATTGAGTGACCGTGTTTTGGAGGTCTTCGTGAGGCGATACTTGCCTTGGCATGAGTGGCTTGGGAGAAAACAATAATGATTGCGTGCACTAAGTGGCTTTCCAAATTGTGATTATATAGGACGTAATAGGGTGGTGATTGCGTGAGTGGACTAATAGCTAAATTGTATAGCTAAGAATCGATAAAACGTTATCATTAGTGCAAGAGTGATGATGTTGTGAGTTGCCAAGGGTATTGCACGCCATGAGAGAGGTGCAAAATACCGATATGTTGAGTTGCCATAGAAAGATAAGCCTTTTAAGAGTGAAATATGATCTTGGAAATGTTGCCCATAATGGATTTAAGGAGGGATTGGTACTTAGAAATTCAAGATTTAGTCACCTAAGGCAAAGTTAGAATTGCGTAGGTGATTAGACAAATAGAAGCGCTATGATAGTGCGAATGTGGAAATTTATGGTTAGTGGAAACTAGCAATTTGCTAAGTGAAGAAACCTAACTTCCTTATGGTATTCATAGGCGAGTAGACGGAATTTTCGAGTTCCTTCGAGAATTATGACAATGGCTAGACACCATTAGTAAGAGTGTTGAGACGCTCCTTGGTAGTAAAGGGGTTCTTAGCCGAGTGATCGGTTTTAATAGAAGACGAATGATGTATGGTACCTTGAACCATAGAATTTAGTCGACTTGGTTTGGTTAAATGGTACAAAGAGCTAAGGTTGGCGTGTTCAAGTGATATTATCCTTATAAAAGTGTTATGTTCTAAGGATAGGCGTAAAGAAATGACTTGTGGAGTTTTGACGAACTACCCTTAAGTTAAAAGATTTTATCAGTGCTTTCTTTGAGTACATAATTAAGACTAGTGTTAGTCTAACCGACTAGTATGGAGAGAACATGGTCGCCTAATATTGGCAAACGATTGAGCGAAGTTATCAATTGTGGTTCGGACAAGAAGTAATTTCGAGGACGAAATTTTATTTAGGTGGGGAGGATTGTAACACCCGTAAATTTTGGTTGTAATAATGACTCTTCATTAAAATTATGAGATTTAGAATTGTGGACCAAATCTTATATTTTGTGGCCTAATATGATAGGAAATTCAATTACGAGTCCAACGGTCCTTTCGGAATCGAAATTGGAGCAATTTTGTCTTGGCGCTAATCTCCGCGCTGATCTGATTAGCGCCATGATCAGCGCCAAACTTGCTGATTGAGTTTTGACCTGGTGTCGGCGGTACGTCGCGCGCTGATCTGATTAGCGCCACGATCAGCGCCAAACCTGCAGTTATATTTTGAGTTGTTATAAAACCCTCCTATCTTCTTTTTATCATATCTTCCTCATTTCTTATCCTCTTGGGCTGATTTTTCTCTCTACTCCCTCCTCTCTCCAAGATCTTCAAGATCCCACTAATGGATTGATAGTCAAAGTAGCAAGATTGGGAAGTTAGATCTTCATCATCTCCATCTTCTTCACCTCACTTTCCACCTCCATTGTTGCTAGAGTTGAGATCTTCAAGATCTAGGGTTTTCTACTCAAAATTTGGCTAGGTAAGCTTATCTAAACCACTTGAGGTATGTTAATCCACATAATGGGAGTTATAAAACTAACCTAAGGTTTGATTTGCTTGATTTTAGGTTGTTCACATATTTAACCTAAATCTTGGATTTGGGGGTTTTGGGTACAAACCCTAAAGGCGAGTTCTCTATATGGTTTTAAAGTATAGATCTAGTCATATATGTCGTAGATCTGGAGCTAACCCAAGGTTTTAACTCCTTATCAGTTTAGGTGGTTACTCAAGCTTTAAGCTAGGGTTTTGGTGAAAATTGGGGCTTTTGCTTTACAAGCCTCAAGGTGAGTTGTTAAAACCGTTTTGTTAAAACTGAGAGCACATCATCTTGCTTGATTTACATATATTGTGGTCATTGTGAATAAACATGATTTTGGATGAAATGCTTAAATTGTTAGGTTTAAGTATTGCCATGAAATGACTGAGTATTGATGCTTATGTGAATGGCTTGATTTGGATTATTGAATACGTGGAGTAAATCATCGTATGCTACTATTGAATGAGCTAAATCCATGTGATTATATGATGAATGTATTTATGAGAAATACATGTTATTATGCATGCCACGGAATGATGCGAAGGGATTGAATCCCGAGCATGTTGGCTTATATGAAATGAATGAAAGAATTGAGAATTGAAATGATGTTTAAATGATATGGAGCACCGCCAGTCAAAAGGCGTGATGCTATTGGTCACTAGTCAAAAGGTGGACCGGGACGTCACTAGTCAAAAGGTGAGTACCCAAGTTTTACGAAACATAAATTGGACAATGTGGCACTAGTCAAAAGGTGTACACTATGTCGTTTTTGAAAAGAGATTGATTTAAAGTGGCACTAGTCAAAAGGTGTGCACTTCAAGTTTACACGAGCTCGACTCAGTCTTGGTGGCACTAGTCAAAAGGTGTGCACCTATGTCCCTCGCCATTCGTGTGGCCGCGAATGTGCCTGGCCTCTGAGGTTGTCAATTCAAGTCTTCGTAGGAGGACGACAACGGGGTGTCTCGTCGCTAATGTGTAACTTGCTTGGCAAAGTGGATAAATGAAATCGAATTAAAGTGGCACTAGTCAAAAGGTGTGCACTTTCAAGCTTACACGAGTTCGACTCAGTCTTGGGTGGCACTAGTCAAAAGGTGTGCACCTATGTCCCTCGCCATTCGTGTGGCCGCGAATGTGCCTGGCCTCTGAGGTTGCCTATTCGAGTCTTCGTAGGAGGACGGCAACGGGGTGTCTCGACTCTGAGGTGTAACTTTCTTGGTGAAGGTGGGTCGCTCCCACGGTCTTCAAAGATAAAAGATAAAAGATAAACCGGTTTAATGTGATACATTTGTGTTAATACGCTTTCGTATATCTTACATGGCTTAACATGCTTTCATACATATGATGCTTATTTGATACAACTCACTAGGCTCCTTTAGCCTAACACTTGTTTGGTTTCGATGTGTCTCTCAGGTACAAGGGACGCCGTTCCCAAGTAGGTGCCGGGAGTGAGAGTGAGCTTTGGGGAAAGTGTGAAGAGACCGGTCCTTAGACCGTACATGCGTTGACATTTTGACAACCCTTCTGTAGTCTTTTCCGAGATAGGGTTAGACTAGATGGTTGTTGCATTCTGTAATTAAATTACAAACATTGTAATCATACACTACTATTATACCCCTGTTATTGGGAAGAGCTCACGCTATGGCGCATTTATGTACTAACGCCTTTCGTAAATGAAGGTTTTTGTTCGCCCCGATTTTTAGGGTGTTACATCTAGATACTCCGTAATGTGTGTTGGTTCATTCAATTGCTTTTGGCAACTGGATTCCCAAAACGGATCTTCGTACCGACTCACATGCGGATTAACCTGACAGAACAAAGGCTTATCGT
The DNA here is from genome assembly GCA_030169165.1 of Centaurea solstitialis. NCBI lineage: Eukaryota > Viridiplantae > Streptophyta > Magnoliopsida > Asterales > Asteraceae > Centaurea > Centaurea solstitialis. Next base: position 69,931,503 of record CM058045.1, on the reverse strand, counting down.
TAGTATCATTACACTCAGATATTGGGAGATTTACCTTTGGCTGAATGGGGGATATATTTTCTTTGGGAGTTTCTTCCTCATATCCCTCTTGCAATATATGCTCAAAATCTTCCCAGAAATCATCATCCGATTGTTCATCCATTGTTTCATCCTGTAAAGTCAAAGAACTGTTAGAATCATCGGACTTAACAAATGGTTGACTTACCTTTTGTTGAAGAGAGGATTGGTCCGGCGAGGATTCTTCTGATAGATCATCTTGCATTAAAGCTCTGAGTCCATTTAGGCAGTCTTCATCATGGTATTCTTCCGTTGTATTAACCTGCCATGAAAACTCATCGTCAGAATCATCAGAATCAGACCACGGCGGAAGTACCTCATGTTGAATCCATGAATCCTCTATTGGTAGCGCAAGCTTTTCGCTAATGATTTGGTCCATGGAATTTATCATTATTGCCGGAAGTTCTTCAATTCGTTGTTCGTCATTTGGTCGGGCGTCTTCTTGTAATGAAAATTCAACATCATCCTCGAACCAAATGTCTTCCTCCTCCATCTTTAGCTGTCTGTTGAATTGAACCACTTGTTCCAAATCCCTCGTCATCCTTCGAATCTTTTCTTCCCAAGGAAGATGATCATATGTCCCCAAACGCTCGTCAATCTTCCTCAATGCATCTTTTAGTCTTGGATCCATTTCTGCAAAACAACACAAATACCCGGCGTAGCACGAAAAATATAAAAAAAGAAAAAATTAACAACTAAAACCTAAACTAGAAAGCAAATAACTTAATCGGGAATAAATTCCCAATCATGGATCGATTAACCAACTAAACTCTAGTATCCAACTAAGCAACCATTCCCCGGCAACGGCGCCAAAAACTTGATGCGGTAATTATCATACATAAAAAGCGTAACAAGTTTTAACCTCTAATGCCTAGCCACCGTCTTACCACATATACAGGCAAGCGTACCTGATCGTGAGTAATATAGTGTAGGAAAGTCCAGGTATCGTATCTACCACTGGGAACGGTCAAGTTTTATAGACTATTAATCTAAACTAGTTTAATTAACCTAAAGCTTTTTTTAGGGGGTTTTGGAAAAGTATTTTTAAAAGATAAAAGACAAATAATAAATAAACCTAACCAAGAAGTGGAAAACTGATGATCAAACATACATTGGAGATAAATGAATTCATTATGGTTCACTTTTCATGAGACATAGACTTATGATTGTTGTCAGAATTTAAGCATATAGCACCCAAGCATGTGTATCTAAGATTATCAACTAGGTTTTTGGTCCTCCTAGTCCCAATACATAGACTATTTGTCAGGCAATCTAGTATCAGTCACCCAATCCTATCTCTATTGCATGGTTTTTCTACTATCTGGTCACTCTTGGTCCAAGTAACCCCTTAACACAACTCTCTTGGTCCAAGGTCAGGTTAAGGTTGGTTGTTTATCCTCTCGGAGTCTATCTGTTTTGGTCTAACAAATACACCCAACCAAATGAATTCAAATAACCATACAATATGAATCAAATTGGAATCAAAGACAACATTCAACAAACCATGTATCTAATTGATAAATTAAGATCCAAAGTATCCAAACCATAATGTAAACAAAGAGAAATCAACACATAGACATGTCAATTGTAGATGAAAAACCAAACCATACTAAAGACTGGTTGATTTGGCATGACATCCTCTCGAATCATCTCCTCCGTTGTGACAACCGACAATTTTTGACCTTCAGGCTAGCTACTCGTTAAATCACTTAGTAGCGTTACCGTAGGTTAAAATTTAGTCATTTAAGTTTTTAAAATGAAACTAGGTTAGTTTGCGTGAAAAATTTAGGCTAAAACCTAAAAGTCCCGAAAACTGCCCGAAAAAGCCCGAACCGGCCCGAAGTCACCCGATAATCCTATAATGCCAAATTTAAAGTTGATTTTTAGAAAATCAAGTTATTTTATTTAAAATATAAGTAAATTAATTTAAATGATCCGAAATTACCCTCGAAAAGTCGGTTTTGCCGGAAAACGTCAAAACCCGATACTGCGTTCGAATTAACAGTATTAGAAATACATTTAAAAAAAAAAAGGAAGGAAGGGGATTGGCCCATTTGGCCGGCCACCCCCCCCCCCATGAACCAATCCCTCTCTTTCTCTTTTCTAACAAAACCATCATCACACCCTCTTTTCATCTTTCATTTTTCAAAATCATTTCTCTCTCTATCATTCTCTCTTTCTAAAACTCTCTCAACTCTCTCAATATTTCCAGCCATATTCCATCAAGAATCTGAGTTTTTGGAAGATATTCAAGCAAGTTTTTAAAGTTTCATTGTTGTTTTATCAAAGGTAAGAGTAGAGTATGCATTCTAGTTTCGATTTTTGCTCATTTTGGAGCTTTCTTCTACCTTCTTTGAGGTTTAATCCCTCTTTTATGGTTTAATAACAATCTTGATGTTTGAGGATGAGATGTAACCTTAGAAATGTGTTAAAACATTCTATGAAGGTGAAAATCCATGAATCCCCCATAAGAACACAAGTTTGAATGCAAAAATCCTTGTTATTGTTGTTTTTGACCATCAATCTTGGGCTAGACTTGTTTGATAGTTCATGCATGAGCTTTGATGGTATCAAATCATGGTTAGTTTATTTTTCATTTGTACAATATGATTTGGGGGTAAAATAGCAAGAAAAACCCCAAGGAGTTATGATTTTATGTGATTTAATGGTGGATATGATGTTGGATTTGTGACAGATTCTGTCAAAACTTTTGCATGTACTTTACACGACCCAAAAAGGGTCTTTTTGTATTCATTTCTTTATGAAATTTTTATGGGTTTATATTTAAGGTGTTAGGGTTCAAACCCCACTGGATTTGCATAAAAACACCAAGATTTGAGTTCAAACCATCATGAAACATTTTCGTGTGCAACAGCACTTGGTCAGGAAATTGGGTCATCTTCAAACTTGTATAACTCTTTGATAACTTATCTAAAATACAAACTTTTTGATTCTAAACTCAAGTACTCTGAGTTAGCTTTCCAATGAGTCCAAAATCATGTCATTTAGAGAAGTTTTGAGGGCTTAACCAATGAAAACAAGTTGATGGTGCAAGCTGTCCCAAGGTGGCAGATCCACATGCACAACTTTAAAGAGGCATATCTCTCTCAAAAATCACCTAAATGATGTGAATCTTATCTCATTAGCTTGGTATATGTTTTATTTAGAAAATCCCTTTTGAAATTCGTGAGTTGGTGGGATAATGAACTCTCTATGAACAAAACTTCACTGACATGTATCTTTGAAAAATAAAAGTGTGCACTGATTTTTCAAAAATGTTTAAAAATAGTAAAAGACCTCTAAAAATTGTGAAATTTGGTGGAATTGTTCCTAACATCCCCTAAATCAGAGGGTAAAAATTTGAGGATTCATCATTTGGTGGACTTAAGTTCAAAAGTGACGTTTTTACAACTTAAAACTTTGGACAGATTCTGGAAATTTGCAAAAACCCAATTTTTATGAACTTTAAACTTTCCAAAATATTTGGAGGTCTTCGAAATGTGATAAAACGAATTTTTACTATATTGGACTATATAAATAACATAACGGCATTATACGGATATCGGTACGATTTTAGAATTAGGGACCGTTGAACTTAGAACTTACGTTAAAAATTACGTGTTTGATAGGGAAAACATAGTTCGGAGCCGGGATTAGACCACGCACCATCACTTACGAAAATCGCACTAAACGCTTGAGGTGAGTATTCACAGCCCCATTTTTACCGTTTTTACGAAGTTTTGGGGTGAAAAGCATGTTTATGAATAAAATGTGTTTAATTGTGAACTTGTTGCGAAATGAAATGAATTATCAAAATGAAATGATTTATTGTGACAAAATGAAATGAATCGTTTATTTGAAATGTTATGAAATATTTTTATAAAATGAAATAAATTGAAATGTGAGTATGAAAATGAAATGTAATATTGAAATGAAATGTTTTGTGTATATTGAAATGAAATGAAATGGGAATATGCTTTGTGTATCGAAATGAATTGAAATGAAATGAATTCGAGTATCGAAATAAAAAGAAATGAAATGTTTTATGAGATAAATTTTCGATATGTTGAAACATGATATAGTGAGTCTGAAATGAAAAAGTCCCCAGGTAACTACTATTAACTCATAGCAATGGGCCTATAATACACGTGGATAGCGCTATTTGGTTTGACATACCCACCTTGACTGACGAGAATATAGGTGCACTGTATTGATTAATTCTTCACGCGTGGACAAAAGTCCCACCGTTGAAGACGCGTAGGGGCAATATGTCATAATTGGCAGGATTAGTAGTGACTCAAAGAATAAGTATCATGCGATTAACAATTCGTCCGAGAAAATTTACTCACTACTTGATACTAAATTGTTTATTGGGTGAATGAACTGATTCACCAAACTGCTATTTTTGGGGTGAATGAACTGATTCACCAAACTGCTATTTTTGGGGTGAATGAACTGATTCACCAAACTTTTTATAAAAATTGAGTGAATGAACTAATTCACTAAATTGTTTATTGGGTGAATGAACTGATTCACCAAACTGTTTACAAAAATGTTGCGAATAAATGTTTTATTGAAATTGATATTGTACATAACTGTTTTGTACTTATAAAAACCTGTGAACTCACCAACTCTCGTAGTTGACACTTGTTTTAACATGCTTTTCAGGAAACCCGAAGGTTTGATTTAGGCTTTTAGAGCTTTTTGTGAACGCCAATCATGTTTCGATGTTATTCGGATTTTGTAAAAGAATTCGTAATTTATGAACTCCGGTTGGATTTATATGTCTTGTAAACATATTTAAATTATTAATGTTATGAATGATTGGTGTGTATATCTCCTATTGCTTTGAAATCGAGACTGTCGCACCTCGTGTTTCCGCTTTAGCGGGGTGTTACAGATTTGGTATCAGAGCCATAGGTTATAGAGAACATCGGTTTTTCATAAAAACCAAGTACTATAACCAACCTTTTTCGAAAAGAAGTTAAAACTTTTAATTAAAAGATTTCGAGGTATAGGAGAGTTTAAATGCTCGTGTGATTAGAATAGGTGCTATCCTGGTATATCATAGAAATGCGGAGCCTGATCACCTACGCATAGCCATGATATAAGTAGGATAAGACTTATGAACTAGTCATACTGTTAGAATTTAAAAGCTGGAACCTTCGAAAGATTTCCTGAAAAACATAAACCGTGTGAGTTCACATAAGCATATTATGATGCTGATATTTACTATAGCACTTACGCGTTTAAGTAAAGTAACGCCACTATTGAACACTCATGCGTTAGCACTTAGGATGTCACTATTATTTGAATGCGCGTTAGTTAGTTATGCGGACACTGCAATCACTATGCCGAACACTATTACTTAGACTTCGAAGAAAGACCCGTCTAGGCATTACGATTCCGGCATTGGAGTAACCAGCAAAGACGTTCAATCGATCCACCTCTGAACCTCACAACACCTCATATGAGACAACTCAGAAGAGAGCTGCGGCAACCGTTCGGAGTGGACTGGCGATAACACATCTAGTTAATGTAAGGTCATTTCATGTCCTTTCGGGGATACTGATCGGTTGTACTACCAGTATGACACTAGGAGAGGCTTGAACAATCCGAGCACACTCGACGGACTGCAAAATAATCGAAGCAGAGTATCAAGTTAGAACCGGGATATAATTAAGTTGACGAAATTGGTGCATCTCTTGGAGGAAGGTACCACCAACGCTGTAGAGAAGGTTATGACGGCAAGAAGGACGACTAGGAGAGTTGACTTGAGCTGGCAAGCTGTGGTGATACTGTTGGCAAAGTTGATCCTATCGATTGTAACTCTTGTGATTTTGAAAGAATTCCAAAAATGCACTTTTGGGGTTGTTCCATTTAAAACCCCAGCATGAGCAAGAGAAATATTTTAAGGATGCATTAGCATCAAACTTTGAACTCTTCAAATATGTATTAAGCTTTTACGAAATTAATTTTTATTAAATCACCAAGACGTTCTTACCGATTTTATTTTAAAGAAATTGTCATAAATAAAAATACAAATATTTTCGAACATTTATTAAAAGACAACTTTTAATCAAACATACATTTTACAAATGATTTAGAACCGCATTTTACAGAAGAAACGCACGTAGCTAGAAAGTGAATCGTGAGAATTAATCGATCAACATTGTTCAACTGATAGCCCAACAAGTCTAGGAAGTCGTATCTACCGTAGTCACTCAAGTTACTACCGAGCTTGTCGCAAATAGAAGAAATAAGGAAGTCATAATACCCATCGAATGGAAGGATGGTAATGCAAGAAAATTTGAGCACCAGTCAGAGGAAACGACTCGTGATAAATCAATCAGAAGTCGAAAAGCAGTCAAGAAATGCACACTGAGCTTAGCAGGAAAGGATTTTAGTATAGACCTAATCCCGATCAAGATAGGGAGCTTAGGTATAATAGTTGGCATGGACTGGATGTCCAACCACCGAGCGACGATATGCTGTGCTGAGAAGATAGTTACGCTACCGCTACCCGATGGAAGTGTACTGGAAGTACATGGAGAGAAGCCGAAAAGGGACTTTAAGTTAGTGTCATTCACGAAAATGCGTAGCCATCTGAGAAAGGATTGTGTAGCATTCATGGCGCACGTGATAGACAAGAAAACCGAAGAGAAGTCAATTCAGGATAATCCAGTAGTACGTGAATTTCCTGAGGTATTCCCGGAAGAGTTACCCGGATTACCTCCGCCACGACAAGTAGAATTCCACATCGACTTAGTTCCAGGAGCAGGACGTTTAGCAAAGTCGCCGTATCGACTAGCGCCGTCCGAGATGCAGGAGCTGTCTAGCCAACTTCAAGAGTTGTTAGACAAGGGTTTTATCCGACCCAGTTCTTCACCCTGGGGAGCCCCTGTGTTGTTCGTCAAGAAGAAGGATGGATCCTTCCGCATGTGCATCGACTATAGGGAGCTGAACAAGATCACCATCAAGAACCGATACCCTCTTCCGCGCATCGACGACCTGTTCGATCAACTGCAAGGAGCAACGTACTTTTCCAAGATCGATCTTCGATCTGGTTACCATCAAATGCGAGTGCGTGAGGTAGACATCGCAAAGACAGCGCTTAGAACTCGTTATGGTCATTATGAGTTCTTAGTCATGCCTTTTGGGTTGACGAACGCTCCAGCAGTGTTCATGGATCTAATGAACCGAGTATGTCGACCATACTTAGATAAGTTCGTAATTGTCTTCATAGACGACATTCTAATCTACTCAAGGAGCAAGGAGGACCACGAGCATCATTTGAGGCTGATATTGGAACTGCTGAAAGCCGAACAGTTATACGCCAAATTCTCGAAGTGCGAGTTTTAGATCCGAGAAGTTCACTTTCTAGGACAGGTGGTGAATAAAGAAGGAATTCACGTCGATCCAGCCAAGGTTGAGGCCGTAAAGAAATGGGAAGCCCCGAAGACACCGACAGAAATTCGACAATTTCTCGGTTTGGCAGGCTATTACCGACGATTTATCGCAAATTTTTCCAAGATTGCGCAGCCGCTGACAACCTTAACGCGAAAGGACAAGAAGTTTATTTGGGGAGAAAAACAGGAAGAAGCATTCCAGTTGCTCAAGCCTAAGTTATGCAATGCACCCATTCTGGCGTTGCTCGAGGGAACGGATAACTTTGTGGTGTATTGCGATGCTTCACATCAAGGCTTGGGATGTGTCTTGATGCAGAACGAGAAAGTTATCGCCTATGCATCCAGGCAACTGAAGGTCCACGAGAAGAACTACACAACACATGACTTGGAGCTCGGAGCAGTGGTGTTTACCCTTAAGATTTGGAGACATTATCTCTACGGCACCAAATGCACCATCTTTACGGTCCATAAGAGCCTCCAGCATATTCTCGATCAGAAAATGCTGAACATGAGGCAGAGAAGATGGGTTGAGTTGCTCAGCGATTACGACTGCGAGATTAAATATCACCCAGGGAAGGCGAATGTTGGAGCTGATGCGCTAAGCAGGAAGGAACGGGTGAAGCCTACAAGGACGCGAGCAATGGGAGTGATAGTGCAGAATCAGCTTGAAAAGTCAAATACTGGAAGCTCAGAGAGAAGCTCTGAAGGCTGATAACTTGAAGAAAGAAACTCCACACCAGATGGAGAAAGAGTTCGAGGAGAAAGCGGATGGAGTGCGTTATGTCAAAGATAGAATTTGGATTTCCAAAGGCCGATCAGTTAAGGAAAATGATCATGGATGAAGCTCATCAATCAAGGTACTCGATACATCCAGGATCTGACAAAATGTACAAGGGACTGAAGGAACATTATTGGTGGCCTGGGATGAAGAAGGATATCGCCACCTATGTGAGCAAATGCATGACTTGCGCAAGAATTAAGGCGGAACATCAGAAACCATCCGGACTTTTGCAACAACCGGAAATCCCAGAATGGAAATGGGAACGGATATCGATGGATTTCGTGACTAAGTTACCCAGGACTAAGAAGGGCCATGATTCGATTTGGGTAATCGTTGAACGACTCACGAAATCTGCACACTTTTTGCCAAATAAGGGAAAACTTACAGCATTGATAGACTCGCACAATTGTATGTCGATGAGATAGTCATGCGACATGGAGTGCCAATATCGATCATCTCCGACAGAGACAACAGATTACCTCGCGATTTTGGCAGTCACTACAGGCAGCATTGGGTGCCAGAGTAGATTTGAGCACAGCTTACCATCCTCAGACCGACGGACAGACTGAGAGGACCATACAAACATTGGAGGATATGCTACGTGCATGTGTGTTGGAATTCGGAGGCAGTTGGGATGACCACCTACCTTTAGTCGAGTTCTCCTACAACAACAGTTATCATGCTAGTATTCAGTGTGCCCCGTATGAAGCACTGTATGGACGCAAGTGCAGATCCCCACTCAATTGGTTGGAAGTGGGAGGGAGTCGACTGTTTAGACCTGACATCGTACAGGAGACAACTGATAAGATTAAGCTGGTACAGGAAAAGCTTAAAGCAGCCAGGGATCGCCAGAAAAGCTATGCTGATAATCGGCGAAAGCCGTTAGAATTCCAAGTTGGCGATAGAGTGCTACTAAAGGTATCCCCCTGGAAAGGATTGATAAGATTTGGAAAGAAAGGGAAATTGAGCCCTCGTTTTGTTGGACCATTCGAGGTCATAGAAAGAATTGGACCCGTCGCATACAGACTGGACTTACCCATAGAGCTCAGCTCTATTCATGACACGTTTCACGTGTCTAATCTGAAGAAATGCCTGTCGGAAGGGACAGTGATCTTGCCTTTGGAAGAGATGCAAATTGATGAACAACTGCGCGCCGCGGAGGAACCTATTGAGATTTTTGACCGAGAAGCTCTTATGAAGAGCAAGTACCCTCACCTTTTCACAAAAGACCCCTGTGGTAGCAGCAAGAATTAAATTTCGGGACGAAGTTTCTTTCAACAGGGGGTAAATGTGACAACCGACAATTTTTGACCTTCAGGCTAGCTACTCGTTAAATCACTTAGTAGCGTTACCGTAGGTTAAAATTTAGTCATTTAAGTTTTTAAAATGAAACTAGGTTAGTTTGCGTGAAAAATTTAGGCTAAAACCTAAAAGTCCCGAAAACTGCCCGAAAAAGCCCGAACCGGCCCGAAGTCACCCGATAATCCTATAATGCCAAATTTAAAGTTGATTTTTAGAAAATCAAGTTATTTTATTTAAAATATAAGTAAATTAATTTAAATGATCCGAAATTACCCTCGAAAAGTCGGTTTTGCCGGAAAACGTCAAAACCCGATACTGCGTTCGAATTAACAGTATTAGAAATACATTTAAAAAAAAAAAAAGGAAGGAAGGGGATTGGCCCATTTGGCCGGCCACCCCCCCCCCCCCATGAACCAATCCCTCTCTTTCTCTTTTCTAACAAAACCATCATCACACCCTCTTTTCATCTTTCATTTTTCAAAATCATTTCTCTCTCTATCATTCTCTCTTTCTAAAACTCTCTCAACTCTCTCAATATTTCCAGCCATATTCCATCAAGAATCTGAGTTTTTGGAAGATATTCAAGCAAGTTTTTAAAGTTTCATTGTTGTTTTATCAAAGGTAAGAGTAGAGTATGCATTCTAGTTTCGATTTTTGCTCATTTTGGAGCTTTCTTCTACCTTCTTTGAGGTTTAATCCCTCTTTTATGGTTTAATAACAATCTTGATGTTTGAGGATGAGATGTAACCTTAGAAATGTGTTAAAACATTCTATGAAGGTGAAAATCCATGAATCCCCCATAAGAACACAAGTTTGAATGCAAAAATCCTTGTTATTGTTGTTTTTGACCATCAATCTTGGGCTAGACTTGTTTGATAGTTCATGCATGAGCTTTGATGGTATCAAATCATGGTTAGTTTATTTTTCATTTGTACAATATGATTTGGGGGTAAAATAGCAAGAAAAACCCCAAGGAGTTATGATTTTATGTGATTTAATGGTGGATATGATGTTGGATTTGTGACAGATTCTGTCAAAACTTTTGCATGTACTTTACACGACCCAAAAAGGGTCTTTTTGTATTCATTTCTTTATGAAATTTTTATGGGTTTATATTTAAGGTGTTAGGGTTCAAACCCCACTGGATTTGCATAAAAACACCAAGATTTGAGTTCAAACCATCATGAAACATTTTCGTGTGCAACAGCACTTGGTCAGGAAATTGGGTCATCTTCAAACTTGTATAACTCTTTGATAACTTATCTAAAATACAAACTTTTTGATTCTAAACTCAAGTACTCTGAGTTAGCTTTCCAATGAGTCCAAAATCATGTCATTTAGAGAAGTTTTGAGGGCTTAACCAATGAAAACAAGTTGATGGTGCAAGCTGTCCCAAGGTGGCAGATCCACATGCACAACTTTAAAGAGGCATATCTCTCTCAAAAATCACCTAAATGATGTGAATCTTATCTCATTAGCTTGGTATATGTTTTATTTAGAAAATCCCTTTTGAAATTCGTGAGTTGGTGGGATAATGAACTCTCTATGAACAAAACTTCACTGACATGTATCTTTGAAAAATAAAAGTGTGCACTGATTTTTCAAAAATGTTTAAAAATAGTAAAAGACCTCTAAAAATTGTGAAATTTGGTGGAATTGTTCCTAACATCCCCTAAATCAGAGGGTAAAAATTTGAGGATTCATCATTTGGTGGACTTAAGTTCAAAAGTGACGTTTTTACAACTTAAAACTTTGGACAGATTCTGGAAATTTGCAAAAACCCAATTTTTATGAACTTTAAACTTTCCAAAATATTTGGAGGTCTTCGAAATGTGATAAAACGAATTTTTACTATATTGGACTATATAAATAACATAACGGCATTATACGGATATCGGTACGATTTTAGAATTAGGGACCGTTGAACTTAGAACTTACGTTAAAAATTACGTGTTTGATAGGGAAAACATAGTTCGGAGCCGGGATTAGACCACGCACCATCACTTACGAAAATCGCACTAAACGCTTGAGGTGAGTATTCACAGCCCCATTTTTACCGTTTTTACGAAGTTTTGGGGTGAAAAGCATGTTTATGAATAAAATGTGTTTAATTGTGAACTTGTTGCGAAATGAAATGAATTATCAAAATGAAATGATTTATTGTGACAAAATGAAATGAATCGTTTATTTGAAATGTTATGAAATATTTTTATAAAATGAAATAAATTGAAATGTGAGTATGAAAATGAAATGTAATATTGAAATGAAATGTTTTGTGTATATTGAAATGAAATGAAATGGGAATATGCTTTGTGTATCGAAATGAATTGAAATGAAATGAATTCGAGTATCGAAATAAAAGAAATGAAATGTTTTATGAGATAAATTTTCGATATGTTGAAACATGATATAGTGAGTCTGAAATGAAAAAGTCCCCAGGTAACTACTATTAACTCATAGCAATGGGCCTATAATACACGTGGATAGCGCTATTTGGTTTGACATACCCACCTTGACTGACGAGAATATAGGTGCACTGTATTGATTAATTCTTCACGCGTGGACAAAAGTCCCACCGTTGAAGACGCGTAGGGGCAATATGTCATAATTGGCAGGATTAGTAGTGACTCAAAGAATAAGTATCATGCGATTAACAATTCGCCCGAGAAAATTTACTCACTACTTGATACTAAATTGTTTATTGGGTGAATGAACTGATTCACCAAACTGCTATTTTTGGGGTGAATGAACTGATTCACCAAACTGCTATTTTTGGGGTGAATGAACTGATTCACCAAACTTTTTATAAAAATTGAGTGAATGAACTAATTCACTAAATTGTTTATTGGGTGAATGAACTGATTCACCAAACTGTTTACAAAAATGTTGCGAATAAATGTTTTATTGAAATTGATATTGTACATAACTGTTTTGTACTTATAAAAACCTGTGAACTCACCAACTCTCGTAGTTGACACTTGTTTTAACATGCTTTTCAGGAAACCCGAAGGTTTGATTTAGGCTTTTAGAGCTTTTTGTGAACGCCAATCATGTTTCGATGTTATTCGGATTTTGTAAAAGAATTCGTAATTTATGAACTCCGGTTGGATTTATATGTCTTGTAAACATATTTAAATTATTAATGTTATGAATGATTGGTGTGTATATCTCCTATTGCTTTGAAATCGAGACTGTCGCACCTCGTGTTTCCGCTTTAGCGGGGTGTTACATCCGTAGCCGTCACATCGAGCCTCCATCTTCTCGGGTTGGAAACCCTAGTCGGCTCCCAACATCTAACCTATGAGAGAATTTACTGAATGATATAAAACTCAAATCGATGCCTCAACTGAATGACCAAAAGGCTGCTTTTATAATAAGCTCGTAAGAAGCCTTTTCGCGTTCGCGAAACGGCACTTCACGGAGCGAAACACTTATCGAACAAACCCTAATTTTCTGGAAGCTTCCGAGTGAGAAAAGCTGAGTTTCGCGGCGCGAGCTCCTCCTTCGCGGCGCGAGCATTACCTTCGCGGCGCGAGCCAATCAAAAACAGCTTCTGGGATCTTCCAAAATATTCTTCATGCCTTATCTGTTGAAGATCCGTCTTTTGGAGGAATTTATCTGACTTAGAGAGCAAGGAAACCACCTTAGGAGCCAAGAAAAGTCCGTATTTGCAAAGTCTGCACAAAAGTCTCATTTTTTACGCTTTTCACCCTCTTTTTATACTTTTACGCTCAAGCACCTCCAAAACCTACAAAATTAGGATTTACACCTTTTTAAGTCAAACAGTATCGAAAATACTCTCAAATTAAGCACAAAAGTGGGGAATTAGCATGAGTAAAATATGTATAATTTTGGAGTTATCAGGGGGGTAGCCTTAAAGCGATTTCTTGGAAGAATGTAGCAGAAACACTACTAAAGACTTATAATTTTATTGTTGAGCAACGACAAATGAAAAACCATTATGATTACCTCAAGGGAAAGTATGGAGCATGGGCAAAGTTAAAGAACAAAATGGGTAATGTTTATGATGCGTCGACAAACATGTTTAATATGTCGGAAGAGGAGTGACAGATAGAAATGAAGGTCAATTTTTTCTTTTTTTCTTTTTTTCTTTTTAGAATTTTATTAAATACTTCTTAATGTATATAGACTTATAATCTTTTCCTAAACAACAAAACAAATTTGTTGAGAAGTTACGAACTGCACCTCTTCCTTTCCCTGAACTTTTTATCCAACTATTTGATGGCGTTGCTTCCACCGGTGTTGAAACTTGGGGACCGACCGGTACCGTTCCAAACCCTTCAAGTGTGACTCCTGAAGCTGAAGATTATGACACACAGGACTACTATGATCTAACACAAGACACACTTCCTTACAAAGAAGATATTCCCTTTCGTCCCTACCTTAAAGAAAAAAATAAAGAGGAAAGAAACAATCGGCAACTGCTAATGATTTAACAAAGGTTGTGAGGCATGTTAAAGATATCGTGAAGAAACCGGATGATGATGAGATGAATCTTTGCATTGATAAGTTGGAAACACTTGGGTGGGAGAAATCTCTGTTGTATGATGCAGCACTCCACATTTTCGGCCAAAGCTCAGACTATAGAAAAATTGGTTACGCTTGAACAATGAGAGGTGTGAGGGGTGGGTAAGATTTACAGGCGGTGCACTCAAGTTGTTTTAGTTAGAAGTGATGATTTGTTTAGTTTTGAATAATGTTTTTAGATTATCTTTTTAGGATATTTTTTTGATGGTATTTTGTTTGATTTCACATGAATAAATACTTATTTGGTTTTGATTTGATGTGTTTTAAATTGATGTTTCTTTATTTTTTGTAGTGGTTGTTTAAAGTTGATGTTATATTAATGATGTGTTTGAATATTGTCATAATGTTCTTTTGTGGTTTATTTTTACAATGTCATACATGGATCAAAATGAAATCATTATGCGCGTAGTTATTATATATTGGTATCTGAAAAGAAGAGCATCAACAAGAATAGAAAGGGTAAGAGATAACACTTTCGCTTTGACTGGACATGTATATACACAAGAACTATTAAGTGGATCCAATACGCAATGCCAAGAATTGATGTGTTTATCTCGTGATGCATTCATAATGTTATGCAACCACTTTAAACAAAAAAATTGGTTGCAATCGAGTAGGCATATAAGTGTTGAAGAGAAGATGACGATGTTTTTGACAATTATCGCTTAGAATGAACATTTTAAAATGGTTAAACGTAGATTTCAACACTCTACACGGACTATTCATAATTGTTTTCATGAACTATTGAGATGAATGATAGAATTTGCGAGGGAGGTCGTAGGGCCAACATCCTTTGATGGGACACCAAGAACGTTAGAGAGATTTAGGCGCCTCCAAGAGATTTTCGGTATGATTTATCGTATTGATTTGATAATTTTAACACTGTCAAATAATTTTGTACAAGTTTTGATTTTTTAATTTCTTAAAAGGGGGCTATGGGTGAGCTAGATGGAACACTTATACATGCAGTTGTGCCTAGTGACCAATAAGCAAGGTATAGAGGAAGGGGAAGAGGGGAATGCTACCAAAACGTTTTAGCAATTTGTGATTTTAATATGATATTTACGTTTGTTTGGGCTAGATGGGAAGGTATTGCACATGATTCAAGAGTCTCGAGAGAAGTTGTGTTTAACCCAACTTCGGGATTTCCGTTTCCTCCACCAAGTATGTATTGCTTTTATTTAACTTTAAAAAGTTCTTATTTTTCTATATTTATAGAGTTGTAAATGTAATTGCAGATAAATATTATCTTTGTGATGCTGCATATACTTGCACCCGAGGATTTATGACTCTATATCGCAATACAAGATATTGGTTAGCAGATTTTCGACGCCAATGTGCATTAACCAAGGAAGAAATGTTCAATCATGCTCATGCACAACTTCGAAATATTATCGATCGAACGTGCTTATGGTGTCCTGAAAGCAAGATTTCCTATCTTAAAGCAAATGGCTCCATATCCTTTTCATATACAGAAAGATGTGGTGATTGCTTTGTTTCGCGATTCATAACTTCATAAGGAAATGCAATATCCAAGATCAATTATTTATGGAATACGATGAAAACACCCTGTTTACCGTTGATCAAGAATAACATGAAGAAAGCAACCGAATGGAAGTTGATGGAATGCAATGGAGCTCTCAAGACAATGAATATATGACTAATTTAAGTAATCAGATTGCAACTCAGTTATTGTCCAATGCTTCAAATTAAGATTTTCACCAAAATTGTTGAAGTTTAATTTATTTCCTTGTTTAAAAAATATTCTAGTTATGTAATTTTTTATTTTTATTCATTCAACAATACTTCAAACAAAGAAATTGGTCAATATTATAGTCTATTTATCACTTCATCATATATAGGGTTAAAATCATCATTTTTTATTCGGTCAACATCAAATCCAGCACATTTGGTAAACACTCATTTTTCATTCAACGCTTATTTTAAACAGAGTCACTTAATCTAGTCAGACCTTTTATTTCGTTGGTAAACAACTCTTAAAAACTCTTTTAAATAATAAATATACTTTGGGATGTACATTTTCTTTTGAAGAAAATAGAAAAAAAAACATAAAAAGTGTCTGGTGGTAAAAAAGAACGAACGGTGCAGATAAAACGCAGCCATTAAAGCTCAAAGAATCTCTCTCCTCCGAGCTCTCAGATCTCTCCAACAATCCGTACACAAAATCAAAATCATCTCTCTTTTCCAACGTCCGATCTCCATATACATACATATATATATATATATATAACATCTTCAGAATCAAATCTCTCCTTCTCTCTCTCGTTGCGCGCCAAATACGACTCTCCCTCTCTCTTTCTCTCTCTAGCTTTCTCTCTCTAAAAAGGTATGTAAAACCTCTCATACTTGTGTAAACTATCTACTTGCATAATTGTTGTATATGAAGTAAAGTAGTAAACCCTAGCAGTCTGTAGATTTTAGCTATGATTTTTGCTTTTTATATGTTTGTTGATGAGGCTAGGGTTTGTGTCGGTGATTAGGATGGCGGATGGTCCTGGTAGTCCGACCGGTGGGAGTCAAAGCGGCGGAGACCGGAGTCCGCAGTCGAATTACAATATTAGAGAACAAGATAGGTTCCTTCCGATCGCTAATATAAGTCGTATTATGAAGAAGGCCTTGCCTACGAACGGCAAGATCGCCAAGGACGCCAAGGATACCGTTCAGGAATGCGTTTCCGAGTTCATCAGTTTCATCACTAGCGAGTATGTATCAAATTTAAAGCTCACACGGATGATACTGTTAAAATGTATCACATTTTTGCAATCATTGATTAAGCTTTTGTATGTATTGGTGGAATTAAGGAAAAAGTATTGTGTGTGTGTGTGTTTTTTTGTTAGCTAATTGAGTTCAATGTTGTGGAAAGGTTAGGTTTTTTTTATTGAGGACTTGCATTGTCTAATATAGGTAGGGAGTATGGATGAAATAAATTCATAGAAATTTTGGATTTTTTATTGTGTTTTTATCTTTGTACATAGGGCTAGTGACAAGTGTCAGAAGGAGAAGAGGAAGACGATTAATGGTGACGACTTATTGTGGGCGATGGCTACGTTAGGTTTCGAAGATTACATCGATCCGCTTAAAGCTTACCTATCTAGGTACAGAGAGGTAATTGGTTATGTGGTCGACTTTTTTTAGCAATGTATTGTTATGATTGCAACAAGCCTCTCAAGTTTTCATTTTTTTTCTTCTTGTTTTGCATCTTGTGAAGGGAATTTAGAATACCGTGTGTATTATAAATTTATAATACTTTGTTAAGTCTTTACGTGCTGTTTTAAAATATAACTTTTCTATTAGCTCGTAAGAGATGATTCGTACAGTGGAGTCACCGATAATGAAATTGTTTATGCAAATAGAAATGAACAGAAAGGGATTGGACCTGGAGAAATAAGTTCCATTACATTGTTTTGTACAAGTATTGGAGCAGAAAATCCATGAAGGAGTGTGGGTTTACAATTTGATTAAATTGTTTCTGAGGGAAAGATGGAGAAGGTTATTTTATTTATGATTTTATACCATCTTTAGCACCTCTATTAAGTAAAAACAGTTGGAGGTGGACAATTGAACTTGCTAGTCATCACTGGCTTTGTCACTGTGGGTAATGGTGATGAATCGACCTAAGAAATTTTGGTGTGGCATGTGATTGCATATGACTTCAAATAGTTATACCTCGGTTTTTCACTTGTGCATGTTTCTTTGCAAAAATTGAAGAAGATCATAAATGTAGTTTGTTTCTCTTCATTGTCGGTGTTTCCTTCTTTTCTCTAATGAAATGGGAACGAATCTTTGGTCCCTTGTTTCTATTCTCACTTCTCAGTATTAACCATCCTTGAAAATTGTTTTGCATTCTGTTTCGCCGATTCCTTTTCACTCCTATGAACACTCTCTTAATATTCACAATCTGAATTTAAATTACTTCACATGATCATCAATTGTGCATTTGTGCTTAATCAAATAGGTGTTATTCTTGTGAAATTTTTATGCAGGATTTTTCCTATCTTACTAAAAAAATATACTTGAACACCGTATTTACTATGTCTAGTTGAGTTTTAGATACTTGTGGAGAATATAGTAATAGTGATTTGGTGTGATTTACATGTCAATTTGATATAAATTGCTTTGTTTTTACATTTCGAGCATAAAATTCACTTACTGGAAATTGGAACCGGAGGGAATATTATCTGTGACTGGGTGCTATATTGTTTTTTACTTTCACCTAATATGTTCCTCTTGGTGTTTGGTTGGACAATTTCTAAATGCTTTGTCTAACATAAGTTCTCTGTCTCCTCTTGCTGTTGGATGCTTATATGGGACAATCATCCGCGCAGTTAGAGGTGCGTGGCCCATCTTTGAGACCATTTTCAGTCAATTGATGCTAATATTGGTCTTAAGTACGAACATTGGATTTTGATTAGTGCTAGACTTTTCATTGCTGACATGCTGTTATGTTTTTATTAGGGTGATACTAAGGGATCTGCTAGGGGTGGGGATGGATCTGGTAAGAAAGATACGAATCATACGATTGAATCTCAGCTTCCCCCAAATGCGCAGGTGAGCCGAGTGACGTTCCGGCTTCATATGGTCACATCTTGCAGGCTGTTTAGAATATTTGATCTTTCTGCATGAAATATGAATGTACTCTGATTTGGTTTTGCTGCTATCTTTTTTGTCTTACATTGTGGGATATATATTGGCAGTATACTCACCAAGGTTCTTTTACACAAGGCATGAACTTCCTGGATTCGCAAGTTTGAACTTTCAGGTTCTCTCTCTCTCTCGCTTTCTCTCTCTTTCTCTCTCTCTCTCCCCATATTTTGGATACTTCCAACAGATCTCATTTACTGTTCTTTATGAGCTAGTAGTTAATAGTCTCTGGCCCTTGAAAATAACACTTAGGCCTTTGAAGTTTGAATGCTTACAATATGATCTTTCAACTAAAGATTGAACAACTCTTGAGTGTAGAATAGATGCCAGACTATTTCACAGCTATCCATCACATGTGTGATTTTAGCCTTGCCATTATACTTATGACAGAAATGAAATGTTGACTATGTGGTCGATGGTCATCCATCATTTTCTTTTAAATTACATATACATTTGCCTTTATTGTGATCCTAAAGATGCACCTGTTCCCCTCCTTGCTTGACAAAATGTATGAGATGAGCTGGAAATTGGGTCACACTTCTGTTTGAAATATGCCATCCTTTCGTTTAGGGATCCCAATTGCGCGGTTCATTCGTTGCTTTGGTTTTTGATTTATCTGCGTAACAGTGTAAGCATCAGTATTCTTTGCCAAGATCATGTTTTCACATGGTAATGTCTGCTTACTTTGGTCCCCTTTTCTATCCGCATGCTTCACAATTCTGACAATCAAAGTCTGAATTCTACTTTCTTGTGGTTTTGAACAGTAGAAATTACTCATTAACTCATTAATTGCTTCTTTTCCCCTTCAACATGTTGCATGAGTCTAGAAAGTATAGCATTTAACAGAATGCAATATGTTATTTTGATCAACGTAAAGCCCATGGTCCGTTTATGCTAAAATTGTGTATGCATGGACACCTTGAATTTGCAAACCTCATTTTAATAAGCTAACACATCACATTTAGAATAATGTTGTATATTTTTAGATTTGCAAATGATGTGTGTGTGTGTGTATTATATATATATATATGTATGTATACATACATATGTGTGTGTGTGTCATACCTAACTCTCCAACTAATCAAAAATGAATAGAGAAGGTTCTATAAATACTTCCCTTTTTAGGTGGTTTGGTCATAGTCGGCAAAAAGAAAATGTTGAGGAGTTTTCTATAAGTTTAAGGAAACTATTATTTTATTATATTCGGCTCATTACTTGTATCGAGTATAACTTTGCATACATAGCCTTGACATTTAATATGAATACATATTTGAGATCAAGAAAAAACTTTTAGTCATAGACATACCACTCTCATATCTTTCTTCGGGTTTATGATTTTTCATAGGCTTATTTTCATCTATTTGACATTTATAGAATCTAAAATTCTCTAAATATTTAGATTTGAGGAGTTAGCATCAATATGAAATTTGTATGATCTAGTAATTGTAAGTTTCTACTGTCGAAATCAAATGAGTACAATGATAAAAACTTATTTTCCTTTTTAAAACCTGAAATCATCATTACAATCTCATCATTGAATCCTTATGTATATGTTTATATAGACACACACACACACACACATATATATATATATAGTAAAACTTAAAACATTTATAACTAATAACTATTTTGAATTTGTTAAACATTGTACTCATCTAATTAACAATGCTTTTTTCGGTTTCAAATCCATGTATCTTCATAGTTTCCATTGATCGTTGATCTCAAAAATATATTAGTTGTATTATTTAAAAGTTCACAAGACTAGTTAATTGTTGTAAAATGATAAAACCCATCTATTTAAAAAATCAATAATTTGTTTTTTAAATTTATTCTTGACATTTCTAAATAATAATCAACTAATAACCTTGTGTTTTATATGGGTATTTTTGTTTTTGTGTATCTTGTTGATGCATGTGCTACAAGCCATCCCCTTTACAAGATTTCCATCATGGAAATCACATTTGACTTATAATTGAAGATATTTTATGATTTTATCCTCATCTCGGCTTTAGGCTCCCCGGTAATTTTTGAACCCTTATGGAACTACCATTGTATTTTCTCTAGAGAATACTCATATTCGGTAGTTTTTAAATTTTCTATCCATTACTCTCTTGGGTTCTACACAACTTAACTGATCATTTACTGACACATGATACATCTCAAGTGCTAATGTGGTGTCTCGGCTGCTAGACACTTTATCAGGTTTGGCACATGGAATGTGTCATGAATCTTTTATGCACCTCCTCAGTAAGCTACTTCATTGACTTTGGCTATAGTCTCAAGGATTGATGTATCATGGACTTGTCTTCTTTACCATATCCGACTATCGCCTTCCATTGCAATATCCTTAACATTCCAATCTGAAATTCTAAAGGTCATTTTCTCTTATCAGATAACTTTTCTATTTTGGGCAACATTCTGTATCTTTTTGATCTGTACAATCTTGTTTATCATTTGCAGAACTATTTCAGGTCCAACTAATTGTTTCTTACCAACATCCTTAGGGGCTGTTTGTTTTTTAAAATTACCTCTTAAATCTGAAAATTAAGAGGTTTGCAGACTTAAGACTGTTTGTTTTATTTTTGCGAAAAGATCTGAAAATCTCTTATCGTCCACTGAAATTTTAAGAGGTCCACCATCCACCTCTTATTTTTTAGATGTGGAACCAGACTTCTGACTTTCAGACCTCTTAAAAAACAAACGACATGTTAGTGTTGCTTTGATAATCTAGTGGTTATTGTTATATGCAAACTCAACCAATGGTGAGTGGTTGTCTTAACTACCGCCAAAGTCTATTACACATGCTCTGATCATTTTAGAGTCTGAATCGTTCATTGACTTTGTTTATTTGTTTGAGGATTATAAGTTGTACTCAAATTCAGACAAATATCTCATTGCTTATCCAAGATCTCTTGGACGTATGCACTTTCTCCGGTATGGCACCTCTTACTTCACCTATCTTTGAATCCATACTTATTTTTGGATCTCAGGATTCCTTTTGTACCTATCTTTAGTAACTTGGGTCTGTCTAATCTTCCCACACTCGTAAACATCCTCGTTTAGAGTGCTTTCTTTTATTGCTTCCCGTATGTGGTCCATCAAATCTATTCTTACTTCCATTATCATGGCCCAAACCATAATCAGCCCTGCTCAAGGCATTGGCGATTATATTCCCCTTCCTAGATAGTAATCATAATCTTCTAATAACTCAATCCATCTTTGTGGTTTATTGTATCCAACTCTATTTGGTCAAATATAAGCACATCAAGGCTCAAGCCACTCCATGTCATATAGGTAGCGTCTACAAATCTCAAAGTGAACACAACAGGGCTGTTTGTTTAAAAAAAAAACCTTTTAAAACCTCTTTAAGTTGCAGACTTAAGACTGTTTTATTTTTAAGAAAGGGTCTTAAAACCTTTTATCGTCCTTTGAAAATTTAAGAGGTGCACCATCCACCTCTTATCTTTTAGATGTGAAATCAGACTGCAGACCTCTTAAAAAACAAATGACACCCCATTGGTAGCTATGGGTGTGTTTGGTTGTGGAAAATTGTTTTCATTTTTTCAGAAAGTTTTCAGAAATGGAGTTGAGTTTTCATTTTCAATTTTCTATGAAAATTTTAGAAAACGTGTTTGGTTGAAATGGTGGGAGTTTTTTTCATTTTAGAAAATTCGAAAATGTGTTCAGAAAATTTTGAAAAACTACTAAAATCAACTTTCTAATTTACGTAGAAGTTAAAAAACAGAAAATATTAATTTTTTAGAAAACTTTTGAAAACCGAATGAACCAAAAACGTTTTCTAAATTTTCATTTTTCTTGGAAAACTGAAAAAATTTCACAACCAAACGCACCCTATATATTGAGAGAATCTTTTGCACTCTTTTTGTTGTGATGCACGGGCTATCATCTTTTCTAGTCGCATCAAAACACATCCCAACCCGTGCTTCGAAGCATCACTATACACCATGAAGCCTTTGGTTTCTTTTGGCCAATAAGAAAAAAACTGGGGCACAACCGAAGTTTTTTAGCTTTTGGAACGCTTCATCTTGCTTTTAACCATATTCAAACTTGCTAGCTTTTTTGTCAATGTTTTTTAACAGGGTAGCTATCTTTGGACGGTCTTGAATGAATCTATGGTAGTATCTGGTTAACCAAGAAAGCTTTGAACTTCAGATGTCGACCTTGGAGGTTTCATCCCGTCACTTCTTTAATTTCAGTTAGGTCTACCTTGATCTCACATGCATTCACAACATGGATCAGAATATGTACCCTACGTATCTACTATCTAGAGGTCACATTTTATAAGTTCAACATAGAATTTTCTTTTCTTGACGATTAAGATTTTTCTCAAATGTTGCTCATGCTTCTCTCGAATATTTGACTAAATGAGGTTGTCATCATTGAAAACCGTCACAAATAGATCCAAGGTCGTATGCATACTCTGCTCATTAAGTTCATGGATGTCGACACTTTGATGAAACCAACATCACCACAATTGTCCTAAATGTTGTTTTTGTATATTGCCTTTTGACATGTTTAATTGATGGCATTTCCACCTCAAATTGGTCTTCAAGAAGTCGCTTGTTTCTTGGAGCTAAATGTGGCGACTATGATTAACTAACGTCGATCTATGCACATCCTTATTATACCATATTCAGCTTCAAAAAAGTATCTGAGCTCCTCAGGGAGACGAGCTCAGGAGTATAAACTCTTTATCTATAAGCTATATGCTATACCTTCACAAAATCCGTATTGCGATAGCATGACGTCTGGAAGTTTCGGCTTTGTTTAATAGTTGTAGGGGATAACTTGTCAATGTCTAAAATACCCTTTTAGTGCTAGAAGATAACAAGAATAACTCATCCGAAAATAAAGTAGTTGTATTTATGACAATAGACGTATAAGTAGTTTCCTAGATGAAGATGTCGTGACAAGTTGTATGTTTGCAACTTTCATTTGGCAAAGAAGTGCTTGTTTTGTGGGTTTGGTATAAATACTCTCTCCTTGGTCCTTTCTCTATTAGTTATTATACCTTGACTCAATAACTCAATAAACAAACTACTAATAGTTTCACTGAACGAATGTCTATTATTTGTCAGGGAAAAACCAACATGCTTATGGAAAAGTATATGGGCGAGTACAAGACATACAAAATGTAAAACAATACTCTCTCCGTCCCAAAATAAGTGTTCATAATAGAAATGACCACACAATTTTAGACATGAATAATGATTACATCGTTCCTGGCCAGAAGACAACTTTGCCTTAATTAATGTATCTATCTTATCACCTCTTATATATTTGTCCATTAATTAGGGTAGATCTGCAAATTTAGTTATCTATTATTGAAACTTAACACTTACTCTTGGATAAACATAAATAGAAACGTGGACTGCATTTTTAGGATGAAGTATCTAAGAATTGTAAATTTAGCAAATACATGTTAGATTTTCAACCTTATTATAAATAGAATGGTGAATATCATCTACCTTTTTAGTAAATGATTGGATTTTGTTATAGTTATACCATCTATGTAGCTTGCTTTAATACACACACACACACACACAAGCAAGCGGGTTTAAACAAGAAGTCGCAACTTGTTAGAAGGCTCAAATCACATGTTATTTAAAATTACAATCACATGTGATACGAACATGTCATGTTGACCTGCCGTCCATGTCATTTTGGATGTGTTGTGATTTTACTCTAGAATCACATGTCACTTGGGTCGTATCTCTCCAGATTCTCCATATATATGTATAGGGTCCAGTTCAAGGGAAAACCTCAAAAAAAGGGAAAACCGAGGAACACCTTCGTAGCCCTCCATCTAGACCGTATGCACTTGTGTATAGCAGTAAATTAAGTTGTTTTTTGGTGTTTATGCACAAGTGCATTATGCACTTGTGCATATTACAAATTACGTCTATGGACAATTGCATACAGTTCAGATGGAAGGCTACGAGGGTGTTCGTCGGTTTTTTTCGTTATTTCGAGGTTATCCATTGAACCTCCCCCTATATGTATGTATATATATACATATATATCTGTGTGTGTGAATATTGGTTGGTGTATTTTTAAAAGCAATTAAATGGTAACGGTGTGTTGCATCGGAATTTGTTGCAGGCACGCAGGCAGGTGTTGTTAAGTTATGCACGCAGAAGAACAAGGTTGGGGTTCTTGTTTACTGATTTACAATTATGCGGTCGGTAAATAATGTTTAACATGACTTGTACTTTTTCTAATATGGTATAGTCTTTTATATACTAGTTAAATATATGTATGTATAAAGTTAATATATGTTCATCTCCCCTAGCTTTTTTTTTTCTTGGGGCAAAGTTAAATATGTATGTGTTTGTTGGCATGCACGCTGTTGATATCTCTATATATAATTCATTTGCACCATTTAAATAGAGCTGTGATTCTTGTTTGATAAATATAGAAGAAGATATTGAATAAAATTGTGGAGACTGTTTGGGAAAATATCATGTCAGATGGGTCAATGGCTACTATAGTTTTGTAAATCACGTTCATAACTTAGACCATCCACAGTGGTCATGACTCTTGCTAATGGTACCAGTCGCCACATCAACTTTCTACTATCTTATCAAAACTTTACCAATTCTTACTAATTGAACCACACTCGTACCAATCTAAATCTATATATATATAAAAGCAAGATGTTGGAAGGATGATGTGGACACCCTATCTATTGAGTATTATTAGCCTATAGGATTTTTCTCATTGTTTTGAGTTTTTATATATTAAATAAGTTAAAGACAATTCTACCCCTAATGAAAATTGTCTCTTCTATTATAAAAAGCTTCTTTGGTAAATTGACATCCAATTTAATTAGCTTTAACTAACAAACTATTTATCTTCCTAAAGACATTCATTTTACTCTCTTCATCTTTCCATTTATTAATTTTAATATTGTAAAAGACTTTTCTACCTCATATATGGATGTATAATTCATTATCTACAAGGTTATTTTGATAATTTCACATATTTGCATGTAAGATAACTCCAAATAACCTCTTCATCTTCATTATAATTAATTATTCATTAATTTTCATTAATTCATTGATTAGAGATAATCTTCATGATAAATGGACACATTCTTCTACATCATTGTAGTGGGAAATTTGTTCTACATCAAATTCAACTTCATAAATCGATATTCAACATCGTATCTATCAAATTCTTCGTCTAAGTTGGGATGTTCTCTTATCCTTAGTCCTTTTGGGAACATTATCAATCTCATAAAGTATTTAGTTATGTTCTTGGTTTAGTTTTCAATCTCTTATATGCATTGCACAAAACATACGATTATGTTCATGATTTTTGGTTTTATTTTCAATTTTGACATTACAACATTCGATTCCCTTAATTTCTATTGAAGGTAAGAACTAACTTTGTTTTACGATTTTGTATTTGGGTTTTCATTTTTATGTTGTAGGTAAAAGTAGACGTTGATTTCGCGGTGATTGAAATGCCCATGAAGTAAACCTCGGCGTATTTTTCTCTCCTTAAATCTTGCAGGTTTTTTTGTACTTCTATTTTGAAATTTAGGGGTTTTTTAATCACGATTTCGTCAGTTTTTATACGTTTTAGGGATTTCTTTTTGCAAGCATTATTCACCAATTACCAACTTTTGATATGATATTTTTAGGTTTTTATAAGCCTTATGTTTTGTTCTATGTTCTATCTTATGAATTTATGGAATGTTTCATCAAAATCGATTTAACTTGGGTATATCTTATGTTTAAATTAGTTTATATGTTTTTTATTGTTTCACTTTGGTAGAATTTGTTTTCTATTGGTATTATGTTTTATAAGAGGTTTTCTTAATTTGGTTCACCAATATATTGTGGTAGTTTCTTACAAGTTATTTATATATTGTGTTGAAAATGATTATTATACTCCAAAGTGTGATTTATATTGGGTTTTTTACTTTTTTTCTTTTTGTTATGAATACCCTTCTCATTCTTATATAATTTCATAGTTTTAAAGTTTGCGTTTAATAACAAATAACACCAACAATGATATGATATTTCTAAGGTGATCACAATCAAAAAATTCTTCTTTAACCTCTCAAAACTTGCCCTTTTGAACTAATTTTTATAAAAATATTGATCAATTAAACCATGTCTTCTTTCTTTTCACCTAAATTTCTACATTTATTTTATTTCACATTATTCTAATATTTTTATTTACATAATGTCTAATGGATATATATATATATTATAACTTTATAAAAAGAATAGGACTTACACATGATCTCACAATCTAATATTTCAATATTTTGAAATTTTGAATTGTACTTTTGTTTTGATCATCATATATCCATGGAGAGATGATATGTTGGAGAATAGAGTTAAGTATGTAAAAAAAATTGTGCTATTGAAATGTGAAAAAAGTACATTTCCTAAATATGTTTTGATACACCATTTAATTTAAAGTACGTTATATATAAAAATCATTAGTGTGTCTTTGATAAGTAAAAGGTTCATTGACTAAATATGCTTTTAAGCCGACCCTTATACATAAAAAGAAAATATTTATCCATATAATAAGTAAGTAGAAAAATAAAAAAATCACAACAGATGTATGAGGTAGCATCGTGGAAAATGTTATTTAAGTTCAAAATTACCCAAATTTTGTTTTATTAATGATACATCTTAAGCTATTCATAACAAAAATTGATTAATATAATCAATATATGCAACTTAACCACTAAATAAATAAAACTTAAAAATAATTTAATATTTGATTAAGTATTTTAAAATAAAGAATGAAGATGTATTTTAAGATATAGCAACTATATGTTGCTATATGTCAAGTTACATCGTGGGAAGGACTAACCATACTTAATGCTGATAAAGAAATTGAGGATCTATTCATGATAAAAAAAAATATAGTTTATCATGAAGTCTTTAACATCATCTCTGCAATCAATTCCAACTGAATAAATGTACAAATCTATGAAACTTATTATACATTCTTCCAATTTATATTCACATAATACATGTCTCGCTTAAATTATTTTGTTCACTCATTATTTTCCAAAAAAAATCATTTATTATTAGTATTAATCAATATTTTTGTTATCAGATGCAGAACATTGAAGTTAATTATAATGCAAGTTGCACAGTCCAATTGTGGTATTCAGTTGGATTATGCAAAGCGGACTTAATGCCATATAGTTTCATTTTGTCATTTAAGTCTTTCAGATCGCTACTTTACACTTTCAATGTTATTCTTATTTTAGTGATCGAATATTATTCCATTTAGTAGTAATCTATAAGTTAATCCAATCTAAATCAAGTATATAATCACTCAAACTGTAAGCATGTTAATTGTCATTGATTTATTTAGACAATATAATTCAATTATGCCAAAAAGAAAATAACTGATAGGATGATTAATGATAGAGTATCTATAGTCCAGACTGTATATCATATAACGAATAAAACTTATTAAATATAACCAATAAACAATATTTTATGTTATTTTTTAAACTCCGCGCAACGTGCGGTACGGGCCACTAGTAATTAATAAAACAAGAAGAAGAAAAAAAAGAGAGAGAAAAGAGAGAAAGGAGAGAGAGGGTGGGATGGGGTGGGGTAGTCTAACAAGGCCAATTTCTTTTCTTGCCAAAGGACCTCGGCGGTGTTGACGGCCTTGCTGATCGGCAAAAGGGCCTTGCCGATGCCCTTGACGCTCCCATTGTGGATGGTCTTACAACCGTCATCTTAAAATTATTATATATTGATTTTGGTTTCTACGAACATGTAATTTTTTTTTGTCAAACTATCATTTTATGGATCAAAATTTTACCTTATAATATATGAAACTTTTGGTCGAACATCATTGTTTTAGACTTATAGTATCAGAATTTCATTTTCTAAAAGTTTAAGCATAAAAAAACACTGGATCAAATTCTTGAAGTGATGCAACTGAAACTAAGGTCTTGTCTATTTTTAGGTTTTCAACTCTTACACCACTTATGTCTGAGATTCAGTCACACATAAAACAATTCAGATTGTTTGTTTTTTATTTTTCTTCAAAGCCTTTAAACCTCTAAACCCTTATTGTTCTCTGGAAAATTAAGTGATGATGTAGCCACTTAATTACCTTTTATTTTCGATAGCATCAATATTATGCTTTTTAACGTCAGTTTTAGTTTTGATGTACCTTAAATTTGCAAAAATGAATAACACGACTATTGTAGATCTATGTGTTTGTTTTTTAAAACATCTTGAATATCTTAAATGAGGGCTTTGGTGTGGGAGACAACATTATAACTCCACAACCTTGCAAATTTGCCAACATCTTTCTTTTGTTTCCTTGTTTTTGTTTCGTCCTTTGATCATTGATGCTCACTTTCTTTGACATATTTAAGTTAAATTTTTAAGGGATAAAATAAAAACGTTGTTAAATCAGTCTTATTGATTCAACGGAAATTTTGCTCTCAAACCGAGATATGAACACCACATACAACAAAAAGGGCTCCACAACCGGTTCTTCAATCAAGAGTAACCATTACATATATGATATATCATATCCAGTATTTGATACCAACAACATACATATAGTTTGCTATATCATGTCATAGGTTGGTATAAAAATATAATATTTTTTAACTATCTTGGATAGATATAACATTTCTTAACGCGATAATTTAAAATAAATACGAAGCAATATCATAGACTTTTTTGGTTTTTTTAACAACTTAGGAGTCGTTCACCTAACTTTTATCTAAGGGGATGTTTACTTGATGCTTACCCGGTATGCTTACCGGGGTCAATTTACCTTACGGGATGAACATGACAAAAATTAAAATCTTACCCGATAAGAGCTATCACATGTCCCGGTAAGAGCGATAACATGAACCGAGAGTCTTACCCGGTAAGTGAGATCAACAACTCTTACCCGGTAAGAGCGTAACGGGTAAATTGTTGCCTATGATACCGTATTAAGAGACCAAAATATTGTTCGGTATGGTAGGTGACAGTGTTCAATTTTATCGATAAGCACTTATCGGGTAAGTGTTTTAGTGAACGACTCCTAAGTGTCTATCATGTCTCACTTATTTTACTAATTGGACATAAACTGACCGAAAATAATACCAAAAATATTACAAAGTTTGAAAATCTTATCCACTTTACACTAAAAAACGTAGTTTACTTTTTTTAGACAGAAAACAAAATAAATTTGAATTTATTTGGTGGGTGAAAAACTGAAAATATTATAAAAAGAGTAAAATACATTTTTGGTCCCTGTGGTTTAGCAAAAGTCTCACTTTTGGTCCCTACAGTTTAAAAACTACACATTAGCCACTGCAATATGCGTTTTGGTCCAGTTTTGGTCCCTCTGACTAATAGTCGTTAAATAAAACCGTTAGTTTAGGGCCCGTTTGATATTTTTCCATTTTTTTCTTGTTTTTACCTTAAGAATAACCACAAGGACCAAAAGTGTAATTTATTCTATATATTTATACATATATACACATCTCTTCTTCTTCTTCTTTCACCCATCACCACCACCAATCTACCACCATCACCACCACCACCACCACCAATCCACCCACCCACCACCACCTCCTCCTTCTTCTTCATCACTCACCACCACCACTCGCCGACCACCTCTCGATAATCACCTCTCAGCGACCGCCTCTTCGACCACTTCTCTCCGGCCACCGTTTCAGCTTCTGATCTGAGTTTCAGATCTGAGTTTAGTCGCCACCACTCGCCGACCACCTCTTGATAACCACCTCTCGCCGACCGCCTCTCCGGCCACCTCTCTCCGGCCATCGTTTCAGAATCTGATCTGGGTTACAGATCTGAGGTGAGTTGTGGTCTCGATTTGAGTTACATATGTGATCTGATGTACATCTCGATTTGAGTTGAGTTGTGGTCTCGAGTTGTGATCTGAGTTACAGAATTTGAT
This sequence comes from Centaurea solstitialis, assembly GCA_030169165.1. Lineage (NCBI taxonomy): Eukaryota > Viridiplantae > Streptophyta > Magnoliopsida > Asterales > Asteraceae > Centaurea > Centaurea solstitialis. The sequence continues at coordinate 69,900,795 of CM058045.1, read as the reverse complement.
CTGAGTTACAGACGAAAATGCGCGATGGCAATGAAGAAGAAGATGGAGAATGAGGAATTGAATGAAAAAAGGGGAATTACGAGGTGAATTGTTACCAGTGATTGAAGAAGAAGAGATGATGAAGGTAGGATTAGGGTTGAAATCGAAAGAGACACCGGTGCTATCTTTTCCGATCTGGACTTCAAATTTCTTCTGATGCATTACATATACGTGAAATCAAGGGCTCAAGAAGACATGAAATCAGTGAGAAATAAAAAAGAATCATACAGATTGATTGATTGTTGGATGATTTGATTGAAATTTGGAGGTGGTGGTGGCAGCTGTGGTGGTGGTGGTGGGTGGTGAGTGGGTGGTGGTGTGGGTGAAGAGGGAGGAGTAGGTGGTGGTGGTGGATTGGTGGGGGTGGTGGGTGGATGGTGATGGTGTTGGATTGGTGGTGGTGGTGGTGGTGGTGGTGGTGGTGGTAGTGGGTGAAGAAGAAGAAGAAGAGGTGTGTGTATATATGTGTATATATATATATATAGAATAAATTACACTTTTGGTCCTTGTGGTTATTCTTAAGGTAAAAACAAGAAAAAAATGGAAAAATATCAAACTGACCCTAAACTAACGACTGTATTTAACGACTGTTAGTCAGAGGGACCAAAATTGGACCAAAACGCATATTGCAGTGGCTAATGTGTACTTTTTAAACTGTAGGGACCAAAAGTGAGACTTTTGCTAAACCACAGGGACCAAAAATGTATTTTACTCTTATAAAAATAACAAAACTTTGAGGGACTGCTATTGAAAATATAAAACCTTCCATTTCCAACTTCCATGTAAGAAGAGAGTAATAAGTATTGGGATCTTTTTCATCATCTTCTTCCCTAAATCGGTCGTTAGGGTTTACAAATTTATAATCGGAATTCTGCTAAACTCTCTCCAACCATCCTTCCACACGAATCATCATCAGGTAAACATCTAAGAACATCATCATATCATATCCTTCGTCGATTTTGCTGTACTAGAATTAATTTAATCGATACATTTTACAGCATTTTTGTTCGATTCGAGCTATGGATTCTGCTTACATTTTTTTATTGTTATCCAATTGAATTTGTTTGTTTTCAACCATTATTATTGGTATCCATTTATGCACAATTCAATTGATTTTTACTTCATTTTTTTGTTTGTTTAGGGCAGTTAGGGTTTAAATTTTGTGTACTTGATAAGGATGTGGAGTTTTGTTAACTTTTGATAAGGGGAGGAAATGGATGAAAAAGGTTTAAATAAATGGAACATTAGGTTCTTCAGATATTGCCTTTTTAGTTTTATGAAATTAGAATACAATTTATTTAAGATGATTAAAGTTGCACAATAAATTGATATAGTTTAAAACAGGATTATGAGTTATTGAAACTAAGTGATTCCATGTTAAAAGAAATTGTTTTTGGTAACTTTCGGACTTCTTAATTTGTCGGATTAGCATATGGATTTCTGAGATATCTCCAATTTTGGAGATTACTTTGCTCGAACGGATACTCTAAAATGTTCTATAAATAGAGAAAACAAGATAGAGAAGCTACAAATCTCCAAATATGTAAAATTCTCTGAAACTCAAGATTGAGGGTAGAAAATATTATTTGAATTGTTTCCATCAATGTAGTCATATTTATTTTCTATTAACTTTTTTTTGGACGTGTTTTGGGGTGATAGAATTTATAGAATATTTTATTAAAATAATTAATGTTGAATCCTCAAAATAAAGAACTTGGTAGAATTGAGTGCAATTTTATTTGGAGATTTTAACTTTTGTTTTTCTATTTTTGAGAAATTATTATCAGTTGGAGATGCTCTTAGTAAAAGAACTTAGTTGTTGAGATATTATGACAAATAAAGTGTCAATTTGGAGTAACCAAAATATGGCTATTTTGGATTCATTCAGAAAAATAATTTTTTATTTCAAATTTATGAAATCTGATAGACAACATCTTCTAGACCATATATATTGCATTATAATTATCTATAAACTAGATATCTCAAGGCAAATCGTTGTAGTGTTACACTTGCATCAATTTGAGTTTTTTTTTTTTTTTTTTTTTTTTTTTTTTTTTTTTTTTTTTTGCTTACTTAGGGGAGGTGTGGCAGTTGGTGAATGGTTAAGTGGTCAGAGTACTTAAGAGGCTCTATATGACATAGTGCATAATGAAATATAGTAATTTAATCTTCTTAAGTTATATCTTTTTTGGATAGATTCTATAGCTTAGGCTTCAAAGCTCAAACTTGTCTTCTTTTATATTATGACCAACATGTAGCACACCTTTTATGAGCTCTAACTTCGGCTAATCTTGTCCTGCGGTTATACTAAGTATTTTCTTTGATGTGAACTTCTATTACTGTGCCTCTTTTATTTTGGGATGGAGGGAGTAATTAATTAGAGGCTGCCATCTTGGATACAGAAATGCAATTACTGCATTATCCAGTTGTAGAAAAAAAAGTTCTTTTGTATACTAAGTTTGTCTGAAAGAAACAAATAATTCTTTGCCTAAACTATGTCATCTTTGATGGCTTAAAGATGGAAATAGTTTGAAACGAGTGATTAATTTCGTCCTGGACCCACATCGAGCTTTTACCAATTTTAAAATTTATAATTTTTTCCTGTTTAGTTCATCATATAATGGCAAAAGTTAAAATTGGATAGCATACATCCTTAGTTCTTGCGAATCTTTGCTTGTGGCATGCAGTAGAAATTTAACCGAATTTGTACTTCTTTAACATCTTACTCTGCTTCTGTCACGAGGAATTTTCTGCAGACATCTTGAATCATGATCTTTAATTTTGTCATAAAAAGACCGATTTACCTGTAAGGAAACATCATCGATCAGGCCAAAACTGGAAATGCTGTTAAATTTTACTTATCTTTTAGGAAATAAGATATTTCATATTAGGGATTGATAATCATTTACTTGATTCGATCTGTTTTTATTGTAAGTATATACTACTTATATATAGCAACTGCAACGAATAAACTTGCACACTCTCCTTGCCTTTGGTGAGGTTTGAACCCATGACCCTCAGAAGTCAAAAACCTGTATACTGTTATGCCAATTAATGTTCTAGATTTCTCATTAAGGGTGCATTTGTTATGCAGATAGGACTATCAGGCAAGAATGAGGTTGGCGGGTGAAAGTATTTTTTTGGAAGGTTTCAGGGTTTTAATTTGATGTTGATAGTTTAGTAATTTATCAATCTTGTCCCATTTCCCTTATCTTTATTCCACCTAATTTGGTGGACCAAAATGTTGTGCCAAACATGGTACTACAAGTTTTTGTTCTGTTATATCCTGTTCTATCCTGCCCCCTATTGTTTTTACACTGCTAACGTTTTTGAATCGTGCAAATTTCATCGCTAAATTATATGTTGTTGCAGGATGAAAGGTTGATTGCTGGTTTCAACAGAAGTGGTGATATTGATGGAGAACACCGAAGCATCTATTTCGGCTACAGCAACTCGCACATGGCACGACTTTTTAGAGCGTATGCGACAACCTTCCGCTACGGAATTCGTTAAATCCATCAAAAGTTTCATCGTCTCTCTCTCAAACGATGCTCCGGATCCCGAAAAAGACAGTGCTTCCGTGCAGGAGTTTTTCAGCAATACGGAAGCCGCTTTCCGGGCCCACCCATTATGGGCGGAACGCACCGAAGAAGAGTTGGATAACGCCGGAGAAGGCCTCGAAAAGTACATAATGACAAAGTTATTCAATCGTGTGTTTGCTTCACATCCGGATGATGTCAAAACCGACAACGAACTTTATCAGAAATCCGCTTTGATCCAGCAATTTATCCGGCCAGAACACTTGGAGATTCGACAAATGTATGTAAACGAGACATCGTTGTTACTTGCCCAGAAAGAACTACAGAAAATCAACGTCTATAAATCACCACGAGACAAACTCGCGTGCATTCTCAATTGTTGCAAGATCATCAGTAACTCATTAGTTAATGCTGCAATTAATGCCGAAGAAAATCCACCGGGTGCCGATGATTTTCTTCCGGTTTTGATCTACGTTACCATCAAAGCAAACCCACCTCAATTGCACTCAAATTTGTCGTATATCCAACGGTTCAGATGCAAATCTCGATTAGTTGGAGAATCGGCCTACATTTTCACCAATATGCTCTCTGCGGAAGCCTTCATTTTGAGCATAAACGCTAAATCGCTTTCGATGGATGAAACCGAGTTCACGAAGAATATGGAATCCGCTCAACTCGTTTCGGGCCTTTCGAGCGAGACTCAAAGTGAAACGGTATCGGATTCGAAGTTAAAAAAGTTCCATCTGTTTCGGATTTGGAGAATAAAGGGGCGGCGGTGATCGTTGCAGAGGAAAACGTAACCGAAAAGTGGAACTTTCCGTACTTGTACTCGAAAGTTGAAGATTTGACGATAGGCGACGTAGAAGAGTTGTTAAATGGTTATAAGCAACTTGTGTTTAAGTATGTTTGTCTTTCTAAAGGGTTGGGTATTCCGGTGCCGTGGCACCGAGATCCGGAAACCCGAATCGGCGGTGAAGCTGTGGGCGGTGATGGGTTGGGTGTTCCGGCACGGCTGTCGGCGGAAATTGGTGGCAGAAGTGGGGTAGGATCAGAAGGTAAGGGGAGTATGGAGTTTGATGGTGGTGGTGCGAAAGAGTCGGGTGTTTCTGAGCCACCAGTCAGGTCATCGGAAGCTGGAAATGGCGGTGAAACGGTGGATGCGGCGGTGGATGATGGTCAACAGGCGGAGGACGTTAGAGTAGAAAGCGGTCGGAGTGATGGTGTAGGGGTTTCGACACCTGAATCTACGGTGGCCGGAAAGTTGTTACCAGAATAGAGGTAAAATATGGTGAAAAGAATTCTATATATTTCGTTTTTGTTGTGTGGGTTGGATCTTCATTTATATTTGTTTATTGTATCTTTAGGTTTGTATTCTCCTTTTTAGCATCATTTTTTGGAAAGAAAAATAATAATAATAGTAATAAGGAAAAAATATTTGTGTTTTTGAAAGAGGGGGGAAGTAATGGGAAGGAAAAGATTATGTGTTCTTGATTTTTAGAGAAAGGAAATGAAATATGTGTTTCTATAAAATATATCCATCATACTCGTTTTAATATGTTAAATTGATGGGTGGTTTTGTAATTTTACAAAATTGTTTGAGGGTTATTCTTGTCATTTCTTTTCTTTGCACATTTGGGGAAGAATAAAAAACACAGAATACCAGTATGGAAAAGGGTTCAAACAAGAACACCTTTATTTTATGACACTATTTAATCACACATGAATTATGATACACATGTAATACTAAATCAGAGTCGTGGATGACCCTTGTTTCGACCTTTAAGTTGTGGGCCAAGTTGCCCTTACACGATCACATGTCTCATTATATGTGATAAAGGTGTTCTTGATGTGATACTATAATCCATCACATGTGATACCAAATTAGAGATACAGATGACCTTTGGTACTACCTAAGTCACAAGGTGTGTGATACCAAATTAGAGATACAGATGACCTTTGGTACTACCTAAGTCACAAGGTGTGTCAGTCTGCACCAACAGGTCCCCCCTCACATGTATTATCACATTTGATAAAAGTATTCTTACATTTTCACAAAATTGAGGTGTTCTTATTTAAACCTCCTCCTATGTATAACAAAGTTCATGAAAAATAAAAGCAAAGCCAAAGACATGATTCTAACATAACACAAATAAACATTCATTCAATCAAATTGATGGAGACTGATTATTCAAAAAAGATGTACAAGAATCAAAACATAAAAATGTAACCAATTTTGATGGGAAAAGGTCCAAGTAACTAAGACATGACCCAACATTACACCAATACAATTCTAATTGTAAATTGACACTTCAACCTCTGCAAAACCATGATATTATTTCCTCTAAATCAGGCATAAAAATATAGCAAAATTCATGAAAAAAAAAAAAGAATCAGAATGACCAAGATATAAATGCAATTCTATTGCTTACCAAATGTCTTCTCAATCAATGGAGTCCTTGAGCAATGATCAGGAGTTCCACCAAGAGAAAGTTGACCATGAACTTTGACTTCTGAATCCCTATCAAGATCAATCACCTCCAACCCTCTGCTTAAACCATTCACTTCATCTTCAAAACTACACACATTCTCCTTTTGGCCCTCCTCTACTTGCTTCTTCTTCATACCTTCATCTTTAACCTTCATCTTCTTTTTCGATATCTCTTTCACTTTGCTGCAACTCGCACTAAGTTTTCGTCCATCGTGTTCCCCATTAAAACTTCGTCTCATTCTCGAGCAATTCTCAGAGGAAACACGAGGAGAAAGATTAGACGACCGCAATTTGTTTAACCGGTTTTCATTAGGCGAAGGACTCCGTCCCTCGAATTCGACTTGCGTAATTCTTCTAAAGTTCGGCTGCAAAGGTTGATCCTGTGAGTAGAAGATTTGAATGAAAAGATACTAGTAAGTTCCCCTACTCTGTATATTATTACAGGACAAAATGCAACAAAGTTTGTCTTAGTTCCTATTTAGTGTAACAAAGTTCCAAAATTTTCTATTTAATGTGACAAAGATTCATACTTTTCTTTTGAGTAAATTATGGTTTTCGACTTTTCATCCTTGTGGTTTGTTAATAATTTTGATTTTCATCCATGTGGTTTTAAAATTGCAATTTTCGTCCTTGTAGTATGCAATTTATTGCTATTTATGTTGTTGGACTAATTCCTACCTTTTAAGTATAAGGGACTAAAACATTAAAGAATTGTAAACCATAAGAACCGAAACAACAATAAATTATAAATCATAATCACAAAAATAGCAATGAGTTACAAATCATAAGGACAAAAACCATAACTTGTAAACCACAGGGACGAAAAACGTACTGTAGTCTTTCTTTTTTTACCTATTTGACTGGTAACTAGTTGATCTAGTAACGATTAATGACGCGGAAGTCAAGTTTTTAATCCATTTCGTATTACCCCTTTGTAAACGCGTATCCACGTCATTTAATGTTAAAGATCATCAAGTTTACGGTCAAATTGGGTACAAAATAAGAACGTCCGCAACTTCATCACATCAAGTAAATAAATAAAAAAGTTGCCCGCTACACTAAATAGGAAATAAACCAAACGTTGTTAAAACTTTCCTATATTATATGGGAAGAAACCAAAAGAGACTAAAATGGGGTGAATCTAACCTCATCAAAGAATCCAATCTTTGGGGATGGCAATCTAAGCCCTGAAGATTTGCTCTTTCTTTTTGGTCCACCGGAAAGTGGGATAGTAGCAAACTTTCCGTCCTCCGATTTCTGGGAAGGGGTAAGCGAGCGATTCTGAAAATCTGATGCCAGCATGGCATTGTGAAAACTAGTAGCAGGATTTTGATGGGTAGTAGAATTTGAAGATAAAGATTCCGAGAAGCATCCATCAATAGAGGTGGCACTAGAAGAAGAGATAGATGCCAATGAAAAATGAACCAATGAAGCAGAAGCAGGTAGTTTCGTGTTTCTGGGATTGGTTTTCCTTCTAAGAGGCTTGGAGGATGAAACACTAGAAGAGGAATCTAATGAACGATGAAGTTTTGAGTCCTTTTCAGTCGATTTTGGGGAAGTAAAAGAAGTCGATTTTGGAAGACCAGATGAGTCTCCCCATCGAGACCTCTTGGACACCGACGAATCTGGGCCTGCATAAAATTGAACTCAGATGAACCAATTCCTTATAGAATTTTATCTTTTCCAGTTAAGCCCATGCAACCATAAGCTAGCTAGTTTTTTTAACTTATTGAAAAAGTCTCATTGCCCATTAGGTAAGTCTTAAAGACTTAAACTAGCTTTTTGAAACGCTACTTGATGTAGCTTTTCAATAAGCTTTAGGGGCTTTTTTTTCTTTCCAATTATTCCCCTAATATTGTTACAACGTATTCTTTTAGGTTATTTACATTGTCATCTAGCGTATCAGATAGTGTTTACCTAACATAACTAGTTTATGAGTTGGTTTGCCAAAAACATAGGCTAAAAGTACGTATATGACTGATTTATCAGTATGAAACCATACCCAATCCAGCCTTTCTGGTTTTATTTTCCATTTTCGCATCATCTGATCCTTCAACTGCTGCCTTATTAGTTTGTCTAGATGAGATGAGTTTTGTTTGGCTTGACACCTTGTCCTGTTTCATCGCATCACATTACGACATAGTGTCAGTTCATACCATATATATGTGCCATAATCATACGATTTTTAACAACAATCATTAAATACTCATATTACACCACATTTATTATCAAAAAGTAAAGTGTTTGTTAAGGTAGATTGCATGCCTGTATAACGTGGGGGTCGCTAATACTCGTCTTTGTCATACCCTTTGATCCTTGTGGATTCAGGCTCTGGCTCTTCGGAGCTCGAAGTAATTTCACCTTAGGTTTATAAGATGGGAAATCTTTAACTTTGGTTTTATAAGAAAAAAAAAAAGAGAAAATCCAAGCGATAATGATCATTGGTGAACATACACACCTTGTTTTGAGAGCAAACTTCCGTCTTATCGCAGGCTGAAAAGAAGCAAGTACATTTACAATCTCATATGATGAATACGAACAAGATGGTGTTTAAATCAAAGATGAAGGTACGCAATTAAACAACTAAACCAAGCGAACCCTATATATCCCACTTCAAAGAGTAGAGCAGCTGTTTTTAGGTATGCAATTAACATAGTCATAATCTTTAGTACTTACAGAGCGAATTTGGTAGGCCAAATGCCGATCCACGAATGTTGGTTCCAACTTTAGATCTTTTGCCGAGTTTGTGGATATTATTAGGCTTTACGTATTTGAAAAGATCGCCTTCCAAAGTCTCTAGATGGAAACCATCAGATGGTTGATTAGATTCAGCTCTCCTGAATCCCTTATTTATCAAAAACAACTCTTCGGGATTCAACACGCCTGCAAATGTCAAAAGCAACCACTACATCTTTACCATTTTACATGAATCACCGAAAGAAATGCAGCTAGATATCTTAACTTCATAACAAATTGCAAAGTTTGACATCAAGAATACCTGCACTAGTGAAGAAGGCACTATCCCAAGCTAAACTTTTACGCAAGAAGCTCGGTCTTCTTGGTTCCACGGATTCAGATTGAACCTGCTCAATCCGCTCTACTACTTGTGAATTTGCACCTCTAAACCGCTTGGTATGATCACATCCATTCACGGTATCAAAACTTACTGCAAAAACAAGTTCCCTCGTAAAATTTGAACAAATAAAACTAATTATACTATGCAACAAAGACATGATACTCGACATCACTACAATGCTGCAATTACTGAATTACTGAATTCCTAACGGAAACATAGAGACTGAACTGGCCTGTTCGTTTAAAGCTTAATTATATGATGAAGAGGTTATTTCATATATGCTTTCATTTGTTTCCGGATTTAATAATCAAGACACCAGAAGGGTAAAATGGTAATTTCTGACATTCAGACTAGTTATTTGACACAGAATCACAAACAATTTATCTTATAAATTCATAGAAACAAGTAACAACCCCTAAATTTGGATTATGATTAGGTATTATGATAAATTGCTGAATCTCTTCAATAGGAAAACTGAATGTCTTCATATCATATCACATCAAACATATTTATACTTAATTTCCCTCCAAAACAAGAACAAGAACACAATTGCACAAATTATAACTCTTAAGATCAGAAAAAGCACAAAATTAAAGTTACTGAAACAAAATTAATTTGAAATTTAAAGAAATTGAAACTGAAACACTAAAGAAAATTAACAGAAATAGAATATTATCATCAAGAAGAAGATGATTGATTAGCACACCTGAAAGTCGAAGATCTTCTAGAGAATCTCGAAAAGGAAAAGCGATTAAGAAATCATCTTCTTTCGAAAAATCTATGAGTTGCAGGTTATCATCTTCTCCAATAATATCATCATTCGCCATTTTTGCCCTAAATTCGGCCAATTCAGCTGAATTTTATATACAGCTGAATGAAATCTATGAGTTTCTTTTCTATACAGCTGGCTGAATTGAGAACACGAAGAACACGAACAAAAAAAAAAAGATGAAAATTGACAAATTGAAAAAAAGTAATTAATCACAGAATCAACGATTATTCTTTAGCCAAATAAAGATTATATTTTAATTTATTACCAAAAATACGATTTATTACCAAGTATTTGAAAATCGGGTATCTGTTGGGTGACGGACCAATCAGATTGCGCCATTTTGGTGACGTGGACCAATCATAATCGACCGTGACAATTGGAAAAGTTGTCTACAGGTGATTTTTATAGTAGACGCTCCTGCGTAAAAATATATAAAGAGGCGGGAAAACTTGGAATATATTTAATTATTATTTATATATGGGTGTTGGAATGAGCTTATGCATGACCTAATTACTTTATTATCACAAATCATATTTTTAAAATATTTAAGAGTGAAGTACGAATTTTATAAAGTGGAAATTACAACTTACAAAGTAGTATTTGAGTGCTGTGGCGGATTGGTTATCGTTTGAGGGGTTCATAGTCAGGAGCGGAGCCAGAAAAATGATCAAGGATGGTCCTATATAAAATAGGAAAAAAAAAACGAATATATAAAACGATAATTAAATAAGAACTACGAAAGAGTTACAAGCCCGTAAAAGACGATATAAAAGTATTCCATGGGAAAAGTTTAAAAAAACCCTAACGAACTATCCCATTTTGAATAGTATGTCCCTAAACATTTTTTTGAACAAAAAAACCAATAAATTTTCCCATTTTGAATAATTAAATTACTGAACTATTCTTTTGAATGAAAAACCCACTAAATATTCTCATTTCGATTAAAACATAAATAAGTTCCTCAACATTTTTTTCAATAAAATAAATCATTGCACTTTTAGAACTTGCTACTTAATTATATTCGTTTAACCTAAACTAATATAGTTATATTTTACCTTTAAACCTTCTTAGTTAGTTACAATTAATTTTTTTTTTAATTTGTGTTAAAAGGGGGTAAGTAACCAATTTTTGAAAGTTTGATGGTTTATTTATCGAAAAGAAATCATTCGAGGATGTGTGAATGCAGTATTATTCGGTTGGAACAATACTGAATGTTGTATTATTCAATCTGAATAATATATGATTATTCAAACTGAATATGCCACGTGATGCGCTTTCGGCTGTCTTCACGTTCATATTGAAATTTGAGTTCGCAGCCAAACTTTCGTCTATATTATATATACCATATTTTACAAAATAAAAAAAAAAAAAAATCTCACCTTTTAAAAAGAAATCCAAGTTTACATACTTTAGAGGAAAAACATTATTGGTGAGTCTTAAAAATAAATAAGCAGGTGTGTGCATATGTTTGATAGCATTACTATGCAAGAAAAACGATGACTTGGCCTATAAAAAATTTACTTTCTAAAACATCTTAGGGTGGTCCTGGGCTAATCCAAGGCCAATGGTGGCTCCGCCCTGAATCATAGCTCCCTAACCGAGTTCGAGTCTTCTCGTGCACATGCCCTGAAACATTTAAGTGAGACCATGTTTAGCCCCCAAAATTGCCAGTAACTAGTCGGACTTTGGTTGGACACCATTCCAAAAAAAGAAAAAGGTGGTGTTTCTAAACTATGTTAACTTGTTACTTTACGATGGATTCCTTACGTTCTTTAATTATACCATTAAATAGTTTGTTAGTTTAGTGGGCACTTTTGTCCCTTGCAAACTTGCGAATTGCGAACCTTGTCTTGATAATTGGTGAGGTAAGATGAAAACAGACGGTAAATAACTAGAGATCAACGATTTAGATGAAAGAAAAATGACTATTTTCGATCAATTTTCCATAGAAGTATCATACAAATATATTTGTGCATGAATATATTTGTAATTCAACTTTTGAAAAACGAGTTAAAAATTGGAAAATATATGCTAATATGGGTCATTAATAATGACAAAATACCTTTTGTTGATATAATTTATTTAAAATTTATACGTATTTAATATATTTATATTTTTAAAAGTTAAAATAATAATTCTCATCCTGGTACGATTCATATGAGGAAAGCAATATAAATTTTCAGAAATCATTTGAACTTTCATTTTCTATGTTGGGGAAAAACCCACCCAAGTTCGAATCCAGGGGTGAGCAACCAGGGGCCACTGAGTATTAATCCCAGGGGAGCATGCATTAGCTCTCGGTAAAAATTACCAAGGATGTAGTCTGGGCAAACCCAGATGAACCTTATCAAAAAAAAAAAGATGTAAAACATGAATATTATAATAGTAATTAAAATGGAAAATTGCCGAAAAAGGTAACATAAATGTCAAAAAAAGGAAATGTGACCTGATTAACTTGATGATTGCTTAGTCAGCAGGTAACCTGCTGACGTGTCTGTCCAAGTGGCAGTCCAGTCAGCACCATCAAATTGCCGAAAAAGGTTACATAAATGTCAAAAAAAACCAATTAGGGGAACGTACATTTTTTTTGCCGAGAAATGACTATGCATTTGATTTTGTCAAAAAAAAAGGAATGTGGCATGATTTAACTTGATGGTTGCTTAGTCAGCGGGTAACCAGGTGACGTGTTTAATTTGTCCAAGTGATAGTCCAGTTAGCACCATCACACCTTTGATTAGCGTTGATCGGAGTTGACCGCCACCACCACTCATCGTCACCCACCGCCATCGACTGCCATAGCCACGCACCGCCATCGATTGCCATCGCCACGCACCGCCACCGACTGCCACCCACCACCCATCCCCCCTCTTTCTTAGAATTCAACATCTAATCGCGTATAGATGAGGTAGGCGAGTCAAGCAGACAAGCACTACCACCACCCACGTCCGCCGCCACCCCCCACCACCCACGTCCCCCGCCACCCCCACCACCCACGTCCCCTGCCACCCACCGCCACCCACTGCAACCCACGACTCCTCACCACCCACCACCCCCACCACTCCCTGCCACCCCACTCCCACCACCACTTACTGATTTTGCCGGAAAAGGTAACATGAATGTCTAAAAAATCCAATCAGGGGAACGTATATTTTTTTGCCGAGAAAGGACTATATATTTGATTTTGTCAAAAAATGGGGAAGAGTAACCGGTTGTACAAGTTACCGGTTACTCTTTCCCTTTTTTGACAAAATTAAATGTATAGTCCTTTCTCGGCATAAAAAAATGTATGTTCCCTTGATTGGATTTTTTGGACATTTATGTTACCTTTTTCGGCAATTTTCCCTAATTAAAATAATTTATTTTGCTTGTTATTTATTTGTACGTAATTTTTTTATACTTGTAATTTAAAAAAAAAAATCAAGAGGTTTTTAAAAGTAGAACTTGATGTTGTATTTTTGGATTTGGAAAATAAAAATAAAAGAAGAGAAAATAAAATAAAATAAAATAAATAAAATAAAAAGTTATTTGTGTCATCAATAACAAAGGGAATGAAAGGAAATGAATTAATTTTCAAGGGTTGTTATTTTCTTTCTATATCCTTCTTTTTCTTTTTCTTTTTCGTTCTATTTTTGGAAGGAAATTTGTGAAATCAAAACTTCTCATTGTCTTTTATTCATTTTCTTTGTATCTTAAATTTTTCCTTCTTTTATATCTTTTTATATTTTTTTAGAAGAGGTATCCCAGATCATATTGGATCCAGACTAATTCTCAGTAATTTTGGACTGAATCCTTCTTTTATATTTTCCCCAAAAGCATAAGTCTTGTTTCCATTTTCTCTTCCATCCTCTTATTTTCCTTTATTTCATTCAGGAGAACATAACATAAAAATATTTTATAACATACCATGGAGAATATATTATTTTTATACCATAGTACATTATATACACAGCACATACATATGGACCATTGGTGCTATAACATCTTGAAATTTAGAAGAAAAAAACATGCTACGAATTTAAACTTTTATTAGACACTAAATTACATGAAATACGACAAAACACAATTAAAAGTCTACAACTTCCTAAATGATCTTGTACAAGTATTAGGATGAGAATAGCCATCATCAAATTGAAGCACAAGTAGTTATCTCCAAAGTATGAACGACGTCCCAAAATTTACCATTTTCCTAGCATTCAGCTTTTGACATTTGTCGCTATAACCGTCCACACAAGAACTTAATGTGCATATCCATGATAAAAAAAGGTATGAAGCGTAAGTCTAACGAATTTAAGTAGATTATACCTCAATGATTAAACAAAGAGAATCTTCCAAGGAAAAACGTATTCAGAATAAAATCGTCATCTTTCCAAAATTCACTATTTTCATAACGATAATCTAATCATCAAAACTTTCATTTAGGATAATACTAAATCAACAAACCCATCCAAACATGGATAAAACTTAATATCCAAATACTTGTGTAACATCCCAAAATTTCAAAAACCTCAATATATTAAAAATATTATCCTAAGATCAACACATACATCGCAGCGGAAACAATCTATAATTTTGTCATATAATCGTACCCTAGCATTACAAATCTTACGAACACAATTTGTTCTATATATATTAGTTCCGTGAACTAAAATATCCATCTTCCAATACCACTCTCAGCCGATCTACACTTTATCCACTTTTCCTTCCAAATTAGGATTCACCTGGTTGCATAATCATTTTGAAAAAAAAGAGTTGGGGTGAGCCTAGGGCCCAGTGGATATACGGTTTTACGCATAAAACATTTCACAAAGCATTTTCAATTTATCGCACATACGATATATAATCCACACAGCTTACGGCATTGGGAAGGTGTCTATTCCACACAGCTTAACCCGGCAAACTCACACAGCATTGTTTGCTCTTACAGTTTTAAAACGAGCTCACACAGCATGCTCGTAGTACACCCCCGTTGCCACACAAAAACAGGTATTTCACAAAGCATCACATTTATTGCATAAACAACATCGAAAACATCAACAAAACTTTTAAACATGCTTGCAAGCAATTTTAAATAAAACATATGCAACCGTTTTAAAATCACGTATAACTCACAGTGATTGTAGCCCAAACCGTCCTTTGATGTAATTAGCGTCTTCCCTACAAATCCAACGCCATGACCTTATTAATAACGACTTCCTTAAAGATGATTGAGTAGTTCCTCGATACTACTTATTTTACAATCCCATAATTTTAAGTCTAAATACGATACCTATAAAATGATTGAATGGTCTCCTTGACACCACCTATTTTTAACAATCCATGAGCCTACGTCTTTAATTACAACTTTGGTTTAACTTGAACACCCATATATATATATATATAGGGGTGGGTTCAAATGTGAACCACTTTTTGTTTGTGAACGTGAGGACAACCGAGAGCGCGACACGTGGCGGATGACTAGGCGCCACGTCAGATCCACGGCGGATGACTAGGCGCGATTCATGGGAGGGCATTGAATTAAAGAGGGGGACCACACTCAAAGTCGCCACGTGTCGCGCTCTCGGCTGTCCTCACGTTCACAACCAAAAAGTGGTTCACAATTGAACTTTCCTCTCTCTCTCTATATATATATATATATGAACTTGTCATCCAAATTATAGACATTACATATTGATAACCATTCCATTCGTATGTATACAAACACATGCACTAACAACTCCCTTTTTTTTTCCTTTTTCCCTTGCATGACATAACTTTAGACATGATATATCTTTCTCTTTTGAAACCTCAAAACAACTTTTAAATAAATAGCAACTCATCGTTTGCCATTTCTTTAAATATACAGTGAGCTTATTGATAAACAAACACCTCATGATTTGCTATTTCTTTTTGAACTTGAATACGAAAGCAACGAGAATTACATATATATATATATATATATCCTAGGAAAACCTATCGTTACTTTTAAATTGTTCAAATCATTGAATCGGCTAAATATCGTTTATTCAAGTTCTAACTTTTAATACCGAGACGAGGGTCACCGTTAGTCAATCCGACGTCACGGAGATTAGTATCGTACATATGGTAGAGGTGCTAGCGGTGACCTTTCACCACCGTTTCCCTACGAGAACCCACTTGAATAACCGAACGAATATCGTGAGACGAGAAATACAAATTACTTACCGATTAATGCCGACCTAGTTGCCGAGTAGCACACCGTCGAAATTTGATTCGGTTCTCACTGTCGCCTTTGCTAACTCTAGTTTCCCTTTCTCAATGAGCTTTTTACACCCACCACAACTCCTAACCTTTTTATATTAATCTGCCGCACGGTTTTAAGAAATGGTATCGCTAAGTGCCATAATGATTGGAAGGTTTCATGACTTTTGAACCTCCTGAAAATTGAATTACATTCATGATACGAACCATTTACTTACTCAACATATACACATTTGGCCCCTCAGATTTGTTACTTAGAATTATGTCTCTCTTTTTTTTTGTTATTACAACTTGAAATAATTAATAGAACTCCATATCTAAAAACACCAAAAAATAGATTAAATTATACATCAAAAACACCAAAAACATAGATAAAACTATATATCTGAAGTACGTGTCTCATTCATAGGGAAGATCCATTATATGTGATGGAAACACGTAAGTAAGTCGCCTCTAAATGTTACCAAGTTTCACTCAAGAATCAAGATCAATGATCTTTGTATATGACTCTTTCGAGTACCACCACAGGCACCCCAATGATCCTAGTGCATATCTGTTCTTTAGAGGAGTTACACCATGACAATTAATGTCCCCGATCTTAGACTCTACATGAGTATCCGCTGTAATGCTTGGATGACTTCATGACTACTCATCTAGTTACAAAGTCATGACGTTTCAAATTCTCCCCTATAAAAAGCAACTAACTAATATACATGTGGATTTAATGTAACACCTTAGGCATATCCCATATCGGCCGTGGACAGGAGTGATGCTGGGTGTTATAAGTAATATCTTGGCCTTCTTAACAACAACGCATTTTGGGTCCTAATGTACGACAGATTCTAGGAACGCTGCAGTTAAGCGTGCTAGGGTGGGAGTAGTACCAGGATGGGTGACCTCCTGGGAAGTCCTCACCAGGTCGCCAGAAACAAAGCCGTAAGTCGGTGGGGCAAAACTGTAACACCCGAAAGCCCAAAGTTATAGGCTGGCCCAATAACTTCGAGTTCAACTAAAAACCATGGTGGAAGTTATCGGTAGCCCATGACTTGAGGCTTATAAGGTGCTAACTACTTCTACTTTCTTTCCATGTGGGACGGGTTGTTACAAACTCCCCCACTTGAAATCCCGACGTCCTCGTCAGGCCTACCCAGCATCTTTCTCTCCTTGTCCTCAGCGATGTGGGATTTGCCTAAGATGTTACCAACATCCCCCTCGAGGACTCATCATTCCCGATGAGGTTTGCCCTACCATCCCGAAGGTACAAGGATCGGCTCTGATACCATTATGTAACACCCGAAAGCCCAAAGTTATAGGTTGGCCCAATAACTTCGAGTTCAACTAAAAACCATGGTGGAAGTTATCGGTAGCCCATGACTTGAGGCTTATAAGGTGCTAACTACTTCTACTTTCTTTCCATGTGGGACGGGTTGTTACAAAAACGGACAATATTGTTGTTGAGGTAGGCGGGATGTTACATTTAATGCTTTGAAATCTAAATTACTTGACATATAGCAAGGTGGATATGATGTTTCGGGAAGTTTTGGAGATATGATTTGGGATATTTGGCTTGCAGATCTCAAGCTTTCTTCAAAGAAAGATCAAGGTTTGATCGAACTTAGATTTAGCCTACATATAACAAGGTGAGTACAGAGCTGCTTTGTGAAAACGTTGTACATACTAAAAGTGAGTATTTTGTAGTCTTGAAGACGTTACTTGATACTTATTAAATGTGGTATTTTTGATGAGATTTGTATCTTTGATTTATTTGATTTTATAAATTTTGTAAATACCCATATTTTGGGATTTTGTCATTTTGAATTTTTGATAAATAAACCATAAGTCTGAGTTCATCCTACATTTTTAAAACTTTATACATATCAAAACTCTTTTCTTGAACCCCTAAACTTCTCCTAAAGTACGAGTCTTTGGAATTCATTGTCTTGATCTTAGTATGGTGAGCTCAATAATTCGGAATATAGCTTACTCGTGTGTGTTCGCTAGAATCCTTAGAAAATCTGGTCTCCTCCTTCAACTTCGGTTGTCTTGCACCCTCCCAAGGGTAATGATGATCCATTCATAAGAAATGACTTGATTGATGCTATGTTTTCAGTTTTGGTGTTTTATAGGTTTATTCTTGAGTGTGTGAGCATTTGGTTTTGGTCTCATGATAAACTGTGTTTTAGTTAATTATATTTCTTCACGAAATGGCAGATTTTGGGAAAGAGGGTGCATTCATGTTTTTAGACATTTTAATTTGGATATTTTGTTTTAAACAACATTCTTTTAGTTTATCATTTTATATAAATGATCAAAACTCTTGAATTCACTAGGTGTTAAGCCCGACCCTTTTTATTTGTCGACATGTGCATCAGATCCTTATTGATGTTTGGTATTAGTGACACCGACACGAAGTGGGTGCTAATTAGAGGCACGAGAAAGATCAAGCTATTTGATTGACGTCTTATGTTTTTTGGAGATGACTACTGCTTTTAGGTTTTAGTAACACCCGAACTAGGCCTAGTTTTAATGTAAGACTGAGTTAGTATATTATTGATGTTAATCTAGATTTTATTCGAGGTAATCCAAGTATTGATTTATATAAAAGAATTTATGCCTTATTCCATATATTATAAGATTTTTTTAATTAGTCAATTTTTCTAAATTTGAAGGTGTTACATATAACTAGGTTTTGAATCTAAAATTATTATTATGTAGATGTAGCACGTAAAATTTTGAATGTCAAGTACAATTACTTAATATGTTTCGGAAACTATCATAATCTGCTTTTTTGTATTAATTTAAATATCCTTTGATTATAAGTTTATTGGAAACATATGATATTTAAATAACGATTCCAAAGACAAAATTTACTAAAAATAGACAAGCATGAAGGACCATGGGGCGATCAAATTGGTGCGTACCCAATGCCGGCCCAAATGAAGGTGATTCCGCAACCTCCAATAAACTGCCACGACTCACAAGAGATGTCGTCACCGGCGTCTGCTGGAAAAAGGCACAAACCACCGCCTTCCGCTGCTACACCTTCGACTTTATAATCCCAATAGTCAATCCTAGGGGTGTAAACGAGCCGAGTCGAGCCAAGTATCAAGTAGTTCGGGTCGAGTCGTTAGTATCTCGAGTCGAGTTTTGACCGAGTTTATTCGAGTCGAGTTTTGACCGAGTCGACCGATTTCGAGTCGAGCCTATTTGAGTAGAGAGAAAGAGAATCGCCGGCATGACGTCATCGACACTGAAGTTGTCAACGGTGAAGAGAGGAAATATCAGATACAGCTGTGTTGAGAACCTATACTTGAAGACAGAGAAAGAATAAACTAGAGATGTATTATAAATAAATAAAGTTTTATGTCTTTCAAGTTAATAAAAAATAAAAATAATTTATCTTTTTTAAAACTTCCACACCTTTCACAGCTTCCTCTTCTCAACCACCTTCTTCAAAAATCTATCCATGTAAAATTAAATTACTTACAACCCAATGCAGAGGAAAATCCAATCTAGCATCTCATGTTGTTTCGAGATTAGAGCTGCTTCTACAAATTATCGATTCCAGAATAAAAGTGGGGAGATATAGTCTGATTGTTTATCTCATAGCTAAGATTGTTCATTCGTAGAAAAATGGTTGAATTTTCACTTCTTTTCTTTGATTTTAGATGACCGACTTGATAACTTATTTCTGGTATGCATGTTGTGAATGTGGTAAATAATCTGTGTGAAGTGATACAAAATTGTATTTCGTGTGAATTATAGGTTTTGGATAAAATATACATTTAAGCATTTCTAATCAAGCGTACAAAATTGTTTATTTCTTAGACTAGTACTATTTGATCTATAGATATATATAAAGTCGGCTTATTGTTGGGTTAATTTCCGTTTGTAACTAGTTGAGATATTGGGTCATAGAGAAGGCCTCTTGACTACAGTTAAGTGGGAGTAAATGCTAGTCACTAATTCTAAATGTAATCCTAGTGAATGAGAATGACTAGGATCATTGGGTGCCATCCCCTCACTTCTAAAGTACGAGTTGGGTGGTGGGAAAGAGTTAGGGTTTCGGAGCCACCAATTCGGTCATCGGAAGCTGGAACTGGCGGTGAAACGGTGGATGTGGCGGTGGATGATGGTCGGCAGGTAGAGGACGTTAGAGTAGAAGGCGGTCGGTGTGATGGTGTAGGGGGTTTCGACACCTGAATCTACGGTGGCCGGAAAGTTGTTACCAGAATAGAGGTAAAATAGGGTGAAATGAATTCTATGTATTTCGTTTTTGTTTTGTGGGTTGGATCTCCATTTATATTTGTTTATTGTATCTTTAGGTTTGTATTCTCCTTTTTAGCATCATTTTTTGGAAAGAAAAAAATTATGTCATATGATTTGAATCCTGTTTACAGAGGATAACAATTTTATGTGTTTTTGATTTGTAGAGAAAGGAAATGAAATATGTGTTTCTATAAATATATCAATCATACTCGTTTTAATGATGTTAAATTGATGGGTGGTTTTGTAGTTTTACAAAATTGTTCGAGGGTTATTCTTGTCATTTCCTTTCTTTGCACATTTGGGGAGAAAAAACACACACAAAGATACCCGTTATAGGGAACGTTTCAAACGAGAACACCTTTATTTTACAAAATCGCGAAAACACCCTTTAATATTATCGATTATATGTGATACTATATTCAATCACATATGAATTATGATACATATGTGATACTAAATCAAAGTCATAGATGATCTTTGGTTTGACCTAAGTTGTGGACCAAGTCGCCCTTACTCTATAACATGTGTTATTACAAGTGATAAATGTGTTACTGATATAATCCATCACATGTGATTCCAAATTAAAGACACATATGACCTTTGGTGCTACTACCTAAGTCGTAGGGTGTTTTTACCAAGAGGTTCCTTCACATGTATTATCACATTTGACATTCTCGTGTTTTCACAAAATAGAGGTGTTCTTAATAAAGCATCCATTAATATATATACATATATACAATAAAGTTCATGAAAAAAATAATAATCAAACACATGATTAACATAACACGAATAAACATTCATCCAATCAAATTGAAGGACACTGTTACTACTCAAAAAAAGATGTAAAAGAACCAAAAAAGACTAGAATGGGATGAATCTAACCACATCAAAGAATCCAATCTTTGGGGATGGCAATCTAAGCCCTGAAGATTTGATCTTTCTTTTCGGTCCACCGGAAAATGGGATAGTAGCAAACTTTCTTTCCTCCGGTTTCTGGGAAGGGGTAAGCGGGCGATCCTGAAAATCTGATGCCAGCATGGCATTTTGAAAATTAGTAGCAGGATTTTGATGGGTAGTAGAATTTGAAGATAAAGATTCCGAGAAGCATCCGTCAATAGGGGTGGCAGGAGATGTGGCACTAGAAGAAGAGATAGATGCCAATGAAAAATGAACCGATGAAGCGGAAGCAGGTAGTTTCGTGTTTCTGGGATTAGTTTTCCCTCGAAGAGGCTTGGAGGATGAAGCACTAGAAGAGGAATCTAATGGGCGATGAAGTTTCGAGTCCTTTTCAGTCGATTTTGGGGAAGTAAAAGAACTCGATTTCGGAAGACGAGATGAGTCTCCCCATCGAGACCTCTTGGACACCGACAAATCTGGGCCTGCATAAAATAGAACTCAGATGAACCAAATCCTTATTGAATTTTATCTTTTCCAGTTAAGCCCATGTTGGCAACCATAAGCTAGCTTGTTTTTTGAACTTATTGGAAAAGTCTCATTGCCCATATGGAAAAGTCCTAACCTAGCTTTTGGAAAAGCTACTTAAAGTAGTTTTTCAATAAGCTTTAGGGGCTTTTTTTTCTTTCCAATTATGCCCCTAATATCGTTTCAACATGTCCTTTTAGGTTATTTACATTGTCATCTAGGATATCAAATAGTTTTTACCTAACATAACTAGTTTATCGGTCGGTTTGCCAAACATAGGCTAAAAGTACGTATGTGACTGATTTATCATTATGAAACCATACCGAATCCAGCCTTTCTAGTTTTATGTTCCATTTTCATGTCATCTGATCCTTCAGCTGCTCCCTTGGTAGTCTGTAGTTTTGGTTGGCTTGACACCTTGTCCTGTTTCATTGCATCACATTACGACATAGTGTCAATTCATACCATATATATATAAGTGCCATAATCATACGGTTTATAACACCAATCATTAAATGAAATCATATTACACCAGATTCATTATCAAGAAAAACTGGTTGTTAAGGTAGATTGCATGCCTGTATAATGCGGGGATCGTTGATACTCGTCTTTGTCATACCCTTTGATACTTGAGGATTCAGGCTCTGGCTCTTCGGAGCTCGAAGTAACTTCACCTTAAGTTTTGAAGATGGGAAATTTTATTTTATTGGTGTTATAAGAAAAGAAAAAAAAAAGAGAAAATCCAAGTGAACGATGATCATTCGTGAATATACACACCTTGTTTGGAGAGCAACTTTCCGTCTTATTGCAGGCTGAAAAGAAGCAAGTACATTTACAATCTCAGTTCCATGAAGAATACGAACAAGATGGTGTTTAAATCAAAGATGTAGGTACGCAATTGAACAAC
Source organism: Centaurea solstitialis (assembly GCA_030169165.1). Lineage (NCBI taxonomy): Eukaryota > Viridiplantae > Streptophyta > Magnoliopsida > Asterales > Asteraceae > Centaurea > Centaurea solstitialis. The sequence goes on along the minus strand of CM058045.1, from coordinate 69,878,067 downwards.
TAAACCAAACGAACCCTATATATCCCACTTCAAAGAGTAGAGCAACTGTTTTTAGGTATGCAATTAACATAGTCGTAATCTTGAGTACTTACAGAGTGAATTTGGTTGGCCGAATGCTGATCCACCGATGTTGGTTCCATCTATGGATCTTTTGCCAAGTTTGTGGATCTTGTTAGGCTTTACATGTTTGAAAAGATCGCCTTCCAAAGTCTCATCAGATGGTTGATTAGATTCAGCTCTCCTGAATCCCTTATTTATCAAAAACAACTCTTCGGAATTCAACACTCCTGCAAATGTCAAAAGTACTACATCTTTACCATTTTAAATGAATAAATGCAGCTAGACATTTTTTACTTGGTAACAAATTATAAAGTTTGACATCAAGAATACCTGCACTGGTGAAGAAGGCACTATCCCAAGCTAAGCTTTTACACAAGAAGCTCGGTCTTCTTGGTTCCATGGATTCAGATTGAACGTGATCAATCTGCTCTACTACTTGTGAATTTCCACCTCTAAACCGCTTGGTATGATCGCATCCATTAACCGTATCAAAACTTACTACAAAAACAAGTTCCCAAGTAAAAAGTTTGAACAAATAAGACTAATTATACTATGATACTCAACATCACTGCAATTACTGAATTCCTCATGGAAACATAGAGATTTTTCATTCGGTTATATATTCTCATTTGTTTGCGGCTTAATAACTAAGCCATCAGCCATTCAAAAGGGTAAAATGATAATTTCTGCCTTGAAACTAGTTATTCAGCACAGAAAACAAACAACAATTTACCATCTTATAATTCATACAAACAACCCCTAACTGACTGTGTTCATATCATGTCAAACTTATTTATACTTAATAAGCAAACACATGATGCTATCATAACACGAATAAACATTCATCCAATCAAATTGAAGGAGACTGTTACTATTCAAAAAAGATGTAAAAGAACCAAAATATTAAAATCTAACAATTTTGATGGGAAAAGGTCCAAATAACCAAGATATGACCCAACATAACACAAATAAAAATTCTAATTGTTAATTGACACTTCAAACTCTGCAAAACCATGCTATTATTTGCTCTAATCCAGGCAAAAAACATATAGCAAAATTCATGAATTAAAAGAAAAAGAATCATAATATAAATGAGATTCTAATGCTTACCAAATGTCTTCTCAATCAATGGAGTCCTTGAGCAATGATCAGGAGTTCCATCAACAGAAAGTTGACCATCAACTTTGACTTCTGAATCCCTAATAAGATCAATCACCTCCAACTCTCTGCTAAAACCATTCACTTCATCTTCAAAACTACACACATTCTCCTTTTGGCCCTCTTCTACTTGCTTTTTCTTCATGGTACCTTCATCTTCATCTTTAACCTTCATCTTCTTTTTCGGTATCTCTTGAACTTTGCTGCAACTCGCACTTACTTTTCGTCCATCGTGTTCCCCATAATAACTTTGTCTCATTCTCGAGCAATTCTCAGAGAAAACACGAGGAGAAAGATTAGACGACAGCAATTTGTTTAACCGGTTTTCATTAGGCGAAGGACTCCGTCCCTCGAATTCGACTTGTGTAATTCTTCTAAAGTTCGGCTGCAAAGGTTGATCCTGTGAGTAGAAGATTTGAAGGAAAAGATACTAGTAAGTTTCTCTACTCTGTATATTACAGAACAAAATGCAACAAAGTTTGTCTTAGTTTCTATTTAGTGTAGCAAAGTTCCAAAATTTTCTATTTAATATGACAAAGATTCATATTTTCTTTTTGAGTAAATTATGGTTTTCGACTTTTCGTCCTTGTGGTTTGTAAACAATTTTGATTTTCATCCATGTGGTTTAAAAATTGCAAGTTTTGTTCTTATGTATGCAATTTATTGCTATTTATGTTCTTGGACTAATTCCTACCTTTTAAGTATAAGGTACTAAAACAGTAAAGAATTGTAAACCATAAGGACCGAAACAACAATAAATTACAAGTCATAATCACAAAAATAGCAATGAGTTACAAATTATAAGGACAAAAACCATAACTTCTAAACCACAAGGACGAAAATTGCAATTTTTAACAAACCACAAGGACGAAAAACGTAATGTACTCTTTCTTTTTCTTACCTATTCGACTGGTAACTAGTCGATCTTGTAACGATTGATGACGTGGAAGTCAAGTTTTTAATCCATTTCGCATTACCCTTTTGTTTTTGTAAACGAGTATCCACGTCATTTAATGTTAAAAGATCAAGTTTACGGTCAAACTGGATACAAAATAACAACGTCTGAAGCTTCATCACATCAAGTAAAGAAATAAAAAAATGTTGTTCGCTACACTAAATAGGAAATAAACCGAAGCGTTGTTTGATTTTTTTCCTATATATTATGAAAAGAAACCAAAAAAGACTAGAATGGGATGAATCTAACCACATCAAAGAATCCAATCTTTGGGGATGGCAATCTAAGCCCTGAAGATTTGATCTTTCTTTTCGGTCCACCGGAAAATGGGATAGTAGCAAACTTTCTTTCCTCCGGTTTCTGGGAAGGGGTAAGCGGGCGATCCTGAAAATCTGATGCCAGCATGGCATTATGAAAATTAGTAGCAGGATTTTGATGGGTAGTAGAATTTGAAGATAAAGATTCCGAGAAGCATCCGTCAATAGGGGTGGCAGGAGACGTGGCACTAGAAGAAGAGATAGATGCCAATGAAAAATGAACCGATGAAGCGGAAGCATATAGTTTCGTGTTTCTGGGATTGGTTTTCCTTCGAAGAGGCTTGGAGGATGAAGCACTAGAAGAGGAATCTAATGGGCGATGAAGTTTCGAGTCCTTTTCAGTCGATTTTGGGGAAGTAAAAGAACTCGATTTCGGAAGACGAGATGAGTCTCCCCATCGAGACCTCTTGGACACCGACAAATCTGGGCCTGCATAAAATAGAACTCAGATGAACCAAATCCTTATTGAATTTTATCTTTTCCAGTTAAGCCCATGTTGGCAACCATAAGGTAGCTTGTTTTTTGAACTTATTGAAAAAGCCTCATTGCCCATTTGGAAAAGTTTTAACCTAGCTTTTTGAAACGCTACTTAAAGTAGTTTTTCAATAAGCTTTATTTTTCTTTCCAATTATGCCCCTAAGATCGTTTCAACGTGTCCTTTTAGGTTATTTACATTGTCATCTAGCGTAGACCTGGCAAACGTGTCGTGTCGTGTCGAGTTCGTGTCGGGTTCAAAGTTAAACGGGTTGAAAACGTTTGACCCTAACCCGACCCGTTTAATAAACGGGTCAGAAATCCCAACCCTAACCCGACCCGTTTAATAAACGGGTTGACCCGCTTAACCCGTTTAACAATTATAAAATTAAAAATCAAAAATAAAAAATTCACAAAAGTTTAAGAATCCAACTTTTATAATTCAAACTTATAAGACTGAACCAAATCCATTAACATTATTATATTAAAAATCCAAATAAAAGTAAATTAGTAAGAAGATAAAAAGAAAACGTTATATATTTACACAAACACACACACACATATACATATAAACGGGTTAGTCGGGTCATTATCGAGTTGATATGTGTTTGATTTTCGTGTCGTGTCGTGTCAACCCGTTTACTTAAACGGGTTGAAATCTGTTACCCAAACCCGTTTATTTCGTGTCGAGTTCGTGTCGGGTTAGCGTGTCGTGTCAACCCGTTTACTTAAACGGGTTGAAATCTGTTACCCAAACCCGTTTATTTCGTGTCGAGTTCGTGTCGGGTTAGCGTGTCGTGTCAGTTTTTGCCAGGTCTAATCTAGCATATCAAATAGTTTGTTTTTACCTAACATAACTACTTTATCGGTCGGTTTGCCAAACATAGGCTAAAAGCTTAAAAGTACGTATATGACTGTTTTATCATTATGAAACCATACCGAATCCAGCCTTTCTAGTTTTATGTTCCATTTTCATGTCATCTGATCCTTCAGCTGCTCCCTTGGTAGTCTGTCTAGATGAGATGAGTTTTGGTTGGCTTGACACCTTGTCCTGTTTCATCGCATAGCATCACAATATTACGACATAGTGTCAATTCATACCATACATATAAGTGCCATAATCATACGATTTATAACACCAATCATTAAGAAAATCATATTACACCACATTCATTATCAAGAAAAACTGGTTGTTAAGGTAGATTGCATGCCTCTATAGCGCGGGGATCCTTGATACTCTTTTTTGTCATGCCCGTTGATACTTGAGGATTCAGGCTCTGGCTCTTCGGAACTTGAAGTAATTTCACCTAAAGTTTTGAAGATGGGAAATTTTATTTTATTGGTTTTATAAGAAAGAAAAAAAAAGAGAAAATCCAAGCGAACGATGATCATTCGTGAATATACACACCTTGTTTCGAGAGCAACTTTCCGTCTTATTGCAGGCTGAAAAGAAGCAAGTACATTTACAATCTCAGTTCTATGAAGAATACGAACAAGATGGTGTTTAAATCAAAGATGTAGGTACGCAATTGAACAACTAAACCAAACGAACCCTATATATCCCACTTCAAAGAGTAGAGAGCAACTGTTTTTAGGTATGCAATTAACATAGTCGTAATCTTTAGTTAGTACTTACAGAGTGAATTTGGTTGTCCGAATGCTGCTGATCCACCAATGTTGGTTCCAACTTTGGATCTTTTGCCAAGTTTGTGGATATTATTAGACTTTACATGTTTGAATAGATCGCGTTCCAAAGTCTCCGGATGGAATCCATCAGATGGTTGATTAGATTCAGGTCTCCTGAATCCCTTGTTTATCGAAAACAACTCTTCGGGACTCAACACGCCTGCAAATGTCAAAAGCATCTACTTACTACTACATCTTTACCATTTTACACTTGAATAAATGCAGCTAGACATTTTTGACACTTGATAACAAATTGCAAACTTTGACATCAAGAATACCTTCACTGGTGAAGAAGGCACTATCCCAAGCTAAGCTTTTACACAAGAAGCTCGGTCTTCTTGGTTCCATGGATTCAGATTGAACACTGTCTACTTCCTTTGAATATACACCTCTAAACCGCTTGGTATGATCGCATCCATTCACCGTATCAAAACTTACTGCAAAAACAACAAGTTCCCAAGTAAAAAGTTAGAACAAACTGATAGACGCCATTCATATTTCAGACTAGTTTTTTTTTTTTTTTTTTTTTTTTTGGGAAGAGGTATCCCAGACCACATCGGGCCCAGACTAATCCTCGGCAATTTTGAGCTGAAGCCCGACTGCTAAAGCATGCAGCCCGGGGTCGAAGCCCCCGTACCTCCAGAATGCGTCCCCCAGGGCTTGAACTCGGGTTCACCACTATGTAGTGCCCAAGCCTTACCACTAGGCTAACACTCATTTGGTATATTTCAGACTAGTTATTAGACACAGAAATAGAAATAACAATTTGAAGCACAAATTAGGATGAGAATAGTTATCACCAAATTTGAAGCACAAGTAGTTATCACCAACTTGAAGCAAAGTATGAAGGACATCCAAAAGTTTACTATTTTCCTAGCACTTATTCAGATTTCAGACTAGTTATTAATTGGCACAGAAATACAAACAACAAATTTATGTTATTAATTGATAGAAACAACCCCTAAATTTGCCTAATTTATGTTATTAATTAATATAACTCTTAAGATCAAAAACAAAATTAATTGGAAATTTAAAGACATTGAAAGTGATGGAAAAGAAAGAAAGACCTGAAACTGAATCGCGAAAAGGAAAAGGGATTAAGAAATCATCTTCATTGGAGAAATCTATGAGTTGCAGGAGGTTAATAATAATATCATTCGACATTTTTTGCTCTAATTAAATTCAGCTGTCTGAATTTCTATACAGCTGAAATCAATGAGTATGAATTTATTTATATACAGCACTTCATTTGTGCTGGATTGAAAAAAAAAAAAGGAATTGATGATAGAATCATCGATTATACTTGGCCAAATCAAGTTTATTACCAAAAATACGATTTATTGCCATATATTTGAAAATCAGATTGCGCTATTTTGATGACACAATCGGTGTTTTTTTAGTAGATATACGCGGGAAATCTTGGAATATATATTTGTCAACGTGAGGACAGCCGAGAGCGACACACGTGGCGGCTTTGAGTGTGGTCCCCCCTTTAATTCAATGCCCTTCCATGAATCGCGCCTAGTCATCCGCCGTGGACATGATGTGGAGCCTGGTCATCCGCCACGTGTCGCGCTCTCAGTTGTCCTTACGTTCACAACCAAAAAGTGGTTCACATTTAAGGAAAAAGTGTGTTTAGGCCACTCTCCGACAAGGGGAGTGGGTGAGAATCAAGTGGGCGTCCATGCACAAAATCACACGCTTCATTCTTGCAATTTGGTTTTGTTCTTGTTTGAACCTAATTCTAATTATATATATATATATATATAGACGAAAGTTCAAATGTGAACCACTTTTTGGTTGTGAACGTGAGGATAGCCGAGAGCGCGACACGTAGCGGCTTTGAGTGTGGTCCCCCTTTAATTCAATGTCCTCCCATGAATTGCGCCTAGTCATCCGCCGTGGACATGACGTGGAACCTAGTCATCCGTCACGTGTCACGCTCTCGGTTGTTCTCACGTTCACAACCAAAAAGTGGTTCACGTTACGAATTTGGAAATTACAAGTAATAACAACTTACAAACTAGTGTTTCTAAACTATGTTTCAAATAGATTTATTTTTAGTAGTATTTATTTAACTCGTTACATTCACGATCGATTTCCTACTTTTTTTAATTATACCATTAAAGAGTTTGTTAGTTTAGTGGGTGGTATTGTTCCTTGCGAACCTTGTCCTGATAATTGTTAGAGGTAAGATAAAAACAGACAGGGAATGGCTGGCTAGAAAAATGACCATTTCCATCAAAAGTATCATACAAGTATATCAATATATTTGTAACTCAACTTTTGAAAAACGAGTTAAAAATTAGAAAATATATACTAACTAGTAACATGGATTTATATGAAACATAAAGTTTGTACATATGTTATCATACTAAAGGTTTAATAAAATAAATCAAAAGATTTAATAAATCAAAAATATATAAAAAAAATTAATTTAAGATATTTTAATTATACTAACAATTACCAGGAAGTCAAGACACTGTTCTTGAACAGTAGCTACTGACACTTTAACATATTTAAGGCAATATACGATATACGACTAAAATGTAAAATAAAATAAAGAAAACTAAAATGTATAATATGAAGAAATATTATAAGTTTAGGGGGGCTAAAATATAACTTCTGCAAATGTCGGTAACTACTATTCATGAATAGTGTTTTGGCTTCATATAATCGTACTATATATATTATATAATAAAATCATTACATCAAAAAATATTCAATATTAGGCTCATTTTGAACGTATCGACGATACGATTATAATGGCGTAATTTGTTAAAATTAAAACGTATTTTTGTAACATATTTTAGCCAATATACGATATATAACTAAAACGTGAAATAAAATATAGAAAACTAAAAGGTATAAATTGAATAAATATTATAAGTTTAGGGGCTAAAATGTAATTCCTGCAAATGTCATGACTTCATGTAATCGTAATATATATAGTATATATAAAAATAATTACATCAAAAAATATTCAATATTAGGCTCATTCCGATCGTATCGACGTTACGATTATAATGGTGCAACTTGTTAAAATTAAAACGTGTTTTTTTAACATGTTTCAGCCAATATACGATATATGATTAAAACGTAAAATTGGAGAACAACGCTAATGATGTAGCATGACTGCTCCAAATTGGAGAACAACAAGGTTTTCCAGGTATGTTAGGTAACCTAGATTGTATGCATTGGAAATGGAAGAATTGTCCAACGGGTTGGGGAGGACAATATTACGGTCGTAGTAGATCTCCAACTATTATTTTGGAAGTTGTAGCTGACTATATCTGTGGATATGGCATGCATTTTTTGGTTTGCCAGGTTCCAACAATGACATTAATATGTTGGAAGCTTCCTATCTTTTCGCAAATCTTGCTGCAGGTACTGCTTCTCCTGCTAATTATGTTATCAACGGAAAATCGTATGGCATGGGATATTATCTAGTCGATGGTATATATCCACAATGGGCCACTCATGTTCAATCTATACATGATCCACGTGGCCCAAAAAAATATTTTGCAATGAAACAAGAAGCATGTAGAAAAGATGTGGAACGTGCATTTGGCGTATTGCAATCAAGATTTGCAATAGTAGCAGGACCAGCACGGCTATGGAGAAAGAAAATATTGCATGATATAATGACTTCATGTATCATTATGCATAATATGATCATTGAAGATGAACGTGATGTTAATGCACCAATTCTTGAACGACATGAGGTTCCAGATGTGGGAGTTGAGAGGGTGGACGATAACAATGGCGGACTTGAAGAATTTCTTGCTCGACATAAAAAAAATTAAAGATAAAAACGCCCACTTTGAACTTCGAGATGCATTAATTGATCATTTGTGGAACGAGTATACTAACTCGGAAAATTAGTATTATTTAACTATGTATTTTATTTGTGTCATTTGAATTAATGTAATTTGAATTATGTTTTTAATTCATGTTTTTAATATTAATTAAAAAATATTGTTTTTATTTTAATAAGTCTTTATTAAATAAATTAATTACTGATTATTTATTTATTATAATTATATTTATGAATTAGGATTATTATTATTATAAAAATAGTTAATAGTGAATAAAATATGTTATATTAATGTGGGGTCCACAAATTTGATGTTTTTTTAGAGTGTGTTTGGAGTTGAGTTTTTTTTTTGGTTGATGGATCCACCAGATTTGGTGTTTATTTTGGTGCCAAGGTTATAGATGCTCTAACACCAAGACCCTTTATATAGGTATCCAAATACATTAATGCCCAAGACCATTAAGCCAAATAACTATAAACTAAATATTACAATTAAGCCTAAAGCTTTTTTTTTTATAAACTTTTACTAATTAAGACAATTTGGTCCTAACATAGACTCTACATGAGTACCCGTTGCAATGCCTAGATGACTTCACGACTACTCATCTAGTTACAAAGTCATAACGTTTAAAATTCTCCCCTATAAAAAAGCAACAGACTATATACATGTGGATTTAATGCTTTAAAATCTAAATTACATGACATATAGCAAGGTGGATAAGATGTTTCGGGAAGTTTTGGAGCTATGATTTGGGATATTTGCTTGTAGATCTCAAGCTTTCTTCAAAGAAAGAACAATGTTTGATCGAACTTAGATTTAGACTAAATATAGCAAGGTGAGTTGAAGCTGCTTTGTGAAAACGTTGTACATGCTAAAAATGAGTATTTTGTAGCATTGAAGATGTTACTTGATATACATATTGGCGTTTGGTTCGTCTCAAGGAATGAAAATGGGAATGATAATGACAATAGGCTAGAATGGAAATGATTACTTATCATTATATTCTATTATATTCTTGTATATTCCCTTGTAATACTGGGTGTTTCAAGAGAGAAAAAATAAAACTTCCATCTTCTTCCACACACAGAGTGTCATCTTCACCATTTCCAACAGAACATCTTCATTAATTGATTTCCAACATAATAGAAACTCGAATGAAGGAAGCATCAAACAAATGCAATCTAGAAAAAACAAAGAACAGGGTGAACAAAATAAAACCAGATCTGGAAAAACCAAAATCGAACAAGATGAATAAAACTGAACCAAATCGAGAAAAGATGAAGAACAAGAAGAAACGAAATCGAACCAAATCGAGAAGTCGAAGAACAGAGAAAAAAAATCGAACCAGATGAAGATGAAGGCTCCAAACAATGCTTCCAGATCTCGTTCGAACAGATGAAAAAGACAAATATCCCTTTGATCAACAATGTGCAATATTGAATTTTTTGGTGTTGATTTGGTATGAGTTGCTAGTTTTACAAGTCTGGTTGTTTCCTTTCTATTCCCCCCAATTTGGGGAGGAATGAATTTTTGGAAAATCTATTATAATGATTGATTATATTTTGTAAACCAAATAGCATTATTCATTCCATTATTATTCCTTGTTTGAACCAAACAACATCAATCATTTTCATTCCCATTCCTAACCCTTTAATACCCCCAACCAAACACCTGTAAATGTGGTGATTTTTTATGAGATTTGCATCTTTGATTTATTTGATTTTATAAATTTTGTAAATACCCATATTATGGGATTTTGTCATTTTGATAAATAAATCGTAAGTGTGAGTTCATCCTACACTTTTAAAACTTTATACATGTCAAAACTCTTTTTTTGAACTACTAAACTTCCGCTAAAGGTATGAGTCTTTGGAATCCGTTGTCTTGATCTTAGTATTGTGAGCTCAATGACTCGGAATGTAGCTTACGTGTTCGCTACAATCCTTAGAAATTCGGGTCTCCTCCTTCAACTTTGGTTGTCTTGCACCATCCTAAGGGTAATGACGATCTATTCATAAGAAATGATTTGATTGATGCTATGTGTTTCCGTTTTGGTGCTTTATAGGTTTATTATTGGGTGTGTGAGCATTGATTTTGGTCTCATGATAAACGGTGCTTTGGTTAATTATATTTCTTCACGAAAAGGCAGATTTTGGGAAAGATGGTGCATTCATATTATTAGACATTTCAATTTGGAAATTGTGTTTTAAACAACATTATTTTAGTTTACCGTTTAATATAAATGATCAAAACTCTTGAATTCAGTAGGTGTTAAGCCCATCCCTTTTTACTTGTTGGCATGTGCATCAGATCCTTGTTGAGGTTTGGTATTAGCGACATCGACACGAAGTGGGTGCTAATTAGAGGCACGATAATGATCAAGCTATTTGATTGACGTCTTGTGTTTTCGGAGATAACTACTGCTTTTGGGTTTTAGTAGCACCCGAACTAGGCCTAGTTTTAATGTAAGACTTAGTTAGTATATTTATTGATGCTAATCTAGATTTTATTCGAGGTAATCCAGGTGATGATTTATAGTAAAAGATTTGTGCCTTATTCCGTATAGGGTTAAGTATACCAAAATGTATTCAAATTGTCATCTTTTATCATTAAATGTACTCAACATAATAACTTACCATTCTATGTACTGAACCTGTTAAAATTGTCATTATATGTACTAAACTACCATTCTATGTATCATTTATTTTTGGTATGCATGTTGTGAATGTGGTAGATAATCTGTGTGAAGTGATACAAAATTGTATTTTGTGTGAATTATAGGTTTTGGATAAAATATACATTTAAGCATTTCTTATCAAGCGTACAAAATTGTTTATTTCGTGTGAATTTTAGACTAGTACTATTGGATCTATAGATATAAATTCGGCTTATTGTTGGGTTAATTTCCGTTTGTAATTAGTTGAGACATTGAGTCATAGAGAAGGCCTCTTTACACAATTATGTTGGAGCAGATGCTAGTCATTGACTGTAAATGTAATCCTACTGAATGAGAATGACTAGGATCATCGGGTGTCATCCCCTCATATCTAAAGTACGAGCCTTTGGAGTTCATGGTCTTGATCCTAGTATGGTGAGCTTAATAACTCGGAATGTAGCTTACTTTTGTGTTTTGCTACAATACTTGGAAAATCAGGTCTCCCCCGTTAACTTTGGTTGTATTGCACCCTCCCAAGGCTAATGACGATCTATTCATACAAAATGACTTGATTGAAGGTATGTTTTCCGTTTTGTGTTTTATAGCTTTATTCTTGGGTGTGTAAGCATTTGGTTTTGGTCTCATGACAAAAGGGTGTTTTGGTTGATTATATTTCTTCACGAAATGGCGGATTTTGAGAAAGAGGGTGCATTCATATTTTTAGACATTTCAATTTGGAAATTGTGATTTAAACAACATTCTTTTAGTTTACCGTTTTATATAAATGATCAAAACTCTTGAATTCACTAGGCGTTAAGCCATTTTTTTTTATTTGTCGACATGTGCATCAGATCTTTGTTGGGCTTTGGCACTAGCGACACCGACACATAGTGAGTGCTAATTAGAGGCACGAGAAAGATCAAAGCTATTTGATTGACGTCTTCCTTTTTTGTAGATAACTATTGCTTTTGGATTTTAGTAACAATCGACCCATGCCTAATCTTAAGGTAAGAATTGGTTAGTGTATGTTAATCTAGATTTTATTCGAGGTAATCAAAGTGTTGATTTATGGTAAAAGATTTGTCCCTTATTCCACGTATTATAATTGCTTTTGGTTAGTAAATTTTTTCAAATTTAAGGATGTTACACCTAACTAGGTTTTAAATCTAAAATTGTTACTTAGATGTTAGTGCTTAAATCTAAAATTGTTACTTTGTAGATGTTAGTGCGTAATATTTTGAATGTCAAGTACAATTACTTCGTATGTTTGGAATATTAGTCTATATTAAGTTTTTTTAGATTACATTTGAATTACTTATGATTTTAGGTTATTAATTCTTATATCATATTGTGATTTTTTTTGTATTAAGTTAAATATCGTTTGATTTTAGGTTTATTGGTAATACGTGATATTTAAATATGTATCATCTCTTATTTATTTTATTTAAAATAATTAAGGTTGTGTTTGGTAAACTAGCTGATAAGCTAGTTGTTATCTGTTTACTAATAAGCTAGCTAGTAGCCGATAGCTAACTTATGAATAAATTATGTTTGACAAAAACTAGCTTATGGGTATGTAAAATGACCTAAAAGAGTATTTTAAGTTATAATAATGAATATTAATGAGGGTATAGTTGAAAAAAGTTACAAAAACACTTAAAACAATTAACTAGCATTTCAATAAATTAGTTTAGCTTATGATTCATCCAAACATATTAATTCTGATAGCCTAATTAAACAAAAAAAGAAAGTCCCCATTTATCTGTTAGGGATTTTGGTTCACGATTGATGATGGAGAAAATTTGAAGTCCTCCTTCCATTCCCATCCCATTACCAATTAGGGGGTGCTTGGTTCATTTTAGGGAATGAGAATGGGAATGAAAATGGGAATGCAGGAGAATGAGAATGAAAATGAGCATTGCATTGATGTTGCTTGGTTAACCCACTATAATCAATGGAAAATTGTTCTATATTAAGAAAATATTTTCCTTCACTTTGAAAATACAAAAGATGTTTCATTTAACATCAAAAGATGGAATAGCATATGGAAAAAAGAACTGTGTAGAAAAAAATTTCATTCCCCCAATTTGGTTAGGAATGGAAATTAATGGATCTGAAGGAATGATTCTATTATATAATATCATACCAAACAGCAATTTTCATTATCATTCTTATTCCTTATCCTGCAATATTCCCAACCAAACACCCCCTAAATGTTCTCCATGCTCCTCTAGCAAAGATTTCTTATCTCACTCCCTTACCTAAAAAGAACAAGGAATTTACATTTTTATATTACATACATCAAACACTTGTTATTTAAAGAATAATATAACGATCCCCCCAATTTTTTTTTACTAAAATAAAGAAGCATGAAGGATCATGATGTATATTAGCGAGTCAAGCTTTTAACGAATTATAGGAGCTCAAATTCATTTATATCGAGCTCGAGTCGATCTCAAACATAAAATAGAGCTCGTTTAACTTAATGAGACGAGCTTTATAACATCAATGTTTGATTGGACTCGTTCGAGAGCTCGATCAAAATTTTCGAGCCGAGCCATTCGAGCATACCTTTTCTCGAGCCAAACAAGTTCATGTATTTATTAATAATAGTTTAAAAATATAAAAGTTATCGAACTCAAGTTGATAAACGAATTAATCGATCACAAGTTCGAACCCATAAACAAGCTTCGAGCTCAAGCCTGATAACTCAAAAAATATTCGAGCTCGAGTCCTACATTGAAAAAGTTAATCCAGCTCGAGCCCGGTATTACTTTTTGAGCTCGAGCCCAGGCCCAGATGAAGGGGGCCCTATCCGCAACCTCCAATAAACTGCCACGACTCACAGTAGACGTCGTCACCGGAAAAAGGTAGAAACCACCGTCTTCCACCGCCTTCCACCGCCTTCCACCGCCGAGTAGAGATAAATTCCAATAGCCAATCCCTATCCATATCTATGGCAGCAGCAATACTTCTACATCCTTTCATAACTTCCTCTTCTTCTTCTTCTTCTTCTTCTCAACCACCTTCTACAATTAACTATCAATGTAAGATAAAATTACTCACACCAGAGACTTCAATTCAATCTACCATCTCATGCTGTTTCCAGATTGGAGCTTCTTCTACAAATTATCGATTCCAGAATAAAAGTGATTGTTTATTCTTCATTTTCACTTCTGTTCTTCCTTGATTTTATAAGACTGAAATGAGAACTTATTTCTAGTATGCATGTTGTAAATGTGGTAGATAATCTGTGTGAAATGATCCAAAATTGTATTTCTTGTGAATTATAGGTTTTGGATAAAATATATACATTTTATACAATTTTCTGCAAGTGATTGGGATTGGGAGTATGAAATTCTAGGTCTTGAATTGGATGGTTCATTTGAGTCTAATTTGAAGAATTGGGGTTCTGTAACAAGTTTTGGTAAATAGTAGGTTGGGAATAAGTCTGATTTTTGAAGTGTGTTTCTATGTTTGAGAAAATTGCAGGGCCTTTGACTACAATTGATCTCACTGGTTCCTCAAAGGAGGGAGCTGGAATCAGAGTGGCATACCAGGCATGAGATTGTATACCTTCTGGTTGTTTTTTTGGAAATTAGTACAACAGTAGATTTATAGTTGGTGTATTTATTATTTGATATCCATTGTGAAGGGTGTTAGTGGGGCGTACAGTGAATCTGCCGCGGAGAAAGCATACCCGAATTGTGAAACGGTCCCTTGCGAACAATTTGATATCGCATTTCAGGTGAGACCACGTCCTTGATTCACTATCTACTGATCATGCTATGGCTTAATCTGTATTTGATATCATGGACCACAATTGTGTAAAAATTGATTACTGAGGAGTAGTGCAAGGCTAAGGGCCTAAGGCCACATAATATAAACTATACAATTACATTTTCGCGTAGCCTGCAATGAAGAGGGTGTATATTTATCCGTGCAAAGTATGTAATGGATTGATATATCTTTAGTTAAGACTTTAGAGAAAGATGAAGGTAACTTTTTGCATTGGCATGTCAATGCATGCACGACCCAATTCAACTTGTTGTTTGCTCTATTACGCTGCTTTATCATTAGTTCATTACAATTTCTTAATCAATTATGTTTTTGCATATTGTAATCATAAGCTTGATGAATGAAATCGGACTTGTTTGCATATTCTACCATCGATGGCATCTTTTATACTTTACAGAATAACATCTAATCTAGCAAAGTACAAAAATAGGGACTGATAAGCTAACGACTTATCAGATGATATTTACACAATTACACTAATTAATATGATCCTGTTGTTTACCTATTTCCAACATACATAGATATCATGTACGCTCAACTTGGTTACGAAAACTTCAAAAGTTGGCCAAAATAATCACCTACGTAAAATGTCTACAGTATGATACTACTCCAGCTTCCAAGTTCTCCTTTAAAATGCTTGCCAACTTCTGTGCCCTTGGTTTTTAAGTACTCGCTTTATCCATGGTAGTTCACATCTTTTGTTTAGCATTGTTTGAAATTCTCCCCCTGAACTGCTCCTTGAAACTACATTGCGCTTCTTACTTCTCCATGTCACTACTTTTCCCAGAAGTTGATCTTTTATCTTTTATCCTCATCTGGTTGGGGATCCTACCCAATATGCATCTCTAAATGCTTCGATAGTTATCTTTTCTCCTTTCTTGAACAAAAGACCTTTTCTTGGACAACCCTATAAGTACCTAGGTATTCAATATCAGCTTCAAGGTCTTCTTTCTATGGAAAGTGCATAAATTTGCTAACCATGCATACAGCAAATGCAACATCAGGCCTTATATGTGATAAGTAAGTTAACCTTCTTACCAACTGCTGATATTGGTGTGTGTTTACTGGAATTCTGTTATTGACATGTCCAAGTTTTTGATTGAGACCTATTGGACTATTGGAGTATCTATAGGTTTGCATGCACCCATTCCAGTACCCTTTAGGAGACCAAGTATGTATTTCCTCCACGAGACTACAGTGCCCTGTTTGGATTTTGCAATCTCCATGAAAAAATATCTAAACTCTCCCAAGTCCCTTAATTTGAACTCTTTTGGAAGTTTTCCTTCAACACACCTATTTCTTTTTTATTATCTCAGCAAGGGTAATCTTCACCCCTTCTCTTTTTTCCTTTCATTTTTGTTTTCTCTCGCCTTCAAGTTTTCTTTGATTGTTTGACGCTCGTTCCTATCTTTTCTAAATGTCCCTTAAAAAGATTTTTTTTTTTGGCAAAACTGTGGCTTCTAGCTATGCTTTCCAAATCTTTTTCCCAAACACAGGGTCCTTTCAGAAACAACCTTTCTGTGTTTTGACGCAGAGAAAAGGTCCTTCTGGAAACAACCTTTACTTGAACTTCCTGAATATAATGTGATTGACCAAGCTCGATTATAGCCCTGTTGTTTCACAAATTGAGTGAACCTATCAAACAGGCTTGAGATGACTGCTTGAGTACATCATGTTTAAATTTTTGGTATAAACACCCATCTGAATTCAAGAGTAGGTTTACCATTTGACCACTCTTCAACTTTCAACGTCTGATTCCTTCAAGTGCATCCATCTCTTCTAGGACAACTTTCTTCCGTTCAGGTTTAGTTTGAGCTTCCTGTATATTTATAGGAATGGAAACAAAGGCACATTTATGGTAAAGGTGGAGAAACGAGACCATAGTCGAGGACTTGATACAAAAGTCTGATATAGGGTATTTGGGACATGATCATTTTAGCAAGGGAATCATTGACTGTATGCACTCCAAAGTATGGGGATTCCGATTGTAAACTAGGCCATATCTAACATCTGTGTGGTGTTCATTCTTTCCGTCAGACTTCGTTGATTCACAAGATATATTTGTTCTCTCTCACACACATAACAACAAAGTGAGTCAGCCTCTAGACCCCATCTCGTGTGTTCCTGGTGTTGATAATTTCTAATGTCCACCCTTAAATGAATCTAATATTTTTCTTGGTGTGTATGCTCATGGTGGATTCATACCTTTGTCTTTGTGATGTTTAGCTAATGCACATATATCACAAGGAAATGAAGAGGGATCTTTATCTATAGCAGTGCAGGATATAGTTTTTTGAAATAATGAAAGTTAGGATGACCTGGCCTGAACTGCAACAAAGAAATTTCATCATCAGTAGGAATTGAAATGACTTTCACGCAGGAGTTTTGTTGACCTCTTTTATTCAAGTTTGTCCCTTCTTCTAAGGTATAGAGGTCATCATGTTCCATAGCATTGCCAATCATCCTCCTTGAGGCGAGTTCCTAAAAGACACATTGTGAGGAGTGAAAGACTGAAAGTTAGCACCACAACTGAGATCTTCGGTTAATTTACTAATTAACACAAAATTTGCAGGGCAGATTTGGAGCATGTAAAACTTTAGACAAGGTTAAAGAATGGGAGAACTTTTCGATTCCTATTCCTGCAATTGATGAGAAAACCCATCTGCAATCCTAATCTTTTTTTTATTCCCTGCAAGTGGTATATAAGAAAAAAAACAAGCTTGAATTTCCAGCCATATGACCCAAAGCACCTGAATCTTGATCCTGGTGTGGTTGGTTTTGGAACATAAATTGGAAGACAAAGACTTCTTTTTACCATCTTGTACAAAAGAAGACAAAGGAATTTCATGATTGGATGACTTTTGTGAGGGTTGAAGGATTTTCAGGAGTTGCTCAATATGATCATTCGTCAAGGGTACTAGGGTAGTTGTCCGGAATTGAGTTGTTGCTCTTGCGAAGTCTCAGTTGTGGTTGTTCGAAAAGCTCTTTTCAATTTTCTCTTTTGCTGGTGCTTTATCATGAAATTTCCATCAAATGTCCATGGTATGCCATAGTCTCTTAGAGTGATCGCACCTCTGTTTCTTCCTGTTATTTTCTTGGCCATTCCCTCTAGCAATCAGTGCAGATGTTTCATGTACTGAATCCATTGGTTGTAAGTATTGTTCATAACCTTCCTCCTATTTGCTTCAATACGGACATCTTAGAACACTTCATGGACAGATGGTAGAGGTCGTCACCCAAGATTCTTCCCTTCACTTCATTCAGATCACAGTTAACACCTGCCAGAAACATGTAAACTCAGTTATTCTCCTCATTTATTTTGTCGGGTATAGTCGCTCACACGCTCTCATAAGTCACTGTGACATTGATGTACTACCAGATTGCTACCATTTCTTGTAGTAGCCTGTCATGTCTCGACTCCCTTGTTTTGCTGCCATGGTTTCATTTCAACTACAAAATCTGGAATGAATTATCCAAATCCAAGCAGTGGCAGACTTACATGCATAAGTTGGGGCCTGGGGGTCAATTGACCCCCATAAATGTTCAAAATTTCATCTTTTAATACCATATATCTATATTTCTCTTTTTGATCCCCCAAATCACCGAAATTCCTGAACCCTTACTGAATCCAAATAGTTTCTTGAGAGGAATCCCATATTTCTTTATCAGTCTCCATATGCATGAGGTTTGGCAATTGATGCTTCCATAAAGCTGAGTTGCCATGTTGTGACCTGTGAATTCTCAGACCTTCATATATTGTAGGCTTGTAGCCATCACTGCTTTCCTCACATTTTTACACTTTGCCTGTTTCTGGAGGAAGAATTGAGCTTATGTACTAATAAAGGAGCTATTATGTAAAATAAAGATCCGATAGATGATATTCAACCATTTTCTATAGCACTCTCTTATATTTCGATAACATGATGCTCTTTTAGTCCATTGATTGACGAGCTTATGGCACCTCTGCAACTTATCTTTACAAATTTGACCCACAATTGTTGTTGTTAATGTGAAACATCTCATAATTTAATTTGACCCACCATTCTGAAATGTTCCCGAGATATATATCTAGATATTGTAAACAACTCGAACCTCGGTGATCCTCCTTTGATTTCCTTGACGCAGGCGGTTGAAAACTGGATTGCAGACAGGGCAGTTTTGCCTATTGAGAATTCTCTGGGAGGTAGCATCCACCGAAACTACGATCTTCTACTTCGTCACAGGCTGCATATTGTTGGAGAGGTGCAACTCTCTGTCAGACATTGCTTGTTAGCCAATCACGGTGTCAGAGTTGAAGATCTTAGAAGGGTTCTCAGTCATCCACAAGTACGTTCTGCATGTTAACTCTTCCTTATTTTAGACTGAATATTGATAAAGCTCTGCAACTAAATTTTACAGGCTCTTGCACAGTGTGAGCACAATTTAACAAGGCTACAAGTAGCTAGGGAAGCTGTAGATGATACAGCTGGTGCTGCACAGGTAACCGCCACTTTGACCACAGCTTTGCAACAGATGCATTTGTTCATTGTATTTAAAATGGAGAAGATTTTTCTTGTTTCAGATTTTTTTCAGAACCATCAACTTTTGCTATTTTCTCTATTTCTTTGGGGAAACTTTCTATTTATTTCGCACACTGCTCACTACCCGGAGTCGTCATAGGAACAACCGCTCTACTCTTTGAGGGTAGATGTCAGGTTGTACATTCTGATTCTATCCCCAGACCTCAGTGGCGGATCCAAGACTTTTTCCTAGTGGGGGCACCTTTTAGGTAGATTAAAGGTCCGCAAAATTGTCCAACATGTTTTTAGCCTAATTCCACCATTTCAAGGGATTTTTAAAGTTTTCTTGATTGATTTCAAAGGATTTATAAGTTCCTTTTGTCGATTTTAAGGGACCTTTTTTGATTTTTTTGGTTGATTTCGAGTTTTTTTTTTTTGGTTGATGGGTCCCAGACAAAAAATCACTTTGAGGGAGGGGCGAAACAATGGTAAGAAGTTTGAAAAAAGTTAATTTTAGCATAAGATTTTTTTTGAAGGGTATCCGAGGCTTTGCCCCGACTAATCCCGGCAAGGTTTAGCGACGGGCCGACAGCTAAAGCATGTTGCCCTGAGTTAATCCCCAGTGGCCACAATCTGGAAGCGCTTGGGTTCAAACCTGGGGTAGAAGGGTCAACAAGCCACTTCCCCCACAGGCCTTGACTAGTACGCCACAACCTTGTGGTTAGCATAAGAAATTTTGTTGAGTTTTTTAAAGATTTTCTAATGGGGGTACTACCCCCCCCCCCCCCCCCCCACAAACAACAACAACAAAGTGAGTCTGCCCCTGGACCCCACCTCGTGCTTTAATATTTTAGAAGAAGACTCCAGGTGTTAATAATTTCTATGTCCACCCTTAAATGAATTCAATATTTGAATGGATACATAGTGAAAGTGGCTTAACTTCAAGTCTAATATCTTAAATACTCTCAAGAAGGTATCTTTTTTACACCAATATTATTAATACTTTGTTTCAGTACAGTGAAGTGGTAATTTTAAGTCGAAACTTTGTAGAAAAGAAATTATTGCATTTATTTTGCAACATCCCCAAAAGGAAATTCTCGCATGTGTTTTGGACCAAGAGAGTATTTACTTTTCTTGCTTCTTCCAATTCTGATGATGCATGCATGTTTCAGTTTGTTGCTCTCCATAAACTCAAAGACACAGGCGCAGTTGCTAGTATAGGTGCTGCCAAGATATATGATTTGAATGTTCTAGCTCAGGATATACAGGTCTCAATTGTTTCTGTGTTATCAAAGACTTTTGCTCAAATCATGTGGATGAATTTGAATGATTTTCCTAATTTGCAGGATGATTCAGACAATATCACTCGCTTTCTGATGCTGGCGAGAGAGCCAATTATTCCGCGAACAGATAGTCCCTTCAAAGTGGGTGATTCACTCAAGCACCATATGTTGCAAATAAGAAACTGTTTTATATGGCACCATTACTAATTTTGTTTTTCCAATTGTATGCAGACGAGCATAGTTTTTTCACTGGATGAGGGTCCCGGTATGCTTTACAAGGCACTTGCTGTTTTTTCTATGAGAGATATCAATCTCACCAAGGTCGTAATCAATCTATACTTCATTTTATTGTTCAAATTATCGTTTTGAACAAGCTTTATCCTTTTTTTGCACTCTATTATGCACAAGCCGGAGGTCTTAATAGGCACAGCTGCTCTACTTTTTGGGATGGAAGTTAGGTCTGCCTATATCTCACCTCCCCAGACCCCATCTTCTGGTCGGATATACTGGGCTTGTTTGGTCTTTTACTGCAATTCGTTTCTGTAAATAATGTCAAAGTTCTTTTAGTTGCACATGATGTAAACCATTTTCTGCTTACCATGTCTTTGTTTTCTTTCATGTAATCAGATTGAAAGTCGGCCACAGCGAAAACGTCCTCTTCTGCAGCCTGTTGGGAACGGTGATGGTTTGAAGTAAGTTTAAGATGATATAAGTGTAAATATATGACGACTTTATGATTAACCATATTTATCCTCTCACTTGCCATTTCGCCCTTTTACTGATGTCCAAAATTTTGGGTTGTTCATTGGCCTGAAAAGTTGCCTGATGGACTCATTGGGTAAACCACAGTTGACACTATTAGCTAATGCTGTCTACTTTGTCAATATATAATATAATAGCAACTTAAAGATTTAATTACTTACTGAAACCTTTATAGCAAAAAGGGTATGGACCCCCCCCACTGTACTGCTCCCCTGGCCATCATGGGGCGTAAACCGCCTTTCCCAGGGGGCAGGGGCATGTATGTGATGTCACTTACTCTGCAAGGATGCCCCATCCTCTTACCTTCTAGGCTAAAGCCGTCACTACTGTCACCACCAACTCCTCTACCGCGGCGACTGCCGCCAACTAATATTATAATTAATACTTGTATTTCTAATTTAAGCAAGAAAGTACGAAGATTTCATAAAGTGATATTTGGGTGACATTTGTTTCATTCCAATTCCAAAACTACATTCCACAAACCAAACATGCATATTCCAATTCCTTTGGTTCCCATCCATGGATCCAATTCCATCATATCCTATTCTGCAAACCAAATTCCCCCTAAAAGTTCTCTAACCATAACATGACACATGGAAGGAAATTTTTTTAAAACAAAACATCTAAAGCAGGCAAAGTAAATCTCCAACTATTCATTTACATAAACTAAGTGCTAATCTAAACAAATTAAGATAAATATAACACACAAAAATGGGCACTAGAAAATTATAAATAACTTCTACACATGTCACTGGGGTTGAACTGTTGGCTTTTAACCATTTATACAGTAAAACAACTTTCCTGTGATCTTGTTTATGCAATGCTAATTGGAAATGTTATTGTGAGTTTCATCTACAGGCATTTCGACTATCTCTTCTATTGTGATTTTGAAGCATCAATGGCTGACCACAAAGCCCAAAATGCTCTCAAGCATTTAAAGGTGAAATTAGTTGAAAATGCTTTGCTACATTATCTGCTTACTGTACCCGTTGCTTGTTTAAAACATCTTACGCCCTCAGATCCTACCTAGTTTGTTCGATTTATCCTTTTATTGGGTTCGTTTTGGTTTATTAGTTGAAACTGCTTAAACAGCCCTGATACAAAGATCCTATCTTCTTGCAGGAGTTTGCAACATTTTTGAGAGTTCTGGGGAGCTACCCAATGGACATCAATTGATAGTTTTGACTGAAATTGGTTGGGTCCAAATCGTTGTATTCTTCTTAGGGACGTGCTGAATGGACATCAGATGATTGTCATTCAGATGCATTGTTAAACAAATCCAGTCAACTGCTAGAAAGTAATACATTGGAGGTCAAAGATTCAAATCCGTCGTGTTCTTCAAGGTTCAAAATGAAAAAAGGTTTGGGCAACTAGATGATTGTAAAGGTAGATTATGCATAGCTATGGTGGTACATATTTAGAAGATTTCAACTTCACATCATGTATAGTTTTGGTAATAGGTTTGTGTTGTTTCACCACATCTTGGGGGTCTTGAGAAGGGTTTTGTTCTGCAAATTGAATTTCAAATCTTCATTTTGCATGGATTGAGGTAGAAATTTGGGGAAAGTGAACTCTCATTTTGGCTATGTAGTTGTCAATCTGCTATTCAATTATGTACTTTTTGGGAAGGTGGCAAGCTTTATCATTAGAGTTACTTTTAAGTGATCACGGAATCCGTAGCTGAAGAGGAAAAACATTTACCGAATATAGAGGGTTAGGGGTCATTTACTAAACACTTACCCCGTAAGCGTTTACCAATATGATTTACCTTATTGACCGAGCATGAAAGAACCAAGAAACTTATCCAATAAGAGACAAGACAAGGATTGAGAGTCTTACTCGGTAAGTATGGGAAATGACTCTTACCCGGTAAGTACTTATTGGATTTAAGATATCTACCAACAATCTATTTTCATTACCAATGATGTTACACGATAAGGTAAATGAAAGACGAATCTTTTGCTGATAAGCACTTACCCGGTAGAATTTGGTAACTACTAATTGGGGAGTCTTGAACTTAAGAACTCATAGTGAAAAACATGGTTTTTATTATCCTAGCTCAGTAGTCCATGAAAAAACTCATGCTATGAAAAGGTTGTCATTGAGATAACAAACGAGTTAGAACTAAAAATCTCTGCTCTCTGGTCGTTCGGGCCAATGCCACGAATCATCATCCTTGTGCAAGCAAGGAAGTGGGCATGACAGGTGAAGACAGTGGTTCCGTGGTGAATTGAATTAGGCAAACATCTCGGCTCTCTTTGCACCCTTATCTCCTTTATCAGCCGGAGGTTATTTATGGCATTATGATCCAGATTGTTTTCTTTACTATGAGCTTATGTCCCATAATCTTATCTCTAGGGGTGTAAATGTTGTATTAAGACAAACCAACCAATTCCTATACCAACCGTACCAATTTAATTGGTACTAGCAGAATTGGTTGGTAGTACCGTACCAACTATCTAAACATGGTTGGTACGTGGTATTAGAAGTCGTGTACCACGGTAATACCGTACCGTACCGGCTTATTTCTTTTAGTTATTTATTAGTTGAGGTTTTATAAAAGATAACATATTTGATATTAAACTTTAAATTATTTTGTTTTTAATTTTGCTAAATTATAGTGTGAGCGAATATATAAAATTTGATTGAATTCATTCACCTTAACCTAACAACTTTCGTAACTCGTCCGTACGTCCACGGTCCACCAACGACTGTATTTAGACTATTAATGAACGGTTGTATTATATGAAAATTAATTGAATCCTCATAGAGATAAGTGGTATAACTCATATCAACATGTTACGTTAGTCTTCAATAGTTTTAGTACACTTATAATTGGTAAATATGTCAATTTAATCATTTTTAGCTTCAATTTTTTCGATGTCGGTACAGTACCGTACCAACATGTACCAACTGAAAAAAGTTGGTACCAAGTATAGTTGGTTGGTACATGGTATAAAATTTTACGTACCAATTATAATTAGTTGGTATGGATCCCGTGGCCTACATTGAATTATGTTTTGCCCTTGGATGTCTTTATGGCTTGGTGCATTCCAAGGAGAAACACGACTACTTTTGACTATAGTAGATTGATGCAAATAGGAATATAGGATCCATAATTTCAAATTTTAGAAAAATGAACCTTTTACAGTTATATATAAAACCATTGTTGGTAACAAGTAATGTTTCAGTTTTATAATTGATACAATTAGTAAAATATAAATATGACTAACAAAACTAGCTTAACCGACATGATCAATACAATATATATATAATTAGCTACATTTTTTTTAATTAAATACAAATTGATAAACAATTTTTTCTAGTTGATTGTATAGTGTATACCTGGGATCACAACAAATGAAAAGTTCGATAATCACTATATGTAGTTTCATTTATCATTTTATTATATTTAAAAACTAGGTGTGTTTAAAAATTCAACCGATACAATTAAAACCGATGGATGCACTTAGAAGACCATGATGATTGGATAGGATCAGATGAAAGATTTTAACATCCAAAATTGAAAAATGATATAGGAAAGCTGTTGGAGCAAAAAAAACCCAAAATCTCCATTTTGAAGAAGCTGTTGGAGATGCTCTAAGGGAATCCAATCATAGACCGGGCCACCCTAGCCCAGTCAAAGACTGTGGTTGGGCTCAGGTCCAGCGTAAGCTAAGCCGAGATAGCGACAGATTAGTGGGTTGTCCGTGGATGTTTAGGTGTGTTTGTGGTAGTCATTCGTTGGTTCGATTCGATGCGGCAGCGCCTTTTAAAAAAAAAAGTACAATCGAGATTGCACATGGTACCACCAACCACTGCA
This sequence comes from Centaurea solstitialis, assembly GCA_030169165.1. Classification (NCBI taxonomy): domain Eukaryota; kingdom Viridiplantae; phylum Streptophyta; class Magnoliopsida; order Asterales; family Asteraceae; genus Centaurea; species Centaurea solstitialis. The sequence continues at coordinate 69,852,778 of CM058045.1, read as the reverse complement.
CAAACACCTTAACAGCAATCAGACCTCCCCTCGCCTCTTTTGTTCGCATCAATTTTCACCGATCAAATCACGGAAGTTTCTTAGGGCGGCGACGACGGCGATCGACGACGGACCGACGGATTGACGCAAAACCACCACCGCCATGTCTCGCGAGAGATTCAGGAAAGCCCTACTACCTCCGGGCCTTGAGGTAATCATTCACCTTTTTATCAATATCTTCAAATCATCTTATCGATTTTGTCGTCAATTTTGATTAATTCATCATATTGTTAATCTATTAGGATTGCAAATTATGGTATGCCTTTTTTTTTTCTGTTAGTTTCTTAAATCTGATTAGAATTACATGTGGTTTTGATTTGTTAATTGCAGAATATTAATAAGTTGAAGAAAATTGTAGATGAAGGGAATTATTATGGGGCTCAACAGATGTATAAGACCACCAGTGCAAGGTATGGAACTAACTACTACGTATGCACAATAGATATGCAAGAAGTATGTAAATGTGGTTTTATTTTAATAGACTCTCATTATGAATGGATATAGTACAAAGGTTAAGGGTGTGTTTAGTTGTGGAAAAATTTTCTGTTTTCTAGAAAAATTTTCCATGAAAACTGAAAATTTAGAAAACTTGTTTAGTTGATTCAATTTAGAAAAATTTTTCCAAGAAAACAAAATTTTCATTTTCCAAATTTACACTTGAATTAGAAAACTACTTTTTATAGTTTTCCAATTCTCATTTTCATTTTCCATTTTCATTTTCAATTGTCGTCCCCTTCTCGGCTCCGGCCACCGCCACCGTCGCGCCTGCCGCCGCCGGCGGCCACGGCCACCGCCGCTCGCCGCCACTGCCGTCACGCTACCGTCATCCCTTCTCGTCGCCGCGACCACCGTCGCCGCCATTGCCGCCTCAACCACCGCCGCGACCACCCTCTCACCACCACCCCACCGTCGCCACCACCATCTCCGCCGCCGTCATCGCCGCCACCGCCACCAATCGCCATCGCTGCCGAGGCCTCCAAGGCCACCGCCGAGGCCCCCGAGGCCACCGCCGTCGTCACCGAGGCCACCGCCGTCGCCGCCGAGTCCACCGAGGCCACCTGCGTCGCCACCGAGGCCACCGCCGTCGCCACCGAGGCCACCGCCGTCGCCGCCGAGTCCACCTATGCCACCGTCGTCGCCGTTGAGGTCACCGTCGTCGCCGCCGAGGCAACCGCCGTCGCCGCCGAGGCAACCGCCGTCGCCGCCGAGGCACCGCCGTCGCCGCCGAGGCACCGCCGTCGCCGCCGAGGCACCGCCGTCGCCGCCGAGGCACCGCCGTCGCCGCCGAGGCACCGCCGTCGCCGCCGAGGCACCGCCGTCGACGCCGAGGCACCGCCGTCGCCGCCGAGGCAACCGCCGTCGCCGCCGAGTCCCCCGAGGCCACCGCCGTCGCCACCGAGGCTACCGCCGTCGTCCCCGAGGCCACCGCCATTGCCGCCGAGTCCCCCGAGGCCACCGCCATCGCCGCTGAGGCCACTGCCACCATCGCCATCGCCGCCAAGGCCACCGAGGCCACCACCACCACCGTCGATGCCACCAAGGCCACCGCCACCATCGTCGCCGCCGCCGTTGCAATATTTGGAAAAATGGAAAATGGAAAATGAAAAGTAATGAAAAATGCACAACTAAACGAGTTTTTTAATTTTCTAAAAATGGAAAATGAAAACTCCATGATTTCAAGTAAACAAGTTTTCCAAAATTTTCCTAGAAAACTGAAAATGAAAAATCAACTCCATTTTCTGTTTTCATTTTCTTGTAAAACAAAAACAGTTTTCCACAACTAAACACAACCTAAGTGTTTTGTTTTCTTAGGTTTAGAATGTGTACCTTCATTTGGGGAGTATAGGACTATAGATGGTTCTGATTGAAAATTATGGTAGATAATAGTGAGAGAATGTTCTGGCATACGATTATGTTGAGAAGATTTATAGGGGATGGTTTTGGACCATGGAAGATCAAATTCTTTAGGAGTATGTTAGCGTGCATCGTATAAATAGAGGGGATAACATCTGTTGATAGAGTATCCATACAGCCTGTTTATCCATGGAGTAAGGATGGATCTAAATTCTAAATATTGATGGCGGTTAAAAAATGGTGAAATTTTCTTATCCTTTTGTAAAAAGGACAATAGTGAGTGATGGCACCTAATTTCGGTTCCATCTGCCTGTCGTCAAGCTCTGGTTGGTTACTTGAGATGCAATGAGTGCAAAGGGGAATTGGATCCTTTTGACTTACCTTTCGGCATGGGAATTAGTGAGGCATTGGTGAAAAGATGTAAATAGCTGCGAAAACTAGAGAGATGGTGTGAGTGGACTAGCTGTTAAGCAATCCAATTTTTCTTTACTCCCAATTTATGTGGTCCAAGCTCCTTTTACTTTCCACTAGAGCCCAAAGGGATTCACTTACGACTCCCTTGGGATGCCGAAGGTGTTCTGTTGGCATTTCTTTGGATAGGACTAGGTGCAGGGGTTTACTTTGAAGTCCTCAGTTAGTCTGCAGGTCATGTACATTACAACATACAATGAGAGACTGTAGCTTTTAGCTACTCTGGGAGTCTCTTATATAAAGATGTAATCTTTTTGACAAAAGTGCATCTTTCTGATGAAGATGTGCAACACGAGTAGTGGAGAAAAGAAGAAGAATTTAATTTATTTATAGAATCTTATCAAGATTGCACACAAAAAACTTATTTGAAGGCCTATACTGAAAAAAACTTCTCATTTTAGATATACGTCAGTGGGAAGATATACTGAAGCGTTGGACCTTCTTCAGTCGGGTGCCTGCCTCCAATTAGAACATGACCAGGTAAGTTCCACGACTCATTTCTTTTTCATCCATTACCGCCAGTACATAAGCTTAGAAAAAATGCTGAATGTAATCACTCTATGATTTTATTCTTTCAACAAGTAGATTCATGCAGAACAGTTTAGCTGTCTGTTTCATCGATTAAAATTGTTTGTGGTGTTATAATATTTGTAGGTTACTTGTGGGGGTGAACTCGCTGCTTTGTTTGTGGAGACACTAGTAAAGGCGAAAGTTGATTTTGATGATGACTATTTGGGTTAGCTGTTTTTTCGTTTGTGGTGCTTTATCTCTGTTGTGTTCTCTTTTCAGTCCATAAATACATATTTCATGCTTTAACCGTCAATCTTAGACCGTATTAGGAAGATCTACAAAAAGTTCCCTCGGATTCCATTGCCTGAAAACTTGGACTTGGCTGATGATGAAGCCATTCATCGATTATCTGAAACCCTTGGAGCTGCAAAAACACGTGTTCAAAGTTGCTCATCATTCTTGAAAGCTGCAATTAAGTGAGTGATTCTGGTTTTTGTTAGTCTTCAGAAATTCTTTTACATTGTTTAGTGCTTAATTGCCACAAATTAGTTTTAGGACATTATTTATTAGATGTGTGATTCGTTTTCTTACCAATCATCAAAAGCTATCACATTCTTGAAGAATTTGTGGGTCAAATCGAACTGCATATGGAGTTTGATGATTAAGAAAATATGTTAATGACTTTTGACTTTTGAGGATTGTGAAATGTCACACCAATATGGATAGATCTATAGTTGATATTGTGTTATGTTGAACCTGTAAGAATTGAAAAACTACATAAAGCAAGATTTGAATATTTATTTTGTGAAATTGGAATCTTTTTAATCATTGAACATGACATAATTGAGAAAAGCCTCATTTTATTTTAATTCTTTTATCCTAGATGGTCTGCAGAACATGGTCCGCGAAAGATTGGATCTCCAGAACTACATGACATGTTGGCTGAATACATATATTCCGAGTCACCAGAAGCCGTATGTTTACTGTAATTTACAATTGAGTCGCATTCTTTCTGTAGATGAATTTGTTAGGGTGTATAAGTTGAATATCAGAACTCATTTATTTAAAGGTTTTCTAGCAGGGTGCTGATACTTTGTTATCAATAGCTTCACTTTTTTTTGACATATTCAGTTCGATTTATCTGCTACTCCTGAAGGCAAAAACTTTTGCCTCAAGTTTTTTTAAAACTACAATATCATATAAGCTTATATAGATACACAATTACTTTATTCTTTTCGAAGTTTCCTGCCAATTGAGGTTCCTCTTCAACTTGAGTCAGTATATGTTAATTTTTTTGTGGATAATAAAGAATGCAATTTTTCATGCGTGTTGCAGGATATGACTAGAGTGTGTTTCCATTTTGCAAGGGGTAGGAATCCCAAAAAATTTGCTTCAACACTTGTGAATTTCATGGGCAAGGTTAGTCTTTTTGATAAATATGAACCACTTGGATTAATATGCAGCTTAGCCTTCCCCAACTCATGTTCCTTTACTCTTACGTGATTGGTGCAACTTGTTCTTTTGAGCAAATGACTTTTTGAAGCATTCTTCTTGGGTTTTTGTTGTATAAGAAGTATTTTTCTTGTAAAAATACAAAACAAAACTTTGAAGAAACAACTAAGGACAATAAAATGCCAAGTACTAAGATTCATTATGCCTTTGTATTTCCGATTGTTCCTTAATTTGCCCGTAATAATTTCTTACTGCAAACTATAGTGTTTTTTTGGCATTTTCACGGGAAAGCTAGCTAGTTTACTATAAAAAGCCAAGTATGATGGTTTGGAAAGACAATTACTTATCTGCTTTGTGCTGGCTGTGCAGTGTTATCCAGGTGAAGATGATTTGGCCATTGCACGAGCCGTTTTGATGTAAGTAAGCTTGGCAACTATGTAAGGAGTAGGTTATAATTTATTTAGGATACACATACCCTCTTTAAAAAACTCCTCTTAGTAGTCACCAAAAGGGCAAAGACTAAGCAACTCGTAGGCCGTAGATGGTGTCTGGGACCAAGCCATATCAGGCTTGTGCTTGGGCTTGCCAAGCTTTTCAACAAGCTGGTACATCTGCAAACCCTGATTCATCCCTGCAGCCTTTTTAGCTGGCTAGAGCCTTATCATTCATCTTGAGCAGGTTTCCTAAATCTCCTTATGTGTAGGTATCTTTCTATCGGTAATCTAAGGGATGCTAACAATATTATGGACGAGATAAAGAAGCTTGCTCGGGCAAAGGAACTTGAATTTCCAGAGTCGGAATTGATGCGGTTCACTGATTATCTCTTGCAGACGTAAGTTTTACTTTGATTATATAAATGAAGATAAGATCCATATAAATCGAGGGAAGTACTTACATGTTTAGTAGTCGATGCAAAATTTTTGAACACTAAAATCCTGTAGGAAATAGTATACCATATGAAAGAAAAGTACTTTTAACATATACATTCGGTGCTTGCTGTTGGAAATCTATACAATTGTGTTTTACTCATCGTAGGTTAATGAGAGATGCATTGCCGCTGTTCAATATGTTACGACAAAAATTTAGCTCCAGTATCGATAGAGATCCTTTGTTCAATGAGGTGCGTAATATCTACTATGAATGCTTGGTCTTTGATTAGGTGCATATGGTAGTGGGTCCCATCCCATGGTTACATCTGTTTTTATCTTCTCACTCTCGTTCCATGTAAATTGGATGCATAAAATCAAAATAGAAATTTTTGGTATGTTATACCAGATTAGGCTTATTTAGTCAGCTGAAGTTACAACTTTAAACCTATATGTTTATTGATTCTGGATTTATTTTTAATGTAGTTGTTAGATGACATTGGGGAAAAGTTTTATGGAGTACGACGCAAAAATCCATTGCAGGGGATGTTTGGAGAGTTGTTTAAGGTAAATCTAGTTTCTTGTTCGTAAAAGATACTCCCTTTTTCCCATGAAATTGCGTTGCTTGATAAAATACATAGTTTCTGGAAGTTTGATTGTGTTTTTTTTTAAATGTCTAAAACACACTTCATGCTTGAAACTAATGGAATTCTTGTAGAGTCGAGTCAAATATCAGCCAACTGTTTTGTAACAATGACAAGAGACAAATACGTACCCCCTCAGTCCAAAATAAATGTTCACAATGAAAAAATACGTAGTTTTTGAGATGTGTGATTATTATGCTTTTTAATTAACCAAAGGACAATTTTACTCTTAACAATAGAGAGAGAAAATTTCTCATCTCATAATTAAAGGTAGAATAGAAAAATACACGATTAATTTTGAAAGTGGACACTTATTTTGTAACAAACTAAAATAGAAATGTGGGCAATTATGTTGGGATGAAGGGAGTATTTGCATATTGAATACTTTCCAATTATGTAAATCTTACAACTTCTGTCTCAAAGTAAGTGTCTTCATTTTTATTTTACTTTTTTGTGCCAAAATTATTGTCCACTTCGGAAAGTGTATTTTTCTATGCAATCGTTCATTATGAGATGAAGAAATTCATTACTCATGGGAAGATTAATGGCAAAATTGCTACTTAGTTAATTAGAAAGTGTAATAATAATTACACATTAATAAAACCGTGCAGTCTTTTTATATCGCAGTTACTTAAAAGTATATTTTGTGCAGATATGCATACATCATCCATTCTTTAGACCCTATTTTCGAGTCGGATATATTGGGTGTGCTTAATTTGATTTCCACTAGTGCCATGCTTTCATCAGACAATCCATTAGCATTTTCCACCAAAATTGGAACAATTGTTTCAACTGATATTTTTTCGGTTTGCAGATGTAATGAAACGAATAGCATGTTGTATACAAAACTCCATGTCTCGTGTTGGAGTCGAATGGCATCCGGGTAAGACGCCATCACATTCGTTTGACGTGGACGTACTACCAAGTGCCGTTTAATATCTTCCTGTATTGTGACGATTAAACCCAAATTTTTTATTGCTTTTGCGTGTTCAATATGAAATCTTTACGATAGTTTGGTACGTTCTTGTGAACTTAGCAGCGACAGGTAACTGTCGTTGTGCTTTGTTAATTATTTCCTAATGAAGATTAGGATCGCACAGAGATACAACGTTGTTTCTGCAATTTGATTGTGCATAAAAAGGGACTCACGAGTTAGCAGGTTGTTAGGACTCCGCTTAAGAAAATAATATTATGTTTGAGGTCAGTTCGAACTCGATTTTTTTTTCTTTCTAAAATAGTGCTTGATCTTGATGATTGTCTAACAATTTCTAGTTGGCACACTGACATAAAATTCGAGCTTTATAAACTTGTTTATATGCTCAAACTCAAGTTCAATTAACTCGTTTATTGGTCCTAGCTTGAAAATGTTTACGTGTTAGTATGACTTACGAATTTTATGTCTATATGGCTTCCGCTTGACTTGACTTGAACAGTATTATCAAATTTTTTGAAAATCTGAAGTAAATTTGGTGTTATGAAACTTGATATGGTACGTTAATGAGGTTTATTTTATGTTGGAGGCCGATTCGAGATTGAAAATTATGAAGCTCATGCTCAAGAATAATGTAGATAATGGTATATATGGGTATGTGTGTGCGCCTGTGCATGCTTGTGTGAAAGATTTTTTTAATACAAGTACATTGATATTTATATCATGCTCTTATCATCTCCTTCAAAAACATAAAACATATAAAAGTTGGGGAAATTTGGACGAGGGATTAAATTGGAGAGCAAATAAAGGGAAAGGTTCAATTATTTAGACTCCATACTTAAGGTGATCAATAAATGGTGCAACCTGCCATCGGAGTTGTGCAACAACATCGCGGAGCTTTTGTCTTTCGAGAGCAATTCTTTGGAGTTGCACAAAGGAATCCTTTTTTCGGGAGACGGTAATTGAGGCGCATGTTTGGGCCGTTTGGAAGGGAAGGAACGATTCCGTGTTCAAAAAGTTGTTTTTAACCCACTTACGTTAGCTAACAATATTCAATTGATGGTCTTTCATTGGATATGTAATAGGAGCTATGTGGGTAAAAACCGTCATCGGATTGGCTGGCTCTGTAATCCAAGGTCGTTTCTAACCTCCTCGTGTGATGGCTAGCGCGTTGCTGGGTGTGTTTACTTTCTATAAATGTCGTTCTAAAAAAATTAAGGAGAGAGACATCAAGGATGATGTTATACAATACGCACCGTGCAAAGTCAAGGTGGTTATAGTGAAGAATTGGGATAGAAGTTTCAATGACAAAAAGGTTCTATAAAACTAAAAGGAAAGTTCTACATGTGACCATTAGATCACCTTTGTTTTATGGGTCTGAGTGTTGACCCATAAACAAAGGTTTTTAAGAAGTGATTAAACATCAAAGATTTAATTTTTGCTTGAAAACTTGTCACTGCAGATCTGCTCACTGTCTCACCATATGGGCAGATCCGAGAAGAGCCTTGGAAGATTTATACAAATTTCCTGCTTCCCAAAAAGAGATATAATGATTACAAATCACCTAGGAGCTGATCATTATGTAGGAAAGGGTACATGAGGTACATGAGGTGTCAAATTCTTAGTGGAGGCTTGATGGTCTTTACCTCTTGGATGTTAAACGATGGTCCATACTTTGGCTATAAAAAGAGGCTTGAGTATTGACTATCATTTAACATCCAAGAGGTAAAGATCATCAAGCTTATACTTCCTAAGTATTGGAAGAAGGTTGAATTCACTTGTAGTTTACTTTCCTTTCACTTAGTTTTTGCTTTCAAGTTCCTTGTACTTTAATTTCCTAATCTTTTTTATCGTAATTTTAGTTCCAAGCATTTCAATTTATGTCGTTACGTTTAGTACTTTAATACAAGTAGTTATTAACTATCTTTACATTTGTGTTATGTCATTTATTATGAGCTAATCTCTTTAGTGGATGGGTGTGCCCATATGAGCCAATCTTAAGACCGTGTATGGAACATATGAGTGTTACCGTTATTATCAATTCTTAAGATTTGTCACTTATAGTCGAAACTTAAACTCATCGTTAATAAACTGATCAATTTGAAGTGTTAATATTGTTAGATCTATGACTCAAAGATGAGCGGATTTGAAATACGGTTTAAGTAATGCACGAGGATTTGAGAGAATTTTTGATAATTACGTAGATATACGAATTTGTATGGTTTTATAAGGTGGTCGGGATTTATAACAAAGAGATTTGGGTGTAAATCTCCATACTAATGGAACTTGCTTTTTCATCAACTTATGTAAAACCGGCAACCTTAAGAATTGATAGTAGTGGAAACTTTATGGCACTATTTATAAAATTCACTTTCGAGAGATTTATTTTTTTATAGATGCCTTCGTGACACAAAGTTTCCCACCATTGTTACTACTTTCTTGTCTTAAGAAAAAACTTACACCTATACCCTTCTTCTAATATTACAAAACTTATCATTTTAATTTTAGCATTCTCACTAACAAATATATTTTTCTCAAAACCAAACAAACACTACAAGTTCATGAAAATATCTGATTCTTGGTAGTCGGTCCCTATGGAAAACTATCATTAGTTTACTACCAGTTTGTTACTCATAGCGATCATAGTGTTGGTGTCTACTTGCATCATCACTGTGTTAACATTATGGCCCACTGTATGGACATATACGTTTTTAGCTATCAGCTACGCTAACAAGATACCAAATGTGATTTCCAATTCAACATTAGAAGTTGCATTTGTGGTGGATACGATAAAAAGAGTGGAAAACGTAACAATCGAGAGGGTGAGACGATTGAGCAGGGTTACCATTCCCCATAGCTATCACCCTTTCCCCGCTGAGCGGGGTTACCATTCCCTAACCTGTTAGGTTGAGCGTACCACTCATCGGGTGTGGCTTCGGGCCTTTGCGGGTGTAGGTGGGTGTTGCCCGAAGGTGGTACACCTTAGGCGGGTGTTGGGGGCGGGCTCCAACTCGGGCATAGAAGCCCGAGCATTTCTCTCTCTCTCTCTCTCTATATATATATATAATTTAAAAAATGAAAAAGGGTATGAATTGGGTTGCGGGTAAATGGTGTAGTGCTACAACTTGAATGGGTGTTTGTAGGTAGACACTTGAAAGCTAATGTGATGCTGATGTGACAAACTTGGGCTTTGGGTGTTGGAGACAGTGGTACTCATGGCCATAATAATATAGGAAGTAGTCAAGTTCTTGATTGGATAATTACATACAAATCTGGTTCCTATGGTTTGACCAATTAGGATAGTGGTCTCTAAACCCTAAAATTCATGGCTCAGATCTTTATGGTTTTAATTTTGTTACAACAGAGGTCCCTCAAGCTAATGTTTGTTAACTAAAAAGTATTTTTGTCATTTGGCAATCATTTTAAATATCTTCAATCAATTTATGCCACCTATACTCCAACCTAGTGAACTCATTTGGTTCCCTTTTTTTCCTTTGTCTTATCTTATCTGGTCACTTTTCTTATTACCCCACCACTCATATCATACCAAAACACACGCCATATCGGTGTCAGGGCCGGCCCTGACATTTTGGAGGCCCTGTGCCAAAACTTAAATGTGGCCCTATAAATTTTTTATTGTATTGTATATTCAGTTTTTAGTACTAAATTCAAAAAATAAATCCTTAAAATATGGAAGCATAATTGCAGAAATTATTTATAAACAATATCCAAATAAGAATAAAACTAACCTTTACATCCTTAAACTAATGCTCAAAAATCCTCCAAGACCAATTTGTTGGATAAAAATAAAAAGTTAATTAAAAACAAAATTAAAAATAATCAAACAATAAAAACAATTATAGTATATAACACAAATAGCTTAATAACTTAATATTGGACAAAATTGGTCCTTCAATTTTCAAAAACAAATTGGTACTACGACACACATTTTCCAAATAAAAACAAACAGCTAGATATTACTATTTTCTAAACATGGATCTTCTAGCATTTTTGGAAGCGAAATCATCTATGATACTTTTATAATCAAGAATTGTTAGAAACTCATTTTCAATCGAAATCAAAGCCAACACATTTAATTGCGCTTGAGACATAGTCGATCGCAAATACGAATTCAAAAGTTTTAGTTTTAAAAAGCTTCTTCGCCTCATATAACTGTAATGCGAATAGTCAACAAATATCTATAGACATGAAATTGGATAAAAAAAAAGATTAAAAGAAACACTAAAACCATCAGATTTTGATATGATACCTTGAAAGTCCAATGGAAGAACTGAAAATTTGAAGAGGATTGAACTTGTTGAATACTATAAAGTGTAGTATATAAAGATAAATAATGGAAATAACAAATTGTGCTCATTTTAGTTTGAGAAGTTAAATAAATTGGCTAATTTTATTTAAGAAAAATGCTAATTTTATTTAAGGAAAATGCTAATTAGTTCATTTTATTTAGGAAAATCCAATAAATTTAAATTTTAGTCATTCTAATCATAATGTCAAATTTTCGATTTTGGATCTTGCACCTTATTAAGGAAATTAGGAAATCATAAACATTTAAATATTAAATATAAAACAGTGTAAATTAAAATAGGAAATCATAGATATTTAAGTATTAAAAAACGATTTTGGATCTTGCACCTTATTAAGGAAATTAGGAAATCATAAACATTTAAATATTAAATATAAAACAGTGTAAATTAAAATAGGAAATCATAGATATTTAAGTATTAAAAAACAGTGTAAAGTAAAAAAGTTATGCAGCACTCGGGAGTCAAACTTAGAACATCCATGTAGAGAAAATGCGCCTTACCATCAGACTGTAGAAACTTTTGTTGATATGTTGCACCTATTAATATATATACTATATATATAATGTATAAAAATACCGGAGGCCCTCCGAAATCGGAGGCCCCGTGCGGCGGCACCACCAGCACACCCCCAGGGCCGCCCCTGATCGGTGTACAAAGTTGTAGAGCTAAACTTAATTCTGGTCCTCCTCCTTGATGGTACCCTGATTCTGACGATCATACATCAAAGGCACCAAATACACAATCAACCCAAATCCAAACTCCATTCACCAAACTTAATTAAAATCTAAACCTAATCCAAAAATAAAATAACACAACCTCATGCTTGCTTAAATCAAAAACCTATCGACGAAATTTGCAAACCTATAAGCTATCAACGAAACCTGTAACGTAAACCCCATCTTGCTTAGATCTGGACCCCTTGAGGAAACATGGAAATCAAAACCCATAATTGCTCAAATATGGTACTACCTCCGTGGTCGCCGTGGTTTGTTTATGGCTGGAGATGGAGCAAGGTCATCGGAGAAGGAGGAAAGTGATGGAAGAGGGATGGGGGAGGGGGTCATTGACAAATGACGATAGGGTCAGGGATTGAGCAGGGGAAGAAGGCTTGATTTAACGAAAAATACGAAGAAGGCTTCTGATTTAAATTATCATAGAAGCAAAAGACGAAAAATACCCTTGATTTAACGGAAGGCTTTTAACGGACGTTAGCTTTAGGTACCTCTTCGTAACGAAATCGAAACCACAAGGACCCCGGAGCATGAATTATAAAATTGGAAAGTTTCAAAGGTAGACAAATACTTTCATCAGACAAACACAAACACACTAAGATGATGAACACATCGTCTTCTTCCCCAAAACCTCCATTAAACCCTTCTCAAATCACTGAAACCCTAACCCTAATCCTCAAATCAAACCCTCCCTCCACCTCCCTCCCTTCCTCCATCTCCGAATTCATCCCACATCTAACACCAGCAATCATCCACTCCATCGTCTCCTCCAAAACCCTAAAATCAAACCCCCAAACCCTCTTAAACTTCTTCAAAATCTCCCAAATCCACACCCCCACCTTCTCCAATGGCTCCCCAGCCACCCTCCCCTCCTTCTTCTCCCTCCTCCAAACCCTATTCGCCCACAACAAATGGTCCGATGCCAAAACCCTACTCCTCGATTTCATCCGTGAAGACACGCGCCCCGGCGGCCGTGTCCTCCTCCGCGCCATCCTCCGCCCCGGCCGTGACGTCCCGCGCCCCTCCAAGGCCCTCTACGACACCGCTTTGGGCGCTTATGTTCAGACGGGATACCCTCATCTTGCCATGATTGTGTTTAGAAGGATGAAGAGGCTCAGGATTCGACCGAACCTCGTTACCTGCAACACGTTGCTTAATTCGTTGGTAAAACACTCGTCCTCCGGTTCGATTTTGTATTGTAGGGAGGTGATCAATGATGCTATTGGACTTGGAGTTGTTCCTAATGTGAATATGTTTAATATTATGATTAATGGATATTGCTTGGAGAACAAGTTTGTTGATGCTAGGGATTTGATGAGTAAAATGAAGGAATTTAATTGTTTGCCGGATAACGTAACGTATAACACCTTGTTGAATGCTTTGTGTAAGAAAGGTAGGTTGAATGAGGTTAGGGAGTTACTTTTGGACATGAAGAATCAAGGTTTGTCTCCGGATCGAAACACGTATAACACTTTGGTTCATATGTATTGTCAACGGAGAGGGTGTTTGAAGGAAGCTAGTCATGTTTTTGATCTCATGAAACAAAATAGCTTCTTGCCGGATGTTTGGACTTACAATACGTTGATCAGTGGATTATGCGATGAGGGAAAGATTGAAGAGGCCGTTAGGGTTACTAATGAGATGGAGAAATTGAAATTGTTGCCCGATGTGATTACTTACAACACGTTGATCGATGGTTGTTTTAAGTGGAAGAAGGGTTCCGAGGCGATCAAGTTGCTTGACGGGATGAGTGAAAGAGGAATAAAGAGAAACACGGTCACTTACAATATAATGGTCAAGTGGTATTGTAAAGAAGGTGATATGGATAAAGCCTGTGAAACCGTGAAGCATATGGAAGATGATGGACTTTTCCCTGATAGTGTAACGTATAATACCTTGATTGATGGTTACTCCAAAGCGGGTAATTTACGAGAAGCGCTAACAACAATGAAAGAAATGAGTGGGAGGGGTTTAAAGATGGATAGTGTTACTTACAATACCGTTCTCCATGCCTTGTGTCTAGAGAAGAAGCTGGATGAGGCCTATGAATTGCTTGTAGATGCTAAAAGACAAGGTTATATTGTTGACCAAATAAGCTATGGAATCTTAATAGTTGGTTACTTTAAGAATGAAAAGGCTGACAAAGCTTTGAAGCTTTGGGATGAGATGAAGGAGAAAGAGATCTTTCCTAGTATCATTACGTATAACTCCATTATCGCTGGGCTCTGTAAGTCGGGCAAAACAGAGCAAGCGATAATAAAGTTGAATGAACTTCTGGAGGATGGATTGTCACCCGATGAAACCACATACAATACGCTTATTCTTGGGTACTGTTGGGAGGGAAATGTTGAGGAAGCATTTCGGTTTTTCAACAACATGGTTAAGAACGATTTTAAGCCCGATCTTTATACTTATAACATTCTTCTCCATGGGCTTTGCAGTAAAGGGTTGTTGGAGAAAGCCCTCACCCTTTTCAATACGTGGATTTCAAATGGAAAGACGGTAGATGCAGTGACCTACAACACTTTGATATCGTGTTTGTGTAAAGAGGGAAGATTTGAAGATGCAATGGATCTTGTTGTTGAGATGAAGGAAAAGAATCTAGGGCCTGATCGGTATACATACAATGCTGTTCTTGTTACACTTACGGATGCTGGTAGGCGTGAAGAGGCAGAGCATTTGATGTCAAAGATGATTGAATGGGGGAATGTATTTGATGATGTAAGTTCCCATGGAGTTCAAGATGAACTAGATACAAGTATGGTAGCTTGTTCAGAAGATATTGACAAGCTTTGCACGGAAAGAAAATATCGGGATGCATTGAGACTTTTTGGGGAGTTGTCAGAGAAAGGTATATCTGTCAAAAAGTCCACTTGTATCAGTTTGATGTGTGCACTTGTTAAGAAAGACACTAGAAGGCTCGTAGCACTTTGATTCTACTGCAAGAAGTCAAATAAGGTATTGTTGTTATCTCTTAAGCAAGTTTGATATGTTCTTTTTTGGGAATAAAAGTCTGATATGTTTGATCATCATTATTCATTACAGCAGCAAATAGTAGATGTATGTTATATTTTCTTATTGAACTCTGATGAAGTCCATGTACCTTTTGTTTATCTCAAGTGAATCAATTTTGACACTGATGGAAGTGCAATTATGCATGCAGTTGTAATCTTTATGGCCTGACCTATTTGATTTTATCTGACTAAGCTGCAAATTCACTATTTACTACCTCCTTTTCAAGTTTCAATACAACTTACTCTAGGATCCCTTTGTGGCCCATAATTTGTATAGTGGATTCCTAGATGACATAATTTGTGTTATCAATATAATCTGAAAGACTGAAACTAAGGGGCCGTTTACTTAAACACTTACCCCCGGTAAAATTGAAAACTATCACCTATCATATTGGACAATATTTTAGTCTATCAAAATGGTATCGTACGCAACAATTTACCTAGTACGCTCTTATCAGGTAAGACTCTTGGTTCATGTCATCGCTCTTACCGGGTCATGTTATCACTCTTACCGGGTAAGATTCTAGTTCTTATCATGTTCATCTCGTAAGGTAAATTGACTCGGTAAGCACTTACCGGGTAAGCGTCAAGTAAACGGCCCCTAACTTGGGATATAAACATAATGTCATAGGCTCATAGCTTAGAACTAACATATAAGTGGGCGTAACATTTGTAATAGGATTAATGGCATTTAAGCAACTTAAGGACCATCTAGTGAAAGTTTTCAGAAACCCAGGTACCCCTCAGCTATCAAGGATCAGATAGCCCTCGGTGTTTTTGAATACAATGACTGCTACACTAAATACATGTTACTGAAGTTCTTGATTTACTAGTTTTCCCTGTTAAACTTTTCTTTTAATCTTATTTGGGGGTGGGGGGTTATGGGTTTGAAGGTCACAGGAATGACCTCTTCACCAAATGTAAGGGACCACATGTGTATAGGGACTTTCTTCCCCTACCCTTGCGAAACGTGGAGTCTTGGTCCCTAGGGTCGTTTACTTTTTTAATTTTTTTTATAGTAGGATTCAGTCTTTCTTGAGACATGGCCTAGGAAGCAGGTTAGTGAACTGAATTTTTTTGCTTGACGTCGTGTTCTCGAATTTGGGGAGAAACGGAAAGAAAAGAAAGGGATGGAAAAGAAAGAAACGATAAGAAAGTACATTTTTATTTGTATTCTTGAAAGGAAGGAAAAGGAATGAAAGAAACAAAATAAGTTTTCTTGTTCTTGAACAGGAGACAAAGGAAAGGAAAGATGCCATTTTTACAAATATACCCTTTAAAAATATGTTCTTTATAATGAAATGTTGGGTAGTTTGTAATTTTAATAACCTTATAAAGGATTTTAATTTCTTTTCATTCCTTATTTCCTTTCCTCCCCTTTCTTCCCACATTTGGAAGCAATTTTTTTGGGAGGGAACTTATTATTATTTTCTTTTGTTTCATTTTCTCCCCCTTTTGCCCACATCCGGAAGGAAAGTTTTGGGAGGAAACTTATCATTATTTTCTTTCAGTTTCATTTCTTTTCTTCCCCCCCCCCCCCCCCCCCCCCCCCTTTCCTTTCCTTCGTAAAAAAGGTTGAGAACAAATCATAAATGTGAACATATTAAATGTTTAATGTTTGGAGTATAAACAAATTATTTCTTTTATTGGTTTGATTGATGGTCACAAGCATACAAATGCACGTGCACATCTTCAATTTTCTGCTCTGTAAATTTTGTCATCCACGTTCCATGCACATGTATGCGTGCAAGTTGCAACCTTATTGGGATAACACTAGCTTTGGATTCTGCCTTACTTGTGGAAGTATACCAACATATAGTGCTCTGTAAACATTTTTTGATCTACTGCTCACTGTTGTTTAGTTATATAGTTAATACAACCCACAACATCTCTTCTTTGAGTCATGGATGCATCATGCATCTTTATGATTATGACTTGCCTTTGTTACATTCTGACTGTTATATATAGCTGGTAGATCTTCCGTTCAGCAACTCATTATTGATGGTTTTCTTTATGTTTTGTTTCCTGATCACCTTGCAGAGTTTCTTTGCAGCTAAGGATCCAAGAAACAGTCTATGGGTGACTCTCCAATCGCTGCTTTTAGTACGACAGTCTGCCTTTTATAAGAAACGTTGGACCTAAAGGTACCTCTTCCATTTGAACTATTTGTATTTATTCATGGAAATGGCTACAGTGCGTCAACATTCAAGGTTGATCTTTTTATCCTGGCTTGACAGTTGACACAGGCTATGTTAGAATAGATAGGTTTCCTTTTCTGGGAAAAGATGTTATTGTAAATAATGCAAGAAGAAAATTGAGGACAAAGTCTTGTCATGTGTAGGGTAGGAAGATGTAGTCAAGATTGATGAAACCTACATTCTTTGGATTTCTTGTAAAAGCCAATTTTGGAGTATCTTCACATCATGTATCGGAACCATTATAAAATGTTAAAATGACGAAAATGAAATGCTATTAACTTAAGAATGCTGTAATTTTGTTCAAAGGGGTGAAGTGAGTGTAGGAAATGAATGTTGGTCAAAATTGCAATGAAGTTTTAAATCTTAGTTTGTAATTTACAAGATAAATGCTATTATTAGCCTTTTTCATTAAAAATAAAAACTCTTGTAGAGAGTATGTGGCCTTTTAAGCACCAAGATTCAACCTTGCAAGAAGTTTTTATTCTCGATCTTTCCTTGTACTTGGCAAAGAGACTCTTTTGCGGGAGCCCAACAAAGTAGCAATCTTAATAGCTGCCTAAAGGCTCACTTAAAACCATTTGAATCCTTCAGAGCCAGCTCAACATGTAAATACCCTATAGGTCAATGGTCAAGTCTCCTTAGATGGCGAAGGATTGTGTGAGAAGTGGAGCTAAGGTGAGAAGGGTAAGAAGGGATCTGGACCATTGATCACTTTTAATCTCAAACCCATCCCATGAATTGTTCTTGATAGGGAATTGATCTGGTGCATGTCATCTAGCGTGCATCCAAGGATGAATATTCTTTTTTACCCTTCTCATGATAACTCCATTTCTCACCGGAACAACCCTCCCTCAGAATTGGACTCTGAGATAAAGGGGTTGGTTTAAGTTTACATTCTACATGCTTGGGATACCAGTTCTTTTTCTTTTGAGCAAATCGTGAATTCATGATAATTGTAACAAAAGAAATGTATGGAAATCCTATTCTTTGGTGTTTCATACTTTTGTTTTGTTGTTCTGTTGGTATCTGATTTTTAACGGATCAATAGTTATAATACGCCTTACGCCATTTAAATTTAATGTTTATAGTTATGGTACTCGATCTTTGGTCATGAAAACCCATCTTTCTCATTCATGCATAAATATTTGTACAAAGTTCGGTTTTTCCCACAAACATGAGTGGAGCCACCTCGCAAGAGTAACATTTATTACGGGTTAACCTCACAGTATTAGATAGTTATTGTCCTACGTGGAACCGTTGACCTTCTACTGACGGAAGTTGAACCTGACAACGAACTCTGCTTCTTGATAGACCGCACCCCCAATTTGCTACTCGAGCCACCTTTCTTTTCCGGCACTAACCGACTAGGGGCTTGAGTCGATATCTTAGGCCCAACTTTCGTGGACTTGGTTGAACCTTTGGCCACAGATGTGGAACGTAGACTCTCATTTGGCGAACCCTTTATGGACTGCATGCTGTATAAGCTCCCCCTGGAGCTTGCTGACTTCAACACCGACGTTGTAGCCTTGGAGGGTGATCGGGTAGGTGATCGGCTGCTAACCGATTTGGTTGTCTCTCCAGCCGATTCACTATTGGTGGTTGCAGGCTCCCATGGCCTAACGGCATTCCATCGATCTAACCAACTCCATCCCCATGGCTCTGTAGATGTCGGATTTGCAGTTTTCAAGGAGTTCCGCCATACTTGCTGTTTGTTTGCATGCATGCGTAATAAATGTTTAGAAGAAATTGAGGATATTATTTGTGTATATATAAAGTAGTATAGTGTATAGTATTAGTAGTATACCTGATGAGTGTTTATTAAAGCTAATGCCTTTTCTCTTCTTTCAGCAGCCTCCCTTTTCTTTCTCAGACTAGCTTCTACTTGTTCCTTAGATCTAGGACTCAGATCCCAAGCAGGTTTTTCCTGATCACATAACCCCGTAACAACTAAGTTACATGCATTCTTTTGCTGTATTTTTTGCAATTAAACCCTCCATTGTGGATGATCTTATATTGGTAAAAAGAAGTAGCTGAATGATTGCTGAAGTGCTTTGAACGAGGACTTACAGAGGATTTAACACGATCAATATTTTTTTTGGTCTTCTGAACAAGCTGTCGTTGAAGGTCTTTGTTGACTTGAGCCATTTGAATGGTCCTTGAACGGACCTGTGACTGGACACGAGCCATTGTCTGCATGCACGTTATGGTTGCTGCTGTTTGACGTTTCACCGCCTGCCCTTTAATCATCACCCTCAATCTTCTCCGTGCTCTCAAAACCCGCCAATCCTTTCTTGCCTGATGAGATCCAACAACAAATCAACATCACAAACAGGATAAATAATGGAATGGTTTCATGTTTTTTCACATGGACTCAGCAACTTGAAACAGGATTAACGGGTCAAAGATCATTTTTACCATGTGCCCACGATAAGCCGTCTGAATCTTGATGGCAGCGATTTCCTCCGTAGATTTACCCGAGAACTGGGTGGTCGATGGAACGACCTCATCGTCGACATCATCAGCAGGAGGAGTTGTTGGTTCTTCCTCCATGGCAGTGGCATCATGATCCGCAATTAAATCAGGTTGCATGATCTGCTCATCGTCAACTTGTGTGACATCCGCCGGTTCTTCCACCGTGCCAGTGGCGTGATCGGTGGTCGAATCGGGTTGCATGATCTGCACATCGTCGGGTTGTTTGAGATCCGCCGGTTCTTCCTCCATGGCAGTGGCGTCATGAGCGATTTCCTCATGTTGCATTATCTGCTCATCGTCGGGTTGTATAAGATCCGCCGGTTCGTCCGCCATGACAGCGGCATTAGCGATTGAAGAAGGTTGGTCAATGTGATAATTTTGGGGTTGTGTGAGATCTTGGTCCACCTCCATGGCCATGGGAGAGTTAGCTTCTGTTTGTGGTGAATTTGTATCTAAGTTCATCATTTGATTTGCATGCCTTGATTTTCTGGAATTTGATCTATGGATTCTCTGTCATCAAATCATGATGTTAGCTAATTAGAAATGTAAAGTTTTTTTTTGAAAGGGTCTCTAGGGCAATATGCAGAGACGATAAGACTTTAGCCTCAGATAACTTAGTGGTCACGATTGTTGTGCGCCTGGCATAGAACCCAAGGCAGATGGGACGTTCCATCACATCCCCCTAAGCCTCAACCACCATGCGACAACCTTTTGTGGTTTAGAAACGAAAAAGTTTGTTTTGACATTTCATCGAACACCCTGTATGTATTAGAAAAGCATTTGAAAGAAAACACAAATTACCTTGCCCTTGTTGTCCTTGGAATAAGAAAGGATTACAGCTCTCTTGAATGCTGAAAGCCAACCCTTCTTCCCCATTTACTTTCCTCCTCAAATCAATCTTCAAAAACACAAAAACAAAAATCAACATCTCCCACAAGATTAAACATCATATATCCATTCATCTAAAAACAGATACCAAAATTCATGAAAGAGGTTCAAACGAGAACGCTAACTTTTAAGAAAAAACTTTTTTTACGAAAAACTTTTTTCATGTATAAAATCATATGCTGACGAAAAAAAAAGAACGTGGATGACTTCCACGTGACCTAAAGTCCCGAACAAGTCACGTACGTTATTCATCATGTATGATTTTGTTCACGAATCATATGATTTTGTATGTGGATTTTTCTATGTGAATCATATATGATTTTGTACATCAAAGTAGTTTTTCTTAAAATGGTAGCGTTTTCGTATGAACCGATGTCTATATACCTGCAACAACCACCAAGAAGATTTAATCCTTCTCTTGATCTTCCTTAAATAATTACAAATTTATAATTTGAAGGAAGGATTAAGAGAAGGAAAACCCGTGTTGTTGAGAGAGATTGGGAGGGATTAAGGGGGAAGAGATCCCTAACAACATTCTTTCTTGTTTAATTGGAAACATATAAATACTTGAAGGAAGTCTATTTTTGGGATAACAGAAAAGGTGGTGGATGTATTGTTGAATTTGTGGTTATAAATGGTCTTTAAATTAATCCATAGCTTACTTAATTACTAGACGTTCATAGTTATTTTCTAACTAGTTTACTTAATGGCTTTGGTGAAACTCCTTACCTTTCGTCTGATCGTCTCCTCTATGCCGTTCAGAAAAAAATATTTTCTAAAAAAAGGATGTTATATTTTTCAATCATTAAGAATATAATTTTCTATTATAGGAAATATGAAACATAACAACGATAAATGGAGTGACTGATCAGATATGCAATTCTTATTAATCGTAAGTTCATTAAATAAGGAGTTTACAAGGAACATGAAACATTAACTATGGTAAATTCTAACAAATGAAAGTATTTTTTGGATTACTTCTTTTTGATGATGATACATAATCTTTCAATACTTCTCACATAGTCAAATGAGTGATATTACACGCTTCTTGTCTTATTAGACCTTATGCCAAAGAAACACAACCTAGTGGAGAAAACTAAACTCCAAATAAATATGTAAATCTTTTTAGTTGTCTTTTACGACTTGTTTTCTTGTAAGGTACATAACATAGATATTCGTGACTTGCTTTCTTCCTACTTTTGCAAAGGAGCTCGAGCTCGTAATGAGCATAGTGATCATACACGACCAAACGGATATTTTTAATGAAGCAATCAATTGTCAATTATTAGAAATAGATCATCCTTTCAGTGATAGTTCCATGGTGTTGCTTTGTCTTACTTCAACTCTAGCTCCCAAGAATGAGACTTTTCGATGTCTTGATGTACGTCAACTAGTAGAGAAGTTCTACTATGAAGACTTCAGTGATCATCAGAACATAATTTTAAAAATGTAACTTCAACATTATGTTGTTGATGTCCTTCGACATGCATATTATAAACTGTTGACATCAATTACAAAATTGTATCAACGGTTGGTAACGACTAAAAGAGACTACTTTTGATCTTATTTATCGATTAATCAGTCTGTTACTTACTCTCCCTATTTTTACCGCGACAATTGAGACATCATATTCAACAATGAATATTGTGAAAAAAAGACTACAAAATAAAATGGATAACGAGTTTTTAAACGTCTCATTGGTTTTGTTTATTGAAAGGAAAGTTGCTAAAAAGATTAGTTTGAAGGAAGTTGTAGAAGACTTTAAGGCTGCGAATGACTGACATGTAGTCATAGCTAATTGACCCTTATCCCTTGTTTGGTTAGGTTTACTTTCACCACACATATCCTTGTTCTTTACAGGAGTCACATTCGCTACTTTACTCTCTTCACTTTTTTAAGCCACTCACCCCTACCCTCACCTTCAAATTGTATATTAAAAACAATAACAAAAAAAATCAAAATTCCCTTAAGTGTAAGGGGAAGTGCTAATTGACTAAACTACAGCTCACTAATGTTGCTCAAATTGGCAACATTAGTAGGACAAATCATATTCGTTATACAAATTAAACATAAAGATATTCTTTGAAAATAAGTTCTTATTAACTATCTTACGCATAATTTATGTAAACATAGACAAAATTGCATTTAACTCTAGATAAATAATGAACACCTCAAAAGACGAAAATGCTTCTTATTTAACAATGTTTTCTTAACGTTTGTTAAAGGAAGGGATTTAATCCGGACGCTTTTACAAACCACGATAGTCATTTTGTATTTTTCAAAATCATATAGACGGAAGTGTTATATCCCATAAACTAGTGGGACCGAATTAGTAGTTTTCCCTTAATTAAACTAAAATATTACAAACAAATAATCATAAATGTTTATATATGTAATGATTGATGTTAAATTGCTAATGACAAGGTCAGCATGTTAAGCCGTTGACTAACTAAGCCGGACTACAAAAGACCAGCCGAGAGTTGACGGTTCGAAGATATAATGTTACGTCACACTAGGCCGCCGGCTAATCGTAGTCGGCTTAATTAAGCCATTATTTTATATTTTACTATCTTGTATAACTATTTAATTAAATTAAGAAACTACACATTTTATAGGTTTTAGTTTTTTTGGGAAGAGGTATCTCAAACCAGATTAGGCCCAGACTAATCCTCGACAATTTTGGGCCAAAGCCCGACTGTTAAAACATGCAGCCGGGGTCGAAGCCCCTGTACCTCCGGAATGTAGCAGCTGTTATTTTAATAAGTTTTGTGTTAACATAATACTATAATTTCTATGGTGACATGGGTAATTTATCAAACGTTTAATTTGCATGTATTTATCAGTAAAGTATGTTTTTTAAGAATACCTTTTAAAACTTATTAAGTTTGAAAATTAAGAGGTTTACACTCAAGGCTTTTTGTTTTATTTTTAGGAAAAATGTTTGAAACACTTTTATGGTCCTCAAGAATTTTAAGAGGTGGACCACTTCTTAACTTTTTAGATGTGAAATTAGACTTCAAATATTTTTAGATATCTATTTAACTTATTGGATAATATCTTTGACTATTAAAAAGGGTATATTAGGTATAATAGTTAATATTAATAGGGGTATAATTGGAAAAAAGTTACAAAAGCTCCTAAAACACTACTCTAATTATAACGTTTCAATAAGCTAATTTAGGATTCATTCAAACATGTATTAGCTTATAAACTAGTTTATCAGCTTATTTTTGCCAAACATACCCCAAAACTCATCCACATCATTATAATGCCACATGGCCCACATTAACCTCATCATTGCCACCTCCGCCACCACTACCACCACCACTACCACAACGTAAGAATCTCAAGAAACCCCGAGACCTCCTTCCACCGTCGTCTCCTTCCTCGGAACTGCTATCACCATTGCTCCTTCTTTGACGGCCGGATGTTCGCCTTTTCCTCAAATCTCCGATATGCATCTCCTTCGCAGGAAACCTACTCGACCCAAATCCGATCATAAAAAACAACCACCGTGATTTCGTCGCCGGATTCAGTATGGACACCTTCACCTTCCTTCCCACGTTCGTCCCACGACGAATGCAGCGAACTTGCTGCTTCTTGCTTTCGATCTTTTGGGGAGAAACAGAAACAGGAATGATTTTACCACAAAATACAATGGGGTTCGATGAATCTTGAGAAGAAGTGATCATCATCTCACTCGAGAACTCGAAATCTTGTTCAGTATTGTGATCATGGCTGATCAAGCTCGGGTCCTCCACCCAAAACTCGATATCCTGATCACAGTACAATGGAAGATCCGAGAGAGAAAGGGTATCGTCTTCATCTTCGTCGTCTTTCGGGAATTGTGTTACAAAAGGGTTTGTTTTTTCCATTGATGAATTAGAGTTCATGTGTGTATGTGTGTGTCTTTAGTATGTGATATTATAAAGAAGTAGAAATTAGGGTTTGGAGTGTAACATATGAGAGTCTAATACTATAAATACATTGTTATATATAGGTAACAGTTTTTTGTATGTAGTGATGTCATGGGTGGATTAGTAAATTTTGAAAATGCATGGAGGTGCCAATTGGCAAAAGGAGATGCAATTTGGTGGGGTAGGTATGCTTCTTTATAAAATACTTGGGACAATGATATTTGATCAACCTTTGAAATCTATATTTGGTTTATTGATGGTCTTATACCCTGATATCTTGTAATCTTGAAATATGCTCTTAATTTGTTGAGTGAGTCCCTCCATGGTTGTTTGCCATCAACATACTTCACTTAAAGATGCAAATTAGAGCAAATTTCAATTAGAAATTTTTGTTAACTGTTATTTAAATTTTCGGTCCATAGGGTATCGTGCACAAAAGAAATATGTTGTTACCATTTTAATCAAAGGTTAAGATTCATCATCAAAGTAATATTTAGGACTATCTTCACCAAAATGTATCCAACTTTACCCTTATTCCTATTGTGTGTATCCACCTTTAAAATGTGCTATTGTATGTACTATACTTTCAAAATGTGTTATTGTGTGTAATGGTTTACCAATTAACCTGCTAGTGCTGATGTGTAACAAGTTGTTGTCTACGTGGCATTTTACTGTTCATCTTCTTCATATTACCCAGATTCCGGCAGGTTCACTTGATTTTCCGGTAACCGATAGGTTTTGCCGGAATACTTGACGATATTTTCTCATTGCCAGAAGAATCCTCTATCTCCCCCCTTTCACATGATTTTCCGGCAGCTTCATATTATTTTCCGACGAAGGCGAAGAATCCGGCAGCTTCACACGATTTTCCGGCGAAGGCGAAAAATCCAACAACTTCACAGGATTTTCCGACGAAGGCCAAGAATCCTCCATCTTCACCATCAAACCCTAGTTAATCGATTTTATTATGAACTTGATGATGCAACAAGAGCTAGATGATATGAAGAAGAGGTTAAAGGAGATGGAGGATGATGTTGGTTCTTTGTGAGAAATGCAGCTCAAAGTCGAGAAGGAAATGGGGGCTGCTGCAACCCAAGGTTTTTTATTAGGGTTTCTTGAGACAAAATTTGGGAGGAATTCTTTCAGATTGGTTTTTCATAAACCTACAATTGATTGGTTTTTCAAATTAGGGTTCTTGATCAAATTGGGGTTATTGATAAATTGGGGTTCTTGATCAAATTAGGGATGAGATTAATGGAGAAGAAGATGACTTGTTATGGTTTTGATTTAGGATTTAGGGTTTCCATCTAATTTAGGGTTTATGATTTTTTGGTTTTGATTTAGAATTTAGGGTTTCAATGGAGAAGAAGATGACTTGGCGTCTACATGGCACCCACATGGCGTCTACATGGCACCTACATGGCTACCAGGTAAGCATTGGTGACCGGCTAAGGGTTTAGCAGGTAAACCATTACACACAATAGCACATTTTGAAAGTATAGTACATACAATAGCACATTTTAAAGTTGGATACACACAATAGGAATAAGGGTAAAGTTGGATACATTTTGGTGAAGATAGTCCTAATATTTAACCCACAAGTATTTAAAACAAAGATAAATGATCCCAAAGCTAGGAAACACCAATTATGTCAAAGGAATCTGAATATTTTTAAATGTGTTACATCAATTTTTGTACTTAAATTAATTACCCATTTAAAAAAACCCTCCCCAGTGAACCCCGGCCCGTGTTAGAGTTCTAGATCAAGAAGTCGTGTTTAGGGTTTCTATTTTTTTGACTAGAGTGAGGGGAGTCATCATAGTTTTTGTATACGGGTTTCGGATCATATGCGAAAACATAAAGACTTGAGCTGTTTCTATGCACATCTTCGAAATGAGCAACGCCAAAATGATAAGAATGGGGGAAGGGACGAATTAACACTATGGAGATAGACACCATCCACCATCTTTAGTTTTAGGAGTTTGTACTACTCTCTGGGGAATATGAAGAGTTGTAGCGATCAAACTTGGGGGACAGGTTTTTGTTGATAACTTTGTGTATATATTGATATGAATGCTCGTTGTTGGACGAGGTCGAAGGATGACTAGTAAGTAGGTGTTCGTTGGTTGGAAATACAACGGATTTAGGTGTATTTTTCTATTCAATCAATCTAATAAACATTGGACAACAAATTTAATCCAATCCAATAAAACGGTCTAGAATATCCATTTCCTATATGCCTTGAAGGCGTTAGATAAGGATATCAAATTCGAATTGAAAAATAGGCATGAATACTCTAATTGAGAGGATTAGGCATGAACCTTACTATTGGTTGTCCAATTGATTACATTGAATACAATATATTGATCCAATTTTTAACCAATTAGTCCACTATTTCAATAGGTATAGAGCCAAGATTTGATATAAGCCATAGATAAATTAAAAATAAAACAAAACATTATCTTTCTGAAAATGAAAACAACATCAATGTTATATATACAACACTAACCATTATAGGGCTATAATTTTTTTTTGGAAGAGGTATTTCAGACCACACTGGGCCCAGACTAATCCTCGGCAATTTTTTTAGGGCTATAATTGATTAACAATGATCTCAATATGCATGTTTTTACTTTTTCTGGATATGTGAACTTCTTTTTGAATATCAGGGTTATAATCCAAAATTTGTAATTTTGTATCCAAGGTTAGTAGGAAGATTAACTATGTTGATTTTATGCTATTTTGATTATCAGTTACAACTATGTTGATTTTATACAAAAATGACCGAAAATTTTAAAAAACAAATCAATAAATAGCAATATATATAAAAGTAGAGGGAGGTTAAAAGGAGATCGATATTGCTAGGGAAATCCAAAATGTTGCCTTCGATTGGGTGAGATGTCGTTGTCGTGGTGGTAAGTCTCTTAGTTGGGATTTCTGGTTGTGTAATCCGGCTTCGGCCGTTGACTCTTGTACTTTCTAGCTTCTCGCTAGCCTTTTTAATAAAGTCTCGTTTTGCCGTTCAAAAAAAAAGAGGGAGGTTAAAAGGAAAACTTCAAAAAATCGGAAGACCGGTAAACACCTTCATAGTCCGGCATCTAGACTGTATTTAGTTAAGATATCAGTAAATTAAGTTGTTTTTTTGGGTGTTTATGCACAAGTGCATCATGCACCTATGTATAAGCACGTATGTGTATTACAAAAAATGTCTATATATGCACAAATGCATAGATCCAATAAGAGGGCTATAAATACATTCCATATAGTTTTCCATTTTTTCAAAACAAATTCTCTTAAACCTGACTTTATAAAAGTAATTTTACAACTTTAAGTAATTGTAAAAGCCGATGTATTACATAAAAAAAAATTGTATACAGTTTTATATATGCTAATGGCCTAAAAATGTAATTGTGCTCTTGACACATTTTTTTTGGCAACTAATCATACCGGGCTAGTAACAAAGTAACCTTAGGTGTGTATTGAGTTCATTAACGTTAGAATAACATTTCTATTCTCTTTTTATGATTGAAGTATCTCTTTTCACTCTCCGTTCATCACTTTCAATTGCACTACTTTATGCTCTTATATTATACGTTCATATATAAGAATCCGATGCAGCGTATATGGATGAAACAAAAATTGAACACGTTGATTCTATGAATACCTGTGTTCAATTTCTCTAAGGCTTATTGATTCAACGAATGCCACCTTAGACTTCAAAATTTGAACTCTATCAAGAACCCAAAAGTTGGGAGGAAAAACTTAATTTAATGATATGACCATCCAAATTAAATGACTGAAACATAAATAAGAGATCCCAATCGAGATGTGGTTAACAAAAGCAAAGGGCCAAACACAAAAGACCTAAAATAAAAGCCCAAAAAGACATAAAAACATGAAAATGTCCAAAAACTAGCTTAAACGACGTTTTTGGGGTTCAAAAGTTTGTTATGCCCCCATGGGGTGCTCCCCGTTCCCGGCTTCGATTTGATAGGTGAACCGTCAAAAACGGACATCCGGAGCGAAAGTTATGCCCTTTCAAAGCCGACCCTGTTTGGTACCCAGATCATGGACCTCTAAAACCTTCAAGGCCCTTTCCTCCACGTCTCGACCCACATCAGAATCTTACCATAATAATGTTGTAATGAAATATACGTAGTACTATCGTATATTCGTATTTACTTAATTAATTTGCTTCTCACCCTCTAAACCAAATATCGTAGACATGTTTCTATGTTTCCTCTTAATATTGATATTTTCCACTTATACAAGTTGATTGGTTGAAGAGTTTCAATCAAGAAAGAATCACTCTAGAAGAAAGAGAATATATGTTTTTTAATTTGTCTATATGTTATTGACTTTTAATATTTTCTATTAGATTATTACAATTCTTATATTATCATAATAAAAATTTAAAGATTGCCTTTTCAAGATTAAAAAAATATATTCATTACAACGTCATTTTAATGAGCTAACGAGAACTCATCCAAGTTTGAACAGGTGTTTAGGGAGCTCCTCATCATCTTCACTATTGTCGCCATTGCCATTGCCAACACCACCACATCCCAAGAACCATATCAATCCTTGAGACTGTACTCCATGGCTGTCGAATTTGGATCGAACGGATGTTTGTCTTTTCCTCAAATCTCTAATATGCATTTCTTTAGGGAACCTGCTTGATCCAAATCCAAATACAAACAAGTACCATCTTGATCTTGTCTTTGAAACCAGTATGGAAACCTTCCTTAGTATGTTGGTCCTACGACGATTGCAAAACCTTTGTTGCTTCTTGCTTTCAAGAACTTGGATGTTCGGGGAAGAAACGTGAATGACTTTCCCACAAAATACAACAAGATTCGATGAATCGTGACTAGGGATCATCATGTCACTCGAAAACTCAAAATCTTGCTCATAATCTTCGTCCATGCTTTGATCATCTACTTGAAACTCGACATTTTGATCACAATACATGGAAATATCAGAAAGGGAAAGGGTGTCTTCATCTTTTTCATCATCCGAGTATTCTGATCTAAAAGGGTCGGGTTTTTCCATCAAAAAGAATCGGTTATGTGTTTTTTGTATATGAAATAAGAAAAAGACTATACATATACACAACATAAGAAAAAGACTATATATATACACCATTATGTAAACTTTAGTAGTTATTATGTCATTCGTATATATGTTACTAAATTTTCAGGAGTTCTTCCAATGTGACAAGTGGCAAATAATGGTGCAATTTAGTGGTTATGCTTATATGTTATATTTTTGAGAAAAAATATTTAAGATAATAACTTCTGTTTCCTCTTAGTTCATACTATGTTTTATTAAACCGATATAAATGAAATTTGCTAGGTCTTCTATCACATATAAATAACAAATAATTGTATTCATCAAATTATTTGTTAATTGAAGGGTATAATTTAATGAAAATATTTGGCGTTAATTGTCTTTGTATATGTTAATTAATTTTAGAGAATTCATAATGGTGTAATAGCATCCACAATGGAGGTTCTTCACGAGATTCTTTATGGGGTTTTAACAAGAACCTCATTGTGAGATATAGGTTCTTTCTCAGTCACAGGTTCTTATTTGAACCCAGGTGCTTGAACAAGAACTCAGGTTCTTGCAATAGTTTCTTTTTCTATTATATAACAATTTACATAAATAAAAATCATATTATAAATAAGAAAAAGGAAGTGAGGTTTTTGTAAGAATCTCCATTGTAGAGTTTACAAAGGTTCTTAGTTTGTTGAGATGACAATGATGTGGCAGGAAAAAATATAGTAAATGAGGTTCTTGGAGGTTCCACCACTGTAGAAGCTCTAAGATTCACGTGTTTCATAAGATTGTACCATCATTTTTCTGCATGGTTTTATAGGTACTTAATAAAACTTTCCATTTTATAAAGTCCATTTCACAATTATAAACCACTAGAAGGTGCTTTAATTTAGGAATACAAGGCTATGCGTACCCAACCCTCCCAACCCCACTGCCATATTAGCTTCCACATCAGATTTTTTCCAACTCCAGAATTAACCTTCTGGAACCCTCTCTAATTAGTACACGAACCCTCCCAACCCTCTCACACACCACACACAAGACATAACACACACACACACACACACACACACACACACACACACACACACACCACATAGCCGCTGTGAGCGGTGTGGCTGTGAGTGGTGTGGCCATGCCGCTCCCTTCCCCAGACCGCCCAAGCCAGCGTATCCCATCTCGCCCAGCCCGGCGGCTTCCAACCCGTCGAACCCACAACCCCGGTGCTCACGGCCTAAGTCAAAATTATTAATTTATTTAAACCACCTAATGTTTAGCTAATTGATTTTTTAATTAGAAATGAAGGGTAAATTTTCTTTTTATTTTTTGAATATCAACAAATATAAATGTGTAATATCATTTAAAATGGATAATACAAACAGATTTTTCTTAAACTCTACTTTTAGATTAAATATAGCAAATATTGTTAACTTGATTTGACTTCTAGGACAAATGGATTTAAACTGAATTAAATACATAAACTATTATTTGGTACTATACATTATTGACTTTCAACTAGTTTATTTTACAAACACTTTTTATATATAATCCGGACATTTGTTTGGGTATCCTGATAAAAATATAAAATTTCCATTTTATTTATATTTTATTGCGATATATCGGCTTCTAGAATAACTTGATTTGAGAAGAATGAAATGACATCATACGTATGACCAAGTTTGCTCCGGGTATTCGGGTCGGATCTCAATGCCGCCTCTATTGCTCAACTTTGATTGCATTTGCATTGTCAATCAGTTAGCAAGCTATTGTTTTTTTTTTTAACAAATTCAATAACATATAATTTTTATCATCAAAGAGTTATCAATATTTTAAAAACCGGGTTTTTAGTTGTATCGGTATGATGATTGATTTTTGGTTGAACTGGTTCTAAACATTTTTATGTATTTTTCATTTTTCTACATATCTATATATAATAAAAGATTAACTGAGCTACCACGTGTCATCGTAAAGAGTAACTGGGCAGCCACGTGTCGTTTGGTGAGTCGGTTATAAGATTTTTCCGCCTAAATATGTATCTGGACGCATTTTACACTTTCGGTTCATTTAGGCTTATCTGATTGACTCCTATTTATTCTCCTACTTTTTAGTTATTTATTTACTTTTTGTCTTTTTTTTTTTACTTAATACCTATATTATTAGTTATTTATTTAATTATAATCCCCAACTTTTCATTTTTTATTTCTTACGTTTTCATTTTTCACTCTTATCACATCAAAAATACAGAATAACAGATTAACTAAATTACGTTTATTGTTTTTTAAATAACTTATACCAATATAATTTTAGATTTGAGAAACTTTGTGCCGCATTGCACGCATGTATAGTCTATTGTGTGTGTGTGTATATATATAACCAATAATTTGATCTCCACAAGTCAAAACATTAAGGGGGCGCCTGGTTAAGGATATTGCAGGGTAAGGAATGGAAAGGATAACGAAAATTGTTGTTTGGTCTGATACTATATAATAGAATCATTCCTTCAGATCCATTAATTTTCATTTCTGATCAAATTAGGGGGAATAAAAATTTTATTTTTACTTAGTTCTTTTTTCCACATGTTATTCCATCTTTTGATGTTAAAAATGGAACATCTTTTGTATTTTCAAAGTGGAGAATTTTTTTTAATATAAAACAATTTTTCATTGATTATAGTAGGTTAACCAAGCAGCATCACTACAACGTTGATTTTCATTCCCGTTCTCCTGCATTCCCATTTTCATTTTTATTCATATTCCCTAAAATGAACCAAGCACCCCCTAATACACTTTACAATAAGTTCTACATCAATCTAATTAAGAAAACACATAAACACAAAAAAAATAAATTATTATCAATCCAAACACATCAAAACGAAACTTAACGAAGCAAAAACAAATACATAAATTTTTTTAATCGGGTTAACCGGTTTTTTACCGGTTTGATCCACCAGTTTAACTGATTTTATCAATAAATCGGCCAGTTCACTTCGATCCTTAAAATGTCATAAAACCGGTCACATTATTTGACCCGGTCTCTTCACCGGTTCCCGATTCGATCGGCCGGTTCGACCCGATTTTTAAAACATTGATACTAACAGTGACGTTTGATCATGGATGGACCTAAAGAAGTGCATACGGTGGCAAGTGCCACCATTTTCGTAGATGGACCTTTGCCCTGTTATCGAGTTTAAAAATTAAGAGAAAGAAAGGAAATGGGAGAAAGGGGAGGGAAGGGGATGGTTATCCCTCCAAATCATCCCACTTTTGGAAGGAAGGGGAAGGATAAGAAAAAAAAACGAGAGAGTTATCCTCCTAATCCCTCCAAATCATTTTCTTTCCTTCCTTTACAAAACTCGAGAACACACATATCCCTCCAAATCCTTTCCTTTCTTTCCTTTAAAAAAACTCGAGAATACACTTTTGTTAGTTTCCTTAGAAATCCTTTCATTTCTCTCCTTTAAAAAACCCGAGAACAGGATAATGTGACACCGTATTATTTCTCTGACAAAGGGTAGAATTTTTTAGTTTTGTGAAGGTGCAACTGTATCATTTTGAAGGGTGTCATCGTATCGTTTCAAAACTTCTATCGATGCACCTAAAAACCAAAATATTATCTCAAAATCAACCAGATTACTTATACGTTATCTTAATATCAACAAAAAAACCAAAAATCCTCTTGAAATCAACCCTAGCTTCTAGCTTATCCTCAAAAAACACAATCAACTTTGCTTATCTTCTCATTCATGAAAACCACCACTAATTTCTAGCTTCCTATTGCAATCGGAGCTGGTCTAGCTGGCAATTTCGAGACTACTCATCGTCGGTGATTTTCATATGTTTGTTGCTTTTCTCCATCTAAAAAACAATCAGCTTTGCTTCTCTTCTCGATCTCGTTTCTGAAAATTGTCATCTTTTTTCGGCTTCCTTTTGTAATCGGAGCTGCTATATATGGCCGAGTTTCATCCTCGATAGGGTTCTTCCCATCCTCTTCCTTTTTCCATTGGATTATGTTGTTCACTGATTTTGGTTTATAAAGGACAACAAAAAAAGAATACAAAGGAAAATATGGCAAATCTGAAGAAAGAAATCATAAGAGTTGAAGAAGTCATTGGGTATGGATTGACTCAAGCTTTGTTTGTTTGTGTTCAAATATTTCCTAAATCTATTTCTATTCTTCATGGTTTGTTTGTAATTTTGATTCCTTTTCATGTTTTTATGAATATGCTCTTCGAGTTTGAGAAAACGGTAGAACGCGCGAAGTTGAAGCTCACAACCTGTTTGATGAAAATGCCTCAAAGGAATCTTATTATGTTGTTGAATCATATAATTTATTTGATAAAGTTTTTTAGTCCTAAAAAATGTTAAGATTGATCGTTTTTATCGTTTAGAGTGTGTTTGATATGGAGACCGGATGAAACCGGACAAAAAATAGAACTATGTTTGATAGCCATGGGATAAAAATGGGATGGGACATGGGACAAGTGGATTTTTATGGACAAAACTTGAAAAATTTTGTTCCTCAAAAAGAGATGTAACAATATGGAACTAAATTACCAAAATTATAATAATACCCTTACATCAAAATCTAGAGAGTTAAACCTAAACCAAATACATCTAGACCAACGAGGCCTCCATACTCCATCTTCTTTGATTTCGGCTTTGTGTTCATCCATATTCTTTCCAGAATATTGACACTAACATCTCATTCAAACTGATTCTTTCTAACATGCGATTTCGTTTACATGGTTCAAATCAATTTCTAGAACATCGACCCAACCTAAACCTTTGCCTCCATCAATTTGAAGTTATATTTCGATTGAAGATTTCGATTACCTTCTAACTTCAATTTTGCATATTTCATTTTTCTTCTAACTTCGATTATAAAGATCTGGATTTTAAGATTTAAAGATTTGAAGTTGAAGTTATTTTTCATTTGAATCAACCTCATAATATTTATCAAATAGTTTTGGTAACCAGGGATTAATATACAATGGGGGGTAAAATAGTCATTTTTGACATTCAAACGGTTTATTCAGCACAACAAACAAATAGCAAGATATCTCAATTTGTACAAACAGGTTAATCCATAAAGCAACTTTATCTATAAAAGACTTAATGAAAGAACCATATTGTCCTAAACATTCAAAGAAAAACATTGTAAAGGTTAACATTTGCATTACGTTTTGTTATGAAGGTTCAAAGGTTTTTGTATCTTTGTTTTGCTGTGAAAATTAGTGTTAGGTTATGGCATTACGGTCTCAAGAGAAAAAGTTAATCTTAAGTGAATCCAAGTCATGATCTTATATTAAAAATAATCAAAGTCAAATACTTTTTGGTATAATTTATTTAAATAAATTATTGATTTTATTTTAGATAATTTAATTTAGAAGAAAATGGGTAATCTATAAAGTGTTTATTTTAAAAAGAAAGGGAATAAATTTTTTGAAAAGAAAAATGGATTAGCGATTTAATAGCATGGATTATTAATATAATTGATATTTTTAGATGAAATGAAATTTGTCAAGAGAATCTATTTTTGAAAGAACTAGAATGTGTTAGGTTTAACCACCCGTTTAATTGGCTAAAATTGAAATAATATCTTGGTAATTGACTAAGATACCATTTTGATAATTTAACTTCTTAAACACAAAAATGATTTAATAAATGTTTTTTTTAACGGCAAGGAGCAACTTTATTAAAACTAGCGAGGAGCTAGAGCACTACAAGAGGTCACGGCAATGGCCGGAAGATACAACCAATTATCCCAACTAAGCAAATTACCCATTTTTGAATGACACCTTATCCACTTAAAAGCTATTGATTGAATCTCTCTTACAATTTCATTGTCATTTTTATGCTCCCCTTTAAAGACCTTGTTGTTTCTTATCTTCCACATTGTGCTAAGAAAAGCCACCCCAATTACTTTGCAGACAACCGCCTGTGAAGCCCTCTCTCTCGCCCTTCGAATTCCGTCCCAAAAGTCAACAACTTCTCTCGCATTTCTGGGCCACAAGTCCACCCAATTTGCCAGAAGAGCGTTAATTATATGTGCTGTTGAACAAGTAATCATCAAATGGTTTAGAGTTTCCAGACCTGCGTGGCAAAACGGGAAATCCGTAGTTTGCATCAGCACCCCTCGTTTATGAAGATTGTCCCTCGTTGGCAGCCGATTTGATGCCGTGCGCCAAAGGAAAATATTGATTTTACTGGGAACCCACCGAATCCACTCTGTTTCAGCATCCGCCATAGGGAGCGTCACTGCATCAATTAGTCTTCTTAACGACTTGACGGTGTATACCTTACTCGAATCTAACTCCCACATCCATCCAGACCCATCCTCTTTTTGCTTCAAGAAATTGCACACGTTAATGGCCAATTCACAAAGGTCTTTTTCCACTCTTACTATGGATTTCCATGTGCCTCGATTGTGATTTGTTCCGCTCCCAGATCTCGATCTGCCCGCACATCTCTGTATTACCTTATTCCATAACACATGTGGTTCAATTTTTTCTCTCCATACTTCATAAGTAGTGCCAGATTAAGAGCCCGCAGACTCCCGATTCCCAACCCCCCACTCTTCTTATCACGGATCACCTTTGTCCCACGCTATCCAGCTGATCCGCTTAGCATCAGCGGTACCACCCCACAGGAACCTCCGTCTGATGCTTTCCAACTGTTTTATAACAGTCTTCGGTGCCTTATACAAAGAGAACAAATACGTCCCTAAGGCACCCAGAACTGATTTACATAAACAACATCTACCTCCAATCGAAAGTGTTTTAGCTTTCCAACCAGATAACTTGGCTTTAAATTTATCTATAAGGGGCTGCCAAGTTCATGTTATCTATAAGGGGCTGCCAAGCATTAGCGAAGTTCATGTTACTTGGCTTTAAATGTTGATTAAGTGCTTTACTCTTTTAACAAAAAATAACTAATTATTAAATAATTTAAGAAAATAGTTATTAAATAATTTATTAAATGAATAGAAATTAACAAAATAATTATCAAATAAATTAATTATTTAATATTAACTACTAAATAAAATAATTACTAAATACAATAACTTATTTGATATTGGGTTATATCGGATCAAGAGTACGTCTGACGTTATGAAAAATTGAATTCTATTCCATCAAAATACATGGTAATTGTTAAGAGGAATGATGAACTCCTTCATTTGTAGAATTCAATGGAATTTAGAGATTCTTTCTATTAAAAAATGAACTAAACAAAAGAATAAAATTTGCTCAATGGAATTCAACATTCTAATTTTATTAGATTTTTTCAGAATCTGCGAAGAACCAAACGTCACATAGGTTCTTTAGAGGGTGTTTGCCATTCCACTAAAAAACTCCTTTTTAACTTATTGACTTCTTCAAGAAGTCAATAAGTTAGAATCATGTTTGACAATCTAAAAGTCCTTTTTGAAACTCCATTTTGACAAAGAAGCAAACGAGATTTTGGAAAAGTAAGAAAAACCTGACTTATCAACTTTTCAAGCATATTTTACATCAAACACTTTTTTTCAAAACTCCTTTTCAAAACCTAAAAGTCAATAAGTCATTTTGCCTAAAAGTCCTTTTTGAACTCAAAAAGTTTTGCCAAACACCCTCTTAAATTAGTCGTAAGTTTTCATATATATATTTACAAGTTTTCATTAAGATTTTAATTGGTTTTTGAAAAATCTTATGGTTGAGATCTCTTATCGCATTCTGAACTTTTTAGTACTTATAGTTTGAACCTTTTACAAAATAAATAATAGACATATTCAAATATTGGATAGACATTTTATTTTAATAATTTTTGAACAAAATAATTACCCCTTAACTTAATATCAGTGTAAGATTTTAAATATAGTTGATATTATAATTAAACGAATTAAGTACACATAAGAAATGAATTTCTAAGAAATTTGATGCTCATATTTGTTGAGCAATGTCCCACATTGGATATAAAGTGAACTTGTAATGTGCTTATAAGGGTCCTGGGCTACTCCACTCATTGCCAATTGGTTTTGAGTTGGAACCCCACAAACTTACATGGTATCAGAGCCATAATCAGTTCTAATATCCTTCTCTTTTCTTTTCTTTTTTTCGATCCTAACCCTAACCGGATACGTCCGGCCGCGTCAACATGACGAAAGATACCACACCTGAATCATCAATCAAACTTGTTTCCCTTCATCCAGCTTATTCTGTGTCAAATATTCAATCCAAGATCCGGACATTGGACGGTTCGAAGGTGACTTATTCGGCATGGGTTAAACTTTTTCGCCTTCATGCTGTTGCATACAAGGTTGAAAACCACATCGATGATTCACCACCTCCCGCAGCCACATCCCCCGAATACGACCAATGGAAAGAACTCGATGCATTGGTCCTTCAGTGGATCTACAGTACCGTTTCGGATGATCTCCTGAAACGACTTATGGACACCACGGTAGCCAGGGCAGCGTGGACAAAGCTCGAGAAGATTTTCTTGAGCAATAAAAAGGCTCGCGTTGCGGCGCTCGAGACACGATTCTGCAATCTTACTTTGACAGCCTGTTCTTCGGTTGAAGATTACTGTCAACAGCTGTCCGATTTAGCCAATCAATTGGCTGATGTTGACCAGCCCGTCTCTAACTCCAGACTTGTTCTTCAGCTTGTTCGTGGGCTTCCAGCTGAATTTAATACCACTGCCTCATTAATTAACCAGCAGGGTGTTGATTGGGACCAAGCAATCGCGATGCTCAATGACGAGGTTATCCGGATTGAAGCTCAGAAGGGTCACTCGAACACGGTTTTGGCTGCTACGACGGCGCCGCCTCCTAACTCCTCCTCTGCAAACCCTAATCAGCAACCAGACGCCTCCTACTCCTCCTCCTCCAATCGACGAGGTGCACGAGGACGTGGTGGGGTCTCAAATCGTCGGGGTAGGGGTCGAGGAAGACCACAGCAGCAGAACCCCTGGACGGGTTACCCTGGTCAGCCGAATACCTACCCTAATTGGGCTTGGTGGACACCTCCGCCATGCCCATACCCGACCCAGTCAAACCAACAGCAGTGGAGCAGCAACAATCAGCAACTCTCGGCCCCTCAGGTGCAATACACCGGTTTTTCTCCGGTCCCTGACTTGTCTCCGACTTCCTATGCACCGCCCGGATTCTCCCAACCAGCATACAACCCTCTCTGTCCCTCTGATTTGAGTGCTGTTATGGCCAATATGCACGTTAATTCTTCAAACATGGGTTAGACTTATGATGTTATGGATACAGGTGCTGAGTCCCACGTCACAAAGGTAAAATTATCATCCCTGATTCTATTCCTGTTTATCGTA
The DNA here is from genome assembly GCA_030169165.1 of Centaurea solstitialis. Taxonomy (NCBI): domain Eukaryota; kingdom Viridiplantae; phylum Streptophyta; class Magnoliopsida; order Asterales; family Asteraceae; genus Centaurea; species Centaurea solstitialis. The sequence continues at coordinate 69,814,085 of CM058045.1, read as the reverse complement.
ATATCTTGGTAGGTAATGGCATGTATTTACCAATTCACGGATCAGGTACGGGTTTTCACCCACTACCAAACCGAACCTATATACTCCCACATATCCTTTATAGCCCTTAAATAATTAAAAATCTTGTGTTAAAGGCCTCAAATAGATCTGTTTCCAAATCAATACGGGACTTACATCGTCTTCCGTATATTCGAGTTCATCATATTGTAGTGGTCCTATGTCGTTGACGTGATCGGCTTCGACATTAATCTTCACACCCAAATTGGTTTGAATCGGATCGTGGGGCGGCATAGCGCAGGATCGGTTTGGCTCTGATACCAACTGATGTAACGTGTGTGGGGATAAACAAAGATCAAACACGTTGATTCAAGGAATACCGTATTCAATCTCTTCCAAGGTTTGTTGATTCGTAGAATACCAAACCCTAGGCTTCAAAACCTGAACCCTAGTTGAGAATTCAAGAATTGTGATTGATGATTTTCTTGATCTGGCGGCTCTTTTTAATGAACCTGTGGATGAGCAGGTGGTTGGGCCAGTTGTAGAGGATTTGCCCGAGGACCCTGCCCCTTTGCCGGAGGACCCTGCCCCTTTGGATGATTTTCTTGATCAAGCGAATATTTTTGCTGAACCTGTGGATGATATTCTTGATTTGGAGGGTCTTTTTAATGAACCTGTGGATGAGCAGGTGGTTGGGCCAGTTGTAGAGGGCTTGCCGACAGCAAATGGTGATCCTGTAAACGGTGGAGATGGTGGGCCTCACGCCCCTCTTTTATGCTGTCCATGTGTTGGAAACTGCGATTGTGAGTGTCACGTCTTCAATTCTGCTGCCAATAATAGGCTACTGGTAGGCATAAACCTAGACAATGCCACAATACACACGTGTATATCACAGTGGGTTGCGAACAGGCCACAGTGGGCAGTGCAACTACACACCGGTCACAAGTGATTGTTACTTTATCAAGAATTATTGCAGTGGGATCTAACATGTGTAATTCACAGTGGCTTGCAAACAGGCCACAGTGGGCAGTACAAGTATACACTGGTCACTGTGATCGTCACTTCCAAGTAATAGTTGGTAAGATACCAGATATCGTATTCCACAGGGACTGGAACAATCAAGACAATTCGGTTCTCATGGGCTCCTTTTTACTCGTTTCGAAAAGAGAGGAGGAAATAAGTTGGTTTGGTTTTGTGAAATGCTTTAAATGACAAAGATTAATTAAAAGTGATTTTCTAAGGTTTAAAAGATAGGGACGTAGGAATATTTTTCCCCGGACTTTATAAGAAATACTTGGCCTAGTTGGTGATCACAGTGCTGTGGGACAGTGGACACTCTCTGTTCACGAAAGACCCGGTCCTATCTCACACTCACACTTCCTAGTAGAATTTTACGTTTTAAAAACTAAATTATTCAGTCAGTGGCCACTCCCCGGCGAACCTTCTCGGATTTCATAGGCTTGTGCTTAAGCAATTGCTCTAAGTGGCCTCGGTGGACACACTAGGTAGCTTGCCCGCTCCTGTTGGTGGGGAGTGTCCGCTGTACTGACCCAACTCTCGTTAGTGTCGTAAGAACTCTCTCGAATCCCCTAGTATCATTCAAGCTCGGTGTCACGACGCCCTACCCATCTCTGAGTTAAGACTTGACGTTAGACACATTCAAGTGATCAGCTCGTTTGCATCATTGGGTCATATTCGAACTTTAAATGAACAAAATAATTTTAAGTTTAAAAAGACGAAAATTATTCAAGCATTGTTTATAAACTCCGGGTACTTTTTCTTCCTACATCCCTAATTACTTACTAGTGCATAATTAATAAAGTAAGAAAAACTAAGATAAGAAAGTTGAAAAACGACATACTTAAAAGATTACTAGATTTAATTTAAAGCTGCAGTGCCGACAAGAGTGGGCACTACAGTTCCAGTAGCTAAATTACAAACTTCGAAAATAAAAGTTAAAACTACTTTTCGGAAATTAAAATTACTTCTAGGCTGGAAAATAAAGATTACACTAAGCTAGATAACTACTTGAAACAAAAGTTACTTCTACTTTGAAAAACTAAGTTAAAAGCTAAAAGATGAAAGAAACTAAGATGATGATCCAAAGATGGGATAATGGATCATGGATGGGATGATTGAGCCTTGGAGCCAATATCACTCTTTTATAATGGAGAAAATGGCTGGTCATTTGTTCACATGATGCCCCAAAGATGCCTTATTATTATCCTTTAGGTAATAAAAAGGAATAAGTTCCTTTACCCATTGGATAATAAAAGGGAATAACTAGTACAAAGCATCACATGTCTCATTTGCTTTTCCTTTAAGCATATATTCCTTTAGCATCTTTTCCCTTCAGCTTCATGATGAATAACCAGCCATATGTGAGCTGGTTTCTTGCACAAAGATATTCCAAAATCGTCCTTTTTCCTGAAATACCGAAACTACCCTCGTCAGCGTCTTCAGTGGGCACTCCCGAAGCTGCTGCACAAGATTTTCTACAAAAACACTCCAAAAACACGTAAAATAATCCCAAAATACTAAACTTCACTTATAAAGCTCAGAACGTTATTTTTAACTAAAAGATGGGATAAAAACGCAAAAGTGGTTATTTTTGTACTAATATTTATATTAAAAGAAATATAAATAACTATAAAACTTTATAGTTATCAGCTACCCTGTGGTTTTATATTTCAGCCATCAGATGTTGATATTATAAGGCGAATTGTACTTCCTTTGTTTGGCGGTGATCTCATTTTCCCTTACCAGGGTAGGGTTTCTCATGTTAACCTCTTTCAAGACACACCAGAAGTGGTTCTAGGTCCGTTGAACGCATATTCTTTTGGAAATTGGTTTTTACAGGGAACCAGATTTAGGAGAAGTCTAAATACTATGAATGCGGACAGGCGTGTTGGCCAAAACAAAAACCAGGGCAACTGGAGAACTGTTGGATAAAAAAAGACGGTTTTTGTTGGACACGAACGGGGTGCTGATAGGCGGAAGTTGAGGTATTACAATGCAGCCGGAGGTCGGACACATTATTGTGCTGACGAGTTTGTGCCTATAAATAGCGATGTTCCAATTGACGGAGTGAATTTAGAGTTGAATGCATTCGTGCTGTATAGAGTATATCTCAAGGATTGAGTAGTTGGCTCTTGGGGAAGATGGGTGGATGATAAGGAGTGTCATGCTGCTGTTTAGATTTTTGATCTTTGATTTTATATTGCTTTAGTTTCTTGACTTTATACTGTTTAGTTTCGATTTTTGATCTTTGATTTTATACTGTTTTAGTTTCGATTGACAAACATTACCACCGCACGGACTCCACGTAACCCAAAGTATCCACGTGTTAGGCTAAAAGAACGCCACATGTGAGGGGGCGTGTTGAGCAATGTCCCACATTGGATATAAAGTGAACTTGTAATGTGCTTATAAGAGTCCTGGGCTACTCCACTCATTGCCAATTGGTTTTGAGTTGGAACCCCACAAACTTACAATATTGATATTATTTTTCCTATTTGTATTTGGGTTATTTTATATTTTTCAAACATGTATGCATGTGGTAATGTTTGTTAACTATATATCTCTTCAAAATTAACGTCTAAGTATTTCACAGACAAATAAGTTCTTAAATTTTTGAAATTTTATAAATCCAACTAACAAGTAACACTACACCAAATACCACTTAAGCAACAAATGCAAAATGTTGCCTTAAAGTGGTTTATATGTTGCCTAAGCCTTAGGCAACATACCTATGTTGCCTAAGCAATGTTGTCTTATCAATGTCGCATAAGAGTATAGGCAACATAGTCAAACGCCATATGTTGCGTAAGTTGACTTCTTAGGCAACACATAAAAGGTTATGCTGCATATGTACTGAAACCTATGTTGCACGGTGCAAACTCCAAGGCAACATATGTCGTCTAAGATGTCAGTTTAGGCAACATCATTTATTTGCATACGTTGCTTAAGATTTTAGCTTAGACAACATACTTTAGTTAGATAAGTTGCTTTAGATATCAACTTAGGCAACATCCTTTATTTAGATATGTAGCTTATGAAGTATAATTACAATAATATAATATCTCTCTTAGGCAATATTTATATTGTTTATAGGTCGCCTAAGAAGTGCTATTAAAACAAAATATTACGGCGTATTTTTATAAACCACGTTGCAATTTTTTATTTGCACGCTTTCTACAAACAAATCTTATAAAAAAGCAAATAAACATAACAATTCCCATAAACACCAAATACAAATCTTTTTCAAACATTAACCCAATAAAACGATAAGTTAATCATTCAAAATAATGCCTATATAAATCCAAAATTAGGCAACAAGTTCGATAACAAACAAATTAAAACTTAACTAAAGCATGAGACGTCGGGGTTGTTGTGTTGGAGTTTCCATCACTAGCACTCATCATCTTCAACAATCTATCTACCTTCTCTTTTTGCTCGGCAGCTTCTTTTTTTGCCTCAAGTTGTGCTTCTTTTAGCAAACGTATCTCCTCGTCACGCTCGGCAAGTTGTTGCCGAAAATTTTTCCATGCTTCACCATCCGCTGGGTGTCTCAACACGTCATCATGGGGAGACGTTTCTCTTTGACCATGCCATCGCATATGATTTGCAGTATATTTTGACATGTACAAACGTTGCAACCTCGGTGTCAAGGGGAAATAACGAACCGTTTTCATTGGTATTTTATTACCGACATCTTCATATCTTGGCAATCCACATATGGGGCACTGATCATGTATGTCACCCTCTTTGTAATATAAAAAACAACCATTCAACATGCATGGATAACCTCATACCCCATCCCAACGCCTTTGAGAATTTTTTTCGCCTCTGCGTATGATTTAGGAAGCTTGTTTGGAGTTGGCAATAAAGATTTTTTAAATGTTAAATATTTATCAAATGCTTTGATAGAAATTCCTGTTTCTTCTTTTAGAGAAATTGCTCTTAGATGGGTACCTAAGGAACTTTCTTCACTACCCTCATACAATGGAGTGTTTGTTTCAGCTAGCAATCGCGAATAGGCATCAATCACTTTGGAAGCAACATCGTCCATGTCACAAACAAGAGTACCCTCACCGAATGGAAACGCATCTTCCACAAAGTTTACAACAGGGTTGACATTGTGACTCGAAGACGCTCGATCGTGTATTATATTCAACCTTTGTTGCGATGCAGTAGGGATATTTGTAACCTCACCATGTTGATCCCACACTGTATAACTTTTAATTATACCAACCTCTTTCAAATGATAAATTATATCAGACTCATTTTGATACAACATGTTACCACAATCTGTGCATGGGCATTTGTAATAACCATTACAACTTACTGAATTTTTTTTTAGCAAATTCCAAAAATGTATAAATTCCCAAAATGTATTTTTCCTCGTATCTTGTTAAATTCATCCAACTTTTGTCCACATTTTCTGTCATGTTTGCATGTGAAAAATAAATACATAAATTAACTAAGTGCTAAATTTATTTTTAGATACTTACCAATCCGAATTTACAATAGATAAACATGAAATAACATTAAAATTAAACAAACTATGATAACAATTATACAAGAAACTCTGAACATTAAAATCTCTCCAAATCACATTTTAAATTTACACAAGATAAACATGAAACAGTTGCAAAATTTGAGTAACTAAGATAATACTTACCTAAGAATCTCGAAATATCATTTGATGATGAAAACAATGTTTGTTGGAATCCAAAAGTCGCCAAAATCAAGTCCCAAATCTTCAAAGACGAATTTGTTTGAAGGAAGATGTAGTGTTGGAATGGGAGAGAAAGGTTGGAAATTGGGGAAATATCTAACTTTATTTTCTGAGTTTGATCTTAGACAACATAGAAACAGGAAAATATGTTGGTTAAGAAAAATCTGAGGCAACAAATATAACAGATTATATGTTGCCTAAGTAACAGCTATAACGTCATAAATTGTCAGCATTAATTCTTTCACTTGTCATCCTTAAAATTTACAGCTGTACTAGAAATCACTCTTTTTAACCTAAGGCAACATAAAAATAATAACATATGTTGCTTAAGATAGATCTAAGGCAATAAACACAATATATTATATGTTGCCTAAGTTAACTTTTACCAATATTTAATAGAGTGTCTTTAAGTTAACCTTAAATTTTCAACTACCTATATTTATTTATATTTTGATCTAAGGCAACATAAACTATGTTGTCTTTGAAAGATCTAAGGCAAAAAAGGAAATATTTTATACGTTGCCTAAGATAAACGTTGGGTGATTTTTTATACACTTAGGCAACATAAACAATGTTGTCTATGAAATAGCTTAAGAAACAAAGAAAATAGTTTATATGTTGCCCTAGATAACTTTTCCCATTTTTTTTTAAAGCGGTCTACATACATTTATGCAACGTAAGGAGAAATGTTGCTTAAGATAATTTGACGCAACATATTATTATTTATACGTTGCCTTAGGTCTAACTTAGGCAACATCATATTATACTTTGCATAAGAAGTAACTTAGGCAACATGTAATAGACTTTGTTACTTGAGCGTATTTAATGCAACATAGGCAATTAACATTTGTTGCCTAACAACACATTTGGTGTAGTGTAATTAATTAACAACATTGATAAACAAGTTCTGATACACAATATTCTTCATGATAATTATATATCCCTATAAAAATATTCATCCTTAAAAAAACTAAAATAAATTACATATATATTTTTAAATAGAAAACATGTTCTAGTAATCGACTTGTTTTTCATAATGTTTAGATTAGATTATTTTTCAACAACACCCTTTAAAATTATTTTACATTTGTCATCTAATATATCAACTAATTCTATTTAATTTTTAAAAGGGTATCTTAAGCTTTGCCTTGACTAATTCCCGGGAAGGTTCACCGACAGCGAAATCATGCTACCCTGAGTTAATCCCCAATGACCACAATTTGAAAGCGTCTGGATTCGAAGTAGAAGGGTTAACCAGCCACTTCCCCCATGCGTTAACGAGTACGCCACAGTAATTTAATAGCCAACTTAGGCTAAAGATAACTTTAAACATATGTTATGTTCACAATTTTTATATCATTTTGATTCTTCCGTTTGAATTATATATGCGTACATTCAGTAAAAAGAGACTTTTTCTATCATCTTATGAGTTTGTTATAATTCAAATATTAATTTTGTTGATATCGATAATTTAACAAATTAACCAATATTCTCTCCAAATTAAGTTGCTAATATATCTCCTTGCCAACCACCCTAAAGACGTAGTCCTTCGTGTGAAACTCATGCAACAATATTTGTTCTCATCCCAAATCACTTTCCCACATTTACGATTTATTCATTTTACTATTAAAAACTATCAAAATTGACCCTTCAAATTTTTTTTGAGACATATTTAGTCCTCCTCAAATGTGCAAAATTTATGGCACACACATTTTCACATCCGAAGTTAAAGAGCATAGTTAGTTTATTTTATATATACACCTCTATACTTTTATATTCATAACATTAAAGACATTTTGATGTGTTTTAAACTAGTCGTAAAAATGTACAATATCCGTCAAATGTTTGTTATAATACACTAAACTACCTTTTAAAGCCAAATTACGAAGATAATTTTTTTCATTGAAACACAAAACTGTAATTTGAAAGAAAAAAATTTGTTTGCACGCTGATGCATTGTATAAAATCAATTAATTAAACAAGTTCAAATTGACAATTTTTAAAGCCACTCTAAAAAAAACTTCAATAAAAAGGAGAAATTTGAGAGTTCTTATTGAATGAGCCCAAAATTATTAAATACAAAGCGCTCAAGTTGAACTTAAAAAAGTAGAAGGATGTAAGTTGATCAAACCTAACTGTTCAGGGAAGAAAGTGTAATTTGGCCAACCCTTTCTTCTTTATATAAACTCATGCAAAGCTTTCACTCTCTTCTACTACTACTCTTTGTTATCGCTCTCTTTCTCCCTCTGAAACTAGGGTTTTCATTGATTCATTCCATCAAAAGGTTACTTACTAATTTCATTAGTTTGTAGATTTTAATTCTTTGATCCTAAATCTGCTTATTTGTGTTCTTAATTAGAGATCATTTCATCATTTTGATTGATTGATTATCAGATCAGGTTTTTATGGATCTTATTTTCATTTCTTCGATCTGAATTCTGTTTTGATTTGGTAAATTGATTAATTGTTGTGTTTGATCGCTTTATGATCTTCATCCGGTTTTCGTTTTTAACAATTCCTTGAGTGTTTCTCTGTTTCATGCATTTTGTAGAAACAAAGAAACAAATATGAATCACATGTAATATGGGTCTTATATGGGTTCACATCACACGTGGCTCACAATTAGTTCTTTTGTGTTCCTACAAATTGGGATAGTTCTTGTATGAACCTCCGTCTATTATAATATATGTGTTTTTCAAGATGTTTTAAAACTTTTTGGCTAAATTCAGTTTTTTCCTAAATTGGATCCTTCAAGAACAATCAATCATAAGAAATCTATCTATCATTTAATGCTCTTCTGATTCCATTTTATTTCATTTATGGTTATAATTTACCCTAATTCTGTTAATATTAAGTAAATTGACCTGCAATTACATTTAATTTGTCACAAAATGTTGTATATATTGATTTTGGAACCCCTTATTTACTTTCATAGTTATACTTTTTGAACTCTGTGAATGCAGTTTAAGATTTTATCATGGGGAAAGAGAAGACTCACGTCAACATTGTGGTGATCGGCCACGTCGACTCCGGGAAGTCGACCACCACGGGGCATCTGATATACAAGCTCGGGGGGATCGACAAGCGTGTGATCGAGAAGTTCGAAAAGGAAGCCGCTGAGATGAACAAGCGTTCGTTCAAGTACGCTTGGGTGCTCGACAAGCTCAAAGCCGAGCGCGAGCGTGGTATCACCATCGATATCGCTTTGTGGAAGTTCGAGACCACAAAGTACTACTGCACTGTCATAGATGCCCCCGGCCATCGTGATTTCATCAAGAACATGATCACGGGAACTTCTCAGGCCGATTGCGCCGTTCTCATCATCGACTCCACCACCGGAGGGTTTGAGGCCGGTATCTCGAAAGACGGTCAGACTCGCGAGCATGCTCTTCTTGCTTTCACCCTTGGGGTCAAACAAATGATCTGTTGCTGCAACAAGGTGAGTTTGTTAAACCATCTCCGAGAGCTATACTATAATTTTCTTATAATAAAACAAGAAACATCAAAATCTTTAAATAAATTTACATTAAATTTTATAATACAATATTCAATATATCTAATAAAATATTGTTTCTCTCTCTAAAAGTTCGGGAATTTTGCATACTATTGTTGATGCTATTATACTTTCAGTTATTCTAGCTAATTAACACTGTGTTTTAATGGTGTTCTATGTTCTTATTGTAGATGGATGCCACAACCCCCAAATACTCGAAGGCGAGATACGATGAAATCGTGAAGGAAGTCTCATCTTATCTGAAGAAAGTTGGATACAATCCCGACAAGATCCCATTCGTCCCGATCTCTGGTTTCGAAGGAGACAACATGATCGAAAGATCCACCAACCTAGATTGGTACAAAGGCCCAACTCTTCTCGAAGCTCTTGACGCCATTACCGAGCCCAAACGACCATCGGACAAGCCCCTTCGCCTCCCCTACAGGACGTCTACAAGATCGGCGGCATAGGGACCGTGCCTGTGGGTCGGGTCGAAACCGGTGTCATTAAGCCCGGTATGGTTGTCACTTTTGGTCCAACGGGTTTGACCACTGAAGTTAAGTCCGTTGAAATGCATCACGAGGCTCTTCAAGAGGCGCTTCCGGGCGATAACGTGGGATTCAACGTGAAGAATGTGTCCGTGAAGGATCTGAAACGTGGGTACGTTGCGTCTAACTCGAAAGATGATCCGGCTAAGGGTGCCGCCAATTTCACTTCTCAGGTAATTATATATGTTTTTGAATGTGTACACGTCCCGACACGAAGTTGACGAGGTACCTGGGATCCATTCGGGGACCGACTAATCCTTCGTGACCATGGACCGACCTGAAAGTCGATCTATGGTCAGGATATCTCCACATGCTCTTGGGATAAAAATCGTCTATTCTCAATTTTCATGTGTCATTCATGTTCAGCAATCAGATAAATACGTTATTAGATAGAGAATGTAAAGTTAACTAAAATAAATTAAATATATATATATATATATATAAAGTTGAATTTTAATAATCCACTTTCCCAAGGATGTTACTAATCACTAGATTACTAATGCTTTGACTTTGATTTCAATTTCTCAGGTGATTATTATGAACCATCCCGGTCAGATCGGAAACGGGTATGCTCCGGTTCTGGACTGCCATACCTCGCACATTGCGGTTAAGTTTGCGGAGCTGGTGACGAAGATCGACCGACGGTCGGGTAAGGAGCTGGAGAAGGAGCCCAAGTTTTTGAAGAACGGGGATGCCGGGATGATCAAGATGATTCCAACAAAGCCAATGGTGGTGGAGACGTTCTCGGAGTATCCTCCGCTGGGGCGGTTTGCGGTGAGGGACATGCGGCAGACGGTGGCGGTCGGGGTGATTAAGAACGTGGAGAAGAAGGAGCCGACGGGTGCGAAGGTGACGAAGGCGGCGGTGAAGAAGGGTGGGAAATGAATGGTGTTGGTGGTGGTTGATGATGGGTTTTGTTTTCCGGCGACTTGGTCGGAGAATTGGGTGTTGGATCGGCGGTGGCGAGTCTAAACTGGTGCTGCATTAGTAGTTTTTGGGTCAAATAAGCAGCTTAGAGTATGTTTTAGGGTTAGGTTTGTTTTTTTGTTTTTGGAGTTATGGATATTGATTAGGGTTTTTAATATGGTATTTTCATGTTGGTTTTAATGTTTTTATGGATTATGATATTGAGTAGGGCTTTTGATATGGTATTTTGATGTTGGTTTTAATGTTTTGTCTGAGTTAAATTGCAATGGCAACTTAATTAGAGTTTAAGTAGATTGATTCTAGTAATTAATGGTGTGCATGAATTAAAATTTTTGTATCTCGAGTCGAGGTTTATTCGAGTCAAGTTTTGATCGAGTCGATCTCGGGTAGCTTACGAGTTGTCTCGGCTCATTTACACCCCTACACTTATCAATGCAGCATGGCTTGCATCAAATACATTTATAACTTGTTAACTTTATAGTTATAAAAGTTACTTGTATTCTCATTTTGTTGTACTATATTTGCATTGTCAAATCCCCATGCTTGTAATATTCCGTTGGTAATTCATGACATAAAAAGTGTTACAATTGAATAGCTAGGGGATTGGATTAATGAATAAAATAAATCGGAACCATATTACATTAATGAAAATTGGAAAACTATATAATACCTATCTAGACAACATAATAAACAATATATACCACCACCTCTTATGAGTTGCATTTACTTTTTGCTAGTACAATTATTTATTGGCCTAAATGCACTTTTGTCATACTTACTCCTCTATATAATCACAATATAATTTCACGCCAAACATTAACGAACAAGTTTTTCTTTTATCTTTTGTCCTGTCCTGTTTACCAAACGCATTCAGTCTGCCATAGAAGGCCTGGTGCTATGCCGCAAGGTCTTTAATTCATTACCCGTTGGATCAAAATCCATGGTCGTGGAAACTTATATCCCGCACTTTCAACGTCAAGTTTTCTAGCAACGACCGGATCTCTCGGACTTCGGGATGCAACATTCCACCCGCAACAAATTCATGAACTTCCCCATTCACTTCAATCGAGCTACATCCCGGGTTCTTTTCCATCCCTTTTTCTTTCATCAACATCCTTTCTCGTATCGCCATCTCAAAATCACCCTCGCCTGCATAAACGTTCGACAAAAGCACATGCCCACAAGTCTCATCCACACCCAAATCAAGCAGATTCCTTGAAGCCCATTCTCCCATTTCTACATCTCCATAGCTCCTACAAGATGATAGAAAAGATCCCCATATGACAACATCTGGCTTCATGGGCATACTTTTTATCACCATTTCTGCTTCTCTAAGTAACCCTGCTCTTCCTAGAACATCTACCATGCAACCATAGTGCTTAATAGATGGCTTAATGTTATACTTTTCGGTCATTAAAGAGAAATAATACTTCGCTTCTTTAACCAATCCAGAATGACTACACGCCATCAGAACACCGATGAAACTCACATGATCGGGGTTAAATTCGGACAACGACTCCAACCTCGAGAACAACTCGATCGCTTCATCCTCACGCCCGTTGGTCGCAAGGCCCATGAGCATCGAGTTCCAACAAGATAGTCCCGTTACACGAGACAATTCGAACACTTTCCGAGCTCGTTCGACGCTCCCGCATTTGCAGTACATGTTGATGATTGCGGTGATCACGATCGCGTTCATCTCGATCCCGTTCTTGATAACGTAATCGTGAACCCATTCCCCTTGGCTCAACGCCGCTAGGTTCGCACAGGCATTTAACAGGCTCACGAGCGTGAACTCGTCCGCCTCGATCTTTTCCGCCTGCATGACGCTAAAAAGACGCAATCCGTCCGCCCAACGCCCCGTCCTCACATACCCGCTTATCATACTGTTCCAAGAAACCGAACTTCTCTGAGGCATTTCATCGAACAGTTTCCGTGCAACCTCCACTTCCCCAAATTTCGCAAGCGACAAGATCATCGAATTCCATGCAACGACATCCATCCCTTCACCGTCTCTAAACAATCGAAACGCCTGACCGAAACACCCGCAATTCGCGTACATGTGAACGATACTGTTACGTATATAGACATCAAATTCCAACCCTAGCTTTATAACCCTCCCATGAAGCTGACCTCCATCTTGAGCCAAACCCATTTCAGCATAAGCCTTGAAAACAGAAGGGTAAGTTCGTCTTTCGGGTTCCACGGACGAATGAAGCAGCATTTCAATGAACAAAGAAACCGCCATTATCGGGTTGGAGCTCCTGGAGAAGGCCCTGATGATGGTGTTCCAGGTGAAAAGATTAGGGTTTTGGATCTGGTAAAAGAGGGTGAGGGCGTAATTGAGGTCTGAAGAGGTGGTGGCTGCGAAGGATAAGAGACGAGAGGCGGCGATGGTCTGTTTGATTAAGCCGGTCTTAATGATTTGGGAGTGGATGATTTGGAGGTCTTTAATGGTGGAGCATTTGGTTTGGAGAAGGGAGAGGTGAGGATGGTCTGATATGAAGGTGGATATGGAGGTTGATGATGATGGTGAAGATGGTAATGGAATCAATGAGCAGAGGCAAGGTGCCATTTTCAGTTTACTGCTAGTCTGGTATTTTGGGTGTAATGTGTGTATATAGTTTCCAATTTCCATTGAGAATTACTTGCTTGTACAGTACAACTCTGTACTGCATTGTCTACCAATTACTCATCATATTATGTCACTTCTGAATTGGGTAAGTGAAGTGGGTTACTTTCGAGTGTTTTGTTTGTGAAGTTTCAAGTGTAAATACTTGGTCTCACCGGTCTTACGAAAACAGATTGGTCTCACGCGTTAACACTGATCAGTTGTAACACATCTATTTTTTAAATAGAGAAAATTAAAATTTTACTCTTTGTTTACTTAATAGTTCTTCAAAACATGATATCCAGATGAAGAATTTTTCTTTCTTATATTTATTTCCAGTTTTTCTTTCTTATATTTATTTCCATATATAAGATTTACTTTTAGAACAAAAACGTGTTAAAAATAAGTTTGGCTCTTTAGAGATTTTAAATCACTAACTTGATCTGTCTTATGAGTAAAGGTGTGGGTGTAATTCATATGTGTGAGGTCCTGGTTAACCAATGGGATGCATGTAATACTATACCTCCCCCATGATGACCATGGGAACGGTGCGATGAGGGCGCCCCAGATGGTAGCGTATACTTTTTTTCTATATAAAATTATAAAAACTGTTGGAGGTGCTCCCAAAACAGAAAAAGAAAGCTGATAGTTTTCATATTGGCTCGTATGATATAGAAGTTATCATCCTTTCGGCACTATTTTGAAATATTTTTCTTTCATATTTGTTTATTATTTGACGATACACTTCTGTAGAGAAGTTGTCTTATTACGATTCATGAATTTTGTTAATACGCATAAAAGAACAACCTATTTGCTTCTAGGACGTAGCACAATTGGTTCCGGATAGCAGGAGTATATTTGCACAATCAATCAGATGAAGGTTCGAGTTTGGCGCCCGCATTGTGACGTGTGAGTTACAAACTTACAATCCCCCTTTGGGGGTTGGACTTTTTGTGTTTATACGGTTCTTAAACCGATAACTTAGCATGCTAGCGAATATGTACTTGATTTGTCTCTCACAAAATGTTTTTATGTTATCCGCATTGATAAACCTTTTCTTTTTGTTGCACAAACCATGTAACACCCCCGTCTTGCGTGGCTAAGGACGGAAGATGCCACAGTTGCGTTTAAAACTTTAAATAGTAAACCAGTCAAACCATCGATTATACAGAGCAACTAAAATCCTTTATCCAAAATACAGATATCTAACCATAACGGAGATAACGGTTACCAAATATGATCTTACAATACACGTGTGTCCAAAAGTGGGTCCAAGCAACTTCCGTTAGTCTCATCCGTGGCTCTCGCCCCAAATACCCTGCTAAGTCATGTACCTGCCGAGGACAAAGAAACCTCGGCTAAGCTTAATGCTCAGTGAACGGATAATATGATAATATAAATAATAACATGATATAACGAGTTCAAAGGAAATACATAAGCGATAATCAAAATTACAACATCCCAAAGGAAAATTGAAGCCAACCGAACGCCTCGAAGGCATATCAAAGTCCGAAGACTAAACCGCATAATCACGATACGTTGTTCCCAAAGGATGATCAGTCCGTTTGGGCCTAGTGAGGAAAGAGGTGCAGGCACAACACAGCAATCCTCTCCGTGGATTTAACCACGGCCACAATTTCTTTTCCGATAACGGTTCCTAGGATCGATCCATACGCCCTCTATTTTGACCGGTACCAGGGTCAAGTCCGCTTTTAAGGACTATATACAAATGAGGACGCCATGATGGTTTTAGCCACCATGGAAGCATCTCAATACCGGTGCCTCGATATTGAGTCTATAAGAACACGGTTCAAAATATGCGATCTGATTGTTCAAATGATCAAATGATCCACATTCCAGCAAATAAGTCATTCTTACAAGAAGACAAGCTCAATACATTCAACATGTGATAAGATTTTGGAATCAATCGTTTCGGAATTATCAATAAACGTTCCGGATAAGGAAGCCTTATGCAAATGGCTATCCCCATGTCAAGTGAGGTATAGAATCCGTACCTGAGTATATGGTGATGAATATCACAACCGGAGGCCCAAGGAGTTGATCGATTTACACGAATTCACCTTTACACAAATAAACACCGATTACCAACTATATATAATAATCACGTATCTACTTGACTATATAGTGTAAGACCTCTGTTTCTATTCCCTATCTCTTGATTAATCCTACATAAATTTATATTTGATTGGTATAACTTCTCGTAACAAACAATACAACTAAGTACAATCAGGAACCGCCAATTCAACTGCACCAAACAGCCCCTATGCCCCTTCTTTTCTAGCATTTTTAGACTATTTAGAGGCCACAAGAGCTTTTGTCATCCAAAATAAAATTGTATTATGAGATCTTAGGAGTCCATTGGCTTTGGAATCACCTCATTTGGATTATCCATCTATTAAATATGAGCTTTACAAAACAGTTATTCTGATCTCGGGTATGCTGTCAACAGCTGTAAAACACACTGTTTTGATCCCTTTAACGTCACAATTAAGTATTGGACTCTAAATAACAATTGTAGTATAATGTAAGGGCTTCATGACTGCAAAACTTGAGACCTTTCTGACGTACGGTTTATGAGTTATGAGCTGTCAAACATCGGGACTCATGGCTGTCAAAAAAAATTCCGATTTCCACCGTTTTTCCCCAACTCATTTTTGTGATTTCACTAGCATAACTTGCTGTATTTATATGATCTAAACATGATTTAACACTCTCAATGTTAAAACAAAGTTCAAGGGTCAATATCCTAGGCTTAATCAACAAATTTTGCTCTCTTTGGCATTTAATCGAGCAATTGGAGTGCGGTTGCTCCAATACCCACAACCTAACTATATTGTACCAATTCTTTATCCTTTTCAGATTATACACCAATTAAAGCTAACTAATCGACTATCAAATCTTAAATTGCAAACAAATCATAAAATAAGTACATGCACACTTAGAGACCAACCTTAAAACCTTAAGGTAAACATAGTAACAAAATTGAAAGAAACTTATACCTTTGGGAAGGATTCGACGAGAGGATTCCGAATATATGATTTATACGTTGATTCACTTGACGAATTACAAGAATTTTAGAAAGAAACAGAGTTTAGGATGAGAGAATTGAGGCGGTGCATGCAACTAAACCACAAGGACGATGATGCTGATGTTGTTTTCTTTCTTTCCTAAGCCATTTAAAAGCTATGGATATTTACCTATATTTACTAGGAGTTTCACCAATTGACTATTTTAGTCCCTCAAATCTCTTCCTTTTAACTTTTTACCCTATTAGGTCATTACTTAACATTCTAAGTTAAGTCTAGGTCTACTTTGTACACGTGATGGAACACGGGTATTATAAACCACCTATTTATCTTCATTATAATTAAAAAAATGACAAAAACTATAACCATAGTCCAAAAATCAAACTGACCAATTTATGGTTTAAATCAGGCCTTTCATATCAATATAACCAAAAACAAGTATTAAAGCAGCAGGAAATGGCAAAGTGCAAGCAAGGTAAATACATAGATTCAAATATAAGCTTAGAAAGGTAGTTAGCATAGCAAAAGGTTCCTGTAACAAAGGAAACAAAACCCTGTTTCTACAAGTCAAATTTCCAATACAAAATATGGTAACCATCTGTCTCCAAATTTATTTCTCAAGGCTCATAACTCAAAACGCCAAACAAACCCAGTATATCCAACTCACTACCACCCAGATCACAAGTTCTTAAGAGCTGAATCTTGGGTTGGTTTTGCTGTTGGTGTCAACCTTGCCAAAAGAGCCTTGTTATGGCAGTGATCGGCATCAACAAAGTAAAAGTTCCCATTGGCCTTAAACGTCACGTAAGGTCTATTAGTGTCTGCTACCTTGATATCAGAGAACTTGATCGTTTTAGGAACAAAACTCGCGAGCCATGTCATCATGTCCACCTCGAAGGTGTCTGAACCAGGCCTCCATCTGAGCCGGTGAATGTAAGGGCTCACGAACCAATGAAGGGCTGCGGTTGTGGAGGCACTCAAGAATATAACAGAGGATGCGACCGCACCTTTGATTATGACGTTCATGTCGGGTGAGGTCATGAAGGTTATGACGGGTCCTAAAGATACGGATAGGCAGCAGGTGGAAAGAGAGAGAAGCTTAACTTTCTTGATGGTGCTTGAGATCGGCCCGTAATAAACCACCCCTGAATCTTTATCGTCTTTCCCTGAATCAGCGACACCTTTTGGAGGTCCAATGGTGATCTTGCTGCTATCTTCAGCGGCTGCGGATTGAGATGCCCATCGTTTCTGCAGAACCGAGAGATGTTTCGCGGGGTTGAAGGAAGGTGAGGCAGTTTGAGTCTTCTGAGCCTGCCATGTCCCGAATCTGTGAGGGTAGAAACCTGAACAAGTTGAAAAATGTGAATGAAAGACGCAAACTTATGCATATATAAGCAAAATACTGAACTTAGAAGCATCTCCAAGAGCTATGCTAAAATTTTTCTAAAACAGAGTACCAAAAAAAATCTCTAAAAAAGTTTGCATCCAACTCCACAGCTATTCTATTTTAGCAATTGTACCATTAATTATATTATTAAACTATTCAATATCTTTGATAAAATATTATTTCTCTCTCTTAAACATTAATTTAAGTTTCTCCTATTGGTGAGAATTAGCATTTCTGCATATGTAGAGACTTCTACCTTTTCCTATTTTAGCACAGCTGTTGGAGCAAAATTTTACCTAAAATCTCCAAAATCTCTATTTTAACAATTCGCTTGGGGTACATGAGAAGAGTACTCATTACTCAACATAGTTGCTACACTTTTGGCTATTTACAGAAGAATCAAAATGTGATGTTTAACTATATGATGAGCATGTGCAAACTGGAGGATCATATATGTACATGAACTTAACGCATATGAGAGGGAAGCAACACAATATCCATGTGATAATACAGATTTCAGTTTCATAAAGATCCAAACACTATTAGAATTTTAACTAGTTGCATCGCGCATCCGATACTACAAACAACTACCGAATAGGCGAATATGCAAAAAGTAGAAATCAAGCCACGAGGCAATGCGAGAAAGAAGTAAAAGTGTATGTCACAAAGCTGTTTGGCATGTGAGATGCTAAGAAACCTTCATTTTATAAAACATTTAGGCTATCCCAAAAAATTCAGCTTGAAGATATATCTATGGCACCCAAGGAATCATTTTGCATGCCAAAGAAGACAAATCAAATTACCTACATGTCAAAAGAAAAAAACCATCCAGCTGAAATCTGGATGCCATCAGAGAAAATTCCAACTTTGTTCTGCTTAAAATGAGGAATAATCTAGAAAAAGGCCAAGGCAAAAATATAACCGAGTGCTCTTTCTGGGTGTGATTCAGAAATCCGGTCACGAAACCAAGCAAAGCTAAAATAATAACAGGCTTATAGAAAACGTAAACAAAGAGATTCCGCATCAAATTTTCCATTACTCAATTCATGAATGTTTGCTTCATGTTAGCCTACATTTATGATGACTATAAAAATATAACAAACATCCGTCGATAATATCGATATCAGTAACTAATCTTGCTTTAAAAAATTCATTCCCAACTAAAGAAAAAAATTGAAAGACCCCAATCATTTCATTGAATCTATCAAAGAATACAGGATGGACCATAAGCAAGCTTATAAGCTAGCTTTTTAAAAAGCTACTCTAACTAGCGTCTAGCGTTTTGGTGACCTATGGGACTTATGAGACTTTTTATTTTTTAGTTTCCAAATATATATACCCTTCTACTTTTTACATTACCAATTTCTAAACATGTCCTTTTTTGTCATTTTACAGTCATAACTCATAAGCTACCTTATCAGCTAGTTTTTGCCAAACGCATCTTATTCATCAGCTACCTTACAAGTCATAAGCTAGCTTATAAGCTAGTTTGCCAAACATAGCCCAAGTCCATGATCATTATTTTGCTGTAGAAGATATCTTCTTAACAACAATCTCCGGACTCAAACTCAATGTATAACCTAATTCCCTCATTAGCTGTCAAAATCTCTACAAATTCCATTATTCTCCCTTGATGATAACCCTAAATCTAAAGTAAATAAGCAAATATTCATGTCACAAAACATTTCAATCAGGTATAGCTTGTCTAATTCAGATTCCTGGATGGTAAATCACAGAGGCCCAAAATTAGAACAATAATTTGGGGCTTAATTGGTTTGTACCAACAACTATGAACAAATCTACAATCCCCAATCACAAATAATAAATGATTGCATACATATAAAGATAAACAAAGCAAGATGGTAAGAAATTTCAATCCAAGAGTTGAATCAGAAACTATAAAGATTAACAGAAATGAAGAACATTTACAGGAACCAACCTGTGTTGATTTTGGGGGAATTGAGATGGCGGCGTGTTTGAGATCGAACCAGTTGAAGAAGAATCGATCTTGCCATTTTTTCAAAATCTCAGAGTTCGATTCAATCAATTGTAGAAGAAGTTATTTAGGGTTTAGGCAATTGTAGAAGGGTTTTTTTGGTTTAATAGATTAAAGGAAATAAAATTAATAAAGAAAAGCAAAAAGGGCATTTGGTCTAGTGGTATGATTCTCGCTTAGGGTGCGAGAGGTCCCGAGTTCAATTCTCGGAATGCCCCATTCACATTTCTCTTTTTTGCTTATTTGTTCCAATTAATAATTTTTTTTTTCTAATGGTTAAGATTTAAGAATTAGCTTATTTGTTCCAATTAATAAATTTTTTTTCTAATGGTTAAGATTTAAAAATTATATATTTTTTCTCTTTTTTGCTTATTTGTTCCAATTAATAATTTTTTTTTTCTAATGGTTAAGATTTAAGAATTAGCTTATTTGTTCCAATTAATAAATTTTTTTTCTAATGGTTAAGATTTAAAAATTATATATTTTTAGACAAATGCTAAGATACATCTGATGGCATAAAATTAAAGTGGAAGAAGTATAGATCAAATGTACGTGTTGGATCACATAAAAATTAAATTTTCATTTCATTATAGTTATATTAGTATTGAATGGTACACATGTGACATGAAAAGTGAAATTATGAAAACTTGAAAATGGAAAGTACTTGAGAGTTACTCATTTGAAGAGGAAAAACGAGTGTAGAGGATATTTTGTATGATTGAATTTGCTAAATTGTCATGGTCAGTGGCGGAGCCACGTTAGAACGAGAAAGAGCGGCTGCTCCTCCTCGATTTTTCAAAAAAAATTGTAATATAAATTGCCTATCATATATAAATATAATATATACAAAATATATTAAGCAGAGGTGAGCGGTGGTTTAAAAGTAGTGAGGCGGTGGAAGCTAAAAGTGGGTTTCTTACGTGAAAGAAACAAACTCATTATTATCCAAGTTGTGTGCAGCCAAGTTTTTATATATTTTGGCCTAATTTTTATAGACAAACCTTAATAATCTAAACCAAATATTATGGATATATATATATATATTGTTAGTTATGGATATATATATATTGTTAGTTACATTATATTGTTAGTTACATTATATTTGTAAAATCAATTTACCATAGTGTAGAACTGTAGATGCACAAGAAAAGACCAAAATATAATTCAAGATAAGGTATAAAAAGAGAAAACTAAAAACTGGGTCAAAATGCAGATTTTCTTACCTTTGATGCTTAAAAGCAAAATATTGATAATAACAGGGGTCTTTCTACATTTACTTAAAGTTATAGTACCAAACTGTAAACTTTTGGTGATCTTTGATTGAAGCGACAAAACCTCTACGGCTTCTTCTTACACCAAACTCCTCTTCTCAGCAACTTGCCGGCCATCCACTTTCTCCTCCGATTCTCACCGGCGAACGGCCGCCGGAAGTTTCTACGCCGGCGAGTGGTGTCTCTGGACTATCTCAACCTGCAATCTTTGCTCTGGAGCAGTGACGAAAGATTGCAAGGCTGAGTTGACATATATATATATATATATATCTCATTCTGCTGATTTATCCTTCGAATAGTTATTATACTGGTGCGAATTTCTCTTTCTGTATGTTCTAAAAGGTTTTTTTATGATTACAGGCTTGTTTAATTGTGTAATTATCAGTTCAATTTGAATTACTTTATGGCTGTAAGCTTGATTAGTATAAGTCGTACAAGTTTGTGCACAATTAGTCAATTACGTTGCTATATTCTGTATCTAGTGAATTGATTAGGATAATTTTGTTTTGTTTTTTGGAATTAGTTGTTCTAATGATGTTGATTTTAACTGGTGAAGATGTCTCTGACTAGTGTGTTAGTTATTGTGCTCTTGTTAGTTTGGATTTGAATTTGATTTTTTTAGTTTTTTAGTATCAACAAGAAGGACATGGAAGAACAATTGATCTTGGATATTGGAGATGATGGAATAGAGAAGATGGAGGAAAATAATGCTGTCATTGTGGATGATATTGGGCAACAAGTAGATGATTTGTTCACTAAGGTTGAGAAGGTGAGACATGGATCTTGTCTTATATATTCTAAAAGTATGTTGAATTGTGTAATTTGCAGCATTTGCATTTTTATGCTGTTTTTCTGTTGGTTCAATGTAATTATGGCTAAGCTTGTTTTTGTATCCTTTGGGTCCAAAATCCAAATATGGTGTTGCTATGTATACCCTAGACTTTAAGTGACTGAATTTAGTTTGTTTCGGATTGTTGATGTCGGTTAGGGGGTTTGATTTGTTTTCCATGTTATGGTGCTTGTGAAGTTATTGTTTTACTTGTCTACTGTTGCCTTTTTTCCTTTTACACCCTTTTGTTCTTAGAAGGAGAAGCACAATATGTCAATTTGGATTTTGGGGTTAAAGGGCGGGCCTAAACTGTTACTTTAAAGTTGATATGAATTTTGTGATTTCAACGAGAGTAAGTGAAACATATTTAACTTTATAGACAAATACAATGAAGAGAAACAAGTCGGTATTAGTCTTTAAAAAATCTGGACCAATTTTGGAAATAAACAATATGTAAGACTTCAAAAGTTAAAATGTATTTCTTTTCTTGGAACGAAGAGACTGCTTATTCTTTTTAGTTTTACACATTGTCACAACTCACAACTCAAGTAATGTACTTATGATGGGTATGTCTGCCTTTTTTCTTCTACTTTTGGTGATCCTTCACATGAACAAGGGTGCCGTTTGATTGGCAATTCTGGCCTGGTTCATGTAAGCGGAACTAGAAATTTGTAAGTGCTAATGTGGGTTTTTGGAATCTTATGCCCTCTATGCTTGCTTGCAGCTTGAGCAAAGAGTAAATGAGATTGAGCAGTTCTACTTGAATTCAAGCAATAAACAATCCAGTTCTTCTCAGAAAAGCTTGCTTGTGAAGGATAAAGACAAGGTAAAGCATATTCCAGGATATAAGAAGCACCAACAGGAAGCAGCACGTAGAGAGGCAACTGCTGCTAAGAGAATGCAGGAGATTATGCGACAATTTGGCTCAATTCTGCGGCAGGTGATAAGCTTTTACCTGATCAATTCCTTCAGATTAGTTACAAGGACAAAAGCGGTTTTACTGTCATTTTATGTGTAGTTTAACCTCTGAACCGTATGTTTAGTAAACTATCATATGTAAGACAGTCTCCTTGATGGTTTTGCAAAATTTAAAAGTTTTCTTTATGACGATCTCACAACTATATCCATTTTAATTGGCAATCATGTTATACTAATTCAAACATGATGAATCCATTAATTCAAACTTAAAGGTCTATAACTTCAAACAGCTCCATATGTCCATTAAACTGTTTTTGCTGTATCAGCTATGTCACCTGACAGCATCTCGACCCTTATCCAATTTCTGAGCCAATTTTGGTCCAGTATATTATTTATTAGACTATCAGAGTGGCAATGGTGTTGGAATTATTATCGTACCTAGAGGTCATGAATTTACTAGGGTGAAAATGAAAGCTTTCCAAGTACTAGCGATGATGTTTTCATACTCTTATCTCTTTTTCTTGTTGGAGACATTCTTCTCCATTATTTGTACTTTAGTCGTCTATGTATCAAGTTCACTTATATGTTTCATATCATATATGCTATAAAAGAATGTCATATCACCTAATCCAAAGTATATTTTACAACAATTAAAGAAAGTTTTCGGAAAACGATTGAAAATTTATTCAGTTTTAGTTTTATGGAGGGTTTTATCGTTGATTCAAATTTGCTGTATGTACACCACATTACAGATCACACAGCACAAGTGGGCCTGGCCATTTATGCAACCTGTAGATGTTGAAGGTCTTGGATTGCGTGACTATTACGAGGTAATGTCTTTCAGTACTTTTTCAAATTTTCTTCTTTATATTTGTTCAAATGTCTTTTGATGTTCTTGTTTGACTGCATGCCTCTGATTTTCTTGTACAATTGAACAAAGGCATGCCCACCACAGAGCAATGACCATGGCAATACTCAACGGAAGTCCTTTGTTTGTTGGAAGATCAATTGTCTATTAAGACGAAGCTATTAGAAATCTCTAGTGCCCTAGCAATTTTCTCCTTGAATTGCTCAACTAAGACTTGGTGCTCTTTTTCTCAATAGTCTTGATCAATTTTCTTATATAGAGCCCATTTCAATATCTTCAAATTCCTTGCATCAGGAGAGTATTTGATCAGTTCAGCTTCACAAGCTTTACAATTTATTAGTGTTGTTTCATATGAAACAGACAGAATTTGTTCACATGTGAAATAAAACATGTCCACACGTATCATATATGAAACACACACACACACATGAACAATAATACCACTTTGAATCCTAGCCTTAAATGAAACTCATTAGATGTTCGTTATTCATTGTTATCACTATTTATGTGGTTCTCATTTTGTTAAAACGAAACATGGGTTGACATATGCATCTTCGCATGTGAATAATTGGAGAAAAGGTAGGTAAGCAAATGTGGTTCACATATGCATCTAGAAATGGATTTTTTTTGGGTTTACCAATGATTTACATATCATATGTAATTTTATGGATGCTACTTCTATCCTACAAATCTGTATCCATCCATATTTGATCTGATTGATTTAACTACTATGCCATATGTGAGGAATTGGTTCATATAAAAACTGAACAAACAAGTTCACCAACATAGATATTATATGAGAGCCTGACATGCGGGAATTCTTCTATCCCTGGTCAATTATCCATCCCGGGGAGATTCTATGTTTTTGGAAAACCAACTATGAGGGAGGGACATATAGAGAGGAAGACATGCTGTGAAGGGTGATTGTTAACGGTTAATCGGTTATTGTCGTTGTTTTAATATCACGAATCACAGTTTTCTTGCATATGTTTATTAAAGGACGATGTGTATCAGGTGATTGACAGGCCAATGGACTTCAGTACGATAAAAAATCTAATGGAGGCCAAGGATGGTACTGAATATAAACATGTTCGGGATATATGTTCAGATGTGCGGTTGGTTTTTCAGAATGCCATGAAATATAATGACGATAAAAGTGATGTTCATGTGATGGCCAAAACTTTGTTAGAGAAGTTTGAAGAGAAATGGCTTCAGTTTTTACCAAGGGTTACTGAAGAGGTAATTGTTACAATTTGTTCAGTGCTTGAGAAAGACTGAAAAGTTAGATTGCATAAGAAACTAGATTAAAAAAATGCAATAACATATTACTATGGAGGTTTACGTTACTAAATTTGTACGTTGAGGAGATATATTAGTACTTAAGTTGGATACAATCTATTTGTGTGGTATAAGCAGGAAAAAAGAAGGGAAGAGGAGGAAGCAGAAGCACAGTTGAGCATACAGCGTGCACAGGAGGCGGCTCATGCTAAAATGGCTAGGGATCTAAGTAATGAGGTAAAAGAGCTATCTTTTCTCAGAAGTTAAAAAAAAATATATTCATATATAAATAATAGCTCTTACAGAAGTTACACATTTGACATTTGACGCTTGAAAGGTCATGGCATGATGTGTTGCATTGCTAAGAGTTTGAACCAACATTTTATATATTTCAGCTTTATGAAGCGGATATGCACTTGGAACAGCTAAGAGAAACTGTGGTTCAGAAATGCAGGTTCTTTTTCATTGTTTTAACCTTTACTCTCATTTATGTTTGGTTATTAAGACCTAAAGGCTAAGACAGTGTAAACGATGAACGGAGTCAAATATATCAGTTCTTACAGGAACCAGAGTGTGTTCAAAGTTTTATATTAGAACATTCTTTTTCTATACCCAAGCTTATGGGATGATAAACAAGGGCAATACATCAAAAAAAGTGAAATAAACTATTGAACCATTAGTTTTAGTATGATCTATTAAATAATTATCAAACCATATAGAGCTCTTCACTGGTTTATCATCTTATTTTAGTATTCGTTTGTTTAAAATGCAACATTTTCTTCGGAAAGATCTAGTAACAATCATTACTAGATGCTGGTGAGGCTGGTTGTGGTCCATAAGTTTTTTCTTGTTAATTTTGTCTTATTAAGGGGGAATTTTGTTGTCAATCAAAAAATTTGATAAACTATGTGTTAAGTCTAACATTGTATTATTTTGGGATGGTGTACTTCTTTAGATGTTATTTCTGTCAAGAACTTTAACCCATTTCCGGCCTATATATCCTTGTACCGTAGGTGATCGAATGGCTGGCCCCTAGTTACTAGACCGACCTGCTATAATTATTTCATAAACACCTAGTGAAGATACACTTTAACTCTTAGACATGCGTTGCTTTCTGATTTTTGAAGCATTTTTTAAAATCTATTCAGGAAAATGTCGATTGAAGATAAACGAAACCTTGGGATAGCTCTTACTCAGCTGTCTCCCGAAGATCTTAGCAAGGCACTCGATATTGTAGCTCAGCATAACCCAAGTTTTCATTCAACAGCAATAGAGGTCGACCTTGACATCGATGCTCAGGTTATCACATTATCTTCATTTTATCTTTAACCACGTAGTCACATATAGTAGAACCTCCCATGTTCCCAACCTTAATCTTCATAAGTACACCCACCGTACTACAAAAACTGGCATGTTCTTCTTTTTCGGTTATCTTGTCAAAATTGCAACATTTTCTTCTGTAGAATGATTCCAATTTGGAATTATCATCATTAGAAATAAAGATGGAATTGATTTGGGTTTGTAAGATTCCTCTATTTGTAAATATTACAAACAACTACAAAATAGTATTAGGAAAAACATTAGGCTCTATTCATCTAGTCAATTTTCTTCCATTCATCAATTCATTTTGTCGGTCCATATCCTTTCATTCTAACAAGGTCTGCACATCATTACCCTTTTAAACAAGAGGCCGAATTCAACTGGCAAAATAAACGTCCATTTCGTACGAAACCAAGAGAGACACATCAACCTCCGCGCCGATTTATCCGAACATGTGTGGGACTCTATGACCCATAATTAATTTTTTTTAATTCAATATATTGAATTTTAATATATTGAATTTTTTTTTATTAATTTTAATATATTGAATTTTAATTTATTGTGAATTGTGAATTATTTTAGTATTTTAAAAATAAAGAAAAAAGATATTGTAGCAATTGGTACCATAGAGGATGAATTGGTATGGAATTGGTAAGGTATTGGAAAGCTGACGTGGCGCTGAGGTGGCAGCTGGTACCAATTGGTACCATTGGCACCATTGTGGATGGCCTTAAGGACCATCGAATTTTTTTTTGGTTGTTAACTTTAGAGCCCCATGAGATTAGTCGAGATGCACGCCAGCTTGCACAGTTACTAAGAAAACGTTACTTTTATTATTTCCAAGTGAAAAGAAGGCGTGTGTAACTCGAGAGTTGGAAACATAGTTGAACTTAGAACACTTGGTTATGGTAATTTTATACATGACCACTGTGTTATATATGTTTTTGCAGAGTGAATCTACTCTATGGAGGTTAAAGTATTTTGTGAAAGATGCTCTCCAAGGTTATGGGAAGGATGATGCCATCATTGGAGATGAAGCTAACAACGGCCACCTGAGCCCCACCAAACCGACAAACACAACCCGAACCATCGCCTCCAAACGGAAAAAACAGATATGTAATGCCCTTGCCAGGACTGCAAAGAAAAGGAATCAGAAACTCTCTTCTTAGAAATGGTG
The DNA here is from genome assembly GCA_030169165.1 of Centaurea solstitialis. NCBI lineage: Eukaryota > Viridiplantae > Streptophyta > Magnoliopsida > Asterales > Asteraceae > Centaurea > Centaurea solstitialis. The sequence continues at coordinate 69,786,678 of CM058045.1, read as the reverse complement.
CACCCATAACAAGGTTAGCCATCGTTCTTTTGGGCCGTAATTTTGTGCAATCCTGGGAAACATGAGAACATGGCTGAGTGATTCGATGACAAAAAATGGTCGGTGGCTCGAGTCACGTTTAATTTGGGCATGAAAAATGGGTGGTGGTTAAGGTTTTGTAAGAACATGAGGTTCCCCACTTTGATGGTAATCTTTTTGTTGCCTTGTATGGATTGTAGAAGATGTTAATGTCATCTTTCTCTGGCTCATTCTTGGAGCTTCTCATTCTTGATTGATGCATTTCATGAAACACGTGTTTGTCCTGGCATTTTAGTGGCCCTGTATAAAAAACTAACTGTGACTATAATTTTTTTTCTAGTTATATTATTTATTAATCATAAACAAGATTGAAATGAAAATGAAACTCATATTTACATCTAAAGGAATGTTTATAGATCTCCTATGATTAACCATTTTTAAGAATAAAAAGTTAATTAGAAACAAGCTTATTACACAAATAATTTAATACGTATAGTAATGAATGCAAGTGGTTATTCGTTTTTCTGGCCATGTTTGGTACATAGGATAGGACATTTCAAAACAAAACTTATTGTCCCATGTTTGGCGGAAACAAAAATTCATTGTCCACGTTTGACGCAACATGGGATAGGGACAAGAATTGAGACAAAAAAAGTTTTTTTTTTGTTCAACCAAAATAGGTGGACCAATAGATGACAGAAATGACACAAAAATTAAAAAATTAATAATTAACATTTGTTTAATATATAACCTTAATATGATATTTGTTTAAGTGTTTACCATCGTTAGCCGCCGCCGCCGCAATCGGTAGACACCGTCGGCCACCTGTTCCAGTACGACAACCTCTTCCACCAGTGGCGGACTTACATGGTTGTTTAGGGGGGAAAGACCCCCACTTGGAAGCAAAAAAATGCAATTTTTTAAGTTAAAATAATTTTATTTTTAATACTTCTAATGTGAATCCCCCACTGCTTTTATTATGGGACCCCATATACAAAGAAAAGGGCCCCATATACAAAGAAAAGTAACTTGAGGTCATTTAAAAAATTAAAAATATTCTTGAAATCAACTAAAAAAACTAAAAGAAACTCTTGAAATCTACCAAAAACTCTACAAAGTCATTTGAAAGCGCCAAAAAAAACTTCGAAATCTCTTAAATCTACTAAAAAAACTTTAAAATTCCCTTGAAACGGTCGAATTAGACTAAAGATATGTCGAACGACTTTGCGGACCTTTAATCTATATCATAAGGTGCCCCCACCAGGTAAAATTCTTGGATCCGCCACTGTCTTCCACCACCTTTATAACCACTATCTGCCACCACCACCACCACCATCGTTAGCCACCTCCATCACCTTCTCTATCACAACAACCTCCTCCATAACCATGCCATACAACCCCGCCCGCCTCATCCACCTCCTTATCTATCATAATAACCTCCTTCATCACCTCCACAACTTCCGTTAACCATTGACCACCACTATTCATTGCTACCACTATCACCACTGTGGGCTACCTCACCTCTACCAGCCTACCACCACCACGGACTACCACTACATCAGCCATAACTACCTCCTCCATCATTGTCGACTGCCATCACCATCACTATCCACCATCTTTACTCCCCTTACCTCCACAATCGTCGTCGACGCCTCTCATCAGCGCTCATCGCTAACTCTACTAGTATGGTTGGCCATCACCATTCCACCATAACCACCACTGTAACGCCCTTTTTTTTAAAAATGAGTACTTATTATTGTCAAAAGATAATACCAAAAAATTTAAACAATAATTTAATAAAATAGATCAACCGAGTATTTAGCAAAAAAAAAATAAATAAATAAATAAGAGTAATCTTTCAAAATAGCTTAAATTAATTTGTGAGTCGATGCCATCGGAATCCCGGTCGCCGGAGTCAAGCCGGAGCTTTACCCTTATCCTTTGCCAAACTAACACCTGAAAAGAGGTAACAACTATCGGGTAAGCGGAAAGCTTAGTGAGTTACATTATATACGCGCTTACCACACAACATGCATATATATCACATATTCATCAACCATCCATAACCAAACATAACCATGTATTTATATACATAACAACGATACAAATGACCTTCGCGAGGCCTAACATGCAACTCCCGTCAGTTTGGACACGGGTTGGCCTCCACAACTCACCAAGGGCATGTGGTTCCCTTTTCTCCCGTCAGTTTGGACACGGGTCGGCCCCCACAACTCACCAAGGGCATGTGGTTCCCTTTTCAGATAAACATGCGCACACATACAAGCCATACAATAAACACGTATATACGTACTCACCTCGAATCCGGAAATTAGCAACACGAAATAACACAATGCACGTATCGAAAATCTGGAAATATAATTTATAAACCAAATGTTAGAACGGTACCCCGTTTCCAATCCACCCGACCTAATTGACCAAAACTCACACGGCTACGAAACAATAAAACATAACACGGTGTGATCGCACCCGGATCGAAATACTCAAACCACTAGACGGCTGCCGGACAGCCACTACATGATCGCCAAACAATCATCGACTACTACCAAACGAATCACCACGACCGCCGATCACAACAACCTGATTCGGTCAGCGATCGGGCTGCCGGGTCCGTCACGCCGTTGCCACCACTACCAGCCGTAACCAATGCGGCTATTTCCTCTCGTCGAGCCTCCACACAGCGGTTATCCCGCTGCAACTACGGCGGCGATGTGATCGTCTCCACCGACGCACCACCGCACGCTCGGCAGTCGGTCGACGCCGACAAACTACAGCCACCACCGCAGCTGAAACCACGGTAGTCGGCGTGACAATCCTACGCCGGCCATAGCCGACGCTAGAACCACAGCGGTTGCTGTTTGCTGTCGTCGGCAGAACACCGAAAACCACCACCATCGCCGGCTGTCGCCGGCGTGGTTCTCACGACAACAACGGCGGTCCTCGCCGGCCAAGGCCGGCGACCGCCGTGCTCCACCAACAGCAGTCGACGTTAACAAACGAGAACGACAAAGAAAAACTAGAGATTAACGTTTACCTTTCAATTCGAATTTGACTGTTACCACCCTTGGATCTCTCTCTCGATTTCTCTTTCTCTCTCACCTTACGTTAACTCCAAGAAGATGGGATGGAAAGTCAGGCTATTAGAGTATAGGGTTTAAATAAAAGGGTGGAGATGTCCTTATCCTAGTCTCACCCTAACTAGGAGCTATTATCTCTTTAATAATAAAGAAGAAAAAAAAAACAATTTAATTAAATTAAACCAATAAATCAGATATACGTGGGGAAATAAATATCCCCCAAAATCTGATGACCAAAACTTTATCTAACTCTTTTTAATCATTATCCCACAATTTAGTAATTAAGCAAATAAATAATTAAATAGATAAGGAAAAGAAAACCATATACTTATTAGAGAATGACCCAAGAGATCCTTAAGCTTCGGGGTGTTACAACTCTCCCCCACTTACCGAGATTTCGTCCCCGAAATCAATCCGAGAAGAGCTCCGGATACTTCTCTCTCATCTCTGCTTCTGGCTCCCAGGTCCACTCAGAACCTTTACGATGCTGCCACTGTACTTTTACGAGCCCAATCTCCTTATTACGCAGCTGTTTCACTTTCCGCTCTAACACTGCAACTGGTTTCTCAACGTAATTCAGGCTCTCGTCAACCTGAATGTCATCTAGTGGCACATGCGCGGATTCATCCGCCAAACACTTACGCAACTGGGACACGTGAAACGTGTCGTGTATCTGCCCGAGTACCTCCGGTAACTCCAACCGATAGGCCACCTTCCCAACTCGCGCGAGAACCGTAAACGGTCCAATGTAACGAGGCCCAAGCTTACCCCTCTTACGAAAACGGATCACCCCCTTCCAAGGTGAGACCTTCAACAAAACACGATCGCCTACCTGGAACTCTAGATCTGATCTCCGCTTGTCCGCGTAGCTTTTCTGCCTACTCTGGGCCGTCCGTAAACGCTCTCTGATCCTCTGAATGTGCTCTGTGGTCTGTTGAACCACCTCCGTGCTCCCTAGAACACGCTGGCCAACCTCACCCCAGCAGATTGGGGTGCGACACCTCCGCCCGTATAGCATCTCGTACGGAGGCATCCCAATACTCGAGTGATAGCTGTTGTTATACGAGAACTCAGCCAAGGGCAGATACATATCCCAACTACCCTCGAAATCAAGTACACAGGCCCGAAGCATATCCTCAAGCGTCTGAATCGTACGCTCACTCTGACCGTCTGTCTGCGGATGGTAAGCCGTACTGAAGTGTAACCTGGTACCCATATCTGCATGAAACCGCTCCCAAAATCTCGAGGTAAAACGGGTGTCCCGGTCTGAGATGATCGATACCGGTACTCCATGCCTCCTTACCACCTCTTTCACGTACAGCTCCGCTAACTGCTCAGACGTATAACTTTCCCGAATAGCCAAGAAGTGAGCACTCTTAGTCAAACGGTCTACTATCACCCAGATCGCGTCGAATTTCCGCGGCGTCTTCGGTAGCTTGGTGATCAGATCCATGGTGATATTCTCCCATTTCCACTCAGGGATCTCTAACGGTTGCATCTTACCGTGCGGCCGCTGATGCTCAGCCTTGACCTTTAGACAGGTCAAACAAGACTCCACATAGCGGGCAACCTCCCGCCTCATCCCCGGCCACCAGTAATCAACTCTCAGATCCCTGTACATCTTTGTAGCCCCGGGGTGGATGGAGAATCTAGACTTATGTGCTTCCTCTAGCAGTGTCTGACGAGCACCACCTGCAAAAGGAACCCACACTCGTCCATGCCTAGTCAAGAGTCCCCTACTATCTCGAACCATCAAAGGTAACTGGCCTCTAACCCGCTCCTTATTCTGGTTCTCCTCCGAGCTAGCCTCCTCCTGAGCCCGCCGAACAAGATCTAGAAATGACGTGGTCACGGCCATCCGCAAGTGAGCTATCTGGAAAGATAACTTGGGCGCCTTACGACTAAGTGCATCCGCTACCACGTTTGCCTTGCCCGGGTGATAAAGGATCTCACAATCGTAATCCTTCACCACGTCGAGCCATCGACGCTGCCGCATATTCAAGTTCGGCTGATCCAAGAAATACTTCAAACTACGGTGATCAGTGTAGATGGTGCACTTCACCCCGTACAGGTAGTGCCTCCAGATCTTCAGCGCGAAAACCACTGCGGCCAGCTCTAGGTCATGCGTGGGATAATTAGCCTCGTGAGGCTTCAGCTGCCTCGACGCATAGGCTATCACTCGACCCCGCTGCATTAGAACACACCCCAAGCCAAGGTGCGATGCATCGCAGTACACGGACATGTCCTCCACTCCCTCAGGGAGCGTCAAGACTGGTGCCTCGCACAACTTCCGCTTCAAGGTTTCGAACGCTTCTTCTTGCTCCACGCCCCCATACATAAGGCTCGCTCTTCTTGGTCAGTCTCGTCAATGGTACCGCAATCCGAGAAAAGCCCTCGATAAAACGTCTGTAATAGCCAGCCAAGCCCAGGAAACTCCGTATCTCAGAAGGAGTTTTCGGGACTTCCCAGCTCATCACCGCCTCGATCTTAGAAGGATCCACCTTAATGCCCTCCCAGTTAACAAGATGCCCCAGGAACTGGACCTCCTGTAACCAGAAAGCACACTTCGAGAACTTCGCGTAAAGCCGCTCTCTCCGCAACACTTCAAGCACCTCTCGCAGATGAACCACGTGCTCTTCCTTCGTCTTCGAGTAGATCAGGATATCATCAATGAAGACAATTACTGACTTATCGAGCATCGGTCGACAGACCCGATTCATCAGATCCATAAAAGCTGCAGGGGCGTTGGTGAGGCCGAAAGGCATCACCAGAAACTCAAAATGCCCATACCGGGTTCTGAAAGCGGTCTTGGAAACGTCCGCCTCCTTCACCTTAAGCTGGTGATATCCTGAACGGAGATCAATCTTCGAGAACCAGGCCGCCCCTTGAAGCTGATCAAAAAGGTCATCAATCCTAGGTAGAGGATACCTATTCTTGATGGTTACCTTATTGAGTTCCCGATAATCAATACACATCCGGAGGCTCCCGTCCTTCTTTTTCACGAACAGGATCGGGGCACCCCACGGCGAACTACTGGGACGGATGAACCCCTTCGCCGAGAGTTCTTGCAACTGATTAGATAACTCCTGCAGTTCAGGTGGCGTTAACCGATAAGGAGTACGCGCAACCGGTGCAGCCCCGGGTACCAAGTCGATACCGAACTCCACCTCTCGCTCCGGTGGAATGCCCGGTAGATCTTCCGGAAAAACATCCGGATACTCGCTCACCACCGGTACATTTGCAATCGACAGCTTCTTCTCTTCCGCCGAATTAGTCATCGCGTACGCCAAGTAGCCCGCACACCCGTGCCGAAGATACCTTCCTGCTTTCGCAACCGAACAAAACGCCAGACGCTTCTTTCGCCCCTCACCGTACACGATGAGCTCTCCCCCACTTGGGTTCTGGATGCGAACTAGCTGCTCCGCAATGTCTAGAACGCCGTGGTTTCGGAACATCCAGTCCACTCCCACTATCACATCTACTCCGTTCATGGATGTAGGTATCAAATTGATACTGAAGGACACCCCATGAATCACTATGGTGCAGCTTCGATACACGTCCTCGCAAATCCGCACCTCCTCCGCTGCCACGTCGATCGCCACGGGGCGGACTAACTTTCCTCGCTCAAGCTGGAAGTCCTTACAAAAGGCGTTCGATACGAAGGACCAAGTGGCCCCCGAATCGAAAAGTACTAACGCAGGCCTCCCGTTCACGGGAAAAACGCCTAAATTACAAATAACAAATTACCTACCAAGGAGTGTGCATGCAATTCTAAACTACCAATTATAGGCCAATAGCATAACAGTTGTATATCACGACAAAAAAAAAAAAAAACTAAAACGTACCCGTAACCACATCAGGCTCCACCTTGGCCTCCTCGGCCGTAAGCTGGAAAACTCGACCCCGACTCGTCGAAGATGGCCCGCTCTTCTTCCCCGAAGAGCCGTCGGTGAACCGCATAGTAGAGGAAGCTGGTGCCACAACAGGTGCCGTCACTGGTGCTGCTGCTGCAGTCGCTCCGACCAACTGGGGGCAGTTCGGCTTAATGTGGCCTGGCTGAAAACAATGAAAACAGACCCTCGGTGGGTTCCCACACTCCCGACTCCGATGGCCTGGCTTGCCGCATTTGAAGCACACAGGCTTTGTCAGCCGACACTCCCCCGAGTGGTTCCTTCCGCATTTCGGGCAGCCCGAGAACCCCTTCCGACCATCGATCCTCGGTCCCTTGAATTTCTTCACTGGCACCAGGGCTAGCTCTGCCTTCCTCTTCCCCTGCCGCAGTTCCTCCAAATATATCTCCCGTTTCCGAGCTACCTCTACCATCTCGTTGAAGGTCTGATACTTCGCTGTGGTCACAAACTCCTGAATCTCCGCCTTCAGGGCCTGACGGAACCGGTACATCTTCGCTTCCTCGGATCTCACATAGTCAGGGCAGAACAAGGACTTCTCTAAAAACTGGGCACTGAGCTCGTTCACCGTCTCGGTAGTCTGCTTCAGATTCAAGAATTCTGCGGTGATCCTCTCCTTCTCAACACGCGGTGAGAATTCCTCGTCTAACAGTGTCTTAAACTCTTCCCAGGTCATCGCGCCAATCTGCTCCTCTGTACGGATCTTCAGAAGAAGCCCCCACCAGTCCTTACCCGCATTACGGAGCAGGTTGACCGCGTAGACCACCTTCATAGCGTTTGGGCAGCCACTGGTGCGAAACGCGCCTTCCACAGCAGCAACCCATCGGTAGCAGGCGATGGGGTCCTTCTTCCCCTCAAAATGCGGTGGCTGGCACGCCATGAAATCCTTGAACGTGCTAGCCCGGCTCTGTCCCTGGCTGTTACTGCCTGACCCCGACCCACGTGCAGTGAAGGCCGCCTCGATCCGCTCGTCGACGGCCACCAGCAGCTCGTCCTTCATTTGCGCGAACAACCCTGGCAAGATCTGATGCAGGGTCTCAGTAAGCTGTGGGCCTATAACGTCCCTCAGGTCTGGAGTCTCAGGCTCCTCAGAAGTCGATGTCCTCCTTGTGACCACCATACTAAAGGTTTACAAGAATACACAGCTTAGAGTAGTTCAAAAAGGGCGCAGTTCAATAATCGCAACATATAAGGCTACAACCCCGTTCCTACCCAAGCTCGCACGCAACCTATACCTAGCCATTAGTGCACATATCACCTACATGCTAGGTCATAATTCTACCCAAACGGCTCATACAATAGCAATTAGTTCATGTCCACAACCCACGGGTTCCTTACCGTCATCATTATTTTGAGATTCCCAAGACTTAATCAGATTCGAATCAACACCATTGCCTATAGTAGTGCTATTATTTGGGCCCGCACTGCTATAGCCAACCGAGACTAATGGGTAGGTCAAGGTTACGAGCACAAACCATACGAGAACGTACTCCGTAATCTCCCTTCCCCACCGTCTCACGGCGCTTACATTCAAGTCTGATACCGCCCTGTAACAACCTCAACCTAATGACTAGGCAGTTACCCAAAATTTATAGCTAAACACATACAGCTCAAATAAATCCACAGTTTATTCGCATATATTATAAGCCGTTATTCATAGCATGCGGTTCATCATCAATAATAATCAATCAAATGATACCATTATAAATATATAAATATAGCTCACCCCCGTCTTGCCGCTCCCGCCGATGATTCCGACTATTGACTCGTTATTTGTCCCAAGAAAATTCGGGTTTAAGTCCAACCACGTGCATGCTCGAAAACATACGCGCTGATTCTCTTAAACCACGCTCTGATACCAAGTTGTAACGCCCTTTTTTTTAAAAATGAGTACTTATTATTGTCAAAAGATAATACCAAAAAATTTAAACAATAATTTAATAAAATAGATCAACCGAGTATTTAGCAAAAAAAAAAAATAAATAAATAAGAGTAATCTTTCAAAATAGCTTAAATTAATTTGTGAGTCGATGCCATCGGAATCCCGGTCGCCGGAGTCAAGCCGGAGCTTTACCCTTATCCTTTGCCAAACTAACACCTGAAAAGAGGTAACAACTATCGGGTAAGCGGAAAGCTTAGTGAGTTACATTATATACGCGCTTACCACACAACATGCATATATATCACATATTCATCAACCATCCATAACCAAACATAACCATGTATTTATATACATAACAACGATACAAATGACCTTCGCGAGGCCTAACATGCAACTCCCGTCAGTTTGGACACGGGTTGGCCCCCACAACTCACCAAGGGCATGTGGTTCCCTTTTCTCCCGTCAGTTTGGACACGGGTCGGCCCCCACAACTCACCAAGGGCATGTGGTTCCCTTTTCAGATAAACATGCGCACACATACAAGCCATACAATAAACACGTATATACGTACTCACCTCGAATCCGGAAATTAGCAACACGAAATAACACAATGCACGTATCGAAAATCTGGAAATATAATTTATAAACCAAATGTTAGAACGGTACCCCGTTTCCAATCCACCCGACCTAATTGACCAAAACTCACACGGCTACGAAACAATAAAACATAACACGGTGTGATCGCACCCGGATCGAAATACTCAAACCACTAGACGGCTGCCGGACAGCCACTACATGATCGCCAAACAATCATCGACTACTACCAAACGAATCACCACGACCGCCGATCACAACAACCTGATTCGGTCAGCGATCGGGCTGCCGGGTCCGTCACGCCGTTGCCACCACTACCAGCCGTAACCAATGCGGCTATTTCCTCTCGTCGAGCCTCCACACAGCGGTTATCCCGCTGCAACTACGGCGGCGATGTGATCGTCTCCACCGACGCACCACCGCACGCTCGGCAGTCGGTCGACGCCGACAAACTACAGCCACCACCGCAGCTGAAACCACGGTAGTCGGCGTGACAATCCTACGCCGGCCATAGCCGACGCTAGAACCACAGCGGTTGCTGTTTGCTGTCGTCGGCAGAACACCGAAAACCACCACCATCGCCGGCTGTCGCCGGCGTGGTTCTCACGACAACAACGGCGGTCCTCGCCGGCCAAGGCCGGCGACCGCCGTGCTCCACCAACAGCAGTCGACGTTAACAAACGAGAACGACAAAGAAAAACTAGAGATTAACGTTTACCTTTCAATTCGAATTTGACTGTTACCACCCTTGGATCTCTCTCTCGATTTCTCTTTCTCTCTCACCTTACGTTAACTCCAAGAAGATGGGATGGAAAGTCAGGCTATTAGAGTATAGGGTTTAAATAAAAGGGTGGAGATGTCCTTATCCTAGTCTCACCCTAACTAGGAGCTATTATCTCTTTAATAATAAAGAAGAAAAAAAAACAATTTAATTAAATTAAACCAATAAATCAGATATACGTGGGGTATAAATATCCCCCAAAATCTGATGACCAAAACTTTATCTAACTCTTTTTAATCATTATCCCACAATTTAGTAATTAAGCAAATAAATAATTAAATAGATAAGGAAAAGAAAACCATATACTTATTAGAGAATGACCCAAGAGATCCTTAAGCTTCGGGGTGTTACAACCACCACTCCAACACATTGATCACAAATACTTATTCCACCGTTGTCGACCGCCACCACTGCTACCATCTATCATATTCACGTTTTCCGCAACCATTGACCACCATCATCAATTACATCAAATTTTCATTCAAATTTGGTGCTTTATATATGTATTTATGTTTAGAAAATTGTTTAAAAATATTTATAAATTATATTATTTACTTTATATATATTAATTATAACTGTTATGTGATATATAAAATCATCAGATAATTTGTGCGAAACTTGTCTAATTCTGTTATGTCATGTTCAGTCCAGTCCAGTTTTACTATTTTGTCCTGTCTAATTCTATCATATCCAATTAAACCTACGTACCAAATGCTATCTAAATGATAATTTGGGATTATTACGTAAACTTTTTCAAAAGAATGCACAATGCACAACTACGTTGACGGCCATGAAAGGAACAATAAAGAAATGGAGATTTTGGTTTTTGGGAGATAAGTTAAAAGAAGGGATTTTTGAATAAATAATTTAATATGTAAAACAAATAGGCAAGAGCAAATTATTTAGGTGGCGTTTGATAGTATAATGTTTCTAAAGGAACTGAAATCTCTGATGGAATTGAAATTTGTTAGAAATTGGAATTCAACTTCATATTCTGTTTGGTTGGCAGAAAATGAAATTGGAATCCAACTCCATATCCTATTTGGTTCGCAAGACATCAAATAAGAGGTGGATGAGACACCTCTTAAAATTGTAAAGAATGCTAAAAAGTTTTCAGACATTTTCTTAAAAATAAAATAAACAACATTAACTCTACAAACCTCTTAATTTTCGTAACAATAGGTATTTTTTTAAAAAGCCTCTTAATCTCTAAAATGTTATGAAATAAAAAAAAAAAATTAAGGATCAAATTTTAAACAAACTACATGAAACTAAGAATGTAATAATTCACTCTAATCTAAATTAAAAACAAGTGAGATTTTTATTCCTATAATGTGGTTATAGTAGGGGGCTTGTGGCAGCCACCAAACCCAAACGACTTATTCGGAATAAGCCATTAAATGTCAAAGATGGCGTGTGCACTCCACGACGTCGTTTCGCGAGTCTCTTCTGTTTTGTGAGTGTGGAAGGCATATTACCCCCCTTTTATCTTCGTGGATTTGCCCCAACTACTCCCCTTCCGTTTCATTCTTTTTCATCTTATCGAATTCATCATCTCAAACTCATCTGAATTTGGTGTTTTTCACTCTCAATTCTTCCAAATCGGCATCGTCTAAGGTACGATTTTGGATCAATTTATAACGTGATTGGTTGATTGCTTGATTCTATTGACTTTTAGGTTGAAATTGAATAAGGAATTTTTGAGAATTAGGTTAATCGGATGTGGTTTCGTTGCTTTGATCGTTGATATGTAGTGGTAATTTAGAGTGTTTTACTCTTTCCATGAGCTTTTGATTTCATTTTTTCAATTTTTTGTGATATAATAAATGAAGGAATTAGACGATTTCTGTTTGATTTTTGTTTATTTTTATGTGGATCGGTGATTTTTGATGAAATCGAGAAGGATAGGGATATATAGGGTTTTGATTTAGTAGAACTTTTTCTTTTTTTTCACTTTTTTCACTTTTTTTTTTAAAAAGTCATTATTGGTAAGATATATGAAGGAACTACACTTATTTTTGTGCATTACTTTATGAAACAGTAACTTGATGGGGCTGACTTTGATTTTTAGATGGAATTGTTGATGGTTTTTTTTTTTTTTTTTTGGTAAAACTGAGAACTAGGATTGGTTAGATTAGATGGTGTTTTGATGCTAAAGTTTATGATTTTAGATCATTGATTAGTGAAATTCTAGGTTTTTTTACTCTTTGAAGAGTGTTATTTGACAGGTTTTTATCTTCTTTTTCTTTGTTTTTGTGTATGTGAATTGATAAGATGCCTGTGTTGGGTTGATCTGTATGGTGGTTTTGATGAACTTAAGAGCTAGGTTGATTAATTGAATTTGTATGGTAAATTCATTACTTTGATCCTTGATATGGAAAAGGTTTTCCCCCTTCCAAAAGTACATTAAGTTAACCCCAATGGGGCAGCCTACCAGTTAAGGCTTGGTGTGGGGAAAAACCCACCCAAGTTCGAATCCGGAGGTGAGCAACCAGGGGCCACTTAGTATTAATCCCAGGGGAGCATGCTTTAGCTCTCGGTAAAAATTACCAAGGATGTAGTCTGGGAAAACCCAGGTGAACCTTATCTTAAAAAAAGTACATTAAGTTAACTTTTTTTTTTCTTTTCTGACCTTGTGAAATAATTGGGGTTTCTGCTTCTTTACTGCTTTATTTATGTCAATTGAAAACTTGAGAATGTTGATTTTTGCGCTCTAGATTGAGTTAACATTGGGCTTTAGACGATTTGATGGTTTTCTCATGCTAAAGTTTTGCAAGATTGATCTTTATTCTTGTAGAAGACTTGACCTTTTTTAGCTCAACCTAGAGCCCTTAAATTGAATTTGTTTACAGAGTGTCATAGGCCTAGGTTTTCTGTTATCGGCTAACATGAATCAGATTGGAGTTTTGAGATCTGAATGTTTGTGTGTGTAGTGTTGTATGCATGTAGAGTTGTTGATTGACCCATTAATTTATCATTTCTGTAACTTTTGATGATTGATTTATGACCATCTTCAGTTTTGACCTTTAGAATTTAAAAGGTTTATCTTTTCACATAGACATGGTTTCGCTACACGACCCTCAAACTTTGAAACTTGTGTTTCAATTTGATTCTCAACTTTATTCCATTGATAAGTTTAACTTATGCCTCAAAGTATCGATATTGAATTCCATTTTTGTTTTTTTGTTTCTTTATGATGCGCATATGTCCTTCATTTGGTTATGAGTCCACACCTCTCCTAAATTATGGCATATATATTCATGCTTATAACCGGAGGATGTTATCCAGAAAGACCTAGGAAGAACTTTGGAATTTCATCATCTAGGTTTTGGCAGTCATATCTTTGTTTTTTTAACTTTTGTCGCACACTCACCAATGGGCCTATAGTCGAGAATTGTCAAAATCATATGAACGATTCATATACTTTTTTTAACACCATGAAAAATCACACCCGCAATTGATTGCCAGATTTTTAACTCAAAATATTCTAGGTTATTGTACTGAAGGCTTAATTCATGAAACAACCTAGGTGAATCCTGTTAGTGAATCAAAATTCTGTGTAATTTGTATTGGCTAATCACCTTGAATCAACAAATTGATTTGTTTATTCAACCCTATAAAGTTTGCCCTAGATTTCTTACTTAATTTGGGTTTGTTGACTTGTTTCTATGGATTTTTGTTTAGAACTTATCGACAACATTCACAAGTATTTGTAAAGTTATGTGACAAAAAGAATATGTTTACAACTTTGCATGTTTTACTATATAAGCTACATAACTCATCAATAAGACCCACAATGATTCATGGTTTTAATGTGTGTTAATTGATTGTTAGGATGGTTATGTATGATTACCATCTTTATAGATCAGATTTCCATAATCCATCCCCTGTTGTTTTTTGTTTCTTAATCAACATTTGAATTTGTCGTTCATATGTGGAAATTTGTGTTTACTTTGGGTAATGATTATTTACATTTTCTTATATGTGCAGATCCTGCTGTCAAGAAATGAATTTTTTCTGTAGGAACATGGGTGACGAATCTTCACCTTCGCAGCACGATATTATTCGGTGCCCATTTTTGCGCAACATTAATGAACCGACTAACTTCTCCTTTTCATCAGCCATGGCTTTCCCATCGCCCGTAAGTTGTCTTATTATCCCACCCGCAAATACTGAAATACCCTAAGCTAGTGAAGTAATGCTGGCATTGTTTTTTTTTTATCAGGCCCGTGGAACCAAAGGTCCTATATTTGAGGATGGTCCCAATTTTGATATGGCATTTAGGCTTTTCCATGGCCAGAATGGTGTTGTTCCCCTTTCTGAGGGATCACTGCAATTTCCCCAAAAGGTGAAGGCCGAACCAGTCTCTCAGCAGTTTAATCCTTTGGCAGCAAAGGCAGCCACTATCAGTCTCTCGGGTTTTGGAGGGTCCTTCGGTTTTGATGCATTTAATGAGATGTTCAAGAATCAACAAAAAAAGCACAAATCATCCAAGAAAGACTCTTCTCAGGTACATTAGCTACCAATTCTTCCTACTCCCTTTGTTTTTCAAAATAAATGTTCACAATGAAAATGGCAACAGTTTTAGAAATGTGTAAATGTTACTCTCTTTAATCAACTAAATGAATATTCTACCCTTAGGTCTTAATAGAGGGAGTAATGAATTACTCCATCTCATAATTAGGTGTAGAAAAAGTAGGCACTTAATTTTGAAGGTGGACACTTATTTCGAGACAAACTAAAATAGAAATTCGGTACTTAGCGGCTGTTTACCAAACTTTTGCGGGTAATGGTATACCGGGCGTCACTTATCTTACCATGTGAACATGACAATGACCAAGAATCTTATTTGGTAACTGAGGGAAAAGATTCTTGTCCAGTAAGCTCTTGCTGGGTAAGATGTTTACCAACAATCCATTTTGATGGCCAACAATATTACCTGAAAAGGTACGTGAGGGTGGTGACTCTTTCCTGTAAACCCTTACCCAATTAAGTATTTGGTAAAGGACCCCATATATTGGGACAGAGAGGACTTGTTCTTCTCTAAACATCATCACAGAAGTTCAGAAAAAAGGTAAAAAAAATTAGATTTGGATGGGTGATGTTAAACTTACCAATACTAGATTATTGATATTCATACTTTATGTTTGTGGCTGAATGGGGATTTTACGTGCATGTTTATAAATGATTATACAGAGTGGTGACTCGAAGCATGAGGCTATGGGAGAGGAGTGGCTTAAAAGTGGGAATTGTCCAATTGCCAAGTCATATCGGGCGGTCAGTAATGTTCTACCAATTGTGGCCAAGGCATTAAAACCACCATCGGGTATAAAGTACAAGTGCCCACCAGCAATCGTGGCTGCCCGGGCAGCTCTAGCACGGACCGCCTTTGCAAAGAACCTTCGACCTCAACCCCTGCCTGCAAAGATTCTAGCGATCGGGGTAATGGGCATGGCTGCTAACGTCCCATTAGGGGCATGGCGAGAACACACTGAGAAATTCTCACCTTCTTGGTTTGTAGCCGTTCATGCAGCCGTTCCCTTTATAGCCATGCTCAGAAAGTCGGTCCTGATGCCAAAAACCGCCATGGCATTTACAATTGCGGCTTCTGTTCTCGGGCAGGTTATTGGATCTAGAGCTGAGCGGTACCGCCTGAAGGCCATTGCCGCTAGGCCCCCAACTGTGACGGAAACTTTCGTTGGCGGATTCGATCCGACCGGGGTCAGTGTGGGTGGTTCGCACCCGGTGGGAGTTACAGGTGGACATTGTGGTGAAGCTGTTGAGTGGAAATCTGGGCCTCTGCAAGTGGCTGGGCCGTCGGCTTAACTTGTGTAAGCTTCTGCTTATCGTGGTTGGTTGTGTTATGTTATGTTTGCCTTTTTGTCGGGCATGAGCTGAAAATAATAAAAGTTGATGGATTGTTATTCGATAAATGTTGCCGAATGTGTTTAAAGAGTCGGTTTGTTTTGGCATACAATGTAGTGGCTTCGCGCCGTGCTAATTGATGCCGGTAATGTGGTTGTGAAAAATTTATAGATGGGAAATATGTAATCTAATATGTGAAGTAGTCTTGGTCCTTTTGATTATGTTGTCTTGGTAGAAATTAAAATCATGCTTTCAGGAATTACACCAGCTACCCTTTAGACTGTACTTGCTCTACCCTTTAGACAGTATCCTATGCAACAATTTACCTGGTAAATGTTGATTGTGGTAAGAGACGACTACCCTTAATTACCGGGTAAGACACTCGGTCTTTGCCTTTGTTCTAACGTGGTAAGATTCTTGGTCATTGTTGTTTGCATCCGGTAAGGTAATAGACTTGGTAAGTGTTTACCAGGGTAAGTGTTTTGGTAAATTGTTTCTAAGACAGGCTATCTGTTTCCAAATTTAACTGATTAGTCGAGTATAAAATATGTTAGCGAGTTGCTTACACAGTTTTCAAACTATGACTGATTAGGATCGAAACAGAGGCCTAACCTTGCGAATAGTAAGCGATTAGGATTCGTTTAGGACCAATTAGGATTGGTTAAGTATGAAGAAAACAAAGCAAGAACTATAATGAACTCGATCCCAAATTGATTTTGTAACTTTTGTGTTGTGGGTGTTAGACATGAACCCACGTTTATCTGTATAAGTTATCATCAAGAACAACTTGTGCTATGTGTAATGCGGGCAATGTCGTATGGAAGTTTATCAACTCGAAAATTCTAAAACCTAACTTCACGTGCATAATCGACAGACCCATCTCAAGTTATGAGACATTAATTTTACGAGGTTGTGTAGAGAAAGGTTTGTTTCGTACTTCCGTCTACATAGTTGGGGGATTGTTTTTGAGGATTTGTTTAAGATCTAATTATAATCTTCAATAGTTTCATCTCTAGTTCAGTTGAATAGTCTTGCTCAACAATAAATTCTTATCAAGTGTCCACAATCGGGTGGTCCAAATCGTTCTTGCGTATCAATGTAAGGCTCCGTGCCTCATTTTACATGTATTAACAAAATTTGGAACTCGTTAACGTCTATATCAATGTCATCTCGAAAACTAAGAGTCATATATGATTAGATTGATCCCGGCTCATTCTAGTATTATCGGTATCTTTGAAAACGACTACAAATTTAATTATTTTCCGAAAGTTTATTTCAGTTACCAAAATAACCGAATTGGTGTGATTAGTTTATATGAAACTATAATCTATTTATTAACTTCAAGCCTATTTTAACGCATAATTATTAATTACAATAATATTTTCGGCATTTTATTTATTCTTAACAATTAATTATATCTTTTATTTAATGTCCTTACCTTTCGTTTATTGCATTGAAATAGGTCCCTACCATTCACTAGCAGCAATTGTTTAAATATCTTAGTTGTTGATCTATCAAAGTCACATATTTATTAATAAAAACAAATGATTTTAGTTATAATATAAGTTTTTTATATCTGTATTGTTATATAATATAGTATTTAAAAACCTTCATCCATATTGGCTATGATATCCTAGTATCTTCATAAAATATTATTTTTAACACAAAAGTTAATTTTAGTTCTCAAACGCTTTACCACTAAAAAGAAAAAGACCATCCATGACTTTAACTAAACAAAGCAAAGTTGTAATTCGAATAATTAAATATACAATAATTGTTTAGTTTTGAATATTTAAAATTCTGTTATATTTCTACCACAAAACACTTTTTTTTAACAACAGCTTAATTAATTGTTAGTAAACACCTTGGTTAGATTAGAAACGCCTCTACATAAGTTCGAATCAGGGACTCCTACTCCAAGAAGGTGACCCCTCTACCAACCAGGCTAGCCCCAGTTAGCTACCACAAAACACTTATTCTAATACGAAAGAATAGTGCTATTTTTGGGTTTTATATTACAAAACTTGGAAAATAATTTCGCTCGACCATCCAACGAGCAAATGGTTGAGTAGGGCCGCGATGTCAATATTCTAAATTTATTAACTTGTTAATTCTCTGACCCAAAAAAACTGGTTTTTCTATATATTTAATTTTTAATAAGGGAAATTATAAATAGACCACCACCCAATTAGAGAAATGGTAGGTTGTGTGAGTATACGGGTAGGACCCAGTATTGGGGAGTCTACTTTTATGTGAATGCATGAAAAACCTAAGGGAGTCCATATAACAACATCCATTAATAAATACATCAACGGTCTACATCCATTTTATCTTTAAATTCAACGTGTGTTACATAAAGTTGATTTCCGGTTAACAGATTTTTTTGTTTATTAATTCGGATTTCAATATCTTTCAATTTTTAAATATAAGAACATAAGACAGTGCAATGACCATAATAAATTTTAAGTCATCAAATTCCATTTTTTATTGTAATCAATCAAAGATTTTCTGTTTTTGTGAAAAATTAGTGGCATACAGCCATTTACAAATCATTCACCGATTACATTTAACAGTTCGGTGGTTTATCAATTTTGTTACATCTTTGTGATTTTTGTTTCACTTATTTATTTAGGTCGAACATAAATAAAATATATTTTTTGTCCCATTTAATCGTTGTTCGGTCAAACTCTAATGTTGTCTCAAACATAGGATAACAAGTTTTTATACCGTGTTTTTCTGTTATTACCCATATACCAAATACATCCTTGATATATAAAATCATCATGCCCAAACCATCTTTGGCCAATACCCCTAAGGCACCATTAAGTGAAACCAAATCAAATCAAACAAGCCAAGTATATCCCACTAGCAGGTATAATCTAAAGGCTCAAAAGACATAGACATAATCCTAGACACCAGTAGCTGGTGTAATTCCTAAAAGAGAAATTAATTATTTTAGCCATTTTCAAGTTTTGTTTTACTTTTTAGTCATTTATCTCTACTTTTTAGAAAAATAGTCTTAGGTCTGCAATTGCGGACCTAGGTAGAAAATGTAGTTTTTTTGCGAACCTAGGTAAAAATTGTAAAATTTTGAGGGTCTAAATTGAAAATGGCTTTTGTCTTTTAGCTAGGTTCGTAGTGGACCCGATGACTATTTTGATAAGGAATGACAAATTGTTGCTAAGAGATCAAACATATTTTTAAAAATGGCTAAAATAATTAATTTCTCCTCTTTGAAAAACATGATTTTAATATCTGCAACATTTCGACCAAGACCAATTCACATATTAGATTACATAATACACATCTTTAAAGTTGACAATGAAAAGTTATCGGCATCAATTAGCATGGTGAGAAGCCACCAATTATATGCCTAAACAGGTCGAGTCTTTAGGCACATTCGGCAACATTTATCGAATGATAATCCATCAACTTTTATTATTTCAACTCATGCCCGATAAAAAGGCGAACATAACATAACACAACCAACCACGATAAGCAGAAACTTACACAAGTTAATCCAATGGCCCAAGCTCTTGTAGAGTCCCAGATTTCCACTCAACAGCTTCACCACAATGTCTACGTGTAACTCCCACCGGATGCAAACCACCCACATTGACTCGTGTCGAATCAAATCTGCCAACAAAAATTTTCCGTCACAGTCAAGGGTCTAGTAGTAATGGCTTTCAGGCAGTACCGCTCAGCTCTAGATACAATAACCTAACCGAGAACAGAAGCCACATTTGTAAATGCCATTGCGGCTTTTGACATCAGATCTGCCATTCTGAGCATGGCTATAGAAGGAACGGTTGCATGAATTGTTGCAAACCAAGAAGGTGAGATGAGAATTTCTTGGTGTGTTCTCACCATATTCCTAATGGGATGTTAGTGTTCATCCCCATTACCTCGATCGTTAGGATCTTTGCGGGCAGCGGTTGAGATCGGAGGTTCTTTGCAAAGGTGGTTCGTGCTAGAGCTGCCCGGGCAACTAGGATTGGATTGCTGGTGTTATTTGTACTTTATGCTCTATGGTGGTTTGAATGCCTTGGCCAGAATTGATAGAACATTACTGACTGCTCAATACGACTTGACAATTGGACAATTGTCACTTTTAAGCCACTCCTCGCCCATCGCCTTATGCTTTGAGTCACCACTATGTAATATCATTTATAAAATGCAAGCAAAATTCCCTTTCAGCCACGAACATAAAGGATGAAAAATCACTAATCAAGTATCGGTAAATTTAACAATATACTCATTCAAATCTAATGTTTTTGACCCTTATTTTTTGTAATTTTGTCATGATATCAGACAAGAAACATGTACTCCCTTTGTCCGGATACAAGGAGTCATTTACCAAATACTTAATGGGTAGGCGTTTATAGGCAAGAGTCACCACCCTTACATACCTTATTGGGTAATACTTTTGACCATCAAAATGAATTGTTGGTAAACATTTTTTTACCCAACATGCGCTTATTGGACAAGAGTATTTTCCCTCAGTTACGGAGTAAGATTCATGGTCTTTGTCATGCTCACATGGTAAGATAAGTGACACTTGGTAAGCGATTACCCTTGAACGTTCAATACACGACTATCAAATTCCTAATTTAGTTTGTCTTGAAATAAGTGTACACCTTGAATAGTAAGTGCCTAAAAAGTGATTCATCATTCCCTCTACTATTATTTAGTTGACTAAAAGGGGTAATATTTACACATTTAAAAAACTGTTTGGTTTTTTAGCATGGAACATTTATTTTAAAATGGAGTAAAAGAATTGGTAGCTACCATACTTGAGAAAAGTCTTTCTTGGATGATTTTTGCTTTTTTTGTTGATTCTTGAACATCTCATTAGATGCATCAAAACCTAATAACCCTCCAAAACCCGAGAGACTAATAGTGGTTGTCTTAGTTGCCAAAGGATTAAATTGTTGAGAGACTGGTTTGGCCTTCATCTTTTGGTAAAATTGCAACGATCCTTTAGAAAGGGGAACAACACCTTTCTTGCTTTGGAAAAACCTAAATGCCGTATAAAAATTGGGATCGCATTCACTTTTGCCAGTTTGTGTATACCTTGACTAATCTCTCTCTTTCCCTCTCTCTCATTGCAATGTGAGGCCACCCTAGTCAGTACATAATGGCGGAGCCAGGAACTCGTATGAGATGGAGCACTAAATAAATTAAATATTAAGGTGAAGTTTGTTATTTTTAACAATTTTATATTACACTATTTGAAAAAGTGTCATATAAATACAAATGTCCTCTTATAATATTGGTTAATAGGACACTTCTTAAATTGTCATGTAAAGTTAGCTAATACGGCACTATATTTGAAAATGTCTTAAAACTTGTTTTTTTTTAACGGCAAGAAAGAGGGACGCACTAGGAAAGGAGCTTCGGCAATGCCATCACCCCCGCCAAGCGGATGCTCAAAAGCGTCCTATGACGACGCTTTTTTGTTTGGTTTTATAAACTTAGGTCCTACAATATATTCATTAGAGTGCTTATTTATTTTAGACATCCTATAAACTTATTTTTGTTATATTGATCCTGAACCGATAAGTTGTCAAGCTTGTTAAGTTATTAGAATAATCAGTTGCTCCCTCTCGTTAAAAGGTGGCGCTGCCTACATGGACAGACACCGTAATGTTTTTCCGTTACAAGGTAAAAATAAATTAGGTTAATTGGTGAAATGTGCAATTGTATTATATTAGAGAGTGAAACCATATCTTGGAATCAATCAAAAAATCCTCGAAATCAACCAAAAGTCCAAAACAACCGAAAAAACGCTATAAATCAACCAAACAAACTGAAAAGATCACTTGAAACAGTGAAACTAGGCTAAAAACACATTGGACAATCAGTACTACCCTAGAGATGCCCATTACAACTGGTTAGGGACTGGGATCGCCGGCCAACCGGTTACGCAGGACCGCTCGAGGACTAGTTACTTTAAATAAAAGTCGGTTGGCCGAAGGACCGGTTAGGCCAGACCCTTAACCGGTTAAAAAGGACCGGCGAAGGTTAGCCGGTTAACCATTTTTAAAGTCGAACCGTAACCGGCCTAGAACTGGTTAAGCCGGGATCGGTCACCGGTGTTACTGCTTCTGACCGGTTCACGATGGACCTTTTTAGAGTCCCACATCGGCTAGACTTGGACCAAATTTTCTTTATATATGTTGGACCCCTCCTTTCTCTCCTCAAGAGCTCTTTTGGAGATTAATTTAGGGGTTCCACATATTTTCACATGGTATCAGAGCCAAGGTCTACCACTCTACACTCTGACACGCTCTGGGCAATCTATACTCACTTGGCCCCATCCCTCTCGACACTCTGGACAATACGTGTCCATCTAGCCTATGTTGGCGGGGGCGTGTTAGAGTCCCACGTCGGTTAGACTTTAACCAAATTTTCACTATACCAGTTATATAATTTATAATTTTAGTTCTATAAAATAAATTTAGTTTTATAATTTTTTTTGTTAATTTAAATAGAAGTCGGTTGGCCGAAGGACCGGTTAGGCCAGGCCCTTAACCGGTTAAAAAGGACCATCTAAGGTTAGCCGGTTAACCATTTTTAAAGTCGAACCGTAACCAGCCTAGAACTCGTTAAGCCAGGATCGGTCACCGGTGTTACTGTTTCTGACCAGTTCACGATGGACCTTGTTAGAGTCCCACATCGGCTAGAATTGGACCAAATATTCATTATATATGTTGGGACCCCCTCCCCTTCTCTCCTCAAGGGCTCTTTTAGAGATTAATCTAGGGGTTCCACATATTTTCACATGGTATCAAAGTCAAGGTCTACCACTCTACACTCTGACACGCTCTGGGTAATCTATACTCACCTGGCCCCATCCCCCTCGACATTCTCGACAATACGTGTCTGTCTAGCCTATGTTGGAAGTGGCGTGTTAGAGTCCCACATCGGCTAGACTTGGACCAAATATTCATTATATATGTTGGAACCCCCTCCCCTTCTCTCCTCAAGGGCTCTTTTGGAGATTAATCTAGGGGTTCCACATATTTTCATATGGTATCAGAGTCAAGGTCTATCACTCTATACTCTGACACGCTCTGGGAAATCTATACTTACCTGGCCCCATCCCTCTCTATACTCTCGACAATACGTGTCCGTCTAGCCTATGTTGGAGGGGGTGTGTTAGAATCCCACATCGACTAGACTTGGACCAAATCTTCACTATATATGTTGGAAATATAACCCCCCACCTATCTTCTCAAGGGCTCTTTTGATATTCTCGTAAACCTGTCAAGGACAGACCAGTCGATGGCCATCTCTACTCCTCCCATCCCAGATGGCCCACTTGAGAGGGTATAAAAGGAGGTGGTACTCCACTTGAGGGTAAGGTGAGGGTAGGAAATAAAAGGGACGGTACTCATGACCTAACCACCCTACACCATACACCGGCGGTTATGACCAGTGGCGGAACACGACACTTAGAACCTAGGGGGCCGAACCCAAGAGTGACAATCTCGTATCAACGAAATTAAGTTTATAAGACACCTAAAATAATAATAAAAACCGTCATAGTAGAGTGGTTTCTAGAACCAAGCTTACGAGATCAAACAAAAAAGCATCTTATTACAATAAGTTTGTAGGATGCTTTAGAGCGTCGTAACAAGATTTTTAGAACATTTTCAAAGTCAATTGGCATATTAGCTAATTTTATTAACACTTTTGAGAAGTGTTTTATACCCATGTTTTTAGAAGACGTATGTGTTTATAGGGCATTTTTTCGAATAATATCCTATAACATAGTAATAGAATGATTTATTTAAAAATTTCTTAAAAAACTTACGACGGCCAAAAGCGTCATATAAACCTTGGAACACTTTTTTTTAATGGCAGAAACACACACACCCAACTAATCTACTCCTAAAAACTAGGCCTAAATCTACACCACTGTCCACGACGGGACTCAAACCCACAACCACACAGGAAATAGACACCTTTACACCACTCCAAATGACCGATCAACTGTACCAATTAAACCAAAAGACAATCAGTTAGGGGCATACCTATAAATTATTTAATACGGTTGTATTATATTATATAATACAAAAAATAATTAAGAAATACGGTTTTTATCGATGCCTCTTCATCTTTTTATCAACATTCAATATTTGATTCATTTTTAGCCTGATTCCACCATTTTAACATTTAAGCGATTTTAAAATTCTTGCTTGTTTTTAAAGGATTGTAAAGTTTTTGATTTTATGGTTAAAATCAAAAGTTATTTTGGGTATTTTTTATGAGTATTATATATATATATATACACATACTGTCATGAGCATAAAAAGACCATAGATCATCAAATCAAATCTTACAAAATTGGAAGAATTATTCAAAAAATAGATTGTTTAAACATTAATGGAAGTATGGAACGGCCTCATTCTAGTAAAAAGCTATGGTGGGGCCAAGTAAAAAAAAAACTAAACTAAATACTAGATGAGTTGGAGCATTAGCAATAGCAAGTAGGGAGAAAACCGGAGGGGCCGTGGCCCCCCATTGCCTCAACAGCCGTCCGCCACTGGTTATGACGGTGGAAATGGGTGGAGTGAGAAACCAAAAAAGGTGATATGAAGGGGCTTTTTAATATGAAGAATGGGGGCATTGATGGTGAATATCGTCGATCGGGGGATATTACCCAGGTTGGGTTCACGTCCCAATGGGGGAAGAGACAATTAAAATGAGAAAAACGAAAATATATACGTATATATAAAGAAAGCAAATTACAGATTTGGTCCTTGTAGTATGTGAAAAGTTATGTCCAACGTATCTTAACTCAAAAAATTACTGATTTGGGCTTGTTGGCAATCATTTTGTTTTGACTCGTAATTTTTAAGCTATGTTTGCATGATTTGGTCCTTTTAAAACGTTAACTTTTCTTAGTTATGCCCCTTATTAATATTACCTATTATCACTTAAAAACAAATATTAATTATTTATTATTATTAAATATTAACTTATGGTAATTAAGATCAACTATTAATTATTTTCAAACGTTACTAATTATTATCGTTCAAAAAAAATTATTTTCAAATGTTATTAATTATATTAGTTATTGTTTATTTTAAAATGTTGTTAATTATATCAATTATTTTCACATGGACCAAATCCGCATAAATGGGTAAATGACTATTTTGCACCTCATTTAAATAGAGTTAACGGTAGTTAGAGATGAGGAACCAATTAGTTACAAAATAACATACACAAGTCCTACTCTGTTATAAATGAAGTTTAAAAACATTTTCATAAGGGTTTATGACTTGTGACGGTAACTAACTATTCGATTAGTACACACATTACCATTGAACTATTTTTTGTACTCATTTTACCATTGAACTCTTCGTTTTTGTACACATTATATTATTATGATCGGGTATAGCCCGTTTTTTATTACGCGACAATTAAAATTATTAAATAATGCTTAGGTGAATTTGAAGTGGCTTTGATGTGACAATGACTAGGCATTCTCAATGGTATATTAAGTACAAAAAATAGTTCAACGGTAATATGTGTGCAACCACCACCACTACAACAACCACCACCACTAAAACCACTACCACCACCATCACCACCACACCCACTACCACCAAACCACCACCACCTACTTTTAGTGAAGTTTAAGGATATTTTCGTAAAACACCAAATCATAGAGACCAAATCCATAAATTTTGACTTTAGGATGTTAATCATAATTTTATACATACCACAAAATAAATCCACAGTTCACTCTTAAATAAATGTTAAAAAAGATAAGGGGTAAATGACTATTTTTGCCACTCATTTAAATAGACATTAACTGAAAATATAACATTAATTAGGGATGAGGAACCAATTTGTTACAAAATAACATTAACAAGTCCTAATTTGTAATAAATAAAGTTTAGAGACCATTTTCGTAAGATATCAAACTATAAGAACCAAATCCATAGTTACCTCTTAAAATTAATTAATAAGTTTCAATTAATATTAAGAAAAAAATTCAATAAG
Source organism: Centaurea solstitialis (assembly GCA_030169165.1). Taxonomy (NCBI): domain Eukaryota; kingdom Viridiplantae; phylum Streptophyta; class Magnoliopsida; order Asterales; family Asteraceae; genus Centaurea; species Centaurea solstitialis. The sequence continues at coordinate 69,760,518 of CM058045.1, read as the reverse complement.
AGTAACCAAAATTATTCATATCATTCCGAGTGATTAAGTTCTTAAATCATTTTTTTAGTTAAAAAATTCATTAAACTTTCACATTTTGAATTATTAAGTCTTAGAATTATTTTTTTTTAATAAATAATCATTAAACTTTTCATTTTGAAATATTAAATACCTAAAAACAATATTTTTCGAATTAATGAACCATTAAAGTTTTAAAAATTGATCACCTACATATTTTTTTTTAAAAACCCGTAAACAAGTAGAAATGTTTTTAAGTAAAAGAGAAACTAAATAATTTTGAATTAGAAGAATATAAGTAAAAAATTTCTAAAAATTCAATATTTCATTTTTTTGAAAAAAAATATTAAAGGGCTTAATTATTTAAAATATAAAAGTTTAATAGTTTTTCAATAAAAAATAGTTCAATGATTTAATCGTTTAAAATAAAAAAGTTTGATCGTTTTTTCATTCAAAAAATAGTACAAGATTTAATCATTCAAAAATACGTAGGACAAAAAGTTTTTGTACTGTTTGTTTTCGTCCTGCCCCTTATACCATATACATCCTCTATATAAAAATCATCATGCCCAAACCATCTTTGGCTGATAGCCCCCCTAAGCCACCATTAATTAAAACTAAATCAAACAAACCCAGTGTATTTCACCAACAAGTACAGTCTAAAGGCTCAAAAGACGTATCCTAGGTACTAGTAGTTGGTGTAATTCCTAAAAAGAAAATTAATTATTTTAGTTATTTTTCAAATTTCAAGGTTGATTTTAATTTTTAGTCATTTATCTCTATTTTTTAGAAAAATAGTCTTAGGTCTGCAATTGTGGACCTTGACAGAAAATGTAGATTTTTTGCAGACTTGGGTAAAAAATGAAAAATTTTAAGGGTCGAAATTGAAAATATTTTATGTATTTTAGCTAGGTTTGCAAGAGAACTGATGATTATTTTGATAAGGTTTAACAGGTTGTTGCTAAGAGATCAAACTTATTTTTAAAAATGGGTAAAATAATTAACTTCCCTTCCTAAAAACATGATTTTAATTTCTACAACATATTAGAAAAGACTAAGAGGAATTCACATATTAGATTACATGATTCACGTCTTTGAAATTTTGACGACCAAAAGTTATCGGCATCATTTAGCACGGTGAGAAGCCACCAATTGTATGCCAAAACAAGTCAAGTCTTTAGGCACACTTAGTAGCATTTATCGAATGATCCTCCATCAACTTTTATTATTTCAACTCATGCCCGATAAAAAGGTGAACATGACATAAGACAACCAATTAAGCACGATAAGCAGAAGCTTACGCAAGTTAATCCGATGGCCCAAGCACTTGTAGAGACCCATATTTCCACTCAACAGCTTCACCACAATGGGTCTTCCTATAACTCCCACCGGATGTGAACCACCCAAATTGACCCGTGTCGGATCAAAGCTGCGAACGAAAATTTCTGTCACAGTCAGGGGTCTAGTAGCAATGGCTTTCAGGTGGTACCACTCAGTTCTAGATCCAATAACGTGCTCGAGAACAGAAGCCACATTTGTAAATGACATGGCGACTTTTGGCATCAGATCTGACATTTTGAGCATAGCTATAAAAGGAACAATTGCATGAACTATAGCAAACCGTAGAAGGTGAGAATTCTTGGTTTGTTCTCACCATATCCCTAATGGGAAGTTAGCATTCATGCCCATTACCTCGAGTGTTAGGATCCTTGTAAACAGGGATTGAGATCCGAGGTTCTTTGCAAAAACAGTTAAAGCTAGAGTTGCCCGAGTAGCCAGGATTGGATTGCTGGTGGTACTTGTACTTTATACTCGATGGTGGTTTGGATGCCTTGGCCAGAACTAATAGAACATTACTGGCTGCTCCATACGACTTGACAATGGGACAGTTCCCACTTTTAAGCCACTCCTCGCCCGTCGCCTCATGCTTTGAGTCACCACTATGTAATATCATTTATAAAATGCAGGCAAAATGCCCTTTCAGCCACGAACATAACGGATGAAAAATCACTAATCAAGTATCGGTAAACTTAACAATATCACTCATTCAAATCTAAAACTTTTGCCCCTTTTTTATGAATTTTTGTCGTTATATTAGAGATGAAACATGTACTCCTTTGTCCCAATATAAGGGATCGTTTATAAATACATAACGGGTAGATGTTTATGGGCAAGAGTCACCACCCTTACATACCTTATAGGGTAATACTTTTGACCATCAAAATGGATTGTTGGTAAACATTTTTTACTCAGCAAGCGTTTACTGAGCAAGAGTATTTTTCCTCAGTTATCGAATACGATTCATGGCCTTTGCCATGCTCACATGGTAAGATATGTGACACTTGATAAACGGTTACCCGTGAACATTCAATAAACGACTATCAAATTCCTAATTTAGTTTGTCTTCAAATAAGTGTACACCTTGAAAAGTAAGTGCCTAAATAGTGATTCGTTATTCCCTCTACTATTATTTAGTTGACTAAAAAGTGTAATATTTACATATATATATCCAAAACTGTTTGGTTTTTAATTGTGGAACATTTATTTTGAAATGAAGGGAGTAAAAGAATTGGTAGCTACCATACTTGAGAAGGGTATTTGTTGGATGATTTTTGCTTTTTTTTTTTGTTGATTCTTGAACATCTCATTAGATGCATCAAAACCGAAGAACCCACCAAAACCCGAGAGACAAATAGTGGCTGTCTTAGCTGCCAAATGATTAAACTGTTGAGAGACTGGTTTGGCCTTTACCTTTTGGGAAAACTGCAACGATCCCTCAGAGAGGGGAACACCACCCTTCTTGCGTTTGAAAAACCTAAATGCCATATCAAAATTGGGTTTGCCTTCTCTCTCTCTCCCTCTCCCTCTCCCTCTCCCTCTCCCTCTCCCTCTCTCTCTCTCTCATTGCAATGTGCACCCTACTCAGTACGCAGTGGCGGAGCGAGGAACTGGCATGAGATGGAGCAATAAATAAAATAAATATTAATGTGAAGTTTATTTTTTTTAACAATTTTATATGACACTATTTGTAAAGGTGTCATGTAAATACAAATGTCCTCTAAAAATATTGGTTAATAGAACACTTCTAAAAATGTCCTATAAATTAGCTGATACGACACTATATTTGAATGTCTTAAAACTTGTTATGACGTAACATCTTAGGCATATTCCATATCGCCGTGAACATGAGAGATGCTAAGTTCATGAGCAAACCTTGGCTTCTCAAGACAACAATGCGTTTTGGGCCCTATACATTGGTAGGTTCTTGGAACGTTGGAGTTAAGCGTGCTTAGGTGAGAGTAATCCCAGGATGGGTGACCCCCTGGGGAAGTCCTTACCATGTAATGGTAAGATGGGGTGTTACATATTATGATGCTCAAAAACGTTCTATACGACGCCTTTTTGATTCTATAAATTTAAGTCTTACAAAATACTCATTAGGACGCTTATTTATTTTAGACATCCTGTAAACTTCTTTTTGTTATATTAACCCTAAACCGATAAGTTTGTTAACCTTGTTAAGTTATTAGAATACTTATCTCCCTTTTGTTTTAGGATGAAAATTTGAGATAAAATAAACATTTTAAAATATAAATTAGATGAGATTGATATATTTTCTTTAGAAAATAGAGAGTCATATTAAAAGTTAAGAAGAATATAAGGACTTAAACGGTACATTTATGATTCAACTCATCGTCATCGTTTTACTTGACCCAACTCCTTGAAATCAACCAAAAGTACAAAACAACCAAAAAAATGCTCTAAATCAACCAAACTAACTGAAAAAATCTCTCGAAACAATGGAATTAGGCTAAAATCACATTGGAAAACGATCAATACTCCACCCTAGAGATGGCCATTACGACCGGTTACGGCCCGGAACCATCGACTAACCGGTTACACAAGGACCGCTCGAGGACCGGTTACGAGCTCCCTGGTTACAACCGGTTGGGGTATTCTGGTAAAACACGGGACCGGTTATGACCGGAACCAGTTACAGCTAAGGCCCGGTCAAAGGACTCGCCCGACTCGATTTCTTTACAATGCAATTTTTTTAAATCTAGCCGTTGGGGTATGTTCATGTGACCCCCTTTTTTTCCGTGTTTAGCCGTTCTTTTTTGTGTTCTAATGCCTCCCATTGGTATAAATAAGATGTTTAAGGTTTGTGGCTAGATACCAAGTTACAAAACACAGAAAACGTACACAATTTTTACATTCTCGTTATAATAATTTTATTTTTTTAGTATATTTGCATAACCAAATACCAGTTATATGATTTATAATTTTTGTTCTACAAAATAAATTCTCTCTTATAATTTTTTGTTAATATAAAAAAATCGGTTGGCCGAAGGACCGGTTTAGGCCCGGCCCGTTACCGGCTAAAGTGATTTTTAAAGACAAACTGTAACCGGCCTGGCCTAGAACTAGTTAAGTCGGGATCGGTCACCGGTGTTACTGTTCCGACCGGTTCACGTTGAACCGGTTGGGGACCGGCCAGTCCGGTCGATGGCCATCTCTACTCCTTCCATCCCAGATGGCGTACTCCCACTTGAGGGTAATGCGAGGATATGATCATAGGATAGAAAAAAAATGATATAGCGTTGATATAACAGTAACGATAAGAAAGGAGAAACGAAAAAAAAGGTGATATGAAGGGGCTTTTTATTATGGAGAAAGGGGGCATTGGTGGTGAATATCGTCGATCGGGTTGGGTTCACGTCCCAAAGGGGAGAGAGACAATTAAAATGAAAAAATGAAAAAATGAAAATATATATGTATATATAGGTGAGCAAATTACTGATTTAGTCCCTGTCGTATGTGAAAAGTTATGTTCAACTCATTTAAACTCAAAAAATTACTGATTTGGCCTTGGTGGTTATCATTTTATTTTAACTAAGGTTAGTAAATCAAACGACCTTTAGTAAACCGCCGTTAACTTGCGGTTTTTAGGCTATATTTGGATGAACATAAGCTAAGTCTTTGAAACGCTACTTAGAGTAATGCCAGAAACGCTAAATCAAAAACATGAATCAATTTCAAAATCAAAATTAAAGGAAAACACAATAAACCAAACCATCAAGATCAAATCCATAATTTTTTGAGATACCACATGGACCAAATCCGCATAAAAGGGGAAATGACTATTTTGCGCCTCATTTAAATAAATTTAACGGTAGTTAGAGATGAGGAACCATTTCGTTACAAAATAACATACAGAAGTCCTAGTCTGTAATAAATGAAGTTTAAGGACATTTTCATAAAACACCAAACCATAGGGACCAAATTCATAGTTTTTAGAGTTAAAGATGTTAGTCATAATTCTGTACATTTTTTTGAACGGCATATTACACAAACACACCCAACTAACCTACTCCTAAAATCTACTCCTAAATCTACACCACAGTAGTCCACGAAGGGGCTCGAACCCACAACCACAAGGGAGGGGACACCTTAACACCACTTCAAATGCCGCTAGGCTACAAGCCCGTTGGCTTCATAATTTTGTACACACCACACAATAAATCCACAATGCACTCTTAAATAAATGTTAAAAAAGATAAAGGGGTAAATGACTATTTTTGACCACTCATTTAAATTGAAATTGATTGAAAATATAACGTTAGTTAGGCCTAACATATCCCATGCAGGCTTGGCCATGGTTATGCCCAACGAGCTCAACGGTTAAACATGGGTAGCTCTACACATGATGCGCATTTGGCAAGCGGTTTCCGACGAGGGATTGCAAGCCCTCAGCTACCCACTCGTCTCTCTCTCTCTCTCTCTCTCTCTCTCTCTCTCTCTCTCTCCTTCTTTCTCTCTCTTGAAATATATATATATATATATATATATTAAAATTAAAAATAAAAGATTCAGGGTATTGGGCTTGTGGACAGTGATACTCCTATTAAGGGCTTGGTGAGAGCTTGTGGGTAAAGCTGATGTGGCAGTGAGGACTTGTGCGCTTGTGGGTTGCGCTACCCAAGGCCTTAGGGATGAGGAACCAATTCGTTACAAAATAATATACACAAGTCCTAATTTGTAATAGATGAAGTTTAGCTAGGGACCACTTTCGTAAAACATTAAACCACAAAGACCAAATCCGTAAATACCTCTTAAAATCAATTAATAATTTTCAAATAAAATTAAGGAAAAAGTTCACAGTAACCAAACTTATCGTACCATTTCGAATGATTAAGCTCCTAAGTTCTTTCTTTTAATGAACAAAAATCATTAAACTTTCACATTTTGAATTATTAGGTCTCTAAACTATTTTTTTTGAATAAAAAACATTAAACTTTTCATTTTGAAATATTAAGTGCCTAAACATTATTTTTCGTAGATTACCATAGATCTTGGATGCAGTTTTCTCCCCTTGGGTGGTTTGTAAGCTTGTCGACTCTGAATGAATGATTTCATTGCTTGAGAATCTATTCCATTATCCGCCTCATTCTTTTCAGCTTGAATAAAGTGCTTGAGTTAAAGGGTTCTGCCTCCATCCATCAAGTCAAGTAATTCTTGAAGAGAGTAGAAGAGATAAAGTTCTCCCCTTAGCCTAGTATATATCCATATTCCATAGCTGATGCAACTACGTACCGACGTCTCACTACTAATTATTTAAAAAACTGTTAAACTTTTTCATAGTAGTAGGCGCCAGTCTGGCCACATTTCATCAATATGGATCAAATAATCCATTGAGTGTACGTATAATTGGAAAAAGAAAGTGTCAAAAGGCTTCTTAAACAATTGTTCAAATAACGTTTAAATAATATGTCCATCCATATAAAAACTCAAAAATAAGCTAAGCTTATATTTGTCAAAAAGCACCTAAACAATATCTCTTTGGGTTTAGTTCCCCAAAATGTATCTAACCTGTCACCTTTTGCTATTGTATGTATTGTACTTCAAAAACTACCATTTAATATACTGAAGTTTCAAAATTTTGCTATTGTATGTATTGGCACCTTCAATAGCAAGTCACCCCTTTTTTAGCAGGTTTGGTCCCTGAGTTTTATTAAATCTTACGATTTTGGTCCCCGAGTCGCCACCACCACCTTCCTCCACCGCCTGCCGCCGCACCACCATCGCCACCATCGCCGGCCACCATCATCACCGGAACCACCACCGCGCACCATCACCGTAACCACCATCATCGGACACCATCATCGCCGGAACCACCATCGCCACCATCGCCGACCACCATCACCGGAACCACCACCGCCCACCATCGTCGGACACCATCATCACCAGAACCACCACCATCACCGTAACCACCATCGCCACCATCGCCGGCCACCATCATCACCTGAACCACCACCATCCACCATCACCGTAACCACCATCGTCGAACACCATCATCATCGGAACTACCACTATCACCTTAACCACCGTCGCCACCATCGCAGGTCACCACCATCGCTAGCCACCACCATCGTCCGCCACCACCATCGCCGCACCACAATCGCCGCCCACCATCACCATCCCCACACCACCATCGTCGGCCGCCACCATCACCACACCACCATCGCTGGCCACCATCATTACCAGAACCACCACCATCGACCAGCACCGTAACCACCATCGCCCACCATCACCGTAACCACCATCGCCGGAGAAGATGACCGGACTTCGCCGAAGAAAATGGTCGGAGTTCGTCGGAGAAGATGACGGTGCGGCAGAAGGAGGTGGTGGTGCGGCGGCAGGCGGCAGAGGTAGGTGGTGGTGTGAGTTTGGGACCAAATTCGTAACATTTGATAGATCTCAAGGGCCAAATCAGTAAGTTATTTTAATATTTTAGAATAAAAAAAATCAAAAATCAGAAAAATAACCTGCAACCTGTTTAGTAGATCAGTCAATACATACAATAGCAAATATTTGAAACTTTAGTATATTAAATGGTAGTTTTCAAAGTTGGATACATACAATAGCAAAATGTGACAAGTTAGATACATTTTGGGGAACTAAACCCTATCTCTTTTACTTTATTTTTAAACGACTGTTGCATCGAATCATTTTAGTATGAATGTATGATTCCAAAATAAGTGTTTGGAAAATGCTTTTATATTTCAATTTCAATTTCAATTTGTCTTTTAGATTCAATTTTCGTACTCAAATTGGTAAAGGTCAAATTATTTATAACATGTAATACGTTAAAATTAATTTAAAACTTTACTGTCATCCATTAGATCTTTAGGCGTAAAATAAATTATTAATAACATGTAATACATTAAAATTAATTTAAAACTTTACTGTCATCCATTAGATCTTTAGGCAAATTTTACAGTATAGTAACCGAATTAACCAATTTTCTCCCTTTTCAAGACTTGTCCACATGCTTCTAACTTGAACAAAAACCAAAATGGACATCATCTCAATATTATTAAGTTGTACATCGATGAATTTTGGATACATTATATGACACATAAGGCGATGGTTTTTCTTATTCAATTTTGTAAATCTCAAATTCTTGATAGATTGTGTGACAATCACAACTCTCTAAGATTCAAACATTAACATAATTTAGCCAAACGGCCTCCAAAGTAGCAATCTCAAGTGAAAATACGAGTTTACTGGTAACTACCCAAACGGCTTCAAAACTTTCCCTACCCATCGTCTTATACAACCTATGTAAAGAATTATCCGGTGCTTCACGGTCAAAGCTGCAATTGTTGACCGAATGAAGGCTAGCGATCGCTTCTCCACTTTACATTTTTTACTACTTCTCATTTTTACCTCTCCATTTATGTATGTAAATATGAACCACTCATTGTATGTGTGTGTATTAGCGAGAGAGAAAATAGAGAGAGAGAGAGAGAGAGAGAGAGAGAGAGAGAGAGAGAGAGAGAGAGAGAGAGAGAGAGAATCCAAAAGAATAAGTACAAAGGAACTTCCCGTCAACCGTTGGATCTAAAATATTGACGACTGAGATTCAAATGTAACCAACCATAGTCATGTCTTTGTTTTCATAAACTGTACCATCATTCACACCCGTTGGGCATTTCATATAGGTTTCCTCGTTCTTTTTTAAGCGTTTTTTAACCCACTTTTATATATCCAGGATCATTGAGATAAATCGATTTTCATGAAAAAACATAAAACCATCTACGAGCATTTGGATGAGTTGATAATACAAAACCGTTAGAGACAAACATAACAAATCTATGTATATTGAAAAATTCCAAAATAAGCCTTCCATGATGACCCCATTTTCAATATCTCAAGTCTAACTTGCGTTGACAAAATAATGTTGACCTTTTGGCCTCCATTTATGTTCTTTTCAACGCTTGAAAATGGAGATTGTAATCCAAAAAAACCCATTCAACTATTCCTCTTACATGAGACCTTGGAATTTTTCTTTTCTAATTTCATTATTGCAAATGATTCAATTAGAATCTACTTTTTAATTTTAAAATATTTGAAATTTATTTAGTTGTGTGAAACCAACGTTTTATATGGATCTTGTAAAATAATTGGTGGCCACTGAGTAGTAATTCCACGGGAACATGTCTTAGCTCTCGGTAAAAATTGTCAAGAATGTAGTCTAGACAAAGCCCAGATAAACCTTCTCAAAAAAAAATTGAACAAATATTCGAATATCAGTTATAAAAGAATTCTTTTAATTCAAAGATTTTAAAAAAAAAGTTGTATACGCATGTTTAATTTGCATTATGGGGACCTAATTAAATTGACATCGTTTTAAAGCTATCCTTTTTTCCCCTACTAAATGGGGTATGTTGAAGGATTTTTTAATAATATTAAAAATACATAGTTTATAAATTAAATGGTTGAAAAAATCTACTGATATTATCAGTTGGTTATTGCATTACATCAAAATCGGATTTATAGGACGCCATCAACTTCTAAATGTCTTAATAGACTACTATATAAGACGAATTTATATGACGATAACTTAAAGTGTCATATTTAAAGGAATTGTAATAATTTTATATATAGAAGCTTTCAGGTTTTTTAACAAGTTTGTAAGGACATTTTTAATACAAAGTGTAGCATTAGTTCTTTTGTAGGACACTTTTGAGAAAGTGTCCTATAAACCCATATTTTTCTACCACATTTTTTACTTGCCGCTTTTTTAGATAGTGTTTTGCAAAATAGCTAATACGGCACTTTTTAATAAAAATATTCTAAAAAACTTATTATAATTTCCACTAACGCCTTTAAGTAGGACACATTATTTTCTGATACTATAAATTAAACACTATGAGGGTGTTTGGGATTTCATTTTGAGTTCAAAAGTGCTTTTTAACAAAAGTCCTTATTGACTTATGGTGGTGGGGAAAAGGAGTTTTTAGAATGGTGTTTGGATTAGCTTATTGAGATGGTGTGAGATGGTGAATGAAATAAGTCAATAAGTCAGGTTTTTGTTACTTATGAAAACTCCATTTTGCTTCCTTCTCCAAATGGAGTTTCAAAAGGACTTTTGTATTTGCCAAACAGACTTTTTAACTTATTGACTTCTTGAAGAAGTCAATAAGTTAAAAAGGAGTTTCAAAATGGAATCTCAAACACCCTCTATAGTCTATAAAGTGGTATTTTAAAATGTTTTATTTTTTTAATGTTCTATAAATTTAGTTTTATGGTAGTTAGTGTTGGTTAGCTTTGAGAAATTCCACCACTAACTTTATTCCAAATTTGGTGGAAAGTCGTAGAAACTTTTCCCCAAAATTACAAATTTTGCATAAAGCCTTTACGGCATTCATGGCTTCATGGGTTGGAAGTCTTTTTTGGTATCGTTTAAAATTCGTTAATGAAACTTGGTCAATAGTCGTATGTTCTTTTTAGAATTATTTTGGGTATATGAAATTTATCTAAACAAATAATATATCAATTGCTTTAAAAATATTTAGTTCTAGTTCAAGTCTTCTTATAAAGAATTGCTCTCTTCAAGGTTTTATACGTTACAAATCAATTTAGATATCTACAATTATAGAAAGATTCATTTATTTAAAAACATATTCTATAGACAAAGTTTATTAGAAATTCATTAGCAATCCTAGTCATACCAAGCTGTCTTATATTTGTAAGCATTAAATACGTATCAACTGCTTGATGTGAATTCTATCTTACGAGGACTCAAACTTGTTGAATGTTGAAATTTGATCAAATATTTTAAAATTCAATTGTATCAAGCGATTGATACGTATTTAATGTGTACAGATAAAAATCAATGTCATATGCCTGATTGTTAAATTTAGTTAGATCTTTATTGATCTCGAATTAAAATAAAACAACAAATTAATATAAAAAGATTTACAATAGAGTAAATTTCGATATTGATCTCTAAACTCTATTTTTTTATAATTTTTATTTAGTTTAAATTAACAAAAAAAGATTGCAACACAAACAGTTCTGGCATATCCTTCATGCGGTCGCCTACGGAAGACGTATCGACTTCGCCCAACAACTTTGGGCCGACATGGTCACAGACGTCCGTCAAGGGCCCGCGAGAACCCGTCACACATCCATTCCCTGGATGCGCTTCTTCAGTCTGATCATTCGCGAACACATGGATCGGAACCGCACCGTCAGAAAACGATCCAGACACCCAAGCTTCGAAAGCCTTCAGATTGGAAGGATGAACCGACGGAATCTGAAACCAGGTCAGGTAGAGATGCCTATCCCCAACAATGTGCTGCACTTGGCGGACCGTAGGTCAGAGGCTGTTAGGATGTACCGAATTTCAATAGGCTTAGAAGACACGTCTACGGACTCCTCAGAGCCGAGGAGCCCTGCCCAAGACGTGCAACCCGTCCTACCTAGAAGTCGTGCCTCCGGCACGGCGGGCCAGAGCTCCAGTGGGGGAGCTTCTGGCTCGGGAGTGATAAGTGTGGACATTAGGGGTGAAGTGGGTAGAGTCGTGGGTACGTCCGCCATGCCGCACATGTCTCGAGCAGAAGCTTATCAGATGATGCTCCGGAACCGCACCCGTCGAGCTCGTACACCTACAGTTGTCGAAGAAACAACCACAATTGCCCGTGAACGTGAAGTCACAAGTCACTTCCGGGTAAAGCAGTACACTGGGATTCTCCAACAATCCCCAGTTCACTCGTCATCGGAAGAGCGCCGATCGCCGACACCGCCGCAACAACCTCAACCGACTGGGGAGGACGTGGAAGCTTCCCCACAAGAACAAGCACACGTTCCTCCACCACCACATTCGGCGGCCGTCACTACTCAGGGAGGCGAACCCTCCGGCGAACCCTCAGGCGATGACTCTGACGGTCACGAGTCCCCCGAGCACACTCCTTCGGACCGTCGTAAGCCCGATGACGAAGCCACCGATGAAGAGATGATCGATTACGGATCTGACTCCGAGTTCCAGTTATCTGAACCAGCTAAGGGCGGGAAGGCCCAGATTATCGATGTGGATGAAGCCACCTCTTCCTTCAACGACGACAGGATCTCCGGAGATCCAGTACTAGCAGGCGATCTAGCCTCGGATGATAGAACAGTCGGTCGTGAGGAAGAAGGTGAGGCCGAGGTTGCTACCGGCTGGGGGAGATATGACAGTGAGGAAGAAGAGAGAGAGGGGAGAAAAGGAGAGAGAGAGAAGAGAAAAAGAGACCGCAGATGTTGAGGTCCAATTAGGGGAGCTTTGGGCTCAATTAGAGAATGCGGACGAAGAGGTAGAGCCGCACAGGTTAGAAACGGAAGTTTCCCTTACCTCGAGTCCATCCATCAGAGAGGCAACCCACACTGAGACCGGGCACCCTACGGTGTCTGGTCAAGACGCTAGCCGCCAACTAGCGCATTTGCACGCCCCAACCGACCACTCGGCCATCTCTCAACAGATGGTCGTTTCATCTTTACACGGGGACTTAGCTCAACTTCCACCAACCACTCACTTGGAGTCTGTTGGTGCTGAAACGAGAGAGGAACCTCCCCACCTCTCGACTTCTTTCCGTGCACCAGTTGTCCTAGAGCCACTTACCGAGACTTTTCAAGTCATTCATTTGGATAGAACACTACTAGGAGCATCATCAGCCCGCCCAAGTGGCGAGGCCAGAACGGGGAGAGTCGGTGCGTCGAGTGACGCCCTTCGAGGATCCACCGGAAGCCCTGACACCGTCAACATCATTCCAACGGTGACGTCAAGCCGAGAGAGCACCTCAATAGGACTCTTCTCGTCAACTGGAGCCCAAGTGGCACCAGGTGTTGTACTTCCGGGACAGGGTCCGACAGACTCGAGCAAAGTCTCTAAAGATGCTCACGCAACACCGGGGCTTTTAGGCCTGACGGATTCGGGTGGAATCCTTAAAACCACCCCTGTACCAACGGGACTTTTAGGTCCGACGGATTCGGACAACATCCTAAAAGTCGTCCAAAGCAGGTTACTCGCGGTGGAGGAAGCCAACCGGGCTCGAGATGCGCGGGTCGAGGCACTTGAGAAAGCCTTGGCCGAGACGGAGAGGAAACGACTAGCAGATCTTGAGGCGTCACGAAAGCTTCAAGAAGACCGGGATGCGGAGCTCTACGAGCTCAAACGGCGGATCAAGGGCAAACACTCTGAGGCAGCCCCATCATCCGAGACTCCGATCCCCCGTCAGACCGAAGACGTCCTCAAGCTCGCCCCTCCGACTTCGGGCGAACTACCTCCGATACCGGGTTACGTTACTGAGACGGAACATGCATTCGTCATCTCTTCATACACGACTCAGAACGACCGCCTCTCCGCCCAAGTCAGAGATCAGGAAGCCCAGATCGAGATCCTACAGCAGCGCGTCCGGGAACTAGAGGCCATGTGTCGGTCTCAGGCTCAGCCTTCCAAAAGGAGGCATGATGACCCTGATGACTCGGCACCGGGTCCTCATGAGGGGGAGGTGCAGGCTTCATCCAAAAGGCCTCGCACCGACCTCCATTCTGCCTCTGGTTCCGGTTCTACTCCAGCTCCAGCTTCCACGGCCGCCCCCTCGAGTGCTCCTACAGAGTCTGCTGCCGCCGACGCTCCCTATGTCGATTCAGACACGGAGGATATCCCTGACATGGGGAGTTGGCGCTACGAGCGGATCCCAGAAGGTGAAGTAGTTCAGTTTCCACAGATGACAGACACGGCTCAGATTGAAGTCGTTCTCCCAGAAGCAGCACCAACGGATCCTTCAGAGTTCCAGATTTCTGAAGCAGCCCGGAAAATTTTGCGGTCGCTTGCTCAGAGTCTCAGGATATACCAGAAGGGGGACGACATTGTCCGGGATTCTGACTACACCAACCTCACCTCAGCATTCGTGTTCCCCACTCCAGACGCTCCACGAACTATTCATTCTACTGATCCAGAGACCGCCGCTCCAACCGTCATCCAGCTCAACTGGAACCATTCAGTCATCTTCCGTCCATTCCTTGAGGAATCGTTCACCCGTATCTACCAACAAGAGAAGCTGCACGCCTGGTCCCGAAAGGTCTACTTCGGGATCTCGCACATCAAGACCAAGAGACGAAGGACAGCTTACGTGCATCAGCGAATGTGCAACTGGGCCACTCATGGACGCCAAAGGATTCGACGTCGGTTCATCAAGGTAACTGCAATGCGCCCCTACAGACATGGCCATCAGTTATTCCTTGAGTACGATGTCCGCATGTACGGGACCGACGTTCCACGAGGTGAGCTTCAAGACTAGTCGTTCACGGAAGCTGATTTGGATCGGGTGCATCTAGAAGACCTTCTCACGCTCATCAAGTACCTCCAAGGCCCGATTCTCCGACCAGAGCACTACAGAGACGGCACAGAGATATTGAAGAAGTACGTCCGTCACGCAATCACTCTCGCGCGAGTGACGGACTACCAGCTTGCAATCGAAAGCCGCCAGCCAAAGGTCAATCTGCTCAGACCAAACCTGCTCGTGCCTGGTATTGATGCTTACACTCCGTATATGCCAACCAGGATACCTGAGCATGGGGTTCTCTATATGACTCGGAAGAAGAAGGAGCGCAGGTTCATGAGATTTGGCGAGCTCTCCAAGTTCTGCGACGGGACCCTTCTTTATGTCTACAACGGGATGCAGAGTAGACTACTGGCTGATCAGATACCAGGGTGGAGGATCATAGATGGGAAGGGAAAGCTACTGGAGGCGATGAGATTGATCGAGAGGAAGCTCAAGGAACGATTGATGTACAGACGGGTCGAGGCGGCAATGCAAATGAGAGCAAGGATCATCGGCGAGTGGGAGGAATACTTGCAGATGTCCAAGTGGGAGCCGGCTCTGGAGCTTCCACCACCATTCTGACTTCTTCACAAAGGGGGAGATTGTAGGACCTCTTGTTGTGAAGAGTCAGAATTCACTATCTTACTTGCTTTCTAGTTTAATTTCCTTTATCTGTAAACATTTAACTCTGTTAGTGCCCCTGTTTGAGGTTTGGAACCTCGGGGGCCTTTGTTGACATTGTGTGTAACTTCCTCTTACCTATAAAAGGTAAGAGGTGGTTAGGGTTTTTATTAATTGAATCACATTTTGCCTTTTTGGGAAAACTCCATTGTTGAAGATATTGAAGCTTTCATATTCATCATCATCATCTTTATCTTGGTTCAATCCATTTCTTCTCATTTTCTTGTGTTTGTGGGACAACACATATGAATCAACCATTAAGTAGAAGGCGATGGTTTTTCTTATTCAATTTTGTAAATCTCAAATTCTTGATAGATTGTGTGACAATCACAACTCTCTAAGATTCAAACATTAACATAATTTAGCCAAACGGCCTCCAAAGTAGCAATCTTAAGTGAAAATACGAGTTTACTGGTAACTACCCAAACGGCTTCAAAACTTTCCCTACCCATCGTCTTATACAACCTATGTAAAGAATTATCCGGTGCTTCACGGTCAAAGCTGCAATTGTTGACCGAATGAAGGCTAGCGATCGCTTCTCCACTTTACATTTTTTACTACTTCTCATTTTTACCTCTCCATTTATGTATGTAAATATGAACCACTCATTGTATGTGTGTGTATTAGCGAGAGAGAAAATAGATAGATAGAGAGAGAGAGAGAGAGAGAGAGGAGAGAGAGAGAGAAGAGAATGAGAGTAGTCAGAGAGAGAGAGAGAAATCCAAAAGAATAAGTACAAAGGAATTCCCGTCAACCGTTGGATCTAAAATATTGACGACTGAGATTCAAATGTAACCAACCATAGTCATGTCTTTGTTTTCATAAACTGTGCCATCATTCACACCCGTTGGGCATTTCATATAGGTTTTCTCGTTCTTTTTTAAGCGTTTTTTAACCCACCTTTATATATCCAGGATCATTGAGATAAATTGATTTTCATGAATTGAAAAAACATAAAACCATCTACGAGCATTTGGATGAGTTGATAATACAAAACCGTTAGAGACAAACATAACAAATCTATGTATATTGACAAATTCCAAAATAAGCCTTCCATGATGACCCCATTTTCAATATCTCAAGTCTAACTTGCGTTGACAAAATAATGTTGACCTTTTTGCCTCCATTTATGTTCTTTTCAACGCTTGAAAATGGAGATTGTAATCCAAAAAAACCCATTCAACTATTCCTCTGACATGAGACCTTGGAACTTTTCTTTTCTAATTTCATTATTGCAAATGATTCAATTAGAATCTACTTTTTAAATTTTAAAATATTTGAAATGAGAAATTATATTTTCTCTTATCTTTTTAACTTATCCATCCTCCTACCTAGTTCATCATTTGACATGTGTAATACACTTATTCTTCCTTTTTTATATAATTCTTAAATTTTAACACTTGTCAAATGATAAAGTAGGTAGGAGGATAAGTAGGTTAAAAAGGTAGGAGGAAATATAATTTCTCTTTTGTAATTTATTTAGTTGTGTGAAACCAACGTTTTATATGGATCTTGTAAAATAATTGATGGCCACTGAGTAGTAATTCTTGGGTAACGTGTTTTAGCTCTCGGTAAAAATTGTCAAGGATGTAGTCTAGGCAAAGCACAAATAAACCTTCTAAAAAAAGAAAAATTGAACGAATATTTGAATATCAGTTATAAAAGAATTCTTTTAATTCAAAGATTTTAGAAAAAAAAAGTTGTATACGCATGTTTAATTAGCATTATGGGGACCTAATTAAATTGACATCGTTTTAAAGCTATCCTTTTTTCCCTACTAAATGGGGTATGTTGAAGAATTTTTTTTAATAATATCTATAAAAATACATACTTTATAATTTAAACGGTTGAAAAAATCTATTGATATTATCAGTTTGGTTATTGCACAACACCAAAATCGGATTTATAGGACGCTATCAACTTCTAAATATCTTAATAGACTACTATATAAGACATAACTTATATGACCATAACTTAAAGTGTCATATTTAAAGGCATTGTAATAAGCTTATAAAAAGCTTTCAAGGTTTTTAACAATTTTGTAAGGACTTTTTTAGTACAAAGTGTCACATTAGTTCTTTTGTAGGACACTTTTGAGAAAGTGTCCTATAAACCCATATTTTTCTACGAAATTTTTACATGCCACTTATTCAGAAAATGTTTTGCAAAATAGCTAATACGACACTTTTCAATAAAAATATTCTAAAAAACTTGTTATAACGTCCACTAATATCTTATAGACTTATTACAACGTTTTTAAGTAGGACACGTTATTTTCTGATACTATAAATTAAACACTATAAGTATAAAGTGGTATTTTAAAATGTTTTATTTTTTTAATGTTCTATAAATTTAATTTTATGGTAGTTAGTGTTGGTTAGCTTTGAGAAATTCCACCACTAACTTTATTCCAAATTTGGTGGAAAGTCGTAGAAACTTTTCCCCAAAATTACAAATTTTGCATAAAGCTTTTACGGCATTCATGGCTTCATGGGTTGGAAGTCTTTTTTGGTATCGTTTAAAATTCGTTAATGAAACTTGGTCAATAGTCGTATGTTCTTTTTAGAATTATTTTGGGTATATGAACTTTATCTAAACAAATAATATATCAATTGCTTTAAAAATATTTAGTTCTAGTTCAAGTCTTCTTATAAAGAATTGCTCTCTTCAAGGTTTTATACGTTACAAATCAATTTAGATATCTACAATTATAGAAAGATTCATTTATTTAAAAACATATTCTATAGATAGAGTTTATTAGAAATTCAATAGCAATCGTAGTCAAACCAAGTTGTCTTATATTTGTAATCATTAAATACGTATCAATTGCTTGATGTGAATTCTATCTTACGAGGACTCAAAACTTGTTGAATGTTGAAATTTGATCAAATATTTTAAAATTCAATTGTATCAAGCGATTGATACGTATTTAATGTGTATAGATAAAAATCAACGTCATATGCCTGATTGTTAAATTTAGTTAGATCTTTATTGATCTCGAATTAAAATAAAACAACAAATTAATATAAAAAGATTTACAATAGAGTAAATTTCGATATTGATCTCTAAACTCTATTTTTTTATAATTTTTATTTAGTTTAAATTAACAAAAAAAGATTGCAACACAAACAGCTCTCGAATTTGTAAGGTCATGCGTTATACTTGTCATGGAACCCAAACCAACTCAATGCCACATCAACGTCACATCAGTTTTTTACAACCTTACCGGTTTACCCAAAGCTATCCAAAACATAAGTTATACCAAACTCAATCTTACCCACATTTTTATTTTATTAAATAATAAATAAATAAAAAAGACGAGAGAGAGAGAGAGAGAGAGAGAGAGAGGTGGGGGGTGAGGGGTGAGGGTGGGTATTGTCGCTCGACATGTGGAAGCCGAGGGCCACCAAGCCGTTGAAGGCGTTTTGGTGTTGCCAAGCAAACCCGATGAAACCGAAGGCAAGCTAATGCCTTCGGATTATGTATAACGGATAGCCTAAGAAATGTAAACCACGAGATTTTGTAAACGTTGGAAACAAATTTAGGATAAATAATTAAAACCAAAACATAAACAAAATTCAGAGACCAACATTGAGTTAATGAGTTTGACTTCCAATATTATATAGGTTTATACTTTGTATAAAATAAACGTAACAACTTCTTTTGTTATACATCCACAACATTTTTATTCTGAGCTATTTGACAATTTAAAATATTATACACAAATTTAGGTAAAAGAAAAAAGAATCATTCATTGCCATAAAAATATCAAAATAGCACTTTTGGTTACCTTTTGTAATTATGTTGTGTTTAAAGCTTAATATAATGTTTTAGGTTATTCAACACAGGATTTTTTTCTTATATAGATTTTTTCCTCTTCTTTTTTCCCCTGAGTACATGGCTTTGCTCAAGGTTTCATAAGAGCATCCTTAATAAATATTTTTAGAATATCTTATAATAGTTATGTTAAACTTTTTTAAAATAAAGAAAAAAAAGCTTTAAATTTAAAGAACCTTTTAAAACTTGATTAAAGGTAAGAGAAATTATTTTCTTTTATCCATTCCTATCAATATAGGGGTGGGTATTGCCGCTCGACATGTGGAAGCCGAGGGCCATCAAGCCGTTGAAGGCATTTTGGTGTTGCCAAGCAAACCCGATGAAATCGAAGGCAAGCTGACGCCTTCGGATTATGTATAACGGATAGCCTAAGAAATGTAAACCACGAGATTTTGTAAATGTTGGAAACAAATTTAGGATAAATAATTGAAGCCAAAACATAAACAAAATTCAAAGACCAACATTGAGTTAATGAGTTTGACCTCCAATATTATATAGGTTTATACTTTGTATAAAATATACGTAACAACTTCTTTTGTTATTCATCCACAACATTTTTATTCTGAGCTATTTGACAATTTAAAATATTATACAGAAATTTAGGTAAGAAAAAAGAATCATTCATTGCCATAAAAATATCAAAATAGCACTTTTGGTTACCTTTTGCAATTATGATGTATTTAAAGCCTAAGGCTAAGCATAGCGGGAGGGTTGGGTTGGGCAGGATCAACCTGGCGGGTTCACAATTTGGGCAGGTTGGGGGTACGCATCAAGTGGGTTCAGCGGGCTTGAAGCCCTGGCGGGTTACCCACACCACTGTGTGGTGTGTGTATGTTGTGTGTGTTGTGTGAGAGAGTTGAGAGGGTTGGGGTACGTGTTGTAGAGGGTTGCAGAAAAGCTGATGTGTAAGCTGATGTGACAATTAGGTTGGGAGGGTTGAGGTACTGATAGCCTAATATAATGTTTTAGGTTATTCAACACGGGATTTTTTTTCTTATATTGATTTTTTCCTCTTGTTTTTTTCCTGAGTACATGGCTTTGTTCAAAGTTTCATCAAGAGCATCTATTATAGTGTTTTGCCAACCTAGACCCTTGACATATTTGCAGGGAGGCCTGCGTGCCATTTACAACCCCTTATGTAATAATGACCTTAGGATAGAAGTTTTTTTTCTTTCGGGATGACGAGGCCAGTGGGAGCTACTAAGATTCTTCATCCTACCGGAGTACTGACAAAACATGGCGAGGCCAGTGGGAGCTACGCGAGTTTTGAAGCTTTTAGTAGAATAGGTCATTATTGGTCCCTAGGAAACGTTGGCAAAAAACTATAATTAGCTACCACGTGATTAATTATTTAATTGCATGGTTGATTGATTATTTGTGATATCTTGCATGTTAATAGTTTTAAATAGAGTTGTTATTTTAAAACTAGGTTGTATCACAAAAGGTATATAGGTTTTTATTAGTTTCGTCAAACTTTTCAAGACGATAGTTTTTGTTTTAAAACCTATAGATGATTGTTTTATATAAAAGGCAAAGTTGATAAAAACAGTTAGTTTTAATCAACTAGGTGTGCTATTAAAACAGTTAGTTTTAATTAGCAAGTGATTTTAGAACAGTTGGTTTTAAAATTACAGGTATGTTTAAAACAGTTAGTTTAAAACGTAAGTAGCCTTTATAACAATCAGTTTTTCAAAAGCCTGGAAGTAAAAGTTTTTTCAAAACCCCGAAAATCATACATCAGTAGTGCAACCCATCTAGGGGCACCTTCGGCGTAAAGTACATAGGCGTTGTAAGTGATCACACATTCAACGTCTGTGTTCAAACTGAAGCTGGAGGGGTTACACAACTCTGCGAATTGTCTCCGGGTGGTACCGGCCAGAGTATAGTGATCAGGTCCCCAAAATGGTGAGATCTGTTTTGGTACTATAATGTTCACCGGGTGGTACCGGGCCAAAAAGCACTAAGAGGGACTGAAACATGCACAGGTAGTTGCCATGGTCCCGAAAAGATCTAGGAGTCATGTCAGTTAGATATGATTGGTAAAAGTCCTTACCTACCGAAATAAATACGGGTCTGGTGGAGCAAGAACATTACGCACATCAGGATGTATGAAATAAGGATCCTAGTCCAATAAATTGATCATTTAAGGGTTTATTGATAATTATTGGAATTAATCTATTTACAGTTGCTAAAAACCAAAAGTTTTATTTTGTGTAGATGGCAAGCACTGTTACCAGCACTAACAATCTTTCCCTCCGCTCTATCCTAGAGAAGGATAAGCTGACCGGCTCTAACTTTCTCGACTGGGAGCGCAATCTGATGATTGTGCTCAGACATGAGAGAAAGTGGTATGTGCTTGAAGAGCCACTTGGGGAGGCACCTCCGGCAAACGCTCCGGCTGCTGCCAGAAATGCCCACAAGAAGCACTCGGATGATCTCCTTGATGTTGCCTGTCTGATGCTAGCAACTATGAGCCCAGATCTGCAAGCAGGGCTCATAAATACAAATGCCTATGACATGATCCGCCAGCTGAGGGACATGTTCCAGACTCAGGCTCGCACAGAACGCTATGATGCCACCAAAGCATTCAATGAGTGCAAGATGGTAAAAGGGACATCTGTAAGTGACCATGTCATGAAAATGAAACGGCACTTAGATCATCTGGAGAGGCTTGGTCATCCTGTTCCGTTGCAGTTGGCAACAGACACCATACTCAATTCACTGTCAGAAGACTACAGGCCCTTCGTAGTCAATTACAATATGAATAACATGGAGAAAACAATAGCAGAGTTGCACTCCATGCTTAAGACAGCTGAACTGAATATGGGGAACAAGAACAAGACCAAGGATGTCTTGATGGTGAAAGACGGAGGGGTGAAAAAGAAGAATGGGCAAGCTAGCACCAGTAAAGGAAAAGGACCAGTCCAGGCCATCCAGAGTGCACCCAAGAAAGGCAAGGGCAAGGGCAAGGGCAAGAAGGTTAAGCCAAACAAAGCTAGGACCGAAAATCGCTGCTTCATATGCAATGAGATCGGTCATTGGAGGCAAAACTGCCCTAAGCGTCATGAAGCAGGTATATAAACCTCAGAAATTTATGATCGCTTTATTTTTGTCACTTCTTACTTGTTAGCCTACAAGTATACTGATACCTAGAGCAAATGATTATTGCAGGAGGTCAGAAATGAAGTGAAGTGCCCAGAAGTTGCTAAGGATCAAAGTACAAGATGATTTAAGTCAAGACATTTTGAATTTATAGTTTTAAAACAGTTATTTTTGGGGATCTATGTTTTAAACAATTTTTGGATAATTATATTTTATAATTACATGGTTTTATTTTCAAAAGTTATTGTCTTGACATTGAAATATCTGTTTGTGCTTAGTATTCTTAAATCAGTTAGATCCTAGTTGATTGCCTGTTATAATTACTTTAATACAATTGAAGTGATTTGTATAAAAACTAACAAAACACAAGGAATTCCATAAGAATGTGTTTTGAGAATAAAAACATTTATGAATAATAGTTTTGTGATCAAAGGGAGAATTTAGGATATTAACTCAGATGGCGTTAATAAACAGCATTTATAAAACTAGAAAGATTCCAAGTTCTGGAATTAGGGTCCAGTTAAGTTTTATAAAAGAAATTCTCAAGAATTAACTAATCAAGTTTGATCAAGTTTTATTCAAATGTTTTAAAAGGAGAATTTAGGATATTAACTCAGATGGCGTTAATAACAGTATTTATGAAACTAGAAAGATTCCAATTAGGATTTGACCAAATCCAGTTGAGTTTCATAAATAGGAAATTCTCAAAGTTCATTACTTGAAATTAGGATTGACTAATCAAAGTTTTGACTAAGTCAATAGTAAATTTTGAGTAATAGTTAGTTTTTATAAGCAAGTGGGAGCCCAATTTATTCTCTATCTAGTCTCAGATAAAGAATAAAAGGATATAATTATTGATATATCTCGGAATTCATAAATCCAGGTAGGATAAGAATTCATAAGATATAATTTACCCTTTTAGTCAAAAAGGGATAAAAGTTTCAAAATCCTTGAAACAAAGGTCATGACTGACTTTAAGATCAATAATTAGAGTGTTGGATTAAAATATAGGATTCCAGTAGATTTGCCAGGATTGCAAATGGAATCTGATTTCAGGCAGAAATCATTCATCTACACGGCAACTAAGGAAAGTTACAGTCTTACATATTCAGGAACTGGAAGTTGGTCCAGGTCTCCGAGTTCATGGAATATGATAAAAGTCTAGTTATTGTTTTTATAAGGTGTTTGCAGAACAATAATTAGCAGATACAAGTAGATTGTATAAACAGACTTGTATTATTTGGTTATCACTTTGATTAAAATGGTAAACTTTAATCAAAGGGTTTAAACTAAAGATAGGTGATACTTTATTTTAGACCAGTATTTAACAAACGTTAAATAGATATTATGAAAGTTATTAAAGAAAAGACATTCAATCTTGTTATTATTACAGCGTGTAATATGGACTATACAAGATTGATTTCTTTATCACTTTCACATTTTGCATGTTTTAATATATCCAGGAATGAAATCAGTCTCCGATTTTTCATTCAAAATCTGTCCGTGACAACTTATCATTGTGGGAGCATGATAAGGTGTTAAAGTCATTGTGAACTTTTAGGTAGTTATGATCAGCTGCTGAATAACAGCTACAAGTGTTGTAGACTAAAAGTTGCACAGATATTTGATAGAGTAGCAAATATCGGACGTGATCCGCGGTTGAGATTACTTCTTGGAGTGAAGTCATAAGTGAATCTCACAGTGGTTGTCCCTATCACCTGAGGTATCTGATTTGATATCATGAGGACTACTGAATTCTTAGTGCACTCAACTGCTACGCCGTAACAGGGTGGCTATAAAGGGTGTAACTAGATTCAGCGGAAGCCGTGGTGTCAAAGGCAGATATGCAAGATGGGATTTGCAGCTCTTCTCAGAAGAGAGATATTTCTGGGCCCATCTTGACTGACTAAGTATACTGATGAAGTGCATGGCCATGCCCAAACGAACTGATTAGTTCTTTGTCGTTTACCTATCAGTAAAAGTCAGATAATCAAGAAAACAGAATCTTGAGTATTTAGAGTTGACACTTTCCAAGCTCATACTCACAGATGAAATATCGCGATGCAAAGGGAAAAGCCAAGATATACCCAATCAATGAACAGTAGTTTCATAGATACCAATTCCTCACGGAATGTTTATATCACCAGTCTGGGTATAAGAGTTCTTGTAACCTGGTCAGCCTAAGTGCCTGTCTAGGGGCCTCCTTAGGTCAGTGTAATCATAGGCGGTATTGCCAACTTGCACAAGTGGGAGTCTGTTAGGAATAATGTGCAGAGTTGACAAACCAAGTGGTTACACATCCAATGTTACAAGGCACTTGAGGGTCACACCTGTGAGGACCTATAAGTCGAACAAGTTAGATGAAACCCAGAAATGGAGAGTTAGGATTTATAATAGTGTATTATAAATCAATTGGGTAATTACAGTCAGAATTACCAAAGTTGGAGGGTTATTAATTAATTAGGATATTATATATTTATTAGATAAATAAATATATAATAGTTAATTAATAAGTTTTATATATATATTAGATAAATATATATAATTATAATTATCATATGCAAATTCTTTTCCAGCTATTTAAAAAGGGAAAAGATTTGAGATAATTATAAAAGGAAACTGGATTCTATTCAAACTGTATTTTTCCTCCATATAAATAAGGCTTATGGGTTAAGGAAAAAATAAGAAGCTTTTCAGCCAAGAAAACAGTTTTCAGATTCCTCTCTCCCTCTCTCTCTCCCAATCGGCGCCGACCCCCCCCCCCCAGGTCGGATTCCAGTTTTTGTTGTTCGGGTTTCATACAGTTCAACTAGAAGGACGTTCGTTGGTCGATCACCGGTGGACTATTATCAAGCAATCCAGGTAATTTGACCTAATCTGATCTGTTAGGATTAAAAACTAGAACGATTAAAGATCATTAGGCTAGTAATGGGTTTTTAGCTTTTATTGCTTCCGCACAATTAGATCAGAAACAGCGTGTTTCTGATCACGTAGGTTTTATCAGTTTGATTAATCTATGTGATTTATCGAACCAGCGAGGTTTGTTAAATCTGTATTAATCCTCGAATCAGTTTGATCCGAGGATACCCACAAAAACCCAACAAAATCATGAACTATTCGTAGGAATAGGTTCTTCCTCATCGTGAAATGTCGTTTGAACATAACATTTGTGTGCGTCGAGTTATCAGATAAGTAGTCTGCCATTAGCCGTTCGTTTGTAGCTACCCGACCTCTATCTATGTTAATGGCCCTCGAACGGCGAATTGACGATGATGCGGTGGCCTGCTGAATGAACGTTGCAAATATTTGCGCATCTTGTTTCTATTCCTCGTCGGTATCCATGGATGATGATTACCCGGTCGAGTAATCGGGTTGTGCCATAGTGTGTAAAGTAATGAAGGTGAGAGAGATGAAATTGGTGTGAGAAATAATAGGGATAGAAGTGTATAGAGAGAAAAAGATGAAATTGGTGTGAAAAATAAGTTAGGATAGAAAGTTATTTATATAGGGTTTAATAAAGGGTTAATTACATGGGTATGTATCGAACTTGTCACGTTTTATCATTGTATGTACTCAACTTATAAACTTACCATTGTATGTATCGAACTTTCTAAAATTGCCATTGTATGTATCCAACTTTATCAAAACCTATCATTGAATGTATTCTACTTGTCACGATTCATGTGACGAGTATTTAAAGATGTCCTAAAGGACTTCACGGGAAACCCGTCAACACTTTTGTTTCGGCATTACTCATTTATACGCACGAGAATATTTGCGTAAACCAACTTCTAACAATATTTATCATTTATAGGTGGCATGAGTCGTTACATGGATTTCCTGGGATGCTCTGTAGCATAAATTGTACAAATTAGGAGTAGAGAAATTGTCTCTGCGGAGTGATGAGGCCAATACATGCAAGGAGATCATCCGCATCCGACGATTATGCTAGAAGCAATTGCATTACAAGACACATGGTTTTGGCATACATTTTTTGGACCACTCGGTGCAAACAATGACATAAATGTGGTAAATCAATCGCCTTGTTCAACGACGTCTTAACGCTGTGCAATACAAACATGGGTATTATCTTGCATGCGTGATGTACCCGGAGTGAGCTACTTTTGTGAAAGCATTTCCATTTCCAAGCGACCCAAACCGAATAAAGTTCAAGAAAGCACAAAAAACGGCAAGTAAAGACGTGGAACGAACTTTTGGAATCCTCAAAAGCAAGTGGGCAATAGTAAACCAACCAGCACGGGCATGACATCAACAAAATATTAGAATGGTCATGTATGCTCGTATTATCTTATAACATGATCTTAAAAGACGAAAGACACGCTATATGTCCTTTCCTAGAATCCGACTTGCCACCGAGTAAAGAAAACGTTTCTCAAGAAGTATACCTAAAATAATCAATGAGAAATTCGTAACTGAAAAACACACAACAGCCTTAGATCAGATCTCATGGAACACATTTAAAACATCAATTTTACCCAATTTAGACGACTAGTTGTAATTTTAATTTTTAATTTTTAGTAAATCAAAATTAACTAGCCAAACCCGCAGGAAAGTTTTGGTGTTCCCGCTGCCTATTCATCAAACCTGCTTTCCGTAGGCATAATAGTAGGCCTTATAAAAAATTCATCAAGGACTTGTTCCACCACATTTATTTAATGTATTTTTCAAGCAAAAACAAGTCTAAAGCAATACTTCCCCATATGATACCTTCCTTGACTTATTTGTTCAATATAATGTGAGAAAAATTAAAGATGATAACATTTTAAATACGTGCCATTTCTTCCGCTATTAAATGACAACTAATAGTGCCGTCTTCGTCAAAACATGTTACAAGTACATGGTTTTTCTCAAAAAATTTTATTTTATTTGTTTGATAGATTAAAAAAAAACATATCTAGCCTCTTTCTTGTTTTAAAAAGAAATTCTCATTCCACCCCTTAAGAATGTAAAACAAATTACCAATTTATTCTTTAAAAATGAAAGCTATTGGTTATATGTATTTCACCGTAACCACCAATGTAGTTCACTTTTATTTATCTAACATCAAAGGGAATGATTAGAACTATTTTATTTAATTTTCTTCAAAACTTGAGAAAAAGAACATCAAAAGTACGGATTAGACATAACATCTAAGTTTCACATACAAATTATATCATTTATACAAGTCAATCTCATAATAAATAATCGTCCTCATTTTCATAAATATTTGATTTTAAAATATCTTAATTGATCCAGCTATAACTGTCTTCTGTAAAAATATATATTATAATAAAGAGTTAAATAAAAAAATAGATGGATAGTTTTGTAAATATGTTAATTGATTGATTCGTATGGTTTGTATAATTAACATATTTATATTTGAAATGTTATATATAACCAAAGGTTTGAAAGAGAATTGCAAAAAATAGAAGTAGAGAAATGATCCTAACCCTTATGGCTAAAATCAAATTTGACTAGTTAAATTTACGCATTTGATTGGTCAAAATTTGTGGTTGTGCCAAAAAATAGACAGGTAGTTTCGTAACTTTACAAATATGCGAAAAACGGGTTCATTCATAGAGTATATGTTCATATGTGAACCAAAGTAATTCACATATTAACTCTTTTTAACAGATTCATATATGGAGTATATGTTAATATGTAAACCTGTATAATTTACATATGGATATTAACTAATTGACATATGTATCTTTGTGATTCACATATGAATTAATAAATTAAATTCACATATATAGCAATTACCTGTTTCACACATGAACCCGTTGGTTCATATGTAAACAAGTTAAATAGTTCACATGTGAATTAATTAACGAGTTCACATATGAGCATATAGTTCATATATCAATCACATAGTTCATATATGAACTTGTTTGCCGTCTATTTGTAAAAGTTATGAGACTACCCATCTATCTTCTACATACCTATGTGAGGAATTATCAAGTGTTTCACAATCAAAGCCGCAACTATTGACTGAATGAAGGGCTTTAATCACATCTCTATTTCTCATTTTAGCACTTCTCATTCCCCCTACCTTCATAGCTCCTCTATCTGCTTATATATATAGTTGTCTTGTTTTACAAACTCACTATTTTGTGCTACGTTATTCAGACTGAATGTTCATGTTTTATTCATGATGAATAATACAACATCCAGTATTATTCAGTCTGAATGATACATTATTCACCATAAACGATGCATAACATTTACTCTGAATAATCATGTGTTATTCGGACTGAATGTAATACGTGACGCGCTGTCGGCTATCCTCACGTTTGCTATTAGATTCGAGTTTGCAGTCGAACTTTCGTGTGTATGTATATATATAAACTTAGGATCAGGTGAGACCAAAAAAATCACTTTCGATGCAAAAAACTATCAAAAACAAGGTAAAAACCGAAACCTTCACAGCTCAAATGCTGTGAATGTTACAAATAAATAATGCAAACCTTCACAGCGGAAATGCTGTGAAGGTTTCATTTTTTAATCGTTTTTTGGAAAAAAAATTCTGCGATAGTGTTTTTTAGTATGTTTTTACGATGAATGTTCAATTTTTTTTACCTTCACAAATGTTTTGATATGAAGTTTCATGTTAAATATGTTGGTCTCACCGGTTTCATAGAAACAACTTGGTCTCATCGGAACTTAACCCTATATATATATATATATATATATATATATTGGAATTTTGTAATCTTGTAATCTTGTAATTGGCATTATCGTTGGAAATTTAAATTTAAGAATTCGTCAACTACATTTTAAAATGTAGTTAATCATTCCTCGTGTGATTTAAGTTCCAATTAATTATTAGAATATTTGCTAGGAATGAAAGAATTGAATCATTCAAAGTTTTACATTGAGTAAATTAGTAAACTGCAAATTTGGTCCCAATGCTTTTGGCCCCTATAGTTTTAAAACTACAATATAGCCATCATAATTTACAAAAATGACCGAATTTGGTTCCTTCATCTAACGTCTACTAAAAAAATCTCATTCTATGCTAAACATTTTAGTCTTTTTATACTTTTATCAATTTTATTTTTAATAAATGAATTCGTAAATTATAGGAACCAAAAATAAAATTTAGTCTAATAAGAGCAAATTTGTAGTTAATATAACATATATTTTGTTGGCCCGAGAATGAAAATGGCTATCACAAAAGTATTTGTAATAAAGGGGTTGAATACGAACAACGCAAATTTTCATTCTTTAATTTTAGATGTTCATTATAAACAAAGAATTACAAATTTGTTGTGGAATAAGAAGGTAAGACTTAATCCTAAACAATTTGGCTGATGAAAATTTGTTAAAGACTGAAAGAATAAAAATAGAAGGCATTCTTTCACATATGAAGAAGTGAAACAGTCCTACAAATTGTTTATGTCGTGTTTTTTTGAACGTCAAGCAAACACACATACACATACACATTCCCTGGGTATCCGGGATCCAAGGGCACCCGACTAATCCTCGTCGACCACAACCCAACCCAATTAAGAATACCACTATGTAACAGACCCATGATCTGCATATCGCCACATGCTCTGCACGGGGTTCGAACCCGGGTAGTCAGGGGATACCATCCACTAACACCCCCCCCCCCTCTCATGATGTTACCTTACCACTAGGCTAGACATGTTTTAATTGTTTATGTCATTTTTGCTTGAGAAACTATCATTCATAATTCATTAAAAAAAGAATGAGGTGCAACATTTGACATGGATGGTCTTTCATAGCCACCATTGCATTAATTACTACTATCCAACTAACACATGTTTCATTTGATTTGTAGATCAGTGCATGCTTGTACTCTTCATTTCATCCTCCGAGTATCTTGAAGATATGATGTTATTGTTTTTAACACACCCCATCCTTTTATATGCATATGGAACAATAAAAGGAGGTACAATACTAATAAAATATTACTTTTCAACTTTTTTTTACATTCCAAACATGTTCTCTTTCCAAGGTGAGAGTTTTAACATTACACTGTCGCACTTGCAACTCTATAGGTTTATTACGTTTATTAGCATAACTTTTTTTGTTGGTCCAAAGCCATCTTTATTCATTCATGAATCTGACCAATCTTATTAGTTGTCAACTGAACATGCTTGGTCTTGCCAACTATTTCTCTCACACTTCATTCTAACACAATGGCGTTCTACATTTTCTTCCATATAAAACTTTGCTAGATGGCGGCCAAGCTCTTTGACGGTTCCTAATTCATCATGGCATCAATCTTTGTTGGGTTGACTTTTGATTCCTTCGTATGTTACTACATGACCTAAAAATTAAACTTCTTTGAACTAGAAGTCACACTTGGAATATTTTTCGTACAACTTTTCTTCAATAAGCCATGTCAGGATCTCATGGAAATGTCGTTCATTATCATCCTCATACTTAGAATAACCAAGGATATCATATAAAAATTACAAACGCTAATTTATATAAGGAAGGATGACAAACCCGGTTCATTAAATCCATGAAGATCGTCGACACGTTAGTTAATCCGAAAGGCTTCATTGGAATTCATGGTAACCATAACGTGTTTGAAAGGTAGTCTTTGGAATGTTTTCCCCTATAGCTTTCACTTGATGGTAGCCTAAACACAAACAAATCTTGGAGAGGCATCTTGCACCTTGAAGTTGGTCCAAAAGATTGTTGATCCTCGGAAGGGGATACTTGTTTTTCATAGTAGTCGATTCACATTCTCATCGATTCGTCATTCTCTTTCACGAACAAGACCGATGCTCCACATGGTGAAAAGCTTAGCCTAATAAATCCTTTATCTAGAAGTTCTTAAAGTTGAGTCATTAACTCTTGTATCTCAATTGGTGCCAATGGTAAGCCACTTTAGCAATCACTGCAGCTCATCGAACTAGGTTTATTCGAAATTCGGCTCCAAAGACAAGTAAATCAAGTTGTTTTTTGGGTTTTATGCATGTGTGCATGCACATATGTATGTTACAAGTTACATGTACACATAAATGCATACCGTCCAGATGAAGGATGCTCATCAGTTTTCCAATTTCTTGAGGTTTCCATGAGCCCGACCCTACAACTTACATACATAGACATACGCATACATATACACATATATAGAAAGAGTACGCAGATACATATCTACTTACATATACACATATATGTATATATACACATATAGCATATTACAATAAATAGTCAATATAAAACTTAGTACGAGTACAATCAATCAAAAGAAACAAAAAAAAATTAAAAATTCGTTGGTGATTCGTAAGAAGTCACGAATTCGATTATCAAAGTTAAGCCCAAATTAGTCGATAATTGCCAGTGACTTGCAACAAATCATCAACGACGACGTAGAATTATTTTCTAAAAGAAAAATAAGAATAACTAGCTTTCAATCTATCTGAAATCACAGATGGATTACGACGGATTGGAATATGAATTCTATAAAGAAAAAACCAAATACTAAAATAATTTCCAATTCGTCATAAATATGAAGTTTCATTGACAATTGCTAACAAATACTCTTTTCATCGGCAACACTTGCATGCCGTCATCAAGCCGTCGTTAATCCATCAAAAATTACCGACCCTCGATGATTTTGCTGATGGTCTGTTTTCTAGTAGTGATTTCATGTCTACTCTATTAATTAGAAAAGAAAAAGAAAAGGTTATGATGTATAGGGTCGTTCCTAACATTTTATAGGCCCTGAACGAGATGTAAAAAGGGTCATGTTAAGTACAAAAAACCCTTTAATATATCGTGTTTATCCTTAAAAATAACATATTTTTGAATTGAAGTTATACTTGTATTTCATATAAAACCGCTTGCCTAGTATTCTTGGTCAAAAAATAAACTAATTAATAACTATTTCATAATTTAATATTATCAATTATATCATTTTCACATAAATATATTGTCAATTAATTTCTTTGTCAAAAACATCCTATAACTTACCTTTTAATATATAAATTGAAATCATTTCAAGTCATAATGTTGATACTTCAAAGTAACATTCACATAAATATACACTATTAAAGAGAAAACTTTTGGTTTGTTTGTATAAATTTTAGTCCTATAAAGCATGAATTATTTTATTATGAAGTTTAGACATTTTAGGCATCCTATAAAACCAATTTAGTAATAAATATTTTAAGACTTTCTAATCAAGTAGTTTTAGACTTTAATACTTAATTAAAAAAACTCACAAAAACAATAATCAATACTATAAATTGAACGACCAATTAATTTTTTTTACCAATGTAATTAATTAATATATGTTCTGACGTTTAATATACACGAAATTATTTTTAAGATCTTATTTAGATACTTAAAAAATTTGTGTTTCTTATATTTACAAATTTTTTATTACTGCTATTATGTATTAAAGTCTAAATTTTTTGCCCCTATTTCATGTGAACCTTGAACGTACGCCCAATCTGTCCTCCCTCATATATGACCATGATGACATGATGATGTATTCTAGTAGGGATTGCTATTTGCACCCTTTTAATAAGGGTGTGATGCATCGGAAATTGAAAAAGCATGCATTAGGAATGTAAAAAGGGGGATTTGATGTTGATAGATGTGAGAGAGCAATTCATTTTTTAAGTGTAGATGGTAAGTTAAAGTATGCAAATAGCCTATCCCATTTTGATATTAAAAAAGGAAAGGAAAAAATGGATAGGATATTATATATTTCCACAAAAATTGGTACATTGGAGACCAAGTCATGATGAAGATATTATTGGATAATATTTTCCAATATGATATATGCAAAGGATGTTGGTTGTCTTTTTATTTGTGTTTGTTTTTGTTGATTAGGTAAAGTCAAAAAGTCTTTGAAATTTGTCATTATTAATTAATGCCAATTTTATTAAATTCTTGATGAGTATATTTATATACACATATGTATATATTATTACAACCCAACCTCTTTCCATTTGCACACAATCATCATCACTCCATCTCTCTTATCACCCAACTCAACTCATCATCTCTTCTTCTTCAAATAGGAGAGAGAGAGAGAGAAGGAAAAGAGAGTTAGAAGTACATATATACAATATATAAATATATATATATATATATAGAGAGAGAGAGAGAGAGAGAGAGAGAGAGAGATCTAGAGAGGAAGAGAGATGGATAAAGGGGAAGAATATGTAAAGTTAAAAGAGAGATCATTAGAGATAACACCATCATGGGCAGTAGCAGTGGTGGTGTTTGTGATACTTGCCATTTCAATTGCTCTTGAATACATCCTTCATCTCATTGGCCATGTATGTATATATATATTCTATCTTTAATTTCTTCCTTACTATGTATATATATATATATGTATGTATGTATTAGTTGACACATGCTTTTACCCAAAAAGCCACAGAAAAGATCCAATATATATTGATAAAATAAATGGAAACCAATAAATTCTGAATCTTTTTGTTTAAATAATATTTCCACAGTGGTTACATAAAAAACACAAGCCAGCACTCTATGAAGCCCTTGAAAAGATTAAAGCAGGTACATTTTTTATCTTAACTATCTCATTAATTTCTTCATCTATTGTTTAATTAACATCTTGTTTAATATGTTTTTGCTAAATTAATCTATATACTTGCAGAGTTGATGCTTCTAGGATTCATATCATTGCTATTAACAGTGGGTCAAGAACCAATTGCTGATATATGTATTCCAAGTAAAGTTGCAAGAACATGGCACCCTTGTAATAAAAAAACCCGCGATGATGAATACGACGATCCTTGTCTTAAAAAGGTATATATATACATATATATACAGATAGATAGATAGATATATTCTTGGTGCATGGTAAAAAGAATAGTAAAATTAAACCAAATGAGACCTAATTAAGGTTTATATTAATTATGTGCAGGGAAAGGTGCAAATGGTGTCAAATTATGGGATACACCAACTCCACATATTCATCTTTGTCTTGGCTGTCTTTCATGTCTTGTATTGCATTCTTACACTCATTTTGGGAAGGATCAAGGTAAAACCTTCAATGGTTACATATACATATAATCATATATATACAACATGGGGTGAGTGAGTTCAAATGTGAACCACTTTTTGGTTGTGAACATGAGGACAACCGAGAGCGCGACACGTGGCGGATGACTAGGCGCCACGTCAGGTCCACGGCGGATGACTAAGCGCGATTCATGGGAGGACATTGAATTAAAGGGGGGACCACACTAAAAGCCGCCTTTATTAACTAGTCTCCGCTACGTGCCGCACTCTCGGATGTCCTCACGTTCACAACCAAAAAGTGGTTTACATTTGAACTTTTCTCTATACAACATATATACATATACATAGAGGGCAATTTCAAACTTGAACCCTTATTTTACAAAATTATGAAAACACTTTTTTATTATAGTCAATTACATATGATTAAAGAGTATTTTTAGGATTAAGACCACGGGTATGCAAGCCAAGTGGTCTGATTGTATATTTTATGATATAGTATCACACGTGATAAACTACAGTATCCATTGTGGTAATGTTGTTTAGTCATTTTTGTAAAATGGTTGTATTATTTTCGTTTAAACTAATCACATATACAAATTAACCTCTTGAATTTAGATGAGAAAGTGGAAGGCTTGGGAG
The DNA here is from genome assembly GCA_030169165.1 of Centaurea solstitialis. NCBI lineage: Eukaryota > Viridiplantae > Streptophyta > Magnoliopsida > Asterales > Asteraceae > Centaurea > Centaurea solstitialis. The sequence continues at coordinate 69,725,617 of CM058045.1, read as the reverse complement.
GATGAAACAAAGACAGTTGAATACCAGTACCATAACGGTTAGTGAGTTATATTCAACTTTAACGTTTTTGGTGTCTATATATTATTGAAAGGAATTAATGTGGTTTAATGGATAAATATTTGTTCATAAAATATTTTTTAATGTATTATTTTTAGATCCCGAAAGATTCAGATTTGCAAGAGAGACAACATTTGGTCGTCGACATTTGAGATTTTGGAGCGACTCAACAATCCTCCTGTGGATTGTAAGTACTATAAAGAATTTAAATAAAAAAACAAAATGTCATAATTTTATTTTAAAAAATGAATTATTCTATTTATATTAATACTTTTAGATATTTTATTGTTGTGAAAAGATAGCACTATTAATCTTTTCTAAAACGGTAAAACCATCTAAATGTGGTAAATTGCGGGTTGTAAAGATAATATTGGTACACCAAAAAGGAAAGATATAATTAAATCAATTGACCCAATACCAAATCTAAGGTAATTCATTTATTAAAATCAAATATTTAGTTTAAATAATAATAATATTTTCAAGAAAATTGATGCAAGTTGACTTTTTATTTATTTATTTATAATGACAAATTTACAACCAGAAATTTGTCGCTATAATTGCTCGAAGTGCCACCACATAAAAGTACCACTTGCATTGGACAATTAATTATGGAATAAATAATGAATTGACCTTTCTTTATATGGGAATTTGATATTTCATCTCCAACAGTTTTGCTATAATTTTTCTAAAATAGATAATCAAATGTTAAAATCTCTAAAACTTTATTTCTCTATCTTCAAGAGTTTTTCTATTATAGATATTCTATCATCATTTTTATTATTAAAATATACTTATATTTATTATTCCAATAAACTTTTTAAAAAAAAATTAAACAATCAAATTATTCTATTGGTGAAAAATATTAAAATAATATTTCTCTCTCCAGTTTTAGAGATTTTAGAGCATCTCCAACAGCTTTTCTATATTTTTTATAAAATAGATAATCAAATGTCAAAATCTCTAAAACTTTACTTTTCCATCTCCAACAGTTTTTCTATTATAGAGATTCGATCATCACTAATATTATTAAAATATACATTACATTTATTATTCCAATAAAATTTTAAAAACTTTTAAACAATCAAATTATGTTATTGGTGGAGGATATTGAAATAATATTTCTCTCTCTACTTTTGGAGATTTTAGAGAATTCTCTATATTTAGAGATTTTTCTAAGTTTTTCTATTTTATAGAATGAGATAGCAAAGCTGTTGGAGCATTTAGCAAACCAAAACCTATTTTTTGCTATTTTAGCAAAACTGTTGGAGATGCTCCTAGAGATTTCTCCAAGTTTTCTATTTTAGAGAATGGGATAGCAATGCTGTTAGAGCATTTTAGCAACCAAAACCTCACTTTTTTCTATTTTAGCAAAGCTGTTGGAGATGCTCAGTTTCAAATTATTCTATATTTTTTAAATACAAGTTCATTATATATGGGAAGTTAGGTTGAAAATGCTTTTTAGTTTACTTTTTCGTGCATATCTAGAGTTTGACTTTCTAATTTGCGACTTTAATAAATTTGATTTATTTCTTGAACATTCTTCCATTAATATATTGCTAAGATAATCATTTAGACATATAATATTATGAGAATAATCAAGTTTATTTACTAACCATTTCTCTCCCTAAATAAACAATAAAAAATCACTACTTTGGTGATTTACAGAGGAGTTAGAAGGAAAAAAAATCAGTTTCCAACCATCCAAAAGGGGTAATTGATTCGTATGCACAAAGCCCCACCCCCACTTTGCACAAATACCCTTAAAAGGCTGTTATAAGGACCGTTATGCACATTTAAGTCAAATAACGGGGTTTTGGGCCATTATAACGGCGTAACGCACCGTTATATCGCCATTATAACGGCGTAACGGTGGGGGTATATTGTGCAAACTGCAAAGTGGAGGTGCGTTATGGGCATACCTGCAAATGACCCCACATATGGCATGTCTATAGGTTAGCTGTTGAGGTCCATGTTTAAAAATTTTACAGATTATGTCCCTGTATTTATAATCATGTTCAAAATTTTCTTCTTTTTACTATTTAACCTTTTACAAGTTGAGTAGTGAGTTTTTTAAAGACTTTGGAAACGAAATAGCTAAAAGGTAAATATATAAGGCTAAAATGTCTATTCCTGTTAGAATTTATATATAATAGTGGGCAACATCCTTGGAAAGGGGATAGTGGATGACATTCATGTCTACTTGGGTTTGATTCATGGGGTAAGCATGTGGTGATACTTTGACCATGGCTTGGTTTTCGGGTCGGTCCATGGTTGTCGAGGATTAGTCGGGTCCCCATATGGATCCTGGATACCTCGTCGATTTCGTATCTGGACGTGTGTGTGAGTTATCGGTCGTTCAAAAAAACATGTTAGAGTTTAAGTTTTCTTAGTTTAGTAACTATAATCCTAATTACTATTGCTAATTAAAATATTTTAAACAATTTATTTTATTTATGGAAATTGCTCCAAGCTAAAGAATGTAAAACTTGACAAACTCTAGGGGGTACGTTTGGTTGCGAAAAACTATTTTTCATTTTCCTAGAAAACTTTTTCAGAAAATAGAGTTGAGTTTTCATTTTCAGTTTTCTATGAAAACTTTAGAAAGCGTGTTTGGTTCTTGAAATGATGGAGTTTCATTTTCCATTCTAGAAAATAATAAAAATACTTTTAAAACTTTTAGAAAACTATTAAAATCATTTTTTTTTAATTTACATATAAATTAGAAAACATTTTTTTTTAATTGAAAATTTTGAAATCTGAATGAACCAAACGGTTCCTCATGCTATCTCCATGCACTTCTGTATACTAATCTACTCAAATACATAACATCATATTTACAAAAAAAAATCTATATAACAAGACCCTAAATAAAAAGGCTATATACAAAAAAGTTATATTTATTTGGAAACAACTTGTAATATTTACAAAAATGTTATGAATCTATTTATTCCTCTATATGGGTATGAAAAATTCTCCATTTTCTTTGTTATTAGAGATATTTTGTTAAATGTAAATACTAATATATTTTTCCTGTAAAAATATAGGGTTGTTTTTTCAGGCAATTTTTTACATCAGTCGCAAAGGTTGATTACCTTACCCTTAGACATGGCTTCATCAATGTAAGTATCCCAAATATGAAAAATAACACTTATATTTATAATTCATTTTGGTTGATTAAAGAAGATTTAATACATCATCCATGATCATATGAGATTTTGTCATTCGTCATATTACTAAAAAACTACGTATTATCGACGGTTTATCGATTGTTGCTTTTTCATTTCATTTTTATTTACTTTTAATTAGTCGTCGAAAAACCGTTAGAAAAACAAGGAAACAACGAAGAACCAGTAATTCAGACATATTCTTTCAAACCATTATTATTAGCGTATTTACCTATTGATATTATAAACTCCTGTTTGGATACAGGCACATTTGACTCCTGAGAGTACACAACGGTTTGATTTCCATAAATATATCAGTAAATCGCTTGAGGAAGACTTCAAAGTTGTCGTTGGAATAAGGTTAATTGCTTATTTTATTTTCATTATAATTTTTAAAAATTATTTACTCTGCCATAAAAATATTTGAAAAAATTATGTATTTCTAAATTTATCATGAACCCATTATTAACACCAGTAAGTTTTTGTATAATGCAGTCCTACCGTATGGTTCTTTGCGGTTTTGCTCCTTCTCACCTACACCCATGGTATGTAATATTGAAAAATTATTTTTATAAGTGTTTTCTTAAAAGAGTGATATTTTCTTATAAAAAAGTTCAAAATTAATTATCAACTGACATATGAAGGTTGTTTATCAAATGTTTACGAGTAAGCACGTATAGGACACTTAAAGTGGTTAAGTGTCTTAATAAAGTATCTTATAGGAGTTATAGGACAAAGAACAAATCATTCTATTTCATAGGGCTACATTAAGTTTATAAGACGGTTTTGAAAGTTGTAACAAGATTTTTTTGAACATTTGAAAAAAGTCGTATTAATTATGTTTATAGAACATTTTTCAAACAATGCCCTACAAAATAGATAATGTGACATTTTTATTTTAAAGATGTCTTAACAAACTTGTTATGATGTCAGAAACCGTCTTATAAACTGATTGTAGCACTTTTAGATAAAACTCTGTACTATAAATTTAAGTCATATAAAATACTTTATTAGGACACTTCAGCAATTTAAACGTTCTATATTTTTTAAGGCGGTCTTATTCATTAATCAAGGGATTAAAACTGTTACGTAATTAGTACTCATCGAATAAAAAATATTTATTAAAAAAGATCATTTTAATGACCAAAAATATGTCACCTGAAAAGGTGAGCAAATGTGATGGCTATTGAGAGTAAACGCTTACTAACTGATAAGATTTTAGAAAAAGAAAATCATTAATTAAAAAAAAAGAACTTGGATATTAAATAAATCGTCAAATAACTCATTTCTTTTATATTGACAGATTGGTATGCATACCTGTGGCTGCCCTTCATCCCATTGATTGTAAGATTAATTCTCATCTTGTGTATCTTTATATTTACATATAAATTATAATAGATTATATCATGTGTCAAAAGATAAATAACAAAAATTCTATTATACGGTTTATGGAATCTCTTTAAAACTGTTAAATTGGTAAAAAAAAATTAAAATAATCTCTTTAAACTCTATTATAGACTCCTACTTAAGAGAGAATTGTTCATGACGACTAAAAGAAAAAACATATACAAATCTCCTAGAGGAAGGCACATAGATAAACGTATAAAAGAGTGGTATCAATTATCAATTTAAATAATTTATCAAAAATATATTCAATGGTATTTTAAGACGTATTTTAAATGTTTTCAAACACATAATGCATTGAATTAGCATCATTGAATCATCGTTTACCAATTTCTTGTAATAACATCTAATAATTTAACATGTACATAAATTGATAGGTTGAAAAGCGAAAATTTGAGGTGAGAAGAATATAAGTCGAGTTCCATTGATTGACACATTCTTGCTAATCCAATGCAGATAATACTCTTGGTGGGAGCAAAGTTGCAAGTGGTGATAACAAAGATGGGGAAGAGGACTCACGATATGGCCGATGTGGTGAAGGGTACACCGATGGTTCGGCCAGCGGATGACCTCTTCTGGTTCGGTCGACCCTGGCTCATACTCCTCTTGATCAACTTTGTTCTCTTTCAGGTCGATCAATCCACAATTTTCTATGCCAAGTTGTTGAGTTGCCAACTTGACACGTGTTTGTAATTGGTGACACTATGTTCTAACCTCTTCGTGTTTGATTTAACAGAACGCGTTTCAATTGGCGTTTTTCATGTGGAGTTGGGTAAGAGCCCTTTTTCATATGAAAATGGAACCTTGTCTAGGTTTTCTAGAATGAGTGTGACAAGAAAAGATTTTGGAATGACTTTTATCTGCTTTTAGTGGTGATTATTGATTGTTGCTCGTTTTCTTTATAGTATACATTCGGATTACGGTCTTGCTTCCACCATCGGATTGAAGACATTATCATTAGAATCACAATGGGGTAAGTTCACAATCACTCAAACAGAAAGACGCTAATAAACATTTTGGTTTGATGGTACAAGAATAGGCTTTGATACAATTTGTAGCATCCCATTAGCCTAAATGGCAAACTAAACCTATACCCCATAAAATCAACTTATAACCATGATGAAAGCCAAATAATCTTGAATTCAACTTAAAACTATGGTGAAAGTTATTGGTTATCCATAACTTAATCTAATTTTTTTTATTCATGTAAGATGAGTTGTTAAAATTAGTCAAGGTAAAACATTCCTCATGGTGAACTAATGTGCTAATTTTGAAATGTTGCTCGTTTTCAGGGTAGTGATACAATTCCTATGCAGTTACGTGACACTCCCTTTATACGCGTTAGTGACGCAGGTAACGTTTTTCATTGTTAATACCACATTGATCGTTAATACTTAATGATATGGTACTACCCGTGAATGCACCCTCATAACAAGGTACAAGTAGCAAAACCACGATACGATCTTTGACTTTTTTTCGGTTGACTTTTCATGAACAGATGGGTTCAAGAATGAAACCAACAATTTTCAGTGACCAAGTAGCAAAAGCACTAAAAACTTGGCACCACACAGCCAAAAAGAACATTAAGCATGGCACCCATTCAGCCCCAACTTCACCATTCTCAAGCAGACCTGGAACCCCACTCCATGGAAGCACATCTCCAATGTATCTCTTGCATAGATACCCAAACGATAGTCTTGATAGCCCTTCTAATTCTCCGAGAGGCTCGAATTTCGAGCACGAAGGATGGGCCAACGAGTCGCCTTCGAACCACCGAAACATCCATCGAGAAGATGAGGACTTTGGAAGAGATGACATACACGATCTTGAAGAAAACGAGATTCAAGCATCGCAGTCGAGACCGACAGAATTGCCATCGGGACCAAGACCAATGAGGACCCAACATGAGGTCGATATTACGGACTTTTCGTTCGGCCAGAGTAAATAAGTAGTGTGTATATCGAAGAATTGTATACCATATTCATAACTATAGCTTATTCGATCAAGATGTACCAATCTCATATACACGCTCTACAGTATATATTTTGTATGACTTCAATTTATTGAACATTTGGGTTTTCAGATCAAAATAAATTTGATGATGAGTAAAACAATTGAGTTGAATGATGATGGACTAGTTGATGAGCTCATACGCTCTGTTCTCGAGTTTTTTTAAGGAAAGGAATGGAAATGATTTGTTACCGAGAAAATTGAGATATATAGTCATTGATATAAGGTGGTATTAATCCAGTAAATGTCAGTATATGAATCCATTTTTTAACAGACTAATATATTTTCAAAATTAGAAAGAGTTATAGTTATTTGTAAAAAGATAGTAGTGCCCAAGTTTAAGCTTTTTTTTTTTTACCAGTATAAAAGTATAAAAATTAGTGTTAAGACTCAAGTAGCAACAAATAAAGTTCCTCCTTAAAACAGAAAGAAACGATAAAAGTAAAGAACATCCATGTTTACTATCTCATCAAGCAGCATGATTACAATGGAGGGAAAAACGAAAAGAATACAACACTAAAACATTTGATGGACTCTCATTTGCCTCACCATATCGGTCTGTGTTTTTGTGTATTCTCTCCAGTATATACAAACAAATTTTTTTGTGTTTTTGTGTTTAGTCGTGGAAAAATTTTCCTGATTGAATTTAGAAATTTTTTTCCAAGAAAACAAAATTTTCATTTTCAAAATTTACACTTGAATTAGAAAACTACTTTTTATAGTTTTCCAATTCTCATTTTCATTTTCCATTTCCATTTTCAATTGTCGTCCCCTTCTCGTCTCCGGCCACCGCCGCCATCGCCACGCCGAGGCCTCCAAGGCCACCGCCATCGCCGCCGAGGCCACCGAAGCCATCGCCATCGCCGCCAAGGCCTCCAAGGCCACCGCCGTCGCCGCCGAGGCCACCGTCACCACCGCGGCAGCTAGCGCCACCACCGCCGTCTCCACCTTAGCCACCGCCACCAAGCCCACCACCTCCGTTGCCGCCGCCGCAGTGACCACCGTCACCGCCACCGTTGCAATATTTGGAAAAATGGAAAATGGAAAATAAAAAGTGATGAAAACTGCACATCTAAACGAGTTTTCTAATTTTCTAGAAATGGAAAATGAAAACTCCATGATTTCAAGTAAACAAGTTTTCTAAAATTTTCCTAGAAAACTGAAAATGAAAAATCAACTTCATTTTCTCTTTTCATTTTCTTGGAAAACAAAAACAGTTTTCCGCAACTAAACACAACCAACCACAAGGCTTGTGGCGTAGCGGTAAGGCCTGTGGGGAATCTGGATGGTATTTCATTCACCCCAGGTTCGAATCCCCTCGTGCGCATCTTGTGGCCAGGGTTAGTCTCAGACGACTGAATTTTCAATTTTTGTTCTATATTGCCAAGGATGTAGTCTAGGCAAAGCCTAGATGAACCTTTCCAAAAAAAAAATTAAACACAACCTAAGCCCATTAAATACACAAGAGACTGAATACAAAATTTTTTATAAAACATTCATCAAATTGGGCTAAATTGATCTAACAAAACAACATAAAAATGATAAAGCAAACAAAACCAAAATGTGTAAAAGCTCTACTTGCCTCTGCCATTATACGAGTCTCTTCTCTTTTGCTCATGACCAATGAATTGCCTATTGAAACTAATTCATATCATCCTGAACTGAAAGATTCGCATGCTAGAGGCAAAGACCTTTAACTCAATAATTAAGGTTGAACATGAGATTCGTTCTTTGTACTTGTCTAGCTATGAAGTCATTTACTAAACGCTTATCAGGTAAGCGTTCATCAATATCCTATTACCTTACTATGACAAAACCAGGAAGCTTACCAAGCAAGAGGTAAGGCAAAGACCGATAATCTTCCTCAATAAGTATAGAAAACAACTATTACCCAATAAGAGCTCATCATCTCTAATATGCTTGCTAATAATCCTTTTTATTGCCCCAAATGTTACACGATATATCGGATAAGAATTTTATAAACAGCCCCTAAGGCCATCCGCAGCCGTACAGGTCATACCACCTATACAGGCTGCCACCTCAGCGCCACATCAGCTTCACCATGACCTTACCACTACCTTACCATTTCATCCACAGCCGTACAGGTCATACACCTGTATTATTTAAATAATAAAATATATGTATACATATATATGCTCTGTATGTATATATATGTGTGTGTGTTTAGGATTTGTTGTGACCTGTGAGTACTCACCGTTGGGTGAGCTTGCAGCTCCCTTGCAGGTCACCCTCGGCGGTGTTACCGCCTGCAAAGGGGACGGTGCAGGAAGGATGCAGGAGGGCTGGGGATGGCCTAAGACCTAGAATTCAGACGTTAAATAAAGTGAACATCGATGATCATAGGAGAGAGAGAGAAGAAAAGAATAAACAAAAAATAGGATGAAACCTCAATTTAAGCAATTCAAAATGCCTTGAAAAGCCAACATATAAACCTACGATCTTTCATGTTTTGCGTCTTTGCAAATTCGGAGTTAAAACCGATATTGAAATGAAAGAACGGTGTTGGACGAAAACAAGGGTATCACTTAACTTACAAGAGGACGTTAAGAGTTAATAGGCTTGTTTGAAAAGGAAGAAAGAATAACAACACAAATTACATTATGTCTAATCGATAACAACATAAATTACATTATGCCTTGAAAAGCCAACAGATAAACCTACGATCTTTCATGTTCAGCGTCTTTGCAAATTCGAAGTTAAAACCGATATTGGAATGAAAGAACGGTGTTGAACAAAAATAAGGGGTATCTCTTAATTTACAAGAGGACATTAAGAGTTAATAGGCTTCTTTGAAAAGGAAGAAAGAATAACAAGATAAATTACATTTATGTCTAATCGAATCAAAAATAAGAGCTTAATAGATATAACTCGGTTAGTTGGTTAAAATACACTTGTACCTTGATAAATAAATCCACATTGCAAAACATATACTTGTATTCATGTCTAATCAGTTTAAAAGAAATAGGTCAAAATCCGTAAATCTTATAACGTAAATGATGATTTTGTAATCGAATAAGAAGAAAACAAAAAGTAGAAAATTGAACCTTCAGGCATCATCATGAGGTCCAGAGAGGATCGATTGACGGAGTGATGATAGAGAAAGGCTGGAGAAGAAAGAAACGAGCAGCAATCGAGAGAAGGATTATTCAGATTGAAAACTATATATAAAAGCATCATTTGAATTTCTAATAAGATTGAGAAATTCATCAGGGCTTTGCTGGATCGTCGACAAAAGCCTTAACCTCTCGATCGCCACTTCTAGAATCGCCTCATTCAGCCAGTCTCATACAGCCCTCAATCGGCTTCCCCTCTGTAGTCTGCGAGCAACAGCCTTTTTTACTTTATATAATTAGGGTTTTCCAATTTGGTAATTTCATCTTTTTTTTTTTTTTTTTTTAGTAAATTACAAATTTGGTCTCTCTGGTTTGCAAAAAATTATGATCATGGTCCTTGAATCCTAATTTTCATAATGCAGGTTTCTAAGGTTTCAATTTAGTTACAATGGAGGCCTCTCGCCCTAACAGCCATTAAATAGCTATTTAAGAAGGAGCTATTTAACGGCTGTTAGGGTGAGAGACCTTCATCGTAACCAAATTGAAACCTTAAGAACCCACATCATGAAAATTAAGGTTCAGAGACCACGATCGTAATTTTTTGCAAACCACAGGGACCAAATTTGTAATTTACTCTTTTTTTATGCTTGGCGGTGATAGGCTATTGGCCTCTTTCAATTTGGGTAGGGGCTTGCTATATGCACCAATTTACTAAAGGTATGAATGCATTGAGAATTGATATAAATGCATTGGGAATGTAAAAAGTAGGGTTTAGTTCCTCAAAATGTATCCAACTTGTCACTTTTTGCTATTGTATATATTGTACTTCAAAAACTACCATTTAATATACTGAAGTTTCAAAATTTTGCTATTGTATGTATTGTCACCTTCATAGCAGGTTTGGTCCCTGAGTTTTATTAAATCTTAAGCTTTTGGTTCCCAAGTCGCTACCACCACATTCCTCCACCGCCGGCCACCATCATCATCGGAACCACCACCGCCCACCATCACCGTAACCACCATCATCACCGGAACCACCACCATCACCGTAACCACCATCACCGACCACCATCATCACCGGAACCATCACCGTAACCACCATCACCGACCACCATCATCACCGGAACCACCACCGTCCACCATCACCCTAACCACCATCGCCAGCTACCATCATCACCGGAACCATCACCGCCTACCATCACCGTAACCACCATCATCACCGGAACCACCACCATCACCGTAAGCACCATCGCCACCATCGCCGACCACCATCATCACCGGAACCACCACCGTCCACCATCACCCTAACCACCATCGCCAGCTACCATCATCACCGGAACCATCACCGCCTACCATCACCGTAACCACCATCATCACCGGAACCACCACCATCACCGTAAGCACCATCGCCACCATCGCCGGCCACCATCATCACCGGAACCACCACCGCCCACCATAACCGTAACCACCGTCGCCACCATCACCGCACCACCATCGCCGCCCCACCATCGCCTACCACCACCATCATCGCCCACCATCACCATAACCACCATCACCGCACCACCATCGCCGACCGCCGCCATCACCGCACCACCATCGCTGGCCACCATCATTACCAGAACCACCACCGTCGGCCAGCACCGTAACCACCATCGCCCATCATCACCGTAACCACCATCGGACACCATCGCTGGAGAAGATGACCAGACTTCGCCGGAGAAGATGGTCGAAGTTCGCCGAAGAAGATGACCGGTACGGCAGAAGGAGGTGGTGGTGCGACGGCAGAGGTAGGTGGTGGTGTGAGTTTGGGATCAAATTCGTAACATTTAATAGATCTCAGGGTTAAATCAGTAACTTATTTTAATATTTTAGAATTAAAAGAATAAAAAATCAGAAAAATAACCTGCAACCTGTTTAGTAGGTCACCCAATACATACAATAGCAAAAATTTGAAACTTTAGTATATTAAATAATAGTTTTCAAAGTTGGATACATACAATAGCAAAAGGTGACAAATTGGATACATTTTGGGAAACTAAACCCTAAAAAGTAATCTTTGATGTTGATGCATGTGTGTGAAGCAATTCACCTTTTTTGTGCATTTAGTCTCCCCCTTTTGCAATCTTTCAAAAATAAAAGTAAAAATAGTTGGCACTGGTAAATCGGGTTATGACTTAGGTTCATGCAATATTAATATGTTTTTGTGAGATTAATAAGACTACGTTTTTATATTTGAAAATTTATAGCAAAATATTATGAAAATTTAAAGAAAATCCAAATCTATATAACAAAAACACTGGGAAGGTCACCTTTACAGTATTTTGTTGTGAATTTTCAAGTGTAAAAATATATTAAGGGTTTTGGTAAATCAATACATGAAACAATACATTTAATCTTAGTTTTTTTATAGAAAAACATGCAAAAACAAAATTTTGAATCGATTTTCTTGAACTTTATAACTTTTTTTATGGTTCTTATTTGATTATCTTCAAATTTTTACATTTTATTCACACTTTTGAAAAAACTAAAGTTGTCTTTCCCCAAGGCTATGACATACTTTTTGTTAAACCGATGATACCACAAAATAGCCTCATGCTTAATATATCTTATCTCAAATTAATATTGGGTTTTAGTCAATGGATACCTCCTATTAAACCATTGATACATCATGTTTAATCAAATAAAGTGAATAATAAATCCGTATTCCTTGATTTATTGAATGGGTGAACCAAAACTCAGGGTCATGATTTAGTCGAAATGTCAAATAAAAATCCAAGTTCGTGGTTTACGATAACGAGAGAACCAAAACTCAGTGTACCTCATGTTAGGTGTTCAATTTTTTAATCAAACATTGTGGATATAAATGAAGATGTTGAGATTTTTAGATGGTCAATTTTTGACGAAGAACATCAACAATGCTCTTAAACCAGAAATTGTCAAAAGGGGAGAGGGGTTGATGTATTGAGTGAATCGTTGGAAAGAAGTGAAAACTAGAAATCCAAATCCAGATCGAGATCATGGTTCAACATCATTAAGTTAAGAATTTTTAGGGAGTTCAAGAGAGGCTGATGTAGGTCCTCAGAAGTGATTACTTACACAAGAAGTGTTTGTAGAAAGGGGTTAAATATAAACACAATAGATTTTACTTTTTAATTCTTTTAATTATATTTTATATAAAAACAAGAATTACATATTTGTTATGGAAGTTAGGAAGGTAAGGCTCGTGATCTCCTAAACAATCTGATTGTGACAAACTTATTAAACTGAAAGGGAGGGATATTTCAAAAATGAGTGTTGTTTTAAAAACATTGAATGTACTCCAGAAACACTCTAAGGGGCTGTTTGGTAGTTGTTGAATGATCTAGTGCTGGATGATTAAGTGGTCAGAATGATTAAGAGGCTCTTATGATATAGTGCAAATGAAATATGTTGGTTTGGTAATTGTTGAGTATGAAATCAGGACTCTTAATGGTTAAGAGACATCAAAGATACTTAATCATTCACAGGGTTTTGGAACCATTAAGAGGCAATCATTTTTTTTTTTGCCAAACAAGATTCACCTCTTAACTATTCAAAGGTTGTCTCTTAATGGAATTGTTAAGAGGTAAACAAACACCACCTAAGGTTGTTGTTTCAAAAGAGATGATTTGCATTGAATGACAAGGATGACCTTTTATAGCTACTAATGCATTAAATGCGACATGTTCAACTTTAATGTGTCTTCTTTTGACTATTTGATCCTTGTATCTTAGTACTCTTCATTTCAATCTTTGAACTTTGATGTTGACACCATTGTTGTCTTACTTCATCGACTTTCTAATAGTAGTATTTTTTCTTATTACCAGTTAACTTTATCTTATACTGATTTTAACTTTATCTTATATTCATCTTTTTCCAAATAGATACCAATCTGGCTTGGTGACGATCTTTACCTATGACATTTAAAATTCATTTTATGGTCCATATAAATACATGATCCAGCTATTATGTGACTTAATTTCATGAACGAACATTTAAACCAATTTCATTGGTTGAAATGAAAAAGAGTATCATTTGCAAGGACCATCTTAACCTCTTTGGTAAAAAGTAACTTCAATGTAATTCCATCTATATGGGTTCTGATTAATGGCCAATATGAATATTTCAGCGATTACACAAATATAAATCCTGTTTTAGAGGATTTTGAAGAACTCATCAAATTTAATAGTTCTTTAAGAAGGTAAAAAAAAAAAAGTTATTTCTTTTTTTTCCGAACCTACGAGATCAATAGTTGTTCAGAAAAACTCGAAGCAAAAAGGAATGCAACAACAGGACTTCCCCAAGAGTCGTCAATAATCACAAATGATTTAACTAAAGATAGACCATTCTCAAATCTTTTCCAATGATCCAACTACTCACATACAAACATCTATTAGCTCTCGTGTTCTTAGCCATATGACCACGGTGCAACCGTCCAACGAAAAAGACAAAACAGACAAAGCACCGTTCTTGCTATAAGAACCGTGACCCAACGTCAACGGGCTAAAACAACTCTGCTGTGATTAGAAAGCAAGCGAAATAGATGAACAGTTACACATAAACTTAATGAATTCTGGTTTTCTGCTTATATATAGAGAGTTAAACATTTTCAGTGGCATCTGTATCGGATTCATCTGTCTTACTCTTTGCTCCTGTGGCTGTCAATCTTTCTGTCGCCAATCGTTCCTCTAATGCTCGGGCACCCCTTTCCCTGCGGTTTAACAATCAGTCCAATCGATTTCTTTCAATTACAACTTAACACGCAATTATTTTACAACAGTGTACGTATGAATGCTCCATAAGGGTTACTTACCAAACATGCTATTACTAAAAATCATATGGATGTTTCTCTATGGAATTATGGACATCATGTGTCACAATGCAACAAAGTTTGCTATAGTTCCTATTTAGTGTAACAAATTCTTTTTCATCAATCGATGTAACAGAATTTTAAAATTTTCCAAATTTGTACCTATTTTCACCGGATATTGTAGTAGCATTTAATGACATGGATATCCATTTACGAAAGAGTTATGACAAAGTGGATGGTAAACTTGACAAACATGTCGTTAAAAGTTGCATAATTGACAAGTTACTAATCAAAATGAGTACAAACTAGAAAAGTTTGAATCTTTATTATATCAAATAGGAATATTTGAAGCTTTGGTATATTGGTAGAGAAAAAAAAAATTGTTACACTAAATAGAAACAAAAGACAAATTTCGTTGCATTTTATTGCATTTTGCCCTAGAAGTTTTAGCTACTTTGACAAATATATCTCGTTCTATTTAGAAATTTGACATTCTAGAACATATATTCTTGTCAATTTAGCAAATTTCTAATTAAACTTTTGTCTTTTGGTAATTGACCCTTTATTATTACCCATTTATCTTGCCTCTTTCTTTGTGGAAAAATGAAATACCAAAGGAAGCAATGAACTTTGGAGATCAGAACGATTTTATGATGAAAACAACTATAGTTGATTACGCGTATCAAAACCATAGTATATGAAGAGAGTAGAATTGCATTGGTGTTGTTACCTTCTCCTAGTTGCTTCAATGGGGTCAGAACCAGGCAACGAAGCACTGCCAACTGTGTAGCCCCTAGCATCAGCGGATGCTTCAGATCTTCCACACAGCATCCGATCAAATATTGAAGCGATAGGATCAATCACTGGTCTGCAAATCCAACAAGTCAGCATAACTTGAAAGAAATAGGGAAGGTCTTGCAAGTAACATACTCCAGTCGATGAAAATTGATTGTAAACGATTTTCCATTTTTGCAACATTTCGAATTACAGGTGAAAATTGCAACATTTCGAGAGAATGAAACGCTAAGATGTCCATTTGAAAATTGCAATATTTAGACTTACGGGTGTTTTCTAGTCATAACGGCGTATTTTAACATTGCCACCATCATGAAAAACTGTTGAAACTGCTTTAGGTTCACAGCATTATTATATTTTACCAATAGCTAAGGGTGCGTTTGGTTGTGGAAAACTGGAAAGTTTTCCAAGAAAATTTCCCAAGGAAAATGAAAATTTAGAAAACCCGTTTAGTTCATTCAGTTTTCAAAAGTTTTCAAAAAAAATGAAAATTTTCTGTTTTCTAACTTCTATGTAAATTAGAAAACTATGTATAATTTTCCCCAAACTATATTGCACTACTGAACACTTCAATTTTCTTGGGACATTAACCAGAGATGGTGACATCACATGTTCTCGATTTGTTATGAAGAGAAGGTAAAATGAGTAGTAAAAGTTAATGAATTAATTACCTCATGAATTCCGGGAAGAAAGTAGAGAAAGCAAACTCATCACTTGGGTCGCCCTTAAGTCTGGTTTCCTGTTTCCTTTGGAAGTATCTGAGGTAAATCCAACCAATATATGTGCCAAATATCAAGATTGGAAGGTATGTTGCTGGCGCTATGGTAAAGAAGCTTAGAGCAATAGCTAACAATAACATGATGGATGGTAACCACTGCATACCCAAAAACAGAAATGCACAAAAAAGAAGTTAATTTGAGAAACTATGGTATCCTTCACAGGCAAAGAGTTGCATTTTGGCAATGAGGTATCAGAATGAGTACTCTAATATACTTGTACCTTCACTTTAATTTTTAAGGGAGATACTTCTTGGTCAGGAATTATCTGCTTCACACCAACTAAGAGCCCTGAAAGCACCCCACTGAAGCCTGAAAGAGGCACGTAACTAACAAAAAAGAACAAATAATTATCAGATTTTGTAAGAGGTTGATCAGATTCACCAATTATCGATATGCTCTATGATAAAACACTAAATGACTAAACCATTTAAAAATGTGTATAATCAAATCCATTATAGTTTGGAAATCTGCATGCACGATTTTGGGTTATTAAAGTTCAGAAGGAGAAAGGCTTGATGCTTAACTAATGTCCCCCACATTTTTCACTTTTATTGCTTCAAGCTTAACTGCTTAAGGCATTACTGTTGCTCATAATGTAAGGGCAGGAAAGGAAAACAGAATATCGAAACCATGCATGAGTGCTGAAGTACATTAAGTACGCATAAACAAAGAAGACTCGAAATCAACACATATGCAAAGGGGCACAGCAGGGATTTTGCATTACTTACAGATAATTTTCCTGCATTGTTACGTAGTACAGGGAGATGGTCGTAATGAACACACACACAGAAGTCAAGAAATTGACGATGAAAATGAACTTCAAGAACTCTCGAGTACCCCAGATGGGCTCAAGAAGCTTCCCAATGAAAAGAAGACCAATTGTGCTGCTAAGAACCTGTTAAGTAAATATCATGGAGCACTTTATCAGAGAAACAGTTGTCTATTATTTTCCTCCAAGGTAACATAATCCCAGGTATAAATCCAAAAAGGTGCATACCCCTTGTACTGTCTGTTCTATATAGCCAGCTGTTATGAGGTTCCAACCAAAAGGAATTGTCCTGTAATTGATAAAATGAAGTAAATGGATAATGTAAATGATATTAATTACTGAAAAGGGTTGGCAGACTTGACATTCAAACGAATAACAGGTTAGATGTCCCGGACAAATCGATTTGAATTGTTTTGAAATAACAGTTAGTTTTGTTTGAAGAGCAACTGCAAAGGATCTGTGAAATAAAATGCGTGGAATGCACTGGAAATATACAGAATATACACACAGAGTATAAAATAAAATCATCCTCATAGAGCTTCATATTTTTACACATATGAAAGACAAAAAGCTAAAATTCTTCACTTTCTAATGATTTGATCTTATTAAAAGCTTTCTTGTGCTATAATGAAAAAAAAAAACTCTTAATCAACTTTGGTGGTCAATTTGTTATGGTTTTTAGGTAGTGATCTTGCTTCACACGTAATAGACCACATGTAGAATATACTAGGGGTAGCTAACATAAATAATCCACACACTAAGCTTCTAAAAAGGCAGAAACCTTCCTCTATAACAAAGATGCAGTTTGGATCTTTTTTTGATATCTGGTTACTTTTTTTGTCAAAACCCCATTTATCTTTTCCTGTTATGTAACTTATGTTGCATGGCACTATTAGATGGGTAAAAATGTGTACTCTGTTATTGTTAAAAAATGTTTTGTAATGAAAGACTTACCCTATCCACCACACACACGCATTTCCCACTAACACATTTGCCAAATATCAGTAGTATGAAGGGTTTCGCATACTCTTGTTTGGTTGGGCAAATATAAATAGAGGATAACAAAAGGAAAAGGTAACATATTTTAGATAGACAAAAATATGACAAGATCCCAAAACTTGATCTTTGCCGAGTATTAGATCCATCCCAAATCAAAGGCTAAGTAAACATTGGTATATACTATATACATGGTTGAACTATATAATTCAAGCAATATCAATACAACAAAAAGAAGCCTTGACCCTTGGGTATATAATATATAGGGAAGCAAAAATTAATTCAATCTTCATTATTGAGATAGCAATTGAAAAGGACGGTTCTTACTTGCAAGAAACTAAAATGTAATTAGCCTGGAGGCCTGACTCTCTCCACATCAAGTGGTCAACAATTACTTAGATGCCCTCTTTCTTTCACTACCCCAATATCAACTATGTGAACAGAAAGATATCTATTGTCATGGATATTACAAGCATGAGAGAGTTTTCCTATATTCAACATACATCAATGAGCATCAGGCAAGTGATAATCCACCACAATCATGCCATATACCGAGTCACTGTAGCATTACCTGATATCCTAATTAGGGGGTGTTTGGGATTGCTTATGTAAAATAACTTATGCTTAGTTGCTTATTGCTGGTTGGAAAAGTTAAAACCTTTTAACTTCTTTAAAAACTCCTTATTTGTTGGTTGGTGCCATGATAAGCATTATATCCAAACACTCAAAATTGCTTATTTGCTGTTTCAAGCCGCAATAAGCAAATAAGCAGTTTTAATAAGCAATCCCAAACAACCCCTTAATTAACTCATATAGTTTCACCTAGTTTATTCTTTTAGCTGCCAATAGGGATGAGCTTCTAGTTCTTGGACCGTTTTCCCGAACCGAACCACCACCGAACTCTCATATTCGGTCCCAATAATCCGTCAATTTCGGGTTTCGGTATGCGGTTCCGTGATTATCCCAAAAAAAAAAACGGTACCGAACTGGGTAACTCAAGGGGCATTTTGGCTTCCATCTCTATCTCCTAACTAATCATCTCTATTCCTAAACTAAATCCACATATATTCCTAAATAAACCCATGCCTTCTCCATTATTTGATCAAAAAATTGCACATGACAAAAAAGAGGACCCCCTTACTTTTGTCAATCAAGAGATCGATATCACCATCACATCCAAAAAGCCTGCTCGTCAATGGATGAAAGTCAAGTAAGTTTTTAAATACCACAAGTTTTAAATTATGTTTGTCAATCATAAACATCTTTTTTAAGTTAATTATTGGTTAATAGCATGATAATCTTTAAATCTTCAGTCCTAAGTTGTACCGACACCTAACTTCCCGTCCCAATACCAAAACTGAACAACTACCGAACCAGTACCTTCGGTTCATTATTTAGGTTATCAGTACCCCAACCCTCCCAACCTAACTGCCACATCAGCTCCAAAACAGCTTTTTTCCAACCCTCCCATTAACCCTTTGGAACCCTCTTTAATTAGTACCCAACCCTCTCACACACAACACACACAAAACAGCGGGTTGGCCAACCCGCATAGCTTGGATCCCGCCCAACCCTTTCGTCGCGTACCCCAACCCGCTCCTTCTAATGAAGCCGGCGGCTTCAAAGCCCGCCAACCCGACTTATGCGTTACGCATAGCCTTAGGTCCTCATATTTTGTCCAAAAAAATCAGGTACTGATTTTATCCCTAGCTGTCAACACCATTACAGCGCCCTTCAGGAAAGCTATCACCTCTGATCTATTTTTCTTTAACTAAAATCAGCTGTGTAAAATCCTTGCATAAGCCTCCACCCGAAAGCTTTTTTTTTCTTTTTTAAAGTAAAGTGGTCATAGGATCTTGTATAACAAATAAAATAGATATGCAATGTTGAATCCAATACAGATACAGAATTCCAGGAAATACAATCAATAAGAAACTTTAAATTCAAACAGCTGAATGGTTAAGATTATTATTAACCTGGCAGGAATGAGGGCAAGGTAAGTAAGAAGAGAAGGGAAGATCTGAACAGCAATGTATCCAGAAACAAGTACTACTGCTAGACCTTTACATAGCCTCGTATATCCTGTAAACAAGCTCGCACCCTGCCATTCAATCAATCAATAAATCACCAATTTTTAAACAAATAGAGTAGTAATTGAACACCTAAATTTTCAGCATAATTATTTCATCTATTTGGACCAAATAGGGGGACTTACTGTGGGAGAACTCATGATCCAGGGATAGTGTAGTTAGGGCTGAATGATGGATTTGATTTAGGGCTGAATGATGGATTTGATGGATTTCCAGTTATGAAAACAAATTCAAGAGATTGATATAAAGATTGGTGGGGGAGTAGTAGTAGATGTAGATCTTGTTGTTAGTCAAATGGGGGTTGAGTGAGATTGAAGGAGGCAACTTAAAATCATCGATTTCCCATTTTTACCCATAAACCTTATTATTTTCATATAAAACAAAAACAAAAAAGAAAACTTCTAATATATAATGTTATACAAATTCTTAATGTAAAATTGTAAATATGTTTATTATGGTTTGGTTTGTAGAGGGAGGTAAGATATAATTTTTTAAGAAAACGTGACAATCAATCTTAGCCACTCATTTCGCTTAACAAAGGTTGTTTTGACCGGTCCTCCTTTTAATAATCTCTACTCTCCTATGAATCGTGTCAATCCTCCGTGATCACGTCCACTGTAACCGCGAGATGAGTGGCTTAGATTGTTCCTTACATTTTCTTAAATTGACATGCTTCTCGTTTGAACCTTCCCCTTAGCTTGTATAATGTTTTTAGAAGAATGAAATATCTTAAAGAAATCTAGTTGTGAATTGGTTGACAAAATTAGAATGGTATATGTTTAAGAAATTAAAATTTGTGTATTTGGTTTACAAAATTTAGTTTTAAAAACTAAAAGGGTGGTGGCCTAGTGGTAAAGTCTTGATCTCCGAGGGTGAAAATGTCTGGAGGTCCTAAGTTCGAATCCTAGGAGTAACAAAACTTCCTCCTTGTGGCCACGGAGGTTCACTTACGATAACTCCGAGTTATTTGCAAGGCAAGTAGTCGTCCTGGGATTAGTTGACTATCAAAGCGGGTCGGACACCTAGGTTAATTAAAAAAAATTAGTTTTTAGCATTTGAATGAAATTTTGGTAAATGGCCAAACTGTCCTTTTTGGTAGTTTAATTTTTTAACGCAAAATGTTTTAATAAAAGAGTCATTAAATACGTGTGAAGACGAAGGATTCGTGTGCTCAGACCTCTTAGGTCGAGGGTGGATTCTTGTAATTTGTGGAGGCATATTGAGAGTGGAGAAGGAGTTAGAGAATTTAGGTAATTCTTTTTCGGGGTCTTTTGATAAAGGAATTGGTGATGGAGGAACACTTATTTTTGAAATGATAAATAGTTGGGGAATTTTAAACTTCGTGTCAAGTTTCTTAGATTGTTTAGGTTATAAGTAGAGAAAGGGGTTTTGGTGCAAAATTGTGTGATTGGACAAGATTATTCTTGGTGTGGGCTGTAGGGGTAGGCTCGGGAGATTGGTTGGCGAGTTTGAGGAGTTGTGTGCTTTGACCCAAAATGTTTCCTTGAGAGCAAATGGTAGGGAAGGGTGTGTTTGGTGGCTTGTCGAGGATGGTATCTTTTCTGTAAAGGCTCTTACGAGTTTGGTTGAAGCTAAATTCTTGTAGACGTCAAATCATGTTATCCCTACTCAATGGTATATGCTTTTATTCCAAAGAAGCCATGCGTTTTCATATGGTAAAATATTAAATGAGAAAAGGTTCCACTTAGATAGTTAGATTGGTTATTTATGATAAATGTGTGGGATCTTCATTCCATCCTCTGTCCTTGTTGTGGTAATGAGATTGAAGCCATAGGCCATTGTTTCATCAATTGTTCGTCAACCTTTCAACTCTAGAAAGGTGTCTTTAGTTGGTGGGGTGGAGTGGAGTTTTGCGTCATTGATGTCGGATGAGGAATTGATAGATTATGCGGATTCTCACATTATTCCTTCTTCTAAGCGGCTTATTTGAAAGACAATAATTTGGATCTCTCTCTACTCTATTTGGAGATATCATAACAATCGGACCTTTTGTGTCAAACAAATCAATAAGTGGATAGACTTTTCGCTCTTTAACTTCCTTCCTTCCAATGGATTTCACAACATGCCAAAGCTTCAACATATTATGGATGGAGTGGTGTGGGGTGGGGGCTGGTCTAAATGGCTAGGTTCTTGTCGAGTTTGTTGTTTGTCAGGCCCTGCTCTTGTTGACCCGACCCTTTGTCTTTTTGTGTGTGTCATTGTTAGCTCTAGTTGTTATTGTTTGGTGGCTCTTTTTATCGCTTGCAGAAAGCATAGCCGTCTTCCCCCTTTGTATCTCTTTGTTGTTTAATATATTGCTTCACCTTTCGAAAAAAAATTATGCACATGCAAGTGATATTATGTTTTGGGCATTGCCACAATTTTTAGAGTCAATGGATTCCTTTAGAGAATGGAGAAATGGAGAACAGAGATATGGATTAGTATGTCTAAATTAAGATGGAGAAGGTTGAAATTGGGGGAGGGTAAAAATGAAACAAGTGGGCAAGTTTATGTGACTCTAGTTTTTTGGCTTATCGAATAAGCCATTATCTAACCGAATAATTGTATATAACTTATGTATAAGCCATAGAGGCTATTAACCCATTAGTTATTATCTAATCACTTCCCTAACACGCTTAAATTGCTATTAAGCTTAAAAATTATAGCCATAACTCACAAGGCTCCTTTTATCTTAAAATTGTAGCTTGAAGCCTTAGCAAAAAAGAAAAAGAAAAAAGAAGAAGGTATATCCTATGTTGCTTTATTTAAAAGAAATAGGCTATGTTTGATAAATTAGCTGATAAGTTAGCTAATAGTTGATGAACTTGTGGTTCACTGATAAGCTAGCTAATAGCTATTAAGTTAGTGTATGAACATATTATCTTTGACAAAAAGTAGCTTATAAGTATGTAAGGGATATATTGAGGTATAATAATTAATATTAATAAATGTATAATTGGAAAAAGCTTTAAAAAACTACCTCCAAGTAGTTTATCAAAAAACTATCTTCAAATACGCAGACCAAAAAAATTCTTTCGAGGTAAAAAAGTATTCAAAACAAGGTAAAAAACGAAACCTTTATAGCTCAAATGTTATGAATGTTACAAATAAATAATGCGAACATTCACAGCGAAAATGCTGTAAAGGTTTTGTTTTTTTACCTTTTTTTTATTTTTTTTCTTTGATAGTGTTTTTTAGTATTTTTTTACGATGAATGTTCAATTTTTTTACCTTCATAAATATTTTAACGTAAAGTTTCATGTAAAATATATTGTTCTTACCGATCTCACAAAAACAGCTTGGTTTCACAACCCATCGTGTGTTATTAAATAACGTCGGTAAAGTAGAATAAAAGAAAAGTAAAAATCAAGTTCTATAGATATGTGGGGTAAAAACCCTAGCCGCCATAGTTCCATTTCCATCTTCTCCTTTTGCCATTCTCTCCTTCCTCCCCTTTTTTTAGTTTTAAGTTTTAACCATCAAATTCCTTGAATTTCTTTCTGTAAGCTTCCGGTCGGCAGCTGTATCTGTTCAGACTGTCGCCGGCAAGGCTGTTCTTTTTCTTTTACGTGTTTTTGAGGTGTTTTTCTGGATCTTTCTAACAAAATACGAATATATGCCATGGAAGATAGAGCAGCTTTTGCTGTTTCTACAGAGTTGTTTTATTATCATAAACCTAGAGAATATAAGATCCCATGGTGCTGATCTTGCTTTCATTGATGGAATTGGTGGTCTCGAAATTATATTAAATAAGGTAAACCTAATTTCTTTTAACTTCTATTTTTGTAATTTAGTTGATATCTATAGTTAGGGTTTATGCTGCAAATTCTCATTATTGTTTTTTTTTACTCAAATTGGACTGATATTTGTGGGATTTATAACATATGATGGCTAAAATACAACATTTTTTTTCTCTATTCTCTAAACTTTTACTTTGTTATATTCTAGGGTTGTTTAAATTGCGGTTTTTGATTGATATAGCTGCCCATATAAATGCCATAAGAAATTATGGATTTTTAGAAGGACAATCAGAAAATGTCATTAGTTTCGTAAGAATCAAATCCGTAATTACGATTGGGATAAATACTCCAAAATGTATTCAAGTTGTAACATTTTATATCATTGTATGTGCTCAACTTAAAAGCTTATCGCTGTACGCAGTCAACTTAAAAAATTGCTATTTTTTTAGGTTCGGTATATTAAATGGTAAGTTTTTAAGTACATTAAATGAATACATAGAATGGTATTTAGTATATATAATGACAATTTTAGCAAGTTTAGTATATACAATGGTAAGTTTTTAAGTTAAAACATACAACAATAAAATGTGACAACTTGGATACATTTTGGTGTACTTAACCCATTACGATTTGGGTATAAAGTGTAGCGATATTTTTGAGATCATGAACGATCCCATAATTGCAACTTATGTGCCACGTATCACAACTGTAGCCAACCTCAATTCAGACTCGGTCGAACAGTATACGTTAGGGTGATAGAATCACACTTGCCTAATGTATGGATTGGTAATTATGGTATGAAAATAAATGGGTTTGGTTGAATTGGCAGATAAGCTTCGTGTTTTTGCAGAAACTTGTCACGATGAGGTGCTGTCGCTCAAAGAGCAACATGAGTTGAGGTCTCAAGATGTAGCCGAGTTAACGCATTTGAGGTCTCAACTGGAAGCTGGAAGCTTGAGGTTACGTTGAGGGCTCAACTGCAAGCTAAGTTGGACGAGTCTAAACTCAAGTTAAAGAAGGTGGAGTGCAAGCATCCAAGCTTGGTTGAACTGGTAGAATCCGAGTCAGTAGAGTTGAGTTCTCAACATGAAGCTGCTTCAAAGGAGTTGAGTTCTCAAAAGGAAGCTGAGGTTACGTTGAGGGCTCAACTGCAAGCTAAGTTGAACGAGTCTAAACTCAAGTTAAAAAAGGTGGAGTGCAAACATCCGAGCTTGGTTGAACTGGGAGAATCCGAGTCAGTGGACTTGAGTTCTCAACATGAAGTTGTTTCAAGGGGGTTGAGTTCTCAACATGAAAGGGATTGTAGTAATCTGTTGAATAGCGGAGACTTGATGACTATCATTTTGTACGTGGATCATATATGATTTTGTACATGTTTTTGTATGTGGATTTTTATATGTGAATCATATATGATTTTGTACATCAAAAAAGTTTTTCTTAAACTGTGAAGAATGTTTTTTTCCGATGGTCGTGTTTGTGTGCGTGTAAAACTCAAGTTTTTCTCAACGAAGTGGCTCGTATCGTCTTTGACTTGATTGTGATTGCAAACAACGAAGAAAGTCACTGATTTTCGCTAGTTTTGTACTGATTAAGCATTGATTATGCATGTCTCGAACCAAATAAAAAGGGATTTTTTTTAAATTGTATCATATAACATAATACCATTCTCATGTATTCTATTTTATGTATTTAGATGAACTTATGCAATTCGTTGAAGCATCTGTCTAGTCCTAACATATCACTTGATTGTCTAGCTTTGCTTATTGTTTCTAACTAGCTTTTTAGATCCCGCGTTGCAGGGAGATGAAAGGTTATAAAAGTATAACAATATAAATCAATAAAAAACAGATAAATTGATAAGACAACTATGGCTCAAGTGGCGTTTAGCCTAGGAAATAAAATCGCATAAGAAAATATAAAATTGAAATCAGGTTAATATAGCTTGTCAATATGAGTTAACTATACCAATTAAAATTAGGATTAAGTATTCGAAACAAAATAATGATTAAGTCTTTGAAATAAATAACAAGTTTTCAGAATTAAGATGCGTTCTTTTAGCAGTTAATTCTTTAAACATTTGGCATGAGTTGTAAATATTTAAAATATTTTTACATAGTATATATTATATAAAAAATCATAACTAAATACAAAAATATTCAATATTTGACTCATTTGAAAGGTAGCGAATAGACGATTATAATGATGTAACTTGTTAAAAATAAAACATATTTTTTTAACATGTTTTAAAGAAACAAAACGATTATATCTGTTTTAATAAAAATACGATTATATGTGTTAATATATAATGAAAATGTAAAATAAAATATTGAAAACTAAAAAGGTAAAAATTAAATAAGTATAAAACTATAAGGGTAAAAAATATAAATTTTATAATAAATAAATATAAAAACGTGAATATACATGGAAGCTTAGGAAATATATTATTTTTAAATATATTTTTATGTGGTTTTTATTATTTATTATATTTTTTTACTATTCCTTAGGAATAATGAAAAAAAGTTACTGATATTTCAATACACCCAACAAAATACAAGTGGGTAACTCTACATTAAAAATCGTTCATACAAACTATATTTTTTACATTAGAATTGGAAGCTTATCATGTCTCTTAATACATGCCAGCTTAACCAATAACATTGGATTTTTATGTTTTTTTCTTATTTTGTGCACTGGTACATGGGGAATCAAATATGTTTTCCTATATTTTACTCGTCAGAGACCTTTCAAAATAACTTGATTTTTATCAATATGTTTTTTCTTATCATGTCTCTCTTGCATCTTGATTTTTATGCGTGAGATTTCGTGACCATTTGAATTTAGTGGTTTGGCATAACAACAAACTATTGCATTGCAATTATGTTTGATTCTTGGCTTTGATAACATTATAGGTTTCGCAATTGCTTTCTATTTTGTACACACTTTCTTCATCAAGCGAGACATTTTTTGTAAGTCAGTAGGCATCCTATTTCCACCAAGAGTCACTTGGAAGTTGCAAGCTTGCTGAGGGAGTTATTACCCTATAATCCTCCCACTGAAACATGGATTATGTTATCTACATTGAACTCATATAGTATTTTTGTCGTCCTAGTACTCGTTATTGGTTCCATCATAGCAGGTAACACACCCACGCGCGCGCACACACACACACACACACACACTCTCTCTCTCATTTGTAAACCCAAAAAAGGTGTAAACCGTGTAAACTCATGGTTGCTTAGATTAAATCAAGGAAATTGGTTCTTGTTTTAATATGATGAAAATGTTTTATATACTTCAATTTTTGATGAAATTGTTTCGTATTTCAGTGTTTCTTATTCATATGAAACTTTTTCCTTATTCCTGTGAAGCTTTTTCATTTCTACGTAAAAAACACCTTCATATGAAACAATTTCATCAAAAAATTTAGTATATGAAACATTTTCATCATATTAAACAACTCCACAAAAGATTTTTCAAGGGTTTACGTATGCAACCATGTGTTTACATGGTTTACACCCTTTTTTGGGTTTACAAATGAACTCCCCCCTCTTTCTCTCTCTATCTCTCTCTCTCTCTCTCTCTCTCTATATATATATATATATATATTTCTCTCTCTCTATCTCTCTCTCTCTCTATATATATATATATATATATAGGGATGGGTTCAAACGAGAACGACATCAATTTAAGAGAATACGAGAATGATTCTTAGCCACCAATTCTTCTCTTCAAATACATTACTCAAATCACATCTATGGCCACCACCACCAACCATACCACATCCATCGCCAGCATCAGCACCACCTACACCACCTATGCCGCCCCCCCCCCACTACCACCAGCACCTATGTCTCTCACCACCACCACCTATGCCGCCACCAAAATCAACAGCAGTTGCAAGACCACCAGCACCACCTTTGTTGGTGGTGGTGTCATAGGTGATGCTGGCGGTGGTTGTGGTGGCGGTGGTGGTGATGCTGGTGGTGGTGTTGGTGATGCCGATGGCAGTGGTGGAAGAGGTGGTGGAGTGGTGTTGGTGGTGGTGACAGAGATGGTGGCGATGGTGCTCGTGGTGGTGGACTAGCTTTAAATTAAATTTATTGGTCCCTCCAATTTAATAGAAAACAAAAAATTATAAAAAAAAGACTAAAATGCTCTTAAAATTGACCTATTTAACAGAGTCATCTATCAGTGTTAGGGTATAGGGACCAAGGGCGTGCAAAAATGTAAACCACAGGGACCTTTTCCATATTTAATTTGATTGAGGGACGCACAACGTTATTTTGTGTAAACCACGGACGGGGACTAATCATGTAACTTACTTTAATTTTTATATAATTTTCCAACATTTTTTATTTTTAATGATCGGATCGGGTTCGGGGATAGGGAATTCCTTATCGGGTTAGGTTCGGGGACGGGGCATAAAAAATCCCCGACAGGGCGCCCCGAATAAAACCCGACGGGGAACGAGACAGGGACGGGGATGTATTTTAGTTTCGGGGACGGGGACAGGGAATGCAAAACCCACCCCGAACTCGCCCCGTTGCCATTCCTAGGTGCAATTAGGCAGGAACCAAATCCAATAGAATTTGCAAACCACAAGGACCAAATCCAACATAATTTACAAACCACAAGGACCAAATCCAATAGAATTTACAAACTACAAGGACCAAATCCGTAAATATGAAAGATTAGGGACCAAATCCGTAAAACCATCAAACCACGAGGACCAAATTCAATAGAATTTACAAACTACAAGAACCAAATCCACAAATATTAAAGATTATGGACCAAATCCGTAAAACCACCAAACCACGAGGATCAAATCCGTAATTTACTCTAGTTGCAATCAAATGCAAATGCTAAAGTTGGTCTATCAATCATCGCCAAAACCAATTCGCCATCACCAAAATCTTATTGATACCAACAATTCATGATGGTACGCCTTCGCATCCATTTCTGTATTTTTACATTCCGTTCAAACCCTAACTTTGTTGGATTTTCCTCTGAGTTTGCTTTTTTTTCAGTTTTATTCTATGGATGAAATGAATCATATATAGGGGGTGAATTTGTGCAATTGATTGTCCGTGTGATGATATACTTTATGAATGAATCTAGGTTAAAATTTTAGGAATTTTGGATGCCTATACGACTTTCGTTGCCATGATTGCTTAGAAAAAGTGGGGATTTTCTTTGGTAAAAGAATATTGTTCTTCTATAAATTTCACCTGATGTAACCCTAATTTACGCAAATATTAGAAAGGGGACTGTAATTGTGGAAAAAACTTTCTTTGATCCCAAATAGCATAATGAGACTGTTATTCTGACTTATGAGAAGAAGAGTCATGATAAGGACAAATGTTTACCATCACACAAGTACTGATTTTGGACATAAAGTTGTCAATTGTTTTGAATGTTTACTTTGGGTTGGGAGTTCTTTTTGTTGCTTAATGAAATTTTGCATTCAAGCTTTGTATTATGGTTTCATGGTTTAATTCATCCACCCTGTGAATTCCAATAGACTAGTTTGTTGGTGATCAAAGTTATTCTTTTTCCACTTGCCCGCTTGTGAGGATAGGTTGAATACATATAGAGATGTCCCTAAAAGACTATTCATTTTTATGATAGGCTTGTATGCTTTACATTTGGTTAAATTTGCTCCGTTTAGGGGCTGTTTGGATGGTTCTCCATTAGGTCTTACAAGGTTTTAAAAAACGGAATCGTGCCTCAAGGCGTTTTCCCTCAATGAGGCGAGGCGTAAGCCTCGAGGCGGTCTGAGGCGTAAGCCCCGAGGCGGAAATATATACTATAAAAAAATATATGTACTCACTACTTCTACTCAGAAATATATGCAATATATATACACACACTTCACACTTGAGTATTAAGACACAATACGCACACACACACAAATATATATATATATATATACGTGTATGTGTGTGTGTGTGTGTGAATAACATAAAAAGTACTAAATACTAGTAATAGAACTATAGAAGTGTGATTGTGGCTGTGATATGTAGTAGAGACAAGATATAAAAGAAGTATATCCGGTACCGGTATATACATATGCATAGTAGTCTGGTGAACCGACGACAATCGAAGAAAATGCCAAAAAAAGGGAGAAAACTAGACTGCACGAACACCAATCGAAGAATAGCAAATAGGGCTTAGAGGAACTAGAAAATAATAAGGCTTTCAAAAAGAAAATAGAGAGTTTCAGTCATTTCTTTAAATAATTTGGCCTTTGTATTGAGGCGTACGCCTCACTACCGCCTCACTGCCTCGATCACCGCCTCAGACAACCAAGGCGTATGCCTCATCCGGGGATTGAGAGGCGGCGCCTCAGGTACGATTTTGAACCGCCTCGCCTCGAGGCGCGCCTCAAGGCGTACGCCTCACACGCTTTTGAAAACCATGAGGTCTTATAGGGATAAAGTTGTCTGTGTGCGTGGATTAATTATGTTTGTATAAATTTAGAAAGTTTTTGTTTGAGAGGGCTTTTTCATAGATGGAAGGAGTGTGTTTTATAGTTGGGAATTGGGATGGAGATGGACAGCTTGGGAAAAAACTTGGCTTTGTGCATAAAGCTCTCTCCTAGAAGCTTATTGAAGAAGCCACTACCATACAATCATGTATAGCTGATCGATTAAGCTATAAGTCCTATTAAGTTCATTAAGCTACAACATGCCCACATATGTGTCAGTTGGCCAAATATGCCCGTAGTGGCTAAGATGAATATTTCATGTTGGAAAAGTAGTTGATGCAGTCAATCCCCTGGGACCCATATAACTCAATTTTGTCCTGTGAACTAGTTGTGTTAGTGGATTACCTTGGTCAAAACTTTGAGGTATGCAAATGGGAAAAGATCTTTACAAGTATCTTTTAATGGAGTTGAATTTTACCATTTTATGAGGAGTTGGTATCCAATTATGCTTAAGTGTTGCATATGTGCTTGAGCCATACTTTCTAAACAACCCAAGTTCAATTCATCTTAAAGTTTTGCAAATAGTTCATATCATCAAGTGCACTCTAGTTTCATTTGAATCGAATGATCTATGGCTGCCAATATATCTCGAGGTAGCAAAAGTATATTGTTCTTTTAGTGTATCAGAGTTTAGTCTCCAATTAATATTCCATCAAGCAATCCCTCCCACTTCGGTCTTTTTATTTTGTAAATTCTTATCTAAGGATTCGGAAAATACTGGATTCAAGCATGTTGATCAACCTTCAAATTCCCTCTCTCTAATGTCTAAAATCACCTTTAATAATGAATCTTTATGCTATGTTGCAGGGTTCTTAATTACTTGAAAACAATTGGTAGTTATTGTGTTGGTAATCCGAGGGACATCAGTGCCTTTAGCTACGCCTAAATTCAGCATGTCGGAAAACGAGATGCCAAATGCAGATTTGCCAGATGAGGTCATAAGGGACATCCTTTCTCGACTCCCCGTCAAATTTTTGTTGCAATTCAGGTGTGTATCAAAGCATTGGAGGGATTTAATTGCGGATACCCATTTCGTTAAATCGCAACTTAAAAAGGCCCTAGCTTTATCAACCCACAAGCAAATCCTCGTACCAACTTCCCCTCTTCTGTCCTTGAGCTATAATAACACATCACCAGACGACATCCATACATCAATAGAACTCGATTGTCCATTTCTGAAGCCAAGAACGTCGATCAAGATTCTGGGTTCTTGCAACGGGTTGGTGTGTTTAATCGATGGCACAAAAGACATGATCATCTACAACCCATCAACCAGAAGACATTTCAAGCCATTTCAGTCACCTCAACAAGTTCTTCATTACTCAAATCGGATCGAATTTGTGTACGGATTTGGTTGTGGCTCAAACCCTAACGACATGAGAGTGGTTAGATTTCCACGCTTTGCTCGTGACTCTGAATACATTAAATTTAAGGTATGTGGTGTGGCTTCGGGTTCTGGCTCTCGGGTGAGTGGAGTTGTGGCATATAACTACGATTTTATAGATACGGTAGGCACTTCTCTGAACGGATGCCTTCACTGGTTAGCACATCATAGTAGCAACGATGATGAAAACAGAGTGATAGCTTCGTTCAATGTAAGCGAAGAGACGTTTAGAGACTTGTCTCTACCACCGAAAGAAGGGGGCCTTCCTTACTACATTTTGGGTGTTTTGCAAGGATGCCTTTCGGCACTCTGTGATGATACGTTTTATACGAATGTCGATGTGTGGTTGATGAAGGAATATGGGGTGGTCGACTCTTGGACGAAATTCATCAAAATTCCACTTAATACAGGGATTGAGAACATTTCGTATTTGATGCCTTTGAGCTCTCTAAATGACGATGAGATTCTTCTTGAGATTGATCTACAGTCGTTTGTTGTCTATGATGTTAAGAAGAAGACGTTTAGGCATGTGACAATGGCGAATGATTTGAAATGGTTTGGGGATGCTGCAATCTATGTGGAGAGTCTGCTTTCACCTGAGGTGTTGTGTGTGTTGTACTAAGCTTTACAATTTGGGATCAAGATTTGCGTGCTTCATCGTGCAGTTTATCTGGCTTATTTTATGAGGTAATCTTGATTTCATGAAGAGAAGATTATGGATTTTAATGGGTAGTGATTGTATTTTATTTGTTGTTTCCTTTTGTAAACTAGAAGCTGTCTCTTGGCAATCCTCGAGCTCGATGTACAATTATGCCATTTGATGTTATTAGCCTCAATGAATTATATGATTTTATGAAATAACGTAGCATTTTTAGTTCATATCGACTGTAATGTCTTGGGGCTATTTGGTTAGTTTTCTATTAAGTTCTGTATTAATGTGTCTGCATAGATTGGGAAGGTTTTTGTTTGGGAGGATTTTTTTATAGATGGAAGGGGCAAGTTTTGAAAAAACTTTATTTTTTGCATAAAGCTTCCCCATAAGAGCATACTGTATAAGCCACTTTCTTTATCATTAAACCACTACCAAAAAGACAGGTATAGATAGCTACCTAAATAAGCTGAGTTCCACTAAGCTCATTAAGTTGCAAACAAAGATGCCCTTAATTGAGTCAAGATGTGGTGTTTGAGACTAGTCTTTGTTTTCTGCCCTCATTTTGTATTGTATTGCAACTCTTATGGGGATTTTACTTGGTAAACAACTCCAATTGGCTCATTTGTTCAAGTACTTGCATAAGTTTTAAATACCCTGATATCATTTCTTTTGGGTAGCATTTACATTTTTTAGGCAAAGCCTCCTCATCCAACTGAGCTACACACTAGAGGCGGAAACAACTAACACCTGCATTTTGTGGGACAGCTAGTCTTGTTATTCATGATAACTTTCCGGATATAGTCTTCTTTTCTTGAACTCTCTTTCCTTGTCTTATGCTTTGGTTGTTACTTTGAAAGCAAATGGCGTGTCCAATCTTGTATGAACAAGTTTGCAGAAGATGACACCAAAAACTACTTTTATTAACCACAAGGGTAGTGGCCTAGTGGTAAAGGCTTAAGCTCCAAGGGTGAAAATTCCTTGAGGCCCCAAGTTTAAATCCTAAGAGCAACAAACCCCTTTGTGGCCACAGAGATTCACCCTGGGATTAGTTAGCTCACAAAGCGGATTGGACACCGAGGTTAATAAAAGAAACTATTTTTATTATTTTAAATAAACAAATTCCCACCTCATGTAAAGACACCTACAATTGGAAATTTTGTGTTGGTATCTGTAAAATTGGATTAAAGAAAAGTTGCACAAAAAGAGATTCTTGTGAGTGATTACCACTAGTGAAAGTTCTACGGTAGGTCTTTATTGAGTTGACAATAATAACATTAAAAAAAAAAAAATACAAAAACGATGTCCTCATTTGGCCACAAAAGAAGGTTCTTAATCGGTTGGAGGTGCTCGTGACGATTTATACTTTATAACAACAAAGGATGTTTCAAATACATGTATTACAGAATATTTGTACTTAGAAAACTATGTATACCTATACATTGGGGTCACAAAGTTGCAATTTCTAGCATACACAAACTCCTTAATGCAAGAATCGACACTACAATTTCGGAACTAGAATCACCGTAATTTAATTCTGGATCTAGTTGCCGAAGTTAGGTGCTCACCGCAAGTTTCTTAGAAGCCAACGACAAACGATCCAAATAATCTTCGGATAAAGTAATCAAGACACGGTGGCAAGCCAAAGCCGATGCTGCAATAAGAGTCACGAAGCTAACCCAACATAAACGCAGCATCAAAACGGGATCTTTTCTTCCAGATTCCAATACCTTGAGGAAGATGACTTTGAGTCGTCGGTCTCTCACTATGGACTGGTAGTCGATGGCAAGCGTGGAAGATGATCGGTAAGTGGCACGATTTCTGGCGGCCAGGAAGGTGTTGCCTAAAGCTGCACATATCGACTGGTATACAACATCCGCTATGATTCTGCAAACTTGGTGACGGAAAGGGTCGGCTTCCTTGGAAACAATGCCCCGGATTAGTGAAGCTCCATCCTGTTCAAGAAAGATATATTTGGATATCGGTCAAAATCGTTGCAAGCAATGGATATGAAGACTGAATAGCGTAAGAGATTTGACTTCACAAATCGCTAAATGCAACATTTTCGTTTATGTGGTGTTTCAATCCATAATATCATTTTAGATATTTGTAACGTAAAATGTGTGTAATCGACTATGTGCTTAAGCCAAACTGTGCATATCCTACTAGAGATTAAATAAGATATTTAAAACAAGAGGAGCTATATTTCTGATTTGAACAGATGCAAATTAGATTGCAGTATACAACAAAGGCCCAGCAGCAGCCGGGTTATGGATATAATATCCCGACCTCCTTAGTTTTCCGTATACGAATATTATATACTTAAAATCTAGAAAAGTTTGTACTTGCAATATTTGTAGGCATCTTTTCAACAAGTTTAGAATCCAAACAATTAGATCTTGCAAAATAACCTATTTGACATGTCAAAGTCAAAATGTAGCTCTTTCTTGAACAAACGCAAGTACCAGGACTTAACTAATTAAATGCATACATGGCATGCTGTTAACTTGGTCCATATAGAAAACGAAACCATGGAAATGAAGATGTATCTAAAACGAAGGATGGTTATTAAGCTAAGAGAAAGAGCTGAAGAAGTAAGATACTCACAGCGGTCATCACAAGTCGTCTCGCCACAACACCATCTTTTGAGAGTAGAAGTTTAAGGACTAAATTTATTGTATCTGATACCCTTGATGGTCCATTAGAGGAATTTTCAACAGAAGTCCCGCTTGTTGTGGCCAGGTTCAATCCTTTGCTGAAGGGATAGATAGAGGTAACAATCAAATACGACCGTTAGTTCAAGGTGTAGAGGAACCTACGCTAACAAAGAGGTAACATGTGACATCATTTTTTCATTCTTGTCTTCTCTCCCTGTATTACTACTATAATCCAAAAAATACACAATTTGTTACATATCTAAATGAAAGTTTTGCCTATAAATTCACCTATGAAATCATAGCCATGTCCTACTTATCAAACTTAATAAGATAATTATTAAATAAATTAAAACTATTAATGATGGTGATTCATATCAATTTTCATGCAAAACATAACCCTGTTTGTCATCCTTTCAAGGTAAAAAGATAATTTGCATAGCTGGCATTAATCAACATCAGAACATATGTTAAACTTGAATAACTCTTCTTGATATCAATTTCTAGATAACAATAGATAGGCTTCGCTGTATGATTATCCTAAAAAATATAGCATAACAGGCGGAAATATATTTGAGAAAGAGGGAGCTCAAATGTCACTACTGCAACAGAGGGTAAAAACTGAAATAATATAATGACATACATGATAAAGCTGAGGCATATGCATTATGATCCTGTACCACTGAACCAAAGGAAACCATGAGTCACATACCTTGTTGCCCCAATTCTCAAGAAGAAAGCAACCTTCTCCCATTGAAGTTCCTTCTTTTTGTTTAGCACAACCTGATAGGAAAACCATTGAGATCACAAATTGCCATCAATGACAATGAAGTACAAATATAAGTCGCTATACAACTGAACATCATCCAGCTTCCAGTACGTTTATGAAATTGTCAAATAGAGCACATGAAGTAATGATCAGACGATCAAAACTGGAAGAGAAATCAATATGGGGTAACTACAATTTGTATTTGCTACGAGGTATGCTACTTAGGACTGATTCTGAAACGGTAAAAACTAGAAATAAAGTCCAGTAAAATACAAGATGAGCAAACAACCATTGAAGGGAATGATGTACAAACATAAGCATATGTTCCAGATAAATAGAGATCGTTACTTTCCAGTATGGTATATAAGATGGGTAAACCAATCTTGGTGACTGTAATTATATGCGCTATGATATTTAGTTATATGCACACTCGATTGAAATGATTGATAGGCATCTATTATCAGTTTATTAAAACTAAACAAATTGGTCAAGATCCTCATGTTACTTGACTCCAAGATAAAATTTCAGTTTCATTTACCATGTAAGCGAGGGTTCAGGCATTTTTATTGAAGTTCTCAGAGCAAATACACAATGACATTAGAGAGTTTACGGAACATTAACAGGAAAAAACTTAAAAAGCAGAATACCGAGTGCAGAATCTTCCTTGTCTCAAGTGAGTTATCAGTGAGAAGTTTACGAACAACATAAGGGTATGAATCTTCAAAAGTCTTAAAATTTGGATCTCCGGCCATTGCTAGCCCTACAAATTACAAAGAACAAAGCAGGATATAAATAAAGTCTATACATGATTGAACATTACAGAATTAACAAGCTAAATGATAACCATGCCGTATGCAAGAAGATGATAGATAAACAGTCATGCATGATAAAAGTATTTCATGAACATGTTTCAGATTTTTGAAACAATAGTTATAACAGATATCAATCATGGTTGAGATGGTTTAGATGCTTAAATTAAATTGTGAGATACAATATGTTGTAAATACGATTCCTATGTATGTGTAGCAAATATGTATTTTTGATCTTTTAAATTTCACCTCCTAGCCCCTACAAATGTTATTACTAAAGATATTAACAACAAAATGAAACTATAAGGATCAAAACTCGCAACCTCAAGTTTATTACAGACATAACTTACCACTACACCAGGGCAGGCTTCTTGTTTATCTTTCTCCCATTTTGATTTTTCTTACTTTTGTTCATGATCTATTTTCCTTTTCATTGCAAATTCATCTTAAGTAATAAAATGAAAATAGGAGAAATATAAACAAGAAAAGTGATCTCATTTTAAAGCTTGAACATCTCTACCTCTCCTTGTCACATTTATCATAAATATTTGAGAGTTGTATCGGAGAAAGGGCATTGTTTTTATAAAACTTGTGTCATATCTTCCACTCAATTTTTTTGTTTTCTGCACTTGTGGTTGATTTGGTATTATGCTTTGTGAGTTATTTTGTTTATGTTAACAAAATGTAAAACCGACAAGAATAGTAGAAGGCGGCAATCACCTATTCATCCCCTAGGTTGTCTAACATTCTCAAATGGGAGTCTTAAAGAGATAATGAATAATAGTGAATAGTACTAGAAACAAGAAACTTCCTTCAGGTTTCATTTAACACATAAAATTTTCATGAACCAAATACACCACAGGTTAGCTCTGCAGAACAAGATCCTGAAAGATGTTCTTAAATTTGAGCTGGAAAACTAAAAAATAAGGCATCAGAGTATACCTTCAAAGGAGGCAAGAGATCGTAGCAGAAGAGTATAATATGGTGGCATGCGGAAATGATACTTTAGGGCTATTGCCCACACTTTACCCAGAACCTACAGAACACATTAAGAATGTCAGCTAAGTTGATAGACCCAAAAGGCAATCGCACAACATGAATTTTATGCTCTGGACCTCACAGTTGCTTGGAATTATGAAATCTGCTGATTATAATTATACATCTTTACATATAGCCACTCCCTCAAAAAAATAGTAATAGGCAAGTACTGATCTCCTTTTATCAGAGCTACTATAAGAGAAGCTCTGCTGCCTTTATAAGTAGGTTCACAACATATAGATGCATTTGATGAATGCATAAGGCATCATGACCTTTGTGTGGTCATTAGACCACGAGTACCACAACCCTTTGAACCCTCTGAACCCAATGCCAGATATAGTGTATGAGTTATTATGCATATATTAAGATTGTTTTGAGTTGCCATAGAATTCAATTTGATTTTGTTAAACACACTTTTGTGGAGAAGAAAACCTGCTCATGGCCAAAAAAATTGAAGTTTCAATCAATTAGCTGATGATCAGCTAATTTTTTTTCTATTGTCTTTCGATTTCAATTGATTTCCTAGAACAAGAAGAGTTATTTCCATTAGGGGTTTTCTACTTATGACTTTCCTATTTCCATAATAAAGGTGTCTCTTCAAGAAGAGAAGGATTGAATAAAATAAATATACTTCATATTTTCCTTAGATTGTAGAGATTAGAAGCTCTCTCTTAATGAGCACCAAAGGTTGCAACTCCCATAAGAAGTCCATAATGTAACAAGCACTTGGAATTGTAATTGAAATAGCATTTCTATTTTTAGATCATTATCTTTCCTTATTTAACTTTCCTCATTTGTTTTGCTCTACTATTTTGTTTTTGTTTTCATTCTAGTAATCTCTTATTTATTAGTTTAAATACCCCCATTGTTTACTTCTTTTGATTTGACAAGTTCATGCATTCTTCTCTGCCATTCCAGTCTTCCAAGTCTTTTAGTTGTGTTTGTAAACTCAAGAATCACTCTCAGACCCACCTCAGTAGTTTGAGGCGTACGATCCAGCCAACCTAGCAGAGGCGCCGCCTCAACCTTTTTTAGCAGCCGTGGTTTTAAGAAGATTGAGGGGGTAGTAAAATTATAAAGATTTACCCTTTTGGGGAATATGGAAGGCATGCAGGGGTGAAATGGGAAAAAAGAACAAATCACATAATGAACCAAAAAAGTTGACGATCGTGGACATGATCGTCATTGTTAAGTCATTTCTATTTATCACATCATTATTACAGCAAAACTACATCATAAGAAGTCTTCGGTTTATCAAAGCATTATCACAAAAAATCACAGGATAGTTACATCATTATCAACAAGCATCGACATATGAAGTCTTTGATGATACTAGCAACATTTAGGGGATAAAGACAAATCATTAAGATAGCAGAAAATTGTTGATAAACACATAATTAAATTCATACGGTCATACCCATAATGATTTATTTTCATTTATTCTAACTTTTATTATGGGTTAAATAATTTGGATTCCCGAAAGTGTTCTCGTTTGAACCCTCACCTATATATACATATATATATAGGGTGGTATCATTGAACGCCCAATTATTTGTGAGAATTTAGAGATCCAACCATATCCACTATTTTAATGAGTAGTCACAATATGAATTACCGTATCTGGGTTTAATGTTTGGGAGATGAAAAACCCATGCCTTTCGATCAATGAGTACTAACACTATGAATCATGTTTAGGTTTAATCTTTGAAATAGAAAACACATTGGTTTGGATTAAGTAATAATGGTGTGATTTACCATGTATTGGTTCAACATGTGTGGTTGTGAATGGATCGCACAGTTCTTACAAAATACAGAATTCTCCCATGAATAGCCCCACATATATATACATATATATAGGGTCATAATCCTTTACAACCCATCGCTAACGTGAAACAGATGTGACGTCAGCATGTTAACTAGAAATTTACAGGTTGAACAAAGAATGCATCTTGTATAACAATATGGCCAAGTTAAAGTAAACTATATTAGTAGGAAATAGATAATTCTCACCCGACTAAATCTGACATCAGGGATTCCATCCTTGAACTCTATCTCATCCATGGCGTATTCCATTTCCTAAACGATCAAGTACAAAAGACAGTCACTAAGACGTGACCTCTTAATTCAAAAAGAAAAATTATGTGCATTTTTTGACAACAAGCTAATGGAAGGAACTAACTTTCAGTAGTTGATGTTTAAGACCTTAAAGCCATGTTTAATAAAAAAAACTGATACTTGTATCCCCTATCCAAATTTATTAATTGAGAAGGTATGCCAAAATGAGATTAGACGATGGAGGTATTACCATGGTAACTCGTGAGAGATTGGTTCCAGGCCTGACGACATCCATTTCAGCAAGAGATCCAACAAGGGATGCCCAGTCCGCATTTACTATGTGGATAATTGATGCAAGCATGGCAAACTTATGTTTCTTTTCCATCCGACAGATTAGTCCAAAATCAAGAAACCTGGCATGATATCACTGAGAAAGGTAAACATAAAACTACAAAGATAACTTCCAACAAACTGAAACTAAAAAGACAAAATGGTGAGAAGAAAGAAAGTACCCTATTTGTCCAGATGGTAAATAGATCAT
Source organism: Centaurea solstitialis (assembly GCA_030169165.1). Classification (NCBI taxonomy): domain Eukaryota; kingdom Viridiplantae; phylum Streptophyta; class Magnoliopsida; order Asterales; family Asteraceae; genus Centaurea; species Centaurea solstitialis. The sequence goes on along the minus strand of CM058045.1, from coordinate 69,685,525 downwards.
ATTTCCAGGATGTGGATCCGCATGCAATAAGCCAGTTTCAATGAGTTGAACTAGACATGCCTCAACTCCTTTGTTAACCTAGAACACCCAAAGAGTGGGATATACCAAATTGTTTGTTTGGCTTTATAATATTTAAAGATCTAAAGATAATGTTAATAAGGCCCTGAATGAATTGATTTGCAGGTATTCAATACAAGTACCAGATCAAGAAGATGCCTCTTAGCATCAATTCGCTGCTTCTCTGAATATTGAGATTCTTGTTCAAAATTGCTACTGCATATGGAGAGTAATTCTTTTGGACTCTCACCAGCCATCCACTCCATAGTTAAGACCCTCTTTCGAGTCAGGTGGTCGAATACTTTTGGAACGCGAATAAAGGAAAAGGGAGAATGAGCTTCCTGCAGATAATGGCATAAGTTAGAATGTTACATTGATAATCCATAATATTTTGCGACTTGAAAATTAATATTCAGCTGTAACACTAGACTTCTTTGAAGTGTATAATTACAAAAGTACACTTCTTATAATAATATATTAATTAAGAAGGACAGCAAGATGCATATATGGTTAGATTTCTCAATTCAAGGTCTCATCTTGATTTCCAGAATATATTATTGTTTTTATCAGCCAGAACTGAGAACACCCAACTCAACTTGAAGAATCATCTGTTTACATATTTTCTACAACAACTGTCCATTTTACAATTTTTACTGGAAAGTAACATCGTAGGAATATGATCATGTGCAATGTAAATATGTAAAAATAAACTAATACTCTATACTAAGTTATAAAGCATTTCCCTCATGTTCTTAAAGTATCTTATAATTCAAGTTTTGAACTTGTTACTGCATATGTACAACTTCTTAGAACTCCTCATTTGAACTCCATAAAACTAATTGACAAACATTACATAAGCGTTAAGCCCTACTAATTAGAATAAAAGCAGTGCTATATAGTAACTAATTAAGACACAGGAAGATTAGATCTTCTTAGATCTATATAAATGCATTTTAATCTTTCCAGCAAAGCTGAAATCATATTTACTAGAGACATGCAAAAGAATAGTGCAAAGCCAATATCATAGATTCATAGCTTTCTACCAATTACCACTTCCTAAGATGAGAATGGTACCAAACAGTCTCGAATCAAATGCTAAATGTAGACATAACTTGGTAAAGTTTGATCGAGTTTACCTTAAATTCTGCAGCATTTGCAGCCTCCAAAGTATAGTCCAACTCCCCCACCAACCCTTTCCCAAGCTCATCAGCATAAAGACGTAGATCACTTTTCCTTTTAGTCACTTGTTGCAAAATGTCCAGCTGCACCAGTTCATAAATAAGTTACTTGGACTTGACACCCAGATAAATGTATCAACTGAACGAGTAAAAATTGAAACAGACCCCAACTCGCATGATATAGATATCCCGAAACACTACATGTCGAAGATTTGGTCGTTGAACTTTCACAGCAACATCAACACCATCTACCGTACTTGCCCTGTAAACCTAGGCATGCCAAATAACATTGTGAAGGAAGATCGATAAACATATAATCTAGTATCCTAGGGAAAAAGCAAAGAGCTTTAATGTAGATATAAAAACTCTAGGTTCTTTTCAACATGTATTTAAGCAATTCCGAGCACAATTGTTGTATGCCAACTGGAACATCAGAACCTGCATGGAGCATTAAGTAGTTCTCTGGAGCAAAGACCAAACTATTCATAAACTTCATTTATTTTTAACTGTAAGCCTGTCTCACTCGACCATGAACCTGAATTGTGCTATTAATAACTGCCCACCATGATTTTAGTTTATTTCAAAATTATTGGACTAGTCTTGTTGCTTTTAGGCTTGAAGCATTGCTAAACTCCTTAAGAAGGGAATAATATTTCATGTTAGTTAATAATGAACAGGACACACCTGACCGAAAGATGCTGCAGCTATTGCTTCCTCAGAGATGTTATTGAAGAATGTTTCCACGGGGGAGCCTAAATCTTCCTCTATGATTTTCATGGCTAAAGATCGGGGGAAAGGAGGGATTTGATCATGGAGCTCGCTTAAAGCCTGCAATCGTAACCAACAGCACTTATGAGATACACAAGAGAATCCATAAGGCACCATTATCCATCAAGTGCAAACCTTCAAACACAAATTCAAGTAATAATTGGGCTTATTCATTGATAGGAAGCTTAAAACACAAAATCTTACTAAATGGACACTTTTAATAGTTAGATTATTATACTTTGAACATGATTTATTCACATTTTGATGGTATAGTCCTTATTTGTTTCCATTTTAACAAATATTTTTTCTTTCTTTCAGAGAAAGAAGAGGTTTGATAAGAAACTGACGCAGCAATTCAATTTGACTTAGTTAATAAATTAAAGGAATGAGTTAGTTTAGTTTTGGAAAAGTAAGCAAAACTATAGCATAAGAGTTGAATAGGGTTCCAATTAATATATAATTACATACAACTTTGTGCATTTATACAATTTTATCATTCTGTATTAGTGTAAACTCGAGGGTACAATGACTATTAGTGGTAGTAATAAAATTTCAGAAATGATCCAATAGGAAAGAGTAATGATCTGATTTTTGAATAGGAAGATAAGTCTTTGAAAACTTCGGAGCAATTTTGGTTACTCCAGGCACCATAAAGGCCTCTGTCACTAAAATCATAAATTTATAGAAAGTAAAAGATGACTGTTTATAGTAATCAGTTGAGGTAGTTTAATAGCATTTACGATGTGAAGCATGTGTCATCTATGTGGTTCAGCAGTTCTTAAATTCTGAATTTCAGAATCAGCAACGAAAGACGAAGACCCAAGATAAGAGATTTCACTTCCAACAAACCTTAGATATTTGAAAGCCAATAACATCAGGCCTTGTGGAAAGAGACTGGCCAACTGCAGCAGCAACCAAAAGCAAGTCACAACGAATATTGATGACCTAAAAGGAGAATTAAGAAATCCAGGAGTCTAACCAACAGAACATTAAAAATAAGCAGCAAAAAGGATGATAAGGTCTGATTAAATCCAACTGCAGCTGTACCTTTGATAAAAGTAGGACCCAAGTTTAGCATTGTTTCTTTTAAAACCATCCCAAAGGCATACTGGGAATTGTATTCATCAGCCTCTGCGCTCGCACTTGAGTTTTTGGACCTTAAAATTCCTGCCATTCTAATCCTGATTGCAGCTGAAGCAAAGGAGCCAAAAACCTTCCAAAAAAGAAAATTATCAATTCAACATAACTGCACTTTCACGAAACTTACGAAATAAGAATGCACATTGCAACATTACTTGTTACGCAATGTATGCAACATTCCATGTTTGTATACATGAATCATGATGGAAACATCTGTTAAAATAAATGTGCTTACTGCTTACAATACACAAAAACAAACAAACAAACAGGTTGTGCATGATTTATCAATAATATATGTTAACTATGTGCACATGTCACAATCATGTCCTTCAAGGTGAATAATCTACCTCAATAAGTCTAAGGGCCACTATATGAGGTCGGCATTTGAAATAGTCATCAGCTTCTTGTGCATTGTAAACTTCTGGAAGCGGCTTTGACCACATTTTAGATAAATGATAATAATAGGTTATATATGCCTCCAAGGCTTTAAGATCGGCCAATAACAGATCTGGGCCAGAGAGTTCTGTCAAAAGAAGATGAAATAATGTTAACAGATGCAGTAGAAGAGTATCATAGGGAAAAACTTGGAGAAGGCGGTTCACTTGTCTACATAGAAAGTTTAGATGTCAACAATGACAAGAATCAAGTTATGCAACTGCTACACTATTTTAGGAATTAGTATAGAGCTTCGTATTCTGGCTTCTTCCGTCAATTAAGCAGATGAGTATCCCCATCATACAGGCTGATTGCTGACTTATGTTGAAATCCATTACTCAGTTGCTATTATGATCTCTCTTTCATGTCAATAAATAAAGGTTTTCCGGGTTCCCTCCCCGTTTTCCAAAAATAAAATTACTAACTTAGTGACAAGTTCCATATGAATTTTTCACTTGATTTCTTGGTTTCGTCAAAAAGTCAAATGCATCTCCTTCAAAATCAATAAATCATAAAACTTTTATCTTTGGGCCAGTGCTAACAAAATTAAGACCAATATCTGATTAAGCACCTTCCCCTTCGTTCTACCAACGTCTTAACTTCCCACACAAATGCAGTTACATATAACTTGTTCTCTATCTATTATGATTATGGCATTGTTTGGTAAACACAAACTAGCTTATAAGCTAGCTTATTTTTTGTGTATATGTTTGGATGGACAAAAAACAGCTTATGATAAGCTACTTGGAGGTAGCTTGTTAGAGCCTTTTGTAGCTTTTTTTCCAATTATACACATATTAATACTAATTATTATACCCCAATATACCCTTTTTGGTCCTTTTTACATACTCATAAGCTAGTTTTTGCCAAATAATTTGTTCATGAGCTAGCTTATTAGCTACCAGCTAGTTTATCAGCTAGTTTTCCAAACATAGCCTGTATATACAACACACTACAAGAGGCTCATCAATGCAAAACATCAAATCACTACCAAAATGCATATCCTTTAGGCTACCAGAAATCTGTTACTTTTTTGCACACAATTTCCTTAAATCAAAAGTATGCTGCCAATTGGAGAGATGATATGAAAAAAGAGATAGTAAAATCGAATCAAAACCTGGATAATAAGGTTCTGGCCAAGAAGGAGACTGAGCTTCTTCAGCAGAATAGCGTGGATCTTCGAGGTTCCGTAACCAAACAAACTCGTCTACCTTCTTCGAAATCTCGGGAAATCCAAGCACTCCGCTGGTCCAACTGATTCCTGCACCGATATTCTTCTTGAGCAAATCGACATCCTGCTTAACAACCTCTACGAAATGGCCAAGGTTTCCGGCAACAGCACGGCAATTGTGTCGCTTAATCGCTCTTCTTGAGGTCGATTGAGTTGCACGGCCGTGTACGGAGGCCGGAATAGATGCTACCGCGGCGGAGGCAGCGGCGGTGCTGAGCATTGGGACCTAATTGCGCAAAATTCCCGGCGAATTGGGGATGGAAACCGGAAAGGGGAAAAGGAAGGGTGAGGTGAGGAAAGGAGTTGCGTGTTATTGTATTATCATCATCAATGGGGGCATGTCCGTACAAAAGTAGGAATGGCTTTCCTTTTGGCGCCATCAAGAGTGTGTGCTTTAGTTTATTAGTTATGGAATTATTCCAAAAGGAGACAAGTTTACTTGGGTTAGTATTTTATATCTTGTATTGTTTGCTTATTTAGACACTCGTTACCAAGAAAAAAAGGTGTAAGGTAGGCAGGCATCGCCTTTAGATCGGTTCGGTGGGAACCTGGGTCCTTTGACCCGATTACCCGAATAGGATCGGTGATTTTCGCCAAAACGGGTTTTGAGGTTGGGGTTGTGGATTATAGCGTCTTTGTTCGTAGATAAAGCGGGTTTGAAATTGTTTTTTATTCCAAGGCCTAACTTGTATCCATGCGCTTCATATTCACCTGGAGTTCACTTCTAAAATGTAGCCATCCCTACCACGAACAAGAATCTGTTTTCATTCGATCACGCGGATAGCAAACTAAATATAAAAACTCACATTGGGTGTAGGGATAGTCTAACTTGAACAAATGACTTCCACCACGTCAAGGTGACACTCTATCGCTGAGTTATATCTCTTCCCCGCCTCCATCGAGAAATAGAACTAATTAATCCTAAGGCAAAGGATCGAGAAACTCAACAACACTATTCTTGAACAACTTGGGTTAAGCCTTCCTTTCGTTTTCACACTATTATGAATATGAAAATAATGGGAAAATCAGTTTCGGTTGTCAACTGTTCCTATTGGAAATAGGATTGACTACGTATTCGAGCCATAGTACATGGTCTCATAAAACCACATGATTTTCCCGATCTATATCAAGCATGTTTTACATGAAGAAGATTCAGCGTGTTCTATTTGATGCGAGTAGGAGAAGAACTCGACTCGGTATTATTAAAAAAAATAGGGGAAGGAGATTCAAGTCAAGATGATACGGATCAACGGCTATTTTGGCACCAAAGATCTTACCATTTCCGAAGGAAATGGAGTTCCATCTCTTTTCCATTTGTTGGAAATAAATTGGACTTTAACATTATCTGTATTAATTACTAAAGGACAATTGATTTAAATATGATAATTATCAAGAGAATCTTATATCAGTTATTATCTGGTTACATATTTGGATATATATCTCCTAATATGAGTAGGATACTTCATTAAGTTAATTACCTGTTTAACATTAAGATAAGTGTATATCTTCTATTATTTAAAAAATAAAGTCTATAGATAACTAGGACTCCTTATGGGATGAGTCTCTAGTGGCCTATAAATAAAGGAGATCAAGTCCCTATTGCCTACACGAATCTGCATTCAGTTCAGCCCCATTCTGAAGCAAACCGTATAGAGCTTTAGAAGACTTAGATCTACACACAACGATGGATACTTCCGCATCAATCAATTTTGTTGTACCTAATGCGAGTGCTTCAGGTTAGTTTTCTAAATTACTCTATTACGATATCATGTTGAATCAATTTCTAGTTTGTGTTTATGTTCTTATGTCCTTCATTATTGTTATTATATGATTAGAAAATCTCATATAAATGTAACAAATGGTATCAGAGCGAGGTTAAAACATAGGATCATAAACCGTTTTAGTTTATTATAACTTTTTCGTTCAAACAATTGTGTTTTAGATACTAAAGTTGTTTTTCTTTTAAATCTAAAGCAAACTGTGTTTTTAAAATTAAAAAAAAAAATCACTCAATTCGTATGTCTGCTATGGTCTTGTATGTTGGTTTCCAATGATTTTGAGCGATAAATTTTTATTATTGTTATATTGGTATTTATTTTCATCCATCACCGAGTTGTGAATGAATCCAGCAACCATAATGGCTCATGGTTATAAGAAACTAAAGATGGATTGCATATTGGATTATCTTTGTGCATATTCAATTGTAATTTTAAAATGGGCAAACTTGTTGCTTATTGCATACTGAAGTAAAGAAAATAAAAATCTATCTCATATGAATTTAATTGATTATTTAAATTTGCTATCACGATCTATATAATGTTTATATTGAATTTAGAATATCTAAGTACATTATCATAAAGTATTTAATTGATAATTATAGAAGATATCAGTTAAGTTATTTTAAAATTAAGATTCGGTTGTTAATTTAAATCGATTTTGGCATGTTATGATTTTTTGATTAATGTGTTTTTAAACAAGTCGGTTATATATATAAACATTTAATGTGTATATTTTTGGTCTAAATTAATTTATATTTGAGTTTATTTTGAACTACGATTAATGGACCAGAGGACTTAAAAGGTATATATTCTTTACTTCATTTAGAGAATTAATTTATTTAATTGACCATGTTGTTTTTGTTGTGGTGAATTAACTAAAGTTTATATTATATCGCTAGTACAAAAGTTTACTTATATAGAATATGTATACATGTATTCAGTTTTTTAACTCTTACTATTTTGTTGAATAATCTTATGACTTATGAACTATGTTTTGATTTATATTTCATGTCATATGCTTAAATTAGTTTATATGATTAATTTATTTATTTATGCTTTATATCTTCTGGAAATATAGAATTAGATATCAATAACAAATTTTGTTATTTAATTCGACCATCTTTGATATCCTAAATTAAGTTTTTAATATTTATCTCTAGATTAAGTTTTTAATATTTATCTTATGTTTATTCATATGAGATATCGTCAATAACTTAAATATTTATCTTATATATTCTAATTTTGGTTTAATCAATTTTAAGTTATTTGCTTAGTTCAAATTATTTTTAAGTTTTTGAAATTAAAGATCTTGGGATTTCACAGTTTGAAAATAGGATTTATATACCTTTAACTTGAGCAATATTCATCAAAAACTTTAAATCAAGATATGAAAATTCTTACAAGTTTTTTAAGTTTAATATTGTTTTAAATTTTAGAGTTATCTTGATTATTGGCTAGAATATGTTTTTAACATAAGCTTGATTAGCTCTAAAGCATTAACTCTAAAGTATTAATATGGTTATCAATATATCGTACCTGGGTTTATGGATTATTCAACATATCTAAATATATAGTTATAAAATCATATAATTCAGATATTGAATAACCATTGACACCTAATTGATAAATAAACTTTTGTGAATTTATAAACAATCATGATATCTCCCAACCCATATGAAAATTAGATTGTTTACCTTTATCAATTCACAAACTATAGAAGCTTGACTGAAAGTTTTCTAAACCATAAGATCATGTTGCCATAGCAATTGATCTTTTTAGAGAGAATTTATTTATAAAATCAGTCGACACTTGTGTATCTCAAATCACATTTACTTGAATTATATTCTTCCATAGAAGAGGCATTCTGAGTATTTTTGGTTTAAGAACAGCATCACATATAGACACACATGTCTATTTTGATACTTTGAAACTCTTCTTATCCATAGATTTGATTGTTTTCATTGGATAACTGATATGTGTAGTGTGTAGTGTGATGATATAGAAATTCTAAATATCAAGTTTTATACTACCATAAGTATTACTTGATATTTGTATTCAGTTATGGGGTTAAGATAATGATTTATTGCACATGAAACTTATATATATTCCTTTTATTATTGTGTTTTTAGGTTTTGTCAATTTTAACTTGATTCCTATTCTGACTGGTTCCAACTATAAGCAATGGAGAGCGCAAATAGAATTTTACCTTCAGTTTAATCAAGAGATGGACTATTGCCTAAGAGTTGAAAAAACCAGCCGAGTTAACCGAAAATAGCACCGTAGCTGAAATTAATGCCCATACTAAATGGCACAAAACCAATAGGATGGCTAAGAGTGTGATAAAATTTTCCATGGGGGACATAGTGAGAGGATCCATAAAAGAACCTGAAACTGCAATTGACTATCTGAAGAACATTGCTGAGAAATATAAAGAAAGTGACATAGCTGAAGGTGCCAGACTTTCTAAGATGTTTAATGAGCTGAAGTTTTCTGGTGAGGGAAATGTGAGAGATCACTTATTGTCTATGATTGAGATTAATCAGAAGCTTAGAGACTTGGATATTGGGGTTAAGGATGAACAAGTGGTTCATATGGGACTTCAATCTCTTCCTATAGCCTATAGTAACTTAAGGAGCATGTATAATGCTCAAGACAAAAAATGGGATTTAAACAAACTCATTTCTGTTTGTTGTGAGGAGCAAGAGAGGATTAAGAAAGAAACACCTATGATTCTTTTGTTAGAGAAACCTAAAGAAAAGAAAGAACACAAGTACAAACCAAAGAAGACTACCAATTTCAAGGCTATCAGAAAAACTACAGATAAGGAGGGCTCCAACACTTTTAAGTATAAATGCTACTTTTGCAAGAAGGTTGGGCACATGAAGAAAGAGTGTAGTGGCTTCAAAGCCTGGATGGCTAAGAAAGGTAATCTTTTCTCAAATTCAGTATTTTCTTCAGAAGTTAATTTAGTTAACTTTTTCCACTTAGTTATTGGATTGATTCAGGATCACCAATTCATATTACCACTTCATTGCAGGGTATGACAAAAGGGAGAAAACCCCAGAAGAAGTTTAAACAAGTCAGTGTAGGAAATGGAGCTAAAATTACAGTCAAAGTTATAGGATTTTTTGAACTAAATATAAGATTAGGAAGATCTGTTTGTATGGACAATGTTTATTTTATTCTTCGGTGTTTTTAGTTGATTTTTTCTTTTACAAACTTGTCATGATTTTGATGGAAATAAAATATTTTAGGGTTTTTATTATCTTGGTTGAAGCAATTGTATACATAAATATTTACAATTAAATTGTTATCTTGTTCATCAAGAGAATTTTACTTTTGAAAATAATTTGAGTGTTATTCAGACACTAGTTTGTTCAAAAAGAACCATCATTTGAGAAAAATCTACAAGTCTTTGGGATACAAGGATTTAGCTGATCAAAAGTTTTATGTACAATCTATAGGAAGTCAAATGTATGCACAATTACTTAGAAGACCTGCCTTGACATGTGCTGTAGAAATTTTGTTCAAATTTCAACAAAACACAACTATGGAAACTTAACTTATAGCCATTTATGAAGGGTTTATCCAGATCAATATTTTTTTTTATTGAAACCATTGTCTTGATCTTTATAGTTTTAAGTCCTCTAAAGATATTTTGTGATAATAAAATTGTAGTCTTTTCAGTGAAAATAGCAAAAGATAAAACAATTCAAATTAAGGGGAAAATGTCATTGTTGAACATTTTGGTACAGGATCTCAATTTTCATATTTATTCACTAAAGACCTCTCACTACAAGTTTTTGAAAACATGCTAGGGATATGATAATCTTAATTGAAATCGATGCTTGAGACCAGTGGGAGTCGATATTAGTTTAGCTAGTTATTTCTAATATTCCGTTGTAATTTTCTTTTGGTGCATTTTCATAAAATGAGGAATTCAAGTATATAAGTCATGTTATTGAATTTTGTATGTCATTATCTATATCAAACAAGTGAATTCCCGCACTTAAGTAAAATTGCGGACTTCATAAGCAAATTTTAGTTCACTAGTGTTAAGAACATTTGCTTGTAAGTTTTAGAATCTTTTTCTAAAACATTTGGTGGACTATGAGCTACAATTTTATGCTATAGCAGGTAGATATAATAACTTGCATAAAAGCTCAAATTTAGACACTTATGAACTTATGTGGAATATGAAATTGTGTGTTAGTGGTTCCTAATCAAACTAGTTTGTCAAACTGGTGTCGATTCTGAGTTCTGCACATGGTGTCTATTTTGACCAAGTTTGAATGAAATCACAACTGTTAGGATTTCTCAGCGCGCACTTCATTTGATATGCATAATATTTATGGTTCTCTTGTCCTACAGATTATGTTAAGTCCAGTGGGAGAATGTTGGAAATAAATTGGACTTTAACATTATCTGTATTAATTACTAAGGGACAATTGATTTAAATATGATAATTATCAAGAGAATCTTATATCAGTTATTATCTGGTTACATATTTGGATATATATCTCCTAATATGAGTAGGATACTTCATTAAGTTAATTACCTGTTTAACATTAAGATAAGTGTATATCTTCTATTATTTAAAAAATAAAGTCTATAGATAACTAGGACTCCTTATGGGATGAGTCTCTAGTGGCCTATAAATAAAGGAGATCAAGTCCCTATTGCCTACACGAATCTGCATTCAGTTCAGCCCCATTCTGAAGCAAACCGTATAGAGCTTTAGAAGACTTAGATCTACACACAACGATGGATACTTCCGCATCAATCAATTTTGCTGTACCTAATGCGAGTGCTTCAGGTTAGTTTTCTAAATTACTCTATTACGATATCATGTTGAATCAATTTCTAGTTTGTGTTTATGTTCTTATGTCCTTCATTATTGTTATTATATGATTAGAAAATCTCATATAAATGTAACACCATTTCCATTCAAGAGTTCTAATGTGTTTCCACGCTCCTTTGAGACCTTGAAAAATGAACAAATACCTTTTCTTAGGAACACATAAAAGATTGGTCACTACAAAAAGGATAATGGTAACCCCACCATTAATTACTTCATTTATGAAATTCATAGTAATACAGATACATGTCCTACCGAGAGAAAATTTTAACTTGTTATCCCTTTACCTAAAAGAAAAATATGTGCCTCCGTAGAAACTAGAAAGGATAACTCATTCGGATCGACATGAGAGTCCTAGTACATCGCATTGCCAGAATCCATGTTGTATATTTGAAAGAGGTTGACCTCCTTGATTCTCTCACGGTACAATCCTTTTCCCGCCGAGCCCCTTTCTCCTCAGTCCGTCCACAGAGACAAAATATTGGCACCAACAGTTCATCACAGAAGAAAGGACCCACTAAGCCGGGATCGCTAACTAAGACTAATCTAATATGAATTAAATAGAAAAATAATAATATAATAGAAAAGAACTGTACTTTCTGTATACTTTCCCCCTTTTCGCTGCTACCATAAGCTTTACGCAATAGATCGGATTATATAGATATCCCATCAACACAACATAGGTCACCGAAAGGATCTCGGAGACCCACCAAAGCACGAAATCCAGGAGCTTTTAGAAAATGGATTCCTATTTGAACAATGCATGGTTGCATGGATAAGGTCACACTAACCCATCAATTTAGGATTCAATTTGAGATGTTCCTTGAGAGGTATCGGGAAGGAATTAGAATGGAATAATATCGATTCAGACGTAAGAAAAGGTTCACGATCGATTCAAACATTGTCCCCATGGGATAGATGTAACACCCCAAAATTGGAGCAAACAAAAACCTTCATTTACGAAAGGTGTTAGTACAAATATACACCAAGGTGTGAGCTCTTCCCAAAAACAGGGGTATAAGTAGTGTATAATTACAATGTTTGTAATTGAATAAAAGATATGATAACCAACTAGTCTAGTTCCTACTAGGAAGAAGACTACAAAAAGGGTTATCGTTCTACAGTCAATCTCACGGCCTAGAAGACCGGTCTCTCCAATGTCCCCCATGCTCACTCTAACCCCGGCACCTACTTGGGAACGACGCCCCTAGCACCTGAGAGACACATCGACACCAATCAAGTGTTAGGCCAAAGGAGCCTAGTGAGTTGTATCAACATAATATCATACATAGAAAAGCATGTTAAGACATGTGAGATATACAAGAGTGTATTAACAACAAAATGTAGCATGTTAAACTGGTTTATCTTTTATCTTTGAAAACCGTGGGAGCGACCCACTTTCGCCAAGCAAGTTACACATCAGAGTCGAGACACCCCGTTGTCGTCCTCCTACGAAGACTCAAATAGACAACCTCAGAGGTCAGGCACATTCGCGGCCATACGAATGGCGAGGGACATAGGTGCGCACCTTTTGACTAGTGCCACCCAAGACTGAGTCGAGCTCGTGTAAACTTGAAAGTGCACACCTTTTGACTAGTGCCACTTTAAATCAATCTCATTTCAAAAATCGACACAGTGTACACCTTTTGACTAGTGCCACATTGTCCAATTCATGTATGCGTAAAAATATGGGTACTCACCTTTTGACTAGTGACATCCCGGTCCACTTTTTGACTAGTGGCCAATAGCATCCCACTTTTTGACTAGCGGTGCTCCATAACATTTTAGTTATATAATTTAAGCATTATTGAAAGTCTCAATACTTTCATTCATTTCATATAAGCCAACATGCTCGGGATTCAATTCATTTGCATCATTCTGTGGCATACATAATAACACGTATTTCTCATAAATGCATTCATCATATAATCACATGGATTTAACTCATACATTAGTAGCATACGATAATCTACTCCATGTATACAATAATCCAAATCAAGCCATTCATATAAGCATCATTACTCATTCATTTCATGGCAATCCTTAAACCTAACAATTTAGGCATTTCATCCAAAATCATGTTTATTCACAAATAACCAAGCAAGATATGTAAATCAAATAAGATGATGTGCTCTCAGTTTTAACAAAACGGGTTTAGCAACTCACCTTGAGGCTCGTAAAGCCAAAAGCCCCTAATCTCACCCAAAACCCTAGCTTAATGCTTGAGTTAACACCTAAACTAATAAGGAGTTAATACCTTAGATTAGTTCCAGGTCTATAACATATAAGACTAGATCTACACTTAAAACTATAGATAAGACTTACCCTTTTGAAGATCTTGAACAAAACCCTAGATATGGAGAATCCCCTTTGCAACAATGGAGGTTTTGAAGGTGAGAGGTGGAGAAGATGAAGATGAAGGAGATCTAGCTTCCAAATCTTGCTACCTTAAGTATCAATCCATCAATGGAGTCTTGAAGAGCTTGGAAAATGGAGAAGATAGGAAGAAAAATCGGCTAAAACGGATAAGAAATGAGAGAGATATGATAAAAAGAAGATATGAGGGTTTTATAACAACTCAAAATACAACTGCAGGTTTGGCGCTGATCGTGGCGCTAATCAGATCAGCGCGCGACGTACCGCCGACACCAGGTCAAAACTCAATCAGCAGGTTTGGCGCTGATCATGACGCTAATCAGATCAGCGCGAAGATTAGCGCCAAGACAAAATTGCTCCGATTTCGATTCCGAAAGGACCGTTGGACTCGTAATTGAATTTTCTAACATACTAGATCATAAAATGTAGGTTTTGATCCAAATTCCCATAATTTTATTAATAGATCGATATTACGAAGGAAAATTACGGGTGTTACAATAGAGGAAGAGGAAACAACCGAATATTTTACATAATGCTTATAATCGACCTGATTTATTTTGTATCAGTCGCTCAATGAGAAAATGAGTTCAATTCTAAAGGATCAAACCTATGGAAACTTAAAGAATAATATAAAAAAGAGAGGGAAAAATATTCATGTTAAATAAAAATCAATAAAATAAGTAAATAAAAATGAAGCAGAAGAACTCTGTTCATATCATATAGATGAATAGTTATTAGAAATTCCTTAGTTTTATTTATTTTTAGTTTTTCCTAAACCTCTCTCACTCAGTCTCTAACTCTCTATGCAAACATAAGGGTGTGTTTGGTTGTGAAAATCTTTTCAGTTTTTTAAGAACTTTTTCAAGAAAAATTAAAAATTAAAAAATGCGTTTGTTTCATTTAGTTTTCAAAAAATTTCAAAAAATATGAAAATTTTCTGTTTTCTAACTTCTATATAATTAGAAATTTGATTTTTCTAGTTTTCCAAATTTTTCTAAATGCGTTTCCTAATTTTCTAAAATGGAAAATGAAAACTCCATAATTTCAACTAAACGTGTTTTTTAAAATTTTCATAGAAAACCGAAAATGAAAACTCAACTCCATCTTCTGAAAACAGTTTTCCATAACCAAATGCACCCTAAATTTCCCTGTAAACTGAGGGACAAATGAGAGTGTGCTACGTATCTTGTACGTTCACAATATATTCATCATGAATGGTGTATACCTTCATAATGAATGTCCTATTTGTTATTGATGATGAGTGAGAAAAAAATAAATAAGGAAACATGTTGTGTTCTCGTTTGTCTCTTGATTCACAAAATGATTCGTGTTTGCAACTGAACTTTCCTATCTCTTTCTCTATGGGGGTGTTTGGGAGTACTTATGAACAAAACGTGTTTATCAGCTTTTCGAAGAAGTTAAAAAAATTGACTTCTCGAAAAAACTGATTATAGCTTTCTGGGAAAACTATAAGCACTTTACCTGAACATTCAAAAACAACTTATTGTTTTTCTAGAAAGCTAATAAGTCACAAACACCTTCAAATAAGCACTTCCAAACACCTCTATATATGTATATATATATATACAGTGAGAGTTAGAGATGAGTAATTTTGTGTATTAAGGGAAGGAAGAAGATAAACAAGGGGTTTAATTTTTCTATGATGAGTAATGAGTTGATATGAACTTCTACGTTGTTTCGATTATTTTAGGCTTTGGATTCAATGAGCCATGTAGTGACCAGAGGAGACATGTGGAGCCCCTAGCCATGAATTTGATTCATTTTGTGACTTCTTTTTTCATACACTTAGTTAGGTTACTTTAATTTTTTATTTTTAAAACATCAATACTATTTTCTATTTATTTATATTTGGTGCTTCCTAATGGTATATAAACAAATCGATTTCAAACTCGTTTATCGCAAATCCAAGTGGATCTCGAACATAAAACAAAGCTTTGTTAACTTAACAAGTCAAGCTCTATAACATTAATGTGTGAGTGTTCGACTCGATTCATTCGAAAGCTCAATTAAGTTTTACTAGTTGAGTTGAGCCAAGCCAAGCCAAACCAAACCGAATACACTTTTCAAGCCAAGTATATTTATATGTTTACAAATTATAAATCAAAATACAAAAATCCTCAAGCTTGAGTAAATAAACGAGTTAATCAATATCGAATTCGAGCTCATAAGTGAGAATCGAGTTCAACTGAAAAATTGAAAAATATTTGAGCATGAGTTCAAGCCCGACTTCGATTCTTTTTACAGAATTCAAGCCTAATATTAGAGTGCAAGGAGTGGTCACCTTTTATCACACCCAACACACTACCACATCAGCTCCACATCATCATTTTTCTCTCATCACTTATCTACCACTCACACTCGTAGCGATCACATTTCCATTATGAGATCTACCTCATCACTTATATAATATAAAGAGAAATTTATTTATTTAGCCATTTGAAAAAACCCAATTCATCTCCTAACCACTCTCTTTCTCCGATTACCCAAATAACTATGAGAGTCGCCCCAACCATAGTCGCCCCGGCGCGACTTTTGACTATCCGGCCATATTGCTCCGATTCCGGCCAAAATACACTCTTTCCAGCCATAGAAAGTAGAAGTCGTCCGGTCAAAGTTGCACCGGGCGACTTTGATGTTTTTAGACTTCGTCTCTCTCCATGCATAGCCTCTTTCTCAATACTTTTGGTGCTTAGTTTCTGGGGCGACTTTGATGTGTCACCACCACACTTCTCCCCCTTCTTCGAAACTATAGGTGTCACCACCTCTTACCACCTATTAATCTACTAGATCCAATTACAAAATTACCACCTATATTAATCTATACACGTGTCACCATCTCTTCACATTCCATCAAAATTACCAAAATGGCCACCACCTGATGACCTTCACACAACCACACCACCGGTGATGGCAGATAATATGGTCGGATAATCAAGTCGCCTGAGGCGACTATGGTTGGAGCGACTCTCATGGTTATTTGGGTAATCGGAGAAATAGAGTGGTTAGGAGATGAATTAAATTTTTTCAAATGGTTAAATAAATAAAATTTTCTAATATAAAAGATAAAAAAATAGACACACCACTTCCTACCACCGAAGTGGTGACTACCACCTTCTCACTCCCATCACACCTTTTGGGAGTGGAACCACACCCACTACTCCACTACCCAAGTGATGGGCTCACCACATGGCTTCTATCTGTTGAGCAATGTCGTGAACTTGTAATGTGCTTATAAGGGTCCTGAACTACTCCACTCATAGCCAATTGGTTTTGAGTTGGAACCCCACAAACTTATATGGTATCAGAGCAAGGCTCACCCGTGGTTGGTCAAAAAGCTGCACGGACTCCACGTAACCCAAAAAGTATCCACGTGTTAGGCAGAAAGAACGTCACACGTGAGGGGGCGTGTTGAGCAATGTCCCACATCGGACACAAAGTGAACTTGTAATGTGCTTATAAGGGTCCTGAACTACTCCACTCATAGCCAATTGGTTTTGAGTTGGAACCCCACAAACTTATACTATCACACTCAATACTTACGCTCTTATTTTTTAGTCAAACTTAAATAACCTATTGCTTGATTTGACTAATTGTTTATAGTCAATTGCTTCCTGATTCAAATCTATCTTTAGAATATTTATGGTAATGCATTTTCTTAGGTATGCATTATTAGATTTTGATTTTTGCAATAATGATTTTGTCAATTGCCAATTTGCCATACAACCTTTCGAGTTAAATGAATGGGTGGATGGCAGTTGATGATAATGATGGTGGATGATAACCATGGTGGCAGTGGACATTAATTGATGAGGAAGATGATCAACATCTTAAATTTAACAAATAAAAAAGTGATAAATAAATAAAGAAATAATGTAATAATGTTTTGTAACAAAAATAATAACAACTTTTCATTGTTATTAAAATATGTAAACCTTTAAATTAAGCCCCCCAACCAGTTTAATATACTTTTTTAGAACATAAAGTTTAGAAATAAGATACATACATATACGTTGTCATAAGAATTCTTAACTTATGGAACGGGTTTTTAAAAAAAATTGAAATTAGTCAAATTACTTAGAGAAACGTGGAAACTTTGTGAACAAGAATTAAGAGCATCCACAATGGTTAAGTTATATAAAGACTTTTTACTTCTTCTACATCAGCTTTCCACTAACATTTTTTAACTAAAACTTATCCTTAAAACCCTTCTCCAATGCAAAAAGCTTTTAAAAATGGAACCTTTTGAAAATTAAAAGGAAATACTGGAAATGTAAAGGGGAAAAGCTGAAAAAGTCATATATGTAAAAGGTTATCAGTTTAAAAGTTTTTGTCTAAAAAGCTTTTAAACACAATGCTAAAAAGCTTTTGTAATAGCTTAACAAAAAGGTAAAAACTTTCTAAGACTTTTGCATTGGAAATACTCTAATAAAAAGTAATCAATGCAAAAGAAAGTTGTAAATTCTTTATTATTAGATAGTGACTAATAGATTTTTAAAATAGAGATTTGTACAAAATTTTGCACCATCAAACTCCCCACAACAGAGAAAATAAGAAGCGTGAAGTTATCCAAAATAATTGCACAATGCCAAAAAATCAATGTCATTATCATAGTCAATTCTATTTCCGAATAAGAACAACCGAATATCAAATCCACTTTTTCTATTATTTTCATGTTTATGGTGCGTGAAAAGAAGGTCCGACCCCACATAAAAAACGGTGTTGTTGAGTTTCTTGACCCTTTACCTTAGAATTAGTCTGTTATTAGAACATAAAAATATTAATCACAGATGAAAATATAAATCGAATAGAAAGATGATTGTATATTCTAATTTTGTGTTGTCATTATTTATTGCTGATTTATGATGCCACGTCGTATTTACATATGCCATGTAGAATTAAATGGTAACATCCGGGCAAACTAATTTTTTTATATCCATTATATTAATTGAGAAATATTTTTGCGTTCAAATAATAAAAATGAAAAACAAATATTTTTTTGAAGGCAAAACATTATCAAACCAACAAACGACTATCACGAACACACACGTACGTTCGTTGTCCCGGCCCAGCTTACGCTGGATCTAGAGCCCAACCACAGTCTTTGACTGAGTTGGGGGGCAGCACAATCTATGACTGGACCAACCCAAGAACTGAGTACTCCTCATTCTCTATAATTGACTCTCTTTAGATTCGAACCCGAGTAGACTGAGATACCATCCATAACCCCTCCTAAAATATTATCGCTCTTAGAAAGACTAACTAAGCTAGACATGATTCGTAATGAAAAACCAATATTAAATTTCATTTTATTTAATAAAATCTGCTTTCTGCCTTTCAAAAAAGAAATTCATTTTATTTAAATTTTCGATGATCAATACTCAAAATGTGAAAGAGGGTTTAATCATATTTATGTTTAATTTTAAACCTCAAACTATTAAAAAAAATTAAACATTTTTTATGATAGATCTCAATGAAGGAAAATATTTTTTAATCACCTTATATTAATCTATTCCCGCCAAAAAAAAGCCGTTGTTCATCGTCTAACGTTCCTCAATTAGGGTTTTGATTCCTAGCGTAAGGGTTTAGCAATTCGCACTTATACTCTCCCTCTTAAAATTCAAGGTACGTTTACACCTAATTAGTGATGGATTTTGTTGTTTTGATTGAATATTCGTTGATGATATTCGAATTACGATGTTTTGTTTTCAAAATTTTATGATTTGCTGTAGGTATTCTATGAATGGAACAGAAATTTAGGGTTTATATGTTGGTATTAGTGTTAACCTACTCTACTCATCACAACTAAAAATGCAAAGACAACCTGTTCAATATTCATTCATAGTGCATATTAGTATTTTGCAGGTGGAAATTATGATATATGTATTTACTTTTCTTTCTGGGTTAAGCATATGCTATTGATTCTGTGTTGAGCATCAGATTTAATGGCTCATTGGGTGAAGTTTTGGTTCCCTATTTAGGCTGTGTTTGGCAAACTAGCTGATAAGCTAGCTGACAACCGATAAGCTAGCTGGTGACTAATAAGCTACCTAGTAGCTGATAAGCCATGAGTAAATTATGTTTGGCTAACACTAGCTTATGAGTATGTAAAATGACCAAAAAGGGTATCTTGGGATATAATAATTTATATTAACAAGGGTATAATTGGAAAAAGTTACAAAAAAGCTCCTAAAATGCCACTCCAACTAGCGTTTCAGTAAGCTACCATATGGTCCATCCAAACATGTACTAGCTTATAAGCTAGCTTAAACACATCCATAAGCTTTTTGGTGTAATACCAATTCGGGATTTAGTATCATAAAACATAACAGAATGTGTTCTCTTCACAACTCTGCCTGCAGAGGCTTCAGCCAAAACGAGGAATGTGGTATTTTTCAACCATTAAAGTAAAGTAGTCATTTTATTTAAAGTTTTGGAGTCAATATTGTAAGATTTAGGGTTTATTACTTTCATGCCCTTTCATCTTCAAGCTCATCAGATCACCAATTTGTAGCATCTCATTACTGATTGTATGTTTGTATTTAGGCTCTTAATAAAGTCAGAATTGAGAGAGACTTAACTTTGGACTTTTGCTCATTAAGGTGTAACATTATTGTGGATTGGTGTATATGGTTAATTGGTTATAATTAAGTTTCAAGGTATGACACTATGACTATGACTACTAGGGTCAACAGATATATGTATTATTGTCTAATTTAATGTATGGATTATTTCCATTAATGGGAAAAATGAGCAGCCCACGACTACAAAGGTCAATGGCGTTTGTGGGACAATATATGCTAGGAAATATTCAATGCATAAGTTCCAAAATGACAGATAATTGGAGGAAACATAAGACATATCTTGGATTATATATATACAAAATGAAAAAGAAGGATAAATAAAGATAGAAACAGAAATAGTACATATTAAAGAATTATAAAGAAGTGGCTGCTAGTGTATATCATCCTGGTCAAACAAGGTGGGCCTCTGGAATAGCTTATATCAAATGATAAGGGTAGATACTTAAATGGCATGCATTGATACAGATGAATAGCTACTGAAAACTTAATAATTAGTTGACTTGCGAGAGGAGGAAGAACATGTTAATGGAGAGGTTTACCATTCTTTTGTTATGGTTTGGTGCCTTATGTTCGCTGTTGACAGTTTCTAATGCAGCAGACACTTTAGCCACAAATGAAGCCATGCGAGATGGCGATACCATTGTTTCTGCTGGTGGAACGTTTGAACTGGGATTTTTCAGCATGGGTAACTCGAGGAATCGATACCTGGGTATGTGGTATAAGAAGGTTTCAAATAGGACCGTTATTTGGGTTGCAAACAGAGATGCACCACTTAACGGTACTTCAGGGATGCTGCAAGTCAGTAGTGACGGAATCCTGCAGCTTCTCAGCGATGGTGATACCATTTGGTCATCTTCCTTTGTATCATTAAGGAATATTGCTCCGATGGCACAGCTCTTGGATAACGGAAACCTTGTTGTAAGGGATGAACGTAGCAGTGATAAGCAAATATTCATATGGCAAAGTTTTGATTACCCTACAGACACCCTTCTCGCAGGTATGAAATTGGGTAAGGACTTGATTACTGGCATTGATAGGCGCTTCACATCATGGAAAAATGTTGATGATCCTTCTACAGGACAGTACACGGCATATATGGATACAAATGGATTCCCGCAAATTTTTGTGAAGCAAGGCAACAATTTGCACTCGAGATCTGGGCCATGGAATGGCCTTAGGTTCAGTGGCATGCCTGAATGGAGAGTAAAGGCAACAGCATTAAAGGAGTTCGTTTTCAATGAGAAGGAAATATATTATAGATATAAAGTTGCTAATAGTTCGATTACTTCTCGGTTGTATATGAACACTGAAGGCGATCTGACACGCGTGAATTGGGTTGATAGTACCCAAAGTTGGTTTCATATTTTGACTACCGTACCTGTTGATAGTTGTTCGCCATATGGAATATGCGGCTCATATGGAGCTTGTAATGCAAACAACTTTCCCGTCTGTAGTTGTTTGGGAGGTTTTGAACCAGAACACCCGGAGCGATGGAGTGTAGCAGATTGGTCTGGTGGGTGTACACGTCGAACACCTTTAAATTGTGGGAGCGGGGATGGGTTTCGTAGAATTTCAGGTGTGAAATTCCCGGACACCCGACGTTCATGGTACAATTCGAGCATGACCCTACGAGATTGTGAGATGACGTGCAGGAGGAATTGCTCTTGCACGGCATATGCAGACTTAGATATCAGAGATGGTGGAAGCGGATGCTTGCTATGGTTTGATGAGCTAATGGATATTAGAGAATACGATGAAACCCAAAATATTTACATTAGAATGGCCATTTCGGAATTAACAAGTAAGCATTTTTCTATTGAGTTATTGGCTTTTAGAAGCATCATACTTGACTTTTCAGTGCAACTCACTCGTTGTCTTCATTTTTCTAATACATCTAACTTTTCAAAAATTGAAGCTTTGCAAGCAATCTTGTAGAATATTACTGTTTTGGTATAATGTTCTTCTAATTCTAATTTAGAGTGCACTAGTTTTCTGGTGGTTGTATTTGTATTTTCATTGCAAACTTAACATTGTACTTGCTAAAATGCAACAAGAACATAGAAATATTCTGGAAAGGGTGATTTTATGCAACTTATATGGTTATTTTGCAGTAAAACCATAGTTAAGATCTCAGAATCGCTCGTTCTCTCATATTTAGTGTTCTTTTTATATTTAGCAAGTACAGTGGTTAATTTGCTGCAAAGCTACAAATAAGATGTTACAGACCCCATTTACTCTTTTAATTTATTTGTAAATGGATAAGTATGATGGATTGTCCTCCCATGACAAAATCCTTTGTTTTGATATTGTATGTGAATCAAATATATGATGGCCTTTATATAAGCATATGATGACAAACTTTAATTGCTGACATTAACAGTGATCAATGTTTTGAACCAACATACTTGGTTTTTCATTGCAAACTAATTAATTAACTTTTCAATTCTTATGAAAATACCCACACGACACAATAATTTGCATCAATGAATTATTATGGCCAAGTTATGGAAAATTATGAAACATGGCATTTACTCTACAAAATCACTCATATATGCAGAAAGTAGTATTTGGTTTGTATTTAAGCAACAACTATGGCTTATTGCAACCAAAAACCAAGTATGATGGTTCAAGAAATTGACCATTCCTGGAAATAATGGTTTTTCACTGGTCTGGAATTTGATTCCTTTGACTTTTATATATCACCAGCTTTCTTGCTTCATGTTTTGAATGATCTATTTCACATTTGATAGAAAATGAAGGCATATATGTTGTAACATATGTGGAGAATATTGTGCATTCTATCGACTAATTCTTTTTTTCTTTGTATTCAAGGTCTTACAACTCTTGAATCTCGTTCCAACAAAAAGAAACATATAATCCTAGGGGTTGTGTTGGCTTCAGTTTGTTTGGTTCTGCTAGGCCTGTCTCTTGCAATGTATGCAATAAGAAAGAAGAAAAGATACCACATGAACCGACAAGGTAAGGCAAATGTGAGGTATTTTCAATTCGATAGGCTCATAATATTTGGTTGACACTACAACGGAACCGGGTTTATTGGACGCCAATGAATGCTTTATAGGACTTAAGTTTATAGGAGCAAACAATTATGTGTTCTATTTAAATTACGCTGCAATAAGTTTAACAATAATTTTATAGGACACCTTTGGACATATTAACAAAGTTTTAGGGTACTTTTGAAATAAATTGTCTCATTAACCTTTTCACGTGACACTTATGAGAAGTGTGTGATGAACACATCTTGTTATATGAAACATGTTTTTATTATAAACTTTTCAAGTAATGCCATCTAAAAAATTAATATGATGCTTTATTTCAAAAGTGTCATAAAAATCTTGGTAAGTCACCCAAAAATGTCCTATAATGCTCTCAAATAGAACGCTCAATTGTTTGGTCTTATAAACCTATAAGATAGTCTATTATGAAATTCTGAAATTTGTTGGCATCCTATAAACCCGCCTAAATTATGCTTTAAGACTGTATATCTTGAAGTGCGATTTACAGACTGCTTTCCAAATGGCATGCAGGATTGCCTATATGTTTCTTCTGTTAAAATAGTTTTGTGTACGATCATTTCGTATGTATGGTAACCCGCTGCGAGACCAATTTAATGTAGATACTATCAATGAGGGTCAGGAGGAAGATTCAGAATTACCAATTTTCAGCCTGTCTAAAATTGCCAAGTCTACAAATAACTTCTCGATCACCAATAAGCTGGGAGAAGGTGGCTTTGGTGCTGTCTATAAGGTAACAAATTAAGAATTTGAAATGAAAAGTCTGTTTGCCTTTTGAATTATTGTGCTGGCAAGATTTATTGGTTTTGTTTTCTCACTATTTACTTTTCGAACGAGTCACTTTAGCTCGTTAAATGAGTGAAACCCACATAAACCCATTTTGGCATCGCTTCATAATGGAGTTCAGTCCTACAAATCAATCATTGTACACTAGATATAAGGGCTCATTAACCGACTAAAACGCTTTATATATATATATATATATATATATATATATATAGACAAAGGACTCTCTCTAGGATTAGGTTCACGGGAAAACCATAAAAAAGGGAAAACTGTAGAACACCATGGTAACCATTTATTTGGAATTCATGATGGTATGCACATGCACGTACGAGTAATTTGGAATATGCACACGTGTATAAAAACCAAAAAACAAGTTTAATTACTTGTATCCACATGTGTATAACATCCAGATGAATGGTTACCAAGGTGTTTATTTGTTTTTCGTTTTTTTGGCGTCTAAACCTCCCTCTATATATATATATATAATGTTTTTTTTTGTCTTTTTAATTTTTTTATAATAATTTAGTTTTTTAAGAAAACCAAACCATGACGAGTTCGGTGTATCCTGCCAGAGGTGGGGTTGAATGTATGCAAACCATCTTTCTTAGCTTTTTCCTTTGTATAAAATTAAATAAATCATAAATATCTATTTCCTTCATATTATAGTAACAGTTTTTTCATCGTATGCAAATCATCGGTCTTGGGAAACTGGCAAAAGAACACTCTGGTTTGCAAAAAAAGATTGTTAAGAGAAATTTTGAAATGTAAGTGTAAAAGCACCATTTGACTTTATACTTATTTCTATGGAAACGTAAATGGTCATTCTTGCTAAGTGTTGCATTTATTTTCTGTCTTTTACTCTCTTTAAGAAAGATGGTTATGCATCGAAGGTCGAAGGATAGCGATGCAAGTGAGGAAAGTTAACCATTCATCTTAATTAAGAAATAATTTCAATTCTTTTAAAAAATTTACAGGGTGTGTTGGATGATGGACGAGAAATAGCTGTGAAACGATTGTCGAAAACTTCTAGTCAAGGGCTGGATGAGTTCAAGAATGAAATTAGATGTATTGTCAAACTTCAGCATCGAAATCTTGTGAAGCTGTTAGGATACTGCATTCAAGGAGACGAAACGATGCTGATTTATGAATACATGGCCAACAAAAGCCTGGATTTAACTATATATGGTTTGGCTCTCTTTCAATGTATTAATCATATAATCATAGATTGCAATAGAGTTTTTACTGAGTTTTTGAAAATTATGGACCATCATATATGCTTTTTTTTTTTTTTGCAAACAATCAGCCGTTCTTATGCCAAAGAAGGGAGGACACTAGAATTTATCCAAATTCATTCTTTCTTCCGAAATATGGCTTTTGATACACCTTTTCTTAAGAATGATGGTTGGTTTGCAATTTAAAATCAAGTACCGTTGTTTAAAAAGTCAATCATTAGTTGTAGCAATCATTTTGCGCAAGAATAGTTAACATTTTGAAACTTTCTACTTTACATTTTTCTTTTGACAACCAATATACATGTGGAAATGCAGTAAAAGAAGCATAAAATACCAAACACAGCACTCCATGCCCATTTTCTTGTCATACAATTTTTTTTATTAAACTACTGTGTGTTTGTTTAACTAATCAAATAGTTATATTTGGACAGATGAATGCCATAACTCAATATTGCTTGATTGGCCACAACGCTTCCGTATTATCCATGGAATTGCTCGAGGTCTCCTTTATCTGCATCAGGATTCTCGGCTGCGGGTTATTCACAGAGATTTGAAAGCTGGAAATATTTTGTTGGACTATGACATGAACCCTAAAATCTCAGACTTTGGTCTTGCTAGAAGATTTGTTGGGATTGAGACAGAAGCCACGACGAATAAAGTGGTTGGAACTTAGTAAGAAATACTAACCACATATGGTAATTGTATATTTTATTCCCCATGTAAATCGCAAAAAAAGTTCATTTTCGAAAGTTTTCAATTTACTTTTATCGATCTTATTTCCCCATCGTCATTATCACGACGAATTTGGCTATGCTTATTAATTTGGGTCCATAAGATTGTGTTGTTTTCTTATCGGAAAAGGGCATTTTAGACATTTGATAAATATTGGAACACTTTCCTAGTATATTATATGCATGGTCAAAATGTGTTGATACCTTTTGGATGGAGGGAGTAATCATTCATAATTTGTAGGTCTATTAGTATTAATTATCTAATTTCTTAATCTGCAGCGGTTATATATCTCCAGAATATGCAGTGCACGGACTATTTTCAGTAAAATCAGATGTATTTAGCTTTGGAGTTTTGGTGCTGGAAATAGTGAGCGGAAAGAAAAACCGAGGATTCTGTCATGAAGAACACGGTGGCAACCTTCTTGGACATGTAAGTTTAACGAACACACACACACATATATATTCTCACCATCTTTTAGCAAAAAGTAGCGAAAAAAACTATTTGGCTCGCAATACTATTTTCACGTAAGTTAATTTTTCACTACAAATTCACCGATGGATTTTATTTTCAAGTAAGATAAACTCTGACGGTAACATTTTTTAGGCATGGAGACTTTATAACGAAGAGAGAACCCTTGATCTTGCTAGTTCTCAGATAAGGGATATGTGCACCGAATTTGAAGTATACTCCGCTCGATACATATTGGTTTATTATGTGTGCAACAACATGCAGAAGATAGGCCAACTATGTCATCCGTGGTTGTGATGTTGGATAATGAGAGTACATTGCCTCCACCAAAGGAACCTGCATTTTTCGCTCAAGTGAGATTGCCTGAAAACAATGCTATTTCATTGCCCCCAACACAAAATTCTGTTGATAATGTCACGATAACGCTAGTAAATGCTCGATAGAATGCAACGTTCGTCCCCACTGATCTCCCTCAACACTAGTGGTGTGAGTGTAATTTATACGTGTGAGGTCTTGGGTTCGAGCCTAAACACTGCTTCTCTGCCAATAGGATGCATGCACTAATTTACCTCCCCCTTGATGATTGTGGGACCGGTGCAATGGGGGCGCCTCAGAGGGTGACGTCTACCTTTTTTTAGACTGCAACCATTCATGTCCGTGTCTGTATATTTTGATATAAGATATGTGATTTATTCAACTTGCATTTGGAGGCTCTACATATGTTATTGAACATGTTGTGTTCAATTGTTCTTGTTGACTTGCAACCAAATGGCTTTTAACACTTTTTGATGGTTGTATCACTTCAACGACCTTTAGATACATAAGTGGGTTAGGTTGGGTTGTAGCAATTAGAGGATTTATATGCATATGTTTCAAAGAACACATATATGGATATGATTGTGTATATGTCTGTCAAAAAACATATTGATATCTGAAACTTTTGGGCTATTGTTGTGAAATTACCAACACCCAAATTAGCAAAAACTCTCAATAGTTGGTTTAAAATAAACCACAATTACACAAATAACCTAATTTAAAGCGGTAATACAATTGATATGCGAGATAATCTACCACCAAGTAATGTAAACAATAATAAATCAAATAAAGCATAGAGACATCGAGTTTCTTACATGGAATGCCGAAAGGGAAAAACCATGGGCAGATCTAGAGATCCACCGTCATTTTCAATGATGACACACTTGAGAAATTACAGCAGATAAAACTATGGAGTTCTTGAAAACTTGGGAAGCAAGTTTTAGAGAGAAAACAAAGGTTTTTGATTTGATTCAAATAAGCAGCACTAAAGTCACATTAAAACCCCACACACGTAAATAGTATGCATACAATTTCATGGGCGGCATGATCCGCATGAGAGGAGGCGTGCACCTTGTAGAGTGTTGGGTGTGAAGCCTAACAATTGTTAGTACTACCGGAGGAATAAGGTGGATACTACTGATCTGAAGAAGAAGTATTATTGGTTACTACTGCTCCTTGTGAAGATTAATGTTGCTTGTGAAGAACCAAAAGTAGTATTGGTTAGTACTGCTAAGGAGTTATTGATGCTACTGTTATTACTGCCATTTCAGTTCTTTAATACTGCTGATTAGTACTTCTAGTTGTAGTTAATACTTCTTATGTTTTTACTACTGCTTTGGTCGTGTGATATGGCAAGGATTCTTTTGAAGAGATAAAGGAAAAGATTGCTAAGATAATGAAGATTAGTTAGAGATTTGTTTCCTTTTTGTATCTATCTGTAATCTATATATATAGATATAGTTGGTTAGCCTAGCAGAATACGAGTTGTTAGTTTTTCGATTGAGAGAAAATTTTGAGCCCCAAGATTGTTCTTGATCCTTGTTATAGAGAAGTGTTGCACTTCTGTTGAGTGTGTTCAATAGATTGGGGCTTTTGATTGTAATGATTCGATTTCTATTCAATATTCAAGTGATTTGGAGTTCATTGTGATTTATTATTGAATTGTTACCATCGAACCATCACTGCCACCATCACCATCGAACCGCCACCTCACCATCACCATCACCATCGAACTGCCACCATCACCATCGACCCACAACCACCGAGAACCACCATCCCCACCGCAAGAACCTCCCGCCGTTTTCACTAACTGCCGGTAACCGGCTGGTAACCGGGTTGTGCAGGTCACAATACACACAATAACAAAAAAAGTAAAGTTTGATACATCAAAAAAACATTTTTGGTAGGTGGATACACACAATAACTTTTCGGGTATAGTTTGATACATTTTGGAGAAGTATCCTCATATATATAGAGAGGTAACATCTAGAGAGAACCATTTTATTAGTGAAAACTTGAGGACTGATCTAAGCCTTTGATCTGAAAAGGGCATGATCGTCATTTGGTAATAAAAAAATCGCAGTTTATTCACTATATGAATATTCATATTTCATATTCATCTTATGAATTTTCAGATTCACTAGATGAATATGGATATTCATCTTATGAATTTGAAAATTAACCAAAAGAAACATATAAATTCATTCGCTAGATAAATATCCATATTCACCTTATCATATTCACCATATGAATATTCAAATTCACCATACGAATATTTGATGGAAATAACGATGCCACACCGTTATGTTAGCTTTAACTTTAGTTAATGTTTCTAAACTATCTATAACTTGAGGGGTTGTTGTGTAAATAGAATAAAGGGGCAGTTAGATAACTGCCACAAGCAACTGTAGGAATCGATGTGTCTCTTGGAGGCAACGATTCATACCCTATATATGTGTGTGTGTGTAAATTTAGTTATTTGTTAATTATCCAATTCAATAAAAGAATCTGTTGATTATCTATATCTCTATTCCTAGTTTTTCTCTTTGCATAAAACACACGCACACACACAAAGCTCATAGCAGAAAAATTCGATTATGGTGAAACCAAACAGAAGGTCATATTGATTTTTGCACATAATTGGAAGCGGGACTGATTTTAAGCGCAACAATTGGTATCAGAGCGTCAGACCGATATCGAGGGGCTGTTATGGCGCAAATCGCAGATTCAAAGTCCGAAAATTGAAGACCAATTGTTGTTACGATAGCGATTTTTGGAATCGACGGAAAAAGGAAGTGTTACAGGGACTTGGTAATCTGACGTTGGGCCATTCGAAACAAGTAAACATGCGGTACTCAAATCTCCATGCAGATGCAAAAAGATTGAAGCGCTCGAGATGCTTCATATGCCATAAAAACGGGACATGCCTATTGGAACTGCCACAATAAAGAACGCGAGACAGCCCTAGGAAAAGGAAAATGAGTCGCAAGATTTTCAAGAAGACAGTCGACACAACGATACACTGCTTTGGGATGTCGTTGGCTCGGACAGAAAGGGTTGGAACGAAATGTGGTACGTTTCGGACGAACATTCGAGACATATGTCTCCGAATCTGGAAGTTTTCAAAAGTTTCAAGCGTGACCCCGCAAGTTCGAGTAGTATTGGGCGCGGCGGAAGGCGTGTCGAAGGAATATATAGGTGAAGTACGGGTGCAAACCTAGTCTCACAAATTTGTGATACCCGGGGTTCTCTATGTCCCTGATTTCAATTTGAATATACTAAGCCTAAGTCAACTTTTAGACCAAGGTTTCGATGTGATCTTTAAAGATTCAAGGTGTATGCTAAAGAATGTGTTTGATACCACAAGTAGCGATGAGAGGGAATAAGTTAGTGGGGTAGGAAGCAAATCAAGAGATAAAATGGAATTGGGAGAAGAAGACGAAGCCATGGCCATAAAAGAAGATGAGGGTCTAGATCAAGATAGAGAGAAGGCCATAAGGGCGATAATGTGTTATTACGACGCATTATATTTCAAGGATTGTTCGATTGTTACAGAGGGTGAAAGTAGAAAGACACCATCTGATGCGGTAAATATTATATATAAAAAGCGAAACAAGTTTTAACCTCTAATGCCTAACCACAATTACCACATTCACAGGCAAGCGTACCCGATCGCAAGTAATATAGTGTAGGAAAGTCCAGGTATCGTTCTTACCACTGGGAACGGTCAAATTATGTAGATTAATAATCCTAACTAGTTTGATTAATCTAGAATGATGGGGGGGTGTTTAGGAAAATGATTTAATTAACTAAAAGACAACTAAGCAAATAACTAATTAACTAGAAAGCAAAAAGAAGATGATTTAAACTTTATAAGAGAAAACAGTAGTACTTATCATGGTAATAACGACTCCCCAAGTGGATGATCTAACTTTGCCAAAGGTATGGTTGAATTGGTTATTGTAGGAATTTAAGTCAAAGACACCCTAACGTGTGATGATTATGATTGTCAACCAGGTTGGTCTTCCCGGCCCTAATACATGGACTGGTCGTCAGGCAGTCTAGTAAAAGTCACCCAATTCTATCACTATTGCAAGGAACTCTACTATCTAGTTGCTCTCGATCCAGCTAACCACCTAACACAACTCTCCGTGTTACCGAAGTGAAGGTCAGGAAAGGTTGATTATCCTAACGGAGTCTATCTATTCAGGACGAATGGATACACCCAACCAACGAGTTCAAATAACCAAACAATAATAATAAAGCTGGAACCATAAATACACATTCAATAAACCAATAACAAACCAATAATCAATTAATTCATAAAACTATCATCCACAAGGTTCATCTACCACAATAAGCACTACCAAATAGAACTACTCACTAGGCATAATAAAAACAACAATAAAACTATAAAAGACAGACATTATACCGACCGTACAGCAACAGATGATCGAGAACCGGAGAACAAACTCCGAGTAAGATCGAATCACTCGTATCGGCACAATACTCTCTCTCACAGATTATTAAACTAAGACTAAATTGATGGATCTCTGGATGTGTATGTCTCTCTTTGAACTGAAGGAGGAGGCTGATATTTAAAAGGCTTCTGTGGGCTCGTTTCACGATCGCGAAGCGGCAGCTTCGCGGCGCGAGGCACTTAAACAACCCTAGATTTCCTTTTGAAGCAAGTTCAGGAATCTTCCATCGAGGGTTTTTCCCTACTTCGTGGCGCGAATATCTCCAGAGTCCACGCGAAGTCAGTGAAAAGCATGAATCTTCTAGAAGTAGCTCTCTTCGCGGCGCGAGACTTGAAAACTCGCGGACGCGAAGAAGCCTCTGAGTTTACTTTGCTCAATTTCCACGCTTTTCCGCCTTTTTTCGTACTTTTCCGTTCCAAGGCCTCCAAAACCTACAAAAGTATGATTTAGCCCAAAATGTGAGTAATCAGATCAGAAATGGGTGAGAAACGGGGTAAATTCTAGTAATTAAGTACGACCAAAACATGTATAATTTTGGAGTTATCACCATCCAAAAACGACTTCGAAAGCATGATGGGATTTCTGCAAATGGTAAACGAACAAGAAATTCATGACGGCTGTAAAGGCTTGGTGGCGGACCATTTCAAAAAAATGGTAAAATGGTTTTATCGTGACTCTATGTATTACGAAGAAAGACCAACACCAGTAAGGATCAATAATATCGATGTGTGCCTGTTAGATTTATACCTTACTGTGAAAGGTATGAAAGGACACACTCGGGTGTCTATAAATAACGAGTGGTGTCAAGTTGCCTCGGCCATGGGCTTTCCAAAGAGTTGTGCAGATGATTTTATGGAGTGTTACTCAACACACCTTAGTCTCCTAGAGGCTTACTACGATGTAGCAAGGAACTACTCCAGTGAGGAACTTGTACCGAAAATGGCGGAATACGTGGGTGCGAGAGATCAAAGTGGAGACTCACCGGAGGGGGAGACGGCGCAAGAATTAGTGGGAAGCGATGGGACGCAGATGGAGTGCAAGGAGGACGACGGCATGCAAGGAATTATCGAATATGATGACGGTGATACGCTGATTGTATTGTTTGAAGGACCAGAAGATAGTGACGATGACGAGGAAGCTGATCGAGACCCGGATAATGGAGGCAACATCTTAATGGTTGATTGAAGAAAGAAGACGAATGTGTGACTATATCGTTAAGGGGGAGAATGTTGGAAATAACGATATGTCACACCGTTATGTTAGCTTTAACTTTAGTTATTGTTTATTAACTATCTATAACTTGAAGGGGTTGCTGTGTAAATAGAATAAAGGGGCAGTTAGATAACTGCCACAAGCAACTGTAGGAATCGATATGTCTCTTGGAGGCAACGGTTTATACTCTGTATATATGTGTAAATTTAGTTATTTGTTTTTTATCCAATTCAATAAAAGAATTTGTTGATTATCTATATCTCTATTCCTAGTTTTTCTCTCTGCATAAAACACACGCACACACACAAAGCCTCATAGTAGAAAGATTCGATTATGGTGAAATCAAACAGAAGGTTAGATTGATTTTTGCACATGATTGGAAGCGGGACTGATTTTAAGCGCAACAATATTCATATTCATCATATAAGTTATGAATATTCATATTCATCTTATGAATCTTCAGATTCACCAGATGAAAATCATATAAATTCATTCACCTGGTGAATATTCATATTCACCTTATTAATACAAAACAAAATGTCCATTACATTTATATTCATAAGTAAATAACAACTAAACAGACATACATACATACAATCATAGCTCTCATCTCTCTCTTTCTGGCTACCACCACCGTTAAATTCGACGACCTCACCACCACCGTTAAATTCGACGACCTCACCACCACCGTTAAATCTGGCGACCTCACCACCACCACCGTTAAATCCAACCACATTTTCTGTAGCGTTTCATCGAACACCTTCAGTGCATCCATCAACTCTCCAGTTTGTTAAGCTTAAACACCTTCTCCTGCAAATCCGAAAATAATCCAATCCAACAAACCCAATCATAAAGAAACCAATAGATCGACATAATCAGTATCTAGAAAACCAAAAGAAACCAAAAGTTCGGCAGTGGCTGGCGACAGCGGTGCCAGCGGTGGTGGTAGACGACGGTGCCGATCAGTGGCGAATCTAGAACAGAAATCCACGTGGTTCCTACTAAGTTTAGTCGGGAGAAAAATGAAAGTGTCAAATATACTTTTATCGGGTCGGGTCATTAAAATTAAAAATCAAATATTTACCCAATAGTGATATTTTAAAGTTCTTACAATTGTACTCAACAAGGTCTTATATCTTGAAATATTTGCATAACCGTATCTTACTATTACCTTCTAAAATAACTTTCTCAATATACAAATCTAAATAATCACTCAAAAACTGATCACCCAATTTGTTGCGAGTAGTCGTCTTTATCAACTTCATTGTTGAAAATGCACGTTCCACATTTGATGTTGCAATGGGTAAGATCAAGGCAAGTTTCAAGAGAAGAAAAACCTTCGAAAAGATTATTGTGAAATACAATTGCTCGATTTGTTCATATTGGAGATTAAAGGTCGATTGGTTGAAGTCAAAATTGAAGAATATTCAGCCATGTGCTTTTTGGTTGAAATCGATCAAGAGATTAATCTGTGATTTGTTTTTTGGGATATGTGGGCCAGACTTAAAATTGTTGGGCCTAAACAAAAATAAAATTTTAAAAAATAACAACTTTTGGGGAATTTTGTTGGGCCTAAACAAAAATAAAATTTTAAAAAATAACAACTTTTGGGGAATTTTGTTTGGCCTAAACCAAAATAAAATTTTAAAAAATAACAACTTTTGGGGAATTTTGTTGGGCCTAAACAAAAATAAAATTTTAAAAAATAACAACTTTTGGGGATTTAAAAGATTTGAACCTTTGACCTACCATACACAACAAGGGTTGTTATCCATCACACCACCACTAGCTTTATTTGTCTTATGTTGCTTAAAAAATATTTAAGGTAGTTCCCCTAAAAAATTTAGGTAGGTCCCGATTTTTTTCTATATAATTTCTAACAAAAATACAGAAATTAGGTAGGTCCCGGGACCTACCTACACCTTTCCTAAATTTGTCCATGGTGCCGATGGAACCAGAACTAGATAAATTTGTTTGCCGGCGAAATCTCCGGTAGGACTTGTAAAATCTGGAGCCTCGCACCGGGATCCATTGACGGCATTGGCTTATTCCACACCGTTTTCTTAGATGTACCGTTGCTGCCAACACCGCCACTGTCGGAACCCTGACCATCTGTGCCGAAATCATCTGCAGAGCTTGTTGTCTCCGGCGAACACGAACCTGAGGTAAAGCTACCTATTTGCTCGTCAATAGAAGATGAGAACGTCGGTCCCGGAGCAACAGATACTGATGTCGGCGAAACCACATCTGATGCCATCACCAGCGGACCCTGTACGATCGAACTCCACGGCGATGAAACTGTCTGTGAATGTCCTGGAGAACTAGGGCTTTTAACGCCGCCGCTATCGTCGGATGGAAAATTGATAGCGACCATCAAATATTAGGGTTTGTTTGGATCAAATTAAAACAAACTTCAAAAATTATCCAACTTCTTTTGGTATAAATTAGGGTTTCAAGCAACAAAGTGATAAGAAACAATATCAAAATTTGAGAAAGGATGAGAGAGGGTGGTGGTGGTCGCTGCTCTTATCAATCAGAGAAAGGAGGAGGGAGGGGTGCGGCGCAGCGGTGGTGGAACTGCTGTTTCTCAGATTTGAAATGGGTTAGGGTTTGGGTAGGATTGAGACTTGAAAGTGATGTGGTGGTTGGTGAGAAAGAAGGAGATGAAATCAGATTTTTAAAATGTCAAAAATACCCTTTTGGGCTATAATCAAATGTGACACTATCAAAAATTAAAGAGTTATTATCATGCTCTTCTTTTATTAATAGCTCTTGATTTATAATATCTAATGACTTAGATTGTTTCTCAAGTTCACACAAATAAAAGAGTTTTCATTTGATTATTCTTATATATATATATATATGAACAAATATGGTTCATGGGCCAAAGAGACAACAAAAAAATTTGTGGGCTTCACAAGTCCATCAAACGCGGGCCCATCTTCTTTCCTATACCAATATCACATCCGAGCCCATGATCAAAAATCCAGTCCATGTCCTATTTTCTTCGAATTTTCTGTAGGAAAAATACCGACATGTAATAGTTTTGCATTTTTTAAGATTTTTTATGCAAAAATACCAAATTTATACCGAACCTGCAAAAATGAGAATTTTTAAGTTGAATACATACAATGATAAGTTTTTAAGTTGAGTACATACAATGATAAAAGGTGATAACTTGGATACATTTTCGTGTACTTAACCCATGTATTTAAGAGGGTTTTTAGGAGGGGTCATATAACACAATTTAAATAGAAGAGGATGAATGTTAAATTTTATATGACAAAAACTTTTCAAAAGGTTATTGTATTGGAAAAAGGTTTTTAAGAATGAGTTTATGGTAAAATAAGATAGAAGAAGGCTGATGTGAAAAAAACCATAAGACCATCTGCATCAATGCAATGCCAACTCATCTTTCTAAAGTGTCATATCATTTCGCAATAAACCTCAACATCAATGCAATGTCACATATCTTTCACAAGCCTTTCTAAAGTGTCACATCAGCTTTGCAATAAACCTCTACATCAATGCAATGTCACTTATTTTTCACATACCTTTCTAAAGTGGTCCCAACCAATGGCGGATCCAGGAATTTTTCATAGTGGGGGAACTTTTAAGGTGAATTAAAAGCCCATAAAGTTATGCGATAATTTTGAGCCTAATTATATTGTTTTTAAGGATTCTTAGAGTTTTCTTGGTTGATTTAAATGGATTTCTAAGTTACTTTTGTCGATTTTAAGAGTTTTTTTTCCAGTTTTTTGATTGATTTTGAGAGTTTTTTTTTGTTGATTTCAATGTAATTTTTTGGTAATGGGTCCTAAACTAACCATTTAAGTCTTGATAGTTCATAGTTGAAATTGAAAATAATAAATAAATAACATTATAGCAAAAAAATTAAAGAATCCATTGTATTGGAAACACAAAGGCATTAAAGAATCCATTGCTTTGAAAACACATCTACACAGTCATTATTTGAAGAAACAACAGTGAGCACTCAACACAAGTATCTTAAAGAAATAGCAATGAGCAAACAAACGTCAACAAAATTGTCAAACTTTAACTCTGTAAAGTTCAAACTTGTTTTGCCTATAACCTGTAGAAATTGATGGATAAAATAGATGGTTAAAAGTGGAAAAGAGGAAATCAGAGCAGAAGAAATCAAAAAAGAAAAAGAAATTGAATAGATTACAGATCTGTGGTGTGTTTGTGAAAAAGAAAAGGTAGAGCGATGGTCTCATGGAGAAGAAGAACTAGAAGAAAGCCTACTAGATAAAAGATAAAGAGCGATGGTCTCGAAACGTTAAAAAGATAAAGAGTTTAATGTCAAAAAAATTTATTCTCCATGAACAATTCATTAGCAATTCCCTCAATAAATAAGATTACAAGCAGGCTTAGGCTTGATAGACATCGAAACATAAAAGGGCTAAATATAATACAAATATATCGATTGTTACACCTCCATAGTTTGATCAGGAAGAGTACGCATGCTCAAACTGGATTGAAACTCTAAAAGTAACGTTGTGGGCAGACATTTGGTGAAGATATCTGTGTACTGATAACGCGATGGAACGTAAAGAACCCGTACTTTGCCAAAAACTTTATTACAAACAAAAGGTTTGTCTAGCATAACATGTTTTGTGCGTTGATGCTGAACTGGATTGGTAGACGGATAAACCAATCTGATATTGGCGTAGCGGACTATAGTTGCAGTGTGAAAAGGAACATGTAACTCCCGTAGCAAGTTTCGAACCCATGTAGTTTCAGCGACTACATTTGCGACCCCCTGATATTCTGCCTCAACGCTTAACCGAGAGATGACGTTTTGACCCTTAGAAGACCACGATAGAAGATAACTCCCGAGAGTCCAAGAAGACACAAAGTCAGCGTCAGAGTAGGCAATCAGCTTGTCGACCAAGGAGACAAATAAATGAAGGCCCTGCTACAGTAAATGCGTTTGAGAGCAATCATGTGGGGGTGGTCGAGGGTCGTGCATATGTAGACAGATTTGTTGAACCACATAAGTAATATTTGGACGGGTGAAGGTAAGATATTGTAAGGCACCCACAAGCTAAAGGTAAAGAGTCGGGTCAATGACCAGCTCTCTCGAACACTAAGTTTGCTGGCAGTGTCGATTGGAGTGCGACAAGGGTGACTGCAAAGCATGTTAGCATGCTCAAGTAATTTAGTGGCATACTTGGCCTGTAAAAGAAACATATTTGAGGCATTATGAGTGACATAAATACCCAAAAATAATTAAGTAGTCCAAGGTCTGTCATAGAGAACTCTACATGAAATCATGAAGTAAAGAGATGATACGTTGAAGGCAAGCATTGGAGGAAGCAGTGAGGATGATATCATCTACATACAAGAGTAAATAAGCAGATTCAACCTCGTACTAGTAAATAAAGAGAGACAGATCACACTTGCTATGAGTGAACCCAATACGTATGGCGAAGAATGCAAACCGTTGGTACCATACTCTAAGTGCCTGTTTAAGACCATAAAGAGACTTCTGAAGAAGATAAACATAATCTGGATGAACTGGGACAACGAATCCTGATGGCTAATACATGTAAACTGTTTCAGAGAGATGGCCATGTAAAAAGGCATTTTTGATGGATACTTGATGTACAGGCGAGTGACGAAATATAGCTAGACTCAATATCGTGTGTGGTAGTTGGTTAAACAACTGGGCTGAATGTTTCATCACAATCAACTCCCTGCTGCTGACTACGACCATTAGCAACCACGCGTGCCTTATACCTGCTTAAAGAACTGTTGGCATGAAATTTATGTTTATATAGCCATAACGAACGAACAATGTTAGCATCAGAAGGGCGTGGAACAAGTTCTCACGTTTTATTTTTAATTAAAGCATTGTATTCATCAATCATAGCAGCAAGCCAATTGGGGTCGAATAGAGCTTGCTTTAGTGAGCAAGGGATAGGGGACAAAGTGGAAGTGTGGAGGTTTAGCTTGTGGACAGGTTTGTGAATGCCGGTTTTGAAGCGGGTAGTCATTGGATGGGTAGGGGCTGGTTCAATGGGTGGAGTTCGGACTTGTGGTGGTTCGGTGGTGGAAGATGAGGGATGGGGAGGGGCTTGTTCAACGGGAAGAAGGTAGGGCTGGTGGTGGTTCGATGAGGTGGCGAGTTGGGATAGGGTGGTGAGAAAGCGAAGGGCAACATGAATAGGAGCGGTTTTTTGACAGGAAATGTGTATGATGGAGGTTTGGTGGGAGTCATGTACACAAACACAAACACATTTTCATCTAAATTGACATACCGAGAGATGATGATGCGATTAGTGTTTAGGTCTAGGCAGCGAAAACCACGATGATTGGCCGGGTAGCCAAGGAAGACACAAGGTGTGGATCGAGGGAGAAGTTTATGATCAAGGAAGAGGCGAGGATAGCAAAGACAACCGAATGAACGAAGATGTGTATAGGATGGTTTTTGATAGAAAAGTTTGGTGAGATGAGTTTCATTATTGATGAAGGTGGAGGGTAACAGATTAAGAAGATGAGTGGCCATATTTAGGGCGTCTACCCAGTAAATGGGAGGAAGATGAGCATGGAAGAGGATGGTACAAATGATGATGTTGATGGTACGAATCATACGCCTAAATTTGCCATTTTGTTGAGACGTTTTTGGGCACGAGAACCGCATTTGAATGCCATGAGAGGTGAACAGATCATGCATTTTTGAGTTATCGAACTCACCCCCATGATAACATTGAAACGACTTAATAGCACAATTAAATTGAGTTTTAACATAGGTATTAAAAAGTTGAAACTTTTCAAACACTTCAGATTTGGCACACAAAGCATAAATCCACTGATAATGAGAAAATGGTCAAGAAACAAAACATAGTATTTAAAGCAACTAATGCTCTCTACTGGTGAAGTCCAGAGGTCGGAGTGAATAATATCAAACGGAAAATGTACTATAGACTCGGAACGATAAAACGGAAGTCGTATGTGTTTGCCAAGTTGACAAGCTTGGCAAAGCACAGACGACTTCTCTTTATTACATGAAATAAAGTCTCTAGAGATTAAATTACGCAAAATATCGGATCCAGGATGACCGAGACGACGATGCCAAGTTGTGGGACTGGCAGAGAGAAGAGCAGTGGGTGTGTTGGTGGTAACAGGGTATAAATCACCGTGACTCTCACATCGGAGGAGCACCTGATGAGTCAGCATGTCAGAAAAACCAAGAGGGTCAAACTCAATAGTGCATTTATTATCTCTAGTGAATTAACGGACAAAGATAAGATTTTTAATGATACCCGATGTAACAAGAACACGATGTAAGTGTAACAGATTATGAGGGTAGACAAGACACTATAGCCAGAATTAACGACGGGAATGGATTAACTATTGCCAACTAAAATTGAGTGAACATTGTTTTTATTAAAAATAGAACGAAGGGTACCTGAGTCCAACACAAGATGAGATGATTCCCCAGTATCCATGGACCATCCCGAGTTCCGTAAGTCTTGAAGAGTCATAGCTGAGAAATCTAAGGGGAGATTGGTGGGTTGGCTTTGATTGGCAAATGGATCAAACGTTGCAGGTGAGCCAAGAATTGACGGTGTCGTGTAAGAAGGTAGAGGCGGCATCTGTTGCTAAGTTGTGAGGTGTTGTGGTGGGACCGATACATGAGCTTCCCATTGAAGAGGCCGTGGAGCAGGCGTCAGATGGTAGGCGACAGCCGACGGTTGTGGTGAAGTGGGCGAAGCCGGTCCATGCATACCACCCCAAGGTGGGGGTTTGAAGATTGATTATGCCCCAAACGACAAACACCTCTACCAAAGTTGCGACATAAAGGAACATTTGAGGATCTTGGACCTGAGCCTGACGGAGGCTTAGATGCAGCCACCAAAGCCGTGTCAGCAAGAGAAGGCGGTGTCACGACGGTGTCAGCATGTTGTGATTCTTCTTGCTGCAACATGGAGCGAACTTCTTTAAAACTTGGGAAGGGTTTGCTGTGACGAAAGAATGTAGCAACATCTTTATATCTGCCTTGAAGTCCATTAAAGGTATAGGTAACCGGTGTATAATCCAAGAGAGGTTCTCCTATATTAACCAACAAATCATCACTGACTTTAATCTTCTTGAGATAATCAATGACTTAGAGATTTCCAATGTTGAGATTTCTCAATTTGTTTTCATTCTGCGTACCCTAGACTCCTAATTGTCATGAAATAAATTCTCCAGATTCATCCAGACTTCACGAGCAGTTGAGTTTCTCTTCCGAATTGTTTAAAGAAGAGATTTATTAATAGTGCCATAATCCACAACTTAACTAAGTTATCTAATCTGGTCCAATCTTCATTGTTTGGACGAGTGTTGGTGGATGTGCCATCGATATTCCCAAGGACTCCAAAAGTAATGTAGTGTGTGATAAAGAGTTCACACCTTGCATCATCATTCAAATAATCTAGATCAAGAGTGAGAGGTACATACACTTTAATGTTGACAATACCGTAGGGTTTCTCATGATTGGTTGATTTGTTGTTTGGTCTTCGTCGACTGCCTTTAGAGGGAAGGAGATTTCACGGCTAATTGGAAGAGGCATGGAAGAAGAAGATTTAGGGTTAAAAGGATTTAGGGTTTTGAGAGAAAACTGATTGGGGCTCTGATACCATGTCAGATTTGTTTATTCTCCATGAACAATTCATTAGAAATTCCCTCAATATATAAGATTAAAAGCGGGCTTAGGCCCGATAGACAACGAAACATAAAAGGGCTAAACATAATACAAATATATAGGCTATAATTTAATGAGGGAAGTTCATTTGTAAATCCAAAAAAGGATATAAACAATGTAAACTCATGTTTGCATAGATTAAATCAATGGAATTGGTTCATGAAGTTGTTTAATATGATGAAAATGTTTTATATACTTCAAATTTTGATAAAATTGTTTCATATTTCGGTTTCATATATCGGTGTTTTATACGTAAAAATGAAATTGTTTCACGTTTTTTCTTATTCCTATGAAACATTTTCATTTCTGCATTAAAAACACCGAAATATGAAACAATTTCATCAAAAAAATGAAGTTATATGAAACATTTTCATCATATTAAAGAACTCCACAAAAGATTTTTCATTGATTTACCTATGCAACCATGAGTTTACACGGTTTATACTCTTTTTTGGGTTTACAAATGAACTTCCGTAATTATTTAATACGATTCTTTTATATTTAAATGTAAAATAAAATAGTAAACTAAACTTTTGTTCTCTCTAGTTTTTTTTATAACATATCTATTCGCCAACCCAAACCACCCCAATGTTACACCAGCTTTCCACTGCTTATCCAAAAACTAGATTTGGTCACTTCCTTTTAAGGTCCCCAAAAGAACCACATAAGTTAGAGATATTTTCGTCTTTTTCTACTTTTCTCATATTTTTGTCCCTTCTGATCGGTCTAAATTGATCGGGTAAGCATTTCCCGGAGAGCCGCTAAGGCCATGCGTTATGGTCTTGCCGAAGGGTTTTGGCAAACCTTCGGCTTCATCGGCTTCGCCATTTCCTTCCCTTCGACAAACCTTCTTCGGCTTCTCCATGCCGCCAGCAAACCCCCCATCCCCCGACCCCGACCCCCTCTCTCTTCTTTCTTTCTATCTCTCCTTTTTTTTTTATTATTATTTAATAAAATTAAAGTATGGTAGGGATAATCTAAGTAGCTAAAGGAATGGAAATCAACCGAGACCCGTTAGTAGCAGCGAGCGAGAACGGATTAAGATTGAGTTGGCATAACTTATGTTTTGGATAAGCAGTGGAAAGCTGGCGTGACATTGGGATGGTTTGGGTATACTTTTGAAGAAGGTTCACGCACCAATCCCGCCAAAAAAAAGAAAAAAAAACCGTCATTGCTCGTCTATCTCGCTCTGTTTGTTAGCAATTAGGGTTTCAATTCCTAGCTGAAAAGATCTTTACTAATCAGGTTTCATTGCATTCTTATACCCTCTCTTCGTATTCAAGCTGCGTTTACACCTGAATAATTAGGGAATTTCTTGTTTTTATGCGTTTTGATTGATTAATTAATCCTTGGTGATCTTCGAATTAAGAAATGTTTGTTTCCATAATATTACATAAATGTGTTGGATGTATTTTATGAATGGAACCGATATGCAGGATTTATTTGTTTTTAATTAGTCTTAACCTAGATCTTCAACAAATTGTATGTAGTTAATATAAAGCAAAATAATTTTGTTCAAGGTTATAGAGTTGATCTTTTAGGGTGCGTTTGGTATCAGAACAAGACAAGACAGAACAGCACAGAACAGCACAACTGTTCAGTGTTTGGTAATACATAAACAGGACAAGATTGAGTAAATGACCATTTTACCCTTAGCGAGCAATTTATTACCTTTTTATCAAGTAATTAATCCTAAGGAATTGGTGCTCATTAATAATTGAGTTGAGCCTTTTCATAGTCAAGCAAATCACCAGTTTGTAGTATTCCATCACCACTTTTGTTTAGGCTCTTTCTTAATATTGTGGAAATTAAAGGAACACATAACTTTGATCGTCTGGGTGTAACGTTTTGGTGGATGGTTGGGGAAATATTATTGTGTGTGTTTGTAAGAAACATAAAGTAAAAGCCTTGGATAAAAGTGAGATCACATGAGAGGTCGCTTTCCTTGAGTTATATTGCGAAAGTAGCTCGAGGTAATATCAATATTCGAGTTCTGATTTTGGCAGAAATCGATCCTTTTTAGACCTAGATAACCGTAACGATTCTCAAGGATAACTCTCTATTAAATGGTGAAGTTTTTATTTTGTTCTTGAAACTAAATGGTATTTAATACCTATGATATCTAGTCAAGTCCAAAAAAAAGTCTTGTGAAATTATAATTTTGTGTGGCAGAAGGAGTACAAGAAAGTTGAGTTTCCAATTGATGTATTATTGCCAATGTGCAAATTTGACTTATTCTGGGGTCACCTATGACTATGATGGTCAATATCATTGATTTTATTTTCAGACTTCTATTCATCTTGCTTGGATGTCCACACATCTTGATAGCCATCTCTTAGTCAAATACTAAAAGTTAATTTTCATTTCATTGTTTTCAAAGAGTAGATACTAAATGGAAAATTGTTGTTTGATAAGGATCATGGTCAAGCCAGGTTGACTTGTGAATAGTTAGGTTGAATTTGATATCAAATGGTAGGTGAACATCTTGGAATGGCAATATAATAATAACTATAGAAAAATCAAAGTTGATCTGTAAGAAAGGGAATAACACATAAATGGAGAGGTTTACCATGCTTTTGTTATGCTTTGGTGCCTTGTTTTCACTGTTGACAATTTCTAATGCAGCAGACACTTTAGCCACAAATGAAGCTATGCAAGATGGTGAGACCATTCTTTCCGCTAACGGAATGTTTGAACTGGGATTTTTCGGTCTCGGTAACTCCAAGAATCGATACCTGGGGATATGGTATAAGCTTTCAAACGGGACGGTCGTTTGGGTTGCAAACAGAGATGCACCGCTTAATGGTACTTCAGGCATGTTGCAAGTCGGTCGTGATGGAATTCTGCGGCTTATGAACGGTGGCGATACCATTTGGTCATCTTCCCTTGTATCTTTACGGAATATTGCTCCGGTGGCACAACTTTTGGAGAACGGAAACCTTGTTGTAAGGGATGAACGTAACACTACTGATCAACAAAAGTTCATATTTCAAAGTTTCGATCACCCTACAGACAACCTTCTCCCAGGTATGAAACTTGGCAAGGACTTGGTTACTGGCATAGACAGGCACTGGACGTCGTGGAAGAATCTTGACGATCCTTCTCCAGGCGAGTACACAACGTATCTGGATACGAACGGATTCCCGCAGATTATCGTAGGGCATGATGAGGATGTGCACTTGCGGTTTGGGCCGTGGAACGGGCTTAGGTTCAGTGGGATGCCGAGTTTGAGATCAAACCCAACGTTAGTACAGGAGTTTGTTATCAACGAGAAGGAGATATATTTTAGATATACGATTAACGGTCCGGTCCTTTCTAGGGTGTACCTGAATCCCGAAGGCGTTTTGTCGAGCATGACTTGGGTTGATCACACCCAGAGTTGGTTTGCTTATCTAACTTCAGTTCCAATCGATAG
This sequence comes from Centaurea solstitialis, assembly GCA_030169165.1. Classification (NCBI taxonomy): domain Eukaryota; kingdom Viridiplantae; phylum Streptophyta; class Magnoliopsida; order Asterales; family Asteraceae; genus Centaurea; species Centaurea solstitialis. The sequence continues at coordinate 69,640,716 of CM058045.1, read as the reverse complement.
TTGTTCGCCGTTTCAACTATGCGGGCCCTATGGAACCTGCAACGCTAACAACTTTCCCGTCTGTAGTTGTATGGGAGGTTTTGAACCGAAACATCCAGAGGAATGGAATGTAGCAGATTGGTCTAGTGGGTGTGTACGTAAAACTCCTTTGGATTGTGGGATTGGGGACGGTTTTCATAGAATTTCGGGAGTGAAAGTGCCTGACACGCGACGGTCATGGTACAATTCGAGCATGACTCTAGGAGAATGTGAGATGGCGTGCAGGAAGGATTGCTCTTGCACGGCGTATGCGAACGTAGATATCAGAAATGGTGGAAGCGGATGCTTGCTATGGTTTGATGAGCTAATAGATGTTAGAGTATATGATGAAACCCAAGATGTTTACATTAAAATGGCTGCCTCGGACTTAACGAGTAAGCACTTTTTGTCTGAGTTATTGGCTTTCAGAACCATTGTACTAGACTTTTCACTGCAAACGAACCATCTTGACAAATTTTGTCCAAATCACTTGTCCTTGCAAAGTTTAATTCTCTCTCTCTCTCTCTCTCTCTCTCTCTCTCTCTCTCTCTCTCTCTCTCTTCTCTCTCTCTCTCTCTGTCATACATGACCTAACTTACAAACTTTTCGAAAATGGAAACTTGCAATTCTTGTGGTGTGGAACATGTGGAAAAGGAAAATCCTTCAATTGTTGTTGAGCATTGTTATTTTGTGTTCTTGGTCAGAGATTCTAATTTAGAGTGCATTAGCTCTCCAATGGTTGTACGTCTAGTTTCGGAACAAATTGAACATTGTACGTGCTAAAATGCAAAAAAGAACATAAAAGTATGATGGAATGAGCAAAATTAGGCAACTTCTAATGGTTATTTTGCAACAAAACTACAGTTAAGATGGTCGAAGTCACTCATTCTCGCATCTTTGGTGTTCTTTTTCCGTTTCTATATTAGCAACTAGCAAGTAGAATGGTTAATTTGCTGCAAACCTAATTTATTTGTAAATTGGATAAGTATGATACATTGTCTCCCCATGACACAATCCTTTGTTTTGATATTGGAAATGGAATCAGATATGGATGATGGCAAAGTCTTGTTGTGGAGATGAAGTGTTATCATTGTTTTGAATCAACATACTTGGTTTTATATTGCAAACTAACCATTTTTCTTATGAAAATGCCAAGACAACACGATAGTTTGCAACAATGAGTGATTCTAGACAAATTATTATGAAAGCATATATGGATAAAAACCATGGTACTTGGCATTTTCTCTAGAAAATTACTTATTTGAGCAGAAAGTAGTTTTCTGTTTGTTTTTACGCAAGAAAGATGGTTCGGAAAAGTTGACCATTAATTCTTGAAGTAATGGTTCTCACTGGTATGGAATTTGATTCCTTTATATACTATTATACTCTATACATGACCAGCTTTCGTGCTTCATCTCTTTTTTACATTTCACAAACAATGAAGGCCTGTATGCTGTAACATGTGGTGAGAATATTCCGTTTTTGATGGTTATATATTTTTGTATTCAAGGTCTTACAGCTCTTCAATCCGGTTCCAACAAAAAGAAACAAATAGTCATAGCAGTTGGGTCAGCTTCAGTTTGTTTGCTTCTGGTAGGACTATCTCTTGCTATGTACTCAAGAAGCAAAAAGTATAGAAACTACATGAAGAGACAAGGTAAGGCAAATGTGAATATTTTTTGCACTATTTAGAGTCTGCTTTGCAAATGTTATGCATTATTTTGTATATGTTTTTTCTGCTAAATAGTTTATGTATATAACCTGCTGTGAGATCTCAATGCAGATTCTATCAATGAGGGTCAAAAGGAAGATGAAGAATTATCATCCTTTAGCTTGTCTACGATTGCTAAATCTACAAGTAACTTCTCCATCAACAATGTGCTCGGAGAAGGTGGCTTTGGTCCTGTGTACAAGGTAAAATCTTTAAATGAGTGGTTAACTTTTTGAACTATTTTTCTTATTTATTTTGCGGGATTTATTGGGATTTGTGCTCCCTTTATTTAATTTTTTACCTCAATAATTGAGTGAAACCCACATGAATATTGGCATCAATTCGTGATCGAGCTCAGTCCTACAAATAACATGAGTGCAACACTAGACAACCAAAAGAGTATGACCAGTCTTGTTGCATATTTGACAGAAGAGATTGGAGCTTGGTCTACGTCCTCCTCTGCCCCTTCCATCTTCTATTATTTGTATGCACATGTACATATACAGATGAATGGTTATTAGGGTGTTTCTCAGTTCTTTTTTTAGGGGCTTTTCTCCTGAACGCGCACACGCACTCTTCCTCTCCTGCTAAGTGTGTGTGTGTGTGTGTGTGTATATATATATTTCCTTCCTATTATGGTAACATATTTTATAACATGCTAATTATCGATCTTGTGTAATTGCTGAAAGAACACTCACTCTAGTTTGCAAGAATAAACAATGTTGGGAGTTAAATGTAAATGCACAAACACCATTCTACTTTACACTTTTATGGAAATGTAAATGCTCATTCGTGCAAACTGGTGTAATTTCTTCTATCTCTATAGTAAAGATGGTTTGCATTCAATGGAAAGATAACAAGTAGGGATGGAAAAGTTAATTATTCATCTTAAATTAAGAAAATAATAACTCCTTAAAAACTAAAAACTACAGGGTGTGTTGGATGATGGACAAGAAATAGCTGTGAAGCGGTTGTCAAAATCTTCTGAACAAGGGCTTGATGAGTTCAAGAATGAAATTAGATGTATTGCCAGACTTCAACATCGGAATCTTGTGAAGCTGTTAGGATACTGCATTCAAGGAGATGAAACGATGCTGATTTATGAATACATGGCCAACAAAAGCCTCGATTTAGCTATATTTGGTTTGACTCTCTCTCTCTCTCTCTCTCTCTCTCTCTCTCTCTCTCCTCTCCCTCTTGATGATATATATAATCCCATTAGTTGCACTACAATTTGTACTGAGCATTTGAATTTATGGACCATTAGTTTAGATTTTTGTGTAGACATTCCGTCGTTTTAATGGCAAAAAGTTCCATAGATTTTTGTGCAAACATTCCGTCGTTTTATTGCACTGTTGGTCCTTGTAGTTTACACTATATTGCACTGTTGGTCCCTGTGGTTTACACTATATTGCACTATTGGTCCCTGTGCTTAACAGATTGATTTCACATGGAGTTAGGGTTAGGACCAATAGTGCAATATAATGTAAACCACATGGACCTTTTCCATAATTATTTCAAAATAGGGACCAATAGTGAAATATAGTGTAAACCACATGGACCAAATATGTAATCTACTCTTTTTTTCAAGTATATAGTATTTATATATGGCAAATGACCTCACACGCCCTCCTCACCTTTGGTGGGGTTTGAACCCTTAACCTCATGGGCGCTAAAGGCCCTTTGGTAGCTTCAAATATTTTGTCATACAAATTCATACAAACATGCAAGTTCTATAGAAACTAATCAAATAGTTATTTTTGGACAGATAAAAGGCAGAGCTCAATTCTTGATTGGCCCCAACGCTTCCGTATTATCCATGGAATTGCTCGAGGGCTCCTTTATCTGCATCAAGATTCTCGGCTACGGGTTATCCACAGAGATTTGAAAGCTGGAAATATTTTGTTGGATTATGACATGAACCCTAAAATCTCCGACTTTGGTCTTGCTAGAAGATGTAAAGGTTATGAGACCGAAGCCAAGACGAACAAAGTGGTTGGAACTTAGTAAGAACTGCAACATTTTTTTTGGAAAGTTTTCAATTTACATTTATCAGATTTCCCATCATTTATTATCACAACGAATTTGGCTATGCTGATTTGTGTCCATAAGATTGCATCATCGTTGAATGGCACTTTAGACATTTGATAAATAGTTGAACCTTTCCTAGAGTTATATGCTTGATCAAATGCTGGCATATTTTAGACGGAGGGAGTAATCATTCTCAAATTTCGGGTATGTTTATTGATTATCTAACGTCTTAATGAATCTGCAGCGGTTATATATCTCCAGAATATGCAGTCCATGGCCTTTTCTCGGTTAAATCAGATGTGTTCAGCTTTGGAGTTTTGGTGTTGGAAATAGTGAGTGGGAAGAAAAACCGAGAGTTCTCTCATGAAGAACACGCGGATAACCTTCTTGGGCATGTAAGTTTAACAAGCCTTTTCAGATTATTTTCGAACAAAAAATTACATGATACGACAATTGCCCCTATTTTCTGTCAAAAAGGAAAATAGGACGTTTGTTATGTTTTCTTTTTTCAAATTTTCCTATTTTTTGTATTTATGCTTATTATATCATACGCTAATAGTAAAACTGTTTAGGCATGGAGACTTTATAAAGAAGGCAGGTCCCTTGAGCTTGCTAGTCCTGAGATAAAGCATAAGTGCGTCGACTCTGAATTACTCCGATGTATACATATTGGTTTGTTATGTGTGCAACAACATGCAAAAGATAGGCCAAGTATGGCGTCTGTGGTTGTGATGTTGGATAACGAGGGTACACTGCCTCCGCCAAAAGAACCCGCATTTTTTACTCAACTGAGTTTGCTTGAAAACGATGCTAATTCATCGGTCCCAACACATATTTCCGTTGATGATGCCACGATAACGTTGTTAGATGCTCGATAGATGTAATCGTTCATTCGTGTCAATATATGTATAGTTTGATATAAGATTTACTGTTTATGCCAAAAATTGCACAAATTACGTCGTAAGATTATTTGTGAGGCTAAACCGTCGAGAGAAAGGAACATTTTCGATAAAACGTACGTAAAACGAAGAAAACGAAGTAAAAAGAGACAAAAGATTTGATGACGCAGGAAAAACCTCAAGACGAGGAAAAAACCTGCGGTCGACTTAGGATCAAGTCGACATTCCACTATGTATCACCAACTAGGGGTGACGTCCGAGGATTACAGTTGTGTGTCGTACGATACAGCAAAATACAAGAAGTACTCAAATGTAAATTACAAGCGATGATATGTAAAATGCTAGAGAGAGTTGTATAATTCTTGTAGCTGAGTCGATGTATCCCCCTTTTTCGGTTGAGGAGAGTCTCTATTTATAGTGCTTATTGTAATTAATTGGTCTTGATGTAACGGTCGTAACGGTCGGCATTGATGACTCTTTAATGATAACGGTCGTAACGGTCGACCCATTAAATGGCATTGATTTCTTGTCTTGAATGTTCATTGATGAGCTTTGATCTAGTCTTCAACGGAAGGACGAGATACTTGGTAACCGACGATTTCCTGTAATCAATGAAGAAACTGTAGACAGAGGTTACCGTTAGTCAAATATCGTACGTCTTTGTATGGATGTCGTACGACTTATGTGTATTATTCGTTCAATGGTATTGTTAAGTTTATCTCAAGACCTTATCTTAATAGGGGATTATTATCCCAAAAGATATCTTACGATTATAGTCGGTCGTCGTACGTTGCGTGGATTTTTACCCAAACAATTTGCCCCTAAAATTCAAAAAGCAAATTTGCTAATTTGGATTTTGGATTTTAAAACTTAGACATATGCATACGTGCGTGGTTGCGATGATTACTCGTGATTGACGTACGTTTCTTGCCCCAGTTTTGGAGAGTGTTGAGCGTTTTGGAACACTCGTCATCTAAATGAGATACGTTGTTCACTGCCCCGAGTCTTTTATCGTTTACCTTGAAGGAACTTAGGCAATTGAGGGGTGGTCTTGAGAAGAAGGATATTGTCGTCTTGTCTAAATCAAGACTTTGGAAGAAGAGGCAGAGTTGACTCATACCTTATCCTGGTTGTCGACGGTTATGGCTCTGAATTATATATCACCAATCAGGGGTGACGTCTTTCGTTGTTCAGTAGCCTGTCTTACGTTACAAAGAAGAGATAAACATAAACATCGTATATACATACTAAAGTATGAATGAATTCGAGAGATAAGGTAGATAATTCGGATGTCGGTTACATCTACTAAGTGTTTATGAGCTTAAATCATTGCAAACATTAAAGCAGCAGTTATATGTTAGATAATCGCGATCTTACGAAATCTTGAGACGATTGTACGAAATCTTAAGACGGTCGTACGATATCATCGTAAGATGAATGACAAAATCGTAAGACGGTTGATAAAATCGTAAGATGATTGTTTCTGTTGTATTCGCTCTTTAGAACATTGTCTAAATACAAGACTCGTCCTGTAATATTTGATCTTGTAATTTGTCGATCGAGCTTAGAATTAGCCCTGCTGCTTGAAGAGCTTTAATCTAATCGTTGACCTTTGAGGTCGTCGTATCATTCATAATATTAATGTGAGTGATTGCATATCATGCATATCTGTGGTGCACATCTCGGGTGCAAATCATGCGAGACTTATATCATGATCGAAATTGGTTTTTAAGACCAAAATATGTGATCTGCTTCGAATCACATATTCTTGCGACAAGGCTTTGTATGTACGAAGTATTCTGCTTTTTCAGTTAAAGCATTTTAAATAAGAAATCGAATGTCTTAGTCTTACGCTTTTGCGAATAAAGCATTCAAGTAAGGATATTTTTAGATCGTGCGATTATCACCATTGCAACTAAGGAAATTGAGCGATTTTAATCCTGTAAAACGAGTATTAAATAATATAGGGAGTTGTATGCTCCCAATAGTTATTCATGCGTTTGAAGCACAATAAATCATGTATTCCAAGCACATGTGAATGAGTCGTACATTTCAAGCGAACTTTGCGTTCAAGCGAACTGTGGCGTTCAAGCGAGCCGTGCGTTCAAGCGAGCCGTGCGTTCAAGCGAACCTTGCGTTTAAGCAAATCGTGCGTTCAAGCGAATATTCATGCGACTAGGGCGTATACCTTTATGTGACTAAGGCATGTTAGGTATTTAAAATTTTTAGAAACGTTTCTTTTTTATACTCACAAGAGTATACGTGCGACAGGCGAATTGTCTTGCGCTCTTGCGAAATAATCATGCGTTTAAAGCAATCAGTTTAATCGTGCGATACTTGCGATAATCATGCGATACTTGCGATATATACGTGCGTCATAGCATTCGTTAATCGTGCGATATCTGCGAAAAAACATAATTGCTATGGGGTGGCCGTTGGTTTGACCAACGGCGCTCCGACGCTCAAGTCAGTAATCGATAGTAGGAATAAACCGTATGTAAATAGGTCAGAAATAATACCTTTTGAGATGATTGTCATTCCAACTGCGTGGGACTTCCATACCTTCTATTGTCTGTAGGCTCCATTTCCAATTACTTTGGAAATTATGTACAGTCTTTCTCATTTGATGGAAAGTTTTCCAGCGTTTAGTTCTTGAGTGTTTTGGAACACATGTCGTAGGACATAATCTGCTATTTGAAATATTTTGGCTTTTACCTTTCTGTTGAAATATCGTTCGACCATGATTTTGGTGAAGCCATCTTGAGTAATACTGATTCTTGGAGATCATCTAAGGTTTCTACATCGTAGCTGAGGTCGATAGAGTTTCGATTGATGTTGGCGTGTCTCGCGATTGATACTTGCGATTCTATTGGTAGTATGGCTTCACGACCGTATACTAACAAAAATGGAGTTTGACATGTGGATGTTTTTAGAGTTGTACGATTAGCCCATAGAACGAATGGTAGCTCTTCGACCCATCTTCCTTTGGTCAATGTATTGACTATCGTTTTATTGTTGGATTCGGCTAACCCGTTGGACTTTAGGTATCGAGGTGTTGACATTATCAGTTTGATTCCTCGTTCGTCGTAGAACTTACGAATTCTTTTGCTAGTATATTAAGTGTCATTATCAAACATAATTTCGAATGGTACACCAAATCTGCATATAACGTTAGTATGGATAAAAGATATGACTTTTTAATCTTTGACTTGCGAGAAAGCAGCGGTTTCGATCCATTTCGAAAAGTAATCTATAAGTACAAGTAGGAATACTTTTTTGTCCCGGTGCAGGGGGTAGTTTTCCTACGATTCCCATCCTCATCGTATGAATGGCCAAGGTACGAGCATCGAGTGTAAGAGTTCGGAAGGTTTGTATGACATACTTGCGTGTCGTTGGCAAGCATCACAGTTTCGTACCTGATTGAGTCCTCCTGTAAGGTCAGCGAATAGTATTCCTGTCGTGAGATTCCATTGGCAGGTTTTTGCCCCCTGAATGGTTTCTGCATTTGCCATCATATGCCATCGTATGGAGTACATCATATTGCCCCTTGTGATGATTTGAAGGCGACACCTAGATCCGATCCTCTTATGTTAGAGGATCCATCGACGTGCATAATCCATAGTGTGTTGCCATTGTTCGAAGTTTATATTCGATTCTGCTAAGGTATATGCTTCGTTTAGGCAATCATCTTGTCAATTCTGGCATATGTAAAACAATCTTAAGAGGATAGTTAGTTTAAAACAAACTTAAGATGTGCGTAAATGAACAAAGTCATGTAGCTTAAGACGATCCCTGTTGTCGAACGTTTGAGCTCTGTTGTCGAATGTTTGGGCCCTGTTGTCGAACGTTTGAATAATTGATCATTAAAAATCATATTTTTGGAAGCTTCGAATTTTGTCTTTCGTGCTCCCTTGTGGTGATCTTGTGACGACTTCAAACCTTTTTGTGTTGGCTGGTGCGTCGTCTACGTTGTGTTGTCTTGGATCGCCACGGTACATAAGTTGTGCTCCGATCTTAAGTTTGGGACTAAAATTAAAAGTTTATGGCGAAGTTCACCGGAACTGGCGACTTGATCGTTGTTTTGCAATTAATGTCGTAACTACTAAGGTAGATGTTATTTTTGACTGATGGCTATAAGTTTCATGCTTTCTCAAGGCGAACTTAAGCAGAAAGTTAGTTACGACAGAAACAAAATGTGATTCGAAAATTTGTCGAAAATTTTTAGAGGCTAAGGTTAAAAGTATACCTAGCTTGAGCATAGGGAAGTGGTTTATTTACATAGTAGATTCATATCAAGATGACACTTACTGTATTTGAAATGGTGATCAAGTATAACCACAGGATTTCCATGTCGTGTGTTTTGGACGACAAAGGAAGTAACATCGTACGTTTGTAATCGTCCGTCCAGTGATATTTTTTTTGTAAGACGTTTATAAAATAAATGATATTTATTTGAGAACTGATAGATGAACCTGTTTAGAGATTTCCCGGCGACTTGACCTCGTCAATAACCTTGACTTTGATTTGGGTTGGCCTTAATTCCTCGTCGTACGATCGTGTAGCCCAAGAACTTACCGGTGCGAATGAAGGAGTACTTACTAAGATTGAGCTTCATATACGACTTGCACATGATTGATGCAAATACTTTATTTGTTATTTTTCTCTTTGGATTTGTCTTTTGAACCGTTGTTCTTGTTGAACTTTTTAGGTCATTAAACAAGTGCTTGTACGGCTTTCAAAGGCTTGATGCAGTCTTATGTCACAATGTCTTTCGATGGACCTGTAAGTTCATAAGATAAAATTTTAGAAGTTATTTATGATTGACATATGAACTTACTATTGTCAAATGTAATGTTCCAAGATTTTGTCGAGAAGTTTCTCGACTCGGGTGTTTCTTAAGCTTCGGATTCTGTTTTCGTAGCAACAAGGGATTTTGTATCGATTGAATGTCTTTAAGTGGCATTCTCCTTGATTTTGCCAAGAGATTTCCGGTTGCCCCAAGTTGCGTGTTCATTGTCGGCTCGAGGTGGTCTTCCACTACTTTGGTGTTGTAGTTAAGTAAGAAGTATATTCTGATTTTCTTGGAAAATCATGTCCTGCGAAATAGCAAAAGAGCAAAAACCTCGAAAAAGATGATTAGTATGGACGTACGTTTTATCAAAGAAAGTTTTCTCAAAACGGAGCCCCACGGTGGGCGCCAAATTGTTTATGCCAAAAATTGCACAAATTACGTCGTAAGATTATTTGTGAGGCTAAACCGTCGAGAGAAAGGAACATTTTCGATAAAACGTACGTAAAACGAAGAAAACGAAGTAAAAAGAGACAAAAGATTTGATGACGCAGGAAAAACCTCAAGACGAGGAAAAAACCTGCGGTCGACTTAGGATCAAGTCGACATTCCACTATGTATCACCAACTAGGGGTGACGTCCGAGGATTACAGTTGTGTGTCGTACGATACAGCAAAATACAAGAAGTACTCAAATGTAAATTACAAGCGATGATATGTAAAATGCTAGAGAGAGTTGTATAATTCTTGTAGCTGAGTCGATGTATCCCCCTTTTTCGGTTGAGGAGAGTCTCTATTTATAGTGCTTATTGTAATTAATTGGTCTTGATGTAACGGTCGTAACGGTCGGCATTGATGACTCTTTAATGATAACGGTCGTAACGGTCGACCCATTAAATGGCATTGATTTCTTGTCTTGAATGTTCATTGATGAGCTTTGATCTAGTCTTCAACGGAAGGACGAGATACTTGGTAACCGACGATTTCCTGTAATCAATGAAGAAACTGTAGACAGAGGTTACCGTTAGTCAAATATCGTACGTCTTTGTATGGATGTCGTACGACTTATGTGTATTATTCGTTCAATGGTATTGTTAAGTTTATCTCAAGACCTTATCTTAATAGGGGATTATTATCCCAAAAGATATCTTACGATTATAGTCGGTCGTCGTACGTTGCGTGGATTTTTACCCAAACATTTACTAACTTGTTAATTAGTTGACTTACGTGTAGAATTAAAAACATTTTCTTAATTTCTCTATTTTTTAATTTATATGTGATTCAACTTGCATTTGGAGGCTCTACATGTTATCGAATGTGTTATGTGTCATTTCATCACTTTTTGATGGAACTTCCGTTGTATCTGTGTGTGGTCGGTCTCTTTTGAGTCGGAAGACCATGAGTACCGCTATCCAAATTACCCTGCTTACGCTGATGCCACCTCATTGCCACATCATTTTTTCTCTTTCCTACCCAATTTACCCTAAAATGGAGTACTACTACCCTAAACTAACACAATCTTTTCTCCACTTTTTTTAATTATTTTAATATATATGCATAAAAGAGAGAAAGAGGAAGAGAGAGGAGGGAAAACCGAGCAGGTGTAGGCACCCGGAGCCCTCACCCAAGCGGGTAAAATGAAGGGGGCGTGCCGGTGTTTTCCGGTTACCCGTCAACAACCACTGCTCACCCGAGCCCTCAGCCGAGGGCGGTACGCATGGCCTAAGAACACATATATGGATGTGGTCATATGTACAAAAACATATGATACCAAACAACATGGCCAAAGAAATTTATACGAGGTTATGTTGTTAAGCGAAGTATGTATTTGGCAATCAAAATAAAAATGATACATAATGCTACTCATTGCACAAAATATTTTTTTTTTATGTATTATTATTCTTCTCATTCATATCAGATCTTTTGGTGCATCAACAATCTTTTGTTTTGATGATCGACAAACTGTATTTGTTCTAATGAGCTTATCCAGTGTTGTATAAGATAGAGGGTAGTTTCGTAACTTTTACAAATAGAGGACAAACAAGTTCATATAAGAAGTCATGATTGATAAATGAACCATATGTTCATATGTGAACTCGTTAATCAGTTCACATGTGAACTATTTAACTGGTTCACATATGAACGCACATATTTATGTGTGAATCAATTAATTAGTTCATATGTGAATCATGATGTGAATTACACATGTATGAATCAGTTAAAAATAATTAATATGTGAATTACATAGGTTTACATATGGACATGTGCATATATGAATGGATTAAAAATAGTTAATATGTGAATTACACTAGTTCACACGTAGTCCAAATGTGAATCACACAAGTTTTATATATGAATCCATTTTTCATCTATTTGTAACAGTTACGATAACACCCCCTCTATTTTTGGAATAACCGCAACTCTTGACCGGTCAAAACCGTAATCTTTGACTAGTCAAATTTGATGTTAACATTATGAAGGGATAAAATCACTTCTCTGCTTCTTAATTTCTTTAGCACTTCTTATTTTTATTTTTTTTGTAGATTAGTCAGACTTTGCTCATCCTGACTTGTATCATTGTGGTAAGGGTTTCACATTCATTTTAAAATAGGAAATAACATTTTCCAATTCATTGTTGAAATATTTGTTGACTTTACCGTTTGGATCCCCTTTTGCAAATTTATCAACTCAAAAATACACAAATGCAACTCAACCATAACATAAATATAAAGAGTTTAAGAAAGAACAAGAATTGCAACGATGTTTAGAGATTTTTCAGACCACTTGTCCGACTCCACTGTCACCAAGACTCGAAAAATATACGATTTCATCAGGTAACATGTTTTTAATGGTAAAGACACAAACCGACATAATGTAAGATCGTTTACCAGTCATTGAAACAATAGGATGTTATGAATGCACAAACATATATTATGATGTTTGCCAATCATTTTTGTTTGATTGCTAAAAACATACTTTGCCAATCATGGAATGCAACATCACATTACAGTTGTTAAAAGCCAATCGGGTTTTAATAAGTCAATTGGTTTTGAAATGAAACACGACACAGTTCAATAACATGTAAACCCGGTCTGAAACACATATCATGTACATTATAGTTAAAAGAATAGAAAAAACTGTTTTCAAATTCTACATGTATGCCAACTAATAAGTTAATCTTTATATCAAACTGTACAGATAGATAGATATTGACACGAATGAATGATTGCATTCTATCGAGCATCTAACAACGTTATCGTGGCATCATCAATAGAAATCTGTGTTGGGGCCAATGTATTAATAGCATTGTTTTCATGCAAACTCAGTTGAGTGAAAAATGCAGGTTGTTTTGGTGGAGGCAATGTACTCTCGTTATCCAACATCACGACCACAGACGCCATACTTGGCCGATCTTCCGCATGTTGTTGCACACATAACAAACCAATATGTATGGATCGGAGTAATTCAGAGTCGATGCACTTATCCCTTATCTGAGAGCTAGCAAGCTCAAGTGACCTGTCTTCTTTATAAAGTCTCCATGCCTAAACAATTTTACTTTTAGAGTATGATATAACAAGCATAAATACAAGGAATTCTGGATAACAAAAAATAAAAATACAAAAGTCTTTGGCTCATGTATTAATTATTGAGTAAGATAATATTTGGGCACACACTAAATTCATTTTATTTTGCCAATGTACCTAATGTACAAACAATTTTGGCCAATCATCTTAGTCTATGGTGAAAGACCATATTCCAACAAATTTTTAGACTAGGGCAATTGTCAAAATGATCAAATCAGTAACTTTTATGACACAACTACTAAAAATTATTTCATATCATGTTAATTTTTGCTCAAATGTAGTAAGAAAAGGTTGGTTAATTGAACTTACATGCCCGAGAAGGTTATCACTGTGTTCTTCATGAGAGAACCCCCGGTTTTTCTTCCCACTCACTATTTCCAACACCAAAACTCCAAAGCTGAACACATCTGATTTTACCGAGAAAAGGCCGTGGACTGCATATTCAGGCGATATATAACCGCTGCAATTAATTAAGAAGTAAGACGATCAATACTAAATAGACCTGTGAACTATAAATGATTACTCCCTCCATCTAAAATATGCAATATTCGACCATGCAAATAATTCTAAGAAAGTGTTCAACTATTTATCAAATGTCTAAAGTGCCATTCAACGATGACGCAACTTTATTCACCCAAATCAGCATAGCCAAATTCGCTGTGATAATAATGATGGGCAAATTTGATAAATGTAAGTTGAAAACTTCCCAAAAAGAACTGTTGCAGTTTAATTACTTCAGACGGAGGGAATAAACTATATCATTACCGTACGTGGTTGTTAGTTCTTACTAAGATCCAACAACTTTGTTCGTCTTGGCTTCTGTCTCATAGCCTTTAAATCTTCTAGCAAGACCAAAGTCAGAGATTTTAGGGTTCATGTCATAATCCAACAAAATATTTCCAGCTTTCAAATCTCTGTGAATAACGCGGAGCCGAGAATCCTGATGCAGATAAAGGAGGCCTCGAGCAATTCCATGGATAATACGGAAGCGTTGGGGCCAATCAAGCATTGAGCTCTGCCTTTCATCTGTCCAAAATAACTAGTTGATTAGTTTCTAAACATCTCATTTCTAAACAACCAACGTACTTCTAGCAAAGCTAGAAAAAGGATGCAGGTTTTAGAAAATAGCAGAAGGAACGCTATGATTGGATAAATTAACAGAAGAAGCAACACTATATTATGCTAACAGCTAACTGCAGCTTCTTCTTCTGCATTTCCACAAGTACGTTGGTTGTCAAAAGGGAAATGTTAAGTAAAAAGTTTCAGAATGCTAATTCCTCTTACGTATAATAAAACGAGTGATTGAGTTTTTTTATCATCATGCTTGACTTTTGTAAACCAACCATCATTCTTGAGAAAATGCCCACAAAATAGTACTTTGCAAGAAAGAATGAATTTGGATAAATTCTGGAAATCTAAATGCAAAAAGAAGTCTTGTAATTCGCATTTGTTTGTCCAAGGGTGCACAACTTTTTCCTTTTTGCCAAGGAATGACCAATTGTTTGCCAAAAAATCCAAAGACGATAGTACAAAAAATTGAACACTCTGTAGAAACTGTAGTGCAACTAATGAGATTTTATCATAAAGATCATGGAAAGAGAGGTCAAACCAAATATAATTAAGTCCAGACTTTTGTTGGCCATGTATTCATAAATTAACATCAGTTCGTCTCCTCGAATGCAGTATCCTAACAGCTTCACAAGATTTCGATGTTGAAGTTTGGCAATACATCTAATTTCATTCTTGAACTCATCAATCCCTTGTGTAGAAGTTTGTGACAGCCGCTTCACAGCTATTTCTTGTCCATCATCCAACACACCCTGTAGTTTTTTAATCAAGCAATTGTAAATATTTTCTTAATTCGGATTAACAATTAACTTTTCAAACCTTTGTAGCCATCTTTCATGCCGGAAACCATCTTTCTTACAGAGACACCAAAAAGTACAACGCTTTGCAAGAATGAGCATTTTTTGACTAAAGGTGTAAAGTAGAATGTTGATTTGCACTTATTCTTGCAAACTAGAGTGTTCTTTTGGTATTGTCACAAAACCGATGGTTAGTTTAAAAGGCTGACCGAATAACTTCGAGTCCAACTTAAAACCATGGTGGAAGTTATCCCTTTCCAAAAAAAAACCATGGTGGAAGTTATTGGTAGCCTATGACTTGAGGCTTATAAGGTGCTCACATTTTCTACTCTCTATCCATGTGGGACGGGTTGTTACATTTAATATATAGGAAAACACTTATAATATATATATATATATGTATATAACTCAACACTTACAATGCATGAGAAACTGAAAATTAGATTTAGTTCGAATTGAGGCCTGTGTTGGACATAGTATCTTAGTGGTTTAACACGAATAGCCTCACAAGTTACAACAACTGTACAAAATACTTAACAAAGCAACCGATTGAGTATTCCCACAGGCTAAACTAAACGGAACTCTTTTATGTAAACAAAAGTGTTTTGTTGTTCTTGTCTAGTGTTTCACTCACACATTAATTATTTCTATGACTGAACTTGATTAAGAATTAAAAAAAATGGGTTCATGTGGATCTCTTGCAATTATTGAGCTAAAGTTGACTACATGGAAAAGTAAATAGCAGGAAAACAAATCCCAATAATATTGCAGAAAACAAGAATAGTTCAAAATGTCAACCACTTGTTTCAAGATATTCGTTACCTTGTAGACAGGACCAAAGCCGCCTTCTCCAAGTTTATTGGTGATCGAGAAGTTACTTGTAGCCTTGGCAATCTTAGACAGGCGAAAAGATGGTAATTCTGCATCTTCCTTCCGACCCTCGTTGACAGAATCTACATTGATGTCTAGCACCATTGCACACAAAGTGATACATCAAAGTATTTGTTAAAAAGCAGTCTCTAAATTGTATATCAAGAAGTAGGGGCTTTTTGTTTTTTAAAAATTACCTCTTAAAACCTCTTAAGTCTGAAAATTTAGAGGTTTGCAGACTTAAGACTGTTTGTTTTATTTTTACGAAAAGTTTTGAAAACCTCTTACCGTCCACTAAAATTTTAAGAGGTGCACCATCCACCTCTTATTTTTTAGATGTGGAATCAGAATTCAGACCTCTTAAAAGACAAATGACACGGTGGTCTTAAAGCGTAATATAGGCAGTTGGTCACTAAATTTCATGAGGAGACTATCGAAAATACCTCACACTTGCCTTACCTTGTCTATTCATGTAAGATCTTTTCTTCTTGCTTCTTGCATATATTGCAAGAGATAGACCCACCAGAACCAAACAAAGCGAAGTTGACACAAATGCAATTATCATTTGTTTCTTTTTGCTGGAACCAGATTCAGGAGTTGTAAGACCTTGAATGCACAAAAAATATATATAATAAAATCATAAGCGGAAATTTCTCAACAGATGTTACAGCATATATGCATTTTCAAATGTGAAAAAGACCATCCAGAATATGAAGAAGGGAAGCAAAGAGATAATAGTCAAAAGGAATTGAATTCCATACTAGTGAGGACCATCCATTATTCATGATCTTTTTGTTGTTTTTTCATCCAAAACACTAGAATATAAATGGTTTATCTTTCCCAACAACTCACCAACAAAATTCATACATGATTTTTGTTACTTTATCGACTCTCTCAAGTTTACAATGTTTCATTCAACTCAACTTAAATTTCCTTAGTCGAATCTATCGTGTCAATATCTTGTTTAAATACCTTCAATTGATAAGGTTTTTTTGTTTGTTTGCTACATTTTGGATATATATACCGGGTCAAATTTTACTCTTGCTCCCGTCTATGATAGTTACGGATCTCCACCCTAGTCTGTTATCCTAGTATTGTGTTTATAAGAACTCCTATAAGAGCTCATATCCTCAGAAATGCTTAAAGTCACTATGTTCGGCCTCAGCTGCTCATGCCACTACCACGTCAGGCCTACCCCTCCGTCTCGTCCATCATACTTTCTATCATCCTTAATAGACATCATAATTATTTATAGTAAACTAATATTCCCTTGTATATATTTATAGTAATGATTGTATAGATTGATAGGTAATTATGTTGATTGACAGACTGATTGTAGAAATTGATAGGCATTTATGTTGATTGAGAGAAGATCTCTCAATTCTCTTGTATAAATTCTGTGTTTCTGACCTTTGAAAGCAATCAAGAATTATTCTCTCACTTTCATGGTATCAGAGCATTCTGGTCCATAACCCTAATCAGCAGCCTTCCCCACTTCTTTCCTTTTCTTTTCTTTTTTTTCCGATCAGCTCCTTCTTGCTGCCTGTTCCTTCTGTTTACTTCCATCAGCCATGGACTCGAAAATTCATCCGGCCATGACTGTCTCAAACATAAAGAATTTCATCCTCATCACCCTGGAAGTTGAAACAGCCCACTATACTACATGGTCTGAACTCTTCCAAGTTCACTGCACCGCCTATCAGGTCGCCGACCACCTCCGTCCTAAGGCCACTGCCGCTGCCCCGTCTTCCTCAACTCCTTCATCTGATACTGAAGCACTATGGAAGCGGATTGATGCCATAGTCCTACAATGGATCTATGGCACCATATCCACAGACCTCCTTCATACCATCCTGAAACCAGGTAACACAGCCCACGAGGCCTGGTCTACCCTGTCCAACCTGTTCAAAGATAATAGCAATACCCGGGCTGTTTACCTCCAACAACAGTTCTCCAACATCAAGCTTGAAAACTTCTCTAACATGGCAGCCTACTGTCAGGAAGTTAAACTTCTTGCTGATCAACTTGCTAGTGTCAGTGCTCCGGTTGACAACCAACATCTTGTTCTTCAACTGCTCACCGGTCTCACTGAACACTATGATGGTATATCCACAATCCTGCAGAACCGAGAGCCCTTACCCGACTTTCATGAAGCTCGCTCACGACTTCTCATGGAAGAAACTAAGCGTAGACACCGTACATCTACTTCTGCCACACCCTTGCAACTGTAGTTTCCATCCCACGCAGCAGCCCTGATACACTCATAAACCCTAGCACCACTACTGACCGCGGACGCGGCCGAGGTCGTACACGGGGCCGGGGCCGGGGCGCAACAACGCAGGGAGAGGACGCGGGTTCAGTCCGTCAAATCAGCATCCATACATCGTTTTTCCTCAGTCTTGGGCCTATAATCAGTGGGCCAGTCTCATACACAACCAGGCCCAACAATGGCCAGCAGGAAATCCCAGCCCACCATGCCCATACCCCTCCACGCCAAGGCCCAATACAGGTGCTAGTATACTCGGAGCCGCCCCCTCTCAGGCTTACATGGCAGGACCAGTTCCAACCGACATCAACCAAGCCCTCTACAATTTGTCCCTCCACCATCAGGATCAGGACCCCGTCGGCTACATGGATACTGGAGCTACTAGTCACATGACAAATCAGCAAGGTATCATTTCCCCGTCTGTTTTTAATGCTTGCACTTCTAAACTTATTACAGTCGGAAATGGCCATTCCCACTATTGGACAGGGCAACCACACCTTACCACCCCCTTTCCCACCCTTAAAACTAAATAATGTTCTTTGCGCACCCCAACTAATAAAAAATCTTATTTCTGTCCGCCGCCTTACCACTGATAATTTAATATCTATTGAGTTTGATCCTTTCGGTTTCCTTGTAAAGGATCTCAAGACCAAGGCTCCTATCCTTCGATGCAATAGCTCGGGCGATCTATATCCTCTCACGACTCCTCTCCACAGTCTCTCCTCTCCAACTTCAACATTTGCTGCCATTACCCAGGACCGTTGGCATCAACGACTTGGGCACCCGGGACAAAATTTATTGCATTCTTTGAAATCCTCTTCTTGCATTAATTATGGAAAACCTAGTACCACTCTTTGTCAATCATGTGTTTATGGCAAAGGTGTTAAACTGCCCTTTTATGATTCATTGAATAAAACGTCTTTACCTTTTGATATTATACACAGTGATTTATGGACCTCACCGGTTCTTAGCACTGGTGGCCACCGTTACTATATAGTGTACCTTGATGACTACACTAACTTTCTGTGGACATATCCAATAAGTAACAAGTCACAAGTCTTTGAAAAGTTTACACACTTCAACAACTTCATAAATACCCAATTTGAGCGGAAAATAAAACAGTTCCAGTGTGACAATGGGAAAGAATATGCAAATAACAACTTTCAAAACTTTTGTCACCAAAATGGCATGTACTTCCGCTTCTCTTGCCCCGCCACCTCCTCCCAAAACGGCAAGGCGGAACGCAAAATCCGCACAATCAATAACATGCTCCGCACTCTTCTCGCACAATCTTCTCTCCCACCGAACTTATGGCATCACGCGCTAGAAGTTGCAACCTACCTCCTTAACATTCTCCCAAGTAAAAACCACAACTTTCTCTCACCCACCACCCTACTTTACAAGTGCCAACCCACCTATGAACATCTACGTGTGTTTGGCTGCTTATGTTACCCCATTCTTCCTCCCAATGCACATCACAAATTAGCTAACCGTTCTCAGCCCTGTGTCTTTCTCGGGTATCCCTCTAACCACCGAGGCTACAAATGTCTCGATCTACACACCCACAAAATCTTCATTAATCGTCATGTTCACTTCGAGGAATCCATTTTTCCTTATCAAATACGCTCTCCCACCACCACTTCCTCCCACGATTTTCTTTCCCCTCCCATTCATCCTCTTTTGTGGTCTCACATCTCCCAACCAAACCCTCACCAACCTGATGCCCAACCAACATCTAACACCACTCCTCCCTCTTCAACTATCCCTACCACTCAAGCTATCTCTACAGCCCGTACCTCTACTACCACAAACCCTACCCCACCTAACCCTCCTCCTATCACTCACACTTACAGCCGAAGACAACCTGGTAGCACTCAACCCAGATCCAACTTCCTCTCAGATAATTCTGCTAATGTTAACCCTGCCCCAATAGACCAACTCACTCCGTCCCAACCACCCGCACCTCCGCTACCCACCCGCACCATGCACACGCGCTCGATGAATGGCATTTCTAAACAAATCAGACCAAACCTCAACTTTCACACTTCCACCATTATTCCCGTTCCCAAAAACCCACAGGTTGCCCTATCCATACCGGAATGGTACAATGCTATGAACGATGAGTTTAGTGCTCTCATTAAAAATGAGACCTGGGAACTTGTTCCTAAAACACCAGATATGCACATCATTCGCAGCATGTGGCTGTTTAAGCACAAATTTAAATCAGATGGAAGTCTTGAACGCTATAAGGCTCGGTTGGTATGTGACGGTAGAAAACAGCAGGTGGGTATTGACTGTGGGGAAACTTTTAGTCCGGTAGTCAAACCGGCAACTATCCGTTTGGTGTTATCTTTAGCTCTTTCTCAGTCATGGAACATTCACCAACTTGACGTCACCAATGCTTTTCTGCATGGGAATCTGACTGAAACGGTTTACATGCATCAGCCCATGGGGTTTCGACATCGAGATTATCCAGATTATGTGTGTCGCCTTAAAAAATCTCTATACGGTTTAAAACAGGCACCTCGCGCATGGTATCAGCGCTTCACAGATTTTGTTCTCGGGATAGGCTTCACACAAAGCAAATCTGACAACTCTCTATTCATCTATCATCAGGGATCACACACAGCCTATCTTCTCATATATGTGGATGACATCATCCTCACCACCTCTTCTGATGATCTTCGCAAAAACCTGATGTCTTCTCTTGCCGGTGAATTCGCTATGAAAGACTTGGGATCCTTGACTTATTTTCTAGGTATTTCGGTCACTCGTACCGGTGATAAAATGTTTCTATCTCAACAGGCCTATGCTAAAGACATTTTGCACCGAGCTGCTATGGATTCTTGCAAACCTGTCCCAACTCCTGTTGACACTCAATCTAAACTGAGTGATTCCTCGGGCCCTTTATTTGACGACCCGACTACCTACAGGAGTCTTGCGGGCGCTCTTCAGTATCTAACCTTCACACGTCCCGACATAACGTATGCCGTACAACAGATTTGTATGCATATGCACTCACCTCGGATAGAGCACTGGAATGCCCTCAAAAGGATCCTTCGGTACATTCAGGGAACTTCTGAGTTTGGCCTTCTCTTAGGACCCGCGTCACAGCTTTCCTTACTTGCCTACACTGATGCCGATTGGGCTGGTTGTCCCGACACTCGCCGTTCCACATCCGGCTACTGTGTTTATCTCGGGGACAATCTTATATCCTGGTCCTCCAAACGTCAGTCCACTATCTCCCGCTCCAGTGCAGAAGCCGAGTATCGAGGCGTCGCTAATGTTGTAGCCGAGATTTGCTGGCTTCGGAACTTGCTTCTTGAGCTACACCGTCCTCTCTCACGAGCAACATTAATCTACTGTGACAATGTCAGTGCCATTTATCTATCTGGCAATCCTGTTCAACATCAGCGTACCAAACATATTGAATTGGATATTCACTTTGTTCGGGAACATGTCCAGCGAGGTAATGTTCGTATTCTTCATGTACCGTCTCGTTACCAGATTGCTGACATATTCACCAAAGGACTCCCGCGGATATTATTTGAAGACTTTCGGTCCAGTCTCAGCATTCGCTCTCCTCCCGCTTCGACTGCGGGGGTGTAATAGACATCATAATTATTTATAGTAAACTAATATTCCCTTGTATATATTTATAGTAATGATTGTATAGATTGATAGGTAATTATGCTGATTGACAGACTGATTGTAGAAATTGATAGGCATTTATGTTGATTGAGAGAAGATCTCTCAATTCTCTTGTATAAATTCTGTGTTTCTGACCTTTGAAAGCAATCAAGAATTATTCTCTCACTTTCAATCCTCACTGAAGCAATCATCTGTCTCCTATGAATGTGACCAGACCACCACAACCTTACCTCCGTGATAGATGCAACTCCCAACACTAACAGGAAGACCATGTCTGGTATCCTATCCAACGTAGTGTTACCACTGGTTAACCTAAGCATCCTCTTTTTGCAACTTCCATCTTCTCATTAGCCTTTTATTGCCCAAACTCCAAACCCATACAACATAGCATGTCTTATAGCTAATAGCTACCCTGTAAAACTTTCCCTTCAATGTTGGACCTTCTTGTCACACAACACCCCCGTGGTAACTCTCCGTTTTAGCCACCCAGTCTATATGTGATATGTTATGAATACTGAATCATGGAGCCTAAATACTTGAATCTATCAATTTTGGAGTACCATTTGCCCACAATGTTGAGTTCCACCCTTCGTCCCTCGTCCATACACTCCCCAGTGAAATTTACCATTGTAATTGCCAAAATAGAAAAGTGAATATGCAAGAATGAGTGATATTTACCATCATAATTGTAGTTTTGTTGCACAAAGTTAAGTTTGCAATGAAGCTACAGTTACTTTTTTTTGCAGGAAAGCTGATTAATGCACTCTAAGCTAGAATTAGGAAGTAAGAAAACTAAAAACATGATACAAGACAAGAATACTAGATAAGATCTCCAACATTTTCCTTTTTGGACTGTCAAACAAGAATTGCAAAGTTTCCATTTTTTAGAAGTTTGGAAGAGGTCATGCATTTTTCCTCATAAAATTCATTGAAAGGAAGTTGTGATTCATTATGGTCGATGTTGCCTATAATCATACCCAAAATAATGAGTTGCAAGAACTTTGTGGCTATTTAGCTAATATTCAAGTTCTGTATATTGGGTAAAAGTAAAACATTGCACTTTTTTGGATGGATGGAATACAACTTTTATAATTCTGTAGACTACAAGTAGACCATGTATATGAAAATCAACAATACCCGAAGACAAGAAAATGAGTTTTTAACTAATTAAAAGAAAACAAAGAAGCAAAAAGGAGTTATGAAGTTTTCCAATTTAAATATAAAAAGACCAATCCTGTAAGAACAAGTGATTTGGAGAAAAAAGAAAATTCAAGAATGACGGTTAGTTTGCAATGAAAAGTCAAGTAGCATGGGTATAAAGACAAGTAACTCAAACTATGCTTACTTGTTAATTCCGAGACGGCCATTCTAATGTAAAGATCTTGGGTTTCATCATAATCTCTAATATCCATTAGCTCATCAAACCATAGCAAGCATCCGCTTCCACCATTTCTGATATCTATGTTTGCATATGCCACGCAAGAGCAGTTCATCTTGCATGCCATCTCACATTCTCCTAGAGTCATGCTCAAATTGAACCATGAATGTCGGGTGTCTGGGAGTTTCACACCTGAAATTCTTCGAAACCCATCATTCCCACAATCCAGAGGAGTTCTACGTAAACACCCGCTGGACCAATATGCTACATTCCATTCCTCTGGGCGTTTCGGTTCAAAGCCTCCCATACAGCTACAGACGGGAAAGCTGTTTGGGTTACAGGTTGCATATGGGCCGCATAGTCCATAGGCAGAACAACTATCAATGGGTGCCAAAGTCAAAACCGGAAACCAGCTTTGGGTGTGATTAACCCAATTCATGCGTGCCACACCACCTTCAGGGTTCATATATATCCTTGAAATAATCGAACTATCAATTTCATAGCTATAATAAATCTCCCTCTGATTCAAAACAAACACATTTACTGATGTCGGGTTTGCTCTCAAATTAGGCATGCCACTGAACCGCTGGCCATTCCATGGTCCAAACCTCAAATATAAATCCTCACCTTCCCCAACGAATATCTGTGGGAATCCATTCGTATCCATCCAGGCTGTGTACCGACCTGGAGATGGATCATCAAGACTCTTCCACGAAAGCCAGCGCCTGTCTACGCCAGTAACCAAGTCCTTACCAAGTTTCATACCCGGGAGAAACGTATCTCCAGGGTAATCAAAACTTTGCCATATGAATGTTTGCTTGTCAGTGCTACGTTCATCCCTTACAACGAGGTTCCCATTATCCAAGAGTTGTGCCACTGGAGCAATATTCCTTAAAGACACAGAGGAAGACGACCAAATGGTATCGCCATCATCACTGAGAAGCTGCAGGATTCCGTCACTACTGACTTGGAGCATGCCTGAAGTACTGTTAAGTGGTGCATTTCTGTTTGCAACCCAAACAAAGGTCCTATTTGAAATCTTCTTATACCATATCCCCAGGTATCGACTGTTGGAGTTACCCAGGCTGAAAAATCCCAGTTCAAACATTCCGCCAGCTGAAAGAATCGTATCACCATCTCGCAGGGCTTCAGTTATGGTTAAAGTGTCTGCTGCATTACAACTCGTAAAAAGCGAAAATAAGGAACCAAAACATAACAAAAGCATGAGAAACCTTTTCATTAATGCGTTCTCCCTACTCTCACAAATCAACTAATTACTAATTCTTCGATAGTTCTTCATTTGCTATACCAAGATGTATACCTATCATTTTCTATTCAGCTTCAAATATTATAAAAGCCCGCCTTGTTTGACCAGCATATGTCGACCAACTGCTGCTTAATATTTCTTTCTCTGATTTATATTATATTTAACCAAACTTACAGCTTATGTTTCCTCCAACTATGTGTCATTGTGAAATTTATTGTATTAAGATTGTTTGTATAACAATTTCTTCATATTTACCAACAAGTAGATAAAGTGGTTACAACATTTATCAGTCAGCTTTATCAAAGAACAGAATCTTTGAAATAGTAAGGGGGTAAGAGTGTTGCATTTCTATTCTAGCATAAACAATCCATCATCTAATACTTCTTCATTCATTCTTATATAACAACAATAAAATGGCTTTGATTAAAATTTCCTTACTATGAACAGAGAAATTAACAAGTATGAATAGGTGTGGACATTCAAGCAAGAGTAATATAAGTCCGAAAATAAAACAAATCATATTGTCCCTCATAGTCGTAGTTGACTACAGAATGTCACATATCGTTCGTAATTTCCTCCCCTTTTCCCCGTTGACAATAATACATCAATTGAAAACTCAATTTTCTTTACTTCTATAGCACACATAAATTATAATATCTTCAAAAGTCCTTTTTTAATTTGACTAGTTATCATCTCTAAAATACTCTTTAGTTTCTAGATGGATAGAAAACTTTTGTCAACTAAAACTTATATAGTTTATTACACACCAAAGACAAAAAAGTGGTTGTAACTTCAAACTTACACCAAATAATTAGAATTTCCAAATTATTGCGAGTTTTGCGACTACGTTACGTATATTTTAAAACCGGATTGGTGTGAGGATAAAGCTGGTCATGCATGACGCACAGTACACAAAACGTTACTGATTTCGAAAATTAGGTTGTAACTTGTAACATTATACCAAACCATCCATGACCACACCATTACACCAATTCACCACAAGGTTAAGCCATCATGACCTTAAGTTATGCCCTTATCAATTTTGGACAATATTAAGGAAGAGCCTAAATAAAATTGGTGATAAGATTCTACAAATTGGAGATGGACTTGACGATGAAAGCATATGACTTAAATTATAAACCATAAATCTTAAAAGATTAACTCCACAATCTTGAATATAAATAGCTTAAAAGTTACCAGAATTTGATCCAATGAGCCGTTACGACTCATTGCAACATATATTGAATTGCACAATGAATTACTAATAGACGAAAACTTGATGTCATGTACGGTCGCATGTGCTGCACACATTAAACAGCGTGTCTTGGTATTTTAGTTGTGACGAGTAGGTTAATTAAGATCAATAAACTATACAATTCAGCTCAATTCATAGAGCACCTACAGCACATTATGTAATATGAAACTAATACAATATCGTGATTGGAATATAACCAATGACTACTGAATCATAATACATAAAAAACAACAAAAATCCCTAATTATTTAGGTGTAAACATACCTTGAAAATTAGGAGATAGATAAGTGTTAAAGATCCCTAATTGCTAAAACCTTCAGCTGGGAACTCCCAACCCTAATTCCTGAGAAATGGAACGATAATAACGGTTTCTTTTTGGCGGTAATGGTGTCTGAACTGAAAACTGTTTTGCAAGACTTTGGTCTTATTTTTATTTCTGTGAAAACTTGCAGATCATCTTCCCCCATTTTCAACTAATAAGCTGAACTTGGATTGATCAGTGATCAATGCAAGTTTCCCATTTTTTTAGTTGAAAATGGGGAAGATCAATGCAAGTTCACTTCTTGTTGAAATCGGTTAGTCTTCTATTTTGCCGAATCAAGACTAAGGGGCTGTTTGTTTGCATCTGAATGATGCTATTCAGACCCCAATCTGATTCGTACAGATAAATTTTCTTGTTTGGTAGAACTTTTACACCATCTGAATCGGTCAATCCAGGTCTAAATCACTCATCCTCTAAAACATCACCATACCGTTCAGATCCTGAACTTTTACAAGATTACCCTTTTGGTGAAAGCTACTAGCATCGATCGTGTTGTATCTCTTTCTCCATTACTGCCCTGAGTTTTTTTTGGCATGAAATCTGATGAAAGGGAAGAAGTAGAGAGAAAGAAGATAAGGCGGTGGTAGGTGAGCCCTACAAATATTAGGATATGGATTTAGGGTTTTTTTTAATTATTATATTTAATTCATTTGAATTGTAGTCAGGATTTGGAAATTTACAATTTATATTAACTTAAAAGGTTTAATAAAATACAATAATAAATACGATATTATTAAAGAATTTATATTTTACAACGTAATTTATTTATTAATAATAACAAATAAAGAGATGATTATTAGCAAAATAATTAATTAATTTAATATTAAGTAAATTATAAAGGGTTAAAATAGTAATTTTATGAGATTCAGAATGTTTATTCAGAGCATTTACCAAACACAGGTTTTTCATTCTCTAATAAATCATACAGAATCTCTTAATCATTCTGACCACCAAATCATTCAGTACTATATCATTCAGTAACTACCAAACAGCCCCTAAGTTATTAAGTAGCACACGACTACACGAGGCTGAACCCTCAACTTTTCACTGTCATGTCAGTGCTACATCAATTTTCTATTTTTTAATCCTCAAATCCACACCAACATTTCAAATCCCGTACCATCAACCTTTCATATCCTTACCATTCTTTTTATTATTTTAAATAATATATGTAGAGAGAGAAAGAGAGGAGAGAAGAGAGAAGAGAGAGAGAGAGGGTACAGACGAGTTGGTGAACCCTTCATCGAACCCTTGGCTTGAGCCTGCTAGATGCGTACCACATAACCCACTAAGATTTTCTCCCAACCCGCCCTTGAACCCGTATGTGCTATGGAAGGCCTTACAAAGAACTATTCTTTAAGAAGAGAACTAATGTATCAAAAAGACAAAGAAAAGGAACTATAAGAGTTGTGGCGTAATGGCAAAAAACCTTGGGGAGATGGGGTGGAATATTCCATCTACCCCGGGTTCGATTGTAGACGTTAGCATCATATGGCCAGACTTAGGGGGCGTTTGGTTAGGGGTATTGAGGGGTCATGAATGGGAATGATAATGAAAATTGCTGTTTGGTTTGATATTATATAATGGAATCATTCCTGCAGATCCATTAATTTCCATTCCTGATCAAATTGGGGGGAATGAAAATTTTATTTCTACTTGGTTCTTTTTTCCATGCATTGTTCCATCTATGGATGTTAAATGAAACATTTTTTGTATTTTCAAGTTGGAAAAACATATTTTTTCAAAATGAAGCAATTTTTCATTGATTATATTAGGTTAACCAAACAGCATCAATGCAATCATCATTCCTATTCCCATTCTCCTGCATTCTCATTTTCATTTTCATTCTCATTCCCTGAAATGAACCAAACGCCCCCTTAGTCTCAGACAACCTGATTTAGTTATTCGAATTGCCAAGGATGTAGTCTAGGCAAAAATCCTAGATGAACCTTATCCCCAAAAAAAAAAGACAAAAGAGAGCATATGGAGGTCATCTTCAAATTATCGGTGATGCAACAGTTTTGATCCCACCTTCCAATTGATTTCAAGGGTGATCCCAAATCTCTTTGGTTGTTTTGCAAGATTCAAGAGACTAAATATATCATTCGGAATAGCCATAATAAGAAAGTCTTTCGGCCTTTTGGTCGATCTCCGTCTTTGCACGATCATCACCACCCCAATTGCATTAATCATTTTCCTTTTCCAAAGTCTGATCCATGTGGATACGATACCGATGTTTTTACCAGTTTATATTACTTGAAAGCGATAATAGAGTGGCAGGTGTGTACTTGTTAACGCCATTATGGTGATGTAGTGTCCGCTTTTGCGAGCATCTATGAAGTTAATGGTGCGCTATAGCATGATGTAGCGAATAAAGGTCCTAGAGTAAATAATGGTCTAGGAATTAGCGGTCTATTTATAACACTACCGCAAATAGCGGGACAATATTATCGCTATTATTCATATGCCCATAACGCACCTCCACTTTGCACAATATACCCACACCGTTACGCCGTTATAACGGCGATATAACGCACCAAAACGCCGTTATAACGCACCAAATAACGGCGTTTTGGTGCGTTATAACGGCGTTTTGGGGCGTTATATCGCCGTTATAACGGCGTTTTGGTATAACGGCCCTATAACGGCCTTTTGGGGGTATGGTTGCAAGGTAGGGGTGGGGCTTTGGGTATACCGGTAAAGCTCCCTAGACTAAATCTTAAACAATAATCTTGGGCTTTTTGTATTGCTATTTAATATAAAAGCCTGCAAACAAGAAGGAAACAAATAAATTAAACAAATCAGTTCTTATTACAATATTTTACTCTATTGAGTTTTATTTTATTTTATTTTATTTTATTATATTTTTTTTTGGAAGGTTCACCTGGACTTTGGCCAGACTACATCCTTGGCAATTTTTACCGAGAGCTAAAGCATGCTCCCCTGGGATTAACACTCAGTGGCCCCTGGTTGCTCACCCTCGGATTCGAACTTGGATGAGTTTTTCCCCAACACCAAGCCTTAACCGGTAAGCTGCCCCATTGAGGTTATTTGTCCACAAGTAAACTACAAATTTTTATCTAACTTCAAAATATTTGTCATGTGCATCATTAATTTCAAAATATCTTCCCATCGCCCTTCCTCTATTTTTATTAGATCGTGCCTAAGGAATAAGAAGCCAAAATATATTTTAGGAACAAAAATCCGAATATAGGATTTTCGATTTAGGTTTGAGTTTCGATTTAGAGTTTTTGTTTGAAATTGTTCACGGAATGTTGGATTTGGTTGGATTTTGTTTTGAGTTTCCAAATTCAGGGTAGGGGTGGTCGTATCAATGGATGGCCGGAGATGGTTTAGATTTTGTTCTAGATTTCTCCTTAAGTTTTAAAGCCATCGGCAGCACCAATCTTTCATATCATTAACAATTTATGTCATGTCAGCGCCACATCAACTTTCCACTTTTCGAACATTACCCTTGAGTGGTACCACCAACATTTCGTACGTGCTACATTTTTTTAATTATTTTATATATAAATGAAGAGAGAGAAAGAGGGAAGAGAGAGAGAGAGTGCAAGTTCAACAGGTTTGGGAAACCGCATCGGAACATGCAAAGGACGCCTGCAGGCCGAGTACGTACCATGGTGCCCGCCGAAGTCGCCTAAGCCTCCCCCTATTTGTCTGCTTACCCGAGCCATGGTACGCATAGCTTAACACCCTTTCTTCTTTGCAATCTATGAAAAGAAAAGTACAAAAAAGGATCTATGAAGCAGCCCATGACGATTTTTCAAGCATATATAATATTTTTTGGATTTTCAAGGGATTTCAAGGGTTTTTAGTAGGATTAGGGTATTTCCAACATATTTTATAAAACTTCTTTAAAATGTAGTACCAAAGCTAAAATCTCTATAAACTTGCATTCAACTCTAACATATTCTTCATTTTAAAAATAACATCGTTACTTATATTATTAAACTATCACATATATCTAATAAAATATTTGGAAAGTTCTTCAAATTTAAAGATTTTTACACTCTCTTTCATACTATCTCTGTTTTGGAGAAAGATCTGGAGAATCTCTTAGAACCAAAATTATCCAAAATCTCTAACTGATTTTCTATTTTAAAGATTAATTATGCCATTAATTATATTGTTAGAATATTTAAATTCACTAATAAAAAATTATTCTTTTACTCCTAAATATTTAAGTTATAACATTTTCATTGATAGTTAGTATAAAATATCATTTTTCTCTCATAGATAATTTTTTTGAAAAAATGACCAAATTTAACATATTAGAGATGACTCATTGCTACAGTGGATAGAATTTTTAAAGAAAAATTTCTTAATAAAACATAGATTAAAAATATATTGTTGTAATAGAGAAAAGATAAGTAAAATGCTATAATAATAAAAATGGTTTAGTAAAACATAATTTATTTATATTGACATATTTACCAACTAGTAATATATACTCTAAAATCATCAGCTTTCAAATAACATGTGAAAATGTATTGTACAATTTATCTCTAATACAAACATTCAAACAACTTTCATCTAATACAAACACATACTAGTTTTCTAATACAAGCGGCCATTGAGGAGCGAAGATAGAACGTTTAGATGTTACAGTTAAACCAAGGAATTCAATCAAGTTGACTATGGCATTGTTTGGTAAAAATAAGTTCACTTATAAGTCAACTTATAAATCAGGTGCATGTTTGGATGAACCATAAGCTAGCTTATAAGTTATAAGTTAACTTATAAGCTAACTTTTTGAAAAACTACTTTCACTAACCTTTTGGTGATTTATAGGACTTTTTATTTTTTTTATTCCACACATACCCTTGCTAAGTTTTATATCACTAATTTTCAAATATGTCTTTTTTTGTCCTTTTTAAGCTACCTTATCAGCTAGTTTTTGCTAAACGTAACTTATTTATCAGCTACCTTATCAGTCATAAGTTAGCTTATCAACTAGTTTGTCAAACATAACCTATTTCAGACCATTTTATAATTTAGCATAATTGAAAATATGATAATTAACATTTTAAAGATCAAAATATGTTGTATTATTGATTAAATTTTGAACTAATAAAAACAAGTCAGTAAAATACAGTATTATTGTTGCATAGGACTTCTGATATCATGCATCATTCAAATTTAAACGGTCGGTACAGTTGATACGAGAATTAGTTAGTTTATTTGGGTACAAAGTTAACATCATAGCTTACCGAAATCCAAACTAACAAGTAACAACGTTATTGGAGGGGACCAATTCAATGTTTGAAAGAGAGAAAATGAGAGCATTGACCTACTTTAGGGGTATAAAGGGAAGAACAATGATTATAAAACCAAAGGAGTGTTAGCCTAGTGGTAAGGCTTGGGCACTACATAGTGGTGAACCCGAGTTCGAGCCCTGGGGGACGCATTCTGGAGGTACGGGGGCTTCAACCCCGGGCTGCATGCTTTAGCAGTCGGGCTTCGGCCCAAAATTGCCGAGGATTAGTCTGGGCCCAATGTGGTCTGGGATACCTCTTCCAAAAAAAAACAATGATTATAAAGGGGGGAAAAAGAAAGAAAAGGAAAAGAGAAGAATGAATGAATGGGGATGGTACAAGTTGTAGGGGTAGAAAGGGACCGGGAGAGAATATCTCGAGAAGAGAGGGAAGCACGCTCACGCTTGCTGCCAACCGCCCACCATTCTCTCTTTCTCTTTCTCTAAATCATCGACATCATCTTTCACACTAATTACCATGCATGCCCCTACCACCCCCACCAAAATGCGGATTATCTCGACTCTCAAGAAATTGCCTCGACGACTCGTTAGGCTTAAGGCAAAGTGTCTAATAAGCTAGCTAGTAGCTGATAAGATCTAGTTGTTGATCGACAAACTAGTTAATAGTTGATAAGTTAGCTTAAGAGAAAATAATGTTTGGTAAAAACTAGCTCGTCAGTGTATAAAAATGACCAAAAATGTATATGGGTTTAATAATTAATATTAATAAGAGTATAATTGGAAAAAAGCTCCAAAAATCTACCTCCAAGTAGCTTATTAAAAAGCTAGCTTATGTTTACCAAACAATACCTTAGAACATTTTCACCATTTGCTAAAAAATTTAAAATAGAGAATGAAAAATAAAAGGGGATAGTTCTCCGAAATGTATTGAACTATCCCCAAAAATCTATTGTGTGTATCCAACTACAAAAAATGTTATTGTGTGTATCAAATTTTATTTTTTTTGCTATTATGTTACAAATGACTTGTAATTTTGGTAAACTGATACACACAATAGAAGAAAAAATAAAGTTTGATACATTAAAAAAAAAGTTTGATACACACAATAGCAAAAAAAAAATAAACTTTGATACACACAATAACATTTTTGGTAGTTGGATACACACAATAGATTTTTGGGGATAGCTCAATACATTTCGGAGAACTATCCCAAAATAAAAATCTTTAAATATTTTTTTTCAAACTTTAACAGTTTTTTATTTTAAATAATTTATCATTATATTATTAAAATATTTAATAAATGTAGTATTTCAATAAAACTTTAAATTAATTTTTAAACAATCAGTTATACTATCAATAAAATGTATTAAAAAATTATTTCTATTAGCTTTAAATTTTAATGGATTATCAATATTTTAAGAAATCTTCAAAAAGTTTGTCTTAACAAATGATTTTAAAAAACTATTTGATTATTTTAGTAAACAAAAATTTACTTTTTTCTATTTCAATAAAGTTGTTAATTAGCAATTATCCAGGCATTGCTATTTGTATTAATTACTTAAGAAAATAATTTAATACACTTTTATCAACAACAATTTCTATTGAATTCATTTTTTAAAAGATTACATCTTTTTATTTTATTTCTTTTTAAAAAGGTGTTCGAACCTATGGTTCGACTAATCTTCGGCAAGTAAATGTCTACAGGTTGTATCTGAAGGGATTCGAATCCGAGTTAGATGCTATGAACATTTCAAGCCTTATCCAATCCACCACAACACTTATAAACGATTACAACATTTTTATCATAAATATATTTTTTAACACTAATAAATATCATCAACAACATATGGGTTAGTGTGTGTATTTATTTTTGTAACTAATCATGTTATCTTGCATTTTTTCCGACAACTTTGAATAGAATTTTTTTTTATGATTTTACATAATGTTTTTTTTTTGGAAGGGTACTGTCCGGACCAAAGCCCGACTAATCCCCAACAATTTTGGGGGTTAAACATGACCCCATTTAAATGTTCCCAGTCATGTGTACGAGAATGCTCGAACTCGATTAGGGCGTTATGAACCCCTCAAACGATAACCAATCCGTCACAGCACTGGAAGATGATTTTACGTAATGTTAGTTGAAAAAAATAAAATAAAGAGAAACTGTGAATCAGCTAAAGCACCTGTTGCTATGTAGTTTGTGAAATGTCGTGGAGTGGTTGTCTGTATTAGGCCTTATATATGAGACTCGTTAATATATGCCTGGAGATTTTTGACCTTTCTCTTGTTCTTATATCCATCCACACACATCCACACAAATATATAGGATTGGTTTTATTTTTAAATTATTTTAATCTGTATAAGTTATATAAATAGTTGATTTTATTAGTTGAATTAATGAAAATGTTTAATTTGATAAAATTGTTTGTATAATTTTTTGTTAATGAAATTATTTCACTTATTTTCGTGAATTTTTTAATTTAAAAATGTTTAATGAGTCGGGTTAGGCTTCGGATTTCTGACCCGTTTATTAAACGGGTCGGGTTAGGGTTAAACATTTTCAACCAGTTTAACTTTGAACCCAACACGACACGTTTGTCAGGTTACATACATACAAATAGAAAGACATACAGATAGACAGACAGACAAACAAACATACAGACCAACAGACAAACATCCTTATCCTTTTATATTGATCTTCTTGTGGCTAGATGATAAACCAACCACTTTGCTGACTATCTTGAACTCTCTTCATCCATATGTAGTGGCTGAAGATTAACGGTTATGGATGGAAGGTCATCTATGTGACTTCCACCTTCTTCAAAATATGGACTTGTAATGATCTTAAAATCCTATAGACAAAAATTTTAGATTGATTTGTAATGGTATTGAATTTTATGAAATCCCGAACCTGCTTAAATGGAGACGGGGGTTGTAACCTTGACATTGGTGGATACACGGATGCAACAGCCTAAAACTAGAAATCGGGTCGCCAACATTGGCAACATGAATTTGTCCTTAGAATTTCTCCCTTATGTGTGTGTGTGTATATATATATATATATGTATATCCTGATTCTAACCTTTTTCGATGAAAGACCTTATTAGGTTAGGGTCCCTTACAATATCTAATTGTAGGTTTCTATATTCATAACCAATTAGACCAAGGACACAAAAGAAAAGAGGGAAGGATGGAGAGAGAGTATAACTATAATAATAATAATAAATTTAATCTAATATGAACTTTCAAAAGGGTAAAAAGATCAAAGATTCCTTGCTTTAATATACATACACACCTTCTCGTTATTGCCATGAGTCCATGTTGAACCTATTCTTTGCAATTGTTGGTTCGTATTTAATTTTAATGAAGTTAATGTTAAGGGTTATTTTGAAATTAAAATGCATGATTTATCAATCATTCTTGTACTTTTTTTGCATTTAAGAAACCGGTTATAATTTCTTTAACATGTATACATATGACTATTGTTTGTAGTTTACTCAAAACAAAAATACAATAATATACAAAAATCCCTGTAGTTTGTTACAAATTTAGATTTTCATCTCTATACTTTGAAAACTGCGGTTTTCATTCCTCTGTCTTGTTTTTTTTTAATGACATGTTGGTGCAATGGAGTATCATCATGGCACCAAGTCACGATGACCCGAGTTCGAAACCTCTCCAAGGAGAATAACCACCCCCAGTCTAGCCATCCAGTTTCCATTTAAAGGGCTTCAAGGCATCAGCTGGGATTCGAACCTGACACCCGTTCAGGGAAAATCCTTCACGATGGAGTCCAATAGGAATCGAACTCCTGACCTTCACCATATGAGAACTATAACTCATGCATCAAACCAACTAAGATGGCCATCATTTGCAGTTCATTGTTACTTTTGTTCTTATGATTATAATTTATAGGTACTGTTTTGATTTTTTTTTGTACTTAAAAGAAAAAAATTAGTTAACGAATAAAAATAACAATAAATTATAAATTATAAGGACTAAAGTTATAATTTTCAAACCATATGGATGTAAATCAAATTTACTAAACCATAGAGACAAAAATCATAATTTACACATAAAAATACAACCTTAAACTTGATGAATGGAAAGTGTCATGGTCCCATATTTTGTTTGGTAAATGAAATTTATGTCAAATCGTAGGGTATAATTTGACCAACTTTGAATATAATGTTAGGTTGGGGGTCACTTTATAAACTTTGACCTACTTTCTATAAACGACCCACCTCTTTCCTCCTAAATTCCAATCTTTAATTTGTATTTATAAATATTTTAAGTTAAATAAAACTTTAGAGCATAGAATTCACGGCATCTCCGTATAATGATGAATTAAAAGTTAGAGATCTTTAGAAATCAAATTTAGATTCAACTTCAATTATTTTTGGAGTTACTAAAATATTTAATAAGAATTTATAAGTTATTGTTTTTTCTCTTAAATATGTAATTTATTTATTTTATTGATAGAATAATAAAAACTTATTTCTTTTTTACTTAAGCGAAAATTATTAGATAGTAACTTTTGCCTTTACATAGTCTTCGGCTCTGCATTGGTTGGGAATGTCTTCGTTTGTAGAAACATATGCACTAGGACAGGGTCTTCTAAATGGTCGATAAGTTCCACCCATAGACCAAAATAGATGGAGTTACATATCTCCAACCTTAGCCACTCTATTTCTGCCTAGTTTTAGCTATGATACAGATCTTGGACGTTAAGGTCAATGAAGCTTCATAAAAATATTGATCATGCATATCAATTAAGATTCTTATACCAAAATTATAAATTACCAAATTATAGGGTAAAATTGTAATTTTTTAAACTTAAGAGAACAAATATGTAAATTCACACAAATGCAGACCATCTTGCACGTCTGCTAATAGTTTGTAGGTAATTTCGTAACATCTCTGATAATAACGACTGAGTATGTAAACTACCAAACTATAGGAATCGAAAGTGTAATTTGTCAAACTTTAGGGACCAAATATGTAAGTTCACACAAATACGAGCCATATTACGCATATGCTAATAGTATGTTGGTAGTTCGTAACATATGTAATAACAGGGACCAAAATGTAAATTATCAAACTATAGGGGCTGAAAGTCTAATTTGTCAAACTTTAGGGACCAAATTTGTAAATGACACAAGTACGGGCCATATTGCACATATTCAAATATTGTGTAGGTGGTTTCATAACATCTTTAATAAGGACCAAATATGAAAGTTATCAAACAAAATGGGCCAAAAGTGTAATTTGTCAAACTTTAGGGACTGAATATGTAAATTCACACAAATACGAGTCATATTACCCATGTGCTAATGTGTGTAGGTAGTTTCGTAACATATCTAATGATAGGGACCAGAATTGTAAATTATCAAACTATAAGGGCCTAAAGTGTAATTTGTGAAACTATAAGGACTAAATCTGTAAATTCACACAAATATAAGTTTTTTTGTAACATCTCTTATAATAGAGACCAAATATGTAAATTGTTAAACTCTAGGGGCCTAAAGTGTAATTTTTCAAACGCTAGGGACTAAATCTATAAATCCACACAAATACGAGCAAACATATAAAAAAACATTGACCTTCCTAACTAAACCCTATTACGTGTAAATATCTTATAAAAAAGAGCAATATAAAACAACAAAATAATATTAGAAAATTCGGAAAAAAAATCTAAGGTTTCAGCCTACTTTCGCAATGACAGTCGTGGGTACGTAATTACGGAATCTTAGTGGTTTGTATTTGCGGCCCTTGCTATGGCGTCTGGTGGTGTTCAGTGCATGGTTATGAAAGATTCCCATCGAATCTTACCATTATCGAAGTTGTGAAATCGTTGACGAAGTAAAGCGGGTGAAAAGCCGATGAAAACAAAGCACATTCTATATGCAAAATATGAAAAACGTGCTGAGCATAATATAGTCCCCCACCTCAACAATAAAATAGATAGGAGATGAGAAAGTAGGTGGTTGGGAGGGGGGCGATAGGTATTAAAACCCTAAATAAATTCTAGAATAAATGTCCAATCCGTAATTATGGAGCTACTTCCGTAAACACGGACTTGTCATACTTTGTTCGTATTTATTCCTTTTGACCACTTTTTGACGGAATAATTATGGTAATACCATTAGGTGTCGACATGTGGCACATCCACAATATTACGGGTGTGTCCTTAGTCCTTACGAAAGTGTGAAGATTTAAAAAAAAACTACATTTTCTATCCAATTCCATAATCATGGAATTAAATATTATGAATATATTGATATTTAAAAAAATTGATTAAAAGGCTAATTTTTCGATGGATAGTGGTCATTTTTGGCTAATTTCTCAAGCTTTTAGCCATCAACATCTATGATAATAATAAAAAAAATTGTTTTGTTTGATCATCATGCATTCTTTGCAACAAAGCTTCCACTTCAAAGGCTTGGTGATTGATGGTTCAATGTAGACAGAAAAGAAGAAAGGAAAGAAAAGGCCAAGTGTGAAAGTGAAGTAGACAAGAGATCATTCCACACACCAACCCAATATTGGTGCAAAATGCAAATTTTCTTTCACTTTAAGTTTTTCTACCAAAAAAATAATAATATAGGATGGCATTTTTGTATAACTTATGATACGCATTTAATAAATATATTATGTTAATTATTATTATATCAGTTATATGTTTGAAACCAAACTTTTTCTTAGGGAGGATAGATGGGGCGATTCCAATTATAATTAAACAAGAATACCAATAAAAAACAACTTGATGTAGAAAATATAAATCAATTAATCATCGTTATTGATTAAACAAAGATACATTATAACAAAATTAGACTAATTTATAGGACATTAATTAAAAGTGGCAAAGGGTTTTTATATATTGTTAAAACGGGAGTATAAGTTATTATAATAAAAGTATAAGTTATTATAATAAATTTATAAAATATTTTTCAACTATTTAACAAATTACTATGACATTTTAAAATAAACTACATTAGTTGTATTATAAGACACTTCTTATATTATTTATTTTATAGGAACTTTAGAAAAGTGTTCTACGAAAATACTATTTATAAAACACTTGTTTTTATAACGCTATCTTTCACAATTGTTGCTAGTTATTTCTAAAGAAATTCTAAAAATCTCGTTAAGATACTTAAAGTTGTCTTATCAATAAGTGTTTATATGATAAATATTTGATAAACGATCTCTTAATCAATTTTTCATTTAAATTTCTACTTTGCCTTTTATCTTTTCCAAAAGTTGGTATAAAATTAATTAAAATATAATTCATGTTATTATGCTAGTTGTTGCATGATGTGACTGCAACGGGTACTGTTTAATATGATATGATTTGGGTTGTTGTCTGTTTGTTTAAATCATGTCAAATGTCATGTAAAATGAATTATTTTGTCTTGGAGTTAACCTTGACCAAAGTAACTTTGGATCATAAAAACATTCTTCTCAAGAGTAGGTAAATGATTAAAGAAGATTGTGATTTAAAAATGGAATGAATACAAAAGAGAAACATATTTTGCATGTTGGTCCTGTTAGTTCTTGAAACATGAATGAAGAAGAAGTGGATAGGCTTTCATGTAGTCTTCTTTATCTCAACTTTATAAACATGATTTTTACATGTATAATTAGTTAAAGTCTTTCACATAGCCAATTGAAAACTTAATGAACATAAACTTTGGTTTAGTTAAAGTAGAAAAACAGTAAGAACTCATAGTCGTTATCTCTTTAACAAAGAAACTCATAATCATTTAAATATTATCATTTTACGTGTTTTTAAGTCATCAGCTACTCTTGTCTTGTGATATATGCACATATGTATATGTTGGAATACGTGAGTCATAAACTCAACAGAAAATAATCGTATTCTTCCAAAAATCATACAAAACGGAGTAGAATGAATGTTTCAAAAAAAATTAAGGGTGTCCGAGCCTATGGCCCGACTAATCCCCGACAAGATCAGGGCTAAAGCATGCCCCTTTGTAAATATTCACAGGTTGCGCATGAAGAGATTCGAACCCAGGTTAGGCAATATGAACCCCCAAGCCTTATTCACTCCACCATAACACTGATAGACATGTTTCAAAATTTTACTAGAATGAGTAATAACTCTTTGATATCGTGTTTGAATCTAAGCCAATGAACTCAGATTGTTGCCTCCTCAATATCCACACAAATTCTCTAAATCCAATTCATGTCAAAAGCCAAAGAAGGATATGTTTTTTGTTCCCTAAATGCTAGATATAGCCTCCAATTCCTTTGACGAGAGAAAGAACAACTTGTGGAATGTAGAGAGAAGTTGACACTAATGTATAATCTCTTTTCACTGTCTCATAATAATTCTCTATCTATATAAGTGTAATAATGATACTACAATATACAAGTATTATAAGTACCACTACATGAAAATTAGTGGTTGATACTTTCAGAAGATTTTATATCTTCTAGAGCATGCTTATCCTTTTACACATATATAATATTTGACAAATCGCTACTTGTCAATCATCCTACGCTTGCCAAATAAGCTAAGATCAAAACCAAATAAACGACTTTTACCAACAAAGTTTTTTCTTGGGAAATCCATTGGTAAAGGGATAATTCGTCACAAAATCTTCACAAAATTTAGTGGGTAAAATGTTGGTCGGAAACTCAATTCAATGACAGATTATCCAAGGCCCTTTTTGTTAATTTATGATAAAAATCTGTTTCTATTGAAACTATTAATGTTTTATGGGTGATCTGCCGTTAATCACCAACAAAAATTTTCGTGATTATTTTGGTGAGATGAACTGAAGTTGGGCTATTTTGAACTCGAAAAATACATATGATGTGAGTGTTAACCAAAATATTCTAAAGTTGGACGTGTCTTAGTGCAAGCCACAATACCGTCCATCATTTTCCTAAAAATCTTTCGACAACAAAGAGTGTTATTTTACAGCATCATTGCACTGAATTCTATGATTCTTTTGACAGTGAAATATCCTTAGTTTGGGAAATCTCAAAACATAAACATTGTGTCGTTTGTGTTAAATATCCTAAAAGTTGATCTCACATTTATTGGTTCTTGGGAAACTGAGATATGATAAGAATTTCAAAGTTGCACAAACCTATTAGCAACTTATGGTTTATTACATTCTAACTTCGTGTCTACCTTCTAGTCTATGTGCCTCCTTTGATTGTCTTGTCTATAGGTATCCCTATCTCTGATAAGTTTTTTTAGAGTACATTGGCACCTCTAACATGAAGGTTAGCTACCTTTGGTCTTTCAAAATCAAATCAACAAAAAAGGTTGCAATCGAATAACGTTACACCAACTTTGACATTAATTTACACCATGATATCTCTAGACTTTGGAAAAACTCAAAACATAAAAAGTCTAGAGTGGTCGATTATCTGTGAAGGAATATGGATTCACCTTGTCCAGATCTAGGATGAATAAGATATTGTTGATGTAGCACGATCGTGTAGATCTGTCCAGTAGCTTTTAATTCAATGTGTTAGCTTTTGATTGAGTGGACTTTCTCATTTGAAGTGCACAATTTTTCAAAGGCTCTAGGTCTTCATGATAGAGGTAGCTTCTATCAAGAAGCAGATTTGACTCAATGCATAGTAATTTTGCCTCATCACAATACATTCCACTTCAACAATCCATATGATCGTTGTAGTTCCATCAGGTCCATTTGAATTGCTTCAATTGGTGTGAGATATGAATGATATTGTACAATATTGCAAATCTATCACCATCTCGATTTTCATTAATCACCTTAAAATTTTAATTACCTTTTGCACAATCAAAATGTTGATTTCCAAGCTCTGTTTCTTGACATTGAAAATGTTTCATTATCATATGGTTTCAAGAAACCAAATCTCTCATTTTAGATTTGATGAAATATACATGCTGAATCGAATATGAGAAAAATCAAAACTGAATTCGAATACGAACAAATTCAAACACAATTTGAATGAATTTTCGAGAACAAATTGAAAACAGATATAAAGACAATGAATAATGTAGATCTAAAAAATGATATGAACAGAAATGGAGTCAACGAGATAAAATTACTAGATTTGATCGTTTGATTATGTATAACCAATCTTCTTTGATACCAATTGTTGACTCTCATATCTCATATCAATAAATGATCTAAAGAAATATATGTAAACTAGAATAAATTTACATCGAAAGTGTTTATGAATGGAAGAATAGTTAATCAAAATGAAGAACGATATTTATGAGGAAGTGTGAAAAAGATGTGGGTATCAACTATGCTAAGGACGTGTGAAAGAAAAGTGGGTATCTTTTTTTAAACCCTTATTATTTTATTATTTTTTTTAACAGAAACCCTTATTATTTAACAGGGGTATATTTGTTGAAAGATTGTCTGAATGGGAAAATGATTTCTACACCAACTGTGAGATTAAGCCTTGGTATGAGTTATTAAGTCTTATGTAAGCAGCCCTATACATTTGTGCAAATAAGCTGGTTTTCCCATTAAGTCCATTAAGTCATTAATAAACACATCCTTACTATATGTTTGTATGCAAGTACGTACTACATATATGCATATAGTGTGTATTGAGCTCGATAAGACCACTAAGACCCGCTATAGTTTAATAATACCCATTAAGAACCATTAATATAGCCCAATAAGACTCTTTATGACTTATTAAGGCCTATTAACACTAGCTAGTGACCTATGGCGTGTTTATATGCAGGTCTATACTTCACGTATATATGTGGTATGTATTAGGCTCGATAACATCACTAAGACCCACTATAGTTCAATAAGAACCATTAGAGCAAAATAAGAACCACTTAAGCCCAATAATATATTTTATTAGTTGTTAAAACACACAAACACCAATTGAATCAGACATATTTGTGTGAACCCTCTCTCTCTCTCTCTCTCCCTCTCTCTCTATGAGTGTGTGTGTGTAGACGTATATAATTGATATACGTATGTGGTATTTGTTGGGAACCGTAGGCACAATCGGTGCGCAGCGGATAACAAAAACGATTCCCAAAGCCGGATCCAACTTAAACCTAACAGACACAAACAAGTGGGTTTTTAGGCGTTTACCTTTTGATTAAAATCGCTGGAATGCTTGTAGGGGATACACCGCTACTGACACGTCTTGAGGAATGGTTGCTAGACCACCCTGGATTACCCCGCAATCGAAAACTCCGGTTCTGGCCTTTCTGTTTGTAGCCGCCAGTTTTGAAGGGAGGAGAGAGAGAGAAAAACCTTTTTGGAATAATTATCTATCAGTTATGAAATATCAAACCTTAGGCCTATATTTATATTAATCAATAAGGTAGTGTTTGATACCATATTGAATATCTTTATAATTATCAATCTGATAATTAAATATATTCCATAATTATCTCTTTGATAATTATCTATTAATTAATCCAACTGATTAATTAATTTACACAAATAATCCAACTAATTATTTATTTCTTTTTAAACGATTATTTCTCTCAACCAAGTAATCCAAACATCCTCTATTTAGTGTGCAGCGGTGTGACCTACTAGTGTCTTATAACATTGGATACGGTAACCCTGTTACTGTCTCGCACATAATCCTAACAGACTCCCACTTGTGCTAGACATG
This sequence comes from Centaurea solstitialis, assembly GCA_030169165.1. NCBI lineage: Eukaryota > Viridiplantae > Streptophyta > Magnoliopsida > Asterales > Asteraceae > Centaurea > Centaurea solstitialis. The sequence goes on along the minus strand of CM058045.1, from coordinate 69,597,944 downwards.
TAACTGTACTGTCACCATTGGCCTAAGGAGGTCCCTAGCCAGACACTTAGGTTAACCAGGTTATAAGATCTCTTATATCCAGAGATACAATTCACGCTTGAATTTGTACACAGGTTTATTCCTTTTGCACACGATATTTCTAAAATGATTTTAAGACATGGAGTGGAGGATTCATTTCTTAAATTCAAGTATTTCTAGACTCTGATTTCGATTGCCTGCAGTAACGGATATTACTAAATAACACCTGTTATTTTATCCTAGCGTGGCCACGCGTTTTCTGCCAATCTTAACCGTCAAGGGGCCCGGAAATATCTCTCTTTTGAAAGAGGTGCAAATCCCTTCTTGACTACTTGCATTTGGATCCATGACTTCCGCTGCATCTAGTCACGTCCCGTATGGCCACCCTGTTATGGTACAGCGTTAGGACGTGCTAAGAGTACAACAGTCCTCATGTTCTCAAACCAAGCATCTCAGGTCTAAGGACAACCTATCAAGTCAGTGCTAATGACTGAGGCTCCATGAAGCAGACTTGATACTGGTCACTTCCAATACCCAAGCACTCTGTTGAGTATCTATAAATACTTGGTCACATCCCTTGTGCTTTTATTCTCTACTTCGAATAAATCATCAAGTATTTATAATAGCGTTAAACTCCCTATTGAAATTTCCATTTCAATAAGTGGCTACGGAATTTTAGATTTTATACAAAAACTTTGTAAAATCATGGATACGTTAAATATGCGAAAAACAGTTAATTTAAAACAATCATGAATTAAAACCTCCATTTATTACATCAAGAACTTTACATGATTGAATCGTTCTAAATTAAACTATAGTAATAATTAATAAACTAAAACTAGCTACAGGCGTCCAGGTACTGCATCCCAATGGATTGCATGTGTCTCATGCTTCACCCTTGCTAGTGGCTTTGTCAGCGGATCTGCGACATTTTCTTCAGTTGGAATCTTGCATATTCTCACATCTCCTCTTCCAATGATCTCTCGGATAAGGTTATATTTCCTGAGCACGTGTCTTGACTTGTGATGCTCTCTAGGTTCCTTTGCTTGCGCTACGGCTCCCGAGTTATCACAGAATATATCGATCGGTCTAGAGACACTGGCAACCACTCTTAGATCCGATAGAAAATTCCTCAGCCAGACAGCTTCCTTTGTCGCATCAGATGCTGCAATGTACTCTGCTTCTGTAGTTGAATCTGCAATCGTGTCCTGCTTCGAGCTCTTCCACGAGATCGCGCCTCCGTTTAGGGTGAAAACGTACCCTGACTGTGATCTAAAATCATCTCTGTCGGTCTGGAAACTAGCGTCAGAATATCCTGTGACACTGATTTCATCCTCAGATCCTCCAAAGACCAAGAACATATCTTTCGTTCTTCTCAGATACTTGAGAATGTTCTTGACAGCTACCCAATGAGGTTCTCCTGGATTCTGTTGATATCTGCTCGTAACACTTACTGAGTAAGCAACATCGGGCCTGGTACATAGCATGGCATACATAATCGATCCAATTGCTGAAGCATATGGAACCGATTTCATTTTGTCCTGATCTTGGCTAGATACAGGACATTGTGTTTTACTTAACACTATGCCATGTTGCATTGGGATAAATCCTTTCTTGGATTCATCCATCCTGAATTTCTTCAGGATTTTATCAATGTATGTACTTTGGCTAAGTCCGATAAGCCGCTTAGATCTGTTTCTGTAGATCTTTATGCCAAGTATATAAGCGGCTTCTCCAAGGTCTTTCATCTGGAAACATCTGCTTAACCAATTCTTTACACTCTGTAAAGTTGGAACATCGTTTCCTATGAGTAGAATGTCATCTACGTACAAGACCAAGAAGGTTACTATGCTCCCACTGAACTTAGTGTAGACACACGGCTCGAACTCACTTTTGGCGATACCAAATTCTTTGATTCGCTCATCAAAGTGTAAGTTCCAGCTTCGAGATGCTTGCTTTAATCCATAAATGGATTTTAGCAGTTTACACACCTTATTAGGATTCTTAGGATCTTCAAACCCCTCTGGTTGTTCCATATAAACGTCTTCTGTTAACTTTCCATTCAGAAAGGCTGTTTTGACGTCCATTTGCCAGATCTCGTAGTTAAAGTACGCTGAAATGGCCATTAGAATCCTAATCTACTTTAGCATGGCCACTAGCGAAAAGGTTTCATCATAGTCAATACCATGAGTTTGTGTGAACCCTTTTGTGACCAGTCTAGCCTTGAAAGTGTGTATCCCATCCATGTCGGTTTTCTTCTTGAAAACCGATTTGCGTCCAACAGCTCTACAGTGTTGGGGCAAATCAGTCAACTCCTATACTTGGTTGTCGTACATGGATTGCATCTCGGCCTTCATGGCTTCCTGCCATTGTTCAGACTCATTACCTGACACACCTTCTCCATAGGATGTTAGTTCATTCAAGTCTCCGCTGTCCTGAAAGACTAGAAACCCAAGATACCTATCTGGTTCTTGTCTTACCCTACTGGATCTGCGAAGGTCCTGTGTTTGCACTTCCTCAATCGGTTCTGATTGAGGTTCAACATTCTCATGTTGAATTTCTGGCTCAACAATTGGTGTAGTGTTTTCTTCGTCTACTACCTGTAGATCTACATCCTTTCTGGTGTTCCCAAAACTGAGAAACTTTTCTTCCAGAAATTTTCCATTTCGAGCAACAAAAACTTTGTTCTCTTCAGTGTTGTAGAAATAATATCCCACGGTGGTTCTGGGATATCCAACGAAGAAACACTTGTCGGATTTGGGTTTGAGTTTTTCTGAGGTGGGTCGTTTGACGTAAACCTCACAACCCCAAATTCTTAGAAAAGATATATTGGGTTTCTTACCCTTCCATAATTCATATGGAGTCTTTTCTACCGATTTTGTTGGCGCTCTGTTCAGTATATGTGCTGCTGTTTCGAGTGCATGTCCCCATAATGATATTGGCAGCGAAGAGTGACACATCATCGATCGTACCATGTCCAGTAAAGTACAATTTCTCCTTTCTGACACACCATTCATCTGAGGTGTATACGGAGGTGTGAGTTGGGATATAATCCCACACTCCATCAGATGATTGTCAAACTCATCACTAAGATATTCGCCTCCACGATCCGACCGCAAAAACTTGATCTTTCTGCCAAGTTGATTCTGTACTTCATTCTGAAATTCTCTGAATCTTTCAAAGCTTTCAGATTTATGTCTCATAAGGTAGACATAACCATACCTACTGAAATCGTCAGTAAAGGTAATGAAGTACCGGTATCCTCCTCTTGCCACATGACTAAATGGTCCACACACATCTGTGTGAATTATTTCTAGCAAGTCAGTAGCCCTTTCATTTTCTTTGTTGAAAGGTTGCTTTGTCATTTTGCCAGATAAACAAGACTCGCAATTATCAAAAGGTTTATAATCGAAAGTGCCAAGAAAACCTCCTTTTAGGAGTAGTTCAACGCGTTTCTTGTTTATGTGGCCCAAACGACAATGCCAGAGGTAAGTCTGATCCTCAATGTCTTTGGATCGTTTACTTATATGATAGATTTCACTACTATTGTCTTGTAGATTTACTGTATATAGACCATTTACAGGTGTTGCTTTAAAATAGAAAATATTATTTTTAAAGACAGAAATCATTTTATAATCATACTTGTAATAAAAACCTTGGTCTACTAACAAATCGAAAGACAAAACATTCTTAATCATGTTTGGAATATAATAACAATTATCTAGTTCCAAAACTAGACCCGAGGGTAAACTAAGACTATAAGATCCTACAGCTTCAGCTATCAGCGGAGTGCCTTCGCCAACTCGTAGGTTCGAACGGTCCTTCCTCAAAGTCCTTCTTCTAGTGAATCCCTGTAAATGATTACAAATGTGGTTACCACTGCCTGTATCAATTACCCATGATTCATAAGAAGTGATTAAGCAATCTATCATAAAGATACCTGGAGCATCGGGTAAACCGATCTCTATCTAGTCGATATTCATCGAGTGCTCGCAAATATCCTTGCTACCGCATTCTGGGCAACTCAGATCCCCTAGCTCATCAACCCAATCAGTGTCCATGAGATCAGCAGGTGCCGGTACTGGCTCTAGACTGGCCAGAATATCTTCATGAACTTTATCCACGTCATTCTTTGGTTCCTTCATATAGGCACTAGCTGTGTCTTGAATCTCTTTCGTGAGGGAAAACCACGTGAGATACACTTGCTCTTCCTGAGTCATCTTGTACCCCAAACGCGATAAACATTTAAAGAGCCTTCTTATTTCAATAAGATGGTCTTTAACTGACTGATCCTTTTTTAGTTTTAGTGAAAAAATCTCTTGCATGATCAGAAGCTTACCTGTGTGCTTATAGAGACCTAACTGGTTCTCCATATCTTTCACAACCTCGTGACAGGATTTGACTCTTAAATCTCCCGTGAACTCGGGTGACATAGAGAAAATCAGTGTGGACATTACATCCGATTCATCTGCCAAATATTTAAAGTACTGAGTAAAATCCCTCTTAGGAGAATTACTCTTTGGTTGTGAAGCAGGTTTCTCCAGAACATACAGCTTACCCTGTGCACGCAAGACATTGTCAAGGTGCATTTTCCAAACTGGAAAATTTTGGCCTGTAAGCTTCCATTTACTGTTGATGAGTTTCAGGGATTCCTCAGGGGTATAAAACGGAATTACAGATTTCGACATCTACAAATTAAGAACAAATTCCAATTTTAGTTTATAATTATAAAATTCTAATAAATTATTACCCTTAAAAATAAATTTATTAGACTAGAATCCATATTTCACATGTGTCGGGAAGCATGTGATCATGTCAAACCGACTCATGCGATTTATGGTAGGTAAAACTATACCAATCGCATTTTAATTTGAAAACACGATTTCTAGATCGTCGGGACATCGGATTTTTAATCCGTGCATATTTAGTCCCTCTATTGCATTTTGGCCCGGTACCACCCGGTGAATAAATAATTACCAAAATAGACTGCACCACCCGGGACCTGGACAAACCCTGGCCGGTACCACCCGGAGATAATTCGAAGAGTTTTATCACCCTCCAGTTTCAGTTTGAACACGGGCGTTCATAGTGTGTGCACTTACAACGCCCTATGTGCCTTACACCGGAGGTGCCCCTAAAGTGGGTTGCACTTACTAATCTATGATTTTAACAAGGGTTATAAAAGCCAGTTTTTTTAAAAAAAACTTGGATCCAAACACAAACTGTATTTGTATCCAATTTTTTTTTCTTTTAAAATATTTAATTTTAAAACCGTTTTATATTTAAAAGGAAATTACGTAACAACCACACAATTTATATAACTATTAAATATAAACAACCACGCACCAAAGACATGTCATAGTCAAAAACCCTTAACTATTGTCGTTTCGTGAGCCAACACAAAACGACGGTCTTTATTCCTAAGGGACAAAACTTTCTCTGCGCTCCCACTGGCTCCAAGCTCCATGGCTGTCTCTTTGGCTCCGTCTTCGTGTCTCGATTCTTCGGTTATTTTATTTACAGAAGTATTACAATTTAACAGCGGGTTGTAAATGGCACGCAGGCCTCCCGTAACCAAAATAGAATAAAATAAACATTCAAAAAATAAAAGCACAACCACGGGTCAAAGGGTTTGACTATGACAACAAAATAAATCTTATCTAGACTTTATTTTGATTTAGCTAAAAATTAATTAAACTAAATTAATTTAATAAAACAGATTTCTTAGGGTTTCAAACCTATCTAGTTTAAACCCCAATCAAACGAAACTTAACCATACTAATCTCGAACCGGAAAAAAATAGCAACCAGCAACTGTCAGTCACCGATCGCAACGTCAGGCCTTTGCTCGCAGCGCGAAGCCTCTGCTCGCGGCGCGACAACAGCAGCCCAAAGGCCACTGTCGCCGCCCTCCTTTTGACCGGAAACCTAGAAACGGCAGTGGCCGATACCCCTTTGCGGCGGTTATCGACCACCGCCACCACCACAATCATCGTCGCCGTTGATCCGCCGTCGACAGCATTAGCTCGACGCCACCACCATCGCCGTGGTCGGCGGTCTCCAAAAAAAAAACCATCGCCGCCACCACCACAAATGGTGGTGTGGCGGCCGATCGATTGATCATCGATGGGAGCACGACGGCAGCAGCAACAATTGCCACCACCACCGCCGTCTCCCGGCGAAAACAACAAAACCACCATCGCCTTTACGACGACAGCGGCCCGCGGCCACCATCGCCGCTCGGCGATTAACAGCGACAACATCAACGCCATCACCGTCCTTGCCACAATCGGCTTGGGTGGTGCGATCCGATCAACACCGCTACCATCACAAACGGTGGGGAGGTGGTTGTCCTTGGCCATAGTCGACGCCGGTGAACGAATCAATTACCACCGCCACCACGAACGGTGGTGCGGTGGTTGGTTTCTTGCCGTAGCACCATCGCCACCACACGGCTGTGTGGTGGTTGCGAACACAACAGCCGCTGCTACCACCATCCGGCGGTGCGGTGGGCTTCGGGTCTGGCAGCCGGCGGCCACCACCAACTGTGGTGAGCTGTCGGTGGCTTTGCGGTGGCGCGGTGGTTGGTTCGGTCGGCTAACTGCCGCCGTTCCACCATCGGTTTCCGATTCGTTAGTTTTTTTTTAGAAAAATTCAGTTTTTAACAATTTAGAAACATATAAAAATCAAATTTTTAAACCTAATTATTAAACAATTAAACCTGATCTGTAGGTTTAAGAAGTGGCTCTGATACCACTGTTGGGAACCGTAGGCACAATCGGTGCGCAACGGATAACAAAAACGATTCCCAAAGCCGGATCCAACTTAAACCTAACAGACACAAACAAGTGGGTTTTTAGGCGTTTACCTTTTGATTAAAATCGCTGGAATGCTTGTAGGGGATACACCGCTACTGACACGTCTCGAGGAATGGTTGCTAGACCACCCTGGATTACCCCGCAATCGAAAACTCCGGTTCTGGCCTTTCTGTTTGTAGCCGCCGGTTTTGAAGGGAGGAGAGAGAGAGAGAAAAACCTTTTTGGAATAATTATCTATCAGTTATGAAATATCAAACCTTAGGCCTATATTTATATTAATCAATAAGGCAGTGTTTGATACCATATTGAATATCTTTATAATTATCAATCTGATAATTAAATATATTCCATAATTATCTCTTTGATAATTATCTATTAATTAATCCAACTGATTAATTATTTTACACAAATAATTCAACTAATTATTTATTTCTTTTTAAACGATTATTTCTCTCAACCAAGTAATCCAAACATCCTCTATTTAGTGTGCAGCGGTGTGACCTACTAGTGTCTTATAACATTGGATACGGTAACCCTGTTACTGTCTCGCACATAATCCTAACAGTATTGATAACTCCAAAATTATACATATTTTGGTAGTTCTGGTTTGAATGTTTTTATCCCGTTTTGACCCGTTTCTCGTACAATTTACTCTCGAAAGCTACCGATTCTGAGTTTTGTAGGTTTTAGAAGCCTTTGGACGGAAAAGTATGAAAAGAGTCGGAAAACCACGAAAAATGAGCAAAAGAGAACAGAGAGGTCTTCGCGAACGCGAAGTTTATAGTTTCGTGCAGCCAAGTGAGCCAGTTCTAGAAGATTCTTGCTTTTCACTCGTTTCGCGTTGGAGATCAAATGTTTAGCGCCGCGAAGAAGGTATAGACTCCCTTTGGGAGATTCCAGATTAAGCAAAAAAAGGAAAGAAGGGGTTAGTTTCGCACTTTGCGCCGCGAAGTAGCCTCTTAGCAAACGCGAAGTGAGCCGTTTTTAGCATTATAAATACAGGCTTCATCCCATTGTTTGAGATATGAGCTACCAGAGTCGAAAATTCAGTATTAAATTTAGTAGAATAAGAATTCAGTAGTTTAGATTTATAGAGAGTCTTGTATGAGCCATCAGCGCGATACGATCCTAACCTGGAGACGTTTAGCCGGTACCCGATCATCCCCCGTTGTACGGTCCGTATAATGTCTTTCTATTCAGTCTTATTTTCTGTTTTAGTTATGATTAGTGAGTAGTTTAATTTAGTGCTTATTATGGTTTGATGAATCTTGTTGGATGATTTATTTTTGCTTTTAATGAATATTAGTTTTGTTTGGTTTATTGAATGTTTATCTTTGACTCCTAATTCAATGTTTTAACTGTGGCTACTTGAAGTCGTTAATTGGGTGTGTTTGTTCTCCAAATAGACACACTCCGATAGGTTAATCAATCTCCCTTATCTTTCATTCCAGTGACGCGGAAAGTTTGGGTAAGTAGTCCACTCGGACCGAGAGTAGACTGGATTCTAGGGTCCCACAACTTAGTATTGAATAGGATGACTTTTACTAGACTGCTTGACAACAAGTCCCTGTAATTGGGCAGGGAAACCAACCTGGTTGATAGTCTCAGATATGCATGTTAGGGTGCTTCGGCTTAAATTCTTACAATAACCAACTAGACTATACCTTTTGATAATACTCATGAATCATCCACAAGAGGAATCTTCGTAACCATAATAAGTACTAGCTTGTCTTTATAAGTTTTAATTCAGTTTTAGTTTGTTGATTGTTTTTCTATCAGTATTTTAGTTTACTCAAACTGCTTTCATAAAAACCCCTTTTTTAGATTAATTAGACTTAAAAAGGTTTTCATCAAATAACTTGACCATTCCTAGTGGTAAGAACGATACCTGGACTTTCCTACACTATATTACTCGCGATCAGGTACGTTTGTCTGTGAATGTGGTAACAATAGTTGGGCTTTTTAAGGGTTAAACTTGGTTCTGTTTTTATATAATATTACCGCATAAGATATGTATGTAAGTAGTCCTGTAACGAACCGATCGAACACGAAGGGGGGCCTTCTTCATGTTCGTTCGTTTATGTTTAAGCAAACATGAACATTTAACCGAATGAGAAATCATGTTCGTGTTCGTTCATATAGCACATGAGGATGTTCGTGTTTGTTTGTGTTCGTTCATTAAAATCATAAAACGAACGCAAACAAACATATATGAATATAAACGAACATGAATAAATAATATATGTATTTAGGTCTTTTTAAAAAACCTTATTTAATTAAAACATAGTTTAAATTACTTAATAATTATAACATATAAATTAAGTAATCAATAATATATATTTATATATACAGGAAAGAATATAAATGAACAAATAATTTATGAACAAATATAAACGAACAGTTCACGAATGTAAACGAACAAACATAACCGAACGTTCACGAACATAATTGAATGAACAAGGACCTTGTTCGTGTTCGTTTGTTTGATTAAACGAATAGAAAATCTTGTTTGTATTCGTCCATTTATTAAATGAACGAATAGAAAATCTTGTTTGTATTCGTCCATTTATTAAATGAACGAATATAAACGAACTTCTCACTGAACAAAGTCACGAACGGTTCATGAACGTTCTGTTTACATACCTATATGTAAGTATAATGCATAGATATACATTTGGAATATGTAAACAAAATGAGAATAAGTATTTAGGGGAAAAACAAAAATTCAATTTTTGTTGAAAATTTATCATTCATTCATTACCAAGTGAGCTACGTATCATTAACAAGAAATGCAATTTAAATAAGAATTAGTCGCAAATCCAGCAAAGAAAAATAAAATAAAAACTAAAAGTCAAATTTCTTGCTAATTGGTGGCGGATTGAAATCGATTCATTTTATAAAAAGGGAAATAAAATTTTAATTTTTTAAAATAGTTGGATTTGTATAGGACTGGGGAATCTACGACGGCGATTATTAAAAATGATTTTCTTGAAACTTTAAAAAAAATTAATGATAAAAAGCTTAGTGGTAGATTGATTTTCGGTAGAATAGGGGTTCCGCAACTAATCAACCCGATATATTGAAAAATTGTTTACAAAAATAAAAAATATTTTATTAATAAAAATAGGGATGTTGTAACATCCCGTTTTCAAAGTTAAGTTAGGATGGAGTTACGAGTATTGGAACCTTAATTGTTATGTTTTGTAGGAGCCGAGGGTTAAGATGTTAATACTGAAAGTGCAGGGTGTGTGTAGTAAGTGTCTAATCTAGGGTTAACCTACATCTTCCTCTATTCCAAATCAGTTTCCAGAATACGTTTTGGGGAGAGGGAGGGCGTCTTTGGAGAAAAGAGGCAAGGGTGCAATTGGAGGCCTAGTATCGAGCAATCGAGAGAATTGTTCGTGTAATCGTGGTTAAGGTATGAATGCTTTACTTAATGGTAGTTTAATTGTTGGTAAATTTGAGCAAAGAGTCAAGGGTTGAGAAGTATGTGGAGGATTGATCAATTGATCAACCTATAGTATGAATTGGAGTTGTTTAGGTCGAATTAGAGACGTGTGAATGTCCCTTATCGACCCTAGTTCTTAAAATCCATTGATGTAGTCTTGTAGAGCTCGAAAAATCGAGATCATAGCAATTTGAATCGGCTCAATCGGAGTTCGTATGAGAGAGTTATGTCCGATTGAAGAAAACCCCTTTCTTTTCTCGTGCTGATGGTATCCGCTGGTAAACTCGCGGGTAAGGTTACCAGCGGGATTACCAGCCGTTTCCGCTGAGTTGTTTTTCCATTTTTCCGAAATGGATTCGTTTAGGGTTCTTTTGCTTAGTTACCCCTAGTACTTAGTGAAACATGATGTTTCATGAAGTTTGGTGGAAATTGGTCGAGGGTAGATGCGTCTTTTCGCATTAGAGGGTCGAGTTACGTTTAAGACTCATTTTCGGGTTGTGTTTGATGAAGGTGTGTATGTATTTATGCTTAGGTGGTACGAGGTGACTATTATTCGCATTATTGAGCTATTGTGATTCTTATCGAGGTGAGTTCACTACCTAGCTATGTATCGTTGTGTGTTTACGATTATGTTGCATGTGATTATGTTATGATGATGATGATGTATGTTCCCTTCGGGGATATGTGGACCGAAGGTAGTAGCAATACTCCTCGGGTAGAGTACCTATGGTGGTAGCAATACCCCTAGGGAATTCTCTCCTTGATCCGGGTTAGCCGGAGAGGAGATAGTGCAAAGATGGCACGTACGTGATTATGTGTATATATGATTGTGGATGTATGATGGTAGATGGTTTAGGTGTGTTCTCACTAAGGGTTTCGCTTACCCCGTTGTTGTTCACTCTTTTTAGTTGCAGGCGCTTCCCGAAAGGGAAAAGTTAAGGTTCGAGGCTCCGGGTGCCGCTAGTTCAGTCTACGAGAAGAAAGGTGAATAAAAAGGTTTTGGAAAGAAAATGGTTTGGTTTAATGGGGGCACAAACGATTATTTTGTTGGATTGAAATGTCAATTTGGGTTTTCCTTAACGGTTAACTTATGTTTTGAACTTGGGTTTGGATTTGGTTTTATTAAACAGTTAATTAATGTATCCATTTTATGGTTTAGACTTGGTTTAACACCTCATGGTGTTTACATATTACCTTCAAATCGAATGTTTGGACAAGCTTCCGCAATTTCAAAGAAGTTGGTTACTTTTCTTGTGTAAAATGTATTTTCCGGATTTGGGTGTTACAGATGTGTATCTAGAAAAAAGATCAATAGATAAAGGTCTTCTATTTAATAGCGTATACGTCTGATTTAGAGTAAATTTTGGTCTTTTTAGTTGTCATCCACTATTAACTCTCGTCCTCTTTTAAACTAATTATAGTTTTTGTCACTGTGGTTGCCATTTTGTTTCACTTTTAGTTTCTCAGGCTAACTTCTATTAAAAGGGACCATTAACTCAAAGGGTATTTTGGTCATTTTAAGATCTCTTAGATTTAAAATTAGAAAGTGAAATAAATAAATGTTGCACACACGACACTGGCACCAACGGCACCGTCGGCACACCACCGCTACCACCACTCCTTGACGATTCATAGTTTAGGGACCTCTTCGGTCGTCTTCTTCAACGACCTCCAGAGACCAAGACCAAGAAATTGAAATGATTTCATTGACTACATTTGAGCAGAAAAAAAAAAACCAACCTCTAGAGCCCTAGCTTGAGAATAAATATCAGTAATCGGTTTAAAATAAATGTGTCAGAAGTTAGGAAGCCATTGATGCTTGAAGAAAAAACCATCGATGCTTGAATAAAGAACCCATATGTAGTGTCTGGAAAATAAGAAAGTGGAGGAATTTTATTCTTTTCATGGATATGGGTTTGTTGGAATTTGATTTAGTTTAATGTTTTGCATATCAGTTTGTTTCGATATCCTTATTCTAGTTTGGTTTAGCCGAAGAAAATGATCAAGGTGATGGGTTTGGCCTGCAGGTTCGTGAGGAAGATGAAGGCGAAGCTCGTAGGTGGAAGCTATGCAGGTGGTACGTAATAGGATTGGTTTGAGAATTCATATTTGATTCATGTGCTCGGGTTTATGAAATTTGTGTCCTTGAGTTTAAGAAACTTTTGCTTTTGAGTTCTTGAGTTCTTTAATCTGATTTAGAGTTTGGCTTAGAGTTTCTATTTAGTCTTTGCTTGTCGAAGAAGATGACCGGAGGCATTGGTTTTGGATATATCTATTATTTTTCTGATTGAAAATAAATAAATACACAAAGACTAAACTACACTTCAAATTAACATACCTATTTAACAAAAGTTAGTTTGAAGAGCCAAAAAGTGAAATGAAATCACAACTATAGTGATGGAAATTGTAATTAGTTAAAAAAGAGGCGATCGTTGATAGTATGTGACAACCACACGACCAAAAGTATAATTTTCTCTCTATTTTATTTTATTTGTTAGGACTATGTTTAAATTCATAAATTATTTTTATTTTCAAAGTTTATATCTCAATAGAACTTTATTATTATATCCTCATTAATTATCTTTTTAAAATTGTTCTAACATATGACTTAAAGATGGACAACATAAAATACTCATACTACCAAATGCATTCCGAATTGTGGCAATTGTGATGTTTCCAACATCACAAGAGCCTCTGGCCTTTGACATACTTAAAGATGCTCTAGGTACTCAATATCATTATAGAAGAGGATTTGGAGCATTGACTAGGCTCAATGCAACCGGAAGGAAACGAGCAAAAAACTTTGCATCCATGTTTGCAAGTCAATCTAATACAAATATATGAAGAATATGATGCAACAGTTGCAGTTGCATCTTGGAATCAATATACGATAAGCTAACTCCATCGTCAACAAAAATCAACTTTGATCACGATGTTGCTAAACTTCCATTCAGTCCACCAAGAGGATTATTGACAACGAATCGTAGGATCTTGAGTAGTATACTTTATCTTTAATTTATTTTGTAAAAGCTTTTTAAGTAATTAAAAATCTAAACATGTAGGTTGTTAATTGTGATGAAAGACAAAATAAATAAAAAATCTAAATATCTTTGATTTTTATTTATGAAATCGATTATTTATCTTAAATTGTAGATAAAATAATTATACAAAAATTTAGTTTTTAAAATTTTTGAAAAATATTACCTGTTGATTTTTTGTATCGACGAAAGTTTTACCATTGACTTTTAATGCACGCAAAGGTTTAATTAGTACCCGTGAAATTTATACCACTAAAAGTTAGAGTTGTGGACAAAGGTTGGTCCAACAAACATTTAGAATCACTTTTTACCGATGGGTTTGGTTTTGCCAACAAGTTTTTTTTTGCTAGTAATAATGTTGTTCCCATGGATCTGTTTTTCGCGGACAAAGGCTTCATCACCGACCACTTTTAGCCGACAACTTTTATCGAAGCATAAAATGGATTGTAAAAGTTTAGAGACTTCTGTCGACGACTTTGTAAAGTTTGCCTAGAACAAAACCATGTGGGCAAAAGTAACTTTTTTGTAATGTACGTAGTACTTATTTATACATACAAAAATACAAGCAAGTGTTACTTTCATCCTTATAATGTGGTACTTAGTGTTTTTTATACTTTTTTCATACACCAAAAGTACCGCTTAAAAGTAAAAGAAACAATTTGTTAAAGGAGCTTAAGTTAACATACATCATAGCTTAAAGCATATTATTATATGAGATCGTGTACCTTTCATTAATCCTTTGACAAAATCCTCATGAAATGATCACTATTAGCAAACATTTGTTTGACATTGCTGCTTTATTCACACGGTGTTTGACAAACTAGTTGATAAGATAACAATTGGATAAAAGGCTTGTTGTTGGTTGAAAATGTAATTGTTTGTTAATAAACTAGTAGTTAGCTAATAAACAACTGAAAACTAATTATTTTGATACGAAGTAGTTGATAAATTAGATAAGAATGTAAAATAACACGTTAAAAAATTAATTGAAAAAGTATAAGATATATAACTAAAAAATTGGAAAAAAAATCTTTATAGCTTCTTAAAAAAATACTATAAATAATAATCAAAAATTTAGTTTATATGTTAACTTTTATCTAAAGCAAACAAAACAAATTCTAATAAAATAAAAATGTTAGTTAGCCAGATATCACTTTCAAATATTCGAGTATTAAATGTATTAAATATTTTAATAATACGAAATAGTAAAATTAATACCATAATCTTTGAAATAAAAATAACTAAGATTGAATGTATTTTTTTGGAATACAAAACTGTAGATTATGCCTTAATCTAAAATTTTCAATCAAGGTTTGTTGATTATTCCAAAAAAAGATAAAGCTTCACACATCAAAAAAGAATAAACTGACATCATTAGGTCTTGGCTGGTTTCACATTGGAAGCAAAAATAAAGGTGAAAAGAACAATAATATCTCATAATTTCTTCATATAGTTGAAGAGTTGACCAAAATGTGTAAGGTTTAATTTTATAGAGGTATATGAGGGAGAATATGATAAAATAAATAAACAAATAAGAAGGTGTGCCACTAAATAGGTAGTATTTTTTTACAAACAAAGGGGTATTTAGACAAAGAGTGAAAGAAGGAATTAAAATTTTTGGTTCCTTGTGAATATTGCAAACATCAAAGAAGTTAGAAAAAGAGTGAATTACATTTTTGGTTCCTTGTGAATATTGCTTTTTGGTTTTCGTCCCTCAGAATTACAAAGAACATTGATTGTCTAAGAATTGTGTTTTTAGCCCAAACTGGTCCCTCCCGCTAACTCCGTTAGAGAAGGCTCCGTTAAATCTTTCATGTGCCCCTTACTTGAGGGGCATTTTTGTCTTTCTAACCATTCATTTCTTTCATTTTCATCGGCCTCAATTCATGTTCAAAATCATATCCCACAAGAAAAAGTCTAGATGAAGAACATTAAGAAAAACTCATAAACACAAATGATGAACATTCAAACACAATTTTGATTGAAATGTCTATCACAAATCCAGACACAAAGTCAATATTGTAAGAACGTCAACAACTTTACATAAATTCATTGAAACAAATCTGATTAACATAATCACGAATCAACTAAAAATTCATACAACTATGATCATATGAAGAAACAAGAAAAACCCGTAAATCAAAACTATGCATCAGGAACACTCGAAAACCCCTAAATTAACTTCGTCTTGGAATCATCTTTGTAAACCCAAACTTGAATCGTCTTTGTCTTCGAGTTCGTCGTAAAATCAAACCAGCATCATCTTTGTCTTCAAGTTTGTAAACCTATTTGAATATTTGATAATTTTGTAGGTTTGGAGGATAACCTAAACCTCTTACCCATGGTTTTTTAAGTTGCATCGAAAACTGGAAATATTTTAGAGAGGCGATGTAGAAGGGAGGGGGTTTAACCGGTGAAACGAGGTCGTAGGGTTCGCCACTTGGGTTCCTAACGAGGTTCGTCGGAGAAAGAAGGTTGGGGGTGGAAGGAGGATTTCACTCAGAGATTATGCAAGTTTGGGTTAGACGAAGTGTTTCGCGGAGAAGGTACACATAGTAATGGATGATTTCTTGAATTTGATTTTGCCGGCTTTGAGGTTAGTGGCGGATCCAAGATTTTTTCTCTGGTGAGGGCACCTTTATAGTAGATTAAAGGTCCGCAAAGTCGTTTGATAACTTTTTAACCTAGTTCCATCGTTTCAAGGAATTTCTAAAACATCTTTTGATTGATTTCAAAAAATTTAGTTTTTTTTGTGGATTACAAGGGATTTCTTGTTTTTTAGTTGGTGAAACCCAAATGAAAAACTACAGAAAAATTAAGATCAAAAAATTTGAAAAGTTATTATTTTTAACCTAAATTGGGGCCCATCCCCCATTAGTTAATTTTTACATCTACATAGATATGTTATGCATTTTTAGTTTCTATTATGTACATAATACATTCATCTCTCTTCACCTTTTGTTAAATTTTATTTAATAAATATTTTTTCTTTTATATATTATGTACAATATTAATTTCATTCCTTAAGGAGGGGGTAGAAAGTCCAAAATGCCCCTCAAGGGAGCATATGTCACCCTAACGGCAACAATTTGGACGGTGTTAATGAGGGAACAATTTGAGCTAAAAGAAGATTTATGGATCACCGACATATTTTATAATTTTGAAGGGCGAAAACAAAAAAAAAATGTATTCATGAAAGACCAAAAATATAATCACTCTAAATAGATGAAGTTTATGAACAATTTTCATTACCATGGACAAAGTGTAGGGATCAAAATTGTAACATACTCAAAATTTAGCACATCCGAAATTTAGTTACAAAGATTTATAGTTATAACTAAACTAGCTTCCAAGTGTAGGGATCAAAATTTGTATACCAACTGATCTTGTACTTTGGAGGATGTTTTGAGAGTTTTTTTTAGTGGTAAACACATATCGCTAAACCTACTCTTAAATCTATATTAATATTTATTATAGGACTCGAACCCATAATTACATGTAAAGAAAATACCACTTAAATCTGCATCAAATGTTGCTAAGCTACAAACCTTCTGACTTTTTAAAGTTCTATTGATGCAACAAATCAAAGCCCTACTTTTCTACATTTTGGATCAATATTCATTTAATTCCTCTATATCTACTTACTTGGTATACAAATTATGCCAATAATGCCTTTAGCTTACAGATCTTAATTATAATTAAATCAATTATATTACTTTTTTAATTTTGTATCAATTATACCATTAATTATCTATATTGTAAATATAAATATCAATAATCCAAATGTACCTTCAGGAATCAGGAATTACAAGAACTAGATTAGATGATGAGATGTAATATTATATTTTAAAAAACATAAAGTTAATGTTTAGCGTAAGATATTAAGGGCATGTTCAACAATTTTTTTTTAAAATGAAGATTATAGAGAATTTTTGTTCTAACAGCTATCCTAAAATCTTCTCCAAAATAGAGAAAGTAAAAGAGAGAAGATGAAAATCTCCAAATATGAAGATATCATTAAAAATGATTACTTAGCGGAGAGAATGCACTTTAAAATTGTTTTAAATTAAATATTTAAGAGAAAGAAATAGTATTTTATTAATTGTATTACATATTTTAATAATATAATTGATTACATAATCTTCAAAATAGATAAGCTATTGTAAATGAAGATGATTTTTTTAAAGATTTTAACTATTTACTTTTCCAAAAATAGAGAAGGTGTTGTTGGAGATGCTCTAATTCAAAGGTAGTTAGAAAGTTGGGTTGTTTGGCAGTTACTGAATGGTTTAGTGTTGGATGATTAAGTGGTCAGATGATTAAAAAGCTTTTATGATATGGTGCAAAATGAAATATGTTGGTTTGGTAATTGTTGAGTATGAAATCATGACTTTGAATAGTTAAGAGACATTCGGGATACTTAAGCATTCAGAGGGTTTTGGAACCATTAAGAGGCAATTCATTTGTTTGCCAAACAATAATCACCTCTTAACGATTCAAAGGTTGCCTCTTAATGAAACTGTTAAGAGGTAAACAAACACCACCTTTTTAAGCTCTTAGCATGCAAATTTAAAAGATGTTATAAATTAGAGTAAGAGTAAACTCACTTTTAGTCCTTGATGTTTATGGTATTCTCTGAAAGTGGTATATAAATTTCAATAAATCAAGATTTAATCCCTGAAGTTTCAATTTTGTTTTAAAAATGGTCCCTGATCCTTAACTTCAATAAAAAAAACTTTGTTAAAGCCAGGGTAAAAACATTTGTCCCCCTTTTGCAATTGAATTTTGTTTTTATTATTTTAGTATAAAATCATCGAAAGTTTAGGGATCAACTTGTATATTAACTCCTTACAAATACATGTAAAATACATGGACCATCGTCCTAAAATCGTTTTTGTAATCGGTGGTGCCTTCGGCATTCCTCCAACCAAATCTCATAATCTCCAACGAACCCAACGTCACCATCCACTCAAGTAAAAATATTTACTCAAGGACGATATCATCGATTCACACATGTTTTTTTGGTTGATTTAGCTCCATCGGTGCCCTTGCCTTCTCTGGTAAACCAAACACCACCACCACCCACCTTTTTCGGTGAACCCAACAACACCGGCCCTTACCCCCATCACCAACCCCCCCCCCCCCCCCCTCTTTTTTCTCCCGCACATGCCTCCCTTATTTTACTGTAAAATGCAAGGACATCCTGTGAGTGAAATCAAATTTCTTTGTGATTTTCTCCTCCATCTCATACTTTACTAATTAATTTCTTCTCTATATCTACTTACTGGAATATAATACCGCAAATCTCGAGTTAGATTTACTTGACTTGATGATGTTTGATGTCAAATCTAACTCTATATGTGTGAGTGCAAGGGATTTTTAACGAAGTTAGGGTCCTTGTGGTTTACACTATATTGGATGGTTGGTCCCTATTTTGAAATAGTTATGATAAAGGTCTCTGTGGTTTACATTATATTGCATTATTGGTCCATGTGCTTTACAGTATATTACACTGTTGATCCATGTGGTTTACACTATATTGCACTATTGGTCCCTATGCTTAACAGACCGATTTCACACGGAGTTAGGTTTGGGACCAACAATGCAATATAATATACACCATATAGACATTTTCCATAATTATTTCAAAACAGAAACCAATAGTGCAATATGGTGTAAACCATACTAACCATATATGTAATTTACTCTTAAATATATATTACCTAGAAAGATAATTTCATCAATGAGAAGCATCAAACTTAAAATAGATCTTTGAAAAAGAATAAAAACATTAATGATGTATTAATTACCAGAGTTTTCAAATAAAATTGAAATTCAAATAATGTATTTTTTCTATATGATAACTAAAATGTGCATTTACATCTTGATTTGGGATCCATTAAAAAAGATTTAGATTTCTATTACAGCTTTTATGACTTATCTGGCTGGAGAGTAAATGGGTGTAATACAGATAGTACATACATACATATATATAGAAAATATATATATGGAAAGAAAGAGAGAGAAATGGTGTTATATATAAATATATATAATTATATATACTAGAGAGAGAGAGAGATATATGAGAGGACAGGGAGAGGGGGCCGTGTAGGAGGAAGGAATCGATTTTTTTCCAAACACTCGCAGACAAAGGTGCTTCAGAAGAGAGAAAAAGAAAGCAATATCTTTTCTTTATCACCCACAAAGAAAAAGCTAGCCATATAGGAGATTTCAAACCACCCACCCCTACCCCCATAAGATGATATATATATATATATAGATCTCTTATACATACTATATATATACATATCATATATATATATATCATATGTATATGTAGTGGCCAATGTTAAGGTGGATCTTAATTTATTCAAACTTCAACCCCATATGTTCCCCCTTTCTCTCTACCTGTGTTTTTAGCACAGAAAACCACTCTTCTTGTAACCAAACCCCCTTTTTTGCCATTTTTCTTGGAACTATATTTCATTCTATATATACACACCTTTTGATCTTATTTTTTTCCTTATTCTCAATTTGATTATACATATATATATGTATGTATGTAACACCCATATTGATGGTTTAAATCTTTCATTCTTTCTCACCCCAGAAAACTCTTACATATACACATATGATGAAAATTCATTTTCTTGAATGATATCATATGGTTTTATCAAGATTTGGATTTTGGAGGGCTAGCTTTCAATAAATTTTTGTAAAATAAAGGTGGATGGATACATTGTTTTAGTTTCATTTCATGTGTGCATTAAAAATGTGGTTGTATATACATGATGAGTGTGAGTATATGCCTGGCTCCCTGTATGCCATTTGCAGAGCGCATCCACATATCGAATGCCCTCCGTGGATGGCGTATGAGGAGCCAAGCATATTCCCCATCTTGTACATTCTACGTTCTACGTGTGCATCTAAATCGTATCTATGAGATGAAGGGAAATTAACAGTTAACCCATCATATTGTGAGGATTTAATTTTTTCAATTCTTTCAATTTGAGTTGTCTGTATCAGGTTCAAGGGCCAAAATAGAAAGATGCATCGAATCTTTGGCCTGTGGAAAACGTACCTCAGGTAAGTATAAATTGGTCACTATGCCATTTTTAATTTTTCACTCTTGATTATGACATAAATTTAATTAAACGATTTTTTGTTTCCTACTTTATTTTATGTAATATGAAAATTTTGGTCTTAAATATTGTGGAATAGATCCACCCAAACTTGTCACTATCACATATATATAAGTTTGAAATTCCTCCTTAAACATGAGTTATATATAATATATGTGTATATAAGCTCTCATCTTGTATGTATAATAATAGAAAGTTTTGTTAGCTATGATGGTATGTTTTAATGTCTTACAAAAAGTTTTAGCTCAAAGTTTCAAACACATATTTTGAATATTATGTGTCATATTTTATAGAGTTCGATTTTGTTTCTTTGAGAGATAGAGACAACATTTCTACATTCGACTAATTTATGAACATTAGATATTTTAAGCGCATATATAAAAATTTCATAGTTCATTCCACATAACTCGATCCGTTTGGGCCACTAGTTACCTTTCTAGAGTTTATGTTACATGATCACATTTCGTTTTATTATGTTCTAGAGATTATTAATATGTGCCATATTGGTTGTATGGGAGCATCTTTAATTATGAAATTGTATTTTCTTTTTCTTCTGAAAGCATGGATATTAATTAAATACAAATGATTTATCATTATCTTTTTCATAAACATAAGATATCCATAGCAAATTTATACACATATAATAAATACATTTAATACAAATTTTTTCCATGTTTGTACTTGCCATTTTTATAGTGGTATATTAATTAATTGTAATAAAAACATATACATGGAATTATATATATATATATATATATATTTAACTCCTATAAAAGTTGTAAACTAATCTCAATTGTTCATAATTGTAACATATATTTGATTTAATATATATATAAGAGAGGTGAGTTCAAATATGAACCATTTTTTTATTGTAAACGTGAGGACAGCTAAGAGCGCCCCACGTGGCAATCTGACTTCCGCAGCTTAGCTTTATTCAGTCTACATAAAGCCCGGGTTAGCTGCATTCAAGCTTTATTCATACCACATAAAGCTATTATGCAAACTGAATAAAGTTTGAACAAAGCTAACCCGTGCGCTAAGTCGCCCGCGCATACTGCATAAAGATTTATTCAGCCTGAATGATAGCTTTATGCAATATGCATAAAGCTTAGTCGCGTGTTTTTTAGATTGCCACATGACGCGTTCTCGGCTGTTCTCACGTTCACAATGAAAAAGTGGTCCACATTTGAACTTTTCTCTATATAAATATATGGTCTATTTTTAAATACAAATTGTTTATCATAATGATTGAACTCTAATTATTTTTCATAAACATTTAAACAATAATAAATAAATCTTTATTATTTCCATAAATATTGATTTGCATGTTTTACATCCTTTAGACCATGCGTAGGGGGCGGGTTGAGGGTAAGAAAAAGAAAAACTAATGTGATGTTGAAGTGACATGAGGGTATGAGAGCATGGGGTGTTCTTATACCGAAGCATTTCATGCTTTAATGCCACATCAGCTATGCAAATGACCTGTCAAGAGCCAGTACTACCCATGCTTCAATATGATTTTAATTATAAAAAAAAACTTTTTCCCTCTCTCCTCTCCTCTTCTCTTTTTCTCGATCAAACCTCTCTATAGCGGCATTGCAATGTAGAGAAACTCCTTGGATCAGCGGTACCAATGGGTAGGGGTGGTCTTCCCCTGGTATCACTCGACCAACTCCGCAGTGCCGAGCCGATGAACCTCCCATACTATATGCTCTGAGGGTAGGAAATGTTGTGGTACTCATGGTCTTATAAGAGCATGGAATGTACTCATGTTGAACAGTCGAAGCATCCCATGCTTCAACGCCACATCAGCTATGCCAATGCTGTCAAGAGCCAGTACTACCCATGCTTCAATGCCACATGATTTTTTTTAAGAAATAATACTCTCTTTCCTCTCTCCTCTTCTCTCTCTCTCTCTCTCTCTCTCTCTCTCTCTCTCTCTCTCTCTCTCTCTAGCGGCATTGTAATGCCAAGAAACTCCTTCGATCAGTGGTACCATTGGGTGGGTGGTGTTCCCGGTGGTACCGCTCAGGCAACTCAGCAGTACCGAGCCGATGAACACCTCACACCGTATATGCTCTAATGTTTATTAAATAATATCTCTCCATATATATATATATATATATGGTTATGTTCAAGTGCATACGGTCCAGAATGGAGAGATATGAAGGTGTTCCTGGATTTTTCATTGAAACCTCCCCCTCTCTTTATATATATATAATTGCGTATTTTTTATACTAATAACTACATGCAAGTAGATTTGTTTTTTATATGTTTCAATGATGTTATATCTCTCAAAAGATTCATTTCCATGTAAATATGTCACATTCAATTTCAAAAATTAAGCACCAGTGCATTTCATGATTCTGCTCTACTTCCATTAATGGATTATAGATTTTATTAATAAAGTAAGATAAGGTAACATCCGACGTTAAATCTCGTTTGCCAACTACATAGATGATGTTTCAACGTTGAAAATTTATTTCTGTTATGATAAAAAAATTCTTAAAATATATAGTTATGAATAAAATATATATTCAGTGCGTGGCCTTCATTAATTGGGAATTCATATTATTTACTTATAATTGGCTGCATATATGGAATCCTTTTCATTTTATATTTTTTTCCATTCACTTGTGAATGGTTGAAATGTGAAAGTATTAACATGCATGAGATACATGTAAATGATGTATCAATGACAAAAAACAGTCTTGAAACCAGGTCAAAATAATGAAATATATTCAATCAGAACACATTTACATGGTCTTATAAACATGAATTTAAATATGAATACTTAAGATTATATTTGACACAATGGAACATATAGTAAGATTGTCAACTACCATTTACCTAAATGCTTACATATAGTAAGATTTAACAACGGTATCACCTACTTTATCGGGTAAGCATTTAGTCCATCATAGCGGCTTCATATGCTCAATTAATCTGATAAACACTAACCGATAAGTTCACACTTACCGGGTAAAAATTACATATATAAAATCTACTTCTCAATATTGAATTTGGATTTCATGTATACACATATACACCCAAAAATTCTTCAAACACACGCACACAGAGTATGCATACATAATTGCATTCATCCATGTACAAAAAAGGAAAAACTCTCAACTTTCTTTGTGTTTAACTCAATGTAAGTTCGTCTAAAAAATGGTGCAGGGTTTAGTGATAGAAGGGGCTGTATTGGTGTCGGGTTTTTAAGCTTAGTCTCTCTCTTCTTTCTCTCTCTCTCTCTCTCTCTCTCTATATATATATATATATATATATATATATATGGTCAGGTTCAAATGAGAGAGTATATTTCATTGTGAACATGAGGACCACTAGTATCATGTCACGTGGCAATATTTGATATGAATATTCATGGTTTATTCAATCTGAATAAAGCATGAATATTCAAACTGAATAAAAAAAGATTTATTTAGTCTGAATAAAAGTTAGGCGCCGATTCAGATTCCCAAGTGGTGTGATTTTGTTGGTTCTTACGTTCACAATGAAAGATAAGTTCACATTTGAACTTCCTATCTCTCTCTCTCTCTCTCTATATATATATATATATATATATATATATATATAATATTATATTTTAATTCTTTTTAAAAGTTTAATAAAAATGTAACAAACTCTACACCAAATGTTTTCTTAGACAACATATGTTAATTGCCTATGTCAACAAAAGCTATTATATGTTGTCTAATTAAGTTTCCTCTTAGGTAACATATACTTCGATCGGTTAGAGTGTGATCTCTTATGTAGGTTTGGTTTTAAATTAAACCATCTTTTTCTTGTTTGTTACAGGAAGAACCAAAGGTAGAAGAAGTAAAGGCAGTTGAAAAGAAAGAAGAGGTTAAGCCAAAGAAAAGAAAAAGGAAAATGGTGAAAGGAAACCTCTTACGAAAGATGGTGAAGAGTCAAGTGACTATAAAAGGAGTCGTGGAACCAGAAGCAATCTATGACAATATAACAAAGAAATCAAAGAGTAGTGCGAAGGTTTTGTCTCCTCTTCCCGTTGCAGAGAGTGAACCCATCCCTCAAGTGGTTGTGTCTCAGGTCTTTAGATTAACCACCATTGAGTTAAACGTCAATATGCATTGTGAAGCCTACACCCAACAATTGAAGCGCAAAATACTCCGGAGGTACCCCATATTGGGCACTAGAAGATCAACCAGTATTGAACAACTAAAGTTGTTGAGTTTGTGTTACATTGTATGTATGGATATTATTTTTTTAATCGAACAAAGTTTTAGAAATATAACCTTGTTCATATGCAAAGTATCATTTACATTTTAGTCATTTGGGTAGGTTTTATTGAATAGGAAATCTTTAATTTTTAAAGTTTTTATAAAACTTCTTAGGCAACTTATAAGCAATATAAGCTTGCCTTAGAGAAATATTATAATATTTTAACTTCAGTTCTAAAGCAACATATTTAAATAGATTAAGTTGTCTTAAGTGTGTGAGGCAACTTATACAAATAGAGTATGTTGTCGAAGCTCATGTTGTAGGCAACAAATGCATTAATGAATGTTGCCTTAGAGTTTGAATGATGCAACATATATTTCGGTACATAGGCAACATAATCTTTTATGTGTTGCCTAAGAAGTCAACTTACGCAACATATGGTGTTTGACTATGTTGCCTAAGTTCTTATGCAACAGAGGAGTAGGGCAGGGAGTTCTCTTAGAGTTGGGTTTAATGAGGATCACAATAGTTATGGTGCGTAAAGGGGAAGGGAGTTGAAATGGTGTGCGTCGGGTTATGAGCACTGGAAATTCGTGGTGGTGGTGGCGGGCGACGATGGTGGTGGTTGCCGATGTTGGCGGTGGTTGCCGATGGCGGTGGTGGCCGACGGTGGCCGGCGGTCGATGGTGATGGCCAAAGGTGGTGGTGGTTACCGATGGAGGCGGTGGTTGACGGTGGCGGTGGTGATGGTGGTGGTGGCCGAAGGTGGTGGTTGCCTGTGGTGGTTGATGGTGGTGGTGGTTACCGATGGAGGCGGTGGTTGACGGTGGCGGTGGTGATGGTGGTGGTGGCCGAAGGTGGTGGTTGCCTGTGGTGGTTGATGGTGGTGGTGGCCGACGGTGGCAGTGGTGGCTGAAGGTGGTGGTTGACGTGGTGTTGGTCGATGGTAGCGGTGGTGGCTGGAGTTGGTGGTGGTTGCCGATGGAGGCGATGGTTGACGGTGGCGATGGTCGACGATGGCGACCGAAGGTGATGGTTGCCGAAGGTGGTGGTCGATGGTGGTGGTGGTGGTTGACGATGGTGTTGGTCGACAGTGGCGGTGGTGTTGGTCGACGGTGGCGGT
This sequence comes from Centaurea solstitialis, assembly GCA_030169165.1. Taxonomy (NCBI): domain Eukaryota; kingdom Viridiplantae; phylum Streptophyta; class Magnoliopsida; order Asterales; family Asteraceae; genus Centaurea; species Centaurea solstitialis. Next base: position 69,572,155 of record CM058045.1, on the reverse strand, counting down.
GGTGTTGGTCGACAGTGGCGGTGGTGTTGGTCGACGGTGGCGGTGGTGGTTGACGGTGGTGTTGGTCGATGGTAGCAGTAGTGGCCAGAGGTGGTGGTGGCCGACGATGGTGGTTGCCGGTGATGATGGTCGAAGGTGGTGGTAGTTGATGGTGGTCGGACGAGGGCATTTTTGTCATTAACAAAAGATTGGAAATAATGGAATTAAATTCCATCTCATTTGAGAAGGAATGGCCAAATCCACAAATGAAGGAATTCATCGAATTGAATTCCATTCCTTAGGCAACCAAACAACATGAAGGAATTTGGTCAATGGAATTGACCATTCCAATTCCAATAGATTTCAGCGGACTCCAGCGAACCAAACACCCATTTAGTTTTCTTGGAATGTGTTGGGCGCTCTCTCTCATGCTTTTATCAGGAAATAACAATTATTTTGATTATGTTATGCATTCATAGAGTATAATTCAACAAATAACAATTCTTAAACTATGATCTTTATTTGAGAACCAATAAAATTGTGATAATATTGAATATTAGTGCATCATGTACTATTTCACATGAGTTTTTATCTACATATTGTTTGGTTGATATGTTGGTATTTTATTTTAAAAACATCGAATTCTATCGGAATCATTGGTATTTTCAAGGTGATTCATTAGTAAATACAAGCTGAAGTTTTCTGGGTGTTTTTTTGGGACACAAGTCATTTGTTTTGCAGTGGTAATATCGTTGGTTTTGTCATGACGAACAATTAATATTTATGTTATTTTTCTTGTTGCTCTCCCTGATGCAATTTTTTAGCTCCGCCACTGGGCTTGAAGAAAACCCACCTCGTTGGGCTGGCCCACCCCATGGGGCATTCCTTTTTTTGTCTCTCTCTCTCTCTCTCTTTCTAATTGGTGTATGTCCTTTTTTCTTTAAATGGTTAATGGTGACCAATGCAGGGATTTCGTAATGATAAAATGGTGAAAGAATGAGAGAAAGTAAAATGCTGGTGTGACAAGAAGGACGGAAGGGTGAAATGGTAAACACTCCCTCCATCCTAATACATTATAAAATAACCGAAAAAAAACAATAACAAATAAAGAAAAAAGAAAAATCGTTGCCTTTCAAAATAAATAAAGAAAAAAGAAACACCTATTCTTGTTAATCTAATATATATATTTTCTTTATGTTACAAAGTTGTTGAGTGTTAATGGTTATTTTGCAAAGTTTAGATGATTTTTCGTTAAAGTTTGGTAAGCTGAGGGGGGTTAGGTGCAAATACGGTAAGAAAATTTTCTATCACTTGAAATTCGTGCTCTTTTAACGAATTTTTATAGAATTTGCAACCACTTGAACAGAGTCGGCTGCTGCTCTCTCGCTTTCCTCCAAATCTTTCAGCTCAGATTCATCCACCAACCGCCATTGATTGAGGTCATTTATGCTTCTTTTATTAGAATCTATGCAGATTTATGTTTCTAAGATCTGCTATAAATAATCTCCAATCTCTTCTTTAAATCTATGCATAATGTTTGGAAATTGTTATGTGAAAATAAAGTGTCTTTATCTATGTGTCTGAATGAGAAAGGGTTTGATATTTGGTGTCTGAAAGTTTTGAGTGTTCTTTTTTAAGTTTCTGAGGAGTTCACATCAAAACAGTGATATTTGGTGTCTGCAAATGTTGCTTCCATGTTGCTGTGACTGATGATTTCCATTATGTTATTGACTCTATTTTCTTTTACCATATAGCAACATGATCTCATTCATAGTTAGAGCCACTATAGTAACTAACTAGTGAGTGATTTCCCCAAATTTTATAGCCATATTGGTAGATGAGATAGTGTGTGTATATATATAGCTTACAACTTCATATTTGCTTACAAATAGACTTATAAATATAGGGGTGGGTTCAAATGTGAACCACTTTTGGGTGTAAACGTGAGGACAGCCGAGAGCGCGACACGTGGCTGATGACTAGGCGCCACGTCAGGTCAACGGCGGATGGCTAGACGCGATTCATGGGAGGGCATTGAATTAAAGGGGGGGGGGACCACACTCAAAGCCGCCTTTATTGACTAGTCTCCGCCACGTGTCGCATTCTCGGCTGTGCTCACGTTCACAACCAAAAAGTGGTTCACATTTGAACTTTCCTCTATAAACATATATATATATATATATATATATCTGTGTGTGTGTGTTATTATTAGGTGCAAATGAGAAGTGCTAACAATTGGAGAAGTAGAGAAGTGATCTCCACTACTCATGTGGTCAACAAAAGCCACTTTGACCATGAAGCACCGGATAATTTCTTATTGTAGGATACGGAGGGGTAATTTTGTAAATTTTACAAAAGTCCAGAAATGAAGATTCATATAGGAACGTGCTTACACAAATCATATATGAACGCGTTCATATATGAAGATTCATATATGAATCTTCATATTTGAATTACACAAATCATATATGAAGATTCATCTATGAACCCGTTTCCGGCATGATTGTAACATTTATGAAAATACCCCTCGTTCATACCCATCTATGCAAATTTTGACTAGTCAAAGAATGCGGCTTCGACCGGTCAAAGATGCAATCTTTGACTAGTCAACTTTGATCTCAACTGTATCAACGGTTGAGATTACTTCTCTATTTCATATATATGTAGATAGCATTTGTATATGCTCCTAGTTTCTATAAAAGGGTCCAACCAATATTAGTGCAACACATAATTGACCTGAATTTGCTATCTTTTCAGATATTTTAGATATCCTGAGGCAGAGGCTTGTGGAATCACAAATTATTTAGTGGTTCCAGAATGAACTTCAGTCTATGCTCAAATCCTTCAGGGATCACATCCCCTTCTTTAGGAAGTTCACAAAGCATAAACATAAATAAGCCACTGCCTGTATCTTCGATCAGGGCTATCGACTTCACGAACAAGGATGGAGTCCAAGTGTCTAGTCGTGATGCTCGAAAGATGGCGTTTTCATGTCAGTATGTACCAGGTCAATTGGAGGGAACCCGATTAATGGGAAAGCCGTTGTCAAAGCCAAGACAGAAGTTGGAATTTGTCAGGACATTGTTGATTGACAACTACGACAGTTACACATACAATATATACCAAGCGTTGTCTGTTGTCAATGGACGTAAGCTCTCTCTATATCTATTAGCTTGTGTTGTGTCTGTAATATGGGTATGTGTTTTTTTCACAACCTCTCTCTTGAATAAGGAAAGCTAACCAATTTAGGAGATCACATAGGATTTTCTAAGTATTCTAACTAATATAATAATTTTTTAATATGACCCTAACTTTGTAGTCTGTTTCTGAACACATAGGAATTAGAGTTCGTCTATTACTTCAACTTTGTTTAGATGTTGTTGCACTGGTACTCGTAGCAGGCACAACAATGGTTCCTTGTCCGTGCTTGTCTCTTCTACTTTAATATTCTTGCCATATATTTGGAAAGTCATGTTTTATCTTTGTTTATCCTTTATAACTGATCCTTGGGCATGGGCATTGCATATTTGGTTGCTAGAATATAAATGTTTTTTTTTCCAATTCTAACATGCCTTCGATTTCAACCAGAAGTTGTGTGATAACCTTTTATAACAAAGTACTAAGATACTTAGTAACAATAATATAGAACTTGTGGAATTCTGAATGTGATATGATCAAGAAGCTGAGGTTAAGATCCTATAACGGATTGTGGATGTCCATCCAATCTTTCTTGATTGTTGCAGCCAAACTGCCCGACAACTTATGGTCATTGCAATCATTCAGGTGTCCATGCCTGAGTAAAGTATCAGCCTTGCACCCCTTGTAGGCGTTATTTGTTCTTGAATAACCTGCAAGATGTACTAGTTATCAGACATCAGCCTTGCACATCTGGTTGCTACGATTGTTTGCTATTAATGTGATAGACCTTCTATTAGGTTCACTTACAGGAGAAAGTCCAAGTAGCTGAGGAGTATGGTGTGAAGAGTTAAATAAGGGAAGGGTATTTTGGGTATTTCTTTAGTGAATAATTTGTTGGAGGTATTAGTAGGAGTCGGTTAGTTTGTTGGAGTCATTCTATTCGATTGCTTTGTATTGAGCGAGAGCTCTGTGGGAGAGATCCAGCCTCTCGAAAGCTGTGAAATCATTTTCTTTTCAATATCAATTCAATAATTCCTCAATTTGTTGTTCTAAATCACAACATAATGTAGAACCTTTTTTTTAAAAGATGCACAATTGTAGGGGCAATGTTGGAGGCACCTTTATGCCCCTTGCAGGAATATTCAGAATTACGTCTGGTTAGCTTTAGCTGTCACGGTCTACTGCATTATGCATCGGTTGTTGGAGTCATGATATGCTCCCAAATTGCAACAGAGGATTAGAAATGGGAAAATTATGTTGTTAGATGTGATTATATGTTAGAGCTTTATATCAAGGCTCAAGTATGTAGTTGAATTCTCCTAAGCTTGGGTGTTCTCTTCCCCTTTTGTAATTTGTTAAAAGTTTGCTACTTAAATGATGCACATTTTTTCTGCTCATGGTGACTTTCCTGTCTGCTTTAATCTTGGAATACTATCCCCAGTCTTGATATCCTCCTGACTGTATTATCATTTCCAGCATACTTTTTTGCTTGTCATCTCTCTATGTATATTTAGATACCTAATATACAGCTTCTGAAAGCTTGTTCTATTTTATTTTACTAATCAGATATAAATTTAAATAAGGCTGCTAACTGTCTCATAAATTTTCACGTTGTTCAGTACCTCCTATTGTGGTGCGCAATGATGAATGGACGTGGGAGGAGGCACGCTTTTATATTTATGAAAAGAGGGCCTTTGATAACATTGTTATATCACCAGGTCCAGGATCACCAACATGCCCTGCTGATATAGGTAAGACACTATCATATGCACTGTTTTAAAAATCATAATGTGTCAATGTCTAGTTTCCTTGAGGGACTAAGAAGCGTATATTAAGGATCGATCTCTCGATTACTTTGTCAAGGTTTACAGTTAAGAGTTGAATCAGAGAGGCTCAGCCATATATCATTATGAGTTCTTCCATCACCTAACATGACATGTGATGTGATGTACAAAGTAATAGTGTGGAAATCTAATCTTTCTTGAGAGGCAAAAATATACTTTTTTCTAGAAATAAATCCAAAATGTTTTGACTAACTATAAAGGATAGACTCATTAGAGTGGCAATAAGTCTCCTAGCTATCGTTGTTCACTTTCTAAATAATGCTAATTATGTTTGAAATGGTAATGCTGTATTGATTTGTTGCTTAATATTGCTGTAAGTTCAGGATAGTGTAAGGTCATTTATCTACCACTTTTGAGACAGTGATTGACCTTCTGGTATTTGCAGGGATATGTCTTAAATTGCTGCTAGAGTGCAAAGACATTCCAATCTTGGGTGTCTGTCTTGGACACCAGGTATTGCTTCAAAATGGCTGTAATGCTCTTTATCTCAGCATCATGTAATTTATAAAGTTACTATGCTTATGTCAGTATGTTGATCTGAATACATGCACATTACCAAAACTTGCATTCATGCATAGTTTTCTTCTTGGAAAATTTATATTCCTATTTCTGGGAAATAATTGGGATTGGAAATCATAAATTATTGGGTATTTCTACTGCGTAGGTTTTGAATGTACATGCAAATTTGGCTCTTTGTTTTAGAAGGGTGTCCTGGGCTATGCTCATACTAATCCCGGCAAATTATAGTTGTAAGACATCAGCCCATAACTCAGTGGCCACAATTGTTGTGCATGCCTGGAATAGAACCCTGGGCAGATTGGATATTCCACCACATCCCCCAGAGCCTTAACCCTACTCCACAACCCTTGTGGTTTACTTTTGTTTGTCTCCTTTTTGGGTGATATTTGTATTTTCAAGCCATCATACTAGGAAAGTGAGTTTTTTGGTGGTTTAGAATTCAAATGTGAATATGATGTTTGATGATATTGAAGAGGTGTATCAGTTTTGCTCATCCCCCCCCCCCCCCCCTTTTTTCCTGTTTGTTTCAATAAGTAGACCAAATGACAAATGTCCCCTTTCTATCTGACATCTCGACTGGCATTGCAAGTTCTCAACTGTATCAACTTGACTGCATTGTTTTACCTTGATTATTATAGTAACTGTTATGTTATATTTGACTATTCATCCTAAAACTGAAAGAGTACAGCACATGTATGGTGTTGGACCTAATGATATTAGTCGCTAAAGGAAACGTTAGTAGAAGACGCTATGATATGTTTTATTAACTTTATGTGTTAATTGTGTATGTATCTAAAAGTAGAAGGGCTGTTTGTGTAATATAGAATAGTAGGGACAGTTATCTATAACTGTCTTGATAACCTTTAATGAATCGTTGTGTCCATACTAGGCACCGATTCATTCCCTATAAATATGTGTAAGTTAGTTAGTTATTGTGATCCATAATAGAAGTATGTGTTTATTATACATTTGACTTCTTAATTTTGTCTTTCTCTCTCTCCCTGGAAAACGCACACACACAAATACAATACCAGTAAGTTAAAATGGTGAAATCAAATACACACAAAACTTGTCCCATGCATATGGAACGCAGCGGAAGTAATCTTCGACGCAACAATTGGTATCAGAGCATCAGACCGATACCGAGGGGTTGTTACGGCGCGAAACGCAGATTCAAAGTTCGAAAAGAGAAGACCAATCGTCGCTACGATAGCGATTTTTGGAATCGACGGAAAAGAGAAGTGTTAGAGGGACTTGGCGATCTGACGTTGGACCTTTCGAAACCAACAAACATACGTTACTCGAATCGTCATCAAGATACGAGGAAGATGAAGCGCGCTAGATGTTTTCTTTGTCATCAAAGGAGACATGCCTACTGGAATTGTCCCAATAGAGGACGCATGACAGAATTGGCGAAAGGGAAGCGACCGGTCTTTGGGTCACAAAAGTTCATAAAACACGTTCAAAACTATGTTACGTCTACTATTTGGGATGTTGCCGGTTCGGACGGTAAGGGATGGAACGAGATATGGTACATCTCGGACGCACATCCAAGGCATATATCCCCAAACTTAGAAGTATTTGAAAGTTTTGAACGTGATACCGCTAGTTCGAGTATCATGGCCGGAAGCGATATGTGTGTTGAAGGATTGGGCAAAGTATGGGTACAAACCGAGTCTCGCAAATATGTGATTCCCGGGGTGTTTTACGTACCAAATTCAAAGTTAAACATACTAAGCCTTAATCAGTTAACACAACAGGGTTTTGATGTGATTTTTAAGAATTCAAAGTGTATTTTACGAAGTGTATTTGATACATCGAGTAGCGATGAGGGAGATGATGATGGTGGGGTTGAAATTGAGATAAACGACAAGATGGACATCGAAGAAGATGAAGCCGTGATCGAAAAGGAAGAAGAGGGCCTAGATCAAGATAGAGAGAAGGCCGTAAGGGCGATAATGCGTTATTACGACGCATTGTATTTCAAGGATTGTTCGATTACTACCGAGGGAGAAAGTAGCCAGACTCCATCTCGAAACGATTTCGAGAGCATGATAGGCTTTCTCCAAATGGTAAATGAACAAGAAATACATGATGGCTGTAAAGAATTGGTCGCGGACCATTTCGAAAAACTGGTAAAGTGGTTCTACCGTGACTTTATGCATTGCGAGGAAAGACCAACACCTGTGAGGATCAACGGGACCGATGTATGCTTATTGGACTTATACCTTACTGTAAAAGGTATGAAAGGACACAATAGAGTGTCGGTTAAGAGAAAGTGGGCTCAAGTAGCGTCGACCATGGGGTTCCCAAGGAATTGCGCGGATGAAATAGAGGAGTGTTATTCAACACACCTAAGTCTCCTAGAAGCCTACTATGATATAGCGAGGACTTACTCCTTTGAGGAACTCGTACCGGACATGGCGGAATACATGGGTGCGAGGGGTCAAAGTGGACACTCACGGGAGGGGGAGACAGCGCAAGAAATAGAGGGAATCATTGGAAGACAAGTGGAGCACGAGGAGGATGTTAGCATGCATGGTGTTATAGAATATGACGACGGTGATACGTTGGTTGTTTCATTTGAAGGACCACAAGGAAGTGATGATGATGAAGATGCGGATCGAGACCCGGATATTGGGGGTGGCGTCTTAATGGTGGACTGAAGACGGTTGGTACGATTAATATCATTACGGGGGAGAATGTTGGACCTAATGATATTAGTCGCTAAAGGAAACGTTAGTAGAAGACGCTATGATATGTTTTATTAACTTTATGTGTTAATTGTGTATGTATCTAAAAGTAGAAGGGCTGTTTGTGTAATATAGAATAGTAGGGACAGTTATCTATAACTGTCTTGATAACCTTTAATGAATCGTTGTGTCCATACTAGGCACCGATTCATTCCCTATAAATATGTGTAAGTTAGTTAGTTATTGTGATCCATAATAGAAGTATGTGTTTATTATACATTTGACTTCTTAATTTTGTCTTTCTCTCTCTCCCTGGAAAACGCACACACACAAATACAATACCAGTAAGTTAAAATGGTGAAATCAAATACACACAAAACTTGTCCCATGCATATGGAACGCAGCGGAAGTAATCTTCGACGCAACATATGGCTTCATTAGGTTTAACTGTGTTCTCATTCGCTTCAATGTTTTGACAGGCCTTAGGATACGTGCATGGTGCAGAGGTGATCCATGCCTTCGAACCTGTCCATGGACGCCTGAGGTATAGAAACTCTCGTAGTGTATCTGTGCCAGCATCTTTAATCTCCATTATGGATGCTCAACTGAAAATGTGCTTTGGCAATAAGAGCTGCATTTAGGTTCAGCTATCATCTTGAAACATGCAAATGGACATGATACATGAGTATTGTGTTGTACATTTGCTATTTCAATCGTTTTTTCTATGATATTGGATCATAACCCTACTAGCTGTGAAGTTTCTATCATCATTTTATAGTTTTTAGCTCATTTTAGCTCTACTCCTCTTCTTTAGTGAAATTCAGCATAATGGATGCAGACTGTTCCATGATATTCCTTCTGGCAGAAATTCTGGTTTTAAGGTCAGTTTTAAGTTTATTTGCAATTCCACATGCATAATTGCCTTTGTTAGGAGTTTCAAGACTCGTAGAAACTCTAAGGCAAAATAGAGGTAGTTTGCTTGCAGAGGAAAGGGCATCTAATTTAAATAAAAGTTTACTTTGAGAAAGGTATTTTGTAGTTCATGGGGCAGTTTGGTCATTATGGTTTCTATATTGATGCAGGTGGTTCGATATCATTCACTTGTAATAGATGCAAAATCACTTCCAAAGGACCTCATACCCATAGCATGGACTTGTTCCACTGATACAATTTCTTCTCTGGGTGACCAAAAGTCCGACTTTGATGCTAATCAACTTGACCAAGAAACCTCTCTTGGTTCCATCTCTAGAGAGTTCAAGAACGGAGGTTCATGGTGTTCAAATGGTGTTGAAGGCATGCCAGAAAGGAAAGTTCTTATGGGCATCATGCACTCCACAAGACCTCATTATGGCTTGCAGGTGTGCGCCTCAATCTTCATTCGCTAATATCTTCCCTCTCATTTGTGAGCTAAATCAAATTTTCCCCGTTGAACTACAGTTTCATCCCGAGAGCATAGCCACCTGTCATGGGAGTCAGATATTCAAAAACTTCAGAGAAATTACTGAAGATTTTTGGAGTGGAAAGGACTCTTCCTCAATTAGTGAGAGGAAGTTACAGTATAATGGTAAACTACTAATAGAAATGAACCATTTAATCACTTTTTTCATTCATACTCAAGTTGCTTCCGGGGATCCTCAAGAATTTCAAGCTTTGAGTTACTTGATACAACATGGTATTTGACAATTGTCTGATTAAATACAGACGGTTTCTATATGCCAATATAGACATGGAATAATTCATGTCAGAGGGTTGCCATCTTTATTCCATGGCTTGATTTGTCTTGATTAATGATTTAATGGATTATTTCAATCAACTCAAAATTTTGTCTAGATACTAGAAAACTGAGTTTGTATGCTAAATATTGGCCTGGTACTATTGGTTGACTCATGGTTAGTGGCTTGAGTATATATACTTTTTACAGGTGAATTGTGTTATTAGCGCTGAGCAGTGAACATTACTTAGCATGCGTGCAGGTGAGGAATGGAAGCTGGCAGTTTAAAAACAACACCAGAAGCAATTATTTGCCTGTTCTTAATACAAACCATTTCAACATGTACAAGATGGTAAACTCTTCAAATTTGACCAACAATGTCAAGCTTTTCAAGTTAGAATGGAGGAAACTTGAGCATTTATCTTGTCAAGTTGGCGGGGCAAAAAACATATTTCTCGAATTGTTTGGAGAAGAGAAGGCTGGAAACACCTTTTGGCTGGATAGCTCCTCTACAGAAAAGGTCTGTCTAGCAGTATTTTTTTTAAGGGGATAGTATGCCGAAATGTATTAAACTATACTAAAAAATCTATTGTGTGTATCCAACTACCGAAAATGCTTTTTGATGTATCAAACTTTATTTTTTTTGTTATTGTATGTATTGTGACCTGCTCAACAGGTCAACAACCGGTTACCGGCGGTGAGTGACGGCGGCTAGAGGTTCTGGGCGACGGCGATGGTGGTTCTAGTTGGTTGTGGTTGTGGGTGGTGGTTCTGGGCAGCGATGGTGGTGGTTCTGGACAGCGGTGGTTATCGGTGGTGGTTGTGGGTGTGATCGGTGGTTATGGATGGTGGTTGTGGACAGCGGTGGTTATGGATGGTGGTTGTGGGTGGTGATTCTAGACAGCGATAGTGGTGGTTTATGGGCGGCGGCGGTTTTGGATGGTGGTTGTGGGTGGCGGTGGTTGTAGGTAGTGGTTTTGGGCGACGATGGTGGCGATTTCGGGTAGTGGTTATGGGCGGTGGAGGTTCTAGGTGGCGGTGATTATGGGTGGTGGTTTTGGACATCGATGGTTGTGGTTGGTGGTGGTTATGGGCGGCGGTGGTCTCCGGCGAGGGTCCCCGGTGGAGAGACGATCTCCGATGGAGAGACGTTTTCCGGGTGATTGCGACGATGGTTTTGGGTCTCCGGCGATGGTCTCCGACGGCGAACTCCGGCAGCGGTCTCCGGCAGCGGTCTCCGGCGGTGGTTTACCGGTTCAACCGGTAACAAGTCATTTTGTAACACAATAGATGAAAAAATAAAGTTTGATACATCAAAAAGCATTTTTGGTAGTTGGATACACACAATAGATTTTTGGGTATAGTTTAGTACATTTCGGCATACTATCCCCTTTTTTTAATTAATCTTGTGGAAATGGTGCTATCCAATAATATTTACTGTATGTGTGCTTATTATGTAGAGAAGAGCTAGATTTTCATTTATGGGTGGAAAAGGCGGCTCTCTTTGGAAGCAGATAACATTCAGACTATCAGAACCAAGGTTTGAATGAAGATCATATCACTTGTGTTTTGCTACCAATTGATTTACAAAGTCGCAATATGCGTTTGGCCCTCAGTTATGTAGTTGAATCATCTTTTAGTAAGGCATGACATAAAAATGTTATCTTTTACAGTGGGGTTACATGTACTAGTGGAGGTCATATTATAATTGAAGATGCTCAAGGGTTATCTACAACCACATTTTTGAAAGACGGATTCTTCCATTTTATGAATAAGGTATAAAGAAAGCAATATTTCCAAAGGTTGGGTTCTCGTGAGAAGTGGTTATCAACCGTTGGATGAGAAGGATACACTCATTGTCTAATTGTTACGATGGTTTAATTTCTTCTGACATATCGTGTTTGTGTATCAGGAACTCCAGTCTATTCACTATGATGAAAAAGATTATGAAGGACTGCCATTTGAGTTTTATGGTGGATATGTAGGATATCTTGGGTATGTAACATTATTTTGTTGCCAAAGATCTCTAATTCAATACGACACCGAGCAAAATGCGAGTTAGGAACAGGAATCAGGAACACATTAATCATTTGTTCCCGAAACAGTAGTTAACAAAGTAACTGTCATTTGTGAACCAAGTATCCCTTTTTATCCTTAATAATAGAGATGGATAAGTTCTACACCCGTTTCTTCTGAAACACCCAATTTAGGTGACACTAAAGTTTATTCGACTACTTAGTACAAGAAATAACTATATAACAATTCATCCTAGGACAATCTCAATACTCAATCTTTGGTTTCTTCATGCTGTAGTCCAAAGTCTCTTTTGATGTAACTTTTTATTTTCTATATGCAGATATGGCCTTAAAGTTGAATGTGGTACATCTTATAATCATCACAAGGCAGGAACACCAGATGCATGTTTCTTCTTTGCCGACAATGTTATAGTTATAGATCATTCCAACGATGATATCTACGTTCTCTCAGTACATGACCAAAGCACAAAAAGGACAACATGGATAGATGATATCGAGCAAAAGCTTATCAGCTTAAAAGCTTCTGCTCCCAAAACTTTATCATCTCGGATTTCTGTCGACGTGGCTAAGAACAACTCCGTTAAAGCAGGCTTTCTATCCAACAAAACGAGAGAGCAATACATGGAAGACGTGGAGAAATGTCAGAAGTTCATTAAAGACGGAGAAAGTTACGAGCTGTGCCTGACAACTCAGATGAGAAAGAAAATAGGAGACATCGATTGTTTGGGGCTTTACCTCCATCTCAGAGATAAGAATCCGGCTCCATATGCTGCATGGCTTAATTTTTCGAAAGAAAACTTAACCATCTGTTGTTCTTCCCCTGAGAGGTTCTTACGTCTAGATAGAGATGGTGTTCTAGAAGCAAAACCAATCAAGGGTACCATAGCACGTGGCTTAACGCCTGAGGAAGATGAATTGCTTAGATCACAACTACAACACAGGTATTTGAATTTACAAGTCACTACAACAAAATTGAGTTTACAACACGCCTGAATTAAACACGCGTCCTAACAGGGTATTTTATAGAACCAAATTTATACCAAACCAAAAGGCGTCCCATCTAAAAATACTACAAAAAGTTTATAGGATGTTTCTGGGTGTCGTAACATGTTTTTTGGACCAATTTTCAAATAAAGTGTCCCTATTAAGTATTTTATAGGACATTATTTGAAAAAAAATGTCCCTATAAACACGAGTTTTCTCTAAAACGATGGGTTTATAGGAAACTTTTGAAAAGTGTCCTACAAAATCAGTTAACATGACCCCTTATTTTGAAATTGTCCTAAACAGCTTGTTAAGACGCTAAAAATGTCCTATGAACTTATTCTAACATTTTCAGACAAGCAGTTTTTTTGTCTGGTCTTGTAAACCGGGGTCCAGCAAAATACTCTATTAGGACATTTATTTATGGAGTTCTCTATCCGTACCCCAGGGGTATGGATAGGGTTCATGTGAATGAGCAGGTGGGTCCAGAGTAGAGGGGTATGAAATGATGTGAGGGAGAAAGGGGGGGTAGGGATTGCAACACCTTTATTTATTTTAAGCGTCCTATAAACTTATTTTTGTTGTACCTGAGTATATCCGAATTTTGATGGATAGAGGATTGGGTTAAATGGGACATTTAAGGCTAAAAAAAGTTGAATACTTTGTTTGTGAACAGTGAAAAGGATCAAGCCGAAAATCTGATGATTGTTGATCTCCTAAGGAACGACCTTGGTCGTGTATGTGAACCTGGTTCGGTCCACGTTCCCAATCTGATGGAGGTGGAATCATACGCAACCGTCCACACCATGGTAAGCACGATCCGAGGAAAGAAACAACCAAATCTAAGCGCAATTGATTGCGTTAGAGCAGCATTCCCCGGTGGATCAATGACTGGTGCACCCAAGTTGAGATCAATGGAACTCCTTGATTCTCTTGAAACTTGCTCTAGAGGTATCTACTCCGGTTGCATTGGTTTCTTTTCGTACAACCAAACGTTCGATCTCAACATTGTCATACGAACGGTGGTGGTCCACGAGAGTGAAGCTTCAGTTGGAGCAGGTGGGGCCATTGTGGCTCTTTCGAGTCCGCAACAAGAGTACCAAGAAATGGTTCTGAAAGCACGAGCTCCGGTCAATGCTGTGCTCGAATATGAACCTAAATCCTCCGAGTAGAATTGTGTTGGTTCGAAGAATGTCGAAGCTAAACTTTACATACTAGCAAAATTATAATTTTTCATATTCATGGCAGAAAGACAAAAAAAATCCTTCAATATGACAAAAGAACAAACAAAGCATATATATTATTTTCATGCAGTCCATCCACGTGACTTTTAACTATATATAATAAAATATTAGAGTGAATTGCAATTTTGGTCCCTGTAGTTTAACAAAACCAGCATATATGGTCCCCACAAAATTTTTATTGCAGGAAAACCACTGTGGTATGCAATTTTGCTTTTTTTGGTCCCTCAAGACTAACACCGTTAGTTATGTCTTTTAAGTCCCTCCCATGTGCCTTGCACATGAGGGCATATTGGTCTTTTTACCAAAAATTACAATTTACACCCTTTAGTAAATTACATATTTGGTCCCCGTAATTTGGTGTTTCAACCTCATCTTCTTCAACCCAAAACCACCAACCCCATCTTCATCTTCTTCAACCCAAAACCACCACCCCCATCCCCACCCATTGGCCACCACCCCAAAAATTAGACCCACAAATAATTCGATATTCAAAAACTAAAATCTAATTTAATCCATGAACCCATCTTGATTCACAAAGGCCATACTCAAAAATCAATTAAATCTATAAATCCATATTCAAATATGGAAATCTAATCAAACAAATTAATATTAAGCAAACAAGGAAGGAAACCATAATTTGTTTTCTAAACCAAATCATCAAACAAATTAATATTAAGAAAACAAGGAAGGAAACCATAATTTGTTTTCTAAATCAAATTCATAAACAAACCATAATCTATTTTCTAAATACATAAATCATAACAAGAAAACAAAAAAAAAAAATCAAAACTTGAATCGGAATCTGAATCTAGATCTAGATCAAAATACAAAAAAGAAACCCCTAAATCAGAACCTAAATCTAAATAACTTACAAATCCCCAGATAAAATGGCCAAAAAAAACTAATCTAGATCTGGATACACACAAACCTTCAAAGCTCTGAACCAGATTGAAGAGGTCCGATCTCCTCCAAAAAGGTCCACCATGTAGCAGTTTCCAGTGAAGAGGTCAGCGTAGCAGTAGATCTGAAATAGGTGGTTGGAAATCGAACGGAAAAGAAGAGAGAAAGGCGGGAGATGGTGACTGTAAACAAAGGAGTAACGAGGTTTGGGCGGCGTGGTGGTCGGTGTTTGGACGACGGCTGGAATTTGGTGGTCTGCGATGGAGGAGAATAGTGGTTTTGTGTGGTTGAGAGGGGTAATACGTCGAAGGAGGTCGTCAGTGGAGGAGAAATACGTCGCGGCGGTCGCCGCCGGCGGGTATCACGTCGGAAGGGAAGACGATGGAGGGGAAACCATCTAGGTTTTCTCATTGTTCATGCTTTAAAAGTGAAAGCATGATTTCAATATTACACTTTTGGTCTTTGTTGTTTAAAGAAATAAGTGAACTGTAATTTTGGTCCCTATAGTTTGTTTTTGTTAAAAAAGACCAATATGCCCTCATGTGCAAGGCACACGAGAGGGACTTAACAGACACACCTAACGGTGTTAGTCTTGAGGGACCAAAACCAAGCAAAATTACATACCATAGTGTTTTTCCTGCAATAAATTTTTTTTAGAGACCATATATGCTGGTTTTGTTAAACCACATGGACCAAAATTGCAATTCACTCTTATAATTATATATATGCCATTTTATGTTTTTCTTTTAAATAGTTAGTTACTTTCAAGAAATATTGTGCATGCCAAAAACATTTTAAATTAGTTATTTTCAAGAATATTATGTATCTCAAGCTTAATCTTACCCACCATCATTTTCACTCTTCTTTTATACTCTCATTGTTAACTCATTATTTTATGAAAAAATCTAAATCTTCAACAAAAAATAAATAAATTACATTCATCTTTAGCAATCTAAACATTAATTTTATAAATAAAATATTACTCCCCTCTCCAATGTTTTGAAAACCGAACCGGTTGTCCTACTGATTCACTGGTTTACTGGTTCCAAGTCTAGCCGATGTGGGACTTTAACAGAACCATTTTAAAAAACCGGATGACTTCATAACTATTTTTAAAAAATACTAAAATATTGTAGATAAGTTTAGAAACACTTTCAATATAAAAAAAATATTTAAATGCAACATTTAGGAAGCACGTCATTTTAATCATTGTTTTCATTTCCTATAATACCAAATATAAATACATGTAACAAAAATATAACCTACTAATATATCAAAATTACATTATATAACTATGTTTATGAAAATACTAACCTTGCATTTGAGTAGTAGATGAAAAAAAGGGAAAAAAAAGTAAAAAACAGTTTAATGCAGTTCAAAACGGTCTGGTTTAGCGGTTTAACCCTTCCGGTTCAAACGGTTCTCACTGGTCCAATGTCAAGCGGTTTGACCGGTTTTATTGAACCAGTTTCATTTGAATCTAGCAGAGAGCTTATTATTGCCGATTAAATAATAACTTAATCAAAATATGTTTTGTGTTATCACTCTTGGTGTATTTTTCTTTAATTTCTTCAATACATGATGTCCTATTTTCTATATATGCGAGTAGAGATGGCCAAATAAGCTCGGTCCGACAGATTACGGACGATTAACCGAGTCCGGGACCAAAATCAAGCCCGGTTTTTGAAAGCCCGTTAAAGCCCGGTTAAGGCCCGTCAGGCCTGGCCCGATTACAGATTTGAACAAAAAACAAGGCCCGGTTAAGCCTGGGACTAGTTAAGGCAAGGCTCCAGCCAGGCCCGGTTTAGCCCGACCCGGTTTTAGTATACTTGTTTTATATTTTTAAGTGGTTTAAAACAAATTTATTTATAAACTTATAATATAATTTACATTTGTACTTTATATTATAATTTACATGCATAATATAAGTTACATTTACAATAAAATATTCGTTTGTAAAATAATTATGGTAGTATGATATGTTAGATTTTGTTTGAAGGAGGTTTAGACTTATAGGTCATTAACTAGCATAGATACTAGGGGAATGTTTTGGCACCTTCAATTGAAATAGGTAACTGCTATTATCTCTGCACAGAGTTTTGATGTTCTGTTTGGAAGTTCACTTTATGATTGGGTTGTTTAAGTGTACATTTCAGGTGACTTTCCTACTACTTTAGCTATAAAGCATGAAACACCCTTTTATGTTGATTAAATTAATATGATTGAATTACATTGATGCATAATTTGGTTATGTGTTTGTCCATTGGGGAGATACTACTCTTGAAATGAAAGATCAACTCTTCGAAGGGAAAAGCTCAAGTGTGAAATTACAGCTATATTGGCATCGACTATGTCCTCATCGGTTCCCAAGCATGCGTGTTCATTCAGTATCAAAGTCAGCAAGCCTTCATTCAATCAAGGCAAATTCAATGGGATCCTGTCACACCCCGTTTTATTTTATTATTATTATCATTTTATTATTTTTATTATTTTGTAAATCGCGATTAGGGTTAGGGTTTAGCGGGCCTTTCTTGCGGCTTAAGTAAGGGGAGGGAGGGGCCCGTAGTTGTCATTAAAACCCTAGGGTTTACAACCCTTGTGATCACATTGCTTGCGGCTCACGAAAGACCAAGAGAGAGAGAGGAATCGGCGAGGGCGAGAGAGAGATCGACCGGAGAGGGAGTCGTTGGAATCGTTCGTGCGTTGGTAAACCTCGTTCCCTTTCGTGTTTTGAACTAAGTTCGGTAGTTTTATTAGCGGTATGGTACCGGCGGCGGCGGTGGTCCCCCGCCATTGTCACCGCTGCCGTTTTATGTAAGGGCCGGTGGTGGTGGTGGTAATCACCATCGTCACCGCCGCGTCCTCCGTCGCATGTGACGCCGCCAAACGGCGACAGCCGTAGGCGGTGGTGTGTGTTGGTCGTTCCCGGCGCCGACGGTGGCTAGCCACGGCTAGTTGCCAGTGTCGATTATCTCGGACCGGGACGTGCGTTTTACATCCCGGTTTTGGGAGAGATTTCATTCGGAGTTGGGTACTAGGTTGCATTTTAGCACCGCGTACCACCCTCAGACAGACGGTCAGAGTGAGCGGACGATTCAGACCTTGGAGGACATGCTGCGAGCTTGCGTTTTGGATTTCGGTGGCAGTTGGGATACGTATCTACCCCTGGCGGAGTTCTCGTATAACAACAGTTACCATTCTAGCATTGGGATGCCGCCGTTTGAAATGCTCTACGGGAGGAGATGCCGTACTCCTATCTGTTGGGGTGAGGTCGGACAACGTGTTCTGGTAGCACCGAGGTTGTACAGAGGACCATGGAGGATATTCAGAGGATCCGGGAGCGGTTGCGGACGGCTCAGAGCCGGCAGAAGAGCTATGCTGATCGTCGTAGATCGGATTTGGAGTTCCAGGTGGGAGACCGAGTACTACTCAAGGTTTCTCCTTGGAAGGGCGTGATTCGGTTCCGAAAGAGGGGCAAGCTGGGGCCTCGTTACATCGGACCGTTCACGGTTCTCGCACGTGTTGGGAAGGTAGCTTATCGTTTGGAGCTGCCTGCGGTACTAGGCCAGATCCACAACACTTTTCACGTTTCGCAGTTGCGTAAGTGCCTCGCCGACGAGACGGCGCACATTCCTTTAGACGATATCCAGGTGGACGAGAGCCTGAATTACGTCGAGAGGCCGGTAGCGGTGTTAGACCGGAAGGTGAAGAGGTTGCGGAGCAAGGAGATCGGAATCGTGAAGGTGCAGTGGCAGCATCGGAAGGGTTCCGAATGGACCTGGGAGCCGGAGGCAGAGATGCGGGAGCACTACCCGGAGCTGTTCTCAGACTGATTTCGGGGACGAAATCCTTGTAAGTGGGGGAGAGTTGTCACACCCCGTTTTATTTTATTATTATTATCATTTTATTATTTTTATTATTTGTAAATCGCGATTAGGGTTAGGGTTTAGCGGGCCTTTCTTGCGGCTTAAGTAAGGGGAGGGAGGGGCCCGTAGTTGTCATTAAAACCCTAGGGTTTACAACCCTTGTGATCACATTGCTTGCGGCTTACGAAAGAGCAAGAGAGAGAGAGGAATCGGCGAGGGCGAGAGAGAGATCGACCGGAGAGGGAGTCGTCGGAATCGTTCGTGCGTTGGTAAACCTCGTTCCCTTTCGTGTTTTGAACTAAGTTCGGTAGTTTTATTAGCGGTATGGTACCGGCGGGGGCGGTGGTCCCCCGCCATTGTCGCCGCTGCCGTTTTATGTAAAGGCCGGTGGTGGTGGTGGTAATCACCATCGTCACCGCCGCGTCCTCCGTCGCATGTGACGCCGCCAAACGGCGACAGCCGTAGGCGGTGGTGTTGTTGGTCGTTCCCGGCGCCGACGGTGGCTAGCCATGGCTAGTTGCCGCCGAGCAGCCGAGGCTGTTGTTCGATGGTCGGCGGCGGTGGCCAAGCCAACCGCTGCTGTTGCGAGATGTGACCAAAGGGCCGGCCGGCGGTGCCGAGGGTTTTCCTCCGCCGTCGCGCCGCTGCCTTGACCTTCGGCGTAATGGCGCCGGTGCAAGCCGGCCGCCGCTGCTTTGATCGTTATTTTTATCGGCGGTGGTAGTGGCGAGCGCCGCTGCTGCCGCTGCGGGTTTCGGGTGGTGGCCGGAGGTGGTGTTAGCAATCACCACGGCTGCTGCCGCTTTTTGTTCCACCGGCCGGCGGTGGTTGTGGGTATCCACGGCCGCCGTCGATGCCGTGCGATGGTCGGAGGCAGGCCAGCGGTGGCGCAACCGCTGCTGCCGCCATCTTGGTGCGACTAGGCGGCGATGGCCTTCGCCGCCGCTGCTGTCGTGATGCGTGGCCGCTACCGCTGCGTCGCGGGTGGTGCACGGTGGTGACGGGTCACTGTCGTCATTGCCACCGTTTCGATTAACCGGCGATGATGGTATGGTCTAGTTTGCGTCTTGTGGGTTGTCTCGGTTAAGCATGGTAGAGTTTTGGAGGTAGTTTTTGGTAGCTAAACGATAACCGTGATATTTAGGACCGTTGTGTTTAATTTTCAGAGTGGTTGCGTGGATTACACTTGTGAGCGAACGTTCTTACGTGTACGTGACGTCTTTGAGGTGAGTGGGTTTTACATGCGGTAGGTTATGATTTTATGTATATATATACGTGCTGTTGATGTTATCTGGTGATGGTTCGGGTTGCGTGATGACCCGAAGGGCGGGAAACCGCGGAGGCCGGATTGCGGGATGGTCCGGTAAACGGGAGACCGTTAAGCTGTTAATGTGGATGAATGTGTATGTGCATTTAATTGTGATTTATCGTATGTAACTTTACTCACTAAGCGGTTGAGCTTACCCCTCGTGTTTTAAATGTTTTAGGTACGAGCTCCGGTGTTGATAAGGGCAAAGCTCCGGCTTGAGGGTTCCAGCTAGTGACATGGCGTTCCGATCCGATCTAAACCTTATATGATCTTGGTTATTTTAGTTTGTTAGTTGACGTTTAAAATTTAATTGGGGGATTTTGGATTTATTGTTTTATTACAAATCATTACATGGAGGTTTTATTTAATTAACTTTTAAAAATTTTCATAAATGGAATTGGGTGTTACAACTTGGTATCAGAGCCTAGGTTTAAGAGAATCAGCACACGCACTCGCGGGTGTGTGTGTGGTTGGACTTAAACCAGGCGGTTTGAGAACAATCGGATAAGATCGGAACGGCCAGCGGAACCGTCGAGGCGGAGGTAAGCTTTAGTACCTTTAATTTTATGCACATGTGTCGTATGAGTACTTGTGATCGCATGTTTAATTATGTACTTGCATGTGGTCTTGATGAAGATGAATTATAGTTGTAATTGTGATTTTATGTGGCTGTTTAGTCAATAAGTAGGACGGTATCAAAACCAAACGTAAACACCTTGGTACGTCGAGGATGGGTCGTCGGGCATGTTCTCGTTTGATTGTTGCCCGGTGATTTTGATCCGGCTACCATGCATGGTTGGTTATAGTAATACGGCGCCAATAATAGTGTTACTATAAGCACCTGTGTAGGGTTGGATTTGATTAAGTTCTGGAGACTTTAAACTTATTGACAACGGTTAGGGTTTTAGCATGCTTATGAAATTATGACGCTGTGTGACTGAATGTTGTGTATAATGTTCATATATGTGAATCAGTCTGTCTAGCATGCGCGGTAGGAACTAGCTTTAGGGTTGGCATGAACACTAATAATAAGGTTGTGTGTGAGTACCTTGGTAGCGTATAGTAATGTTTAGCTATGAACTGAGATGTTTTAAACCTTCAGAATGGTGCTAACCCGAAGCCAGACCGATGATGAGGCCGGGCAGTCCGATCACATTGCTGCCCAGATCACTGAGGCCCTGCAGCAGATGCTGCCGGGGGTATTTAACCAAATGAGGGATGAGCTGATTCAGACTGTGGATCAGCGTATCGATGCAGCCCTTACGGCCCGTAGCGTGGGGTCGGGAAGCTCGGGTCAGTCACAGACTCGCGAGATTACCTTTAAGGACTTTATGGCGTGCCAACCGCCATTATTCGATGGGAAGAAGGACCCTGTGGCTTGCTACCGCTGGTACTCGGCGGTTGAGGGAGCGTTTCGCACTTGTGGGTGCCCTGACGGATCAAAGGTTCTTTTCGCTGTGAACCTTCTGCGCGGAGCGGGAAAAGACTGGTGGGACCTGACTCTCAAGAAGTACACGGAGGCGCAGATCGCTGCATTGACCTGGGAGGAATTTCGGGCCTTGTCTGACGAGGAGTTCGCACCTCGTATCGAAAAGGAGCGGATAGCAGCCGAGTTTCTAAAGCTGACTCAGACGACGGAGTCAGTGAACGAGATCACTGCGCAGTTTCTGGAGAAGCTGCTGTTTGTGCCAGGATACGCGAACGACGAGTCGCTGAAGATGGCTCGTTACTTGGGAGTGCTGAAGCCAGAAATCAAGAAGGCGGTGGCCACGGGGAGGTGCAAGACCTTCAGTGACATGCAGGAGGTAGCGCGGGCTCAGGAGCTAATTTTGGAGGAGTGTCAGCAAGGGAAGAGAAAGGCAGAAGACCAGTCGGGACCATCAAAGAAATTCAAAGGGGCAAGGAACGATAGCAGGAGCGGGACCCCGAGTTGTCCAAAGTGCGGGCGTTACCATCGGGGCGAGTGCAGGCCGCAGGAGTTGTCGTGTTACAAATGTGGCAAGGCGGGCCACCTTAGCAAGGACTGCAAGGAGACTGCTAGGCTCTGCTTCCATTGCTACCAGCCGGGGCATATCAAGCCCGATTGCCCTCAGCTGAAGAAGACTCCAGCTCTGGCCCCTGCTCCGACGACACTCATGATTACTGACGGTACCACCAAGGGGAAAAGCGGAGCTACTACCACCCGTGGGCGAGCTTTTCAGATGACTGCTGAGGAAGCGCAGACGGTGCCTGATGTGATTACAGGTTTTCCTTGTTATATTTCTTATGCGATTATTGATGGTAGCTTATTTTTTTTGTTAGTAATAAGATTAGCGTATCTGTCGTTAAATGTGTACTTTAGGCATATTTCCTGTCAACTCGAAATCGGCTTTAGTGCTTTTCGACACGGGGGCCACGTGGTCCTATGTGTCGCGTAGGTTCTGTAAGGACTTCCAGATCGAGCTCGGTAATCTGGATAGTCCTCAGGCAATCGACGTAGCTGCGGAGGAAGTGCAGGTGGTTGAGCATGTGTACCGGGGGTGCAGCATTGATATCTTCGGAGTTCGTTTCAGCATCAATCTCATCCCCATTCCCATGAACGGAGTGGACGTGGTTGTCGGGATCGATTGGATGTTTCCAAATCGGGCGACAACTGATGTAGCGGGGCAGCTGGTACGCATCCAGAATCCAAGTGGGGGAGAACTGGTGGTGTACGGCAAGGGGAGAAGGGTATCTACATCCTTCTGTTCTGTCGCGAAGGCTCGGAAGTACATCCAGCGGGGGTGTACGGGGTTCTTAGTCTATGCTATGGCGGATCAGGCAAAGGAGAGGAAGCTGTCGGTAGCAGAGGTGCCAGTTGTCAGCGAGTTTCCAGACGTATTCCCAGAGGATCTGCCTGGCCTTCCACCTGACAGGCAGATCGAGTTCGGCATTGACTTGGTACCTGGAGCGGCTCCGATTGCGCGAGCTCCTTATCGCCTGGCTCCGCCGGAGCTCCAGGAGTTGTCTGAGCAGTTGCAGGAGCTCTCGGGGAAGGGGTTTATTCGCCCGAGTAGCTCACCGTGGGGAGCACCGATCTTGTTTGTAATAAAGAAGAACGGGAGTCACCGTATGTGTATTGATTACCGGGGGCTCAACAAGGTGACCATCAAGAATAGGTATCCCCTACCTAGGATTGATGACCTGTTTGATCAACTTCAGGGGGCTTCGTGGTTTTCTAAGATCGATCTTCGGTCAGGGTATCACCAGCTGAAGGTGAAGGAAGCGGACGTCCACAAGACCGCTTTCCGAACCCGTTACGGCCACTTCGAGTTTCTGGTAATGCCGTTCGGGCTTACCAATGCTCCAGCCGCTTTCATGGACCTTATGAATCGGGTTTGCCGGCCGATGCTCGATCGGTCCGTGATCGTTTTCATTGATGACATCTTGATCTACTCGAAGACGAGGGAGGAACACGTGGTGCATCTGCGGGAGGTGCTTGAGGTTCTGAGGAGGGAGCGTCTCTACGCCAAACTCTCAAAATGCGCTTTCTGGTTAGAAAAGGTTCAGTTCTTGGGCCACATTATTAACCGGGAGGGCATCAAGGTGGACCCGGCGAAAATTGAAGCCATCATGAATTGGGAAGTTCCGAAGGCACCTACCGAGATCCGGAGTTTCCTGGGTTTAGCCGGCTACTACCGACGGTTCATCCAGGATTTCTCTAAGATTGCGGTACCTTTGATGCGTTTGACGAAGAAGAGTGAGCCGTACGTTTGGGGTTCTGAGCAGCAGATGGCTTTCGACACGTTGAGGCAGAAGCTATGTGAGGCTCCGGTTCTGACTTTACCGGAGGGGGTGGAAGACATGACGGTTTATTGCGACGCATCTCGGCTGGGTTTGGGTTGTGTTCTGATGCAGAGGGGCCGGGTGATAGCCTACGCTTCGAGGCAGCTGAAGCCTCACGAGGCTAATTACCCCACGCACGACCTTGAGCTTGCGGCGGTGGTCTTTGCCCTCAAGTTATGGAGGCACTACCTGTACGGGGTAAAGTGCACCATTTTCTCGGACCACCGGAGCTTGAGGTACTTCTTGGAGCAGTCGAATCTGAATATGCGGCAGCGGAGGTGGCTTGACGTAGTCAAAGATTACGATTGCGAGATTCTCTATCATCCAGGCAAGGCCAATGTGGTTGCTGATGCCTTGAGTAGGAAGACGGAGCACGCGCCGCTTCGAATCTCACACCTGAAGATGGCGGTGACTACCTCCTTTGTGGACCTGGTGCTGCGGGCACAAGAGGAGGCGAGTCGGGAGGAGAACCAGAATGGAGAGCGGATTCGGGGGCAGATGGCCGCGTTGGTCAGGGATGGTCGAGGGTTGCTGACTAGGTACGGTAGAGTATGGGTTCCTCGGGCGGGCACGGCACGGCAGACCTTGCTTGAGGAAGCCCATAAGTCTAGATTCTCAATTCATCCTGGGGCTACTAAGATGTACCGAGATCTGCGGACGGGTTATTGGTGGCCAGGGATGAAGAGAGACGTGGCTCGGTACGTGGAGTCGTGTTTGACCTGCCTTAAGGTCAAGGCCGAGCATCAGAAGCCGCACGGCAAGATGCAGCCTCTAGAGATTCCCGAGTGGAAGTGGGAAAACCTCACTATGGATCTAATCACCAAACTTCCGAAAACCCCTTGGAAGTTTGACGCGATTTGGGTTATAGTGGACCGGTTGACCAAGAGCGCTATCTTCCTTCCTATTCGGGAGAGTTCGACCGCGGAACAGCTGGCGAAGATCTACGTGGATGAGGTGGTGTCGAGGCACGGAGTGCCAGTGTCGATTATCTCGGACCGGGACGTGCGTTTTACATCCCGGTTTTGGGAGATATTTCATTCGGAGTTGGGTACTAGGTTGCATTTTAGCACCGCGTACCACCCTCGGACAGACGGTCAGAGTGAGCGGACGATTCAGACCTTGGAGGACATGCTGCGAGCTTGCGTTTTGGATTTCGGTGGCAGTTGGGATACGTATCTACCCCTGGCGGAGTTCTCGTATAACAACAGTTACCATTCTAGCATTGGAATGCCGCCGTTTGAAATGCTCTACGGGAGGAGATGCCGTACTCCTATCTGTTGGGGTGAGGTCGGACAGCGTGTTCTTGGTAGCACCAAGGTTGTACAGAGGACCACGGAGGATATTCAGAGGATCCGGGAGCGGTTGCGGACGACTCAGAGCCGGCAGAAGAGCTATGCTGATCGTCGTAGATCGGATTTGGAGTTCCAGGTGGGAGACCGAGTACTACTCAAGGTTTCTCCTTGGAAGGGCGTGATTCGGTTCCGAAAGAGGGGCAAGCTGGGGCCTCGTTACATCGGACCGTTCACGGTTCTCGCACGTGTTGGGAAGGTAGCTTATCGTTTGGAGCTGCCTGCGGTACTAGGCCAGATCCACAGCACTTTTCACGTTTCGCAGTTGCATAAGTGCCTCGCCGACGAGACGGCGCACATTCCTTTAGACGATATCCAGGTGGACGAGAGCCTGAATTACGTCGAGAGGCCGGTAGCGGTGTTAGACCGGAAGGTGAAGAGGTTGCGGAGCAAGGAGATCGGAATCGTGAAGGTGCAGTGGCAGCATCGGAAGGGTTCCGAATGGACCTGGGAGCCGGAGGCAGAGATGCGGGAGCTCTACCCGGAGCTGTTCTCAGACTGATTTCGGGGACGAAATCCTTGTAAGTGGGGGAGAGTTGTCACACCCCGTTTTATTTTATTATTATTATCATTTTATTATTTTTATTATTTTGTAAATCGCGATTAGGGTTAGGGTTTAGCGGGCCTTTCTTGCGGCTTAAGTAAGGGGAGGGAGGGGCCCGTAGTTGTCATTAAAACCCTAGGGTTTACAACCCTTGTGATCACATTGCTTGCGGCTCACGAAAGACCAAGAGAGAGAGAGGAATCGGCGAGGGCGAGAGAGAGATCGACCGGAGAGGGAGTTGTAATAACCAAGATCCTAGATGGAGTTAAATAAGTTAAGTTACTGTCAATTGACCTTTTGTGAGAATATGAGGATTTTTGGGGTTATTTATGTGACTATTGAAAAGTTTAATGGCATGGGCTTTTACCATTTTAGGTATGGGCTTGGCCCAAAACCCTAGATATTTAAACCCTAAACCGTAAAATTAAACCATTTTTGGAAGTGTTAGTGTGTGAAGTGTGTGTTTTGGAAGGAAGTATCATCATCAAGCTTTAGTAGGGGATTTTCGCTTCGTAAGGTAAGATCTCGATGCCCGAATAGTGTAAGATCACTGTTAATTGTCGTATATTTGCTTTGGGATTAGTTTGGATACAATTGGATCAGATTAGAATCGATTTTGATCGATTTTAGGCTGTTTTCGGAACTGTCCTCGTTTTCCGAATCGGAATTCATATTTTCCGAATCGGAATCTATGTTTTCCGAATCGGAAAAATCATATTTTCCGAATCGGAATTTATGTTTTCCGAATCGGAAAATATGTGGTGTTTTCGGAGGTGTTTCGTTTCGTCATGCCTTTCCCGGACTGGAAACCTACGTTTTCCGAATCGGGAAATTGGCTAGTTAAGTCGTTATTTTGACCTCGTTACATTTGGTATGCGGATTATGAGTCGGGATTTCCGAATCGGAAATTACCATTTTCCGAATCGGAAAATGGTAGGTTTTCCGAATCGGAAAACGGCGTGTTTTTCCGAATCGGATTTTGTGCCTTTCCGAGTCGAGTTTTGGAAGGTTTTGTCGTTAGGGTTACTTTCGGAGAAGGATTTTTCCATAGCAGTTTAACCCCTTAGCGAACGTTCTTACGTGTACGTGACGTCTTTGAGGTGAGTGGGTTTTACATGCGGTAGGTTATGATTTTATGTATATATATACGTGCTGTTGATGTTATCTGGTGATGGTTCGGGTTGCGTGATGACCCGAAGGGCGGGAAACCGCGGAGGCCGGATTGCGGGATGGTCCGGTAAACGGGAAACCGTTAAGCTGTTAATGTGGATGAATGTGTATGTGCATTTAATTGTGATTTATCGTATGTAACTTTACTCACTAAGCGGTTGAGCTTACCCTCGTGTTTTAAATGTTTTAGGTACGAGCTCCGGTGTTGATAAGGGCAAAGCTCCGGCTTGAGGGTTCCAGCTAGTGACATGGCGTTCCGATCCGATCTAAACCTTATATGATCTTGGTTATTTTAGTTTGTTAGTTGACGTTTAAAATTTAATTGGGGATTTTGGATTTATTGTTTTATTACAAATCATTACATGGAGGTTTTATTTAATTAACTTTTAAAAAATTTCATAAATGGAATTGGGTGTTACAGATCCCCTTGTCTCTCGCTTTCAGTTGCAATATTTGTACATGAAAGGCAGTGAAATATCATTAAATAGAAAGAGGATTGAATATCTCACTTCAATAACGATCTATCAAACTGTATACCTTCAATATCGAACTTCTCCGAGCAGTTCTAATGCCATACTGATGGAATTCCTATCCACTAGTAAACTTCGATAACAAGGACCGTTTCACTTGTCTAGATGGCCACATCTAAACTTGTACTTATATTATGCAATACCGAAATAAGTCGGGTAGTGCCCGCGATGGACTTCCCTTTCCGGCTAACTACTCGACTTCAAAGACAGCTAGCTAGTTTCATTCAATAAAGAGGGTTTGTACCAAAAGAACAAGCTTTCTACCCCATTTATTAGCATATAGCGACTGACTTGCCTGCATCTCTTGCCTTAAGGCAAGGTTTCACTGCTCCAATCGCAGAAAAAAGTCAACTAAAAGGCAAAATCCGCCTAGTCAAAATTGCAGACTTGCCGGCATCTTTTGCCTGCCACTCAAATCATGCACAAATGAATCTTTCAACTCAAAGTTTTAACAATAAACTTTTGGCAATTTAAAAATTAAGTTTGCAATTTAAAAAACTAAGGTCAAAGCCAATCCACCAAAGTCAAAATCATTTTTGAATGCATTCAATTTGAATTGGTATTTTCTCCATTCCAATTATTGTGAAGAGACATCTACAATCGTTAGTCTTGGGCAGTTTATTTGTGAAAATGTATGTATAGCCAAAAAAGGACCGCATTTAAAATCGGGTCAAGTTCTAATTGTTCAAGTTGACTCTGTGATAATACAGTCAGCTAAGCCTTATTTGGCTACTCCAGGAGCAACTGTTCATGGACATTATGGGGAAATCCTTTACGAAGGAGATACGTTAGTTACATTTATATATGAAAAATCAAGATCTGGTGATATAACGCAAGGTCTTCCAAAAGTTGAACAGGTGTTAGAAGTGCGTTCAATATCGATGAATCTCGAAAAGAGGATTGAGCACTCGTAGATGAATTGCTCCTCCTTGCTTTTTTTAGAAAAATACCATTGATTTTAATAAAATATATAAATTATAATAATACTGATAATGTTTACAAAAATGAAAACGTGAACCACTAGCTGATCACTTAAATATCCTTAGAGAGGTAGTTAAAGCTATAAGTAATCAATGTGGGATAAGATGAAAAAAAGGGTCTCTTTAGATTTACTTATATAAAAGAGTAAATTGGGTGGTTGTTCTAGTGGAAATACAGCCAAGGTAATAAAAATCTAGTGGAAGCTAAATTAATTCCGACATCGATGTCTTACACAAATTAAATAAAGATGGGTATTAATTCAATGGATTGTGTTTATTAAATCACTTTATTATTTGCCAACTGGCTTGTAGTCCAACGGCATTTGGAGTGGTGTTAAGGTGTCCCCTTCACTTGTGGTTGTAGGTTCGAGTCCCGTCGTAGACAGTGGTGTAGATTTAGGAGTAAATTTGAGGAGTAGGTTAGTGGGTGTGTGTAATCTACCGTTAAAAAAAATCACTTTATTATTTATTATTATTATCATATATTACATCTAAAATGTTTAGTTTTATTATTATTACTATTATTAATCCTTAGTTATTGTCTATTTTAAAAATACATATTTATATGTCTAGTGTTGGATTTCTCACACTTAGGTGATAAGTACTGTTAAATTTAGAATCGGTTATCATACCGAAGTGTTAAATTTAAAAGTTGCTATCAACTTTTAATGAGAAACTGATAAATATTTGTATGAGAGGTGAGATGTATCTAAATTTAAATTATAACTGGTTATTAATTGTTCAATGAAAAATAGATAAATATTTGAATAAGAGATGAGATGTACCAAACCAATTTTCTTTTAAGCCACAATTTTTGGAAGAAGGAATATTAGAAAGAGAGGTCCACTAAGATGCACTAGATCAATTCCGTTTTAAGCCGCAATTTTTGTTAACATATTTAATTAAAAGCGAACAACAATTTATGTGTTTAAATCACTTATATTTTTCAACTATTTCTTTTAAGGGAATACTTCTTCAAAATGTATCAAACTGTCCCCAATATACTATTGTGTGTATCAACCTATAAATATTCCTTTTGTATGTATCAAACTTATCTACAATTTTTTAGTATTTTTTAAATATAGTTATGAAGTCATCTGGTTTTTTAAAGTAGTTTTGTTAAAGTCCCACATCGACTAGACTTGGAACCAGTGAACCAGTGAATCAGCAGGACAATCGGTTCGGTTTTCAAAACATTGGAGAGGGGAGTAATATTTTATTTATAAAATTAATGTTTAGATTGCTAAAGATGAATGTAATTTATTTATTTTTTGTTGAAGATTTAGATTTTTTCATAAAAATAATGAGTTAACAGTGAGAGTATAAAAGGAGAGTGAAAATGATGGTAGGTAAGATTAAGCTTGAGATACATAATATTCTTGAAAATAACTAATTTAAAATGTTTTTGGCATGCACAATATTTCTTGAAAGTAACTAACTATTTAAAAGAAAAACATAAAATGGCATATATATAATTATAATTTTTTTGTAACGATTATTAAAAAAGAAAAAGAAAACTAACTAACAGATTATATATTTGCGCGCGTTGTCTTGATTTAAACTAACAGACAGTAAGAGAGTTCCTCCATTTTCATCTGGAGTCCATCAAGAAATCCCCTCCCCTTTTTTTCTGAAAATCTTCCAAGAAACACTCAAGATTCTCCAATGGCATTTGTGTTCTTCCCCCAAAACTCCTTATTTCCTATGGCTATGGGCAATATGGCACCGATTTCGAAAAGGGAATATCAAATCTTCAAGAGCTTATGGACAAACTCGTACATGTGATCAATGACGTCTTGCGGTTTTACGACACCTTTGATGAAAATGATGGGATTTCCGGTTATTAAGACGTTCATGGATTTCCGGTTCTTGGCAGCTTTCTCGATCGAAAGGCGCTGTTCTTGGGTGACTACTTGTCTCAAAACCTGGAGGTGGTCTTCGTGGAGATATCTTGCATTGCGGACGATATGTGGAATAAAGCCTTGAACGACATCCTTAGGGCGCCAAAAACTTGATAGGCGGGTTTACACCCCCCTTAAACTAACCGCAAGTGTACGGTGTCGACTCAAGTAATACGTACGGAAGTACGAGTATCGAACCACGGAACCAGGCAATGAGTAGCGTAATGACTATATTAACTACTTACTGGACTATCAAAAAGAGATTGGTTTTGTTGATTATTGAATAAAGAGAGTAATGAATAAAAGTGAACCCGAGAAAATTGAGATTTAACTTAGAGAAAAACAGCTGGGAGATTAGACTGAATTGGGTTTAACATCCAAGGGTAAAAGTAACCTCTTCAATATCTTATTTCTAGACATTAATAAACGATAATCAATTCGGCCATTATCAAACTTTCTCAAGCTAAGATAAATTAATCACTCAAAATTTGTTTTATTTCTCAATCTCAACAAGACCTTCAAGTGAATTCAAAAGAGATTAAAAACCGCCATGGTTCATTGGTGTATCTCTACCCGTTGAAACCATAGGCACATGACCATATTCAAATCTTGAAAACCTTTCTCAAGCGTGAACAAGATAAACGATAGATTTCGAGTTGATCAGACTAAAAATCACAAATAAGTCACAAGTCATATGCGTTATTAATTGAAAAGAAGTTCAATACCAAATTAATTACAAAACCCAAGTATATCAAAACCCAAAAATCACCTAATCCCCCAACATCTATGAAATTAGTTCATGATGTTGGGGTGGAGATAATCAATACTCAAAGGAAAAGTAAAACAAGCATTCATTGTTGCTACACAAGGATTAAGCATGTAAAAACTCCCTGAGGTGTGAATCTTCACTCTAACGTACTTGGAAATCTCCCTCCAATCGAACCTCAATCGATGTGTTGTTGTTTCTCCTTCAGCCTCTTCTCGCTCTCCCCTCGAAATCGCCGCTTCCTCTCTCTAAAACTCTCCAGAAAAACTGAATCATCCAACCCTAATTTGAAAAACGTTTTTAAACCAAAAATTAGATCTGGCACGGTCGACGGTGCAGATGTAACTGCGCGAAGAATTGGGCAATCTGCGCCGCGAGACTAACTTTCAAGATCCTCATTTGTCCGCGATTTTGTTGCGCAGATGCATCTGCGCCAATTTCTGCGCCAACCATGTTTTGACCCTTTTGTGCCCGATCTTGCTCAAAATCGTTTCACTTCTCCTTATGCTCTTCAAAACTGATGACCTGCACTTTTCTCACAAAAATCTCATCAAAAGTGCGCTATCCTACTTAGTAACTCACAACATTAACCTGATTTAGGCCTCAAAACAATGTCGATTAACGACATTATCATGAACCTTATCTAAAAAAAGTTTGAGCCTTGTTGCAAGAAATTATTGTAATAAATATGATGAAACAAAACTAAAATCAAGTAAAAAATGACTTTAACAAGACCCGACCTCAAGTTTGGAAAGCAAGGAAGTTACTAGCTCTACAAAGGAAAAGTTGTGTTATAGTTGTAGTTTCAAAATATATGTATGGTGACATAGAACAAATTAATACGGTGGCACCATTCAGGACCTGTTAGTTTTTACACTACGACGGAGGAATAAAACACAAGGCTATGACTGTCACCTTCGGAATTCAATTGAATGGATACTTTCTCACCTTAGTAACTATTGGCGCTCGCAATGCAATCAGTCATCTGGTGCATGATATCCGAGGGATGAATGAAGATTTCCAGCCTTATTTGCGGTATTGGCGGCGGTGGTAAGGAATTAGGGTCGGCAACGCAAGTGGTGGTGGTGGAGAGAGAGAATTGGTTGAATTCCGAATTGAAGGAAACTTTTGTAGTTGAAAAGTGAGCAATATTCCGAAACATAAACCAAAAGCTAAGAAAAGGACGAGAGAAAGGAGTTTTGATGGTTGTAATAATGGAGTATGAAAGAGCTTCAACTGGGAGACGATTGGGTTTTAATTATTCTTCATCGTTTCTAAGAATCGATGAGAAACAATTGAACACATTGATTTCACGCCAGTGATGGATCGATTTCAGCGGGGGTTGAATTGAAGAAGTTAAGAAGATTGAGAAAGGAAGTCTCTTCTCTCCCAAAGGTGAACGTTTCCATTTTTTCATAAATACTAAAGAGTTTGTAAAAAACATATATCAGAATAAATTGGTATTTAAAGTTAGATCGAATTTACATGTGATAGTAATTTACTAAAATAGAAAATAAATTCTTAAGAATTTGGTTCCATACAACTACAACAAAGAAGAAAAGCTAATAGTCTATGGTTACATGCCAATGGGAAGCTTATCTGCACTTCTCCATGGTTTGATTTCTTTTCTTTCCATATATTTCTTCCAATATCAACCGCTAAACTTGTCAACTTTGCTGCAAATTCAGCATTCTATTTTGTTAATCGAGGCCATGGGCGGACCCAGTAAGGAGTCACAGGGGTCCCGTGCACCCGCTCATTTGGTTGTCGTAAAGGGAAAAATATAGGTTTTTTGATTGTGCACCCGCTTGGTTTTTGTTGGTGCTCCTTAAAAATTTTAAAATTAAATTTTTACCAACAATAAGCAGTTGGCGGGTTGGTTAGAGCTATTGAGGTAAAATTTCTAACCAGGCCCGGCCCCCTGGGGCCGTGCAGCCCGTGCGACCGCACAGGGCATCAAAGTTCTATATAATGCTATTAATATAGGTAAGTTTTAATAATTTATGAGTTGGGCTCTATACAATTCCCAAATATGGTATTATACTATACAATTTTGATTTAGTGAAATTCTTCAATATTTTCTCTAAGTTACTTGCTTTTCCATGAATTAAATGATTTGAGAAATTGACAGATTGTATATTTGCATCACAACATCAATTAAATTGTTATGTAGCATATGCTTAGGAATTTAGGATTTAATCATTTGTTGTTTTTTGGACCATTACACTCACTTCTTTTTGTTTTTTTTTTTTTTTTGTTTTTTTATCAATTTCAATGGTCTTACTGTTTTTATTAGTCTTGACATTTATAGACTTGATGAGTTGCAGTTTTTTATTGATAACTTTAATATAACTATTTAGCATTTTAGTTAAAACTAATTATAGCTTTTCTTATTTTTTATCCTTCTATGCATGGAAACATCGTTTTAAATGACTTATATTTATATTTTGTAATTTGGGGTTCTGGTTCTTATTCCCCCCTTTGTACTCCTTGTTTAGTTAATAAAAATCAACGTAGGGATGAGCCACGTAGCTTGGCTAGGTTCCAAACCCTTAAAAAAAATCGTATCGTTCAACGTTTCAATTATTTAAAAGATAAACATAGGGGCATAATTTTGCATTTTCACACAGGGCATCCGAAACTCTAGGAACGGCCCTGTTTCTAACCAAGGGGAGGTTGGTTAGAGCTATTGAGGTAAAGTTTCTAACCAAGGGGAGGTGCAGGGTTTGAATGTAAGTATTAACTCTATTTATTCCCAATGCAGCACAACAAAATTTTCGATTTAAAAACCATTTTTAACTAAATTTTAGTTCTCAATCCTATTTAGCATTAAAATCTTAAATGTATAAGCAATTTTTACGAAATCCGTTAAAAAAAACCTAATAAATGTCTCGAAATTAACTAGGAAAACCAGAAAATTCTCTTGAAATCAACCAAATAATCGAAAAATTCTCCTGGATTCAACCTTAACCAAAAAACTCACTCGAAATCAACAAAAAGAACTTAAAAAATCTTTAGGATGAAAAATTAAGCTAAAAACACATCAAAGGGATTTGTAGGTATTTATCCAATCTAAAATGTGCACCGGGTCGGTGAAAATCCTGGGTCCGCCATTCGAGGCAGCCAAAAACCGCATTTGAAGCATTGCTTCTCAGTATCTGACTGATTCACAACGCTTTGTAAGTGTGGGTCAGTTTTGAAAGGTGTATTGCTTATAAGATACAGGTTAGTTTTGAAAATACTAAATACAGTAATGAGTTGGATCAAATATTATTTACAAAATGTAAAAAGGAAAAATTTTAGTTAATGACAACAAATCTACAAACATTCTAATACCAAAATGTAAAAGAAGTAATCAAGGGGAGAAGAATGAAAGGGAAAGATGGTTATAAAGGTTAGAATGGGTAAGATTAAGAAAGTTGATAATAATAGCAAATAGAAACGGTGAAGTAAACAACTAACAATATCCGGTTGAAACAAGAGCAGGCAAACAAACAACTAACTGAAGCAAATAAAAGTCGATAACAATAAGTTGATTAGCTTCAAGGTTAAAACTAGATGGAATCAGAGACGCTGGTGTTTTTCATTGAGTTTTGCGGCTTTGAGTTCCAGCTTCTCTAGTCTAGCCGCTAGCTCAGCGTTGTGATTCCGCTCACTCCGAATTCCAGGACGCAACACATTTTCGATGGTATGAGCGAGACTCTGGTGTTCCTCGTGGAGTTCCTTGCAATCTTTATCAAAATTAGATTCAAACGATTTGAGAGCATCCCACAAACGTTTGATTTCCTCCCTTAGCTTTTTGAGTGATTCATCGTGAAGCTGATCCTGTCCCATTTTGCCTACCTACCTATGTTTGATTGTTTATAACAAAACAAATCTAATTACGACTTTAGAAGTTGAAGAATTAATTGTTGAAAAGCAACACATAGATAGATAGATAGAACTTGTGAGACCTATTTTTTTTATTAAACATAAAAATCAAATACCTATCACCAAAGAAAACCCTAAAACAATATAAAAAACGGATTAATTACATGGGTATGTTTGTTACGTTTTATCATTGTATGTACTCAACTTATAAACTTACCATTGTATGTATCGAACTTTATAAAATTGCCATTGTATGTATCAAACTTTATCAAAACCTCAACTTCGATACACTTTCGTGACAAGTAAAATACATTCAATGATAGGTTTTGATAAAGTTGGATACATACAATGGCAAGTCTAGCAAGTTCGATACATACAATGATAAGTTTATAAGTTAAGTACATACAATTATAAAACGTGACAAGTTCGATACATACCCACGTAATTAACCCTATAGAAAACTGCCTTTTTAACTCTCAGCCAATGATATTATGCAATTCCCCTAATTCACTACATAACAAAAAATACATTCACTTTGCCATATAGATAAGGAAACATATAACAACATACAAAATCAATTAATTCTCTTAGGTTGCATTTGTTTTTGGGTTACATAAATCGATTCTAGTGATTACAGAAAACAAACAAGGATCGATCGATCGGAACCAAAAAAAGAGATATACCTGCTTATTTTGGATCGATGATCGATGGAGAATATGTTCGCACGATTTGGAATCCGGTTGAATAGAAAAAGAGATGATGATAGGGTTTACGGTTTTATGTTGAGGCTAAATTTCATATATGCCCCTTGTTAAATATCATACTTGCCACACATAATATATAAATATCATATAACTAGGTTTTATCCCGTGTGATACACGGGGTAATTTAATTAAAAAAATCATACGAGAAAAACAATATAACAAGTATGATTTATTTAATCTAAATTATTTACTATAATTTAATTTATAACTGGAGTTTTAATTTTTTTCGAACTTTTAATTTGAGATAGACAAAGATAAAATAGGTAGATTAGTTTAATATTTAAATTAATAGAGATAAAATATTTGAGAGAGATAGAGATAAAATAGGTAGATTAGTTTAATATTTAAACTAATAGAGATAAAATGACTTAGGATCAGGTGAGACCAAGCTGTTACCGTGAGACCGCGTGAGACCAATACCTAACGTATGAAACTTCACAAAAAAACACCGTGAATGTACATAAAACTCGAATACGCAGACCTAAAAATCACTTTCGATGCAAAAAAAATCGAAAACAAGCTTAAAAACGAAACCTTCACAGCTCAAGTTCTGTGAAGGTTACATATATATAATGCGAACCTTCACAAAAAAAATGTTGTGAAGGTTTCGTTTTTTAACTTTATTTTTGGAATTTTTTTTTCAATAGTGTTTTTTAGTATGTTTTAAAGATGAATGTTCAATTTTTTTTTACCTTCACAAATGTTTTGATGTGAAGTTTCATGTAAAATATGTCGGTCTCATCGGTCTCACCAAAAAGGCTTGGTCTCACCAGAACTTAACTCCTATAAAATATTTGACAGAGATAGAGATAAAATAGGTAGATTAGTTTAATATTTAAATTAATAGAGATATGACACGTATGCATGACATGTATGGCATGTGTCAAGAACTGACTCGTAGGCGAGAACGAATGTAGACCATAAAAGTGTCCATGTACGTGTTTTGGCGGGAAAAATCAGAAACCTGCTCACCAGAGCACGACATGTGGCAGACCAGTTACTCTTTTATTATATATAGAAGATGAAAAATAATAATACGTGTATTGATTATATTAAATATTACACAAATATATGTAGAGGATTTTTTAAACCGTTTGATTTAATTATGTATTTTTTGAAGTGGTATTTATCTTTTACATTATTTTATTTATTGTTTTCATATTTATCTATAGTTTGGATTAAAAGGTTTGATTAAATTATGTAGAGGATTTTTTAAACTGTTTGATTTAATTATGTAGAGGTTTTTTGAAAGTGGTATTTATCTTTTACATTATTTTATTTATTGTTTTGATAACCGAAACCGGCTCACCAGAACGCGACACGTGGCAATTCAGCTCACCAGAGCACGACACGTGTCAAATAAGTTACTCTTTTATTATATATAGATTCCTTCCTTAAATATCATATTTGTCCAAATAACTTTTTTTTGTTTTTTTTAATTTAAAATCAAATTTTATAACTTTTTTAAATTTCATCCATATTTAAATATGCTTTTTCATTTGTTAAAAATAAGAAGAAGAAGTCGAGACCTAACTAAAAAAGCCCATTATTCACTTCCTGTTCTTCATCATCACCATTGGGAGTTGGCGTTACACCGTTGGGGCTGCATCTTGATTCTTCTGAGTTCCCCTCTTCCGGTCATCCGATTAACCCCAATCTGTTCTTGGTCTTGGAACAAACCAAATTCAGCAATCTGCACACGGAAAAGTTTCATCTGAAGCTCATCTTCGATGCCGTCAACGTGATTCTTGAAGCAAAGTTACGGTTACGGTCGGGTTGTGGATCCGAGGAAGCTTTTCGAGGGAGTTGTGTTTGGAGATAAGATGCAAATGCATAAGGAAAGACATGGAAATTTTATTGATTTGTGATGATGATGATATCTTTCGTGGAAGGTAATCTTTCACTAGTGACACTTCATTGATTTGTGATGATTCTGAATGATGTGAACTTTCAACTAGATCTACTTCAGTTTGATCTAGTAGAATTGGTTCAGAAGAATGCTCCAAATCTGTTGTTTGTTCCTTTTCCAAGGTTAGTCACGTTATGTTTAAAACCATGGGTAAACGTCATTAGTAAAGATGGAAAATTGTTTTAGTCACGGTTTAACTCAATAACCATGACCATTACAAACATCCCCAAAAATAAAAGTCACATTTTCGATATACTTGTGACTAAATGTCAAAATGTACACCATATTTTGGTACCAAGTCCTTTGCAGTTATCACTTCCTACACCACATATAATGTCAAAATGTACACCATATTTGGGCCTTTTTCAAATTTATAGTGCAACTAAAATTGTAATCTATGTAAGTGTGTAGTAGTATACAATTTTCTTCTAGATTGAAGCCGCGTTTTAGGTACCAAAAGTGTATTATTTTATAGAGTTGGTAAATTTTGTATTTACATAA
Source organism: Centaurea solstitialis (assembly GCA_030169165.1). Lineage (NCBI taxonomy): Eukaryota > Viridiplantae > Streptophyta > Magnoliopsida > Asterales > Asteraceae > Centaurea > Centaurea solstitialis. The sequence continues at coordinate 69,533,844 of CM058045.1, read as the reverse complement.
GGGTGTGTTTACTTGTGAAAAACGATTTTCATTTTCATAGAAAACACTTTCAGAAAAATGGAGTTGGGTTTTCATTTTAAATTATCATAGAAAATTTTAGAAAACTCGTTTACTTGGAATGATGGAGTTTTCATTTTCCATTTTTAGAAAATTAGAAAACTCGTTTAGTTGTGCATTTTTCATCTCCTTTTCATTTTCCATTTTCCATTTTTTCCAAATATTGCAACGACGTCGATGATGGTGGTCACAGCGATGGCAGCGGAGGCGGTGGCCCTGGCAGCAGCGGTGGTGACCACGACGGCGACGGCTGATAACACCAAAATTATACATGTTTTGGTTGCGCGTAATTGTATGACTTTACCCCATTTCTCACCCGTTTATGATCATTTCATGCACTAATTGAGCTTTTTATTGATTATGAAGGATTTGGAGGCCGTGGAACGGAAAAGTACGAAAAAGGCAAGAAAACGTGAAAAATGCACGAAGTCAACACAGAAGACACTTGGCGATCGCAAAGTTCCATGTTTGGCGCCGCCAAGTTCGACTGAAGTGCAGATTAGGGTTGATTTTAAGTGTTTGGCGTCGCCAAGTGAGCAGTTTGGCGATCGCCAGATGGTGCCTGGTCGTTTTTCTTTAAATATCAGCCTCCTCCTTCAGTTCCGGACATGAGTTTTGAAGTGCGATACACGAGGGGAACGAGAGTTAGAGTACGGAAGGTGCCGATACGCTGCGGAAGTCGATCTCTGATCATCTATCGTTGTACTGTCGGTATCATGTTGATGTCTACTCTTGTTTATGTTTTTGTTTTCATTATGAGTGAGTAGTCAATTAGTAGTGCTTGTCATGATAGATGAACCTTTGTGGATGATACTTTGCAATTAATGTTTATTGGTTTGTTTTTGATTAATTGAATGTCGTTTATGGTTCTTTCTTGATTATTGTTGTTGTGGCGATTTGAAATCACTTGGTTGGATGTATTTGTTAGACCAAAAACAGATAGACTCCGAAAGGATAATCAACCTACCTTAGCCTGACTTGGACCATAGAGTTATGTTAAGGGGTTACTTTGACCAATAAGTGACCGATAGTAAAAGAGCCATTGCAATACTGATTGGGAAGGGTTTACCGATTCTAGATTGTGGACCAAACGATTTAGGATTGGAATTAGGAGGACCATATCCTAGTTCATAACCATAAATTGCACATGTTAGGGTGTCCCAGACTTAAATTTCTACAATAGTCAAAACAACCAAACCTTCGATTTATCCATATCATCCATATTGGGGATTCGTATTATCTTGATAAGTATTGCTGTTTTTCCCTTATTATAATCTTAATTCATTATTTTAATCGCTTTCTTAGTTTTTACTTAGTTAATTATCTTTTTCAGTATTCAAACCTTTTTCATACAAAACCCCCCTTTTAGATTAATTAAACCGATTTAGGCTTTAGTCTACAATAACTTGACCGTTCCCAGTGGTAGATACGATACCTGGACTTTCCTACACTATATTACTCACGATCAGGTACGCTTGCCTGTATATGTGGTAAGACGGTGGCTAGGCATTAGAGGTTAAAACTTGTTACGCTTTTTATATACGATAATTACCGCATCAAGTTTTTGGCGCCGCTGCCGGGGAACGGTAGTTGTTAGATTTTAGTCTAATTAGTTTTGTTAATCGATCCTTGTGAGGGATTCCGTCCCTTGCAAGTTTTTCGCTTTCTAGTTTAGTTAATTAATTTTATCTTTATCTTTATTTATATTTTATCTCTTTGTTTCCCACAAGTTGCAGTAATCGTTTGTTGAGTGTTAGAATGACAGCCGATCGATCCAAAACACAAGTCAACCCGAAAGTGGAGAATGCAAAGCCAATGCTCATGATAACCGGAGAGCCATTGAAAAAGAAATGGACGGACATCTACACCAAGAAGTACGTGGAGACCGAGAGTGAAAGTGAGCCCGACTATGCCACGGATTACGATTCGGAGGGGTTCACCGTGTCATTCGAACACCTACGACTCAAGGTTCCCGAAGCTTCAAGTGAGGATGAAGATGAGGAAGATGGAAAGCAAGGCGGATACGCGGAGTTCGTGATCCCGAAGAAAGAAGATAAAGGCAAAGAAAAGGAGAAAGAAAATCAGAAAGCACCGGATGATGATCTCATCTACATCGCACCAATCAAGCATGATCCAGGGAGTTACAACTTACCTATTTCTTATCATATATTTAGTGGTCTTGCTTTGGTTGACTCAGGTGCCGCTCTTAATATGATGCCTGTTTGCTATTGTAGGAAAATGGGAGTCAAGAGGATCGTGCCAACGAACTATCAATACCGGGGAGTGAACGGTTATATGATAACACCGTTAGGAATAGCGGAAGGAGTCCCGATTCGTATTGGAAAATTTGTGTACTATACGGACTTCGTCATAGCTAACCTTCCACAAAACACGGAGATCCCGATAATCCTCGGGAGATCTTTCTTGCACACTGCTCAAGTAAATACCGATATGCGCAATCAAGTCACGAGCTTAGGCTATGGAGATAATCGGATTTACTTTGATCCTAACGGAGAGCCGGTGAGACACCTCGATGAACCTTATGACGATCCTTCTCTGGCCTACACCAAAAGCATGAACCGCCCGCTACTCCCGCATGAGCTTGGAAAAGAAACGGAGGACTATTCAAACCCGATACACAAAAAGGAGCAATCAACCAAGGAACTGGGATCCTCCAAGAAAGATCACAGAAGGAAGAAGGGCTCGTCATCCCGACGTGCCAAGAAATGAGCCGAAAGTGGGGTCGAGCTCTAGACCCGTCCAAAAATGAAGCGCTTCTCGAGAGGCAACCCGAGCTTCTTGATTTTCTTTCGTTTTTAATGCTTTTCATGTGTGTTTTTATTAATGTTTTCATTTGATATTGCTTAGGTAACCATACGGAGGGGATAGAAACCGGATTCGAGTGAAATCGGAACGCGATGCAAAAATTCACAAGTTGGAAACAGTAGCCATTTGGCGATCCCCAGATTCCAATTCTGGCGACGCCAAGTGAGTAAACCACGGGTCAGGTAAAATTTTTCGAACTTGGGAACGCGAAGAGGGCCGTTTGGCGACTCGAAACTTTTGAAAAATCTAGGTTTGCTGATTTTGCCTTGTTTGGCGACGCGAAACCCAGGGTTTCGCGACGCGAAGTCGGGACAGAGGGGTTTTTTAAACCTTCTTTTTCCCACTTTTCACAAACACACAAACCTAATTCCTCTTAGGCGCCGCCAAACCTTCTCACGTTCTTGCGAAATTCGACTTTCTTGAGCTTCAATTTCATCTTCCAACATGAACAAGGTACGTTTCCTAACTTTGATTTCGTAAGGATTGCTCGATTTGGTAATTGGAGATCTTGTTTTGGGTAGCAATGGTGTTTCTTTGTTTGAATGAAATTGACATGGTTCTTGATACACCATTGATGATTTAGAGATAATAGATGAATGCATGCCTTATATTGTGAATGAAATATTGTTTCTAGCATGCTACTTGATTGATTAATCTAGTGATTGTGTTTAAATGATAAGTGTGGGGATTTTGAGAAAACCAAAATCCCCCATTCTTTCTTGATAGCTAGATTTGTTTGTAATTGTGGATTGAACTAAAAGTTCAAGTGTGGGGATGTTCCACATCCCCATTGCTCTTGTTTTGCTATGCATATCTATGTGATGCTTGAACTTGTTAGACGTATAGGTTTTTGTCTCGTTGGAACTTTGAATGTGAATAAACCTTGTCTTGCACTTATTGGATTGAAACCTTTCTAAGACAATGGTATTTTGATTTTGTAGAGACAAAAGACCCGCGCATCTAAGACCACCGCCGTAACTAACTTCCATGCACCGGACGGAAGTCATGTTTTCACTTCGTTCACGAATGACCCAACGTTGAACGCTCGAAAGAAGGAGGAATATCGGGACATTGTTAACCGACTTCTCCCCCGCCAAATTCTCATGCCGAAACGAGTCGATTGGGATCTTCTTCGATCGATGCATGTCGAGAACAACATCAAAGCGATTCTTGAAAAGCACGTATACGACGAGGATGGCAATGAGTATTACATTTGCCATGCATGGGAGCGAGTTTTTGATATCGCCGAGACCCTATACCGAGAGCTTATCGTGGAGTTCGTAGCCATGTTTCGTTTCGATGCGATCAAGGCTCTTGGGGAATTTCATCAATCGTGTATGACTTTCCGGCTTGGTGGTGTTTGGAGATCTCTTTCTTTGGTTGATTTTGCTCTTGCTTTGGGGATATATACCCAATTGGACGTCGATGCTCCCGGATTTGAGGAGTACATGTGGGCGACCGCAAAGAGACCCGATGATTTTGATCCGCGTTTGGCATGGGCGATTTTGGGAGATGGTGATTATCATGGCAACCTCAAGGTGAAAGGTTTTGTTGCTTCGACGGATAGACTTCTACACCGCATGCTCATTCAAGTGGTGAATGCTCGATCTTCTAGTGAGGAGAAAGTAACCGTGCAGGATTTGTGGCTTCTTGAGCAGCTCTCTACGGATGATAAATATCCGAATGCTCCGTATCTCATCGCCGCTCAACTCGCTAAGGCGAGCGGTTATCGCGAGGGTAGTCGCATCGTTGGTGGCCAGTACGTGACGCTCTTGGCCAAGCATTTCGGTATTCTAACCGACGCCGCGATCGCTTCAATGACAAACCTCGGGGAGATGGGGTTGATCGACATGGACCAACTCCGAGGTATGGGCGTGGCGAGAGTTGAACATGCAACCGGAAGAGACTACAATGCATGGATCCGTAATCCTCAAGCGTATGGGGGTCAACCGAGAAGTCAACCTAGCCGAGCACCGAGGAGTACACATGAGACCGGTGGAACGAGTGGGGCGAGTTCGAGTCAACAACCGGCGGATTGGACTGCTTATTCGGGTTACCAAGATTTGAGTAACCAACTCTCGGAGATGTCACTTTCTTATGGCCGGCATCAACAACATATGGAGTACAACACCGTGGAGGCTCTTCACCAAGCCAACTGGCAGAGTGGAGTTATGAACCAGATGGCCTCCCACTTCGGTATTCAACCAAATACCGCGTTTGCTCCATCTCCATATTGACCATACTCCAAGGATGCTCCGCCCGGTTACCCGACTTACGAGGATTGGCAAAACCAACCTCGTGGCCCTTATTGATCTCTATCTTTTATCTCCATTATTCGATTTGGTTGTCCTAAGCAATTTTATTTCTTTTTGAGCTGCGTGGTTGTGTTTGAACAGTTTTATTTTTCTGTCGGTTTGCTTAGGATTTTAAGTAATTTGGTTTGGTTATTTTTCATTTGTTCGTTTTTACTTTTTCTTTTTCTTTTTGTTGGTAGATTTGGCGATTTATGATCGAGCACGAATTTTATGCACCACTCTCAGATCAGAACAGATTTCGTCACATAACCCGGGAAGTTTCTCTTTTTCCCAATTACTCCTTAATTGTTTTGATTGTTGCATTGAGGACACTGCAAATTTTAAGTGTGGGGAGGGGGTTATGTAGACTTATCTGTTTAAATGGGTTCACTTTTTGCTTGTGGATTGTCGTTTTTCAAACTTTTGAAAGCTTTGAGATTTGACCCCAATTTTTTTTCGAAATCTGAGATTGTTTTTGAGACTGAGTTGATTGCATAGGAGAACACTGAATAGGATTAGTTGAGTAAAAGGATACCTTGGAAAACTGATTACCATGAGTGCCTCACCCAATTCCGTTGAGAGATTGAGCCTACATTGTTATATCTGTTTATTTCGTGAGGAATACCGACTTTGACCCAAGGTAGAACTTTTCATTTGAATGCTTGTCGAGACCACATAAGAGAAGTATTTATCACCATTGCACTGATAGAGGCCTTCGTTTCTAACCCTTTTAGCCTTCGTCAGATAACCTCATCATAAGGTTATTTGATTTGCCTAGCCTATAATTGAAAAAGTGTTCACCTTTTAACACTTTACCCCTTGAAACCATTTTGAGCCTTAGCCTTTTCATTTCATTACCCACTATACACATTATCCTTGAGCCTAATTGTTTATCTATCTCTTGGCCGTGACTTAAATTTGAATCTTGAGATGTTTTGATCCAGTTTTCTTATCTGACAGTTTTTATGGGATTGAGATTTAAAAAGAGCCCAAAAGCGACATAGTTGCTGCTCTGAAAAAAAAAAGAAAAAAAAGAAAAATATTTGAGACTCAAAAAGAAGGAAGTATCAAAAGAGTCAAGAATACAAAAAAAGAAAAGAATGAGAGCTGAAAAGATTGAAAAAGAATTTGTGCCCTAAATAAGCCATAGGCTTAAGCCAATTCTAAGAAAAGAGAGAGTACTCATCCCAAAAGTCTCATTGTTTGAAAGTCAGATTGTTTCACTGTTTGGATCATTACTGATTAAGTTTTCAAGTTTTTGTTGCATAATCCTTAGTCACTTATATATCCTTTATCCTACCCTTAACCCTTAGCCTAACATTACAACCCTAAAGTCCTCTTGACGGTTGACAACTTCTCAGTGGTGGAGATTAGATTTGGTGACAAGCTTATGCATGCGGGAATTAGTCGAGTATTGGTGTGATCACTTACATATACACTTTTACCCTCGAGAGATACACTTTATATGATTATTCATACTATGTGAGGGTAAAAGGTTGATCTTGGTATCCGATTACTTGACGAGTCTTGTTTGCGTGTTCGATTGTGTGAGTATACTCTGTTCTTTTTGATGATCTTGGGTTGAGATAATTTTGGAGTTATCTTTCTTATTTTTCAGTCTTTTGATTGAGGACAATCAAAGCTTAAGTGTGGGGATTTTGATAACACCAAAATTATACATGTTTTGGTTGCGCGTAATCGTATGACTTTACCCCATTTCTCACCCGTTTATGATCATTTCATGCACTAATTGAGCTTTTTATTGATTATGAAGGATTTGGAGGCCGTGGAACGGAAAAGTACGAAAAAAGGCAAGAAAACATGAAAAATGCACGAAGTCAACACAGAAGACACTTGGCGATCGCGAAGTTCCATGTTTGGCGCCGCCAAGTTCGACTGAAGTGCAGATTAGGGTTGATTTTAAGTGTTTGGCGTCGCCAAGTGAGCAGTTTGGCGATCGCCAGATGGTGCCTGGTCGTTTATTGGTTTGTTTTTGATTAATTGAATGTCGTTTATGGTTCTTTCTTGATTATTGTTGTTGTGGCGATTTGAAATTACTTGGTTGGGTGTATTTGTTAGACCAAAAACAGATAGACTCCGAAAGGATAATCAACCTACCTTAGCCTGACTTGGACCATAGAGTTATGTTAAGGGGTTACTTTGACCAATAAGTGAACGATAGTAAAAGAGCCATTGCAATACTGATTGGGAAGGGTTTACCGATTCTAGATTGTGGACCAAACGATTTAGGATTGGAATTAGGAGGACCATATCCTAGTTCATAACCATAAATTGCACATGTTAGGGTGTCCCAGACTTAAATTCCTACAATAGTCAAAACAACCAAACCTTCGATTTATCCATATAATCCATATTGGGGATTCGTATTATCATGATAAGTACTGCTGTTTTTCCCTTATTATAATCTTAATTCATTATTTTAATCGCTTTCTTAGTTTTTACTTAGTTAATTATCTTTTTCAGTATTCAAACCTTTTTCATACAAAACCCCCCTTTTAGATTAATTAAACCGATTTAGGCTTTAGTCTACAATAACTTGACCGTTCCCAGTGGTAGATACGATACCTGGACTTTCCTACACTATATTACTCACGATCAGGTACGCTTGCCTGTATATATGGTAAGACGGTGGCTAGACATTAGAGGTTAAAACTTGTTACGCTTTTTATATACGATAATTACCGCATCAACGGCGGTGCCGGTCGAAGTGGCCAAGGCGGTGGCGTAGGCTATGGTGGCGGAGGCTGTGGTGGCGGAGGGTGCGACGGCGACGACGGTGGCCTTGGCGGCGATGATGATAGCCTCGGCAGTGGTGGCGGTGGCCTCGGCGGTGGTGCTAGTAGCCGCGATGGCCAAGGCGGGTGGCCTCGACGGTGGTGGCGGTGGCCTCGGCGTTGGCCGCGGGGGCAAGCGTGGCCTCGACGGTGGTGGCGGTGGCCTCGGGTGCAACGGTGGTGGAGCGACTTGTGGCAGCAGCGGGGGAGGTGGTCGCAGACGGTGGCGGTGGGCCCGGCGGCGACGGTGGTCGAAGTAGCGTGTGGCGCCGACGTGTCACAGCGACAAGAAGGAGACGGCGGTAACGCGACGACGATGGTGGCATCAGTAGCGGTGGCAGGGAGCGGTAGCGACGAGCGCGGTGGCAGCGGCAGGCGGCGGTGGCGGCGGATGCAGACGGTGGTGGCGATGGCCAGCGACGAGAAAGGGACGACAATTGAAAACGTAAATGGAAAATGAAAATGAGAATTGGAAAAGTATAAAAAGTAGTTTTCTAATTCAAGTATAAATTCTGAAAACGAAAATTTTGTTTTCTTGGAAAAATATTTCTAAATTAAATCAAGTAAACAAGTTTTCTAAATATCTTATGTGAAATTTTTTTCTTAAAAAACAGAAATTTTTTCTAGAAGTAAACACACCCTAACATTTTCTATTTCACTTTTCACCATTCAATTATTGGATTGGATCATATTTATATATATATATATATATACTAGATAAAGGAGTTCAAACAAATTCACAATAGCTATCGGACTCGAATTTTCTTATGGCAATCTTAGGTTCAAGGATTAAGCGTCTATTTTTCACTATCTAATGACTTAAATCAATAAAAGACATGATTTTATGTAAATCACAATTACACTGATATGCTTGAATAACATTAAACCATCAACAAGATGAACAACTAGTCCGATTATGCTTCCTTACAATTCAAACGGTGAGCAAGCAATGTCAACCAAAAGTCAACTTAAGAAAAAACGAGGACGATTTTCAGTCACACGTTTTCGGTTACGATGGATGCGATCACGGAGGATTGACGTGATTCATGGATGGTGGAGATGATTAAAGGAGAGTGATCCGATCAAAGCCACCTTTGTTGACCGGATGAATAGTTGAGCTTTGAGAATCGTCATCACGTTTTCTTAAAAAAATATGTTTCTCACCTGAACCTTTCTCATCAAAACCATTCGATGTTACTTACACATGATATAAAAACGCACCCAATTCCAAAACCGTATTTTTCCCAATTTGTTTAAATGTAAATTAATGATCTACCACCTATGTTGCACGGAAACGGATATGGCAATGGGAAATGGATACGGAACGGATACGGGAAACGGCAAAATTCAAGATACGGATACGGTAGAGATACCGCAAATATAAAATATATATATATATATATATATATTAAAGAAATTCCAAAATAGATATATATTGATGTAAGTGTAAACTCCAAAAATACTAAATCTTTCAAAGGTAATTAATTATCAATAATCAAATCATTTTCAAAATCCGGTTCATCTAGTGAGAGATTGACAACCTCCTAAAACCCTACATCTTTGGAGTTAAAAAAAGCCCATCCACAACCCTAAAAAAAACCGAAACTTCGCCGAAACTTCACAAGAAATGTTTCTGGTCTGTTGGAAACGTTTCTATTCGTTTCCTAGAAGTATCGGTTTTCTCAAACCCTAACCCGAATCTACTTTTCCACCCTTATGCCTTTGCACCTAATTGAAAACCCCAAAATGGGGGTAAAATTTTCTTTTCCATAGTATAAAACGGGGAAACCGGGAAAGGGGGGAGGGGGTAAAAATGGGGGAAGATTGGGTTTTCTCATCATTTTTATGTAAGAAAAAAAGAAAATTTTGTTATGGAATATTATATTATGGTATGGATGTCAATCCCTTTATTAATGGTATGGATATATACCATATAGTGTATTATCTATCTTAGAGGACAAGTAATGTATGTATATATATAGATGTACCCTCTATTGAATAATAACATAAGCTTCATAGCTCTCATCTCTCTCTCTCTCTCTCTCTCTCTCTCTCTCTCTCGATCTCGTCTTTCTCGTCTCTCTCTATATTCTCGTTATTTTCATAACACGTTATCAGCACGAAGCTCTTGACGAAGACGGAATTGGCGACGGCAAAATCATCCGGCGAAGAAAATCCAGCAACATCTAAAAAACTAAAAGATTCATCCAACTATCGAGGGTTTTACCCTAAGAGGTCAGTTTTAACTTTATACCGCAAATTTGTTAATTTATAATCAATATGTTTCTATTTGTTCTATTAACATCCCTATCAAGGGATATAGAATCATTCGCAGGATTTATGTTTTATGATTTTATGACTTACAAATATTTATCGCGAAATTTTATGATTTATGATTTATGATCTAATGGTTTGTTAAACTGCAATTTCTCGGTTTTCACAAAAACCCTATCCGATGAATTTTGTTTCTGGTTCGACCTCGCGGCGCGAGCCGCGAAAACCAACCCAATTTCGCGACACGAGCAGATCATTCGAAACCCCCGTTTCTTATTTGATCTTCGCGACGCGAAGTCCTTAATATCGCTACGCGAAAATACCCTTATTTCGAACAATAACATACTTCGCGGCGCGAAAGGATGTTTCTCGCGACGCGAGATTCTTGCTGACTCAAAATAAATATTTGCTGATTTCTCAAACATCCTATATGAAGTTTTGACATTTTAAACTCTTGTATCTTATCATAGTTAATCATGTCAAACCTTGCAAAACTTGAGTTTTTGGTTTTGAATATTTCTGAAAAAAAAATTTTGTTTGTTGTTGGGTATTGGATGCCATAATACATCTAGATGCTAAGGACCTTGAAAATTTTGAATACCTCACTATAAAAGATCCACTTATCCTTTTGAAAAATCTTAGAGATCTTTTCGATCACCAAAGAACTGTGATATTGCCAAAGGCACATTCTGAGTGAGTTCATATGAGGTTTCAAGACTTTAAGTCTGTAAGCGAGTATAACTCAGCTATGTTTAGAATTACCTCTCAATTAACCCTATGTGGTGAAAAGATTACTGATGAGGAGATGTTAGAGAAAACATTCTCCACCTTTCACGCTTTTAATATGCTATTGCAACAACAATATCGTGAAAGGGGATTTAAGAAATATTATTTAATTTCATATTTACCGGTTGCTAAGCAAAATAATCAACTCCTTATGAAAAACCATGAGACCCGTCCTACTGGAACCACCACATTCCTAGAAGCGAATGTGACAACATATAATGATTAAAGAGGAAATAATGGACGTGGTCGGGGTCATGGTCGATTTCGTGGTCGTGGTCGCGGTCGCGGTCAAGGAAGTGGTCGTAGAGGATATCATGAAAAACCATTAGGCCCACACATGTGATACAACAAAGCATCTATTAGAACTTTATCATAAATCACCCAATAATGAAAGAAAAGACAAAAGCGAATTTCGCTTATGAGCATAAAGAGGATGATAACCCCGATGGTCCTGAAGACCATAACAATACGACTAATTTGGATGTGTGGGATTTTCTAATAAACGAGTGATCACTATCCTAAGATCAATCCATATGTCAAATCTTTTCCTATTTTATACATTCTAATAATTCAAACATTCTGTCAAAATTTTATTCTTTTTGGTCTCTTGCAAAGACAAAAAATCTATAGTTGGCAATGATATCTTCAAATCAAATAAATCACAAGATATCTATTGGATTTTGTCAAACGGGTGTAAATAGCCTAAGGTTTGTAGGGATTCAAGCAATCCATGTGATTCCCCTACTTACCTGGAAATCCAAGAGTGTTGTTGTGATTACTGATAAAGATTGAAATGCTAAGTATATCATTATTAATAAAAGGAATGTTTGAAAATACCAATTTTTACTGCCATGATAATGAGATTTTGTTTTCATAAATTAAAATACTTTATCTCTCAAATTTTAGGCATTTATAATATTATGAGAATGTTTCCAATCTTTTAGAATATAGATTGTTTGAAAATTAATGATGAAGACATATGTCTAGTGGATAGTGGATCAACACACACCGTCCTCAAGAAAAAGAGATATTTCTCATATTTGACCACCCAAAAGGCAAATATTAGCACAACATCGGGTGTTGTAAACATAATTGGAGGTTTTTGATATATACATAATGGCGGAATTAAGAATGCACTTATATCCCCCAAGTCTCAAAAAGGAATTAATTGATTTTTTTTAAAGATATCCGTAAGAATGGATAATAAGTTGAGACTACGAGTGAAGGACGTACTAAATACCTTCACATTATAAATATGATTTCAGGGAAGAAACATGTGTTGAATATTGCCTACCTTTTCTTCCTAAAGTAAGTGCAATTGAATCATGTGGTCATAAACCAGAAGTTTATGAACCAAGAGAATTTTATGGCATGACCGGTTAGACCATCCCGGGTCAGTAATGATGCAAGAAAATAATAGAACAGTCATGTGGGCATCCTTTGGAGAACCAGAAGATTCTCCAAACTAAGGATATGACTTGTGTTGCGTGTTCAAAAGGAAAGTTAATTACTAGCCCATCACCAGCCAAAATAGGGTTTTACTCCCTCAATTTTCTGGAAAGGGTACAAGGGGGTATATGTGGGCCCATACATCCCCCTTGTGGACCATTTAGGTATTTTTACGATTTAATTTGATGCATCAACCAAATGGTCACATGTGTGCTTATTATTAAGTCGCAACCTGGCGTTTGCATATTTATTTGCCCAATTAATACAATTCAGAGCACATTTTCCAGATTATCCTATAAAGGAAATTCGTTTAGATAATGCTGGTGAATTCACATCCCAAATATTTAATGATTATTGTATTGTCTATTGGGATAAAAGTTGAGCATCTTGTAGCTCACGTTCATATACAAAATGGGCTTGCTGAATCTCTTATTAAGCGACTACAAATGATAGCCAGGCCAATGATTATGAAATCGAAACTACCAGTTTCCGCCTGGGGCCATGCTATCTTACACACAGCAACATTAATTCACATCAGGCCAACAAGTTATAATGCATCCTCCCATTTGAAAACGGTGTTTTTGGTCAGAAACCGAATATTTCCCAGCTAAGAATTTTTTGATTGTGCGATATATGTTGTAATTGCTCCACCACAACGCACAAATATGGGACCTCAAATGAGGTTGAAAATATATGTTGGGAATGAATCAACATCTATAATTACATATTTAGAGCCATTAAAGGGGGATTTATTTACTGCTCGATTTGCTGATTGCTAGAATTCCCAGCATTAGGGGGAGGAACTAAACAGCTGGAAAATCAAAATGAAATAAGTTGGAATGAATTATCTTATCTTGATCCTCAAACTAAACAATGTGAACTAAAAGTTCAAAAGATAATTCAGTTGTAAAGATTAGCAAATCAATTACCAGACACATTTACTGACCTAAAGAAAGTGACAGAGTCACATGTGCCAGCTGCTAATGCTCCAATTAAGATTAATGTCCCAGAAGGACAAAACAATAAGTCTAGAGCACGTTAGAAGCGTGGTAGACCACTCGATTCCAAAGATAAAATCCTCGAAAGAAAAAGGAGCTAATAATTTAGATGGTCATATCGAGGTAAATGAAACGCCAGAAAAGTCTCTTGAAGAGACACTAGACATGATGGTTCCAGAAGAACCTCAGGTACCTGAAAATAAAGAGATCTTAATAAATTATAGCATGTCTAGAAAAGTATGGAATCGAGATAAAACTGACGTCGATGATATTTTTATAATAAAGCGCTAAATGAAATTGAAAATAAAGAGGATCAAGAATCAAAATCTGTCAATGAATGCATGCACAGAAATAATTGGCCAAAATAGAAAGACGCAATGCAGGCAGAATTAAACGGGAAGTTTTCGGACCTGTTGTCCGTATGCTTAAAACCTATCGAGTATTAATGGGTCTTTATATAAAGGCATAACAAGAAAATAAAGTTGTGAGATATAAAATGGCACAAGGATTCTCACAAAGACCCATAACTAATTATGAGGAGACTTATTCTCCAGTGGTGGATGCAACAACTTCCCGATATCTAATAAGTCTGGTAATACAAGAATGAATTTATATGCGTCTAATGGATGTCATGACAACGTATTTCTATTTGACACTGATATTTACATGAAAATCCCTGAAGGATTGAAACTGCCTAAATCATGTAATGTAGTTCTCGTGAACATTGTTCAATCAAGTTAACTGCTGGTCCCAATGAGGTGACCTTCAAGTAAGGATAGTGTTTAGGATTATAGAAGGGGGAGGGGTTGAATATAATCACACAAAATTTCACTTTTAAATTCTTTGTTATATTAACAATATGAATTTACAGATTGTTGCGGAAATAGAAAAGACAATAAGTCTAAACTAAACAATCTAAGCTTTCTTTCACTATGCACTAAAGTGAAAAGATAAGAAAAGAAAGAAGATAGAGGGAATAAGAAAGAAAGGATTAGGGTAATTTTTAGGATGAAGAAGAAGTATGGAGAACATCTCTTCAAGTCCTATTTATACCCAATGCATTAAATGCATGCAGACTCACTTTTGTGTACGTGTCACATTATAAGTGGTCCTTTGTACTATTTACTATAAACAAATACTCTTAGCATGGTGTGCAAAAGAGGATGTGAGTAAACAGTTGCCTTGAGGTCTGATAAGTACGGAGGGAACAGTAAAGAGACTGTCCTTATGTACTTTTGTGTCAGTAAAGGCGGATAATCCTTTTGTGCATTAGATTAAAACATTACACTAATCCTTCAGGATCAGGATACTGATCAGCGAGTAGAGTCCTGAAAATGATGTTGTTCAGGGTCACTTGTATCCTGATGAGTCTTCAGGATGTCATACGATATTGAGCAGCCTGCTATCACTGAGTTCTGTCTTCAGATCACGAGCATGCTGGTCCTGTCATCAGCTAATTCTTCGACGTCGCTGATGGTTCTTTGAGTATGATCTTGATGTCTTCAGGAGGTCTTCACTTTGGTGGTCAGGATCAGTAGACTGTAGAACAGATTCGTTTGTCTCCTGATCCTGATCCTGATGATTATAAAAATAAGTTACAGCATAAGTAACATGGAATAACACTGAACAGATTCAGTGATAATTCCTCAAGCTATAACAGAAGTAAAAACCTATTCACTAAGTAAAGTAGCAGGATCATTATCATTTCATCAGGTCTTAGGAGAGCTGGATCAACAATCTCCCCCTAAATGATAATGATAAGACAATGGAGAAATTGTCTAAGTCTAGAAAGAAAAAAATTTCTAAGTCTAGATGAAACAGTAGGAAATAGAACTCATAAAGGTACATGTCCCATTTACTGTTTTGAGGGATCTTTTTCAGTACTATGATGGAGTAAAGTACAATGCACTGAATTGCATTTTCATTAATCTTAATAAAGGTTACAAGAGTAAAGAAAATACATAAGTACATAAATGAAGTACTGAAAGAAAAATTACAAGAAAATTCCTAACTATCAGAGTCTTCACTAACTACCTCAGTCTTGACTTGGATGGGAACAGGAGTTGCACCGAAGGCAATTCTTTGATCGAGGATAGCTCTGACAGTGCGAATGATTTCTTTATTGTCTTTGTTTTTCTTTTCTTTTTGAGCGATAAAGAGAACTGATACCAAGTGTTCATAGGGTGCTTTGTGTAGCTCGCTGAAACGCTGAAAGTGAAGATTTTTAGAGTTGTCGCTTACACAAATACCATGAACAGGTTCTCTGATGACTTGACCTTCAGAGAGAGAAACTCCTGAGGGAAAAGAAAGATCAAGCATCGAGAGATCCAGTGGCTTGATAATGGTCCTGGGCAAGCAAGGAGTGGGTCTCCTTGTTGAAGTGCCTGCTGATCTTCGAACAGGAGGCATTGGTTGTGCTGAAGAAGGTTGGAGTAAGTCATCAGGAATTTCTGTTGTTCTTTTGATGCGAGCAATAAGTTCATTTATGACTTCTTCTACTTCAGCCCTGTAGTTCTTGTTGGCTTTAGGAAGTAGGCTTCTGATTTCATTCCACTCTGACAAGTTGTATCGGTCTAACTTGTCAAGAGTGTGCTCAACGTCTTTTACTCCTGAGCGTTTGACGGTGATCCAGGTTTTGCCAGGATTACCTCTCTTGCCGCGGGTTCGGCGAAGACGGATTCCAGATATGGCAGCACCATGCTTTCGGAGATGTAGACGATCGCTGCACCAGTCAAGCTCGGTATTCACTTCTTCAGCCTGTTCCTCTGCATTTCTGTTGAAGACCTTCAGCGCAGCCTTCTGTGCTAGTAAAGGATCAACACTTATTTCATCGTCTTCTTCTACAAAATCAGACGCAAGCCGTCTTGCGGCTTGAGCAGAAAGGAATGCTTCCTTTTGCTTTTTATTATGCTCCTCCTAAGCCTTTATTGCTTCGTCGTATTCCTCCTATGATAGATAGGCGAACTCGGAGTCCCAAGAGGTACGAAGAGGAATTTTTACTCTTGTACTCTCGAGTCGCTCTATCACGGCGTCTAAACGCCCATCCCTGTTCAAAGTAGTAGAAGTGTCAGGGTAGTTTTCTCCTTCAGACCTAGGAGAATTAGAAGGAGGAGATCTAGGAGAAGAAGCAGGGGTAGAGAAATCATCAGAGATGAATTCATCATCTGATGATAGGTAGACGGTTTCAGGAGGGGCTTAGATTTCAGGGGTTTTGGATGAAGAGGCTTCAGGATTGAACCGGGTTGGGTTTAAAGGAGTGGTTTCAGGGTTTAAAGGGGTTACTCTGAATGTCATTTTGCTTAGTTCAGTCCTGACAGCTTCTGATCTACTATTCTCCATGAGGTGAATAATCTCACCAGTGACTGAACCGAAGTATACATCTTGAAATTCAGAGTTGCATTGGTTTTCAGGTTTAGGGGTTGATTGAGGAGTAGGTTGAGGTGTTGGTTTAGGAGTAGGTTGTTTGGGTGGTTGATAGACAATTAGTTGTAGGTTGTTTGTGGGTGAGTCTTCAGAGGAGGTGTCAGTAATGGTAATGGTTTCAGGGAATTTAAGAAGAGAAGATATGGGGAGGTTATCAGAAGATGAGGGAGAGGATGGTTGAGGTAACATACCAGGTGCACCGGGGTTCTCCCCCTGAGACTGTGCAGGCCGGGAGTGGGCGTTGAAGCTGGGATCTTCTCGACGATGAAGTCGTCGTCTTCCTCATTATCATCATCCTCGTTCGTTCCCCCTTGTTCATTTGTTCTCCAGTTGGTGGAGGGGGAATAAACGGAATGGTCTCGCTGCAGAGGCTGTCTCTCCCCCTCAACAGGTGCCCTGGAAAAGGCAGCTGTTGATATACACCTCTGGAGGAGAGAGGCCATATCGGTTTGAAGCTTGGCGGAGACGATGGAGGAGCTGACCAGGGATTGAAGCAGATCCCTGTCAGCGTTTGAGAACGCTGGTGGCGGAAGAGCAGTGGTGATGGCGTTGACGGCGGTGGTGAGTCCAGTCACCTGCTCCTGGAGAGCGCGGAGCCCTGCCTCTTGAGCCTCCAACCTCTGCACCACTGTAGTTTGAAAAGTGGTGAGAGAGTTGGTGCTGTTGGTGACCGCAGTAGAGAGAGCAGGCAGGGCGGTGGCCTTCAGGTCGTCGATGGATGCCTGGAGGGAGGTGGAGGAAGTGGCCACCTGGGAGACCTTGTCATGGATAGTATCCAGACAAGGAATCGTCAATGTCACAGCCGTTGGCGGCGGAGTGGCAGCGGTAGCAGCAGCAGTGGCAGTAGCGGCGGCGGCTTCAGCAGCAGTTGCAGCGGCCTTTGCCGAGGCAAGCTCCAGCTCCAAGGCCTGGAGACGGGCTTGGTGCGCATCCTCCTGCTGTTGGAGTGCTGTGCGAGCCTCCTGAAGTTGTCGTTCAGCGGACTGACGACGGAGCTCGGCTGCATTCAGCTGTCGCTCGGAGTCCGTGAAGATGAACTCGTCGAAGGGATCATCCTGAAGCTGAGGATGTTCCTGAGAAGCAGCTCCAAAAGAACCTGTAAAATTAGTAGCTAAATGAGTACTAGAAGACTCAGTAGCTTTCTCAGAAGAAAGAATAGCAATATTGTGCTTAGTAATATTACATGAGGTTAGGAGGGCATCAGAGCGATTACCCTCCACGTTCTCTGAGTGTTCGAGTAGAACAACCTCAGGTTCTCGTTGTTGCTGAGCAGGAGTATCTGCAGGTAGTGAAGTTTTAGATAAAGGGGAAGGTTTATTAAAAAGTTGAGGCAGGGTAAGATAGTATTTCTTACCAGCAGCAGGAGCCTTCTTTTTCTTTTGCGCCTTATGCTTGGCGCGTTTAGGTTGGGGAGGAGGAGTAGAGCCAGAAGGAGGTGGGCGCTTCAGGAGCGCGGAAGAAGTGGTTGCAGCTGGGGAAGTCAGTATTGGGTTAGCTACTGACATAGCATGCAGAGAAAGAGAAGAAGATGGTTTGGATGAGAGGGAAGAAAACATACCTTGACCAGGAGGAGAGGTGGGTTGCTCTTCTGCTTCTAGATCTGGTTCAGGGACAACCAGAACTGCAGAGAGAGGAACGTCTTCAGGTTTAGGAGAAACCTGGTCCAGGAACTTGGGCCCGAGGGCGTAGTTGTTGAACGTTCCTTCCTTGGGGTAGGCAGTCCCCATATGGAGTTCCAGAACAGCCGAGAAGAACCGAGTGTAGGGGACGTTGACCACCCTGGTTCTGTTCTTGATCTTCTTGACCATGTCATCCCAGATGCAGCGAACATTGTCAAACTTGCGATTTTTGATCGCAGAGTAGACCATGTTTTGGATTGCAGTGGGGAATTGTTCTGTGCTCCCCGTCTTCCCTGTCAGACAGAGACCGAACGTGTTCCATATGTAGTAGAACGTAGCGTTCAGCCCTGTCTTGTGGACAGTAGCAGCAGTCTTGACGAGAGGGACACCTTCCCTCTCAGCCCATTTGTAGCCAATAGCATCGAGCAGAGAGATGACTTCGTCAGAGGAAGGAGGAGGAGGAAATTTCTTCTTCTTGGGGAATTGTAGGACGTTTCGCAGGGTCCCAATTCCAAAGGAAATGATGTCTTCCTTTATCTGGAATTTTATCACTTCATGCATTTTGCCCTTGGAGTTTCTCTCCTGGGCCACTGTGGCAGTTGACCACAGCTGGAGAAGCAGGGGTTTGTTTGGCTTTGGGTTGAGGGTGAAAGCCGTCTTAAGGGGATAGCTGAGAAGAAAGTCCCTTGCAGGCTTCAGATAGGCCTTGCTGGCAGGTAGATCGAACAGACCGATCAGGTTGTTTCCCTTGAATTGGATGTCATGCTGAGGGATGACAACCGGCAGGCTTCCAGTAGCAGTCAGCAGAGTCGTTGCCTCAGAGGAGAGCTGGGCGTCTAGTGATGTAGAAGTAGTAGCAGCCATCCTGTTAAAAACAAAAATAACATATGTGGACGATTAAGAATCCAAAATATGCATTTTTCTTCACTTTTCAATGAACACAGAATATGTTCTTAAAAGTGGTGAAATCCTTTATACTTGGAATAGATTGGATACCAAAATGCACAAAAGGAATGTGTTTTGGTATTAAAGAGAACTTCTATTTTGATGAAATTATATCAAAATAGGAGTTGATGATTTTTCTTAAAAAAATAAGAATAATCATTTAAACAGTTTTAACAAAAATCTAAGAAGATTTTGGGAAAAGCTAAGATCAAACGAAGTGATCTTAGGGTTTTTGTGAAAACGTTTATCAAAATAAGTTGTTTGGAGCAAAGATCAACTTAGTTTGTGAAAGAACAAGAAGGGATATAACACTTACGATTGATTCTTGAGGAGAAGTAGTGAGTGTGTGTTCTTGGTGAATTAGAAACTTTAAAAGTTTTCTTGCTTTTTCTTGCTTGAGTACGTAGAGAGAGTTTTGTAAGCGTAAAGAGTGAAATGGATTACGAGTGAGGTTTTTATACCTCGTGGTATGAGAGAGAAAATGGATGAGAGAGAAAAGAGCGGCTAATTTCAAACGTAATGAGGAAAAAAGAAGTTCTACGCGCGTTCACGCGCCTGACATACGTCGTGGGGAACAGGAAACGTCCCATTACGTGTCAGTTCAGATGAAAAGTTTGTTTTATTCGAAAACTAAAAAACCACCTTTTTAGGGGATAATTCCATTTTGATGAAAGAAGAGTTTTCTTGGAATTTGAGTACTTATCAGATAAGTACTGTTTTGGGAAAATCCTCTTATCACATTTAATGCGATAAGGTTTCAGGAGCAGAGGTACTTACCTGAGAATCATCAGTATTCGGATTTTGAACAAAGATTTTGTAAGTACTGAATAGAGTTATCTCCTGATGAGAGTTTTATTCAGGAGTTGTTAAGAAAAGAGTCCTAAGAAAAGTTATTCTATAGGATTTAACAACTGTTTGTCCTGATAAACTTCAATCATCAGGATTTAACATCCCAAGTTCACTGATGAACATATTAAAACGCGTTACATCCAGTGGTTTGGTAAAGAGGTCAGCGAGCTGATATTCAGTAGGGACAAAATGGAGTTCAATATCACCATTCATCACATGATCCCTGATGAAGTGATATCTCACTTCAATGTGCTTTGTCTTGGAGTGTAAGACAGGATTGTTAGCGATGGCGATCGCTGAAGTGTTGTCACAGTAGATAGGAATTTTAGAGAGTTGTATGTCATAGTCCTGAAGTTGATTTCTCAGCCACAGGACTTGAGCACAACAGATTCCTGCTGCAACATATTCAGCTTCAGCAGTTGATGTGGACACGGAGTTCTGTTTCTTGCTAGTCCAACTCACCAACTTGCCACCTAGTAGGTGACACCCACCAGTGGTGCTTTTCCTGTCGATCTTACATCCTGCAAAGTCACTATCAGAATAAGCAGTTAGATCGAACCCTGAGTCCTTGGAGTACCAAAGACCCAGATTAGGAGTTCCCTTCAGGTATCTGAAAATTTGCTTTACAGCGGTCAGATGGGATTCTTTGGGTTCAGCCTGATAACGAGCACATAAACATGTAGAATACATGATATCAGGGCGACTAGCTGTGAGATACAGCAGAGAGCCGATCATTCCTCTGTAGAGAGTCACATCAACAGGTTTCCCTTTGGAATCCTTGTCAAGTGAAAGAGGACGAGCCATTGGAGTCTTCATCGGTGTACAAGATGTGAGATCAAATTTCTTTAGCATCTCATGTACATATTTACCTTTATTGATAAAGATTCCCTTTTCAGATTGCTTGATCTGAAGTCCTAAAAAGAATGTAGTTCACCCATCATAGACATTTTATATTCAGATTTCATGAGTAACTCAAACTTTTCGCAGAGTTTGGGATTGGTTGATCCAAAGATAATGTCATCGACATATATCTGGACAAGAAGGATATGCTTAGGATATTTCTTAAGAAATAAAGTGCTATCGATCTTACCACGAACAAAACCTTTAGAGAGAAGAAAGGTTGACAGGGTATCATACCAGGCACGAGGAGCCTGTTTTAACCCATAGAGAGCCTTGTTTAACTTGTAGACGTGATCAGGGAACTTAGGATCTACAAAGCTAGGAGGCTGAGCCACATAGACTTCTTCATTAAGTTTTCCATTCAGAAAGGCATTTTTGATGTCCATCTGAAAAACCTTGAAGTTCATATGTGCTGCAAAGGCTAGGAAAAGTCGAATTGCTTCGAGCCTAGCCACAGGAGCAAAGGTTTCATCGTAATCAATGCCCTCTTCCTGCCTGTATCCCTGAGCCACAAGGCGAGCCTTGTTTCGAATAATCGTACCAATCTCATCAAGCTTATTTCGAAAAATCCACTTGGAACCAATGATAGTACGTTTTCGAGGCCTAGGGACGAGAAGCCAGACATTGTTTCTGATGAACTCTGCTAGCTCCTCCTGCATGGCTGAGACCCAGGCAGGATCACGCAAGGCATCATCTATTTCTTTAGGTTCATTTTCAGAAATGAAATTAACATAAAGACAGATGTTACCAGATTGGCGTCGAGTTTTAATGCCAGAGGAGGGATTACCAAGAACTTGATCAATAGGATGATCCTTGGTCCATCGAAGAGCAGGTGGCTGACACCTGTCCTGAAGTGGAGGCTTCATTTACTGATGGATCAGGGAGAAGATTAGTAGTAGCAAGTTCACTATCAGTGGTTTGAGAAAAGTCTTCACTGTTAGTGGATTGATCAGGTTCAGTTGGTGTGATTTGGGTAATTGGTGTGGCATTTATCAGAGGTGGAGTGGGTATTTCAGAGGGTGGTAAGGGATTTTCTTCAAAACCATCAGGAAGGTCTTGAGGAGTTGGATCAATAATGGGAGTTTCAGGGACTTGAAAGAAAGAGTCAGCCCACTGATTTATTTCAGAATTTTCATGAGGGTGAGGAAAGGTAGGACCCGATTCATCAAATTTGACATGAATCGTTTCCACTATGGTTTGTCTTCGTTTGTCAAACACACGGTAGGTTTTAGAAATA
The DNA here is from genome assembly GCA_030169165.1 of Centaurea solstitialis. Lineage (NCBI taxonomy): Eukaryota > Viridiplantae > Streptophyta > Magnoliopsida > Asterales > Asteraceae > Centaurea > Centaurea solstitialis. The sequence continues at coordinate 69,511,392 of CM058045.1, read as the reverse complement.
GAGGAGTATCCAAGGAAGATTCCATCATCAGACTTGGAATCGAACTTTCCAAGATTATCTTTGTTGTTCAGGATGTAACAGACACAACCAAAGATATGGAGATGTTCGATTGAAGGTTTCCTGTTACGAAAGAGTTCGTAAGGAGTTCTTCTAAAGCGCTTTACTATCAGGGATCTGTTCTGAGTATAGCAAGCTGTGTTGACAGCTTCAGCCCAGAATTGAGTGGCAAGGTTGGCTTCACTCAACATAGATCGTACAGCTTCAATCAGGGTTCTGTTTCGTCTTTCAGCAACACCATTTTGCTGAGGAGTTCTTACAGATGAGAAGTTCTGAGAGATACCTTTCTGATCGAAGAAGGTTTCCAGGGTACTGTTTTTGAACTCAGTTCCGTGGACACTCCTGATTGATCGAACAGTAAGGTTGTTGAGCCTTTCCATCTTCCTGACGAATAGAATGATTTCTTCAGGAGCATCACTCTTGGATCGAAGAAAGAATACCCAAGTATATCTGGAATATTCATCAACGATTACCAGAGTATATTTCTTTCCAGCAATGGATTGGACATTGGCAGGTCCAAAGAGATCCATGTGGAGAAGTTGTAGAGGAGAGCTGATGGAGGAAATCTGCTTGGACTTAAAGCTAGCCCTGGTATGTTTTCCTTTCTCACATGCTGAACAAAGAGATACCTTTGTATAGCGAAAGTCAGGAAGACCAACAACAAGATTGTTGATGCAGAGTTGATTTATCGTCTTGAAGTTGAGATGAGAAAGACGCTTGTGCCAAAGCCAATTTGTATCAGAGGAAGCACGAGATACAAAGCAGAAGTTGTCAGTGGAAGTATTCATGTTGATGATGTAGATATCAGCATGTCTCACTCCAGTGAGAATAACTTCCTTACGTCTGTTTTTGACTTTGCACTTTTTCTTTGAGAAGGAGACTTTGTGATTCTTATCACACAGTTGACTGATGCTCAGAAGATTATGCATCAGGCCTTCAACATAAGCAACTCTTTTGAACGTAGTTACTCCGTTGGTCAGTGTGCCATACCCTCGGGTTTGGCCTTTACCGTTTCCACCAAAGGTCACAGCAGGACCTCTTTCTGACTGGTAGATTCAGTCGCAGAGGTAGAAGCTTCAGGAGTCGTAGAGGAAGAAGCTTCAGGAGCTTAAGTAGGAGCCTCTTCAGGGACCTCTTCTATCTTAGCCATGAGAGCTAAGGTAGGTTCCTCAATAATGGCCATCAGTGCCACTTGAGTATCTTCCTCATCAGATGAGTCATCAGAGGAGACATCATCCCAATCGCAGTCTTCTGCGATAAGACCTTTACCTTTGCGCTGAATTTTCATCTTCTTGTATTTCTCTTTCAGGCGCTGGTATTTGGGGTTCTTAGAGGAAGATTTGGCAGAAGAGGGAGCAAACTGACTTTTTCTGTACCTGCAATCATTAGCAAAGTGTCCTTTGCCCTGACAGTTGTAGCAGATAGCAGTAGCCTTATCAACAGGTTCTGATTTAGGCTTGTCAGTTATAGAAAGAGGTTTCTTTTTATGGAAGTTTCCCTTTTTGGCAAACTTTTTAAAGGATCTAGTTAATAAAACAAGAGATTCATTGAATTCAGGATCTTCTGACATGTCAGAGTCAGAGGATTCTAATTCAGTAATAGTTACCGAAGAAGGAGTAGCAACAGTAGGAACTGAATCAGAGACCAGTGCAACAGAGTTACTTTTGGTATCTTTAGTATCTCTTATGAGATTCTTTTTCAGTTTCTTCTGTTGTTCACGGTTTAGAAGAATACCGTACAACTCACTTAGTGTGAGTGTCTTTATGTTTTTTGACATAGTTAAGCAGGAGGTGTAGATTTCCCAATGTTCAGGAAGAGCTTCCATGAACTTGGTAACCACCTCAGAGTTAGGATAGGTAGTACCGATAGTCTTCAGGCCAATCAGGAGACAGTTGAATCTCTGATGTAGCTGGGAGAGAGTTTCATCCTTTTGATGAATAAAGCTTTCGTACTGTCGAACCAAGAAAATCTTTCTTGATTCCATGAGAACAACAGTACCTTCATATTGAACACAGAGGGTGTCCCAAATCTCTTTAGCAGAGCGAAGGTGACAGACAGAGTGGAATACATCATCAGGGAGTGACATGGCAATGAGAGACCTAGCCTTAGTGTCAATGTTGACCAGGCGTCCGTCTTCATCATTCCAGTCAGTCACAGGTTTTACCAGTTCCCTTTCAGGTAAAGCTGGTTGGTTGCCTGCAGCAGGAATAGCATGAACGGTTTGTGTGGGCACATGTGGTCCATTTTCCAGAACCAGAAAGAAAGAGTTCCATCCTGGTTTTCCAAAGAGAGAAGTTATCTTTGTTAAACCTTGGAGGTTTTCCAGCAGAGCCGGTATCAAAGTAGTTATCCTTAGCTTGAAGAGCCATGGATTAAGAGAAGAGAGGATCACAAGATTTTTCTTAGAGAAGAGAATGAGAGCTTGTATCTGCTCTGATACCACTTGTTGGTCCCAATGAGGTGACCTTCAAGTAAGGATAGTGTTTAGGATTATAGAAGGGGGGGTTGAATATAATCACACAAAATTTCACTTTTAAATTCTTTGTTATATTAACAATATGAATTTACAGATTGTTGCGGAAATAGAAAAGACAATAAGTCTAAACTAAACAATCTAAGCTTTCTTTCACTATGCACTAAAGTGAGAAGATAAGAAAAGAAAGAAGATAGAGGGAATAAGAAAGAAAGGATTAGGGTAACTTTTAGGATGAAGAAGAAGTATGGAGAACATCTCTTCAAGTCCTATTTATACCCAATGCATTAAATGCATGCAGACTCACTTTTGTGTACGTGTCACATTATAAGTGGTCCTTTGTACTATTTACTATAAACAAATACTCTTAGCATGGTGTGCAAAAGAGGATGTGAGTAAACAGTTGCCTTGAGGTCTGATAAGTACGGAGGGAACAATAAAGAGACTGTCCTTATGTACTTTTGTGTCAGTAAAGGCGGATAATCCTTTTGTGCATTAGATTAAGACATTACACTAATCCTTCAGGATCAGGATACTGATCAGCGAGTAGAGTCCTGAAAATGATGTTGTTCAGGGTCACTTGTATCCTGATGAGTCTTCAGGATGTCATACGATATTGAGCAGCCTGCTATCACTGAGTTCTGTCTTCAGATCACGAGCATGCTGGTCCTGTCATCAGCTAATTCTTCGACGTCGCTGATGGTTCTTTGAGTATGATCTTGATGTCTTCAGGAGGTCTTCACTTTGGTGGTCAGGATCAGTAGACTGTAGAACAGATTCGTTTGTCTCCTGATCCTGATCCTGATGATTATAAAAATAAGTTACAGCATAAGTAACATGGAATAACACTGAACAGATTCAGTGATAATTCCTCAAGCTATAACAGAAGTAAAAACCTATTCACTAAGTAAAGTAGCAGGATCATTATCATTTCATCAGGTCTTAGGAGAGCTGGATCAACATTAACTAAATTATTATATAGTTTGAAACAATCAGGGCGTATGTGGTATAATCGCCTCAGTGAGTATGTTATAATTGCCATGTATGTAGATGATTTAAACATAATAGGAACTCCTGGTGAGCTTCCTAAGGCGGTAGAATATTTAAAAAGGGGTTTTGAGATGAAAGACCTTGGAAAGACCAAGTTTTGTCTTGGGCTACAAATCGAACACCTTAAGGATGGAATCCTTGTGCATCAAGAAACATATATAGAAAAGGTGTTGAAAAGGTTTTACATGGATAAATCATATCCACTGAGCACCCTATGGTTGTGAGGTCGCTTGATGTTGAAAAGGATCATTTTCGACCTCCAACTGATGATGAAGATATCCTTGGTCCTGAAGTACCATATCTGAGTGCTATTGGAGCACTAATGTTTCTCGCTGGTCACACTAGACCGGATATTTCATTCTCTTTGAATTTATTAGCGAGATACAGTCCGTGTCCTACGAAGAGACACTGGAATGAAGTAAACAAATATTCCGATATCTTCAAGATACGAAAGATTTGGGTTTATATTTTGCTAACCCATCAAAGGGAAGTTTATATGGTTTTGCAGATGCCGAATACCTGTCATATAACAACCCAAATCATTTTCAAACTATTTAACGGAAAAGTTAACGGAAATAATTAAAAGTAACCAATGCAGCGGAAATTTGTCCAAAAGGTAATTTTTAAAAAGATAAAGGTGTAGTATTTCATTCAAAAGATATTTTAACTAAAATCCCCAAAACGAGGTTCACCGTTCACAAATGTAATTAAAACTACAATTCAATGTTCGACAAACTATCCATCACTTCTTTGAACTGAACTGAGCCTTCGGAGCGACCGGAACTTCAAGCTTTGACCTTCCCATTAACCTCTTCACTAGGAACCTGCAACTGAGGGGGAAACCACGATGGGTTAAGCTTTCGCTTAGTGAGCACAAACCACAAACACATGAACAATATATCACAAACCACCACGCATATGAGAACTAGACATGCTATCACCAATGGCCTTACGGTACACGCCGGTAAGGACCACACACATACTGATATCAGTTTAACACAAGGACAATACCCACGGTGGCCACCACCACTACAATGAGTACGCCATCACACAAACATGCTAGTCTCATAACCACATACGCATCACATGCAATTTGTACATAAAGCCACGTATAAGGGTTAATGTACTCACCTTGATTAACTTCACAATAATCACGTGCTTGGACCACCACAATATAATTTCAAGCACCTATAATTATTACACAACAATACACATATAAACAAACGTAACACACAACACTTTATGACTCAATCCCGACCCTTAGGTCTTAGGCTAGGCTAGACCTTCCCAAGTAAGTTAAAACTTCACCAAACACTCTTTTAAGACATCCCCTAGGGAGACATGATCGAAAGAACCCCAAAGGAAAACTATCAAAAAAACTCAAATGCTGAAACAGCACTATCCGCGGGTCAATCCGCGGGTCACCCGCGGGTCACGACCCTCATATGCCAAATGACCAAAATCCCAAGTCGCAATTTACGAAATAGCTACGGGATTCTCACCAATCAACCCAAAATTGACCAAAAGACACCAAATTGATGTTATAGAACATCCCCATGACATTATAACACAACCCAATGCATTAGAAGTACCACACTAACACCGATTGGTCGCTAATTGGATCGAAATCCAACCGGAATGAACCCTAATTCTCAATAATCCCAAAACTCAACACAGCTAACGAATAAACACAATTAAGTTCATACCTTGAGTTAGGAATGCTATAACAACGATATCCCGATGATCAATTGCACTTCTCACGGACAATTTCACCACCAATTTCTCTTGAACTCCACAAACCCTCCAAACCCTCTCCCAAAATGCTGAAAATCGACTAAGGCACAAAAGAAGAGGATTGGGCTTCCAAACTAGCTTATATACAAGACATCCACACCCTCAACTAACATGAATGACACAAAGGCCCCTATACTTGAAAATTACACAAAACCCCTTGCATTGTTAAAATCTCAACACAACAAACTAACCCCACTAACTCAACAAACAACAAAGTCAGTTAAAACACTAACTTTGGAAAATGGGGCGTTACAACTCTCCCCCACTTAACAAGATTTCGTCCCCGAAATCGCTCATACTAAGAAAAGCTCCGGATAGGGCCCGGTCTCCACATCCACTCTGACCTCTTTTCCTGAACCGAAATACTCCTTTCCACGGTGATACTTTCACCGGCACAACATCACCCACGTTGAACTCTAAATCCGACCTTCGCTAGCCATCGTGGCTTTCCGGACGACTCTGAGTGATCCGTAACCACTTTTGAATCACCTCAAAGCTGTCGTCGCCTTTTGAACTACTTCAGTATTACCCAACTCACGCTGACCCACTTTTCCCAAACAAGGAGTTCTACATCTCCTTCCGTACCACATCTCATAAGGTGCCATACCGGTATAGGCATGGAAACTATTGTTACACGAAAACTCAGCCAACGGTAGATAGGTATCCCGACTACCGCCAAAATCCAACACGCACTCCCTCAACATGACCTCGAGAGTTTGAATCGTTCTCTCGCTTTGACCATCTAACCAAGGATGGAACACGGTACTGAACTGCAGTCTAGTACTCATGTCCTCTTAAACTTTCCCCCAGAAAACGCAATGTAGACCGCACGATTCGATCAGAAATCACCATTACTGGCACACCGTGCCTTGCCACTCCTCTTACTACAACGGCCATAACCCGTTTCACTCTCGACCACCAATAATCGGTATCCAAGTCCGGATACATTTTGGTAACTCCCGAGTGTATAGAGAACTTGGGCTTATGAACTTCGCCCTGAAGTATTTGTATTGCCTCACACAACACTAGCACCCAAACACAACCTGAACGAGTTAAGAGTCGTTGAACGTCACACCCCAAACTGGCCCGGTTGACCCTTGACCCTCTCTTTCTTCTAATTCATTTCTTTCACGGCATCTACCCTAGAGCTCTTAATCAGCTCCAACACCGAAATCATCACCAACAATCTTATTAACGGTACTCGCATCACTACACTATGAGTCTTTCGACTCAACGTATCTGCCACCATAATAGCTATCCCAAAAAAAATAAGGGTACCACAATTATAACCCTCAACAACCTCCATCACTTTTCTCTGTCGCATGCTCAAATTGCATTGACTTTCGAAATAATAAAGGTAGTATCGCTATGTCTTAACCACGATAACTACCCCCTGTGGTCTCTAAATCATGATTCGAGTAACTTACTTCATACATCTTAATGAGATGGAACATTAATTGTTCACCTTTTCAACAACAGTTCTCCCCCACTTAGAGTTCAAACCATTATTCTCTATGCATCACATTCTAAATGAACATGACCACAACTGAGCTAATCCATGCTAACCATCTCGTTGACTTATTTCATCACCATTATCCGCACTTGCTCTCTTCATGATTACCCAAAACACACAATAATTCCACCCAATAGCTCATTCCTACTACATCACAATGGGTATTGCCTTATCTAGGCCAATTACCCCACACATGGTAGAATGATATTACCTCCTGATCTTGCCCTTCTTGAGTTTAGATGGACCATAATTCATAACCACTTCATTTGGTGCCAACAACCAAATCCAACAATCTTCACTTGACCCTCGAAGCCTACGGGTGTAACCACCAGTGTAGGAAACACGGGAATCAAGTGAAAATCAACCTGGATAACAGGCTCAGCCCCCATAACTCCCATACTCAACTTCCTTCAACTACCTCTCGCTATCGCATATAAAACTGATCAAATAGCCATAAAAAAAATTCCTTCTAATTTCCATCTTCCAAAGAGGATCTATACCACCAGTCATTAACTTCACTGATAACCATGTGGACGCATTTAAGACATCTTTTAAAGGCAAGGCTTCACAATGAAACCGTCTTATTCTTCAAACAAGACCTTTACTAACAACCATACTCGCTAGACACCACTTAAGAGCATAAATTACTCTGTTACCACATTACTAAAGTCAACGATCTAAGACTTCAAATATCAACTGTTACTCACCATCTTAACAGCGAGGTCTAAAATCGACCATGACGGACATACCTTACATTTAATTATATGAACTTGCCTTTATGCTTCATTCAGTCCTCACCATGACCTAGTGAGTTCATAGCCCTCATGTACAATGACACAATGATTTAAATTATTTTCGTATATTTGAAATTTTGAAAATTTCGGTATGCACCATAGCATGAAAACAACTTAGATATGCATGACTTATTTCCACCAAAAATGAATTACACACATACGATGATTTTAGGAATCACCCCTATACATCACATGGCATTTCACCACCTTGCACGGCCAACTGATGCCAAGACAAAAGAAGTGACCGGAAAAGAACTTTCATCGTTTGCAAAATGCTAAACAAGATCCCTTTCACCAAATGAGTTAATTTGCACTTCCACTCATTGGTAGGATAGCAACATGTTTGTTTTTAGTTTCACTTATAAAGTTTTGTAACTAAGTGTCGCCATTTTTTTTTCAATTAAAACAAAAATAGTTTGATCGTATAAAAATGAAACAACTTTAACAATCACTAAGAAAAATCTCTTCAAGAGACAACATAGGTTTTCTAGAAACACATTTTCCTAAATAATAGCTCTTTTCCAGAAGATTTAACAACCTCAATGAGAAAGGACGACACATTTTGTTTAGACACAAAAAAAAATACATAGATTTAACTTTCCACAAGAAGGCTATTCACTCAGTCATGGTCAATCACCTACATTCCAACAATTCACCAATTAATGGTTTGCTTCCTTCCTTCTATCTCGCTTCTCTAATGCAAGCTTTCTATCCCAAAATTTCATACATCTGATAAAATTCAATTCACCGTACTATCACCACACATTCCCTCATCTCAGATTCCAGTATCCCCACATATCAAATCGTCTTTAACTGCTCATTCACCACATAACTGAACAAATAAGCGACCAATCCCACAAACAAGTCGGTGATTTTATTCACCGGCTTCGTCATCTATGCCAATGATAAAACCCACTCGTGAGTCGCCCCACCTCAAACCACAACACCTTCTGCTCCCAGAACAGCTTCTGAATTTGCTCCTAAGTCATAGCACTGACTTGCTTCTCCATCCGAGATTGAGCTATCAGATTCCACCAATCATTGTCGTCTCCTCTTGCGGTTTCGTCGCGAAAAGAATCTTCCTTCCCTCTGAACAGAAGTTGGTGCATGATGCACCCTCTACCACTACTATCCAGCAAGTGCTGGTCACTGAGGACCTTCTACACCTCAAACTGCAGCGGCTGACAAGCCGAGAGATCTCTGTAACTTGCCACCCTCGACTGTCCGCCTTGCGTCCCTCTCGAACTGCTGGGCCTGCTGGCCACAGCTGCCTCCACTCGATTGTGGATCTCGATTACCAACTCTTACTTCACTTGGGTACTAACCCCCGGAAACACGTCATGCAAAACCTTGCCGACCCAAAATACTGTCTATATAGGCCAGTACTAACTTGTAGTGAGCCTATACAACCCTCTAGTCCTTATCGGTAAGTCAAGTTTCCTCATGATTCCGTCGAAATCAAATTTGTACCGGTGGTTCTAATCAACTCACGTGTGAGAATCGTGTTTCGAACCCCTCAGCGACAACCAAACAAGGACATGCCAAAGAGTTCTCTACAAGATTCTCAGCCATCGATACAAACTTAATCTTAACTTCACCATTAGTATCCTGATTTACAGATTCACCAACTAACTTCACTGAATGAAGACATTTAGTCTAAACATTCAGTCATAACACTTCCCACATAACGACATACCACCCCAAATGGCATCACACTTTTCAGGTGACCACTTTCATTCTTGTTCGTCCACAATTATCAGGGTCAACGACCCTCACTACATCTTACCCTTCCCAACACGCTACTGAGTGGTCTAACCATCATTTTCTAGGACTCACACGTACGACCCATCACTTGATTTCTAGCATGCCCATACACAAGGTATCGCACAATCACCCAAACTAAGGTTTATAAACCTATCTTAGCATGCCAATAGCCCTTCCCAACCTAGTCGGTTCATAGATACCCTTTATAACTTCGCCAAGTCCGAACATGCACAATACAATTGTGATGATATGGGCCCTTATATCATCATAATTATAGCCTACATGTCTAGGCTCTACGCTGTCACCAAAGGTTCTAATCCCCAATTTCGGTTACACCACATAAGCAATTCACACACATAAAGCAACATCCTATCTAGCGCAATAAGAGTTACCTCTACACATTTCTAGCCACTAGAGTGTTCGCATAGGCATAACAACATCGAACATCTATCATGGCACCACATCACACATTACATGAACACATTAATCGCACTATACGTCACGTTGAGTAATTAACATAATAACCATAGTATCTAGCATATATTCATATCATAATCATGCTAGTACTTTATCACATTTACAATCTCATAACATACTATCACAATCAATCATATAGTATGTTAGCCACAATCACATCGTGCTAATACACCACTATCATAGCACGTTAACCACAAATAATTCACACATACCATGGATGGACACATCCAATCATGCTAATACGCCACTACGATAGCATGCCAGTCACAATTTAAATTAACGGTAATAATAATGTGATATAAACAACTTGTGCTCACCCATCTTGACGTTCCGATCCTTGGCTCAATTCACCTCCCACTTACACGAAAATCAAAGTTTAATTGGTTACTTGTTTTGAAAACACAAGCTCTTAGGTTTAAGTTCAAGCACTCACCTCTCGTGAATGCCCGAATCCCTTAAACCAAGGCTCTGATACCAATTATAACAACCCAAATCATTTTCAAACTATTTAATGGAAAAGTTAACGGAAATAATTAAAAGTAACCAATGCAGCGGAAATTTGTCCAAAAGGTAATTTTTAAAAAGATAAAGGTGTAGTATTTCATTCAAAAGATATTTTAACTAAAATCCCCAAAACGAGGTTCACCGTTCACAAATGTAATTAAAACTACAATTCAATGTTCGACAAACTATCCATCACTTCTTTGAACTGAACTGAGCCTTCGGAGCGACCGGAACTTCAAGCTTTGACCTTCCCATTAACCTCTTCACTAGGAACCTGCAACTGAGGGGGAAACCACGATGGGTTAAGCTTTCGCTTAGTGAGCACAAACCACAAACACATGAACAATATATCACAAACCACCACGCATATGAGAACTAGACATGCTATCACCAATGGCCTTACGGTACACGCCGGTAAGGACCACACACATACTGATATCAGTTTAACACAAGGACAATACCCACGGTGGCCACCACCACTACAATGAGTACGCCATCACACAAACATGCTAGTCTCATAACCACATACGCATCACATGCAATTTGTACATAAAGCCACGTATAAGGGTTAATGTACTCACCTTGATTAACTTCACAATAATCACGTGCTTGGACCACCACAATATAATTTCAAGCACCTATAATTATTACACAACAATACACATATAAACAAACGTAACACACAACACTTTATGACTCAATCCCGACCCTTAGGTCTTAGGCTAGGCTAGACCTTCCCAAGTAAGTTAAAACTTCACCAAACACTCTTTTAAGACATCCCCTAGGGAGACATGATCGAAAGAACCCCAAAGGAAAACTATCAAAAAAACTCAAATGCTGAAACAGCACTATCCGCGGGTCAATCCGCGGGTCACCCGCGGGTCACGACCCTCATATGCCAAATGACCAAAATCCCAAGTCGCAATTTACGAAATAGCTACGGGATTCTCACCAATCAACCCAAAATTGACCAAAAGACACCAAATTGATGTTATAGAACATCCCCATGACATTATAACACAACCCAATGCATTAGAAGTACCACACTAACACCGATTGGTCGCTAATTGGATCGAAATCCAACCGGAATGAACCCTAATTCTCAATAATCCCAAAACTCAACACAGCTAACGAATAAACACAATTAAGTTCATACCTTGAGTTAGGAATGCTATAACAACGATATCCCGATGATCAATTGCACTTCTCACGGACAATTTCACCACCAATTTCTCTTGAACTCCACAAACCCTCCAAACCCTCTCCCAAAATGCTGAAAATCGACTAAGGCACAAAAGAAGAGGATTGGGCTTCCAAACTAGCTTATATACAAGACATCCACACCCTCAACTAACATGAATGACACAAAGGCCCCTATACTTGAAAATTACACAAAACCCCTTGCATTGTTAAAATCTCAACACAACAAACTAACCCCACTAACTCAACAAACAACAAAGTCAGTTAAAACACTAACTTTGGAAAATGGGGCGTTACATGTCAGATCCGTATACCGGTCGTTCCCAAACCGGATATGTGTTCATTATGGATGGTACAACGATTTCATGGCGTTCCACAAAGCAGACTATGACAGCCACATCGTCCAATCATGCCGAGATCTTAGCTATCCATGAAGCAAGTAGAGAATGTGTTTGGTTAAGAAACGTGATTCAACACATTCGTGGATCATGCGGTATCATTACAGATAAGGAGCCACCAAGCATATACTTTCGAAGTTCTTTTTTACACATGATTTGCAGAAGAGCGGCGACATCAGTATTCAGCAAGTTTGTTCGTGTGAGAACCTAGCTGATTTATTCACCAAGTCACTTCCAAATTCAACTTTTCAGAGACTGGTTCATGGCATTGGGATGCGCCGACTTAAAGATCTCAAGTGATGTGATTATCAGGGGGAGAAAATACGCGTTACATTCTTTTTCCCTTGGTCATGGTTTTGTCCCACCGGGTTTTCCTGACAAGGTCTTTAATGAGGCAACAATCCCAAGCGTATTTGGAGTAACTATGTACTCTTTTTCCCTTCACTAAGTTTTTTCCCACAAGGGTTTTACTTAGTAAGGTTTTTAACGAGGCATAGTACTCTTACTTGACATCCAAGGGGGAGTGTTATGGAATATTATATTATGGTATGGATGTCAATCCCTTTATTAATGGTATGGATATATACCATATAGTGTATTATCTTTCTTAGAGGACAAGTAATGTATGTATATATATAGATGTACCCTCTATTGAATAATAACATAAGCTTCATAGCTCCCATCTCTCTCTCTCTCTCTCTCTCTCTCTCTCTCTCTCTCTCTCGATCTCGATCTCGATCTCGTCTTTCTCTATATTCTCGTTATTTTCATAACAAATTTCAACTTTTTAAGCATAGATTTTAAATAATTCGTATTTCAAACTAAAAATTTTAATATTCAAATTTATTAAATTTTAAACTTAAGATGTAACTAATTAATTATTATTAAACTTTATAATTGGTAAGTTCGAGCCAATGTTTATTAAATTAAGACAATCAATAATCAAGAAATAACAAAAACTATAACTAAAAAAATGCATCAAAACAAATATTAAGTTAAACATAATCAAACTTGTGATTAGGCGTTGCTGATGAGAATTATGCTACCCCCTTTTTGTGAATAGGGAGTATGTGCAATAATCTGTGAACTGTGAGATTCAACTGGAAAATAGAGCCAGGCGCAAGTATACACCTTGAACTACTATCGTCTCGTAACAAGTAATAATGGTAAGTGAATACCAGATATCGATCCTCATGGAAGGTTTTGTGAAAAAGTCTCTTTGTAAAAAGTTAAGTTTGTAAAAGATGATTTCAGATGGCGAATTCGAGGATTTTTAAAGTGACTTGATTTGAAATGGTGTTTGGTAAAATCTGTGTGATAAAGAGCATGGGGTGCAAAGGTCTGATGAAACAACAAGTGATTTAGAAATAATCTTATGCTTAATGATGGTCCAACTACTGGTTTGATCGGCCTCCCAGAAGTACACAAAGGTCAACGTGTTATCGATATGAGTCTACTTAAAGTCTCATGAATCCTAACACAACGCAGTGTTACCTATCTTACCAGATGAGTATAGTCCCGAGGCACTAAAGCTACTTTTAGCTTTCTCACGTTTATTACAAAATATCTAGCATAAGTCCTAACTCTGAAAGCTAGTGCATTTTCATGTACTAAATTGGTCGGAAGTGGCAACTATGGTGGCAATCTCAAGGTCAAAAGCCTTCTCTCTTCTTCGGACCGACTCTATCATCGGATGCTTGTTAACGCGGTCAATGCACGTTCCTCGAGTGAGGAGAAGATCTCGACCTATGATCTTTGGCTTTTTGAGCAACTCACCACGGATGACAAATACCCGAACGCTCCCTATATCGTCGCCATGCAACTCATGAAGGGAGGCGGTTATCGCGAGGGTAGCCGGATGGCCGGTGGCCAATATGTCACCCGTTTGGCTAGGCATTACGGGGTTCTAACCGATGATGCTATTGCCCCGATGACGAGCCTCGGGGAGATGGGTTTGATCGACATGGAGCAACTCCGAGGAATGGGGGCAGCTGTGGTAGATCACTTGGTTGGCGGAGATCAGTTCACGTGGATCCCTTATCCACAAACACACGAGCCAAGAAGGAGGACGAGGAGTACCCAAGAAACCGGTGAAGGGAGCGGGGCGAACGAGGACGAACAACCGACGGATGAAGCGGGGCACTCGGGTTATGAAGACCTGAGTAATCGTTTATCGGAGATGCAGCTTACTTATGGCCGACATCATCAGCATATGGAGTATAACACCACGGAGGCTCTCCACCAAGCCAACTGGCAAAGTGGATTGATGAACCGAATGGCCTCCCAATTTGGTGTTGCACCTGCGACTCCTTTTGCTGCATCGCAGTTTTGGCCATTCTCCGACGATGCACCGCCCGGTTATCCCACTTTCGAGGATTGGCGTAACCAACCTCGAGGCCCCTATTGATCTCTCTCTTATCTCTCTATTCGATATGGTTGTCTAAACAATTTTATTTTTGTTTGTGTTTGTGTTTGCTACTATCTTTTATTTTTTGTTTGGATTGTTTAGGATTTTAATTGTTTGCTTAGTTTGGTTTATTTTATTTTGTTCTTTTTACCTTTTATTTTTCTTTTTGTTTTTAGATACAGCTGTTTATGATTCTGCATCGGGTACGATTTCCGGAATAATCTCTCTCAGATCAGAACAAGTCAAATAACCCGGGAAGTTTCTCTTTTTCCCAATTACTCCTTAATTGTTTTAACTGTTGCATTGAGGACACTGCAAATTTTAAGTGTGGGGAGGGGGTTATGTTGACTTGTCTGCTTGCTTATTGGGTACACTTTATGCTTGTGATTGTCGTTTTTCAAATTTTTGAAAGCTTTGAAGTTTGACCCCAATTTTTTTCAAAATCTGAGATTGTTTTTGAGACTGAGTTGCTTGTTTAGGAGGACATGAGATGAGACTGTTTGAGTAGGAGAATACCTTGGAATACTGATTACCATGAGTGCCTCACCCGATTCCTTTGAGAGATTGAGCCTAATTAATTCATTTGTGTGAGGAATACCGACTTTGACCCAAGGTAGAACTTGTCACTAGAATTCTTGTCGAGACCACATAAGAGAAGTATTTATCACCATTGCACTGATAGAGGCCTTCGTTTCTAACCCTTTTAGCCTTCGTTAGATAACCTCATCATAGGGTTATTTAATTTGCCTAGCCAATTTCTGAAAAGGTGTTCACTTATAACACTTTCACCCTTGAAACCATTTTTTGAGCCTTAGCCTTTCGTTTCTTTACCCAATTCACCATATACCCTTGAGCCTAATTGTTTTATCTATCTTTTGGCCGTAACTTAAATTTGATACTTGAGATGTTTGATCCAGTTTTTCAAAAATCTGATAGTTTTTATGGGATTGATAAGAGGATGAGAGAAGAGCCAAAAGCAACATAGTTGCTGCTCTGAAAAAGAGAAAGTAGAAAAAGAAAAGATGAGACTCAAAGAAAAGAAAAGAAAATATCAAAAGAGTCAGAGAAAAAAAAAAGAGAGAGAGAGAGATATGCTCATCCCGATAGTTTCACTGTTTGAGAATCAGATTTTGTGCTTTACTGTTTGGATCATTACAAATTGAGTTTTCAAGTTTTTGTTGCAAGATCCTTAGCCACTCATATATCCTTTATCCTACCCTTAACCTTAGCCTAACATTACAACCCCTAAGTCCTCTTGACGGTTGACAACTTCTCAGTGGTGGAGATTAGATTCAGTGCCAAGCTTATGCATGAGGGAATTGGTCGAGTATTGGTGAGATCACTTTTTACACTTTTACCCCCGAGAGATACACTTCAGATTATTATTCATACTATGTGAGGGTAAAAGGTCCACCTTGGTATTCGATTGCTTGATATGTCTTGTCTTTGTGTCTGACTATGTGAGTATTCTTTGTCTTCTTGGATGATCTTGGGTGGAGATAATTTTGGTGTCATCTTTCTTATCTTTCAGTCTTTTGATTGAGGAAAATCAAAGCTTAAGTGTGGGGATTTTGATAACACCAAAATTATACATGTTTTGGTGGTGCTTAATTGGTTGAATTTACCCCGTTTATCACTTGATTCTCACCTAATTACTCACGAATTGGTATGTTTGTTACTTTTGAAGGTATTGGAGAACACGGAGCTAAAAAGTGCGGAAAATAGGCGAAATTGTGCGAAAGTTGGAAAAGTACAAAACAGGAAGTTTTAGCGATCGCGAAGTGAAGGTTTTGGCGCCGCCAAGACTGATATTCGAGAAGGTTCCTGCTTTTTATCAACTTAGCGCCGCGAAGATGAAGTTTAGCACCGCGAAATTGGCATTTGCACTCTCAAGAAGATTCCAGAATTTGCCAAAAATAGAAGGAGTAGGGTTTTTAAGTGTTTCGCGCCGCGAACGCCTACTTGGCGAACGCGAAACAGCTTCCGGACCTTCTTTTAAATACTGTTCTCAGCCTTCAGTTCCATATGCATTCTTAGACAGAAAAATACAGTAAAAGGGTCAGTTGTACCAGTTGGTTAGTGGTTTGGAGGGAGAATCAAGTGTGGAGAGGGGAGACGCTGCGCCGATACGGATACTCGATTAATCATCTGTAGCTGTATGGTCGGTAGAATGTCTGTCTTTATCTATACTTATTCTGTTTTCCTAGCTATGAGTAGTGAGTAGTTTTCTATGTAGTACTTATCGTGGTAGATGAACCATGTGGATATGATTTTATGGTTTTAATGATTATTGATTTGTTTTGGTTAATTGAATGTGGTTTTATGATTCCAATTTGATTCCTGCTATTTCGTGTGTTTGAACTCGTTGGTTGGGTTTGCTTTTGGACCAAAAAAAAGTAGACTCCATTGGGTTAATCAACCTCTCTTGACTTATCCTTCGAGACCTCGGAGAATTAGGTTAAGTGGTTTCTTGGACCGAGAGAAACTAGATTGTAAAACACCGTTTAGTTGAGATAGGATTGGGTGACTGATATTTAGGTTGTCTGACAATCAGCCTAGGTATTGGGACTAGGAGGACCATTCTAGTTGACAATCATATTATCTGCATGTTAGGGTGTCCCAGACTTAAATCCTTACAATAGCCAAATCAATCATACTTTTATGTAACTTAATTATCCACTTGGGGATTCACTATGCCATGATAAGTGCTACTGTTTTCTTTATTATTGTTAAATCAGTTTTTATTCTGCTTTCTAGTTCTTTAGTTGTTGATTTAGTTTTCAAATCATTTTCTCAAAAACCCCCCATAGCCTTAGATTAATTAAACTAATAGGATTACCAGTCTGTTACTTGACCGTTCCCAGTGGTAGATACGATACCTGGACTTTCCTACGCTATATTGCTATCGATCAGGTACGCTTGCCTGTGAATGTGGTAATAGGTGGTTAGGCATTAGAGGTTAAAACTTGTTACGCTTTTTATAGTTAATATTTACCGCATCAAGTTTTTGGCGCCGTTGCCGGGGAACGGTAGTATTTAGACTTTTGATCTTTGTTAGTTTTGTTAATCGATCCTTGTGAGGGATTACATCCCTTGCAAGTTTTTGCTTTTTAGTTTTTCTTTATTTATTATAATTATTATTATCTCTTTGTTTCCCGCAAGTTGCCCGTAACTGTTTGTTGTGGTTTCAGTCACGGCAAATTTGTTAGAGCCATTTGAGGAACCGGAGAGGGAATTCAGAAAAAGAAACAAAAAGACGAGAGCCAACAAAGTTCGCCCGAGAGCTTTGATTTTTGAGATGGGAGAAGAAGCACCGATGTGGACCGCCAGGAGGGCCGCTCCAACTGTTCCCACGAATCCGATCACGAAGCCGAATCTAAACAAGCAAATCCCGGGGAAGCTCCTTCACATGATCAAGGACCTTACCTTCGACGGGAAAAACGATAGCAATCCTATCGTGCATTTGGAGAACTTCGTGGATATCTGTGATCTGTTCAAAACCGAGGAAGGCCGAGATGATGCGATTCGTCTCCGAGTCTTTCCTCTCACACTCGCCGGAGAAGCTAGAGCTTGGTTGCGTTCGTTAGAGCCAAGCTCGATCACTACTTGGGAAGGACTGCGTTCCAATTTCCTTTCCCGATTTTTTCCACCATCTAAGATCGACAAGTTGAAAGCCGACATCCGATCCTTCCAACAAGATGACGGGGAGACCATATCCGAAGCATGGGAGCGTTTCAAACACCTTCTAAATTCGTGCCCAAGTCACGGATTGACTAAGAGCGAACAAGTCCAAACTTTCTACAGTGGGCTTGCTTACTCTTCACGTGCTACATTAGATTCATCTGCTGGAGGTGTCTTCATGTATAAAACGCCCACGGAAGGTTATAAGCTCCTCGAAGACATGCTCATACACAACATAGATTGGAGGACGGACAAGCGCTTACAAATTCCAAGAATGGCCGGGAAAATCTCAACCGATTTTGATCCATCGGATGAAATAGCTGCTGTGAAAAACCAACAGGTAAAATTTGAACGAAAAATAGATGAACTAATTAAATCTGTTCATGCTTTGCAGGTTGGATGCGAGGAGTGCAAGGGTCCACATTTGACTAAGGATTGTCCGAATCGCCCGATGATGACACCGGAGGAAGTTAATTATCTTAACCGGGGCGATTACCAAGGGAGGTGGAACAACAACCGTAACTTCAATCCACGACCTCCCGGATTCTTTGCACCAAATCAACCGAACCAACGCACGGAGGGAGAGCCACGCATTTCTATCGAGGACCGACTCATCCAGTTCATGGACGCGCAAAAGAAAATCAATGATGAGGTAGGGTCATATTTGCGTAACCATCAGAGCATAATTCAAAATTTGGAATTGCAGGTTGGACGCATTGCTCAAACATTAGCCGAGAGGACCCAAGGAGAACTTCCGACGCAAACCCAAGTCAATCCAAAGGTGGAAAACGCAAAGCCGATGCTCATGATGGCCGGAACGAAGTCAAAGAAGGCGTGGACAGATATTTACAACAAAAAATACGTGGATAGCGACAGTGAAAGTGAGCCCGACTATGCCACGGATTACGATTCGGAGGGGTTCACAATCTCGTTCGAGCATCTTAAGCTTAATGATTCGAACACATCAAGTGATGACGAGAACGAGGATGAGGATGGAAAGCAAGGTGGATACGCGGAGTTCGTGATACCAAAGAAAGAAAAGAAAGGAAAAGAGAAGGAGAAAGAGAAACCGGACAAGGAAGAGCTCATCTATATCACACCAATCAAGCATGACCCGGGAAGTTACAGTTTACCTATTTCTTGTTCTAAATACAAAGGTCTTGCTTTAATTGATTCAGGTGCCGCACTTAACATGATGCCTTCTTGTTTTTGTAGGAAAATGGGTATCAAGAAGATCGAGCCGACGGATTATCAATATCGAGGAGTGAACGGGTACATGACCAAACCATTGGGGATAGCGGAAGTAGTTCCGATTCGAATCGGAAATTTCGTCTACTATACGGACTTTATCATAGCCAACCTCCCGAAGGACACGGAGATTCCTATCATTCTCGGGAGAGCTTTTCTGCATACCGCCCAAGTTAATACGGACATGCGAAATCAAATTACGAGCATGGGGTATGGAGAAAACCGTTTGTACTTTGATCCCAACGGAGAGCCGGTTAGACATCTCGATGAGCCTTATGAAGATCCTTCTCTTACCTATAAGAAGGTCCCGAACCGCCCACTGCTACCTCATGAACAAATGGGCCGAAAGAAGACGGAGGACTACCCGAATCCGATACAACCAAAGGAGATATCTACCAATCCGGGACCCTCCAAGAAGGAACATCGAAAGAAAAGGGGTTCGTCAGCCCGACGAGCCAAGAAATGAGCCGAAAGCGGGGTCGAGCTCTAGACCCAGTCAAAAATGAAGCGCTTCTCGGGAGGCAACCCGAGCATTTTTCGTTATTTTCAGTTTTAGTGTTTTTCGTGTGAGTTTTTACTAATGTTTTTGTTTTGTATTGCTTAGGTAACCATTCAGAAGGGATAGAAGCCAAAATCGATGAAAACCGACACGAATCGGAATTTTTCAAAAGGTGGAAACAGAAAGATTTCGCGAACGCCAAACCTTTAGTTTGGCGACGCGAAGTCTGTCCAGACCAACATCAGGTAAAATTTTTGAACTTGGCGACGCGAAGTGGTATGTTTGGCGACGCGAGAATCGATTTTACAATCTTGAATTCTTGGAAACCGCCTCTTCGCGACGCGAAGCCTTAGGCTTAGCGACGCGAAGTCGGCCCTGACGGTTTTTAAACCCTCATTTTTCACTTTTTCAAAACACAAAAACCTAATTTCTCTCTCGGCGCCGCGAAATCCTCTCACGTCCTTGCCAAGTTCGAAAATCTTAAGCTTCAATTTCATCCACAATGGCACAAAAGGTATGTTTCCTAACTTGATTTCGTTGGTTAAGCTCGATTTGGTGTAGTGAATTCATGATTTGGGGCAACAATGGTGGTTCTAGGTTTTCATAGATTCTATCTTGAATTGAAACCCCATTGTGTAATTAATTGTTGATTTGGATTGCATGCTATGATTTTTGATGGAAAAATAGTTTTGGCATGTGTTTTGCTTGTTGAATCTAGCTTGTTGGACCTTCAATGGTGAATTGTATGGAATTGGAATTGTTCTAGAGTGCACCATTGATGGTTAGAATTCTTGATTGATGCATACTTCGTTCTTAGAGTGCAATTTCATTATAGCATGCTAGTTAATGGGTTATTGAATTTAGTTGGATTGTGCTTGAATGCTAAGTGTGGGGATTTTGCACCCAAAATCCCCATCTTTTGATTTTACTAGATTGTGTTAGTGGAACCTTGGCTAAAAGCTCAAGTGTGGGGATGTTACACATCCCCATTCATTTTGAATCGCAATACATGTATCGTTTACTTGAATTGTTAGCCTTGGAATTTTGTCTCATTGGTTTGAATGATATGAACTTTGTCTTGATCATATTGGAATAACACTTGGACTAAGACATTGTTTGTTTGGATTTTGTAGAGACAAAGAACTCGTTCGTCAACCTCATCGGTCCCTAATTTTCGTGCGCCGGGTGGAGGTCACGTCTTCACCTATTTTGGGAACGATCCAACGTTGAATGATCAAAGGCGTGAGCATTACCGAAAGATCGTCGACTGACTCGCGTCCCGTCAAATCCTGGTCCCGAGGAGAGTATATTGGGATCTTCTCCAAGTTATGGGCATGAGAAATGAGATCCGAGCCAAATTGGAGAAGCATGCGTACGATGAGGAAGGCTCCGAGTACTTTATTTGCCATGCTTGGGAGCGCATCTTTGATTTTGCCGAGACCCTTTACCGAGAGCTCATTCTGGAGTTCGTGGCTACATTTCGGTTTGAGGAAGAGAAAGCCCTTGATGAGTTTTACCAGTCGTGCATGAGTTTTCGACTCGGTGGTGTTTGGCATTCGATCTCTTTGGTCGACTTGGCGGTGGCTTTGGGGATATATACCCAAGCCGAGGTGGAGGCTCCCGGATTCGTGGAGTACATGTTCGCCAGCGGAAAGAGGCCGGACGGCTTCGATCCCAGTTTATCTTGGGCAGTTCTCGGAAGTGGCAACTATGGTGGCAATCTCAAGGTCAAAAGCCTTCTCTCTTCTTCGGACCGACTCTATCATCGGATGCTTGCTAATGCGATCAATGCACGTTCCTCGAGTGAGGAGAAGATCTCGACCTATGATCTTTGGCTTCTCGAGCAACTCACCACGGATGACAAATACCCGAACGCTCCCTATATCGTCGCCATGCAACTCATGAAGGGAGGCGGTTATCGCGAGGGTAGCCGGATGGCCGGTGGCCAATATGTCACCCGTTTGGCTAGGCATTACGGGGTTCTAACCGATGATGCTATTGCCCCGATGACGAGCCTCGGGGAGATGGGTTTGATCGACATGGAGCAACTCCGAGGAATGGGGGCAGCTGTGGTAGATCACTTGGTTGGCGGAGATCAGTTCACGTGGATCCCTTATCCACAAACACACGAGCCAAGAAGGAGGACGAGGAGTACCCAAGAAACCGGTGAAGCGAGCGGGGCGAACGAGGACGAACAACCGACGGATGAAGCGGGGCACTCGGGTTATGAAGACCTGAGTAATCGTTTATCGGAGATGCAGCTTACTTATGGCCGACATCATCAGCATATGGAGTATAACACCACGGAGGCTCTCCACCAAGCCAACTGGCAAAGTGGATTGATGAACCGAATGGCCTCCCAATTTGGTGTTGCACCTGCGACTCCTTTTGCTGCATCGCAGTTTTGGCCATTCTCCGACGATGCACCGCCCGGTTATCCCACTTTCGAGGATTGGCGTAACCAACCTCGAGGCCCCTATTGATCTCTCTCTTATCTCTCTATTCGATATGGTTGTCTAAACAATTTTATTTTTGTTTGTGTTTGTGTTTGCTACTATCTTTTATTTTTTGTTTGGATTGTTTAGGATTTTAATTGTTTGCTTAGTTTGGTTTATTTTATTTTGTTCTTTTTATCTTTTATTTTTCTTTTTGTTTTTAGATACAGCTGTTTATGATTCTGCATCGGGTACGATTTCCGGAATAATCTCTCTCAGATCAGAACAAGTCAAATAACCCGGGAAGTTTCTCTTTTTCCCAATTACTCCTTAATTGTTTTAACTGTTGCATTGAGGACACTGCAAATTTTAAGTGTGGGGAGGGGGTTATGTTGACTTGTCTGCTTGCTTATTGGGTACACTTTATGCTTGTGATTGTCGTTTTTCAAATTTTTGAAAGCTTTGAAGTTTGACCCCAATTTTTTTCAAAATCTGAGATTGTTTTTGAGACTGAGTTGCTTGTTTAGGAGGACATGAGATGAGACTGTTTGAGTAGGAGAATACCTTGGAATACTGATTACCATGAGTGCCTCACCCGATTCCTTTGAGAGATTGAGCCTAATTAATTCATTTGTGTGAGGAATACCGACTTTGACCCAAGGTAGAACTTGTCACTAGAATTCTTGTCGAGACCACATAAGAGAAGTATTTATCACCATTGCACTGATAGAGGCCTTCGTTTCTAACCCTTTTAGCCTTCGTTAGATAACCTCATCATAGGGTTATTTAATTTGCCTAGCCAATTTCTGAAAAGGTGTTCACTTATAACACTTTCACCCTTGAAACCATTTTTTGAGCCTTAGCCTTTCGTTTCTTTACCCAATTCACCATATACCCTTGAGCCTAATTGTTTTATCTATCTTTTGGCCGTAACTTAAATTTGATACTTGAGATGTTTGATCCAGTTTTTCAAAAATCTGATAGTTTTTATGGGATTGATAAGAGGATGAGAGAAGAGCCAAAAGCAACATAGTTGCTGCTCTGAAAAAGAGAAAGTAGAAAAAGAAAAGATGAGACTCAAAGAAAAGAAAAGAAAATATCAAAAGAGTCGAGAGAAAAAAAAAAGAGAGAGAGAGAGATATGCTCATCCTGATAGTTTCACTGTTTGAGAATCAGATTTTGTGCTTTACTGTTTGGATCATTACAAATTGAGTTTTCAAGTTTTTGTTGCAATATCCTTAGCCACTCATATATCCTTTATCCTACCCTTAACCTTAGCCTAACATTACAACCCCTAAGTCCTCTTGACGGTTGACAACTTCTCAGTGGTGGAGATTAGATTCAGTGCCAAGCTTATGCATGAGGGAATTGGTCGAGTATTGGTGAGATCACTTTTTACACTTTTACCCCCGAGAGATACACTTCAGATTATTATTCATACTATGTGAGGGTAAAAGGTCCACCTTGGTATTCGATTGCTTGATATGTCTTGTCTTTGTGTCT
Organism: Centaurea solstitialis; assembly: GCA_030169165.1. Lineage (NCBI taxonomy): Eukaryota > Viridiplantae > Streptophyta > Magnoliopsida > Asterales > Asteraceae > Centaurea > Centaurea solstitialis. Next base: position 69,487,595 of record CM058045.1, on the reverse strand, counting down.
GACTATGTGAGTATTCTTTGTCTTCTTGGATGATCTTGGGTGGAGATAATTTTGGTGTCATCTTTCTTATCTTTCAGTCTTTTGATTGAGGACAATCAAAGCTTAAGTGTGGGGATTCTGATAACACCAAAATTATACATGTTTTGGTGGTGCTTAATTGGTTGAATTTACCCCATTTATCACTTGATTCTCACCTAATTACTCACGAATTAGTATGTTTGTTACTTTTGAAGGTATTGGAGAACACGGAGCTAAAAAGTGCGGAAAATAGGCGAAATTGTGCGAAAGTTGGAAAAGTACAAAACAGGAAGTTTTAGCGATCGCGAAGTGAAGGTTTTGGCGCCGCCAAGACTGATATTCGAGAAGGTTCCTGCTTTTTATCAACTTAGCGCCGCGAAGATGAAGTTTAGCGCCGCGAAATTGGCATTTGCACTCTCAAGAAGATTCCAGAATTTGCCAAAAATAGAAGGAGTAGGGTTTTTAAGTGTTTCGCGCCGCGAACGCCTACTTGGCGAACGCGAAACAGCTTCCGGACCTTCTTTTAAATACTGTTCTCAGCCTTCAGTTCCATATGCATTCTTAGACAGAAAAATACAGTAAAAGGGTCAGTTGTACCAGTTGGTTAGTGGTTTGGAGGGAGAATCAAGTGTGGAGAGGGGAGACGCTGCGCCGATACGGATACTCGATTAATCATCTGTAGCTGTATGGTCGGTAGAATGTCTGTCTTTATCTATACTTATTCTGTTTTCCTAGCTATGAGTAGTGAGTAGTTTTCTATGTAGTACTTATCGTGGTAGATGAACCATGTGGATATGATTTTATGGTTTTAATGATTATTGATTTGTTTTGGTTAATTGAATGTGGTTTTATGATTCCAATTTGATTCCTGCTATTTCGTGTGTTTGAACTCGTTGGTTGGGTTTGCTTTTGGACCAAAAAAAAGTAGACTCCATTGGGTTAATCAACCTCTCTTGACTTATCCTTCGAGACCTCGGAGAATTAGGTTAAGTGGTTTCTTGGACCGAGAGAAACTAGATTGTTAAAACACCGTTTAGTTGAGATAGGATTGGGTGACTGATATTTAGGTTGTCTGACAATCAGCCTAGGTATTGGGACTAGGAGGACCATTCTAGTTGACAATCATATTATCTGCATGTTAGGGTGTCCCAGACTTAAATCCTTACAATAGCCAAATCAATCATACTTTTATGTAACTTAATTATCCACTTGGGGATTCACTATGCCATGATAAGTGCTACTGTTTTCTTTATTATTGTTAAATCAGTTTTTATTCTGCTTTCTAGTTCTTTAGTTGTTGATTTAGTTTTCAAATCATTTTCCAAAAACCCCCCATAGCCTTAGATTAACTAAACTAATAGGATTACCAGTCTGTTACTTGACCGTTCCCAGTGGTAGATACGATACCTGGACTTTCCTACGCTATATTGCTATCGATCAGGTACGCTTGCCTGTGAATGTGGTAATAGGTGGTTAGGCATTAGAGGTTAAAACTTGTTACGCTTTTTATAGTTAATATTTACCGCATCAATGACCAGTAAGATTACTGAATAATAAACGGAATTTCAATAATAAGAAACGTAAGAGAATTGGTAAATATTACACAATACGTTCTGCAACGTTGAAAACGAGAGAAACAGGGTGTAATAGATTCCAAGTAAATAGAATTAAATGATAAATGATAACTGATATATATATATATAATAATATATGAAACTTCCAACGAAAGTAACGATTTAAACTTAAGAAGCTTATAAAGGAAGCTTTGAACAGAAATCTTTTATATAAAGTAGCTTGTCAAACAAGCCTCAAATTGAGTAGCTTACTGAACAAGTTTCGAACTAATAAAATAAAACAACGACTCGTAATCGACGATGACTTTGAAAATAGAAAACAATAAAACGATTATTTTATAAAGAACCAGAACTTTCAAATTTATAAAAAACCGACAGAGTCTTGTTTGTAACTTCGAGAAATTGGGTAACGGTAAAATATCACGAGTGATAAAAATCGAACCTGTAAAACACTTACTTGAACTTCGAAGGTGAGAATAACGTATGAAATAACGAGAACCCGATGATCAATAATAACTGAGAACTTGAAACCGATATATAACTAGGAATGATTCGATCGTAATATTATAACGAGAACGTAACAACAAGTGAAAAGATGCTAAGAAACCGAAAGGATTCTAAGCATAATCTAACTTGAAACTGTTTTCCAAAAGACTATCGAACTGATCGAACTAGTAACTAAACACGAGACTAAAACGTAACATCGAACTGAAAGTGTTAACTAGTTGATTATTTACAAATGAAACTAAGCCCATATTTATAACCAAAAAAGGAAGCTTCTTGAGCAAGCTTATCAGTAACTGGGCTTGGGCCTCTTAGCCCACAAAATCGGCCCAACTGTGATGAGGGACCAAAAATCAGCAGCCTTCTTCAAAAGTCGGAAACAGTCTTCAAAAGTCAGCAGAAATCCGCAACAGTCTGTTGTATAACGTTATTTCTGTAAAACAGCAAATAAAAAAAACATATTTAGACCAATATTTAATAATAATTTGCACATAAGTCATGATTACTAAATTATACTAAAAAAACAGATAAACTAGACTCAATTGGCACTTTTGGGCAAAATAAAAACCTAAAAAGACCCTAAAATGATATAATAAGTGGGCAATAATGAACACTTATCAGGCGTCAGCATCGAAACCGGCTTTCCGCCTTTGAAAATGGAACCGTCAGTTTTGAAACTGAAACCGATTGAAACCGGTTCCGGTTCCGATTATCATTTTTTTGGAATTGCTAACCGCCGGGTACCCGTCGAAACCGGTTCCACTATATTTTAATAAAAATAATTTTATATGTTTATTATATTTAATTAAATAAAACTTGAAATTGTTGTTTTATTTTTTACAGTTACACTTACGCATAAGGATGTAAACGAGCCGAACGTTCGGTTCACGGCGTGAACCGTTCGGCGGGAAGCTTGTTTATGTTCGTTTATTTATTAAACGAACGAAGGATTGACGTGATTCATAGAGGGTGGAGACGATTCAAGGAGGATGACCCAGTCAAAGCTGCCTTTATTGACCGGATGAGTGGTGGAGATCCCTTCTCTACTTCTCACTTTTTTAGCATTTCTCGTTTGAAACTAAAACTATATATATATATATATATATATTGTTGGAAAATTAACACCAATATTAATTTTAATTTGAACGGAAATTAAGATGGAAGTTATAACAAATGAAATAATGCTCCATTATGATTGGCCTTAAAGATGGGGGTTATAAACTTATAACCAAAGAAATAATGTTTCATAATGGTTGGCTTTTAAACCTTCTATTAGTTACATATGTGTTATGCATATATATATATATATAGTACTCAAATATTGAGTTCTATGAGAGACATTTTTTGAAGAGTAACTACATGGAAAGCCAAGCACAAGTGGAAACTAAGACATAGATTCTCAAGTTCAGGCATGATGGTGAAGTCCGGCAGAATTCGATTATGTTTCGAGTTGTATCCTAGGAAATCGACGTACCGGTAGGGGGCAAATCGGTTTTAAGGAAACCGTGTATAACACGGGTCTCGACTCATTGTGTAGGTTTGTTCCCATCTCTCTTTATTTCTCGATATTTTTGTTTTGGTGAAACTATATTCCTACAATCTTAAAACCGATTTCGATCTTTCATTGTTTCACCAATTGGTTGGTAACCTTCTGTTACATTTGTTTTCTAAGTGAAAATGGGCAAGAGCAAGTGTTATTTTTCAAAAATAAAACTGTTTGCTTTGATTATTTGTAGAAGATGGGTTTTATATAAATCAACTTCTTTGCTTTATTCTTTTAAAACAAGAAGTTGAATGATACATTTTGTTTCTATTGTATTTTGTTATCGTTTGAAACAACGAAATTATGTTGCTTTTGGCAAAATGTCGGATTGTGAAACATTCACCGCCGCTGCCACTTTTTCACCATCACCTCTCTTCGTCGGAAAACATTCACCTTTTCCACTTTTTCACAATTCAACATCTTCTCCTCTCATCATCCACCATCACCTCTCTTCGTCGGAAAACATTCACTGCCGCTGCCACCGTCGCCGCCGCCACCGCTGTCACCGTTGCCGGCGCTCCACCGCCATCCACCAGATCTACAATTGTTCTTCATCTCTACCACCAACCACCTGATCTCTACATCCAAACCTCCACCAGATCCAGATCTGGTGAGTTTCTATCTTCTTCCTAAACTTTCCATATACTTCATCTTTCCAGATCTTGGTGTTCATGTAATTATGTCCAATCTACTAAAAAATTGAAGATTTGAGGTGTGCACACAAGGTGTTTGATGAAAGCCACCAAAAGATATATTTGCTTTTAACATCGTGATAACGGTGCTTAGGAAGCACGGTTGCGTGGAAGATGCTTGGGTTTTGTTTATTTCACTTTTAACATCAGATCTATGAAAGTTATTCATATTCATAGTATTATTCATAATATGAATACTGTTCATGATATTCATATTATGGATACGATTATTTTTTGACAATTGATGACTGTAATTTCATAATATGAATATGTATAACAAAATACATGTTTTGAATAAATAACATTCATGTATTTTATTATTGAATCTGATATCCATAATATGTAGAACACGATCTATTGTTTTATTATATTTCCTTCTGATTGAATTATGTTTATTTAGAAAAGATGATGATGATGGATTGCAAATCTACTCAAAAATTGGAGATTTGAGGTGTGCATAGAAGGTGTTCGATGAAATGCCACAAAAAGATATGGTTGCTTTTAACGTCAGGATTTCTGTTCTCGGGAAGCACGGTTGGGTGGAGGATGCTCGGGTTTTGTTTGATCGGATGCCGAAAAAAGATTTGTATCATTGGAAATTTAAATGTAAATTATATATATATATATATATATATATAACATTTATCAGGAGTTATGAACAGTAACTCTTGACATATTTACACTTTACACCCTGTACTTATAATACATATTCATTTTATACTTTTAGTTTTTTATATTTCATTTTACGTTTTAGTCATATATCGAATATTGATTGAAATATGTTAAAAAATACGTTTTAATTTTAACAAATTATACCTTTATATAATCGTATCATCGATACGTTCGAAACGAGCCTAAAATTGAATATTTTTTGATATTATTATTTTATTATATACCATATATACTACGATATATCGAATATTGATTAAAATATGTTAAAAAATACGTTTTAATTTTAATAAATTACATCATTATAATCGTATCGTCGATACGTTCGAAACGAGCCTAATATTGAATAGTTTTTGATGTAATTATTTTATTATATACCATATATACTACGATTATATATGTATTTTAAATGTATTTCAATTTTATTTTTTACTTTATAGTTTTCTATTTTTAATTTTACACATTCATCATATTATATATACTAGCATTTGACACGAAGATGAATAGTAAAGTATAAGAAGAAAGTACGACTTTGTCTCTGCGGTTTGATATTTATAATGCTTTTCGTCCCCCCCCCCCCCCCATACACACACGTTTTGGAAGAGGTATCCCAAACCACATTGGACCCAGACTGAGCCTCGGCAATTTTTGGGCCGAAGCCTGACTGCTAAAGCATGCAGCCCGGGGTCGAAGCCCCCGTACTCCAGAATGCGTCCCCCAGGGCTCGAACTCGGGTTCAACACTATGTAGTGCCCAACTCATACACACACGTTATCTACATGCTAACAACCACGTAAAATAGACATCAGCTGCAATGGATAACTCTTTTTTTATTGTAAGCATATAGTTCAATACACAACACAATGCATAAAGTCCGTCATATTAATCTTCGCTTGACAACATATATATAAAATTTATATTTTATATGAATCCATGTTACTACTAATGATAAAATCTATTACAGTTTATAACCCGGTACGAAGTCCAGGGCTCTTGATAACTAGTTAATACTATGTTTGTATTCATTAGTTGAATCTATATGTAAATGGGCATTTTGTTTGTAATCGTTAGATGAATTTACATATAAATAAACATTATTTGTTTGTATTTATTATGTGAATATGAAGTTTCATCTAGTGAATCGAGGATTCATAATATGAAGCTGAGTTTCATCTAGTAAATATCCATAAGGTGAATATGAAGTTTCATCTAGTGAATCGAGGATTCATAATATGAAGCTGAGTTTCATCTAGTAAATATTCATAAGGTGAATATGAAGTTCCATAATATGAATCTGAACTTCAGATTCATATGATGAATATGAAGTTTCATCCGAATTTGAAGATTCATATTATGAATGATCCGTGGATCTTTTTTGCAAAATGACAATCATACCCTTTATGTCCATTTTCAGATCAAAGGCTTAGATTGGTCCTCAAGTTTACACAAATAAAATGGTTTTCTCTAGAAGACACCTCTATAATATAAATTCTTTTAATAACTTTGGCAAGGATTTTTTTAATTAAAAATAAGGGTTAATTTCATGTATGCCCTTGTTAAAACTCAAAATATCATATTTACCCAACCTAATTGTTGATCCAGCTCTCCTAAGACCTGATGAAATGATAATGATCCTGTTACTTTACTTAGTGAATAGGTCTTTACTTACAGTTATAGCTTGAGGAATTATCACTGAAATTGTTCAGTGTTATTCTATGTTAAAAATGTTGTAACTTGTTTTTATATTCATCAGGATCAGGATCAGGAGATGAACGAGTCTGTTCTGACGTCTACTGATCCTGACCATCAAAGTGAAGACCTCCTGAAGACATTAAGATCATACTCAAAGAACCATCAGCGAAGTCGAAGAATTAGCTAATGACAGGAACAGCGTGCTCGTGATCTGAAGACGGAACTCAATGATAGCAGGCTGCTCAATTTCGTATGACATCCTGAAGACTCATCAGGATACAGTGACCCCTGATTAACATCAGTATCAGAGCATTCCTCACTGATCAGTATCCTGATCCTGAAGGATTAGTGTAATGTCTTAATCTAATGCACAAAAGGATTATCCGCCTTTACTGACACAAAAAGTACATAAGGACAGTCTCTTTACTGTTCCCTCCGTACTTATCAGACCTCAAGGCAACTGTTTACATGAACCCTCTTTTGCACACCATGCAAAAGAGATTTGTTTATAGTAAATAGTACATAAGACCACTTAGAGTGTGACACGTACACAAAAGTATGTCTGCATGCATTTAATGCATGGGATATAAATAGGACTTGAAGAGATGTTCTCCATACTTCTTCTTCACCTTACTTATCATCCAGATCCTTTCTTTCTTTATCCTTCTATTTTCTATCTTCTCTAATCTTCTCACTCTAGTGCATAGTGAAAGAAATTTAGATTGTTTAGTTTAGACCTTAGTCTTTTCTATTTTCCGCAACAATCTGTAAATTCATATTGTTAATACAACAAAGAATTTAAAAGTGAAACCTTGGTGTGATTATATTCAACCCCCCCCCCTTCTATAATCTCATACACTATCCTTACTTGAAGGTCACCTACTTGGGACCAACAAGTGGTATCAGAGCAGATTCAAGCTCTCTTCTTTTAGAAAAATCTTGTGATCCTCTTCTCTCCAATCCATGGCTCTTCAAGCTAAGGATAACTACTTTGATACCGGCTCTGCTGGAAAACCTCCAAGGTTTAACAAAGACAACTTTGCTCTTTGGAAAACCAGGATGGAACTCTTCCTATCCGGTTTTGATCCCCAGATTCCATACTTCTTGGAAAATGGACCACATGTGCCTACACAAACTGTCCATGCTGTCCCTGCTGCCGGCGATCAACCAACTATACCCGTAAGGGAACTGGTGAAGCCAGTAACTGACTGGAATGATGAAGACAGACGCCTTGTCAACATTGACACCAAGGCTAGGTCTCTCATTGCCATGTCTCTCCCTGATGACGTTTTTCACTCTGTTTGTCATCTTCGTTCTGCCAAAGAAATTTGGGACACTCTCTATGTTCAATACGAAGGTACTGCAGTTCTCATGGAATCAAGAAAGATTTTCTTGGTTCGCCAGTATGAAAGCTTTATTCATCAGAAGGATGAAACTCTCTCCCAGATACATCAGAGATTCAACTGTCTCCGGATCGACCTGAAAACTATCGGTACTGTCTACCCTAATTCTGAGGTGGTTACCAAGTTCATGGAAGCTCTTCCTGAACATTGGGAAATCTACACCTCCTGCTTAACTATGTCTAAAGACATAAAGACACTCACACTAAGTGAGTTGTACGGTATTCTTTTGAACCGTGAGCAACAGAAGAAACTGAAAAAGAATCTCATAAGAGATACTAAAGATTCCAATAGCACTTCTCTTGCCTTGGTCTCTGACTCAGTTCCTCCTGTCACTACTCCTTCTTCAGTAACTATTATTGAATTAGAATCTTCTGATTCTGACATGTCAGAAGATCCTGATTTCAATGAATCTCTTGCTTTACTAACTCGCTCCTTTAAGAAGTTTGCCAAAAAGGGAAACTTCCATAGAAAGAAACCTCTCACTTTAACTGACAAGCCTAAAACAAAACCTGTTGATAAGGCTACTGCTAACTGCTACAACTGTCAGGGCAAAGGACACTTTGCTAATGATTGCAGGTACAGGAAAAGTCAGTTTGCTCCTTCTTCTGCCAAATCCTCCTCCAAAAATCCCAAATACCAAAGGCTGAAAGAATAATACAAGAAAATAAAATCTCAGCGCAAAGGTAAAGGTCTTATCGCAGAAGACTGCGATTGGGACGATGTCTCCTCTGATGATTCATCTGACGAGGAAGACACTCCAGTGGCACTGATGGCCATTATTGAGGAACCTACCTTAGCTCTGATGGCTAAGATAAAAGAGGTTACTAAAGAGGTTCCTACTCAAGCTCCTGAAGCTTCAACCTCTGCGACTGAATCTCCCAGTCAGGTACCTACTCCTGTTATCCCTCTTGAAAGTTTGACTCAGCTAGACCTTGTAACCCTCGATCTTTACAAAGCCCTGAAGAGTAAGACTTCTGCTGAAAAAATGAACATTGATCTTCGTGATCAACTTAAAGAATGTCAAGAAAAGATAAAACAACTTACCTGTAACGCCCCATTTCCCAAAGTTAGTAACTTAACTTGTGTTCGTTAAGTTGTTGTCAAGCCTTGGGGCTATTTGTGTAACTTTCGGGTGCAGGGACCCCGGTGTCTTTTTCGTTAGTCGAGGGTCTTAAGTAGCAAGTATTTAAGAGCATTGGAAGCCCAAATTCCTCATTTTTGTGTTAGTCGATTTTCAGGAAGATAGAGGGAGAGGGTTGCGTACTTCAAGGGAGATTGGTGCTATTGAAGGCTCAATCGAGCGTGTGGGGTGAAATTGATCATCGGGGTATCGTTGTTATCGCATTCCTAACTCATGGTATGAACTTAATTGTGTGTATTCGTTGTTTATGTCGAGTTTTGGTATTATTGAGAGTTAGGGTTCTTATGGTTTGGATTTTGATCCAATTAGTGACCAATCGGTGTTAGTATGGTACTTCTAATGCATTGGGTTGTGTTATAATGTCATGGGGATGTTCTATAACATCAATTTGGTGTCTTTTGGTCAATTTTGGGTTGATTGGTGAGAATCCCGTAGCCAATTCGTAATTTGCGACTTGGGATTTTGGCCATTTGGCATATGAGGGTCGTGACCCGCGGGTGACCCGCGGATTGACCCGCGGATAGTGCTGTTTCAGCATTTGAGTTTTTTTGATAGTTTTTGTTTGGGGTTCTTTCGATCATGTCTCCCTAGGGGATGTCTTAAAAGAGTGTTTGGTGAAGTTTTAACTTATTTGGGAGGGTCTAGCCTAGCCTAAGACCTAAGGGTCGGGATTGAGTCATAAAGTGTTGTGTGTTACGTTTGTTTATATGTGTATTGTTGTTTAATAATTATAGGTGCTTGAAATTATATTGTGGTGGTCCAAGCACGTGATTATTGTGAAGTTAATCAAGGTGGGTACATTAACCCTTATACGTGGCTTTATGTACAAATTGCATGTGATGCGTATGTGGTTATGAGACTAGCATGTTTGTGTGATGGCGTACTCATTGTAGTGGTGGTGGCCACCGTGGGTATTGTCCTTGTGTTAAACTGATATCAGTATGTGTGTGGTCCTTACCGGCGTGTACCGTAAGGCCATTGGTGATGGCATGTCTAGTTCTCATATGCGTGGTGGTTTGTGATATATTGTTCATGTGTATGTGGTTTGTGCTCACTAAGCTTTCAAGCTTACCCATCTGTGGAACTATTTTTAGTTACAGGTTCTTCCGGCTTGGATAAAGGAAGGGACTGGCTTGAAGCTCCGATCGTTTCAATGGCTCAGTTTGGCGTATATGTTGGGAAACAAATAATATAAACATTTTGGGAAAATTTCTTTCTTATGGTTGAAATGTGTTCAATGGTTGGACTTTGTTTAACGTATTTTCATTTGGAACAAAAATGTTGGATTTTTATTATTATATTGCGAATTTGTAAAGTTAGATTTTTATGACTTCCGTTGCCAAGGTTACTTGAGTTATCTTCCGTTAATATATTTTCGTTAAAACTCAGATTTTGGTTTTGAGTTGTTACAATTGGTATCAGAGCATTGGTTTAAGGGATTCGGGCATTCACGAGAGGTGAGTGCTTGGACTTAAACCTAAGAGCTTGTGTTTTCAAATCAAGTAACCTTTAAAAACTTTAATTTTTATGAAAAGGGAGTGTGAACTGAGCCAAGGATCGGAGCATCAAGACGGGGTGAGCACATTGTTTATATATATCACATGATTGATATTGTTAATTTGAATTGTGATTAACATGCTATCGTAGTGACGTATTAGCATGATTGGATGTGCCCATCCATGGTATGTTGTGAATTAATTGTGATTATCATGTTATCGTGGTGACGTATTAGCATGACTGAGTGTGCCTAACTATAGTGTGATGTGAATGTTATGTTGAATATATTGTGATGTTATTTATGCATGAGCACTATAGTGATTAGAAGATGTAGAGTAACTCTTATGTTGCGATAGGTAGGAAGTTACCTTATGTGTGTGAACTGTTATGTGGTGTTAACCGAAATTGGGGATTAGGACCTTTGGTGACAACGTTGAGCCTAGATATGTAGGGTATAATTATGATGATATAAGGGCCCATATCATTACAATTATATTGTGCATGTCGGGACTTGGCGAGGTTATAGAGGGCATCTATGAACCGATTAGGTTGGGAAAGGTTAGTAGCATGCTAAGATAGGTTATATAAACCTTATTTGGGTTGGTTGCGTGATGGCTTGTGTAAGGGCATGCAAGAAATCAAGTGATAGGACGTGAGTGTGTGTCCTCGAAAAGGGTAGTTAGACCACTTAGTAGCGTGATAGGAAGGGTAAGATGTAGAGAGGGTCATTGACCCAGACATTTGGGGATGGGACGAGAACAAAGTGGTCATTTTAAAAGCGTGATGTTATTTGGGTTAGCATGGGTTATGGACAAAAGTGTGTCCTCGTTATGTGGGAATTGTTGTGATTGTATATTTAAATTAAATGTCTTCATTTAGTGGAGTTATTTGGTGAATTTGTAAAACGGGATACCAATGGTGAAGTTAAGACCGAGTTTGTATCGATGGGTGAGAATCTCGTGGAGAAATCTTTGGCATATCCTTGTTTGGTTGTTGCTGAGGGGTTCAAAACACGATTTTCACATCTGGGTTGTTTATAAACATCGATGCAAATTTGATTTCGACGGAATCATAAGGGATCTTGAGTTACCGATAAGTATTAGAGGGTTTTATAGGCTCACTACAGGATAGTATTGGCCTATATAGACAGTATTCTGGGTCAGCAAGGTTTTGCATGGCGTGATTTCGGGTGTTATCACCCAAATGTAGTAAGAGTTGGTAATGAAGATCGACAGCCGAGTGAAGGACCCGTGACCAACACTCGCTGGATGGTTGTGGTAGAGGGTGCATTCCGCACCAGCTTCTGTTCAGTGGAAGTGAAGATTCTTTACGTGTCGAATCTGCTAAGGATGACGGCAACGTTTGGTGGGACGTGAGAGTCCGATCGGATGGAGAAGCAAGTCAATGCTATGACATAGGAGCGATTCGGGAAGCTGTTCTGGGAGCAGTTTATGTTGCAGGTTGAGGTGGGGTGACTCGCGAACGAGTTCTTATCCTTGGCATAGACGTCGAAGCCGGTGAACAAAATCATCGATTTGTTTGTGGGAAAGGTCGCTCGTTTGTTCATTTATGTGGTGAATGAGAAGTTAGAGACGTATTGTCGTGGCGATCCTGAAGTCGAGCTTCAGGAGTTTTGTGAGGGTAAGGTGGAGAGTCCGTTAGAAGTAGAATGGCGGACTAGGGTACCGTTGGTTAGTGATGTGTAGAAGGAAGTGTATATGGTTGGAGGGGATGAAGTTTAGTTTGGACCTCATTCCTATTTCCTTTTGGGGAAAAATCGATGTGGTGGTTAGCTTGAGCTGGTTTGATTGTCATGGGGCTCGTTTTGACTGTGTGAAAGTCAATGGGCGGAGATCCGAACTCTAAGTGGGGGAGTTCTGCCCACCGGAAAGCAGATCGAGGAGACAACCGAAGTTGTGTTCAATGGCGAAAACAAGAGGATATGTTCACTATTGAGGAGTCAGCTGTTTGGCGTTTGTGAGTGATAGTTGGGTGATGTTGCATGATGAGAAAATTTTCGGATGTCTCTGCAGGCAAGTGGAGTTCGAGTTAGATTTGATTCCGGGAGCGACGCCAGTGGGCAAAGTTCCTTTTCGCTTGGCACCTCCAGAAGTGTAGGGGCTGTCAAGCAAAGGGGGGAGTTGTAAGGAAAGGGGTTTACCCGTCCAAGTAGTTCACCTTGGGGGAGCCCCTAACCTTTTCGTGAGAAAGAAGGACAGCCCGATGCGGTGTGCATCGAAAATCGTGAGCTCAACAAGCTTATGGTGAAGAATCGATACCCGATACCGAGGATCGATGATCTATTTGATCAACTTCTGGGAACCGTGTGGTCCTCGAAGATGGATCTTCGTTCAGGGTACCATCAGGTGACGGTGACAGGCAAGGACGTGCAGAAGACCGTGTCCAGAACAAGGTATGGATGTTTCGAGTTTGTAGTGATGACGTTTGGGTTGGCGAATGCGCCGACGGTGTTTATGGACCTCATGAATCGTGTCTGTAGACCTAAGCTGGATAGATCGGTAATCGTTTTCACATACGACATACTGATCTACTCCAAGATCAAAGAGGAGCATGCGAAACTTTGGGTTGAAGTGTTAGAGACGTTGCGAAAGGAGAGACTGTATTCCAAGTTCTCCAAGGGTGACTCTAGGTTACAAGATGGTCCAGTTCTTAGGACACTTTGTTAACCGGAAGGACATCAAGGTGGATATGGCGAAGGTTGAGGCAGTGACGAAGTGGGAAGTTCTAAAGACTCCCATCGAGATTCGGAGTTTTCTTGGATTAGCCGGATATTACAGACGGTTCATCCCAGACTTCTCGAAAATGGTAGTGCCTTTGACAAGGCTCTTGAGAAAGAATGTGAAGTTGTTGGGGGTGGCGAGCAGCTAGAAGCTTATGTGGTGTTACGAAAAAGTTGTGTGAAGCGCCGATAATGACGCTATCGGAGGGATCGATGCATGGCAGAGTACTGTGATACTGGTATCATGGGTTGGGATGTGTGTTAATGTAGTGTGGAAAGGTAATAGTTTATGCGTCCCGTCAGTTAAAGACGCATAAAGCATTTTACCCGACACACGAATTGGAGTTGGCAGCAGTGGTGTTCGCGCTGAAGTTGTGGAGGCATTATCTCTGTGGGGTTAAGTGTACCATTACTCTAATCATAAGAGTTTGCGACATTTCTTGATCAACAAAATCTGAGCATGAGTCAGTAGCGGTGGTTGGATGGGGTAAAGGATTACGATTGTGAGATCCTATACGGATTACGATTGTGAGATCCTATACCATCCGGGTAAAGGCAAATGTGGTGGTGAATATGTTGAGTCGAAAGGCTCACAGTGTGGTGATGAGAGTACCGAGGATGAGATTGACAGAGACAACTTCGATGTCGGAGCTGATTAAGAGCTCTCAGGTTGATGATGTGAAGGAAGTGAATTAGAAGAAAGAGAGGACCAATGGTCAACCGGCCTAGCTAAGAGTCTGAAGGTTAAGGACTTTTGACCCGCTCTGGTCGTGTTTGGGTGTATGTGTGACGAAACTTATAAGTCTAAGTTTCTATACACTCGGGAACTACCAGTATTGTAGTGGGACTTGAAGACCGATTATGGGTGGCTGGGAATGAAACAGGATGTGGCTCGTGGTATCAAAGAAGGGGTGGCAAGGCACGGGGTGCCAGTAATGGTGATTTCTAATCGAATCGTGCGATCTACATTGCGGTTTGGGGAAGAATTTACGAGGATATGGGTGCTAGACTGCAGTTCTGTACTGCGTTCCATCCTCAGTCAGACGGTCGAAGCGAGAGGATGATTCAAACTCTCGAGGACATGTTGAGGGCGTGCGTGTTGGATTATGGCGGTACTTAGGATACCTACCTACCATTGGATGAGTTTCGTATAACAATAGTTTCCAGGCTAGCATCGGTATGGCACCGTATGAGATGTTGTACGGGAGGAGATGTAGAACTCCTTTGTTTGGGAAAAGTCGATCAGTGTGAGTTGGGTAGCACTTGAATAGTTCAAATCGCGACGGGGAGCATAGAGAGTATTCAAGAGTGGTTACGGGCCACTCAGAGTCGTTAGAAAAGCTACGCTGACAAGCGCATGTCGGATTTAGAGTTCATCGGGGGTGATGATGTGATGGTGAAAGTATCACTGCGGAAAGGGGTAATCAGGTTCAGGAAAAGGGGCAAGCATGGCTCTATATTTATCGGATCTTTCAGAGTGATAGCGTGTGTGAGTAAGGTGGCGTATGGACTCGAGTTACCACCGGAACTCAGTCAAATACGTAACACCTGTCTTGTGTTAGTTGAGGGAATGTTTAGCTGATGAGTTGGCTTACATTCTGACAGATGTTATTCAAAGTGAATGAATGACTCTCCATGTTGAGAGACCGATTGCCGTGTTAGAAATGAAGAATAAGATCTTGCGGAATAAGGATTTGGACAGGTAAGGGTTCAATGGGGGCATCGCAAAGGGTCAGAGTGGACGATGGAGCCGGAAGCCGAGTTTAGGGCAGGTATCCGGAGCTGTTCCAAGCTTGAGCGATTTCGGGGACGAAATCTTAATAAGTGGGGGAGAGTTGTAACGCCCCATTTCCCAAAGTTAGTAACTTAACTTGTGTTCGTTAAGTTGTTGTCAAGCCTTGGGGCTATTTGTGTAACTTTTGGGTGCAGGGACCCCGGTGTCTTTTTCGTTAGTCGAGGGTCTTAAGTAGCAAGTATTTAAGAGCATTGGAAGCCCAAATTCCTCATTTTTGTGTTAGTCGATTTCCAGGAAGATAGAGGGAGAGGGTTGCGTACTTCAAGGGAGATTGGTGCTATTGAAGGCTCAATCGAGCGTGTGGGGTGAAATTGATCATCGGGGTATCGTTGTTATCGCATTCCTAACTCATGGTATGAACTTAATTGTGTGTATTCGTTGTTTATGTCGAGTTTTGGTATTATTGAGAGTTAGGGTTCTTATGGTTTGGATTTTGATCCAATTAGTGACCAATCGGTGTTAGTATGGTACTTCTAATGCATTGGGTTGTGTTATAATGTCATGGGGATGTTCTATAACATCAATTTGGTGTCTTTTGGTCAATTTTGGGTTGATTGGTGAGAATCCCGTAGCCAATTCGTAATTTGCGACTTGGGATTTTGGCCATTTGGCATATGAGGGTCGTGACCCGCGGGTGACCCGCGGATTGACCCGCGGATAGTGCTGTTTCAGCATTTGAGTTTTTTTGATAGTTTTTGTTTGGGGTTCTTTCGATCATGTCTCCCTAGGGGATGTCTTAAAAGAGTGTTTGGTGAAGTTTTAACTTATTTGGGAGGGTCTAGCCTAGCCTAAGACCTAAGGGTCGGGATTGAGTCATAAAGTGTTGTGTGTTACGTTTGTTTATATGTGTATTGTTGTTTAATAATTATAGGTGCTTGAAATTATATTGTGGTGGTCCAAGCACGTGATTATTGTGAAGTTAATCAAGGTGGGTACATTAACCCGTATACGTGGCTTTATGTACAAATTGCATGTGATGCGTATGTGGTTATGAGACTAGCATGTTTGTGTGATGGCGTACTCATTGTAGTGGTGGTGGCCACCGTGGGTATTGTCCTTGTGTTAAACTGATATCAGTATGTGTGTGGTCCTTACCGGCGTGTACCGTAAGGCCATTGGTGATGGCATGTCTAGTTCTCATATGCGTGGTGGTTTGTGATATATTGTTCATGTGTATGTGGTTTGTGCTCACTAAGCTTTCAAGCTTACCCATCTGTGGAACTATTTTTAGTTACAGGTTCTTCCGGCTTGGATAAAGGAAGGGACTGGCTTGAAGCTCCGATCGTTTCAATGGCTCAGTTTGGCGTATATGTTGGGAAACAAATAATATAAACATTTTGGGAAAATTTCTTTCTTATGGTTGAAATGTGTTCAATGGTTGGACTTTGTTTAACGTATTTTCATTTGGAACCAAAATGTTGGATTTTTATTATTATATTGCGAATTTGTAAAGTTAGATTTTTATGACTTCCGTTGCCAAGGTTACTTGAGTTATCTTCCGTTAAATATTTTCGTTAAAACTCAGATTTTGGTTTTGAGTTGTTACATTACCATTCTGGAAGAAAACTACAAGGATCAGGTCTCTGTAAATCAAACTCTTTGTATTGAAAGAGAAAAGGCTCTTGCTGCTAAAGAAAGAGCCTTGGCCGAACTTAATGCTGAAAAAGTCACCATCAAAGGATGGAGTGACGCCTCTGAAAAAGTTGATGAAATATTAGCTTCAGGGAGGAATGTCAAAAACAAAAAGGGTCTTGGATTCACACGTGGATGTCCTAGGCCTGATCGTTCTATGCTTAAATTTGGAATGTTTGTTTCTTCTATCCCTGATCCTAATGCCCCTGAAAATATTCCTTCTTCATCCAACACACACACTGAAGGTGCTCCTAAGAGCAAAAAGAAATCAGTTAAGGAAAACTCCAAAACTGTGCCACCTTCAAAGACCAAGAATCCTAAACCTAAGAAGAATAAAGTTCTAGGTGGTGGACCTTCAGTCTCAGGATCAAAATCATTTTCTCAAAATCCCACTCCTAGACTGAAGATTGACCTAAAGCAAAAGACTATGGTGAAGAGACCTATTCCTCGTCTGTCCAATGTTAAAGGAATACTTGGTGCTGGTCCTGCTCATCTGAAGTTCAAAGACTTCTTAGACCCCACAAAACGCTCTATTTATCGCAAATGTTATCATTGTGGATTAAATGACCATATTGCGAGCAATAGTCCTCATGCTACCAAAGCTGAAAAATCAGCTAAGGTAAAGAAAAATCCTAAGACTAGTAAAACAGTCAAAGGAAAGAAGGTTGTCAAGACTGTTTCTTCAGTCAAGACTCCAGCCCCAAAAACTGACAACTCAGTTAAGGCTGTCACTGACTCAGATTTTATAACTTTTTAAAATTTAATCCATATTTAAATATGCTTTTTCATTTGTTAAAAATAAGAAGAAGAAGTCGAGACTTAACTAAAAAAGCCCATTATTCACTTCCTGTTCTTCATCATCACCATTGGGAGTTGGCGTTACACCGTTGGGGCTGCATCTCGATTCTTCTGAGTTCCCCTCTTCCGGTCATCCGATTAACCCTAATCTGTTCTTGGTCTTGGAACAAACCAAATTCAGCAATTTGCACACGGAAAAGTTTCATCTGAAGCTCATCTTCGATGCCGTCAACGTGATTCTTGAAGCAAAGTTACGGTTACGGACGGGTTGTGGATCCGAGGAAGCTTTTCGAGGGAGTTGTGTTTGGAGATAAGATACAAATGCATAAGGAAAGACATGGAAATTTTATTGATTTGTGATGATGATGATATCTTTCGTGGAAGGTAATCTTTCACTAGTGACACTTCATTGATTTGTGATGATTCTGAATGATGTGAACTTTCAACTAGATCTACTTCAGTTTGATCTAGTAGATTTGGCTCAGAAGAATGCTCCAAATCTGTTGTTTGTTTCTTTTCCAAGGTTAGTCACGTTAGGTTTAAAACCATGGGTAAACGTCATTAGTAAAGATGGAAAATTGTTTTAGTCACGGTTTAACTCAATAACCATGACCATTACAAACATGCCCAAAAATAAAAGTCACATTTTCAATAAACTTGTGACTAAATGTCAAAATGTATACCATATTTTGGTACCAAGTCCTTTGCACTTATCACTTCCTACACCATATATAATGTCAAAATGTACACCATATTTGGGCCTTTTTTCAAATTTATAGTGCAACTAAAATTGTAATCTATGTAAGTGTGTAGTAGTATACAATTTTCTTCCAGATTGAAGCCGCGTTTTAGGTACCAAAAGTGTATTATTTTATAGAGTTGGTAAATTTTGTATTTACATAAGGGTGTGTTTACTTGTGAAAAACGATTTTCATTTTCATAGAAAACACTTTCAGAAAAATGGAGTTGGGTTTTCATTTTAAATTATCATAGAAAATTTTAGAAAACTCGTTTACTTGGAATGATGGAGTTTTCATTTTCCATTTTTAGAAAATTAGAAAACTCATTTAGTTGTGCAATTTTCATCTCCTTTTCATTTTCCATTTTCCATTTTTTCCAAATATTGCAACGACGTCGATGATGGTGGTCACAGCGATGGCAGCGGAGGCGGTGGCCCTGGCAGCAGCGGTGGTGGCCACGATGGCGACGGCGGTGCCGGCCGAAGTGGCCAAGGTGGTGGCCTCGGTTGTAGTGGCGGAGGCCGCGACGGCGACGACGGTGTCGGCCGAAGTGGCCAAGGTGGTGGTCTCGGCTGTGGTGGCGGAGGCCGCGACGGCGACGACGGTGGCCTTGGCGGCGATGGCGATAGCCTCGGCAGTGGTGGCGGTGGCCTCGGCGGTGGCCGCGATGGCCAAGGCGGTGGCCTCGGCGGTGGTGGCGGTGGCCTCGGCTGCAACGGTGGTGGTAGCGACTTGTGGCAGCGGCGGTGGGAGGGTGGTCGCGATGGTGGCGGTGGGCCGGCGGCGACGGTGGTCGAAGTAGCGGTGGCGGCGACGGTGGTCACAGCGACAAGAAGGAGACGGCAGTAACGCGACGACGATGGTGGCATCAGTAGCGGTGGCAGGGAGCGGTAGCGACGAGCGGCGGTGGCAGCGGCAGGCGGCGGTGGCGGCGGATGCCGACGGTGGTGGCGGTGGCCAGCGACGAGAAAGGGACGACAATTGAAAACGTAAATGGAAAATGAAAATGAGAATTGGAAAAGTATAAAAAGTAGTTTTCTAACTCAAGTATAAATTCTGAAAACGAAAATTTTGTTTTCTTGGAAAAATATTTCTAAATTAAATCAAGTAAACAAGTTTTCTAAATATTTTATGTGAAAATTTTGTTTTCTTGGAAAATTTTGTTTTCTTGGAAAAATATTTCTACAACAGCACAAAGGTGACAACAATGTTGGAAAATCGAGCTACAGGCTCTGATTCCCCATGACCTTTGCTTTATCAACCTCTGGTCTATCAACCTCTTGCCTATCAACCTCTGGCCCATCAATGTCTTCGCGAGCTCTAGTCTTCGAGGTTTTGATCTCACAGAGTATATGCAGAGCTCTGGTCCATACAACTAGGCAGGGACGGACCTGTATAGGTGCCGACAGTGGCACGTGCTACCGTATCGTTCCTCCGTCGCAGTGTAAAGGTCGTGAAAGTGGAACCGTATTAATTTGCTGTGTGCACCATATGTATTTTAAAACTGCAATAAAGTTGCAAATGCTCCTTGACTAAGTTGGTTAGTTCCTTGTTTTTTAAAGGGAAGTTATGGGTTCAAAATCTTGTTTGAGTCATTTTTTTAGCTTTTAGCTTTTAGTATCATATTTATTATGTTTTTTAAAAATTTGTAATAGCAAAAGTTGAACATGAGATTTTTCATTTAAAAATCGAGGAAACCAATCACTAGATCAATATTGACTTAATAAAAAATATCTCTACAAATGTTCCTGATGATTTAATGGTGTCACCGTTAAAAAAATTCTCTAGGTCCATCCCTGCAACTAGGTCCCTCTGGAAGGCTCTCCCTATAAAGAGCTTTGTATCAAAGTTATCACCGGTCTGTTTTGCTTGCCTTTGTTCTTCTTTGGTACACGAATCAACACATAAGGTTTCTATCCATCAACATTGCAGTGACTTCTACGATGTTTCTGGTTCGTGTTGGAGTTTTGGGAAAACGCAAAACATAAACATCATAGATTAGTGTGTTATCTTTCAATATAGACTATTCACATTCTTTAGAGCTCACACGCATAAGATATGATCGATTTAGTACAACATCACAAAAATCTATCAGCATGTTGATTTTTATAATATCATTACAAACTTGAACCAAATCTTGCTCATGCAATTCATCGAGCAATTTGAGTGCAGAAACTGATCGAAATCTTAAGCATAGAAAGTCTTATATTGGTAAATGTTCGTTCTAGCATCTAAGATCAACAACCGTGATACCAATTTAAAAGACGAGACTGAAGCATTCTACTTGGTAGGATCAAAGATAAAACCACAAACTAGAACCTTAAAAATAGACCAATAAATTTTCTCATAGGATCAAAATTTGTAGATTAGAATTAAAGTTTCTCATAGGCATTTCATCAAACACCTAAAGTGCATGATCAGATTTTGCAAATAATCAAGAACATCGATTCTCCAAACTTATCCATAAAATATCCAAATCAAATTTGAATCCATAAAGTTCAAAACAGAAAATAAGTTACAAATTATAAGAATTGAGTTTACTTCAAAAAAATTATATATTTATTTAATTTTAGATTTTTTAGCTAGTAGGTATAGAATTGGCTTTTAACATATGTATGGAGGTGGGGTAATAGGGGTGTAAATGAGCCGAGATACTCGAGATCGACTCGGTCAAGACTCGGTCAAAATTCGACTCGAATAAACTCGGTAAAGCTCGACTCGAATAAAACCCGATTCGAGATACTAACGACTCGACTCGGACTACCTGGTACTCGGCTCGACTCGGTTTAAGCCAAGACAACTCGCGCGCTACTCGAGATCGACTCGAATAAAACTCGACTTGAGATACTAACGACTCGACTCGAATTGCCTGATACTCGATTTGACTCGGCTCGTCTAGTGGGGTAGGAGAGAAGGACAAAGAAAAAGACAGGAGAGTGAATGATTGATGATGGATTTAATGATTGTGGATACGGCAACCATTTAGCACATGCATTTGGAGTATAACCATACCCTCTTTATCCCAAAGTAGTAACTAATAGTAGGAGCAAAGAAAGGAAAGTAGGGAAAGGTTTAGGCATGGGAATGGGGCGGGTTTGGAGCGGGGACCCAAATCTCCATCCCCGTCCCCGAGCCTTCATCGTCATCCCCGTCCCCTTCCCCATCCCCACCGGGGAATTTGATGATATCTCCATCCCCGTCCCCAACGGGGAACGGGGATCCCCAACGGGAAACGGGGATTTTATGTCCGTTTACATAATTTATTTTAAATTAAATGTTTTGAGAGGTAATACTTGTTTAAATCTCACATATTTCCAATAAAACCTAAGAATGTATCGTGTAACACTTTATAAACGTAATCGTATTATATTTTATAAACGTAATACCAAAGTAAATCAAACTTAATCCTAAAAAATATTTTAAATGACGCACGTACCAAAACGTTTCAGTTAATAGTCAAAACCACATCAACTAATATTCATAATTTATCGAAATAAAAACAATCATATACCGATATAATAGAAAAATAATATATAAATTAAATAAATATTTAATATATATACGGGTACGGGTATATGGCGGGGCGGGGAGTGCTAAACCCATCCCCATCCCCATCTCCGGTTTGAGAAAACGGGGATCCCCGTCCCCGTCCCCAATACCCGATTTACCGGGGAATCCCCATCCCCGACCGGGGCGGGTGGACCGGGTTCTCCGATGGGTCGGGGACAATTCCCATGCCTAGAAAGGTTACAATAGCAGAAAATACTCGTGTTTTTGACATTCTTTTAAAAGAAAAGGAAAAAAAAACAAAAGAAAAATAATGTTGAAGTTTTTCTTTCAAAACTTTTCTTTCAAATGTGTGAGAAAAGGGATGGAAAGGAACAAGAACGGAGGCAGAACATTTTTCAAATGGTGGCATTATATAATTAAATTTTTCTTGATTTCGAGAGATTTTTGGTTTTTTTTTTTTGTTGATTTTGATAGACATTTTTTATTTTTATTTGTTCTATTCGAAGATTTTTTGGGGGTTTTTGATTGAAATCAAGAGAATTTTTTGTTTTTTGATTGATTTTGAGAGAGTTTTTCAATTTTTTGATCTATTTCGAGAAAAACAATCGACATTTTGGTTGATTTCGAGATAATTTTTCGGTTTTTTGGTTAATTTCAAGAGAAATTTTTAGTTGTGTGGTTGGTTTTGAAGGAATTTTTTGGTTTTAGGTACACTCTTTGAAGTTTCAAAAATAATACGGTAGCATCTCCAAAATAATACGGCTGCACCAGCACAAAATTAAATTTTTTTACCCTTCGTCGGACAAATAAGACGGTGGCAACGTGCCACCGGGTGCTTTACAGTAGCTCCGTCCCAGGAAAGGAAAAGAAAAGAAAGTTAATATTAATTAAAGAAAATATTGAAATTTTTAAAATTACAATGTTATCCAACTTTTTATTATAAAATATAATATTATTAAAAAATATATTTGTAAAAATGACATGTTTCTTTACTTTCTCCCATGTTTAAGAACATGAAAAAAAATCTTTCTTTTTCTTCTGTTTCAAGAATACATATGAAAAACTATTTTTCTCTCATTTCTTTTCTTTTGCTTTTTTTCTATCCATTTATTTTATCTCCGTTTCGAGTACATGTATATGTACTATAACTTCACCCTCAACCATTTAGAACATGTATCGGTACTATAACTTCACCCTCTTCATCCCAAAGTGATAACTCACACTAGGAGCAAAGAAAGGAAAGTGAGAAAAATGGAAGAAAGGTAAAAAATACTTGTATTCTTGAAACTTTTTTAGAATAGAAAAAAACAAGAACGAAAGGAAAATAATGTTAAGTTTCATTCCAATACATAGGAGGAAAAGGATGAAAATGAAAGGAAAGAAAAAGAAAAGTAAAACTAATGAAAAAATTACTTAAATTATTAAAATTATAATACTATCCAACATTTCATTATAAAAGATATATTTTTAAAGAGTATATTTGTAAAAATGATATCTTTCTATTACTTTATCTCATGTTCAAATACACAAATAAAAAAAAATATTTCTTTTTATTTTCTTGTTTTTCCTTCCGCTTCAAAAACACAAATGAAAATTTTATTTTTCGCTTATTTCTTTTCTTTTGCTTTCTTTTCTCTACGTTTTCGAAAACACAATGGTAATGATTTTGGATGTAGCAACCATTTAGAACATGTATTTGTACTATAACTTCACCCTCAACTATTTAGTTAGCACATGTATCTGAACTATAACTTCACCTTCTTTATCCCAAATTGGGAACTCACACCAGGAGCAAAGAAAGGAAAGTGAGGGAAACGAAACAAATGCAGAAAATACTCATGTTTTCAAAAAAAATTGAGAGAGAAAAGAAAGAAAACGAAAGGAAAATAATGTTATTCTAAAACATTCGTCCCAAACGTGGGAGGAAAGGGAAGAGATAATAAATCAAAACTAATTAAAAATAATTACTAAAATTAATAAATAAAAATACTACACTATCCAACCTTTCATTATAAAAAATATATTTTTAAAGGGTATATTTGTAAAAATAACATCTTTCAATTTCTTTCTCTCAAGTTCAAAAACACCAATAAAAAAAATCCTTCCTTTTCCTTTTGTTTCGAAAACACAAATGAAAATTATATTTTCCTGCCTTTTCTTTTCTTTTCTTTTCTATTCATTTCTTTTCTTTACATTCTTTTCTATCCATTTCTTTTCTTTTCTCTATGTTTTCGATAACACAGTGTTAATGATTGTGGATATGACAACCATTTAGCACATGTATTTGTACTATAACTTCACCATGTTTATCCCAAAGTGGTAACTCACACCAGCACCACCAAAACCTAATGGCATTTTCTCTACCACACCCCTCCTCGGAGTTTTATCTTCCAAGTTCCAAGGCAAACCTTCATGCTTCAGCTCTCTACGCCATTCCGATCTTCGATCTGCAATCCTTCGAATCTCAACTAGTTAAAGACCTAGAATGCTTGGGCAGTATTCTCCCATTTCGTCATCTCAACTGAATCCTATGTAACAGTTCGTTCTTTATTTCAACAAATATTTATTAATTGATGTACAAATGCTGGCATTTGCAATTAATTATATAACCATGGTCCATGGTGCATATATAGTAAAATTCGGTTCATCAACTTCACATACGTATTGATTTTCTACAAAGTTGATGGCTAATTAATAGAACATTCACAGATCTTGGTTTTTTCAGATAGATACCTAAAAGAACATTTGATGAATATTTGGAGCTCGATTAAAGATACATAGAAGTAGGATCAGGTAAGAATTTTTCATATTTAAATAAACAAAAGAATACCCTCACAACCGCATATTACGTGGGTCCACATAATATGTGGCTACGAAAGGTGTTCATTGACCGAGTGTTGTACCAAGCCTGAAGGGCTCCGGAAGCCTTCGGGTTGGTCGGGTTCAATCGGGAACATCATCACGCCCAATTCGGGTAGATGGTGTTCGGGTTCTCCATCCCAATAAGCAACGCCCCCCCCCCCCCCCCCCCCCCCAACAACCCCAATGGCTATATTTTATAATATTTCATTCATACATTAAAAAATCGTAACATCCTAATTTTTAAGACCAAAAAATGAACCATTTAAATTTTCCTTAAAACCTGAATAATCATTAATCAATTACAATTTAAAAAGGTAACAAAATCTCCGATTTTCAAAGTTCGTAAAACTAGTCAAAACTTAAATAATTAATATACAATGACTGACAATCTAAGCAATCTAGTCTAAAGTTTACTAGATTAGATAGGGTGTTACTAGTGATCTCCAAAAGCCCGCTCTTTACGCTTCAATCCCAAAAGCCTGGTCCCTTGATGCTGCTAATCGCATTAACCGGTGTCCCTCCTCCTACTTAGGCCCGCCGCTAAAAGACCCTTTGAAAACACAACCAGGCTAGGAGCCTAGTGAGATCTCAAAATGATTAAAAAAACAGATAATGTGGTTATGACATGAAATAAAGTGACTGTTATTGTTCCTCGACCGTAATTCGGACCATTTTTCATAAATCGTTCCTACATGTATATAACCAAGTTTTTTCACCTGACGGTCATTAGTTAGTGCTTGGAAGTCCTGGTCTTGATGCATACGGCGTGGCGAACATCACTACCCCCGTTTTACTTTTACCTTTGGTGCATATCCCGTCAGGTTACACCCCAAAGACTCCACTCCTACAACTAGACAAGTTTCACCACAAGAGTATGACTATCCTACCCGGGACGGACTCACTAGTAACGTAGTACGCCTTGGGTTTTAGTCGTAAGCAATTCTCAATAAATACATGAAGTTCCAAGATATTTTTAATAACAAAAAACATTATTCTGGATCCCTCTAAAACCATGACCTTCAAGAGAAAAAAAAATAAAAAATTATCCCTTTAAATTAATCTTTAAAAAACCTTTCCTTTTTGTTCCCCTAAAAGGCAGGAGAACACATTTTTTATAAGCTTCTTTAGTAACTCTCTCTCAGCTGGCGATGTACCGAGAATTGGGAGGTCGGTTCGGTTGCAGTCGAGATCCAAGTCGGTTGTGATAAATTTCTCCGACCAAACATTAAATTTGTTGGGGTATTATAATAATGATGAATAATCCCAACAATAACTATTTATAGAATTATATATTTATGATTTCCTATTTACTTAAATAGGTTAGCTATAATAATTTTATAATATAATATATACAAAAATAGGTTTAAACGAGAACGATAACCATGTACTTTTTAAAAAAACTTTTTTTACGAAAAACAATTTTCATGTACAAAATCATATATGACGTGAACGACTTCCACGCGATTTAAAATCGCAGGTAAGTCGCGTACGTTATTAATCATATATGATTTTGTTTACGAATCATATGTAATTTTGTACGTGAATCATATATGATTTTATACATGGATTTTCCTAAGTGAATCACATATGATTTTGTAAATCAAAAAAGTTTTTCTTAAAATGGTAGCGTTCTCGTATGAACCCACCTCAATATATATATATATATATATAGGATGGGTACAAATGTGAACCACTTTTTAGTTGTGAATATGAGGACAGCCGAGAGTGCGACACGTGGCGGATGACTAGGCGTCACGTTAGGTCCACAGCGAATGACTAGGCGCAATTCATGGGAGGGCATTGAATTAGGGGGGGGGGGGGGGGGGGGCACACTCAAAGCCACCTTTATTGACTAATCTCCGCCACGTGTCGCGCTCTCGGTTAGGTTCAAATGTGAACTCAATTTTGGTTGTGAACATGAGTACTACTAAAATCGTGCCACGTGTCAATATTCACTCTCAATATCACTTTGAATAATGCATGATATTCAGATTAACTATTGTCACATGGCGTGATTTTAGCAGTCCTCACATTCACAATGAAAGATAAATTCACATTTGAATTTTCCTCTCTCTCTCCTAATTGCAAATGAAACCACCCCTACATATATATAAATACATGCTCGGGTTCAAATGTGAACTCATATTTCATTCTGAACGTGGGGACCACTAGTATCGCATCACGTTACAATATTCAGTCTTAAAGTTTGTGTTTTATTCAGACCGAATAAAGCTTTATTCAGTCTAAATAAAGTTATGCGCATATGCATAATGAATAAAGCCTAATTGGTGCACATTCAAATTGTCACGTTGTGCGATTTTGTTGATCCTCACGTTTATAATGAAAGATGAGTTCACATTTGAACTTTCCTCCCCCATCTCTCTCTCTCTCTCTCTATATATATATATATATAGAGAGAGAGAGAGAGAGAGAGAGAGAGAAGTTATTTTGTAAACCACAAATAACGTGTAAACCGTGTAAACTCATGGTTGCATATGTAAATTAATGAAAAATCTTTTGTAGAGTTGTTTAATATGATTAAAATGTTTCATATCCTAAATTTTTTGATGACATTGTTTCATATGAAGGTGTTTATTTACGTAGAAATGAAAAAGTTTCATTGAAACCAGAAAAAAGTTTCATATGAATAAAAAACACCAAAATATGAAACAATTTCATCAAAATTTGATGTTTATGAATCATTTTCATCATATTAAACAACTCCATAAATCAATTTCTATGCAACCATGAATTTATACGGTTTACACGTTATTTGTGGTTTACAAAATAACTTCCCTCTATATATATATATATATATATTCAGTTTAGACCAAACTATTTTAATGAGACAGGTAAAACTAACTTTAGATATGAAACCTCACAACAAAAGGATGGATATAAATCTTTGCATTTAATATATGTATGGAGGCAGGTAGGGAAGGAGGGAAACAGAAAGAAAAAGACATGAAAGTAAATGATTGATGATGAATTTAATGATTGTAGATATGACAACCATTTTAGCACATGTATCTATACTTATATAACTTCACTCTCTTTATCCCAAAATGGTTAACTCACACCAGCACCAAAATGGCATTTTCTGTCTCTACCACCCCCCTCCTCGGAGTTTTATCTTCTTCCAACCAACCTTCACGTTTTGGCTCTGAACGTCATTCGGATCTCCGTTCAGCCCTCCTCCCAATCTCCACTAGTCGACGACAACCACGCCCAAGAACGCTTGGTCAGTCTCTCATTTCGTCATCTAAAACTCAACTCAACTACTATGTAACATTACTTCATTCTCTTTTTGTTGTAACAAAATATATGTCTATTAATTGACAACTGCTGCCTGCCATTTGATTTTCTACCCTATACATCAATGTATTAATTGCCTGCATTTTCTATTAATTATATAAACCATGCTACATATATAGTAAAATTCGGTTCATCAACTTCACATACATACATCATCTTCTACAATTTTAATGGCTAATTAATTGAACATTCACATATATACTCTTGGTTTTCTTAGATAGATACCTAAAAGAACATTCATGAATTTTTGGAGCAAAGATGCATGTACGTGTGTGTGTGTATATATATATATATATGTAGAATTAGGTTCAAACAACTTTGAACCACATGTGGTGTGGGTCCATGTGAGACCTACCCATTAAATAAATCATATATGATTCAAGTAGGTCCACATCACATGTGGCTCAAATTTAGTTCCTACAAAAAGATGTGGTTCTTGTATAAACCTCCCTCTATATATGTATGTATGTATGTATGTATGTATATATGGGGACATTCAAACAAGAAGTAGTAACAAAATATAAAGTAGAGAAGTGATATCATCTGGTCAACAGTTGCAGCTTTGACCGTAAAACACCAGATAATTTCTCACATAAGCTACATAAGACGGAAGGGTAGTTTCGTAGATACACGACAAACAAGCTCATATATGAACTCATGATTGATATATGAATTACACAGGTTGATGTATGAACATAGAATTTATATATAAATCAGTTAAAAATAGTTCAAGATATATGAATCTGGTTAAAAATAGTTCACTTATGACTCAGTTAAAAATAGTTAATATATGAATTAGACAAGTTCATATATGAATCACACATGTTCATATATGATTATATGAACCTGTTTTTGGCCTATTTATAACAATTAAGAAGCTGCCCCTTTATTTTTGTCATAGCGGTGAATTTTAACCGGTCAAAATCGCAATCTTTGACCGGTCAAATTTGATATTAGCCGTATGGACGACTAGAGATCACTTCTCCACTTTACATTTTTTTTACCACTTCTCATTTTAATCTATGTTTATATATGTATATGTAGGGGCGGGTTCAAATGGAAACTAAAATCTAATTGCGAACGTGAAGACAACAGAGGACGCGACACGTGTTCTATTCGGTCTAAATAATACAGGATTATTTAGGCCGAATATTATGCATTATTCAAGGTGAATAATACTGCAATAATACTGCATTTAGTATTATTCAGTATGAATACTAGTATTCAGCCTGAATAATGCATGATATTTAGTCTGAATAATCTTGTATTATTCACATTGAATATGTCACATGGCGCGCCCTCGTCTTCTCTCATGTTCGCAAATAGATTTGACTTGGTAGCAAAACTTTCTGTCTATATATATGTATGCATATATATATAGAGAGGGGTTTTATTTTGATGTTTGTGGTTTCTAGTTACCTCTAAGGTGCCGAACTTCCAGATTCAGTGAGAAAAAATGTTCGAACAGAGATTAAGGCCGTTGGAAGTACATATGGAAACTACTTTCGTGTTACAACGTTTGGTGAATCTGATGGCGGAGGAGTTGGTTGTGTGGTTGATGGATGCCCCCCTCGAGTGCCCCTTTCAGAAGCTGATCTACAAGTAGAGCTCGACAGAAGGTATACTTGTTATCCTACTCCTAATGAACACTACTTTTTCTCATCTAAATATGCTTAATTTCTTCTACAGGAGGCCAGGTCAGAACCGAATTACTACGCCTAGAAAAGAAACCGACACATGCCATATATATTCAGGTCTTGCCGAAGGTTAGTTTTAGTTAGTTAACGCCTACTATACTCACATGATCATCAGGTTTTTTTTTAGTGTTATCACTGTTTTAAAGAGATCCTGATAACATCTTATGGTGCTTAAATGCAGGATTTACTACTGGATCTCCAATCATGATTAAAGTTCCCAATACAGCCCAAAGGGGAAAGGTGACTACTTACTTACATAATGCAAAAATTGTCATAATATCCTTAAAAAATGTTACACAAGTATTGGTTGCTTTCAATTGGACAGCCATGATATATTAATCATTCTAAACTTATCAGGAATACAGTGAAATGGCAACTGTCTATAGACCTTCTCATGCTGATGCAACTTATGACTTTAAGTATGGTACAAGATCAGTGGAGGTACCCAATTTTTACAAATACATATATGAAAATATGTCTAGTAAGGTTCTTTCTCTTGGATACTTGAATGTAATATTATGGATTGTAGGGCGGTGGTCGATCATCGGCTAGAGAGACAATTGGGAGAGTCGCAGCTGGCGCTATTGCTAAGAAAATTCTCAAGGAATTTGCAGGAACTGAGGTGCGTCGAGTTAATTCTATACATGATTCATATATCTCAAAAGTATCATGTTAATTCAAGTTATAGTTCTTCATTGTTGCTATGCAATACACATAATAAATTTACGAGTTCTTACTTGTACTCATCTTTATCGTAGTTTATATCTATGTTAACCAGATCCTTGCCTATGTATCTCAAGCTCACAAGATTGTACTTCCAGAGGACCTAGTGGATCATGAAACTTTGACACTTGATCAGGTTGATTGTAGTTGAACTACTTAGTTTGAATCTTGTCCTCTAAATGGGCATCTATTTTTCATTATGGTTTCAGTTTTTCCCTTTGATATGGGTATTGGACTAAATCTAAATGATTCCTATTGTAATTCTTGTATGAAACGATGTCAGGTTGAAAGCAACATGGTTAGGTGCCCTAATCCCGAGTATGCAGAAAAGATGATTGCTGCTATTGATGCTGTCCGAGAGAGAGGCGATTCTGTTGGTGGTGTCGTTACATGTATTGTGAGAAACGTGCCACGTGTAAGCACTCCCTCTTTCTTTCTTTCTACATATGGCTGTGTGCACCTTCTCACACTCCAACATCTTTGTTATAAAATGATACATCAATATCTATTAATATGGCAGGGACTTGGGTCACCGGTTTTTGACAAACTTGAAGCTGAATTGGCAAAGGCGGCTTTATCATTACCTTCAACCAAAGGCTTTGAGTTTGGCAGTGGATTTGCAGGCATTGCAGACCGGCTCTGAGTTTGCCTCTGATGATTTCATTTGTGATTGTGTAACTTTTTTGATTTTTTTCTAAATGTAGGTACCTTTTTGACGGGTAGCGAGCATAATGACGAGTTTTTTATGGATGAACATGGACGGGTTAGGACAAGAACAAACCGGTCAGGTGGAATACAGGTATTTTCCATTTGATTCTCTATTTTAAAGAAATTTTAGAGAATCTGTTCGAGATGCTCTTAGGTGGTAGTCTAGATTGCTAGTGAACATGTATGGAGTGACCTCTATTTATGGTTATTTGCAGGGTGGTATATCTAATGGAGAAACCATACACATGAGAATAGCCTTCAAACCAACAGCCACAATCAGAGTAAGGCCAACTTATGAGTGTGTTTTTCAATTTGTTTTCTCTTCAATTGTTAATGTCAAAAAGCAACCTTCTTAGATCGTTTTTCTCGAATGTCGTGCATGCAGAAGAAGCAAAAAACTGTGACCAGAGATAAGAAGGAAACGGAACTTATTGATCGTGGCCGACATGAACCCTGTGTTGTAGCAAGAGGTTTGTACTCGAACGTAAAAAAATCATGCTTCAACTAGAATGCTAGCATTGTTGATTAACATATATATCTGTTTCATATGTATTTGATACACAATATGAAACTTTTGTACCTGTACTTTTTGCTCCATGCAGCGGTGCCGATAGTGGAAGCATCGGTGTCGTTGGTGCTGATCGATCAGTTACTGGCACAATACGCTCAGTGTCAGATGTTTCCCATCAATCCCGAATTTCAGGAGCCGTTGCAGCTGCCGAAACTTGAACAGAGTCCTATCTTTATGCCCTCAGTACAAAAGGCAAGCATTTCATAATAAAGATTGTTGTTGTTGCTGCTGCTACCTGTAATTCCCTTTTTTTGTATAAGTAATAAGGCAGGTGTGTGATGATTTTGATTTGTTTTCTTAAGAAAATTTCCAAATAGTTAATTGAAAATAGTTTTTATTGTGTGGCAGTGTGGGTTGTCCATTTTCTGTTTGATAATGTCAAATTCCACTACTTAAAAACTGTGTTTCGATTCCTAGCACAAACAGACTGCTCAGTATGAATTTACCGACGGTTTTCCGATTGTTTCTTTTTTATTTGTTTTTAATTAGTTGCCAGAAAACCGTTGGAAAATCATCAAAAAAACGGTCGGAAAACTATTGGTAAAGGAACAACTGGAACTCGGAAAGTCGTCGAAAACCGTTGCTAGTTTTTACTGACCAGCTTTTAATCGACGCTAGTTTTCATCGAACAACCGTCGGTAAAGCTTGTTTCTGACAGTTTACCAACTGTTTCTGTCATTGGTAATACCCTTTATTTTTTAGTAGTGTTCCTTGCACCACCAAACATTTCATTTTCTCATGGATAACAATACCGAAGATATGTCATTTTCCCTTGGATAACAATATTTTAGCATGATGTTGATATGTCATTTTCGCTTGGATAACAATATTGAAACGTGTCGATGCTAATAAGTCCACTCGATAAGATCCATAATGCATTATTGAGAGGTTCTTGCTTATGAATGCAATTATAACTTTTAACTATTTTAAAGAAAACTTTGGGTAATTTGTTGTAGGATTTCTCAAGATTTTATCAATTACGACAATGCTTTCATAAAGTTTACCAAATATAAAACATATATTTTATATGGAAAGTTGTATGATATAATCATATAATCATAGTAAAAAAAACATATATTATAGTCATTGTCAATGTTATAAGATAAAATGATAATAATGTCAATGAATATTCACTTTGTACTTTATTTATCTTGTTAAATGAAAAAAGTAAACATTAAAGTAACATATTCCAAAAATACATTATCCACGTAACCTCAACGTCAACCCTTTTATGTTGATTGGATGTTGAAATTGGATTCTACAAAATTGTGGCAAGGACAAAAATCTAGTCAATCTTGTCCAAAATGCATCCCAAGAAATAATGTTGACTATGAATTTAAAATCAAACTTTATTTCAGTTTTCCAAGTGCTAAAAGGTAAAAAGGGTAATCATTTTTCAATACCTGTTAAGTTTCGTTTATAATTTTAGATGATCATTTTAGTGAGAAATTTGAAAAAAAAAAAAAAAATTCAATGTGTTGTAACAACAAACTTTGTCTAGCCCGGTGGGGGGGGGGGGGGGGGGGGGGGGGGGGAATGGTGTCAGTGGACAGTATCCTTGACTAGCTACTCGGATTCGAAACCCCACGGTAGCAAGTAGAGTTACCCAAGTTTTAGGCCGGCCTTCTCTGTTTTTTTATCTTCGACTTGTTTTCAATCTCCAATAATAAAATAAATAAATAAACGCAATCAATGTCTGATAGTTTAGAACACATGCACAAGATAAATCGCTTAAGAAATGGTTGCTCGTCTTTGGTCGAGCTTTACAGCTCCAAACCTAAATCCAAACAATTTCTTCAACACTAAGGTAAGAATTCACAATGGGATCACATAAAATTATCCCAACGCCTTAAAATCTACTCATTGAATATAATCCATTGATTACATTGTCAATTGGTTATATCATACTCGAACTATGTGGCCTTAGATAAAATCTACCCGAAAACACTATAGGAGGTTGATGTAAACTAAAATCCTAGATAAGGCTCAATATTCAAAAGGATTTCACTCACTAGCATTTTTTCCCCAACCAAATCCATCCGGTGGTAACTACAAACTAACCTTCAGGAAGACCTGAATATATGTGGCATGTGTCGGTTTCTTTTCTCGGTGTAGTAACTCGGTTCTGACGTTGGCCTCTTGTAGAAGATATCAAGTATCCAACAAAAGAGGCGAACATAAATGAATATTGAGTTAAGAGAAGTGGTGCTGATTAGCTAGGAGTAGGATAACTATATATACCTTCTATCGAGCTCTACTTGTAGATCAACCTCCAAAAGGGGAAATCGAGGGGGCATCCATCAACCACACAACCAACTCCTCCACCATCAGATTCACCAAACATTGTAACACGAAAGTTCAGCACCTTAGAAAGTTGATCGGGTCCCCCCCCCCCCCCTTTAATAATCTCCACCCTCCCATGAATCACGTCAAATTTTCCGTGATCACGTCCAGGTTAACCGCTCAAAGCCGCCTTTATTGACCGGATAAGTGGTGGAGATCGCTTCTCTACTTCTCATTTTTTAGCACTTCTCATTTGAACCTTTCTTTCTCTCTCTCTCTCTCTCTCTATATATATATATATATATATATATATATATACATACAGGGTTAGCTTCTTTGGTTAACCACCTAAATTGTGTTAACTTTGTTAACTAATGCACACCATTGATCAAATGCAATCAACGGTTAAGATTAATTCATGGGGGTAGTTTTTTTGTAATTTCTTTCTTATATATTTTTTTTCAAAATAGGCGGTTACAACAGTTTCATCTCAGCCGTAGATTTAATTATTGGACGGTTTAGATCGGTTAACAAAGTTAACACAATTTAGGTGGTTAACAAAAGAAGGTAACTCTATACATAAATATAGTCAGAGATAAAGAGAGGTCGTTCAAATGTAAACTCATATTTCACTGTGAACGTGAAGACCAACAAAATCGCGACATGTGACAATCTGAATTGACACCTAAACTTTATTCTTATCATGCAGACTGAATAAAACTTTTATTCAGACTGAATAAAACATGAATATTCAAAACTAAAATTGTCATGTGGCCCGATACTAATGGTCCTCACGTTCACAATGAAAATGAGCTCACATTTGAACCTGACCCTATATGTATAGTGTTAGGTTAAGATGGAAACTCAAATTTGATTGCAAAGTGAGGACAACCGAAAGCAGCGTGTGTCCTATCAGGCTCAAATTTGAATAATACTACAGTATTATTCAGACTAAATATTATGCATTATTCAAGATGAAATAATATAGTATTCAGACTGAATAATATTATTCAGACAGAATATGCCACGTAGCGCGCTCTCAGTTGTCCTCACGTTCGCAATGAAAATAGGTTTTCATTTGAACTTTCCTTTATATATATAGGAAACATCTATAGATAATCATTTTATTATTGAAAACTTGAGAACCAATCTAAGTCTTTGATCTGAAAAGGGCATGATCGTCATTTGGTAATAAAATAAAATCGTAGTTCATTCACTATATGAATATTCATATTTCATATTCACCATATGAATTTTCAGATTCACTAGATGAATATTCATATTCATCTTACGAATCTGAAAATTTACCAGATGAAACATATAAAAATCCATTCACCAAATGAGTATTCATATTAACCATATGAATATTCATATTCACCTTATGAATATTCAAATTGACTATAAATTCACCTTATAAATACAAAACAAAATGATCATTTACATTTTCTTTATCTAATTAATACAAAACAAAAATGTTCGTTTACATTTAAATTCACCTAATTAATACAAACAAAATATACGTTACATTTAAATTTACCTAATGAATTCAAATATATATATATATACATATATAGAGGAAAGTTCAAATGTGAACCACTTTTTGGTTGTGAACGTGAGGACAACCGAGAGCGCGACACGTGGCGGCTTTGAGTGTGGTCCCCCTCTTTAATTCAATGCCCTCCCATGAATCGCGCCTAATCATCCGCCGTGGATCCGACGTGGCGCCTAGTCATCCGCCACGTGTCGCGCTCTCGGTTGTCCTCCCGTTCACAACCAAAAAGTGGTTCACATTTGAACCCACCCCTACATATATATATATATATATATCCAAATTCATCTAATGAATTTTCACATCATCTACTTCAGCTTTCAAGAACACATGATGAACCTTCAAGAACACAACTTCAAAAACTCTAATTTTTCAAGAATGATTTTCTAAAATCTTTATAAAAAATGTTAAAATTCAGATATCTTGTTCAAATCAAGAATACAGACAACTTTTGTAAAGCAACAATATCCATATTTGAATCAAACTAACCTAATTTTGAAAAAAAAAATCTTATCGTCCAGTCCAGTCTTATCCTACTCTCTTGTCATGTTCGATACTATCCAGTTTTGTCCCGTCCGGTCCATTAAAATTTACTTTTAGAGGACCTAGTGGAAGAACACATTTGGATTGAGTATAAAAAATAAAAGTTGATGCCTGGTAGCAAGAAATTTATTAAATTCTTGCTATTCAGGTGATTTGGGAAAATAAAAAGAGTCTAAAACCGTAAAACAAAAAAGGAAATATAACGAGTCAACTCGTTCCTGGTCCATCCAACTCAGTCGTCGTGGTTGAAATGGATTTGGGTAGGTGGCTGCCTTGCCTATTCCTCTCTCACCAACCCCAACCGAGATATACAAACACCTACCATAAACACACACACACACACACATATATATAATATATACACATATATATTCACCTACCTCTCCATCTGAAAGTCGTAACTCCCACCAGCAACAGCATCAATGGCGTCTTCTCTCTCTACCAAACCCTTCCTCGGAGCTCTATCTTCCGACGAACCTTCACGCCTCGGCTCTCTTCGCCATTCCGATCTCCGTTCTGCAATCCTCCGAATCTCAACTGGTCGCCAATCACGCCCTAGAACGCTTGGTAAGCCTCTGATTTCATGATCTCTTATTATGTTCTGATTTTGATTTTGTGTTACCGTTCGTTATATATATAAAATTGAGTCCACGATATTTGACTTTATATGACTGTTTATTGAGTTGTTGATCCATTAATTGCGTTTCTAGGTTGACTCGATCTATATGAATTTAGGTTTTTTGTTTATTATTGTGCTTTGTTGTGATTGTAGAAGTTGTTATGTGAAATGGAAAAGTTGAAGCATTGTTGTTTGAGTGATTGCAAAGATACTATGAATTCTTCTTGAAATGCAAAAAAGGAAAAAGAAAAAGAACATCATTTTTGCAACATATAGGTTTATTTTTCATCTGGCAACATATGAACAAAATATTTTCAGCAATCTATTTGACAACCGGTGGCATTCAATTTTGCTACACTGAATGAATTAATGTGTCATCTATTAGCTGCCCTGCAGTTTGAATTATGAAACCATGGTGCATAGTACAATTCGGTTCATCAACTTCATTATTGCATATTGATATTCTACATGTTTTATAGCTAATGGAATGTATTCACATATCCTGTCTTTCTCAAATAGACACCCAAAATGGCATTAATGAATTGTTAGAGCATGATAATATGAATAAGTAATTTGCATTGCTCACCTATGAGAGTATTGTTTATGAACATGGATCCTCCATCTTTTCAATCACCTAAATCTGTAACTTGCCTTTCTACCAAAGGTGTTTGTAGCTCTAGTTTACATCTGGATGCTTAGAGAAGATCACCCATGGACAATTGGTTAGATTTGGTGGAAGCACCTCTTTTCCATAAATTAAAGATGGATATATATATATACATACATACATACATACAAATATATATATAGAGGAAAGTTCAAATGTGAACCACTTTTTGGTTGTGAACATGAGGACACCGAGAGCGCGACACGTGGCGGAGACTAGTCAATTAAGGCGGCTTTGACTGTGGTCCCCCCCCCCCCTTAAATTCAATGCCCTCCCATGAATCGCGCCTAGTCATCCGCCGTGGACCTGACGTGGCGCCTAGTCATCCGCCACGTGTCGCGCTCTCAGCTGTCCTCACGTTCACAACCAAAAAGTGGTTCACATTTGAACCTGCCCCTATATATATAATATCTTTGTGTTTTCTAGTTACCCTCTAAATTGTTGAGCTTTAAGATTCAGTTAGAAAAAAACTTTACCACGTTGCATTTGAACAGAGATACGGGCAGCTGGAAGTACATATGGAAACTACTTTCGTGTTACAACGTTTGGTGAATCTCATGGTGGAGGAGTTGGTTGTGTGGTTGATGGATGCCCCCCTCGAATTCGCCTTTCAGAGGCAGATCTACAACCAGATCTTGACAGAAGGTATTATCCTGCTTATCAAACCGGAATACTTAACATAAAGCTAGTTTACGTTTTGAAAACCATTTTGGGGCATCACCTTTTCTTGCAAGTGGATATTCCTGTTCGGTTCTCTTTATTGGATACTTCTTCATTTTCCACTGAACTCTTTCTTATACAGGAGGCCAGGCCAGAGCCGAATTACTACACCTAGAAAAGAAACCGACACATGCCACATATATTCTGGTGTTGCTGAAGGTTAGTTTGTAGTTACACTTGTTCACATGACGTTCAGGTTGTAGTAGTGTTATCTCTGTTTTAAAGAGCTGCTGATAATATCTTTCTGAAGACTGATGCCTGGTGCTTCAATGCAGGATATACTACTGGATCTCCAATCATGATTAAAGTACCCAATACAGACCAAAGGGGAAAGGTGAGTACTCATGTAATATTGGATGTTACTTATGTCAAGTCATGTACACTATTACACAAGTATTTGTAGCTTTCAATTGGATGGAATATAGAATACATAGACATAGATATAGTGAAAGGTTCAAATGAGAAACATAACTTTTTAAGAAAACGTGAGAAGCAATCTCAGCCACTCATCCGGTCAATAAAGGCGGCTTTGACCGGTCCCCCCCCCCCCCCCCCCCCCCCCCCCCCCCCCCTCTTAATAATCTCTACCCTCCCATGAATCGCATCAATCCTCCGTGATCACGTCCACCGTAACCGAAGATGAGTGGCTGAGTTGCTCCTCACGTTTTCTTAAATTGATATGCTTCTCGCATGAACCTTCCTCCATAGATATATTATACTATTTAATAAATTATCAAATAGCTTAGGATTATTGATGTTTGTAAGGCTTACAAATATTAATTATTGTACTTATCAGGATTACAGTGAAATGTCAATGGCTTATAGACCTTCTCATGCTGATGCGACTTATGACTTCAAGTATGGTACAAGATCAGTGGAGGTACCCATTTTTTCCAAGTACATATGAATATATGTCTAATAAGGTTCTTCCTCTTAGATACTTGAATGTTCACTGATAAACATGATGATATGTAGGGTGGTGGTCGATCATCAGCTAGAGAGACAATTGGGAGAGTTGCCGCGGGCGCTATTGCTAAGAAAATTCTCAAGGCATATGCAGGAACAGAGGTTTGCTGAGTTAACTCTATCTATCTATCTATCTATCTATCTATCTATATATATATATATACATAGTTCCCATATCTCAAAGTATCCTGTAAATTCTAGCAGGCACAGTACTTGAATCTTTAGCTGATGAAAAAACCTTATAAGACATATCTAAACAAGTTATAGTAGTTCGTTGTTGCTACACACATAATGAATAACGAGTTCTTACTTCTACTAATCCTAGTTGTGGTTGATATCTATGTTAACCAGATCCTTGCCTATGTCTCTCAAGCTCACAAGGTTGTACTTCCAGAGGGACTAGTGGATCATGAAACATTGACGCTTGATCAGGTTGACTGTTGAACTACTAAATTTGAATCTTGTCTTGCTTTTGACTTTGTTCTTGGACTCAATCAAGAAAGCTTTACATTGGGAAATCTATTTTTCATTATGGTTTCAATTTTTTCCTTTCATATGGATATCTGACTAAATGATTCCTCCTATTCTAATAATCCTCTCTTGTATGAAATAATGTCAGATTGAAAGCAACATCGCTAGGTGCCCTGATCCTGAGTATGCAGAGAAGATGATTGCTGCTATTGATGCTGTGCGAGTGAGAGGCGATTCTGTTGGTGGTGTCGTTACATGTATTGTGAGAAACGTGCCACGTGTAAGCACTAGCTCTTTCTTTCTATATATGGCTGTGTGCACCTTCTCACACTCCTATATCTGTGATTGATACCTGAATATCTATTAATATGGCAGGGACTTGGTTCACCAGTTTTTGACAAACTTGAAGCTGAATTGGCTAAGGCAGCTTTGTCATTACCTGCAACAAAGGGCTTTGAGTTTGGCAGTGGATTTGCAGGTATTGCTGGAGTACTAAATTGAAAATGAGACAAATTGGTAGGTTCTATTTTGCGTAATTTTGATTTTTTTTCTAAATGACAAAAAATGTAGGTACCTTTTTGACTGGTAGTGAGCATAATGATGAGTTTTTTATGGATGAACATGAACGGGTTAGGACAAGAACGAACCGGTCAGGTGGAATACAGGTATTTTTTTCAAGCTCTGATCAGTTGTTGTAGAAGGTGGTAGTCAGATTGCTAGTGGAACATGTATGGAGTGACCTCTATTTATCGTTGTTTGCAGGGTGGTATATCCAATGGAGAAACAATACACATGAGAATAGCTTTCAAACCAACATCGACAATCTCAGTAAGGCTAATCTTTTCTGTGCATACCGATTCTTAGGCCCTTCTCTAATATAACAACTGCAGCTTATATCAACATATGATTGTGTAATGCACTAATGTGCAATGTAGGATGGCTGATCACTTGGTAACAAATTTAAGGAAACATAGTATTGAAATTGTCTTAATTGAAGTTATGAATTGACCATGGTGTTTAATTTGTTTTAAAGATGCTAATTAAAATGAACTTTGCGCTTTCTAAACGTCTAAAATGTAGAAACACATTGAAACTTTCTGTAGTCTGTAGATAAAGCTATTTTGCTTGTATACCGACTTACCATCATTTGCAATGATAAACAGTAATGTACTTTAAACTATACTATACGTAGCTGTTTGCATCCACCGTCCACAATACATCAGTTTGTAATGTTAATTGTTTTTGTAATGTCATGCAGAGGAAGCAAAACACGGTGACGAGAGATAAAAAGGAAACGGAACTTATTGCTCGTGGCCGACATGATCCATGTGTTGTCCCAAGAGGTTTGTTTGTACCCAACCAAATATAACATTTTTCAACTAGTGATTATGAGTTCTGAAATGAGTTTGGATTTACTCTTCTTTTGGTGCAGCTGTGCCAATGGTGGAAGCATCAGTGGCGTTGGTGCTGATCGATCAGTTACTGGCACAATACGCTCAGTGTCAGTTATTCCCCATCAATCCCGCATTCCAGGAGCCGTTGCAGCTGCCGCAACTTGAAGAAACTAGCATTTCATTTTAAATGTGTTCAAAAACTCTACATCAATACAAAAGGCAAGCATGTCATAAAACCTTTAAAAAGAGTTGTTTGTTGTTGTTGTTACCTGTAATTCCCTTTTTTTTGTTACATTATAGTCTAGAATTGGGCATTATTTTTGGCTTTCTATAAAAGGAAGGTAAGGGGTGTTATCATTTTCATTTCTATTTCTTTTCTTCCCCAAATAATTCATTGAATAATATTATTCTCCTATTGTGTGAGCTGTGTCTAGCTATCCGTTTTCTGTCTCAAATGTCTTCAATTAATCTTTTATATTTAAAATTTAAGTATTTGGTTCAAATGAGAAGTTTAAAAAAAAAAATGAGAAGTAGAGAAGTGATCTTCACCACTCATCTGGTCAATAAAGACAGCTTTGACCGGGTCACCCTCCTTCAATTGTTTCCACCCTCCATGAATCGCGTCAATCCTCCGTGATCGCGTCCACCGTAACCGGTCAAAACCGCCTTTATTGACCGGATGAATTGTGGGGATCCTTTCTCTACTTCTCATTTTTTTTAACACTTCTCATTTT
This sequence comes from Centaurea solstitialis, assembly GCA_030169165.1. Lineage (NCBI taxonomy): Eukaryota > Viridiplantae > Streptophyta > Magnoliopsida > Asterales > Asteraceae > Centaurea > Centaurea solstitialis. The sequence continues at coordinate 69,445,825 of CM058045.1, read as the reverse complement.
TTTTAACACTTCTCATTTGAACTTTTCCATAAAATTTTAACGTCTAAGCCTATAGGAAATGTGTGTGAATTTTGTTTTATGTTAAAAGATGTGACAAACTGCAGTTAAGAATTTCAAACACTAAAATTTATGAGTATATAGTTTACAAAAAAAAAAAAACTATTACTGTTAAAGGAAAAAGTAACAGAACAACAATAGAATAGAGAAAGTAAATTTGTTATACACATTAATCATAAACCCTTTTATAGGGATGAATTACATGTAGATAACTAAGAGATATTGTAGTTCTAATCTAACTGTGAATAATTATCTTTAACTCTATATAATCTTATCTTTCACGTTATTTAGATGATGACACATTTATCCTACAACAATTACTCTATTATTTATTATTTAGAATATAAAGAGTAATGTTTTATCCATATACAATTGTATCTTTTAACTATAGTTATTTTAAAGAAAACTTTGGGTGGTCTGTTTTAGACTTGTAGGATTTCTAGAAAATTACGACTATTCTTTCATTTTGAAAATAATTTTATAAACCTTTTTTGTCTTCAAGGAGTAGAACCAAAAGGTTTCAACATCCTGTCGTATGGGTAACAAAATATTTGATCACTTCAAAATTATTCTATACAAGAAAGAAATAATATTTTATAAACACAATGGATCTTTGTGTTAAAATGGAACTAAATTTTATTTTGGAAAATTAAAGTAGAATCAACTTTGTTTTTGTTTGTATTTTATGAAACACTAATATTGTTATTAATGCACTTTGAATTGATTCTTTAAAATTTCTTCAAAACGTATAACTGAAATTCAAGATTAAGTATTGCATTCAACTATAACTTTTTTATATTGGAGATTACGACATCCATTGTAGTTTTAAAATATTTCATACATTTGATAAAATTTATTTCTTTTTTATAAATATTTAAATTCAAGATTTGATATTGGACAAATATAATTAAAAAAATATTTCTCTAATGTAGTATAATCGTTTTCTAGAAATTCTCTAAATTTAAAAATTTCACACCATTTGCGAATGATGGCCAACTCAGTTGGTTTGATGCATGGGTTATAGTTCTCATATGGTGAAGGTCAGGAGTTCGACTCCTACCGGATGCCATTGTGAGGGATTTTCCTTGAACGGGTGTCGGGTTCAAATCCCAGCTGATGTCTTGAAGCCCTTTAAATGAAAACTGGATGGCTAGGCTAGGGGTGGTTATTTTCCTTGAAGAGGTTTCAAACTCGGGTCATTGTGACTTAGTGCCATGGTGACACGATGATACTCTGTTGCACCAACATGTCGTTCAAAAAAAATCACACCATTTTGTTTCCTTTCTTTATTTGGAGAAAACTTAGGAATCTCTTGAAGCAAAAAATTGATCAAAATTCCTCATTTTCTCCATTTTAAAATTTTGTTTTTGATGTTCTTAGATTCTTGACTTTCTTAAATAAAATGTTTTGTAAATCACTTCTGCAGAACAAAAGTCACAAAATAAAAAAATAAAAAAGAATACAATTTACATAATATAAAACCAACACTTTAAATGGAAAGTTGTATAATACAATCACGGACGCAAAAATGAACAATGGATTTATAGTCATTGTCAATTTCACAACTCACAAGTGACAATGACACATAAATTTTAATGAATATTCACTTTACACTCAATAATCTTCTTAAATGAAGAAAGTAAACATTAAAAGTAACATATTCCAAAAATACATGTTCTTTCTATGCATTTCAAATTAGTAACCGAGACAGGGCGTAAAATTCAACATCAACAGGTACTCCCACAGCGTGTCATTTGTTACGGTAAAATATGAGGATGGATTTGTTCTTTTACGTCATGTTCTTGAGTTTTTTTTTAAAGAGGGAAAAAAGTGATTTCTAAGGAAATTAACAACAGTGTGTTCTCGAGTTTTATAGGGAAGAAAAGGAAAGAATTTGAAGGGATTTGAAGAGATAACTTTTTCTTTTTTTTCATCTCTTGGATATCATTCTCCTAAAAGTGGAATGATTTGAAGGGATAAATTTCCTTCTTCTCGTTCTTTCCCCTTCCATCCCCTTTTTTTCCTTAATTTTTAAAACTCGAGAATAGGACGTTAGAGTTGTTTTAGGGTAGTATGACCCATTAAAATAGGCCCATTAGAATAGGTGGTGGCCATAGACGATCTTTATTTTTAATATGGACGGGTTTAGGAAAAAAGTTTGGATAGATCCGCTCAACTAGTTATACAATTATACGGTAAAATACATGAAATAACAACCTACTTTTATAAATTTCTTATTATAACAACCGACTTTTATTTTTTTTATTAGAGCAATGCGCTATTGAATTACTTTTTATTAAGAAATTGTACTTTAAAAAAGTTACCCAACTATTAACCCTTTTTAACTTGAATTAAGATGAGGTGGCCTTAGTTAATATATTTTTCATGTCACCTTATGCGCCTTTCGTCCATGTGGTTTTCTGTTTTTTTTATGAATAAGGTCTTCAACTATAAAAAAATATGAATAAAATACTCATGATTTCATTATAACTTTTGTCAAATGCTCCAATATGTACAAGTGGAACCTAGTATAAGGAGTCCAATATTTGTAGGTTATGTGTGTGCGCAACTCACTCTAAACAAAAAAAACTAACTATTTAAGAAAACAACAAATTATGTACTTATGATTTTATGTTAACGGCAAAAAATGGACAGTCAATTTTCACCATGACTTAAGTTAGGGAGCAAAGTCACGTGAATCATATGTGATTTTATACTTGAATCATGTATGATTTTGTACTTTAACGTTTGTTTTTTTTTCCTTAAGTAGTCATCATTCTCGTATGAAAATTTACATATGATTTTATGTTAACGGAAAAAAATGGACACAGTCAACTTCCGCCGCTACTTAAGTTAGGGAGCAAAGTCATGCGAATCATGTATGATTTTGTACGTAAATCATTTACGATTTTGCACGTGAATCATGTATAAGTGTATACATTGTTTTCTTATTTTCTTAAATAATTAACATTTTTGTATAACCACCACCTATATATATTATAAAACTCTCATTTTTACCATGAGTAATATTGTTGCGTAATCTAAAACAAATACTCCAAAATAGTGGCTAATTTAAATATTTACCCTGAAAGACTTTAAATCAATACAAATGTAACCTTGTCCCATACCTGATTATGTTGAAAGTGATCCAAGTCCAAGCATAAATGTCTGATTACAATAATTGCACTTAAATAAGTAGGCAAGTTCCTAACCATGTCCCTTTCTTTGTCCAGACTTAAGGTTTTGGGTCCTAAGTTTCTTACTATAGTCAACTTATAAAACTCGATTAGTTTATGATTTGCGTGAATAAGATCAGTTTACAACACACATATCAACTTTGTAAACTTTGTATCTAATAAAATGCATTTTCTGAAAGCATGCAACTCTGAAAGAAAGATCTCATAATTTGTTTGGTAGGACATGGGTAATTTTGTAATTAGGTAGTTTCATAACCTTTACAGATAGACGGCAAACAAGTTCATATATAAACTCATGATTGATATATGAACTATATGTTCACATGTGAACTATTAGGCAGGATACAAAACACATAATCGCATATGATGCAAACGTTTTGCCTTGCCAACCATAGAACTTACAACCTCTTATTGCAACCCTTGGTCATGTTATTAAAATCGCCGTCATGTTCTTTTAAGCAAATTATATCATATATGATTTTAAAACTTCTTTGGTTGTTATACTTGTTGACAACAAAACCCATTATTATAAAGCACGTCTATATAAAAGTTTGGTTTTTGGTAAACAAAAATAATAAAAAGAATCGACATTTTTAACTCTTTCATACCGTTCCAACTTATAATCATATTAAATCTAAAGACGACCTAAGACCTAATATTAGATTTATATTAGATTGATTCCATTACAAAAGGTGCCTTCTTTCAAACACTTTTCCCACTCACAATAACAATTGTAAAAGATATAAACTTCTTATTTTTTATTTTACTAAATTTAGATAAGTATATTTATTACCCACACTTCTATAACCATAGCAATTACATTAGTTATATTCAACTTTATAAGTTAAAGAGAACACAAATAAAAATAGCATCAAATATTGTAACGCCCCGTTTTCTTATATCAAAGTTTTACCAATGCTTGACTAAGTATCTAACTTGTATAGTTGAAATTGTAGAGTGGAGGGACTAGAGTGTCATTCTGAGAAGTTAAGGGTGTGAGTAGAGGCCTATGTAAAAAGGGAAAACCCTCATTCCCTTGTCAGTTTCTAGGGATACATACGCGATTAAGAGAGGAGGCGATTTGGGAGATTGAGCCAGAGATAAATTGAAGACTTGTGGAGCAATTGTGGTGAAATTCCCAACCAAGGTATGAAATCCATGTCTTTTGTTAGTCCCTTGGATGCATAGAGCAAGTAGGATTAAGGGTTAGGGTTGGGGATGTGAGTCCATGATCATAAGATCATCAATTGCTTGTAATTGGAAGGATTTGAGTAAAATTAATCGCATGTAAGTGCTAGGGATCGACCCTAGTTGTTGTAGAAAGTCATTGTGATGTTAGTTTGGTAAAATTGAGGCCTTGGCATGAGAATTCGAGGCTGGTCGAGATTTTGGTCGAGTTTGGAAATCCCGCGGACCTAGCCCCGCGACCTGAGGTCGCGGGGTCAAGTCGCGCAAGTCTCTGGACAATTTTCAATTTTTGGTTTTTGGCTTTTTGGAGATTTGGCTGTGGGATCATGTTAGGGATGTTTAGAAAGGATGAGGCCTAGAGTTTTGGGTTTCGCGGGGTCAAGTCGCGCAAGTCTCTGGACAATTTTCAATTTTTGGTTTTTGGCTTTTTGGAGATTTGGCTGTGGGATCATGTTAGGGATGTTTAGAAAGGATGAGGCCTAGAGTTTTGGGTCAAATGGACTAGCCTAGCTATGTCTAAGGTTAGCTTTTCGGTATGGATGTCATGTGGTCATGAAAGCGATGTTTTGACATGTAAATTGTACTTAATTGTCTAGGTAACTTGTCTTGAACATCGTGCTAGCTCGTGTAAGCAATTGAACGGCTGAAAGGTGAGTACTTTATCTATGCGAATATGGTAGTACCTATGTAATAGACTTGCATGTGTGATTATATGTATTATGGATTATGTTATTGCTTAGTTGGCACTAGTTACCACTAAGTAATCAGTTCCCTCGGGAACAAAGGATCAAGTTTGGATTATGCGGCCTGGTACCAGTGTCAATGGATTAAGTTACGTGCCATGTGATTGCAATGTGATTTATTTATGTATGTATTGTCATGTTAGTATAGATATGTGCTCACTAAGCGAAAGCTTACCCGTGGTTGTTTTCCCCTTTTAGTGGCAGCTACTACTTCCAGTAAATCATACCGTTCCAACTTATAATCATATTAAATCTAAAGACGACCTAAGACCTAATATTAGATTTATATTAGATTGATTCCATTACAAAAGGTGCCTTCTTTCAAACACTTTTCCCACTCACAATAACAATTGTAAAAGATATAAACTTCTTATTTTTTATTTTACTAAATTTAGATAAGTATATTTATTACCCACACTTCTATAACCATAGCAATTACATTAGTTATATTCAACTTTATAAGTTAAAGAGAACACAAATAAAAATAGCATCAAATATTGTAACGCCCTGTTTTCTTATATCAAAGTTTTACCAATGCTTGACTAAGTATCTAACTTGTATAGTTGAAATTGTAGAGTGGAGGGACTAGAGTGTCATTCTGAGAAGTTAAGGGTGTGAGTAGAGGCCTATGTAAAAAGGGAAAACCCTCATTCCCTTGTCAGTTTCTAGGGATACGTACGCGATTGAGAGAGGAGGCGATTTGGGAGATTGAGCCAGAGATCAATTGAAGACTTGTGGAGCAATTGTGGTGAAATTCCCAACCAAGGTATGAAATCCATGTCTTTTGTTAGTCCCTTGGATGCATAGAGCAAGTAGGATTAAGGGTTAGGGTTGGGGATGTGAGTCCATGATCATAAGATCATCAATTGCTTGTAATTGGAAGGATTTGAGTAAAATTAATCGCATGTAAGTGCTAGGGATCGACCCTAGTTGTTGTAGAAAGTCATTGTGATGTTAGTTTGGTAAAATTGAGGCCTTGGCATGAGAATTCGAGGCTGGTCGCGATTTTGGTCGAGTTTGGAAATCCCCGCGACCTAGCCCCGCGACCTGAGGTCGCGGGGTCAAGTCGCGCAAGTCTCTGGACAATTTTCAATTTTTGGTTTTTGGCTTTTTGGAGATTTGGCTGTGGGATCATGTTAGGGATGTTTAGAAAGGATGAGGCCTAGAGTTTTGGGTCAAATGGACTAGCCTAGCTATGTCTAAGGTTAGCTTTTTGGTATGGATGTCATGTGGTCATGAAAGCGATGTTTTGACATGTAAATTGTACTTAATTGTCTAGGTAACTTGTCTTGAACATCGTGCTAGCTCGTGTAAGCAATTGAACGACTGAAAGGTGAGTACTTTATCTATGCGAATATGGTAGTACCTATGTAATAGACTTGCATGTGTGATTATATGTATTATGGATTATGTTATTGCTTAGCTGGCACTAGTTACCACTAAGTAATCAGTTCCCTCGGGAACAAAGGATCAAGTTTGGATTATGCGGCCTGGTACCAGTGTCAATGGATTAAGTTATGTGCCATGTGATCGCAATGTGATTTATTTATGTATGTATTGTCATGTTAGTATAGATATGTGCTCACTAAGCGAAAGCTTACCCGTGGTTGTTTTCCCCTTTTAGTGGCAGGTACTACTTCCGGTAGCAAGGGTAAAGCTCCCGCTTGATGATCCGGTTAGCCGCAGCTCAGTCGGACACTTAGTCATGGAGATTTGGAACTTATGAACTGGATTTGATTTTGATTAACATGAGTTGGATGTTTTCTTTGAAACCTTAAACTGAATCATGTTTGTGTTTTGTTTCGCTAGACTCATGCTTTAGGTTATATAGCCTAAAACCTGGAGTGTTTCTTTTGAATGGAATTTCTCATATGCAAGTTTTAAACAAGCTTCCGCCTTATTTTTATGGGTTTCACTTTAAATGGTTGTTATGAAAATTTGAGGCTTTACAAATATGTTGTTGATGATTTATTATTTTCTTAATTTGATCAAAATCATACTAACATGATATAACTTTTGTAATAATTAAGTATAAAGTATATAATATATTATAACTCCTCAAATCTAAAAGATGATCAAATAACTTTCAAATTAACTTAAAAATTAAGAATATTGACAATTTGTAGTTTGGAGCTTACAAAAACCTCATAACGGGTTATCACCCCCTTCCTCCGTGGAAAGGGCGGTGGTTGTCACAAGCTCATTAGCTTAAATTGTTGCGTCTTTCATCAAACTTGTCCAATGAGATTTCGGATTCATCTGATGTGCAATTGCCTATGTTATAAACACTTTACTTCCGGGACTCATTGTGCTGAATGGTACAATAATCGACTTTGATACTATTTAGTAACCTAAACCGTAAGGAATATACTAACCCAATAACTTTTAAATCAACTTAAAGTCATAATAAATGTTAAGTATATTTCACAACTTGAAACTTATAAAAACTTTAAAGATCTCACTATATCTATGTGAAAGAGGTTATCACCACTCCTAAGCCTACTTAAATAAGCTTAAAGATCTCACTTTCATAGATTTGGGAGTAATATATACAACTAATTTTTTTTTATTCGGATATGCAATCATAAAAAAAATATATGCTTACACACACACACACACATATATATATAGACGAAAGTTCGGCTACGAACTGAATTTTCATTGCGAACGTGAGGACATCTAAGAGAGCGCCACGTGGCATATGCATTCTGAATAATCATGTATTATGTATACTGCATAACACAACACTCAGTATTACGCAAATTGCATAATGTGTTATGCAGTATGCATAATACTGACTCTTGTGTTATGTAGTCTGCATAATACATGATTATTCAGACAGCATATGCCACGTGATGCGCTCTTAGTTATTCTCACGTTTGCAATGAAAAAATGGTTCATATTTGAACCTGTCTAACTCTTACTTAGGAAATTATATTTGCATAGTAAATAAAGAAATAATTATTTTAACTTAATTATTTGGTGGGTAAAAAGTCGAAAGTAATTGATGGCAAATTCTTTTCCCAATCATGTAGTCATGTTCATTGCTACCACACAATCAACAATAACCAACCATGAAAACTAATATTAAAAGCACCAACGACTAGCCAATATATGTCATTACAATTTAATATAATCATTTTTTAATCTATATAAATACGAGCTTTTTAGATAAATTTATTTATTCATCTACAAGATATTTATGATTTAGGTTTTACCTTATTAATTAATGGTTTTTTCAGATATTTAAATTTTTTGTCAACAACTTCTATTAAAATATGTTAAGTTGAAAGTTGTGTTTTTCTCTAGACAAAAAGGGTATACGAATTTAAAAATTCACAATCATCAAATTGTCAAAAATATTATATTATATATTGCAATCATGTTAATTTCGTAATTTTGAAGAACAAAAAGATAATGTTCTTTAAAGTGATAGGATCCAATTATGTTCAAAGCTAAATTCCACATAAAGTTAGGATGAATATCTAAACAAAACTACAAAAAATATTGTTATTATATCCCTAATGATATGTTTTAAAGTGATTCCAATTCCATTATGAAAGTTGGTGTCAAATTATTCAATAAATTTATATAGTTGGTCTTCATTTGACTCATATCTACTTCTATGGAGTCCTTAACTTAAATTAAAAGTCATTAAATTAATTATTATTCTAAGTTTTGAGAGGTTACAAAAGAAACACACGACTCTCTCTTTGCTAAATAAGTCTCTAGCTTCAACGAATTTTATTCTCATGCATGCATATCAAGATTAAAATTGTTTAAGAAAACAAGAAAGCACAACCGAAAGGGAGACACGTGTATACGGATAGTTTATAACATGCACATGTGCGTATGTACAAGTCAAACATAACTACGAAACACCCAAAAAAAATTGCATCTGGATTTTTTGTAAGATGCATACGTGTATGTATTCACAAGTGCATACGGGTCAGAAAAACCCAAAACAACTTATTATTTATCATTTTTATTGAACGGAAAAGAAAAGGCCAAAGAACATTTTTTTACTGTTATGCATAAGTGCATGCAATGGTTCCTCGGTTTTTAGGTTACTAAGATTTTAACCTAAACCCCTGTGTGTGTGTGTAAAAGTGTATGTATATATGATAACGCTATTACTATAAAACGATATCATGTTACTCATCATTGAGGACCTAGCTACAATTAATGATGATTTTGGTCAAAAGTAACACAAATGTATACAAAATAACAAAAAACATGAGATGTACTTATAATCATTTAATTCATCATACAACTCACCTCGCGCACAAGTTAATTTGAAGTTACACCCAATAAATAAAAAAAGACTAAGAGCATCTATAGTGTAGTTTTTCACAAGTTTTTCACAGGTTTTTGGGAGTTTTTCCAAAAATCAAAAATCTTACTTTGAGGTTTTTTACATAGTGTAAAGGTTTTTCGTGGGGTTTTACATCATAGGTCGTAATTGCACGATCTGCTTTTTTAGAAGTTTTTTCATATTAATCTGTTTTAACTTTATAAAATTTCTTAAATGTCTTGTATTAATCAGTTATATTTTTTATATAAAGTTTTCATATTTTAATTTTATTATATATTAATAAAAATATTAAATTAATTATATATTTTATATATTTGTATTTTTCTTGATATAAATAAATATGTGTTTGTATTAGTTTTAATGTATTTATTTTTATAAATAAAAATATAAATGATATAAAGTTAAAATGACAGGACTTTGAAAATTATGAAAAAAAAAACTCATAAGATTTTTCACATAGTGAAAACATGTTAATATTTTTAGGTTGTTACGGTGACAATAATACATAAGAAAAGGCTTTAAAAAACCTTGGTAAAAGCTCATGCATTTTGGATGTGCTAAAATAAATTTGGAGTCAACTTTAACAAAAAGGAAAACCGGAAATACCCCATGAATTTTTTTTAAGACTTAAATTAAATTGAAACAACTAACATTTTTTATTTTACTATCTTTAATCGAGTTAAGTTCCGGTGAGACCAAGCCTTTTTGGTGAGACCGGTGAGACCAACATATTTTACTTGAAACTTCACATCAAAACAATTGTGAAGGTAAAAAAAGTTGAATATTCATCGTTAAAACATACTAAAAAACACTATTGAAAAAAAAAATTCCAAAAAAAGGTTAAAAAACGAAACCTTCACAGCAGTTTTTTTTGTGAAGGTTCGTATTATATATATGTAACCTTCACAGAACTTGAGCTGTGAAGGTTTCGTTTTTTAGCAAGTTTTCGATATTTTTTTGCATCGAAAGTGAATTTTAGGTCTGCGTATTCGAGTTTTATGTACATTCACAGTGTTTTTTGTAAAGTTTCATACGTTAGTTATTGGTCCCACGCGGTCTCACGATAACTGCTTGATCTCACCTGATCCTAAGTCTCTTTAATCAGATTGAAATAAATAAACTGAATTGAATTATATGTTTTAAAAAAATTATTTTATGAATATAATTTGATAATTTCAATTAGAGAATGTATTTATTTAATGAGAAATAAATAGGTAGAAAATAAATAGGGGTAAGAAAAGGTGGTGGAGACATAAAGGAAATGGTAAATAGTGGCCTTATTAAAATAAACATTATAATATAGTTACTACACCGTCCTTTGACATCATAAATAGTACTTGTATGGCCCGCAGTACATATTGTACTTTTATTTTCTATTCTTTTCCCCCTATTCTTGGAAATTTAAGTATTTCCTTTTCTTACACCTATCTTTACCTTCTAAAATCAACCTTCTTTTATACAATTAAATGAAAACCATTAAAAAGTTCAAAAGCATGAAGATAATTGATGTGATGTGTTGTTTGTTTTAAATTGTATCAAATAAAATGCATTTGGATAAGTAATGTTGTTTCGTAAAATTACAAAATATAGACGTTTAAAATGATCAAATTGTAAATTTACACTGTATTTTCACATGCATTGTCTCAAGTATATGAATGTATAAAGACTTAACGACGTTTCGTTAACAATAGTGTGGGATAAACCTCAATCCCTCAAAATATGAATGAAGGATAAATAAGTATTCAAACTCCCATTTTAAGGGTTTATATTATATGTATCTAATAAGTTTGCAATCTTAACGTTATTTAAAAAACATAAAACATAATATGTAGTTTTTATGTTAGTATTGTTTACATGGTCAATTTTGGCCTGGACAATTGACTTTGCCGAACCAGAAGCTTATGTGAATTGAAGGTGAGCTATAATAGATCACATTTAAGGTTAAGGTAGGGGGTCAATACATTGCCTACAAGATCATGTCACAAAGGTGAGACCAAAAGCAACATCATGAGCTTGCTCTTGAAGTCGCGTCTAGCTGGCCATATTATTGAAAATTGTGATGAAGTCGAGTACAACTTATGTTGGTTTTTCTTTTGTTGATATTAGTGTGTTCTCAATATTAATTTAATAATAGTTAAGTGTCCGTATCAATAACGTTTCAATACAAGATTAACTTCAAAACTTTCAGTCTTCAATTGATGTGATTTACTATATGGGATACTTGACTAGCATGATATCAAAACTTGTTGCATGTTATATGTTACATGTTTGTTTAAAATTAGCATATGTTGTTTTTATCTTCATGTACCCAGTATATTAAGCGCAAAAGCATTATCTTTTGTATATGTAGGGACAAAAACCAAGATGTTAGTAAGGTATTAAAAGAGGAAAGGAAAGTAACCCTTGGTATCAATAAAGACCATAGTATGTTGCAAGGACCTCTATATTGATTCAAGGTGTATACGGTGTTTTTCATCACAGAGATCTCTTAGCTAGATCTCAATTTAGAATGTGTGTGTGTGTGTGTCCGTGTAATGGACGAACAAATTAATGAATGTATGTATGTTCATATGCATTTCAACAACGTTTGAATATATATTTTTTTCCTGGGGAAAGCCAGCATTCAAATATTTGCATAATATGCAAAAGCGTTTTAGCAATATGAAATATGTATAGTATAAATGTGTGGTATACACATTTAGCATATTTTTTTTTCAAATGGTTTTAAGCTATTTATAATATATTAGTTTGATGTGGGATCAAGTGTTGGCTTTCAATACTCTCTATTTCAAGTATAAAAGACTTATGTTGTTAAAGTGTCATCACTTCCTGATGTTAGTAGATTATTAGTTGCCTTTTAAAGCCATTATTAATGTTCATATTATTTAAATGAGTTTCGCATAAAGTGTTTGTAGGCCTTCATGGTTGGAATGAAGGTGATAGATGGGAAGAACGAACTAAGAGATATCACCTTTGAAATGTGCACATTAATTGGTTTGATATCTTGATCTACAAACTAAGTTAACCATATAATTTAGTCAACAATTAGCACAACAAACAAAACATTTTCCCCTCAAGGCGCAATTGTTTGGGCTTTTGCTTTTGGATACCCGGGGTGAGCTTCTCTATCAAAACAAAAGCCTAGACGACAAAGAGGGAGTGAAAGAAACCCAGACGCCCTTATTATAAGTTCTTGTCTAGATACACGACTGACAGATAAACCGACATTGATTAAAGTAGGGGTCTAATTTGGTAATGGAGGTTGGCGACTTTCCACTAAGCCTCCGTACACTAAGGTGTCTATGTATGTGTGTATGTATGTATATATATATTTATTGAGGCATCCATTATTGATATTATGTGGGGTTATATATAGTGGACATGTTCCTTCCTGAAGAGTAGACTGTAGAGCATATTCTATTAAATGCAAGTGTTGGTGACATTTTGGATTGATACCATTCATGAATGATGTGGTCTGGCCCCTCCCTAATAAAATCAATAAATCATAATAAGAAAAATGAAAAAAAGACAAATACCAACTTATTTTTTTAAATATTATGATGAAACAAACAACTTATCAAAAATTAATGGAACGCAACCACCACTATCATCAGGAATAAATCATGAATAAACGAAACAACAAAATGGTTTTTTTTGGTAAAACCAATATAGTAATACAACATCATTTGGCTTAAAGTTTTGTGGTTATATGCCACCTAAACAACCATTTAAATCAAAATGCAAATTATGATGGAGAAAAAAGTCACAAATCATTTGGCTTAAAGTTTTCCATTTTCTAAAATTCTCCCTAAACTTCATATATATACATACATATATATATACAGGGGTGAGTTCAAATGTGAACCACTTTTTGGTTGTGAACGTGAAAACAGCCCAAAGTGTGCAAGTGACAATCTGACTTCTGCGGGTCAAGGCTTATTCAGTCTGCATAAACCCGCGGGTTAGTGTTATTCATACTGCATACGCTATTATGCAGACTGAATAAGCCTTGGATAAAGCTAACCCGCGACTAACCCGTCCGCGTCCGAGTGTGACTAAGCCTTATGCATATTGCATAACGCTTTACTCAGTCTGAATGATAGCGTTATGCAGTATGCATAAGCTTAGTTGAAAAAATTTCAGATTTCAACGTGGCGCGCTCTGGGTTGTCCTCACGTTCACAACCAAAAAGTTGTTCACATTTGAACTTTCCTCTCTCTCTCTCTCTTCTCTCTCTCTCTCTCTCTCTATATATATATATATATATATATATATGAGCCTTTTATTATAGAAAGAGAGAGAAAGGTTTAAATGAGAAGTGTTGAAAAAATAATGAGAAGTAGATAACTGATCTCCACCACTTATCCGGTCAATAAAAGCAGTTTTGACCGGTTACGGATGACGCGATCATGGAGGATTGACACGATTCATGGAGGGTGGAGACGATTCAAAGAGGGTGACCAGTCAAAGCCGCATTTATTGACCGGATGAGTGGTGAAGATCACTTCTCTACTTCTCAATTGAATCTAATAATATGTATATATATATATACACATAGGGTCAGGTTCAAATGTGAACCATTTTTTTCATTGCGAACATAAGGACAGCTGAGAGTGCGTCACGTGGCATATACAATCTGAATAATCATGTATTATGCAGACTGCATAACACATGACTCAATATTATGCATACTACATAACAAAGCATTCGGTGTTATGCGGTTTGCATAGTGTTATGTAGTTTGCATAATACTAAGGGTTGTGTTATGCAGTATCCATAATACATGATTATTCCGACTGCATATGCCACGTGGGGTGCTCTCAGTTGTCCTCATGTTCGCAATGAAAATTCAGTTCGCAACTGAACTTTAGCGTAATTGTGGTATGAACTTGTGAACTGAAGTCAAAAAGACGATTTCATTGGTTTATGAAATTGTTTAATATGATGAAATTATATTATGTGATTCATTTTTTGATGAAATTGTTTCATATCTTGGTATTTTTTACGTAAAAATAAAAAAATTTCCACTCTTATGAAACTATTTCATATATTTTAATGATATCGTCCAAAATCCAAAACAAGCATAAAAAAGGAGAGCAAAAGGAGTTGAAAACAAATTAAACTAGCCACTATAATAACAAAGATGACCTAAGAAAAATAGGGTCATAATCAACAAGGAAAACCTCTAAATCTAGTGAAATCTTGTATGCCCCACACCAAGGCATGTTGCTTTTCATGATATGATACCACCCCACCCCCCACTTCACAAATTAAACAAAATCAAAATGGTTTTTCTTGCCTAATTGAATCAAATCAAATCAAATCTAAACCCATCAAACAAATTAGCAAGCAAGTCTCAAAATGAGCTTCAAAATTTCCATTAAGCATATTCCAAGACTTACTTCCCACACACAATCACAGTCACTCTTTTTTTCTTCCAAATTTGCCCCTCTTTTTTTTATTTTGTTGCCCCTCTTGAGGTAAAGGACAAAGCAAGATAGAGTGGACACCACGATGGTTGTTCTTAACCATGCCATGCCATGCCTTTCTTTCCTTTTTCTTTCTTGTTTTTTTTACAGTTGAGTTGAGTGTCCTTTTCAGTCAATTTACCTCTTTCTCTTTCAACATAAAGCTGGTTTACATACAATACTACTTTACTTCTTTTTCCTTTTTTGACCACCATCCCCTTCCCTTTGCCCCTTCCCCTTGCCTTTGCCCTGCATTCACAATGACAACAAACAATTTGTTAGGATTAAGCACCTGGTTTCTTAATGTTTAAATTTACCTAAATACCCTCCAAATGGGTCCTACAATACAATTAAAGGCTCCATTTTTTGTCGGTGGAGGTCAAAAAGGGAAATATGAAACTCAAGGACAAAAAGGGGAAAAGGCTGTTCTCCATCAGGATTGCATACAATCCCCTGGGTGTAGGGGGGTACCACACTCATGTATTCTAAAAATCCTTCATCCCCAAGACCCCCCCACTGGAAGTTTTCAAGATTAATCTGCTGAAATGACATAAATGTCCTTGTCTAATGTCTAGATATGGATGTGTTGGATTGGGGAGAGTTGGGGAGGGGGGGTATCCTAAGCTCTATGTGTTGCAGTGGTGGTTATAACATTTGGTTCTTGGGACAAGTGCAGAAAAAGACATGAATATGTTACCATGTGCATTTGTTAAGTCATCAATATCTATTGGTGGTCTACTTTTAGCATGTGTGACCACAATTTTAGACAGATTAATGGTGTTTTGTTTTCTGGGTACAAATTAAATATATATTTTTCTTAAAGTTTAATTGATATAGAAAATGGTAGTAAAGGAAAAGAAGCATATATATATATATATATATATATAAATATATATATACCTTGGTGAAGAGTTTGTTCAAATGGGCTTTGGGGGGGTAGGTTGCTTAAAGGCAACAGTGGGAGCTATCCTGCAACTCCTCCTCTGATGCTCCAACACAAGTTCTCCTGCAAACCAATCGAGTTTCTCGTAATTGGTTTGCTCGCCAATCCTTTTACCCCCAAACAGCACCGACTCCACGTTCTTCTGTTTCAACATTTCGTCCGCTATTCCTGTCAGCAACTTTACGTTGCTCGGGCTACAATCAGAATCAACATTCACCCCACATCGACCCATATCCGATCCATTTGCCTATTTTTATTAAAATAAAAAAAGTCATAACAACATTAGTCATGCCTATTTAAATCAAGATTATGAGAAATGCCAAAAAAAAGGAAATAATTCACAAGAAAGTTAGGAATGGAGATATTGTCAATCCAATCAAATCTAACTTTCTTGATTGAATGCCTAAATGTTTATAATGCTCTAAACAAAACAAACTTTCTTTTTCTTATTCATTAAGTTGTGGGACAATCTACAAACTTCACCAAAGCATGATGCACAGTAAGGAGGAGCATAGAGCCAAAAAAAAAAAACAAAGAACTTTAAACTTTTTCACAATGTTATTATTCTGTAGCTAATCTCAAAGCAACCAAATTATATATTTTGTTAATTACACCTACGTTGTGTTTGGCAAACTAGCTGATAAGCTAGCTGTTGACTAACAAGCTAGTTAGTAGCTGATAAGCTAGCTTACGGTTGGCAAAAACTAGCTTATGGGTATGTAAAATGACCAAAAAGGGTATATTGGGGTATAATAATTAATATTAATATAATAAGGGTATAATTGGAAAAAGCTACAAAAAGCTCCTGAAAAGCTGCTACTCTAACTACATGTTTGGATGGACTAGCTTATCAGCTAGCTTATTTTTGCCAAACAGAGGCCTAATCTCTCTCTCCTTCTCTATGAAGGAAGTTAAAATGTTGCATAAGTTAGAAGGGTAAAACCATGGTTTTGTTGCAATAAAAAGATGATTATAATAATCACATTTTCTAAATCTGTTGAAATTATTTGTCCTTATGACAGCCATAGCACAACCTCTTGGGTATGACAGCACATAATCTTGTAACATGATCTTAATTCCCAGCCCTCATTAAGATAGCAGACAAAGAAGGCCTCTTTTACCAAAAGAAGGATATATAGCCATTGGCAATTAACAGGCCCCATTTCATAACTAGTTATTATAACAGGTAAATGTCAACACCTGAATCAATGGCCAAAAAAGGTGATACTATTGGGGGAAAATTAATTACCATCAAAAAGTCATAACACAGTACTACATTTCACTTGGTTCTTTAAGATTTTAAAGACTCAAATAGAAATATAATTATTGTACTTTAGTTGATACTTATAAAACATTATACCATTCTTACCCTTGTAAGCTATGCAGTCTCTAAACTTCATCCATGGTCATAAACTCATAAATATAGAATTCAGGTAGTTTAAGGAAATATTAATTGAAATATTCCTGGATTAGCTAAAAACTAATATTCCCAAATACTACAAGAAAAAGGAAATCAGAGTGATATAGGAACCAATGATATACAACTCTGACACTCTATTTTGCTTACAAAATATATTCATATTTTCTTGTAAACTCCCAATCCCAATTGGAAGTTTTAATTGATAGATATTATAACATGGCCCCACATTGCAAGAAAAGGACTAGAAAAATAAATGTCTTGCTTGGTGCAAATAATATTATTGGTTTTGCCTCTCTGTCTGAAGAAAGCTACACAGATAGATACACACAAAAATGCTCTAAAAACACATCAATTGGGCTCTTTAATAGCTAGAGGACATGGAATGATACAAAAAATCCATTTTCTGAAGAGTAGCCACCCACAAACACACCCATCCTTCATATTTAATTGTAAGAGCCTAAAAAACAACACCAAGGCATGTTTAACTACAAAACAAAGCACCATCATTCCCTATAGGACCATACCAACCAATTACTCCCTTCCCAAGTAATGTCAACTTTTTTAGTGGCATTTCTCAATATTAAATCCGCGATAAATTTTTTGTTTTTTTTGAACGACAGATAAATTAAATACACGATAATTGTACCCACAAACAAACAAAAGTGAAGCCATATAATCGTCGCATGTTGAGCTTCAAATGAGCAATGCCAACAATTTGATAGTATGGTCTTCATTTGTTTTAATGTGCACTAGATGTCATTTGCACCATATGAACCCCAATAGGCTTTGGGTAACAACTATGAACCCAATACCACCAAAAGATCAATCTTTTTGAGTTGGGGGTAAGGTTTTAGCTTGTCACCAATGTTTTGTAGTATATAAATATAAATATATATATATAGGGGTGGGTTCAAATGTGAACCACCTTTTGGTTGTGAACGTGAGGACAACCGAGAGCGCGACATGTGGCGACACGTGGCGGATGACTAAGCGCCACGTCAAGTCCACGGCGGATGACTAGGCGCGATTCATGGGAGGGCATTGAATTAAAGAGAGGGACCACATTCAAAGCCGCCACGTGTCGCGCTCTCGGTTGTCCTCACGTTCACAACCAAAAAGTGGTTCACATTTGAACTTTCCTCTATATATATATATATATATAGAGAGAGAGAGAGAGAGAGGTGGGTTCATACGAGAACGATATCAATTTAAGAAAATGCGAGGACGATTCTCAGCCACACATTTTCGGTAACGGTGGACGCGATCACGAAGGATTGACACAAGTCATGGAGGGTGGAGATGATTAATGGAGGGTGACTCGGTCAAAGCCGCCTTTATTGACCGGATGAGTAGTTAAGAATCGTCCTCGCATTTTCTTAAAAAGTTATGTTTCTCGCATGAACCTTTACCTAAAGTCTACATACATATATATAGAACTATGAGGGCATGAACAAAAGACAACATTTTTTTTTGGGGAATTATAAATTGACCCCTATGTATAGGTAGGGTTTATGTAATGTATATAAATGGGACTCATTATAAAAGGTCTACTTTTATTTGAGTGAAAAAACACCTATGAATTACAAATAAGAACACCCTTCTTTTTTATATGCAATAATGAATCCATATAGGATAAGATGATGCATATATAGTTCCAAACAGAATAAACTTGTAAGTTTTAAATTCATTATGAACAGTTACAAGACAAATCATCTTTTCACCAAACACTTTTAGTACAAATGAGTGCTTAGCTTTTTAAATTTCTTTTTTTGCTTGAAACAAACTTTTGACAAAAAAGCAAAAGGAAAAAATAAACTACATTCTATTGAAATGATGAATCTTGAACAAATTATGGAAAAACTAACACAACTTCATGTTATGCAACATTTTGGTCCAAATCTTTAGTTTTCAAAAGTCTCATTTCTGTAACTCCCATTTTTGTGTAATGAAAACGAAAGAACACCAAGAACACTCACTGATAAATTGACGTAAGAATAAAATACCTAACGAGTCGTATGATGTAAAGATAGATAACAAATATAGGCAAACACGAACATACCTGAATCCGGACATAATTACTGCTACGGCTTTGACCGAACGCCAAGGAGATCGCGTGGTCCACCATGTCGGCGGAGCTGTCACCGGAGATTCGAGCCATGGGGCGAGCCCAGTCCTTGGCCTTCCACCCTTTGACTTGGCCGTAATCGTAGTTCCCTTCTAGAAGCTGGCCGGTACCGAGTGAAATTACCAAAAGGTCCTCCACGCCTCGCACGAACGGGAACTCCTGCTTGTTGTGCAACACATGCGTGATGGCCGCGGCCGTCGGGTTGCTCATGGCCAACCCGCCGTCCACGGCCACGCAACGCGTCTTCCCGTCCACGGACCTCATCGATACCGGCTCGAACAGGCCCGGTAGGGCCGTGGTGGCCCGGCAGACCTCCCAGAGACGGAAGTCAAAGCTATCCGTCTCCAGAGCGTCGGCTCGCGAGAACAGGAACGGAGCCGAGCTGGTGAGGTCGTAGCACGGGATCAAAACCGGCTTCAGCGTGTTTTTTAACGTCAAGCTCTCTCCGTTAACCGTGAAAGCTTCTTTCATACAGGTTTCGAATCCCGCCGTACCATGCGTAACTCCCCCGCCTCCGCTACCGCTTCCGCGGAGCATCCTTTTGAAAAAACCTCCGGAACTCGACTTCGGCTGGTACAACCGCTTCCCCTGCTCCGCGAGAAACCGCCACGTGTCCTCCGCCTTAAAAATCGGAGCACCGCTGCCTCCGCTTCCGAACAGCATCGCGGTAAATACGCCTCCCAATCCAGTACCCGCTGCAACATCAAAATAGTCCGCGATCCTCGCGTTCTGGTCCCCGGACTTCACCTTCAACGCGTTCTCCAGATAAGCCAACGCTTTTCCGGCCAGAATACTCCGCATTCCTCCGCCGTCTATTGTCAACACACAGATTTTACCTCTCTGATTCTTAATCGCCTGAACACCACCGTTATCATCCGCCACCCCCACCGGAGTCATCGGCATAACCGAAACCTCCGGAGCAACAACCTGTTTCGGCTTCCAAAGCTTCGGATCATCGTAACCGAATAAGAACTTGCTTTCGAGTATCGAGAAGATCTCGTAGCTGAGCTTATCGGTATCGATGCTCGGTTCTTGCAGCATTTCCGACGATAGCTGATGATGATTCGCAGCCATCATAAATTCTAGACCTAATCAGATAAAATTCAGAATTTCTTCTTATAGACACAAAAATTAACAACTTTCACCAACCAAAATCAAGCTTATTTAGAATTGAAAGCCCTAGGTACAAGCATTCAATTGAAAAACAGAATGTAGCTTTGAAAACACAGAGCAGTAATGGAGAAAGTGAGCTTCTTCTGGCATTAATGGCATTTGAGCAACCATAATAATCATCAACAGAGATAGATGATTGAATGAAAAAAGGAAAGCAAGAAAATAGGAAAATAGGGGGTAGGGTTTATGGTGAGCAAAGGGGGTATTATAGAGAAAGGAGAAGGGAAAAATGGAGGAGGAGAGCAGGGGAAAAGCACAGGGGAGAATGGAGAATGGAATGGATTGGAGACCATGTCTGCTTTCTCTACTTACTTATATTTTAGTTGTTAATTATAAAATATATTTCATGACCTCAATTTTTTGTATTTTATTGTATTACTATATTTATTTATTACATAATAAGAGAATCATGTAAAATTTCTTTAGATTTAAATAACTTTTTCAAAAAATATACCATGAAAAAGTAACTTTGTTATTGTTTTATAGCTAAAAATATTGATTTTGAATGTTTATGTTATGCCACATTTTTATCATATATACAAAATATTTTAATAATATATTTAATAAAAGAAAATATTATGAAGATTAACATAAATCTGTGTTCTCAAAGAATACCAAAACCAAAGTAAGGAAAAAAGAAAAAGATTTTCCTTTTTTGTGCTCTTGGACAAAAGAGGGAAAAAATATCATTTTTACAAATATATATTTTATAATAAAAAGTTAGATAATTTCGTAAATTTAATTTTAGTAATATTTTCAATTAGTTTCAAAAAAAAATTCATGTACTTTTCTTTCTTTTTATATTTAAAAAGAAAGTTTTATACGACAACTTAATATTATTTTCCTTTTGTTTTCTTCTTTTCTTTCCAAAAAGAGTTTTAAGAATACAAGTATATTTTTACTTTTTTTCCTTTTCCTTTTATTCATAGAATGATTTTAAAAATATAGTGTTAATATGAATGGTTTTGAATGATTTAGATTTTGCTTCTCTCTCTTAAAGAATCTCCAATGAATTCTTCAAATGGAGAAAATTAATTTTTTTGGTAAATCTTTATCCTAATAAATTTTATAAAAGTCTTTTTAAAAAAGGAAGAAAACATGTAAGAGAGAGTGAATCTATTCAAATATAGAAAAATCTCCAAAATTAATTACCATGAGAGATAAGCTATTTTTTGTAATCTTTTTGCTATAATTTTGCTAATAAGTAAATTTAATGTCAATGCTTATGAGAGAAAAATATTATCCAATTACATGTATAAAAACTTACAATAATTTAATTAATATTTAAATATTTAAATATAAATAAAAAACTTATTTAATTAAATATCTTTTATTTTCATTTTAGAATAAATTTTCAAAAAATATCTCCAAAGGTTCGAGGATTTTGTGGCTTTTTAGTCCAGAGAATTTTCTAAAACAAGTAAAAGGTAAGAAAGAGCATGTAAATTCTAAGGATAATTCCATAGATTATTATTATTATTATAAGAGATAAATATTTTTGTTATGTTCTTTTAAATGAAAAAGATTGAAAGTGAATGTGTTGTAAGAGAGAAATGATATTTTTATAGAACTTATTAAATATTTTGATAATTTAATTTATAATTTAATCTTTAAAATGAAAATGTTGTTTCAAAAAATGTGTTCTGGCAAAGACATTCTAACCCCGGGTTCCATTAGATCGACGTCACTCTACCTCCATGAGCGCGTCCCCGGCAACCCTCTGTCCCGGTCTCCCGCAGCCGGTTGGTATTAAACTCAGGACCGTATCTTCCAAATAAGTCCCCAAACTGCGAGCCCCATAGGCATTTGCGAGGTGGAGGTACCGATCAAATATTGAGTGGTGCAAGGATCGAACCCTAAACCTCAAGGAAGCCAAAGAACAATCTTACGACTAACCCAACAAGTGATTGGTTAAAACGAAAATGTTGTTAAAATCGAATGTAACTCAATTTTGGAGATATTATAAATTTTGATCCTTCAAATTTTAAAGGATACATCGCAGATGCTCTACATAATTGTGTTATCTTAATATAACTTTTATCATTATCTTCAACCATATTTGGTAAACAATTTTAAAACGATTTATTAAGAAGTTTATAATTTATTGATTATATATTTTCAAGTTTCATATCTAAAGACTATAAAACTAAATGATAAATCCGATAAAACACTCCATAAATTTAGAATTTTTTTCTAACGAGGAATTGAATTGAATTTTCATTCTCTATTTACAAATAGAAAAGCGTGTTGCCTTGCACAAATACATGACTAGTCATATCATAAAACATCTTTATTATCTTCTTGAATGGCATGAGGTGTTGACAATATCAAGACGTAACTCAAGACGTGATTTATGCCTCCCCCTCCCTAGACACACGTACATACGCACACACGTGTGCATACCGCCCTGTAAAAGGTCATCAAGGTGTTCCTCAATTTTTCATCTTTGTTGTCTTCCCCTAACTCTCACCATATACACACATGTGTATTTTCTACCATTGCTCAACGAATCATCAATATTAAACAATTTTAGTTATATATTAAAAACTGATAAATAAGAAACTAAAAAGGTAAAATAATCAAATATCATAATACAAGAATCATGCATTAAGCCATTTACATGTCACACACTTAACATGGCCTGCGCCAAAGCATGTCACAACAACTATTGTTGCAAACCTTTTATAATGATGTATAAAATTTCATGCACAACTTTTTTAATTTTCATGTTTGAACCTTATAAAAAACCAAATGAATATGTTCAAATACAAATTAAAAACGTTAAACACTAATTCTTATCTTGACGTTGGTATGATATTTACTAAATTCTTATTTTAATTCTTATGTTGAATTTTCTTGAAATAAATAGTATTATCATGGAATGTTGTCAAGTAACAGTATTTATTTAATATATATAATTCAATTAGAAAAACACCTATTATTGATAATATAAAAATAATGAAATTTTATAACGTTGGGTGGTATATAATTATAAAAAGAAAACAAAAGAAAATCAAACAACATAATTAGTGGGTCTCCAATTTGTTTGTAAGCGACTATGGGTTCTGAAATATTTTTGAAACGGATACGGTCCCACACGTTTAAACGGAGGGGCCCGCCCAGCAGATATAATAAGATTTTGCAATTTGGGCCGTTGATGACGGACAAAAGCCAAATCCTTTTCACGCCTAAAACAAAACTACCAACCAATTTCAGCCGTTGGATCACTCCGTAAAACATGCCCAGCCGTCGGTACCCATATCCTCACGGGACATGCTTAAGTAAACATTTTCATCCTCCTTGTTATCTTATGTTATCTTAGCCTGCGTTTGATACGTAGGATATGACAGGATAGGTCGATAGGACGAGACAAAACTCTCTGTCCCATGTTTAATGCAGCATAGGACAGAACAAGAATTCATTGTCTCACGTTTGGTGCGACATAATAGGATGGGATAAGGTGAGACAGGATGGGACAAAAAAATGTTTTTTTCTGTTCCACCAAATTAGGTGGAACAACATAGGACAGAAATGAGTTAGAAATTAGAATATTACTAATTAACATGTGTTTGTATAAAACTAAAATTGTATAAAAATGTTTTAAACTATATTATTTACTTTATTTATGTCAATTATAACTATTATGTGATACATAAAATCATAAAATAATTTTTGGTGGGAACTTGTCTACTTCTATTATGTCTAGTCTTAGGCGTACCAAACATCAAACATACATTTGTTCTGTCTTGTTATGTCTCGTCCAGTCCTATCTTGTCCTGTCCTGTCCCTTCCAGTTCTGTCATGTACTGTTCTGTCCAATCATGTCTGCGTACCAAACGCTACCTTATAAAACCTGCATTTTAATGTTGTATTTGGTAAGCTAGTTGTTGACTAATAAACTAGCTTATGAATAAATTATGTTTGGTAAAAACTAGCTTATAAGTATGTAAAATGGCCAAAGAGATTGTTAGAGTCCCACATCGGCTAGACTTGGACCAAATCTTCACTACATATGTTGGACACCCCCCCCCCCCTTCTCTCCTCAAGGGCTCTTTTGGAGATTAATGTAGGAGTTTCACATATTCTCACATAGTAGTATTAGAGCCAAGGTCTACCACTCTAGGGACTGACACATCCAGGGCAATCTACTCTCCTAGCCCTTCTCTATCCAGACCTCCAACCCTCTCCTGGCCCTTCTTGGCCCTTCATCTAGCATCTGTTAGAGGGGGCGTGTTAGAGTCTCACATCGGCTAGACTTGAACCAAATATTCACTATGTATGTTAGAACCCCCCCCCCCCTTCTCTTCTCAGGGCTCTTTTGGAGATTAACTAGGGGTTCCACATATTCTTACAATTGGAATGACGAGTTTGTGTTGAGCAATGTCCCACATCGGACACAAAGTGAACTTGTGATGTGCTTATAAGGGTATTGGGCTACTCCACCCACTCATAGCCAATTGGTTTTGAGTTGGAACCCCACAAACTTACATGGTATCAGAGCAAGGTTCATCCGTGGTTGGTCAAAAAGCAGCACGGACTCCACGTAACCCAAAGTATCCACGTGTTAGGCTGAAAAGAACGCCACACGTGAGGGGGCGTGTTGAGCAATGTCCCACATCGGACACAAAGTGAACTTGTGATGTGCTTATAAGGGTCTTGGGCTACTCCACTCATAGCCAATTGGTTTTGAGTTGGAACCCCACAATACCATGAGAGAATAACTCTCTGATGCCCCATTAGGTAGAGAGGCACTCAATAAATAGAATAAAATGTTACACAAACACCCTTTACAAATAGAATACAACACAAAAATACTAAGAGTATTTAATAGAATTCCATTGACCAAATACCATATTCTCACATGGTATCAGAGCCAAGGTCTACCACTCAAGGGACTGACAAGCCAGCCCTCTCCTGGTCGTTCTAGGCCCTCTCCTGGCCGTTCTAGGTCCTTGATCTAGCCTTTGTTGGAGGGGGCATGTTAGAGTCCCACATTGGATAGACTTGGACGAAATCTTCACTATATATGTTGGAATCCTCATTCTCTCCTCAAGGGCTCTTTTGGAGATTAATCTAAGGGTTCCACATATTCTAACAGGTATCATTTGGTTCGTTGGAAGCAAGCACAATTTGAAGGAATTAGAATGGTCAATTAAAAAGTTACATCCATATATTCAATTCATTCTTTTTAATCCCACTACAATGGATGTCACCACTCATCGTCGTCGTCATTGCCGCCACCACCCATCGTCACCACGACTGTCCCCATCACCGTTGTTACAACTTTCACCTTCACCCCCATGCCTCCCACCGTCGTTGTCGTCACCACCAGCCTAAGCATTGGTGTAACCACTATTGTGGCCACCACCATTGACATCATTACCATCTTTCACTCCTTCACCACTATAACGTTAAATGAACTAAACAGACAAATTCAGATTATTTTAACAAATTTATTCTAATTCTTGCTAGCCAAGAGTATGATCAAATTCCGATCCAATTTCTTCATATTTCAAGTCTCAACTCCTTCGATAGATTCTACTTATGAGATATTAATTCAATGAACCAAACACCACATAGAAGATATGTGCCTAAAATTCATCATTTCAACCCTCTCCTGGTCGTTTTAGGCCCTCTCCTGGTCGTTCTAGGCCCCCTCCTGGACCTTCTTGGCCCTCCTTCTAGCATCGTTGGAGGGGGCGTGTTAGAGTCCCACATCGGTTAAACTTGGACCAAATCTTCACTATATATGTTGGAACATCTCTTCTCTCTTCAAGAGCTCTTTTGGAGATTACATCTAAGAGTTCCACATATTTTCATAATACCTAAGGATTTGTTTGGTTTGTAAGAAAATAGAATAGATTTGAGGAGTTTAAATTCAGATTCATTTCAATCCTATGTGTGGTTTATAGAATTGTTCAAATTTAAAATTTTATGATTCATTTCAAATCCCTTATTTTGATGGATTTGGAAATCCTTGGAAGAGGTAGAGACGCATCCATCCAACAACATATTGGTTTTTTTTACTGATTATTTTGTCTCCCAATAAATACAAAAAAAATAATTATATATTAATAAAAGATTCTAGATATTTTCTAAATCATGCATATTAAAAAATAACCAAAATAGATCCATATGAGTAAATAAAAGTTAATTTTAAATTATGGGACTTAATCGTTTAATAACCTTACACATTGTGATAACTATTATTGTCTAGGGCTGTAAATAAAACGTATCTTCAACAAATCGTTAGACGAAAAGTTAGTTTGTATTCATTTATTTAATAAATGAATGGTGTTAACATATTTTTTTAGTTAAATGCACGAATATAAAGAATGATCTTGTTCATTCGTTTACGGCCTGTTCATTCATTTATTGTCCGTAAACATGAACACGTTTATTTTCTTCAATAGTTTGCGTTTGTGAACACGAATAAACATATTTTCTGAATGAACAAACATGAAAATACATTTCATTTATCCTGCGTATTCGTTCATTTGTTCGATTAAGTTAAACAAGTGGTTCTTTCGGTTCATTTACAACCATAATTACTGTAAGTTATTCATTCACATTATTTACATATATTTGCTTCAAAAGATATTTGTTTCATATGTATTTGTTTCATAATGTGAAGCTTTTGGTGATCAAATATATAGTTTTAGAGAAACGAAAGAGATACATTTGAAAAAATGATAACACGTAGGTAATTTTACCAATACAAACAAATAATTATAGTTTTTTAAGTCTCATTCCAAATCTTACAAACCAAACATGATTTATAAAGAAATGGAAATCACATTCATTCCAAATCCTCTCCGATCCAAATCTTTTATGTGAAATCCAATCCAATCAATTCCATTTATACAAACCGAACAGTCCTTAAGGAGATTTGAATGAAATTAGATGTAATTGGAATCCATCAAATGAATTTGACATTGAAAGAATTGGAATGAAAGTTGATCATGCATTTGGTTGATAGGAAATTATTTTTTTTCACTTAAGCCAATAAATTAGGGAATTCATTGGATTCCATCAAAATTCATTCTGCAAACCAAACATCTTTAAAATTTTTGATAGAGGAACTTGTCTTTCCAATTGCATCATATTCCTTTGAATTCCGCAAACCAAACAACCCCTAAAAAGGCATTTGGTTTGCAGAATGGAATTCAATAGAATTGGAATTCATCAAAGGAATTTGACTCTAAAGAACTTGGAATGATAATTTAATGGAATCTGGCCACACGTTTGGTAGGTAGGGATTCAAAATATTTCATTCAACGACCCAAACATTACTATGGAACTAGGTCAAAGAACTTTGTCATTCCAATTCTATTAAATAAAGAGAAAATTATTTAAATAACCATTTCAGAAAATCCCCTTAACCTCTTACCCATTCTCTCCCAAAAATTCACGTTATACCCACCGAGCCGCTATCCTGCCAAAACACAACCCCGGCGAGATTCTAAGGGCTGGCGCTATCGGATCCGACCGCCAATAGCGGCAGCCATAAAAAAAAATAGATGTCTCATGTGAAGTTGCAGTTATCATGTTTAAAGATGTGTGCTGCTATTAGCGATCAATCTTTTTTCCCCATACAAAATTAGGAGATGTCTCATGTTTGTATATATGAAGTTGCCGCTATCATCTTTTCATGTGAAGTAGCCGCTATCAATTTATATGTGTGTATAATAAATATGTGTGTATATATGTCGCTATCCATTGTTTTGGCCGGAAAAACATCGGAGCCACTATTAGCGGTCGCCAGATAGCGGCTTGGTGGGTATAACATGAAATTTTAGGAGAGAATGGGTAGGGAGGTTAAGGGGATTTTTCCAAATGACTATTTAAATAATTTTTTCTTAAATAAATTCAGCAAACCAAACACCTTCTAAATATTCATATCATGGATTTTTAACATAAATGTCTTTCGAATTTTGAAATTGTATTACAATAAAAGAACCAAAGAGGAGACCTTACTATTACAAACTAATGTCAAATGTTTACCAAAAGATTTGTTTTGAATAAATATTTATAAACGTGATTTTTGCGGTCATAAACAAATTAACAAACCTACATTAAGTTACAATTATTTGTCTAAATATTCTTTTAGTCGATACAAATTTATGGGTTAACCACCAAAATTAGATATGAAGCAAACCTAATTAGGTGACTTACCAACAACAAACTACGTACGATTCGTAAGGTATGTTACAATATCAATTTAGTATTTTCTTCTTTAAAAAATGTTTTGATTTTTTGATCAAATAAACTATTTAAAAGAATTATCGATTAGAATTGTACTAGAATAAAGAAAAAGAGGTTACTTAAAACCTAATCTATACCGATAATTCTTATTAAAAATTATACAATAAAAGATTTTACAATGATTAGGGATGTCTCAAAAATATATTAAAATGTTAGTTTATATTTGAGATTACTTCTTCAAAATGTATCAAACTATCTCCAATATACTATTGTATGTATCCACCTAAAAAAAAAATTCATTTTGTATATATCAAACTTCATTTTGTTAGTATATTGTGTGTACTCGATGACCGGTAACCGGATTACCCGGTAAACTCCGGCCATCTTCTTCTTCTCCGGTGAAAAACTCCGGCCACCGTTCTTCTTATCCGGCGACCGTTCTTCTTCTCCGGTGAGCAGGTCACCTCCCTGCTGCAGCTGCCGAGAACCACAGTCGCTGCCTGGAACCACCGTCGGGAACCACTGCCACACCGACCTCCACCATCACCCACCTCCACCATTACCCACCTCCACCGGCGACCTCCAGCGCCACCCCATCTCCGGTGCCACTCGCCATCACCATCACCATCGAACTGCCTCCCATCACCACCACCATCGCCATCACCGTCGCCATCATCATCACCGTCACCATCGCCATCACCGTTGCCATCATCATCACCGTCACCATCGCCATCATCATCACAGTCACCATCACCATCACCATTGAACCGCCGCCCATTACCACCACCACGAACCACCATCAAACCATCACCATCACCATCGAACCACCACCATCACCATCGAACCACCACCATCACCGACGACCTCCACCGCCGCTGGCCTCCACCGCAAACACCTCCGCCCGTCGTCCAACCACTGGTAACTGGTTGAGCAAGTCACAATACACACAAAAGGCTGAAAAATAAAGTTTGATATATACAAAAAGAGTTTTTATAGGTTGATACACACAATAGTATATTGAGGATAGTTTGATACATTTTGAAGAAATATTCCCTTTATATTTTGAACTGATTCACATAGTAAACAAAATTAAAAGACATATCATTGCTTTTTTTTCTTTTGGAAAAAGTTCATCTAGGCTTCGGTTAGATTATATCCTTGACAATTTGGAAATTAAATTATTATCGTCTGAGATTGAGTTTGGCCACAGGATGTTAACGCCTGAACTTGAACCTCGGATAGATAAAATATTCCACCACATTTCACTAGGCTTTTTACCGATATGTCACAACCCTTATGGTTACCATTGCTTTCTTTAAGATCAAGTACAAGAGAAAAATGAATCTATGAGCTATATACTAAAGGATTGTACTATGCAAGTCATGGATTCAATTCTCAAGGCATGCAACAAGTAGCAAGTTGCATGATTTCCAAACTTCTTTGGTTTAGCTTTGTTACGTAAGAGTTGAGTTACGATAAGAAGTATGAGAAGTGGTTATCAACCATTGAATAAAAAATGAACAAACATTCGGATTACCCGATCAATTTTTTTAAAGTAGCAATCATGGAAGGATATTTGATTAAAGTGATCAATGGGTTAAAAACACATCTCACATCATCTCATGCCTATTATGTAAATAAGTTGCACAATATTAAACATTGTTATACAAAGTCAACCTGAACTAAATTTAAAATACTACAAATTAGGATCAATTCATATATTGGAAATATAGAAAGAGGATCTAAATATAAACAAGTAAAAGTGTAATTTTAATTTTTTTTTAAAATATTGTAGCATTCTTAAAACATCTTCAAAAGTTATGCTATAATATCTGTTTTAATCATTTAAGAAGATTTGTGCTTTCAAAGCTATGTTAAATACTGTAAAATAGAAAAAATAAGAGTGTAAGAACCTCTAACTTTGGAGGAATCTCTAAACACCATACAAAATGAAAATTAGTATTTTATTTCTTTCACACTAATAAAATGTATAAAAAACATGTTTTGAAGAAACTAATAATATTTTATAAAAAATATAGAATATTTTAATTATATATTTTATGTTAAAATTACTAAAATAAAATAGTCACTGGAATTGGATTTTTAATTCTTCTCTATCCAAACACTATAAACACTAAAACACAAAAATAGAGGTGTTATTTCTCTCCAACAAAACACTAAAAGATATGGATGCCAATAAAAGGGGATTTTGGCGGCTATAGCCATGGGGGTACCCCCACATTAACTTTATACCCATTCTCTCTCTCGTTTTGCACCTCATACCCATGAAAAACCGTTATGAGGTCCGTTAAAACGGACTTCTTCACTAAAAGACAAAAACGGAGCTTCTCTGACCAAAAAAAGTCAACAAAAAGACCGTTTTGACGCCGTTATAACGGCGTCAACGCCGTTTTGACACCGTTATGGCGGCGTTCAGGCTATACGACAAAAAGCCAAACCGTTTTAATAAAATCCTTAACGCACCGTTAAAACGGGGCCATAACGGTCCGTTATGGCACCGTTTTAACGGTGCGTTAAGGATTTCGTTGACCATTGACCAGTCCATCGGCCCAATAAATCCCAAAGAAGCAGCATATCTATCATTCTTTCTACAAAGAAGGGGAGCCATATTGAGAGGGGACCATTGAATCCCGAAGATTGTTCACGTGAAGGAATCTCGAGCAAACTTCTCAATTCGCACGTGCTTGTTTCCAAACGATACTATCGACATGGGTGACGTAAGTTGTTCAATCATATAGTTTTTTGATTACGCAATCACACCACCACCACCATCACCGTCTTTGGTCTTGTAACGGTGGCACATGCCACCCACCACCACTGCACCACCACACGCCACCACTGCTGCCACCCACCACCCACCACCACTGCACCACCACACGCCACTCCACCGCACTCCACCGCACCACAGCGGCGCCACCACCACCGCGCCGCGCCTTACCAACACCGCACCACCGCGGCGCCACCACCACCGCACCACCGCGACGCACCCACCGAAACCCTAATGACTGTTAAAACGGCGCATGAAACGCATGAAACCCTAATTTTTAAAAAGACCGTTACGGCACCGTTATGACGGCGTTACGCCGTTTTGACGACCGTTACGCCGTTATGACACCGTTATGACACCGTTATGACGTATAACGGTGTCATAACGGTGTCATAACGGCGTAACGGTCGTCAAAACGGCTTAACGCCGTCATAACGGTTCCGTAACGGCGTTATTCAAAATTAGGGTTTCATGCCGTTTTTAAATATTTAAAAATAAAAATTATATGTATTTATGTATTTATATATATATATATATATATATATTTATATGTATACATTTATATATATAAATACGTTTATGTATGTAAGTATTTATATATATAAATATTTAACATTTATATACGTTTATGTATGTAAGTATATATATATATAAATACTTTGTGTATGTATATATGTATATATAAATACCTATATATATAAATACTTTGTATATGTATATATAAATACCTATATATATAAATACGTTTATATATGTATTTATATATATATAAATAAGAGATCTCATATATAAACTTTTTTTATATATATCTTTATCGAAACTGTATTAATAATTTGTTTATGTTTATAGAGCAAGAAAATTACGTTGAAGAATCACACTCAGATGTTCGATGAAATAAAAAATCGGTTGTCAGAAGAACGACTTTTGTTGCTACAAAACACGGTGTTTGGACCATGGTTACATAATGAGGAAACATCTGCGGACCCAATACTTTGTTTAGTAGTTTTGGAGAAACAAATCGAGCCACCAAATGATCAACGAAACGAAATGTGGTTTAATATCAACGGTTATCACGTTCGGTTTACACGACGGGACTTCTGTTTGATTACTGGATTGCGGTTTGGACCACAGCCCGAGATCCAGAACACCAATTTTGCATTTGTCAGACGTGTGTTTGGAAAGTCGAAGATAATTATAAACGATATCAGAACGCAGTTTGACCGGATTCAAAAAGAAAATGATCCATTTTCAAACGACGATGCGGTCCGTATTTGTTTGTTGGCGATAATTGAGCGGTTTTTCCTTGGGCATCAAAACCCTCAAAGAGTACCGGTGCTTATTTTGTCTCTTATAGACGATCTTGAGTTATGGAACTCCTTTCCATGGGGTTCTTATATTTGGGATTACACGTTTAACCAGATGAATCACGCGGTAGCAAGGCGAATCAGTGCTGGAAAGAAAGCAATGACGTTGACAGGATTTTTATTTGCATTGAAGGTTAGTTAGCAAATCTTAAAATGAAAAACAACCAATTATATTTTATTTGCATTGAATGTTAGTTTTCGACATATACTGATTAATTTTTTTTTATTATAATGACAGATATGGGTAATCGAGACATTTCCGGTCGCGAGGCGGATTTATAGACGACGCCACGATAGGATACCGAGGGGGGTTTGTTGGTATAAGGAGGCCACGTTTAATAGGATACATGCGGAACAAATGTTAGAGTTGAGTGACGAGGTAAGTTTGTATATATAAATAGTATATATAAGTTTGTATATATAAATAGTATATATAAGTTTGTATATATAAATAGGGACTATATATAAGTTTGTATATATATATATAAAGTATATTAACAATATATGTTTATTGAAATTGTTAGTTACTTTATATATATACATATTGCAATTTATATATATATATATATATATATATTGTCTATATATATATTGCAATTTATTAGCTAATAAACATGATAACGAGATTTTAATTTGATTGAACAGCAACCGCCAACGCGTATTGTGGCGACAGATGATGAACAACGACAGCAATGGTATATAGATAGTGTACAGTTTCTTGGCGACGATGACGATGATGACGATGATGGTGGGGATGGTGATCGTGATGATGATGATGATGATGGTGGGAATGGTGATGATGATGATGATGTTGATGATGATGACTATGAGATGCGTAGTCGTCGACCGCCCATGGATGAGGAGCCCTTCCGAAATTATGAGGGTTATAGGTCATCGTACATGGAGACCGGGGGGCCCAGTCAGCCCCCAAACGACTGGAATGCTTTTGATAGTTGGACGACCCAGCAAGCAGAAATCGACTCTCT
The DNA here is from genome assembly GCA_030169165.1 of Centaurea solstitialis. NCBI lineage: Eukaryota > Viridiplantae > Streptophyta > Magnoliopsida > Asterales > Asteraceae > Centaurea > Centaurea solstitialis. The sequence goes on along the minus strand of CM058045.1, from coordinate 69,411,853 downwards.
TAAGACTCGAGTGAATCAGCAGGACACGTGGTGGGATCGATTTAAAAATTTGACGGTAAGAATTTTATAAAAGTATTATATAAATACTATATATATAAATACTTTATATTATACATATATAAATACTTATAAATATATATATATATATTAAATACTTATATATATAAGTACTTATATATATAAATACTTATATAAATACTTTTATTTATGTATTTACTATAAGTATGTATGTATATATATATATATAAATACTTATATATATATAAGTACTTATATATATAAATACTTATATAAATACTTTTATTTATGTATTTACTATAAGTATGTATGTATATATATATATATATATAAATACTTATATATATAAGTACTTATATGTATATATATATATATAAATACTTATATATATAAGTACTTTTATTTATGTATTTACTATAAGGTATTTCATATTTGTATGCAGCTGTCAGCGGCCTCAAGCAGTGACCAACCTATGGCTGCAGTTGGTTCCTATTATAGTAGTATATTTTCTGAGACGCCATTCCAGCAATACACGCAGCAGCAGCAGCAGCCGACTAGTATGATGGATTCCATCCCCCAGTTTTTCTCCGGTCCAGCAATCACCGACTTTCAGTCGACGTACTCCGAGCCACCACCGCAGGTAAATATTTTGGGATTTTTTGATAAACAAGCTTTACCCATTTAACGGGTCGTGTTTGTTGTTAACGTATCGTGTTTGTACGTAGGTGTCATCGAGTACGGGTGTTGACATGTTCAACACTATTATCGAGGACCGCTCCTGGGTACGTTGCAATTTACTATTTATATATGATATATATATAAATCTATAATTATTTATATTAGCATAAAAGGATATTTTTATAATAATGTTTATAGAATAAATCAAAGGATGTGTTTTTTGGCCATATATATATATATTGATATTTATTGTAATAACGTAATAACAATCTATTGTTGTGACAATTCAGGCCGCCTCATCTGGTTTTACGTTCCAGAGTCCCGTACAGGATGTACAGCCGGCTCCCAGTTTTATGCAGGATTTACAGCCGGCTCCCAGTTTTATGCAGGATGTACAGCCGGCTCCCAGTTTTGTGCAGGATGTACAGCCGGCTCCCAGTTTTGTGCAGGATGTACAGCCCGATCAGACTCCTATGCAGGATGTACAGCCCGCTATGGGAAAGGGGATGCGCGAAAAAAGACCGGCGGCATCAACAATAACCCCATATAGGGATCCCGGCAGCGATACCCCTCCGACACGCGATTTGGAGGCTTTGAGGAAGAAAAGGAAGATTGAGAAAGCGCTTTATATGAAGATTAAACCTAGGCCTAAAAAGGAGTCGAAAGTCGCTAAAAAGTACTGGGATGGGACGTTGGAAAAGGAGCATATTCGGTATTTGGTTGAACCGATAGACGAAGTGTGGTGGGCTCAACTGCTTGGGTTAGATAGACAGGGTTGGTTCGAGAATTCGGTTAGTATTTCATATACTTCTATATATATAAGAAAATTATATACGTATATAAATTTAAATTTATATATGTATATAAATTTCTATATATATAAGAAATTTATATATGTATATATGTATTTATATATATATAAATACTTTATATATATAAGATATATATAAATAGTTTATATATATATATAAGAAAAATATATATAAATACTTTAACAATCGTTTTTTATTTTTAATAGCATATCACAGTATGGGTGTATACCATTATGTCAAGGCGACCCGCCAAAGCGCCTTGGTCGATCGCGCTTCCAGATTTCTGGCACATGATGTCGAACGAAAATACACCCGATCCAGTTTCTTATGGGAAACCAATGATAAATGGGGATTTGGACGGTTTTCCAGCATGGAGTACTATCACAAGGGTATACCGTTAAACATTTATGTATATAAATTAATTTAATATTGACACTTGCTTTTTGCACGTTTATATAATTAATTGAAATGCTAATTTGGGGTTTTAACCTTTCTTTTTGAAGGTCTACATACCAATTTGTATTGACCAATCACATTGGGTGCTGGGGGTCTTGAACACGAAAACGTATAATATAACAATACATGACACGTTGGGTTCTGATAGGCTTCGGGAAATACTAGAGACGGCATGGACTCTATTCACCGATAACCTACAAAAGTGTTATGAGAGCCTCAATGAACCCGGTATAGCTAGCATGTGGAATCAACACTCAAGTTTCGAGGTGGCTTCGGATACACCACGACAGAGCGGCGCACTCGGTGACTGTGGTCCATGGGTATGTAGGTTGTTGGCGCATTATACCGACTATATGCGGGCTTCTACTATTACGCACCAGAGCATCGTTGACATCCGTCATCAAATGGCTGATATCTTTTGGACCTACCGTAATGTATAGATATGTTATTTGGACCTATCGTATTATATAAATATGTTATTTAAGTGTTATTTTGGTTTATTTTGTCTTTCGTTTTATATAATATATCAAGTGGGTATTATAGAGTCATTTCTATTATAGAGTAATTTTAAGAAAGTATAAGGGCCAAATACGTAACTTTATTTGCTATATATAGCATAGCAAATGTCCATAGCATACTTACATCTCAACAAACCAACAATTCGTAAGATTTAAAAAATGGCTTCTTCTTCAAAAGCACCAAAATCACCAACACCAGAGGACGATTATTGGCCACGGGTGATAACCGAGAGCATGAAACAGTCCATTAAGCGGTATCAGCAAAGCTTGGAAAACCACGAGACAACTAAAGGTAACTTTCAAAAGGAAGAAAACAAAAATTGTAATGTCATTTGGGAGGGCCGAGAATGGATCGTCAAAGCCAAAGACGATATTAAAAAGAAAGAACAATCGATCGCTAATCTAAACCAAAAAATTGAAAAAAAAAGAAAGTCAGATTTGGGATGCCCAACAAAGCAATTACGAACTCCTTTTAAAGATTGACGATCAAGATTCGTATATTCATGCATGTGAAGATTGGTTGGAAGCAGCTAGAGAACATTATCCGGATTACTTTAAATCGGAAGGTTTTTGAGGAAGATGGTCAATTTTATGTCTCTAATTTTCATAACTTTAATTTTCTCGTATTTCATTTTCATGTCTTTAATTTTTATGTTTATGTATGTCTGTTAAGTTGTTGCTAATTTTGTAGTACTTATAAATTACCTATTTTAATTTGCTGAGCACATGAAAGGGTGATGATTTTATTGAAAGCATAATAACCATGTAATTCAATATATATTGATAACCTATTTACACAACATTTTTTAAAGCAACTTCACAGTGACATAAAGGAGATGGAAGCTGCACAAGCTCAACTTCAAATACAAGCCTCACGCACGCATAGTCCTAATTTAGGACTATGCGTGCGTGAGGCTTGAATTTGAAGTCGAGCCTGTGCAGCTTCTACCTCCTTTATGTCAATGTGAAGTTGCTTTAAAAAATGTTGTGTATATGCAATTGATGTACAAAATTGAAAATAGATAACAGTTCATAATATTAGGCTAAACAGACTTGTTAAAATAACGTACTCGCCTAAGTCGTACAAAATTAAAGCATTTTTACGTCGAAAATAACACTGCAGCCATCCATAAGCTCATGCGTTTGTGGGTCTTCAACAAGAGTAAACACCAACCCACGATCGGGGTCCAGGTTGCCAGACCAAGGCCACGACTTAAAATCACCCTTAACGATAACACGGTCAGAAGGAGATCCGGGTGATGCCTCAAAACCTACTTTCATGTCCATAGGAAACTTCATGCCTAAGACCCTCATCAGGCACTTATTATGATTGTTCAAAGCCCACATTCTCACAAACTCGGTTGGAATTTGCTGAAAAAATTAAAAGACCGAACAAATTATGAAGTAACATAACTGGAATTTGCTATAGCAATAGTTATCAAACAGAAAAAATAAACTTACAAGTCGGCCAGTTTGGTAGACAAAATTATCAACTTTAGCAACGAAGGATCTGCGGTCACCCGAACGTAAAAATCCTGCCATTTTCTATATCGTAGGAACTTAAAAGGAGAAGATTTACCTGCAATGTGATTATTTTAAGAGAAATAGGTATCCTATATATAGCGAATTATTTACCTGCAATGTGCTTTTACTTTTACCTGCAAGGAGAATAGATTCTTTTCGTATTGATTACTGACAAAAGGCAAAAGCAAAAGCAAAGAAAGGACTTCAGACCAAACAGACCGTTATAACGGTCCGTTATGGTCCGTTAAGCCGTTATAACGGACCGTTATAACGGCTTAACGGACCATAACGGACCGTTATAACGGTCTGTTTGGTCTGAAGTCCTTTCTTTGCTTTTGCTTTTGCCTTTTGTCAGTAATCAATACGAAAGATTCTTGGTTGTACACCCGTGAATTCAATTTCCCCACCTAAAATCTACCCTTGAATTTAATATTCCCCACCTACACGCTATAAAAATATACAGATTTTATCTAAATGGCATCACATTAACAATTCTCATACCTTTCATACAGATTTTATCTAAATCTGATTGCAACAATGGCTGAGAAGTTGCCTTCCTCATCAGCAAACCCTCTTTCTCAAAGAATGTCTGCACCCCCATCTTCTTCTCAAAGAATGTCGGGAAACCCTCATTCTTCTCAATTTGAAAACCCTCCTTCTACTCAAATAATGCCTGGAACTCTTCGCAGGGAAATAGCAAAAAGAGAAGCGGAGATAGCGGCGATAGGTGAAGAATGGGTGCGTAAGCGGGCTGAACAAGATACCATTGAAGCCGAAATTGAAAACAAAAAGAAGTTCGCTAAAGAACTTCAAAAAGAAATTCGAATGGAAGAAAAACGTATCAAGGAGGAATATGCGGCTTGGTATCCAAAGATGCAACAACTAATCAAAGAAAAAGAAGGGTGGATTAATTCGATTAAAGTTCTCTATCCGAATGATAACTAGGAGAATCCGTTAAACTAGATATTGTTGTTGTTTCTTTAAGTTTCGTGTCTCAATTATGTTATCATGCTTTCAATGAAATGAATTCTTTTTTATGTCCTTTTGATACACAGTGCCTCAATAATTCAATAACAAACAGTTGTTACAAATTAAGATCACCAAACATAACATACAAATTAAAAGTTGTTACAAACAAACAAACATAAGATACACATAAACACAAATGCCTGATAAAATATATCAATCCTCGTTAAGATCAACATTCAAATCAAATGTAGGACGACTAAAGGTTTCGTTTGGTTGTTGTGTAGGCTCTGCTGGAGTTTGTCGGGTAGCCGATGGAACGTGAATACATTGACTACGTTTGTGTCCGTATTGACGACATATACCACATCTTTTGCGAGTCGTTCTCTCACCGCGAGATGGAATACGATAATTGCTACTCGGTTTACCGGGTAGTTTTTTCATTACCGGTGGATGGACAACCATAAGTGGGTAATCTGGACTAACCCATGTTTGTAGCGGGCCAACGGGGTTTATTGTAGGAGCGTATGTTTCCCGAAGGTTATGCACAGTGAAATAAGGAGAGGCAAATTGCCAACAGTCGTCCAATCCCATGTAACTTGCAACGGTGATAACATGCCCGCAAGGTAAACCAGAAAGTTGCCATTTCCCACAAGTACAAGTCTTATCATACACATGGACTTTCGCATCTCTATACCCATCTTGCACTTCCCACTTACCATAGCCAATTTCATGTGCAGTCCACCCACTACACTTACCCATTCTTCTTTGTACAATCATTTCCGCCCACTGGGTTAGTTTATTGTTCATGGCTCCTACAAATATTTTAGGATAATTATTTCCTTATTATTACAGCAAACGTTTAAAAATAAATTTATTAACTAAATCGTAAAGGTAATAACCTGCAATTCTACGACGGGTGGAATACCATTGTTGTTGATACGATCGAAAGTAATCCATCAGGCCCACAATTGGGTGTTTACGAGCAACTGTGGCATGTGCGTTCATCGACTCGACACTGTTCGAGGACATTATGTTGTACCTCTGGCCTGGAAAATGCGCCCTTGACCATTTGTTTGCGCCAATCCTATTCAGCATTTCGGCGTATGGAACTGCAGCTACTAGGGCATTCATTTGAAACTCAAACTCATGTGCGGTATTAGCCTTGCATGTCTTCCAAAACAGGGTTTTGTTGTCGTCGATGTTGGGGGCCTTAGCTTTGATGTTCATAAATAAGTGGCGACAACAAAGCGCGTGATGCGCAGTTGGGTACACCGTGTTAATTGCTTGGTGTATTGCAGCAGCTCTATCGGACATGAATACCAGCCCCTCCATTTCCCCGATACATTCTCTCAGCATAGACAAAAACCAAGTCCAATGCTCGCCGCTCTCAGACTTTGCCACTCCAATAGCAATGGGCACAACTTGGTTGTTTCCATCCATAGCAACAGCTAAGAACATTGTGCCCGAGTAACGACCCTTTAAATGAGCACCGTCGATTATAATTACCTTACGCAGCAAACCGGAACGGAAAGTTACTATCTGCAAAAATAATAGTATAGATATAAGAAAACCCGGACAAAAAGTGTGAATCTTGAAATCAACGTCGTCAATTAAAAAAAATATACGTACCGAGCAGCCAAGCGCATAGAAACACGACACGAACCGTCCATCATTGCCTACGACAATCCTGGTCTGCGTACCAGGATTGTTGAGCTCCAAATTATAAAAGTAGAGAGGAAGTCGGGTAAACGAATCCTCGGGGTCACCTTCAATCATGTTTATTGCCTGCCATTTCGCACGCCATGCTTGCCAGTACGAAACGTTTATTTTATGTTGCGCTTTCATATCTTTTATAATGTCTGCCGCACAGAGGTCTCTTCTAACATCGCCGGTTTTATCTAGAAGCAAATGTGACAGCACTCTCCTGCTTGCGTTCCGATGCGCAGAATGCATTTGCGTCCTCGAGCACGTGTGGACATCATTCAATGTCCGAACTTGAAACATGGTTGATCCCCCGAGACAGCTAGCATATATGCGCCAACCGCAGTTTTTTTGCGCACATATTGCCTCATATCTTTTTTTGCAAGATCTTGGCGTTCTAAACTCGAAACCTTCTTGAAGGAACTTCAATCCGAGTGCGAGTGTCAAATCTCCTTTCGTACGAAAAACCTGGTGTAGTTTAACTTTTTCACGACGGGTGTACCGTATGGCTTGATTGGCTGTGATGTCAACGTCGTCTGACCTTGGGTGAGGGGGCAAATCATGAAAGTCATCAGGTATTTGGTATACATAATTGTCAGGATCGATGTCTCTGACTTCTTCTTCGTCTTCGTCTTCTTCTTCATCTTCGTCTTCGTCGTCTTCTTCTTCTGTGTCAGCCTCTTCTGGTGCTTGTTGTGTCTCGGGAACATAGGAGGTGGATGTGTACTGGCTAGAAACACCATATGTATCATTAGAAAGTATTTCTGCGTTGTCGAAGGACGTATGACCATATAGATGCTGGTCTCCGATGTTCGAATTATCTTCGCGGTTTTCTTCACTACTCACATCGTTTCCCGTAGTCACATCGTCGTATACATAAAGTGTTGCCGGAGGGTCTAATCCGACAACCGATTGTAAGAAAGTTGTTAACTGTTCATCTGACGCCAAAATATAAACATTACCCGACTCAATGTACGAAAGTTTAGTGACACCATCAGAAGGTTCGATGCCAAATCTTGAACAAATATTTTTGACCATCTTTGAATACGTAGTCGTTATCGGCACCCACACACGACGATTGGCAAGGTGCGTTAAATAGACCCATTCACCGTCGTTTTGATACCACCCACCACCACCCGAAATAGACACCAAAAGTTTTTGGTGTTCACTCATTTTTTGTGTATGAATTTTGAAGACAATGAACTCCATTTATATAAAAACCTTAGAATTCATACATAAAATCACAAAACCCTAAAAAATATAAAACGGTCCGTTATAGAGCCGTTATAACGGACCGTTTTATAAATTTAGGGTTTTGGTCAACGCCGTTTCATTGACTTGTCAACGAAAGGTTTGTTTTTTCTGAAAGCCGTTATAACGGCGCCATAACGGACCGTTATGGCGCCGTTATAACGGTGCGTTATGAATTTTGGTCAAAACGGCGTTGACTGGCGTTAAAACTAAAGTGCGTTATGAATTTTGGTCAAAACGGCGTTGACCGGTGTCAAAACGGCGTTGACGCCGTTATAACGGCGTCAAAACGGTCTTTTTGTTGACTTTTTTTGGTCAGAGAAGCTCCGTTTTTGTCTTTTAGTGAAGAAGTCCGTTTTAACGGACCTCATAACGGTTTTTCATGGGTATGGGGTGCAAAACGAGAGAGAGAATGGGTATAAAGTTAATGTGGGGGTACCCCCATGGGTATTGGTATTTATATTTAAAGGTCAATAAAGATGGCATTTAAACCAAATATTAATATTTTATCAACTATTAAAAATAGTTTTACATATATTAATTAAAACTTTAATATATTAAGATGTTTAATTTTGTTAAAATATGGAAGTTGATTTTAATATTTTTTTTTAACATTAGTTTGAAGTTTGTTGAATGATCCTACCATTTTAATAACTTTAATGTTAAACATATGCTTAAAATTTTGGATTTTGATACTCTATTTTTTATAAGTACAAGATAATTGTTAGAATTCTGAAGATTGAGTCAGAAAAAGCCCCAGGTTCTCCTTGCCAGTTGAGCCCGAGTAGGTGCTTATTTAAGGGTAAATTGGCTCAGCTAATAAATTGGACTCAAAGAATGACCTCATTGTCTGTATTTTATTTTATTTTCACTTTTACCCAAATGATTAATATATATGTTAAAAAAAGGCTTGTTTTTTAATCAGAACTAGCTAAAAAATTCATTAAAAATGATTCCACTTCATTTTCCTTTAAAAAAAAGAACTTTTTTACGAAGCCGGATCCGTTAATATGTCTCTTTTCTTGTGTTTTAATTGGGTCCACTAAAAACACGCAATTTTTAGCGGATATATTGGTGGGTCGAAGAAGAGGAATCACTCATTCTTAAAACCAACGATCTTAAAGCCAAAGGGTCGGCGGAAAAGGGGGTAAAAGTGAAAGAGAAAATGGTTAGGACGTCAATCTTTGGGGAAATTGGCGCATATACCCAACCCCCCCCCCCCCTCCCTCAACAAAAAAAAATACGTTTTTGCGTCCTACACATTCTCTCTACCATTTAGTACTCCATACCCATGAAAGTCCATTAAAGGGTCCGTTTTAACGAACCTAACACAAAAATACAACAACAAAAAATCAAGTTTAACCGTTTAAAGGGTCCCTTAGGTACGTTTTAGCTCCCTCTTAGAGTAGAAGTCCCAGGTTCGAATCTGGGCATAGGCGTTTCTAACTAACTAAGGTGTATGCTAACAACTAATTAAGTTGGCGTTCAAAAAAGTGTTGGGTCCGTTAAAACGGACCTCTTCACGAACTTACATAGGCATGAGAAGCTAAATGGTAGAAAAAAATGAGGACGCAAAACGAGAGGTGGGGGCTTTGGGCATGAGTGCCAATTTCCCCAATCTTTGGGTCCACTTTGGTTAGCTAGGCCAGATTCCCTTATTTTGGTCTTAGAGTAGATAGTAGACTTCATTTTTTATATTTGCTTGCTCTTCGTCCCAAGAATTTATTTAATACAAATTTGTATCTTATTTTTTATATTTGTCTACTCCAGCTAAAAGACCCATCCACTAGAATGATTGACACACCCACCTCCTATGGATTTGGAGCACCAAATTGGACACATACAAACTAAAATCTCAAAAAAGGAACCAGCCCACACCCACCCACCCATAGGCTGGCCAATGTAGATGGATCTTGGGATAGCCAGGTTGGTTGAGCTAATAAGGTTTTCAACCCACATAAGACACTCTATTTCACAGAACTTGACAAACTTTAAAAAACATGCTGTTTCTTGGCATAACAAAGACTTTGCCAACCAATCATTGGGTTACATACATCAATACTTGCATATTATCATATTTACAAACATTAGAATTGCGTCAAGCCGTCATGGGTTGCACTAAAACCGATGAACTAGTTGATGGCTAAAGGCCTTCCATGGCACACTACCGGGTTGAGGCGGGTTGACGGTTTTTTTTTTTTTTTTTTTTTTGGGGAGGGGGGGGGGGGTGGTGGTGGTGGTGGAGGGTTCACGAACCCGATAAAGCCGCTCTCCTTTCTCTCTTTCTTTCTCTTTATTTAATATATAAAATGATTTTAAAAAAATGTAGAGGGTATGAAAGATTGGTGGTACGGGATTTGAGGGTAAGATGAGAGTATGAAGGTAGAAAAGTGGAAAGCTGATGTGACACTGGGATAGCAATGAAAGGTTGAGGCTTCAAACCCTTATTCTACAGAAGGCCTAATAAACAAACTAGTTGTTAATAGATAAGTTAGCTACCCATTCAATAAGCTAGTCATGTGGTAAAAAAAAAAAAAAACTAGATGACAATGTAAAATGGCCTAAAAGTATAAGATGCATAATTGGAACAAAGTGAAAGAAAAGTTCCAATAAGCTATTTGAAATAATTTCTCAAAAAGCTAGCTTATGGCTTATCACCATAGCCTAAGATGGACACCAAGTCAGCCTGACCGGACTGGTCCGGTCTTGGTGCCAACCATGTGGACCGGGAATCCGGGATAATGCTAGCAAAGAGACCAAACCCACACTTGAGTGGTTTTGTTTAACCAAAACCCATGTCCATAAGTTCATAGCTTTATAGGCAACAATGACTCTATCAACAATGCAGAATCTTTTACAAAGAGAATAAATAGCACAAGCAAGATCAAATTCTACAAAAAAAACCTCCCAATCTTTTATTCTCAAGAAAAGAAAACACAAACAAGATTTTTTTATGCTACTGCTTAAAACAAATGCTTAAACTGTCGAATATCATGGAGTTTGTAATCTCCTAACAGGATGGATGGCTTTTATTCGATAACCAGAAATCAACAAATAAGACAATACAACACATGCAGCAAAACGGAAACAAATGTAGACAAAACGGATAAATCTGAAGGTAGCTGAAGTTTAATACTTTACAGAAGTGATATGCTTCAGAAGCATCTCCACAACATCACTTGAAATTCTTTCAGCCTCCTTTGTCAAGTGCTTAATCTTTTCATCTGTTTCCTTCTCAAGACGCTTCACGTTAGCACCCGAGTCTCCACTAGTCTGTTTCCCAAGTATGCAATTCAGGATAAATTAGAAATATATAACACAAGAAAAGGATGAAAGAGAACTTTTCGTAATTGACTAGTTTAAACTTTATGTCTCTTAAGACCTGATACGATAAGCCAGCCCTTACCACCATTAAGGATTAATTTTCCAAATTTCTTGGCTAATAGCAAAAATCGAGTCAAGAACATGGATTTTAATCATTTTACAAAAGAATTAGAGATCCAAAAGCTGTCTCAGAAATCTATGTCAAACTCTTAATTCAAGATGTTCATCTCCAAGCAGTGGCAGACAACGTAGGTCAGCCCTTCACTTCGAGCTTCAATCAAGAAACTGTTAGAAGACCAGACCTTTTTATGTAATCGGTTCAGATTATGCACAGGTGCTTTCCTTTATGAAGCCTTACTGATAATTATTCATCAGAGTAAGTTATATACTTATATATACAAGTTAGAGACATTGAACTAACTTTGTAACTTGTATTGTTCATGTTCCACTTCAATAAAGTGAATAAACTCTTTCATGTTGATGAATTCAGAACCTCGGAAAGGCTTGAGAAGTGGACATGAAGCAAGATTCCAAACCATTATAAATTACTGAGTCAACTTCTAACCATATTTCCTTACATTTCTACAACAGTCGACCATTTTTGCTTGATATTTTCGATAATTTGCTATTAACCTATACACCGTTATCGATAGGTAGACTACAGCTTCGAGTCTTCGACTAAGACAGAAGATCCTAAAATGTAGATTGTTAATGTGAAGGAGAGAACTAGGCAATAATGAAAATAATATCAGAAGAAAAATCATGAAGAGCATTCCCGTTACATATATGGAATCTGAAAGATCATGACGTTTTTAATCATCCGAAATAATTTGGGTGCTTGAAAGTAACTGCAGTGACCGCGACGAGGGAAACAAGAGGTGGGTTTGTTTGGTTTGAACATAAGATTAACATTATTTGAAGGGTCCTAACTAACTGCCTATATAGGCATACGAATATAACCACAGGAAACCGATGGTACTTGAAACAGTCGTTCCATACTAGGTCAGATTAAAAGAATGCAAAAACTTGTGTTCAAAAGACATTTTTGAGTAATTCTTCAATGTTTTTAACTTACCTCAGTGAGCTTTCTCTGGTAATCAGCTTCCATTTGAGCACGAAATTCAGCAATCTCCCTATCCGCTTCTTCTTTGGCTTGTTTTAGTCTAGCCATTTTTGCTGAAAACAATAAACAAGCCAGTATTATATATTGCATCAGTTTCAAAATTGGAAGTAGCAAATTATTTCGACTTTTATATCAAACTAGTCATTTTCAGAATCTGAATTATTATAGGGTTTATATCTTTTGAAGAGAAAAAAGGTCAGGATGTTGAGTTACTGAAACAAACTCAATGACAGATTCTAACCCTCTAAAGGGTTAGAAAAATTCAAAGGCATATTTGACTTTAGAAGTAGATAGCAGTATAAACAAACAAGGATGTTTATCTGTTTGAGAACGACATAACTTAATGTAATCATATCAACAAGAAGAAAGATTAAAGATCCACATCAGCACAAAAGTACATACCGTTTCGAGCAGCAGTGACAATTTGCTGAGCTTCTTGTTCTGCAGCTAACAAGAGTTGAATTCCATTTTGTCCCCTGCTAGAATCCATGTTTGCTGATACACCACCAGGCTACATGATTCCAATATGCCACAAAATCAAATGAATATAAAAGAAATGGCACAAAACGCTTATAATCCATTACAGCCATGGTTTTGTAATAATAGAATAATGAGCATGCATGTTTCAAGACCATTTTTTTCCCAAAAAAAAAACAGACACACACTTATATATCATAACCGTTAGACTAATTAAAATGTCAAGTAGAAAAATAAACAGTGTTCATATTACTTTACTCCCCATAAGATATTTCTATGAAGAAGTTGCTTGTATGATTAATATTTTCTTCATGCATAAAATCATATATGCGAGTCATCCCCAATCCCACCCACCCAAATTAAATAAAAGAATAAACTACCATGCTCATGCTAACTTCAACATAGAAACAACCCTTATGAATTACCCCTCTCTAGATACAAATTGAGAAAGGTGGCATTTGTTTTCTAAGAGGTGTTGAAGTCTGAAATTTGATTTCACTTGTGATTTTTAAGAGCCGGTGCTAAAGTCCAAAATCTTAATCAACAAAACTATTTGTTTTTATAAACTTACAATATGAATATGTATAATTGTATATTTTATCCCTTAAAAAATCAACTTAAATACGTCAAGTGAGCATCAATGACCGAAAGGCGGAACGAAAAAGAAGAAACAAAAGAGAATGTTGGTAGATTTGCGAGATTGTAGAATTTAATTATCTCTCACACACACCAAATTTTGCAGATTCAAGGTGCATCTGGGCTAAAACTAACGTTGAAATCGAAAGAATGGTGTTGAACATAAATAAGAGGACATTAAGGGTTAAGAGGCTCTGGAAAAAAAACGGCATGAATTGTCTTATGTCTAACTGAATTAAACATAAATGACAATTAAAAGCTTATTTAAAAAAAACACCACCTAAGAAACTCATCCTATTCCAAATCGGTGGTAATGTGAATTGTTGCCAATTAAATATCATGTGGCAACAAGAAGAGCCCATAAAGAGAAATTTAAGGGGCCACAGAAGTTAGAAATTCATAATTTTTACTGTTCATATAGATAGCTAAAAGCATCTTACTTTCATGATAAACTAAAAAATAGGCAAAAACTAAGAAAATCTTAATATTTGGGGAAATGAATACAATAATATCAAACCCAAAAGAAACGATATGATGTGCTGGAGATGAGATAACCAAGGTAATTTTCAAATAGATAGATTAAAGACAACCACCAATTGACATCCCCTCACCACCCAGGGAAAGAATTTTTAACATCTTACTTATATGTTATATCGCACACTCTTTCAAAAATAGAGATGTACTTTGCTTTTCCGGTCAAATGAGTTGCATCTTGAAAATTTGATATTAATTAATTAAATTTAAAAACCATTAAGAGCATTACGAAAATTCTATACAAAGAACTACCAATGCAAAAGTTTTAATCTTCAAAAAATAATAACCGAGATCCCCATGACCACTTTGACCATGAAAACGTCAAAAGGTTTCGTTAAGTGTTGAATCAAATGCAATAACAAGTAGTAATGTGAGAATTCAGCACTGATTCCAACTATAACAAGCTCTAACCAACTGAAATATGTATAAAGAATGTGTAACCAAACAAAAAACTCAAACAAATTCAAACTAGACTAATAATTAATCACCGCAGCATGGATCGCCACAAATTAGATCGTTAAAAAACATATTTAAGTCTTGAAAAAGTTACAACTTCATACATAGTTTTAGTAAAATTACTTGACCATATCAAACCTCTTTTATTCCCTCCCCTAATAACAAAACAAGAGGTCTTATGAAGCAAAAATCCATGTCAACAGTAATGTCATAGTTTGCAATAATTAAAATAGGCAAATACACAAATTCATGATGTCAATTTACAAACACTAATAATACATCTCAAACTACAAAGCACTGTTATATATATGTTCAATTTTTCATAAAATTTTGACAAATCCAACAAACTTTAAGTTCAAAGTCACCAAAAACAATCAAATTGAACTGAAGTACAAGAACAAAACCACATTCAGAAACAAAATCAACAATCCATAGAAAAATTAAGCAATCATAAGTTAGGGATCCATAGAGACAATGCTAAGATTCAAATTTTAAGATCAATAACAGATATAGTCAACAGCAATCGCGATCTACAAAGAAAAGGTTCAAATAAAACCTAAATTTTAGGGATTTAGGGGAGAGAGATCCAATCGAGAGAGATAGAGAGAGAAAAAACATACCTAAGAATCGGAGATCGCAAACAAAGGAGAGTATGGATGAGAGGCGTATATGATTTGATTGATTTTTTGGTTTCTTTTATGGAAGTGTATATAAGATTTTGAATGGAGTCCTTGTATTCCGAGAGTGTGACATAACGTGTCCCTACATTATCTATCGTCTTGCAATTTTAGTCCATAAGCTTTTGAAAGTTCAAAAAACTTAAGCCTGGGTGAAATTGAGGTTGAATTTCTATCATTTGTCTTTTTGATACAATGGTGGTAAGAATTACTTTGTAAGGATATTGATAGTTTGATACAGTTATCCACAAGCCTTCACTATTCTTGGCTCTTGCTACCATATTAGCGTCACATCAGATTTATCTTCAAACAGGAGGAGTATCAGTGTTAACCTCATACCCTTAATATTATCTATTTAACTTTAAAAATATATATATATATATTTTGAGAGAGAGAGAAACGGGCAGGCGGATGAGGGCATAGGAGCCCTCATCCGAACCCACATTTGATGCATGCAGGTGGTGTACCACTACCTGACCGAACCCATGAACCCGTCACTACATACGGCGAAGCCCGCATGGGGTACTGATGGCCTAAACCAGTTGTAAAACTTATGCATGTAGTGGTTCATGCAAGCCTAAGGGGTGCTCAAAAACCCAACCAACCTAATCAATCCAACCTGATGCAAAATAACTTAATTCAAAGTAATCTGATGTTTAATCGAGTTGTAAAATCTTTAAATTGTATGTAATAGGTTGAAATCAGTTTACGATCTTTCGAACTCAACCCAATCCGATGAATTCAATATCATTTTTTTATTAGATTTAATATCATTATTAAGTTTGTACTAATATATACATTAGACAATTACACCATCATGTACCATTTATATATACATACTTTTCAATCTCTTATTAATCTATATATAACTCCATATATATGTTAAATAAACTTGAACATATATATGTAAATTGAGAAAGTAGTTCAATGCGATAAGTTATATCAAATGATTCATGGAAGAAGAAGAAAAAAGAATTATGAGTAGATAATAGAAGGATACATGAATAATTTGATGTACCAAAATATTAACCTGACCAACATAATTAACTTAACCAACCCGTATTGTTTGGATTGGGTTAAGATTTTTCAAACCGTCATCCATTAGATTGGGTTGTTCATGGGTCTTTTAACCCGATCAATCCAACTCGTAAACACCCCTAAACCTACTGACTCATTGGCATGATTTCATCAACGTTGCTCTTGTTATGATGTTGCCCCAAACAAATCATCCTTTTCTCATAGTCAAATAGCCAAGAGTTCCTCATAGTAAAGTGTGTATAGTCATAGTTATTTTCTAAATGGCTTACACCATCAAATAGCAGCAATTGACTTTATTATTTTGATCACTAAAGTGTAAATACATGTATCGATATTTAAGAGCTATAAGTTCAAAATACTACCAAAGTTGTACAAATATACTAACATGGATTCTAATATATGCAAAAAACAATTAAATAGTTTGGGTGAGATGGATATATAGTTTCGGTTACTATTTTGAACTTAAAGAAAATATCTCATCTCCTCCTCTACATATAGGACTTTGCATAACGTCATTCGATCCAACTTACATCAATAGATCAAATTAGAATTAATCGACCATAATTGAATATCTATTGTAATTGGAACGGATCTTATCCAACATCTCAATATTCAAATTGGATAATCTGTTCTTGGTTGGTAGTCTAGCATCCAATAAACCGAACTCATCTAATCTTATGACCCATCCAAATTTGTAATTCCTCATAAGTAATGGTTATATAAAATTATTAACATTTTACAATAGTTTCTTAGTTGATATTTATATGTAGTGTTTTTAATAACTTATGAAAATATGAATAAGTGGTTGAAATGGTAGTTAATTGATTGATAATGGATCAAAATAATTGGACGAATCCAATATAATATAATAGATAACCAATATTAACATCCAATTCATGAAACTGATCTGATCAAATCATCAAGTGGATTTGATTTGATCCAGATGGATGTTAATGGTAGTTTGATTTGATCCACTTGTCCAGTGTTAGTTGGATTGGATTGGATCAAAAGACAAAATTCTACATTTAACAAAGGATTTAGTTTCTAAAAATATATTCAAGTTGTTACATTTATGTTATTGTATGTATTAAACTTAAAAACCTACCATTTATGTATTGTTTGGTAAAAATAAGGTAGCTTATAAGTCAGGTACACATTTGAATAGACCATAAGTTAGCTTATAAGGCCATCCGCAGCCGTGCAGGTGATACCACCTGTACACGCTGCCACCTCAGCGCCACATCAGCTTTACCACTACCTTACCATTACCATACCATTCACCCACAACTGTACAGATCATACCACATGTATGATTTTTTAAATACTTCAAACTAAAATTAACAATTAAAATAAAAATTACATTTAAATTAAAATTAACAATTAAAATTAAAAATTACATTAAAATTAAAATAAAAATTACATTTAAATTAACCATTAAAAGTTTATTATTCGAAAGGAGGCCAATCGTATAAATCGCGCAACCGTGCCTTCTCTCGCAACGTGGTCTCCAAAAGGCTACCCGAGAGATGGTTGTGCGGTGATGTGTAGAAATGGAAGTGTGCCATCCTTTGTTTTTCTTTAAGTATATCGACAAGCCCGGTGTTCGCGAGTGCGAGAGCGCCTACTTGGGTTG
The DNA here is from genome assembly GCA_030169165.1 of Centaurea solstitialis. Taxonomy (NCBI): domain Eukaryota; kingdom Viridiplantae; phylum Streptophyta; class Magnoliopsida; order Asterales; family Asteraceae; genus Centaurea; species Centaurea solstitialis. Next base: position 69,394,028 of record CM058045.1, on the reverse strand, counting down.
ACATGCCCGTGTTGGTATCGGTTGTCGAAGACGACGACCCCGCACGTCTCGCCGCGTTCCGACCCATTGGTCGTGGCCGTTCGGTTTGTGAGCGTTGATCATCTTCCCCGGGGTTCATGTAAGTACGAGCATCGGAATCGCCGGGAGAGTCCGTTTGGGTTTCGGACGTTTTCGACCGTTTGTTAGTTGGCGCGCGGATGTCCGATGGGTTCATCATTTCCACCAGGTTGAACTTCGGGCATTCGATGAGAACTCTCCAAACGGATTGGTGAGGGAATGTTCGATGATACTCGCTTCGGTATCGCTCGTTAGCTCGTTCCAAGATATTAACGTCGGATTCGCCGCTATGTCGCGAATTCAATGTGTTGTTGTAGATACAAGCGAATTTCGAGACCCCGATAGAAGCAATCTCACTTTGGTTTGCACGGAGTCAGTTGAGCGGACGTTGGGGCCGTACCGCATGCGTATGTCTAACGACCTTTTAACGGGCGCCCAAAAATTGTCTACTTCAAAAATCCAAAAATTAAAAAAACATTAGCGAATACTTATTAAGTACGTAAAAAAACGGTTTTTTTATTTACCTCCCGTTCGATAGTTACCTATGGTTGAATCCTCCGAGGTTTCGGGCCACGCTTTCGCCAACTCGACCTCCTCCTCACTAGACCATGGTTTAGGAGGCGCTTTAGTTTTGGTCGGGTTCGCACTCGAGCTCGCTTCTACGTTCTTACCCTTCCCACGTTTTTTACCTTTGGGTTGTGGCGGCGGTGGCAGTGGCGGCGACTCCGGTTGGGTCTCGGGTACCTCCTCGTCATCTCCCCAAGATTGCGGTGACGAGTTGGTTCCATCTCGTGGTTCCCACACTTGTGACGGCGGGGGTTGCATGGTGGTTTGTTGGGTTTGTGTCGTCGGTTGTTGGGGGTGCATGGTGTACGTCATCATAGGGGTATTCGCCATCAAATTCGCAGAAGCCCAATTGTTGTCGACCATTGGGGTTTGCGGCCAACCCGACGGAGGCAACCAACTTCCAAACCCCATAGGGTTCGTCATTTGTGGGCGATAGACACCCGACGGTGGAGGCGTTTGGGATGCCGAGTTAGGACGTCGGGAACCGGAAGGGGTACCGTGTGAATCCATGAAAGTGTTAAGAGGTGAGGAAGAGATGAGATGAAAGTGTTAAGAGGTGAGGTAGAGAAGAGATAATAGTGAGATGTGGTAAAAAGGTTGAATAGATTTATATATATATATATATGTAAAAAGTAAAAAAAAAAGTAAAAAAAAATAGTCGTTGATATATATCCGTTGGAGGAGAAAGAGAAAGAAAAAAAAAGCAACAGCAACGGCTCACAGCCCGCGCCCCATACTGGTATACCTCGGCGGTGTTACCGGCAGTATGGGGGCTGCACAACCATGCTTCACAGCCGGCCGCGGATGGCCTACACTACATTTTTGAAAATCTATTTTCACTAGCGTTTTGGTGACTTATGAAACTTGTTATTTTTTTATTCCAAATATGACCCTGTTAAGATTTACATTTTACCATTTTTAAACATGCATTTTTTATCATTTTTTAGTCATAAGCTACCTTATCAACTAGTTTTTGCAACACATCAGCTAGTTTATCAATCAGCAGTTACCTTATTAGTCATCAACTACCTTATCAGTCATAAGATAGCTTATCAGCTGGTTTATCAAACATAACCTTAGTGTATCAGAGTTCTAAAATCTACCAGATGATGTACTTGATCCTTTTACCTTTTCATCCGGTAGTCGATATTTTTAAGGGTTTAGTTCTTGAAAATGTATCCAAGCTGTAACCTCTTTGCTATTGTATGTATTGAACTTAAAAATCAAGAAAACTTTCTTCGTAGATTCGTGGATTCGTTGATGTCCATGACATTCTAAGCTTCATTCTATCACCACGGTAGCAGGATATATTAAAAATGACAACTTTGTACATACAATAGAAAAAAAAGTGAATAAATTAAAAACGACAAATTTGTACATACAATAGAAAAAAGTGAATAAATTAAAAACGACAAGTTGGTACATACAATAGCAAAAAAGTTGACAACTTGGATATATGTTAAGAAACTAAATTCTTAAAAATACCAGCTACTGGATGGAAAAGGTAAAGGAGTACATTATTTGGTAGGTTTTAGAACACTGATACACTAAATGGTAGATTTTTAAGTTCAGTACATAAAATAGCAAAATGTGACAACTTGGATGCATTTTCAGGAATTAAACTCTTTAATAAATGATTGAATCGACTCAAATCCTCTTAAGTCCATTGAATTTCAAACACCCTGATCCGTACCAGTTGCTTTTGATGGTTCAACTTCAATTTGACTTATTTCCTCTCCTTCTTGTAGCAACACCCTTCCTCCCTTCCCTTCCCTTCCCTTCCCTTCCCTCCTAAACTATTGTAAAACACCATCCACCCTCTTCACATGCAAAACACATGTTCAAACTTTTTATAATGAAATGTGTATAAACACATATAGTGGTTGTGAAAGTGAAAGTTGGCTATAGCTTAATGATATAAATCCTAAAGTTGAAAATACAACAAAAATCTATGTTAGCTACCTCACTCCAATTACAAGTCAAAATTTTAACAACATTGAATCACATCTAAACATTGGTGACTATATTTATAGAAACAAGATGTACTAGTTAGAACGAATTTTTCTTAGTAATGTGATTGCCATTTAATGGTATTAACCTTTGTTTAAATTGAATTATATTCTTAACTATGTAAAAATTAAAGATTATTATAACATACTTAAGCTAGTTTAAAATTAATTAACGACTTTGTCCCTCTTATCAAGTATTGAAAAATATGCCTATAATTGACATTAGATATAAATTTATGACTTCATTTGAAAGGACTTGAACTTCAAGGACCAAATTGGGTTTTATGCACAAATGGACGATTCAATGATGTACTATTTTGATTTTGGACAATGAGAAGCGAGAAATCGGTCTCCTTAGGTACTTCTTTGCAAACAGAATGCAATGTTTTGTAAATTGCTACGTGGTGTATGTGAATCACGTTTGATTTGTTGGTTTTTTTCTTCACAAAAATAAAAATAAATTACATATTAGTTTGGGGTCGGCAAAAAATAATCCAACCAGCCAACCCAATCTGAACCCAATCCAATAATAACATATTAGATTGAGATTTTCAACCATTTTAAGATAAAATGAGTAAACCTGTCTAATCAATTTATTTAAGAACAAGACACTTTAAGAGTTTGTTACAAGATTCCGTATTGGTCTAATTCGGTATTTTACCGTTGTTACTTGTTAACAAAACAATGGCAAATCAAAGTGTCTATTTACATTGAGATTTATCTACACGTAATTTGAGGTTGTATAAACCACACAACAATAAGTTTGGATAGTTGTATTTAATTGGTTTTATATTGAATTTGTTCGAATAGTCAAATGAGTTATGAAGTTTATTGGTTGATTTTAACTCAGATGAGTTTATGAGGACATTTGTTAGGTTTAAATTGCTCAATGTGGACCTTTACACATGGTTTTGCAATTATTGCATACTTATTGAAGAATCACAAGTTTTGAGTGTATTAGTAACTCAGTTGGAGTCATGTGTTTTAAATTGTAATAAATTGGATCCATTGGAATATTAGCTAGTCAAGTTGGTTTTCGGAAAATAGAAGACCAGTTCTTGCATTTGTATTTAGAAACGAGTCATGGGGTCATTGGGGACATTGTGGTGTGGGCTTGTAGAGTTGATAGCCGATCATTAATCAAGATTTTGTAAATTTTAGTGAACGAGCATTTATAAGTAGGATCATCAGTGTCAGGGATAATAGACCGTGCACGGTTGAAATGGATAACCAGTTTTCCGTAGTGGGATCATAAAACATGTTAATGTGGCTTATTTTGGTGTTCCCACCAGATTCAACGAATTTGGTCTCCCTCATCATCAGAAGGTGTGTTTTGGATATGATGTTTTATCCATGTTTTCATTTTTGTATTGAGTATAAAATGTATTTGTGATTGTGATTAGATGATTAATAAGTTATATATTACTCATAATTTGTTGATTTGGATACTTTACTATTATCTACGTTTTTAGTATTTTAGCACTAAGATTTATTCATGGTTTACATGAGTATTGGGTTTGGGTTTCACATGAAAATATGTGTTTGTGATATTGAGCTTTCATTACGAAAACAATGATTTTTGGAAAACTTTTGGTTTTATGATAAAAATGTTTTATTCAAGAAATTGTGATTTGAATAAACAATTGTTTAGGTTTACTACTTTATAATTATGATGAAATGTGAGCAAAGTCAAGTGCTAGTTACAGGGCTTACGAAGGACTTATAATTTTTGGGCATTTTCGTTTAGCTGGAGATACCGATTTTCAACGAGAATTATGATAATATAGTGTTAATAAAGTTTTCTTTGATTTAGATACGGAGTTGTTGACTTTGATTTTGTTTTACTATTGTATGCAAGTATAAATAAGTTTATGAAAAAATTGTATCCATTTTAATGTATTTTCGAAATATATAATTTGGTCGTTGTTTTGGATTTGTGCTTGTTACGCCATGTATCCCCATTTTCAGCTTATTATTGTTCACCTCATTCAAGCTCCATTGGTGACATGGAATTCACCCAATGTTGCTTAGGCCATCCTTAGCCATGCCACCCATACCACCCATTTCTGCTGCCACATCAGCTTTACCACTACCTTACCAACACCATGCCTTTCATCCTTAACCATACCAATACCATACCCCTTTAATTAATTGAATAAACAAAATAAATAGAAAAATAAGAGAGAGAGAGAGAGAAAGAAGGGAGAGATAGAGAGAGAGGGGGGTAGGGGGTGGGGTGGGGTTGGGTGAGGAGAAAGACCGGCACCACCATGCCGATTGGGTTCCTTGCCGGTAGAGTACCGATGACACACAATGCAAGGAACGATCACCCTTATCACATCCACTACATTGTCATATCAACTCCATATCATTTTTTCTCTTATTATACCCCCACTAAAATAAGAGAAACACTTTAAAAAATATATATTTCATCATCTTTCATTAATTCTGTTCGAGCTCTATCAATTGAAAAACAAAAAATTTACGTTTGAATGAATTAAAAATAAAAAAAATGAAATCAACCAAAAAACTTAAAACCCTTTGAAATACACCAAAAAAACTTTAAAAATATCTTGAAATGATCAATTAGGCTAAAAATAGATCAGTCGATTTTACAAACTTTTAATTTAGTAAATAGGTGTGTAAAAAAAACTTAATCCGTAAACGTGTAACAAAATAAAAACTAAAAAGTGTATGATGCAATTTGAAAATTTGAATGATGAAACTAAAGATTCTTGTAAGTTATAAACCGTAAGAAGGGTTTTTGTAATTTACTCTATAAAATAAAGTTACTTCAAAAAAGAAGAACCACTTGAAGAATGAATTTTTGATTGAAAGTGTAATATGGTAAGTATACTCGTTAGAGTGGCAGAAATTGCAAAAAAATAATATTGGGGTTGTTATTCCTATCATCTTATAGTTTTTCTTCACTGATATAAATTCATACCCTTTTACATTCGGTCATATCCCTTATACCTTATAAGGCATTTGGTAGCGCAACCCACAAGCCCTCAAAGGCTTCACTGCCACATTAACTTTACCCACAAGCCCTCAATAGGAGTACCAGTATTCACAATCCCCGATACCCTTTATATATTTCAAGAGAGAAAAAGAGAGAAAGAAGGAGACGGAGAGAGAGAGAGATATATATATATAGAGAGAGAGAGGGCATCCAAGCCCTCACCGGAATCGTGGCCGAAGCTTGCATGGGATGTAACACAACCCGCTGGTACCCACCGAGCCCGAAGGCGATCCCGTGGGAGGTACCACCGGCCTAAGGGGTAAGTAGGGGTGTAAATGAGCCTAGATGAACCGAGTCGAGTAGTGGGTTAATCGAGCCGAGCTCAAAAAATAATGTTGGGCTTGAGCTCGACTCAAACTTTATTAACTTTTTCATTGTAGGGCTCGAGCTCGAATATTTTTTGAGTTATCGGGCACGAGCTGGAAGCTCGTTTATGGGTTCGAACTTGTGATCGATTAACTCGTTTATCTACTTGAGCTCGATAACTTTTATATATATATTTTACTATTATTAATAAATATATGAACATGTTTGCCTCGAAAAAAGGCATGCTCGAATGGCTCGACTCGAATCGAAAAATTTAATCGAGTTTTCGAACGAGTCAAGTCGAACATTGGTGTTATAAAGCTCGATTTTGTGTTCGAGATCAATTCAAGCTCGGGCATTATTAAGTTCGAGTTCGAAATAAACGAGCACGAGCTCAAGTAGCTCGTTAAAAGCTCGACTCGCTTACACCGTTAATATGCATCTGGGACTGTTTGGTAATTCATATTTTCAGGGACATTTTGGTAATTTCACGAAATGGTTTTCTTCACGCTTTTTTAAAACCCACTCGGCCGAGTGTACTCCTTCACTCTTCACGCTCTTCGTAGCTGAGAGAAAAACCCTCTTCTCTATTCATAATCCCATTTGAAGAAATCGTACTGCATTTTGGTTTTCAGCACTCCAAAAACCCTAGAAATCGGCCCAAGGTGAAGCTCCAACTCCTCCTTCTGTAAGTATCTCTCTTTGAAACTTCATCAATAGCTGCATGATTTGTTGAAATTTGTTAGGTTTTAGGCGGATCAGGTTGATTAAATAGCTTACTAAAGTTTTGAAATAGCATGAGAAGAAATTTGCTCCAAGTTTACAGCGATTATCATGCTTTTAAGTGTTTGAATCGAAGCGAATGTGTGCTTATTTAGTCGGAAATGAAGCTTACTTGGCTAGGGTTTTCTGTTTTAGTACACTTAGTAGTAAAATTTCACTTTTCGTATACCTGCCTTGCCTAGGGTTTTGAGCCTAAAACGTATGTACGACCCTAAATATCACTTACAAAGGGTTAATCATTTTGTTTGTTTGAAATGTTAGGTCATTTTTGTTTTTGATTTGGTGGATTATAAACCATTTGTGGTTCATGAAGCTTATGAGGCTAAGTATTAAAGTTTATATCATGAAACTGTAGATGCATGTATACTATTTTGGCTCCACTTTTTGTTTTCTTAAGATTTTTAGAGTATTAAATGGATATAGACTAAAAAACAAAGGATATTCACTGCAAACAGTACATCAAGAGTTAACGATTGTCGTGTTTTATTAAGGAATCGTATTACCATTGGTTAGAATAATCTTGCTTTTAAACTGCTTCGGATCTTGTGTCTTACACTGCTTATATTGAATTTATAGGTTGGATTGACTACACTTCGGAGAACATGGAAGAGGCAGGACCGAGCTTCAAGGAGAAGCCTTCAAACGGTGCGGTACATGTCGATTTAGATGAGGAATTCGACGATGATGATGATATGATGGATGCACCATCTGTTAAGGATTTCGATGAAGTGTTCTTGAAAAGCTTCTGTAGGAAGGCATCGGCATCCTTTTTCAAACATTATGGTCTGATAAGTCATCAAATCAACTCGTATAATGACTTCATAAAAGAAGGAATTCAGAACGTTTTTGACTCCATTGGTGAGATCGTTGTTGAGCCAGGGTATGACCCCTCGAAGAAGGGTGATAATGAATGGAGATACGCATCTATAAAGTTTGGGAAGGTCACTATTGAGCGCCCAAGGTTTTGGACAGGCGAAAAGTATACAGCTGATAATAATGGTAAAGATTACCTGGATTTCTTGCCTAGACATGCTCGTCTTCAGAATATGACTTATTCATCGAGAGTGCAGGTTCACATCACAAAACAGGTAATAGATCATACGAATTTACCTTTGTCGCCTTGACTTGTCTTATATTGATACGGCACACCTCTGCTGCTGATAGATCTATTTCTTCTTGCTAGCCTAGTCTCCAAACTCGTAGCACTCTACTGTAGTGTGCTGCATTTTCTTAAATGTTGTTTGTATACATTGCTGCTTGGTGATCACTAAGTTGAAACCTTTGTAAGACGTATTAAATTGTTAAAAGGATATTTCTTGTTTTTCTATCTCATTGTGAATTAGAGCAACATAGTTATCATATCCATATGTGGGTGGTTTCTAAAGGGAATTCCTTTAATGTTTCTCGGAGCTGTTATGTCAAAACCTTAGGGTGGTGACTGGCGAGTATGCACCTGTATGTATATCATGGTATATTTGCAGGGTCGATAGTTCACAGTCACAATGTTAAACCCAACTTTTTGACGCATGTTTATTTCTCTATTTCGTTTTTTTGCGCCTCCAAGGGGGCAGTTGCACATAGCCGTTGGGCCTCTGTTCATCAAAGACTGTACATGTTACATCTCTTTATCATTATACAAGTAACTAGTTATCAAGGCTTTCAAGTGAAGGTCAAATATACGCAGATATGCTTCTTTCTTGTTTTTGGTTTGAACTCGTAGCCAAAATAAATAAATGCTACCCTTGCTTTCTGGTCGAACTAATTATATGTTTTGGTCTTGGGGCAAAGGTGATACTGGATTGATTATGATTGTCCTTGCGAATTTGATGTGTGAATCTATGTTTATTATATATGATATTGTAGGTCTATACTCAAGAGCTTGTTAGAAGTGACAAGTTCAAGACTGGAAAGGAGAAGTATCTAGACAAGAAAATTGTAGATACTGAGGAGCGCAATGTATTCATTGGGAGGATTCCAGTTATGGTGAAGTCCGACACATGTTGGATGAGTTTAGCGGATAAAGATGATTGTGATTATGATCAAGGAGGCTATTTTATAATCAAGGGAGCTGAGAAGGTGACCACATATGCTTTTTTTTTTCTAGCCTTGTGTTTCTAGCTCATTTATATTATGATTCGCTTCACAATAAACTCCAGTTTCATGCCATGGTCGAATAGTGCATTAGCCAAATTTCATTCTAAGTCCAGTCCTGTGTGCTGTAAAAGTCCATTTGGTTATTTATATCACTTAGGTGTAAACTGATGGTTGGTAAAATTTTAAAAACTTTATTGCAGACCTTCATTGCACAAGAGCAGCTTGGATTGAATAGGGTTTGGCTGGCTGGCTCTCCAAATTGGCGTGTGCAGTACCGTTCGGTACACAAGAGGAAAAGGGTTTATGTGAAACTGGTCAACACTACTACTGAGGACGATATTGGAGGAGGAGCACAAGTGATAACGGTGTATATCATGAGTTTGATGGATATACCGATTTGGATACTCTTTTTTGCCCTTGGGGTAACTTCAGATAAAGAAGTGGTTGATCTGATTGGGGCTGACATTAATGATGGAAATATTGTCAACATCTTAATTGCATCCATTCATGATGCTGATCAGACATGTGATGAATTTCGTAGAGGGCGGAATTCACTAAATTTCATCGACCAACTTCTCAAAAAAAGCAAATTTCCACCTAAAGAGCCTGTTAAAGAATGCATTGAAAACTACTTATTTCCTAATATCATTGGCTTTAAAAGAAAAGCTCGGTACCTTGGGTATATGGTTAAGTGTCTTCTGGAAGGTTATACTGGTCAAAGGAAAGTCGATAACAAAGACGATTTTAGGAACAAAAGGTTGGAATTGGCTGGTGAGCTACTTGAGAGAGAGCTCAGAATTCATCTTCAACATGCTGCGAAGCGAATGGTGAAGGCTATGCAAAGGGATCTCTATCCGGATCGCAAGATATTTGAAATGGAGCATTATCTGGATGCTGCGATTATTACAAATGGTCTTTCTCGTGCATTTTCAACGGGTTCCTGGTCGCATCCATTCAAAAACATGGAGAGGATCTCTGGTGTTGTGGCTATGCTTAGGAGGGCAAATCCTTTGCAGATGATTGCCGATATGAGGAGAACACGTCAGCAGGTTCTATATGCTGGGAAGGCTGGAGATGCCAGATACCCGTAAGTGATTGAAGTTTGATTATGTGCCTTATGCTAATTTGACTTTCTGTTTAGCTTTCGTAGCCTTATTTTTAGATCGTATTATTGGTAAAATATTCCTTCCTTTTTCTCAGTTAAAACCATCAAAGTTTTTTCATAGCAAGAGCACGGCTTTACCAATTACACCAATATCTAAATAGATAGTTTATAACGTCATTACTTGTCTTTTCATCTATTGAGTATTGAGAATTTTTAAATTTATTTACCTTCTTGTTCAAGATTCCTTTCGTAGTCCATCTATGCCACATTACTTGTTTCCATCCAACTTGCTTTTGCTGATATGAAATATCATGTTATGTGTATAGTCTACCATTGTTATAAATCCACATCACTTCAAATTTCTTCCAAAAAAAGTCTTTCACTATTTTAATGGACTTGCCATCCATTTGCTAGATTGTACATATAAGGCACAAAATGCATATAAACTGATTTGTGCATGTTTGTATTGAGTGCGCTATCGTAATAACTTTTTCAGCGGTTTTGCTTATTTCTTTCATGAACATGCAAATATGTCCATGATAATGAAGGTATGCACAATGAAGGTTTTCCTACTCTTTCATCTCCTTAATCATGAGCAGTGGAGTTTGTTTTTTGACCAATTCATTTAATACTTCAAGGAGTGAAATGTTGATTTCTTTTATTTTCTGTAGTTCAACTTATCTTGTTTACACACTAACAAGAGTTCTGTATTTCTTGATTAATTAACTATTTTACATATCTTCTGTTTATATGAAAACTGACATCCAAGATCCAACTATCAAACTATAACCAGGACTGAACAAAACAGTCCTAACTAACTGTACAGCTCTAACTTTTGGATAAGATTTAACATCAGACCTATATGTTTAGCAAATAAGTCGAAGTACCGCTGTAAATATATAACAATAATAGCTAAATAACGATTACTTGCGTCATCAAATATCTTGTAAGGACCCCAAATGTTGTAATGTATCAGTTTAAATGGTTTACTGATTTGGTACTCATATTTTTTCAAGATTTTTGCTTTGTTAAAGGACATATAGAATATGTGCATTTAGACTATCGGGAATATCTTTGACATGTAACAGATAGTAAAATGTAGGTGTTAAAACTTCTAACAATTTAGTTTTTTTTAATAAGAAAAGAAATAAGTTTGATCTCACAAGCCATATTGTACCTTTTTGCTTTTAGGACATATCAAGTATACTTCAATACATCTTGACTGATAACCTTTTACTTGATGGATGCAGACATCCTTCTCATTGGGGAAAGATTTGCTTTCTTTCTACTCCAGATGGTGAGAATTGTGGGTTGATAAAAAATTTGGCTGGAACTGCTCTTGTGTCAACAACTGCTCGTGAACGACTTTCTGACATACTGCTAGCCTGCGGAATGGAAAATTTGGTAGATGATACCTGCACTTCGCTTGCTGAACCGGATAAAGTTTTTGTTGATGGTGATTGGGTAGGAGTTTGCAAAAATTCTGCCTCATTTGTGGCTGAGTTTAGGCGCAGGCGCCGTAGAAAGGAAGTATCTATTCAGGTCAATCTCTCGGTCCCCTTTTTTTGTGGCTTTTAGGTGGCCTTCTTCTGTGGCTTTTAGGTTGCATATAATATACCCTGCCCCAAAACAAGTCTCTCAATTTCTGTTTTCTTGGAAGTCCTGTATTCTTTGCAACTATTGATGCTGCTAAGCTTTTTACAACTTCTAGAAACAGTGTCATTTTATTTAGTGCTTGTTTTTATCTGTCTCAGGTGGAGATAAAAAGAGATATCAAACATAAAGAAGTGCGCATATTTTGTGATGCTGGAAGGGTTATGCGTCCGCTTTTGGTTGTTAAGAATTTCCACAAAATTAAAACTCTAAAAGGGGGAGGGTGCTCATTTCAAGATCTTTTAGACAATGGGGTTGTCGAACTAATCGGACCTGAAGAGGAAGAAGATTGCGTCACAGCATGGGACATCAAATATCTTTTTCTGGAAAATGACGGACACGACCCTGCAAAGTACACACATTGTGAACTAGACATGTCGTTCATGTTGGGTTTAAGCTGCGGAATTATCCCGTTTGCCAACCACGATCATGCCAAAAGGGTCCTCTTTCAGTCGCAAAAACACAGTCAGCAAGCAGTCGGGTACTCTTGCACGAATCCCGAGATAAGACTCGACACCCTCTCCCACCAGTTGTTTTACCCGCAGAGGCCACTTTTTAAGACGGTGCTTTCCGACTGTCTTGAGAAACCCGGTCTCGGTCAAAGTGCAAAAAAGGGCACGATCCCGAGACCCGAGTTCTTCAACGGACAGTGTGCCATTGTGGCGGTCAATGTTCATCTTGGTTACAACCAAGAAGATTCGTTGGTGATGAACAGTGCTTCCCTAGACCGTGGGATGTTCCGGTCGGAGCATATTCGGAGTTACAAAGCGGAAGTCGATAACAAGGAGATAAATAATGCTGCGTCCAAGAAGTACAAGTCCGAGGATGCCGTCAACTTTGGGAAAATACAGAGCAAGATCGGACGGGTCGACAGCCTTGACGATGACGGGTTTCCGTTTATTGGTGCCAACTTGCAAAGTGGCGACATAGTCATTGGAAAACATTCGGAGTCGGGGACGGATCATAGCGTAAAACTGAAACACACCGAACGAGGGATGGTTCAGAAGGTTGTGTTGTCAGCAAATGATGAAGGAAAGAACTTTGCTGTGGTGTCTCTGAGACAGGTAATTTGCTTAATTCACTACATCTGAACCTTTTTAAATGTGTGTTATGATAAGTCAGTGAACACAAAATATTAGGCTCCAAACTAGTTATATATACTTATATAGACACACACACACACATATAGTATTAGGTTCAAGTGAGAAGTGCTAAAAGAATACGAAGTAGAGAAGTGATCTCCATCACTCATCCGGTCAATAAAGGCGGCTTTGACCTTTGCCCTCCGTGAATCGTGTCCAACTGAACTTTGACTAGTCAAAGATTGTGGCTTATGACTGGTCAAAAAGCAGCATTCTTTGACTAGTCAACTATGATTGCAATCGTATCAACGATTGAGATCACTTCTCTACTTCGTATTTTTTTAGCACTTCTCATTTGAATCTCTCTCTCTATATATACACGCACACACACACACACGTACATATAGACGAAAGTTCGGCTACAAACTCAAATTTCATTGCGACCATGATGACGGCAGAGAGTGTGCCACATGGCATATTCACTCTTAATAATCATGTATTATTCAGAGTGAATAACACAACATTCAGTGTTATTCAGAGTGAATAATATAAAATGTTGTATTATTCACTATGAATAACACTAAATAGTGTGTTATTCACTCTGAATAATACATGATTTTTCAGAGTGAATATGTCACGTGGAGCGGTCTCAGCTGTCCTCACATTCACAATGAAAAACGAGTTTTCATTTGAACCTGACCTTATATATATAGAGGAAAGTTCAAATGAAAACTCATTTTTCTTTGTGAACGTGAGGATCACTAAAATCGCGACACGTGGCAATATTCACTCTGAACATCATGCATTATTCAGAGTGAATAATGGCACCTAAGCTTTATTCACTCTGAATAATGCATGGTATTCAGAGTGAATATTGCCACGTATCTCGATTTTAGTGGTCCTCACGTTCACAACCAAAATTGAGTTCACATTTGAACCTAACCCTATATATATATATATATGTTGTTCCATAGCTATATTGCCAGTGGTAGTAAAATAGCATTATTTAGTTTTAATTTCTGTGGTTATTTATTTATTTTTTCCTTTGTTTGTTTTTGCTAAAGCTTTGGCCTGTTGCTTTTAGGTGCGATCACCTTGTCTTGGTGACAAGTTTTCGAGCATGCATGGGCAGAAGGGGGTTTTGGGATATTTGGAGTCTCAAGAAAACTTCCCTTTCAGTCTACAAGGGATAGTTCCGGATATTGTCATAAACCCGCATGCCTTTCCTTCGAGACAAACTCCTGGGCAGATGCTAGAATCCGCATTGGGCAAGGGAATCGCCTTAGGAGGTTCACAAAGATATGCAACCCCTTTTTCTTCTCTCTCTGTTGATGCCATAACAGACCAGCTTCACCGGTAAACTACTCCCTTTCTTCAACTTATAGGTTCAAGTTTCTCACTCTTTTAACTTATAAATAGATATGGGCGTTGGTGCAAATTGAAGTATAACTTTTTGTTATTTCCAGCACTGTTGTCAATAGCGATAAATAGCGCAAAATAGAGATAGCGATGGCGATGGCGTTTTCGTAATATATATACTAGTTTAAGACTTAAGACACTTAGTATTATGTTTTTTTTTCTCTATTATATATAATAGTTTAAGACTTTTAAGGTAATATATTAATATTTAAAAATATAAAAATATAATTTATCTTTTAGAAGGCTATCGCAAAATATTGAATAACGGTTGCTATTTATCATTATTCGCTACGTAGCATAGCAGAAAGCTATCGCTATTCGCTACTGACACCTATAATTTCCAGTATTTCTTATACAAAGTGCAATGTAGCTATCTGTTGTAGAAAATTTGTTTTTGACTTGTATATCCAAACCAAACCGATACCTGACCTCTATAGATTAAAAGAGTAGAGTCGTCGTTTTCATGTGAAAAGGAGACGTAAGTTTTGAAAACTAAATATGAAATTTCAGGGCTGGATTCTCGAGATGGGGTAACGAGAAGTTATACGATGGGCGAACGGGCGAAATGGTGAAATCTCTTGTCTTCATGGGCCCCACCTTTTACCAGAGGCTGGTCCACATGTCCGAGGACAAAGTCAAGTTCAGAAACACAGGGCCCGTACACCCTCTGACCAGACAACCAGTGGCGGACCGGAAAAGATTCGGTGGGATCAAGTTTGGGGAGATGGAACGAGACTGCCTCATAGCCCATGGAGCCTCCGCGAACCTGCACGAGCGTCTTTTCACGCTGAGTGACTGCTCCGAGATGCATGTTTGCCAAAGGTGCAAGCGGATGGCTAGCGTGATCCAGAGGTCGATCCCCGGAGGCCAAAAGATCCGTGGGCCGTATTGCCGGATATGTGACTCGATGGAGGAAGTGATCAAGGTGAACGTGCCCTATGGAGCGAAGTTGCTGACCCAAGAGCTGTTCAGCATGGGGATTTCGCTCAAGTTCGATACCGAGTTGTGTTAAGTTTGGTTCTGTTTAGGTTTGGGTAGTTAGTGAATTATTATGGAATTATGCTAAATTTGTACATTGCTCTGGATTCTGTCTGCTGAACATGATTAGTGTCTTGGATATGCAACATCTTTTAGCTTTTGTATGGAAATGGGTTGGATTTGGATCTGGGTCTGACCCGATCCATTTATGTGATCTTTTAGCTTCAGTCATCCATTTTAATATTTCTATCAATATGCTTTATTTTCATTTTCTACTTATTTAACTTATGTCAATGTACTTATTGTTTTTATAAATGGTAGTATAAAAAATGAGTATAATATCATAAAAAAAATTGTTTTCCAAAAAGATTTTCGAAATATACTTGAAAGAACATTTTTCCATAACATCAAAGTTTGTAGAAAAATCTGATTTTTTATGCTGCTTTTTAAATGACAACATGAGATTATTTAAATTTTTATAGTACTATTTTGAAAAATCAAAACATTAATAACCTAGTGGTCGGTAACATTTTTGGGTGGGATAATGGATGACATTTCTCTCTACTCGAGTTTGATTCATGGGGTGAGCGTGTGGCGATACCCTGACCATGGGTTGGCTTTCGGGTCATTCCATGGTCGCCGAGGATTAGCCGGGTGCTCGCATGGATCCCAGGTACCTCGTCAACTTTGTGTCAGGACGTGTGTGTGAGTTATCTGCCGTTAACTTTTTTTTTTCTCTAAAAAATCATGAAATGTTTTCTGTAGTTTAGGTTCGGTCTTCATTTCAATCCTTTTTCTTTGGAAGAGGTATCCCAAACCACATTGGGCCGAAGCCCGACTGCTAAAGCATGCAACCCGGGGTCGAAGCCCCCGTACCTCCAGAATGTGTCCCCCAGGGCTTGAACTCAGGTTCACCACTATGTAGTGCCCAAGCCTTACCACTAGGCTAACACATCTCTATAAGCAATAATAGCATTAGAAAAGCAATTGATTGATTTCCAATTCAGTAGCAATAATTTCTTTTTCGTTTCGTAGCATCTAAAAATCTTTTTTTTGGATAAGGTTCACCTGGGTTTGCCCAGACTACATCCTTGGTAATTTTTACCGAGAGCTAAAACATGCTCGGTGCTCCCCTGAGATTAATACCCAGTGGCCCCTGGTTGCTTACCTCCGGATTCGAACTTGGGTGGGTTTTTCTCCAATACCAAGCCTTAACCGGTAGGCTGCCCCATTGGGGTTAGCATCTAAAAATCTTGTTTCTCTACATCTCTAGGAAAAAAAATTCACCCCTTAACTTGTTCAATAGCAACATCAATTAATGTAATTTTGTATTGTAAATGTTTACTAACCAAATTTACCACATTTTTTTTATTGTAAATATTTACTAACCAACCTTGGTTTATGGTTGTGGCTTTAACTTCTCTACCCAAGTTCAATTCTAGTGTCGATCTCTTCCTTAAATCTCAACCTTTGTTTGTGTTTTCAAAGGGAATGATTAGTCGATCACTAACACGATGATTCAATGAACGAAAGCAGGATATTATATGTGCAAATAAACATCTCTAGTTAAACAATTAACAAGAGAAATAAGATATTAAGGTAAGAAATAAACAACAAAGTGAATGAGAATTAAACAAGGTTGGGATTCAATTATCGCATTAGCCATTGGAAAATAAACCAACAAGAACAATCAAATTTGGAAGATCAATCGTCAATTTAAAGATGAAATTTCCAAAATTTTAGCCATTAATCGGGAATCACATATCTAGGCCTTTTAATCACTTAAAGATTTTCATTTCTCAATTGGGATATCTTAAAATATAAATTGTGCCAAAAATTGTGCCATATTATTGGGCTCAATTAAAATATGTATAAATAGATCCCAAAAAGCTTCGGGGTCCCAAAATTTTTTGGGACTGTTATCGTGTCATCTCATCTTACAATTGGGATATATTCTCTCTGTTTTTATTTTGGGAATATATTGCTGTATAGTTTAAAATTGGTTTTGTTTCAAATCAAAGTATAAAAGGAACACAAGTTTTACCTTATGTTTTTATATCTTCATCTAAAAAACTTAAAACCAAGAGAACACTGTCTTAAATATGGAAAGAACAAAAGGAAC
This sequence comes from Centaurea solstitialis, assembly GCA_030169165.1. NCBI lineage: Eukaryota > Viridiplantae > Streptophyta > Magnoliopsida > Asterales > Asteraceae > Centaurea > Centaurea solstitialis. The sequence continues at coordinate 69,376,831 of CM058045.1, read as the reverse complement.
TTGTTTCAAAGCAAAATCAAAGTAGTTGTAAAATATTTAATATCGAGAACCAACTGAATTTAGGCTGTTCAGGCTAGTTTGGTTTTGCCCCAGTTCGATAGTTTTGTTGTGTTTCTACTACTTTTGGCTTGCTCCTATTGTCATAATCTCTTAGGGGCCGTTTATTTAAACACGTATCCAGTAAGCGCTTACCGGTATAACTGAACACTATCATCTACCATGTCGGACACTATTTTAGGGGGTTTGGTTCATTTTTCAAAGAATAGGAATGAGAATGAAAATGGGAATGTAAGAAAATGGGAACATGAATGAGCATTGCATTGATGCTATTTGGTTAACCTATATAATCAATGAAAAATTGTTTCATATTAAAAAAATATATGTTTTCTCCAACTTGAAATTAAAATACAGGAAGATGTTTAATTTAACATCCATAGATGGAACTATGCACGGGAAAAAGAATAAAGTAGAAATAAAGTTTTCATTTCCACCAATTTGGTCAGGAACGAAAATTAATAGACCTGCATGAATGATTCCATTATATAATATCAAATTAAACAGTAGTTTTCATTATCATTCTCATTCCTGAACCCCCAATACCCCAACCAAACACTCCCTTAGTCTCTCAAAGGTATCGTATGCAACAATTTTCCCGGTAAGCGGCTAAGCGCTTATTCTGTAAGATTTGTAAATCTCACTTACTGAGTAAGACTCTCGATTCATGTCATCTCTATTATCAGATAAGATTCTAGTCGTTGTTATATTCATCTCGTAAGGTAAATTAACCCGACGAACACTTACCTGATAAACGTAAAGGAAACGGTACTAAACTACAATCACTTTAGGAAAAGGCACTTGTTGTGCATGTGACAATTAATTTAGACAATTTAATCTAATTAAACTTTTCCCTTTCCTTATCCGATTAAATTGGGGTAACACTAGATCGAAGCTGGCCTTCTATTTTATGATTGGTATAGTTGGATTTGTTGATTTCACCGTTGATATGTTCCTTTTTTTTGGGGAAATGGCCCAAGGATGGGCACTACCATTTGTCCTACCCTAAATCATAAAACTTTGCGTTAATGTTTTGACGTTATAATATAAATGCGAATGAAGTTGATGATTAAATTTCTTCCTTTGTTAACGAATTGGCAACATGCAGCAACAAATATAAAAGAATTTATGAAGGGTGTACCTTTTAAGTTGGATTAAAGGTCGTGAAATCAAGGGTTTTATCGGTGGTAAAAATCAACGGCGTTTGATCTGAGAGAAATTCAATTATGTACATTTGAGGGTTTATACATTATTCAGTATGAATTAGTTCGACTGTTTGAGTAAAAATACAACGTTACTCTTATTTCGAATCAATTTCTAATTGGAACATGTCGTTACTGCTAACCGAGTCAGCTGGGTCAGCAGCAAGTAAATAAGGCCTTAATAAAGTTTCCAAATTTTAGTATTTGATATTGATTGACAAATTGTTCTCTGGTTTTTTTCTAAGTTTTTCAACTTAAAAGTTAAGATGTTCTGTAAATCATATTAACTGTGCATCTTATTTCGTTTCTTTATTTATCTAAGATTTCAATAATGATCAACAATTAAATACAAATAGATCAAGATCAGAAAAACTCATATTTTCAAAGAAACTTGATCATAAAAAAACATGAAAATTTACAAAGAATGTAGTTGATAAAAAAAGTGAAAACAAAACGTAGAAATTAATATTATTATTGTTTAGAACCACAAGTACAAAAAGTTTTTTTGCTACTTGTAGCATATGGTCCATATCTGTCTCTCTCTTCCACTGTTCACTGCCTCTTCCTTACTTCTAGCTACTTTTCTTTGTAATCTCTTCTTCTTGTAATTGTAATTATTAGTTGTTTTTCTTTCTTTAGTTTGTGGCTATCTATAAAAGTCTTGGTTTATTCCACTTGAATACTAAAAAGTAAGATAATTCTTTTTCTCATAAATTTCTATTTAATGTGATTTATGATTAAAAAGGATGAAAAGTGAAAGTAGAAGTTATTGGCTTTATTGTTGTTAATAAAAAATATAAACAAACATGCCGCGAATATTAAATCAAGAGAACAGTGTTTTAAGCATGAAAAGAACAGAAGGAACTTATTTTGAAGCAAAATCAAAGTAGTCGTAGAATCATAGTTACTTAATTCGCGGAACGCTTCGGTACGGGAACGAGGGTCGGGAACGCGGTTCGCTAAGTTAGAAGAATCGGGTTCGTAGGGGGGTAGGCTCATTTCGGTACGTTTTCGGTACGGAGTACCAAAACTATGGAACGATGTACCCATATCTATTCTATACATAATTATTATATATATATATATATATATAAGTGCAGAATCTGCACAGAATCTGCAGCAAATTTCAGATTGCAAAATGCAGAAAAATCAAATAACAAAGGTTTAATGCAGAAAAATCAAATGCAGATTGCAAAAATCAAAATTAATGCAGAAAAATCAAAATTAATCCAAAATCAAATACATTTGTTGAAATCGAAGGGTCAGATTCTTAAGAAATCGAAGGGTCATTCTCAAAATCGTTCCAATTGATCGATTCAGGTTCAACGTTCCAATCGATTGAAGTCTGAGATCCCAAATACGACCTGAATTGATCCCAATTTCGACCTGAAGTGATCCCAATTTCGACCTGAAGCGATCCCAATTTCGACCTGAAGCGATCCCAATTTCGACCTGAAGCGATCCCAATTACGACCTGAATCGATCCCAAATACGTTCTGAATCGATCCCAAATACGTTCTGAGTCGCGTTCCTACCTACGTATGGTACGTTAACGTATCACGTTTGGGGTCAGCGAATTTGGGCCGCGATTCGTGGGCCTAGGAGCGTATCTACGTATCTATGCGTAGAATATCTAGTATCAAGAACCAATTGAATTTAGCCTGTTCAGTCTAGATTGGTTTTACCCCGGTTCGATAATTTTGTTGTGTGTTTCTACATGCTTTTGGCTTGCTCCTAATGTGTCTTAATCTCGTACTATAGACTACAATAATTTTATGTAAAGGCGTTTGTTGTGCATGTGACAATTAATTTAGTTTCGCACTTTTAGTTAGATTCAACATAATGTTATAATCACTTTATCTGAATTTTTTTTTTCTTATCGAATTAAGTTGGGGTAACACAACATCGAAGATCTAATGGCATCTAGCCTTCTATTTTATGGTTGGTGTAGTTGGATTTATTGATTTCACCATTGATATGTTCCTTTTTATTTTGGGAAATGGCCCAAGGATGGGGGACTACCGTTTGTCCTACCCTAAGTTATAAAACTTTGTGTTAATGTTTTGACGTTATAATATAAATGCAAATGAAGTTGGTGATTAAATTTCTTACCCAGTTAACGAATTGGCATCAACAAATCTAAAAAAATTATGAACGGCGTGTACCTTTTAAGTTGGATTAAAGTTTGTGAAATTAGGGGTTTGATCGGTGGTAAAAGTAAACGGCGTTTGATCTAAGACATAGTCAATTATGTAGATTTGAGGGTTTATACATTATTCAATTTGAATTGGTTCGACTGTTTGAGTAAAAATACATCATTATGTCTTACGTCTGACCGTTTTTTAACTAAAACATGTTTTATTTGGTTTTTGGTTGACTTCATAAATCTTCTAAATTTTAGTATTTGATATTGACTGACTGATTGTTCTCTGTCTTTTCTAGCTTTTTCAACTTAGAAATTATGGTGTTTCGTACATCAAATTAACTATGCATCTTATTTTGTTTCGTTATTCATTAGTACTGATAAAAAAAAATTACATATAAATAAATCAAGAGGAAAAACTCATATTTTCATAAAAACTTAATTATCAAAAATATGATAATTTACAAATATGAGGATGTAGTTAAAAAAAAAGGGGAAAACAAAACTAAGAAATTGATAGAGTATTGTTGAGAACCACTACTACAAAAAGTTTTTTGCTACTTGCGGCAGTATGGTCGATATCTGTTACTCTTCCTTACTTACTTCTGGCTATTATTGGTGATAAGGGGATGGCTCTTGCTTGGTATTTTCTTAGTTGTTTTAAAATCCTTTGTAATTTCTTGTAATTGTAATAATTAGTTGCTTTTCTTTCTTTAGTTTGTGGTTATAAAATTCTTGGTTTATTCCACTTGAATACAAGAAAATAGATTATGCAATTCTCATAGATTTTTTAAAGTATTTAATGTAATTTATGATAAAGAATGAAAGTAGAAGTTATTGGTTTTAATATTGTTAATAACAAAAAAAAAACATAGAATTAAACCTTAGACCTCTTACAAAGGAAGGGAGTTATTTTATATGACCAACAAGGTGTGGCATAGTGGTAAGTTTCTTAAGGGTGGTAGCTTTCACTCGGGTTCAAATCTATGCGTGCGTAATTGGTGGCCACTGAGTATTAATCACAGTGGAGCATGTCTTAGCTTTCGGTAAAAATTGCCAAAGATGTAGTCTGGCAAAGCGAGATAAACCTTCTAAAAAAAAAAGAGCATTCTGCCGACAACCATGTTAATTTGTTTAAAATATTTTAGGACACTCCTAAAATCAAGCATGAACACCTTTATAGAACCATATTTTTTTAATTTTACTTTATGGTAATCAAGTGAGCAAATACAAAAGACTTTGTTAAGTACTTAACAAGTCTGCCAAGTAACTGGTGTAGTGGCATAGGCAACAACCCAAATATATGTGTGTATATATATCTATGTCAAAAAAATATGTTCACCTAATTGTATGGTGCAATATCGTTTCTATCCTTGGTATAATATAGCACACTATTTATGACCCGAGATAAGCAAGCATAAATTGTATCGACAATACCATTTAAAAAAATTGAATGATGATGTATCCATGCCAATGTAACATAAAAGTAAATCTATATTTATCTTGGAGATCATATTTAAACTACTATTTTACCTGTTTTAAAATTCTAAGTATATTAAAACTAAAATGAACGAAAATTGAGAAAAACCATTATGGATAGTAGGGTTGTTTGTGGTCCGGTTTTAATGGTTTAACGACCTCTTAGATCATAAACCAAACTGCAAATGGCGGCTTGTTAAACCCAAGGTCAAACCGGACCGCGGTTTAAGCAGCTTGGTCTGATTGGTTTAGGTAGTTTCAGCCCTTCTATAGACTTTAAAAGTTAAACTTAAGAAAACATATATGATTTTAAATTTTAGATTAAATATCTATTTTAACAAAATAAAATATCCCAAACAAGTTAAGTGAGCGGCTCTTGAGTATTAGTTTTATGGCGAGGCTGATTAGATTAAGTGACTTGGGGATTTCAACGTACGTTTATGTTTAGGCTATGATATAATTTGTTGAAAAAAACTAAAAATTTTAATACATTTTTATTCATATATAAGGTCGTAAAGTGAAAATGAAAAAGTAAGAGATATGAAAAAATAATTTAACAAAGGGGTATTTTGAAAATTTTAATCTTGAATCTTGAAATGTTGAAAAAAATGAAATATTATCTTTATAAAATAGTATAGATATAGATATAGTATATGTGGGTTTATACGAGAACACTAACTATTTAATAAAACAAGCAAAACTTCATCAATGTACTAAATCATATATGATTCACGTACAAAATCATATGTGATTCATACGACTTTGCCCGCGACTTTAAGTTGCAAGGCAAGTCACCCGCGACCCGCGTCCAGTTTTTTTCCTGTTAATTTAAAATCCAATGTGATTTTGTAAATTAGTGAAGTTTTCTTGTTTTCTTAAATAATTAACGTTCTCGTTTGAAACTTTTTCTCAAATGCAAACCGCCATAATTTGTGCATACCATCAATGTCTTTGTTTTTTTGGGTAACCTTGGGTTTCCAGGCCAACTTATGCACCGAATAATCATACAGCGACCATGAATAGCCTGTAGTTATCATAGGTGAAGCTCCATGGCCACAAGAGCTTTGTTTAAAATAAATGTTTCATATAATTCTTTTCTTGAAGAATTTGTTCCTTCTAATTACTTATTTTGATGAAATTTATTAAAATAAATAAGTTATCTAATCTTGAGCTTTTATTAAGTAGATCACTGGTAATAATGTGGGATGAATAGTTTGTATAAATTTTGGATGGGTTTGCAAATAAAACCACCAATAATATATATATATATATATATATATGTGTGTGTATTTGTCTCTAGGTTTGATCAAAACTAACCAAAAAAGGAGTTTTAGACTGGATTAAACCGTCTCGTTTGCTTGTTTTTCAAACTAGACTGGATCACTAGACCGTTCAAACCATAAAAAAAAATGGTTTAGTTTGACTTGGTTCAACTGATTTAAGCTTTCAAACGGTTTTTTTAACACCACTAATGGTTAGTTCAACCGGGTAAAAATCAATTCATTTCTCATTGATTACTCGTTCAAGCCCTCTAAGTTCAACTAAGGGGCCATTTACCAAACGTTTACCTAGGTAAGTACTCACCGACAAATATCAACACTATCGCTTGCCTACCGGAAACATATTAGTCCAACAAAACGGCCTCGTATGCACGAATGTTCCTGTAAGCGCTTACCGGAGTAAGAGCCTCCGCCAATCACTTACCGGGTAAGACTCTTGGTCATGTTTTAGCTCTTACCGGTTAAGATTCTTAGTCCTTGCAATAGTAAATGCATTTTCAATAATTTCAAACTTAATATAATTTCAAACTTAGAAAAAACATTAACTTGCAAATAGTAAATGCATTTTCAATAATTAAAAGATTATTACAAACACCCTTAATTATCAATTTTCACAACCTTATCACGACGGCGGCCGTTTCAAGGCTCTCCGCCCCTGGAGCCGGCGGCTCGTGACTTCAGCCAATCAACCACGTCACCAAAAACAACCTCCACGTCAGCATCGGCTTCTCCAATCAGCTGATGCCACATCCCCGGGTACACCTTCATCGTCTTATCCTTGCTGGCGGCGCGCCGGTACAGCTCCTCCGCACAAGCCGGGTCGCAAACGACGTCGTCTCCGCCGTGGATGATCAGAAATGGAATGTCCACCTCAGCAAACCGACCCTGCACCTCCCGGCAGATCCTTAGCAGCTCCTGCGCCGTGGAGGCCCGTGGCCGAGCCACCGACCTCCTCGGACTCGCCAATGCTAACCTGCAAGTTTTCGACCAAATGGGTGTTTTTAAAACATATTTACCAAATGAATGTTGCTTTAAACGTAATTATCATTTAGGGTGCAGAGGGTGTTTGGATAAGTATTTGAGGTCCAAAAGTGCTTTTGGTCAAAAGTGTTTATTAACTTGTTACGGTGGAAAATGAAGTTTTTAGAAAAGGGTTTGGATTAGCTTTTGTGGTGATAAAAGTCAACAAGTCAATAAGTTATTTTTAAGAGAGTAATTGGCTAAACTTATCAGCCTTTTGAGAAGCTTTTGTGTCAATTTTTCTGAAAAGGCCAAAACGATTGTCAAAAAGTCACAAAATCCGACTTTTCAAGCATCGCGTTCCATGCCTTCTCAAAAAGCACTTTTGAAAAGTCGTTTTAGGTTATCCAAATAAGATTTTTGACTTATTGACTTTTTGAAAAGCAAATGAATCAATAAACACTTTTAAAAGGTTATCTAAACACCTTCGTAATAGTTGTACCAAATGGGTGTTATTTTAAAACGTATTTATCAAATCAGTGTTGTTTCAAACATAGTGACTACACCTAAATGGTAATTGTGTTTGAAACAACACTCATTTGGTAAATAGGTTCAAAGAAAACACCCATTTGCTCAAAAACTCTCGCGGACCTGCGCTTCCACTCTAGCTTGAACGAGACATCCGGAATCGATCCACGAGTGGGGACCACGCGCCACGTCGGGATCAGCGCCGCCGCGGCCGCTAGAAAGTGCTCCAACGGCCACGGCGGCTTGAACTTGTCGCTGATCCCGCACATGGCCCCGTTGAGGACCACGCCGTCGTAGGGTTTTCCCGCGGCAGCGCCATCATCGTGCTGGCGGAGGGTGATGAGGAGGGCGATGGCACCGCCAAGGGACTCCGCGTAGAGGAAGGAAGGGAGGGACGGCGGGTGGGCATCACGGAAGGAGTTGAAGAAGGCGATACAGTCATCGACGACCGGTTGATGTCCGGGATATGGAGCTGAAGCCCCTCGGAGAATCCATGGCCCTGGTGGTCGATGGCACAGACCGCGAACCCGGCCTTGGCCAGGTGGACGGCGGTCAGCTGGACGAACCAGCTTGACTCGCCCGAGTAGCCGTGGACCACGCAGATCACGCCGGCAATTTTAGCCGGCGGGAGCGGGGTCCACGACTGGGTGAAGAGCCTGAGGCCCCGGGAATTCGTAATGTGGTCCGAGGCGTGGGCAACGGCGTGGCGGGCGTAGAATTGTTCCGCCGTGAGCGTGCCGAAAGGGCTGGTTTCGTTCGCTTCGGTGATCGGATGTACCATTTTTTCCGGTGGTGGTTGATGACGGCGGAGGAGGGGGAGTGGTTGGATTTATAGAAGGTTGGTAGGAGGGGGGCAAGGATAGCGTTGTGGTCACATTAAATGTTGGATGGTTACAATTTATATATGAATATGAATGTGATGGCATTTATGATTGCTTTTGTAAATTTGATCAAAGATGTAAATTTGATTTCACAATCTTGGGTAAATTATATAAAAGCATGATATGTGAATGATCAATTGGTAAATTATAAAATTACAAAATTTTAAAATTCAAATTATAAAAACGAGAATACTGATTGAGAGTGGTTATCTAAGTTGATAAGCACAGAGTGGTAATCAACTTAAAAAGGAAAAAATAAGTTCCTAAAAAAATGTTTGGATTAACTTATTACTTGTCAATTTAAAATCGATTCCTAAATTAGTGAAATCCTAAAATGATAGATGCAAATTGATGCCCAAATCAATGAAACCCTATAATTACAAACCCAAAATTGATGCAAAAACTGTGAAATCTTACCAATCTATGTGTTAAATTGAGAAATCGATGCCCAAAGCAGAGTCGATGCCCAAAATCGGAGAATGATCGGAGCCGCGTTCGCAAGAAGTCACTCAAATCGACTTCTCAAAAACTCCATTTCTGCCTCCTGGAGACACGATAAGAAGTTTTTTGCAACCCAATCTCAAACACCTCAAAACTCCTTTTTTTTGCTTCCGTGGAACGCAACAACCACTTGAAACGCACTCCCAAACACCCCCTAAGGTTGATTTCTATGATACGGGTGTTAACAGGTTGAGATTAGTAGAGTTAAAAAACATGACTTATAGGATGTTAACGGGTTATTCAACCTGACTTAAAAAACATACCCTTTTCAAATTACGACTCATGTGCCAGCATTTCTCTTGAATGCATTAGTTCAAGATCGATACTCGCTTAAAGGGTCGAATTCGAGATCAATTAGTTGGCTTATTGGTTCGACTTCAATAGTTTTATAATTTGATTATATAACTTGTGTACATGTTCGGCTTGGAACATGGCTTGGATTAGAATTTTAGGCTAAGATTATGTGTTTTTGTCTAAAATTTTGATTTTTAAATTTAGGTGAAAATGTAAGAAAATAATTTGAAAACTTTTGATTTCAAATTAAAAAATATCTATATATAGTTGATTCATACAAATAATAACCAATTAAGTAATTAATAAGTTGGTAACATGATAGATGAAATTCAATACTATATACCAATCAGGTTCAGATTGTTGGCTGGTTTAGTATGATACAAAGTCATCATCTCCAACTTTAATGTATGGTTTAAGATCGACTAGAACTCGACAGTTATTAAGCTCACGCTTAAAATAAACGAGAAGCCGTTGGCAACTGTTTGAGTATGAAATTGATATAAAAAGATTTAGTTTAGAGATAGGTGATAAGAGTGAAATAAAATCCTACACTTGCATCAACTATCTTGCTCCTTGTATATCATTTGTACATGTTTGTAAACAAGAAAATTTTCATATATTTTGATAAATCTACTTGAAGAAGAGACTAGTGTATGTAAACTAGTGAATATTCAGAAAATCAATTAAAGGAAATAAGATTAAAGTTGTTGGGCAAGAACCTGTAAAAGTAAACAACTTAACAAGTCTCTCTGGTCTATACAAAATATACATAAAATACATCTAACATCATCATTGTAATAATAATCTATCTACCAACCAACACTGCAGCAATCATTCATGTATCATCATGTGGAGAAGCCAGTTTCAATTGCTTGTAATATGGGTCCGCTATTGAACTGAAAGTTCCTGAAGCTTCTTCCCGGCCCCCCTTTCTCAACCACACTCTTCATATTTGATGCTGATGCCGATGATGCCAATGGAGGAAGAGGAGTCTCGGTGGCTATCACCAAGTTACTACCCGAAGAACTGCCTCTTGCCTTCCACACGCTAATTGCTAAACAACCCAAAATAACCATTCTCACTATCAAAAACACACAAACACCAAAGAGACTTAGAATTCCTGGAAAGAAGGGACGGATAACGAACCTCTAGCAGGTGCATCTATTTTGGGTGTCACTGGTGGCTGATGGGAGGAAATCCACGATCTCAATGATCTGATGACGCAAGTAATAATACATATTATAAACAAACACACATTCTTTTCTTTTCTTTTCTACATATTAATAATAAGTAGTAATAATAGCTATCTATTGTGTTTTTTACTTACTTCAAAAATGGAGCAACCATGTATAACTTAAGACCAGTTACACTCCGTGATATCACATCCCGATTTGCTGGTTGAAGCTCATCAAGCCGCTGCCATGCAATTTCCTGCACATCAAAAACATTCATTTCAATTGCCTAATTTATCTTCCGACTTGTCACAGCAGGAAACAAAAAATATTGCATTTCTGGGTCTCGGTACAATGTGTGAAACTTCTCATATGGCTTAACACCTTCCCACCTTCCTGACTAGTATTTAACTTTCAATCACCCTTCTTCAACAAATAGATCTGAAGGGGTTGAATGTCTTAAACTTCATTTTTGAACATAAGCGTTCCAAAACAGAACTGCAATACCATCTAACTAGCATTGTACACACCCTCCCTTCTGGTGCTCATGTTCTCAACATTTCAAACACGGCTTTCTACATAACACAATCACTTTCCGCCTGTAAACCTAAGCAAACAATCATCCAGCCCAATCAACTTAAAAAGCATGCCTGAGGAACTGAGGAAGCATCATTTTGAATCAGAACTGCCACAAATTTACTTGAGCAGGAACATATGTAGCAGAGGGGCAATTAAACCACGCCATTTAAGATCTAAAACACAATAACTCTAATATTTAGGTAGATATTGACAGTAACAAAATGCATATAAATAGCTGATTGAGTTTGGTGCACACTCAATCACCAGATTACATTAGACATCTCTTCAGTTCACCAACCTATTTCTCACTCCCAAGTAAACATTCACATTTCTAACTCCCAAGTAAACATTCACATTTCTAACTCCCAAGTAAACATTCATATTTCTAACCAACGTTTTTTTTTCCTTTTCTGAAAATTACCCACCAAGTGATCATGGGGGAAAGAAGTTGACAATTTGTTTGCATGTTAGATGTCACAGATCACTTACACTGATCTCCTTTTTGGTTTGTGGGGCAAACGTTGTATCGTCTTTCACACCTCCAACTATGTAGAGTCGCACCCTCTGTGGCCCAAATATGATTTCAATATACTCATCTTTGTTAATAAGTTTCGAAACATTAAATCCTGTTTCTTCCAAAACCTGCAGCCAACAAAGATAAGTTAGTTAGAATCGCATCACAGCGTGGGGATCACAGGTAGGTAAGTCAAGATTGGTTATCATTTAAGAATATAACAGTCTACAGTTAAATCAGAAAAAAGGCAAGCAAGCAAATATATTGGGATAGTCGTAGCATCCAACAATCAACAGACTATACTTCGACTCACAAAAGGTTGATGTTGATCACTAGCACCTCATCATAACAAGTACCAACAAGACTGATATGTAGCATTAAGCCATCAACATTCACAAACCAAATGAATAGGACGAGAAAGGATTATTTTTTGCAATCAAATCTTGTAAAAAGAAAGTAGTTCATTAGAAGAACAAAACAGATAATATCACGCAACGAACAATTCTATTTACCTCTCTGATAGCACAAGCGTCGTCTTCCTCATCTTTGTTCTTTTTCCCTCTGGGAAAACTCCAGCTTGTTCCCTTCCATCCTTTAACTAGTACACACTGCAGACGCAAAGAAATCAAATTCTTTTCTGACGTCGTACATTCAAGAAATCAAATTTCTATAACATAAAAGATATGAAGTACTGTGGAAGAATTTGGATAGGTTTAAGTATGAATGCAGCACTTTGAAGAATATTACAAAACTACCAGTCATCAAATGAGTGTAAACACATAAAGGCGTTTACTAATATAATATATAACTTCTATTAAATATATTAATCAGAATATGATAGATACACAACGGTAGCCTCTGCTCTTCCGTCCTCTCTGACTGCCTTACGTCTCAACTCTCTCATTCTTTCTCCTTGGCATGCTAATCACATTCAACAAATTTTCAATTTGGTATGGTTCTATGGCAAAAAGAAGCAAATACACTGTTCCTCAGCCTTGAGGATCCCAGTAAAATTACCTTGCCTACCATGCTTAACGATGAGATCAGTTTTGATCTAACAAAGTGCTACCTCCTACCTAATAAAATATTATTATTCAGAAATGCATTGCCAACTTTGACCCACTTATGTGTTGCCTTGATTTGGATAACATCTAAATTTGAAGATGACTGGACCAGCAGGTGAGATAGGAAATTGGAAAACTCTCTCTTTTTGGAACAGAAGCAAGCTGGACATATATTCCAGTTAAAAAGGCTTACCATAAAATAACTACAATTTTGTTAGCAAATGTCAAAAAGTTGTTACCATAAAGGGTTAATGGGTTATTATGATACTTGATTAGTTCACTGATGTATTCTATTTTTGAATTTTTTATCTGCTTACCTGGTCTTTGGTTTGCTGTTAAAACTGAAAATGCTTCAATTGAGATAAAAAAGGTGATCCAGATCATGAATGATGCCTTAGTGTTGCACAGTTAATTTATTAATCACCAAAATTTGGACATCCTATTAGCTTGTTAGATGTATTTGCCTATTTGGTATTTTGACCAGGCATGATCCATTAAGGCTTATATGTATGCATGTGCAAATCCACAAAAAAAATTACATGTTTTGTTGTTTATAAAAAAAAAAGTTGTTCTAGTGCATTCCTAGGAAAAATTGTTATGGTAGTGCATGCCCAAGTCCTAAGAAACAGCTCAATTTTATGTTTGAATTACCACTGTGGCAATCTTATGGTTATAGCCTTCCCTGGCCAGTTATCTACAAGAACCAATCATCAAGTAAATAGAGATATACTGTAGACTTCAGAGGTCACAAGGATTGCTTGATAATCCAACATCAATTGTTGTTCTGTTACTGCTGCTATCTTAATACCAATGTCATTTATTTGTTTATTTATAGAGCTTAATGAGATTACTAGTTTGCCTCACCACAACTGGAGGATGCATATCAATTCTGAAGTAGAAAAGTAGTCCATCCCTGTTAGGTCAAAACGTCACACGCACAATATGCACAAAACCGAAAGCAAGAGAAGAAAACGAGAATTTACGTGGTTCACACGATCAGGGTGATCGTGCTAGTCCACGGGGATAACTAGGGTTTATCTTTTTTATCGAGGTGCTATGACGGTTACAAGTACAATGGCATCAATTAACATAATTAAGGTAAACTCCTAATTAAGGAAACTAGGGTAGACTAGAGGGCTAGGGACAGCCTCTTTTTCTACGCCTCCTCTCTTTTGTCTAACCTAGTGGGCCGAAGCCTACATCCCAACAATCCCAAAAGTCAAAATGTATGTTCTTTTTTTGTAATAGAAAGGGTTAATCGCACTTCTAATTGATGCTCATTACTCTTCACCTACTTCAAATGCTTGGCTGATTAGGTTCTCTCTCTTTCTCATTTCATCGTTGACCAAACTGGCTATGTTGTTCAAAACAGGATCCGTTCATTCCTCGACATGGTAGTTTGATACTTTGATTAATAGGAGTTTAAAGATGTTTATTTTATTGTGGCAATCGACAACTATATGATTTTAGGATTTCTATCTCTTTTCAATATAGAGCATTTTTCTTCATAGTTATATAGCTGCACTTCTTTAAGTAGGCGTCATATTGGCCTATTTTTTTTTGCCTTCTTCATTATAACAAATTACGTACAAGGCAGAGTTTTGTGCTTTAATACAATGAGATATGCTTCTTGGCAAATGGTTTTGTACAGCCTGAGTAATGTCAATATCCATGTTAGTATAGATTCATACAAGAGATGTATTATTTTCAAAAACAATACACAAGACATGTATTATAGCTTATACTGCTAAAAAATTAAATAAGACATGATTAATTCATCCCTGCCTGCCTACTATCATACACAACCACAACGGAAACCCCATCATAGTTTGATTAGAATATAAACAGACTCGAGCAGCATCAGAAAGACAAACATTTAAAAATCATCCACAGGAACCAAACCACGTAAAAAACTCAATTCAGAAGAAACCTTACCCTTTCATATGTTTGATCCAAAATAATTGCCCCCGTTACAGGAACTCGAACCTTGTATGATGTGAAATCTTTAAATATGTCATCTATGTGGGGAACATACGGCTTTAATACATCACAACTGCTGAACACTATAACAGGTTAAGGAAGGCAAGGGACGGCCAGAAACATGCAGTATAGTAAATTTTGTAACATAAGGAATTTCCTACAAGGATGTAAATACTAATTATAGAGCCTACATTGCAGAGATGGAAGCAGACAATGATCCACAGAAAACATCCTAACAAGCAGCTTCTTATCTTATGCGCTAACATCGTTAGTAAAATAATTAATAAAAGGATACTTAAAGTGGTAAACTCCTTCAGAGTGAATGACTTCAGAGATGGATTATTTTCCACGGAATTGTCCTCGTAGAACCAATGTGCATACTCCACGAGAAATAAAATCCTCTCAAATGATTGTTGATCCTCCTTTGGCACATTTAGAACAAAGCGACTATAATTTGAGAACAAACAATTATTAGAGCTTGCTGTAAGTAACTGGAATGCGTAAAATCATTAATTAAAACAAACAACATTAGAAGTGAAAGAGATAAGAATTCAATAATTAATAATGTCAAAACAGAGAGGAATCACATGCCTTCAAAATGGATGAGACATGCAATCAAGAGCAAACACATTCAAAGAGTTAAAAATTAGGCAAAATAGTATATTGATGGCTACAATCTTAAAAACCCACTGATAATATGTATCAAAGCAATATCGGACATTGCAAATTGCAAATTCTTTTACTCATTCCAAATATACTAGAACCGGTTTGTTTGATCATGTCTTTCTTGATGAGTCAAACTCCAGAAACAAACAAGGATATAAAAAAATAAATCCTCAATTTCTGAATAACAGATGCTTAGAAGGTAATCAGTAGAATCACCAGTCTTTCATGTTTGATAGATTCATAGTTCTCCCTATACATAGCATCCATCTACAGTCACTCTTTTTCCTCCTATACTAGTTTCTAGAGAAAAACCATAAATGAATACCTTAAGAAATAGAAAACTGGCAATAAGCTTCAGTCAAACCAACTAGGCCTTTTTTTGTGCTTCCAACTATCATTCAGCTCAGCCAAATGATTCAATCACCATTACCAACCTAGAAAGAGAACTCCAGGGTCTTCTTTTTCTTCTTAAGAACCCGTAGGCAAACTACTCCGTATTGGTGCAGCACTGCAGTGCCTAGTCCTGATCGATTTGCTACCGGGTGTTCACTCAATGTGAAAAGAAGAAAAATGGAAAACAACATAGAATCCGGATCCTCATCCCATCTTCCGACTATCATCCAGTTTCCTATATGTGTGTGTGTATGATAAAACGCGCCTTGCATTCATGAGGCCCGCACCTCACACCTGGCCTTGTGCCTAGGCCACACGACCCCATTGCGCCTAACTGCACCTTGAGCCTTTAATAACTTTGGAATCAACATATGGTGCAAAGTTATTCGTAACTCATTAATAAGGACTTACATAGCTCGACTCATAACCAATATAGAATAGAATATCACAAACTCCGAAACTTAAATTTCCGACACTCTCACCAGCCCTACAGAGTTTGCAAACAGAATTCCAGAACCATTATCATCGGAAAACGTACGTCCTACGTTAATTAATTTATACCATTTGTAGCAATCCAAGGCTGATTGCAGAGTTATAGTAACTTAGGACGTCGGGGCTCACAACTTATATCCTAGCCTATATGGGACTGGATCACATATTTTATATTTAGTACCATAATCTCAATTCCTTCCGCTACCAACTTCATGAAAAGACAATAATATGCAGAGGTGCAAATTTCACCCATGAACCATAAACAAAAATGTAAAAGCAATCAAGCCTCATCCATCCATAATTTAACATAATCTTGAACATGGATTAAATTTCAAAATTACTGTATAAAATTCAAACAGTACAATACAAGAAACATAACATACATAAATGAAAATGAATGAATACCTGCAGAGATCATCAAGGAGTTCTTTAGGAGGGATGCCGTCTTTCAAAGGAGCACTCGAAGATCTATGAAGCCCAGCTGACGACATTCCTTTTTCGTTCTTTTTTTTTTTTAAATTTTCTATCAAGTAAAAACTACTACTAATAATGCTACAAACTTACTGTGATTTCTTGGATCGAAGAACCCTAGAAAGAGAAAAGATGGAAAATTGGGAGTGAAAGTGAAAGTGAAAAGAAGAAATGAGAGAAAAGGAAACCCTAGGAAAACCCTAATTTGTGTTTATTGAGTCAAGTAATTGACTGAATTGAAGAAGATGGAAAGATGAAGGATGGCGATGATCAAGAGGAGCTCTTCGAATAATTGAAGACAGCTCCTCTTTTACAATTTGGGGATTTGTTTTTTTATTGAATTCAATTCAATTCAATTCTAATCGATTCATTTATTATTCTAAGCACTACGTTCCCTTTTTACTCATCTACCAATAATATTATATTATATACACAACTAACCTATCAAGTTTCACAAGTTTCATTTGCATCACTTAACTATTTTTTTATTCAATTTCTGTTCTAAAGTTTTAAAATGTTGTTTAACCGATGTTGCTGACTAGGGTGGCAATTGGGGCGTGTTTGGGTTGGCGGATCAAAAACCTCAACCCGTAATTACGACATGCTTAGTTAATTGTGTCGAAATCTTCGACCCTAACCCGTGCCGAGTCGTGTCACGGGTTGGCGGGTCATAAACGGGTTGACAGGTCATAAACGAGTCACGGGTTGGCGGGTCTTTTAACTAATAGTATATGAAACAAACTGTATATAAAACAAACAACTTAGAATCTGTCTTTCAACAAATATTTGGACTTAGGCATGTTACTGATGCTAGGGATATCTTGACATTCAATATATAAAAAATATAAAAAAATTAATTAACTAAAAATAAACAGGTTCGCAGGTCCACCCGAGGCATCGACCCGAACACGACCCACGAAATTGGTGGGTTGACGGGTTAGTGGGTCAAACAACCCAAAACTGTTAATCTTCGTGTCGGGGTCGGGTCGGGTTGACGAGTCGTGTTGAAAATTGTCACCCTTAATTGCAACTAGTGTTGGCCAAATTTTGGGTTCGGGCCGGTTCGGGCCGGGTTTGACCAAAACCCAGTTTGCTACAGTGTTGGTCAAACCCGGGTTGAGTCGGGCCCGGGTTCCGGCCGGGCTCGGACCGGTTTCCGGCCCGGGTTTCGGGTTCAACCCGGGTTCAGCCCGGGTTCCGGACCGGTTTCCGGCCCGCGGGCTGAGACCCGGGTTTGACTGGGGTTCGGGTCGGGTCGGGTTGGTCAACGGGTCGATTTCAGGCTAGCCCATCGGTTCGGTTCGGTTCGGTTTCGTTTGGCCATCACTAATTGCAACCTAAACAAATGTTCTACACATAGTTCATTTTTTTCCTAATGTGTAAAAAACAAGTCGTCAACAACATTTTTTAAATGAATTATAAATAAAAACACTAATCTTCACTTTTAATAATCGTTTTTTATTGGCGTCATTAAGAATTCAAGACAGATTAGACAGGTTTTTTGATCTTCCCACTAGCTTTGACAATACTTTCTTTGTCACGCTACACTCTTTAACCTATCAAACATCAATTTTGAATGCATTAAAAACCACTTGCAGAGTTGCAGTGCTCCACGTAACTTACTTTAAAAGAAATCAATTCGTTTTGAACATCAACACAGTTTACGTTCGACTTGATAATATGTTCATATTTTTCTTCTTGCACTAACTAAAAGAAATACAAACTAGCTTTAATATCTACCACTTTATAGGTTAATGTCATAATAAGGGTTGCAGATAGAACAAGTGAGTCGATTACTTGACTCTTACCAGGTAAGGTAAAGCTTACTTTAAGGCCATCCACAGCCATACCACCCATACCACCTGCATAGGCTGCCACCTCAGCGCCACATCAGCTTTACCACTACCTTACCATTACCTTACCATTACCATACCATTCACCCACACCCGTACCACTCATACCACCTGTATGATTTAAATAATAAAATATTACCTTTATATATATATAGATTGTATGTATATATGTGTGTGTGTGTTTGAGACTTTTTGTTGAACGGCATGGAGATGCCGCTCGCCCTCCATACCGTCCCCATACCGGCACACCTCGGCGGTGTTACCGCCGGTAGGGGAGCGGTACCGTGAGCCAAACCGCTGGGCTGCGGATGGCCTAATAAAGTTACAAGCCAAAATATTTGGGTCGAATATATATCATGCCTAAATTAACCTACCCAACTAAATTGACCAAACTTTTTATTTTGTTTGCAGTTTTTTACGTTATTATTGTAAATAATCCTATCCATCTTTATGGAAAAGACTCATTTTGTGTATTTGTTATAATAATTATATTCGAATTATTTGCAATATTTTGGTGTTTGAGTACTTGTATAATGTGCAACCTTAAGAGGGGGTTCAAAGTCCACTAAGATGTTTTTCTTTTTTTCATTTTTTCATTTTTTTTTATAGAACTTGGTTTTGGTTTCATACAAACACATAGGCTGAATAATTGTTTGGAAACAACAATAATAGATACAAACCCAAAAAAAAAAAAAAAAAACTAACCTCTTAAATTGGTCTACACAAAAATTACGGAATGTGAAGCTAACAGTACCAGAAAGTAAAAGACAATAACACCCCTTAGACCAAAAACATGCTATACACTAGTACATTTCATTGGGTATGAAATCAAATCACCTGGATGCCATAAACCAAAAATTCAAGAAAAAGGAAGGCAAAACAGCAAACCAAGTAACAAAGGCCATGGCAGTAGATGTTTGGAATCTGGTGCAATGGTTTTCCCGACAATTGTTGAAATCGTTACTGATGAGGACCGTTATACCAGCCGAAGCACATGCCGCAGCAAATGTAAGAGTTGACGTCGTCTGCAAACGTTAAGTTAAACGCATCATCAACATTCCAAGAGTTAGAAAGTTGTAATGGGTTCAAGAGTTTCAAGTACATAAAAGAAAAGGCAAAATCTATAAGTAGTAGCTTAATGACATAGATGACTGTTTGGTAGTGGCTTAATGATATACATGACTTTTTGGTAGTGGGTTAATGATATAGAAAGTGTCTTATTTAACAAGCTTTTAGAAGGAAGGTTTATGCAGAAAGCCAAGTTTTTCCAAACCTACCCCCTCTCGGTTATTAAGCACGTTTCCATCTATAAACAAAAACATTCACAGTCTATACAGACAAATTAATCCAGACATGCAGCTTTATCCATAGAGAACTTGTGCTGTTTGGTTACCTCTTAACAGTTCCATTAAGAGGCAAATACTGAATCATTAAGAGGTAAATCTTGTTTGGCAAAAAATTGGACCGTCTCTTAATGGTTCGAAAA
The DNA here is from genome assembly GCA_030169165.1 of Centaurea solstitialis. Taxonomy (NCBI): domain Eukaryota; kingdom Viridiplantae; phylum Streptophyta; class Magnoliopsida; order Asterales; family Asteraceae; genus Centaurea; species Centaurea solstitialis. The sequence goes on along the minus strand of CM058045.1, from coordinate 69,356,839 downwards.
CCCTCATAATGATTTTGCATCCTGGACCTCCCTTAACCATTAAGAGCCCTAATTTCATTCTCAACAATTACCAAACCATTCATAAGAGCCTCTTAATCATTCAGCACCAAACCATTCAGCAATTGCCAAGTGCCAACAGCCCTACTTAATGGAAAACCAACAGTGCAAGCATTGAACCCAACTATTCTTATGAGTTGTATTAAGGAATGAAACACTTTTTAAAATGATTTGAGAAATAAAACCATCCATAATCACATCAAAAGAAGAAGCAATAACATTCAAAGATTAGAAACGTAGATCAGAACAAAACTTGCAACAACAAACCACAAGGCTGTGGCGTACTGGTTAAGGCTTGTGGGGGAAGTGGCTTGTTAACCCTTCTACCCCAAGTTCGAATACAGGCGCCCCTAGATTGTGGTCACTGGGATTAACTCAGGGCAGTATGCTTAGCTATTGGTGAACCTTGCCGGGATTAGTAGGGGCAAAGCCTTGGATACCCTTCAAAAACAAAAAGAACTTGCAACAACAGTTTTAAGTGCATAGAATAGAAAAGTTATGAATTTACCCCGTCTCCAATCGTGAAAAAGCTGACAACTCTCGGATTCCTTAGACAACGTTTGACTAAAAGAGCATAAATATCAAGAATGGCAAGTGAAAGACTCCAGAGGCATTGCAAGCTTAGAGCTGCAACAAGATATCTGGTTCAACAAAACCACTATCAATCAGTACCAAACAGAATCCTTTTTCTGTTATTTCTTAAGCCAATTGTAGTCTTCTTTTTTGCTATTTTATACCAATCCGGAAGGTTGTTTCACATATTCAAGATGCAAGAGATAAACTTTGATATATGAGGGGCTGTGTTTGGCAAAAATAAACTAGTACACGTTTGGATGAACCATAAGCTAGTTTATTGAAACGCTAGTTGGAGTAGCGTTTGAGGAGCTTTTTGCAGCTTTTTCCCAGTTATACCCTTATTAATATTAACTATTATACCTCAAGATACCCTTTTTGGTCATTTTGCATACTCATTAGCTAGTTTTTGCCAAACATAAGTTATTCATAGGCTCTTTGGCAAACTAACCGATAAGCTAGCAGGTAGCTAATAAGCTAGCCGTTGACTACTAAGCTAGCTAGAAGCTAATAAGCTAGCTAGAAGCTAATAAGCTAGCTTATGAATAAATTATGTTTGGCAAAAACTAGCTTATGAGTATGTAAAATAACAAAAAGAGTATATTGTGGTATAATAATTAATATTAATAAGGCTATGTTTGGCAAACTAGCCGATAAGCTAGCTGATAACTGATAAGCTAGCTGTTAATTGATAAGCTTGCTAGTAGCTGATAAGATAACTTATGAACACTAGTTTATGAGTATGTAAAATGACCAAAAAGGGTATCTTTGAATTTAATAATTAATATTAATAAGGGTATAATTTGAAAAAGCTACAAAAAAACTCTTCACAAGCTACTCAAAATAGCGTTTCAAAAAGCTAGCTTATTCTTGTACATGTTTGGATGGACTAGCTTATAAGGTAGCTTATTTTTGCCAAACACAACCTACGAGTATAATTGGAAAAAGCTACAAAAACGCTGCTCCAACTAGCGTTTCTTCAATAAGCTAGCTTTTCGTTCATCCAAACATATACCAGCTTATAAGCTAGCTTATTTTTGCTAAACATAACCATAAGCCAGCCTATCAGCTACTATTTAACTTATCGTTCATAGCTTATCAGCTAGTTTGCCAAACACAGCCTGGGTCTAATTGATTTACATTTGAAATACCATTTCGCTAATTTCAATTTTCACCAACAACCTTTACCTACAACATCCAATTCGATACATAAACACATTTAGGGAAATTAGGGTTTCAAGGGTTACCGGAAGGCGGTGACGGAAGGGAAGTCACTGGTGGTGGCCATGACGGCAACCGAAACGGCGGCGAATGCAAACTGAATCAGACGCAATGCGAGGCCGGAGGTGGTCCCCGGCATGCCCTGAACGTCCTTCATCCTCACTCTATCATCTGGTAAGCCGCCATTTTCAGCACCATCAGCAGCTCCTTCTGTCACTTCGATGTCTAATGGGTACACTGCTGGATGGCTTCTACTGCTCATAATTGATGATTGCTGTTTTTTTTTTTAGTTTAAAGAAGGTTCTTCATCATCTTGGCAGCCAATTGAAGGATTTTAGTTGGAAATAGAGCCCTAAATTGGACGATCTGGTTGAATTATGAAAGAATTGAAATTCCCAAATCGAATATTGGGAAAGTATGGTGGTGGTCGACTGGTTAAAATTGTGTCTCTGTGAAGACGGCAAGATGAAAATTGGTCTCACGACGTCGTTTCAGCGGTTGTTATCCACCTTGCATCTTTTTGCTTTTTTGACTTCTATACCTTTTTATTTTAACATTTTAATAAAATATAGAGTAAATTATGGATTTGGTCCTTAAGGTTTGACGGAAATTACGGATTTGGTCCTTAAACTTCATTTATTACACGGATGGTCCCTATGGTTTGAAGATTCTTACGGATTTGGTCCTTGAGGACCAAATCCATAGGGACCAAATCCGTAAGAATCTTCAAACCATAGGGACCAAATCTGTTAGCCTCAAGGACCAAATCCGTAAGAATCTTCAAACCATAGGGACCATCCGTGTAATAAATGAAGTTTTAGGACCAAATCCATAATTTCCGTCAAACCTTAAGGACCAAATCCATAATTTGCTCTAAAATATATATATATATTAAATTATTTTATTTCTAATCTTTTGATGTTAGGGAAGGGATATGGTCCATTTTAGAAAGGAATTTTCTTTTTTGAGCAAAGTTTTAAATCACGTGAGGTGTTATGCGGTGGTGAGGTCAAACTTTAAGTTTTACGAATTATGGTGCAGGGATGGACCTAGGATGGTTTCAAACGGTGGCACCATATAAGAAGTTTTTGATTGATTTCGAGAGATTTTTTTCTTTCGACTTTTTGGTTGATTTCGATGAAATTTTTTGATTTTTTTATTGAATAGAATTTTTTTGGGTTGTTTGATTGACTACGAAAGAATTTTTGGTTTTTTAGTTGATTTTGAGAGAATTTTTAGGTTTTTGTTTAATCTCGAAAGAATTTTAGGTTTTTTGGTTGATTTTGAGAGAATTTTTGAGTTTTTTGGTTGATTCCGAGGGAAGTTTTTGGTTTTTTTGTTAATTCCGAATTAAATTTTTGGTTTTTGGGTGCATACTTTCAAGTTTCAAAAACAATACGGTAGCACCCTCCGAAATATACGGTTGCACCTTCATAAAATTCGAAAATTTTACCCTTCGGCGCATAAATTAGATGGTAGCCCGTGCCACCGTGGGCACCATGGCAAGTCCGTCCATGTTATGGTGAGGTTATAGCGTTTTTTAAGGTGTGCTCTAACGATACACACATACTTGTATATAGTTATCATTGATACAAAATATATAGAACTTATTAAAATTGATATCAAGAGTGCAAAATGGGGATTAAATGTCATAAATCTCCAGTCACTACTTTCTTCAATCTCCAAAGAATTCATGTTCGATTCTCCATGTAAGGGAAGGAGGCATTACCTATTTAAGATTTTAGTTTTGAGGTTTTTCTTTTATGTTATTTAAGTTTTAAGTCTTGTACATAGTTATCATTAAGTTATAATATAAAAAAATAACCCCAAGCCTTACAAAATAACGTGTTATAACGCACCATAACACGTCATAATGCATTACAATGCAAGTCAAGTCTTAGAGTGGAACCATACGGGTTAACGTGGCGGCGATTCCAAGCCTTGATGCCACAATGTGCCATAACGAGGCCATAACAAATTGTTTAGAACCATGTTTGAGAGGAGGGCATTAGATGGAATTTCATGGCTGACTGCATAGGACTCATGTATTTGGGCCGAGCGAAAAAGACATCTCCATATGGATTAAGCCATTTCCGAACACTATTACATCAGCGCCACATTAGTTTTTCCATAAACCCACAATAAGCTCTCTGGAACCCTCTCTTAGTACCCAAACCTACCAAAGCAAGTACCCAATACATATTTTTTTAATAAGAGATAGAGAGAGAGAGAGAGAGAGAGAGAGAGAGAGAGAGAGAGAGAGAGAAGAGAGAGTAAAGTGTAGAGAGACATAGAGAGAAAGGATAAAAGAAAGGGTCCGTCGGTGTGGCTACACCGCTCAAAACGCCGCTCGCCCAGCCCGCTGGAGGCACACCAATAGCCTGCTAGCCTGCTGAAGCCGCCGGCTATGAGCCCGCCTAGCCCCATGTGCCGTTACGCATTGCCTAAGAAAACTTGTGAAAGTTGGTCTATTTTTTTATTTTTATATTAAAATTTTGTTATATATAGAGGCATAAATAAATAGAGGCATCGTGTGGTGGTCAGTGTTGTGATATAACATCTCCCTCAAAACTCAGGATGGTGTAGAGGGAATCAAATTGAGTTTCAACAAGAACTTTTAAGTTGGTGAAAACATAAACACATTGATCAAAAAGTGGATATATGAAGATTGTTGATAGTATTGTCGCATGTTGATGCACAAAAATAACAATTGATATTAATGTGTTTGGTAAACTAAAATTGGACATGGTAAACTGTCGTGTCATATCGAGTTCGTGACGGTTTAAAGTTAAACGGGTTGAAAATGATTGACCTTAACCAACTCGTTTAATAAATGGGTCAGAAATCCCAACCCTAACCGAGTTTTTTTCACTTTTAATGTGAAAATGAAAGAAATTAGCAAAAATACAGCCATTTTTTGTTTGTTTTCAAAAGTGTGGTAATCGGGACTTAGAGTCACGATCCCTTTCTTCCCATCATCCACGTGTACAAATTCTTGCTGCAACCCTGCTGTCATGTCAGATAAAAAATTTGGAGTTTAGAGTCCCGTTCCCTTTTGCATTGTTTGACCAAAAAGTAACATAAAAGAAATTGGGGTTTAGAACCCCGAGCCATTTTCTTTTGTTTTTTTTTTTTTTGCTTCTTCAATGGGAAAAACAAAAGAAAAAGGTTCGGGTTCTAAACCCTGATTTTTAGGTTACTTTTTGGTGTAATGATACAAAAGGGCTCGGGACTATGAGTCCCGATTGCCACACTTTTGAAAACAAAAAAATAGCCGTATTTTTGCTAATTTCTTTTATTTTCACATTAAAAGTGAAAAAAAACTCACCCTAACTCGACCCGTTTAATAAACGGGTTGACCCGCTTAACTATTTAACATTTATAAAATTAAAATTTAAAAATAAAAAATTCACAAAAACTTAAGGAAACTAAATTTTATAATTAAACATACAAGTTTGAACCAAATCCATTAACATTATTATATTAGAAATACAAATAAATCTAAATTAGTACATACACACATATATGTATAAACGGGTGAGTCAGGTCATTTTCGAGTTGATATGTTTGATTCTAACCTTACCCGTTAAGTTTTCGTGTCGTGTCGTGTCAACCCGTTTACTTAAACGGGTTGAAATCTGTTATCCAAACTTGTTTATTTCATGTCGAGTTAACATGTTGTGCCAGTTTTTGCCCGCTCTAACCAAAATGCCAAGCATTTTGTTTCCCTTGTTAAGATTAAACTATCAAAAGTAAAAACAAATGCTTTTGACAATTTCCAATTTTCAAGATATAATTAAAATGTGTAAGTTTATCAATAGAAGTGTGACCTAAACGTGCATGTCAAGTATCAAAAATAGAAGAAAAAAAAGGATAATTGAAAGAAAATGTTTGGAGAAGAAAAGTGTGAAGGTTGGCCCGTAAAGAAAATGAAACCACATTCCTCATGGCCCTTATCTTTAAATACTTAATCGTTATGGTCCCAATCTATAGTTTTCATGTAATCCTAGGGACCAAATTAATAACTTACACTTCTATAAATTAGGGTTCATGATGTTATTATCATTCCACCAAATCAAAACTGCAGGAGACGAAGACCAAAGATCAAAGATTGAAGAAGATGATAGAGGTGGTTTTGAACGATCGTTTGGGGAAGAAGGTTCGTGTGAAGTGCAACGATGACGACACCATAGGCGACCTCAAGAAGCTCGTGGCAGCCCAGACCGGAACACGGGCCGATAAGATAAGGATCCAGAAGTGGTACAACATCTATAAGGACCATATCACTCTCAAGGATTACGAGATCCACGATGGCATGGGTCTCGAGCTCTATTACAATTGAAGTTGTTTAGCGTGCATGTGATGATTTATTTATATGTAAAACCGTAATCGAAATTTAAGAATGAATGAAATTATGAGTGTTGAAAGTGTGTTATATATCTAATCGGAATATAAGTTGTTTAAATTCGAAGGTTTATCAGTTTATGTATGGGTGATCGATTCATACTAGTTAGGGCAACTTAATCCGATATGTTTACTTGAGTTTGGCGTGATTATTACGCATTTTGATTTAACACGAATTCTTTATGAAATTTACCTTTAATTGCTTGTTGAATAATCAGCAAGACTTTTTGATCAATTGCCTCTCTTATATGGTAGGGCTCAATTTGCATAGTAATTGGATTTTGTTGTGTGTAAATTATTCTATCCGAAACCAAAAGGTTGTGGTCTACTGATTAAGGTTTGTGGGGGAAGTGACTTGTCAACCCTTCTACCTCATGTTCGAATCCACGCGCTTTTAGACTGTGGCCACTGGGAATTACCCAGGGCAACATGCTTTAGCTGTCGGTGAATTTTGCCGGGATTAGTTGGGACAAAGTCTCGGATAACCTTAAAAAAAATTATGCTATCTAATTGATATACGAGTATGGGGCAAAATGGCATCAATTCAACAATGTGTTCATATGCTTATCATTTGATTTTATTTTTTTGAATTCTTATTAATGATTTCACATGCCTTTTTTCTTTTGGAGAAACTATGTCAAATAAACCACATTCCATTTGCCTTGATAGCTAAGCCAATGCATTCTTTTTTCAACCAATGTACATTTCATATTATAAACTTACTTTTGAACTATTTATTGTGTCTTTTGGGTAAATGAGACACGAAAAAAAATTATTACAAGATTATAGTAGGCAATACTTATCAAAGACAACATTGTTTATCTAAAACTTGCTTTTAAAAAAGAAACAAAGTAGAAAATATATCACTATACTTGTTAAATCTTTTGTAACTTAAGAATACATGAAAACCTAAGGGTGCATTTGGTTGTAGAAAATTGTTTTTAGAAAATGAAGTTGAGTTTTCATTTTCAGTTTTTTATGAAAACGCGTTTGGTTGAAATGGTGGAGTTTCATTTTCTATTTTAGAAAAATTTGAAAACGCATTTGCAAATTTTGGAAAATTACTAAAATTAGTTTTCTAATTTACGTAAAGTTAAAAAATATGAAATTATCATTTTCTTGAAAAACTGAATGAACCAAACACATTTTCTAAATTTTCATTTTCCTTAGAAAATTAAAAAAATTTCTACAACCAAACGAGGCCTAAACGTTATTCATAACAATTGTTGTTGATCAATGTTGGGCTTTTTACTAAGAAAATGGAGTGAGAGAATAAAAAATCTCAAGCTATTTTTAAGAGGGAATGACAAGAAAAAGGAAGAAAATAATATAGATATATGGTTGAAAAAGAAAAAGAAAGAAATGATAACAATTGAAAATAGTTGACCAGAGGAGGGAGACTACCGTCGACCGATAGGGAGACTATCGACCTGCAGGTCGACAACAACAAGCGAGTGAGTGCTTCCCTGGGGTGTTAAGGTTGTTGTAAAGATATATCTATAAAAGTGACAATTTTTCATTTCAATTCTCATCTAGTTAAGAGAACATTAAAATTTATCTTTTTTCATTCAATTTCCTTCTTTTACAAAAAAATTTCTCATCTTTTCCAAGTTCTATTGGCCCAATTCATAAATTGTGATCTGACCTCAAAGCGCTAGCCCTAACCAGTTATTCATAAGAGCAGCCCATGGACCATAACCCATATGATCCCAAAACTCATATGGACCAATAATGAACAGAGCCAATAACAGCTTTTTTTTTTAAATGGAAAAAGAAGAATGTCAGTATTTTGGAAAAATTATTTTAATTTCTAACAACTTTTCTATTTAAAAACTATACAATTAATTATATTACTAAAAATATATTTCTTTCTCCTAAACATTTAAATTCTAGGTTTTTCATTAGTAGCATATATAAAAATTCATTTCTCTCTCATGAATAATCATTTTTGGAGAAATTCTCTAAATTTGAAGATTTTCATCATTTTCACCTTTTTTTTATTTATTTTAGAGAAGGTTTTAAAGAATCTGTTGAAGCAAAAAACTCCCAAAATATTTATTTTGGAGAAGTTGTTGAACATGTTCTTAGGATTCCAAATTTTCCCCTTCCTTCCCTAGGAATTTTGCCCGGACTATATCCTATTTTCCATTGCTTACATTTCTAATGCATCTTATGATCTTGTTAAATATTTAACCATATCTTACATCATCTTCCATAGATTTTTAACAAACAAAGATCAATTTCCACTTTACTTGATTGCTAATGTAGCATACCATGGAGTTGTGGCATATCAGAAAGGCTTATGATAATGTAGTGAAAATCTCATCTTTCATAGGTATAAATTCAGACCTTTTCAAAGCCTTTTTGGCCATAGAGGTTCACCTGCAATGACTTTAGACTATTTGTGGTCGTCCAAGGGATTAGTCAACGTGCTTAAACTAGTCTGAAAATCCACAGTTACCCCAAAAAATATAACTTTATATCTTCTTAAAGGATTTATGATTTGTGGAATTTTAGTAAAATCATAGCCAATAAATCAACTCTTATTTGCATTATTAGCTATTATGTTAATAATCTCCAACCCAAAACATATAATTAAACTAGAAAACTAATTAATGATTTAATTTTGTTTTGGTTTCTAACAAACAATTCAACCGACATAACTAAATGTTAGGGGGTTTATATTTATAATATTATCATGTGTTCCTTTTCCAAGTTTTTTCTATATATATATATATATATATATATCATTATCATAAAAAATAGCTTCATGTGATCTTTGGATTTTTTTTATGTATATACGTGTGGGAAACCTTATAGGACTATGTGTTTTATTAAGCACAATGTCGTTGAAAATTAATAATGTTTGACTTCTATTACGCCCATCCCCATTCTAACTTTCTCTCTTAATAATCTCATTAATTAACATTATTTTCATAGGCAAGAAAACACACATTTGACTTAAACATAATTTAAAAATGTTTTATGTAATGTAACCCATAAAAGTTAAAATTTTATTATATTATAATATAGTTTCTGTAACAGAATTATAGTTTTTGGTAAAAGAATTAAAATAAAAATTATATTTTCTGATATCATCAAATGCTATAAATAAACAAAGAAACATGATGAGGAATATAGGGTTGACTATTTTATTTGACCAAATATTTCATAGGATGTTGAGGTTAGCAATTCGAAAAAGCTATGTTTGAAAGAGATAAGGCTATGAACTCAAACAATATTATAAAAAATTTTGTTTTTATTTTGCATATTGATTTTAAACCTATTTTATGTAAATTAAGTTAAAAAATAGGAGTTATCTAAAAATTTGTTTCATTGGATAATCCAATAAAATTTTGTTTCTTGGAAAAAAAGATGTTAGAGAGAGGTGATGTAAACACAAATGCCTCAAGTACTTTCTTGATCCCCCTCCATGGTCCATATTCAAAAAACATATTACATAAAGAGATAGTATGATTATTTGATATTTGTGTAAAATCCTCCATATAAGCACACACTATTTAGTTTCAAGCCAAATGACAATACTATGGATGTGTTTTCACATAAGTGCCCTCTAATATTTTGTTTATGTCATATTATAGGAAATTTTTAACAAAAGTTTATACATAAATATGCATACATGAAATGTAAGAATAATAGTTGTTATAAGAATGATGGAAACACTTGTAAGTTTTTGAATTAGTTGACTTCTTTAATCTAACTTGATTTTCTTTCAACTATCCCCATCTAGCTTTATCTTCAATTTTGGCCACTTTTATGAACTTTTACAAATGTTTGATCACTTTTAGGTGTATGATTTTGTTAAAGTTTCGATTATGATGATTAAAATAAGTAAATAAAGGTATATGAAGATTTTGTTCTAAAATTCTCACCATTTAACTCTTATTTTCATTAGAACCCAACCTTATATATATACACGACAACCATTAGGCCTTGGCCTAGTGGCCACCTCCTTCCACAAACGCCTTGCCCTTGGACGTGCCTAACCGGGTTCGATTCCAGGAGAGGACAAGATGTCTTTACTTGTGAATGGGGGCTGAGGGAGAGCGTGACATGAGTTCGCAGTGTCCATATTCAGTATAAATAACGAAGGTGAATTTTTAAAAACTATTCATGATGGATACTATATAACCGTGATCTATGTTAAATTGGCTCACTATATACATCATTCATAATGAATAATGCAGATTAATCATAAATGATATATTATTCATGATGAATAACCCGTGAAGGTGTGAGACAACTGTCACACTCACCTTTGTCTCTTGGTTTACAACCGAAAATCATTTTTTATTTGAATCCATCCCTATATATATGTAAAGTCTCATTCTTTAACAAACCCATCATACAAAACTTATAAACCAATGTTCATGTGTTATTTAACATGTGTGTTAATATAATGTACATATAGTATTGTTTCATATGCAAAATATTTAAAACTATTTTCTTTTCATACATAAAATGATTGTAAAAGTTTATGATATGAAATATTGTATAGACATTTGCATCTTTACATGTGTTATGAACTATGAAACATGAGAATAATAGATGTATCATTATATTTTGTGAATGTTACTTAGTATTTACATAATTATATTAATTATGTTATTTTTTTCTCACTTTACTTCAATTATACAACATAAATCATTGATCACACCGCCAATACCAACTCCACTCACAATGCACATAGTACAATTTCCAAACCACAAACACAAATAAATCAAAAAAATAAATATTAAAACCATGGGTGTACAAGCAAAAACAGACTCTTAAAAGGACAAACACAAATAAATTAAAAAAATAAATATTATTAAAACCATGGGTGTACAAGCAAAAACTTGTGCATTAATATCTTTTTGTTTATACCATTTTCATTCATCCTTTACTTTACAAATCATTTCCACAACATAATAAATAAATAAGACCCACAATCATATCTTCATTTATTCTCCAAAAACATAATAAAAAGTTTCAGTTTTTAGCTTGAATTCACCATTCTAACATCTGTGGTTCAACAAATATGCACCAAAAATATGAACTATAAACACAATCAATTGCCTCAAAACAGAAGAAAAAACAGAAGCTATATGCATGACATTTCTTCCCCAAAATCCACAAGAAACTTGTGCATTAACATTCAATACTCATTTCATTGCAACCAAATGATTCACCAGAAAACCCATTGACCAACAAAAGTATCAAATCTGCAACCTAAAATGTCTCAAAATTGGAAAAATGGGACTTTTCCCACAAAACAAAACAAGAAACTGTACCCTATGAAAACAGGCTCTTATTACCTGCTGCTGCTGCTAACATTATATCATCACTGCCTCAATTCCATTTCAGTTCTTAGCTTTTCCTGCTGTCTTTGCTTTGAAGAATCCACTGCAAGAAAAAACAAATAATTAAATTTGAACAAGAGTACAATAATTGAAAGCAAACAATATAGACTTTGCAGTGATTAGTACAACATATTAATACCTGAAGGTTTCATCTTCCTATTTCCATTTACCATTTGTACAATCTCTCTTTCATATGACCTTAAAAAGTCAACAACTCTCGACCCGAAACTTGGATTTTTCTTCTTTGAACCATGGACCAGCTTCATCAGACGAGGTTTCAACTGGAACGTTTTGAAGGACCACCGAACCATCGGAGACATTTGGGGCCATATCACCCGACCAACTCTCGGATAGCTGTTGTTCGGTCAAGATCGGCTGACCGAACAATACAAAGGCGGGTCTTTTCTTGTCTTTTTCTTCGTTATCGGTGTTTTTCTTTGGACTCGGCTTCGAGCAGCTGTTCCCGATGGTTAGCAAGCAAGAAATGTTTTCATCGGTTTGTTTGGGTGTTTCCGTTAATCTTCTTCTCAAAGGGTCAAGATTCACGATCCCAGATGGGAACGATTGAGTTTTGTTATATTGGGGGTAAAGATCTGATCCAAATTGAGAATTATGCCTGGCTCCCTGGATGCTATTGCTTGCGGGAAAGTTGTTGGCGGGTGTGATTGGAAGTTGGGAAATCGGGAAATCGGGAGGTTGAGGGATTCGAAGCTTCTTTCTTGGAGGTGAAAATGGTGAAAGATGGATGGGTGGCATGTTCGACACCATTTCAACCAACCACGGGTTTACTCGCTTCACGTTTTGTAGCAAATCCGGCTCATCCCATGACACCTTCAATCAAATTCACCAAACAAAAACATCGAACATCAAATAAAAAGCATTTGCAATTCGCTAATAAACTTCAAGATCCTCAATATGTTGAAAGAATGGTCTAATCATAATGGGAAAATCAAGTTCTTATAAACATTTAATGAGCGTGAATGATGTAATTCATATATATATAGAAGAAAATGATGAAAAATTTATACCTGAAGCAGCCTCCATGGAGAATTAGGCCAACGGATTTGATCATGGACATGAACAGAAGAAACGGTGCCCATGAACCAACTAATTCGCGATGAATCCTCGGTCTCGAAAGCCATCTTGAACCTCATTCCAGGACACCATTGAACCATCATTGCAGCCTTGACGGTCGAAGCTTTTACGCAAAACTCCGGAGTGCTCGCTCGTGGGTAGTAAAAAACCTTAAACGGCTGACCATTTGCCGCTAGATTTGCAGCTTCTATCACAGATTCAACACTAAATTTCCCTTTAGGGTTCATCGACGACTTGTTATTGTCCCCAGAAAACCCGACACCATATAAAGAGGAATCAAGAACACCCCCATTGCTTCCTCTTTTGGCCCTACGGATTCCAACACAGAGATCGCCGTTATCGGCTCTAAGAAACACGATGGAGTCCCCAGCCACAAGCTTCTTGTTGTTCACGAAGCTGCTCCAACCGGTGGTCAACAAATGGCGCCGCGGGGTTCCTCTGTAGATATGTCGAAACTTCCAAACGTGACCGTGAACATCCTTGGCTAAGATGTTCTGAACGGGCGGATCAGCCGTGTAATCCAGCCTCGGAAATATGGTCTCAGCACAGTACCGGGGAACCGAGAATCCTCCACCGTTGTTGGCATCTGATTGAGTCAGTGTCTTTGCAAAAGAAGTAGGGTGTTCTTGATCCCCATTCTTCTTTCCATCAAACCCTAAACCCCCATCACCATCATCATAACCATCATCATCTAGATTATCACCATTAGTCTGATTCCTCAAAGGAAGGAGCCCAATCTTAGCATAAACCTCATCTGATTCAGCATCAGCCATGAACTTGAGACTGGAAACCCTACACAGGATGAATGGTGGAATTTGGGGGAAACCCCCAAAATTCACATTACTACCAGATGCAGCATGCTCAGCATGGCCTTGAGGAAAATAGAAAACCTTGGAGTTCAATGGTGGCATTTGCACCATTCCACCAGCACAAGCATGCCATAACTGAGAATTCAAGCATTTATCATCATCATCCCCTTCTTCATTCATTGGGGGTTTCACATAATTCATCACACTAATCATCTCAAAATCAAAAACCCTAAAAACAGAAACAAAAACACAATTCTCAACAACAGAATACAAAATCAACAGTATAACTATAAACTCCTGATCTATTACCAATTTACAACATGATTTTGATTATTTTAAAGTTTAATTACCATAAAATTATGAGGACACAACAGAAAGCAACAAAATCGGTTGTTTGGTTGCTATAGAAAACAACAAAAAACTTAGAGAATTCCCAAATAAAACAGTCCAATTTCTAGTGATCTAATAACAACAATTAACAGTATTGATGCTTGAAAATGAGTTGAATTAAAGACTAATTGATTGATATAATCAATGAAAAAAGGGGGAAACATACATAGATACATACCTAATAATGGAGAGAATGAAATCGAAGAAATCTGTTGGAATTTGGATTCAGTTGAAAGTGTATAGAGAGAGATGTGAATATAAGGAGTGGAATTTAAGGAGATGATGGAGGTTGGCTGCCGACCGGACGGTGGTTTACAACAGACAAATATGGATCCTGGTTCATACATATATATGTATATATAGATATAGATATATACGTATAATATATAGATACAGCGAAAGAGAAGGAAGGGAGATAGGGATGACTTCAAAAATACCAGACTTCCAACAATTTTGCTTCCTTCTCTCTCTCTCTCTATGTATTTTTTAATTTATTTAATAATACAATTTTGTAAAAAACTTAAAATATTTTTATTCTTTATTCTATTTTATGTGTTAAGAAAATAAAGTATATGGAAACATTTACTTTTTTGAAATACGAATTTAATAAACAAATAAATAACAAGAGGTTTGAGATTTGTAAAAAAAAAAAATACTAATCTAATGATTGTTTCATTTAAAAAATAAAAATAAAAAAATAAACTTAAAATAATTTAATCTAATTTTCTAACTAAACTTTACGTTTTGTTAGAACTATTCAGTATTATATTCAATTTATTATTATTGTGTAAACTAAAATACTTAGGCTGTGTTTGGCAAGCATAAGCTAGCTTATAAGGTAGCTTATAAGCTAGTCCATCCAAACATGTATCAGGAAACTAGCTTATAGCTAGCTTATAAGCTAGCTTTTTGAAATGCTACTTTGAGTAGCTTATGAGGAGCTTATTGTAGCTTTTTCCAATTATACCCTTATTAATATTAATTATTAAATACAAATATACTCTTTTTGGTCATTTTACATACTCATAAGCTAGTATTTGCCAAACATAATTTGTTCAACAGCTAGCTTATCAGCTACTAGCAAGCTTATCAATCAACGGCTAGCTTATCAGCTATCCGCTAGGTTATAAGCTACGCTTGCCAAACATAGCCTTAAAGCAAATATCAAAGTAATAATCAAAGGGGTTAGGTTGGTTGGATAAGTAACATTCTTGGGGAGGAGGGTGTGCGGTGAAATCCACACTACCAAGGTTCGATTCCTATGAGTGACACTTTTCTGCGATATCCAGATTCTGGATCTAGTCCTTTGGGGCTGGGTTCGGGTTGGTCCATAGGACCCCTAAAAAACCTGTCGGTCAGGTTCAACCATAGGTTGGGCGGCATCACGACAAATTAGTGAGATTGCCTGTAAGGAGGTTCGATACCGTTAAAATGTATGTGTACGTTAAATTGATGTTAAAAAAAAATATAGCAACGTAATATGTCAAGACATTTGTAATGTAAATTGAAAATAAAAAATAATATAATATAGATTAAAAATACTTCTTATGTCATATTATTACGACCAATCATGTAATATGTTTATTAGTAGGTTTATTGATTAATTTTATAAAACAATAGATGGATGTTAAAAAAAATAATACACATGTGTAATAATAAATTGTAAGTTTAAATTTGAATTTTCTGGTAATCACACAATATAAATATTTTATAATACAGAAAATGGATATGTTGATATGTATACATTCATGATCAAACCAATCGCAAATTCTACTTTCATTTAACGATAATTATTTTTGTAAAATAACAATGATAAAAAGGCTTAAAAAGTAAAACAAGATCATAAAACATGCACGAAAATTAATTGAGATTTAGAGTTTGAACAAATCTGACGGGTCCTATTTTTGACCCGACTAACGTGGCATGTTGTTGACTATTAACACTTCAAGAAATGGAATTTTTATTTAACTTATATAATATAATATTTAGATATGTGTTTATCATTTACACATCGATAACCTTTTTCATATTACTTCAAAAAACAGAAAAACTTTTTTTATATTGTTATAATGTTTTTTTCTTCCATATGTCTTAGATATTAAATCGTTAACAAAATATTATTTATTTTTAGTGACGATAAATGTATAAAACAATAAATGTGTTGTTAATAATACAACAACATCCAACAAATATATGAATATTAGTAAAATAATCAACGAGAATTAAAATTATCTTTGGAAACATGAATATAAAAATAGGTATGGATTTGGATGGGATTATATGTCCCCAACTTTGTGATTACCCCCAAATCCTAAACAATACGATTTCATGTTCTAACGAGTTTTTGGTCTTTTACTCAACTATATTTTATATATATTATATATAGACATGTGCATACGAGAATGAGAGAAACTTTGATTTACAAAATCACATATAATTCACTTACAAAAATCATGTATTATTCATGTATAAAACTGCATACAAAATCATATATAATTCACGTATAAAATCACATATGATTCATGTACAAAATCACATAGGATCGAAGCGACTTTGCCTACGACTCTAAGTCGCATCCAAAGTCATCCATGTCTCAATTTTCTCGTTAGTGTAAAATTACATGCAATTTTGTATATGAACAAAGTTTCGTAAATGGTTAGCATTCTAATTTAAGACCCAATAAAAATATTAAAAACAAAAATATATAATGATGTGAAATAAGTAATACAAATAATTTATTATTTGATATTTTTATAATTTGGATATATTAGATTTAAAGATAAAAATGTGATTATTTAGTTTAATAACGAAGTTTACGTGGATAATGATAACAACGAGATATACTCAAGTTTAAATGGGTATTATGTATTAATGTTTGCGTGTGGTAATTAGTTAGTGTTAGTAATTTTTAAAAATAGTATATATAGTAATCACTTGCAACATAAAATTTTTACAACCATTAAATTAAATTTTTAGCGGTCTATTTAATCTAATAAATATATGTTTTTAAAAATAACTTAATTATTTTATAATATAAGCTTTGATAATAATTAAGGAATACTAATCAATTTCAATAAATATTTAAATAGTAATAACGAAACATATGATCATCATTTTCATAAAAATATCTTAATTGGTTGATTTGTATATTTTATAATTATTTTTATTTGAAACCTTCTTTGCTAGTAGTACACCATGTTTAATAAGTTGTTTTCTAGACTTAACCTTAATGTTTTATAATCTATATGGTTGTCATGCATTGTCATGTATATAATATTATATATGATATAGAGATTTGCATTGAAAAACGTCATGACCTGCCATAGCTTCTAGGGCTTAAGGTTTACCTTTGCCACCACGTCACGCCACGCCTCACGCTATTTAGAACCTTGATTTAGACGCACTTTACACCTTCCGTTCATTTAGCACATACATACCCACTTTTTCTTAAATCTCTCACTAATTCAATATTTTTAATTTATATGTTAAGTTTACTACCCTTATAATTAGATATGTAGTTACTTTTAATTCTTACTTTTTCATTATTCATTTTAGACTTTTACCATATAATCATAAATAATGTATAATCAGGAAAAAGTTGAGTACTTGGTCCCTTCTCTTTTAGTCTAAAATTACATAATTAATCTATACAGATTTGAATCTATTCGGCATCACCCTTTGTTTCCATTAAAAACCCAACACTAGAACTTGGGTAGTTGGGTTACTACATTCTCACATACACACGACACAAAATTGGTTTCTAGCATCATATGACTAATGCACGATCAAAGAAAATAATGATACCGGTGACATGTGCATAAAGTAAAATATGGATAAGTAAAGTAACAAATAAAAATAAATAAATTAGAGTTTGATGATGTGAAAAACCTTAACAGGAAAAACCGTTGGTGGAACCAATTGCCACCAATCTTGTATGAACCGACGTCCTTATAGGCGTCTACAAAATAGGTGTAGAAAGAAAAATCTAAAAAAATGCTAGAAAATGCTAAAATGTTGGCGTTATTCAAGAGTAGTGAAAATTATGGTTTACTAGAAGTATTAAACCACTACCTTTGGAGTGTGCTTAAGTCTTTTATAATGTCTCTTAGATGTTAGGTGGTAGACGATTACTTTGATTCTAGAAAATGTGATTTGAATTCCTATATAAGCAGAGTACTCTTGTTGTTTTGTACTTGGTCATGGTTGGACTAATTCGTTTGGTACGTACTAACTCTGGCGGGGGCCTTCTTCAAGCATCAAAGTTTAATGTAGATGGACCTTATGATTTAGGGTTGTTGCCATTACAAACTAGCTAAATACAAATCGAATACCTTCATATACTTTATCGGGGAAAATTCTTAACATCAACATGACATAGTATAACAGTCTCTAACCTAGTAAGTGACCAGTTAAAAGTCACCACCACCCTCACTTGTCGAGTATAATTCTTGGTTAGCAAAATAGAACGGAAAAATTGCGCGACCTTTCATCTCTTAGGCTATGCGTATCCGAACGCTCCCAACCCCACTGCCACATTGGCGCCACATCAGCTTTTTCATAACCCCACAATAAGCCCTCTGAAACCCTATCTGGTTAGTACCCGAACCCTCCCACTTTTTAATTTAATACAAAAAACCTCACACACACAACACACCAGCCCGCCCAGCCACAACGGTGTGGGAAAACCGCTCCACCTCCAACCCTCCCAGACCGTCGGAGGTGTATCCGAGCTCGCCCTAACCCGCCATGCCGCCGGCCTCCAGCCCGCCCAACCTGACCTCCCACTACGCATGGCCTTATAGGGTAAGCATCTTCTACCTCGTAAGGGTTAGTAAGTGTCTAATTACCATGTAAGTGGCAGTAATTTTTTTCTTAATAACCCATAAGTTTGTTTTGCTACAATGTAAGATCTGTTATATAAGATCATAAATATCATATTCTAATACATTATGATATTTATGTTGATAACTCATAATCTATAAACGAGGTGTGATAATCATGGCATGTATAAATTTGTCAAGCTATGGAATCGGGTTTAAACTTAGGTTAACATAATCGAGTTGAGTTTATGCTTGGCTTGACTCGTTTGTAGTCTTAAAGCTGAGTTCATAGTCACACATATTCGAATTAGATGAAGTTCTCATATGAAAAGTTAGAATGACAAGTGAATTCCTAGGGGTTGTATGCAATATTTGATATTTAAAATTCAAATGTTATCATGACACTTGAAAATCACACCAAATGAAATTAATATACCCCATTCGAAAATTAAGTTTTAAAGTGAGATGTACACGAATCTTTTGTTTACCTCAAAGGATCATCTTGAACTTGATGACTATTGTAAAGTAAACAAGTTTTACTTTGTTAGATAATTGTTTATCGGATGAAATTAAAATGTTCCATTGATTTGTCCCAACGTAAATGTGTGAGTGTAATCCATATGTGTGAGCTTCGAGGTTCAAACCATGAGCACCGCACCTCTGCCAATATGAAGCATGCATCGATTTACCTCTCCTATAATTACTACAAGACCAATATGATGGAGGCGTCTCAAAATATTACATCTACCTTTTTTTTAATGATTTAGGACTCATGATAACGCTCGAAAACAAGTTATTTTATATTTAACATCAAAGTTTTTTATACAGAATATAATCATTTTAATACAGCATAACACAAAAAAGAATTATTAAAGCATTCAAATGAAACCAACATTTTCGAAAACCTAATAAGGCATAAATATTATTTCAACTTTGTATGATATATTGTTTTTTTACCACAACAAAATTAGGTTTTATAGGACACATAAAATGTTTGAACATCATACTATCTTATTTTATTAAGCATATATCTATATATAGAGCAGCCTTCCATTGTTATATGTAGCACCAAAATAGAAATCATCTTATATAAATACGTTACAATAGGTTAGTAATACAATTTTGGGATAAAATGTCATATTAACTATTTTCTAATACACTTTTAGGAAGTATTCTATAACCTCATCCTTTTATAGAACAATTGTGTTACAGTATAAATTTTCAATATTATATAAAAAAACTAATAAGGCAAATTGTTTTATAAATGTCCTAAAAACTTGTTAATATGCGTAGAAATGTTCAATAAATCTATTATAACACTCCAGACGCTTACAGATTGTGGCCACTGGGGATTAACTCAGGACAACATGCTTTAGCTGTCGGTAAACCTTACTGGGATTAGTTGGGGCAAAGCCTTGGATACCTTTCCAAAAAAACTATTATAACACTTTTAAATAGAATGATCTTTGGCCGTTAAAAAAAAAATAATAGAATGATCTTTGGTTGAATCCTATACTCTTAAGTATATTTTTTCTTGTTGCTTAGGCATTTTAGATGTATTATAAACCAAAACCATGTTTATTATATAGCAGTGTTTCTTCAAAACAATACTAATTTAAAACGATAATAATTAACAAATACGTCAAAAACAATATTTAGAGACACATTTGGTATTGGTCAATCAAATTTACAAGATTTCAGCTAATAATTACATATATTTGAAGAATAACTTTTTATATATATAAATTTAGACATTGTTTGGTAAAGTAAGCTAGTTTATAAGCTAGTTAACTTATAAGTCAGATACATGTTTAGAAAGACATCTATTCTCACTAGCGTTTTGATGACTTATGAGACTTATTACTTTTTTACTCCAAATATACCCTGCTAATTAAGTTTTACTTTACCAACTTTTAAACATGCATTTTTTTTTGTCATTCTAGAGTCATAGGCTACCTTATCAGCTAGTTTTTGTCAAATGCATCTTATTCATAGCTAGCTTATTAGTCATCAGCTACCTTATCAGTCATCAATTAGCTTATCAGTAATCAGTTAGCTTATCAGTTATTAGCTACTTTATCAGTCATAAGGGTGCGTTTAATTGTAGAAAATTTTTCAATTAAAAAAAAAATAATTCCAAAGAAAATTAAATTTTTTTAGAAAACACGCTTGGTTCATTTGGTTTAAAATAATTTCCAAGAAAAAGATTTTTTTTTTTGTTTTCTAACTTGTATATAAATTAGAAAAACCGGCTTTAGTAGTTTTCCAAAATTTTCTAAACGTGTTTACTAAACTTTTAAAATGAAACACGAAAACTCCACCATGTCAACTAAACGCATTTTCTAAAATTCTTGTAGAAAACTAAAAATAAAAACTCAATTTTTTTTGAAAACGTTTTCTTAAAAAATGAAAACTAATTTCCGCAACCAAAGACACCCTTAATTTTTTTTATAGAATAAACCCTTTTCTTATACAAATTTTTGTTAACGTATTTGATATGATATAGAAATTGATAAACCATCTTATTTTTTATAAAAAAAAAGTAAGATGATTATGAATTCACGCAATATAAAATTGATTGATTTAAGTGCCACTTATATACCAACATCAAACAACCACATCAAACAATTCGGTTGTATTAATTTATATGCTTATGATACTAAAAAGAACATTAGATACTTATAAAGAAACTAGAATTTTAAGAGCTTTTAAAATATTTTATTTTATATCAATCGGCAGCCGTGTACTTTGGATTTTCTCTTAATCCCATACTTTTGGTTTTTCCATTTGGATTTCATTGCAAACTCATAGTCATTGACTTTTTTCTCAAATAAAATCCTTGCTCATTCACTTGTTATATATATACAGAGGATCGAGTTCAAACGAGAACAATACTTATTTAAAATGTAAGAATAATACTTTGCATTAGTTTTCCAAAAAAAAAGTCATGCGGACGACTTTAGACGTTGCAAGTCACGTAAATCATATATGATTTTATACACAAATCGTATATAATTTTATTGGTTCTTGTGTTGTTTTAAATATATAGTATTCTTGTTTGATCCCTCGCTCTTTATATGGCTCGGTTAAGAAAAACGACAAAAAATGAAAAAAAATGAGAAACACTGTGACAACTGGTCATCTGGACAGTATGCAAATGTACATACAAGTAATTTGTTCGGATACACATGTGCATAACATGCACACTTGCATAAGAACCAAAACCAACTCCAATTGCATATGTGCATACAATCCAGATGAATAGATGAATGGAAATAATGGTTACCACGGTGTTCATCGGTTTTTCATATTTTTTGGTTCTCAGAATCTCCCTCCCCCTACTCTCTCTCTCTCTCTATATATATATATATGTATATATAGTTCAGATATAGTGTATTGATTAACATGTATTTGTTTCACAATATAAATATTTTTTAAGTATTCTTGAAGCAAAAAAATGTTCCAAGTTACTAAATTCTAGCTTTAGATGAAAAAAGAACTTATGAAACAATACCTTATGATTATAATTCTCATATTTATTACAATATATGGGGTTCTCATTTGATCAATACCCTATGTATATATATGTGTGTGTATTCATGTTCATTCGTGAATGGTAACAACATCAGATACCATGTAAACAGTCGAGTCACATGAGATCTTATACATGATTTATTTACACTAAAACCTTGGGTAAACCACATGGCGTTAAAGTAGGGTTTTTAGATGCAATAAACATAAATACAAACATAAACATGCACAACGAAATAAAACTAAAAAACCCTAAAGATAGATCTCATTCTCATCTATATTCTGATATGGATTGTCAGATACAATAAAGAGAAAGGTTTAGGTTATACCTTCGACGATAAAACTAGGGTTTCCTGAATTGCTATCGGGATTTCACCGCTACTGCACCACCACGAGACCTGACTACTAGACCGCCTACGAGATCACTCAGATAACGCAAACCAAAATGTGGCTCGTGTATGTGTGTGTAAAGACCCACTAGCTTTTACCAACAACGCAATAGATTCAAAAAAGAAAAAACTAGGCACAAGCAAAAACTATGCACAAGGCCCTCAATACTCAATCTCATACATCACCACATAAGCTAAAACATGTCATGAGCGTTCGATAGGAATACTCGCTTACACAACTGAGAACTTAACTAAGAAAGTAAAGCTAAGTAAAGATTAGCAAGATCTAAACTAGATCTTCAAGTCTCTAATCCTTGTGACGTCTCACGCATGACCCTTTCCCTTGTCTACGGAGCCCCGAATCATCTTGTCTGAAAAGTTATTTTAAGATAAAAAAATATGGAGGGTTAAACCGACGTCTAGTGAGAACCCTCTTTGGGCTTTCACAAAACAATATATTTAAAACCACTTTTCAAGAAGACAAGATATTCATTCATCAACACACATATGTTTAAACACATTCCATCGCCTATACCGCGACAACTATTTGGACACATACCTCCCAAGCTAGAGATTATTCGATATATAATCGAATCTCTCAATGGATCCATTAGTCAATGAGTTTCAAACAATCACTTGCATTTCATATAATTGCAAGACATAAACATTCAAACACAAGCATTCATAACTCCCAATCAAGATAAGAAAGTGAAAATATTTCTCATACCTTGGTGTGTATACGACACCCTTAGAAAAATTATTTTAGTAAGAAAACTCACCTTAACCCCGGATTTCCTTTCGTCCTCCCGGTTAAGCCTTTCGAATCACACGATCACCTAATCAACGAATTCACACGGAATAAATAACCAAATCATGGCTTGGCACTCCTTAGAGATCCTATACTTGCCATCTAAAATGAAAACTAGCTCAAAAATATCCGACAAAACAAACTCGACAATCCGGATAGTGGAATCTGCGGGTTACACGCGGCTCCGTAGCTTACCCGCAGTTCGCACAGAATCAGAATTTTGAGCTGTTCGAATTGTAGGTCTCCAATCACTAAATCTAATCCTAAATTAGTATTTGATTCCAGAGGATGGTTTCCAAACCACAATTACTCAGATTACCACTTAATTCAAAGCTAGGAAATCATTTTTTTTTCTCCAAAATCCCTAGAACTCTTTGGCTTAAATACAAAGGCTTTTGAACCCAAATTCTTCTTAAGCCCAAATATTTTATTTCCAAACCTAAAAATACAAGCCCAATTATTAAACTAATTAAAACTTAATCTCCCCTAATTTAGCTAACTAAACAGGATTGTTACAACTTACCCCCCTTAAAAAAATTTCGTCCCCAGAATTCCGTCTTCAAGAAAAAAGGTGGGTATACTTTGCCTTCATCTCAATCTCACTTTCCCAAGTTGCGTGTTGACCTTTGTGAAATTTCCACTGCACCTTCACTAGAGTGATCACCTTGCTTCTTACTGTTGATCCAGCTCCTCTATGACTTGATGAAATACCAATGATCCTATCTCTTGTAACTAAAAGTTCTTAGCAAAATAAAATGCTTTAGAAACTAAAGTGTGTCTGTTCGCTGAACGTTTCTTCCTTCAAAGCATTCACTCACACAAAGCATCAGCGATTGCTTGTCTCCCTGACTCCGTTCAAAGACAGCGAGAGCTGATAACAACTAAGTATTCCTTGAAAACAAATAGTCATGTCACCATGAAAACATCAGCACCATCTATTGATGCAAGCTGATGATAGAGTCAGCGATGCTTATGATCTGAAGTTGAAATCAGTGACAACAAGCTGACTACTCTAACATGACGTTCCCAAGAGAACAAGTCACAGTGCCTCCCTGATCCTTCCCAAGGATCAGCGACTCTAGGCCTGATCAGTGACTTGTGCTTCAAGAATTTCATATTTGTCTTCTTGTCCTATACGCACAAAAAGGATTTGATTTGCCTTTCTGACAATAGTACAAAAGGGGATGTCTCTTTACTGTTCCCTTCGTACTTATCACCCATAAGGCAACTGTTCACCATAAGCCATGACCCTACTACGCATGGGCATTACTTTATGGTACAATAGTACTACAGACCCTATCTTTACACAACACGTGTAAATTTGGGGATGGCATGCATTTAATGCATGGGGTATAAATATGAACAATGGGTTGTTCTTCAAACTACCTTGGTCCATCTTCTATACCCCAAATCATTTCTTCTTTATATATTCTTCTAAGTTCTTTCTTACTACTTCTATACTTGCTTTGTGCATAAGCAAAGGCTTGGTGTCTAATTCTAAGATTGTTTTAGATCTTGACATAGTCGTGATCTTTTTTAACAAACAATATATATTAATCTATACAAAGACTCCATAGGAGTCATAGATCAAAATATATAGAAGAAACTGTGTTGATTGTATTCACCCCCCTTCTATAATACAATATATTATAAACATTCTTATTGGCCATCCCATAGGGACCAACACTTACCTTCCGGACTTCCTTGTCCAAAATCAATTGTAGTTCTTCAATGTAATTCAATCTTTCATCAACTTGCACATCCTTCAAAGAAATTGTCGTTCTTTCATCCGCTAAGCATTTCCGTAGATTTGAAACATGATATGTGTTATGGATACTCCACAACTCCTCAGGTAGCTTTAATTTGTAAGCTACTTCACCGACTTTCTCTTTGATGGGAAATGGTCCCACAAAACGAGGGCTCAACTTCCCTCGTTTATCGAACCTCATGATCCCCTTCCAAGGTGAGACCTTTAACATTAAAAATCTCCAACTTGAAATTCGATTTGTTTCCGTCTTCTATCTGCATACTTCTTTTGTCGGTCTTGAGCCACTTTCATCTTTTCCTGAATTTGATTTATCTTCTCGATGGTTATTTGGACAATCTCCGGTCCCGCTAGCTGTTTCTCTCCAACTTCATTCCAACATAGAAGTGTACGACATTTACGACCATACAAAGCCTTAAATGGCGCGGCTTGAATACAAGCCTGATAACTGTTCTTGTAAGAAAGCTCTATCAAGGGTAGGTACGTTTCCCACGACCCCCTAAAGTCGATCACAGACGCTCTCAGCATGTCTTCTAGTGTCTGAATGGTCTGCTCACTTTGACCATTGGTCTGAGGATGATACGCGGTGCTCGTTTCCAAACTCGACCTGAATGCTCACTGAAAGCTCCTCCAAAATGCCGAGGTAAAACGACTGTCTCGATTCGAAACTATCGATAGAGGTTGATGCGGTAATTATCATACATAAAAAGCGTAACAAGTTTTACCTGATCGTGAGTAATATAGTGTAGGAAAGTCCAGGTATCGTATCTACCACTGGGAACGGTCAAGTTTTATAGACTATTAATCCAAACTAGTTTAATTAACCTAAAGCTTTTTGGGGGTTTTGCTTTTAGAAGAGTATTTTGAAAGATAAAAGACAAATAATAAATAAACCTAACCCAGAAGTGGAAAACTGATGAACAAACATACATTGGAGATAAATGAATCCATTATGGTTTACTTTCATAAGACATAGATTTATGATCGTTGTCAGAATTTAAGCACAGAGCACCCGAACATGTATATCTAAGACTAACAACTAGGTGATGGTCCTCCTAGTCCCAATACATAGGTCGTTTGTCAGACAATCTAGTACCGGTCATCCGATCCTATTTCTATTGCATGGTTTTCTACCTCCAGGTCACTCTCGGTCCGAGTAACCACTTAACACAACTCTCCTGGTCAAAGGGTAGGTTAAGGTAGGTTGATTATCCTATCGGAGTCTATCTATTTTGGTCAAACAGATACACCCAACCAATGAGTTCAAATAACCAAACAATATAAATTAGAACAGAATCAAAGATAACATTCAACAAATCATGCATCTAATTAATAAACTGAAATCCAAAGTATTCAAACCATAATGTAAACAAAGAGAAATCAACACATAGACATGTCAATTGTAGATGAAAAACCAAACCATACTAAAGACCGGTCAATTTGGCATGACATCCTCTCGAATCATCTCCTCCGTAGCCGTCACATCGAGCCTCCGACTTATCGGGTTGGAAACCCTGAACGGCTCCCAACATCTAACCTAATCTACTAAAACTATGAGAGAATTACAGAAAATTCGATGCTTCAACTGAATGACTCAAGGCTGTATTTAAAAGAAGCTCGTCAGGCCCCGTTTCGCGTTCGCGAAACGGCATTTCGCGGAGCGAAACACTTATCGAACAAACCCTAATTTTCTGGAAGCTTCCGAGTGAGAAATTCCCTTCTTCGCGGCGCGAGCAAGTGCTTCGCGGCGCGAGCCATCTCTGTCACGGCGCGAGCAGTGTAAAAACCAGCGTCCGAGATCTTCCAAAATATTCTCTTGTCTTGTCTGTTGAAGATCCGTCTTTTTGGAGGAATTTATCTGACTTAGAGAGCAAGGAAACCGCCTTAGGAGCCAAGAAAAGTCCGTATTTGCGAAGTCTGCACAAAAGTCTCCTTTTTGACGCTTTTTACCCTCTTTTTATACTTTTACGCTCAAGCACCTCCAAAACCTACAAAATTAGGATTCACACCTTTTTAAGTCAAACAGTATCGAAAATACTCTCAAATTAAGCACAAAAGTGGGGAATTAGCATGGGTAAAATATGTATAATTTTGGAGTTATCAAAATTCCCACACTTAAGATTTGCTTGTCCTCAAGCAAACATCTGATAAAATAAGAAAGATAACGACAAAATTATCCTCCACCCATGATCATGCTTTGAAAGAACAAGGATAGTCGCAAGAAATCAGGCACAATTCAGACACCAATCAAAGCCTCACAAGTCATCAAAGTCATGCTCAACCTTTTACCCTCACAAAGTATGTATCAAGTGTATCTCTCAAGGGGTAATATGTTATATATGAAGTGGTCGCACTGATACTCGACATCTTACCAAACGCATATGCTTGTCACCAAATCTCATCTCTACCACTGAAAAGTTGTCAACCGTCAAGAGGACTTTAGGGTTGTAATGTTAGGCTAAGGGTTAAGGGTAGGATAAAGGATATATTTAAGTGACTAAGGGTTGTAGCAAAAACCTGAAAACCAATCAGTTCAAGACCCAAATTAATCATTTGACTTTTGAGATATTTAGAGCTCGAGATTTCTACCACTATTATTTTTATATTGGCCTAAGCATATTGCTTATTTGTGGCTTCGATATCTATTTTCTTTTAAGCACATCGACTCTTTTGATGTTTCTTTTTGAATGAGTCGTTTTCTATTTTTCTTTTATTTTCTTTCTTTCTTTCTTTCTTTTCAAGCTCTCTATATTTTTTTTCTTTTTTTTTTCAGAGCAGCAACTATGTTGCTTTTGGGCTCTTTTGCTCTTTTTCTTTTTCATAATCCCTTTCTCTATTTGTCAGATTCATAAAACGGACCAAAAACATGAAAAGCTTCCAAATTTGAGCTACGGCCAAAAGATAGATAAAATGAATGGGCTAAGGATATATATATGTGGGTAAAGAAATGAAAAGGCTAAGGTTCAAAGGGGTTACAAGGGATAAAGTGTTAAAGATGAACACTTTTTAATCAAAGGCTAGGCAAATCAGATAACCTTATAATGAGATTATCTGACGAAGGCTAAAAGGGTTAGAAACGAAGGCCTCTATCAGTGCAATGGTGACATACTTTCCTTATGTGGTCTCGACAAGCATTCAAAGTGACAAGTTCTACCTTGGGTCAAAGTCGGTATTCCTCACAGAAATGAATAAATATAAGCAATGTTGGCTCAAACTCTCAAGGAACAGGGTAAGGATCACTCATGGCAATTAGCATATACATGAATTTTTCAAACTCATAAAAACTCAAAAAAGTATCATCCTATATGCAAGGACTCTTTTGACTTCCACAAAATTTTGAAAAGATCATGGATTTCGAAAAAATTATGCCATATAATTCAAATCATACCAGATAAGCAATTAAGCACAATAAGGACAACCAAGCGAAAGTTTACTTAATCCCCCTTCCCACACTTAAAAATTGCAGTGTCCTCAATGCAATAACAATTAAAGCATGTATGCGGAAAGGTAAAAAGATAAAGAACGAATACTACCTGGGTTAAGGAAACTAAAGCTCCGATGAACTACTGAAATCTGATTCGTATAACTGATTCGAGGGTCTACACACCAAATCTGAAAAACTAAAAACAAAAACAAACAAACTAAAAAGAAAAATAAAAATAAAAAGATAGTACGGTACAACCAAATCGAATCAGTAATATCCAAACAAATCATCGAACTAAACAATCAATGGGGTCCACGGAATTGGTCCCACCACTGATCATAACTCTCGTAACCTGGAGGACTCGGGTCCTGTGGATGCCACACACCATACTGCGGTGGTGCTGATGGTCGGAACTGGGGGTCTGTGAAGAAACTCATCATCGACTGGTTCTGCCAGTCTAACGATCTGTGCACCTGAACATCGTGATAATGCGTACGAGACGTGAGACCCTGAATAGCTGTATAAGCGTCCTAGTCGAACGGTATCTGATGTGATCCCGAGGGTCCTGCCTCGTCATGCTACTGCTGATGATGTGGCTGCTGCGGCTCATGCATCTCCTGGTCCTCCGGCTCTACTCTCACTCCAGTCCAAACCCACGAACTACCAACTCCTCTCTCTATCACTCTCATCCCCTTAAGCTAGTTCTGATCTATACGTCCTAACTCTCCCAAACAAGTCAATGAGGCTATCACCTCCGGTGTCAGAATCCCATGGGAAGAAGCTAGGCGGGTGATGTAGTGACCACCTAAAAGTCCGCTCGAGGTCCGGAATCCTCTAGCTCCCGTAAGAAAGTCTGCTATGATAAACGCTAGATGGGTGTGGCGGTCTAGGCTAACCAACTGATGAAGTAACCACAGCTCAAAATCCCCTATCTTGTTCTGACTGGACTTCCTCTGGTTCAGGGTGTAGGCAATCATCCTATGTAGGACTCTATGCTCAGGGTCTACTAGGTTACCAGACTTGGTGTTGGACCGTCGGTACTGTCCACGACCAAGCTAGCTCCATAACGCACTATAGTCTAAACCCTCAGGTGGAGCTATGGCACAATGTCCTATATAATCCTCAAAATAATCGGTCCTGACCATATCAGCAGTGTAAAGTCTAAGGGAGATAACGAACTGTGCTAAAGTCTGCCTAAACCATCGGCCACCCAAACGATAAATAATACAAGGCTGTCTCACACTCTCTCTCCCACTATCCTTGTCAAAGGAATATGTCGCTATGAACTCTAGGGTCAACTCACGATAGATAGGCTCACGAAGGTCTAGGGCGGCCTTCCAAGCCATGCTACTAAGCTCACTCGCGGGCGCACTCGGGCCTCTCTCAAAATACCTCAGAATATGTCCTGCTGCCTGGATAGTGTGCAGAAATACCCAGTCCAGCATCCGGCCAATCTCGATGTGGCGACCTTTGATCTCATCAAGGTCCTTGATCAGCTTCTTCCGTTCGGTCTCATCATACTGCGGTTGCGGCTTGAATTGCA
Source organism: Centaurea solstitialis (assembly GCA_030169165.1). Lineage (NCBI taxonomy): Eukaryota > Viridiplantae > Streptophyta > Magnoliopsida > Asterales > Asteraceae > Centaurea > Centaurea solstitialis. The sequence continues at coordinate 69,326,647 of CM058045.1, read as the reverse complement.
AAAACGCGTGCTCGCCATATGTGGTCCTAAGAGAACGGGTACGCTACAAAAACACACATCCCAAAGTTAGTGCACTTGCTTGATAGAAATGAGGGTTTCCTTCCCACACTTAGTTTTTAACTACACTTTATTAAATTACTAAAGAGATGGGAACCTACAAAAATTTTAAAAGCCAAGAAATTTTTTGACCAAATTGGTTCCCACACTTAGAATTTAATCTATCCCCTTGCAAAATATAAAATAAAGCAAAAAGGACAATATCAAGCGTTTTTAACAAGTCATGCAAAAATTGGCCAAAAACATAACTTGTCGAAACAACTTGATAAAAGTGCAATTAATCACTTAGTGCAAGACGGAAACGCAAAATAAACACGTATCAAGAATACACACTTCCAAGAATAGTTGTCGAAAAGAATAACTCAATCTTCCCACACTTAGTGTTTGACCGTATTTTTTCATTTAAAAACCGATGGGAACCATAAAAAATATTTTCTTGTTTGGTTTGGGGTTCCCACACTTAGAATCTTGCAAAAAGTGGTGTTTTAAAAATAAGCATAAAATGCCGCCAAAAACTTGGGTTTTAAACCGAGGTGAAAAACTACAAGATTCCTAAAATCGTATACGGTCACGACACCAAACAATGGAACGATAAAGTTGCAAAACAAACCAAGGCAACAATTTAAGAAGTAGCAAATAACCAACGAGCACAAAACTCATGTTTTTCGCTAAAAAGAAAGATTGCATCTTCCCGTTAATAATTGACCATATTTTTATAAAACCAAAGTGATGAGAACCTTTTTTTTCAAAAATGTGTAACTTTAAGGTTTTATCGCAAAGTGGGTTCCCACACTTAAAACTTTTACCATCTTCGTTTTTCAAAAACAATTTGTACCCAAGAATGCCAAAAACTTGTTTAGATGGTAAAATTGGCTTCAAGCATGTCGTTTAAAAACTTGTTTACTTGAAAAATAGCTAGTGCTTGGAAGCTTTGAAAAACGGCCAAAAATCAACGGGGAAGATCATATCTTGAATACGCGGTGAATAACACGAAAACAAGTAGCAAGATTGAAACAATTAAGCACAAAGGTTGTATCTTCCCAACAATCACCATCAAAATTTATAAAACCAAGTTGGAAAAGATCAACAAGAGAAAGTTTGCAACTATGGAGCTTTATCAAGAACTTTTGCAAAATCACCCATCTAATCATGTTAGCAACCTTTCGATACCAAAAGATTTAACAATTAGGCACACAAACTGGTTTTCCCCAACAATAACTTAACAATTTCATGTGAAAAACAAATTGGGGAAGAACACCATTAAAGCTTCAACAATGAAGTTTTTACCATCAACACAATAATCCATGGAAAGCACAAATATATCATGCTAGTAAGTCAAACTAAAACATGTATCAATCAAGCACACACAATTGGTTTCCCCCACCCATCACACAAATCACACACAAAATCAAATTGGGGGAAAACCACCATGGATAAAGCTTCAAAACCGAAATTGGAGAGGGGGAAGATGAAATCATACCTTGTGAGCCATGGATTTGGATGAAATTAAACCTAAGAGAGCAAAGGAGACTGATTTTCGAGAGTGGAGAAGGAGGTTCGCGACGCCAGAAGTGAAAAGAAGTGAGAAAAGAACCCTAACTTCGCGTTTTTAAAAACTGGTCTGTTGGCAGCTCGCGGCGCGAGCCTTTTTTCTCGCGGCGCGAGGGATTAATTAAGGGTACGGGACAGGTTTGTCGAGGCTCGCGGCGCGAAGGCCCTATTTTCAAAATTTTCATTTTTGGTCCCTGCACCCTTCGCGACGCGAAACTTGAAATTTCGCGAAAGCGAAGTACCTTCTGTCCAAGTTCGAAAATTTTTTTCATTCAAAAATCGATTTGGTTGACTCCAATTGAATCTACTGACTCAAACTTAACTAAAACTCAAAGAAAAACTGAAAAACGACAAAACACGGGTTGCCTCCCGAGAAGCGCTTGTTTTTGTCATGAGTCTCGAGCCTGACTCCGGGGTTATGCACCCTCGATTGAAAACAAACACCCTCCACTTGCAATCAAGTTAGGGTGGTAATAGTGGTACATACCTGGGCTTACCGATTTACCTTTGTGTGATCCCCCAGGTAGAGTTGCGCACCACTTATTGCTCCGGTTTGTGTTCCGTTTCCTTGCAGAATGAGTGTACGGGATTGGTATCTTTGGAACCAGATCCTTTAGATGCTCCATTATGTGCGTTGGTTCAACCAATTGCTTTCGGCAACTGGCTTCCCAAAAAGGATCTTCGTACCGATCAACCTGACAGAACAAAAGCTCATTGTTAGTATCATCACACTCAGAAATTGGGAGATTTACCTTTAGCTGAATGGGGGATAGATTTTCTTTTAGAGTTTGCTCCTCATGTCCCTCTTGCTTAAAGTCTTCGCCATCCGATTGCTCACCCATTGTTTCATCCTGTAAAATTAAAGAACTGTTAGAATCATCGGATTTAACAAATGGTTGACTTACCTTTGGTTGAGGAACGGATTGGTCCGGCGAGGCTTCTTCGGGTGTCGATTCTTTGACTTGATCATCTTGCATTAGAGTTCCGATTCCATCTAGGCAGTCTTCATCATGGTATTCTTCCGTTGTATTAACCTGCCATGAAAACTCATCGTCAGAATCATCAGAATCGGACCATGGTGGAATTACCTCATGTTGAGTCATAGATTGATCCATTGTCGAAAGCTCTTCGATTCGTATCGGCTCATGTGGTGTTGTATACTCCTTTTAGCCCGACTGTATCCTCTTTGACTTCTTTCATCGGGGGTGATGATAATTCGACCGCCGGTTCGACAACCTGCAGTTTAGGAATTTGGTCAGTTTTGGGCATAGGTGGTTCCACAACAATCTTACCTCCTTTCGCAGCAGTAAACACTTCAGCTTGTTCGTCTATTTCCACATGAGGATATGCTCCCTTGACTTCTCGGAGGATCTGGTCGGTACTTTTGTATATTTCTGCAACGAAATTCACGAACCCTCGGAGTTGTTGTTCTTTGTTTGTGCTCGTCTTTCCTTGTTCTAGAAAATGATGGAACAACTGTTCGATTATTCCGCCGCTCGGCTTAGATTGCGCAAGAATTGACTTCCAAGTGTGGCATTCCGTTGGAGGAGCGTTTCCGCAGTTTGTGCATTTGATTTGCGGCTCATCGGCTGATGAAATCCCGTTCAGCTGTGCCTGTTTGCTCTCCTCCTCATCAGTGGACCAGTCTAGATAATGTGCCTCTAAGTCGTCCAGGAGCTTACGTGCTTCCGTAACTGTCTTATAATGAAAGATACCACCACAAGATGAGTCTAACCATAATCAAGAATCGTTAGTCAACCCGGCATAAAATATATCCATCACCTCTTTATCATCAATACCATGGGTCGGAAGCTTTAAGAGTAAATCCTTATATCTTTCCCATGCTTTCGCAAGATGTTCTTTTCTTTGTTTAAATTTCCGAATTTCGGCTTTTATTTTATTAACCTTGGAAATGGGAAAGTATCTTGACAAAAAGGCAGATCTTAAATCTTTCCAGGTCTTAATGGATCCTGGGGTTAGTCTTTTAAACCAGTCTTTTGCCTTATTTGTCAAGGTAAAGGGAAATACTCTTAGTTTTACCTCGTCTTCCGTAGTGTTGAATAGATCACAGATGTCTTCGAATGCTTCGAGGTGTTTATATGGTTCTCCGCTAGGTCTTCCGTCAAATGATATAGTGAAGATCATTTTGATCAGTCCTTTGTTGATCTCCATATCTGCAACACAAGAAAAATACCCGGAGTAGCACGAAAATATAAAAGAGAAAAATTAAAAATTAAAAGCTAAACTAGAAAGCGAATAACTTAATTGGGAATAAATTCCCAACCAAGGATCGATTAATCAAACTAATAAAGATCAAAAATCTAGTAACTACCGTTCCCCGGCAGCGGCGCCAAAAACTTGATGCGGTAATTATCATACATAAAAAGCGTAACAAGTTTTAACCTCTAATGCCTAGCCACTGTCTTACCACATATACAGGCAAGCGTACCTGATCGTGAGTAATATAGTGTAGGAAAGTCCAGGTATCGTATCTACCACTGGGAACGGTCAAGTTTTATAGACTATTAATCCAAACTAGTTTAATTAACCTAAAGCTTTTTGGGGGTTTTGCTTTTAGAAGAGTATTTTGAAAGATAAAAGACAAATAATAAATAAACCTAACCCAGAAGTGGAAAACTGATGAACAAACATACATTGGAGATAAATGAATCCATTATGGTTTACTTTCATAAGACATAGATTTATGATCGTTGTCAGAATTTAAGCACAGAGCACCCGAACATGTATATCTAAGACTAACAACTAGGTGATGGTCCTCCTAGTCCCAATACATAGGTCGTTTGTCAGACAATCTAGTACCGGTCATCCGATCCTATTTCTATTGCATGGTTTTCTACCTCCAGGTCACTCTCGGTCCGAGTAACCACTTAACACAACTCTCCTGGTCAAAGGGTAGGTTAAGGTAGGTTGATTATCCTATCGGAGTCTATCTATTTTGGTCAAACAGATACACCCAACCAATGAGTTCAAATAACCAAACAATATAAATTAGAACGGAATCAAAGATAACATTCAACAAATCATGCATCTAATTAATAAACTGAAATCCAAAGTATTCAAACCATAATGTAAACAAAGAGAAATCAACACATAGACATGTCAATTGTAGATGAAAAACCAAACCATACTAAAGACCGGTCGATTTGGCATGACATCCTCTCGAATCATCTCCTCCGTAGCCGTCACATCGAGCCTCCGACTTATCGGGTTGGAAACCCTAAACGGCTCCCAACATCTAACCTAATCTACTAAAATTATGAGAGAATTACAGAAAATTCGATGCTTCAACTGAATGACTCAAGGTTGTATTTAAAAGAAGCTCGTCAGGCCCCGTTTCGCGTTCGCGAAACGGCATTTCGCGGAGCGAAACACTTATCGAACAAACCCTAATTTTCTGGAAGCTTCCGAGTGAGAAATTCCCTTCTTCGCGGCGTGAGCCTCTCCTTCGCGGCGCGAGCAAGTGCTTCGCGGCGCGAGCCATCTCTGTCGCAGCGCGAGTAGTGTAAAAAACCAGCGTCCGAGATCTTCCAAAATATTCTCTTGCCTTGTCTGTTGAAGATCCGTCTTTTTGGAGGAATTTATCTGACTTAGAGAGCAAGGAAACCGCCTTAGGAGCCAAGAAAAGTCCGTATTTGCGAAGTCTGCACAAAAGTCTCCTTTTTGACGCTTTTCACCCTCTTTTTATACTTTTACGCTCAAGCACCTCCAAAACCTACAAAATTAGGATTCACACCTTTTTAAGTCAAACAGTATCGAAAATACTCTCAAATTAAGCACAAAAGTAGGGAATTAGCATGAGTAAAATATGTATAATTTTGGAGTTATCAGAGGTACGCCATGTCTTGTCTCTATCTCCGTAACATACAAGTTTGTCAACTTATCTATTGAATACGTCTCCTTAATGGGTAAAAAGTGAGCCGACTTGTGTTGATCCCAAATAGTTGAGATTTTGATACTAAACAACTCAAATAAACTCTAAAAGATGAATATAGAGCAACGAAAGATTTTGCAGAGTAAATAAGAGATTAAGTGATCAAAACAGTAAACAATATATGAATTGATTAAAGAAAATCTTACTGAATTGAAGAACACCAAAAACACATAGTAATATGTGCAAGATGAATACAGAATTTGCTCAAATGATTTGTATTCAAATTGATCAAAAAGCGTACTGATTACAAAGGGAAACAATCTATTTATACATTTATCTAACTAACTAATTCTCTAAGATCAGGACACATGGTGCAATCTCATGCGTCAAAAGAAACTCGGTTAACTGAATGCACGTGGGAAGCACGTGATAAGAAATCCCTTGAAATCTTACAAGTCTTCATGTCTCAGAGGTCTCAAGCCTCAGAGTCTCTGTAACACTCCACAGAGCCTCTGAAGGCTTTTCCTTTGGACTTATTTGGTCCTGTCAAGTACCATCTAAGATCCTTTGTGAAGACTTGTCTTCTGTCGAGTCTATACTTTACATTTTTCTATACTTATATGATTTTGTACTTAGGAGCTAACAACTTGGTAAGACGGTCTTCCTACTCTATTACAGAAAGTGGAAAGTCATTGTTTGGAAAAGAGTGTCATTCTGCAAAGTCATATGCATTTCGAAGAGGAACTTTCTGTATCTCAACTGACCAGCAATGCCTTGCAGAATGCTTTCTACTTTCTTCTTAGAGATGTGCTTGTTTTCCACTTCTGATATCACCAACTTGTGAATTCTCACCAAAGAGTTGGTTGAGTATTTGTGCGCCTCCAAAGGACTGAAGAACCTCAGAATTCCATCTTCGTCCATATAAATGAAGCCATGGAGGGTGTTAGCTTGCATCCTTGTGATCCAGAAAGGGCGGTTCTGAGGAGCAGTCTGCCTTAGATCTTCTGAGACTAGCCGTAGAGCTATCTCGAAGTCTTTCTTGCTATTGTGGGTAATGTGCTCCCTCATCACCTCTATGAGTTTTCTGATAGAGAGAATGTAAGATCCATTCTTCTCTAAATGCTTGTACAAAACCCCAGATAGAAATGGCAAGTCGTAAGCGCAGAGGATATGTAGATTAGCATATGTGAACTTCCATATCATCCCATCTTCTCTTACCACCTCGTACTTTGAATAGTGAGAGATTTGTCAAGCATGTGAGTCATCTGAATTTTATGAAGATCAACAATCGCCAGAGGTTTGAAGACTCGAGCCAAAGACTTGGTCTTTCTTATGAATTTCATCATGGCATCATCATTTGGCATCCCTGTCAGAGTTGGGTTGAATAGAGGTGCTGAGTTTGCTTCACTGTAGAGATAGGGATGGACTTCTTCCAGAGAGGTTAGAGGCTTTGTGCGAGGTGCCTCTGCCCTTGAAATATGATCCATTCTATTGATTGCATCTTCTACTACACCTCTTTCAGCATCTGCAGAACTCTCCACTTGACCAATAGTTTCATCTTGTAGGATCTTCTATGGGTTTCCTTCTGAGCGTATTGGATTGATGTTGCCTGCTAGAATGTCGAAGGTTCCTATGGAAGTATCCTTAGTTGTTTCTTCCTCAATAATCATAGGCATTTTTGAGGAGGAACCTTCTCCACCTTTTGGCTGAACGGTTTGAGCTTTACAATCTCTAACAGAGGCCTTGAGAACTTGAAGAAGGTCTAGATCTCTGCGGCATCCTATTTGTTACCTATCCTTAGCTTTTGTTGCACTCTATCAGAAGAATCGTCATCGTCGGAGGAAAATCGCTATCATCACTAGCCTCTGTTGCTACACCCTTGCCTTAGTCCTTTCCAGATGGGGGGCCTTTTTTGGTAGACTTACCTCCAATGAAAAGTTCATTGGCAGAGGTTACTATTTGCGGTTGAGGGGGCTTCTGAAGATACTTTCTTGAATGCTTCTTCTTCCCCTCATGTGATCAGTGTCATCATCCCCCTGATCATCATGCTTACATTTGTTGGCGTCAATAGCACAGGTGTTGGAAGAAGGCGTTGGAATTTGACTTAAAGCACTTCGAAGAGCCTCTTCCAACTTCTCAACAACTTCATCTGTAGATAAAGTTGCGGCGTTCAAGTTGAAATTTGTATTGAACTTCATTGTAGCAACGGATCGTTGAAGAGAGGAGCATAGAGAACGACCTTTAGATGCCAGAGCCTCTATGGATTGGCGAATATGAGTAGCGGTTGAGTGATGAGAGGCTTTTACGTCATGGAGAAGAGAGTTGTTGCTGGTATGCACTGCATCTGCCAAGGCTTCAACCATAGCGTTGAGGTCTCTGCGGGTAGCAAGACGGTTGATATTACCCTAAGAAGAAGAGGCTTCTTGACCTAGAGCGATGGCATGATTGACCATGCTCTTGATCTCATGCTTGAACCCAAAAGAATCTCTATAGCCAGCAGTGGATACGTCGGCAACATACTTCCTTGCGACCTCTGCTAGGTCAGTCTTCAGCTTTTGGATCGAGGCGTCATTGAGTGCAACTGACTGTAGGGCTTTGGAGAGAGCCTCTTGTGTAATTATAGAGCTCTGAAGAGTCACTAGCTATTGTTGTAGATTAGTAGTGGTGGTAGTGAGTGCCTTCAGAGCTTCTACGTTGGCGTGCATCGCCTCTGCTATTTTGGACTCAGCGGGAGTAGAGGTCGAGTTTTTCAATTCTTCCAATTTTGTAAGTATCTCTGTGGCGAAGGTTTTGAACTCCTCTTTTGTCTCAAAGGCACTCTGGGGGACATCTAGACCAACACATGGTTTAGATTGGGCCTTGGAGGGTAAGGCGCCCTTAGAGGCTGCTTTGATATAGCCTTCTCGGGGGTCTTCCATCAAATCCTCGAACTCGTCTTGCGGCAGAGCCTACCGATGTTCTGTTAACATCATGCTTAGGGGATGGTTCAAAGCCATGCCTAGCAGAGAGGTTAAGTAGAGACTTTGAATGTTCAAGATCCAAAGTCTCAGCGTTCCTCACAGATGCCTCTGAAGCACCTTGGTTGTCACTTTCGTAAGGAGAAGCAACGAATTCTTCTGTGAAAGTATGTATCAGGTTCTTGGGCGAATGAACGTTTGTTGTTTCATCTCCACCTTTTTAAGGAGATGGGGTAAGAGAGGGTTCTCGGCGTAAACCTTCAAAGGACCAAGAACCGTCCTCTTAGGAGCTAGATGGGTTAGGGTTCAGCGTGTGCACTCCTTCTTCAATAAAGGTTCCCTCTTGAACAGGGCCTTTAATAATATGGGTAACACTAGGAGTTGGATTGTGTTGTGTGCCAATGACATCTTTTTCACCTCGCTCACCCTTTGAATCTTTTCCTCCCTCATTGTCTAATTTCCCTTCAATCTTTGCAGTCAAACCCTCCGCCTTGTTACCATTAAAGGGTTTTGGCTCACTATCTGAACCGAAGAGCTGGCCATATAAGGTTTCTTTTACAGCGTCAAGGTTTGGTTGAGAAGCGTCTGCGGTCTGTGCCTTTTTCCTCAGAAGAGGGGTTTCTAGAGACTCCTCTGTGAGATCAACTTGCTTGACCACTTTCTCTATAACAACTACTTTGCGTGATCAAGAGGGGTTTCTGGAGACTCCTCTACGGCAATTCTGAGAAGGTTCCCTTGGCGAAGGTTGGACTTCTGGTATAGATTCTTCCCGTACAGGGGATGGACTATTTGGAATGAGGATTAGCCCGGTACTCTCTGTGAAGGGGACTTGTGGTTTCTTCATTTTCTTTGGCTTCTTTGGGCGAGAAGCTTCATCATTGCCAGGCTTCCTCTGGGATTTCTTCTTAGATTTTTTGGTTGGGGGTGCCTCACTTCCTTCTAGACCCTCTGGCCTATTTTCCTCACTCGGCTCACCAGCCGCTTCTGGCTCCTTTGTTTCTCCCTCAAGCCTAGGAAATATCACCATACCTCCTATAAGGAAACCTTAACACAAGGGGGTAGCAGGGGCCGGCTCTGGCGTCCTATACTTGCTACTATACTTCTCCTTTTTTTATCACTCAGGTAGGTCAACATCTTCTTTGACATAGGGCATGGATGTTGGTACCCGTTGACATGTAGAGTGGGGACAAACTCTTTCAACTCATACAGCTTCGTATAAGGTTCTAAAGCTGGTAGATCAATGGCCAATTAGTCACCAAATATAAGCCCCAAGAACCTCTGAAGAACGAGGTTGGGATGACCTCTGAAGAACGAAGCACGGATCTTTTAAACTATAAGGAGAGCTACTGTGGAGGTTGCTAGAGAGGGTAAAGGAATATCGAATATTCCTTTAACACTGATGGTAAAGAAGAAGGATGTCCCTGATCTCACCTTGGTAGATTTGTCAGGATTCATTCGAATAGTTGTTGAGGATCACCCCAAATATATCTATCGAGACATTTTAGACTTGGTGATGGAGTATATCAAGCCTGAAGAAACAATCCTTCTGAATGTGCTTGCTTCTTGGGCGGAGCTTTAAATGTGCGAATCCTTTCATGTATCCAAAGAAGTAGATATCACCCGGAGGAAAACAATAGCTGTTATTATCAAGTGTGACCAACGTCCGGAGGATGTTGTTGCAAAAGTCTCAGGAAAGAGCATCAATGTTGGGCTCGGTTTCGTATGCATTAGAAACCGCATAGACGACGAAATTTATGCTCAAGCTCGAGAACAAGAAACGATCCTGTTTAATACCGATTCGACGTTGTCAAAGCTAGACAAATCGATGGTAGGCATTCTAGTACTGGCAAACAAACTTATGGAGGTTCAAGCAAAGATGATAGCAATGTGTTTGCCCAACATTATGAGGAAAGTTAGCGAGAGGCTCGATGGATTGACTCTGAAGTTGGCCAAACTACCACGGACTCTTGTATCGGTTTCAGATGCAAGGGGTGTGTTGATGGAGATGGTTGGGTCTATCAAGGATACTCTACAAAACCTCATCATTAGAGGCAAATACTGGGAATACGAGGAGGATATGAAAATGCAAGGCGACACCCATTTATTTGAGTTGCTGAACAAGTTCTCTAACCAACACAATTCCAGTATTGAACTTTCGAAATAGTTTCTCGTCGATGAGTTAAAAGTGTTATAGGAAGCAAATGGGATACGGCTTCCTCAGCTCCTTCGTCATTCTATGTTTCTCCTACTTCTCTAGAAAAGGGTAAACAACATCTCGGAATTGCCCATGAGCTTCATAAATGAAGCGTGGGGTTGTCTTGAGACCATATGCATAACTGTTTTTAAAGATCGTTGCAAGCACTACCGACAACTTCTTCCTTCGTTGACGACAGCGACTCATAGGGTGTTGGAAGAAATGAAGGCGAAATTCAAAGAACGAGCGGCCGAGATGATTAAAATAGAACAAGGCACGGATTACACATGTGACCCAAATCATGCCACATGTCTGCATAAGCTTCTGGAAAACTGTGAGATGTTTATGAACACGATCCAGACCTGAAAGTCTTCAATCGCTAATTCATCAAAAAACCGTGGATACAGCTGTTCAATGTGCCGTCTTAGGCCGACAAACCATTGGAGATCAACATCGAAGGGCATGGGCCCATTGACATAAAGCATCTGGTTTACATTGATGAAAGACTGAGGGAGCAGACCTTCCATCTGAAGATGCGGTTCATGGCCTATTAGGAAGTTGTTGTGAACCAGATGGTAGACTGAGCTGCTCTCCAACTCAGATTTCTAATAAGAAAGATGGTCATCGTGGATCTGTTGAGAGAGATCTCGAAGGAGATCATGGCGAATGACGCCCAACTAGAAAAAATGATAGCGAAACAAACATTGGTGGCAGCTGAGAGGGAGGCGCTGCAAAAAAGCATCAATTTGCTTCAAGAATCTAAGGAGGTTCTTCAGAGTGCTATTGAAAGTGGTGGTAAGTCTGTGTTTCACAATTGGCTCTAATCTTCTTTTTTTCCGCGTGTTTGGATTTTGTGTTATTTTGGATACAATGATCTCTCATAACTTGGTATCGTATTTCGACCTAACGGGTACGGGTATCTATATTATATATGCATTGTTGATTTTAATTGGCAAGCATTGCATTGGTGCTTTGATCGTGGCTGCCCACCTTCTCTATGAGGCAGCAGTTAACTACTGAAAAGAGAGTGTTCCACAAAGGGGGTAGTCCCTTGCGCTTGAATTGAGTCATCTTCGTGATAGCTTTAGCGTAGCTATGGAACCGTAGGAATGCCAGAAGCTCTGGCTTTTCAGGGATATGATCATATTGATAAGCCCTATTATTTAGTGCTTTTTACACATCTTTATCACGTTTAGATAAGACTTTTACCATTTAAATCCCATTTCGAGTCACTTTTCTTATGTTATTTTCCCTTTTTGTGTTTATGGAGCTAGGAAATGTGATTGACATGTTTTACTCAAGGTTGGAACTGATTTGAATACATTTTTGGCAGACTTTTAAGAATCAGGTGATGCTGTAGCATTGGATGGGAAGCAGCCGAGAAAGGGAGCTAAACATAGAAGAGAAGGCTAGGCTAGTTGGGAATGGAAATGCTTTTATCCACTCTAGATGAAGCAATTCTTTTACCCACTGGATATTAGCCCTTTGACCCTTGGATAATAGCTTGTAACCATAAGTTAATGTCTTTTGGACAATATGTCTAATTATGTTATAGTTTAGTTAATATTTATTTGTTAGTTGAAGTATATTGGCAACCAAAACTTTAACTAAGTAGTTAAATTTTACATTTTTGGTCATTCCTCCATCCTATAAATAGGGAGCTTGGGATGGCTTGTAAGACACACTCCAAGAGAGGAGCTCCTAGCTCTTCTCTTCTACTCTTCTTTTCCAATTTTAATCACCTTTTACTAATTCCTTGTTTTCATTACAAAGTTTTTCTTAATTTACATCTTTTTACTTTCCATCATTTTAGTTACGTTTTTAACTTTTATTCCTTTGCATTACCATTTTCAAAAGCTTAAATTTTCAAGTGTTGATCACCTTTTTTTTTACTTTATGGCAAGTTAAAAGTCTTTGTTAGACGAGAATTACATTACTTGTATTTAAATTATTGTCTTACATTTCTTGCAATTTCTTTTATTGTATTACATTTCTTGCACATTTATATGCTTTATTACATTACCTTGCATTTACTTTCAAGCATGAGTGGCTAAATCGCACCTCATCCTTTGAGCTATCACCATCACTTTCAACAAATAGAACCTTCTTTTTCTTCTTCTCCTCTTTCTTTTTCTCTTCCTTCTTTCCTTTGTTTTCTCCAGAACTAGTCTCTGCTGCTCTCCCAACTACGGCCAGAGGACCACCAATCTGCTTCTTCGACCTTATAACTTGAGGCTCTTGGCTCACCAAAGTACCATAGATATCAGATAGACTCCACACCTCCAAATCCAAAGTAGACTGCATGGACATTGTCAAATTTGCCCATTCCTCATCCAAGCTTTTTAGAAAGAGAGCATTGTTCTCTTCAAAAGTCCTATGTACCCTAAACCTTCTACACTTGCTTAGAAGGGTGTTGAATCTGGAGTAGGTGTCTTTCAGAGACTCTCCTTCCAGAGCCTTGAAATCGTGGTATTCATTGATGCATATTGCTCTTTTATTTTTCAGAGTCTTTAGGTCACCCTCTAACTATTTCTGCAGCGCTGCCTAGAGTTCCATTGAGGTCTCACAAGAGTCAAGCGACTCAAAAATGTCATTAGGAATTGCCATTATCAAAAGTCTCTTGCATCTTGCTGTTAGACTTGCAATTTCCTTCTCATTATCACTCTAGTCTACAATAGGTTTGGGTTCTACAGATTTGGGAACTTCAGCAGTAGTGGCAGTTGCAGGTACTCGGGGTATGAATTTCATTGGAACAAAAGGTGGGTTATGAAGAAATTCAGTGATTCTCGGATGAATACCTTCCAAAAATGAAACCATTTGTACCTTCCATTGTTGGTATTTATCACGAGACAATGATGGAGGTTTGGATTGTGATCCAATACTCATAAATGAAGAACCAGTAGCAGTAGTCGCCATTGAAGAATAGAAAAAGCTTTAAAAGCTTGAGTAAAGAGTAGAAGATTAAGAAAAATGATGTTCAATTCACTTAATTAATACCAAACTCAGGAACAATTGAATTAATAATTCAATCGTGCTCTGATACCAATTGTTGATCCCAAATGTTGAGATTTTGGTACTAAACAACTCAAATTAACTCTAAAAGATGAATATAAAGTAGCAGAAGATGTTTAGTTAAATCTAGATTTGGTTTTTCAACTTCTAACTTTCCATTGAGAGTATTGTAAGAAACAGTCAACGAATTAAGCACTAAGATAGGAGAAGAAAAAATGTCAACCATAATAGATACGTAGGAGAAGTTAAAAGATTCGGTTGATGAAGAATCTCTTAAACTTCCTCAATTTTGGCCATGAGATAAAGATTGGTTGTGTCTTTCTAATTTAAGGAAGATTCAATAGATGAATCAACCCAATCACGATCTTTAGTGACAAGGCCTTTACCTTTTTACTGATAGTTCTTCATTTTCTTATATTTATTTTATAGCTTTAGGTATTTTTCATATTTGGATCGAGTGGAAAAGGAGAGTAATCACTTGTAAAGTGTCCTTTGCGTTCACAGTTATAACATATTGTTGAAGCCTTGTTGAGAAGGGTCAGTTTGGTTTATCAACAATGGCCAAAGGTTGGTTTCGGTGAAAGTTTCTCTTTTAAGCAATATTTTAAAAGATTATGTTAATAGAGCAAGAGACTCACCAAAACTTGACAAATCAACGTTGGCAAGTCCTTGAAGTTAGAAGGATTTAACTTAGTGATAGTGAGAGATGAGCTAGTCGCCAAAGGAGTAGATTTAGATATCAAAGCTACACATGAGATTTATAAATCTCTTATGAGATTGTTTTTCAACTAGAGAGGCTGGTCATGGTTTAATAGTATCCCATGGAGAACACTCAAAGATAGATTTTTCAGGTGTTTTTAAACTTTTAAACACATTGAGTACTTGTCCCAAGATTAGGTAGACATTCTAGAAACTTTGACAAATTTTCAAATTTGTAATATTCTTGACCAACTATCCTAAGGGTCAATCAACAAATAGTAAAAATCGTTGATGTACCTCAGATAAAGATTCATTTTTGCTACATATGAACATTTCATATCGTCGAACCAAATTTATCTTTCTAGATTCCTATACTTCTTTAGTACCTTCATACTTGACGCAAAGTATGTCCTATTTAGAGGTTTTGAGGTTCATAACAGAATGATATACTTCATCAAGGACTGACATAACTAGGACAGATCTAGCCTTCGTGTCAATAGCTGGTTTCCTTTTTTCATCATCCGTCCACTAGTGAGGAGGAAAGCTTGACGACCTTTTAGGGATAACAACAGTGGTAGTACTAGCAGGAACAGAAAGAGAGATCATAAATGGAACATAGGGTTGATTTTTGATATAGTAAGGGATCTCAAGATAACACCTTCTAGGAAAAGCAACATGCAATTTATCCTGAGATTTAAGTTGTCCTTGCTAAATCGTGGAATTGACCAACACGGCAGAGACAATAAAGTAATCCATATATGTACTCATGTTTGAAGCATTCAAGGTGTCCTTTGTGCAAGATCCTAAGACAAAGATAAATCTTCTTCGACAACACTTTGATCAGCTATGAGAGGAATGCCAAAGGCTTCTTCAACTATAACTGAGTCTTTGTCAAATTTTACATGTAATGTAGGCAACCTTGATATCACAGAACATCGCTTCAGATCATGATCATGATATTCTCCATATTCAACTACTTCTTCGACATTGTTGAAGGTTCCTTTGATGTGAACATTGTTCTTTGAAGGAGTATTCAGTTCTTAGCCTATTATAGTACATATTCAATGATTACTGAATAGACTCAGTGATGGTTGCTTAAACTGAAACACTAAACAACAAAACTGAAAACTTTCACAAAGTATAAAGGTCATCATCAAACAATAAATTCACTAAGAGTGTATGGATCAATAATGAGTTATGCTTTTTCTTTCGCCATAGGCTTTATTTTTCCAATGGTTTTTGTTTTTTGATTTTTTAATGAAACAACAATTTATACATCATCTTGTTCTCTAAACTTCTTAATTGATGTATGAATCTAGAAGGATAATAAACTAAATGAATTTTTTTATTGTGAACTGTAATCTTTCATAAGTTTAAAGTTATTAATTATTTTCACTGAATTTGTGTTTCTTTGACATAAGATTTTAATGAGACAAAATCATGCACCATCGTCCCTTTGAATGTGCAGAAGAGGCCAGAGGATGTTGAAGAATTATGTGCTTCATAAAACAGGAAATCATTGAAATAATGACGTCCAAATATTAGGATTTACTATACAATATTCATTTTCAATATAAGCTCATCTCCATTTAAATGACTTATTATTAATAAGAGTTTATGGTAAAACCTATATACATAGATACCGACGGAATTATAGTGAGTTTTAAAATGGGTTTAGTTCCCCAAAATGTATCCAACTGTCACCTTTTGCTATTGTATGTATTGTACTTCAAAAACTACCATTTAATACATCAAAGTTTCAAAACCTACCATTTAATGCATCATGACCTTTGATAGTAGGTTACTAACAGGTCACCATCTTCTCCGGCGACCTCCATCTTCTCTGGCGAGTTCTCCGGCAACCAATATCTTCTCCGGCGAGTTCTCCGGCAACCAATATCTTTTCCGGCGAGTTCTTCAACCACCACCATCTTCTCTGACGCGTTCTCCCGGCGACCACCGGCTTCAACCTTCTTGTTTTTCGGCAACCACCATCTTCCATCTTCTCCGGTATGTTCTCCGGCGACCACCATTTACCCTGATGACCGCCATCTTCTCCGGCGTGTTCTTCGGTGACCATTTTCTCCGGCGACAGAAGGGTGGGGGTGTTCAAAAATGGTAGTTTTTGAAGTACAATACATACAATAGCAAAAGGTGACAAGTTGGATACATTTTGGGGAGCTAAACCCTTTTAAAATCTCTTGCCCAAAATATCTTCGTATACTTTTCCTTGATTCATTTTTAGTCCTAAATATTTTTAAAGAAATGAAAATAAAAGCATGTATAATTTGATTTTCTAAATTATATTAAAAATAATTAAAAACATAAAAATTTATAATCATTCAATGTTTATACATATCTCACAGTTGAAAACATAAAAAATATCCGCATTTCTTATCGTTACAATTTTTCAATTTTATTTACTATATATAATGGAACACAAGATTAAACGCTTAAGTAAAATGGATAACACATATTACGAATAGTTGTAACTCCTAATGATAGAATAATAAAAACCAGGACCCAAGCAAGAGCATTTCTAGTCTAAAAAAGATTATAGAGTAGATAACATATTTGGTTCCTGTAGTTTACATTATATTACACATTAGTCCATATTTTGAAATAATTATGAAAAATGTCTTTGTAGTTTACATTATATTGCTCCGTTGGTCTCTAACCCTAACTCTATATGAAATCAGTTTGTTAAGCATAGGGACTAACAATACAATATTGTATAAATATAAGGACCAACAATGCAATATAGTGTAAACTACATAAACTAACACTGTAATGTAATATAAACCACATAGACTTTTTTCATAATTATTTCAAAATAGAAACCAATAGCAAAATATTCTGTAAACCATAAGGACCAAATATGTAATTTACTCTAGATTATATACACCGTGTGAATAAATGAAATATTTGTCATGATTGTCGATGCAATTTTATATTGTATATAACAATAGTCTTCATATTAATATATGTTGTATTCTTTTATACATAAACAAAAATTTATAGAAAAAATCAAACTTTTTGTATCCGTATAAATACATCAATGAGTATTCAGCGAATCGAGGTAAAAAAAAAAAACAGAAAACTAAGCAACATTTTTATAGTCTTTTATCTGGATTGTATGTATTTGTACATAGCATTATATTTAGTTTTTTTTAGTCACGCTTGCATTATGCACCTGTACATATTATAAACTACGTCTATGCACAAGTGCATATGATCCATATGGAAGGTTACGGTAGTGTTTCTTCCGTTTTCTTTTTTTGATGGTTTTTCCTTAACCCCGACCCTCTAGATAACCGATTGCCATTTTAATTATCCAAAATATATAGATAAATAGATAGAGCTAAGGTGTATACTAACTTCTAATTAAGCTGTTGTAAAAAAAATATAGATAAAATTGTATTTATAAATTAAATACATATATTTTTGTCGACAAGTTATGAAGATAATATTTCTTAAACATAATTAAACGACACCCACACCAAAAATATCAATTGATTATTGACAACAAATGGGATGTCATAACAAACATAAATACACTTGGAAGATTATGAATCCCCATCACAACTACTTCACCTAATTTTTTATTAAACATCTTAAATGTAGTTTTAAATCATGGGGTGAGAAACATTTTCTATTAAAGTGTTCGGTTTTGTTCCCCCAAAAAAACTTGGTTAGGTTTTCTATTTTTGAAGGATACCCAATCTATTTTTGTGTTTATTTAGTCGATTCTCCTTCTTAAATAAGTCTAACAAAACTTTTATTAATTTTTTTTGTGTTAATTATCATTGTCAATACATATAGATGTCTATGAAGTTTCATTCACATATATAAGACCAGAGTTAAGTTCCGGTGAGACCAAGCTTTTTTGGTGAGACCGGTGAGACCAACATATTTTACTTGAAACTTCACATCAAAACATTTGTGAAGGTAAAAAAAATTGAACATTTATCGTTAAAACATACTAAAAAACACTATTGGGAAAAAAAATTCCAAAAAAAGGTTAAAAAACGAAACCTTCACAGCAGTTTTTTTTGTGAAGGTTTGCATTATATATATGTAACCTTCACAGAACTTGAGCTGTGAAGGTTACGTTTTTTAGCTTGTTTTCGATATTTTTTTGCATCGAAAGTGAATTTTAGGTCTGCGTATTCTTGTTTTATGTACATTCACGGTGTTTTTTTGTGAAGTTTCATACGTTAGGTATTGGTCTTACGCGGTCTCACGGTAACAGCTTGGTCTCACATGATCCTAAGTCTATAAGACCATCCACAATGGTTTTACCCCTTATCAATGGTACCGACTGTCACCTCAGCACCACATCATCTTTCCACTATCTTATCAACACCTTATCAATTTATCCAAAGTGGTCTTGACTCTCATACCAATCTAAATAATTAATAAAAGGGTTAATTTCATGTATGCCCTTATTAAAGTTGAAAATATCATATTTACCCAACCTAATCTAAAAATATCAAATATACCCTTATTAACCTATCAAAATATCATATTTATCCAAATGATAACTTTTATCAATTTTTAATCATTTAAAATCAGATTTAGTAATTAAAAATAGTTAAATGACAATTATACCCTTTTAATTTTAATTAAAAAATATAATAATATATGAAATAAAATAAGATTAAGCCCTATTCCTTAGCCACCACCTCCATCGCCCCTACTGAGATTCACAACCACCACAACTCAAATGCACCACCACTACTACAAGAATACCATCGTCAAATCTCATCAACATTTGGTAAGCCATAAATTAAACTAAAATTCATCAACCCCACATGCTCAATTTTCAATTCTATTGTTTCTCTAAATTTCCCCCAATTTAATTTCTAAAAATGTGCATTTTTAAAGAGGACCCAAATCGATAGATCCAACTCCCACTCGCCAGCGCCGGCGCCGGAGGAGATTTTTCCGATCAAACAAGTCGCACTCACGGTTCCGATGATCGACGAACGGAGTTTACCGGTGGTAACCCTCAGAATGTGGACACTTTGGAACAATCGCGTGTGCGTTTCTTTCCTTTTTGAACTAGTTTTTTTTTTGGTACTGCCATGAGCCGCTGTCGATAACTCTATCTCCGCCCAAATCGCTGTCGTTCCCCGCGTCCACCTCATGGCGGTGGCGGTCACGGACCGGGTTTTTCCGGGGGAGGAAGTATGTGTTCACACTAAACCCTTGGCCGTTTAATGTGAAAGAGCATGTTTTGATCACGATTTTTGCCAACTCCGGCGCCGGAAATCCGTACGTAATTCATATGGTGAGCGTCGCGAAGGTATTCTATGGCAAGACGTTGACTTTTTGGGTAGCGTTTATTGAGGTGGTGACAATGCAACTTTTCTTATCTTTTGGATTTGTGGCTGATTCATGTAATCATGTTTAGGTGGTCGTTTTATTTGTTTCGGGTTTATTTTCGATGGGTTTTTCTCTTCGATTGTTGTTTTTGTTCCTCTTTCTTGACACTTGACCGTGGGTTTGTTGTTTGTATATTGTTGTTGGTAATAAATTTGGGTGCTCTTTAGAAAAGAAAAAAAACAGTGAAGGAGGATGGTTGTGATGGTGTGAGTCCTTTTAAGTGTTTTTAATGGTGATGGCGGTGGTATTTAGCATTGGTAGGTGGTTGATGATGGTGGACGGCTTGGTGGTCAATGGTGGTGGCCGGTGGATGGATATCTAGAAGATGACAACATTTGTTTTCACCTTTTTTAATGAAAAATTATATTTAAATAAGGGTAATAGTGTCCATTTATTAAAAATTATAATTAAAAATTATGAAATCTTATCAAAAAATTTAAAAAAATATTATTTGGGTAAATATGATATTTTGATAGGTTAATAAGGATATATTTGATATTTTTAGATTAGGTTGGGTAAATATGATATTTTCAACTTTAATAAGGGCATACATGAAATTAACCCTTAATAAAAAAAAAAAAGAGAGATAGAGAGAGAGATGGTGGGATAGGGTGGGGTGGGGTGGGGTAGGCAACCAGCATGGGGGTGCCGTTTTTCTTGCTTGTTGCTTGGTACCAATTCATCCTCGGCGGTGTTGCTGGGGTACCAACCGGTACCACAACCCATACCGCCACCCACTGCGGATGGTCTAAGCATGTCATTAGTGTATGCATTTAATGAAAATATTATCATTACATGTAAGATTATTGCATGAAACCAATAATCATTAATGAATCGAGTAATCAATCATAATGAATGGACCACTCATTTTATTATGTAACACCCCGTTTATCACGATACAATATTGTCCGTTTTACCCCACTGGCTCATGACTTTGTTTTTGGCGACCTTGTGAGGACTTCCAAGAGGTCACCGATCCTAGTACTGCTCTCACCCAAGCATGGTTAACTACACAGGTCCAAGAACCTGCCATGCTTGTGGCTCCAAAATGTGATGTTAACTTGTTATCTTGGGAGGCAAGGATTTACTTATGAACCCAGCATGTTTCATGTCCATGACGTTATGAGATTTGTCTAAGATGTTACAAACACCCCTCCCTTAGGGATTCATCGTCTTCCATGGGATTTTCTTATATCTCGAACATTACAGGAGTGACTCTGATACCACTTGTAGCACCTTGCCTACCACGACACAATATTGTTTGTTTTACCCCACTGCCTCACGACTTTGTTTCTAGCAACCTGGTGAGGACTTCCTAGAAGGTAGCCCCTCCTGGTACTGCTCCCACCCAAGCTCACTTATACTCCATAGTTCTAAGAAAACCTATCATGCTCGTGGCCCTAAAACGTGTTGTTTTCTTCGAAGATCAAGCTTACTTATGAATCCAACATGTCTCCTGTCCATAGTAATATGGGTGTTGCCAAAGCTGTTATTTATTAAATTTAAACATTTTTATTTATTTAATATGTGATAATAGCTGGGTAGTTTTTTAGGAGACTTTTTAATTCTATTTTCCTTTTCTTTGAAGTCATTAATTATTGAAATGCCATGAATGACTTATATGTATATATATGTATATGTGTGTGTGAGTTTATATGAAAATGCTAAATATTTAAGAAAACAAAAAAAACTTCTTCAATATACAAAATAATACAAGTTTCATTTACAAAATCATATATGATTCACGCAACTTTCCTCGCAACTTTAAGTCGAGTGGCAAGTCGTGCACGTCCAGTTTTTTTCCTTTAGTATATATCACATGTAATTTTATACTTGTTCTTGTTTCTCTCTCTATATATATATATATAATGAACAACCAATGCCAAAATTGAGTATTGTAAAATGTGGATTGTGGTTGAGATTCACTTGTCTCATATTAGTCATAAATTGGAATATTTGAATAAAGAAGTCTGTACAGAAATGATGATAAGATGTCTTTTTGTTAACTTATCTTGTTGTATTATCCTGGATAAC
The DNA here is from genome assembly GCA_030169165.1 of Centaurea solstitialis. Classification (NCBI taxonomy): domain Eukaryota; kingdom Viridiplantae; phylum Streptophyta; class Magnoliopsida; order Asterales; family Asteraceae; genus Centaurea; species Centaurea solstitialis. The sequence continues at coordinate 69,304,863 of CM058045.1, read as the reverse complement.
TCTCTTTCTTTTAACCAAAAAATCTTAATGTATAAAAATTTGTTGGAAAAAAAAAGATTTATATCAAAATATCTCTATATCTTTATATATATATATATATATATATAAGGAACAATAAGTGTATGTAAGGTGGAACAAATAAGTGTATTTAAGGTGGCACTATAAGAGTTTGATATTGTCAAATGGTGAACTGTGAGATAAAATTGTCTCACTATCAATGAGAAGCTAAAAGATTGTAATAAAGAAATGTGTAAAAAAATGAGGATGGAATATATTTATGGGGTTTCACTCCTAGGGTTTGTGTTATTTTGCTTTGGTCCTTGTGCATTTATGATGGAAGTTGGATTTGAGAATGGAAATTGCTATAGCAAAGGAAGAGGGATGATATTGATAATTAAAAGGTTTGTTTGGCTAAAATTGTCTTTTGATCAACCTCTCAATAAAATTTCTTTTATAAAACATGACATAAATCTTGACATATATAGAGGGTTTTACTTTTTCAAAATGTATTTAATTATACCTAAAATGTTATTGTTTATATTCACCTAAAAATATGTTATTGAGTGTATCAAACATTATTTTTGAGGTTATTATGTTTCAAAATGACCGATAACCGGTAAACCACCACCGCCGACCACCACGGTCGACCCATAACCACCGCAAACCACCATCACAGACCACCAATGTCAATCACCACCGTAAACCCGGAATCACCGTAAACCACCATCGCAAACCACCACCGCAGGCCACCACTGCAAACCCAGAACCACCGTAAACCACCAACGCAATCCACCACCCCAGACCACCACCGTAGACCACCACTGCCGACCACCACAACCACTGTTAAGTGCATTTTATGCACCTAACTTTGTTAGTTTTAGTTTCATTTTTCATTTTATTTAGTAGTTTGTATATAGTTTTTATTTATTTTTAGTTCATTTCTATTTAATCATCGGTTGGGGATATTACATTTGTATTTTGTGATTTTATCAGATTTTGATAAGTACTTTGGTATGAAACACTAATTAAGATGAACTTTGAAGTATCTAATCAATCAATTATGTGGTGGACTAATTCAAGAAGAATGACTAAAGTTGGATCAAGATTGAAAGAAAGAATTTACGAGAAGATTATTTGAATGAAAGAAATCAAGAACCACACAAACCACCACCGCCGACCTAGAACCACCGCAAACTGCCGTTCCCAACTGCTGGTAACCGGTTGAGCAAGTCACTATACACACAATAACCTCAAAAATAAGATTTGATACACTCAATAGCATATATGCTATTTTTACACACAATAATATTTTGGGTATAATTGAATACATTTTAGATAAGTAAACCCATATATAAATATAAAAAATATTTATACCTTTATCTTAAATTGATATGTATAAAAAATAGCCAAATGATATTTGAGGTGATATTATGAGATTTGTATGTTCTTAAATCTTATATTGTGTTGTTTTTTCAATCATTCATATCGACGAAAGAATGTTAGATTGAAGAATGAATATAACTATAAAAAAATGCTTTATATAAAATTGAAATGCAATGTGAGATTTATTGACACGCAGAGAGGATGTCAACTTCTAGCAACTTACACGATTGCCTAATTTTATTCGATATCTTTTTATTGGAAAAAAAAAATAGTTTTTAAACCTTTTGGCAATAACTATAATGATATGGATGTGTAACATGTCGTTTGAATTTTAAGTTATAACAATAAAACTATTAGGCCGTGAGTAGCGGCAGCGGCTTCCAATCCGCCGGCTTTGGTGGGTTGGGCTGGTACGTCTATGCCTCCGGCAGGTTCAACGGGCTGGGGTTGTGAGCGACATCTCCACACCGCTTGTTTAATAGGCGGGCTGTTGATTTTGTGTGTGTGTGTGTTGTGTGTGGTGTGTGTATTTTATTTAAATAAAAAGTGAGAGGGTTGGAAAAATAATAAGAGAGGATTCCAGAAGGTTAATGGAAGGGTTGGAGAAAAGCTGATGTAGCAATGGGGTTGGGAGGGTTGGATATTGATAGCCTTCCCGCTATATAACTCATAAAGTTGGTTATTTTGTTCAACAAAACCGAATATACACATTTACACATAATATCCTTGTAATTAATCATTTAGTTTACTTTTACCCCCTTATTTTTTTATTTTTCATTTAACACCCTTATTATATTAACATAAATAATGTAAATTACGTAAAATATAATAAAATTTTTATTTTTATTTTTAACAAAATATATCATTATAATCGTCTCGAAAATATCTTCAAAATGAGTCTAATATCGAATACTTTTAGATTTTAATCATATTATTAAATATTAAAAATACATATGAATTAATTTGTTCATATATTTTTATATTAAAAGTTAAATTGTTTATAAATTTAGAAGTTACAGTTAATATCCTTACGATTAGTCGTTCAATTTACTATTTATCCTCTACTTTTTCATGTTTCTTTTTAAATCTTTATCATATTAAGATAAATAATCACATATGAACAAAAATATGTTAAGAAAAATCTTAAATGTTATTTTTCGCATGGATGAAAAGACGATGATCAAGATTCCTCTTCATTATTGAATTTTAAATGTTTCGTGCAGCATCGCGCACGGACAATTTCTAGTTAACAGTAAAAACTATTAATATATAAAGATGAACTACTATTAATAAACATTTTTTTACATTGTATCTTATTGTTAACTAAACAAGTTATATTTTATCTTAACTCCATACTTCAAATATTTATTGTTATGGACGACACATGAGTTCATACTAATTTCAAATAAAAGAAAAATGGAAATGAGTTAGCTTTTTCCAACATTTATTCTTTGACAAAGATCCTTTAAACCAATAATAAGAAGAAAAAAAAAAACTAACTTTATTCTCTATTTTAATCATAACAAAAGATAATAAAGATGGTTATTTGAAACTATCTTGTCATCTCAATACATATATAGTTGAGATTTTCAATCATAACCAAAATTTTAAGATTTTAAATTTATATTTAAAAATTGTTTAATAAATTAACAAGAAAGAGTCTAATTGCACTATTTGACTTACTAACTACATCTTTATAAAATGAATTGTTCTCCCACATACATCAACATCAAATCCTCTTTTTACATCTCAATGCATGTTTTTTACATTTTCGATGTTTCACACTCCTATTAAAAGGATGCAAATAGCAACCTCTATTAACTAACATCTTTGGAAATATAACATTTAACTTGTTTATAATTTTTTTTTATTTATTGAAATTGATCAATATAAAAGTATTATTTTATTATGATGAATTAAAAGAAATATGTGAATAAAAATGGTAGGCTAGCCGACATAGATTCCCAAAAAAACAGGTAAGTTAACGTAAGCCAATGGGACTTATGAATGCATGGAACATGCAACATGTCTTTTTCTTAATCACGTGTTCTTTCTGTTCTTATCGCCGTCTCCCACGGCCGTGCACGGCGGCGTCGCCAATGTGTTCTCCGGCCATATTAATTTTTCATTTTAGTAAGTTTTTAAATAATATATATTTATATAGAGGAAAGTTAAATGTTAATCTATCTTTTTTGTAAACGTGAGGACCATTAAAATTGCACCACGTGACAATGTTCACTCATGTTCACAATAAAGATAGATTCACATTTGAACATAACCCTATATATATAATATTATATATAGAGGTAAAAGTTGAAATGAGAAGTGTTAAAATGTAAGAAGTAGAGAAGTAATATTCACCGCTCATCTGGTCAAAAAATGCGGGTTTAATCGTGAATCACTGTATAATTCTTCGCATAGGTTGTAGAAGAAGGAAGAGTATTTTCATAAATTTTACAAATAGACGACAAATAGGTTCGTATATAAATTTTGTGATTCGTATATGAACATGTTCATGCATGAACGTATAGTTCATATATGAATCAATTAAAAATAGTTCACATGTGAATTACACATGTTCATGTATGAACGTATTGTTCATATATGAATCAGTTAAAAATAGTTAAGATCTGAATTACACACGTTCATGTATGAACGTCGATATAAATTCCACAGATTCATATATGAGCGTATAATTCATATATGAACCAGTTAAAAATAGTTAGTGAATTACACATGTTTTTATATGAACGTATATATGAATTACACAAGTTTATATATGAATTGGTTAGGCTATGTGTAGCAGAACCCTCCCAGCCCTCCCAACCCCACTGTCACATCAGCGCCACATCGGCTTTTCCATAAACCCACAATAAGCCCTCTGGAGCCCTCTCTGTTTAGTACCCGAACCCTTCCAACCCTCTCACCTTTTAACTATTTAATTAATTAAATACAACACACCACACACATAACACACCACACACACCATACACACACACAACACATCGGCTTGACGGTGTGTGGACACCGCTGGACGCCGACCCCGCCCAGCCCGCTGAGCGCGTAGCGGTACACGACCAAATCGCTGAGCCAGCTGGGCACAGCCCACACCACCGCTACGCTCAGCCTTAGAAATAGTTGATATGTGATTTATACATGTTCATATATGAATCACATTGGTTCATATATGAACCCATTTCGACATATTTGTAACAGTTACGAAATTACCTCTCGGCCCTCAATGTAGTGCATAGTTGCAAATTTTGACTAGTCAAAAATTGCGACTTTAACCGGTCAAAGCCGCAATATTTAATTATTCAACTTTGATCTTAGCCTTATGGAATATGAATGACTAACATTACTTCTTTACTTTACATTTATTTACCACTTTTTATTTTCACCAATCACCGTATATAGAAGTATTTATGCAAAATTGTTTATAAAACTAATCATTTATATTTTAAATATGTTATTTTTGAAACTTTTCCTGATTATTTACTATGATAGCATTTTTTTATTGAAAACAATTATACGATTATAAAAAGCAATGGGGGTAGAGTTCTAATTTTTCAATTTCTTTGACAATCATATTTCAGGCTTGCAAATGTTTTAGAAAACAAATAAAAGAGTCTATGGGAATGTTAAATTTCAGTTAATTAATCTAGAAAGAAAAAATTGAATTCATGCATACAAGTCTTTAGCTTGTGGCCCACTCATATGAGACTTCACCACCAAACCTTCACATCCTGCCTAGTTCCCATTGCCTCTATTATCCCTTCATCTTATCAAACATGGATACAGGAAAATTTTGCATCATACAAAATATAATATAATTTTGAAAACTTGGTTTCATTATTTATGATAAAAGAAATAATTTTTTACAATGACTTCTTTTTTTGGTTTAATGTTACCAAAAGATTAAAAGGAGAGGCAAATAGATTAACCATGTAACATCTAACATAGTATGTAGTGACAGTTTCAATATATATATATATAGAGAGGAAAGTTCAAATGTCAACTCAATTTGGTTGTGAACATGAGAACGAATCTCAATCAATCATCCGGTCAATAAAGACAGTTTTGACCGGGTCCCCTCCTTTAATAATCTCCACCCTCCCATGAATCGTGTCAATCCTCCGTGATCGCGTACACTGTAACCGAAGATGTGTGGTTGAGATTCGTCCTCACGTTCACAACCAAAATTGAGTTCACATTTGAACCTGACCCTATATATATATACATATTTCTAACAGGGGCATTTTTAAGTTAGATTAAAAGGCAATAGAGTCGTTTGATACGATTTCAATGTAATTCATCGTTTCGAGGGATTTTTAAAGTTTCTTAGCTGATTTCAAGGGATTTATAAGATTTTTTTGTTGATGTCGAAGGATTTTCTCGGTTTTTGGTTGATTTTGAAAGTTTTTTTTTTTCGAAAGTTTGATTTTTTTTGTTGATAGGATCTTAGACGAGAAATCACAAGGGGGATTCGAGGCAGAAAGTTAAAAAAAAATGTTTTTAGGCTAATAAAAGTTGTTTTTTTTTCTAAAGGGACCCATCTCCCTCTAATCACATGGTGTCTCTGCACCTAATCGTATACAATAACGCTATAAGTCAAATGCATTTATATTGTGTTAATTTAAAATAAGGAAAACATAAATTTAAAACGAGTGTATACCTTAAAAACTCTCAAAACATTTTCTTTGTGTCGGCATAATAAAGGTGGTGTAGTACACCCTTTCTTGTCTAAATCCCCATTGTACCTTGCGATGTTATCGCCTTTTAGCCTTGCAACGTTGCTACGTTTATCTCCTCACTTGCCCCTTTTCGCCATCTGCCCCACCCCTCTCTTTCTGGTTTCGTAGATGACAACGTTATTTTGTTTTTCATTTATAATTCAAAACTATACAAAAATGAAAAAAATGCATTGTTAACCATCAAAGAGATTTTGTAACTAGGGAATAGTTTAGCCATTTTTGCTTAGTTTGGTGTGAGTGACACTAATTTAAAAGTTGAATGACATTTTTTCGGGATGTTATTTTGAATTTCATGAAAAACTTGACCTTGTCTCGAAAGTTGGGTGATTTGTGTAGACATTTCTCCCAAAGTATGAACATTAATTTTATGAAGTGTTTAATTCGATTCTTTTAGGTTGATATTTAATTCTTCAAAAGTTTTCAACTCGTAATCAAGTCTCTCAATTACTAATTTTAATTGTAAATCAGAGTGTAGGGTATGTAGTTGGATACAAGTTGATATGGCCTATATCTCTCAATGCTACAAATGATGAATAGAATATCTTATTCTAGTATCATCCAATATACGCACAATATAAATCTATAAGAATTGTGAATTTTTAGATCTTTTAAAAAGCCTCAAATCTTACAACAATATATATAGGGTCAGGTTCAAATGTGAACCCATATTTAATTGTGAATGTGAGGACAGCTGAGAGAGCGCCAAGTGGCATATTAGTTTGAATATTCATGTGTTAATCAAACTGAATGATATCTTTTAAGAAACCAACAATCCTTGAGGAAGATGAAGAAGATGAAGATGGAGCGACTTTTATTGAATGTAAATGCGAAAAATTAAAGAACACTCAAATGTGGAAGTCGACTCTCATTGATTAACCTTCAAAATTACAATGGAGAAGAAGAGGGATTCATACAAAAATCACACTATCAAAATTACAAGACATTCCCTATTTATACTAGAGAATTGACCTACACTAAGCCCAAGCCCATTACACATGCAATACAAAACCCAAATACAATGTAAAAAACAATTACAAAGTGAAAAGGCTTTCGTTATAAAACTTCTAAATTATTGGAACAACATTTGTTCCAACAATCTCCCCCTAAGTTTTATAAAGGAAGCAACTCTTGGTCTTCCCCCTTGCTTTCTTCAGAAAACTTTAGCGATGCTCGGTAGCACTTTGATCTCCAAGACTTCATCCACAGAGGCTTGTATCACAGACCCTCTGTGAAGTATCACAAAGGCTCTGTGATTTTTTATTGGTACGAATCTGCGACCTATGTTGATTCTCTATGGATGAAACAAGCTCCCCCTCGATTGTAGCTCTTTGTCTTTAGATTCAACGAGACATCACATGAAAGACCGGGAGAAGATACATAAGCTCTGCTTCTTTGACCCTCAAATGTTCAGAAGATTAGCCGATTTCCGAAATTCTTCCAAAATATCAAGTAACCAAATCCTGATCGAGTCTTCTTAGTTAGAAGGATGACGACCGTCACTCAAAATTCTAGATCACGTTCGAATCTCCACGACAGTGACATGGTTAGAAGTTAAGCACAAAATGATAGTACCATCCACTGAAGCTGACCCCTATGAGGAATAGTTCTATCTAAGGAAAACTCTAGAATAATGATTGCAGAACGTCAGGCTTCTAAGTAATCCAACTAAATGCAAAATCCAATCACCTTCATTCTAAAGACGTTACAAATCTGGCATGGGAGAAATCCATGAACAGTGCTCCCCCTAGGCAGACTTAGCACGAGGGTTCCCCTAATCTAAAACTTCGAAGCACAAACTAATCTGAAATTGTGAGAATCTGGATCATATCTTCTGTGAAATTCTGAAGAGGCTCTATAAAGGAAAAAACTTGTAGATGTTCTGTGGAACTTGGCAGATGCATCTGTGAAGCCCGTAGAGTCTCTGTAATCGAATGCATAAGTTCACCTTCTGCAAAACTTTTCAACGAGCACAGGCAATGAGTAGATAATTGATGTAGCTATGCTTGTAGCAAGTTGGGCAGAAAAGCAGGGAAGTCGTTTTTATAACTTGAAGTACAACAAAGGCTCTAAGATGTCCGATAGAGGTTCTGGGGAAAAATGACAGAGGCTCTTTTAAGAAACCAACAATCCTTGAGGAAGATGAAGAAGATGAAGATGGAGCGACTTTTATTGAATGTAAATGCGGAAAATTAAAGAACACTCAAATGTGGAAGTCGACTCTCATTGATTCACCTTCAAAGTTACAATGGAGAAGAAGAGGGATTCATACAAAAACCACACTATCAAAATTACAAGACATTCCCTATTTATACTAGAGAATTGACCTACACTAAGCCCAATCCCATTACACATGCAATACAAAGCCCAAATACAATGTAAAAAATAATTACAAAGTGAAAAGGCTTTCTTTATAAAACTTCTAAACTATTGGAACAACATTTGTTCCAACACTGAATAACACTGCAATACATTCAATGTTATTCAAACTGAATAACACTGAAACACCGAATGCAGTATTATTCAGTTTAAATAACATATAAAATTCAAACTGAATTATGCCACATTGCGCGATTTTAGTAGTTCTCATATTCACAACCAAAATTAAATTCACATTTGAACTTTCCTATATATGTGTGTGTAGAATATTGTGGTAGTTCTACATCTTTTCTTAAAATTAGTCATTTTTATAAAATACAAAAATAAATTCTCCTGCAATTTAATAAAACCGACAATCTGGTTACAATTAAAGTTTATGTTAAAGATATCATAAAGAAAACCATTTGATACCCTTATAAATTTCACATATCCTTTAACTAAATGATCTAAAATGAATTTTCAGTTATTTTACACAGATTTTCAGTTATTTTTCACAGATTTCATTACTAATTTGATTTTAAATGTATTAAAGGGCAGGACCATAGTAGGATGGACCAAGATGATTGATGGTGGTTGTAAATGTGGACTTGAATATGAGACCCATGCTTAGACAACAAAAGTTATGGACCCCAACACAATTTAATGTTTGGTTGCCATCATGTTTTTTTGTTTTGTTTTTTACTTGTCTTTTTTCTCTTTTTATACTAAAATCATTTCTTTTTTGTAATATCTTTATCATGTCATTATCAGTTTGATGAATTCTGAACAATCATATGACCCTATTATGATAGTGACCTAAGGGTTATTTGATTACTTCTTAATAACTTCATTAAGAGATAATGGTTTTGATTTAGTAAGGTATTTTCTTGTTTGGATTTTTAAAAAAAAATAAGGATCTAAAAGTTTCAATAATCCAAAATCGCTCCTTGATCCATACACCCTCTTTACGATTCATAACTCCATCTTTTACATGTTGCCCGCACCTCTTAATTCCTAGGTTCTTCTCTGTATTCTCTAGTTCTTGATCGAGTACTGAAAACTTGTTGGTCAAGACACATTGATATAACATTCTTTGAAAGCCACCACCTCAACACTTGTTGGAAACCATCGTATATTCAACACGTAGCCCTCTCGACTCTCTACATTCAATCTTTGATTATATCGAGTTTCATGTTTATGTTTTTTTTTAGTTATCTGCTTTGTATTTATTTTTGGTTTCATGCATTCATATCTATCGACTCTCTACATTCATTATGTTTTGAATTTTCGATTTTATGCACCCTTGGCTTCAAAAATTCTTTAATTCATAGAAATTGTTATACAAAGTTAGGAGATGCACGAAGTACCAGAAATCTGCTTAAAGGCCCAAATAAAGTTTACATTATAGGTAAAGTTGAATGTTGTTTGAAACTTTAGATTACAAAAAGTTAGCATGTAAAATAAATACAAATATAACTCAATACATCTTGTCGAAGATAGAAAGAACATACAGCTTAATAAAGTTTTTCTTGCATTTCCCCTTTGGTAATAAGATAAGTAAGCATTTATCTTGCACATTTAGCAAACATATTCTTGATCTTCTATTTCATATAATTATGTACAATACCAGCCTACTTGTGCTATTGGTTAATTCAAAAATAGATTGGGAATTATCAATACATATAATTATGATAACTTTTGGGACCCAAGGGAATTAGTACATGGCTATTGCAAATTTATAAATTATAGGTGATTTAAATTAAATGTTGTACATATAACACCCCTATTATATATTATTTTGTACCATTAATTACTTTCTATTTTTCTTTCAAAACTTCCTTTTAGAACTTTTCAAACATTAATTTTCATTCAACATAATACTAGGGGTAAAATGGTAAAACTAAAACTTTTAAACAATCACAACAATTTCTATACAATCATTTTATTTTGACACTAAATCATAATGATCTTTTAACCATTCTAGCCACTTAGTCATTCTGCACAATGATTCTAAAACTATCGAATAACCCTTTACAAAAATCACATGTTTTTGGTGTATTTAATATAGATATATAAATCAAAATATATTAAAAACTAATAAAATAACATTTGACCTAATTATTAAGACAAAAAACAACGTTTTTGTAAAAAATCAAGTTGTACAAAAACTCAAAAAATGTTGGTGATGTATTATGTAAGAAACTTAGGGGGTGTTTGGTTCGTTAGTAGGAATGAAAATGGGAATAGTAATGAAAATAGAGTAGAATGGGAATGAATACTTTTATTCCATTCTATTATATTACTGGTTATTTCCTTCTATTATTAATGTTAAAAGGAAAAAAAAAAACACCATAAAAGAATTGGGGGTAAACGTTGAGCTTCAAGGGTTTCATCTCCACCACCAAATTACTTTTTCTCATCCTCCTGATTTCATCTCCATTATCAATGTTTTCTATTTTATCTTTTTTTCTATCCTGCAAATCATCATCGACTACCAAATCATCTGGGTTTTGTTTCGTCTCCACTACCAATGGTTTTTATTTCATCTCTAAACCCCACGTATTAGACTTCTAGGGTTTTGTGAAAGCAAAATCAAATTATACCGATTGAATCCAAATCATCATCGACTACCAAAATCGAATAGGAGGAACAAAACCCATCGACTACCTCCAATAATGAGAACAAAACCCAGATGTTGAAGACCAAATTCAGACGACGAAGAACATACCCAGATCGAAGATAATGAAAAAGCTCGATACCTGTGACTGTGAGTAAACGATCGATTCTGTCTGAAAACTGAACAGAGAAGATTGTTGGAGATAAATTATCACGAGGGGCGAGAGACAAAATCTGAGGCGCGTATATTGGTTCATTCCCCCCAATTTGAAGTGGAATGGTTTTTACCCCTTTCTATTATAATGATTAATAGCATTAACTGCAACCAAACACCTTCAATCATTCCATTTTCATTCCTTTCTTGAACCAAACTAATACAATGGATATGACGGGTGTCGAGTCCGGCAAATAATAAATTCCAACTACGGGCTAATTACAACCAAAATTGTAATAGCGGTAAGTCGGGTCGAATCCACAGAGACTCGGTTCAACTTATCACGACTAGACAATTCAAGTACAGAAACGAATAATAAAAGTAACTACAAAAGGGGGGTTTTGTTTGATTTGATTTGACTAAGTTAAACATACGATTAAAATTAACTAAAGACAATTATGATAAAAAGAAATTCGACCTCGGATTGCAAATGCAACTCTATTCAATAGATGTTATCATTGATGATGTAGATAAAAATCGTACTACTTCGATTAACCCGGTTCTATTTGTTAATAAGCTCTAACAAACAATTCCAACATACATAATATTTGAAAGGAATAAGCTCTCCTATCAAACCTTAGTAAGCAATTGGCCTCAAACAAGCTCTTGAAAACCTAATTGATACTAGCATGAAGCTTTAATGGAACCCGGATCCGGATAAATTAACACACAAGCTCGGTTAACCTAATTGTTCCGTTTCGCCCAATTTCATAACAAAATATAGGTATCTTTTACAAAACCTAATTTGTTATTCGTCACCAATATTAGTTTACTAAACAATTACGGATTTAGAAAACTAAATTGACGGTAATCGATTTCCACATAGTTGATCAGAAAACATGAAAATCAATTCTATGAACTAAAAACTTGGAAATTGGATGAATAATCAAAGTAAGATGGAATTACATCATCTCAAACATCTAATTGAAGTAGCAATTGCAATTGCTAGATAATCCAAAGTCGAATTAGAAAAGGAATTAGCCACACATGGCTAATTGAAACCAAAAAGCTAAGAAATTGACAAAAGAGATTAACCTAATTGATGAAATTGATGAACTTCACTTGAAATCTTCTCCAAAATCGCCTCTTGCTTCCTCCTTAAGTTTCCAAAATCGTTCTCTAGGTTTTCTCCTTGGAGTCGTCCCCCTCAATTGACAGTTGAAGCCCTCTTTTATACCTCCCATTGAAAAACCGCTTAAAAAAAGAACGTGGGCTGAATTTTCGTTTTCGAGACTTGATCCGAGGGTTGAACCCTCGGAACAACCCACATGAACTGATTTTTCAGGCGTCAAACAGCAAGTTACGAGACTTGGTCCGAGACTTGGTCCGAGACTTGAAGCCACGAAATCTGAAAATCAACCATGGATCTGGGCCTTCCTTTTTTTCTTTCCACGTGACTTGGGCTTTTCTTTTCTTGCTCTAATGGGCTGCCAAACTAACACAAAAGAAACCAATATTAAAATGAATCTTTAATTTCTTTCTTTTTGCATCTCAAATGACTAAAACCAAGATACCAAGTCTAGGGACTTTTAAGCATTCAAATACCACTAATTTTAGGAAAAATTTGGCATAAAAATATGTCCAAAATTAGTGATTATCAGGATATCATTCCCATTGATTACCTCTTAATACCCCCAACCAAACAGCCCCTTATATATACTAATATACCTCAGTTTGTGAATATTTTAATACATTTTTTTTAACTCATGCCTTTTCGGATTAGTTATAGCTATAAACTTAGGGGGTGTTTGGTTGGGGGTATTGAGGGTTCAGGAATGGGAATGATAATGAAAACTGCTGTTTGGTTTGATATTATATAATGGAATCATTCCTGCAGATCCATTAATTTTCATTCCTGACCAAATTGGGGGGAATGAAATTTTTATTTCTAGTTGGTTCTTTTTTTCATGCATTGTTCCATCTATGGATGTTCAATGCAACATCTTTTGTATTTACAAGTTGGAAAAACATATTTTTCTTAATATGAAGCAATTTTTCATTGATTATATTGGGTTAACTAAACAACATCAATGCAATACTCATTCCTATTCCCATTCTCCTGCATTCCCATTTTCATTTTCATTCCCATTCCCTGAAATGAACCAAACGCCCCCTTAGTCTATGGTCTCGGCTTGTTGTTTGGCATGGTTTTTATGCTTTTCTCCAACCTCTCATGGTGATACTTGATTTGGAGGATTTAAACGAATCAGAGGAATTGTTGCATAAATTTCAATGGAAAATTATAATACTCATAAAGTCATACTATAAGTCTACTTTTGTATTTAATATAAAAATCAAAGTTATTATTACCATACAAAAGCATGCTTTCAAAACTTGGCAAAAACAAAAGAAAAAATTTGGCAAAAAGAAATAAAATCTAGTAACAAAACGATCTCACTATTGTTATTTTTTTTTTCAGATTCGAACCAAACCTATATTGTTAAAGTTGGATTTTATTCTGTACAACGAATACATCTAAATTTTTTTGGTAACAAACCTCTTTCCGTTTTCTCTTAATCCATGGTCTTTCACGTGCTTGAAATGACTGAAATCATTATATATCATCATACAAAATTTAAATCTAACAATAATATTAACCAAAAAAGAACATTTTTTAAGTGTTCATCCCACTTTTGTCAAGAAATTTAGATATTGGGCCTATTCATACCGACTATGTGCTAAAAATGGGCAAATGGATGCCTCTTTGGGCCTTGGGTGGTTAGTGCTCTTCTTGATGGGCTTTTTGTAATCTATTTTACATTTTTTATTTTATATATTAATAGAAACAAACTATGAGTTAAGGTATTTATAAAAATAGTTTTTCTATTCTTTAGGATAGATAGATATATAAGGTTCCCGCTAGATTCATTGTCTTTATTAGGGGTTAATTTTGTACCAAGATAAACCAAACTAATAGGTATATTAACCGTACCAACTATCTAAACATGGTTGATATGTGGTATTAGAGGTCGCGTACCATGGTAATACCATACCAACTTATTTCTTCTAATTATTTATTAATTGAGGTTTTATAAATAATACAACATATTTTGATATTAAACATTAAATTGTCTTGTTTTTAATTTTGCTAAATTATAGTATGAGCTAATATATAAAATTTGATTGAATTCATTCACCTAAACGTAACAACTTTTGTAGCTTGTCTGTACGTCCACTGTCCACCAACGACTGTATTTAGACTATTAGTGAACGGTTGTATTATATGAAAATCAATTGAATCCTTGTAGAGATAAGTGGTACAACTCATATCAACATGTTACGTTAGTCTTCAATAGTTTTAGTACACTTAGATCGAATTGGTAAATATGTCAATTTAATCATTTTTAACTTCAACTTTTTCGATGTTGGTACAATACCGTACCAACATGTACCAACCGAAAAAAGTTGGTACCAATTTAGTTAATACCAAGTATAGTTGGTTGGACATGGCATAAATTTTTACATATAAATTATAATTGGTTGGTACATGGTATTTTAAAAAATAACATGGTATCGTACCATGTTCACCCCTAGTCTTCATTTTGGTTTGGTTTATGTTACTAGCTAGAAATTGAGGAAAATAGGATAAATCAGTTGATCGTTTAACGGTTGTTATTGTCAAAATATCTTGAATCCCTAGATGTAATCTTCAAAAGAGCCCTTGAGGAGAAAGATGAGGTTCGAATATATATAATGAAGAATTAGTCCAAGTATAGCCGAAGTGGAACTCTAACAATTATATGTTCTTATAAACACGAATTGATAAAAGTATTTATTTGTATCAAGATGCTAAAGGAAACCCCTTTATTTATATCGTCATTCAATTCACAATGAGAAATGAAGTAAAAGATAATATCTAATTATTGTTACAATACTAAATCAATTAAGATTATTGTAAACGACCAATGTTATCCACTAGTATCACTTGGTTATAAATATTTTCTACAACAATATGATGTTAAATGATGATCATGTTCTTTGACTTTGCTTCCAAATCCACTTGATTATCAAATTTGATTGGGATCATGCCCGCTTTCACTTTTTAAAACTAATTTCTTTTAATATAATTAATGAGCCATTAGGTACTTGATCATTTATACTTGTATATAAAGCAATATTGTAACTAACCAATTAAAAACAAAGTTTAAAAGTCTATTGCTTAATATCTTTTAATTGATAGTAAAGGCTAAACTTTCACTTTCATAAGCATTTGAAATTATACTAATTAATCATAACTAAAATGATTATATTTATTTGTACATGGGAGTTATGAAAGCAGAGTATATATGGATATATTAAGTTTAAAAGAATATATGTGCAATAATTCTGATAGCAAAAACTATATTAATCTAGTCTGGTTCAGTCTATGAACGAACTGTAAAAGAAATAATAGTGTACAATAAAAAGTAAGAACCTAAAACTACAACTTTTCTAGCATGTGAAAGAAATCAAACCAATTTGGTTTCAATTATGATCTCGAACAATTTGCTTATAGATCAGTTTTAAAACAAAAAAAAAAAAGCCAAAAAAACTAAACCGGTTTTGGTTTGGACGAGTTTTGCCTACCTCTAGTGGTGGCAAAAATAACCAAACGTTTACAACAAATTTTATGATTCTAATTAAGATGTGCAAATTATGTTGTAATATATGGATGGCATTATTAGTCGATGGTGACATAAAGAAATCATATGAGGATCGTGTCTTCCATGTTAGTGTCGGATGTGATATTTTCGTTATTGTGGTGGATAATGACTTACAACACGTTCTTTGAAGCTATTTCACAAGGATGTGAAGTGACATAATAACGTGACATGGTGATCAAGTCTTTTCTATGCCAGTTACCATAGGGACATGGTCAAGCTGAAAAAAATGTTGATAAGTTGAATTGCATTTGTTGGCAAAGCACCAAAGAACATAGTACCATTCGAACTTTTAAGATGATAAATGAACTTTCCTTAAAAAGAAAAAAAATTCTACTTTGGGTTTTAATACTAAGGTTCTTAAAATTGAAAACTATGACATTTTAAATTGTCATTTTTAACTAAAATTAGGAAAAAATTCAAAAAAAAAATCTTATGACCTAGAGCATGTAGAGTTTCAACCCAAATATGTTAACTCTTAAGAATTATCTAGAAAATCGGATTGCTATTAAATCAAAATCGAAATCAAAGATAACGCTAATACGAAAAAGATCCATATAGTTGAGCAAAACCTTGAGCACACCATCATGGTCTTTGTTCTTGCCATATATGCACAAAATCTATAAAACAAAAAATTGCATATCTATCCCAATGATATGATTATAGGTTGAAGAGCGACATCATAAAACTAATACCATTACCATTGAACCATCTCTTGTGATGAGTTGGCATAGTTTTGAATTTAATGTTGAGTCTGAAAAATATCACTGCTGAGGTTACCACTGCTGATTATCACTGCTGAAAGGTTACCACTGCTAGCTTTGGGATTACTACTGCTGAAGAGTTGTTTTGAAGATACCACTGCTAGTATGTGAGTTAACACTGAAGAACAAACTTACCACTGCCAGTACTGAAGTTACCACTACTGGAACAGAATTATCACTGCTGCTGAAGATTATCACTGTTTCTGTTCTGCCACTGCTAAGAAGATGAAGATAAGGAAAGAATTCTGTTGGAGAAGATATGGGATAGATACGATTATCTTGAATATTATTTAGAGTAGATTTACTTTCCTTATTGTAATCCGTAACTTGTATAAATAGCTGGTAGAATGTTCTTTGTTCTTAATGAGTTCATAAGTTTTTGTTTAGAATTAGAAGCCTCAAGATCATTCTTGAATCCCTGCATAAGAGAAGTTGTGCACGTCTGATTTGAGCCTGTTCAAATCAGATTGGGGCTTTGGTTGTAATCATCAAACTTGTGATTCAATACAAAAGTCTGTTTTACAAATTCATTGTTTCAATTCAATCAAAGTGTTATTCCGCAAACTTCTTTGATTTGAGTTTTCTGTTCTTGATATATTGATATATTCGATCCTGTCAAGTGGTATCAGAGCTTGTTTGATACAGAAAACAAATAAACAATGGATACCCAGGAAACTGTCTTGGTCTCAAAGGTCCCCATGCTCAAACCTAATGAGTTTGACATGTGGAAAATCAGGATTCGTCAATACATGCTTCTCACAGACTTTGGTATGTGGGAGGTTGTTGAAAACGGACCTGGCACTGATGAAGTAGTTGCTGAAGGAGGTGCAAGACCCCCACCCAGATCTGATGTTGACAGAAAAAGAAAGCAAACTGAGATGAAAGCATTAAGTACTTTGCTGTTGGCTATTCCCAATGAGTACCAACATCAATTCAGTACATACACAGATGCCAAATCTCTCTGGACTGCACTTGAAAAGAGGTTCTCTGGAACCAAAAGCACAAAGAGGAACCAGAAGGCAATTCTGAAGCAACAATATGAGAACTTCACATCTCTGAAGAATGAATCTATGACTCAAACCTTTGATAGATTCAACAAGCTTTGGTGAACTTGCAACTGTAGATGTGAAGATGGACAAAGATGATGTAAATAGAAAGTTCCTCAGATCTCTTGGAGAGGAATGGACTATGTACACTGTTTCTTTCAGACAAGGAGATGATCTTGAAGACAAAGAACTTGAAGATCTATACAATGATCTCAGGATCTTTGAAGCAGAAGTGGAGAAGAAGAAAAGACCCATTGGATACTCTCACAATGCTGCACTTCTTTCCTCTGAAAACCCTAGCTCTTTTAATACCACTGCTTATAATAATACCACTGCTACTTATAATACTACTGCTAATGAAACTGTTTCTAATACATCTCAGGAAACCAATGAAGATATCATTCTGGAAGCTTTCTTAGCAAGTCATGTCAAATCATCATTGATCAATGATGATTTGGATCAAATCAATGCAGATGATCTTGAAGAGATGGACATCAAGTGGCAGATGGCTATGCTGACTCTGAGGATGAAGAGGTTTATCAGAAGAACTGGAAGGAACAACTTTGATGTCAAAAGAGGAGATAAGGCTGGGTTTGACAAGTCAAAAGTCAGATGTTATAAGTGCAATGAACCAGGACACTTTGCTAGAGAATGCAAAGGAGGAACCACAAACCATCAGAACACTGGAAGTGGTTCTTCCCAAGCCCCAAGATTCAACAACAGAGGAAGCAACACAAATCCTAGTTCTTCACAAGCACTTGTTTCACAAGAAGGACAAGGATTTGACTGGAGTGACCATTCTGAAGAAGCAATCCAAAATCAAGCACTCATGGCTGAAATCAAGGAGTCTGAAATCCCCACTGAGGTATCCTCTAAACTTTGTTCTGATTCTTGTTTAGAAACTGTGAAAAAGTATAGGGATCATAATCAGACCATGAGTGATAGTATTAAGAAGATGGAGAGAGAAAGGAGAGAGTATGTTAAGGTTATTGACAATCTGGAGGATCAAATTAACGCTTACAAAGCCAATGAACTTCAGTTTGAATATGACCATAACTACTGGAAGTGGGAGAAGAAGGAGCTTGAGAGAAAACTGTCAAAAGAAAAGGAGGAGTTGGAGAGTGCAAGAAAAGAGTTGTCCAAAGCCAAAGAAGACCTAGATAGGTTTTCAAAGTCCTCTAAGGCATTAGAGTCAATTATTAGAGCACAAGTGACTGATGACTTAAAAAGGGGAATAGGATACAATAGCACCCCTCCTCCTTACAATCAGAATTACATTCCTCCCACAACTGACCTTCTTGAGAGGTTAGACAGAAGTGAGATGAAAGAAGGATTGGATAGAATAGATCCAGTTGACTCAGAGGAGGAATCTGATAAGAAAAGCACTTCTGAGACCATCCCTTATGAACACCACATTCTCACCAATGAGAAAGGTGGTGTGCCATTTGTTCCTAGCAAAAAGAAAGAGACCACTAGGAAAGATAAGGGGAAATTTGTCATGTCATCAGAAAATAGTAAGGAGAAAAAGACTGAGACAACTAGGAAAGAGAGTAGGAAGGACCACTATACTCAGAGGACTGTAGTTGATCCTGGTACTTCCTCACAGTCTCAAAACAAAAATCATCCAAGAGGGAACAAAAGGAACTGGAATAACCATTGGGCTCAATGTCATGGTGTTGATCTAAGGAAAATAAACAGACCAAAACCATGCTTTATCTGTTGTAAGACAAATCATCTAGCAAGAGACTATTATTTCAATCCTTTTAATCAAAGAAACAGTATTCAAGCTAGGAGATTTGTACCTACACACAAAAAGGTTGTTCCTAAACAAAACAGATCTAGTCAACCAAAAAGAAAAGTTCAAAAGAAAAAGGTTGAAAAGAAGTCTGTTAAGTTTGTTACTAAATGGGTACCTAAAGCTTCACTCAGTAATACTACTGCTTCTACAAGCAGTGGTAATAACAGTGTTGCTTCTGATAGCAGTGGTAACAGCTTTAATAGTGTGGAGGTTAACACTGCTGCTAGCAATAACAGCAGTAATAACTAAAACACTGCTACCTCTCAAGTTAACACTGCTGTTAGCAATAACAGCAGTGGAAACTCAAACAATGTTACCACTGACAAGTCTTCATTGAGAAAACCCATTATAACCAAATATTCCAGTCATAAGATCTCAAATAAAGATTATCTTTTGAAGCTCAACAAATTGACAGAGGTCAATTATGTTAATGATAAAGGAGAACCCAAGACCATATTGGCTTGGGTTCCCTCAAGACACTAAATGTTTCATCTTATGTGGAGGGCAACCAAGGAAGAAGGAGCAGTCTTTGGCATGTGGATAATGGTTGCTCTAGGCACATGACAGGTATCGTGTCTTTACTTGAAGACTTTAAAAAGTTTGAAGGTGGACATGTTGCCTTTGGGGATAATCCAACTGGAGGTAAGATTAGTGGTAAAGGTAAGGTATCAAAAGGTAAGATGACCTTTGATGATGTTTATTATGTGGAGCAGTTGAGATACAACTTGCTAAGTGTATCTCAGGTTTGTGACAAAAAGTTTGGAGTATTCTTTACTGATACTGAGTGTCTTATACTTGCTCCTGGTTTTAAAATTGATGAGAGTCAAGTAATGCTTAGGACTCCTAGGAAGGATAATGTTTACTGTTTGGACATTGAAGATGCTTCTTCTTTATCATCCTTAAACTGTTTATTTTCAAAAGCATCTGTGAGTGAATTATCACTATGGCATAGGAGGATGTGCCACATGAATTTCAAAAACATGAATTTACTTGTCAAAAACAACCTTGTAAGAGGTTTGCCTGCAAAGGAATTTTCATGTGATGATCATTGTGTAGCATGCCTCAAAGGTAAGCAACACAAAAACTCACACAAGTCCAAAGAAGTAAACACTATCTCATCACCTTTACAATTATTGCATATGGATCTTTTTGGTCCTACCAATGTGATGAGTATAGGCAAGAAATCCTATTGTCTTGTGATAGTTGATGATTACTCTAGGTTTACTTGGGTTTACTTTCTAAGAACAAAGGATGAGACAAGTGGACTGATCAAACCCTTTGTGACTAGAGTGGAAAACAAGACAAACCTTAGGGTAAAAGTCATTAGATCAGACAATGGAACTGAGTTCAAGAATGCTGATTTGAATAGCTTTTGTGAGGAAAAAGGTTTTGAGAGACAGTACAGTGCTCCTAGAACTCCTCAACAGAATGGTGTTGCTGAGAGGAGAAATAGGACACTAATTGAGGCTACAAGAACTATGTTGGCTGACTCTAAACTTCCAATCACTTTCTGGGCAGAAGCAGTTAACACTGCTTGTTATGTCCAAAACAGAGTTCTTATAGTCAAATCAAAAGGCAAGACACCCTATGAACATTTTGAGAAAAAGAAACCCTATATAGGATTTTTACAACCATTTGGGTGTCCTTGCACAATTCTTGATACCAAAACTCACTTAGGCAAATTTGAGAGCAAATCTGATGATGGATTTTTTGTAGGATACTCTTCTCAGAGCAAAGCACTTAGAGTCTTCAATAGCTCTACTAGAATCATAGAAGAAAGTGACAATGTCAAATGCAATGAGAGCACTCCTAACATACCTGGAAGTGGTCCCAATTGGCTATTTGACATTGATTCACTAACTAACTCTTTGAATATGAGCTATACAGTGAATACTGGTTCAGGTACATAGCAAGTTCAAGAAACAAGTCCTACATTTGTTATGTTTCCCATGCCTTTTGTAGACTCAAATGATGCTAGTGCCACTGTTGAGTCAACTACAGATGATCAAACAGAACCTGGGTCTGAGAAGAGTGATGAGCAACCAATTGAGGAATCCACTGAGCCTACTGATGAGATTCCTGCCTTAGAAGAGGGACCTCAATGGGATCAAGAACCAGAGGTGAATGATTTAAATCTAGGGGTACATCTGCCAGAAGAATCCCTGCATCTTACAAGAACTCAGAAGAATCATCCACCTACTCTGGCAATAGGAGACATTCAGTCTCCTATGATTACAAGGAAGCAGAGCAAATCCCTTCCCAATCCACACTTGAGCATGATTTCTGTTTTCCTCTCACAAACAGAACCCAAGAAAGCCCATGATGCAATGAAGGACCCAAGTTGGATAGAGGCCATGCAAGAAGAACTGTTGTAGTTTGTCCTTCAGCATGTGTGGGATCTGGTGGATCTCCCAAAAGGACATAGGGTGATTGGCACTAAGTGGATTTTCATAAACAAGACTGATGAGAGAGGAATTGTGATCAAGAACAAAGCCAGATTAGTAGCACAGGGGTATACTCAAGAGGAAGGCATAGACTATGATGATGTATTTGCACCTGTTGCCAGAATTGAAGCCATCAGGCTGTTCTTGGCCTTTGCATCTTACAAAGGATTCAAAGTCTATCAGATGGATGTCAAAAGTGCCTTTCTCTATGGCACTATAGATGAGGAGGTGTATGTCAGTCAACCACCAGGGTTTGAAGATCCCAAATACCCTGATAAAGTCTACAAGTTGAGGAAAGTACTGTTGGTCTTCATCAAGCACCTAGGGCTTGGTATGATACCTTGTCCTCCTACTTGTTGGAAAACAAGTTTGAAAGAGGTGTCATTGATAAGACCTTGTTCATCAAGAGAACTAAGACTGATATGCTTCTAGTGCAGATTTATGTAGATGATATCATCTTTGGATCTACAAAGGATGATATGTGCAAGGAGTTTGAGGAACTGATGCATAAGAAATTTAAGATGAGTTCTATGGGAGAGCTAACTTTCTTTCTTGGTTTACAGGTCAAGCAGAAGACTGATGGGATATTCATCAATTAGTCCAAATATGTTGCATCCATGCTTCAAAAGTTTGGAATGAATGATGCAAAGCCAGCAAGCACTCCAATGGAAACACATAAACACCTCACTGCTGATGTTGAGGGGGAGGAAGTTGATGTTCATCATTATAGATCCATGATTGGATCATTAATGTATCTTACAGCTTCTAGACCTGATATTATGTTTGCTGTTTGTGTCTGTGCTAGGTATCAGGTCAGGCCCAAGGAGTCTCATCTACATGCAGTCAAAAGGATATTCAAATATCTTAAGGGCCAACCAAGATTGGGACTGTGGTATCCCACTGATTCTTCATTTGACTTAGTTGCCTACACAGATAGTGATTATGGAGGAGCAAACCTGGATAGAAAGTCAACATCAGGAGGATGTCAATTTTTGGGAGGATGATTGGTCTCATGGCAATGCAAGAAACAGACCACTGTTTCACAATCTACAACAGAGGCTGAATATATAGCTGCATCTCAGTGTTGTTCACAAGTTCTATGGATACAGAATCAGATGCAAGACTATGGTCTTTCTTTCTTGCAGACACCAATCTACATTGATAATAACAGTGCTATTAGCATTGTTAACAATCCAGTAAAGCACTCCAACACCAAACATATAGAGATCAAGTACCATTTTATCAGAGATTGTAATGAAAAGAAATTAATTCAAGTTCTGAAAGTCCACACTGATGATCAATATGCAGACCTGTTCACAAAAGCATTTGATGTAGGCAGGTCTACATTTTTGGTTACAGGTGTTGGCACGATGAACTCTGAATGACCCTTCTTTTTCTTACACTTTTATTTGTACTTTCTCTGTATATTTTCTTCCTTTTTATTTGTTCTCAAGTTGGCATTTTAATGAGTTTGTGAATGTTGCAGATACAAGGTGAAGTTCTTGGTTTGATCAAAAGACGCAGGGTGATGTTACCACTGCTTAGTTGGAATTAATTCTACTAGCAGTGTCTCTATCGCTAAACATAATTTTCATAACTAAGTCTTTACCACTGCTTGTGTTGCACATTACAACCGCTAGCACATTCGCACATTACCACCGCTAGCACATTCGCACATTACCACCGCTAGCACATTCGCACTTTACCACCGCTAGCACTTTTACCCCTGCTTGCACGTTCTTACCACTGCTCTTTACTTGACAAGTGTTTTTACCACTGCACATGATTATTACCACTGCGTGTGACTTTTACCACTGCTTTTAACTTCACATGCATATGGTACCACTGCTATGGTAACTTACCACTGCTTTTAAGGTGACACGCATACTTACCACTGCTTTTAAGGTGACACGCCTACTTACCACTGCTTGTATATTTTTTACCACTGCTTCTAACGAATACCATTGCTAGTGTTACTTACCACTGCTTTTGATTTATACCACTGCTTGTGTTCGTTACCTCTGCTTGTGGTAGTTACCCCTGCTCATGAGTTCAGTATAAAAGCCCTAACATTGACCGCCTTTTTGACAAACGGCTATTCTGAACTCTTGCTCTAAAAATGTTTGCAATTCTGCATCAATTCTTTCTCTCTGTTCTTGAAACTTCAATCGAGTACTAATTCTACATCTGTTCTAGGGTTTATCTTGCGTAATCGATCATGGATTCTCTGTACTTTGTCAAGGATCACAACAAAGTTGGTTATCTCACCAAAGATAACAATTCCGAAGGGTTTGAAGACATTCTTGATTTCTTGGCATCATCCAACATCGCATATGCCGCAACCATCAATCCCACTATCTACATTCGGCATCAGAACGATTTTTGGGCCAATGCGGTGGTGGAAGAACTTGAAGGGGTCAAACGAATCTCGACCACAATCTGTGGTCAATCTTTGATTGTTACTCCGGCAAAAATCAGACAACACCTACATCTACAAGATGACTTAGGTACAACTATGATCTCTACTACCACCATCATGGATGCTTTTATAAGAATGGGGTATACAGGCTCTCGCACTTCTTTAAAATACCTTAAGGGTAAATTTTGCCCTCAGTGGAGGTTCTTTGTGCATACCCTTTTACATTGTTTTTCAAAGAAAACTACCAGTTTTGGTGAGTTTAGTAGTACCATTGCTTCTGCCTTGGTCTGCTTAGCCACAAATCAGGTGTTTAACTTTTCTCAAATGATCTTTGATGATCTTGTTTACAATCTTGAAAACATCAACAATGACAAAGTAAAATCTTTTTACACGTTTCCAAGATTTGTACAAGAAGTTATTACTAAGGAATTGACGAATGTACCCATGGATGGAGACACTTATCAGAGTCATGCTTGATAACACTAAAATTATACATGTTTTGGTTGCGCGTAATCGTATGACTTTACCCCATTTCTCACCCGTTTATGATCATTTCATGCACTAAAAGAGCTTATTATTGTTTGTGAAGGATTTGGAGGCCGTGGAACGGAAAAGTACGGAAAAAGGCGAGAAAACGTGAAAAATGCACAAAGTCAACACAGTAGCTACTTGGCGATCGCGAAATCCTCAACCTGGCGCCGCCAAGTTCGACTGAATTGAAGACCAGAGTTTAACCTAAGTGTCTGGCATCGCCAAACCAGCAGCTTGGCGATCGCCAGATGACCCCTGGGGGTTTTCCTTTAAATATCAGCCTCCTCCTTCAGTTCTAAACATGTTCGATACACGAGGGAAGTACAAAGGAACAAGAGTGAGAGTACGAAAGGTGCTGATACGCTGCGGAAGTCGATCTTCGATCATCTATCGTTGTATTGTCGGTATCATGTCGATGTCCACTTTTGTTTGTGTTTATGTTTTCATTATGATTAGCGAGTAGTTTTATTAGTAGTACTTGTCATGGTCGATGAACCTTTATGGATGATATTTTGTGATTAATGTTTACTGGTTTGTTTTGATTAATTGAATGTCTTTTATGGTTCTTTTCTAATTGGTATTGTTGTGGCAATTTGAATTCAATTGGTTGGGTGTATTTGTTAGACCAAAGTAGATAGACTCCGAAAGGATAATCAACCTACCTTAGCCTGACTTGGACCAAAAGGTTGTGTTAAGGGGTTACTTGGACCAATAGTGACCAGATAGTAAAAGAGCCATTGCGATATTGATTAGGAAGGATTTACCGATTCTAGATTGTGGACCAAACGATTTAGGATTGGAATTAGGAGGATCATATCCTAGTTTCTCACCATAAATTGCACATGTAAGGGTGTCTCAGACTTAAATTCCTACAATAGTCACAACAACCAAACCTTCGACCTATTCATATCATCCATATTGGGGATTCACTTTATCATGATAAGTACTGCTGTTTTTCTTTATTATAATCTTAAATCAATATTTTAATTGCTTTCTTAGTTTTTACTTTGTTAATTGTCTTTTTAAGTATTCAAACCTTTTTCATACAAAACCCCCCCCCCTTTAGGTTAATTAAACCAATTTAGACTTTAGTCTACGATAACTTGACCGTTCCCAGTGGTAGATACGATACCTGGACTTTCCTACACTATATTACTCACGATGAGGTGCGCTTGCCTGTATATGCGGTAAGACGGTGGCTAGGCATTAGAGGTTAAAACTTGTTACGCTTTTTATATACGATAATTACCGCATCAAGTTTTTGGCGCCGTTGCCGGGGCACGGTAGTTGTTAGATTTTAGTCTTTATTAGTTTTGTTAATCGATCCTTGTGAGGGATTCTGTCCCTTGCAAGTTTGCTGCTTTTTAGTTTAGTTCGTTATTATTATTTTATTTTATCTCTTTGTTTCCCGCAAGTTGCCCGTAACCGTTTGTTGTGGTTTCAGTCACGGCAGACTTGTTAGAGCCATTTGAGGAGCCAGAGAGAGAATTCAGAAAAAGAAACAAAAAGAAATCAAAAGCCAACAAAGTTCGCCCGAGAGCTTTGATTTTTGAGATGGGAGACGAGGCACCGATGTGGACCGCTAAGAGAGCCGCTCCAACTGTACCCACCAATCCAATCACGAAGCCAAACCTGAACAAAGAAATCCCGGGGAAGCTCCTACACATGATCAAGGACCTTACCTTCGATGGGAAAAACGATAGCAACCCTATCGTTCACATGGAGAACTTCGTGGACATTTGTGATCTATTCAAAACAGAGGCGGACCGGGATGATGTAATTCGTCTTCGGGTCTTTCCTCTAACGCTTGTCGGAGAAGCTAGGGCTTGGTTGCGATCCTTAGAGCCGAGTTCAATCACCACATGGGAAGGACTTCGCTCAAAGTTCCTTTCCCGATTCTTTCCACCATCCAAGATCGACAAATTGAGAGCCGAGATCCGATCCTTCCAACAACAAGACGGGGAAACCATATCCGAAGCATGGGAACGTTTCAAGCACCTCCTAAACTCGTGCCCGAGTCACGAGTTGAATAAGAGTGAACAGGTTCAAACTTTCTATAGTGGACTTGCTTATTCCTCACGAGCTACTTTGGATTCATCTGCAGGTGGTGTCTTCATGTACAAAACGCCCACGGAAAGTTACAAGCTCCTCGAAGACATGCTCATACATAACATAGATTGGAGGACGGACAAGCGTTTGCAAATCCCGAGGATGGCCGGAAAGATCTCAACCGACTTCGATCCATCCGATGAATTAGCCGCTATGAAAAACCAACAGGTAAATTTTGAACGCAAAATCGAAGAACTAATTAAGTCTGTTCATGCTTTGCAGGTTGGATGCGAGGAGTGCAATGGACCACATTTGACGAAGGATTGCCCAAACAGACCAATGATGACACCCGAGGAGGTGAACTATATCAACCGAGGCGATTACCAAGGGAGGTGGAACAACAACCGTAATTTCATCCCTATACCTCTTGGTTTCTTTGCACCAACTCAACAGAACCAAAGATCGGATGGAGAGCCACGTGTTTCTATCGAAGATCGGATTATCCTATTCATGGATGCGCAAAAGAAGCTAAACGATGAAGTGGGTTCATACCTACGTAATCACCAAAGTACCATCCAGAATTTGGAGTTGCAGGTTGGACGTGTTTCGCAAATGCTAAGTGAAAGGACGCAAGGAGAGTTGCCAATGCAAACACAAGTCAACCCGAAGGTGGAGAATGTGAAGCCAATGCTCATGATAACCGGAGAGCCGTCAAAAAAGAAGTGGACGGACATCTACACAAAGAAGTACGTGGAAACCGAGAGTGAA
Organism: Centaurea solstitialis; assembly: GCA_030169165.1. Taxonomy (NCBI): domain Eukaryota; kingdom Viridiplantae; phylum Streptophyta; class Magnoliopsida; order Asterales; family Asteraceae; genus Centaurea; species Centaurea solstitialis. Next base: position 69,277,082 of record CM058045.1, on the reverse strand, counting down.
AGTGAGCCAAATTATGCCACGGATTACGATTCGGAGGGGTTCACCGTGTCTTTCGAACACCTAATACTCAAGGTACCCGAAGCTTCAAGTGATGATGATGATGAGGAAGATGGAAAGCAAGGCGGATACGCGGAGTTCGTGATCCCGAAGAAAGAAGATAAAGGCAAGGAGAAAGAGAAGGAGAAAGAAAAGGAGAAAACACCGGAGGATGATCTCATCTACATTGCACCAATCAAGCATGATCCAGGGAGTTACAACTTACCTATTTCTTGTCATAAATTTAGTGGTCTTGCTTTGGTTGATTCAGGTGCCGCTCTTAATATGATGCCTGTTGGTTATTGCAGGAAAATGGGAGTCAAGAAGATCGTGCCAACGAACTATCAATACCGGGGAGTGAACGGTTACATGACAACACCGTTAGGAATAGCGGAAGGAGTCCCGATTCGTATTGGAAAATTTGTGTACTATACGGACTTCGTCATAGCTAACCTTCCACAAAACACGGAGATCCCGATAATCCTCGGGAGATCTTTCTTGCACACCGCTCAAGTAAATACCGATATGCGAAATCAAGTGACGAGCTTAGGCTATGGAGACAATCGGATTTACTTTGATCCTAACGGAGAGCCGGTTAGACACCTCGACGAACCTTATGACGATCCTTCTCTGGCCTACAACAAGAGCACGAACCGTCCGCTACTCCCGCATGAACTTGGAAAGAAAACGGAGGACTATCTAAACCCGATGCGCAAAAAGGAGCAATCAACCAAGGAACCGGGATCCTCCAAGAAAGATCACAGAAAGAAGAAGGGCTCGTCATCCCGACGTGCCAAGAAATGAGCCGAAAGTGGGGTCGAGCTCTAGACCCGTCCAAAAATGAAGCGCTTCTCGGGAGGCAACCCGAGCTTTTTCATTTTCTTTCGTTTTTAATGATTTTCGTGTGTGTTTTTACTAATGTTTTCATTTGATATTGCTTAGGTAACCATACGGAGGAGATAGAAACCAGATTCGAGCGAAATCGGAATGCGATGCAGATTTTCAAAAGTTGGAAACAGTGGGCATTTCGCGATCGCCAGATTCCAAATCTGGCGACGCGAAGTTGGTAGGCCACGGAACAGGTAAAAAATTTCGAACCTCACGACGCGAAGAGAGCCGTTTGGCGACGCTAAACTTTTAAAAATTAGGGTATTCTGAAAATTGCCTGTTTGGCGACGCGAAACCATGGGTTTCGCGACGCGAAGTCGGGACAGACGGTTTTTAAACCTTCTTTTTCTCACTTTTCACAAACACACAAACCTAATTCCTCTTAGGCGCCGCCAAACTCTCTCACGTTCTTGCGAAATTCAACCTTCTTGAGCTTCAATTTCATCTTTCAACATGAACAAGGTACGTTTCCTAACTTTGATTTCGTAAGGATTGCTTGATTTGGTGATTGGAGATCTTGTTTTGGGTATCAATGGTGTTTGTTTGCTTGAATGGAATTAACATTATTCTTGATACACCATTGATTGTTTAGAGCTTATAGATGAATGCATGCCCTATATTGTGATTGAAATCTTGTTTCTTGCATGTTATTTGATTGATTAATCTAGTGATTGTGGTTAAATGATAAGTGTGGGGATTTTGAGAACACCAAAATCCCCCATTCCTTCTTGATTAGCTAGATTGGTTTGAAATTGTGGATTGAACTAAAAGTTCAAAGTGTGGGGATGTTCCACATCCCCTTTGTCCTTCGATGCGTATGTGATTATGATACTTGAACTTGCTAGTCGTATATTGTTTGTCTCGTTGGAATTTTGAAAGTAAATAAACCTTGTCTTGCGTTTATGGATTGAGATTCTTTCTAAGACGATGGTATTTGGATTTTGTAGAGACAAAGAACCCGCTCGTCTACGACCGCCGTAGCCAACTTCCGTGCACCGGATGGAAGTCGTGTCTTCACCTCGTTTGCGAACGACCCGACTTTGAATGCTCGAAAGAAGGAGGAGTATCGGGACATCGACCGACTTCTCCCCCGCCAAATTCTTATGCCAAAGAGAGTCGATTGGGATCTTCTTCGATCGATGAGTGTCGAAAACAACATAAAGGCGATTCTTGAGAAACACGCATACGACGAGGATGGCAATGAATACTACATATGCCATGCATGGGAGCGAGTTTTCGATATTGCCGAGACCCTTTACCGAGAGCTTATCGTGGAGTTTGTGGCCACGTTTCATTTCGAAGCAATCAAGGCCCTTGACGAGTTTCATCAAACGTGCATGACGTTCCGACTTGGTGGCGTTTGGAGATCTCTTTCTTTGATTGAATTTGCTCTTGCCTTGGGGATATATACCCAATCGGATGTTGATGCTCCCGGATTCGAGGAGTACATATGGGCGACCGCGAAGAGACCCGATGATTTTGATCCGCGTTTGGCATGGTCGATCTTAGGTGATGGTCATTATCATGGCAACCTCAAGGTGAAAGGTTTTCTTGCTTCGTCAGATAGACTTCTACACCGCATGCTCATTCAAGCGGTAAACGCTCGTTCTTCGAGTGAGGAGAAAGTTACCGTGCAGGATTTATGGCTTCTTGAGCAACTCTCTACGGATGATAAATATCCGAATGCTCCGTATCTCATCGCCGCTCAACTCGCTAAGGCGAGTGGTTATCGAGAGGGTAGTCGCATAGTTGGTGGCCAGTACGTGACGCTCTTGGCCAAGCATTTCGGTATCCTAACCGACGCCGCTATCGCTTCGATGACGAACCTCGGGGAGATGGGGTTGATCGACATGGACCAACTCCGAGGCATAGGCGTCGCGAGGGTTGAGCATATGACCGGAAGGGACTACAATGCATGGATCCATAATCCTCAAGCTTATAGGAGTCAGCCGAGGAGTGAAGCACCGACGAGCACGCATGAGATTGGCGGAACAAATGGAACGAGTGGGGCGAATGTGGGTCAACAACCGGCGGATTGGACGGCTTATTCGGGTTACCAAGACTTGAGTAACCAACTCTCGGAGATGTCACTTTCTTATGACCGGCATCAACAGCATATGGAGTACAACACAGTGGAGGCTCTTCACCAAGCCAACTGGCAAAGTGGAGTGATGAACCAGATGGCCTCCCACTTCGGTATTCAACCGAATACCGCTTATGCTCCATCTCCATATTGGCCATACTCCGAGGATGCTCCGCCCGGTTACCCGACTTACGAGGATTGGCAAAACCAACCTCGTGGCCCTTATTGATCTATCTCTTTTATCTCCGTTATTCGATATGGTTGTCGTAAACAATTTTATTTTTCTTTTGAACTGCGTGGTTGTGTTTGTTTGAACAATTTTATTTTGCTTGGATTGTTTAGGATTTTAAGTAGTTTGGTTTGGTTTATTTTCATTTGTTCGTTTTTACTTTTCTTTTTCTTTTTGTTGGTAGATACGGCGATTTATGATCGAGCACGATTTTTACGCACCACTCTCAGATCAGAACAGATTTCGTCACATAACCCGGGAAGTTTCTCTTTTTCCCAATTACTCCATAATTGTTCTAATTGTTGCATTGAGGACACTGCAAATTTTAAGTGTGGGGAGGGGGTTATGTAGACTTATCTGTTTAAATGGGTTCACTTTTTGCTTTTGGATTGTCGTTTTTCAAACTTTTGAAAGCTTTGAGATTTGACCCCAATTTTTTTTCGAAATCTGAGATTGTTTTTGAGACTGAGTTGCTTGCATAGGAGAACACTGAATAGGATTAGTTGAGTAAAAGGATGCCTTGGAATGCTGATTACCATGAGTGCCTCACCCAATTCCGTTGAGAGATTGAGCCTTAATTGTTATATCTGTTTATTTCGTGAGGAATACCGACTTTGACCCAAGGTAGAACTTGTCATTTGGATGCTTGTCAAGACCACATAAGAGAAGTATTTATCACCATTGCACTGATAGAGGCCTTCGTTTCTAACCCTTTTAGCCTTCGTCAGATGACCTCATCATAAGGTTATCTGATTTGCCTAGCCTTTAATTGAAAAAGTGTTCACCTTTTAACACTTTATCCCTTGAAACCATTTTGAGCCTTAGCCTTTTCATTTCTTTACCCACTATACACTTTATCCTTGAGCCCAAATTGTTTATCTATCTTTTGGTCGTGACTCAAATTTGAATCTTGAGATGTTTTGATCCAGTTTTTCATATCTGACAAATTTTATGGGATTGAGATTTAAAAAGAGCCCAAAAGCAACATAGTTGCTGCTCTGAAAAAAAAAAGAGGGAAAATATCTGAGACTCAGAAAAGAAAAGAATATCAAAAGAGTCGAGAATACAAAAAGAAAAGAATGTGAGCTGAAAAGAGTGAAAAAGAATTTGTGCCCCAAATAAGCCATAGGCTTAGGCCAATTCAAAAAGAAAAGAGAGAATACTCATCCCAAAAGTCTCATTGTTTGAAAGTCAGATTGCTTCACTGTTTGGATCATTACTGATTGAGTTTTCAAGTTTTTGTTGCAAAACCCTTAGTCACTTATATATCCTTTATCCTACCCTTAACCCTTAGCCTAACATTACAACCCTAAAGTCCTCTTGACGGTTGACAACTTCTCAGTGGTGGAGATTAGATTTGGTGACAAGCTTATGCATGCGGGAATTAGTCGAGTATTGGTGTGATCACTTACATATACACTTTTACCCCCGAGAGAACCACCTTATATTGTTATTCATATTATGTGAGGGTAAAAGGTTGGTCTTGGTATCCGATTGCTTGATGAGTCTTGTTTGTGTGTTCGATTGTGTGAGTATACTTTGTTCTCTTTGATGATCTTGGGTGGAGATAATTTTGGAGTTATCTTTCTTATCTTTCAGTCTTTTGATTGAGGACAATCAAAGCTTAAGTGTGGGGATTTTGATAACACCAAAATTATACATGTTTTGGTTGCGCGTAATCGTATGACTTTACCCCATTTCTCACCCGTTTATGATCATTTCATGCACTAAAAGAGCTTATTATTGTTTGTGAAGGATTTGGAGGCCATGGAACGGAAAAGTACGGAAAAAGGCGAGAAAACGTGAAAAATGCACAAAGTCAACACAGTAGCTACTTGGCGATCGCGAAATCCTCAACCTGGCACCGCCAAGTTCGACTGAATTGAAGACCAGAGTTTAACCTAAGTGTCTGGCGTCGCCAAACCAGCAGCTTGGCGATCGCCAGATGACCCCTGGGCGTTTTCCATTAAATATCAGCCTCCTCCTTCAGTTCTAAACATGTTCGATACACGAGGGAAGTACAAAGGAACAAGAGTGAGAGTACGAAAGGTGCTGATACGCTGCGGAAGTCGATCTTCGATCATCTATCGTTGTATTGTCGGTATCATGTCGATGTCCACTTTTGTTTGTGTTTATGTTTTCATTATGATTAGCGAGTAGTTTTATTAGTAGTACTTGTCATGGTCGATGAACCTTTATGGATAATATTTTGTGATTAATGTTTACTGGTTTGTTTTGATTAATTGAATGTCTTTTATGGTTCTTTTCTAATTGGTATTGTTGTGGCAATTTGAATTCAATTGGTTGGGTGTATTTGTTAGACCAAAGCAGATAGACTCCGAAAGGATAATCAACCTACCTTAGCCTGACTTGGACCAAAAGGTTGTGTTAAGGGGTTACTTGGACCAATAGTGACCAGATAGTAAAAGAGCCATTGCGATATTGATTAGGAAGGATTTACCGATTCTAGATTGTGGACCAAACGATTTAGGATTGGAATTAGGAGGATCATATCCTAGTTTCTCACCATAAATTGCACATGTTAGGGTGTCTCAGACTTAAATTCCTACAATAGTCACAACAACCAAACCTTCGACCTATTCATATCATCCATATTGGGGATTCACTTTATCATGATAAGTACTGCTGTTTTTCTTTATTATAATCTTAAATCAATATTTTAATTGCTTTCTTAGTTTTTACTTTGTTAATTGTCTTTTTAAGTATTCAAACCTTTTTCATACAAAACCCCCCTTTAGGTTAATTAAACCAATTCAGACTTTAGTCTACGATAACTTGACCGTTCCCAGTGGTAGATACGATACCTGGACTTTCCTACACTATATTACTCATGATGAGGTGCGCTTGCCTGTATATGTGGTAAGACGGTGGCTAGGCATTAGAGGTTAAAACTTGTTACGCTTTTTATATACGATAATTACCGCATCAATGCTCTTGGTAATAAATTGTTTTCAAACATGCAGAGACCTGCTACAGGCTCTAATGACACATTCACCCCATTGTTCTCTACAATGATGAAGGTGAACCACCCACAAGGTGAGGCATCAGGCTTGCAGCCCTCACAATCAAGCATACCCACTGATCACCTACCCACACCTATCGCTAATACCATTCATCAGTCCCTTGATACAACCCCCACCCCTACACTCAAAAAGTATAACAGAAAGAATAGGGGAGCTCCTTCCTCCTCTGGTTCTAAGCCCAATCAGCCTTTAAGCCATCAGTTGGAGCACTCTCCTTCTGACAATATCCAAAGGGATACCCCTGGAGTGATGCCCCACTCAAGTGTAAAGAAGGTGCCCTCTAAGGAGATGGAAGGGCATGTGGTTGGTGAGGCTCAAACTACTGATGTTGCACAAGGTGTGCATCAGGACAGTTTGAACATAGATAAGACCCCCACCACGGCAACTCCTATTGAGAAATCAAAGGGAGGTCCCAGGTGCCAAGAAACCAAGGGGGCATCTAGTGCTTCAGCAAGGCTGAAGACTAATGTCAAAAAGCTCAAAGATCCAGTAATGGAGGTAAACACTCCTAAATCTGTTGAGGGCAGTTACTCACAACAGGAATTGATGGAAAATTTCAAAGCCATTGCCAAGGACTTGAAAGCTCATGATAAGAACTTTCATATCCATGAGGAGAAGCACAAGTCTCATGAAGAAAGGTTGGATTTATTGGAGGAGCTGGCTGATGTACAAAATCAGCTTATCAAGGATAAGGATGCAATGATGGAGGAATTGCTCAACAAGATCAAATCTCAAGGTGCTCTAGTTGCCTCAATGCGTTTGAAGATTGCAGCACTTAACAAAAGATACTCCACTTTGGTCTCATTCACAAAGGGGGAGAGGAGATCTAAAGTTAAGGGGGAGTCCAAGAAGAAAACAAAGCCAGTTGATGAAACAAAGCCTGTTGATGAAACTGAGGTTGTGAATGAACCTGCAGTTGAGATGGAGACTGAAGCAAAGGGGGAGGAAAAGAAAGAAGTTGGTACTGGGGTTGAAGCTGAAACTGCTGTGGAAGTGAATGAGGATGAAGTTACAGTTGCTGAGCTACTTTTGAAACTGCCTAAGGTTAAACCACCAACCAAGGGTGTAGTAATCAAAGAACCTGTAGTAACAAAGAAGAAAGCTGAAGTCCTTGTTGATCCAAAAGACAAAGGCAAGGAGAAGATAGTTGAAGAGAGTGTGAATGAATCTGATAATGATGAGGAGTTAGGATTCAAGCCAGTGATGGATCTTGTAACTGAAGCCATTCTTTCTGATGAACTGATTCAACAGATTGAAGAAGAAGAAGAAAAGAAAAGAAAAGAAAAGAAGAGTTGGCAAGGATTGCTGAGAAAGACAGGGTTGAGGCTGAAAGGATGCAAGAAGAATGGAATAAGGAGGAACCTGAAGTAGTAAAGAAGAAGCCTGTCAAAAAGACTACAAAGAAAACAACTCCAAAGGCTGTGACAGAAAAGAGGAGGATAATGGTGAGATATCTGTCTGGTGCTCTTGGAAAGCCAGTTCAGTATTTTGCCAAATGGGATCTGGAAAAGGTTGAAAACAAGTATAATGTCACTAGGGAGGCAATGCATCTGGAAGCTATGGAGGAGCAACAAGTTGAAACTGAGGATGTTGCATTGATTCAAAGAAAGAGAAAGAGAGATCAAATTGAAGACCAGGTTACTACTGAAGGTAATCCTGAAGTTGATGTGGAGATGACTAAGGAAACTGTGGCTGATTCTGATCAACAAGTTGTCCAAATGATTGAGAAGAAGGATGTGGAAAAAGCTGAGAAAGAGGCTAGGAAAGTTGAAGAGAAAATAGCTGATGAGCAGAGAGGTAAAGAGGTTGAAATTGCTGAATCACCCAAGCCAAAGAGAAAGAAATCAATTTCCAAGAAGGGGAAGAAGACCAAAGAGGTTGAAGAAATTTCTAATGTGTCTATGTGGATATTCTTTCAGAACAATCAGATTGATTATTTCAAGGTGTTCAGAAGTGATGGAACTAATGAGGTTTTTGCTAGCATCCTTGGAATTTTCAGAAAATTGTCAAGAGTAGATGTGAAGAAGATGTATGAGATTGCTTGTACTAAGGAGATTGAAAATTTTGAAGAAGCCAGATTGCTTGTTGAAGATCTGAAGATGATGTTTGCATTCTCAAAGACCAAGGCTGAATTGAAGAAAAACAGAAAAAGAGATCAGAATGATAGTGTTGGTGAAGGGAAAGTTATCTCATGGAACACCTATGAAAATAGGGTGTTTTCAGTTAACTTTGAGAATGGTAGGATGAGCTACTTTCTGATAGACAAGAGATATGATTTTGAGCCTATTGTGATTGGTAGTATGTTGGAGGTGAAAGAGAAAGAAGGAAACCCATCTGAGCTTGATAAGGAGGTGATGGAAAGATTGAAAGAACAATTGCTGGAGGTAAATGAAAGGTATTTTGATGAAAAGATGATTGAGCAAAGACCTAAGAGAGTCACAGGTTGGGGTGTTGACAAAGATCTAAGGTATGTGATAAGGATGGATGATGGTTCAGAACTCTGTGATTCTGATTAGATAAAGATCTTAGAAGCTTGTACAAGAGAAAATCTGCAGGAGTTGTATGATTTGAGATGCAAAGTGATTGATGTAGCTGTGAATGAAAGAACCAACTCTGATCAGACTGAAAAGAAGAAAGCTGCACTAGATTGTTTGTATTGGTTGTTTGAACCATTCAGACTTCTAGATGTAAGGAGTAGAAATTATGAATCTGTGAAATAGTGGAGATGGTATGAAAGGTGCAAAGTGTACAGCCTGAGAGTCAATGATGGTGACATGGAGTATTCTCTGGAGGAATGTGACACTGATGCACTTGATGTACAAAGGCTGCAGTGTATGATGAATGTAAAGCTGAGTACAAGTGGTGAACCTTCAAAATCTGCAAGACTGCTGGAGAAAAAGATAAAGACCTACTTGAAGATCAGACTCACAAACTTAGCTCCTCATGTTTGAGAAGTTAAGTTAGGGGGATTGTTGAGTCTGAAAAATATCACTGCTGAGGTTACCACTACTGATTATCACTGCTGAAAGGTTACCACTGCTAGCTTTGGGATTACTACTGCTGAAGAGTTGTTTTGAAGATACCACTGCTAGTATGTGAGTTAACACTGAAGAACAAACTTATCACTGCCAGTACTGAAGTTACCACTGCTGTTACAAGTTACCACTGCTGGAATAGAATTATCACTGCTGCTGAAGATTATCACTGTTTCTGTTCTGCCACTGCTAAGAAGATGAAGATAAGGAAAGAATTCTGTTGGAGAAGATATGGGATAGATACGATTATCTTGGAGATTATTTAGAGTAGATTTACTTTCCTTATTGTAATCCGTAACTTGTATAAATAGCTGGTAGAATGTTCTTTGTTCTTAATGAGTTCATAAGTTTTTGTTTAGAATTAGAAGCCTCAAGATCATTCTTGAATCCCTGCATAAGAGAAGTTGTGCACGTCTGATTTGAGCCTATTCAAATCAGATTGGGGCTTTGGTTGTAATCATCAAACTTGTGATTCAATACAAAAGTCTGTTTTACAAATTCATTGTTTCAATTCAATCAAAGTGTTATTCCGCAAACTTCTTTGATTTGAGTTTTCTGTTCTTGATATATTGATATATTCGATCCTGTCATTTAATTTACGACTCTTCCAAACAAAATCGTCCACTTCTTTAGTAAAAACTGAAGAAATGGCCTTAGTTGATATTGTTCTATTGGACAAGTACCGAGCTAGTTGTAGATTGAAGAGTTGATTTCAACATTTTTCGTAGTGTCTTATTAAACAATACTGCATAAAAATGTATGTAGTCTTGTTGAATATATTTGCATAAACATGTATATATTCTTGGTGTACAATTGTACATAAACATGCAATTCTGTTTAAGTGGAGTTGAGTTACAAACTCCTAAGGAAAACTGTGAAGTTTGTTTAGAAGACTTTGCTTTAAAGTTTAGTTGATCAAACACGCAAAATTATGATTTGTGTGGAATTAATCCAAGTAAGTCGTTTCTATAGGCATCTTGCATATATGGATTCTTTATATGTACAAATAAGTGTACGTTTTACAATCTTGTAATTAGGTGTTGTTAGTGGTAATGAATGACTTTTGGGTTGATTGCATAATGTAGGTATTGGACATTTAACTTTGTGACCAACTTATGTATTTACACAATTACACCCATAGTTGTCTATTGTTAACTTTCTTTTTGGTGCAAGGTGTTGGAATACTATACTCTTATAAATATTTTCATTTGGTACCAAAACTATAATAGTATACATTTGGCTGTAAATACAATGAACACGGGAAAAGGTTCAAATATGAAGAGCATGGAAACATTCAAGTTGAGTGCCTTTACTTCATCGAAAGGAAGTCGTATTCAAATTTTAATACATGGGTTGATGGTTTAAAAAAGAAAATAGTAAAGATTATGCTTTAAGCACTAATATTTTGTTAATAATGGATTTTATTGTGATAATAATATTATATGTGCCAACTATAGAACAGAACAATAGTCATTAACTATTTTACATGAGAAACAGATTAAAGAAAATAACATAAATTTGAATTTTATGTTACAGCTTAATACACTATTTTAAATTAAGGTATGTGATGAAAAAATGTATTAGTCTCATACATAGGAAAATCTGTGCAAATTTCGAAGAATGTCAAGATTGTGAGTCTAGGCAAATGACTTTGGATATCTTGAGTTATCTACAAAGGTTTGATGGCCTCTTGAATTATGTATAAAATCCACGATGTTGTTGCAAATGCATGAAAAATAATTTTAACATTTATTATCACTTGGTTAAGAACTAATATCATCAGTTGTACACAAACACTTGAGATTAGATATGGATCAAATACCATGTAGAATTGGTTAGTGGTGGTAACCCAACTTGGATTTGTTGTTCTTATCTATGATAGAAGGTACTATCAACATATAGTATGTAGAATTGGTTAGTGGTGGTAACCCAACTTGGATTTGTTGTTCTTATCTATGAACTAATATTAGTTAGTCAACTGATAGAAGGTACTATCAACATATAGACTCATGTATGGTACATGATAGTATGTCGTTGCCGAGAATGCTAATGGGTTTAAGACATTAGTAAAGCATAGAGAGATCTGAGATCAAAGATGTTATAGAAAATTGTCTATATGACTAAGAAGTGGTTTCACCTCAAATAACGAGTTATTCCTTTTCTAGAAAGTCATGAACTAAAATTTAGCACATGGCCATATTTACAATAACTGAGAATTCAAAGTCGAAGTGATCACAAGGCTCATGGTTTACTTCCTGAGGGTACCACATGAATTAATAAGAAAATCAAAAATACAAAAGCAAACTAGTCATTATATCCAATAAGTAGTTGGTTGGCCGTCGTCGCAGGGTCCATTTTGGTTCAAAGCAAGCCCAAAACCGGTTCAAATTGGTCATTCAGTCACATTTATTCGGTCCTCACATGTTCTTAACTCTTGGGAAAGAGGTCCAATTGGTCAATTGAGTTTGTTGTATGCCTAAATTGGTCCTTTTTATAATCGATACTAAACGAGTTGTTCCCTTGTCACAGTCCTAATATAAATGTGCATCTCTCTAGTTACTACATATAGATCGTGGGGCAAATGCATTGAAAATAATATGATTTTTATTTTGTTGACGACTTTACTCATTTTAGAAGAAAAAAATTATCATAGAAATGTATGTTAACTAAATAAAAGAAAGTGATTAGAACTCCTACCGATTATGAAATAGAACTTGAAATCTTACAACTTATACAATGTTGTAATTGGAATTTTTCTTGGTGCTAATTTTTTTTAACAAATACATTGAACATGACATGCTACGTTGTAAACAGAGTTCATCTAAGAGCAAATACCTTCTAAGTGGCAAAAAGGTAAGAAATAAGATGTTAAAGGGTATCAAAGGAGGGTTAGCCGAGTGGTAAGGCTTGGGCACCACATAGTGGTGAACCCGAGTTCGAGCCCCAGGGGATGCATTCTGGAGGTACAAGGGCTTCGACCCCGGGCTGCATGCTTTAGCAGTCAGGTTTCAGTCCAAAAATTTCCGAGGATTAGTCTGGGCCCAATGTGGTCTGGGATACCTCTTCCAAAAAAAAAAGATGTTAAAGGGTTGTTTCGTTTTTTAAAAATACCTCCTGTAACCTCTTAAGCATGAAAATTTAATAGGTTTATAAACTTCATATTGTTTGTTTTTATAAGAAAATGTTTGAAAGTTTTATCGTCCTTTAAAATTTTAAGAGGTGCATTATCCATATTTTATTTTTTAGATGTAAAATCAGACTTCGAAACTCTTGAAAAACAAACGACACCTAAATATCTTTACATATTTGATAAAGTTTTTTTCATTGAAAATCCCAATTCCAAGAATGGTGAAATAGTATTTATGGGTTCTAAATATATATTAAGGGTATGTGGTTGATTTTTTTTATCAAATTCTGTATGAATAGAGTTGTATGGATTAACTTTTTCGTGTAGATTGGGAAAGTTTTTGTTTATGAACGTATTTTCATAGATGGAAGGATTGTATTTTTGAAATTTTGAATTGAGAGTGACGTGTTTAGAAAAACTTGGCTTTCTACATAAACCTTCTTCCTAGAATCCTATTGAATATATCAGTATGTCGTATTATATATCATTAAGTCCTATCAAATAATTATGCATACAATAATTTAGGAGTCGCATTAAACTCATTAGACTGCTAACAATTAGACTTTAAGTTTTCAATAAAATGAACCAAGAAATAACATAGGTGGTAAATGGAGTCTTATCTCAAAGGAAGATACAAAAAGGAAATCATTAGTACCATAGTTGGTGTTGTAACATCTCAATCCCATCTTGTCAATAATCATGATGTTGATAAATCAAAAACAAAACTACGACAAATGAACAACAATTGGACCTTTGAGCGAATAAACAAGGCCATGCTTGAGAGAAACGATTTAACTAAAGATGATTAACGGGTAATCTTATTAACATCTCTGTTAATGTCATAATTAAGTCAATTTTTGTATTTGAAATATAGAAAACCAAGTTTTAAAGTTGATGTATACGAAAAAAAAAAAAAAAAAAGAATCACTTGATAACGATGGTGCATTTAGCGGTATATAGAGGTATAGATTTTTTTTGGAAGTCATAGCAACATCGAACCAACGAACGACTACCACGAACACATACACGCGCGCACGCCTTCTCGGTGGTATCGGGCATCCACAAGCAGTCCACTAATCCGTCGCTGTTCCATCCCAGCTTACGCTGGCCTAGAGCCTAACCACGGTCTTTGACTGGGTTGGGGGATTGGACCAGTCCAAAGATTAGGTATTCCTCATGCCCTTAATTGACTCCTCTTGAGATCGAACCCGGATAGACTGGATCCTATCCACAACCTTCCCAGGATGTTACCGTCCTTAGAAAGACAGATTGTGCTAGACATGATTTGTTATAGAGGTACAATTAATGATATGATTTTAGTAATAGTTAAAAAAAATCAATCAATGGATTTATTTGATTTTATATCGAAGAAAAGAAAAAAGATGTATATCTGAATCAAAAGTAGAGCATCCCTACAAAAAATACATAATATGAACTACAAAAAGAATTCCCATAAAAAGCATAGAAAACAAAGGAACAAACAAATAAAGAGAAGAACATCTCTTCATCTATTCTTCTACAATCTGATGAACCCTAATCTCTCTCCCAACTTCATTCCTTAACCTAATCTTCTTTATGGTAAACATCTATATATATTTATATATATAAGCTCCACCCTTTCCCTTCCCTTACCTTCATACCAGCTGTACAATCAACCAATTAAACAAGCTAATTATGCTAAAAACAAGTACTAAATAGACCGACAACGATGACTAATACGCTTACTAATTCTCTTCGGTATCACATATAATCCATCGGCGGGTTCATGTTTGGGATCAGCTCTGCCTCCGGAACCTCATTCGGCATACATTTGTTTCTCATCTCCACCACCTTCTTGTGGGAATTCGAATGCAACGAAGGCACAAATGTTGGACTCGCGGCAGGCCGGTACTCCGGGAACAGCCGCCCTGATTTGTAACGCACACCGCAAGCGTTGCACAAGGTTTTCGGACCCATGGGCCCCGCACGCCACTGGGGCGTTTTCGTAATTTCACAATGCATACACTTCCTAACTCCTTGCACTTGCCCTCCCGGGTTCTGGTTCTCGTTAGGGTTCTTGTCTTCCGTGTTGGATTGGACCTCGGGTTTCTTCGGCTTCTTCTTTCTCTTCTTCTGGTCGGGGGCGCCACTATGAGACTCAAGAGGATTCTCGGATTCCATGGAAATTGGAACCGGAACCGGTACCACGAGCTCGATGGAGGAACGAGGTTTGAAGGCGGGTGGCCGAGGACGCTTGCTTCGGGCCCGCTGGGGCCCACGATGAGTTGGGCTGAGCGGGATCATCTTGCCGCTGCCCGAGCTGGAGGAAGAGCTCGAACTGCTGCTACTGCTCTCGAGAACCGACACAGGGCTCGACATCTGGAACTGGACCACCAACGGTTCCTTTTTCACCGCAACGTTCTCCTGATTCATGGTCATCCCACCACCCGAAAACGAGTCTTCCACAAAGTTCGAAAGCCATTCGAGCTGAACGATATCCTCATACTGAAATCACACATAAGGACTTATAAGTACAATGATCAAGATTTCTTGGCCAAGTTAAAAATACAAACTTTATCTCATATAAACCCAAAATGATGAAAACCCATTTACAATATAATTTTTTTAAAATAACCCAAGAGTTAGAATTTATTAAATAACTCTTTTGACTTGTTGTGTAATTATTAAATAACATTGTTTTTTAAAACAATGGATGCGAGTTTTAAAAGCAACAATTATTGATGGGGTCAAAAAACAAACAAACTTTTCATGTTTTTAACAAAAATGTTAAAAATAAATTTCTCACAATAATGGAATAAAATAAATAAATTTCCAAAAATAAATTTAAAAGTTACAAACTTAAATATACCATACAATGATTACTAAACAACAAAAATATTAAATAATTTGATTTTCTTTTACTAGCCAGTAAAATTTAATTATTCTTGGATTGTACGGAAAAATATATCATATTTTCAACTGTATATGTTGATAAATTCAAGAAACAATACCGGTAACAAATTCGAGAAATAATTGCCACCGACTATTCTTGTGAACTCAATTTTTTCAAATTTCAACAATAATAAATAATTACAAAAATCCAAAAAATTAAATACAAAAATTCAAACTTTCTAATTTGTGTTCATCTTGAAAAATGGGGAAAAACTAAGGGCAGGTTGTGATTGCTTATTAATCATATTTGTTTATTGATGGTTAAAACAGTAAATAAGCAATTTTGAATGTTTGAATAAGTATCACGATGTCAACCAACAAATAAGAAGTTTTTAACAAAGTAAAAGGTTTTAACTTTTCCAACCAGCAATAATCAAATAAGCAGATACGCATAAGTTGTTTTAAATAAGCAAATCTCGAACACTTATAGGCTGCATGAACCGACACCGATGACATCACATTCCGACGAAATGACATCATTGTTTCAAATAAATTCCAAATAATTACTCACCGGAACAGCGAGCTCTGCCGACAAGGCGGACGCGCAATTGCTTTCGGAGAAGATGGGGTCGGAGGCCGGCAACTCGTCGGAATTGCTAGTCCAAATGTTGGAAAACTCTTCGCAATTAACGGAATTGAGCGTAGTGTCGGTCACCGGAGGAAATTCGATAAAATCATCGATATGATCAAAGAAGCTTCCGCAATCTATCTCATCAGTGAAAGTTTGTGCCTCCATTTTCCTTTTCAAACTGAAAGCAAGATTAAAAAATACAATGAGTTCAATGTTATAATTAAAACTCTAGTCTTGTTTTCTAGTAGTTCTTTTGCAAATATTCTTATACCAAAAAAAAGGACACTAAATTCACAAGAATTAACAAACTTTGAAGATATCAATCAAAATCAGAAAAAAGACCATTTGCAATATGGAAACTTTTATCCCAAATTGTTAAAAAAGTTTACATAATGTAATGTTGTTCTAAATTATGTAAAAAAGAATCAAGTGTGATATGTTTTCAAAAAGTGAATGAACTTTTTATCGTGCTAACGTGCAATTGATGAAATAACAATGGTGAGACAGCTCACATTCGTTTTTATCTCGCGCATTTTAGCAAACAAAAAAGTTCGAAAAAAAAACAAAAACAAAAACAAAAATCCCAAATTTAGCTTCTAAGGTACCAAGAATTGTTACCCTTGGTTTCAAATTGCATTCATTCTTTTAGTACAATACAGAAATTTGTTTAAAAATACAAAAAAAAAGTGTCGGTTGCGATTGGGCCGGGTCACAGCGGAAGGCCTGATACGGTTGGAGCGTCTGTGTTAACTTGCCGTTCAAAAAAAACCATTTTTCCCCTGTTAAATTCTCCCAAAAAACAGAGGAAAATTGAAATTAAAAAAAAAATTTGAATGAAAATTAAACTCAATGTGTGAAAAATGGTCAACAATTAACCGAAGATAATTGAAAAGCTTTCCACGTATTGAAAGTGAAAGCATGTCTGTTTCTGTTTCCCTAATCTCTCCATGAACAAAATACAGAGAATTTTGGTATGAAATTGACAACAAATTGAAGCAAAATTGCAAACCAAAACTATGAAATTGGTCCAAAATTAGCATAAAATACATAAATTTGGACCAAATATCTTTAAAAAACTCTGTAACTTGGTATGAATTTGGAAGCAAATGGCTTACAGAGAGAGAAGAAGAAAGCCCAATTCTTCAAATTGATTACAACATTAACATTTTAATTGGAAGAAATTGAGGTTTATATAAAAGAAGCAAACCTGCGCTTTAAACCCTAATTCCAGCCTAAAATCTTCAAAAAAAGGTTATAGTAACCGAAGGCAGAAGAAAAGAAACCCCCTTTTTCTCTGAATGCAAAAATCCGAAATGAAATTGGCAAAATCCGATAATAATAATTCAAAAACTGAAAGTTGGGGGGTGTAAGTAAATATAGAGAGAGAAAGAGAGAGAAATTTGAAAGGAGAGATGATGAATGAAGAAGGCTAAAAAGGGAGGGAGAATGAGAATGAATAAGAAGAGATGGTAATGGTAATGGTAATGGTAATGGTAATGGTAGGTGAGGCACCTCCTTCACTGCTAGCTGTCTCTTCTTTCTTCTGTCGTGATGTTGAAGTCTTCTCTCTCACATTACTCACACAGGACCCACACCACCGCTCACTTTCTCTTTATTTTCATTTTTCATCCCCCGTTGTCACGCTTCACGTTCACGTAAGATCAAGCTGTTTTTGTGAGACCGACGAGACATCAAGGTTTTATATATATAGCTTTACAGCAAAATACTATAAAGGTAAAAATATAAAACTCTTTGAATGTTACGTTCATGTTTTTACACTGTAAGGTTCGACTTTTTTTTACCTTTACGGCGTTTTTCTGTGAAAATTTAGATTTTTTTACCTTTCACAGTGTTTTCCACCATGAATGTTGGATTTTTTTTACTTTCATATATAAAGTCTTGGTCTTATCGGTCTTACGAAAACAATTTGGTCTCACGTGAAGCCAAGTCTACGTGTGAATTGAAATAAGACGGATCAAAGATTTATCAGATTAATTCTCTTTTAAGGTGTAATTCATTAAAAGGTATTTAACTAAAATTGATCAATAGCTTAAAATTACTTTTCATAAAAAATAACAGTTCTGATATGATCTCGTACCTCATTTACAAGTTTAACCTCATTCGTAATACATGTGTTTTTACTGTTTAGTCTCACAATAATTACAACAAATATCACCAGGTTACATATTCACGAAAATTTGCTAACACGATCGTCTTTTTCGAATATAAGTTTCTAATTTTCAATCAGAAAGAATTTTCGACGGAGCGGTAAAACAGACAGATTCCTAGGCCTGACTAACCGATCCAAACCGAATCGTGGTTCGTGGTACATACTCCAATACACGGTATGTATAACTTAAGTACATTTCACATTTATCGTGACCTTTTAAGTATAGAACACGTATTATTGTATGTACATGGAAAATGTAAAATACGTAAAATACGAGAAAGTAATATAAAATAAACGTAAAAGGGGGGTATAATGTGAAAAATACGAGTGAGGGTAGAAAAAGGAAAATATATTTGTATACCTGATTATAGGCGCGTGGAAAAGTAAAGGGTTTTTAACCGCCGTATTTTACTTTTATTTCTATTTTGGGTATGTTGGTAAGGAAGATGTGTAATGCTTACCTTCTTAGAGAGCGCGTGAAATACACGAGCCAATGAAATGACGTGGAGTAGTGGATAAAACGTCATCACTCGCATATGATTGGATGGAGCTAAAAAGCGCGAGTGGGTTTCGTTTGAAAAGAAAGATAAAACCAAATAAATTTCAAAACCGTGTTGAATTTATTTTTTTGCGAGCTAAGCTAATGTTGTATTTTTTCAATAAATTAAAACTTCACTGTTAAGAAAAATGATTTAGATTTTATTTTAATTTTTTTTATTTCGATTATATAGATACGGTTAAGTTTTGATGATACCAAACTGTTTTTGTGAGACATTAACATATTTTACATGAAACTTCACATCAAAATCTTTGTTAATGTAAAAAAAAAAATTAACATTTATCGTAAAAACATATTAAAAAACAGTATCGAATTTTTTTTTAAAAGGTAAAAAAACAAAACCTTCACAGCATTTTCGCTGTGAAGGTTTACATTATTTATTTATAACATTCACAACATTTGAGCTGTGAAGGTTTCGTTTTTTGCTTTCTTTTGGATATTTTTTTGCATCAAAAGTGATTTTTTGGTCAGTATATTCAAATTTTATTTACATTCACGGTGTTTTTTTTGTAAATTTTCATACGTTAGGTATTGGTCTCATACGGTGTCTCGAAAACAGTTTGATCTCACTTGATTCTAAATCATATTAAACCATAATAATTTCTATAGAATATTGATTTCCTTACTTTATAATTTATATAAGGTTTACAAAACGATACTACTCTAATGAAAAATGTTTAGTTTTATTTTTAACTTTGATAACAAAGATATTGATAATATTGTATGTAATTTACAAGTGTTTTCCTCTTCTAAAATTATTGAACTTTTTTTTTTGTAATTTTATGATTGTAGCTTATATCATTCCAACAAATTTTCTGAAAATGAGAAAGCAAGAAAGAGGATTAAACTTTTAAAAGTTAAATAACTCGTCAAAATGTTTATCAATATAATATAAAGATTTTTTTTCCTTATAATTTCTATTAATAAGAAACATATAAAGAATCTATAAAAGATTCTTCAAAGTAAAGTTTTATTTAGGTTTTTGCTCATAACATATTCCTTTACACCCTTTTCCAAAGTGAGAAAATGTGAGAGAGATGATCACGTTATTGAAATTTGAAGAATTCTCTATAAACATATTATTTTTTACTATGTATAAAAAAATTATTCCTCCAATCAATGAATATCATTAAAATTAGTGTAAAAGATATTTGTGAATGGTATTAAATATTTTAATAATATATGTTATAATATTTAAATAGAGAGATTGTTGAGAATGAATATAAAATTTATTTGAATACTTTTACCTTGTATTCTTCATTTTATGAAATCTATTGAAGATGGTTTTATTCTCTATATAAATTATTTTTAGTAATATAACAAATAATATAATCTCCAAAATAGAGATTATATTAAAGATATGTGCCATTTCTTTGAGATTTTAATTTTAAGTTTTGATTTTTTTATAAACATATTTGAAGAATCTGTTGGAAATGCTCTTAAAGCATATAAAAATAGAGAAAACGTATATTGTGAACAAATTTTTATGTGCCAATAAATTCCATTATAGAGAAAAGTAGAAGAATTATGAAATGCCTCAAATTTGAAACTTCAAAAAAATAATTACCATGTTTAAGAAACAACTTTTTATTAGAGTAAGAAATCTTAATGTTAAATGTTTTTTAAAGAAAAAGTTATTTTATTGAAAAAAAGTTTTTTATTACATTTGTAAATTATTTAATAATATAATTAATGTTGTGATTTTTTAAATATAATTACAGTTGAATATAATTTTTTTAGTATTTTCTGTTTTTTGGTTCTATGTTCTTGAGAAAAAAATTTAAAGACTTTGTTAAGGATGTTAATATGATTTTTATCAAAATATGTTCTTCTTGATTGTTTCTTCAGTCAAAATTACAACTTCTTTTAAAATACTTAAAGAATTAAATATATATCTTTAACAAACTAACTGATAAGTTAACCATTAGTAGTTAGTTAGTAGAAATAAGATTGTAAAGAAAATTAACAAGACAATGTATCTTACCTAAAAGAATTTTAAATTGAATATTATTATCATTATTATCATTATTATAAATTTTTATTCGTTAAAATAAATTTAATTATATTAGTTATGATTTTAAATAACAATATAATATGTCATTCAAACAGAAAAGAATATTAAGTAAATAATAACAATATAATGTAAGCATAAATAAAAATAATCAAAATAAGGATAACTTCAATTGTTGAATGATATAATTATTTTTAGATAACTTAATATATTAGTAATAATTAAATATATATAAAATAAATAATATAATTACTTAATAATTTTATATAATTAATAATTCATCTTAATTTAAGAACTAATATTTATGTATAGTATTTAATAAAGAGTTAATTAAAAAATTCAATTACTATTAATTAGTATACAAAAAATTATTAATAGTCATAATTTTTTTAATAAAATAAAATTAACTTTTATGAGTATTTATTAATAACTAGTATTTTTTTTTTATATAATTACTAGTAACGTATAAAGATTAATTAATAAGTTATAATTGAAAATACTATTTCAACTAATGCTTTAATAAACTAATTTATATTTATTTAACAGGTAATTCAAAATATAAGCTTGTTGTTTGTATGTTTGTAAACTATGCCTAAGAAAATAGGGTATTTATTTCATTTGAAGTTACTTAACTACTGATGACTTTAATTATAATATGAATAACTTACAAAATAATTATAAAGTTTTTATATGGGAAATCAAATATATAATTATAATGAAAGAAAGAAAGAGTAATATGTAATTTATCACTTTAGACTTGTTTACTTTCAAATTAGTTGAAAAGTTTATGTAATTGCCTTTTTTTATTTTTTATTTTATTTTTATTTCAATGATAAATAATGCAAAACGTATAAATGTTTCTCATGGTTTAATATAAGTACAAAATAAAGTCTTTGAGTTATGAATGTTAATGAGTACAATTAACACAAATAGTAGGTTTGGGGTCCCATTCAAAAAAATAGTATTAGACTTAATCTCAATTAAATTTAAATGACAATTTTAGTGTTCCTCTAACAATTTTTATTTCAATAATAAGACCAAAAAATCAGCTTTGTAAGCTTATTAAAGACTAAAACTTGAAACTGATTAACTTATTCATTTGCTTAAGTTGGAAACCTAGTGCTATCAACTAGTATTCTATATTTTTTATATTGGGATTGCAACATGTTTGAAGAAACATCATATACTTGCATTGCTTGGTTTGACTTAATAATTGTAAATCCAACGTTCAATGAGTCAAGTGGAATATTAATGTCATGAAGGTTGATTAGCACTTTAAGTTAAATGAAGTTTCATCTGTTTTCAAAATGGACTCGAGATAAATAAGTTCTAATAACTTGTTTAATACTTGAATTGTGAATGCCCTTAGGCTAAGCATAGCGGGGGCTCGGGCTGGGGGGAGGGCTTCATTCCCCAGCCCGGCGGGCAAAGGGCTTTGGGCGGGTAGGGGTACACGATTAATTTACCCGGCGGGATCCAGGTTGGGAGGGTTGGCCAACCCACTCCTTTTTGTTTGTGGTGTGTGTGTTGTGTGTGAAAGGGTTGAGAGGGTTGGGGTACAGGTTGTAGGAGGGTTGTAGAGGGTTATGAGAGAGTTAAGAGAGGGTTGGAGAAAAACTGATGTGTCAGCTAATGTGGCATGTTAGGTTTAGAGGGTTGGGAGGGTTGCGCTACTGATAGCCTTAGTTTCCAGCAAGGTCATATCATGCAATTACAATTATTAAAGCTGGTAGTTTGATTTGATCACCTATAAATGCAATGAATTTGAATCAAACCTTCAAATTAAAATAGTAAAAATAGAAAAAAAGACTGTTAAATTTAAAAAACATATTGGACGTTTTTAAAGTACGATGGTAAATACACATAACATCATATATATGTCTCCATGTCACTTCTTATAACAAGCCCCTTCATCTTATCCTATCATAACCAACAAAAAAAAAGTAACAATAGAACATGGTTTTGTAATTTAAGTATAAAGATACAATGTTTTTTTATATAGCTAACCAAATATAATATTTTGAACATGAATGGACATTTTTGCCCTCCAAATGGGTGTCAAACATGCTTGAAAGTGCATATAATAATTAGAATGTGTTGGTTTTTATCTATTGATATTTTGGAATTGAATTCAATGCATATTTTTAAAATATTGGAAGAATACCCAATCAAATTGACTATGCAACACAATTAAGTTTGACTTAAGGGGTGTAGACCTCCCAAAATAATAATTGTTCAATTCCCATTCTCCTTCCACTACCTCTCTTCTATTCTTCTACTTCTCTCTCTCCCTCTCCCTCTCTCTCTCCCTCTCTCCCTCTATATATATATATATGTAAAGAGTCAAGTTCATTTAGAAACCAAAAAAAGAGTAAAAACCGTAGAAACTCATAGTTTCATAGCTTAAATCAACGAAAATTTTTCGTAGAATTGTTTAATATGATGCAAATGTTTCATACAATTCATTTTTTGATTTTCTTTTTGTAAAAATAACAAGGTTTCATAGGATTAAAGAAAATACATAGAACAGTTTCATAAGCATAGAAAAATGTATGAAACCTTTTCATTTTTATATAAAAAACACCAAAATATGAAACAACTTCATCAAAAAATAATTTATATGAAACATTTGCATCATAATAAATAACTTTACGAAGAGTTTTCGTTGATTTAAACCAAAAAACTATCGGTTTGTAAGTTTTTACTCTTTTTTTGGTTTCTAAATGAACTTCCCTCTTTTAAATGTTACAAAACTACATAGTAACATTTATAAAGGTAAAAACGTTTTATTTGTTATGATTTGAACATTCTATAAAAACTGATTAGAATTCATTAGTTATGATTAATGCTTTATATTATAAACCAATCGGTATATTTATAAAACCTGATATACGTTAAATCAGATGGATGATTGAGATTAATTTGTATGGTTTGTATACATCTATCTATCTATCAAATACAAACCATGAGATTCTTACAAACTGTACAAACCAATCTCAACCATACATGTAGATAATCAACGGTGTGGATTAATTCGGTTCCTAAATTTTCTCTCAACCACATTTCATAACCGCCTAAAATTAGGAGTTAAACAAAACCAATGATTAAGATTAGGTTTGTAGGGTTTGTAAGAACTCCATGATTTGTATTTGTTACTTCCGCTATATATATATATATATTGTGTGTGTGTGTGTTTGTATACATATTCATAGGGTGGGTTCAAACGAAACCGACTATTAGTTGTGAATTGGGTGATAAAAGGAGAGTGCAACAAGTGTCTCACATTTTCAAGGGTTATTTATCATGAATAATGTATCACTCATGATGAATGAGTTTTATTCATCATGGATGTTATATCATTCATCACGAATAAAAAAAACTGTGTTTTATTTATCATAAATGTTGTATCATTCGTCAAGAATAGTTATAAACGTTCATTTTCATTATTAGTATTGAACGTGATTACATGAACATTGGGGGCACGTGTCTCACTTTACTTTGTCCCCCGGTTCACAATCGTAAATAGACTTGCAATTGATTTTTTTTCTTTCTTTCTCTCCCTCTTCTATAAGAGTAGGCGCCCTCATAGCCACAACTGTTGAGTGAGTTAGATATGCCCTTATATTACGTAGTTAAAAGACGATAGTGGGCCAATCGGTTTTGCCGATATCAATCTTTTGTTCAAAAAGTGTAGAAAGGGGATTTTTATGAGAATATAAGTTGATTTTTGATTGATCCTATACGCAACTTCTCCTTGGTTGCATGTAAGTTGTAAACCCACCCCCACCCTCGAACCCCAACCATAGTGAGAGATGATAAGTGCGGGAAAGAGTGATTAAAAATAAAAAGCTAAATGCTTTATAAAATAATTAGAAGTGTATTTTCTATATATAACAAGTCTTGAGTTTAATATTCCGTTTTCTTTTTTATGACTACCATAATTATAAAGTTGCATGTGGTTTTGAGAAAGCAAGCATATTTTTGGTTGTTTATGAATGCTTTGACGTGTTAATATATTTCAACACTTATCTTCTATTTACATATTTTTATTCAATGGTTATCAACTAATTTTATGGAGTTGAAACGTGAATCTTAAAATTTAAATAATATGCATCACTAAATAGTATTTGATACATAAAAATAACTTTTAAAATTTTACTTAAAACACATTGTAATGTAGTATACATAGATTATTTAAATTTAAAATGGAAATATAAATTTTTAGTTTTAATGATATAGTGTTTCTTTATAAAAAAAAATAATGAAGTATCTTGTTAAAACTTAATGATTATTTAATTATAATTTAAAATTCTTGCATTTGAAATGAGGTTTTTACCTTATATTTGATTATACATTATACGAATTCAATAATAAAAATAATATGTTTAAGTTTAATAATATAATATATTTTATAAAGATAATGATGACGTATTCTGTTATAGATAAACGGTTAACCTAATTATGTCTTAGATCTTTATATATAAAATCACATGAAAGACTCGAAAGACAACTAATTAGATGCATTAAGATGCATCTTATCTAGGTGCATGTCATTCTAATGATTATAAATTTCTCATCCAATGGTTGATAACCACTTCTCACGTTCATTAATATGACACTTCTTACCACAACCCAACACTTACCATGTATCTACTTAAAATTATCAGTTACTTATATGATTTCAGAAAAATGTTGTATTCATCGATAAATGGTAGTTATGTATAAAAAATGGTTTTTAAGACTTAGTCTTAGACGTTTTATAATATAATATAGATAAAGATAGAAAAATGCTTATGTATAGATTATTTTTTTGGTAAAAAGAATTGACCTTCGTGCAATTGTCCTTTAACAAACTTGGTATGTACTCTAGGAATGATGATTCCTTCTAAAGGACTTCACCTATTTTCAAAAGTTATTATATATATACATAGGAAGGTTAAAATGTGAACTACTTTTTTATTGTGAATGTGAAGACAGTTGGGGGGGGGGGGGCGTCACGTGATAATCTGAAAAACACGCGGCTAGGTTTTATGCATACTGTATAAAGCTATCATTTAGATTGAATAAAGCTTTATGCAGTATGCATAAAGCTTAGTCGCACTTTGACACGGGCGACTTAGCGCGTGGGTTAGTTTTATTCAGTTTGCATAATAGTTTTATGCAGTTTGAATAAAGATTGAATGAAGCTAACCCACGGGATTTATGTAGACTGAATAAAACTAAGCCGCAGAAGTCAGACTGCCACATGACGCACTCTCGGCTATCCTAACGTTCACAATGAAAAAGTGGTTCACATTGAACCCACACATATGTGTGTGTGTGTGTGTGTGTGTGCGCGCGTGTGTTTAAATGAAAATCCTTCCTTTATCGTAAATTTGAAGATAACTGAGTCGGCAACACATGTCTATATTCAATATGGATAACAAAAAAAATGTTCATGCATTATTCATTATAAATAATATAACATTTAAGATGAATAACATATTATTCATCTTGAACGTTGTATTATTCATCTTGAATAATGCATGGACATTCATCTTCATTATTCATACTAAATGCGACACATGTCACTCTCTCAGTTGTCCTCACGTTCACAATAGAAATGATTATGGAGTCGAATTGCATACGTAACGACATCCGGGAGCGCGACACGTGGCATATTCAGTCTGAATAATCAAGTTTTATTCAAATTGGATGTTGTACTATTCAGATTGAATATGTCACATAATGCGCTCTCGGTTGTTCTCACGTTTGCAATCAGATTTGGGTTCACAACCGAACTTTCGTCTAGAGAGATTTATTGACGTATTAACCTTATAAAGGTTATAAATTAATATTTATGGAAAAGACGAACGTTTAGGTGGTGTTTGTGTTAGCTTAGTTTTAGGCTAAAAATGTTAAAGTTTTATAAATGTAAGCAAAATTTGTATACTTGTTTGAATTGTGTTGTAATGGGCTTGGGAATTACAATGTAAAGGGCTTGGGCTTAGGATCCATGTTTAGACGTATAAATAGGAGTCAAATGTGTAATTAGGGTAACAATCCTCATTTTTGTAATCTCTATTCAGCCGTACCCTTAAGAGGTAATACATGAGAGTCGTTTGAATTTTTGACTGTTCTTCGTTTTGTTCTTGTTGATTTTCATTTCTGTTTCAATAATCTCTCTGTATTATCGTTCTTTATTATGTTTTTGTCTAATTCCCATATAGAAAACTTAGTTCTACATTTCTTTCAGTTGGTATCAGAGCCGGAACAGATCAAAAGTATCTGTTTTCGATCCTTTAGAACAAGTTTTCGTGGGAAATTTTCTAGAAATTTGGTGTTTCGCAATGTTTCGTTTCGTTTCTGAGTCTGTTCTTCAAACAGTTTCGTCTTCGAAACTTGTTTCTTCGAAGACTGTTGTTTTTGGATTTGGGATTTCGTTTCGAAAATCGTTCTTCAACGTGTTCTTGAGTTTCAGATGTTGATAAAATTGTTCAGATCAGAGTTTTTTCCAGATTCTGATTCTGTGTGATCTTCAAAAGGGATATCACACAAGGTCGTCTATCCCTCAAAAGGGATATCACACAATTCTGATTCTTGAGTTTCAGAGGGATAAAATTGCCTCTTAATGCTTCCAAAATCTTCTGAATGATTAAGTATCATGTATGTCTCTTAACCATTAAGAGTCCTGATTTCATACTTAACAATTACGAAGCCAACATATTTCATTTTGCACCATATCATAAGAATCTCTTAATCATTCTGACAACTTAATCATCCAGCACCAAGTCATTCAGCAACTGCCAAACAGCCCCTTAGTTATTGTGGTTTACATATTTATGAAAGATGATCCAAATACAAAATGTTTATCATAATTAATGAACTCTAATCATCTTTCATAAGTATTCAAACCACAATAAATGTATCATTTCCATAAATATTGATTTACAAGGTTTACAACTTTTATAGGTTTACAAAAGAGAAAAAACTTTTTTTAAGAATTTACCCTTGGTGGAAAGTCATTTTAGCATGTACTAATTACTATAAATATAATATAGTTTCTTTTTGTCAAATATGTGGCAAGAAAGTGGTTATTTGTTCCTACAAATTGGTATAGTTCTTGAATGAACCTGCCTATATATATATATATATAGAGGAATAATCAAATAAAAACCATTTTTTTTGTAAAAACCCGTGAAAACCAACTAAAAAATAATTTTTTTTAGGATTTTTTTTATCAAATACTATGATATTAACTATTGTTACACATATATATTTTTTCATAATGTGAATATCATCCATGAAAAAATAAATTTTTTATTCATATTATGAATCGAAAATATACAACATTTTTATTCATATTATGAAACAAATTCATGGATGATATTCATCTTATGAAAAAAAATGTATGTGAAACAACATATCAACTCTAACATTTGATGGAAAAAAATCGTAAAAAAAATTATTTTTTAGTCGGTTTTTACGGGTTTTTACAAAAAAAAGTGGTTTTTACATGAAGGCTCCTCTATATATATATATATATATATATATATATATATATATATATAGTATTAGGTTCAAATGAGAAGTACTAAAAAAATGAGAAGTAGAGAAGTGATCTCAACCATTCACCCGGTCAATAAAAGTGGCTTTGACCGGGTCCCCTTCTTTAATCTCAACCCTCCCATGAATCGCGTCAATCCCCCGTGATCGCGTCCACCGTAACCGGTCAAAACCACCTTTATTGACCGGATGAGTGGTAGAGATCACTTCTCTACTTCGTATTTTTTTAACACTTCTCATTTGAACCTTTCTCTCTCTCTCTCTCTCTCTATATATATATATATATATATATAGAGGAGGTTCATTTGTAAACCTCAAATATATATATATATATAGAGAGAGAGAGAGGGGTTCATACAAGAACCAACTTCGTTTGCAAGAACAAAGGAACAAATTATAATCATATATTGATGTGGGCTCATGTGGGTTCCCATAATAAAAAATCATATATGATTCAGGTGAGTCCCAACCACTACATCATATATGATTTTTTAATATAAAACCCACACGGGCCACATCATGTGTAATTGTGGATAGTTCTTTTATTCTTGCAAATTGAATAAGTTCTTGTTTGAACCTAATTATATATATATATATATATATATATAGGAAAGTTCAAATGTGAACTCAATTTTGATTGTGAACATGAGTACCACTAAAATCACGTCACGTGGCATATTCAGTTTCAACATTATATGTTATTTAAATTGAATAACACTGCATTCAGTGTTATTTAGTTTGAATAACACATAAAATATTCAAACTGAATATGTTACGTGGCGCGATCTCGGTTGTTCTTGCGTTCACAATAAAAAATGAGTTGACATTTGAACTTGAGTATACATGTGTGTGTGAATTATACCTAAAATAGTTTGGTTTTATACAAGGAGTTAGGCATGGTGCACTTGAATTATGATTGATTCTATACATTTGAATTACAGCCGAAGTGCACTCAATAGCCTTTTAGACCAAATATGACTATGGGTTTATGTCAATCATACCATAAATCAATTAAATTTATTAAAAGGGTGATGCTAAATACACCATTGAATTGCTAAATCCACTTAAAAAGTGAATTGCGTCATACACACATATGTCAACATCAAAAACTACCTTTTCAATTCCCGATGTATTTATTTCAATTCCGATGCAACCCCCTTTTAGTAAATTAGGTGCATATAGCAACCCCCTAATTAAAATCATGCTGCAATTGTATTTTTAGTAAATTACAATTTTGGTTCTTGGGGTTTAAACGAATCATCGAAAGTAGTCCTTAGATTTCAATAACTACGATTACCATCCTTTTTTTAGAATTTGTTTTGAAACTGATCCCTAATTTTTTTTCAAAATTGTCCCTGATTGCTAACTCTATTAAAAAAACTCAATTAGGTGAGGGGTATTTTCGTCTTTTTATATATTTTTGTTCAAAAATTGAAGTTAGAATATATAGTATAAACTCTATATATTATATTGAAAATATTTTTCTTTCCCGTCGCTCCCCTCCCCCCTCCCAACCATGGAACTCCACCGACTGACACCATGAACAGTGGTCTTCTCCCGCCCAACCTTTCTACCCTAACCCAGCCACTTGCAACAAACATACGTATATACATACAAACAAACTCACACACACTTATATATACACACATACATCACTGCCATCTATCTCTATAGATTCACACCGCCACACATAAACACAATGGATTCATACAGAAGCAACAAAACATCACCATCGGATATATATCTCTTTATATGTCTTGTGTATAGCCATGGCAAGGCGGTGGTTCAAGGTGGGGGTCGGTCATGGTGACAGTGAGAGTGGGTTCTATATATGTGTAGTGTGCGTTATATATGCATTGTATTATACGTATGAGCCTTCAGTGACCAGCTCCTAAACCAATCCAACATTTTCTTCATTTTGACTTTTCAGATGTCATTTAGAGAGAGATAGAGAGGCAAGGGGTAGTAGGATGGGATGTGTAATGTTTGGGATGAAGATGGAAGGTGAGAAGGGGGATAGGGTTGTTGGAGATGTCATTCATCAGCGATATAGGAGGGCCGACGATATCCCCCCAGAGATGGTGACAAGAGCACGTGAGGTCGCCAGAGATTGTCAGAAGTGGTGATGTCACCAGAGATATGTATACATATACATATATGTGGTGTACGTCTGTAGATTTGTGTACATATATGTAGTGTGCTATATGTATATATGTGTGTATGTAAAGGCAAAGGATCACGTGAGAAGTTGAGTTGATGGTGAAAATCGTGAGAAGTGGATCTGACCCTTGATCTCTTTAATCTCATGCCCTCCCATGAATTACACTTTAGAAATGAATCGATATGGTGCATCTCAGCCATCTTATCTCAGTGCATCTCATCATCTTAATATGCATCTATTTCTGATATGACGGTTGATAACCGCTTTTCACAAAACACCAATTACTCAGCAAAAACTAACCCTATGTGTGTGTGCATGTATTCATATAATATGAATTAAAGTAAATTACAATTTGGTCTTTTGGTTTAAACAAAATTACACAAATTGTCCTTGTGAATTAAAAAGACGAAAATACCCTTGACAAAAACAAAAAAATTTGTGTAAACCATAGAGACCAAAATTGTAGTCAAGGGACGATTTTCAAAGCGAAATAGAAACATTAAGAACGATTATTGTAGTTATTGAAGCCCAAGAACCACTTACAATGATTTGTGTAAACCATAGAGACCAAAATTGTAGTTTACTCTTGTATCTATTTTTGCAACACTCAATAGAGTGAAAAATAAACATTATATTATTCTTAGTACATATTTCTATAATTTATAACTCCATAGAAAGAGACGACGTGATATAATTATTATAGCACGAATATTTCATGTTCAATAGCATATGCGACGACTCACTAGAAAAGGTATCGACAATTCATAAAATAGTTCATTTACGTACACATAACGATATAATTTGTTTCTTAAATTGCCAAAAGGAATCTTTTTGTTTCGGAGTGCAACCATGTCTATGTTTTGTTACATTATTTTGTTTGTTAGTACTTATTAAGATCGATTGAATTAAGTACTCAATTTGTAAATCAAAATTGCAAAACCATGTCGGGTTACAATCAAAATGATGTAGCAAAATTACACACCTATATAACCAAGGTTTTAAAAGGCCAATGGTGCCTTAAGGCGTTTTTCCTCAATGAGGCGAGACGTAAGCCTCAAGGCAGACCAAAGCATAAGCTCCAAGGTAGATATATATATATATACTACACAAAATGTATTTATATCAAGTTTATTGCCCTGCTCCTACTAAAAAATATGCAATATAAACTAAGTATGTCATGTGACACGCTCTCGACTGTCCCCACATTCACAATAAAGGATGAATTCACATTTGATATATATATATATATAAGAAAGTTCAAATGAAAACTCAATTTCTTTTGTGAACGTGAGGACCATTAAAATCATGTCACGTGTCAATATTCACTCTGAATATCATGTATTGTCATGGCTCTCTTACCTATTAAGATTTTCAATCTATATCATATTCATTTAATAAGGTAAAAGTGAGCTGGTAAATGATAGAAATTTTGCTTCTATAAATGATAGAAATTCTATGTGCAAAAAGTAGTGGTAATGCCTAGTTGTTGTCTTTTTTAAAAAAAATACACATAGTGATGTTGGTTTATTATTATTAGGGTACTAAACTATTTGTTTTGAGTCCCCACTGATCTATCCAAGCAGTAGAGTTGTGGATGTATTACATATGAGTGAGGTCAAAGATTCAGACCATGAGCATGCGCTCATTTATCTCCCTCGTGATGATCGTAAGACTGGGACGGTGAGGGTACCTCAGAGGGTAGCGTTTTAACCCTTTAAAAAAACTATTTGTTTATATATATATATATATATATATATATATATATTGTAAGTTTTAGTTATTATATAATCACTTTTAATTTTGTTCTATTTTCTTTTTAACCTTCCTACTATTTTTATGAGTATTAATTTTACGATATAAATGTCATTTGATCTTTCTTTTTTTTGAACGGATTTTTACTCACACACACGTTCCGGGGGTATCCGAATTCATACGGGCACCGACTAATCCCCCGCGCCCATGAGCCGACCCGAAGACCAACCCATGGACTCGCCCCTGAACCGACCCGAAGACCGGTTAAGAGCTGGATACCGCAGAAGAGGTCTATAAGGCCTTTGGCCTTTTTTGCATCGAGCGGGGCTCGAACCCGCGCCAACCTATCTTTCAAGGCAAGCGCAAGGATGTTACCTATTATATAATAAATAAAAACAATTTTGTTTTTTAATTCAGTAACAAAAAACTTAATAGATAGTATAACTTAAAAATATAGGGTCACATTTAATTCTTGCACAATTGTATAAGCCCTCCAAAATATTAAGACCGGTGTAGCTGATATTGAGCATTTAACTTTTCTTTACCAAAAGTATTCGATCATGCGAATGTTTTAGAGGGCTTTCACTCAAAATCACAAAAAATAATCACCTTTCAAAGTAAGAGGTTTTTATAAAGATATTTAAGTAGCGTTTGGTATGCAGATATGATTTGACAGTACTGGATATGACAGAATTGGATAGGACAGACAAGACAAAAGAGTAGAATTAGACAGGAAGGAACGGGACAAGACTGGACAAAACAAGTGTCTAATTAGTGTTTGATACAACTAGGATTAGACAAGTCAAAACTATACAAGTTCCCATCAAAAGTTATTTAAAGAGTTTAGATGTCATTTTCAACGTTATATCCAACCCCTCCAAGATTATGTCACCTACAATGCTCTTTTGAGCACACATTTATTCAGAATATGTGTTCCTACTTCGAATTTCATCCATGAATTTCTAGTAATGGAGAATCAGTCTCTGGACTTCGATTTTTAACGTTATTATAGGATATGGACCAACCCATGAACTTTGGATACACAAATGAGCACCGACTAATCCTCCGTTCCCATGAACCGAAGGATATGGACCAACCCATGAACTCGCCCTTAAACTGGCCCAAGAACTTGGTATCGCAGAAGTTGTCCCCTGTGGGATTCGAACCTTGGTCAACCAAAGATACCATCCAAGAAAAACACCAAGATGTTAACTTTGAATCAAGTTATTATTAGGCCATGAGTACCCAACCCTCCTAACCCCACTGCCACATTGGCTACCACATCAGCTTTTCTCCAACCCTCATCTTAACCATCCGGAACCCTCTGTGATTAGTATTCAACCATCCCACACACAACACATACAAAAGATTGCGGTGTGGCATACCCGCTCAGGCTCCCAACCTGCCCAAGCCGCTGTCGGCGTACCGCCAGCCTGCTAGCTCGACGAGTTGGAAGCCGCTCAAGCTAGAGCGCCGCTACTCACGGCCTTAATGATTCCTTTTACTCTTTTTCTTTATTTTGATAACCTATTTAAAAAAATGGTTTTTTATGTATGTTAGTAGTATATTGGTCCCTTTTATGTTAACTATGGGTTTTAATGTAAAATGAATTGATGTTAATATATGTGAAAATATAGTAAAAAGTTCCAAATAATTTCTAATTATTTAGCTAAATATAATTAATGGGTTGTTCGATAATAGTTTAATGTGTGTAAGAGATATGGCTAATTTGTATAGTCATATCTAGTTGTTCGGTAGGAGTTGGTTTAATTAGCTAATGGCTGATTTTAGGGATGAGATCAGGACTAGACCAGTACTAGATTTTTGTGGGATAAAAAGTAGGACCGAAAATCGAACCGTATGTGCTAGTTTGGTTTTGGGAATGGAAATCGGTACTAGGACCACTTAGGGCCGAAAATATGAAAATGTATCAAATGTGTATCAAAACGAATCGCAAACTAAAATATCTTCATAAACTTTCAAATTGTTTCAAAACCAATCCCATACAATCAAAATTTCTATAATCAGTGTATATAAGAGTACAAAATTTTTGATGGTTATGTAGGGGGTACAACTTTTTTGGATACTTATGAATAGATTTGGGTAGTTTAGGAGATGATATATCTTGATTAGAAAAATATAAGATTAGTTCATTTAGGAGATTAGGACTGA
The DNA here is from genome assembly GCA_030169165.1 of Centaurea solstitialis. Lineage (NCBI taxonomy): Eukaryota > Viridiplantae > Streptophyta > Magnoliopsida > Asterales > Asteraceae > Centaurea > Centaurea solstitialis. The sequence continues at coordinate 69,242,768 of CM058045.1, read as the reverse complement.
ACCGATACCAAATTTTTAGAAAAGATCTCATCTCTTAATATTCTGGTTTGGTTTCGGAATTTTCAGGAAATCTTGATACCGAATCCCAAATACCAATTTCGATGAATACTTGGAACCAAAAACCGAACCAAATACATGATCCCCATTCGGTTTGGAAAATGGTGCTCGAGGTTTATCCCTAGCTTATTCATCAGCTACAAACACCATGTCCTATGCACTTTGCGATTAAAATTTAATTAATTCCTCTTGACTGCCCTTCTCCCTACCACTCATATTAAAGAAAAACCAAAACCCTAAAGCTCTGTAACTTCTCTTGTCCTTCCAAGGAAAAAGAAGAACAAAAGAGAAAGGAAGAAGGAAAGCAAGAGAAAAGCAAGCCCCCTTGAAAGCTCTGTAGCGCCTTCAACTTGTAGCCAATGGTAAGAGCTAATTAGTTACAACTTTTCATTCTCTTAACCTTTATTGGGTTGGACCGATCTCGTTGATTGATGGAAAAGAGCATATAGTTAATTTGGTTAGGCATGGGAACAAGAAGAAACCTAGGTTTAAGTAGCTGAAAGGATTTCGAAGATGAACTATTGCACATAACAAAACTATGGGGCACCTAGAGCTGCAATGTGTGTAATAAAAAAGATTGAACCAATGTTCATATTTTTTTGATTTGGTCGAAGGAAATGAAAAAGAAAAGCAAAGAACCCATTAAACATTAATGTTGACAAAAATTACACCAACCAGGTCATTGTGTATTGTGTTTTACAGTTGGATTCTATCTCCATTGTTGGTAGATTTATCATTAGGATATTTCAAGGAAAAAAAAAAGCAAACACTAAGAGACCATCCACAGTGGTCTTGCCGCTTGACAATGGTACCAGCTGTCACATCAACGTCACATCAGTTTTTCACTATCTTACCAATACCTTATCAATCATTACCAATTCATCCATACTCATACTAATCTAAATAGTTAATTAAAAAATAAAAGAAAAAGAAAAGAAGAGTGAGAGAGATAAAGAGAAAGGAGAAAGGGTGGGGTGGGGTGGGGTAGTCTACGAGACCGGCACAGGGGTGCCTTTTTTTCCCTTGCCGACCACCCTCAGTGGTGTTGCCAAGGGTACCGGTCGATACCGCACACCTTGACGCTCTCTTTGACGCCTAGCCGCGGATGGTTTAAGGGAAAATATGTCATTTACACTTGTTAGTATGTTTATTCAACATAATAATTTAAATAAATCCATATATAATAATTTAAGTAAATTCATACAAGATTGAATGAAAAAACCAACCAAACAACCACAACAAGTGATGAAAGGTTTGTTTTTCATGAATTTTTTTGATGCATATTTGATAAAAATAAAAAGCAAAATCTAAAAATAAAGAAAATAAGAAGATGAAAGAGCTTGTTGAAATGTTGTACGCGGAGCAGACATCCTGAGAGGATGTACGTTGACCCTCCCACGCGCCACTAGCTGGAGATTGGTGGATTTGTTGACGTTTTTCTCCAAGCCATCCTTTCACTTGTCTTAAAGTTACCAAATTGCCCATTGATTTTTTTTAAATTAATAATTATATTGTAACGTTTTTTATTTGATATATATATATATATTAAGAGAAGTATTTAAATAAATGAAATATTTTCGATGAAACAATTTTTATTTTACATAAATAAGAAAAATGTTACATTTTATGAACCTAATTTAAAAAGAAAATTATTTCTTTTGATTAGTGTACTAGGAAGACAAACCCAAGGACTAAAATCGTAATTTACTTCATGATTTAATAAAACAGAAAAGGGAAAAGGATAAGTGATTTAACTTGTGTTTTAACTTGAGTTAGTTAGAATGAACAAATTGAAATAAAATGACAATAATAGTTATTAAGATTATAATTAATTTTAAAAAGTAACCAAACTTTATAGTGAGTGATTACAAGGACCAAAATAATTTACTCTACTTTTGAAGAATTGTTGGAATAAAATAAAATTTTGTAATTTCTTATTTAAAGCATATTCCACATATAAACTAGAATAGAGAAAACTAAGTTATTTGAACATTTTTTCTGCTTTAAAAGGTGTAAGTGAACTGAACTCGAGCTTCATTTTAAGCTCATTTAATAAACGAGCTCAAGCTTGAGCCTTTATGATAAAGCTCCTGAGCCTAAACGAGCCCTTGTTAATATATAATATCAATATACATTAAATAATTAAATAACAACTAATAAAAATATTAAAAAAAATAAAAACCATATCAAATATTGATTTATAAGCAATCGAGCCGAGTTCAAGCTTTATGAACTTAAACGAGCCGAGCTCGAGCTTAGTCAAGCTCAAGATTGGCTCGACTCGTTTACATCCATATTTTTTTTTGCTCCTCTAACATCTTTGAAACTTTATCCGAAATAAGAAGGGAATACATTTTTCTTCATTGGAGATGTTTTTTTGAAAAACTTCATTATGCTATTCCTAAATGTAAAACCTCTAATCAGTCAATGAAATAAATGCAAATTACAAAGAAATATCTTTTGTTGTATTATTAAATATTTAAATGATATAATTAAGGTTGAAATATTTTGAAAATAAGAAGATTGGAACTTGTAATTTTTTTTATATTTTTTTATTTTTACTCTAGAAAAATTATTAATAAACTCTTGGAGATATTATATATATGTATATGTATATTTCTCAAGTTAATATATGAAAGAAAAATAATGATGTGACACAATTCTTAGTTGTTGGATCTTGCCAAAAGTATTTATAACTCGTTTAAATTGTTGTTTATTATACAATTTTTAAGGCATATCTTTGAATGTTCGTCGTAATTGACGATTCTTTTTCTTTATTTTTGTTTATGATAACTTTTTTTTCCTTTTTGCATGATTCAAATCAAAACCGACTTTTACGTAATCGTAAGCTAAATTACAAAATGAAAATTTGATAATATTCTTATTTGTATTTACATAATTAATTTATATATGAAATTCGATTTGAATTCTTAACAAGAAACAATACTTTACACGCAATTTAAATTGTTAATAACCTTAATGGGACAGCCTACCGGTTAAGTCTTTTTTGTGTTGGGGAAAAACTCACCTAAGTTCGAATCTAGGGGTGAGCAATCAGGAGCCACTGAGTGTTAATTCCAGGGAAGCATGCTTTAGCTCTTGGTAAAAATTACCAAGGGTAGTCTGGGCAAACCCAGGTGAACCTTATCCAAAAAATATAAAATTTAAACTGTTGATAGGCTTGACATCTTTATAACCTTTCCCAAGCCAAAATTCTTTTGATGCATTCTTTTCTAAACATAAAATGACGACTTGTCGATGAGCTTGGGATCAAAGTTTTAGCACTAGCATCGAACCTTCTGACTCTTTTTTTTCTAGAGAGTGCACCTTTAAGTTGGTTCGGGAAAGTTATCCAATGTGTTTTTATAATGATGATGTTATAAGATATTTTCATTTTTTTGGTTGATTTAGAGGGATTTGAAGGGTTTTTTTTTGGGTAGATTTAGAGAGATTTTTTCGGTTTTTTGGTTGATTTCTAGGACTTCTTCCGCCTTTTGGTTGATGTTTCTTGTATTATTTTTTTTGATATCCCGTTATAGGTGACACCCCTCAAAGTTTAGTTGGTGCACCTTTCATGCCCCAAAAGAATTCTACTTGCTACAATTAGTTAACAGGGTTCACGGGAGTCGGCTTAGGCCTTTAATCCTATATAGGGTCATCCTTGTTGACCACAAAGTTGACTACCAAACTTTGTATTAACTAATAAAACCTTAAAATAAACGAAGACAATAATACCAAAATCATTCACATAATCAACTAAAAACATCGCTAAGTTAGGAACTTAATTGTTGAATCATAAACCGTCTAACGAAGTTGATAGTGATTGAGCACCAATTGAGCTAGCGGTCCAATAATTGACTTTGGAGATAGTTGACTTTCATGAGGAAGAACTATAGTCTATGAAAGGAAGACATTAATTGAAAGGCACGAAATACAAATCGGGTTAAAAGAACTGTTACAGTACACCTTTGATTAAAGGATGAATGATCACGATAATGTTAATAATTTGTGACAATGTGTATAACAGCACACATACAAATCACTGACAAGAGAAACTATTTCAATTGTCGATTATTCAAGACGTGGTTTCATAATTAAGAAGATAAAATATTGCTTGAACAAAAAATAAATTATATCATAATTTTTTCTTAATAATTTAATAATGAGATCCCTAAGATTTGTCCTTTTTATGGAATTAGTTGTTTGTAAATTGACTCATTAACCCTGTAAAGCTATCATTTATACTTGCTTTCCAACCCAAACCAATCCAACGCTACATCAACTTTCCACTACCTTACTCAAACCAACCCAAATCATCCTTTATACTAGGGGCGAGCAAAAAAACATGATCCCTGAAAACCCGATCCGACTGATCCGAAAAAACCCGGCCCCGAATTCCCCGAAAACCGAAATCCCCGAGGACTGGTCAAGGTCGGGGTAGGGTGCGAAAAGTCGTGCCCCGAAACCCGAAATATTCGTTCGAAAAACCCGATTTTTCATTTTAAATTTTTTTTATATAATTTATATATTTCTAAATTAACCCTTATAGTTGGATGTTTCTTTAATTATTTGAGTGTTAGATTAGATAGTTTGAATAGTTAACTACTTAATTTGATTTGAGTCTTGAACTCTTGATTACTTGAGTTTGTGATAAACTTTGTGTTTTAAAAAAAGTCAAAAAAATTTCGGGTGCCCCGAAAATGTCGAAACCCGAAAAACCCGACCCCCCGAAAATCGGGTATCGGGGCCTCCATTTTCCCCCCGAAACCCGAGAAACCCGTCCGATGCTCACTCATACTTTATACCCAACCCAATGTTACCCACACTTTTATTTTATTCAATAATAAAAAAGAATAGAGAGAGAGAGAGAGAGGTGAGGGGGTAGGGGTGTGGAGGGGTGGGTGTCGCTGCTCGACATGCGGAAGCCGAAGCCTCCCAACCTGATTCGTCCGTCATGGTGTTGCCGTGAGAAACCGATGAATGTAGCGGATGGCCTAATTAACAAAAGTAATAGGACAATTAAAGGAAAAAAACAAATCCTAACAACCCGTATATTTTGAAAGGTTCTTTTAAAATAAACAACAATAAAGGACCAGTTTTATATAAGATGAAAAATCTCAAAGGACTAAATCCATAATTTACAATCCAACAAAAGGGCAAAAATGTAAATTTAAACTGAGGAATGTCCGGCAGGAAGGGCGGGGGAATGAAATAAAATTGAACGTGCAGTCACGTACGCGCTTCACGGAAACCGCGGGGCCCACCACATGTATTCCGCCGTCGGTAGGATGGAAGGGAAAAAATCCACTGTTTCTCATCCTCACCGGTCACCATGTTCCTCATGACGTGGCAATCATCAGAAGCAGGTGGAGCCCACGGAGTGGGGGGAATCAACGAAAACCTGCGAGATGCCAGCTGGCAACCACAAAGGACACATCACATACTTTTGTCAGGACACACAGTCACGTGATTTAGCTTCGGGATTGGAGATTCATTATTTAATTAAAGAGTAAGACTGAATCTTGTTGTACTAATAAAATAATGCCACGTAGACCTTATACAAATCGTATATGAGACAAAAGTTTCACTATTTTAATAAATTGCTATATATATAAAAATATCACTCCATTATATTAATACTAAAGCTTTTATACTCTTTAAGGGAACTTTGAATATCATCTCAATATTAATTATGAACGTAAGGGTGCGTTTCGTACGCTAACTAAATAAGACATGATACGATGGGACGGAACAAGATAACAAAACATAACAAATATCTAGCGTTTGATAAGACATAACAAGATAGGACAGCACAAAACATAACAGGTTAAAATGACCATTTTACCCCTGATATAAAACAAACCGCAGTTACAAAAAAGCAAAGATTAATCTGATGCTAAAATCGATAATCACCATCTTCATTATCAATCGACCAAACAGAGTTTATAAATTGAAGGTTCTTGTATTCGCCTTCTTTATCAATCGACCCTTATCAGATGCTAAAATCGATTTTATCAATCGATATTACAAATCGACCTAGTATGAGAGATGATTTGAAGGAAAAAATTTGAGTGCAAATCGACCAAGTTTAACAATCGATTTTATCAATCGATTTTACAAATCGAAGCCATAAATCGTACCAGAGGTTGCAGGTTGCATCTATGAGAGAGAGGTTGCAGGTTGCAGAGTTATCTTCTTCACAACAGAGTAGTGGCGGTGCACGACGACGAGCAGTGGTGGTGGTCGACGACGACGAGTGGTAGGGGTCGACGCGAGAGCAGTGGCAGCGGTCGATAGCAGTGGTCGGTCGCCGGTGAGTAGTAGATCGAAGAGAGCAAAAGGTTGAAGGAAACTATGAGAAAAGAATTAGGTTATAAAATCTAAGGGTATATTTGTCAAAATTTTCTTGTTCCATTGAGTTCCACAGGGGTAGGCAAGGACATGCGTGTTCCATGTATGTTCTAGTGAGTTCTACTTAGTCCAACATAGGGATGTGCCAAACATGGGACAGGGCTGTTCTGTCCTGGCTTGTCCCACCATGTCCAACGTACCAAACACACCCTAAGGACTACTAAAATCGTATCACATGGTATATGTTATTCAATTTGAATATTCGTGTATTATTCAAACTGAATAATACTGAAAACAGTCCTATTCACTTTGAATAATATATAAATATTCAAAGTGAATCCTGCAGGGACGAACCTATAGAGGTGTCCACGATGGCACGTGCCACCGTATTGTTTCTCCGTCACAGTGTAAAGGTCGTGAAAGTGCCATTGTATTAGTTTGCTATATGCCACCGTATGTATTTTGAAACTGCATTAAAGATACAAACTCTCTTTGGTTGAGTTAGTTAGTTCCTTGTTTTTCAAAGGGGAGGTCATGGGTTCAAATCTTGGTAGCTGAATTTTTTTAGATTTTAGTTTTTAGTATCATATTTGTTATATTTTTAAAAAATTGTAATACAAAACTTGAACATGCGACTTTTCATTTAAAAATCGAGAAAATCAGTATTGATTTAATAAAAAATATCTCTACAAATGTTCCTTACAGTTAAATGGTGCCACCGTTAAAAAAATTCTCTAGGTCCGTCCCTATAAATATGCCACATGATGCGCTCTTGATTATCGTTACGTTCACAATGAAAGATGAGTTTATAATTAAACCTAGCCACTTTATACTCTCTTATATTTTGATAATACAAATAGCTTTCTATACTCCGAAACAGGAATAATATAACGTTTTTGCAAAATTCTTATTATAAAATTCGTTATCATTAAAACACAATGTTTTATGAAAGATACAATGCAAGGGCATCTCTAATTGTAATCTCTTTCTAAATGAAGAAGAAGAATTTGACATTATTTTATTTCAATAAGTTTTTTAAAACTTTCTCTAATACTAACAATCAGAAATAAAAACTTTCTCTAATACTAACAGTCAGAAATATATTATTAGATAACTTCACATTACCTCATCAATTTATAAGATAAACAAAATATCAATGTGAACCATCTATCATTAAGAACCACATCTTTTGGTTCTTATATTTGATGTAGATCCATATATATCATTTTATTTTCTTAATTTTATTAAAACTTCCTTTTTATAATTTTTATCAAGAAATTTTTTTAAAAAGAAGTCTAATAAATTATCTATTTTAAATGACTAAATTCCTAAATTACTTTTTTGAATAAAAAAATATTAAACTTTTTATTTTAAATGATTAAGTACTTGGATATTTTTTTTCATTAAAATAAAACATCAAACTTTTAGAAATTTATTACTTACATTATTTTAACTCAAATTGATTAGTATTTTACTTAAAAACATTTCTAATCGTTTTTTGTTCCTTTTTTTATTAAAGAATATAGATAACTAATTTTGGAAATTCGATGGTTTATTTATTCATAAAAGAATGTTCAAAAGTATTTAATCATTTAAAATGAGAAAGTTTAATAGTTTTTAAATAAAAAAATCGTTGATGGACTTAATCATTCAAAATGAAAAAGTTTAATGATTTACTCATTAAACAAAAATAGCCATTTTTTTCTCTAAATATGGTACTCCGCTAAAACAAAAAAAACATGAATTTTTTAAGTTTTCAGAGACCTATGGTGTATGTCATTCAGGGATCAAAAAATATGGTTTTTTAATCTTCTCCACTTTTGGCGAAGGTTGTTTTAGCGAAGTTCCCTATTCAGCAAAAAATGGCTATTATGGCAATTTTGAAAAGAAAATGGTTAAAATGAGCTAGTGATATGAAAAGGAAAACCTAAAATAACTAATTTCTCTAAATTTTATTTGTTTTGAACTATGATGATGATATTAAAAAATATTTGATATATTACAACCATATTTGGTTTCCAAACTTTTTACGTCTTCTAGTAGATCGCTATATACAATTCATTCTATATAACCAAAAAAATAAGATGTCTTATTTAAAAAAACAACTTGTTGACTATTTTATAAGACACTATCTAAAAAAAAACAAGTGTCTTACGAAAAGATGAGCCTATAGAAATTTTTCTAGAAAATGTCATAAATATTTAATGCAACTTATACTAAAAATGTTCTAAAAACAACGAACCAAAGATGTTCTTTAAATTTAGAGAAATTATATTTCCTCCTACTTTTTAACCTACTCATCCTCCTATTTACTTCATCATTTGATATGTGTAATGCACTTATTCTCTTTCTTCATATAATTCATAAAGTTTAACACTTGTCATATGATGAAGTAGGTAGGAGGACGAGTAGGCTAAAAAGGTAGGAAAAAATATAATTTCTCTTAAATTTATTATAACTCATTTAAATAGAACACTTTATTTTTTAGTCCACTAAATTAAGTTTTATAAACATATTATTATGACACATAGATATCAATGGTTTCTACAAACCTAATTTTGTTATAACGATGTAAAACTAAAACATATTAAATCAAATACTACAATTGGACAAGAAGACTACAAATTTGAGCTATTTATACAATAAAAAACATCAAATTTTATCTTAACGTGCAATATTTATAATCTTGATAAAAAATATAGTTAGATAAATTATCAAGCTACTTTCCGATAAATTATCAAGCTAATAATATAATTGTTCATCGTACATTAAAGGTAGTGTCGTATATATGTCGTGATAATAATAGAAATTATTGGTGCATAGTCGATATCACACCTTAAGCAATCAAACTTATTGTTCCCTTATAAAGGGTTTCTTGTTTAATTTCTTTTCCAATCTTTATATCTAAGTTGTTGTTAAATGGTACCTATTTGTATGTAACTTCTTTTGTATGGCAATTCTTATTTAAGCACTCATATAGCAAATTATTGACATCCTTTTTCTTCTTTGTATTAAACAAATATACACGACACGCTCAAATAAGAATGTGAATAATTTACAAGAAGACAAGAAACAATTTACACCACATAATTCATTGCAAATATCGTGAATATAAAAAATATAGATAGTAATTTTAGAAATTAGAACAATTATGATCTTGATTTTGATCGACTATTTTGTTTAGGATATAATTGAAAACGTTACCTGAATCCTTTAAAATCTCATTATATCTTTTAAATCCATTTATTTTATATTTATAGTTAATTCACAATCTTTTATCACATGTGAACTAATTAACGAGTTAACATATTGTGCTATGAGCATTCTAAAACAAAACAATGATAGTCAAATTATTAATAAATGAAATCTCATCATTTACATAAATATTTAAAGTAATTAGGTTGCATTTTGTACAAGTGAGATATGTTGCATTTATATACGCAAATGATATACGTGAAAAGTTGACTTTAACGTGAGAAGTGTGAAGTGGATTCGAATTGTTGATCACTTTAAATCTCATGCTCTCTCTTGAATTGCGTTTTATATGAAAATTGACCTAGTACATCTCATACTAATGTGCATCCATTTTTTTATCGAATAGTAGATGACCACTTCTCATGCTTCAAACTGTTCCAACCATGGTGGAATGAAGGGCATTGCCAATGGAAAAAGATTGGACAAAGAAATCTCATATCGTTGTGGCCAGGGGAGATGTTGGGTTTGGCCTTACTAGACACAATGCATTTTGGGGGCACATGCATGACAAGTTTTTGAAACTCTGCAGTTAATTGTGCTTGGTGGGAGTAGTACTAGGATGGGTGACCCCCTGGAAAATCGTCACCAGGTCGTAAGAACCAAAGTCGTGAGCCATTGGGACAAAGTGGAAAATATTGTGTTGAGGTAAACGGATTGTAACAAAAATCATATAAACCTTTCATATCCATGGCATCATCTTCTTATTCTTTTCCTTCATTCCTTCTCTTTGTAGCCACTTATATCATCACTCCCACACAATGAATTGTCTCGAAGGGGGTATAAACCACAACAAAGGAATGAAACAAAGATGAACCAAGATGAAGCAATGATGAAATGACGTGGATCGTCTTCATTCCAATGGTAAAAATGATTTTAGTTGGCCACGTTAAAGCACTAGAAGAGGGCCTTTGTACATGTGAATGAGTTGAGAGAATGAGCAAAATAACTCGTTCATTTTGATCAACCTTGATTTTTTAATCGCACTCTTCAAGTTAAACACAAGGTAAACCCAAAATCAATGGGGAGAAAAACCCTTGGGCTACGAATTTCACTGTCCAAAACACAAAATAATACAAAATCTAAGTGTTCAGCCTCATTCAGCATATGCACAATGAACAAAACATGCAACTACTACAAACTAAAATATTTCCTTCATTATAGGAAACATTATGGAAACTTACATATGTAATGTACAACAAATTCCAAAAAAAAAATAAAAAATGGACAATTACATAAAATAAACCGTGAAATATAATGACAAACTTAATATGTACGAAATTAATAGTGAAACGTAAATCTATTATTGGTTAAAACCGATTTACAAAGTTGTATTTTAAAGATGGTTGATTTAATTTAAAATACAAAAACTGAATTCTTTTTAATTTGATTTATTCAATTATTAACTAGAAATTAGAGGTAAAATTGTTTTTTTGAACGACATGTTAGTGCAACGGAGTATCATTGTGCCACCATAGCATTAAGTCACGATAACTCAATTTCGAAACCTCTCCAAGAAGAATAACCACTCTCATCCTAGCCATCCAGTTTCTATTTAAATGGTTTCAAGGCATCAGCTCAGATCCAAACCCGACACCCATTCAGGAAAAATCCCTCACAATGGACTTTAGTAGGAGTCAAACTCCTGACCTTCACCGTATGAGATTTTATTTAAAGTAACTAATCCTTTTGATCTAGGAAAAGTGTTATTTTTATATTTTTTTTGTTATGGAGAATGGATGGTATTGTAATTAAAGAATTGTTTTGATTTTGAAAAAGAGAAGAAGAGTGGGGGTGAAGTGGGTGGCAACTCACTTGCATCACGTTGAAGGGTTAAGATCATGCTAGTTTTCCTAATGTCACGTGCCTATGGGTGTGGGTGTGATCCTGTACCTGCCCACTTACGCTCCACCACCAATCCTATTTATTATGCTCCCTCCCCAAACTCGATCTAACCCATTCAAAACCTCGTACCCCACTCTAGTTCTCTAAACCGCGATACACTTTATCATAACACCCCATCCCCTTTACTCTATCCATGTTCTAACCCCATATCTTTTTCTTTCTTGCTTTATTATATTTTATCTTACTCTAAAAATTTTAAATAAAAAAACACGAACTTAAATTTACTTTTCATATTTTGTTTCAATTATTATAAACAACACAAAATGAACATAGCAAATGAATTAATTAAAACAATATAGTTATTTTAATGTGTATATATATATCATATTAGTGCCCTACAAATAAGTATAATAATTAGTTATATACTCATTGATTGAAGAAGGGTAATTTCATAACCGAACATAACTCAATGTTCAAAAAGATAGTTGAACACTTGAAGAACTTAGATCTGTCGTACAATGAGAAAGATTTGGGTTTGATTCTTTTGTCTTCATTGACACCATGTTTTGCTAACTGCATGGATACATACTATTATTTACAATTAATTGTCTTTGTCTTTAAAAGAGGTCTATGCATCTTTGAACACAAAGAATATGAAGAAACAAATTGTTAATGTGACTAAAGGGGCTGAAGGCCTTAGTTTGAGAGGGAGACATTTAGAGAAATTTCAAGATCCCAAGGAGATCAAGGTTGAAATTCAAGGTCATGAGAAAGTTTTGCAACTTCAATAAGAAGAGGAGTCACATTATAGATGTGTGCTACAAGTTATGGAAGAAAAACAAAGACAAAGGGAAGGGAAATGCAAGTCAATTTCCCGCAGATGTAGCTGAAGATGATTGATAGTTGGGTTTGCACCCCCAAACCTAATCCCAAGTGTACGATGTCAAATCAAGTAATAGTAAAGAAGTACGAGTAGCGAACAAACAAAATTAGAGACTGAGTATCACAATGACTACATTTGCTATTAATTGAATGGTCTAATTTGGATGATTAGTATCTGAATTAACCGTTGAATTACTATTTAAACTTAGGAAAGTAGGGAAGAAAGTTTTGAAAACTTTATAGAAGATAAGGTAGACGGGAGTTGGAATCCTAACAACCTTGGAATTGGATAATTATCAAAGTAGTCAACTAATGAATACACAATCACAGTTTTATAAGTGACTCTCTCTTTCTCTCTCTCTCTCTCTCTCTCTGTAATATGTTTATCTATGAAATCACACGTTTCATCTCTAGATCTCATTCCATGAGTTAAGCGATTTGTATTTACAAAAATTTTAAAAACAGTACTAGAGTTTAGTTAGTATAGCTTTATCCAAACTCACACCCTAGGCATACAAATTACAAAGCTAATCTTAAATCATTTTTTAAAGATAAAGCAAGATCAACAAATCAGTTAGTACTTGATCAGGTTCCAAATAGTTGTAACGCCCCGTTCCCATTCAGTTAAGTTTTAACCTTTCTTCCGTTAAGTTAGTAAGGTTTGGTGTCATTTATGTAATTTCAGGTAGGGGGACTTGCTTGTAAATGTAGAAAGTGGAGGGTGTTATGTGTAAGTGTATATATATAGGGGATTGGATGATCAAACCCTTCTCTTTTGATCATTTGACAATCTTGAGAGAAAAGAAAGGGTTTGGAAGGCTTCAAAGGGATTTGGTGTTTGGGAAGAAATCGTGTGTTCGTGGTGCAATCGATCGTTGCTTTATCGTTATAACTAAGTTCCTAACCTCAGGTAATCACTAATTTCCCTTTTGTTGTTGTCAAATATCAAGTTTCGATCAAAGTTAGGGTTTTTGGTTGAATGTTATGATAATTGGTGATCTTTGGATCACCAATTGAGTATATTGTGTTAGATTGGTATTAGAATGATTTTGGTAGTCTTGTAGAGCCTGGAAATACGAAACCATGGCTTTTTGAATCGGTCGAATCGGACTTGGGATGTGAAAGTTATGCCAAAAAGAAGAATTTGCGTTTTGGTTTCGTATGCTGATTTTTATGCCTAGCGACCGCTAGGGGAAAAGGCTAGCGACCGCTAGCCTCCCTGAAAGCCTTCTAGTGACCATTAGGTGATAGTAAGCTTGGATAGAAAGTTTGGGAAGGGCAGCTAGCGACCGCTAGCTATCAGCCTAGCGATCGCTAGCCCCTATTTTGTGTAGGAAACTGTTTTGGCCATAACTTTTGCATCTTAACTCCGATTTTGATTCCGAAAGGATCGTTGGGTTCGTAATTGAATTACCTACCTTTTTAGAAGGTCTAAATCGGTTCTAGACTAAGAGTTATGGTTATGAGTTTTGAGATGTTATTTATGTGTGCCATACGATGATGTGATGTATAGGTGTTTGATACTCTATCGTGTGTGGTGATTGACTGTGTTATTTGTGAAGCGAACTAAGGTGAGTACATTAACCTACATTCAAGATTGTTATGCTTGTGATCATGATGTATATGTGGTTAATGTATGAACTGGCATGTAATTTTCACGATAGTACCTATGGTGGTATTACTACCCCTAGGGAAGTTGGGTTCAGAGGCCTGGTACCAGTGTCAGTATGATGCTCTTGGTGGATACACCTCGAGTAAGGTTCATGATACATGTCCAGTTATTCAGTTATATGATTATGATTATTTACATGCATGCATAGAACCTAGGTTTGTGCTCACTAAGCTTTATGCTTAACCCGTTGTGGTTTTATGTGGTTCAGTGGCAGGTACCTCGTCCAAAGACAAAGGGAAGGCACCTGCTTGATGCTCGGGATGACTCAGTTCAGGACATGTTTTAAGAGATTTTGGAAATAATGGATGCTGAACTACTACTAAAATGTTTTGGTTGCAAACTGGATTTATTGAGACTTATTGTTACTTTTAAATATTGTTAACTTTGGACCCGTTTTGGGGAAAACATATCACTTTTTAATTGTTAGAGAGCTTCCGCTATGTTTGGTTACTATTTCTGTTAAATAATGTTGAAAATGAAACTGGTCGTTACAATAGTATTAAAAATAACGCATATGCATCATAAATTGAGATCCCTAATAAAATTCCACATTCTATGTGTTCATATTCTTAACAACTTAAAATCATCCAACCCCCAACATCTAAAGACTAGTTCATAATAAGGTCCCCAAGATCTAAAGACTAGTTCATAATAAGGTCCCCAACATCTAAAGACTAGTTCATAATAAGGTTGATTAAAAACAAAACAATAAAGGTAGATCTAGACATACCATTCTTAATCAAAATCTAAAAAATTGTAAAACTCCCTTCATGAAGCTCAATGGTTGAATCCTTGTTAGTCTTTGCTTCCACGGTGTTTATGTACCTTCAATTTGCGGTGAACTTTTCCTGGAAAAGTGTAAGAATCGCTCCTAACGGTTTTAAGGCAGGACGGCGAACGATCTCACCCCTAGCTAGAAAAAGCGAGCAGATGGTGACCTAACTTGCCAAGGGAGTTAAGTCTCATGGACAAGTCTCCGGAGAAATGAAACTCGTGAGGATAGTTCCAACTCGCGAGGGAACTCACTATGGCCACTCTTTTGGCTCTAGTTCTTATGTTTTAGCTTCAGTTTTTTCTCCGTAGGTTCCCGTTGAGCTCTTCTTTCCATCTCTACTCACAAGGACTATAAAACACTCCGACTTGAGCTCCAAATTCCGTACTTTTTTGTTCCCTATAGGCATGGGAACATGTATTGATGCACCACATCGGTTAATCTCCCATGTTGATGCGATGTAGTGAGACAATTAATCCATGTTAAAGTTGAGTATAGCATTATAAAATCAAGTTCATGTTTCTCCAACTAGTGAACTTCAATCTTTGAACTTAAATCTTTCAACACATGACAACCTTGGTACATCTTGGACACATATCTAAAGAAGTATGGAATATCATTGAATACACTATTGATTTCTAATTAATTACTATGTATGGAATATCAAAGAAGTATTAATAAAACATATCCCAATTTCATATAGATTTTAAGATCACTGATCTATATAGTTATACATTATCTCTTTTATAGAAGTAATAACAAAATAACAAAACCAATATTAACAATATTACATAGCCAATGCAAATCAGCAATTGTCATATGCAAATTAGGAAAACAAAATTATATTATAATTATACATCACGTATAATTATTAAGTTCAACATATTTATCAAAAGACTAACTATTTCTTTTTACTAAAAATACAATATATCGCTTTTCTTTCATCATCTCATTTTAAACTAGAATATTTAAATCAAAAAAATTAACACATATTATGTTTCAAAAACCACGATGAAGTTAAATTGGTTTTCTTCAAACCCATAACTATATAGTTTGTTCGAAATCAAATTAAATGTTCCATAAAGCCTTTGATATGTCTTACATAGAAAGACCAATCCTCCTTATTTACAAAAAAAAAAAAAAAAAAAAAAAAACACACACACACACACACACACACACACTACATAAAAGAAGGTTCAAACGAGAAACATGCCAATTTAAGAAAAAGTGAGGAGCAATCTCAACCACTCATCTCGTGGTTACGGTGGACGTGATCACGGAGGATTGACGCGATTCATGGGAGGGTAGAGGTTATTAAAGAGAGGGGGGGGGGGGGGAGACTGGTCAAAGCCGCCTTAGTTGACCGAGATGAGTGGTTGAGATTGCTCCTTGCACTTTCTTAAAAAGTTATATTTTTCGTATGAACCTCTCTCTCTCTCTCTCTCTATATATATATATATGTGTGTGTGTGGATTTTGGAACGCGGCTAATTACGTAATAAATGTATCTTCACACATAAACAAGGGTGGAACACATAAATTGTAGTTAGAGGACTGAAAAGTGGCATTATGTAGTTCCTTATAATTGCAAGAGTGTCGAAAAATGATCAATCTATTTGTTTTTTACTAGTTGGTGCTAGCTATCGTAAATATTGACTTATGTTCTATGATTAAAGCATGAAAAAACATATTCCATAGACTCGACTAGGGTGGGGGAGGATTCTTTGCCACCACTCTTATCAGTTGTTAGAACATAGCGGAATATTTTTTACGATTCTTAAAGATATCATCATTATACTTCAATCGTTCAATGTATGTCACCACAAGGCAACATCGCTAGAAAACTAAGATATCGCGCGTACTATATTGAACTTTAAATTATGTTTTGATGGCTTTCTAGAGTTTTGCACTGTATTTTATAGGTATAACGAGTTGAAAATGCCCGCGCGTTGTTGTGGCTTATGATGTATGTGCATTAGTGCATGCATGGCCCAAAAACTATAGGCTGACCCAATAACTTCGAGTCCAACTAAAAACCATGGTGGAAGTTATTGGTAGCCTATGACTTGAGGCTTATAAGGTGCCTATGAGTTCTACTTTCTATCCATGTGAGACGGGTGTTACACACTCCCCCACTTGAACTCCTGACGTCCTCGTCAGGCCTGCCCATAATCTTTCTCTCCTTGTCCTCGGCGATGTGGGATCCGCCTAAGATGTTATCAACATCCCCCATCGAGGACTCATCATTCCCGATGAGGTTTGCCCCACCATCCCGATGGTACAAGGATCGGCTCTGATACCATTCTATAACACCCCAAAGCCCAAACTATAGGCTAACCCAATAACTCGAGTCCAACTAAAAACCATGGTGGAAGTTATTGGTAGCCTATGACTTGAGGCTTATAAGGTGCCTATGAGTTCTACTTTCTATCCACGTGGGACGGGTGTTACATAAAGGCTAAGACCATAATCGTTTTTAATGCAAATTGTTCTTATTTTGTTTCATTCCACTGACACAAAATAGTTGGACCTATTATTGAAGGGGGCACTAACGTCATCAAATTCTGTCATTTCAAGATGGATCATCTTATTGGCTGGTAAAATTTTGAATCCAAATTTCTTGCAGTTTTTTTTCCTCTATAACATCAAGATTACGATTATATATGTATTTTTAATGTATTTTAGTGCATTTTAATATTAAGTTAATTTATTTTTTACTTTATTGATTAAATGACATTTTTAATCCCTTAACTATTTTAGAATACATATATAATCGTACTATATATAGTATAGAATAAAATAGTTACATAAAAAAATATTCAATATTAAGCTCATTTCAAAGGTATCGACGATAGAATTATAATGACGCAATTTGTTAAAATTAAAACGTATTTTTTAACATATTTAAGCCAATATACAATATATAACTAAAACTTAAAATAAAATATTGAAAACTAAAAGGTATAAACTGAATAAATATTATAAGTTTAGGATGGTAAAATGTAATTTTTGCAAATGCTTAGATGAACATTGTTATTAACTATTTTTAATACATATATAATCCTACTATATATAGTATAGAATAAATACAATATATGACTAAAACGTAAAATGAAATATTGAAAACCAAAAGATATAAAGTGAATGAATTTTATAAGTTTAGGAAGGTAAAATGTAATTTTTGCAAATGTTTACTTTAGATGAACGGTGCCATTAACTATTTTTGAATGCATATATAGTCATAGTATACATAGTATATAATCAACCAATCAGGGAATTAGGAGGTAAAATGGTCATTTCTTCAGATCCTTTTTTTAACACAACGATTGAATAACAATTTATTTGTTATTATACAAACAAATTTATCAATATAGATCTAATAGAAAATAAATCGAACAACCCCTTGAACTCACTCATATATGTGCATCTACCACCATCAATCTATATATATATATATATATATATATCACCATATGAATATGTAAAAACACAAAATGCCCGATCCATATATGTATCACCATATATGTGCATCTACCACCAACAATCCATATATGTATCCAACACAACAACACATATTAATTACAATCATAACTTGTAAATGACTAATTATTTCATGCTATCGAGTCGAATCGAACTACTTGATACTTATTTTCATAAGCTCGTTAGATACCTGAATATAATTAATATATAATTAACTTTATATTATAAATTATAAAATATAATATAAAATAATTAATAATTTTTATTTTAATATATTATTTAATTACCTAAATATAATATAAAACAATTATTATGATTATATATAAATTCGAAAAGATGGGGAAGTAAAAAAAGAAAATTTGTTAAGAAAACAAGTTCACTTATCCTCCATTGGTGGGATTTACCTCTCGGTGGTGCTGTTAGCGAGAGAGAAAGAAAGAAAAAGAAGGGTGCGACTAGTGTTTTTTAATCGGAGCAACTCCCGACTTGACTTGTGTTACTTATACCCTATAGAAGATAATCGGAGTAGGTTTCGACTTGAGGGTAGCACTATGGGTGCAACAATTGGACTAGTGTGTTAGGTGGGTTCATGGTGGTAAGGTGAACATGTGCGGAGGTGGTGGTGTTGTGAGGTTGAGGTGTGTGCTGGTTGTCCGGGTTGTGACATAGGTTGTGTTCCTTGTCATTATATACACAACACACGCACATAGGGTCAAATTCAAATGTGAACAATCTTTTATTGTGAACGTAAGGACCACTAGTATCGCGCCACGTGGCAGTATTCAGTTTGAATATTCATGTTTTATTTAGACTGAATAAAATGTTTATTCAATTTGCATGATATTGATACTGAATAAAGCTTAAGTGCCGATTCAGATTGCCACGTGACGCGATTTTGTTGGTCCACACGTTCACAATGAAAGATGAGCTCATATTTGAACTTACCCTCTCTCTCTCTATATATATATATATATATATATAGGGTCAAGTTCAAATGTGAACTCATTTTTCATTGTGAACGTGAGGACAATCGAGTGCGCGCCACGTGGCAAATTCAGTTTGAATATTCTTGTGTTACTCAAACGGAGTAACAATGCATTTAATGTTTCAATTCAAACTGAATAACACTGCGTTCAATGTTATTCAAACTGAATAACACTGAATGCAGTGTTAGTCAGTTTGAATAACACATAATATTCAAACTGAATATGCCACGTGGCGCAATTTTAGTGGTATTCATGTTCACAACCAAAATTGAGTTCACATTTGAACTTTTCTCTATTATATATATATATATGGAGGGTTTCAACATGAGAAGTGGAGAAGTGATCATAACACTTACTCCGGTCAACATTTGCGGCTTTGATTGTGATCCAATAGATAATTTGTCGCATTGGTATGTAGAAGACAAAGGGATAGTTTCGTAACTTTTACAAATAGATGACAAATCTATATATAATAAAAGAGTAACTGGATGCCACGTGTCGTGCTTTGGGAAGCCGATTTCTGGGTTTTCCTACCTAAACATGTACCTAGACGCGTTTTACACTTTCGATTTATTTATGCTTACGTGTCATTTGTTGACTCATGTCTTGCAACGTGTCATTTGTTGACACATGTCATGCTAACAAACCATCTGTATATCTCTATTGTCCAAGGTGTTGTGGTGGAGTGGTTAGTGCTTGGAGGGTACATAGTGCTCACCCAAGTTCGAATCCCCCCATGCACAAACTAAGGACATTTGTCAATTGCTTTGTAGCTCAATGGTCGGTAACATCCTGAAGGGGTAGTGGATGGTATCCCTGTCTACTTGGGTTCGATTCGGAGGGGGAATAGGAGGCGACACCCCAGTTCATGGGTCGACCTTCGGGCCGGGCATAGACGAGGCTATGGGCCGGTAAAGGTTTCCTTGGTCAAGAGGATTAGTCGGGTGCCCGAATGGATCCCAAATACATCTTCGACTCCTTTCGGGGTGTGTGTGTGTGTGTGTGTGTGTGTGTTTATCTGCCATCCAAAAAAAATCTTTATCTCTCTATTATGAAGCATCTCTTTCTCTATCAACCATCTTTATCTCTATCTCTGAAATAATTATAATAATACCATTAGATATTAATTTAAATTATAGTGGATAAACATTTCATTTTAAATATAAAAAAATACAAAATATAATCATGATAATCATTGGGTTTTAATATAATACTTAATTAATATTTAAAAAAATTACTATTAAACGTAAATTATACTTTAGTAAAAAATTTAAATTAAGCAAATTGTACAAAACGTACGACTTGATTTAATGCATATTATTTAGTTTTAATACTACAAGTAAATTTATAAAGATTATAATAATATTATTAAACGTAAATTAAATAGTAAATAATTTAAATTAAACAAATTATATTTGCAGTATTAGTTTTTTAGTATGATTTTTTTAAAATTACCCCGTGTATTATATGGGATCAAACCTAGTATGTTTTAATATAAACTCATAATTGATATGTGAATTACATAGGTTTATATATAAACATAAAGTTCATATATAAAACACTTAAAAAATATATGAACGTTAATATGGAAGAAGAAAATCAAACAAAAATACAAAATGCAATTATAAATTTGTATTGGATGAACTCTATGGGCTAGGACAAAGATTTTTAGAAAACCATATGAATCAAAATTGACTTTTACTCACTGATCTATCATATGTACGTAACAACATAGCCAATTATTTAAAAGAAGATATTGCAATACATAGTGGCGAAACTAAATCGAAAAATATCTGGAAAATGTAAATTATTAGAAAAATAGATCGAACTGATATGAACTTGTTTGGTTTGCTTTTCATAATCAAATCCTCTTTCTAATTAGACTTTGAATCAAACAGAGACGAACACAATTCAACGCATATTATGGCTTGCTATCGTATTGTTCATTCGTCGTAGTGTAAAAAAATTAGAGTTACAAAAAGTGTTATTATATTAATTCGTTATGTATCATCGTATATATTTTGAAACTCTAATAAGAACGAGTTTGTTTTGGTAGAATTAGTTTGCAAAGCCTTTTTATCTCCAATACTTAAGTTTGAATCCTATCAGTATCATTGTTTAAAAAATTTCTTAATATTATTTCTTATCTTTAGATGATATGATTATGTGAAAAAAATCTATTTGTGGAATCAAATATATATTTGAATTCATGTTAGTTGAAAAAATAAATTCAATCTCATGTAATTTTGAAAAATGTGAATATATAAAAGAACACCAAATCGACAATACTGTATTGCATGACGGTATCCTTGACTATTCGGGTATGAACCCTCTGAAGAACATGTGGCGATATCTAGATCATGGACCTGGCAGATACACATAGTAGTACTTTTAATCAGGGTGGGTCGTGGTCAATGACATTAGTCGGATACCCTAAAAACATGTGTATTTACTTAGGTAGCGTTTGGTACGCAGACAGGATTGGACAGGACTGGACAGGACAGAACTGGACAGTATTGGACAAGACAAGAGGGTAGGACAGGACTGGACGGGACAGGACAGGACTGGACAGAACAAATGTCTGTTTTGTGTTTGGTACGCCTAGGACTAGACTGGACAAAACTACACAAGTTCCATAAAAAAATTATTTGATGATTTTATATATCACATAATAGTTACAATTAATACAAATAAAGTAAACTTTATAATTTATAAGAAAATTACACAATTTTCATAAATATAAGAGTGCACACACACACACACACACACACACACACACACATATATATATATAAGATTTTTATGTAACTGATGTTAATGGTTATGGTAGAGGTAGAGGTGGTGGCCGACGGTAATACTAGTAGTGATGATGGTGGCGGTTGTCGGTGGTTGTGGAGAACATGAAGATGGTGGATAGTGGTTGTGGAGGTGACCAGCAGTGATGGTGGTTGCGGTGGCGATGGACAGTTATAGATGTGGTAGACGGTGGTGGTAGATAATCGATGGTAGTTGTAGAGGTCGTGGAGGAGGTTGTTGTAGTGGAAGAGGAGATGAAAGTGGCCGATAGTGGCTACCGGTGGCGGCGGTGACCATGACTAGTGGTGGTAAACACTAAAACAAGTATTATATTGAAGTTATATATCAAACGAGTGTTAACTAGTAATATATTAGTTTCTGTCTCATTTCTGTCCCATGTTGTTCCATCTATTTTGGTGGAACAAAAAAACCCCACTTTTTGTCCCATGCTGTCCCATCTTGTCCACTTTCTGTCCCTGTCTCATGTAGCACCAAACGTGGGACAGAGAATTTCTGTTCTGTCCCATGCTGCACCAAACATGGGACAGGAACTTTTGTCCCATCCTGTCCTGTACTGTACCACGTACCAAACGCACCCTTATGGTTAAAAAATAGTGCATTATTGTTGTTGTAAAAAAACATTTAAAATTTTAATTTTAAAAAATATAGAACTTTAATCCCAAAATATGTTACCGGAAGAAGTGTGTCGTGTCGGTGCCGACAATATACACACCGACAGGATTACCGGTGGGAACCGGTAACCTTTGTCTGACACATCAAATCTCAACCGGCTAATAAAGGGCCTCGTTTTCGTCGGTTTGGTGTTCTTTTCCTTCATTTTAAGGTGAATTACATTCTTGTCCCTTAGGTTTACACTCAAAATACACATTTGGTTCTTAAATTGATATATTTATGGATGTAACCCATGTGGTACATGTTTTCACCCTTTCAGCCCCTTGCACTAATATTGTTAAAAATAATATGTTTAGTAGGTTAAGTAGGGGGGATTTTAGTCATATTTCTTAGTTTTTCTTGAAAAAAGTTTTCAAAACCAGGTGTATCATGTGTACATCCCCCTTCCCTCCCTAATCAGTTTCCCTTTACCAATGACGTGTTTCGCAATAAAACTCTGACCATTCCACTTTTGTCTCGAGTGAAACCTAAACCACTTTCATCGCTCAAGATTATGCAAACCACTTGAATATGTGAAACATACATACACATACTAACCCCACCCACTGTGTTTCAGGCTTCTATACACCAATATAATGAAAACCACTAGAATCGGATAAAAAAAACCTTAAAATGCTGATGATTTTAAAATAGTATATTATATAGTGAAAAACATTTGTCTTCTTGAAAAAGAAACACCCTAAAATGTTCCATTATCTCCTACTCCCCTTCGAGTTCAAAGATTAGCGGCTAACCCAAATTTTTTTCCCAAACGGTGGCACTATTTGACCGTAAAAAAGGATATGATATTTTTAACAAAATCATAACAGCTCGGTTGATTAGTTGTTTGTATTTCAAGAAACGACGCCCATGTTTGATTGTTAGCTTATTTGTGTTGGCCCAAATATATTTTCTAAACAAAAGCTATTTTAGAAAGAAACCCAATCAAAATCTAATTACAAAGGTGTTTTGACACCAAAAGAGATTTGAATGCCGCTCTCTTTGGAAAGCAAGACCTTAATCATGTTTCATAAACTAACTCGGATAGCTTAAAGTTTGATCTAAATGTTGTTTAGAAAAAATATATGGTACACAAGTAAACTTTATGGTACCCTTCAAGAACGTAAACATTACGATGGAGCAATGAAGCGGTGCTCGTGCCACCGTACGCCTTTAAGTAGATATGCCATTCTCACAAATTCATTGCTTGTTGCATAAACCTAGTCCAGTCGAGAAAGGATTGATCAATATTGAAAATGAAGATGATGTCTATGGTGATGAGTCGGGCCAAGTTCTTCTTCTCAAATCCTCTCGATCATTTTTTTCATACTTTGTTTAGTTCTTCCTATGAGGGATATGAGATTTGGTGTAGTGGTATTGTACTTTTATGGTGGGCATCCTCTAACTACTCATCAAAATCCGAAGTTGAAGTCCTTGGTGGCTTTAATGGTTAGAGATGGATTTTATTGGAGAGTGTATGGGATAAAAACATTATAAAATGCATATCACAAAAATCAAATCTGTAATTACTTTATCTCAAAGCCCTTAAAAGATATTTCTTGTAAACTACATGTACCAATAATGTAATTACCTTTATTTCGTTTAATTTTAACATCTTGTGGACGCAAATTTAGTTTTATTGTCATTAATATGTCGAACAAAACAAAAAAATTATACTAAATATTAGCACTATCTTTTAAAATGAAGGTAGATCAAATTCCTTTACTTTTACCTTGTAAACAAGATTTATAAATAATTTACTGTTTTACTAGTCTCGTAGGATTATGGTTAGTCTCAAAACCAAAATAAATCTATAAGCGCAAAAGGTTGAACTCGCAACTTTTCACCGGTACATCAGCATCACATCAGTTTTTCGCTTTTATATCCTCAAACCCTCACCAACTTTTCAAATCTCGTATTACAAACATTTCATACCCTCATACTCTAGTACCCTAATTTTTAATATATTATATGTAGAGAGAGAGAGAGAGAGAGAGGCTACATTAGGTTCACAAACCCTTGGCCGAACCCACGTTACCAACCCGCCCAAGCCTTAGCACAAGCGATCTTGAACCCGTGTGCCCGCCTCAAACAAATGCCTTGAACCCGCATATGATAGTGAAGGCCTAATAAAGCACAAATTTATTAAATTAAAATATTTAAATACCTTTATTAAATGGAAATTTTAAAGAAAAAAAACAATTCTCGACGGTGGGCTTTTCCGTTGTGTTTTTGTTTATTTTGTCACTTAAGTCCCCTCATATTCAAGTTTTTTTTTAAATTCATGTTTATCAAAATAAAATGACCATATTTGATCAAACAGACCATTTGAAAATTTATTCATTGTTTAGTCATCTAACAAAAATATTAAGTTGTCGTAATATTAGACTTTTGAATAACTGTAAACTTACTCTTTATTGTGAAAAGAGAAAATTGCTGCTAAATGCCAAAAAATGATATTTTATAAAACACATGATTTGTGATAAACTACCAAGTAAAATGAGGGACCTTTTGGATTTACATCTCTGTGATTTGCCAAAAATCTTTGATTTTAAGAGTACCTCTTAATATTTTGCTTAACAGTGAAGAATAAGAGGATTTAAACTGAATATTTTGTTTCAACTATTTTTGAAAACTATCTCTAATATGGAGAAAGTAAAAGAGAAGATTTTTATTTAAATTTGAAGAACACCAACAAAATGATTATACAATGAGATATTACAACAAAAATGAGTTTATAAAATATTTTTGAGCATTGTAACAAGTTTTTTTTAAAGAATTTTCAGGATAAAATGTCGTATTAGCTAGTTATAAAACTCTTTTGAGAAATATCCTATAAACCCACATTTTAGAGGACACTTTCCCAATTGTTCATATAAACTTTGGTCATATAAAATTTATTAGAATGTTTATATGTTTTAACGATTCTATAAACTCAATTTTATTGTACTGAGAACACCAATAGGATAATTTTGAAAAATTTATTAAAGATTATTTGATAAATATCTGCTTGCAATAAAAAATTGTTATTTTCCAACAATATATATCCAAATACAACTGTTAAACTGTTTAAAAAAAACAGGTAAATATATTTTTGGTAAATATTATATTTTACGAGGGTAGTAATTTATATGAACCTTTTTATTTGTATTAAAACTGGAAAATCATAAAATTCGAAAGATTTGTTTTCTAATTTTTCAAAGAATAAAAACAAATCTTGCCTCCTCCGAACATGTTATGTTGGTTTTAGAAAAATATAAATAAATTTAATTGTTTTATTCCGTTATAGGCGCAGATTTGAAAGCCATACGTTCATGTGATTTTGATACCAAAAATAAATTATTATAAGTTTGAAAACTAATTAAATAATTATTTGAAAAATCGAGAAAAAGATAATACAAAGCTTTGAATATAGACATGTGCAACGTGCAATTGAAAGACGATTTGGTCCCACGTCACAAATTGAACGGATGTAATTAATTCCTAAAGAATTTATTTAAAGTGCTCTAAAATATATTATAAATTTTAAAATGTTAGTCATATGTTTATTCATGATTATGATTTTTCGTACCTTATGGTATGTATTATGACTAAATACCTTATGATTTTTTTTTTTTTTGGAAGGTTCACCTGGACTTTGGCCAGACTACATCCTTGGCAATTTTTACCGAGAGCTAAAGCATGCTCCCCTGGGATTAACACTCAGTGGCCCCTGGTTGCTCACCCCCGGATTCGAACTTGGGTGGGTTTTTCCCCAACACCAAGCCTTAACCGGTAGGCTGCCCCATTGGGGTTTAAATACCTTATGATAGTACCTTATAATGCTAAATTTAAATGTGTAGTTATACATTTTAGTGTCTTTTTCAGTATTTATGAAAGTGGACACGGTCGTTGTAGTAAAATGGTAGCTACAGTTGGTTTTCTGTTGACATATCATGGACAATGAATTTACTTTGTGGTCCATATGAATAAAGACTATATTGTATGATTAATGTAATTTAACATGGTTTGTAATTGTACTATAGTGAATGATGTCAGGACTAGTAATACTTGGACACGTTCCAACTTTCCAAACTGTGTTCAATGTGAGAGTTGGCGTCATTTGAACGAAAAGAACATGGTTTGAAGGAATATGATACTTTTTTCTTTACAGATACATAGAAGGTTACATTACTGTTATCCACTACTATTAGTTCTCATTTGTAGCAATGCAATTGTGATCACATAAAACCGATAGGAAAATTGTTGACTATTAGTTGGACCTGTATTTTGGGATTACGTAGTTGAGATGTAACATCTGTAATCGACTAATTTTGGACAAACTTTGAAATTGTTTTTTAATTAGGGGTTGCTAACGAACAATGAGTGAGCCCAAGTCAATACATCTATCTATATCGTTGTATGGATGTGAACTCAACAAGCTAATATGCCAAATGTAGCATGCCTCATCCCATGGGCCAACATGACCATGTAACTTTTTCCTAATAAGAATTTTATTCAATATGCATAGAGTCAAACTTCGAATATATATAGAGAGAAAAAGGTTCAAATAAGAAGTGTTAAAACATTGGGAAGTAGAGAAGTGATCTCCACCACTCATCTGGTCAATAAAGGCGACTTTGACCAGTTACGGTGGATGTGATCATAGAGGAATTGACACGATTCATGGAGGGTGGAGATGATTAAAGGAGGGTGACCCGGTCAAAATCGCCTGTATTGACCAGATGAGTGGTGGAAATTATTTCTCTACTTCTCAAATTTTTAGAACTTCTCATTTTGAATCTAATACCACACACACACACACACACACACACACACACACACACACACACACACACACACACACATATATATATAGAGAGAGAGAGAGGGGGAGGGAGGGGGAGTTCAAATATGAACCCATCTTTAATTGTGAACGTAATAACCACTAAAATCGTGTCACGTGGCAATCTGAATTGGTACCTAAGCTTTTTTCAGTATGAATATTATGCACTCTAACACGTGCGCATGCGGAGGGAATAAAGCTTAGGCACAATCACTTAGAATCGTGCATCTAAGCTTTATTCAGACCGAATAAATTTTTTATTCTGGGAACGCATTCTGGAGATACAGGGGCTTCGACCCCCGGGCTGCATGATTTCGCAGTCGGGCTTCGGCCCAAAATTGCCGAGGATTAGTCTGGGCCCAATGTGGTCCGGGATACCTCTTAAAAAAAATTATTCAGTCTAAATAAAATTGTGCACGTATGCATACTAAATAAAGTTTGTCATAGATTCAGATTGCCACGTGACGTTTTTTGGTCCTCACGTTCACAATGAAAGATGAATAGAGAGAGAGCGAGAGAGGAAAATTCAAATGTGAACTCAATATTCATTGTAAATGTGAGGACCACTAAAATCGTGGGCACGTGGCAATCTGAATTGGCGCCTAAGCTTTTATTCATTTAGTCTGAAATATTGCCACGTGGTGATACTAGTAATCCTCACATTTACAACCAAATATGAGTTCACACTTGAACTTATCTCTCTCTCTCTCTCTCTCTATATATATATATATATAGGGGTGGGTTCAAATGTGAACCACTTTTTGGTTGTGAACGTGAGGACAACCGAGAGCGCGACACGTGGCGGATGACTAGGCACCACGTCATGTCCACGACGGATGACTAGGCGCGATTCATGGGAGGGCATTGAATTAAAGGGGGGACCACACTCAAAGCCGACTTTATTGACTAGTCTTCGCCACATGTCGCGCTCACGGGTGTCCTCATGTTCACAACCAAAAAGTGGTTCACATTCGAACTTTCTTCTATATAGGGTCAGGTTCAAATGTGAACCCATTTTTTATTGTGAATATGAGAACCACTAAAATTGCGCCATGTGGCATATTCAGTTTGAATATTATGTGTTATTCAGACTGAATAACATTGCATTCAATGTTTCAGTGTTATTCAGTTTCAATAACACATGTATATTCAAACTGAATATACCATGTGGTGCAATTTTAATGATCCTCATATTCACAATTAAAATTGGATTCACATTGAACTTTCCTCGATAATCAAATGGAAAATAAAATATTTTCTTATGAATCATAAGAATCAATTTAAACCATCAATCAATTTAATCAAAGATTATTAATTCAGATGACATTGTTTGTAATTTTAACAATGCCATAAGCCCACAACTGACTTAAATAAAATTTTAAACTCAATAAGAACATGGGTAAGGGTATTGGGCTTCTAGCAATTCTGTTTACCCAGGAGGCCAGGAATCATGAGCAACCACATGCAGCCCAAGAAATATTTGAAGGTTCGAAAATTAACAAAAATACCTTTCTTATTTTCCAATTCATTTCTTTTTCAAATTGAAAGAAAATAACTAAGGTGCTGTTTGTTTTTTAAGTGGTGCTGAAGACTGAATCTGTTTCCACTTCTGATTGTTAAGTGGTGGTGCTGAAGACTGAATCTGAATATGTCAAGACTGTTTGTTTTTGTAAACTATCAAACATCTGAATCTGAATCTGATTATTCATAAGAACCAAAATCAACTGAAATAGGTCAACACAATCAAGTACAATAGTAAACTTTAACAATCCAGCAGCTTAATGAACTTTATAGAACAAATCAAAGAAGCTTAATGAGCTTTATGGAATAATCCAAACAAGCTTAATGAGCTTAATGAAACATCCAAACAAGCTTAATGAGCTTAATGAACAACCTAAACAAGTCAAAGTTTAATGAACAATCCAAACAAGTCAAAGGTTAATGAAAAAGTGAAAAAGTGGACAAAAAGTGGTTTTACCATCACTTTTTCAGTAAGTGGTGAAAAAGTGATAAGTGACACTTAATAAAAATAAAAAACAAACAGTCTGAATGGGAAAACCACTGACCGAATAAGTGGTTTTCCCCCAAAAAGTGCTGAAAAAGTGATAAGTGGAAAAAACAAACACCCCCTAAAACTTCAAATGTTTTGCCGACTTGTCCGGTTGTAGAATTACCAAAATTATATTGTAATGAAAAGTTTTGTAAGATTAAAAGTTGCATTTTAAGGCCATCCTTAACGGGCAGCTTCAAACCAAGCTGGTACCGGCGGTAACACCGTTGTGGATGGGCGGTAGAAGGCCGGTAGGGAAGGGGACCGGCAAGCTGGTACCGTTCTCTCTCCTCTACCCACCCCACCTTTCTCTCTATCTCTCTCTTCTTTCTCTCCCTTCTTTTTTTTTTCTTTTTTTTTCTTTTTTTTAATTAATTATTTAGAGTGGTATGAAATTGGTATGGGTAAGGATGGTATGGTATGGTGTTGGTAAGGTGGTGGTAAAGCTGATGTGGCGCTGAGGTGGCAGCTGGTATGGGTGGTATGAGTGGTACGGTTAAGGATGGCCTAAGATAAATTTATCTAGCCTTCCACAATCGTAAATGAGATGTTTAAGGTCAAACCATATTAATTAAAACGAGAAATAGTTTGTTGGTTAAAGATAACGTATTGACTTTGTTAAATTGTACAAAATGTGTACAATCAAGTCTTGTCGAAGGTAAAAGATAGGGGTGTTCAGTATTTGAATGCTATTCGTAAAAACCGAAATTCGAACCGACTCGAACTCGAATAATCGAATATAAATCGGTTTGTTTGGTTTTCAAATCGGTTTTGGACTCGATTCGAAAGTTTAGATTGGTTTTCGAATCGAATTTTGAATTTATAAAAATATTCGAAACCCGACTCGAAATTCGAATATATATATATATATATATATATATATACATAAGATGAGGAAAAATACAAACCACTTTTTGGTTGTGAACGTGAGGACAACCCAGATCGCGACACGTAGCAATAAAGTTTCTGACACACGCGACTTTTCCCGCGACTTAGTGTTATTCAGTCTGAATAATAGTGTTATTCAGACTGAATAACACTAAGTCGCGAGCTTTTTAGTTACAACCTACAAGTCGCGCGTGTCACTGAATTTTCGGCGACTTAGTGTTATTCATACTGAATAACGCTTTATTCAGTCGGAATAAAGCGTTATTCAGTATGAATAACACTAAGTCGCCAAAAATTCAGAGTGACACGTGGCGCGCTCTCGGTTGTCCTCATGTTCACAACCAAAAAGTGGTTTGTATTTGAACCCACCCCTACATAAGATTATATATATAGATATATATAAATTTGGAGCTTTTTGATTTCTAGTTATCCACATTGTGGGAAGTTTTCTTTGGGTTTTTGTTGGTTATCTACACTGCATGAGGTTCTTTTGGTTTATCTTGAGTTTGTTATCCGATATTTTTTTGTTGTTATATGGAATTTTGGATGGTTGCCATTGTTAATTGTTATTTGATATTTTGTAATATGGATATTTGAATGATTGATACTCAATTTGAGTGAATGGATAAACGTAATGCAGATGTTCATTCATTTTTTGGATCAAATTATTAGTTTCTATACCCTTATTTTGTAGTAGAATACTTTTTTCAACTGAATTTGGATAAACCCGAATTCGACTCGAATTCGAATCGAATTCGACAATGCGAATTCGAGTCGGTTTTACATGTTTCATTTCGAATTCGAATCGAGTTTCGAATTTACCTAAAAAACTTTCAAACCCGAACAACCCGATTCAAAGAATTTGCGAACTTCGAAATTCGACTCGATGAACACCCCTAGTAAAAGATAAAGACCAACCAACCAAGTATAAAGTTTAGTGTATGCATTTACTAGTATATTAAATATCAAATCAATCCACGTAAGATATCTCATTCTTTATGCAATATCGCGCATCCATTTGACTTTGAATGAAAAAAAACCTATATATAGATCAAAATCTTGAAACTAAATGTTGATGGAGTCAATAGATATGGGTTTAAAGGCATCCATGTGATTCAACCAACAAGTTCCTAAAAGGGTTTCGGGTAGCTCCTCCAAGCCTGCAAACAGTAGAGAAACATTAGTTATGATTTGCTTGTTGTACTTAGTGCCTAAATAGTTGCACCTCATTTGCACCAGTATCAAGAAGGCCATTTTCTACCAAATCGTTCACATTGACCAAGAACTAATTCACTATGCCTCTTGCCACTGTTGATGAACCCACATCTATATCAATCTACTAAAAAAATTTGGTTTCATAGTAAGCCATAATGTCTAAATGTCCTCATAAGCCACTTGAGTTGTATATATGAGCAAAGAGTTGTTTGACAAAGTGTTACAATAGGATTTGAAAAAACATTTGGTCCAATAGACCCAACAAGATTTTATATCAACAACCCAACAGCTAAGCACATTGAGCTTGCACCTCAAGATGGTTGACGCCCCGACTGGCCAAATTGGCAAGGAACAGGATTAGAGACCCACTAGGACTTCAAAACTGGTTACAAGTTTTTTGGGAAAATGAAACACGACATGGATCATGATGGGACCGGGACTCGTTATGCATACAAATTGGTTTTATCATGTAAATTTAATATTTAAATATTTTACTTTTACATATTATAATATAAGTTTTTTATGATTTTTTTATTTAATTATAACATTAAAGTGTATGCCAATGCTTAATACAAAATTCATGATTATAAATACTTTTATATCATGTTAATGTAAAAGTAGTTATAAATTGGACTTTTTAAAAAGAGATGGGCCCGTGACTGGACTGGCCAGTTATAAGAAGTCGCTAAAAAACAGTTCTTGTGCCTATGATTACTCATAATATTTTTGGTTGGCATTGGGACAAGGTGGCTAGACCCTAGTACAAACGAACTTCTTTTGATTAATTAGGACCGATTTGAGATTAGCGTAGTAGGACCGGTTTGTGACCATTTCTACTCTAACCGCTTACACGCCTCACGTTCAGACTTGAATTAATCACCTAATATCCTGGAATTAATCAACATAGCATGTGAATTGTAGCATCTACATTCATAATTTGACTTTTCTTGTTTCTTTATTTTGAAATTGTATAAAGAGTAGTTATTGTAGTAAAGTAGTCTTTAAAAGCTTTAAGATTCCATTTTTAAAGTAGCCTTTTAGAACTATTTCAACAAAAATAAAAATAAAAAGGTAACATAAAAAGTTGGGCATGAACATAATGTGTGACATAGGCCATTATTGTGTGACCAAAGGTGAACACAAAATCCTCATCCACAACTTAATCAACTAACTTTCCATTATGCTACATTATCTTCATGATTAAACCTTTTCTTTTCTTTTCTTTTTTCTGTATAAAAAAACAATCACAATTTTCTATAGAAAACACAAACAAATAATGAGTTTAATTATATAAAAATTATTAAAACCTAAAATTTAATCATCAATGAATAAGATTGCAAGTATCTTACAACTTAGATAACCACAAAACCAAACATATACCCAAAAAAGAGCCATTTGTACATCACCATTTTCATTAAACCTTTTCTTTTATTTCTTTACACCAAAAATTTCCAAAACCTTCACCTTGGTTTTGGTTGTGATGATGATGTCCATGATGGCAGAATTAAATTAGCCTGCGATCGAGTCAGCATCTCGGTCATCGATGGAGTCTGATACGCTTGAACTAGGCTCGAACCCTCCGTCGAGTCTCCACGAGCCGTGGCTCGTTGCCATGAGTGCGAGCTTAGCCCCGATAATATATAAGCTCTTCCTGATGCTTCGTAAACATGACGGCTAGCCATCCTCTCTTGCATTTCCTTCAACTCCGCATCTAGTGCCATGCACAATCGGTCCCCGGATTTCGCAGATACGGTTTCCGATAGAACCTTCCGGAACTTTTCAAGGATCGAAACCGCTCGTGCTAGATCACCATCTTCGGCTACGGCCCTTGCTTCCATCATGGCTTCAGCCGATTGTAACCGGTTTCGTTGTCGGTCAACTTCAATCGAGATGACCGTTCCTTTCCCGACATTTTCCGGTCTTTTGACCGTAATTTCTTCGCTTACTAGCTTCACGGTCTCTTTTGTTAACGGATCGTTGTAGTAACAATTCACCTTCAATAACGAGGTCTCATTGTGAGAAATGGATTCGGTCGGAACGTTGACCGAGACCAAAAAATCCCGCTCTTCGTCGGCATACAAATCTCCGACATCGATGCACCCGGATTTCCTATCGGGCATCAAGTGATTCTTGTAGCTACCGGCCTTTAGAGATCGAAGTCGAACATTCGGGTTCGAACTCTCGACAATCACTTGTAGACCTTTGACCACAACGCTCAAAAGTCCGCCGATGCACTGCGCAAACGCATCTTGAATCACGCTTTCGGTCTCGATGAACGAAAACGTTCCCCCGGACATCTCGGAAATCGAGTGCATCGACGAAGCATCATGGTCAATCCCGAATCCGAAAGCATGGACCGGAATATTGATTCCCGAACCGGCCTCATCACCATGGATCGATTGGGGAAGAAGTAACCGGTAGTTCAACGGGTTTTGCGCACCACCGGAGTTCAAACCGCTCACCGTATAAGTATCCTGACCATCCGATAACAATATAACACTCGAAACCGGGTTTTTTTCTCGTCGGTCTTCCATAACTTTCCCGCCCTTTCTCAGACCTTCGGCAATATTAGTGCCACCGTTTGCCACCAGCGAGTTGACGGCTTGAAGGGCATGTTGCTTTCCCGTATCCGACATTTTCCGGAGAGGGAAAAGTCGGCGGGCGGTGGAAGAGAAGGCGATGACCGCCAGCCGATCCGCTGGTCCAAGATTCTGGATCACAAAACCCATGGCCCGTTTAAGCAACGCGAGCTTCGTGCCGGCCATGCTCCCGCTGATGTCAAGAACCGTGACAAGATCAACCGGGGCCCGTGGGCCCCGGCTACCCTGGCTCCCCATGGGACCCCCGGACTTGACCCCGGAAGCCGAAACTGGAGCTTTGAGGTGGATCAAAACCGTAAAATCATCAGCAGCAGTCAACCGTGGCACGGCCGGAACCTCGGTGTACGTTTTCATCAAAACCCGTTCTAAAACTGACGACGATGATCCATCTGAAGTATTCCGGTTTAAAGTTTGTACATCCAAGGCTTCATCATCGTTGAACATGGCGGGCTCGTTGGCGGGGAAAATGGGGACGGAGACACGGCGGTTGGAGTTTTGTCGTGGCGGAAGCTGGCGGATCACCGTCATCACGGGATTATCTTGCGACCAGTTCACGGGGTTGATTCTCGTCCTTCCTAACGAAGGTTCCAAAACAGTTGAACCTAGCAACGGAACTTGTTTCCATATGGCTCGGCAAACCGGACAGATATGGTTTCCGTGTTTCACGTTCGAAGCAATGCACTGGAAATGGAACGAATGGGAACATTCGGCCGTGAAAATGGCTTGGCCCTCGCCTCGTTTCATCGACGCTAAGCATATCGTGCATTTCTGAAAAGGTCAAAAATAAAACTCGTATAAGAAATCCATGACTATAATCCGTTGCCAGGGTGTTGCTATTCGTACCCATTTTAGACCGGTTAAATATTTAATATCAAATTGTGTAGCAAGAAGAAAATTCAAATTAAAATTAAAATGGGAACTAGAATAAGAAAAGAAAAACGATTTGGTTACTACAAGGTGACATAAAAGTCAAAATCGACACATTTTTTGGTTGTTTCATAGTTTTGTTGTCCTTTTTTGTAACTTTTCAATTTGAATAATAAGGTCAAAGATTTATGGTCAAATTAAACAAACGAGGCCACCAATAACTTTTAAGCCTTTAACTTTTCCTTTGGAGATTTAACCCAAAAATTTAATAATTACTAAAATAATTTATCCTTCTTCTATAAAAATAAAACAATCAATTTATTTATACAGGGCTACTACTACTGTTTTATGATCATGTTTATTACATTATTGAAGAGTGTCACCTTTTGGAAATTCAAACACCCAACCAGCTAGACTATCATGATTTCACTTGAATTTGTATAACTTTCATCATTTTTCTAAATGGTGTATAATATATGCCTTTGAGGTATCTAATTAACAACAAATGCCTAGTGTATCATATCATTATATTCTATTTCTTCTAACATAAGTGTCAATATTTCTATTTATGTATATCTATCATAATATAGTTGTTGTTCAATTTCAAAGACAAACAACTAAGTTTCCATATCTAATTAATGCAAAATATCTGAAAGTTAGGTTATGTTTGACAAAAATAAGCTAGCTTATAAGCTAGTACATGTTTAGAACTTTGGATGGATCATAAGTTAGCTTATTAAAATGTTATTTGAAGTAGCTTTTTAGGAATTTTTTGTAGTTTTTTTTTCAGTTATACGTTAATCAATATCTATTATTATACCCAAGATATCTTTTTTTGGTCAATTTACATACTCATAAACTAGTTTTGCCAGAAATAATTTATTTATATGCTAGCTTAATTATCGGTCAACAACTAGCTTAACAACTATTTGCTAATTATTATAAATTTAGCTAAACAATATGATACATATTTTAAATATAACACTTGCCGACGTTTGCCGTAGTTGTGTACGATCAATATAACTATTTGGACTCCCGTGACTTTTAAGTGATAATATGGTACGATTTTCAGGCCTGAAGTTTCATTTTGTTTATTTGTGTTTCTCGATTTTTGTTCTACTTAAAAGAGATTAAAAGAAAACAAAAAAAAAAATCAATTTTATGAAGTGTAGTAGTTGCGGAATCATATGGTTTGGTGTTGGATGATTAAGTGGTCAGAATGGTTAAGAGGCTCTTATGATATGCTGCAAAATGAAATATGCTGATTTGGTAATTGTTAAGAATGAAATCAAGACTCTGAATGATTAAGAGGATACTAAATCATTCAGAGGGTTTGGAACCATTATTCCATTATGAGGCCGTCCATTTTTGTTTTGCTGAACAGGATTCGTAGAGACTGCCTCTTAATGGAACCGTTAAGAGGTAAACAAACAACACCTTAATTATAGTTATAAATAGAGAAATAAGAAAAGAAAAGAAACCTTAGAAGATCTGCTGAGGCTTCTAGAGAGACGTAAGGCTGGAGACCAAGCAGAGCTCCATTGGTCGAGGGTGGCGGCCGGAGATAGGAGGGCGGCGTCGGAGCACCTTTCGGATTGCGGTGGTGACACGTCAGCAGCATCAGGCACATAAACACAGAGATTAGAACCCAAAGCCATCTTCACTTTCTTCCATTTGCTTCCCCCCATTTCACCAAATTATAACAAGATTAACAATAACTTATGAAAGAAAGAGAATTAAATTGGGGTTTTAAAGAATATATAAGAAAGAAAGAAAGGGTGTTTATGGTATTTAGAGGAGTAAATGGTTATGGGGTTGATTGTAGTATGTACATTTGGTGTCTACACTTCTTCTGTTTGTTGGCATGCTTTTATTGAATTCTAGAGAGAGAGAGAAGAGAGGGAGAGAAGATTATTTAGAAGGAGGAGGTTGAATTCTTTGTATTTCAAATTTCTTTTTATGGGGGATTTGGTTGACCTTTGTGGATTTATTCTTTTCTTTTTTTTATTTCTTTTTTGTTTAGGGGAATTTTTGAGTTTGTGGTGGTGGAAGAATAGGACAAATGTTGTAGGTTGATTTAGGAGTAAAAGGGTAATTGTCATGCTTTCTTTCTAACTTCTAATTATTTCTGTCTTTAAAATTGTTCTTCTTCTACTTACTTTATTTTTGGTGTATTATAATAGTGATTTGATTCCTACACATGAATCATTTTTATGTTTAAATTATATCAATTAGTTTTTTTTTTTATATAGAAACCTGATTGTGGTATAAGATATGGTACTCGTTAAAATGTAAAATATATATCGAGTCTTAAGGTTATGTTTTAATTCGTCAAAATAAAGCTAGTAAGAATATGAAAGTAATCCACATTTTAAAATTTATCTAATTGATTACTTGAATCCTTCAAAATCTACAAGACTATTTCAGGTATTTGTAATCACCATCACTAGTCACGGTCGCCTTCGCTATCAATACCAATATGGTGGCATGTTTTACTGTATATTTTTTCGTATGTCATAAGCTAAAAAAATTTAGGCTCTAGAAAAGTGTAACAGTATATTATTTTGGATATACACTTGTATTATATATATGGTGTGGCCGTATGGTGTGACCTTATGTATTATATACTTTGACATGTTTATGGTTTTTTTTGGAAGGGTATCAGGGCCAAAGCCCGACTAATCCCCGGCAATTTTGGAAGCTAAACATGACCCTACTTAAATGTTCCCAATTGGAGGCCCGATACCGTTGGAGCGTGTGTGTTAACTTGCCGTTCAAAAAAAAAAGAAGTTCCCAAGTATGTGCACGAGAAGACTCGAACTCGGTTAAGGCGCTATGAAACCCCCGAACGATAGCCAATCCGCCACAACACTGGAACACGACATGTTTATGTTCTTGAGTTTTACTGTATACCGTAATTAATTTAAATAAATTTACAAACAGAATTTCTCATAACATTCATTCTAATTAAAATATCTACCAATATGGGCGATCAAATAATACAAAGAACGTCAGTTTTTATTTAGGTTATTAACCTTTTTAGCTCAAAATATACAAAAGAACCAGTTCTCATAACTCGGTTTCAGATATGCTCATAACTGAATCTTTTAGTGAATCAATTCTTGAAATTCTTTTTCTCAAAAATAGGTGGTCGTAATCATTTTAGCTTATTTCTAACAATTACAAACAAAATTAGAGCTAGAATAAAAAAAAATATTCAATATAAACTTATCGACAACTTTTTACATACACATTTCTTACAAATTATTATGCGGAATCAATTATGAATCGGTTCTCTAATTAATAGATTTACGTAACAATCCACTGTATGATATAGCCAATTTTACGATATAATCTGTTTTATATCTGTTTTAATTTCTTTTGGAATAAAACATGTAGTTTCTAAGTGATTTCTAATCCATTTGACAGCATTTTAATTTGGTTGGGAATCAATTCCAAATTGAGCATTAAACTTTTTTCACATTTTTTACATCTTTACTTTTAAGCTTTTTGAAAGTCAATGCTTTAGATCTCTATTCCTTTGCAAAATGGAATAAAATTTAAATTCAAAATCCATAAAAGAAAAATAAAGAGCTCCACTTATGACTAGAGCATTTGTACCATGGATGAGCATAGAGATGGATATTAACGTCATCATGCTAGACTAATTAATCATTATTTTTCAGATAATATTTCTTTTTTATTTAATTTATAGAAGTTGCTAATTTATTTTTAAAACAAAACAGACTAAAAGTTCAGACATACAAAGACCTTATACTTTTCAAATTAGATTAAGTAGTTGTTAATTTTGTTGGTTTTTCGTTAAGTTTTATACGTATAAAGTTGTTTGTGTGAATTAATCTGTCTGTATAAGTTATGAAGGTTTTTATTTGAGAAAGATTTTTCATAAGTAAAAGGAACATGTTTTTTAATTGAAGGGAGTAAATTTGGAAATAACTTGATAAATAAAAGCAGTTGAATATAGATAAAGGTATATAAATGTTTTTGTTCTTACATTCTCACCATAACTCTTATTCTCATTGGTACCAACCTTTGGAAACACCTTTGTTTTATGAAAATGCAAGAACATTTTTGAGTCTATGATAGTGTATTTAACCCATAATTAAAATAAATAAAGCAAAGGTTTAAAATAATCATGTGATTTTGTATTTACCTCTAATCTTCCTGTCTTCCTTATACATCCGGTTATCCCTAAAATCACATACATATAATATAATCTTCAATTACAATCTATAGTATCATTATCACATTATTGTCACCACTACATTACATAATGAATGGATAGATGGATAATTGTGGACATGGTTATATAATTATCACAACAAAATTATATCGTTATCATAATGAAATTACATTATAAAAATTATGAACTCTTGATCGCTTATAATCTCATCCCATGACTTTCTTACAGGAATTGATGTGGTCGATCTCAATGCATCTTAACTCTAGATCTATCTCTCTCTCTCCCTCTCTCTCTCTCTCTCTCTCCTGCTCCCTCTCTCCTCTCTCTTCCCCTCTACCGTCTCTCCTCCCACTCACTTCTAACCTATCCTTCGTTTGGAACACCTACCACCATGACCGCCCCAATTTTTGTAGAATCATGTTTGTGAACAAAATGTAAACACTAGTGGAACCAAACTTTGTACAAGCCTATATATATAAATATTGTGAACATAGTCTGCATTCTACACATTGTGCATAGAGTGCTCACTTTGTAATAATAATTTTGTGGTAGGGATGACATTGTGCACAACAAAAAAAAATGCACAATATAACATCGTGAAAAGATGGGATGAAGATTGTGAATATTGTGTGCATAGTGTTCATGATATGCAAATGGCAGTTTTTGTGGTGGGATGGTATTATGCACAATGTG
This sequence comes from Centaurea solstitialis, assembly GCA_030169165.1. Taxonomy (NCBI): domain Eukaryota; kingdom Viridiplantae; phylum Streptophyta; class Magnoliopsida; order Asterales; family Asteraceae; genus Centaurea; species Centaurea solstitialis. The sequence goes on along the minus strand of CM058045.1, from coordinate 69,202,662 downwards.
CACAACAAAAAAACACACAATATTACGTCGTCAAAAGATGGAATGAAGATTGTGAACATATTGTGCATAGTGTGTACACTCTTCAGATACAAATTTTGTTCATTATAGATAAAAGAGAAAAAAGAACCTTCAAATACAAATGGAAACATAAACCTAAAATCGAACATAGTCACTTGAAATTGTACCGAATACAAATGGAAATCATAAGTCAACGATTAGATTCATTGATCGATAACCTAGAACTCAGAAATTCGAATCAGGTGACGATATCATCAAATATGGAGTTGGATACTTGGGTTGTCATCGTTTCCTGAAAATCAAAAGCCAAAATCTTTCTCGTGGTTTTGAGATTTGGATTCAATGTAGAAGGAAGGTTGAGGGGTATATGGAGATGGAAGGTGTGGTGATGATAAGAAGGAGATAAGAGATGTGAGGGAGGAATGTTTCTCTGATTTGCTAGAATCATGGGAGAGATTTTTCGTGGAATCCATCATGGTCGAAGGTTTTGTTTCACACAGTGAATTACTAGATTTGTGGTGTATCGTCTAATATTTGGTGATCAAAGAGTTGTTTTCGGATTTGTGGAGTGTATGCCTAAGGGCATCCACAATGGAGGTTCTTCTTGGGGTTTTTACAAGAATCTTCACTGCGGAACAAAGGTTTTTGCCCAGTCACATGTTCTTATTTGAACCCAGATGCTTGAACAAGAACCAAGGTTCTTGTAATACTTTCATTTTCTGTTATATAATAATTTACATAAATAAAAATTGTATTATAAATAAGAAAAGAGAAGTGAGGTTTTGTAAAAGCTCCATTGTAGAGTTGTAAGGAGGTTCTTACTTTATTGAGGTGGCAATAATGTGGCAGAAAAAAATATGGCAAATGAGGTTCCTAAAGGTTGCACCACTATGGTCTGTGGATGCTCTAAATTACCCTTTAGTTCCCAAATGAGTGAATTAAAATATATTTTACGGATCCTCACAATTTTTAAAGTTTTCAAATGATTAAGCCCTTGTATATATTTTAAAAATACATATAAATGTGTACATTGTGAAACACATACATGTTATTTTATACCCAAAATCCAAGACATAGATGAAATATATTCATGTAATCTAACACATGATCCACATATTCTCATGATTCTTATAACTTTATGAGTTTTAAGGTTCATGTTAGACCAACATTTTTGTAAGAATACAAAATAACATCGAAACTTTACAATAAAATATTATGAAAGTAAAAATAATATATATATATATATATATATATCAAATCTTCATAGCAAAAATACTGTAATATTTCACTTTTATTTATTTTCTTATTAACCTTAGAAAAACTATAGTCTTACATGATTCAGAGCCTTGTATATATAACTTGATAATCATTAATGAGAATAATTTATCCATCTAGGGGTTATTTACTTAGTGCTGAGTTGGTTAGCTATAAGATCATTTACCAAGTTTGAGATCTAACCAAAATCTGATCGAGATTTAATCGAGACAGAACCAAAATTTTGCTTACCCGTGTCAGATTTGTTTATTCCATGTTTGTCTCTACTTTTTCCTCTCTCTTTCTTTTAACATCCAACTACAAAAAAAGAAGTTAAAATAGTCTTTTTGTTTGTTGATAAGTACTTACCAAAAACATGTGTTAAACACTCTTATCCGTATAATATTTATCTGAAATAACAATTACCCGAGTCAGTATTCTTACTCAGATCAGAACTTACTAGGTTAGAACAAGTAAATAGCCTCTTATTATGTCAATGGTCAATAAACATCCATTATTTGGTAATGAGCGGGTCGCCTCATTAGTTTTACTAATTAATACATTTTAAAGTTGATAATAAAATTTGAAAACTTCAAATTGAAAGCTTAAACATTATACAAAACTATAACGAAGGGTTTTGATATAGGATGTTGTGTTTGACCATCTCTTTGGCGTTTGATATTTTGGTGCACCAAATCATTATTCATTTTTACCAAAGGTTTTATATTGAACTTTTAATATCCATGATGCTGGAATATTCAACTATATCTTATGGTTAGGAAACCTTCTAATAATCTTTAAAGGACATAAACTGATGGATGATGATCTATAAATATAAAGAATAAATATTATTTAACATGTACATGTCATGTATGTATACAAATATATTTAACCAAACAAGATTTTACTCTAAATTGTAACCTTTATTTTTTAATTATTAAATTAACAATACTAATAAGGATTTTGTCATTTTTATGATTATTTATCTATCTATTAATAGTGAATTGTAATGGATGGATGTCCATGACTGATTTGTCATGTCATATATGGGGAAATTGGCCCCGGTAACTAAAGACAAACACTCAATTGATCTTTTATCTATTTTCTTTTCTATATTCGCAAAATAGAATACCTTCGTTAAAATGGGTCTCTTAAAAAAGGGTCCTAGCTAAAAAATGAACAAAGTAGAATTCAAATGGTTAGGTTGGCTAAAAAATGGACCAAGTTCCCTAAAATGGTCAGATTGGTTAAAAATGGACCTAGTTTCGCTAAAAAAAAAACAGACCCAGGTCCGCTAAAAATAGACCATGTTCCGCTAAAAACAGATTTGGTGTTTGTTTTTTTACAACTTATATATATATATAAAGAGAGAGAGAGAGAGATATAGAAAGAGAGAGAGATATATATATATATATATAGAAAGAGATATATATATATATATATATATATATATGGACCATGTTCCGCTAAAAACAGATTTGGTGTTTCTTTCTCTCTCTTTTAGCTGAGTTCGTTTTTTTAACCGATGTAGTGGCTATTTTGCAAATACGGGAAAGAAAATGGGTAGAAGATCAATTAGGTGTTTGTCTTTGATAATGTGGGCCAATTTCACTCAAATATGCTTTTCTAAAAAAAATTTCACTCAAATATGGTAGAGGATTTGCGTTTTTATGCTTAATATGATTTCACAAATCAGTAATATGCTCAAAATGTTTAATTATTGGAATAGTATAATTTAAGGTTGTATTCTTCTCAAAATACCACATGATCGTACCTTTCGTAGCTTCCTCCCCGACCCACGCCTCTCTTGATACTTATTTTGATTCCCATCTTAACAATCTATATATAACTTATATATATATATATATATAGAAAGAGAGAGAGAGAGAGAGAGAGAGAGAGAGAGAGAGTGTGTGTGTGTCTTAATAATTTGTAAACCTTTTTTACCAGGGATAAACTTATGAAAGGTTGAGTAAGGTATCAGGTACTTGCTCAACTGATTTATACAAGTAGAATTTTCTATTGGCTATGAAAAAACTAGTTGAAGAAATAAACTAAATTTTATTAAAATCTTTTCCCTCGTTTCCTATTTTTTTCTCCAATATTTTCTTCTATGTTTTCCATAACATACATAGTTGAATACTGTAACACCCGTAATTTTCGGTTGTAATAACGACTCGTTGGTAATTATGAGAAATAGAATCTTGGATCAAATCTCGTATTTCATGGCTTAGTAAGTTAGACAATCCAAATACGAGTCCAACGGTCCTTTCGGAATCGAAATCGGAGTTGTAACAAAGAAGTTATGGCCGAGACAAAATATCACCGAAAACCTTGGGTAAAAGCATGTTAAGTTAATATGCTTCAGACGTTGAAAGCAAATAAACCTTGGTTAAAAGCATGTTAAGTTAATATGCTTCAGATGTTGAAAACATATTAACCTTGGTTAAAAGCATGTTAAGTTAATATGCTTCAGACGTTGAAAGCATATTAACCTGAGGAAACGGGTTTAAAACCCTTCTTACCTTCATTTGGTCATAACTCTTGCATCCCTCAACCAAAATTGCTGATTTTTCTCTCTACACTCCCCATTTTCAAAGCTCTTCAAGATCTTGAGGTTGGATCTACGATTGGAGCTAGCTAGGGTGGAAGCTACATCTCACCCACTTCATCTTCTCCATTTCTACCTCCACCACCATTGTTGCTTGAAAAAGGAGAAGCTCGATTTCTAGGGTTTTAGTTCGAATCCTACTCGGTAAGCTTGGTTTAAACTCTATTAGGTTGGATCTAAGTATGGGATAAGAGATGTGAACTAATCCAAGGTGTTAACTCCTTATCAGTTTAGGTGATTACTGAAGCTTTAAGCTAGGGTTTTGGTGAAAATTGGGGCTTTTGGCTTTACAAGCCTCAAGGTGAGTTGCTAAAACCATTTTGTTAAAACTGAGAGCACATCATCTTGTTTGATTTACATGTCTTGCTTGGTTGTTGTGATTAAACGTGATTAAGGATGAAATGCCTAAATGGTTAAGTCTAAGGATTTCCATGAAATGATTGAGTAATGATGCTTATATGAGTAGCTTGATTTGGATTATTGTATACATGGAGTAGACTATTGTATGCTACTATTGTATGAGTTAAACCATGTGATTACATGATGAATGTGTTTATGAGAAATGTGTGCTATTAAGTATGCCATGGATTGATGCAAAGGAATTGAATCCCGAGCATGTTGATTTATATGAAATGAATGAAAGTATTGAGACTTTCGATAATGCATAAATTGTATAACTAAAAGGTTATGGAGCACCGCTAGTCAAAAAGTGGGATGCTATTGGCCACTAGTCAAAAAGTGGACCGGGATGTCACTAGTCAAAAGGTGAGTACCCATGTTTTTACGCAATATAAATTGGACAACGTGGCACTAGTCAAAAGGTGTACACTATGTCGTTTTTGAAATGAGATTGATTTAAAGTGGCACTAGTCAAAAGGTGTGCACTTCAAGTTTACACGAGTTCGACTCAGTCTTGGGTGGCACTAGTCAAAAGGTGTGCACCTATGTCCCTCGCCATTCGTGTGGCCGCGAATGTGCCTGGCCTCTGAGGTTTCCTATTTGAGTCTTCGTAGGAGGACGGCAACGGGGTGTCTCGACTCTGAGGTGTAACTTGCTTGGTGAAAGTGGGTCGCTCCCACGGTTTTCAAAGATAAAAGATAAACCGGTTTAACATGGTGCATTTTGTTGTTAATACACTTTCGTATATCTTACATGGCTTAACATGCTTTTATATGTATGATGTTTATTTGATACAACTCACTAGGCTCCTTTAGCCTAACACTTGCTTGGTGTCGATGTGTCTCTCAGGTACAAGGGACGCCGTTCCCAAGTAGGTGCCGGGATTGGGAGTGAGTTTTGGGGAAAGTGTGAAGAGACCGGTTCTTTAGACCGTGCATGCGTTGACAGATTTGACAACCCTTTTGTAGTCTTTTTCCGAGATAGGATTTAGACTAGATGGTTGTCGCATTCTTTAATTAAAATACAAACATTGTAATTATACACTACTTATACCCCTGTTTTGGGAAGAGCTCGCGCCATGGCGCTATATTATGTGTACCACCTTTCGTTAAATGAAAGTTTTTGTTTACTCCAAATTTTGGGGTGTTACAAATACAAATTTAAGGTGAACACATTATGAGCAAATTCTAAATCTATGGTATCTTGGAGTATAATAGTTAATATTAATAAGGGTATAAAGACAAACAACTACAATGTACACATTAATATAGAGATGAGAGAAAGAGAAAGAAAAGATAAACATGGAATTATCTTAAAAGTTTAATTAATAAATATGAGCAAAAATCTTCTTGCTAATAAAATTAATTATTTAAATTAGTGGACTAGAATGGATCTAACGAATCTTTCTACGTTGTCCATAACATACATAGTTGAATACAAATTTAAGGTAAACACATTATGAGCAAAATATAAATTTATGAGATCTGGTATCGTTTATGAACATATTATGAACACACTAAATCTGTAAATACGACTTGTGAACACAATGTGAAGCTTGTGTTGTAAACACCTAATAAAAAATTATTAAGGTGTTCATATTGTGTGCACATTGTGTTTACCTTAAGTGTACAATGTACACATTGATCCAGAGATAAAGAGAAAGAGATAAAAAAAAGGATAAACGTGGTTTGCTCTCACCTGTCCTCACGTTCTTCTCTCTCTGCATATATATATATATATATATTGAGAGAGAGAGTCTGCATATATATATATATATAGAGAGAGAAAGAGAGAGTAGAGTAGAGTAAGACCGTGTTTGACAAAATAAGCTAGCTTATATGCTAGTACAGGTTAGGATGGACCATAAGCTAGCTTGTATGTTATCTTATAAGCTCGGTTATTGAAACGCTAGTTGGAGTAGTGTTTCAGGAGCTTTTTATAGCTTGTTCCAATTATAACCTTATTAATATTAACTATTATACTCCAAGATACCATTTTTGGTCATTTTACATACTCATAAGCTATTTTTTGCCAAACATAATTTATTCATAAGCTAGCTTGTTAGCTACTAGCTAACTTATTAGCTAGTTTGCCAAACACAGTTTAAGTATGAGATATAAATGAGCCGTAAATGAAACAGAGAGACAAGCATTTTGGTAATAAAATGATAAGCATCTTTTTGTCATTGTTGAATGATGAAGCATATGTTTCATACTTGTGGCTAGAGTGTAGAAACTTAAATTTCCAAATTCATTCTACTTGGTCATGGATGTACTACTTTTCTTTAATTTTTATGTATTAATAAATTAATGTATTTATTATATTATCAACCATGATGTGGGCTTCTAGAAATGATTATCAAGCCGTAATCCCACTACCTAATCAAACATATATAATATTATATGAGAATGATTGTCATAATTAATTTAATTTTAAATATCATTTTTAGTAATATGTGTTAAATAAATAACACAACATCTTTAATAAACAAATGAAATGAAATATCATGGATAAATACGACAAATATTTTGTAACAACCGTAAATCTGTATATTTATATATTGCAGAAAAAAACAGTATCATAACTTATATTCCATATAATCCATTAATATAAAAATGCTTAGCTAAATCATAAAGAATGTCAAAAATACATGGAGCATAGAGAAAATAACATCGTCAAAATTTGACATATAAGATTAAAAACTTACTATATCCAAATAAATTAGAACCTAAAATTGATGGCTTAATTGTCCTTGAATGAATGACAAAGGACCCCCACCCAAAGGCCAATATGTAGGCTATTATGAAGTGCGGCAAAGCCATTGATCAAGCCACTCTTATTGAGTATATTGCCTCTCCAATGGAGTATATTTCACCATGCATGCTTTCAAAGTCATAGCAAGTTAAAATCTCAATTGGTCTAGTATGTTTAGTCTTTTGGAATGAGTATAGAATTAAGAGTTTGAAACCATATGTACATATATGAACAAAAGGACAATTGTATGAAAGTGTTTAATCAAGGTCATGAAGGAATATGTTAGGACTATGGATATTTATATGATCATATTTTCATGTTTGGTTACGTGGTGGCTAGGGGGTGTTAACGAGCCGAGTTCAAAAAATAATATTGGGCTCGAGCTCGATTAACTTTTACAATATTAGGCTCAACTAGAGCTAGAATATTTTTTGAGTTATTGGGCTCATTTCGATCGTATCGACGATACACATATAATGGCGCAATTTGTTAAAATTAAATCGTATTTTTTAACATATTTTGGCCAATACACGATATATGACTAAAACGTAAAATGAAATATTGAAAAGTAAAAGATATAAACTAAATAAACATTATAAGTTTAGGGGGCCAAATATGTAAAATTGGAGATGAGTATAGGCGTGACCCAGCTGGAGCAACGCGCGGGTCAGCGCCGGGTCATGGGAGGGTCTGGGTCAAAAAAAGAGAGAGGAAATGCTGGGTTTGGAGCGCGGGTTGGGCAGGTGTTTGCGAGTCGGTGCGCCTAATGGTTGTATAGTTATATAATGAACCAACCACTAGACCAATAACAATTTTGTGAAAAACATTTTGATAAATGTTTTTTATAGTGAAATGGTGCTACTGTTTAGAAAAAGTTCTATGTCCGCCCCTAAGGTAAAGGTTCTAGTAAGCATTTATCGAGTAAGTGCTTAGTAAACGGCCGTCTAGGCCACCAAACTTTGTACATACATTGTCTTTTGAAATTTTGTTTTTTAGGGGAAAAAATATATGTTATATTGAATTACTACTTTTATGATTATATAACATATACAAACAGCAGGCGCACCGGCTCCGACCCGCCGGTGCGACCCGCCCCAAACCCAACTCAAAAGTTAAATTTATTTTAAATTATATATATAAGCCACCTCAACTTATAATATTTATTCACTTTATACCTTTTTTTCTCAATATTTTGTTTTTCGTTTTAGTCATATATCGTATATTGGCTAAAATATGTTTAAAAAATACGTTTTAATTTTAACAAATTACGCCATTATAATCGTATCGTAGATACGATCGAAATGAGCCTAATATTGAATATTTTTTGAAGTAATTATTTTATTATGTACTATATATTAGGATTATAAAAAAATCATATAATCCTATACCCATATTCAAGTTTACATATTAGCCTACTAAACTTATAATATTTATTCAATTTATACTTTTTACTTTTCAATATTTCATTTTACGTTTTAGTAATATATCGTATATTAGCTAAAATATGTTTAAAAACTACGTTATAATTTTAACAAATTACGCCATTATAATCGTATCGTCAATACGATCGAAATGAACCTAATATTGAATGTTTTTTGATGTAATTATTTTATTATAAACTATAAATACGCTCTAACCGACCCAAATCCTATACTCATTTTCAAATTTACATATTAGCCTCTAAACTTATAATATTTACTCACTTTATACATGTTATTTTTCAATATTTCATTTTATCGTATATATGCTAAAATATGTTAAAAAACATATGTTTTAATTTTAACAAATTACGACATTATAATCGTATCGTCGATACGATCGAAGTGAGCCTAATATTAAATATTTTTTGATGTAATTATTTTATTATATTATATATATAGTACGATTATATGAAGCCAAAACACTGTTCAAAAACAGCAGCTACCGACATTTGGAGTAATTACATTTTTACCCCTTTAAACTTATAATATTTATTCACTTTATATCTTTTAGTTTTCTATATTTCAGTTTGCGTTTTGGTCATATATCGTATATTGGCTGAAATATGTTAAAATGTCGGTACCTACTATTCATGAACAATCATTTGGTTTCCTGGTAATTGTTAGTATTATTAAAATCTCCTAAAATCAAATTTTTTGATTTTTAATTTCTTAAATCTTTTATTTATTTTATCAAACCTTTCATATGACAACATTTGTACAAACTTTATGTTTCATATAAATTCATGTTACTACTTACGATTAAATCTACCACAATATATAACACGACGTGAAGCCCGGGCTCTTGATAGGTAACTTCCTCTAAAATATAAACATAAAATTCATGTTACTACTTACGATCAAATCTACCACAGTTTATAACCTGGCACGAAGCCGGGCTCTTAATATGTAACGTCATCTAAAATATTGTTCACAACGGACCTTTACAATATTAACAAAACTCCTCGCAGCAAAGCGCGGGCAAACCCTCTAGTTATATACCAATAGAAGGAAAAAAGTAAGGTATAATAGAAAATGTGAAAATAGAATACACACACGTGCAGGAAGCGCGATGATTGTTTGTAGTGCGTTGATGCTTTCGTCAACCATGTTGACATTTAGCCATGCATCATGATTTCAAACACTATCATGTCTACCAACTTTACATCATCACTAAGCCTTCCAAGTGGGTCTTAAGGATGCAAATTGTTTTGAGTCTTAATTTAATTTTAAAGTTTGTTATAACAAAAATAATTAGACCCTTAAAAAATATATAAAAACCATTCAATGAATATTTTTAGGTATTTATGGTTGTAGATTAGTTTGTTTTGATTTTGGTCCCTCTGACTAATGGTATTAACATGACCTGTTAACTCCATAGCGATTTTGTTATTTTTTTCGTTTTATTAATTTTACACATGACACACGACACTTGCATTAAGATAGATTAAACTTAAAGTTGAACACATATCTTGAAAAGAAACGACTAATTGATGATATATAAGCATCGAAAAGTCAATCTCGTTTAAATTGATCTAGAAGTGAAACATCAAATTTGAAGCAACAAAGGTTTGCGAAATTATCAACAATTGTCTAAATTATTTAAACGATTTAAGAATTACAAACGTAAAACTCAAACTCAATAAAAAATTGAATTTTATTAATCAATAACGTAAAAAACAAAGAAATCTAAATAGTTATATTTATAACTTAAACTAGGAAAAAGATAATAGGGAAAGCATATATAACTTCACTAGAATTAGAAAAGATAATTAAAAAGAAAATTAAGAAAGAAGATTAAAGAAAATTGAATGGAATCATTGGTCAGTGGAATGTATATGTCAATATGGGTCGGTGGAATTGAATGTAGATGTAAAAGATTTGGTCAAACCTGATAATATTCCATTTCAGTTCTTTCGATATTTCAACACCTTTTATAGATTCCATTAATGTCAAAGGAATATGGACTGAATGAATGAAATCTGTCAAAGGAATTGAAATCTGGAAGGAATTAGGATGGAATACTATCAAGTTTGATCAAATGTTTGGTTCACGAAAATGGAATGCAATCCGTCAAAGAAATTGGAATCTGTCGGTTTGGTTTGCTAAGGAATTGGAATGGAATGCTGAAAAATGACAAAGATACCCTTTCAATGATTTTTTTTTAAACTACGCAAAAATCAAGTTATGGCATTTCAATCACATTGGAGCTTCTAATGTGGTTTACATTGTCTTTCTCTAAGAAGGTGTACGCCTATTGAAGTAATTACTAATGTCCATGATGAATACCCTCAAGAACCAGTTCACATTATTAAGCTACTCATCAAGTGCCCGGGATTATCAATTATCAGTATAGACTACCCCCAAGCTGTTGTACCTTTTGATTCAGGCAGGGCAAACAAGCTGCATATTTCAACAAACCCTATAATTGCTTCAAATTTGCCAATTGTCTTACCCTGAAATGATAATCCTGCAACGTTTGGAGCAATAAAACGGCTTATATCAGCGTGTTAATGCCAAAGCCTAAGAACGAAGTGCCATCCCATGTTGTAAGTTCCATAGTTAAAAACCCCAACTCAAATTTTTGAGAAAAAAACTAGTAAAGGTCGTTTCTTGTAGTTGTAAATATAGAGGGACAATTCTTTTGTATAAAAAAGAAACATGTTGAAGATGATGAAGGGCGAAATCAAGAGCAACATGAGAGAAGAAGCAATCGAGAGCAACATGAGAGAAATCGAGAGCATCATGAGAGAAGAAGGGAAAAAAAACTTACCTCAATCTGGATGATGAACGAGAGCACATCAGCATGTTGATGATGAATAAGAGTAGTAGGTTTATGAGGGCGATGAGCAGCAGCAACAATCATCAAGTTAATCAGGTCACATTAATGCATAGTCCTTTCTCGGCAAAGAGAAATGTATGTTCCCCTGATTGAAACTTTTTAACATTTATGTTACATTTTCCGGCAATTTGCCCTATAAACAAAGTTACATACAGAAGTAATTAATCTTTCAAAAAATAAAAACTTTGCATCTTTGACACAATAAAAATGTTTTCCACCATTTGAATATTGCCATTCAGCCCAATCCCATTAACAATCAACATATGTAAAAAGAGGTAAAAGTCCATTTTTCAGTTCACACATGCTAACAATAAATAAGTACATGAGCTACATGTGACTGGATGATATATACTATATATAGAGAATTTGATAGGAAAGTCAATGATCATCTTCAAATTTCGGAACTATTTAATTAATTAAACAACTATTCACATGGTAAAAGAAATTGAAAACGTTTGGTTTTTTCCATCGAATAATAAAATAAGAGGATGATTGTTTCTTGCTTTGAAATTTCTAATCGATCGGTCAACAACAAAGTTTTATTTATTAGTAAAATAATACACGTCTATTATTAATTTTGACTTTCTTCAAAGTTAGACAAAAATGTTGCGAACTTGGGATAGGAGATGATACGCGAATTGGATAATCACTTCGGACTGAGAAAATTTTGGTTTCCAATTCAATAATTCGATTGTTATTGCTTCATATCACGAATTTTGTATTGTTATAATCTAAAATGAAAACTCTATTCCTAAAGGTCGTACATTGAGTCCTTGTGTACATCGAGATTCCATTTTGTTAAACGACAAGCTAACAAACACACACACACACACCCAATAAATCGCCGTCAACCACGACCCAACCCAATTAAGAGTACCACTTTGTGGCAGTCCCATGATCATGAATATCATCACATGTCATGGAGTTCGAACCCGGGTAGTCAGGGACCGTAGGATGTTACTTTACCACTAGGTAGACAAGTTTTGATGTACACCAAGATTCTTGTTTACGTGTTTATACGAGAGATCAATGGTTACGAGCACTTAAAATGGTTAAGACGTAATTACAACATAGTTACAACCATTAATAGATAAGATTTAAAAGCAATTACAACTAACTTAGAATCAGAAGCAATGTTAGAAGAGGTTTAGAGCTTTGAAGATCCAAAAGCTCTTATTACAAGGATTAGAGGCTTTTGTCCTCAACACTTAATAGCTTTGTGCAAAGACTCAGACGGCTTAGAGGCTCTTAGTATACATGTCTTTGAACTAAACTTAGTCATTTTTCACCAAGTTTCAAGATTTCGACATCAAATTAAGAAGGTTTCCAACCTTCTTAAATACGTTCAAAACATTACTCCTCGTTTTTAGCACTTTTTTATTTGAATATTTGGGTATATATAATAATGGGTAACATGTAATGAATAACGAGAAATGTTATAAAAATATTAGGTAAAAGGGTAACGAATAATATGGATTTTAGCAAATTTCTTGTTCTTTAGCTTTAATTTTAGTTTCTTTTATAGGCTAGTTTTGAAATTTTGTGGTAGAGGGGATATAGGATCTAAGGGTGGGTGGGGTCTAGTTTGCAGGATTTCAATGGAATCTGAAGGAATTATAATGATTAACTTCATTAACCAATTTCAATCAGGCGTTTGATTTACCTATGGAATGAAAATGAAATTCCAAATCTCTCCAAATTCAATCTAATCCTATAAACCAAATGGAATCTCGGTTTATCTAATATCATGTATCCTAAGAGAAGCCATGTGGGTAGAGCTAAATTAAGAGAAAAACCTAGTTGATTCCTAGGAAGTATATTCTATTTCGATGTTGTAAGTGTTTTTGTGAGTTCTTCCATTTGTTGGTATGACACAATCTATTTTTTTTTTTTGAACAGCAAAAGGGAAACAAGGCAAGAGCTTCGGCAAAGCCATCACCCAAGCCAGGCAACCCAAAAAAGAATTTTATTAATAAGATCTAGCGAGAGGCTAGACAAAAGCATACACCACTTAAAAAGATGAAACTGGGTTACAACACCACGACGACCAAATCAGAGAGTTACAATCTAATAGTATTTATATTTTGGTTTTAGTTTCCGTTATAAGACTTTCACAATGAATGTGAGTTTTCAGCCTCCACACATTTGAGAGATTTTTAGTTATTCTATATTGGTTGTTAAACGGTTTTAAGAACATTATATAGGATGTTATCAAAATGTTTATTAAAGTTTTTTAGCAGTAACATTTTCCGAGTTTAATAAAGCTGTTAATTATAGAGCAAAGTATTATAGTTTAATGTATTGTAATAAGAATGTCACTTCACATCGGATGATGTGTCAACAATATGTTCTATTTTGAACATTAAATTTTGTTGTCATAATGACCAACATGATTAAATGACCTAATAATTAGCTTTGAAAAATTTAGACATCTTATTTAAGGTATGCCCACTCTCAAATTCCGAAACCATCCGTATCGCTAGAACAAATTATCAAGGATAAACATCCTAACTATTATTTTTAATTAAAATACAATAACCAAGATATGATTTTTTTTCTTTACTATAAATTTGTGTAAAACTTATTATTTTGTATATAGAGAGATTCAATTATTGCAATTTAAAAGAGAAAATATAGTGAATTAAATTCCTTTCATCAAATATGTAATGTAAAGGTGGGTGGGTCATGGGTGGGTGGTGGATTAGGTTTTAGGCCCATTCGACCACCAATAGATATATGGAGGTATGCGTACATTGAGTGGTGAAAGAATCTCTCTGCAATTTGATGGATTGTTTGAAAAAATTATGGCATCAAATGATTCACTTAGACTCTTATTGGTACAAGAATCATGTCCATAGTCATCTCAGTTTTGTGCATGAAAGTGGACTACTCACATACATACATATATACATACATATCCTAATATACGTCGGTTCAATAATTTTGAATGCCCTGAACAAAAAGTAAAAAAAATGCTCTAATCCAAAAACAAGTAACATATATTTTCAAGAGGTTTGAAACCTTGGTGAACTTTCATATAGATTTATTGAGGGATGCTATCTTTTTTTTTTTGGAGGGGGGGGGGGGGGGGGGGGGGGGGGAAGGGAATGGTAGATCGAAGGGAAAGTGGTCAAAACAAAAAACTAAATATGAACAAAACACTACAACAAAATAAAAATATTTGTGTAGATAGCAAGTATAAAACGACTAGTTAATAATAATCAAACCACAAATGTTTAAAAGACAATATCAATCATCAAATTTTAGGAGATGGATATATAGTTATACATATAGCACGAAAACAAGACAACGAGATTTAACCAAATAAGCAAATCACTTTAAAAATGGAATAGGCTTTAGGAAATTTCTTAGATAATCATATCATCAAGATAATAACAAATAAACATCAACAAACTAAGAAAAAAGAACTTTAAGATTTAAGAAAAATAAGCAAATCAGATAACTAGATGAGTAAATAAGAAACTAAGAAAGAAAAACACATTTGTGCAATCTTGAAAGAAACTATATGTGATTTGAGAAATAAGAGTGCAGTAAGATCTGAGACCAGTGGTTAGAATATGAGTCAAGGTGTCGTTAAAAAAAAAGAATATGAGTCAAGGTGAGAGATTCTTATGACTGTCGAGAACAATGGTGGGCATTGATAACACTGTGTGTCGTAAGTGAGGGGCAGAAGGCCAGTCGTGACATGAGGGAAAAGGTGAAAACAAAAAGCCAATAGTAGTAACATTTTTTAGAAAAAAATTCAAATAATAAACATAGCAAACCATATTTAATTATTGGCTTAATTATTGATGTCCTGAGCCACTGCGCTCTTCGACTTCGGCCACTCCTGATGGTGCATGCTGCCAATCACCATCATCATGTATTTTGTTTGAATTTATGATTGACTTTTTACCCCCAACAATATCTTCGATCAAAACAAATACTATCTCCGTTCCAAAATTATTGTTCAGTTTTGACTTTCGAAAGTCTTTCTTTTTCAACTTTGACCTTAAATATTTTTGTTTGTGTCATATAATAGTTGATGAAAATTATACCAATGAAAATATATTAAAAACGCAACCCATTCATATATTTTGCATCAAGCATTATATAACCCATTCATAAAGTTTGGGCCTTGGGGTTAGGGTGATGGTCATGCCGAAGCTCTTTCCTCTTGGTTCCGTTTTGCTGTTAAAAAAAACATTATATAACACAAAAAAATATATTTAAGGTCAAAGTCGAAAAAGAAAGTCTTTAAAAAATTAAAACTGGACAATAATTATGGGACGAAGGGAGTAGAAGAGTTTTGGCATTAAAAAGAAAACCAAAATAAATTTACTCTATGACAATTTCAAAATAGCACTAAACACTGCTTTGACTTATCACATCAATCATGGAGAAGCGAGGATTCATGTCCAAGAGTTGGGGTAAGTTGTCCCCAATTATAAATAATAAATATTTTACAGGGAGTGATTGTACTGAACACTAACATTCAAAAAATATTCATTTTACCCTAATATTTATTATATATATTTATTTTATATCTTTTAATCTTTTATATTTCATTTTACATTTTAATCATATTAACACATATTTTTTTATCATTTTGTCAATATCAATCAAATTGATGTAATAATTATCAATATTGTTAACTTTAATGGTTTATCCCCACGATGTTTGCTATAGCCATACTGGCAGCAAACACACGATGTTTTGTTCTTATACTTGATGATACTCAAATATATGGTGTTAGTCTTTCTTAAACATGCAACATGATACAACCTTTTCATACACACACATATACATCACCCGCAACAACGTGCGGGCATTCCCACCTCGTTAATCCCCAAAATTGAAGCTTTCAAAAATTTATTTCCTTATATTTTAAAATTTAATTTTCTATATAAGAGCATCCACAGTAGTGGAACCTCCAATAACCTCACTTACCATATTTTTTTCTACCACGTCATTGTCATCTCAACAAACCAAAAATCTCCTTAAAACTCTACAATAGAGGTTATTACATAAACCTCCATTTCCCCTACTTATTTATAATATGTTTTTATTTATGTAAACTATTATATAACAGAAAAGGAAACTACTATAAAAACCTGGGTTCTTGTTCAAGCATACGGATTCCAATAAAAACCTGTGATTGGGCAAGAACCTCTGTCTCATAGTGGAGGTTCTTGTAAAACCCCATGAAGAACCTGAGGAATAACCTCCATTGTGGATGCTCTAATATATATATGGGGTTAGTTCAAAATAGAAGTAAATATTTTGCAAGAATGCGAGAAGTACGTGTTTACAGGGGCGGACACGCGTTTGGCTTGTAGGGGGTAAAGGCCCCCAACAAAATACTCCTCCACCATACAGAAGACTAAATTTTTATATATATTTTACCTGGTACCTTCTATTGGGCTCCCTACACTGAAACTGCTGGTCCCACTTGATAAAACCCTTCCTCTAAATCAACCCAATGTCACTATTTCTCCAAAATATTTACTGGTTGTTGTTTTACTAAGGTGATAATTTAGGTTATTTTCTAATTATTATTTCTAGCTATCTATATTTCTTCTTTTGGAAAAAAATGAATGCCTCTTTTTATATATATAACTAATTCGATGTCCATAAATATATTATTTTTAAAAGGGTTAGTTACGTAATTAAATTACTTACAGAGAAAATAATTATTATAGCCAAAATGAATAAATCATTTCACCTCCTACCCTTTCTCTCCATCCGATGACAATTTTACCCACCGGTCCGCCATTTTTCGAACGTCAACCAGGGCCGGCGGTCGCCACCCGGCGAAAAGAAAGATTCCGGAAAAAAATTGAGTGGGGCGCCAAAAACCCACTCTCCATTGGCGACCCACTTAATTTTTTATGTATGTATACATGTATATATGAAGGTTGCCATGCATCCATCCACCAATAGAGGCTGTCCCATCCACCAATAGTGGCTCATCCATCCACCAATAGAGGCTCACCCATCCACAATACAGGCTTAACCATCCGCCAAAAATCCAGTCTCCAATAGTGGCCGGATCTTGGCGGGCCGGTGGGTAGAACTGCAAACGGAGAGAGAGAAAGGGTAGGAGGTGAAACGATTTTCGGCTTTTGGCTATAATAATTATTTTTCTTACTTATATTATAAAAAAACATTATAAGTAAAAAGATACATTTTCTATTAATAAAATCTAAAAATGCTGAATACTCAACCCATTTAAAGGCGTTGACATGACTTTCTATTGGTGTAATTAACAAAATAACAAGTGTATAGATGAAAACCAAAACCCAAAACCCAACAGTTCAATCGAAAAACTAAAACCCGAAACTGTTTCGGTTTAGATGATTATTTGGTTTTGAAATATTTTTCAACCCTTCCTAAGTGTGCCCCCAACCATAAAAATTTCTGCATCCGCCACTACGTGTTTAATCATATATGATACACAAAGTTTAATCATATATGATTATACACATGTTACATTGACAATACATAGACGTTTAATCATATATATGAATAAACACATCTAAATGACGTGTAATCATATATGATATTACGACTTCTCGCATGAACCTCCCCAGTGTGTGTGTATATATATATATACTACTCTAGAGAAAAGTTCAAATGTGAACCACTTTTTTGGTTGTGAACGTGAGGACAGCCGAGAGCGCGACACGTGGTGGCTTTGAGTGTGGTCCCCCCTTTAATTCAATGCTCTCCCATGAATCGCGCCTAGTCACCCGCCGTGGACCTGACGTGGCGCCTAGTCATCCGCCACATGTCGCGCTCTCCGCTTTCCTCACGTTCACAACCAAAACGTGGTTCACATTTGAACCCACCCCTACTACTCTCTCTCTCTCTCTCTCTCTCTCTCTCTCTCTATATATATATATATATATATTTAGCCTCTAAAATTTAGAATTTCAAATAAGAACAATGTTACCAAATTTTTTGGATCATCTGGTACTGCTTATGGATACATGCACTTGGATTATATCAATAACTCTAATCATGAATGTCCATATAGTTCAATAACAATGTATATGTATCATGTATGCTTGCTTAAGTATGTACATGTGTATGTATATGTATATGTATATGTTTGTATATGATAATTACATCATGATTCTTAAGCATATGAGTGGAGCTAGTTCCCTATTCCCCACTTTACTACTGATCATCCATAAAGCCAAGACTTTGAAAGAAAATGCTTCATCTTTTTAGGGTTTTGAAAAGTTAAATATTCCTTCTCCCCACAAAACAACATCAGGAAAGAACCAACTATGTCTGTCTCTCTCCTTTGCATTTTCACCCTCTTTTTGAGAGCATACTTGACCACCAGCTTCTATGTGGTTGAGTGTGTCTTTTATATATACATATACATTATAATATATATATATATATATGTATGTATATATTGGGAGAGATAGATATTAGATGCTATGAAAAAAGAAAGAATTAAAAAGGTTTTGTGGAAGGGGATAGGATTCCCTTTACCACCTCAAAATTTGACAGACTTTTCTTGGGGAGGTGAAGTCAACTAGAAAGCTGACTTTTTTCTTCTTTTTTATTCTGAGTCCAAGTGAACCTTCTTTTGCTCTAATGTTATGCTGCTCCTCCACTAGGGGTTTTTTATTCATTAAACACCATTTTAATTTGTTGTTGTTTTCCGATGCATATGGACACACCTACGGACACTTCTCTCTCTAAAAATTCTACTTCTAATACCATGTTCAGTGACAATCTTGATATGATAAAAATATAGAATTAGGTTCAAACAAGAACAAAATCAAATTGTAAGAATGAAGGAACCAACAAAATCATACGTGATTTTGTGCATGGACGTCCACTCGCGGCTCACCCACTCGCCTTGTCGGAGCGTGGCCTACACACGCTTTTTTTATCGCAGCACAAAATCACATGTGATTTCCATGGTTCCTTTGTTCTTGCAAATTGTGTTGTTCTTGTATGAACCTCCCCCATCAAATATATATATATATATATATATATATATATACACACAGAGAGAGAGAGGGTCATAATAATACTTTACAACTAGTAGCTAACGTAAAACCGATACAACTATATGAAATCTTATAAAACTCTGAAACGTTTCCATAGTCATCGACTTTCGTTTTTAAATATGGAAACGTTTCATTAGAATTTTATAAGATTTCATAGGGTTGGTATCGGTTTCAATGTTAGCTACGACTTGTAAAAAATTATTACTATATATAAGAATAATTCAAACGAGAAACTAAACATTTACGAAAAAATGATAAAAATGATGTCATATATGATTTTTTTTCAACGGCAATGTCATATATGATTAAACTCGTCTAAAGCACGTATAATTATATTCGAAGTCAATATTGTTAATTTGAAGATGCTCTTACGATGATCAAGCAAATTAATGGTTTAAATAACTTGTGGTTTCCAATGAATTTGACATTGGGTTGATAATCCTGTATTTATGTGTTTGTTTTAGTGTGCCTTTCAAGGCACAACCATCCAAAAGCTAGTGGGTGACGACGTGATAGTCATCTCCCTTTTTTTTAAACGGCAATTTTATAACGAAAAAGGCGTTAGGAAAACCGACATAGAACCGAAGCATTCCACCATGATGGGATTACAACACCAATTAGCCCAAGCAACGCTACTACCAAGCGAGCTCCTATGACGTACCTAAAAACGCGACAGATTGAATTTCATTCGCAATACGATGGGAATTAAAAATGGCATTTTTAAAAGTAACTTCATTTCTACCCCTCCAAATCATCTAGAGATACGCTTGCAGCACTGCATCGGTAACGACCTCCATCTTCCGACTCAAACCGGCTTGAGCATCTTCTTGTTGATAAAAGAAAGCATCAAGATCGAAAGGATTGAATCATAATTAGCTATTCAAGAGTGGTTCAAATACTTGGGAAATGGTGTTTACGCATGACAACAAGATATCGATCTAGCTAATGAACATATATAGCGCTAAATCTAAATTCATTGTTTTTCGATTTGTTCATATTGTTTTTCACGAGGTTAATTTTGGTTTCTTTTATTGTCTATGCAGATATGTCAATGTTGTTTTTCAATATACATTTAACATCAAGTTTCATTCAAAAGACTTAAATTGGGCAGATGAAAATGATTCATATATCTTTATGTAAAGAGAATTGAGGACATCATATCATGAGGATGATGTTTCTTTTGCAAGTGTTGCTTAGAAAACAAAAAGAAATGAAAAGACTCATATATTTGAAACATAGCTAGCTAAGCAAAAAAACAAAGTGAATCTTGAGTAATAATAAGTGAACCTTTTCCTTTTCTAAATCATCATGTCACATGTGTACGTAGTTATCATTAATATGACCCAAGTCAAACTCTAATCCATGCATTCATGACCCCCATCATGCATGCACCCATGGTGGGGTTTTGCATCTTTTGGGCTTTATATATGAGTATCCATGATGGTTAAAAATCTTAGTTACTGATAACATCAAATATAAGGTATTGATATTTATTCAAAGAAGCACTATTGATGCTTTATAATGATTATATTTGGCAAATTAAAAGGCATACTAATTTTTAGATTAAAAATTATATATTGAGAGAGGGAGAGAAAGGTTTAAAACGAGAAGCAATGAAAAAAAGTGTAATAGAGATGTGATCTCAACCGTTGATACGGTGAAAATAAAAGTTGAAAAAGTCAAAGATTGCGGCTTTGACCAATCAAAGCTGCAATTAGCTTTGATTGCGACTTTGGGAGTCTGGTTCCTTTTTATCTCTCCTTCACGTGAAGAATCCTGCCACCACATGCCACTTGCAAAGAAAAAGTAAAAATAAAAGAATATTGCCACCACCTTTTAATCAAAATATTTCATTCAACACATAAATGATGGTTCAACAAATAAATAAGAAAGGTGGCAGATTAAGAATGGCACATGCATAGCTCTTTAATTTATTCACGTGGTTTGGCAGCAAGGAGTAGCTAGTTGTAAGAAAGAAATCGGACTCTCAAAGTCCGATTTCTTTTACTTTTTCTTACAAGTGGCAGCAAGTGGCAGGTAGCATGGGGTTTGATGAAGGATAAAAGAAATCGGACTCCCAAGTCCGATTTCTTTTCAAAATTTTCTTTCCATCACAGGTGTCGTGTGCTAGAATGACAGGTGTCGTGGAGTAGCAAAGGAATCAGACTCTGAGAGTCTGATTATACTAAATCTGAAAATTGAAAATAAAACGACCTAAATCTGCTAATTTTTATTAAAATTGCACCAAAAGTGCAAAAAATTCTCACATCTAACACAAACATTATACGGCTTATCGCGCATCTCTTACTCCATGATACAACTGCTAGAACTTTGGTTGTATATAACTTTTCCTATCGCTACGAATTTGTTAATCAAGAAAGTACAAGGACCAAAATTGGTAGTGGGAGGTTATGAGGGACTGAATTTTAGTTTTAAAAATAAAAGAGGCTGGGCTTGGGCCTATGGGTGTTAGCCTGTTAGGTAGGATTGGATTTAATTTGGGGTTGTTACTTGGGCTTCATGGATATTGGATACAATATGAATTTATTACATTCGAGGGAAAAGCAAATATGTGCATTATTTAACTCCTCTTTTGATAAATTTATTAAATAATATTTGATATTAAACCACAAGATTGATTTTTTAAAAATATTTACTAGGTAAGAAAAAGGCATATTAAGATGTCTAGCTATCTTAGGATCGTTTGCAAAATTTTACTGATTAAGCGTTTATGGGTAAGAGATCATTCATCTTCATTACTTTATTGCGTAACATTCTTGACCATAAAAATTTATTGCTGGTAAGCATCTTAAACCTGATAGGTGCTTACCGGATAAAAGTTGTTTCCACACTTACTGGGTATGAATTTCCGTCCTTGCATTGTCTCTTATTGAATAAGCTTGTCGATTATTTTTCTATTCTTAATGAAAAACGTGAATGATACCAGTAAAACGCTTACCCAATAAAAGTTGGGTAAACGACCCAAAGATAGTCCAATGACCTAATATGCTTATTTCTTACCTAGTAAATATAAGAAAATTAATCTTACAAATAAATTTATGTGTAATTTACAACTATGTAATTTAAGGATAAAGATGTAAAAATTGGTATACCACAAGAACGAAATATGTAATTTGCTCGATCACCTTTTGGATGAGTTAACGGCTAATCTTAATAAAGTTGGATGGAGGAACAAAAATGGAAGCAAATTGAAAACCGTAGGAACATAAAAAAGACAATTTTTGTATACCAGAGATGAAAATCGTTATACACATCAAAACACAAGGACGAAAATCGTAGGTTACTCCAAAGCTAAAAGGAACTTTAAATAAAATATCATATTGCATTCTTATTGAACACTTGTTGAAAAATGTCAAATAGAAGTGTCTTAAAAACTAAACTTTAATACTAAGTGTGATCGAATCATTAATTAATACTTGTTTAACACTTAAATGTAAAATATGTAATCAACAAAAGATAAAAGTAAGGATGGATATGACATCGTTGTGATTGGAATTATGGCTTAAAATAGGTAGCCCTGTGCATTAGATGGGTTCCGGTTGTTCGGATATCCAAACATTTCGGATGGGAAAGTCGATCCCCGATCTCCACATTACTCAAAAGTCGAAACCTAGTTTGCCCATACAATGGCATATAGGAAATTGCAATGAGTAGTTTCCTATAAATGGATATTAAAGTAACTAATTAAGGGGCTGTTTGTTTGCCTCTTAGGCCATCCACTCTCGAAGTCGGTTTGACGTCGGGTAGCCTTCGGCTTGTTCCAAGCCGTCGGCTAAATCCATCCACACCGCCGCGACATATATCGGGTACCCCCGAACGGTTTCACCAAGCCGAGATGAAACGGACCCCTACCCCACCCCCACCCCCCCCCTCTCTCTCTTCTTTCTCTCTATCTCTCTCTTCTTTCTCTCTCTTATTTATTTATTTTTTTATTTTAAATGATTTTGGGTTGATAGTGGATGGATTGGGTTGTTTTGGGTAAAATAGTGGAAAGCTGATGTGGCAGTTGAAACCATTGGGTAGTAGTGGGTCGACAGCGGATGGCCTTAATGGAACTATTAAGAGGGAACCTCTGAATCGCGCAGAGGTTGATAGTGTTTGGCAAAAAAAAATCACATCTGAATGGTGACAAGAGCCTCTGTATCATTTTGCATCAAATTGAAGGCGTAAGATTCAGAGGTCATTTTTTTCCACAAATGCCCTTTTCTCTCTTTCTCATAGCCTCCATCAGACAATCAATACTTTCTCATCACCTCCATGTTTTCCAACGAGCTCCAATCCTCTGGGTTTTCCGGCGACCGCTGTTCCTCGACAACCTCTGCTCCTAGTGGGTTTTCCGGGGACCTTTGTTCTCCTTCTCATCGCCTTCAAGTTTCAAGAGCTTCACATCAATCTCTACTCTCCACCCATGGTTGCTGCCTTCTCGGTCATCTTGTTTAATGTTCTCTCCGGCAACGTTAATTTATATTCTCTCCATAAAACTCAATTCTGTTTCTCCGGCCAAATCGATGGGTGAAATAATCTTACCCAAATCGATAAATCGACCTCCCAAATCAAATGTGTTGGTTATTCGACTATTGATTTTTGTTTCTGTTGGATGAATTGATATTAAAGGATAATCAATTTAAAAGATTATGGAAACAATTGATTTTCCACATTTATCTTCAAATCAGACAGGTGTTTTCCATTAGCTTAACATGGGTTTATGGAAACAATTGATTTTTTTTCTCCAAATTACATGGTTTTTAAATCGGTTGTTTTCCAAGTCAAATGGTTTCCAAATTAAATGGTTTCTAAACGAGTTATTTTCCAAATAACAAACAATGTTAAAATGGTAATTTACTTTCATTCAGAGTGTCAATTTAGAATATTTATCAAACAACCATATTTTATTATCCACTATATCATACAGAACCTCTCAACCATTCTGACCTCTTAACCATTATGTACGATATCATTCAGCAACTACCAAACAGCCCCTAAATTACATTGTAGGTCTTTGTTAGCTCGTCATCTTGATAGGAACCATTTTATGCATATTTTTATGTATCAAATTTACCTTCAACTTATGTTATTTTAATGTTTAATTGTTCATTTGTACATAACTTATGCATATTTAATTGTTAGTGCATTAAATTAAAAAAAGAAGATGGAGAAAACAAACAAAAGAAGACATTTCAATTAATGGTATCGCTTGTCTTATTGTGTTGAAAGCTCACGAAAAAAGTAAAAAAAGATGCAAGTGATGCCCAAATTCACCTCAATCTGAGCAGCAGCCCAGACGAAAAAAAAAAGCATAGTCATCTTTTTCGCGGCAAAAAGCCAGTCCCAACTTGCATTTAACGGTTGAATTTTTCAGCCGGTTTGCCTTAGACATTGTTTCAATTGGTAACTTGAAATTTGGGCGGTTCTCGTGTGACAAAAATGCAACCAAGTCGCATTCGTCAAAAGGTTTTTTTATTTCGATTGGAGTATAAAGTGGGGTTGATAACTGCTGAGAGGGGGGCCGGATCGATCGATTTTGAGAGAGGACCGAAGAGAAACATCGGAGACATTTTCTAGATCTTTTGAGAGTGTTGGAGTCGATTTTTGATTTTCTCTTATCAAATTTCAGAGTTCTACCAATTGTAAGTATAGTTTGCTTATCTGAAATAGTGATATGAGTAGCTAAACTCTTATTTCTAGTGAGGAGATGTAATTAGTTTCTTTTGAACTTTGTTGACACTTCATTTATGTTTGATTATCAATTGGATTTCATTTGAAAAGGTATGACTGAATGCCTGACTTTCCCTTCTCTTGTATTGCTATATATAAATATGGATGTTACAAAATAGTCCCTTGGACTATACAAAGAGTACCAACTAACTACCTTGAACTATACAAAGAATACCTTCTAGTCTAATACACCCCCTCAGTCTAAGGTGGAGGTTTCCGCAAGCTTAGACTGGATCGAAACTCGGTAAAAAGAACGCATGACAGCCCTTTGGTGAAGATGTCTGAAAAATTAAGGCGAGATGGGATATGAAGGACCCGTACCTGTCCGCGTTGGACCTGTTCGCGAACGAAGTGTATGTCAATCTCCACATGTTTGGTACGTTGATGTTGAACGGGGTTAGCCGATAGATAGATGGCACTCACGTTGTCCGTGTAGACCAACGATGTGCGACGGGGCGGGTGTCCCAGTTCCAAGAGAAGGTTTCGCAACCAACAGATCTCACCCACAACATTTGCGATCCCACGATATTCCGCCTCGGCACTGGAGCGAGACACGACGGTCTGTCGTTTTGAGGACCATGATAGTAAGTTATCACCAAAGAATACACAATAGCCAGACGTAGAACGTCGGGTGTCAGGACAGCCGGCCCATTCAGCATCGGTGTAAGCAACCAAAGAAAACTGCCGAGAAGGCTGCATTAGAAGCCCGATATCTATCGTACCCTTTACGTACCGTAGAATACGTTTCAATGCAAGTAAGTGAGGCATTCGGGGAGCATGCATATACATGCATACTTGTTAGACAGCATACGAGATATCCGAACGCGTGAAAGTAAGATACTGGAGAGCACCCGCCAGGCTACGGTAATGCGTAGGATCATCAAGTAAGTCACCAGACTCGGCACTGAGCTTGCCGGTGGTATCAACAGGTGTCTGAACAGGGTTACAAGTATCCATTGCAGCTCGATGGAGAATATCTTGAGCATACCGGGATTGTGATAAGAACAAGCCATCCGCAGTTCTGGTGACAGCTATGCCCAAAAAATAAGAGAGAGGCCCGAGGTCCTTCATCGCAAATTCCGAAGACATATGACTCATAAAGCGGTGTTTCAGTTTCGGAGACGAGGTAACCATGATAATGTCATCGACGTACAAAAGGATATAGGCCGTGTCGATACCGCGTCGATAAATAAAGAGTGAATGATCACACGAACTGGGCCGAAAACCAAGATGGGTCACATAGTCGGTGAAGCGTTGGTACCACGCCCGGGGTGCCTGTTTAAGACAGTACAATGATTTTTTCAAGAAACAAACATGATCCGGGAAGTTTTTGTCACGGAAACCTGGGGGTTGGTACATAAAAACTGTCTCGTGTAAGTGGCCATGTAAAAACGCATTTTTAACGTCCAATTGTGTGATGTCCCAGTTATAAGACAATGCAAGAGACAAAACCGTGCGAATGGTTGCCGGTTTAACTACCGGACTAAACGTTTCCGAACAATCCACACCAATTTGTTGTGACCGACCATCCCCAACAAGTCTAGCCTTATACCGTTCCAAAGACCCATCCGATTTCAATTTATGTTTGAATATCCACATGGACCGAATAACATTCATGTGTGACTGACGGGGCACGAGATCCCAAGTCTTATTATTGATAAGGGAAGAAAATTCATCTTGCATAGCATGATTCCAAGAAGGGCTAGAAAGAGCGTCAGCAATGTTTTTCGGAAGGGGTTCGATGGTAGATGAGGCATGTAGGTTAAGCGGTATATGTGGTTTAGCATGCCCGGTCATGCTCCGGGTTTGCATGCGGCGGGGTGGTGGGGGTGGGGGTGGGGGTGGGGTGGGGTTGGGGTTGGGGAGGAAGTGGAAGGCGTGGTTGATGAAGTGGAGGGAGAGGGCTGTGGGGATGAGGGAGGTGTGGAAGGGCTATCGGTAGTGGTAGAGGGTGGCTGAAGAGGTGCAGGTCGGCGGGTGTAAACCTGACCGAACCGGGCTGGAGTAGCCGGTGGTGGTGGAACCGAGGGAGAGCCACCAGAGACAATAGGATTCGTTGGTGGAGGAGGAAACCGGAGAGAAGGATGAAGGACGGTTTCGGTGTTCTCGTGAAGGAAGTCATAAGTAGGTAGCGGAGTGTGGGATTTAAACGGGGAAAACAGTTTCGGCAAAAAGAACGTGCCGAGAAATGACAATTTTCATTGACGAAAGATCGAGGCATTTGTAGCCGCGGTGATTGGCTGGATAGCCAAGAAAGACACATGGTTTGGAACGGTTTTGGAGCTTATGAATGGAGGTGGATGGTAGGAGCGGATAACAGAGGCACCCGAAGGTGCGGAGATGGGAATAAGACGGTGTGGTACGGTAAAGAAGGTAGGTGGGAGTATGGTTGGCTTTGGTTTTGGAAGGGAGAATATTGAGGAGATATGTGGCCGTTTCTAAAGCATGGTGCCAAAAAGAGGGAGGTAACGCCGCATGAGTAAGAAGCGTTCGAATGATGTTATTAATGGAGCGAATCTTCCTCTCGGCTTTACCGTTTTGAGAGGAGGTGTACGGACACGAGAAACGGAATTGCATCCCTTTGGATTTGCAAAAGAGATGAAACTGACGGTTGTTGTATTCGGTGCCATTATCGCATTGAAAGGTTTTGATTTGCCTCTCAAACTGGGTGTTGATGAAGATAGAAAATTGGTGAAAAAACCGAATAAACTTCGGATTTATATTGTAATGGAAACGTCCACACAAAATTGGTAAAATCATCCAAAAATAAGATGTAATAACGATGACCCCCCGTACTCGGGACGGGAGAGGTCCACAAGTCACTGTGAATTATATCAAACGGTAAGCTAGTGTAAGAAGATGAATCATAAAATGGTAATTTCACTAGTTTACCAAAAACACATGATTGACATAACTGTTGTTTATTAAAACTAGAAACCGAAACAGACTTAGTTTTATTCAAAACACGAAGTAAATCAGAACCCAGGTGACCTAAACGATGGTGCCACAAGTCTTGAGAGAGAGCAGCAAAGGTGGAGGGAAAAGCAGCCTGAACGGAAGGAACTAACAGCGGATAGAGGTCCCCGGAGCTGTCACATCTGAGAATAGGGCGCTTGGTCTTGAAATCCTTCACAAGAAAACCGAAAGGGTCAAACTCAACTGAAACATTGTTATCAGATGTTAGACGGCGAACCGATAAGAGATTTTTAATCAAGGATGGTGAAACAAGTATGTTAGGTAAGTAAAGGGGTGGATATGGGGGAGGGAGAGGGAGGGTGGTATGGCCAACACCGGTGGTTTGCATTTTGGAACCATTGCCTACACGAATAAATTTTGTGCCATTATTAACATAAGACTTTAAGATACCTGCCGAGTGAGTCATGTGATTTGTTGCGCCGGTATCCATGTACCAATTCTGATCAGGATTCAATGTCATAGTGTGGAGGGCTTGCTCAATGTTTGGAGGAGTATACGCTGCATAATTTGCTGATGGACTAGATCCAAGAATACCCGGATTTTGACCTGGAGGGCGCAACGTAGGCATAGTCGGGTATGGACACGGTGGAGCCGCCCATGAAGGATGAGAGTAGCCTCATGGCTGGTAAGGCCAGGGCTGCTGTGGAGGGTACCTAGGACCAGTGGAGTTGTTTCCCAGGCCATAAAAGTTGTTGCGTCCGCAACCCCTACCCCGGCCGCGGTGACGTCCTCCCCGACCGCGTCCTCGGTACGAATCAGCACCTCGCTGATTGAACCCGTTGGAGATATCAGCAGGCTGTTCCGGGGCTGCAACGGTGGGCTGAACCACAGCAGCGTGGACAACAGCAGTAGGCTGTTGTTGAGCTTTGCGGGACTCTTCCATGAGTAAGGCGGTACGGGCAGTCGTAAAAGAGGGCAGAACGTCCTTCTGTTGAAGGGTAGTAGCGAGATTATCAAATTCACTGGATAGCCCGGAAATCAATTGAAGAACCAAGGATTGATCTGTGATAGGAGCATCAACATTAGATAACTGGTCAGAAAGCAATTTCAATTCTCTACAATAAGCGGTAGCATCCGGAAACGCCGCTAGTTTCGTGTTAGAGAATTTTTGTTGAAGGTAGATGGCCCTAGTAGGTTTGTTATCAACGAAAATGCCTTGTAGAGCTTGCCACGCTTTATGAGCGGTATTATCGGGATGGAGAATAATGGTCAACAAATCAGCTGTGATGGTGCTGTAATTCCATTGTAACACAATGGCATCGAGACAGAGCCATTCTTCATCATGTTCCGAAGGGGTGGCATCCGGCGGGATTATGTGATCGAGGACCTTACAAACAGTGCATTGGACCTTAAATAGGGCAACCCAATTGTTGTAATTTCCTTCTTCGGTACCTAGAACGAGAGGAATGTGATTTTTGATGTTGGTAATGGTGGTGGCAGGATGGATTCAATAGATGGGAGGGGAGGGGGGCTTGCTGTCGTCGCTGACCATGGAGAGGAGCAGTGAGAGTATTGAGAGTAGTGAGAGGCTGTGAAATCGATTGAATCAGAAGGTGGTTGAAATCGATTGGAAGAAAATTAATCAGAAGACCGATCAATTTTGAAATCGCCGATCAGAAGTGAAATCGATCAGAATCAGAAGTGAAATCGATTGAATCAGAAATCAGAAGTGAAATCGATTGATTAAATTGGAGATGAGAGGAAGAGTCGATCAATTGAATGATCAATTGAATAGGAGAAGAGAGAAGGCGATCAGCTCTGATACCATGAAAAGGTATGACTGAATGCCTGACTTTCCCTTCTCTTGTATTGCTATATATAAATATGGATGTTACAAAATGGTCCCTTGGACTATACAAAGAGTACCAACTAACTACCTTGAACTATACAAAGAGTACCTTCTAGTCTAATATCATTTATGCAATCGTTATTAGAAGTCTTCTTTTGATTTTTGGATTTTTGGGTTTTTGGTATTGAGGAATCCTTTGAATCCTATAGCCTAGTTTTGGAATTGCTATTTGATATTAAAGAATTCGTAACTGTTCTTGATTTCAATTTAGTAGCAAGTAATGCATCAACAGATTACCAAATCGATTGATTTGCATTATAGGATTGTTTAATCAATCTAGCTTAAATGTTCAGGCTTCCGATAGTTGGGGATGGTACTTGGTGCATGTCAACACTTATGGCCAGTTTGAAATCATGGAAAAATCTAATTCGTATTTCGAAACAAGTACATCCGATCCTAAATAATATTTATTATAATTTATTATTATTTAACGGGGTCAACACCCATCAAATGAATATAATCCGTATTACAAAATAAGGACACTGGACGTCTCTATGGTGTACATTTTGTTACGAGCTTGGTGCTTGTCCCTAATGAAGTTATCTCCAATCCATTAACTATTACAAGCTTGCTAGAAGTTTCTCCAAATTTTTAATATGTTGTTATGCATTAAAGATAAAATATCTTTATGATATTGGTGTTGAGTATTTGTGTCGTTGTTGGGGGTGTACTACGGTTTAAATATGTATCTAATAAGACGAGCATGTTGTATGAGCTTGTCTAACTCGTAAGTGTGAACTTGCTCATGTGATGGGTAAAGTTGTGTAGGATAGACACCTCACATAATTTTGTGAATTATATTGTTTTTACCGTACATATGATAAAGTTAGGACGCTATGTAAAATATAGTTATCGATATCACTTGCAAAAAAAAAAAATTGTAAATTCACATTACCCAAAACTCATCCTAACTTGTTTTCAAAGTAATTTAGTTAACTTGGGGTAAAGGCACGTGGAGGAACGTTGTTCAAGATTTTTATGTGATCGTAATTTACACAGTTTTCCTTTTCAAGTTTTATCATTTAGTTTTGAAGTATCTAAGCCTTACAAATTTATTTATGTATGGGTGTTTTATATTTAAAGAATTCTTTTTTTGGGTTTTTACATTGATCTTTTCTTAACGGCAAACACACATACCCACTAAATTTACTCTGAAATCTATATCAATGTGATACTCGAACATACAACCACAAGGGAAGAGGATGCCACTTAAATCTATACTAAATGCCACTAGACTACAAGCCCTTTAACGGTTCTTTACATTGATGGTGGATGATTTTGGTTAAGAGTCAGATAAGATAGATAAGATAGTGGAGCAAATGGGATATTTAAAATGACCTAGAAAAGTCATTGTAATTACAACTTGTATTTTGTATCTAAAAGTTCATTCACTTGCATAAATTTTGTATTCCTAATTCATTTTTTATGGTTATACAATTATACTCTTTTAGATTCATAAATAATGTAACAAATACTTGATTTAGTTAATACATAAATTAATGAAGGGAAAATTGCATCTATGTCCTTCAAAATTTTGGATATTACGCATATATCCTTATAAACCGTAATATTACGTCTATGTCCTTCTAAATTTCAATAACTCACACATATATCCTTCTCCCTTATTTAATTATATTTTAAATTAAAACAAATATATATAAATTCAATTTAATTTGTAAATGACCTAACTACCCTTCCTAATTTTCTTTCAAATTTCAAAATTGAATTCTTAGATTATCCTGTGTAATTGGCGACCTCCAGACCTCTTGGTATTCAAGTCGACCTTCCAACAATCAAGGAGCTTCCAATTAGACTTCACTCCAAATCAATTTGCTTCTAATTTGACTTCACTTCAAATCAATTTGCTTCCAATTAGATTTCTCCAATTCGATTTCAAAGCAACAATCCGATTTCTCCAATTCGATTACAAGGTAACATGCGATTTCTCCAATTCGATTTCATTGTTGATATGAGTAATTTTTTTTGGAATGTGGGAATGAGAATCAATTTAGGTTTATATGAATTGTGATTCAAAGGTAATATAACTTGTGATTCAAAGGTTTATATGAATCAATTCGATTTCACTGTTGTTGTCTTCTTTTTAGTTGCATTCTTTTGTCATCTACCCCTAAAAGGTTAGCATTCTTTTTGGTGATACAGTGGTAGAAACTTGAAGAAGGAAAAACATCTTTTTAGTTGCATTCTTTTGTCCTTTACTCCTAAAAGGTTAGCATTCACGATCTAGTATGGTGTTTCTTCTTATCTTTCGGGGCGGGTTGGTTTGGGTTGATGTTATAAGGGGGGCCGGGTAGAGCTTTCAGGATCTTGTGTTTCGGTTCTATCATCTTTGGAGTAAAAAGGTGGACACTTGATGCACACACTTATACCACGTTGTTTAACCTTGTAACGAGATCGTGAGCATAGGCAAGAAGTTTTTTACCTGAGTAGGGATGCTAGTTGTTTATACCCAGGTGACATAAGGATGGGTACTCTAATCTGCTTTTTTTCTTTGGTATCGGATTACTTACTTGAGCCTCAAATTTGTTTGTTTTGTTTTATCCTTTCCTTTCCGGGTTTGAAGTTCATGATGCTACCGTCAAGTGTCTGCTACGATGTTTGAATATTTGCTTCATCTATTGGATATCTTGAGCTATAGACGATATTGTGGATCTGCTTGTATTTTGTCGTTCGATAAAGTGTGGTTATGGTAGCTTATAGGACATCCTATCAGATGCGGCTAAGGTTCAAGCATAAGTCTAAGAAAGGGCTCGAGGGTCTGAAATCTGGGGCTGTAGTCATCGGTGGTGAATCGCTTCAACCGTTTTGGTCTCGGGTCTCATCTTTACGTGGCCTTCGCCTTTGAAAACGTTGGATTTCGGGGTTGTTGGTTCTCGTATTGGTGGTTTTGCGGGGCTGCTATGTGGGTTTGGACGTGTGAATGCTTGCGCTTTGAGTTTACGTATCCCATGAGCTTGCTTTGCTTTGAGTTTACATATCCCATTAGCTTGCTATGGTAGCTATATGATCGCATCCTTCCTGGGTTGTATTTGGATGGCTGTGTATGGTTTGGTTGCTTAATAAAGCTCTTCTACCTTTCAAAAAAAGGTTAGCATTCTTTATGGTGATGAAGTGGCATAAACTTAAAGATGGAAAAACATCTTCTTTTTAGTTGCATTCTTTTGTCATTTACTTCTAAAGGTTAGCATTATCTTTGGCTTCCATCACTGATTTTACATCATTTTTATGGCTTATTTTAGAGTAAAACTACAACCAGAAAGCTTAATGAACTTACTTTTTTCATTCAAGTAAATATGTCAATCAATTTTAGAGTAAAACTGTATATATGTATTTGCGAGTTGCAAATGGAGAAGGTAAATCAAGCAAAAACAAGTGTCTGAGTAGTTAGATTGTATATATATTTCTGGATTCTGGCTGATTGTTACAATTAATTAGTTGTAATCTAATTTTTTATTTGAAATCAGTAGCATGATACAAAAATGCAGTAAATGATATTTGATTTACTGAATTTAAGTCATTTTCAAGGCTTATGTACTACAATGGAGTATACCACCTCTTCCATCAATATAATCCATTCGGTCCGCTCTTTCCCAATACAATTTGGAGATCGACTACAAATCGACTTTGGGATGTCGATTACAATCTGGAGGTCGATGGAGGTCGATTTTGGGTATGTCAATTACAATCTGGATGTAGATTGTCATCTGGAAATCGATTTTGGGGGAAATCGAATTTGGAAATCGGTTTTGGGGAATCGATTTTGAAAATCGATTTTGGGGAATCGTTTGCAATCTGTAGGTCACCAATTACGTATATGAGAAATTAATTTTGTTATTTGGAAGGAAATTAGAAAGGGTAGTTAGGTCATTTATAAATTAAATTGAATTTATATATAATTGGTTTAATTTAAAATATAATTAAATAAGGGAAAAGGATATATGTGTGAGTTATTCAAATTTAGAAGGACATAGACGTAATATTAGAGTTTACAAGGATATATGCGTAATATCTAAAGTTTTTAAGGACATAGATGAAATTTTCCCATTAATGAAAATACTTTTTACAAATGATCAAATTTCACTTCATACAAAAATTCATTGTTAGAATGGGTCCACACAGATAACTTAAAGTCACTAAATTACATTATTAAACTTAAGGGATCAACATCACATATACCAATTTTAGGTTGTATATTCTGAAAATGATTTTTTTATCATCGATTAAGATTTGCTTCTTCAAAGTATCAATTATTTGTTTGTACATGTATAAACCCATTCCACGCCACACGAACGGGTATCTTCACCGCCTTCACTTTGACTCTTTCAATAATTTGTTGATTTTTTCTAAACTAAAAATACGTTCTTATTTAATACAAATTGTGTTATCACAATCTTTTTGGGGCCTTTAAATTAGAGTGAAATAAAGATATAACCTTTTTATTCCCAAACAACTGAAACCAAATTTGTGGTATTTAATAACATTGATTAAAAATGAGTGATAAGTGCGTAATTATAAGTTTTGAACAATTTTATTTTTTTGAGCTTTGAAGTTTTGAATGGCTAATAATATTATATAAGTATACATATGGACATAAAAGTATTTACAAACTCAATTATCATATAAATATATGAATCAATTTTGATGTATCGATTTTATAACCCTTCCTTTTGTTATCTCGACCTTCTGGTGGGAGCATCTATCAGAAGAATAGTCGATTGGAAACCGGTTGTGAAAAAGATAAAGAAATAAATTAGCATTGTAGAAAGTGAAAACGATATCATTTGGAGGACGTCTGATCCTTGTTAAATCGGTTATCGGGAGTTTGTCGTTGTACTTATTGTCTTTGGTCACGCCCCAAGTAGAGCGATCGGTGACTTAGAGAGAATTCGGGAAAGATTCATTTGGGTGGGGGAGGTTTAAAGAGAGGTAAGCATTATATGGCTTGGATAAACTTGGAAAAAGTGTTGAACCCATTGTAAATGGGGGGCTAAACATTGGTTGTCTTAAAACAATGAATCACGCTCTTTTAGCGAAGTGGTGGTGGTGCTTCCTCGTAAAGGAAGATGCATTATGGGTGAGGTCTATTGACGTAGGGAAGAGAATGACAGCATGGGGAAAAATTATTGACGGGGAAGAGAATGACAGCATAGGATAGGGATTGAGAGGCGGGGAAGAGAATGACAGCATGGGGAAAAATTATTGACGTAGGGAAAGCGTTGGACGAGGGGGGTCTCAAATTTTCGGGATCTTTATGAAAGGTGGTAGGTGATGGGAGCAATTCGAGATTTTGGGAGAATAGATGGTTGGGAAGCGAAACGTTAGCAATGGATTTTCCAAGGCTAAGTCGTTTGGAGGAAAGTATATAAGCAAATGTTGGGGAGATGGGGTATAGGTTAGGAACAAATGGGAATGGTGTAACGCTTCGTTTCCCAAAGTTAGATATTTAACGTGTTATGTTAAGATTAAGCTAAGTTGGCATCGTTTGTGAAAATTCCAGGTTGGAGGACATGGGTGTCATTTTAGAAAGATGAAGGTTTTGTGTGTAACAAATACAAAAGAGGGCTTTTAAGCCATAAACTCTTTCATTTGTCCAGTGTACGTATTTTGAGAGAAGGGAGAAGCTCTAGGCGATTTTGGGTTCAAACCTCAAGGAGGAAGTGGGTCAATTGGCTTAGCAAACCGTCGTTCTTAATCATTATTGGTTTTGTTAAGGTATCTCACTTGTTCTTATGTGTTTAATTATGGGTCAATTGTTAGTCAATTCCAAGGGTTAGGGTTTATATGGATTGTTGATGAAATTGGTGACATTTGGATCACCAATTGGTGTTGTTTTGGTGTTATTAAGATGCCCATTCATGAGGCTATGTTAAGGGATCGAAGGGCATGCTTAATTGAGTAATTTTGGTGCAAAAATCAATGGCAAGGATGAGGTTTCAGACTTTGGATCGAAATCCCATCAAAAAATCAATTTTTAGGTTCTGGAGGTGCTTCGCGCCGCGAAGGAAGGCCCTCGCACCGCGAAGCTGTGCTGCGAGGCTTCGCGCCGCGAAGCCTGGGTCTTCGCGAATGCGAAGACCTGCCTGTTTTAAATTTGAACGTTTCCCGTTAGGGCTCAGTTGGGGTTTTCGGGTTTATAAACCCCTAGGGGATATCAATACATGATGTTCCGTGAAGTTTGGGAGTAATTGGACTTGCGTAGCTAGGTCATTTCGGCTTAGGGGTCGGGGTTGCACTTTTGGTTCCATTTCGGGCCGAGTTTGATATGTGTGTCCATGTATGTGTATTATAGGTGTTTGAGCTTCTACATGTGCTTTAATAACAAGTGTGTGATATCAGACTTCACTATAAGGTGAGTACATTAACCTGCAATCAAGATTGCTATGTTCATGATCATGTGGTATATGTGGTTGTGTTACTGACGTATACTTATATGATAGTACCTATGGTGGTGTTTCACCCCTATGGAAGTTGGGATTGTAAAGCCTGGTACCAGTGTCAGTCATGATACTCTTGATGTTTACATCTTGAGTAAAGGTCACGATACATGTTAAGTTTACAAATTTTTATGCTTATGATTGTTATGTACATGCATAGAGCCTAGGTTTGTGCTCACTAAGCTTTAATGCTTAACCCGTGTGGTTTATGTGATTTAGTGTCAGGTATCTCTACCAAGGATAAGGGAAAGGCGCCAGCTTGATGGATCGGATCAGTCCGGTTTAGAAGCTTACGAAGATTTTGGAAATAAACTTCAATTAAAATTTCTGGAATGTTTTTGGTTACATTTGGGATAATTTGAGAATTGTATCTTTTAAACTTAATTACTTTGGACCCGTTTTTGGGAAATTGATACTTTCATGTTTTAATTAAAGCTTCCGCACTTTTTGGTTACTTACTTCCGTTAAATGTTGTTAAAAATGAAAATGGTCGTTACAAATGGAGGTGGAGGTGGAAAGGGGAGCTGAGAGGGAAGGAGTTGGGGGAGTTGGAAGAATTAGAGAGAAGGCTTCTAGGGCGGGAACCGGTAAAGGAAGGTAAAGACAAATGAGTGTTGGGGGTGAGCAATAGTGAGTTTTCCATTAGAAAAAATGCGGGAAATTATAGGGGAGAGCGGAGGGGTTGAGGTAAGGGAATCCGAGGGCACACCGTGGTGCTCAATCGTACCAAGAAAGGTAAACGTCTTCATATGGATATTAAATAATGACCGGATACCTATACGATCAGTGCTTGGTGACATGGGTTTAGATATTGAATTTGTCCTTTACCAGAGGTGACGAGATATGGTAGAGGATCGTGATCATGCTTTGATCGGGTGTGTGGAAGTGAGAAGCTTGTGGGATTGAGTCGGGGTGTGGTGCAACAAAAGACTAATCAGGGTTACGTAAATTGCGCAAATGCTTCGGGAAGACTTGTTTCAATTAAAAGCTACTCATGGCAAATAAAGGAACAATCTAATTTTCGAAGGCGATAAAAGTCGACTCCGCAAAGTCTTCTTTGAGTGGCAAAAAACAATGTACGAGTGGATCGGTAGAAGGAGTAAAGATCAAACTGATTGGTATGCATGGTTGCCCGGTGTAATTGGTTAAGGTATTACGTACAGTTGCTTTCTGGGAGGTGAAGCAGCGGTTAGTCGTGTGAGCACGCTACACAGAGTTGGTCAACGAGTTTATGTATGATATTTCAGTTTTCATTATTTTCGTGCAAAGAAGTGGTAGCAGCAGTTCCCCAATTTGAGCAGAAGTTCGAGGGGGTCGTGAGTACTCACAGTAGATTCTAGGTGGCATGATGGCAAGTTGGAACATCGGTGTAACGTGGATGTGGTTCCGTGAATAGAAGCCACAGATCGTGGTTTTAGTAGTCGAGGTTTTTGGATCATCAAGTTGAAGCTAGATTTTAGACTGTTTTGCAGAAGTTCACCTTTCGTTAAGGCCTTGCTTCGTGTGTGCATGTTTGCTAGCTGTTATCTTAATAATTGGATTTGAGCCACTGTTTTGTGGTTTGTACTGCTTTCGAGTGCTTCTTGGCCACTGTTTTTGGCTGGAACTTGTTGTACCATTTTTGTTGGCTTTGATATAAAAGCTTTTGTTGCCTTTCAAAAAGAATGTGTCAAAATGTAGTATCATTTCATATATAAGATACACAATATTATATTGCGTGAGAAAAAACAATCGTGACATTTCACATAAATAACATTGTATATTTATATATTTTATGTCATATAAGTCAACATATAAAGACTAATTTATAAAAATTATTAAGTGTACAAACAAATACATTATGTATGATAAATAAATTGTTCCTTCTAAAACTTAAAGCATCTACATGCATAAGTCATTTAATAAATTTCTTTAACGAACTTTGTTTTTTCATCAAAAACCCATTTTTTAAAAGCTTATTGAATAGCCGATTGGTGTACATATACACTTTTATCAAGAAGCTATTCACTCCAAAGTATAAGAACATTTTGAAAGTTATTTTATAAACAAACTATAAAAAAAACTTATATATTGGAGATGCTCATAAAATATGGTCAAAGAACATAGTAGCGTTGAAATAGCAATGAACCAAATACACAAGGACTTTGTCCACAAAGACATTCACAACGGATAAAAGAAAAAGAAGATTAAAAAACATATTTTATGAGAAGATAATGATGACATGTTATTTTTTTTTTTTTTACATTTTTATATAATTTTAGTTAGGTGATTTTCATACATAATCAAATTTTTTTCAAAAGGCGGATTTTATAAAATTAGCAAGAAGCTATAAAATTTCAGGCTAAAAATTGGAGTAAAACATGGCTTTTTCCGACGTTCGTTTTTCATTATTATATATTGTTTCTACTTTATTTTGTTTCCTGTAATCCTGTTCTTATAATTAAACCTGCTAAATTGAATGTAAACTCATAGATATATTTTACGTGTCTTTTTATTCAAAAATTTTAAAATAGTAAAGTAAAACATTAATTAAAAAAACTAGCCCACCCCACTCAGCTCTTACTTCTTCGGTTCTTCTTCATTCTTAGAATCTACTCAAACAATTTTAATTCTCGATAACTTTTTCCCTTCTGTTTCTCCTACTTTCCAAACCAAACCGAGCACTTCTTAAAAAATATAACCTCCTCAAAAGTCATAAGAACCATAACTATTTTGGAGTAGGTGGTTATGGTTGGTTATCGCAATAGAAAAGAAGAACGAAAAGGGGAAATTAGGAAATGTGGAAGATGCAGACCATGGCCATGAGATGGTGGTTGTTACCTTGTAAATAGATTTTCATCCTCGTTCATAACAAAGTCATTAATCTTTGCTTCAATAAGGGAACACTTTTCTTGAATTGTTACGTTTTTTCTAATAAAAATTTTAGTAATTTATAACAATGCTCTAATGACTTGTAAAAATAATTCATTAATTACCAAAAGAAGAAAAATAGAAAAAAAAAAACTAAAACGACTTATCAATATCTTAATACATTTTTTAAACTCTGTTAGTCTTGGAATGAAGTACGAAATTATACGAAAACGCATTGTGTGTAAATTCAATTTTTAAAGACCATAATGAAAAAAGTTAGTTGTGGCTCAGAGGGGATATGGTAGATATTTCAAGTGTCCATAACAATTGTGGTTATTGAGTTATCAGGGGCTCATATCTTACAAATGTAATTTGTCAGGATTAATTTGGACAAAATCCAAGACACCATCCAAAAAAACAAAGCATAACAACGGAAACCGTAATTTACTCTAGAATAGGAGATTAACTTGATTTAGATCATTGATGGATTAGCGTAATTATTAAAACTATTTCACTCATATATAAAAATGCAAAACTGATAACATCTGTTATTGTGTCAGGTTAAGGGAAAACTCAAAAGAAAAAATTGAGGAACACCCTCGTTGTCTTCCATTTGGACTATATGCACTTGTGCATAGACACAATTTGTATTATGCATGCGTGCTTATGCAAAGGTGCATAAAAAAACAAAAAAAAATGATTTATAACTATAAACAAATACAGTCTAAACCACAAGGTTGTGGCGTACTGGTTAAGACTTGTGGGGGAAGTAGCTAGTTAACCCTTCTACCCCAGGTTCGAATCCAAGCGCTTCTAGATTGTGGCAACTGGGGATTAACTCAGGGCAGCATGCTTTAGCTGTCGATAAACCTTGCTGGGATTAGTCGGGGCAAAACCTCAGATACCCTTCAAAAAATAATATACAGTCTAGATGAAGGCCTACAAAAATGTTCCTCAATTTTTTTAAAGCTTTCTTTTAAACCTCCCGCATCTAATGTATCCTAATTTGACTTTGAATATCTAACTTTTCTTCTTTCTTTTTCTAATCGAACGTTTAATTTCTATATTCAATAAAATCATGGTTAACTTTATCCATAAATTGTTATAACATCGTATTTGGCTACTTTTAATA
Source organism: Centaurea solstitialis (assembly GCA_030169165.1). Taxonomy (NCBI): domain Eukaryota; kingdom Viridiplantae; phylum Streptophyta; class Magnoliopsida; order Asterales; family Asteraceae; genus Centaurea; species Centaurea solstitialis. Next base: position 69,162,275 of record CM058045.1, on the reverse strand, counting down.
GTTAACTTAATTGAAATGGTCAATAAGTCTCTCGGTTCGGTAAGTTTATTTATTGGCCAAAATTTAAACAGAATATAATAAATCTTTAATAAACTTCAACAGTTAAATATATAATTTGATTAAGTTTGACCCTTGTTTAAATTAATTTTTTTGTGAAACAACTAATTTAAGGAGTGACAATTGAAGTTGTTTAATGGATGATGTAAATCTCTTCGAATATTTAATATTAAGTTATTGTTCGGCATAAATAAGTTCAATTTTAAATTAACTTATAAGCTAAGTACGCTAACTTATTTTTTAAGTAATTGCTTAGATACATATAAGTTATTTTGTGAGAGCGTAATCGTTTAGATACACATAAATAATTTTATAAAAGCATCCACAATGAAGCTCTACCAAAAAAGTGTTTTATGGCAGAGACACTCTCTAACCCCGGGTCTCATTGGACCGACGCCACTCTACCTCCATGAGCGCGTCCTTGACAACCCTCTGTCCCGGTCTCCCGCAGCCGGTTGGAATTAAACCCAGGACCGTATTTACCAAATAAGTCCCCAAACTGCGAGTCCCATAAGCATTTGCGAGGTGGAGGTACCGGTCAAATATTGGGTAATGCAAGGATCGAACCCTTGACCTCAAGGAAGCCAAGGAATAATCTTACCACTAGCCCAACAAGTGATTGGTCCACAATGAAGCTCTTGTTAAAGTTTTTAAAGATTTCTGAGATATTCAGATTTTGGATCTGGTTCTTTGAGGCCGGGTTCGGGGCCAGTATGGGAGGATCCAGTCTATGGGATCCACTTCCCTACTGGTTGGGTTCAACCATAGGTTAGGCCGGGTCGCAGCGGATTAGTGGGATTTTCCAATTGGAGGTCTGATACCGCTAGAGCGTGTGTGTGTGTGTTAACTTGTCGTTCAAAAACAAAAAAAAAAGGTTTTTAAAGAAACTTCCACTATAGGACAAGGGTTCTTGTCTAGTCACCGATCCTTACTAGAAGGCTAGTGCTAAAGAAGAACCCGGATTCTTAATCGTTTTATTTATTTAATAAATCTATAAAACCTATATGGTGAAATTGACAAGAGGAAATTACTTATTTTAGCCATTTTTACAAAGATGTTTGATTTATACCCGTATCCCCAAACCTTTCTAAAATAGGGGATTTTGACGCCTATACCCATGGGGGTACCCCCACTTTAGACATATACCCATTATCTCTCCCTCTTAGCACCTCATACCCCCACAATGCCGTTATGAAGTCCGTTATAATGGCCTTAACACCGTTATGGTGCCATTATGTTGGTCAAAGTGCGTTATGTTGGTCAAACGTTTTTGTTTTCTAGCAAATGCTGTCATAACGGCGCCATAACGGCGCCATTATAACGGCGCCGTTATAACGGTGCGTTATGGAGACCGGTCAAACTTGGAATTTTTTTGTCTTTTAGCTGAGGGACCGTTATAACGGCACCATAACGGCGTTAAGGCCGTTATAACGGCGCCATAACGGCGTTAAGGCCGTTATAACGGTCCTATAACGTCGTTTTTTGTTGACTTCGTCTGGTCAGAGCTGAAAAGTGCGTTATAACGGTCCCATAACGGCATTGTGGGGGTATGAGGTGCTAAGAGGGAGAGAGAATGGGTAAATTTCCAATGAGGGGTACCCTTATGGGTATAGGCGCCAAAATCCCCTAAAATAGCCATCAAGTCACCAAAAGCTAAAAGACAAAAATACTTTCAATTTCCATTTGTAGTATCTAAAAAACAAAATATTAATGATAAATGTCATAATGATGTATGAATACTGAAAATTTGTTGAATACATGAGAATATACATAATCATTTATAATGAACGTTACACTAATTACAAAGTTGTATATTAATGATCAATATCATACTAATGTATGAATGTGAAGAAGTTGTTGCGAACATATGAAAAAGTATCACACAGATATACCACTTCACGTAAAAACTAGTAAAATTACTATATCGAGATAAATCTCAGATCGAATAGAATGAAAATGCTCGTATTTATGATGTCTTGTGTTTGATTAAAATATTAGTTAGTTTGAATAAAATTTACTTTAAAAAATTAGAGGGTATTGGAACTTCCATTTTTGCCACTAATCACTTCTCAATTAACTATTGATTAGTTCTTTTATATTTTGATCAATGGCAAAGATTGTTCCTCATATTTACAATGAAAATGTATTTTTATTTAAACCTACCCCTCTATATACATACACACAACAATAGATTAAGTTACATATCAATATTTTTATTATATGCTATCATATATGTTGTATATTAGTATATATTTTGAACTTTTTTTTGTATTTATCGAGTTAAATAGCTCATAATGATTAAATGAGAAACAGGTGAGATCAGAAAATAAAACGATGATGAATGTTGTTTTACATTTTTTATTGCTCTTAAAATATTATACTATAATTATATGTGGAGTAATATTAAAATGTGTACTATAATAGATTAGATATAAATTATTGTTTGTTCAAAACATATTTTGTTTTAACATTTATTTGTTACTAGTTACCTCCTATTTCGATGAGTGGGGTATGGATAGTAATTTTATGAGATGGATAATTATCTATTTTGTTACGTGCTATTTTAAACGGATTAGGTAACGGATTAAACCTTACCCTATCTGTACCCAGCCCGTTGTCAATCCTAGCAGGACCCCAACAGTAAAATCAAATCTTTCTACAATTAGTAAGGAAATGCAACATTTGCTCTAGACAACAAACAAAACATCATCATTAATCGAAGTCAAGAAAACAAACTTTTGGTAGATAAAATACATAAAGAAAAGATAACAAAACTTCTACGATGCCTTATATGTAAATTTCTTCTCGAATTCTCTGGTCAAATGTTTATTTTATGAAAATAGTTTTCCCTAATATTAGATGACTATGGGAACAAATATCTACAAAATATCTTGGTATGTTTCATACTAGAAACTGGAATATAAGATGACTTAATACTACAAATTAACCACCAATCAAAAGAAAACACAAAAAAACTATAGTTGGGTACAAAACTTTGTCATCTGACCTCTATTAGTTGTCTCATCGAACGACCTAAGCCACCCAATTGCATCAAACTAAATGTACCTTCTACCAACCGACTTTCCTACAATGGAAACTAAATGAATAAAAATATCTAAAGTATACATATTACACTAAGCCATTCGATCGACACTTAAACCTGAATATGAACATTTTATGCAATTAAAGGAAACATAGGTTACTTGCCAAATGAATTTAAAATGTCACTCATAAGGTCATCTTAATTAGTGAAAGAGACCGAACTTCGAGTGTTGCATTGCGAGTTGTGACCATAAGAAATCATACATCTCCAATACCTAATCCTCATGAGATATCGAGCTCAAAAAATTAGCTCTCACCTTCATTGGATGTTGATCCAAATAGGGTATGAAGGTATGCTTGTTTAAATATCCTTAATCAGAAATTGAATAGAGAAAACAAAGTCAAATAAATAATGTGAATGTTTAAATCCAAAAAAAACTCAATTCTAAAAAAAGCTTCCAATAAAATTTAGAAGTCAAATAGAGAAACGCAAAATCATATATAGAAAAATTAAGATTGTGCAATCTAAGTGATAACAACGAAGCTACACAAAAGATAAAAGAATCGGTGAATGCGATCATTAAAGAGATCTGAGGAGTGGATAAAAAATAAAAAGCCCTAAAGCGATGGTACCCAATTCTAGTCTTCGTCAAGGGGAGAAAAGATGCGATAACTGGAATAAATCCTACATCGATGGTACCTGATATTTGTCTTAGTTGAGAGGAGCAAGAGGAGAAAAGACATAATAACCAAAAATTATTTAAAAGCCTGAATCTTTGAGAGAGTATGAATCATTGGAGGTGTCCAAAGCGTCATCTTGGAGAACGCTAAAATCGTCGTTTTGGATGAAGAGATGATCCATGGGTTGTGAATTGTGATCTATGAAATACTTTGCGTTAATGGAGTTGTACTAAATCAAAGAGAACTTGTCAGGTTGAAAATTATGCAAGGTTGTATTAAGTAGTAGAACGATAAGCTTAAAAGGTTGTTTTTAAGAGTTTTAACCAAATGATTTATAATGTAGTATGGGTAATATAGTACATATTATCACTTAAATATTTCAGATTTATAGTATTGTCCGAATTTTGAATATTATTAATAAGACACAATTTTATCTATTTAAATAGTTTTTGTTGTTAGGACATGCGTACCACAGATCGGGTAGCACAATGGTGGTATGAGGTGAGCGGGTAAGAGGAAGCGGGTAACATGAAGCGGGTAGGGGGACAGGTTTCCAAACCCTCCCAACATGAGCTCTCTCTTCCCTATTTCTCGTGTGAGACCAAGTTGTTTTCGTGAGACCGGTGAGACCAACACTTTTTACATGAAACTTCACATCAAAACACTGTGAAGGTTAAAAAAATTCGAACATTCATCGTAAAAACATACTAAAAACACTATCGAGGAAAAAAATTCAAAACAAGGTAAATAAATGAAACCTTCACAACACAAAAAACTGTGAAGGTAACAAACAAATAACTCAAACCTTCACAGGAAAAATGCTGTGAAGATAAAAAGATATAGAACCTTCATCACAAAAACAGCGTGAACGAAACATTTATAGTGTTTTTACGATGAATGTTCAATTTTTTTAACCTTCACAGTGTTTTATTGTGAAGTTTCATGTAAAAAGTGTTAGTCTCATCGGTCTCACGGAAACAGCTTGGTCTCACCTAAACCTAAGTATATATATATATATATATATTTAAATGAAACTTCACATAATACTTTTGAATTTTTTTCCTCGATATATATATATTTAAATGAAACTTCACATAATACTTTTGAATTTTTTTCCTCGATAGTGTTTTTAGTATGTTTTTACGATGAATGTTCAATTTTTTTAACCTTCACAGTGTTTTATTGTGAAGTTTCATGTAAAAAGTGTTAGTCTCATCGGTCTCACGGAAACAGCTTGGTCTCACCTAAACCTAAGTATATATATATATATATATATATATTTAAATAACAAAAAATCAGAGAGTATAAAATGTTTATAGTACTTCACTTTAGGGTTAGAGAATATGAAGAGAGAAGTTGATGTGGTGCTAAGGGTCATGATGGTATAAGGATATGAAGATATGACATATTGTTGATACCTATGACCTTGTATTATATGATATTTTGTATCATGTTTTTTTTTCCCTTTGTTGATAAAATAATTTTAAACATCTGATTAATATTTCATAATTATATATCAAAATTATGCTTCAAGTTTTAACTTTTTTAGAGACAAAAACTTTCTTGCATATAATAACAAAACATATACAGGTGGCTATTGATTCGTTGGGATCTAACAAAATTTTATGAATTGGAATGATCAAATTTTATGACCAAATTTCATTCATGTATTTAATTTATTTTTTAAATTTTAATTTGAAGTTCCAATTCACATATGGTCGAATTTATATTCTTTAGATTTTAGCAAGGAAATTCAATTCTTATATCTTTTTGAGAAAACCTATTATACCTTTATATTTACTTTAATTTATTCTATCTTTTCATGAATTTTGTTGATAAACGTCGTTTTTTGGCATTTTTAGTATCCCTATTTTTCAATAGTTTTGCTTTGTTTGCAAGAGATTTTTGGCAGTATATTTCGACTATTTCTATAATAGTCTCATTTTGTTTTATGTATCTTTTTATGGTATAACCTTACATTTATGCTAAAGCTTCAATTTTTGTACACACTTAAGTCAAGGGTATCTAAGTTTTTCTCACATTCTTTCTTTGTCTTTGTGTCTAAAATATCTATTATGCCCCAACCTTAAGAATGGCAATGTCTTCGTTGGTTTTGAGGTATCCTAAACCACGAGAAATTGATTGATGTGTTCTTATGAAAGAGGACCTACCTTCTTCTTTTAGGTGTCGTTTGTTTTAAAGAATGAAAACATCTTATTTTTGCCTCTTTTGTGTTATCATATATGAAATTATACCAAGGTTCTAAATGGCATGAGGCGTGGCGTGGCGACAAGTCTTACGAGTTACGGCGAAACCATGGAGTTTTTCTAGGCGTGACTTAAAGCGCCAAATATGTAAATATATAGTGTGTATATAGATGTTCTTGTGTCTCATTGTACTAAACAATAATGATAAAAATTCATTTAAAACTATAAAAAAAAGAAGATTCATGCATTGATTATCTGATAAAATATACAAAGCTTATAAGCCATAAATTAGATATAAAAAATAAAAAATAAAAACTATTTACGCCTTATAACTTGCCGTAACCCGCCATAATGCGCCACACTGCAAGCCATGCCTCAAAGTCGCGCCACGGGCCTTAAAGTGGCCGCAAGGCTGTGCCTCGCCATTATGGCACGCCATAATGCCGCCATAAGGCGTTTTTTAGAACATTGAATTATACTAATCAGATTATTTGTTTTTTTTCTTTCATAAGAGTTTAGAACCTTTTACCTTCTTCTTGTTGAACAACACACGAACTTATAAAAAACAAATGATTTTCGCCAACAAAAATCACTCAAGGAAATTTCATTACCGGCATATAACCCACAAAATACCAATGGTTCGGTGATCACACATGGACCATCCATAAAATCCCTGGGCAAATAGTTAGTACTTTGAATTTACACACCACAATTTACCTACTAACGTTTGTGACGGTTTAACAATAAATCACCCCTTTAGCAACATATTTCCCTAGGAAAATTATATAAGTAAAAGTCTTCCATTTAATACTAACCTTTTTAATGCAATCTTAATTTCTTCAAATATCTTTTTTGCTTCATTATTCATTTTGCAATGTATATGAATTTTATTATGAGGTCCGTTTTTATAATAAACTTTGATTATTGTTAAAAAAAAATACTTAATACACGAATTAAATTAGAACTGAAATCTAAATTATACATTAACTATAATCAATAATGATATTTTTACTATTAATTACTATTTTATTATCATATTATAAGTAGTTTTATAAACATTCAAACTATGAATAAAGAAGTGAAATTGTTGAAAACATGTGTAATATTTTGAAATTTTGTTATTTGAATGTGGTAATAATCACATAAGATTTCTTGATAACTATCTTATACATTTATGAGTAAAAATATAATATATATTAAGAGGGGGTGAAATAGATATTTATAAAATGTTTTATTATTTTACATTTTCTTTTAAATAAATAGTTTTTTTTTATAGATTTTAGTACTACTTCAAAGACCAATAAAATTCGAGTTTTTGTGATGTGGCAGTCAAATGAGGTGCCAACAAACTTAAAAGATAGTTTAAGATCATGACTTGTTTAGAGACATCCATTGGACTTTTTAGATTAATAGAGCTATATTATATGCATCAAAGTAATTAGATAAACTTGATCAACTATGACTCTTTGTAATGAAGAAGAAAACTCTAAAGAAAAAAAAAAACTAATGCATCTATCCCGGGCTTAAAATAATATGAAAGGAAATTAAAGCTAGAACATGTATGAAACTCCCTATCAACTCCTTTTTATATAACATTCATTTCTTATACATTTTTCTATTCAAGAAGAGTTAAGTCTTGGCTGCTTTCGAGGGATCAAGGTTGATAAGGATAATATCTCGATTTCCATCTCCAGTTCGTTGATGATGTAATCTATTTTGCCGAATGAAGTCGTAGAAATTTTAAAAATCCGTTAAGTATCTTATATTGTTTTCAATAAGCCTTGACTTGAAGGACAAATTTTTCGAAAAACAAAGTCTACCGTATTGGTGTTTGTGACGATGAAGTGGCCAAGCTTGGTGCTTCTTTGGTTGGCTTCCTTTCAAGTATTTGGACCTTCCTATTGGAAAGAATATAGATCGAGTTGCTAGTTGAGACCTAATTGTTGATAAACTTCATCTCAAGCTTTTGGTTTGGAGATCTCAATTGATGTCTTTTGGGGTTGCTTAACGTTAATTAGATTGGTTCTTGGAAGCTTGTCCTTGTATATTTTTTATCTCCTTGTCCATGCCCCATCTTAAGTTTTGCGAACTCTTGAAAGTGTGAGATGTTCCTTCTTCTAAGGAGCATGTTGGAATATGGGATCCATACACTCAGTGGAAAGTAACTGTATTTCTCCATGAATCCATAAGAAATAGGGTAGGATATGTGTTTCAAAATTTTACCAAAAAGAACAACAACATTTGATGTTAATTCTGAATCTTATCAATGAACTAAACTTGTTGCCTTCAAGGTATCCACACAAATGCTCTGAATCCGCTTAACGTCCTATGCCAAGATAGGAGATCATTTTCCTTCCCAAATTCCTGGTACGGCCTCCAAGTCCTTGGAGGAAAAGAAGAGCTTTTGTGAAATATATATATATATATATATATATATATATCTGTGTGTGTGTGTATAGAGAGAGAGGTTCAAATGAGAGTGCTAAAAAAATGAGAACTAGAGAAGTGATCTCCACCATTAATCCGATCAATAAAGGCGGCTTTGACCGGTTACGGTGGACACAATGATAAAATTTGACAACTTAGATACATTTTGGTGTACTTAACCCTTTTTTTTAAATACACATCATTTGTTTGTTGCTGATATGATGATAATGATATGAATTTGAAGATGAATATCAAAACCCAGAAAATCAAACATAATAAAACCCAGAAAATGAAGATCATTAATTCATTTCCATGATGATGATCAAAACCTAATCAAACCATGATGATGATATGAATTTGAAGATGAAGATCATTACTTTATTTCCCTGATCAAACCCAGAAAATCAAAACCTAATCGATGAAAATCTATAAACAAACCCATATTTGGTCCTAAAATAAGAACCCTAAAATCAAAACCTAATCGATGGAAAACCATGAACAAATTGATTGAAACCAGATTTCTCGTATGAACTCTAAATCTAAACATACATGTTCCACAATCAGATCGATTTCTCGTATGAACTCTAAATCAATTTCCAAAACCCGTTTCAAAAATCGAACCACAAATCGTTCATGGCTATAGCAAGAACCAAAAATCGAACCCAAAAACCATATCAAAAATCGAACCAAGAAACTGTTTTAGATGGTTCCATGATTTCCAAATCGATTTTCAGATCGAAAACCATGAACGAACTCTAGATCGATGTCGACGGTGGCGACAGTGGCGACGGTGGAGACGGTGACGACAGTGGTGATGGTGGGGACGGTGGCAATGGTGGTGACGATGGTGACGGTGGTGACGGTGGCGACGATGGTGACGGTGGTGACGGTGGCGACGATCCATAATCAAAATAAAAGAAATTTGTGTTAGTACTGCAGAAGAAATGAAACAAAAGATACGGTAGAGCTAGGACAGTTATTGTATGAGGTCTACTCAGTGCTAGATGCAGAGGCGCATAATAGATCGTTATGAACATTATGAGTTGTCCCGTAATAAAACTAGTTGTTGCTGATACCTTCTTCTCGGTTCCTTCTTCTCCTTCTTCCAAAACGTGAGCTCGGAGAAGGAAGAGATAGGAGGGTCCTATGGAGAATGTGGTCAGAAATCCATAATAGAGTTCGACCACAACGAGGTGGCGACGGTGATCGGAGGTGGCGAAGTGACCGGAGGTGGTGGCAATTGTTCCTCTGGTTTGAGGCGATGAGTGAAGGTGAAGAACCCTAATTGGGTTTCTATTTTCTTTGTTTTTTATTTTTTTTATTTTTTTTAAACAAGTTAATGTCTAGTCAGCATCCACATTATCAAAACTGGTGCTGATCGGGCGATCGGCGGGTAATCCGCTATAACAGGTTAAGCACATACAATGGAATTTTTTAAAAGTTTGATACGTCAAAAGGTAATTTTCCAAGTCCAATACATACAATAACTTTTTTAGTGACAAGCTGAATACATTTTCGTAAACCCATTATTTTACATGCATTTGTGTAAAACCCAAATCTAACCAACTAAATTTCTAGTTTTATTTAATAAAATGTTAATCATATATGAATTTTTATAAACTCTTTAAATATAAATGGGCTAGGGGTTTTTTCAATCGTCCGACAAGTCAAATAAGCCAAGTCTAACAAGTCATAGTTTTTGTGGATAAGAATATTAAGATGTTATATATACTTATGAGCTTTTAATTGTATACTAACAATCCACATAAGGGTAATTTCGTAAATTGAGTTGGCTCCAACCCCCACCCCCACTCTCACCAACCCCCAACTCCATATCCACATCACAAAAAGTTTGGTGGGAAAAGGATGGAAGATGAGGAAGCCATGAGAATGATTTTTTTATAATTAAATTAAATTAAGTTTATAAAGAAAGGATGAAGGGTGATGTTGTCTTTTCATCTACCATCTCACCAACCACCCCACACACACTATTTTTCTCTTTTCCTTTCTTTATGATGTTTTTCCTACTTAAACTATGTTTTCATGACTTTTTCGGTTGCGTTTTAACCATAAATCCAGGGCACACTACAATATAATTGTCGACTATTTTTTAAAAGGTATTTATTCTAGCTTTTAAATTTATAGGACCAACAACTTGTAAGTTCTACAAAAAATCGTAGTATAACGAATTTTAACACGAGGTTATACAACATTAAAAAGTTATACCTTTGTGAAAGTACAAGCTTTTAAGATGTACTAGTCCTGTTTGAACAGAGAAAAAAGAAAAGAAAAGAAATGACTAGAAAGGAAATGAAGAGAAAACAAATGAGAGAAATATAATTTTTCTATTTGTATCCTCGAATGGCAAGGAAAAGAAAGAAAAAGAAAAAAAGAATTTTTTCTTTTCGTGTTGTTGAGCAAGAGAGAAAGGTATTTATTCGAGCTTTAGATTTATAGGACCAACAACATGTAAATTTTACAGAAAACGTAGTATAATGAATTGTAAAACGAGGTTATACAACATAAAAAAGTTATACCTTTGTGAAAGTATAAGCTTTTGGGATGTACTAAACTATCCTGTTAATGTTTTTAAAAAGGGTAGACGTTGCCCTCTGAGGCGTTCCCATTGAATCGGTCGCAACGTAATCATGGGGTAGGTAAATCTGTACATGCACCTAGGAGCAGCAGAAACTCACACTCATGGATTACATCCACCTCTACCGCTAAGAGGTGGATATCTACTTATTAAGTCCTGTTAGTTAGATTAACTTTGTCCTAACAACTTATTGTTTGAGAAAGATAAATCTTTTACAATTTGTTTAACTTCGTCCTAATAGTATTGTAATGCCTAAACTACAACAAAAAGTATGGGATGGACGAATCTGTTGCTGAGAGACATATCTGTCTAATCCATAACAAAAACATGAATTTAACTGACCGCAAATTCATTTTTGGTGATGAATGTGACACGTTAGCGATGGTCAAGCCCGTCACAAAGTGGAAGTATAGGATCTATTAATCTGCTTTTTTTCAAATAAAAACACTATGAGCAAAACTATGGGTTGTTATTGCCTCCGTATTTAGTAGTGTTCTTATAAGAAGCGTCTTCATGGAACATTTTTCTATAACATTAATGGACTTGACTTAGATGAATCTTTTAGTTATTTTCAAACATAATTAATCTCTACTAAAACTTGATTTATAGGGAATAATACACTACTAGAAGTCTAGAAGTATATAGATCATCCATTATGCATGTAAATAGTAAAACTAAACCGGCATAATACATCATTGTCCTAAAAACCCGACAAAATGTTATGTCTGTATAATGACGCATTCGTGATATATAGTCTATGCTTATAGGTACAATATATAAGCAAATAAAACTTTATAATAAAAATAAAACTTTATTGGTCAAAAATTGTGGTTTTAATTTTAACTGAACAAATTTCGCGACTATGCAAAAAATACAAGGGTCGTCTCGTAAGTTTTACGAATAATTGGCAAACAAGTTCATATTAGAACTTGTGTGATTCAAATATGAACTTACATGAACTATTTTGATGTATGAACTATTTTGACCGATTCACGTATGAATTAAATAACATGTTTATATAAAGACTTATTGTTTGCCGTCTATTTGTAAAAGTCACAAAACTACTTCTCTATCTTCTGCATATCATATGAAAAACCATCGAGTGCTTTATAATCAAAATCACCAATATTATCAAAATCACAAATATTGATCACATGAAGAGTTATAATCAGTTTTGTATAGCATTTCTCATTTAATATATACACTAAAATTAATATAGAAGACATGACATTTGGTATCAATATCCAAATTAACCAATAAGATTAGAAATAATTATTGTCGACGTCATTTATTAAATGAAATGTCAATTGGATGACCCACTAATTCTCTTGCACTATAATATGTCAATGTTTTAAAATCATCATTAAATCTGAAGTCCTAATTGAAAATGAACTATGAACAATAAACCGATAGTTTATAACATCGATATATTTAATTTAACTGAAAGAGAACTATGAACGATAATTTAATATTTTTTTAGCAATGAATTATCTTTTTAGCAATCATGTTTCTAATAGAAATAGATAATCATATGGTTTTGAATATGTCAAAATTGAAACTGTAAAATCAAAGGGGCTAGCTCAATTGGATAGATAACATCACTGGAAGTGTAGGTGAAAGTCACACTACAGGGTTTGATTTCTACGGGCGAGACTTTACCGAGATATCCAGACTTTGAATCTGGTTCTTCGGGGTCAAGGTCGGAACCGGTTCGGGTTGGTCCATTGGGTCCCTAAAACCTACTGGTCAGGTTAGGCATAAGTTGGGTCGAGTTGGGTCACAATGAATTAGTGGGATTACCTATAAAAAGGGCCGATACCGATGTAACGTGGGTGCGCATTAACTTGATGTTAGAAAAAAATAGAAACTCTCAAGATGAAAAACAACTATAAACACATGTTTTACCGATGGATTTTCACACAATAATTTATGACGGATTCTAAAAGGTCTATTTTTTTGTTGACTCCATCACAATTAAAACCGCCATTAAAATTTAAAAATATTAATGTTGTATTGGTGGGAAGTTTTACAATTTATTTAAAAAAAAACCCCACTAATTTATGATTTTGTTGAAGAATTTTTAAAATGTAAACATTCCTTTTTTTAACAGCAAAACAAGGAAGAAAAGCAAGGAGCTTCGGCTCGGCCATCACCCCCATCAAAATATAATTAACTGCTAAGGTTGTGTTTTGGCAAAAATGAGCAATCTTATAAGCTAGTTATATATTTGGATGAACCATAAGCTAGCTTATTGAAACGCTAGTTGAAGTAATGTTTTACGAGTTTTTTGTAGTTTTTTTTTTTCTTCAAATTATACCCTTATTAATATTAATTATTATACCTCAAAATACTCTTTTTAATCATTTTACATATTCATAAGCTAGTTTTTGCCAAACATAATTTATTCATAAGCTAGCTTATCAGCTACAAACTAACTTATTAGTCAACCGCTAGCTTAACAACTAGTTTGCCAATCATCTAATTTTTTTTTATATCATTTATAATTAATGCTATAACTAAAATCATTATTCACAAAAAAAAAAGAAAAAAAAATATTAGTTTGTGCAGTCAAACAACTCTCAAAACCTTTTCTCATGTCCATTGCAAATGTCCACGTGGCATGATCCCAGCCGTGGATTACCACGACCGATCGGACGGTCAGCATGGTTTTCCAACAAACACATCGGCCTGCTGCCAAACCTAATACTAAATGGGCAACCGATAACCTTTCTATTTAAACACCTTCATATCCCATAAACCAACTCAGGAAATTTATAGATTCATAATTTCCTACCCACTTTTTTATAAAAAAAAAAATACTCAAATCTTTTTCTTTACATTTTACCAAAAAAATTACAAAAAAATCAATGGATCATCAATACACCAATGGACATGTGAATTATGATGATGGGTTGTGCTTGAACAAGAAGGACCCATTGAACTGGGGCGCCGCGGCCGCGGCGTTGAGCGGGAGCCACCTGGATGAGGTGAAGAAAATGGTGGCGGAGTATCGGAATCCGGTGGTGAGGTTGGGTGGGGAGACGCTCAGTATTGGTCAGGTGGCGGCGGTGGCCGCCGCCACCTGCAGGGAACATGATACGAAGGTGGAGCTTTCGGAATCTGCTCGCGGTGGAGTGACCGCGAGCAGTGATTGGGTGATGGATAGCATGATGAAAGGCGGTGACACGTATGGTGTCACCACTGGATTCGGTGCGACTTCCCACCGGAGGACCAAGGAAGGTGGTGCTCTTCAACAGGAGCTTATTAGGTATCATTTTTTGATAGATCAATATAAATATTTATATGCATTAATTAGTTCTTCTTTCTCAGTTTTTATGAAATAAAACGATAAACAAAGTTATGTAGAATAGGTAAAATGTCATTAGCACGATGTTTTTAAAGATGCGTATTTTGGCCGCTTAAAAGACAGCTTTCATGCAATGAAGATCGTATCCAATTTATTTGATAAAACCAAGGGTCATTATTATCATATATGAACATCTAAGAAAACACAAAGACACACACACATATATATATACATACATACAGACACAAAAATTCGGCTCCAAACTCAAATTTCATCGTGGCGTGAGAATAGCCGATAGCACGTCATGTGAAATATTCAGTCTGAATAATCATGTATTATTCAGACTGAATAACACAACATTCAAACTGAATAATACCGAATGTTATATTATTCGGTGTGAATAATACTGAATGTTATATTATTCAGTCTAGATAATGCATGATTATTCAGACTGAATACGCCACGTGACGCTTTCAATTGTCCTTACATTCACAATCAAATTTAAGTTTGTAGCTGAACTTTCGTCTCTAACTCTCTATATATGTATATATATTATTAGTACGGATTTATCATAGAAACTATTTCATATGTTATTGTTCTTGACATGCATCAAAAACACCTTATAAATTGTGACATCTTATTTATTTTTAAGTAAGATGTATAATAAGAATGATATGAAAAATTATTGTGGTTAAGTATAAAATTGAATGCTCATGATCCATGTCGATCATTGTATAACTAGAGATTTTTACATATTTACAAATCATTTTAGCTTACACTATTCACCTAATTATTTTTTACCAACTTAATAAATTGTACAATTTGAAACTAGTTTTTAGTGCAACATTTATACAATATTGTTTCATATATAAAATAGTTAGAAGTATACTTTTTGTAGAAAAATCATTCTTAAACGTTATACATATAAAACAACAATGTTTAAACACAATATTTTCACACATGTTATTCCGTACATGAAACAATTTATAAAATCTTGATTTGTAAGTTTGCCTGGATCATTTGATTCATGTAAAAAGAATGAGAGTATGGTCGAATGAATCTATTATACAAAGTGAAGATTGGAGAATTATAATACCGGCTTTTAGATTGTGATCTATGAATTGTGTATATTTACGGATATATTCATAAGCTAATTTATGTCAAATATAAGTTATTTATAAGTTAGCTTGTCAGCTACTAGCTAACTAACTTATTAGTCAATAGCTAGCTTATTAACTATGTGCTGGCATATAAATTAATCCGCTATGTAAAAAATTATTAGAAATGTTATCCCAAAACTAGAGTATTATATACGATTATTTGGTGGGCATATTTGGATAGGACTCTTACTATTGTGGTGGGTGGGTGGGCTTGGTCAACTAAATCCTTGTGGTTGTCTTTTGTATTTTATAATTCCTTAATAAATTTTGTACATTTTAGTTCCTATCAGTCGATATTAAATAACAAAATTTTAATTAATTATTCTTAATTTCATAATTAATCTCTATACTTTTGGTATAATAATTGATGTATGATAAATTAATTGAACTTGAATTAAAGTATATACACGAGCACGACAATATAAAAGTAGTAATAGTAATGATGTTGAATTGGTCTCAAAATAAATACACCACCAACTTCAATAAAAATTCAGTTAATTAATTAGATCATATCGTCCATCTTTAATATTATAAATATCATGTTATATTGATTTTTTCAAACTATTTTTTTATTTCTTGACTACATATATCTTCAACTATATATTATTGTATTATATAAGAGAATACTTGCTATATATTATTTTTATAACAACAATATAATAATTGAGAATCATGCCACCGAATGATAACAATAAGTTGTCCCACAAAACGGCTTGGGCATTTTTGTTGCATTAACGTTAAAAATTCTGTAACCGTGGGAGAATTAATTATTCTAAATTATTTGGAATTTAATACGTTGATGTTTACTAATAAATTTGTTTGTTAATTTGGCCTAACAGATTCTTGAATGCCGGAATATTCGGTGCCGGAGCAGAATCCGACCACACGCTGCCGCAATCCGCCACGAGAGCCGCCATGTTGGTCCGAATCAACACCCTACTCCAAGGCTACTCCGGCATTCGATTCGAAATCTTGGAAGCCATCACAAAGCTTCTCAACCGCAACATCACCCCGTGTCTGCCCCTTCGTGGCACGATCACGGCCTCGGGCGACCTCGTCCCGCTATCCTACATTGCCGGAATCTTGACCGGCCGCCACAATGCCAAGGCCGTGGGACCCACCGGAGAATTACTCGATGCCGAGAAGGCTTTCCGTCGTGCCGGGATCGATACCGGCTTTTTCGAGCTACAACCTAAAGAAGGACTCGCGTTAGTGAACGGGACCGCCGTTGGGTCTGGGATGGCGTCGGTCGTTCTATTCGAGGCTAACATCCTTGCGGTGTTGTCCGAGGTTTTGTCGGCAATTTTTGCCGAAGTTATGCAAGGAAAGCCTGAGTTTACGGATCATCTGACCCATAAACTCAAGCATCACCCCGGCCAGATTGAGGCCGCGGCGATCATGGAGCACATCCTTGATGGTAGCTCCTATGTAAAAGAAGCGAAAAAGATGCATGAAATGGATCCGCTTCAAAAGCCGAAGCAGGATCGATACGCGCTCCGTACGTCACCACAATGGCTCGGTCCGCTTATCGAAGTGATACGGACATCGACGAAATCGATCGAGAGGGAGATTAACTCGGTGAACGATAACCCCTTGATTGACGTTTCACGAAACATAGCACTTCACGGAGGAAATTTCCAGGGTACCCCAATTGGTGTCTCGATGGATAATACTCGGCTAGCCGTTGCTTCCATCGGGAAGCTCATGTTTGCACAGTTCTCCGAGCTCGTAAATGACTTCTACAACAATGGGCTGCCATCCAATCTCTCTGGAAGCCGTAATCCAAGCCTGGATTACGGCTTCAAAGGAGCAGAAATTGCCATGGCAGCCTACTGTTCAGAACTCCAATTTCTCGCAAACCCCGTAACCAATCACGTGCAAAGCGCAGAGCAACATAACCAAGACGTGAACTCGCTAGGGTTGATTTCTTCACGGAAAACGGCCGAAGCGGTCGAGATTCTAAAACTCATGTCATCCACTTACTTGGTGGCACTTTGCCAAGCGGTCGACCTGAGGCACCTGGAGGAGAACCTCAAGTTGACCGTCAAGAATGTTGTCAGCCAAGTGGCCAAGAAAGTCTTGACCACTGGCGACAACGGCGAGCTCCACCCATCTCGCTTCTGCGAAAAGGATTTGCTCACAGTGGTCGACCGTGAGCAAATCTTTACATACATTGACGACCCGTGTAGCGCGACTTACCCACTAAAGCAAAAGTTACGACAAGTCATAGTCGACCACGCGCTAGCAAACGGTGAGGCCGAATTGGACTCGAGCACGTCGATCTTTCAAAAGATCGGGGATTTCGAGCAAGAACTCGAAGCCCTTTTGCCGAAAGAAGTTGAAAGCACTCGGGTCGATCACGAAGGTGGGAAATTGGCGATCTTTAACAGAATCGAAGAATGCCGATCGTACCCGTTGTATAAGTTTGTGAGGACGGAGCTCGGGACCGGTTATTTGACCGGCGAGAAGACGGTGTCGCCGGGGGAGGAGTTTGAGAAGGTGTTCTCGGCGATGTGTGCCGGAAAATTGATCGATCCATTGTTGGATTGTTTGAAGATGTGGGATGGGGCACCACTTCCTATTTCATAAGTGATTTAATTGTGATTAATTATTAAGTAAATTGGATTATGGTTGTGATTATAATTCACATGAAAATGATACTTTTTTTTAATCCTAAGTTTGTAAATAGGATTTTGCGTATTAAATACGTTGAATGCCTTATATGAAGCTTTTAATTTTGTATATTTATCTCAAACAATTAAATATTGCAATCTTCATTTTAAATTAATACAAGTTTAATTTATTTGATATGAAACGAGTTCTTTTTTAGATAAGGTTCATTTAAGTTTTCCCTAGACTACATCCTTAGTAATTTGGAAATAAAAGTTTGGCCGTCTGGCCACAAAATACGCACGAATATGAAACGAGTTTGATGCAGCATTGTTATTTTTTTTGTTGAATATGGATATCATTCTCATCTTTTACATTTTTATGAGATGTGTAATAGCAGTATAATGTATAAGCATCACGGTATAAATGTATTACAACTAAAAAGTAGAAGACGTTAAAAACTATACAACTACTACATTTACTAAAAGATACAACTGCTAAACTGACCAAACATCTAAATTGAAACAAACATGACACAACAAAAATAAAAATGAAAGCAATAACCTTTTGTATATGTATTACAATTAAAGACTTAAATGACGCTTAAAACTAGACAACTATTGGATTTACTGTTAAACCAAGACACAAAACATGCATCCAAATCAAAACAAACACAACGCAACAAAAATCAAAATGAAAAACAATAACCAAAATCGATCAAGCAACCATTTATGTTGCCTTTATCAACCATTGTCAAAGATAGATCCAAAAAATTGACAATGGAAGAATTAATAACAATAATCATATGATATGAAACTAAAAATTAATTGCAATTTACAAATATGGTTAGAATAACATGAAGGAAATAGTTCCATTAATATTAACAATTTACAATATTAGAGTTTTCTATTTAGTCATTATTAATCACCAAAACTTAAATTTATTATGTTTTGAGATGCCTAATGGTAGTACCGTTACAAATCATAGAATATTTTGCACTACAACAAACATATTAAATGGTCGCATAGGCCACCAATGTTTGCCTTAATGAATCGACTTTGACTTTGACTTCCTTCTTGCATATATATTAGTATATATCCCATTTGTCTACCATTAAACTTAATAAACTTATGACTTTTTTATGCAATAAGTAGTGTTAGGCACAATGCTTTGTGAGGTGATGAATTTAAGGATTTTGATGAATTGCTTGGTGTAAGAATTTTTCAAATTGAATTGAAGATATCCACAATTTAATAAAATTATTCAACTTTAAGTAATCAAAATGTGGTGGAACATAAGGATTTCGATGAATTGCTAATTGGTATAGGATTTTTCATACTACCCAATGTATATGTTACCCAAAAAAGGGCTATTTTCGACCGGCGAAAACCATCAAAAATCCGTCGCAAAAAGGATGGATCCGTCGGATCTGGTTCGATCCATGGTCTCATCTTATAATCCCTAAGGAGCTAATGAAAGTTCGAGTCGGTGCCGGTAGCTGTCAACTCTTCTCTCGATGGGAATCATAGCCCTATGGTCTGAGGTTATCGACAAAAAAGATTTGTCTAAGTCACTCATTTATATGCATGGTCGGTCGGATTTTTGGTGGTCATTAATCAAATCATTGACGGATCACTGACGTCCCTCATTTCCGACAGATTTTCGACAGAAATTAAATTTAATAAAGATTGAACATTTAAAATAATTTTCTGATCGAAATAAATTTAATAAATATTTAATTATTAAATTAATTTTTGGATTGGATCATGCCTATTGGAAATTCTTTTACATATATATTTGTTTTTCCGTTGCATATATATATATATATATGTTGTTTGTTTAGAAATCGTTTTAAACATGTGAGATTTCCAATATAGAGAACCTCTAACGACCTCGATAACTCCACCTTCACCGATGAACTTGTAGCCTTTTATGCAAAGTTTACCAAGTGAAATCAGGTTGCCCTTAAGCTCAGGTAATGTCCAACATTACCCAAAGTCCGAATGACCTCGTCATACATCTTGATTAAAATATTACCTTAACCCATAATCTTGCATAAAACGCCATTTCCAGAACGAATTGACCCGAGACAAGGCTCATAAGTGAAAACGAGTCGTGGTTAAGGAACATGTGGTAGGTACATCATGAGCCACGAATCCAATCGGGTGAAGAAACACTCACATCATTCATTACTACCATCAAATCACTCTTCCAAAAAAATAAGTTGGCGGATGATAGTGGTAACGAACACAAAAGAATCAAACCGAAGTCTCCCTGATCGCACGACACATCCAGGTTCTTTAAATCTCCAACTATTTTCTTGAACGTTGGATGCATTCGCTAATGGAGCAACCCTCGTTTAATCAGTGAGTATATAATCTTTGTTTCATATAGAATTTGTTGGGTAAGCTCTTAATCATCAGCAAGCTATCTAACTTAACCAACATTCCTTGCGTTAAGAATATCGTTTGAAAAGTGTGGACAAATTTGAGATATCTCGTCTTTATTATCATTTAACTCGGCATTACATCACATACCCTAGAACACCAATGTAAACCCACATGTATCAACACATAACTCATCCTTATCTTCCAAATAGGAAGCCAAGTGTTCCTTTCAACCAACGACAAGTTGATCTTCATGGTTGGCATATCAAAGCCCAATGAAGAAATGACAAACATAGGACATCAAAAAACAACCTAAGAACTTTGATACCAACTAATGCAAATATCGACCATACCAAGGTCAATCCAACCCAGTAAAACCGAGATCAAACCAAGTAGAACCTTAATCGAATTTACCCAAGACCCAATATAAAGTTAAACATGTTTGTAATGCATAAACAACAAACCGAAACACTCGATAAAAACTATAATCAACCACGCAGTTGCATAACTTGACGAAAAGAAACAAGAGATAAGAAAACAACATCGTATATACGTGGAAAACCCAAAACTAGAAAAACCACAGGCAAAGGAGGGGACCATCGATTAAGTCCACTATAATCAATTGACGTTACAATGCTTAGAGAAACGAAGAAAAATAAAGATTTAAAGCTAACCGAACTAGATTAATTTGTTGGGAGAGATGTGGATGTCTTATGGGAAAACCCAAAACTAGAAAAACCACAGGCAAAGGAGGGGACCATCAATTAAGTCCACTATAATCAATTGACGTTACGATGCTTAAAGAAACAAAGAAAAATACAGATTTATAGCTAACCTGACTAGATTAATTTGTTGGGAGATATGTGGTGTTCTTATGTGGAAAAAAAGAAAAAAAAAACTCAACATCAAAATAAAAAAATAAAAAACCGTCCTATGGCGGTGGTGGCGTCGGCGGTAATAGACGTTGTCCGATGGTGGTCGTCGAGGTGGCAATGGATAGTGGTTGGTTGGTGGCGGTGGTAGAGGAGATGGTGGAGGTGGCCAACGGTGGTGAGTCGACGATGGAAAGTGGCTGACAGACCATGCCAATGGCGGCAAGCCGGCAACTACCATGACTAGTGTCACGTATTAAAACAAATATCACATGTCCCACGTTGTACCAAACGTGGGACAATGAGTTTTGTCCCATCCCATCCTATCCTGTCCCATATACCAAATGCATCCTTATAGAGGAATTTTGATTAACAAAGTGAATGCTCTCATTATATGTGTATATACATATAAATATAACTAGGATCAGACGAGAAAGCGATCAACTTTTGAGATATGCGAGAAAGAGCAACTCACATGTGATTCTATAAATCACATGTAAATAGCAAGTTACATGTGAATAGGCTTTTTCCCATAAGTTGATTGTCTTCTCGTTTGAACTTGTACATATTTATAGTAGAGAGATAAGGTTGTGAAAGAAGGATTGAGTTCCGGTGAGAAGTGTTATATTTGGTGAGAACCGGTTATTCCCTGTTAAATAAGAAACATATGCACATTAAGATGAGATGCACGAGATGCACCGGATCAATTCCTCTCTAAAGCTCAATTAATGGGAGGGCATGAGATTAAAAGTAATCAATGGTTCGGATCCACTTCTAACACTCCTCACGTTAATTCAACTTCTCACATGATCCTACGCCTGTGAAAGAAATGGGGTGTATTATTTATTCTCTGATCCTCCAAGCTATACAAACATCCAAACCCAACGACAACAATTTCTATTCTACGAGTGAAAAACAAGAAAACAAATCAGGGTTCATCCTCATTTTCTATCATTTCACGAACCTCGTTAACAACCAAATATGCTTTGTGACCTCCGATCACCTCTGCATGTTTCTTGCTTTCCTTCCACAGCTATATAAGTATAACAACATCAACAGAAATCTGTTAGTTTTGCACTCCACCACCAACTTTAACTTATGTAAAATCAGTTTATGCACCTGTATAGTTGGCATTTTCTGCACCGTTTATACATCCCGACGGGTCATATTTACATGAAATTGCACAAGTCAGTGTTAAATCACAATGTCTGCAAAGGCTGCCCATCGAATTATATGGTAATAAAAGGAAAAAATCAATAAAGCCAATTCATTTGGAAAATGAAACTGGATAACACGGGACTACTCTAAAGAACGATAGTTTTATACATGATTTTAATTAATATTGTGGACATGAGAGACTTACAGTGACTCCAGCACGAACCACAAGCTTATATGGGACGTTGTTGACATCAATGCTATAGAACCTTACTCTGTTTTTCATACAGAAATATTAGAAACCTATGATGGCTATGCTGAACGAATTACAACATAAGGCAAAAGGGCACATTCAGAATTGAGATGCGATGCGCTTAGTTAATGGCCGAGGTAACATGAAGTGACACAAAGTGAAAACATAAATGGTAGCACTTGATGCACAATAGTAATAAAAACCTAAGGTAGTATTTTGTTTAATGTGGATGTCTTTTGCTAGTTTTTTTCAATTCTCATTGACAAGTGAGAATAAATGTTGACGCTTTCTTTGCTTCTCTGTTGGAGTAGTTTATGTATCTCCGCCTTATGCACACTCTTACAAATCCTTGGCATTTGTAGCTCATTGTTCCATCCACAAGTTTCTTTCGGTTGATGTTACTTTTCTTTGAGCATCTTCGTTCCTTATTACCATATCCAAACCATCAAGAATCTTTCCAAAGATGCCTTTTTCTAAATGTTGCTAGGTATGATTATCTCAGAAAAATGTGTCTTCCACCATCAAATCGTAGGCCACTGCAAATATTAAGTTTGTCTTCTAATTTTTCATTCCAAAAAGACCCTTAGATTTATGATCCTCACATTTCATGCGTACCATAGCTTAAAGTTTGTAACTTTCTATTTTCTTTGTACCCACATAGTTTCTTGAACATGGATTATTTACTCTCCTAATACCCGCCCATCAACCAAATCTTTTACATGTTCTCTTAACGACCCAGTGTCACTACTACCACCCAAATGGATCATACTATCCTGAAATAGCCTCTTTTACCCTCTCACCATCTAGTAAAGTGTAAAGACTCATGCTCATTTCTCATTCATGGATTACACTCACACCTCTTCCTTAGACAGATCATTGGGGAAAAGAGTAATACAGGGCAATGCTATTTGCACACCTACAGATGTCAAAATCAGGCCATTTTGAAACATTGGAAATGTAAAAATCAGATGTTGATGTTGATGTTTGTGAGGAGAAACTAACATGTAGGGGTGCATTGAGCAACTATATGGGTGCAATTAGCCTCCCCCGTAATATAATGTATGTAGCATACTTGCATCTAATCAGTTCTGTTAATTGCAGGGATAGAATTCGGGACAAGCTGGTAGTGAAGTTAGGAAGCAATAGAGGCGTTACGACACAATATTTAGAAAGTTCCAAAACTTAATGTGACAAAATTCATACTGATGCATTAAGAACTTATCAACAATAAGCAGCTCAAGAAACGAATATTCGAGTAAAAAGGTTTATTTAACCTTGGATAATAACTAGCAGCCAATTTTTCCAGTTTTGGTTTCAAAACTATACATTTCCTGCACCAGTTTGCCATCCTACAAACACACAAAGCAACAGCAATCAAATCATATCAGTTCAACTTACACCATCAATCATAAACCCTAAACAGAAGAAAAAAATAGTAATAAAGATATCCAAAAAAAATAAGAAATCATGGCTACATACATTGGATTCCAAACTTACCTACATGAGAGTAAAATACCAAACATATCTTAATCATGGATGAAGGTAGTAACAAAAGCAAACTTGACATATTAAATCAAAACCAAGGTTCTAAATGACGTGAGGCCATAGCGTTTTTCATGGCGTGCAATAAGGCGGCATACACATACAGTCGTACTTGTGTATGTCACTGTTTTGAATAATATCATAGAACAAATTAAATTCATATCAAGTAATAAAACTAAAAAAAGAAAGAATAACCAATGATACAAAGTATATTAAGCTTATAAAAATGATATCATGGGTGCAAAATCAGGATTGAATCTATTGAATCCCCACTCATTACTTTTTTCAATTTTCAAAGAATTCATGTTCAACTCTCCATGTACAGGGATTAGATTAAGTATTTATGTATTTAAGGTTTTAATTTTAATGTTTATTTAAGTTTCAAGTCTCGTACATAGTTACCATTTATCCTGTAAGTTATATATAAAAGTAGCCGCAAGCCTTACAAAATACCGCGTTGTATTGTTGTAACGTGCCATAACATGTTACAAGCAAGCGAAGACTTAGAGTGGAGCCATTGAGGTTAACGTGGCGGCGACCCCAAGCCTTGACGCCATAACGTGCCATAACGAGGCCATAACAGTTATTTAGAACCATGATCAAAACACTAGCCTTAATTCCAAACACTAATCATACATCCACCATCCAAAACTCCCAAATTTAATGCAACAGTGGACACAATTGCCATAACTAGCGAATAGAAACAAATCACAAATAAATAATACAAAAAATTAAAAGCAATAAGTATACCATAAGATAACAGCTGATTCATGGAGCTTTTCAGCTTCAGCAATCAGCTGATCGAATTGAGTTTCGTTTAAGATAGGTTTGAGCTCAATTGAAACAGGAGAAGAAGAAGAATCAAGAGCGCGAATCGATCCTTGCTGGCCAATGGCAGTGATACGGCTTTCATTTACATTGGTTTTTCTCTTCAAATTACAATCGCAGAAATCGGAAAGGGAAGTTGAAGATCCGGAGATTGAAAATCGGTCAGGTGGTGGTGGAAGGTAGAAGAGTGGTTTTGTGGATTGAAGAGGTGAAATTGGAAGTAATCGGAGAGAGTTAGCCATGGTTGTTGGATTGGAGATGTTAAGCAGTTTCAGAGGGAGGAGTTTCTTGTAGTTTGACGGAGAAGATGAAGATGGAGTGGAAATGGAATAGTACGCACAGTGCGCATTTTAGTCACCAGCTTATATATATGTATTGTATATGTATGTATTGGTGGGTGCCCACATCTAGGAGGTAGGTAAAAAATGGCCTAACAAGATAATATTCTTATAAAATGTGTTTTTAATGTTGGGTCAAATCTGGGGTTTTCATTGCAGATCGAAATTTAATTGAGTCTGTTCGAGATTTGATCGGGAGTTTGATCGAGATTTGATTGAGTCAGAACCACAATGTTACCTATCTGGGTTAGATCTGTTTATTTCATGTTTGCCCGTTTTTTTCCCCCACTTTTTCTTTTAACATCCAACTACTGAAAAAGGTAAAATAGTATTTTTTTTTGTTGGTAAACACAAAACAAAAACATATGATAAACACTCTTATCCAAACAACATTTATCCGGATGTAAGAATTAGTAAACAACCCCTTAACTCTAACTTATTTTAGAGTAATGATAGTATATGATACTAAGTTAAACATGAGACCGAGCTCCTCTAGGGCTTTGGTTACTAATCAAGCTGTCTACCACATCACAAATTCCTTCATATGTATTATCATATACTAAATTAGTGTTAACCGTGTTAATTAAATCATTTAATATTTTGATCAACGGTCTAGATGACTTATCTTGATTTGGCTCAAATCAAGCGCACTTGCCTAACAATCTGTGCATATATGAAGGGTATTTTGGAAGAAAAAAAAATCTTTAAATGGTAACATATATACACATGGAAAGATTTAGCACATAAATATTTTTTTATACGTCTATTGGTTTTATTCACCTTTTAAACACATTCAAATAATTTAACAATTTTTTTTAGTTTCACTAAGAATGAAAATTATGGTGAAAAGATAAAAAGAGATTTTCACTCTTAGATAAATGCTAATTGAAGATAAAAACTACTAAGACGCGCTAGATCCATACTTATGAAATGCGCAATTCATCGGATGGGGTTGATATACTCATGGTTACAAACGCCCCTTAGGTTCTAACTAGCTCATAGAGAGTCCTTAACAAGGATTTGACATCCGAATTTCCTTTACTAAAATTAGATTAAGGCTGTTTATCAAACGGTGCAAGAGCTTACCGAATTTCACCTACTCAAAGTACAAATTTCACGAACAACCAAACAAAACAAACTCAGTATATCATATATAGAGGCAAGGATAGATATACGGATCTCGCAACAAGAAAATTTGGATATAGGACTTTGTTCTTCATGCTATAATTTCCTTTCATTGCTTTTACAGTTTATGTGATTACAAAGTAATAAATAACTCAAAGGTTTCAAGGATTGTGGTTTTATAATAACAATCTTAATCTAAGCTAAAGTAATAAGAACCCAAAAAAACAAATTAAACATCTTTTCTTCAAACAAGTTCATCTATACAAAAACACCCCTATTGCCATTGATCTCATTGCCTTTCTATTAAATACTTCAAATCTAAATCAGCTAGGATGCACGGCTAACATTTGATGAAAAACTGAATCTTGAGAAATATGATGCGAAAAAGGGATGTTATAAGGTATCGCGAACAGTAGGAAAGCTTGTTCCATCTTTGACATGGCTCAATGCGGACGGGAACAACCATTTCAACATGTTTGGCCCTAAAACCTGTTAAGAATAAAACCAAAATCAGCATACAAACTCCAGGAAGCTTATGTGCAAGTCTAGCCAATAGCACCCTTCGGTGAAGGCTAGATGGGTAAAGATGTACCAGATGGTAAACTTTGGCTCTGATACAATTTTAGAATATGTGGAACCCCATTAGATTATTCTCCATAAGAACCCTTCAAGAGAGATTCGGATGGGAGTATCTTACATATGTTGAAGAGAAATGATCTAAGGGCATGTTTCTTAGCAGCTTAATAACACTCACAGCTTATTCCGTCAGTTATACATGACTATTTGGTAGTGGCTTATGAATGATATAGAAAGTGACTTATTTAGTAAGCTCCAAGAGGGAAGCTTTATGCAAAAAGTCAAGTTCTTTTGAAACAGGTCTCTTCTAATTATAAAACACGCTCATTTCATCTATGAAAAAATTCTCCCAAACAAAAATCTTCCCAATCCATACAAACAGATTAATTCACGCAGGCAGATTTATCCAACCAACAACCCCTAAGTCTAGCAGTACGAGACTCCAATAATATTGATTAGAATAATAGAACGGTGGTCTATGCATAATTAGTCGTATGCATTATTCAAGAGAATTCACAAGATAACGGAATTTCCAAGACTTGCATTTCATATTGAAAAAAAGGGTAAACCAAAGCAAAAGGAAGTACCATGGTGACGTTTCTGTATACACCAACATCGTATGTATGCCTATAAATCTGCCCGGACTTCTTTGCCAACCATGCAGCCCTAGTCCCTTCGTAATACTGGTAAGAAAACAAAATTCGATTCTTTTCCATCACAAATGCAACGTTT
Source organism: Centaurea solstitialis (assembly GCA_030169165.1). NCBI lineage: Eukaryota > Viridiplantae > Streptophyta > Magnoliopsida > Asterales > Asteraceae > Centaurea > Centaurea solstitialis. Next base: position 69,134,380 of record CM058045.1, on the reverse strand, counting down.
AACTCAATCTAACGCCAATAGTACCTCCCCATTATGACAAAACAACGAAATCTTATAGACCCAAATCCATATAACTTTTTATGTACCTCTATTGTTGTCATATTGTGCGTCAAAAGGTAGATATGCCAGCCCAAGAGAGTTCCAAGTGTCAAACTTAAGAGAGAAATCATTGCCCCGGATGTAATCTGATGAAAATAAGCCGATAAGTCATTTAACAAAAATGCTTCATCTTTGTGTATCAAGAAAACGGTTAATATCATCGGTTCCTCATAAAAAGATGCAAAGTTTTGACTTTTGAGGTCAAAGTGATTACTTCCATATTGAAGTTGACATGGGTATAGTAGTCAAAAGAGATATCTTAAAATCTTGAGCACTAAATGTCATGTAGTTATGTATAAAAATGAAAACAAATGTAACCAGAATCTTACATAAAAGGTTTTGAGGTGAGTCGTCCCAGCAAACTCCCAATCCTTTTGAATTCCACACCCGACTATTATAACCTATATAATAAGCTGAAATTATTACAAAAAATTAAGGCTGTTTAGTAATTAAAAATCTAAAAGAGTGGTTTATACAATACCAAAGAATGAAGACTTGAAATAGTTGCATATAACACAAGAAGAAAAAAGGCTTTGTAGTTCCTTTGACCAACGCAGTTGTTTATCCACGTGCAATGATGATCCTATACAAGAATTTCAGTGTGAGCCGATATCGTGAATAAATATAAGTTGTTACAACTGAAGCAAGTTGTTCTTTTGACCTTTTAGGTCAAACGGACTAATGGCGTATTGAAATTAATCATAACTCTCTTCCATCTGTCTCAAACTACAATTTTTTCACTAGAAAAAATAGTTTAATGTAAGTGTTCGATCATTTGTCGGATACCTAAAATACACCTTCAGTACTTCACAATGAAAAATAGAGGAATCTTGTGTTGTTTCGTAGCTGATTCGATTATTTACCTATGACTAAGGAGTTTGTATTAAAAAAAAACATTGTATTAGTTTTTGCATTTAAAAAGGTGAAGCTTGACCTCAGAAGTCAAACTGCAGCTCTTTTGTGAATAGAGTATGTTACTGTCTTTTTATACCCACCATTTTTAAGACACACCTTCTGCAAACACGACAATGGTGTGCTCTTGGAGGCTTGTATGCAGAACACTTGTCGCATCGTTTTTTAAGTGCTTCCTGAAATTTGCATTAAAATAGTATCAAAGAAAGAAACAGCAATATATGACCAAGATCTTCAAAAATTAAAAGTATTTTACTTGTATTTTCATTTTTCTCCAAAAAGAATAAATGAAATATTAAGCAGCAGAACTCCCATTATTTGCCAAACATTATTGCAATTTGCAACTCAAAATCAAATATAGACGGGCATATCCTGAGTTCTCCACCAAAAAACAAAACATACCCAACTAGAAAACCAAGCACTACCACTAGAGAAAAAAGAGCACAAGACTTTGCACAAATATTTGTTTTCAATCAGAAGATCATTGGTTTGACTACACCAATAAAGCTGCCTATTCTTGTTATGATTAATTGATTATCCAGTTATCCACATTCTACAGCCACATGATGAAGTTGCCAGTTTTAGTCCACATATAGAACACCAAAAACAGGCCTGCTTCTATGGAAAACTTTAGGGTGGCTGGTTCAAGTAGGGTTGGTTAATCATGGTTCCTACTTTTTATCAAGGAATGCAAGGCATTGCATAAGTTCCCTTCTCGTCACAATTTTAACCAACATGAAAGGAAAATGGAAATCATGGATTATGTTAAATATGATACTGTAGGTCTTCATAGCAAAGATAGGAGTCCAACCGACCTTGGATAAAATGAGAGAGAAGATGTTAAGTGCATTTTATACATGCATTCATATATACATAATAATTGCATTTTGGGTCTAGTTTAATCATTTGCAACTCTGCATGAAGTTTTTTATTTGTTTTTAGTTAATACACATTTAATCTTCGTTGGGAATATTACTTTGGTATTTTTGTGGCTTTGTTGGGTTTTGACAGGCGTATGGCATTGAAGATGCGAGATAGATAACGATGAACTTTGGAGCATTGGATCATTTTTCTATGGGTTGAAATCGTTACTCAGCAGCAAACCACCATGAGATGGAGCTTTGGTTGTTTATACTTCAATCCTTAGTATGAATAGCTCTAATGCATAAAGCAACGCTTGCTCTCTATTATTATCAAGATTTCATTTGACCCACATGCAATCATCACCTACCATGTTTATGGCCTAAACTAAAAACAGTTTCTATGACATATATCAATAACATGAGCTTTTCCAACGTCTTTTAATATAATGCTATATAAAATGAACTACTGCAAATTCACAAAAAACGCTTAGCGCGAGATTAGCCCTATTGCATGAGAGTTCTTTTAACAAGAAACACTTTTGTCTTTGAGGTCAAACAGGTTAACTAAGTCAAAGTTTGATAAATATCCAAAATCTTCAAATAGAAATGAAAGCAAGCCATAAAGAATACAGTAGATAATATAAAAAGAAATTGTTTTCGTTAAGTCTGTAACAACTTCTAAATCCACATCAATGTTGCATTAAGATGGTTGTAGATTTGACCTCAAAAATTCAAGTGCATCTTTTCTGGAATAGAAAGAGTATCCTTTTTTGTAGGTGATGGCAAAGAAAATACCTCACGTTGCTTTAATATGGATAGGCTCACAAAATACGTACATTTGATTGTTAAAAATGCACCTTCTATCTAATGATGAATGGGTATCCAACCCAAATGATGATGAAGATGATAATTGTTAAACAATTGAAGCTGGCAGGACAATTGAGGATGAAGGCGAAAGAATAGAATCAAGGAAGTGGAAAAGGCGAAGATATACAAGGTGAATTTGTATAAGAAAGATGACATTGAGGAAGAAGATAACAATTTCTTGAAGGTTTAATGAATTAGTTTATGTTTTTAAGTCATGCCTAACAGTTTTATGACTTCCATGGTTTTATATGTATTGTTTGTTATGAAATTTAAGCTTTTTTTTTTTGTAATTGTTAAGATGTACGCCCTGATTGCCTTAAGGCTTACACCATGATGGTTGATGACAAAAAAAATGTCATGAGTCTTGTTGGATCAAAAGACTCCATAAAGGATGTTGACAAACCCTACTATGATTTATGAAGCATATAGTTTGCTACAAGTTGAATAAGCTATGACCCTCTTTAGATCACCCAGTAATATACAAGTGGTTGCCGCAAGAAATGACGTCAGGCCAAAAGACTTCTAGCTCATAGTTCAATGGACATGTAGGTTGTATTCGGACTGGTTTCTCATGTGGACGAAATTCAAACCATCATCAAAGGTAAAATGTACATAGAAGCATGGCCTAAATGCAAATGTTGGAGTAGATGATAGGCGCACAAAGTGGCATACGATATACGGTAGAAGGTTAGTGTAACAATAAGGCAACTCCATTTCAAATGGTTGGGCAATCTCCAACATACACTTCCAAGTGATATAGCTAGAATTGAAAACTTATACCAAGAGGAAGGTGCTATAGAAGGTAGACGTCGACCAGCAACAACATTCGAAGGAAATCACAAGATGATGTATTGGCAAAAAAAGAAATTTACCAAAAAGAGTTGGGTTGTTTGGCAGTTGTTGAATGGTTTGACGCAGAACGATCAAGTGGTTAGAATAATTAAGAGGCTCTTATGATATAGAGCAAAATAAAACATGGTTGTTTGATAATTTAGTTGAGAATCAAATTAGGGTGCTAAATGGTTAAGGGAGAGCCAAGATACAAAATCATTCAGAGGGTTTTGAAAGCACGCAAAAGGACAACAATCGTTACACAGTATACTTATATTCAAGGATATATCAAGATTCAGCTCCAAGATTTACCATCCATATATCAAGATTCAGCTCCAAGATTGACCCAAGATTTACCATCCATATATCAAGATTCAGCTCCATTCAAAACCCTAAATTTGATTCCATGTATTCATAACTAATTCTCTATGTTAAGCTACACTTTTGATCACTTCATCATGACAAAAAAAAAAAACAAAAACAAAAACTACATCTTTGACTTCAACAGTTCCAATCCAAATACCAATAATTTCATCAATCAATCAAACTCAAATAACATCAAACAATTGGAATAAATAAAGAAAAATCTTACAGCTTCTCTGGATTCATGATCTGAACCATCATTGGTTTCAATATCAGGAAAGTACCCAGATGGAACAGCACCAGGATCAGTAAGAACACAGACCAAAAAGGAGAAAAGGGAGAGCGATGCAAAGGAAGTGAAGATGACAGCATTCAGCCAACCTGTTGAGCTTTGTAGGCCTATCCAGTCATCAAGAAAGATGAAAAGGGTGGCATAGTAGACCATCTCCATTAAGATCAAAACTGCTAGTATGGGTAACGATACAAATCTTCGCAATTTCATCTTCTTGATTTTGGGGGAAAAAAACAGATTGATTATTGCAGAGGAATTGGGGTTCTTGCCCTTTTGCTAAATTATCAGAGAATTTAATTTAATCGGGTCAATTTTGCATTCAAGTTGGGGTTACAAAACTTGTCCTAATAATCAATCTAAGGAATTCATATTAAAATATTTTTATAGTTTTTTTATTGAACATAAACTTTATTTTTAGTTTTTTTTGGACCGCAAATAAACACAAACGTTTAGACTGAAGTCGAAGAGGTATCCAGAATCTATTCGGGTACCCGACTAATCCTTTCGACCATGAAAACCGTTACTGGTCCATAGCCTCGCCCATACCAGACCGAAGGTCGACCCATGAACTGGGGTGTCGCCTCGTGTTCCCCCTCCGAATAGAACCCAAGTAGACATATCATCCACTATCCCCCTCAGGATGTTACCGACTGTTGAGCTACAAAGGAATTGACAAATGTTCTTAGTTTGTGCATTAGGGATTCAAACTTGGATGGGCAGTATGTACTCTCCAAGCACTAACCACTCCACCAAAACACCTTGGACATTAGTTCTTAATGCTTGTCAATTTTAAAAGATATTGTTTATAAACTAAGATTTGGTCCAAAATCTTTGTTATTTCATAACAGTTTTGGTCCATCTATTTAATAATTGTTGACTTTTTTTATTAAGTTGATACGTTCTTTCGTATTGGTACTCCTTGTTGCACATCGTCCACAAGCAGAGAGATGTTGGGTTCATATAATACTCCTTGGCCTAACTGGTAAGACATGTTTTATAAGCCATGCAGATTAACCCCTAAGCAGACAGTATCTGACTCGTTAGCTATCGATGTTACATGGATGTTAACAACAGAACTAGAAGTCCCCCTTCCCATATGTCTCCATGGATGTTACATAGATGTTACTGACAGAACTAGAACTAGAAGTACCATTCCTCTATGTTACATGGATCAATTTCATTCCTCTATGTTACATGTGGTTTGATGAAATTATTGGTATTTGGATGTTAATAACAGAACCAAAGTCCCCTTTCGCTATGTCTCCATGGATGTTAATAACAAAACTAGAACCAAAAATCCCTCTCCCATATGATTTATAGAACTAGAAACTCCTCACCATCGACGTTACATGTGGTTTCAATCTAGGAACAAAATGAGAAATGGAGGTGATGTTTTAAAAGGGGATGAGGATGAAGATGGGCTTGCAGATCTAGGCAAAGGTGATGGTTGTGTTCATCACTGGATCATGAAAGAAGATGATCGATGAGGATCCTTGGAAAAGATGACTCTGGAAGGAATCAATTAAAGTAACAAGGAAGTGGTCACATGTAATTGGGTTTTGAAAATAATGTATATTTTTAAATAGAAAATAGCATGAAAATATCCAAAATGCTTCTCATTTAATTGGACTTAGCGGAAAAAGTTAACGGTCGTTGGCAAATGGACTAAAACCGTTATGAAATGACAAACGTCAAGGACAATATCCAACTTTTTAAAGTTTAGGGACGATATCTATTGAAATTGACAAATATTAGGAACCTGAAATAATATATGTATAGAGTGGAAAGTTTTTGTTTGCAAAGATTTTTTTAAATATGAAAGAACATATTTTCAAATAAGAGAAATAAATTTGATTTTTTTGGGCTTTTTACATAAAGTTTCTCTCTGAAGGCTTACTAAATAAGTTATTTTATATGGTAATTATTAGATGCGGTTGTGCTTGAATGCCAACATCCCAATTGATAATGTTGCTGTACTTGAGCACCAACTTTACAATAAACCCGAGGTTGTACTTGAATACCTACGAAAGATTGATCTGGTTGTATCTTGGTGCGAACGAGTGTATAAATGATTAAATAAGTTTTATATAAACTTGTTTTGTTATTGTAATTAAAAATGAGAGGGATTATTTCACTAGGTCTTATGATCTAACCTTATTTTTAATAAATAAATAAATAAGAGAGAAACGTATGATCTTAGCTATTTATTTGAATATTTGGGAAGCTTGTTGAAGTTTATGAATGTCGTTTTTGATCAAAGTGTAATAGATTTCATTTACGATCTTAACTCTATTAAAAAGTTGGTAGTTACTTTTATGAGATATATAGTTTTTAAGTATGAGACCCACGTGGACGTGTAGCTCAATGTGGGTTTTTTATATAAATTTTATGTTACATGTTAATTGTTAGGCTACTGTTCGCCTGATTTCAGGACCCCCTTTCGTTCTTTTTGTGATTTTATAAATTATTTTATTATTTGAACGGTAGCGGTGCCAAAAACAGGTGTGGATTTCTTCCCAAAGATGGGAAGAATTGTGTTGTGATGATGGAGTTCTTCCCAATAATTGGAAGAAAGAGTGGTGTTGGAGATGATGATTGGAAGAAAGGTGTGGATTTCTTCCCAAAGATGGGAAGAATTGTGTTGTGGGTTTTTTTCATTAACTAGCTACATGTATATATATAAAGAAGAAGAAGCTTGGCCACCAAGTTGGATGAACCATGGGTTGATCCATGGTCATGGGTCTTCAAAATGGGTAACTAGTTAACCCATGGATCTTCAAAAGTGGGTAGCTAGTTAATCATGGATGCTCCATCAAATTGATCCAAGTCTTCACCAAAAAAGGCTTTCAAAATTGGCCCATTGATCTTGTAGAAATTAGCCCAACAACTCTTCCAAATTTGGTCCAAGCTTGCCATCAAAATCGCTTCAAAAAGTTCCGAGATCCGGTCCATTAAATTCGTCTTTATAAATTCGGCATCTCGACGATCTCCTACAATTTATTTATAAAAATAAACGTAAGTAAAACATAATAATATTGACTATAATTAAGCTAAAAACTAAAGTTTTATTTTAAACTAGACGCAATTATAAAAAGCTTATAGTTATATAATTAAAGACGTTAATTAACTAAAAATGGGCTAAATAAGAGGTTAAAAAGATAAAAAGTATTATAATAAGTGGTAATAAATTAACACTTATCACAACCCCAAACTTAAATCGTTGCTTGTCCCCAAGCAACAAAAAGACTAAAATAAAGACTTAAAAGTTGGTAATCATCCTAAGAAGTAAGGTTGAACCAAAAAAAATTTGGACCTTTCCAAATACACCATGCAATGCACACTAGTTTAGCAAAAAATGTTCATAAATCTGTCAAGTTAGAAAAACTAGTCTTTCATAAACTTGCGTTCCTCGCAAATTGATTTATACCAACCATCAGCTAATCAGACTCTATCTCACATCTTAGGTTTTCTTGTGTTTATCAAGGGGTATTGGGATGTGTATTCGGTGTATGTATTTTTCTTTGATGAGTTATGGCCTTTTGCTCACAACTTTTCTGTGGGTTACTCAATGGTACAAAGATTTTACCATTCTTTTGGGGTGTTGATAGATGCTTTGATCTATGCTATGCATTTGGTGTCTATGACACTTTTCTTCCAAAGGAATGGAACTATGCTCCTTTTTATTCCTTGGTACTTCATGAGTATTTTCTCAGTATATCCGTGAGGTGGCTTTTATAACTAATGTGAGGCCCATTGTCCCAACCCCAAACTTAGAGTGGACAATGTCCTCATTGGCTGAAAACGATAGATAAAATAACAATGGGCCGAGGGTAAAATAGGTCTAATACTATGTATCGACCATTTGTTAGTGAGGAAAAAATGGCCCAAAGTTAAGTGAGATAGACTAAAAGATAAAGGTAAGTAGCTGAGGGAGGCAAAATACTTATGGAGAACTGGTAATTTTAATCAGGCTATGTCCTAAAGTGACAGAGTTTACAAAACATAAGCTTTATTTTGAAAATGAAATATGCATAACATGAATGTGGTTTAAAAAGATGCAAGAAAATCAGTGCCCATGAAAATTCTAAGTTACTAAAAAAAATAGGTGATCTACGCTTAATGGTGCATACACTAAACATAGCCGACCTAGACTTTATAAATTTTGTAAAAATAGCAAAGAGCAACCCCAAACTTGTTCACAGAACAAGTTCAGTGCTCGAAAGAAAAAAAAAACAACAAGTAATAACTAACCCCAAACTTGTTCGAAGAACAAGTTCAATGTTTGAAAAAAAAAAAGAAAAAAAATGACAAGTAACCCCAAACTTGTTCGAAGAACAAGTTCAGTTTAAAAAAATATATATATATAAATGGAGAACATAGTAGCAAGAAATAAGGTGTAGAATATCCAATGATGGATCAACGATCTGGTCAGCGATATCTGAAAATGAAAAGGATTAGTGAAAGGTTAGTGGTTACTGAAATAATAATAATAAAAAAAAAACTCAGCAATTTGATCAATCTATTGCTGAAAAGATGGAAGTTCAGCGATTTGGTCAGTGATCGCTGAAAATAGCTAATCGATGAGGGTGTCAGCGAGCAAAGTTCACAACCTCTGTAGGTTGTAAACTTTGTGCTAAAGGTCCGTAATATGGTTTTACCCTTTGTCCATTTACTTTGAAAGTTGTACCCTTTTCAGGGTCGATTAGTTCAATGGCTCCATAAGGATAAATCTTTGCAATTTTGAAAGGTCCGGTCCACCTAGAATTTAACTTTCCTGGAAATAATTTCAACCTGGAATTGAATAAGAGTACTTGCTGGCCTTCGGTGAACTCCTTTGGAACAATTCTTTTGTCATGCCATTTTTTTGTTTTTTCTTTGTAAAGCTTAGCATTTTCATAAGAATTATTCCTAAGTTCCTCTAACTCACAAATTTGTAAAAATCTTTTCTTTCCAGCTTCATCAGTACTCATATTCAATTCCTTGATAGCCCAATAGGCTTTATGTTCCAGTTCTAGGGGTAAATGACAGGCTTTCCCGTAAACCAATTTATAAGGGGACATCCCTATAGGAGTCTTATAGGCAGTCCTATAAGCCCATAGGGCATCATCCAGTTTGGATGCCCAATCCTTTCTGTGTGGTTTGACCACTTTAGCAAGGATTCCTTTTATCTCTCTATTAGAGAGCTCGGCTAATCCATTGGTTTGAGGGTGATAAGCGGTAGCTACCCGGTGCCTAATGTCATATTTTTCCAAGACTTCTTCCAACATTTTATTTATAAAATGGGTACCCTCATCACTGATCAGGCACGTGGGGTACCAAATCTTGAAAAAATTTGTTTTTGCAAAAATTTAATTACTGTTTTTGCGTCATTGGAGTGACAAGCCATGGCTTCCACCCATTTAGACACATAGTCTACAGCTACTAAAATGTAAGAGCAATTATTTGAGATGGGAAAAGGTCCCATAAAATCAATGCCCCAAACATCAAACAGTTCTATTTCTAAAATCCTGTTTAATGGCATTTCATTTCTGTGAGAAATGTTCCCACTTCTCTGACATTTGTCACAGCTTTTTGCAAAACTGTAAGAGTCCTGGTGTAAAGTAGGCCAGAAAAATCCAGACTGCAAAATTTTTGCAGCCGTCCTACTTCCACTGAAATGACCTCCACATGGTCCAGAATGACAATGGTGAATTATCTGAGTGGTCTCTTCTTTAGGGACACATCTCCTGATCATCTGATCTGCACAAATTTTAAACAGAAAAGGATCATCCCACAGATATTTTTTTGAATCAAAAATTAACTTTCTTCTTGCATGCTTATTTAGCTCCTTAGGAATAATCCCACAAGCTAAATAATTGACAATATCAGCAAACCATGGCACTGACAATTGTTTCATAACAAAAATCTTTTCATCTGGAAATGTCTCACAGATGTCAGTATCAGGTTCTGGATTGTCCTGCTTTTCTAATCTGGACAAGTGGTCAGCCACTTGATTATTTATGCCTTTTCTGTCAACAATCTCTAAATCAAATTCTTGTAATAACAGGATCCACCTTATTAGCCTTGGTTTTGCATCCTTTTTAGAAATAAGATACTTGATGGCAGCATGGTCAGTATGAATTATAACCTTGGTTCCCATTAAGTAAGACCTGAATTTTTCAAAAGCAAAAACCACAGCCAACAATTCTTTCTCAGTGGTGGTATAATTGATTTGAGCATTATTGAGAGTTTTACTGGCATAATAAATGGAATGAAAAATCTTTTCTTTCCTCTGTCCTAATACTGCTCCAACTGCCCAGTCACTAGCATCACACATAACCTCAAAAGGTTTTGACCAGTCAGGTGTAACTACTACAGGGGCAGTGACCAATGCTTTTTTCAAAATATTAAAAGCAGTTCTACATTCCTCATTAAAATCAAATGCATGGTCTTGTTGCAGCAATAAACAAAGAGGTTTTGAAATTTTAGAAAAATCTTTTATAAATCTTCTGTAAAAACCTGCATGGCCAAGGAAGCTTCTGATTCCTTTGACTGTAGTTGGCTCTGGTAATTTTTCAATTACTTCCAACTTTGCTTTATCTACCTCTATGCCTCTTTTGGATATGAGATGCCCTAACACAATGCCCTCTTTAACCATAAAGTGGCATTTTTCCCAGTTTAAAACCAAATCAGTTTCTTCACATCTTTTAAGAATCTTTTCCAGGTTTTGCAAACAATCATCATACGATGTCCCATATACAGAAAAATCATCCATAAAAACTTCCATGGAGTTTTCTAACATGTCAGAAAAGATAGACATCATACATCTTTGGAAAGTGGCAGGTGCATTGCATAATCCAAAAGGCATTCTTCTAAAAGCAAAATTACCATAAGGACAGGTAAAGGTGGTCTTTTCCTGGTCATCGGGTGCTATGGCAATTTGATTGTAACCAGAATAACCATCTAAAAAACAGTAAAATTCTTTACCCGCTAATCTATCTAACATTTGGTCAATGAAAGGTAAAGGAAAATGATCTTTCTGAGTGGCCTTGTTGAGTCTTCTGTAATCCATACAGATTCTCCAACCTGTGACTGTCCTGGTGGGTATGAGTTCATTTTTATCATTTGTGATTACAGTTACCCCACCCTTCTTAGGTACACATTGTACATGACTGACACATGTACTGCTGGCAATAGGGTAAATAATACCAGCATCTAACCATTTCAGAATTTCCTTTTTGACAACATCTTTCATCACTGGATTGAGTCTCCTTTGAGGCTCAACAGAGTTGAAATTTTTATCTTCTAAAATGATCTTATGCTGACAGATTGTTGGGCTTATGCCCTTCAAATCAGCAATGGTCCATCCTATGGCCTTGGTATGAAGTTTAAGCATCTGAACTAATTTTTCTTCCTGATCTGCCTCTAAGGAAGATGAAATAATGACAGGCAACTTTCCCGAATCTCCCAAAAAGGCATATTTTAAATTGGATGGAAGTTGTTTTAATTCTAAGTCTGGTGCAACTTCTAAGGATGGGACAAGAGTTTTCCTATCCTCATTTTCTAAAACTTCAAATGCAGCAGTTACTAAAGGTACTTCCTTACTTTCATCTTCTGCCTCATCATCAGTGTCTGCATCCCACAAGATTTCTCCTAAAGTCTTTTCCTCACACCAGGTTTCTATCTCACTCAAAGTGGAACACTCTTCTCTCTCATCAGGGTATTTAAGAGAATCTAACACATTAAAAGTCACCCTTTGGTCATGGACTCTCATGGTTAATTCACCCTTCTGGACATCTATCAGTGTTCTTCCTGTTGCTAGGAAAGGTCTTCCTAAAATGATGGGGACTTCTTGGTCTACTTCACAATCTAGGATGATAAAGTCTGCAGGAAAAATAAATTTATCTACTTGCACCAAAACATCCTCAATCTTGCCCTTAGGCCAAACTATGGACTTATCAGCTAATTGAATGGATATGGTGGTAGGTCTTGCTTCACCTATTCCTAGGGTAGTAAAGACAGATAAGGGCATAAGATTAATGCCTGCACCTAAATCACATAGGGCTCTCCTAATGATCTTACCTCCTATGGAACAGGGAATTGTAAAACTTCCTGGGTCTTTCATCTTAGGTGGAATTTTCTTGGTTAACAGAGCACTACAACCCTCAGTCAGAGCTACAGTCTCATACTCAGTCAGCCTTTTCTTTTTGTTTAAAATATCTTTTAAAAACTTTGTATAATTTGGCATTCTTTCAATTGCTTCCAACAAAGGTATGTTGATATGCAATTGTTTGAAAACATCAAGAAACTGTTTAAATTGGGCTTCCTCTCTCTGATTCCTCAACCTTTGAGGGTATGGAATGTAGAGAGGGACTTGAGTAGGAGTGGTAGTCTTTTGAGGTGTAGGTGATGGTGATGGTGAAGGTGTGACAGAGACAGGCTTCATCACAGTGGTGGATAAAGTGGTGTCCGTCTCTATGGGAAGTGTGTCACTAATTATCTTGAGACTGTCACCAGATTGTGACACATCTCTACTGGTGTCCTTCTGAGATCTCCATTCTGTCTTTTGGGGTCCTGTAGATGTTACAGGAGACAAAAGTGGAAAGTCAGGGACGGGTGAGGTGAAAGATGACTCAGCTGGAGTAGGTGAGTCAGTGTGTGTTGGAGTGGAGGAAGATGATGCAAGATCCTTTTTAGGACTTCCATCCTTCTTTTCAGACTTATTCAAGTCTTTTCCATTTCTTAAAGTTACAGCTTTAACCTGCTCTTTTCCTGATCTTTGAGGAATCTCAGTGTCACTAGGTAAAGAGCCAGCCGACCTATTCCTAATCTCTAGAGCCATCTGACCCACTTGGGTCTCAAGGTTTTTAATTGATGCTTGGGTTTGAGAAATAAACCCCTTCATCATGGCCTCTAGTGAAGGTTCAACCTGTTGGTTCTGCCTTGGTGGGTATCTAGGAGAGGTGGTATTTTGTGAGTGGTTGTGTGAAGTGTGTTGAAATCTAGATGGTTCCTCATCTTGAAAATGGACACGCTTTTGATTTTGAAAATGTGACTGTCCATGATTTTGAAAATGTGACTGCCCTTGATTTTGAAAGTTGGACTGTCTTTGTTGTTGAGGATATTGGTTAGTCTGACCTTGTATTCTAGGTAACTGTGGGTTAAGAGAAGGGCTGTTCCATTTTAAATGTGGATGATCTCTCCACCCAGGATTGTAGGTTGGTGAAAAAGGTCCAGTTTTGTCATTATTTCCAATGTAATTGACTTTTTCTGGATTTCCCGGACAATTATCAAAAAGATGGTTTTCACCACAATAAGCACATTGGACAGGTAACTCGGATGCCTCAGAAGCATCAATACCAGACACCACTTGCTTCTTGGTAGTGAGATTCTTAAGCATCACTGCCATATCACGTACTTGGGTAGCAAGTGTTGAATAAGTATCATTGTTCTTGACACCAGTTAATTGTAAAGGTTTTGCACGAGAGTCTGCCCAGTGACCATTGTTATTTGAAATCTTTTCAAGGATATTGTATCCTTCATTGTAAGAACTTGCAGTAAAAGCTCCTCCTGCAGTAGCATCAAGCATTTGTCTGGCTGGGTAATTCAAGCCATTATAAAATGTCTCTAACTGAATGCAGTAAGGAATGCCATGGTGAGGGCATTTTCTCAACAATTCTTTAAATCTTTCCCAGGCTGTGGGAACTGTCTCATCATCATCTTGTTGGAAAGTGCAGATCTCATTTCTAGACTGAGCATTTCTTAGTGGTGGAAAATATTTTTTTAAAAATACTTCAGCCATCTGGTCCCATGTAAAAATAGAGTTTGGTTTTAAAGAATAGTACCAGGCTCTGGCATGATGACTTAATGAAAAAGGAAAAAGTTTTAATTTTAAAGCGTCATCAGAAATTCCTCGAAGTCTAAATAATCCTGCAATTTCCAAGAAAGATCTGAGATGAGCATGTGGGTCTTCTTTTGACAATCCTGCAAATTGACCATTATTCTGTAACATCTGAAACATTACAGTTTTCAGCTCAAAATGTGGGACATTGCATGTTGGATCACGTATTCCTGTCTGCAATTGATGTACAATAGGAATAGCATAATCCATCATACTGTTGTCTTTGGAGTTGGCCAGACGAAAGATGTGTTGTTCTGCATCTTCAATATGTTGATTATTATTAAGAGGTGGTGGAGGATTTCGTAAAATTCCATCAGCTGGATTTTCTTGCTGAACTCGTGGTCCAGGTTCCTGAATGATAGGTACAGGACCAGCATGTGGTTCTGCCACACGTGGTTGGATGTCTTGCAGCCGATTTCTACCATTACCTCCAGGAGGTGGTGGTAGAGGTGGAGGTAGACCATCATTATTGTACCTCCCATCCGGTGGGTTTCCAGGAAATGGCAGTTCCTCTAAAAATGTGTTTTCTTCTTCCATTGCAGACGAAGTAGAAGCTTGCAAATTTCTTTGCTCCCTTTTACGACGTCTAAAAGTTCTTTCGATATCGGGGTCTAGATTAAAAAATTCCCCACGTGATTTTCTTTGCATAAACTAAAAAAATCTTTTTTTTTTTTGTTTTTTTTTTTTCGAAAATATATAGTTATATATAAATTCTTTTTTTTTTTCTTTTCTCAAAAAGGTGGTAGAAAAATTAACTCTCTAAAACTAAAATTGAAAAATTGCTTTGTTGCTTCCCCGGCAACGGCGCCAAAAACTTGTTCGCCTGATTTCAGGACCCCCTTTCGTTCTTTTTGTGATTTTATAAATTATTTTATTATTTGAACGGTAGCGGTGCCAAAAACAGGTGTGGATTTCTTCCCAAAGATGGGAAGAATTGTGTTGTGATGATGGAGTTCTTCCCAATAATTGGAAGAAAGAGTGGTGTTGGAGATGATGATTGGAAGAAAGGTGTGGATTTCTTCCCAAAGATGGGAAGAATTGTGTTGTGGGTTTTTTTCATTAACTAGCTACATGTATATATATAAAGAAGAAGAAGCTTGGCCACCAAGTTGGATGAACCATGGGTTGATCCATGGTCATGGGTCTTCAAAATGGGTAACTAGTTAACCCATGGATCTTCAAAAGTGGGTAGCTAGTTAATCATGGATGCTCCATCAAATTGATCCAAGTCTTCACCAAAAAAGGCTTTCAAAATTGGCCCATTGATCTTGTAGAAATTAGCCCAACAACTCTTCCAAATTTGGTCCAAGCTTGCCATCAAAATCGCTTCAAAAAGTTCCGAGATCCGGTCCATTAAATTCGTCTTTATAAATTCGGCATCTCGACGATCTCCTACAATTTATTTATAAAAATAAACGTAAGTAAAACATAATAATATTGACTATAATTAAGCTAAAAACTAAAGTTTTATTTTAAACTAGACGCAATTATAAAAAGCTTATAGTTATATAATTAAAGACGTTAATTAACTAAAAATGGGCTAAATAAGAGGTTAAAAAGATAAAAAGTATTATAATAAGTGGTAATAAATTAACACTTATCAGCTACACACACCCATACTCTCCAACCCTCTCAACCCACTCACTTTTTGACTGCCACATCAGCTTCCACATCAGCTTTTGGTCAACCCTCTCTTTACCCTCCCATAACCCTCTACAACACACACCCAACCCTCCCAACCCTCTCACTTTTCAATTTATTTTATTTATTTCATGTAATTAATTAATTAATAATAAGATTAATAATTAATTAACTAAAAATTAAAATTACATAATTAACTAAACTAAAATTAAGTAAACTAAAAAAACTACGAAATTAAGTAAACTAAAAAAATTACGAAAATAAATAAACTAAAAGTCGAAGCCGTGTCTCGCTCTTAGTACAGCCTTTTTTTTCAACACGGCTTGCAACTCCAAACCCGAAAGGTGCTCATGCGGGGTTTTGTAGAACTCCCAGTCTTGCTCGAGCGGGGTTCCGTAACCGGTTCCGTAACCGGTTCCGTAACCGGCGTTTTGTTCATCATATTGCGGTATATACGGCGGTTGTTGTTGAGCGTCAAATTGCGGTATGTATGGTTCGTGGTTCGCGTAATCGGCGAATCCCGACCCACCGGCACCTCCCGACCCACCGGCACCTCCCGACGGACCGGCACCTCTCGATCCACCGGCACCTCTCGAAGGACCGGCACCTCTCGATCCACCGCCACCTCTCGATGCTCTTTCTCGTGAACCACGTCCCGACATGTTTGGATTCATGGTTGTGTATATATATTTGTGTATATGAAAAGTGAATGTAGAAGTGTGAATATAGTTGTGTATATGAAGTGTGAATATAGTTGTGTATATATAGGAGGTTGGTTTGTGTTTGAAAAAAAAAATGTAGCCGTTGAGAAGGCCGTTGGCAACGGCTTTGTGAAGCCGCGGTGCCTCCAACCCGCCGGCTTCAATGAATCACACACCCAAGCCGCTGAACCCGGCGGCTTTACCCGCAGCAAGCCGCTGCCAAGCCCCGGGTGCGGTGCGACTAGCCTTATATGCAATGTCGGGTTGTTACATGTTTACATATAAATTAAATTATATTTATATACTAGTTAACGGACCCGCGCGATGCCGCGGGTATGAATAAATGTAGTGTTTCTTATTTATCTGAATTATGGAACTTTAAAACCTTTGTGGTTTTACGGAAAAAAAGATCGTTTTAAACGTAAAATGGCACAAAATATAAAAGATACAATAAACCCTGTTAACATATATAATCATAACCAATACAATTTTTGTATCATATATTATTGTCTTTTGTATTAGTAGTTGAAACTTGAAATCTTATAACAGCTTTCAAATTATTTATTCAAATATTAAAAGGTAAGCCGCCCTCAAAATCCTTACAAATTTAATAAGATTTTAAGATGAGAAAAAGGTAATGGCACATTGTTATGCTTTTTATCTATTATCATCTATAGCATTCATAAAAAATGTTGGAAAAGTCCAAGCACATGGAAGTTGGAAATCCAATATCCAACCAATAGCTACTTAAGTCCAAGCACGGGCCGAATTCTCTCGGTTTGATAAAAAAAAGTATGTCTTTTGTTGCAAATTGAAGTCTTCAAAATCTGTTGACAAAAGATGAAGAAATGAATCAAATTATTATAAGCTTAATTAAGATTATTAAAATTGATCAAACATCTATATTTGATAAAACAAACACTTTATACCTTTGATTTGGGTGGCTCCTTTGAAGACATTGGTTCAGCATGTTCAAATTTCGGGTTTATTCCCAACAGCTCCAGTTGTCGTTTAGTTAGATTTAGTTGGTCGTTGGTGCCATTAAAAGTAGATGAAGCTGTAGCGACTCTTGTTTTCCATAACGAGATGGCTTTGAGAAGTGCAAATAAGGATCCAATCAAAACCTGAGCTATGGCAGCCTGCATCACTTTGAGAAAGAGATACGTGGAATAACAAAACGATGATTTTAGAATAGTCCATGTTCAGAAAATCCGTTATGAAGAATAACTCACAAGAAGCAATGTCTTGTCATCTTGTGTAACATATCTGAGCTTGGAACTATCAAAATTTTCGTTTTCCCTTAAACAGTACACAAAAAAATTATTTATTAGCTACTCAATGCAAGAAAACCAATGTAACAAAACAAAAATATAAATCTTGGATACTCATTTAGCAAAGTTTATGATGTCATATATCTCAGCAATCAACAATTACAATCACCTAAAGTACTCCCATTTTATATTTAAAGAGATGAAAGGAAAACACATCTAAACCTGGTTATGAACGATACCTTTAAAAGGCTTAGGCTTGGTTTGGCAAGCATAAGCTAGCTGATAAGCTAGCTTATAAGCTAGTCCATCCAAACATGTACTAGGAAGCTAGCTTATCAGCTAGCTTATAAGCTAGCTTTTTGAAACGCTACTTTGAGTAGCTTATGAGAAGCTTATTGTAGCTTTTTCCAATTATACCCTTATTAATATTAATTATTAAATTCAAAGGTACCCTTTTTGGTCATTTTACATACTCATAAGCTAGTTTTTGCCAAACATAATTTGTTCAACAGCTAGCTTATCAGCTACTTGCAAGCTTATCAATCAACAGCTAGCTTATCAGCTATCCGCTAGCTTATCAGCTACCAGCTAGCTTATAAGCTACGTTTGCCAAACATAGCCTTAATGTTTATTTTGATAACAATATAAGTCATTAGTCACTAAAGTCAAATAGAGCAAAGAAATGACAAATTTCTATAAATAGCACTTACTTAAACCAATTGAAACATGTATATTTAATACCTCCATTGAAAGGAAGATTGAAAATTAAGATGTATAAAGACCTTACTTCTGCAAACTGTCCCAGATGTGAAAACACTAATACCAACAAGACCATGACTTGCAATATTGATGGCGCTTATTTGATTACAGAAACCATCCATCAATTAAAATCAAATAATAAGCACAACTTTTACGCCAAATTAATCTCAGGAATGAAGTGTTTTTCGATCTTGCATACCTTTTTCGATCCTTAATTCACATATAGGCAATGACTTAACCGCTAAGATTGAGGAGAGAAGTTTTATTGAAACAAACATTTTAATTCCGCCTCTACCCTTCCCAATTAGAACAATTGCTCAGCTCTAAAACCCTCTCATCACATGCAATACGCTATCCCATCTTCCACCTTGCTCCTCGTTGGAGCTGCTTCTTGCCGGGAGATAGTTCCGGGAGCTACTCCATGCCAATATGCTCTTCAAATCTGTTTCTATAGTTCCTTATAATTTGTTCTTAAAACTTCAGATCTTTTAAGATTTGTTCCTCACAATAGGTTCTTTAAAACTTCAGATCTGATCGATGCTCTTATGATATATTCTTTAGAAAATCAGGAGCAATATATATATATATATATATATTCTCTTATGTTCAAGAAGGTTAGTTCAATAAGAGTGTACATTCACATAAGTTAAGTTTCTTGACAGTAACCCATCTAGGAAAAAAAATAAAGAACACAAAAACAAAATCTTTAGGAACTGAAAATCAAGACTGAAACCTTTTATAGCTAAAAAACAGACAACTGTGCGCCGTGTTATATGGAAAACAAGATGTGTTTTTTAAATAAAATGGGATTATGGGAAGAATCAAAAGGAAGAAGAGTAGAAAACAAATATGAAGGGTAGCTGAATATTAATGTGAGTCTGAGAAAGTATCAAAAATTTGAAGTTCCACTAAAAAGGACAAAATCAAGAAATAAAGGAGTTAGGATTTTCTTGATTCCTCTCCTATCAACCATTCGGCATATTTATCAAACTATTTTACTAATCAGTGCTTAGGCAAAGAATTGTGTGAGAAGTTGAGTTAACATGTGAAGCAAGAGAAGTGGATGATCCCTTGATCACTTTATGTGCTTGATTGGGGATTGATTCAGTGCATGTTGATGCATCTTATCTAGGTGCATCTCATCCTAATCTGCATGTAACGGTTGATAACCACTTTTCACGCTTCTCACGTTAACTCAACTTCTCTGCGGAACAACCCACAATGGTTAGTATACAATGATAGGTAAAATAGTCATTTCTGACATTCGGACCGTTTATTCAGCACAATAAATAAACGACGTATCTCAATCTATGATAGATTAATCCATACAGTCAGCTATATCTATAAAGAACCTGATGAAAAACCAACAAAGTAACCCCTAATTCATATGCAGAAGTACGGTCCATAACTAAGATGTATGTAGATGTATGCAAAGTTGCAAACACGCCTCTACCACAAGGGGTGGAGAGGATGCAGAAGGTGAGTGTATTGATAAGATATTTAAACATTTAATGAATAGTCTATCAATTTCATTAGACCATGCCAAATACTACAACATCCAAGGAAGAAAAGTGGATTATTGAAATGCTAATTTGTAAAGGTAACAATGGGGCAGTAGGTGATTTAAAGTTAGGGCAACACCAAAAACAAGTTTGCGGTCCCAACCTAATAGGTGAATAATGTACACCTAGAAATCACAAATTAAGTTTGGATCTTACCCAAAATCTAATCTTTTAGTAAGTAGACTGAGCATGTAAATTTAAAGATTGTTAAATACTCGGCTAGCTTTTAACCCAAGTCCAGCTCAATCATACAAAATTGCAAAATTAAATTCATAAGAAGCATTATCATTTTTAGAAGGAAAGATAAGGAAGTTGATACCAATAGATATAACCGAACCAACTTGGTCAATCACACTCATCTTGGGGAGGAGATGTAGGCAAACCCGTTCTCTACCCCAAGGGTACAATGGTTGTTTTGTTCCATGAAGACCCAAGGCTTCTGCAAAAACAAAAAGGGGAAACAAGAAATATGATTAAAATTTACATAAACCATAAGTGCTTTCATTGTTATAAACAAACTTAAACTAAGGATGAAGGTATCAAACTTACATAATCCAACATCATATTGTTGGAGTGATCATCAATTTATATATACATGTTACCGTTATATAAAGGCATGCAGGGAACAGTCCTACGAAAAAACAATAATTAAGAAAAATCAATAGTCGCCAATATGAGTTCAAGAATCAAAAGTTTTTCAAAAACCATGACAAGTAGTAAGTAAGAACCTATATGCAACATCAACAGGAAATATAATCATGTCTAAGTGAAGTAGTGAAGAAAGAGAACTTATGACTCAAACAAGTATTTACAAATAAAGCGAACCTAAGCAAACACACCCAACGCAAAAAGAAGAAAAATTACACCAAACTTGGAAATAGTCTCAACCTGTGTATACATCAACAAGAGATTAGGATCAAAGTGAAATTAATATGATTATGTGACAATTCCATGAGAGTAAAATGAGCTGCTCATAAATCATTTATAAATCCAGCAAATTCAAAACTAAACCTGTAAAAATTTAAGCAAATTCAAAGTTATAATTAAGAAAATTTAAAGATTTGCTTGAGACAGTTAACAAATAAGATTAGACCTGCCTCAAATCACGTCAAGACATTTAAAGGGACGGGAAAAGTAGACTCGGTTCATAGTGTAGCCTCTGGGATAGGTAGTCAAAAGACCCTTTGACCTATAGATAAGGGGTCCCTAGGAGGCCTCTTTGTATTTGTAATTCTTGTGCATTATAAGCCTGTATGTACTGTTTCTGTTGATATGCATGATTGCTAGGTTCTCAATTATATCAGCTACAACATCCATGATTTAAATTGCATAGGGAAATTTTCAAGTGAAATCAAGCTGAATAGCCAACAAACTAACCATCAGATTGAGTAGTTATTATCCTCCAAATCAGAATCCAAGTAACACAAAGAATACGATCAAGACCTCAATTTAAAATAAAATAAAAAGCCAGTTGCTTCTCTTTATGATTGTTGGCATCTTTGTGCAATTTACAAAAAATTTATTCATGTTATAAGCTAGCTTATTCAGCTGGAGCAATTTATTCGCTCAACTGTCCTTTCTGCACTGTTCATTAGTGTGTATTATTGGAGATGAATAGTAGGTAGGTTCTGAATATGTGATTGATCCATATAGAACTTAATGGAAAAAACAAACCAAACAACCCCATAGTTTTGCTGGAATGAAATCAGGTGTACAAGGTTGAATCAACTCAAGAGTAAAGGAACCGTTATAACATGTGACATAAGTATGAAGACTAAAATAGAAAAATGAGTTTCACAAATGGCCTTACGACCTGTTCTTGCAACATCTGAACAGACCCTACCCAATCAAAATAAATTAATAAAAGGATTCATCTCAAAGGCCTAAATGTGCATTCGGTTTCTACAGATTTAGGGGTTGTTTGTTTTAAACTTACTGTGCTTAATGGATAGTATAGCTTATGTGGTAAGCTGGTGGGTGTTTGTTAATGTCTTAATGATCAAAACCATGGCTTATTCGCTCAGCTGGAGCAATTTATTCGCTCAACTGTTCATTAATTGAATATCATGGATGTAGTAAGTTGATTAAGCTCATTAACCAGCAAACATGGGTTAAGCATCAAGCCACTATCAATCAGCTGAACATCATTGAACTAATAAGTCCATTAAGCTTATTAACCAACAAACAGGGCTTAAGGGGCTGTTTTGTTTATCTGTTACTACTTAATAGTTCCATAATATTCTCAATGTCAAAGTTGGAATTTTGCAAAGATTTTTCATTTTCTATTGCATTAAGCCACTCTCCATTAATTGAATATCATTGATGTAATAAGTTGATTAAGCTCATTAACCAACAAACATGGCTTAAGCATCAAGCCACTATCAATCAGTTGAACAACAATGTATTAAAATAACCAACATAGGTTTTCTTTCATGAAAGAAACAAACCTGCTTATTCTAAAGATCAAAATAGAATAAATGAGTTTCACAATGTGAGCAAACGGGTAACACATAGTAATCATAGAATAGGAAAAATAAGAAAGAAAAACCAACAAGTAGCCAAGTAGGTACATTGGAAACACTCGAAACGTAAGGCGAAACACATATAGAACAAGCAATGCAAAAAGACATCCCCTAGGAGGAAAAAAAAATAGGCTTTCTCATGTTATAAGCTAGCTTATTTTTGCCAAACACAGCCATAGGAGCTTATTTTTGCCAAACACATCCCCTATTTCTCTTTTTTAGCTTACCATCATAGGATTATGGTTATCCGAACTACCAGCTCTGTGTTAAGAGCATTCTTCTTTTGGCGTCTATACAAACCACAAGTTTATTCCATAAAAAAACCAAACCAAAGATCTCTTAAAACAAAAGAATTCCATGGCAAAGAGAAGCAGATTACGATCAAAATCACATGAAAAGTATAAGGTCCAACCAAGTAAGCATTTCATCTAACACTTGGTGGGCATGAAACTGTGGCTAGTATAATTTTGCCACAATCTTGGATAAAACTTGATTAAAAACACTACCCAAATGCAATTCCTTTAATTAACTCAAACAAGAAATAAATAAAAAAAAAACAAATCAAAGCCATGGGTATTGGAGAATTTACCTGTAAACAGCTGAATACTGATTGGTATTTGCCTCACAGCATATGGTGCTTGCTTCAATTCCTCCTCAAAATTAAAGAAGGAAAAAAAAATGAATTGAGATTGAAATTGCAATACAAATGAAATTGAATGATTGATTGTGGTAAAAATCAATTTCTTACTTGTACTTGGTGACTAATTATCCTCCAGATTGTCAATCTCCTTCAGATTGTACATGTCGTTCTTCATGAATGTTTTTAGGTTTACCAGTGAGGAATTCGTATAGGGAAATTCTATGCGATATTTGCATTTGCATTATGCGATATTCTGCAGCAACCGGAAGGACGTGGGGGAGAGGAAGGAGGAAGTGAGGAGAGAAGAAGGCTGAGGACGTGGTATACGTAAGGAAGGGTTATGCAGCAGCTGATTGTACTTGGGGCATAAGGTGTTGTACTGTGTAAAACAGTTATTGTTGAACAAATAACTGCAAAAATGAGATATTCTCATTTATAGATAGTATAGATATAACTTATTTGAATCTTCCATCTATGAAATTTTATAGTGGTTTAATTTAGTATTTGTAGTATAAATTTTAAATTATTTATAAACTAAATACAAAAACCCTAACATATAAATCGAGTTAAGTTCAAGACTCGAGACTAAAAATAAAATCCGCTTATTACAAGTAACACTACTTGAAAAAGATTTGGAATAAAAGTTGGATTAAACTACTTAACTAGTAAAAATCGAAACTTTATAACTATGAATTGAAAAACTAAAATAAGAGAGTTTTATGTATCAAAGTAAAGTAACATCTGGGAACAATCATAGTCATCAAAGAAAAACATGAACTTCAAAGTGAACTTTCATAAAACAATTGGTGTGCGACTCAAAATTCATTAAACTAAACTTCACTAATAAAAATATCCGGACCAATATCGATTCACTGACTATACAAAACTTAATTCTATATTCAAAGCCAACAGCAACAAAAAAATTTCAAACAAATCAAACTTTATTCTAAAACTAAAAGCAAAGTTAATAATGTTGTGCCTAATTGGATCTTACAAGAATTAACTAAAAATCAACTAAATAAAAATCGTTAATGTTTAAAACCTAGAAAACAGACTGAGTTTGCTCGAAAATGAAGCCTAAAACAACCCACGTCCACTGGATTTGTTTAACAAAAAAATGCAACAACAAATAGAGGTTGCTGCTGCCAAAACAACCAGAAATTGAGCCTGAAACCTTGTCCAAAATTACCTTTTGTATGTTGATCGAGTCCCCCTAAATTGACTCTCCTGTTTCTATGTTTGTGCGTGTGTTCCCAAACCCGGTAGCCTTTAGGGGCGTTAGGGAGTGTTTATTTGAAGGTGATTATGACTTAAAGTTGTTAAGGAGTTTTTTAGGAAGCCAAACTTTTTTAACTTCTTAAAAAAAGAGATGAGGAGATAAGCACTTTTCATCGTTAACACTCCAAACACCCCCTTCTCCTCCTTTTATACATTCTGCCCCAAAAATTGATGTATGCTCAACAAGTAAACCATATCTTTCCCTTATTTTTTTGGGCTTTTCAAAACCAACAGTCAATGCATTCAACAAAATAAGAGCCCTCGTTCTTTTTCTATTTGGCAGCCCAAACCAAGCCCAAATATAAAATCAGTAACCTTCTTTAGACCCACATAAAAAATATAGTTTAGAAGATAAGAGGGACTGGATACATGCGAAAATGTAAACAACTAGTTATTAAGAGCCCGGGCTTTGCGCCGGGTTATAAAGTATAATAGATTTTATCATAGGTAGGAAGAATTTATATGAAATATAAGTTTGTACATATGTTGTCATATGAAATATTAGTATGACGGATTTCATGCATTGTGTTGGTTGTTTACTTATGTGTTTACAACTAAAAGAAAGTATATAATGTAACCGATGTCTGTTTTACGTCGTTATATTCAAGTAAGAAAGTATACAATTGATTTAAAAGGGTATAATGGTCATTTTGCTCTCTCATTTAAAGAATTAATTGTTGGCCGTTAATATGAACGGAAAAATTCATAAAAAAAAACTGCATACTTGTAGGTTTATTTTGTAAGAGATGAACTTTAAGAAAAAAAACCTTAGGGACCAAATGTTTGGGAAAAAAACATTGATCATATACTTATGAATAGTTTAATAAAATTATTTTATTATTTTCTTGATTAAAGTTATAATAGTTTATAATTACCAATAAAACAAAATATGTTGATAAAATAAATAAAAAAAGTAAAAAGTAAAAAAAAAATATGAGTTATGTAATTTGAAAATAAATAAAAAGTATAAAGAATGATCTATTATAAGAAGACAATATGTAATTTAAACTTGGTTGAGTTAATCATTAAATATAGTAACAAAGTTTGATGGAGGATGAAAGTAAACTGAAAATGAAAACTATAGGGATGAAATAAAGCAGTTTTATAAAATTATAGGTGAAAAATGTTAGGAATGTTAAACAACAGGGACCAAAATTGTAAATTGGTCTATTATTTTATTAATAAAATTTCTTTCCTGTTGTAGGATAAATGTGCCATCGTCTAAAGGATGTGACGATAGAGATTAGATAGAAATAGAGATAGAGATAAGCATTCAGAGTTAGATTAGAACTATACTATCTCTTAGTTATCTTCATGTAATTATCCCTATTTAAAGGGCTTATGGTTAATGAGAATTACAGATTCCTTGTCTCTCTATTCTTGTTGTTTTATTCTATTTTTCCTTTAACACGTTATCAGCACATACGCTTAAAGAAGTAGTTCACCGATCGGTTTCGGTTTTTTTCATCAATTGGTCCATCGATCTCTACTATAATCCAAAAAGAGATTGCATATTGCTACTTCAATACAGGTATGCATCTTTATTCTTTTTTTATAATCTTAGATCTTATACAACTTGCAGCATTGCTTATTGTCAATGAGTATAATCTAATGCTTGATTTCTAGTTTCTGTATACATACATCACACTTTAAAAAGTCTTTTTAGAATAAATTCCTTGTCATGGTTATCAATTTATGTTTTTTACTGCATCTCAAAAATCAAAATTTTTTTTTCACTTAGCATGTTTAATAAAAAAAAAAATCTATAACCTGGAAGATTGTTTCGGAACTTCCGTATTTACTATTTGAATAAGCTTTATAAAAAAAAAAACAGAGCTTTATTCCCTTTTTACTGGTATATTTACAAGATCACCCTTTCTTTTATATTTATCATATTTTAATATTTATTTTTTATTGAATTCGTTAAACACTCTTGATTTAATTACGAATTTGTAGAAGAAAAAAAATTGATTTGTACATATATATTTTTACATCTTTATCATAAATTCATAATTCATAAGTTTATAATTAAACTTTCGAAGAAGTTTCAATTCATCATCTTTATTCAATTTTGACCATGCTAATTTAATTTTAAGCAAGTTAGTATCACTTGCTTTTGGCATATTTTTTATTTAGAGATTCTAAATCAACTACGGTATTAATATAATTATTTGTGAATTTAATTATGTTAATAGTATATATTTATTAGGATAGTTTATTTGTTTTGAACCATTTAAACTTACTGATATATTTTTATAAGATATGATAATTAGTTAATATTTAAATAAGTTGTAAAATTATTTAATTGGTTTTACCATTTTGATTAATTATTTACGTCATTTATCGTCTAATTATGAATGTACCCCTTAATTGAATTTACCATATTCTATTATTATGTTTATCTTATATACATACTTACCCTATTCAAGTGTTTACGTTGATTGTGAGTTCTACTCATACTTTACAACTTTATATTTAACTTTATGGAAGTTACATTTCCGCCCTCCATATAGTTCGGTTTTTTTTGGTACCAACATCTTCAAATATCTTACTATAAGTTCCTACTTGTATAATAAACTTTTTGAAAGTTACACTTTCAACCCTTCATGTATGTTGGTCTTTTACTAAAGGCTTTAAAAATATTATAATGATGTTCTTAAAAGTTTGAGATTTGACTCTATATGAAAACCAATATTAACTTGTCTCCTGACAAAATCTCTCAAAATATTATTAAGATATCAAAACATTAAAATTGGCTTTATATGCCAAACTTATATTCATTTTGGTCTCTTGCCAAAACCTCAAAAATAACAATGATATCTTCAAATGAAATAAATCGCAATACATCGAAGGATTTTGTCAAACGGGGCTAAATAGCCCTAAGGTTTGCAGGGACTTAAGCAATCCACGTGATTCCCCTTCCTACCTGGAAATCCATAGATTGAGTGATTATTTTTATAAATTGAGATATTGATGATATATTATCAACAAAATGTAAGCAAACAAAAATCTAACATTGTTATGATAATGAAATTTCATTAATATAATGATACATTGCTTTAGAAAATCATAACTAGTTGAAAAACTCATATATGATTCAATGTCCAATACTCAAAAGCACTTGAGTATATGTATATCCAACTTAAAGACTCTTTGTTGAAAAGGTACAAGAATATACCTAAAATCCATCAATTCAAACTGACCCTAAAAACCAACCTCGTAAAATGGTACAAGCAATTACATCATGTTTTGAGACCGCATGTCGGTCTTAGCTTTCATAAGAATTACATTCAACTAGAAACACCCAAAGAAATGTAGGATTCCCCGAAAAGTTGAATCGATAGTATTCATTACTATATACTCCCCTAACTAATCGTATAGCGGAATGGAACCCGCTCACTCGATTACAAAAAGGTTATTTACTTCAACCAAGAAAGGTTGTGTCTTAAATCATGTCTTAATTTCTGTGGCAAGAAACTCACAGAAGATGATATAACCTATAACATTATTCTCTTATTTTGTATATCAACAAACATACTAATGAACTAGTATGAATTGGAATATAACTATTAGGCATAATGATCAAGCTACTGCAAGTGGTTGAAAGACATAACAATACTCCTTCTCGATAAAGAGTAAATATTTCAGGACAAAGAAAATCCGCCAAAGCAATAATGAAAGCATAGAGGTGGAAACAACTCCAAAGAATTGTGAGTTTAACAAAATTTCACACATGTGACATTTATGAGCCATGTGGATGAGATTCTCAAAGGTAAGGGGTCAAGGTAAGAGTCAGAAAGGATTTTTCAAAACCTAGAGCAATTATACAACTATTGTCTTAGGTGATAATGAACATTTTAAATTTTATCATGGATACATGTATGCTTACACTTGATACTAGCTTAAACCATCTCTTATTAACTAAATCATTCTTTTATGTTGATTGAATATTATATTATTTAAGTATTTATTCGATATATCAAAGTAGTTGTATTTACATATATATACACTAGATTTTCTCACCCATCATAGATGTAAAGAAATACATCAAAACCAATACAAAACTCCAATATTCTCCGTTCCATGTAGGAATGTATCGAAGAGAATTTAAGTTTGTGGGACCTCCCACCTAATCTAAAGAAATAGATTAATATTAATTTCCCCAACATAACAGACGATGAACTCTCATATTAATTAAAACCTTGTTAAGATATTCGTATCAACTGAAAATTATACGAATGAAAATGGGTATATATACAAAAACTCTAATGATATGAAAAGAAATATATATTAGAGAAATTAATGTGTCCAATAAGTGAATTCTCTAAGTTATTAAAATCATATTTTGTCACCAATAAAGAACTTTGGGACAATGACACATACATGTTTTGATATAACCATGTGGACACCATGGTCATGACATAGAGATCCGTGTATTGAAAATACACATAGACACATTATTCGATTGAAAGGCAAAATGAAACAATTAACCAAATTTCAATTGTTGACTTCTGTAGCACAAGAAGCAACACCACTATCATAATATGCCCTCTCGAATACCTATAACTTATATATATATATATATATATATATATACCCCAATCCTTAGCTAGAACGGGAATGAGACCATCCTAAAACTAAGGACATAATGCACAAATATTTCATTCTTACAATGTATACAAGGTGATATTTATGGACATAAACAACCAGAATGCGGACCATTAAAGTACTCTATGGTTCTGGTTTCGACACGATGAACGCATGTCATATTATTGTCCACATGAAATGTTGCACTCCTAGCTCTGACCATATGTCTAAGGGCTCACCACCCTAGTATCTCATCAAGTCTACATGACTTAGAATGCTAGAGATTTTACATCATAAGGACTTGATGGTTATTGCATATATTTTGAGATCAATGTAGAGTCTCCTATACCCCATGTGTAGATGTAAAATGGTCTCTTAGAGAAGTAGAAGTTGTCATCAAAAGAACGTAGATGACACCTAGATCAATGGTTATGCGCACCAATTTACATATATCTACATGAGTTATGCAAAGTTACATGCAACTTTACAATTTGTTTTTTGACCCACTACTAACCAACCAATATCATGCATACCAGTTGGTAACTGGATATAAGCCTGATCTTGTACATTTATGCATATTAGGTTGTGTAGTATGTGCCAATTGCGTCCCACCAGCGCACCAAAATGGGTCATTAAAAACGATGAAGTCTATCTGTTGGTTATGAATCTCCAACAATTATCCGCTAATTAAAATCTTTGACGGGTGATTCTTATACCGCATGATTTGCGGATTGTCACTTTGATGGCAGTCTTCCCGTCGTTAGGGGGAGATAGGAAAAAGTATTTTCCAAAGGAACGACGGGAACTGTCATGGAATATTTTCATTTTGATCCCCAAACTTCATAAAGTAAAGTTGAAGTCAAACGAATCAGACTCGATACCTGATACGTTTAATGTTATACAAGAAGTGACAATATAGTATATACAAGCTGCATATATACCCGTAAAGTCAAAAAGTCCCTAAACAAGGGCACAACGTCGTTGGAAAGAGCGTTGTGATCACACATGGTGGAGGTGTGGTTGAGGCCGTAGCTCCCAAAAGGAAATGGGGGAAGCTACTTGGTTCGATAGATACTCATCTAATGGAAGAGAAGAGTAAGGCACAACCTAGATTTATCATCAACTTTTTATGAGATTATGTTTGATTATAAACTATGTCCATGAATCATTACTGGAGGACGCTCCGAAGTTAATACTGATTCCAAAGATCAAGGAAATCTCAAATGAATATGAATCGTTGAACAGATCATATCCAATGATGATATATTTGCATATACCGTTGCTTATGAAATGATAAAGCACGATGACATCGAACCATGCTCAGTTGAACACATGTCAACAAGAGCAAATTGGCCTAAATAGACAATCCAGGATAATTATAATATTTAACAAATGAACAGGTATTTGGTTTGGTAGTGCTAACCAACCAAGTGTAAAGCCTGTAGGACATAGATAAATCATTTGTCAGATAAGCGTAATGAGAATAATTAAGTCGTAATGTATAAGACTTTCCTTTGGCGCAAGGTTTCTCACAACGCCCTGGATTGACCACGATAATTACTTTCTTGTGATGAAAGTTAGAACTTATGCCAATTAATTAGCATAGTAGTTTCCGAAGAACTGGAAAATGTAGCTCATTAATGTGGTTGATATATCTATGGGGATCTAGATTAAAAGATATATAAAATTACTTGATGAAGTTACATTGACCAAATTAAGTAACTCTAAACCACATAGTGCGTTTTCAATAAAGCTGAAAACATAAATTTTGCCCTTGCGTATTTGTTTAGAAAAACAAGTTCCAGATTTTCAGTGTAGCTTTATATGTCGATGTTATGAACATAAAAGCACTCTTGATGAAATAAGAGAAATCACAAGCTACTTGAAACTTGAATTTGAGATGAAAGATCTTGGGAAAACTTGGTTTTTAAGCTAAGAAACTGAGTTTGTGGAATATTAATCCACCAATACGCGTATGTCCCCAAATGATCAGGCGATTTAATATGGACAAAGTGTATATGGCTAGCACTCCCATGATCAGTCAAAGTGTTAGATATAAGGAAATATCTATTCCGTCTAAAGGATGATGACGAAGAGGTGTCGGAGCTGGAATTCCTTACCTAAGTACAATAGGCGCATTATTGTACTTCAGATAATACACTTGACCATATATCATATCTCTCAGTCAACTTGTTAGCTAGATTTAGCTCAGCGCCTACGCAACGTCATTGGAATGATATCAAATTAATATTTTGGAACCATTGACATGGGCTTATAATTTCCCTAAAGAAAGAGGGTTAGGTTGATAATGGAATTTCAATACCTACCTATGAGCGACTAATGTAATAGTCTACTGGTAATTATTTGCTGATATTAGGTATCTATCTGACGCATATAAAGGTTCCCATATTGGATAAGGAATTATCATAGGGAATATGTTGATTGCTTGAAAGTAAACTAAGCGAACCTTATGTAACTACCTCTTCTGACTACTCTAGCAGTATTACTCTATAAGAGACTATTTTTTAGTGTACATGATTAAGGACCATCATTACACATACTAGAAGAGTTAGTATCTTCGGTTAAACAAATACCCTACCTGCATAAATGAACATAATGCATCATATATCAAGTAAATGAAATTAAGATACATCAAGGGTAATAACACAAAACATATTCTGCTTAAGTGGTTATACTATCAGCTAAAACAAAGTCTCTGCTAGATTCAAGTAAATCAAGTAAGATGTCAGAAGAACGTGACATGTTTTACTAAATCATTACCTGAAACCATATTTGGGAAACATGTAGATAGCATTTAAATACAAATGTTTCGAACTCCCTTGATTAATGCACGAATCAGGGGGAGTAGTAGACAAAAGGGGAGTCTACTATATTGGTATGTTGTGCTCTTTCCTTCACCCAAGGTTTTATTTTTCCCACTGGGTTTTGTTCCTTGGGGTAAGGTTTTAGTGAGGCAACAATGTATATACTATAGTGTTTTCCTAACTCTCATGATTAATGTACAAATCAGAGAAAATATTAGACTAAAGGAAGAGTCTATACTGCAAAGAAACTGGTGCGTTGTACTCTTTCCTTCGTCATATTTTTATTTTCCCACTGGGTTTTTATTTTGGTGTAAGGTTTTAACGAGGCAACAATTGTGCACCAACATTCCCTTGACTCGGCACAAGGGGGAGTGTTGTAGGATAAATGTGCCATCGTCTAAAGGATGTGACGATAGAGATTAGATAGAAATAGAGATAGAGATAAGCATTCAGAGTTAGATTAGAACTATACTATCTCTTAGTTATCTTCATGTAATTATCCCTATTTAAAGGGCTTATGGTTAATGAGAATTACAGATTCCTTGTCTCTCTATTCTTGTTGTTTTATTCTATTTTTCCTTTAACATTTCCTAGGTTTTGTAGGGTTTAGTAATGGGTCGTGTAATGTATTTATTTTGATTTTAAGACCGTCGTGGGTAAAAAAATGTAAACCACAAGGACAAATCCGTAAATTACTTAATATTTTTAATAAATAGATATATTGTCCTGGTTATAGGATGATTTATTCCACAAAATAAATGGAAATTAGAGATGGTAGAATACCCAAATCCGAAACTTTTGAGATGCGTATTGGGCCCGGTAGATGGTTATGTTACCGGGTATTAAATTTTTAAAAAAAATAAAAATAAATTCATGGGTTTGGCATGATTATGGTTTTAGTCAATACCCGCCTATTTACCCGATCCCATTTACCCGAACCTGTACCATATATATTTAGTAAATTTATAATTTTATTATTAATATAATATACATTACAATTTTATTAATCTATAGAATAATAGAAATGATGGATTGATTTTATTAGTATAGAAAATATATATTTAATTTTTTCAAGAAGATAAATGTAATAATGTTCCCACTTCCCAAATGAACACTTTGGTGATAGTGTACTAAGCCACAAACGTCGTTTCCATTTTGTTAAACGTTAAACTTGCTAAATTTTCAAGAATGAAGTATAAAAAGAATCTAACTCATTGTTTGACTTGATTTGCATAAAGTTTTAGAAAACGGGATTTTATTTAGTAAATTTTAATCGACTAAGAATATATATGGGATACCCGATACTCACAGGAATACCTACGACCTCAATAGTTATTTGGTAATGGGATACACGATGGAACGAGACCGGGTATGACTGTAGAGATGCACAGAAAAACCGATTTTCCCGGACCCGGTTGAAAAAACCTGAAACCGGTTCTCTAGAAAACCGGTTCTGGCATACTCGGTTCGGGTCTCACCATACCTGGTTCTGGGGACCGGTTCTTAGACTTCTAGCCGGACCGGTTCTCAGGACCCGGTTCTAGACCCGATTCGTAGACCCGATTTTTTCAAAAGAGTTACCGTTTTTTTTTTTTTTTTGCTTTTTGACCATTTTCAAATGGTAATATTACCGTTTTTTCAATTTTTTTGCCCAAAAATTAACCATTTTACCCCATTAAACATATATAATTAATTTAGGATTTGTTAGTTTCATTCCATGACAACGAGTGACTAGACGGGGTGATGGCCATGCCGAAACTCCATTACAGTGTTCTCTTTTAATTTCGTTGTTGTAAACTTGTAATCAAAATATTTGAATTTATAATTAAAGTTTTAATTTGATTTTATATGTATTTATAATTATATGTATTTATTTAATTTTATGGTATAAATTCAATCTCTATTATATTCATATAATATTTATATTTATAAGTTTATTATTTATAAATGAATTTTATATAATTAATTATATGGTATAATAGGAAGAGAGAAAAAAAACAGGGTTTTTTAGAACCGGTTTTGTAGACCCCGGTTCGGTTATTACCTGGAACCGGTTCCACCGGGTAGGGTTTTTTGGGTTCGGAACCGGTTCGAACCCGACCCAGTTCTCACTAGACCCAGTTCTTGTTTGGGCCTAAAAAACTGGTTCGCTTCCGGACCCGACCCAGTTCAGTTCCGACCCGGTTTTTGTGCATCTATACCCCTGGGTATGAAACATGATTTTATAATAAAGTATGAGACTGGAAATCTGGAATTACTAAGGCCATCCGCGGCCAAGTCTGTTTGGAACCGGTACAGGTACCTTGCAGGCGGTAACACCGCCGTGGTGGACCTGCAAGTGGTATGACTTGTGACTCCTTACCGTTCAACAACAAGAAGCAAACACACACACACACACACATATATATATATACATACAGAATATATATATATATATATATATATTTTATTATTTAAATATTACAGGTGGTATGACCTGTACGGTTGTGGATGAAATGGTAAGGTAGTGGTAAAGCTGATGTGGCGCTGAGGTGGCAGCCTGTACAAGTGGTATGACCTGTACGACTGCGGATGACCTAATACCCATTTCATATTCATACTTGTTTCATTGTCATCTCTGATGAAAATAATGAAACACATTGTGTTGCAAAAACATAAAAATAAAAAATTGATGGTCTCAAATTAAATGTTAAATCCTCTTAACTCATCTTTCTACTTTCCTTTTAATAACAAAATGATAAGACTTAGCAAAAATAAATGCATCTTTTTTTTCTCTCTCTTCATTTGAATTTTACCATACGTGACTTAGCTACGGTAACTATATTCTTGTTGTTTATACTCTTGTTGTTAATTGGATAACCAGTAGAATAGTTTAGAAGGATTTAAAATTATTGTTAAAAACCATTGGTCTATTTAATTTCATATGATGACATGACTTTAAGGCTTAAGCTAAGTTATATATGATCTTAAGTTATCTTATATACATAGGTCGTAAGTTTAAGTTAATAATCTTTTAGTCAAGGAAAGGAGTTGAGTAATATATAGTAAATAACCATACAAGCTCTCACCTGAAATTTATACATATACATACATGCATACATACATGCATGTGTATTTACATATAATAAAGACTATTCAACTCAAGCATATATAACAACAACACATAAAACACAATTAAACATTAGATACCATAAAGTTGTAACATGTCACCAAAATTCAATACAAACACACAAATCATGACAACTCATTGTACCTTCTAAACATGTAACAAGAAATACAGCTCGGATAAACATTTACATACCACAAAGTTCTGACATGTTACTGATGTCCAATAGACATACAATAATCATTAGTTTGCAAAAGCATAGGTCTATGACCACACACCACAAGGACCACACACATCACATGCATGACATTTCAAGCACAGTCGACAATTGGCATAATTTTCCACTGAAACCCATCATCAATCATCATACGTTCTATAACAAGTATAACATTGTTCCTTGCTTCCAAATAAAACGAAAACTCATCAACATATACGCAATCCTACTATTTTGGTCATGCTAGATTAAGGCATGCTATATCCATCGCCCCAAATGAGCTCTTCTATGTTAATTTAATAGATCACTACGATAAATTAACAAAAAAAATACCACTGTTGCAAAAATTGTTAACAAGTAATATATATATAGTATTATGTTCAAATGAGAAGTAGAGAAGTGATCTCCACCATTCATCCGGTCAATAAAGACGGCTTTGACCGGGTCCCCTCCTTTAATAATCTCCACCCTCCCATGAATCGCGTCAATCCTCCGTGATCACGTCTACCGTAACCGGTCAAAGCCGCCTTTCTTGACCGGATGAGTGGTAGAGATCACTTCTCTACTTCTCAGTTTTTTAGCACTTCTCATTTGAACCTTTCTCTATATATATATAACAAAAATTGGAAAAAACAAATACATTGTGCATATGAATGTTTCCATATTTTTTTGTCTTTGTAACAACACATATATGGGTTTTAAACTAGGGAATCTTCTAAACAAACTAAGTCATATGGCAAATAGGTTGTAGCTTATAACATAAAAGCTAGATTTTTAAAAAACAACTACTTTAGATAGCTTAGGAAGACAGAGACGGATCTAGGAAAGTATTCTTGTGGTTGCACCATTGCATCAGATAAAAAAAATTAGCATCCTTAAGCAAAATTAGACTATGTTTGGGGAAAAAATGTGATCGCACCATTACATAATAAGTTTAACCAAAAAGATGCTAAAAAAATTTGTATTCAAGTAAAGTTTTATGAAAAAATCACCTTATTTATACACGTTAACTTTTATTTAAAAAAGCAATCATTGACAAACATCGAGACAAGTGTGTGTTTTATAATGATTAAATATTGCATTTATTATGTACGTATATTATCAATATTGGACTCATTTCGAAGCTATCGACGACACCTTTCTAATGGTATAATTTGTAAAAGGAAAATACGTATTTTTTAGTATATTTTAGCTAACATTTAATTAATTAGTTAATATGATACGGGTATAAAATGAAAAATAAAAAAGGAAATGATGTAAACTAAAAACATTAAACTTTTTAAAGGGTGAAAATCATAAGTTATCATCAATCATCTATAAACTCTCACGAGTTTATTAATAAATTTTCATATATAACCCTTTAAAAATATTAAAGATGATGGTTTCACCCCAATAAATTTTATGGTTTCACATGTATAGACCGTAAAAAATTACACTTAACCCCCAATTTTTTGTGGTTGCACATGCCACCATAGTTTAACATATGATCCACCCCTGTAGAAAGATTCTTTTACCTTCTTTTTCAACATGTATAATTTTCTTATATCTTACGTAAATGTGCCTTCTCCAAGTAATTTATAACTAGTTTACTAAAATTTACCCTAGTTAATTAAAGGTTTGAATTTTGCATCATATATATTTGTATCATATTAGAAAATTATATAATTCAAGATTAATCCCATAGGTGATTATTGCACAAACTTTGTCCTAGAGTATATATTCTCTCTCTGTGGATCACTCTTGGTCTTTACATAGAAGCTTTAATTATTGAAAACTTTACAAGTTTTAAGATATGTAAGATCCGGTACTCTAGATCACTTTTAGATAATTAATGAGATGATTAATGTTATTTAATGCATTAAAAAAACAAATTATATATTATATACCCTTTCTTACAATATTATTAACAAAGGTATTCATACACCCTCACCCTATAGTAAATATCTATATATAATAAAAAAGTAACTTATTTGACACGTGTCGCGCTCTGAGTAACTCATTGACACGTGTTGCGCTCTGAGTAACTCATTGACACGTGTCGCGCTCTGGTGAGCCATTGCCACATCATATGCATATGTGTCATGTGTCATATGTTGACACATGTCACTGATTCAAAATTTAAAATTATTAAAAATTAATTCAAAATTATCTATTAAATATAACAAACTTTATCTCTATCTATTGGTATGAAGTCATCTATATCTCTATCTCTCTCCCTAAAATGACACTGATTCAAAATTTAAAATTATTAAAAAAAATTTCAAAATTATCTATTAAATATAACAAACTTTATCTCTATCTATTGTTATGAAGTCATCTATATCTCTATCTCTCTCCCTAAATTGATATTTAAATACTAAGCAGATTCAACCTTTCCATTTTAATTTTTCAAATTCCCCCATTACTCTTTTTGCAATCGTCTTAGGTAAGTTCGTCAACCATTTTTCGAAGAACATTCATACATAAAATTTATTTTATTATTTGTTTTTGCAATTATTTGAAGAATGGTAAGAAAATTTGTGTCATTGTTTTCTTATGATGAACTAAATCATATGGTTTGATTTTCTCCTGATTTATTTTTTTTTAGATTTTTGATCTACATCAGTAGAAGCATAACTAAGTTTTCTTCTCCACATTATATAATAATTTATATTTGTATTCATATAACTAATTGATAAACGTCATCAAATAGAAAATAAATATTTCATTTTAAACATAATGAAGGTAATCATTGAGTTTTAATATAATAGTTAATT
Organism: Centaurea solstitialis; assembly: GCA_030169165.1. Taxonomy (NCBI): domain Eukaryota; kingdom Viridiplantae; phylum Streptophyta; class Magnoliopsida; order Asterales; family Asteraceae; genus Centaurea; species Centaurea solstitialis. Next base: position 69,096,411 of record CM058045.1, on the reverse strand, counting down.
AATATTTTTATAACAAATTAATGTTAAACGTATCCATTATTATATTTCTTCCAATTACACTTTTGTATGTATACCTTTCTCTTTATATGTGAAAGTATATTAACGTCATTTTAAAGTCAAAGATAGTTTATAGTTTGATCTATAAAATGTCTTTGTTATATTTTCGTTGTTGATAATTTGATATCAATTGAATTAAATTAAAAATAAATAAAGTTTGTATTTTTTTTAATATAATTAATGTATTTGATAGAAAATAATATTGATGTCAAAAGATCAATAGCACAACAATTCATATTTGTAATATAAGGTTTTTGGCATGACTTAATTTTTCGAAATTATCTCGTGTATTACACGGGATTAAAACTAGTTACCTAATATTTCAAAAAAATATCTAGAAGTTTAAGTCAGCATTAAACATCCTTAAAAATCGAAAAATTGAGAAACATCCTCGTAGCCTTTCATCCGGACCGTATGCACTTGTGCAATAGGTAGTTTGAGTTTTTTTTTTTGGGTTTTTATGCACCTATGCATATGCATGTGTGCATATTACGAAATCACCCATATGCACAAGTGCATACGATCCAGATGGTGGGCAACGAGGATGCTCCTCGTCTTTCCCTAGTATGAGAGGATTGAGAAGGACGCACCTCTGGTGTACCAGTTATCATGCCCACGGTTTTCCGTTCGTAGAGAAGTGATCTTCACCACTCATCCGGTCAATAAAGGTGACTTTGACCAGTTACGGTGGACGCGATCACGGGGGATTGACGCAATTCATGGTAGGGTAGAGATTATTAAAGGAGGGGACCCGGTCAAAGCCCCCTTTATTGACCTGATGAGTGGTGAAGATCACTTCTCTACTTCTCGTTTGAACCTAATACTATATATATATATGCATGCATGGGATCACGTGACAAGTATGAGAAGTACTTTAAACCATTAATCACTTTTAATCAAATACCCTCCTATGAATCGCGGCTTAAAGGGATTGATCTGTTGCATTTCATTTTTATGTTTGATAACCAATTGTCAAGTTTCTCACCAAATTTGACACTTTAAGAAAACGCGATTTAAAGTTTCTCCCTAAAAGTCAATTTAAGAAAACGCGATGATAATTCTCAGCCACACATTTTGGGTTACGGTGGACGCGATCAGGGAGGATTGATGCGATTCATGGAGGGTGGAGATGATTAAAGGTGCGTGACCCGGTCAAAGCCGACTTTATTGACCGGATGAGTAGTTGAGAATCGTTCTCGCGTTTTCTTAAAAAATTATGTTTCTCATGTATATATATATATATATATATATATATAATTACATTTTTGGGAACATGTAGTAGTCACTCATTGTGGTTAGCAGTTTGTTTTGATTTTGGTCCTTGCGACTAACGATATTTAACAAGGTCCGCTAACTCAAAGATATTTTGGTGCTTTTTGTCACATATTAACTTTTCCTTCAAAAATGTAAATAAAGATATTATTATATTTATTAATATATATATTACGAACACCCCAAAGAGAAATTCTCCTTTCTAGACCACTTCTCACCCTCTATTCCGATCACTTCAGGCGCAACACTATAACTATCGTGACCATCATTGCCCAAACTTTAATTGAGAGAAGCATCTACCCATCTGACGACCCAATGACCAAACTAGGGGTGTAAGCGAGTCGAGCTTTTAACGAGCTATTCGAGCTCGAGCTTGTTTATCTCGAGCTCGAGTCGATCTCGAACACAAAATCGAGCTTGTTTAACTTAACGAGCCGAGCTTTATAACACCGATGTTCGACTCGACTCGTTCGAAAACTCGATTAAATGTTTCGAATCGAGTCGAGTCGAGCCGAGCCATTCGAGCATACCTTTTTTCGAGCCAAACATGTTCATATATTTATTAATAACAGTATAAAAATATAAAAATTATTAAGCTCAAGTAGATAAACGAGTTAATCGATCGCGAGTTCGAACCCATAAACGAGCTTCAAGCTCGAGCCCGATAATTCAAAAAATATTCGAGCTCGAGCTCGAGCCCAACATTGAAAAAGTTAATCGAGCTCGAGCCCAACATTATTTTTTGAACTCGGCTTAATTAACCCACTACTCGACTCGGCTCGGCTCGTTTACACCCCTAGACCAAACCACCATCTTCTACCTCTATGTATATGTGCGAACACGTGCAACACCTCCTCTCCCCCCATAGTCATTGGCAATCTTCATCCTTGTATTTGTGTGTTAGAACTATATATCATGGTTGTTTGCATTGGCGGATGCATAGTCAAATAAGGGGGGATATGCCCCCACTAGAAAAGAAAAAACATGACATTTTCTTATGCAAAATTCAATTTCTTTTATGCTTTTATGGTTATTCTCTCGAGTGTTTTTTTTTTCTTTTTCATATGGGACCCCATCCATCGAAAAAAGATCTTGAAATCAACTAAAAAACCTTTAAAATCAATAAAAAAAACCAAAATTCATTTGAAATTGACAAGAAAAAACTTAGAAACTTCTCGAAATCAACTAAAAAAAGCTTAAAAATCCCTCGAAACACTAGAATAAGGCTAAAAGGTAGCGGACTACTTTTGCGGACATTTAGTCTACCTTTAATATAAAGGTGTCCCCACCATAAAAATTTCCTGGATCCACCGCTGGTTGTGTGTATACAAGATTTGGTATATACACGCGTGTAGAACCAACGGTGTAGATATTGCTTTATTGTATTAAGGTGAAAAGCAAATACCATAGTAGAATTGAACAACCAAAAACATAGGTGTATTAGTTTTCTCTTTGATTGTTGTAGGAGCTTTTTAAGTTTTGCTTGAGTGGTAGGTGTGCAACATGAAAGGAAGTAACAACCATCATCAGATGTAAGTATTTTTTGCTTGAGTGGTAGGTCTTGTTAACATCGTTAGCCACATAGATCAAAAACAAACTTGATAGTAAGTAACAACCATAATATTCATTGAAAATGTAGTTTGCCCCCTATAACGCCAGATTAACAATTCAAAAATGCCTCGTATAAATAAAATAATTGTACACACAAACACATGGAAAAGAGAAAGTATCTTATAACAAACTTGTTACTTTGATATATGTGCTTGAAGCACAGAGCTCTGAGACACAGAGAAGATGTTCCACATTCTGTGGAGGAAAAATTAAAACAAAAGCATGCTTATAATCACAAGTATGATTAATGAAATAAAGTATTAAAAACAATACGTTCTTTACAAAGAAAGGAACAAACAGGTGTGTTTAGACAAGTAAAAACCCTAAAAGCCAACCGGGCTAGTTTGGTTGGTAGAGGGGTTTCCTTCTTGAAGTAGAAGTCTCAGGTTCGAACCTGTGCATAGGCATTTCCAACTAAGGTGTATACTAACAATCTAACTTTGTAAGTTGCCGTTAAAAAAAAAAACCCTAAACACAGTATAACTGACACATGTGTACCCCGTCTCTTCCACATCTCACATACAACTAAAGTATTCGAACAATATATATATATATATAATATGCAGGGGTCGCATATCCAATACAAACCATGAACATAATCAAGAATAATTAATGGGCTAAAATTAATGGTTTAGATGAAGGTTGAACGGGTTGTAACCTTTTACTGGGTTGCATAATAACCTTGGTCTATATATATAATATGCAGGGGTCGGATCCAATACAAACCATGATATTCTTACAAATTGTACAAACCAATTTCAACCATTACATGCATGTAGATCGATGATCAACGATGTGGATTAATTTGGTTCCTAAATTTTCTCTTAACCACATTTCATAACCGTCTAAATATTAGGAGATAAACAAAATCAATGGTTAAGATTAGATTTGTATGGTTTGTAAGAATTTCAGGATTTGTATTTGATATTTCCCTCTATATATATACTTATCATGGATTTGTATAGAAAAGAGTTGCTAGGATTAAAAGAATGCTAACCTTGTTTAAGTGGGAGATATAATTCATCATAACTTCGATCGGGAGCTAATAAGTACAAAATCAATTGATTTCTGATGCAGCATCATCAAGATTCTCATTTCCCAAAAGTTAACAATTCTTTTGGAAACGGCAAATCTATTGAACGGGCAGCCCGTCAGCGGCTCCCAAAAGTTAATTAACAATTAATTAGGCACTAATGTGAATCTTGAAGATGCCGCACCAGTAAGCAATGACAATCATCGGTAGATCGATCCAGGTTTCTCGTTTAACAACTTAACTTGAAGATCGAAAGACGTAGGAAATGTGAGACCCTTAATTTGAAAAGTAAAAGATGGAGGCTTGTATAAACCTAGAATTTATGTGGGTTCCTATATGGTCTGCTTCAAGACTAGCTCAATTAGACCAAGAAACCCTAATTAATCTTGGAACATGATCAAGAGCAAAATGGAAAGAAAACCCATCCACAAACAAATGATGATATCAACAATTTACTTTTTATTCCCTTTTTCCAAGCTTCAGATCAAGAATATAAATTAAAGATGATCTAAAGATTTGAGGTAAAAAATTAAAGGGTTTAGAAAATAAATACAAGAACGAAACCTGGAAAACCTTGAACTTTAAATCTTTATTTTTGTATCATGGGAAACGACCTATACTTCACAAAAACACACACACACACCACACACAAACACAGCACACACACATGTGTGTATATGTATATGTGTGTGTGTGTGTGTGTGTGTGTGTGTGTGTGTGTGATCTGCTGAAGAAACTAAGCTATATAAAGATGGAAGATTTGAGAAGGATCAAAGTAGCTAGTTGAAGAGAAAACATATTTAAGAATTAATCTGATTGAAAGAAAACCCACAAGAGAGGAAAGATTTTTGAAGATAACCTTTAATTGCTTGCAGCATATTTAGTAGAGAATGGAAAAGGTCTATGTGTAGAAAGGGTTTAGATTGGGGGAAGAACATTTAGTAGTCCTAAAGTGTTTTGGACTTTGGCAGTGGAGCCACAAGTCATGTGGAATCCAATTTTTTTGGAGTAAATATTTAATTCCCATTAATTGTCTTACGCTAAAATACATCAAAATAATACAATAAAGTTTACTTTAATTCTTATATAGTGTAATAAATTTAATTTTCTCTAATTAAAAGTTAATTTTTTTTTTCTAGTTTATATAGATTTTGACCTGCAAGCTAATAATCCAGTAAAATTTGATAATAAAGTTGTTATGTTGTTAACGTAATTACATGGATCATCTAGTTGTCACTTTAAAAAAAAAATAATACACTAGTTATTTTAAATTAGAATTTACCTCTTTTTATTTTATCAAAACTTGTACATAGCCAGCCACACGAACTATTTAAGAAAATTGTACAAGTTTTGATACATAGGATACAAGTATTTAAAGCAAAGAAAAACGAACCTAGATTGAAACGCATATTAGTTGGTCCCCCTCTTTGGTTCACCACTCTTCTATGGATACACCTCCTCAGCACCAACTACCCTCTCTATTTCACACATACCATTTTTGGAAAGTAAATGAACAATAAAAAAATCGTAAATTTGATTGTTACTTTGAAGAAAAAATCAAAAAATCATTCGAAGAAGAGAAGAAACTATCAAATTGAGACGTTCCATAGAAGCATATGTGAGGAACAATATATAGAAGAAGATGTGAGAAGCAATAGTGGGTACAAAGTATAAATTCAAAGAAGAAAATCTATGTACACAGACACCAATCTGGGTTGTTAGAAGCTCAGATTTAGGTTGTAGGCTTTGAAGGAGATGGAACATCGTAGTGGTTTTTGTGGGTCGTCGTCGAAGAAGGGAAGGGGCCTTGGGGGAGGGGGTTGAAGATGGAGGGGAGAGTGATGTGCGATAAGGTTTAACGTTTTGTTTTCAATTTTGTATATTTGTACATTAGCATTAAAATCTTGTACATTTAATTTTTGTTAATCTGAATTTAAAAATATATGTCTGGTAATTAGTTGATAACTTGTTGAAAAAGTAAAATATGTATAAAATAGGAAAGTTTAATATATATATATATATATTGAGAAAAAATAAAGTTTGTTACACTAAAATAAATAAGCATTATATGACCTAAGTTATAGGACCACATAAAAAACATTCTATCTAAAAGTGTCACAATAAATTTATAAGAGCTTTTGAGGGTCATAACATTGTTTTTTAGAATATTTTCAAAATAAAGTGTTACTAGATAAATTTATAGGACGTTTTTGAGAAATGTCATATTAACTCATTTTTTTAGAGGAAACTTGTTTTATAGGTTGTTTTTTAATCAATGTCCTACAAAATAGTTAATAGAGCGTTTTAATTGAATTTACAACACCCAAAAACATCATAAAACTTTTAATTACACTTTATATAAGACGATTTTTTGTTTGATCCTATTAAACTCTTTTTTTAAAAACAATTATTTATCTTAAGCGATTTATAAACTCAATTATATTTTACTGTTTATTATAATTTAACTAGTTATTATGAGTCCGGGACTTCGCGCCGGGTTATAAGTTGTGATAGATTTTATCATTTATATAAACCATAAAGTTTGTACATATGTTGTCATACGAAAGGTTAGTATGACGAATTTCATAAATTGTGTTGGATATTTAACTATATGGTTACAATAGAAAAGAGGTATATGGTGCAATTGATGTCTATTTTACATGTCTGTTCACATGTAGATAATATGTAAATAATGTGTGTGGGTGGGGGGAGGGGGGGGGGGTTATATGTCAATGATTATTTAAAATAAATAAAAATATTAATTTTAACTTAAGCTTTGAAATAAATATATTATGTAATATCTATTAACCAATAGAACAAAATATCTTAATAAAATAAAAAAAGAAGATAAAAAGTAACAAAATGTGAAATATGTAATTTGAGAATAAAAAATATAAGATGGTCTACTATAAGAAACAAATATGTAAAATAATCAAACATTTTTTTGGATGAGTTAACTACATAATTTAACGACGTTGGATGAAGGGATGGAAATGAAATAAAAATATAAACCACAGAGATGAAAAAAAAAACAGTTTTTAAAGATCAAGTACGAAAAACATTATAGACATCAAACTACAGAAACTAAAGTTGTATTTTAATATATTTCAGATATATGACTGAAACGTAGAATGAAATATAGAAAACTAAAAAGTATAAAGTGAATAAATATTATAAGTTTAGGGGGCTAAAATGTAATTTTTGTAAATGTTGGTATATTGACGAACCGTGTTTTGTCTTCCTAAATATATAATCATACTATATATAATATATAATAAAATAATTATACAAAAACATTTCAATATTAGACTCATTTGAAACGTATCGGCAATACGAATATAATTGCGTAATTTGTTAAAATTAAAACGTACATTTTTTTACATATTTCAGCCGATATACGATAAATGACTAAAACGAGTAATGAAATATGGAAAAGTAAAAGATATAAAGTGATTAAATATTGAAAATTTAAGAGCTAAAATGTAATGTTTTTAATTACATAATCGTACTATATATAATATATAATAAAATAATCACATCAAAATATACTCAATATTGGGCTCATTTCGAACGTATCGACGATACGATAATAATGGCGTAAGTTGTTAAAATTAAAACGTATTTTTATAACATATTTAAGTCAATATACGATATATGATTAAAACGTAAAATGAAATATAAAAACTAAAAGGTATAAGATAAATAATTCTTATTAGTTTAAGGGCTAAATTTAAAAATTTTGAAAGATCACCGTTGAATGAACAGTAATTCTGTTCCTGATAAATGTGTATATATATATAATTGGGTAAAACTTCTTTTTGATAATAAATCTCAACGATATATGTAGTAATAACCTATGAGGACAAATTAAGTTTTTCATCAAAAATAGTAAATAGAGTTAATTACATATTTGGTCCCTATGGTTTGATGATTTTAACATTCTGGGTCCATTTTAGAAATAGTTATGGATTTGGAATTTGTGGTTTACATTTTATAACACTTTGGGTCCCTGGTTTCCAACTCCGTTAAATATTTCTGTTAAGTAGGTTAATTACAGAAGTATTTTAGTCCTTTTAGTTTTTTTATTTTTTTCTCTTTTCTTTTATATATTGAGTAAATTACGGATTTGGTCCTTAAGGTATGTCAAAAATTACGGATTTGGTCCTTAAACTTCATTTATTACACGGATGGTCCCTATGGTTTGAAGATTCTTACGGATTTGGTCCTTCAAGCTAACGGCCGTCCAATAATCCGTTAAATATGAGGGTAAATTAGTCTTTTCAATTAATTTATATATTTTATCATTTTTCTTAAAATACAAGGACCAAACTTGAAAATTGAAACTCATCCTTTTACATACCAAACCCAGAACTCAAGAAACCAAAACCCAGATTTATCTCAGCCACCACCATCTCCATGGCACAACCACCACCATCTCCATGGCAACCACCGTTTCCGGCACAACCACCATCACCACCACCTCCTCGACGTCAACCACCGCTCCGGCACAACAACCGTTTCCGGCACAACCATCACCACTTTTCCGGTACCACCCTTCCCCAACCACCCCTGTCACCGGCCGCCCCAACGCCGGCCACCCGTCGCCGGCCACCCCAACCCAGTTGATTCATCTCTCGATCTCCCTCTCTCTCTCTCTCTCTCTCTCTCTCTCTCTCTCTCTCTCTTTTAATCCGATTTTGGTGGATGAAACTCAACCCAAGTTTTCTTTGCCCAAAAACGCAACCGCCACCACCTGCCGGAAACTTGACCAGATCTGGAACGCTGACCGGTGGTCTCCAACCGCCACCACCTGCTGGTCGTCGCTCATTTCCGTCGCACCTCCGTTTACGCCGCCACAGACCTCGATCCGGAACCATTTGTCGTCGCCGCCCTTAATCGCCACCACCCTCTGTCGATCAATTGCGACTCAGATCTGGTTTAGGGTTCGATCTCCACATGTTATTTCTCCTCCATTGCCGACACCAAGACGAAGGTAATTGGTTTAGGGTTCGATCTGGAAGAAAACCAATCATGAACCAGATTTTGGTTTAGGACTTTGATTTAGGGTTGATTAGGACTTTGGTTTTATGAATTTGGTGTTAGATAATTGGTTTTAATTCGATCTATTTGTAATTTCTTAAATATTCTTAGGATTTGAAATAGATTTGTATATAGGTTTAGGTTTGGAATTTGTTAAATGTGTGGTATTGGATTTAAGATCAAATTGAAGGTTTGATTTAGTCATGATTTAGGGTTCTTGGATGTTCTTGATGATTATAGTGGAGGAGATGAAGATTCATCCAAGATTCAAGAAAAGAAAAAAGAAAATCAATTAAAATGGTATAAAAAGTAAAAAGACAAAAATGCCCTTTATTTAACGGAGGAATTGGACGGTGGTTTGACGGAAGGACCAAATCCATAACAAAATGCATACCTTAAGGACCATCGATGTAATTTTTGAAGTTAAAGGACCAAATCCGTAATTTTCGTCATACCTTAAGGACCAAATCCATAATTTACTCTATATATTTTTCCGTTACAAGTATATTTTTGGGCTAAAAATATGTAGATAACCAACTTTTAAAAATTTAAGAGTAAACTACAATTTTGGTCCCTGTGGTTTATCGATTTTTTTTAAAGTGGTTCCTAAAGTTTCATAATTTAAGAAATGGTACCTGTGGTTTGAATTTTGCTTTGAAAGTGGTCTATGGCCACTAACGACGTTAAAAACCTCAGTTAGAGTTAGGGGTATTTTCGTCAAATCATGTCTAGTCCTCTTTTTGCAATTGGTTTTTGTTTTTATTATTTTTGTATAAATTTACCAAAACTTTAGGTACTAACAATGTAATTATGTATTCATACATATACATACATAGAGGGAGGTTCATATGAAAAATATAACTTTTTAAGAAAATGCGAGAAGCAATCTCAACCACTCATCTCGGTCAACAAATGCGGCTTTGACCGGTCCCCACCTTTAATAATCTCTACCCTCCCATGAATCGCGTCAATCCTCCGTGATCACGTCCACCGTAACCGCGAGATGAGTGGCTAAGATTGCTCCTCATTTTTTCTTAAATTGACATGCTTCTCGTTTGAACATTCCCCTATCTATATATATATATACACACACATACATAAACACAAGAACCATTTTCCGGCTGCTAAAAGAAATTGAATATGCCGGTCAATGGGAAAAAGTAATAAAATGGTGACCGATTAAAACACAAAAGCCATGTTTATTTCTAAATCGATCTACAAAGGTAAACAATAAGCTCGATTTTTGATCGATTTGGGTTTTCTCTCTAACTTCTTTCTATACACACACACACACACACACTCACACATAACCACAGGGATCATCGTCCCCATGAACACGACCGGCCAAACTCCGGTAAAACGCCGACGACGTACAATACCACCACCACCACATACTATCCCCGACGATCTACAAGCCAACACCACCTGCTGTCGACGGTGACGTACGAGACCAGCACCACCTACCTGTTGTCGTCTGCGACGTACGAGCCGCCGCTATGACCTGCTGTCGCCGGCGACATACGAGCCGCCGCCACCTGCTGTCGCCAACGACGATTTTGTTTGAAGCCAATTTTGGGTTTTGACTAGGTTTGATGGTGTTCTTGACTTGGATTTAGCTTTTTACTTATCTAGAATTTTGATGGGTTTTGGGTTTAAGATCAGAAAGATTCACTTGTTTTGTTTGTGTTTAAGATTGTAATTTGTGTAATTTGAACAAGTTTGTGTTTGAGGTTGTAATTTGAAGAAATTGTGCTAAACTGTGGGTTTATGATATTGAAATTGAAATCCTTGTTAGATCTCCTATTTTGGTGCATTTTTTTATTGGGTTAATTACATGGGTATGTATCGAACTTGTCACGTTTTATCATTGTATGTACTCAACTTATAAACTTATCATTGTATGTATCGAACTTGCTAGACTTGCCATTGTATGTATCCAACTTTATCAAAACCTATCATTGAATGTATTCTACTTGTCACGAAAGTGTATCGAACTTGAGGTTTTGATAAAGTTGGATACATACAATGACAGTTTTAGAAAGTTTGATACATACAATGGTAAGTTTATAAGTTGAGTACATACAATGATAAAACGTGACAAGTTCGATACATACTCATGTAATTAACCTTTTTTATTCAGTGGGAATTAAGTGTTTGATTTGGTTTATCATTTGCATTTCATTGATTTAAAAGGTTGCATTTATGGAGAATAATGATGATGATTTGGTGGGTTTTATATACATACATACATAATGATGGTGTGGGTGGGAAATTGGTGATGAGAAAATGGGGTTTTGGATTTGGATGAGAAAATCATGAAAGAGAAAGAAGAAAGTTGTGAAAAAAGGTTTAAATTTCTAGAAGAGGGAGTCATCAGAAAGAATGGTGGGTGGAACAATAATCGCTGAAAAAGTGAGGGTGGCCGGATAAAATGGTCGGTGCCGGAGGTTGACCGGAGATGGGGACGAAGGTCCTGTGTTACATATGCATATATATATATATATATATATAAAAGTTAATTACACTTTGGTACCTAAACTTTAATATTTTATACAAATATAAGAAAAACAAAAACCAATTGCAAAAAGAGGACAAAGACATGATTTGACGAAAATACCCCTAACTCTAACTGAGGTTTTTAACGTCGTTAGTGGCCAGGGAGCACTTTCAAAGCAAAATTCAAACCACAGGTACCATTTCTTGAATTATGAAACTTTAGGGACCACTTTCAAAAAAATCGATAAACCACAGGGACCAAAATTGTAGTTTACTCAAAATTTAATGAAATTATGTATTAAAAAAATAATTCTCTAATCACTTCAAACCCTTATACCCATCTACCTCTCACTGATCCGATCATTCTTTGGTTTCTGATAGGTGTTATTTATTAACCCTTATTTTTTTTGTCTTTTATTACACATTTTCATTGTTTTATTTTCCCAAAGTGTCAATTTAGTCCCATTTACTTATGTTGTAGTACAAAATAGTATTCTATTTATTTTATGTCTAAGTATGGTTATTTTGTTGCAATTTCGATATTCACTTGTCCTATTTTCAGATTTTGCAGAAATGGATCGGAACTACAGACCGTTGTAGATTTTTTGAAGAGTGCAGGCTGACCTCATCAAGATGACATCACGGTGTACCTGTTGCTTGGTGCCTAAGTTTGGTTTTAGTATAAATAGATGGTTTAGACTTAGTTTATTTTTCACCTCTTTCACAACCAACTTCACTCTTTACTTTCCTAGTTCGTGTTCTAAGTTCTTAGCAGTCGATAGTTTTTGCTACATTCCACAAGTTAAAGTGGTGCTTAAGATCTTCACGACCTTTAGCATTATTTCACTTGTTGTTACTTAACCATTATTAATGTTATTCTCGAAGCTTTTCAGTTACATCTTGTCTCACATTCGGTTCCCATTTCAAAAGTTCGTTATTTCACAATTGTTTACTATTTTCAAGTTCCAAAAATTCTCAAAGTTCGATTTTTCATTACTGTTGGGTTTGGAGATTAACAAGTGTTAATACTGCTGAAGAAATAAGGTGGATACTACTGCTGAGCTGATGAAGAAGTAGTAATGTTACTACTGCTTGTGTTGAAGATAAATGTTGCTGTTGAAGAACCAGAACTAGTATTGGATAATGTTGCTAAAGAGTTATTAGTGCTACTATTAATACTGCCAGTTCAGCTCAATAATACTACTGGTTAGTACTTCTAGTTGTAGTTAATACTTCTTATGTTTTACTACTGCTTCATGCTTGCGATAAAGAAAGGATTTTGTTTGAAGTGATAAGGCAAAGATCTTGAAGATATTGAAGATTTGTTAGAAATTTGTTTCCTTTATACTTATCATGTAATCTGTATTAGGGGTGAGCATCGGGTAGGATTGGGTGGAAAAGTTCGGATATCCGAACTTTTCGGGTGGGAAAATGTAACCCCGAAGTCCGACTGAAATGTTCGGGTTTTTTGGATTTCGGGTGAGTTCAGGTTTCGGGTGAATTCGGGTCGGGTTGCGGATATCCGAAAATATTACCTCCTTTTTATTTTTGCACCTTTTTGTTCTAAAACAACATTAAAAATGCAAAAAACAAGTAATGAAGACAAGAAACAACATTAATTTTGTTCCTAAAACTAAATCAATACATTTGTTGAACTTAATAATGGATATGAATTTTTTTAAATTGACAAATGTTTAGGTTAAAGTATATATATATATTTATGTGGAAAAAAGAAAAAGAAAAATAACTTCGGATTTCGGGTTCGGGTGGAATATGAGCACCCAACCCGATCTCTTTTTATTCGATATTAAGTTTGGTTCGGGTTCCTCGGGTTTGAGTTCGGGATTTTTTGTGTCTTTCCGGTTCGGGTTCGGTTGGGTTGTTTGGGTCGGTCGGGTTTTGCTCACCCCTAATCTGTATATATAGATAGTTGTATTTAGCTTTAGCAGATTACAAGTTGATTAGTTTTCGTTTTGAGAGAAAAGTTTAGCCTCAAGATAGTTATTGATCCTTGCATTAGGGAAGTAGTGCACGTCTATTGAGTCTGTTCAATAGATTGAGGTTTTAGTTGTAATTATTCGGTTTCTAGTCAATATATGAGTGTTTTGCAGTTCATTGTGATTTTCAATTTAATTGTTGGAGTGTTATTCTGCGAACTTCTTTAACAATTTTTTGAGTGTGTTTAAATTCTTGTTTGAATTTAGATCTTGACAATTACGTATGATACTCCACTTTCGTTAAGCGATTCTCGAAGTTAATCACAAGACTTTCAGTTTAGTATAAATTTGAAAGTCTTGCATCTTTCATAAATTTGAAAACCTTGCATCTTTTCAAAAGATCATCGTTATCATTTCCAGTATTCTCGTTTACTTAAGTTTGATATTTTTCAAATGTTAGCTCGAAACTTGCACTGCAAGTAACTGTTTTCAAAGGTACTTTCACAAAGTACAGGTCTAGTCAAATCTAGACTTTGTTGTACCTTTTTGGTACTTTCCACGACTTTTTGTCTTTTCATTGCTTTCCTTGCAAGTTTCTTCCATTTACTGCTTTATTCATTACTGTTATTTATTTACTGCTTTGTCTATTACTGTTATTTACCTTTCAGTAATCTTACATTCCAGTATTTACATTCCAACAATTTATTTACTTGCACTTTACCTTTCAGCAATATTACTAGTCATCTCTTCCAGTATTTACATTTCAGTAATTTACTTCCCAGCAATTACAGCTTTCTTTAGTGCTTTCCTTATATCTGCTATTTAAAATTCCAGTACTCACATCTTTCGCGAGAAGAATCCGAGCAATGATGGGCTAATTGCCTTAGCTTGGGGTGTGAGGAAATGTTGAGACTGTTATCGGTGTGAAAGATATATCATGTGCTTATTTGTTGTAATCTAACTATTTGTTATCCAGGTGTTTGATGTTTCATTGAAGATTGTACTGAGTTAATTGACGACTAATTCAGTAGCTGAAAATGCACTAGCTTCAGAGTTAGAATTTATGTTAAACATCTATAATAAACATGAGTAGGCTAAAAATAGCTTTAGTACCTAACAGTGCTATATGCATCTGCTACATTTGGTAACATTGTGTTGTGTTAGGATTCATGAGATCTTAAGTGAACTCACTCATACGATAACACGTTGACCTTTGTATACTTCTGGGATGTCAGTTAAACCAGTAGTTGGACCATCATTCAACATAGGTTTATTTCTAGATCATCTGTTGTCTCATCAAATCCTTGCACCCTGTGCTTTTCTCTGACTGATTTTACAAACCAACCATATTCAACTTAATTCACTTTAAATCCTCGAATTTGCCATCTAAAATCATCTTTTACAAACTAGACTTTTTACAAAGTGACTTTTGCACAAACCTTCCCTGAGGATCGATATCTGGTATTTCTTACCATTATTACTTGTTACGAGACGACAGTAGTTTAAGGTGTATACTTGCACCAAGATCTATTTTCATTTGAATCTCACAGTTCATAGATATTGCCCAATCCCAATTAAAAAAGGGGTAAACAATAATTCTCAACAGTTTCCATACTTAAGTACCTTTGTATCTAATCCAAAACTCTTGACTTCAAAGTATATGAATCTTAGTACGTGTCCATTACCTGACTAAGTACCACTCAAGACTTTCCTTCGACCTTTAGTATCTAGCTATGAATACTCAGGATAGATGTAATTTTCAGATAGTTACATGGGTTTAATAAAAATAATTGATATTATAAAAGTTTTACTAATTGTTAACCATGAATATGTAAAAGAAGTAATTATAAATTGAATTTTGTAAACAATAAAATGTTTTGATTAAATTATATATAGAAATAAATGTAACTTTTATGAGAAAAAATGTATTAATATTGTCATCAAGGCACATGACCATGTGCATACCAGTAATCGTTTCACATGCAGGATTTTTATTCTTTAGAAATGATCTGGTTCACCGTTCGATGATTATTCTTAATGATGTCAAGAAAGGCCATGTAATATCAGTGATGGACCTAGAAACTTGTTTCAGTAATTATTTTTTGTTGAAACATGACTGTGTGTAAAGAATCAATCTGACATTATCTTAAAATAAAATATTGAAATATATGATTAATTCTTTATTGTTGGTTTTAGTATTATATTAAGGGTTATACGTTTCAAACCCTTTCTTTCTTTAGTGGGAGTCTAATCCCATGTTTAATATTCAAATCATTTGTTAGTGAAGTGGTTTAGCAATTTTATATGTGTTTTGCTTAAAACCATGGGCTTGTTTAAGCATTTCTTAATCACACTTGAATTTATTAATTACACTTAATAATCCTCTGTTGCATCGATTGTTAAAATTAAGTAGTTGGGTAATGATACCTTACTTAGATACAATTTTTATAAACATAAATAAAATAGTATGCTTTCATATATGCGTGGACTTCGAAATTATTGTCCTTTAAATGATACCTATAAAGAAATTGTATGTTTAATTGTATATGTGACATCCCATATTCCCATACCATTATGGTTTTTAGTTATACTAGTAGTATGTTTCTAATCTTGAATCTCCATATAACTTTCTATCATAGTTTATAGCATAAATAATATTTTTGTCCTTGTGGTTTGTGGAAATTGCTATGTTTTGTGGTTTATAATTCATTTTTTTGTTTTCGTCTTTATGGTATATAATTTATTGTTATTTTTTTGTCACATATGCTTAATAGTAAACTATTGACGAAGTTAGTCTCAGATATGAAAACAAGTGGATGAAGATCGTAATTTTGAAAGCACGAGAATGAAAGTCGCAATATCTAACAAGCTTTAGGGACAAAAACATAGTTTATTCTAATTTTGTAACACGCCTAAATTTGGAAAAGACCGACTAATTTTAAATTATAACAACACATCAAATAAAAAATGAATTCTTTTTCTACAAGTCAAATTTAATTAACTTTAACGACAGTCTAAGATTTAACATTAGCAGATTTATAAGCCAACCTTTACGGAAGATATACGTAATAATAGTCTCTATCTCCTCCATAGTACAGAAGACATCCTCAAATAGCTAGATTATTCTCATGTCTCTAACTAGCACTCAATTCTTATAGTGTCGTTAGTACTATTCCCGAAAAGGACCTAATTAATACACGCATGTCGATAATAAAATTGTTAGGCATAAAGCCTAATAAGCTCCAATGGTTTTCATCTCAAATAATTAAAGAGTAAAATTAAAAGAATGTTGTTTAACTTATAAATTTCTACATAAAAATGTATTTATCATAAAAACAACATCCTTCAAACACCTCTCTTTTTTCATATGAAAACTCAATAACTAAAACACCCATTTTCTTATGAAACTGAAACTTAATACTCATTCAAAACGTGGATAAAATTTAGAATTTAAATATTGAAGACATGGATAAAACTCTATTATCAAAATACCAAAATATGGGTAAGGTTCAATACACAAAACCACAATTATGGATAACACTTCATACCTAAACGATACTAAAACATGGAAAAATTCTATAGACAAAAGCACCTTTTGCCTTTTGGTGATGGGGAGACTCGTTTCAATCGGTTATGGCACAAACAAAAAGTAAGCCATTCATCAAAATTATCAAGTAACACCCTAATATCTAGGTTTTGGTTGTCTAACTACTTTCGAATTTCCACCGTAATACCTAAGAACTCTGAGTACAATCCTAGACAAGCTCACTTTTGTAATACCCTTGATCTTAGGAACTACTCACACACAATAGAGTCACCTTCAAAGCCAATATTTTTTGGCATGACTCCATACGAGTTCAAACATGCAATACCCTGACTTAGCATCAACCCTATTAGGCTAAAGCCTCAAATCAAGAGTCTTTTCCCGACTTCTTACGAGTTTATCATCGTAATACCTAAGGTCCAAGAGTCCAACCTAACAAGACATCGCCTCTCCAATACATATTTACAGTGCCTGTGTCTTAGAGTTCATCTCTATAATATCTACTATCTCGGAGTCCGACTTATAAGGGTTCATTTCCATAATACTGAGACGCCCATATCGCCTACTTAGGCATTGGTCACCGAGAACATCAAAACTCCTTACTTATGAACCACGATTGACTCATATGTCTTTGGATCTAATGCATTACAGTCTAAATTACATGACTCCAAATGAATGATCAACACACTCGAAACATGTAATTCTCAATTAAATATTCACAAACGCAAACCACATCTAGAGCTCAAGATTGAGCAATTCAAACTAGACAAATATTCTCAAAACTTATTAAACCCAAAAGTCAACGAGTAAACTCGACAAAGTATTTGACTACTCAACAACGTATTTGACTATCAACAAAAGTCAACACAAGTAATAAAGTTAATTTGGTGTTTATGTGACCTCATGCATGCTCAAAAGCCATGCTTAGGTCAAAATCCCACCAAAAGTTGGGATAAACGTCCCCAAATGAGAATCATAAACTTTACTTCCAAAATGGTTAAGATAATATATATTTTCTAAATAACTTATAAGATCAAATACACTAAATGTATATTAAAGTCAAATAATTCTCCGGTTATAAGTATATCATCAAAAGACCATCCTTATGATTTATTTATCAAAATGTCCAAAAACCCATTATGGGTATTTCTCAAGATTTATAGAATCATATGTACCATAGATGTAATTTCACTAAATAATTAACAACATTTGATAAAGGACTATCTTCACGAAAATGTATCCAACTTTACCCTTATTCCTAATTTTGATTCCACTATTTCACCTAATTTTGATTCCACTTTAACCCAAGACATTTAAAGACCAAATATTCTCCCCCAAAATAAATATCAAAACGAATTGTTACATCCCTAAATTACCTTTCATAAGAATATGAGTGTTAAATCCTACTAACCTTAAAAAAGATTTCTTCCTCAAAATCTAATATTGACAAACACTTGAACAATAAGAGGGGCATGAGATGGTTCAAGAACCCTACACAATCCATTGGACGAGTGCAACAATGACCCATTATTCATCCATCCCAAAGAGATTAAGTATGTAGACCCTAAATAACTACAACTTTGCAAACCAACTATCTCCCTATGAAAGTAGGGCCCTTAACAGAACCTAGCCTCATACTGAACTCAATTACTATGGTAACGAAAAATTTAATAATTGGAAGTTGAAGGATGGAAGTGATCAAGCTTGTTATGTTAAGGGGTCTAGTATGTAATATTGGGGTTTCAATACCATGTAGGGAAACCCTAGCCTCCTCATTTTCATTAATTAGCAGCTTGGTAAAGTTCTTTGGAGAACATTGGGATTTCAAAGTGAAGGGAGAAAGCTGGTAGAGGGTGCTTGGCATTGTTTCACTTCATCATAAAGCAATCTCCTTTACTATTTCTTCCTCATTCCTTGTAGAAATAAGAGAACACTAGGTTTTGTTAGAACTCATTAAACTTGGGATTTAGAATCGCATAGGTTGTTTTATGATAGAGCTTGATTAAAAAGATTAACTGTCAATTGATAAGCAATCACTACTTAGTAGTTTCATTGCAAACGAATTAGTTGATCGATTTAATTATAGAGTTAGAATTTGAGGTGGTGATCTATCGGTTAGCAATTTTGTTGGGTTTAAAATACACTAAGTATGGTTAGTACTGCAAGACTAACTTACTTAGTGTTGCTAGAGATGTTGAAGATATTGTTGGAAGACAAGTGATTAGTACTGCTGGTGATGATGAAGTTACTATTGCTAAGGATAAAGGAGTTACTACTGCTGGAGTTAAACTGATTACTACTTACTATTGCTAGTTTGATGAAGATAGTACTGCTAGTTACTACTTTTGATTACTGCTTCCAGTTTCAGTTAATATCGCTTTTGTTTTTAATGATGCTGCTGATCAAGATAAGGAATGTATATTCCTTGATGCGAAAGAAAAGGACTTGAAGATGATTGTGGAATAGATTTAGTTGAAGATTTATTTCATTTTCATAGGTATCTTGTAATTTGTATATATATATATATATAGCTAATAGTCCTTGTTTAGAAATAAGATTTTTGATATAGCTTTCGTGTCTTTAGAATTTGAGCCTCAAGATTTTATTAATCCCTACAATAGAGAAATATTGTATGTCTGAGCCTGTTCAACAGATTGGGGTTTTGGATTGTAATCATTCGATTAAGTTTAATACAAAACTTGTGCTTTGATTTCATAGTAAATTGTGTTCTTGATTGTTAAAGTGTTTTTCCGCAACATGTTTAACAATTATCTGAGTTGAATAATTCTTGTTTAGAATTTATCGATCCTGACAAATTTGTTTCAGAATGCGGACTTCAGTCATTAGAATCGGATTCTAATAGAATCAGATTGTTGGGCATTTCTATGGGATTCCAACATTTTTATATATACATATCGGATTTTCATGTGGCTAAGATATATATGCATATGGGGTTCTTCAAATCGTCACAAAATCCGATATTGGGCCTTTAGTCAAAACCCGAATTAGGCCAGTAATTGGAATATTTCAATATAGGCTTTTGAGGGTATACGACTTTATGTAAAAACCCGAATTGTAATTTATGTTGAAACCCGAATCCTTGTTTCAAAATCCAGATTCAATGGAATTTCAAAATCCTGGATTTTTAATTCAATCACAGAATCCCGAAGTGTGATTTATTTTACAAAATCCAGTTTGTATTATATTTACAAAATACAATTTGTAATTTATTTACAAAATTCAGATTTATTCATAAAATTTGAATTGTAGTTTATTTGCAAAATCTGAATTATGATTTTCTATAAAATTTTGAAGTTTATTTAATTTCTGAAATTCGATGGTGGGCCTTGTGTGATCCGATTTGAGACCCATTTGTTGAAATCTGATTTAGGCCTCAATGATTAAGGTTGATTTGAGTGCATTTACTTAAAAGTCATAACTAGTTATTTGAGTCGAAATTAAGTTAGAACTCGTTTGGGCTTTTTATTAGAAACCGCTTTTGTGCAATCAAATAAGGAACCGAGTGGGTATGTTCCAAATAGAACACGAAGGTATTAGACTTAACAGCATCAATTTACAGGGTAGATTCGAAGGGGAGCGGTAGTTCCTTTATAGCTACTTACTGTCACTACCAGGTGAGTTTTTCTTAAAACCTAAAGTTTACGTAAAAGATGATTTTATCGAGTTTCGTATGTTGTTAAAATAAGCATGAAACTGTTTATCCATTGTAGCATAACAAATTACATTACTTTAGATGTTTAGCGATCTATTTCTGCAAAAATGGTGCATTGTGTGTGGGCATGGGGTAGCATGGGTAAATGTGTGCCCCAATGCTTAGTGTGCTAAAAGTGTGGGTGACTTTCGGTGAGTCTTACCACATGTCATTTTTGTATGCATTCATGAAATTATTTTCATGATTATAAGTTTTTGAAAGTTACAATGTTTTAAGATTTTTTTAAACTGTGAGCTTTATCGAGGAGACTCACTATGCCTTCGGTTTAACCCTCATTTTTCAAACTAAAAACTTTTTAGAAAAACAGGTACTCGAGAGCTCAGGTAAAGGGAAAACTAAGGACTCCCGTTAATAGAAATCTCAGTTGTCCTAAACTAACCTAACTTAGTAGTTATGCAATAAAAGAACAATTTAAAGTGTATATATCCTGCACGGTGGCAATTTTGTTGACAGAAGTTTTGATTACTATAAGTGTAAGCTGAGACCTCCTTGAGCTTGAGGATTCATTTTATGCACTATATTATTGTTACGAAAACTGGGTTGTTACAATTACTTTCATGACATACTACTACAATGAACTCCATGATTAACAACACATTGAACCTAATCTTCAATATATTTTACCAGTCGCAGGGTTCACACAATATTTAAACTCATTCGTAAAAATCTGATTAACATATCTTGTCACCTCCCAAGTGCTTATACCACCTTAAATATAGACTCCATCTCAACTATTTTCTTCCAACAACACTCAACAATTGGATTCACTCTAAATACCCTAATCATGTTTTCATTTGGACTATGTTGCTTTTCACTCAAGCATTTAAAGCTCTAAAAATCGATCTGAATATAACTGCCATATTGTTTCCAACTCAGTCCATTGACGGGTTAAATTTACCCAGGTCATAAAGGAATCCACATATACATTCTCTCATTGTTTTGAGGTAAACTTCTATCCCTGTGTCAAAGTTGTACGATTATTAAGAAGGATGTGAGTTCATAGCTAGGATTATTTGGGATAGAAACAAAGTCGTTTCAATGACTTAAATCTCATTTTTTCGTGGCTTGAATGTCACCATTTCGGCGCCAATAAAAATGGCAGCAACAAGGGTTATTAAAATGGTCATTAGAGTCCCAAAACTTTGCTCATTTCGATGTTGAAAATAGTCCTAAATGTTGCCTAATGTTAGTAGTTATAGTTTCCATTATTTTTAGTGCTAACTATGAATTAGTTGCTGAAAGATGGCTGAAACAACTAAACTGTTAGTCAATTTTGCTGATGTTTCTAAGGTCGTTCGTGAGGTGTAAAGTTTCCGATTGGGGCTGTTGGAATGAATGGTAGGGGCAGCCAATTGGAGGCTAGTGACTACTAAATTTTGTATACTTCATGCAAAGGTATTGTACATATACATATATCCATAGAAGTAGTCTCTATTTCACCCATTGAAAACCATATATGTTTCCATATATTTTTTGCATAGACCTTCTACTCTTTTAGTAAATACTAGGTATTTTTTAGTCGGGAATAAATATCGATGTTTGATAAGTTTTGTGAAGGTAAGTTGCGGATTTTTAAACCTTTTCGTTCATTTGATTCATTACATATGTTAACGAAACCTGAAGCTTGCGTTTAACTCGGACTACTTGACTCATGAATAATCAACTTGTCCATTACCACTTTGTTCTTCTACACATAATTGGTCAACATCATATATCCTTATAAAAATGTCTTGTCCTAATCATGTACTTACGATGCTCGATATTGATAAAAATATATATTTGCTTTAAAAGATAACGTTTGATTATTCAGAGTGTTTTGGTGTGATTTTTACCTCAAAATGCACATATGTTGGTACTTGATTATTCAGAGTGAATGATCACAATTAGGACCGAAGCGACTATTAACGTTGAACAGTCGTGGTTTTGCGTTGTATTGCAACATTGGGGATTGGTTTAGCTTGAGGCCATTATCGGTTACTATGCCAGAGTTTTCGTTAGGTTCTGTATTTGATTAGTAATAAATCATAATCCACCGCCTGTATTTGATAGGTAACAAAACTTTTGAAACTTTAATCAAAGTTTAAAATTTAAAATGTCAAATTCACCAAAGCACCCTTAACATAACAGAATATAGATTAACAAAGTTAGTACGAGGGATCTAATCCATAAGACCATAACAAAAGTAAAACCACTATATCCATACATATAATTGCATAGTTAGCATATAACCATATGGGCCAGATTCGTAATATAAAAGAAATATATACAATTGGGCCTTAATTAGGTAGCTCCTATAGGCCTTGAAGTCTTGAACCAAGATCATATTGCACAAAACAACCGAGTTCATTTTTTAAACAAAAATTAAACCAGTTGGCCCAAACCGTATTCAAATATTTATAAATTTATATAATTATATTGTATAATTTTGATATTTATATAATTATATGTATTATATCATATACTCATAATTTATACGTATTTATTTTTAAAGGCTCAAATGTGAAAAACCCATAATTCAAAAATCCAAAACCCAAATTATTGAGTCAAAAACCAAGTTAGGCAGAAAAGTCACCCAAAGCCCTAAACCCGTCCGTTTTTTTTTTCAAACCGGTTTTTAAAAAAACCAATTATTTTTTTAACCAAACCGATTATGTATAATATTAATTTCGATGCCAAATACTGGTTAAGAACCGAACCAATTTTTCTAAAAACTGTTTTGTTAAAAGCAGGGGCGGATGCAATGCATTTCCTATGGGGGATCCCACGTAAAAAAAAAATTAACTTTCTTAAGGTTAAAATTTTGGAAGAATTTTGTTTTTTACTGGTGTCCCCCCACTAAATTTTGAGTGGGACCCCACTTACCTACACCACAACCAATTTAGTAAGTTTATTTTGTTGCTTCCTTTTCTTAATTTTCTTCTTCTCCACCTTTCTTTGATGGATTTAATTCACAAAACATAAAATCCATATATTTCTTCTATTTCATTTCTAGATTTCTTATATTTCCTCTTCTCCACATCTTTTTATTTCTTTTTCAACAAATCACAAACATACCACAATGGCACAGACCACAAATTTCTTCTGCTTTATTTCTTGATTTCTTTCCACCTTTTGTTCTTCAACTTCTTTATCGGATTTAAATCAAAAAATTTAACCAAAATCAATCAAAAAACCTCTTGAAATCAACCAAAAATATAGGAAAAAAAATCTTAAATCAACAAAAATACTTTGAAACCTCTTGAAATTAATCAATAAAACTCGGAGAATCCTTCAAAATGGTGTTAGTAGGTTAAAAATTTATCGAACGATTTTACGGGCCTTTTAATCACCTTTAAGGTGCCCCCACTACGGAAAATTTCTGGATCCATCACTGGTTAAAATACAAAAAAACCGGTTCAGTTTTTAACTGTGGATGTGAATCTCTAAATCTCTAATCATAAGACTGGGCCTTCTTAGACTAAATTTGGTCGAACTTTAGACTAGACATAGGCCCAGTGTAGTTTTTCTGGTTTTGAACTTTAGACTGGACATGGGAAGTGGGTTAAGAAGAAGAAAAAGAGCCAAAATCAAAATTTTCATTTTTGCTTCTTTAATTGATAAAAGAGATTTAATTAGAGTAGTAAATATTAGAAAAAGTGTATTGTTTCTGGTTTTGAACCCAAAAATCCACAACTGCACATTTCAGTCTTTTCAAATTTATTAGGTTTATAAAAAATGAATTATTCTTTATGCATTTTCCAAGAATAATGGAATAGTTAACAATAACAGTATCATATTAACATCTCAAACTCAAAAATTGACATGATTTACATCACCCTACAACAAAAATAGTTTTATTATGACATTTAACGTTGGTCCTAATAAAATACAAACTGAAACTTATGAGTTTATAAGATCGAAATTCTACATATATATAAAAACGTAATAAGATAGGCAAACCAACAATTGCTATCCTTATAAAAGAATAAGTTGTTAGGAATAAAAACGATAATATAAGTAAAAGGATATTTTTGCCTTTTTCAGTATACTTTTTGAAAACTGATTATGAATGATTCTTGTAAATCTTTCTGAAAAATGTCATATAAAATATAACATGACATTTTGCTTAGGTTGGCTAATGTCTTCATAACAACTTATTTTTAATATTTATGTGGAAATCTTTTGTTCTCTAACTTTATTATAAGAACTCACTAATGTTCAACACCATACGTTATGTGATGGCAATAATTTTTTTGAAGTAACTTAAAAAAATATTGAAATTAAATTGGTCAATAATCATATATCATTGATATGAATGAGACTTATCATCCTTAATTGACTTAAAAAAGTTAAAAAATATGTGATATTGTTAATTATTATTATGAGATGTATTATGAAAATTGTTCAAGTTAGACTATACGTTTTTACAACTAATACAAGTATCACTCGTGTGTTGTATGCTACTTTGATAAACTAAAAAAATTGGTTTACAATCCAATTTTCAAAACCTCTCTTCATCTCACCATCGTATCGAACGCCAAGTTGTGGGGCTATTTTATCTATAAACAAAATATTTTGGGCTGCAGAATGGGCTTTGGAGTTGCTGCGAAGTGCCAACTAGTGGTGGCCAAATCCTATTACGGGACGGTTATAACCTGTTATCGATCGGCCCGATTAAAACCAGTACACCGGCTTAACCGGTTACGCCGTAACCGATTACGGGCTGATTACGGTTAATGGGGTTTTGGGGTATAACTTAGACCTGGCGAACATGTCGTGTCGAATTCGTGTCGGGTTCAGAGTTAAACGTGTTGAAAATATTTGACCCTAACCCGACCCGTTTATTTAAACGGGTCATGAATCCCAATCCTAAGCCGACACGTTTAATAAACGGGTTGACCTGTTTAACCTGTTTAAGATTTATAAAATTTAAAATTCATAAAAATTTAGTAATCCAAGTTTTATAGTTCAAAGTTATAAGTTTGAATCAAATCCATTAACATTATTACATTAAAAATCCAAATAAATCGTAAATTAGTAAAAAGGTTAAAAGAAAACTTTATATATATACACAAACACACACACACACATACACACACACACACACACACACACACACACACACACATATATATATATATATATAAATATGTATAAACGGTTAGTCGGGTCATTTTCGAGTTAATAATTTTGACCCTGACCTTACCCGTTTAATTTTCGTGTCCTGTCGTGTCAACCCGTTTACTTAAACGGGTTGAAATCTGTTACCCAAACCCGTTTATTTCGTGTTGAGTTCGTATCGGGTTATACTGTAACTGGTCAAGGTTATTTTTAACCGGTTAGATAACCGGTCAAGATCGGTTTAGGCTTCTTTTTTTAACTATTTTTTTAATATAATTAAAAGTTAATTACATTTTTGGTCCCTGTGGTTTGGTGGTTTTAACACTCTGGGTCTATTTTTAAAATAATTATGGATTTGGTACCTGTGGTTTACACTTTATAACGCTTTAGGTCCATAATTTCTAACTCCATTAATATCTCTGTTAAATGGATTTAGCACAAGGGTATTATGGTCTTTTAATACTTTCTTTATTTGTTTATTAGTTTTTCTTTTTGGTTTGATTCTTCCTCTTCTTCAACCCTAACACCACCCACTAGCCACCACCACCATGACCATCCATCACCTCTACCAACACACCCACTACCCCACCACCACCATCCACCACCCTACCAACACCCACCACCCACCACCACCATCATCAACACCACCACCACCACCAACTTGGAAGGTGAATCAATCTTAAAATTTTATATCAAAAAACCCAAAATCAAGTAGAAAAAAACCCTAATCTTTTGATAAAAAAACCCTAAACAAACTCAAGCCACTATCTAAACCCACAAAAATCAAGCCCGATGGTGTGTTTGGTGGTGGTGGAATACAAAAGCGACGGCAATGGGTTGTTGGTGGAGGAGATAAAGCAAGGGAGGAAATGAGTGTGTATAGAGGGTTCAAGGGGAGTGGAAGGTTCTAGAGTTCCAGAACCTCTAGATCCTTGTATGATGGAGGTGGGAGGTGGTGGTGGTGGATTGGGTGGTCAATGATGAAGGGGGAGGCGGTGGCCGGTGACGGAGGCGAGAGGCAGGAGGCGGTGGCCGGTGACAGAGGTGGGAGGCAGGAGGAGGTGGCCGGTGACGAAGGCATAGGCGGAGGCGGTGGCCGGTGACGGAGGCAGAGACGGAGGCGGTGGCCGGTGACGGAGGCAGAGACGGAGGCGGTGGCCGGTGACGGAGGCAGAGGCGGGCGGTAGCCGATGACGGAGGCGATGGTTGGTTCGGTGATGGAGGTAGGAGGTGATGGAGGTGGTTTTGGGTGGCCGATGAGAGGTGGTGGTGGTGGTGGTGGTGATGGTGGTCGTGGTGATGTTGATGGTGGTGGTGGGTGTTGATGTAAAATGAAGTTGTAGATCACAAATCTTTATACGTCTTTTATATATATATATATTATATAAAGATATATAAAATATAATACAGTATATAAATAATTAAAAAATCATATCAAAAGAAAAAATAATGGAAAAACAAAAAACAATTACTAAACGACTAAAATACCCCTGCAGTTAATCCATTTAACAAAAATATTTAATGGAGTTAGAAATTGTGGATCCAAAGCGTTATAAAGTGTAAACCATAGGTAGCAAATTCATAATTATTTTAAAAATGGACCTAGAGTGTTAAAACCTCCAAACCACAGGGACCAAAAATGTAATTAACTCTAAAATTAATGGTTAATTCTATAGAATTTTAAAATAAATAAACTTTGGATCACTCATATTACTTTAAAAATACATTTTATACTTTTAAACTAACTACATTAATTATATAAAAAAATACATCACTTAAATATAAAAACCAACTATTTAAAAAAAATCAGTTACCAGTCATAACCGGTTAGGCCCAGTTATGTAACCTGGCCCAGACCGGTTATAACCGGTTATGCAAAAATCGAGAAAATCCTTAACTAGTGTTAATATCTGGTCCCTTAACTTGTTACTAGACGGGACGGTTATAATTGGTTACACACCGTGTCGAATATCGGTTAACCGACCGGGTTTGTTATAATCGGTCGGGTTTAGCCATCACTAGTGCCAACTAACAAAGAAAAGTTTAATTTGCTTCCATCTTTTTTTTATTCTTTTCCTTTGGCTAGATTTTGCTGCCAATCATGAAAAGTATACTTAGATCCTTAGTAGATGTAATAACCAGGAATTAGAGATTAAAATTATTTTGACATTTGGGGGTTATTTTGAGAATCTTTTGAAAGTAGGGGACCAAATGTAACTATTGGGATCTTTTGTGCTAAGCTAATAATTTGGGCTTTTCTATTTAAGAAAAAAGATTTCCAAGGGCCCAAGGACCAAGGTATTTAAACCATTTAGGGTAAATTTTACCATTTGGGGGTAATTACATCAGTGTGTGAGTGTGTGTGATTTGAGAGCAGCAGCAGCAGACATCATCATCTTCATCATCGCATCATTCTTCATCGATTTTTGGGGTAAGGCTATCTATCTTTGATTATAATCGATATTAGGATTTAGTTGTGGGTTCAATCATGATTAAAATCTTGTGTATTAGAGCTGTTATGGTTGATTTTTGGGGTACCAGGTTCAATCTCCTCGAAGCCAGGAAAAACCCATGTATCGGACTATTCGGTAAAGTCCAAGTCGGACTACTCCGGTTGTCCGAGTCAGACTACTCAAATAGTCTGAGTCGGACTTGGGGAATGTCAGAGTTGGTCTTCGTGATGTTTACCGAATCGGACTTCGTGATGTTTCCTGAGATGGACTTCGTGATGTTTCCCGAGTCGGACTTCGGTATCCCCGTGTCAGATTTTCTAGAAGTACGAGTCGGACTTCAGATAAGAAGGGTCGGACTTTGGGTGTTTTCGAGTCGGATTTGGGAAATTTTGACTCTAGGGTTATTTTTCTGAGGAAGATCCTGTAGTGATCTTGTAGCGAAACCCCTGTGTTAAGTCTGCCTAGGGATGTCATAGTTAGAAATTCTACTAAATATATAAGTGTGAAGTATTAATGCTTTAGAGGATTACAGATTCGTTAGGTGGGGGGTATCTGGGATATTTGAACTAGGCTCAGGTGAGTTCCCTTGCCAAATTCTCTTTATGAAACCAAAGTGTTTAATGAAATGTTTATTGAAATGATTTACGAAGTGTTTACTAAAACTATTTTGATAATTCTGTTTGATAACTGATGATTCTCTATATACCTGTAAGCATGCTCTATATTGGACTGTATATGTGTTCAGGGTGGTTTGTATAGTGGACAATGTATACCAAGGGACAGTACATCCCTTGGAAGTGGGTGTGTGGTGTGGAGCACGAATGTGTGGTGTGGAGCACGAATATATTCCGTTCTCCCTTAAAAGGACATTTATACGGGAAGGGGGGGGGGGAGGGGGGCTGCCACTAATGTTGTAACGGGGTGACGGGTTCTTTGTCCACAATGCACCTCCAATATTTTGTTTTTAAATAATTATGCTTGGGCCAGTGGGCCGCATTGGTGAATGATCTATTTTTGAGGGAATTCTATTTTGAATTATCTATTTTTAAATAATCGCTAGACCTTATGGTCTAACCCTTGTTTTTAAAACTTTTAAACATTTTCAGGGAAAGCTCGAGTATCTGGTAAAGGCAAGGAGAGGGTGAGCGATTGGTTTAGTCGCCTTTTGTCCCTAGTTGAACATTTTTGCATTATTTTATCTCAGCTGTGGAGGGTTGTTCCACAAGCACTTTTACTGATTTTGCCTTATGAACTGATGTACTAGGCTTATTGCCAAAGTTTGAGGTTTATTTATATTTTTCGTTGCGTTAGATCACTGTGATTCTATTGTTATTATCTGTTGGGTTTTGGGTTGTTACAGTAGCACAGCCCATCAAGCCCTTAAGCTCACTCTACTACATCAGCTTTACCATAAACCTATTATAAGCCCCCACAAGCCTACTATGTCACGTACCACAATCCACCAAACAGAATACCCAATACATATATATTTTAAACAAAAAAAGACGAGAAAGAGATAAAAGAGTGTAGAGAGAAAGGAGTAAGAGAAAAAGAGCATGAGCTAGTGTGGTCGGTTTGCGGAAATCGTGTTCCCAAGCCCGCGCCAAGCCCGTCAGAGTCATAGCGTAGACTGCTCGAGCCTGATAAGCCTTAGTGGCGCTACGCAAGGCCTTAAAAACTTACCTATTATTCCTTCTTTATAAACAATAAGTCAAATTATAATGGGTATTTTTAATGTCCAATTATAATACCATACATTTAGGAGGTTGCCCCTAATGTTGTCACGGGGTGACGGGTTCTTTGTCCACAATGCACCTCCAATATTTTGTTTTTAAATAGTTATGCTTGGGCCAGTGGGCCGCGTTGGTGAATGATCTGTTTTTGAGGTAATTCACTAGACCTTATGGTCTAACCCTCGTTTTTAAAAATTTTAAACATTTTCAGGGAAAGCTCGAGTATCTGGTAAAGGCAAGGAAAAGATGAGCGATTAGTTTAGTCGCCTTTTGTCCCTAGTTGAACATTTTAGCTTTATTTTATCTCAGCTGTGGAAGGTTGTTCCACTAGAACTTTTACTGATTTTGCCTTATGAACTGATGTACTAGGCTTATTGCCAAAGTTTGAGGTTTATTTATATTTTCCGTTGCGTTAGATCATTATGATTCAATTGTTATTATCTGTTGGGTTTTGGGTTGTTACAGTAGCGCAACCCATCAAGCCCTTAAGCTCACTCTACTACATCAGCTTTACCATAAACCTATTATAAGCCCCCACAAGCCTACTATGTCACATACCACAATCCACCAAACAGAATACCCAATACATATAAATTTTAAACAAAAAAAGACGAGAAAGAGATAGAAGAGTGTAGAGAGAAATGAGAAAGAGAAAAAGAGCATGAGCTAGTATGGTCAGTTTGTGGAAGTCGTTACCCGAGCCCGCGACAAGCCCGTCAGGGTCATAGCGTAGTGATACAGATCAATTTTGATCTGTATTCGAGATTTTTAGAAAGCTCCAGAAGGAGAGGAAATGTGCTCGAAAGAATAGTCGAGACACGCGCAACTTCGTGGCGCGAAGAAGAAGCCCGCGGTGCGAGCTACCTGCTGATAGTTGTCCGCACCTGATTAATTCGGAAATGGTTGCGTTTATAAATTTATTTAAATATTTTATTAGTTGATGATTAATTATCTAGTTACCTTTTTATTTAGTTTTCTTAGTTAACAAGTTAGGGATTATTATTGATTAGTATTTTAGTTATTTTAGGATTAGATTTATTTAGCATTTATCTTTTATGAATTTAGCTTATAAATAGGATCTTTCTCCTTCATTGTAAATCATCAAAATTTATTCAATAATATTCTTCTCCTTGTGAGTTTTAGAGTTGTTCTCTAGTTTTCTTGAGTTTTACTATTCGTAATTCTCAACCCCAAAGGGTTTAGACGCTTGTCGATCCTTCCGCAAAACCTACGATGCGTAAGTTGGTATCAGAGTGAGGCTTTCTCTGTCTCTTTTATTAACATGGCCGACCAACCCGCTACTACAGCAGAATTGAAGATTGCGATTGCGGCTCTAACCGCATCATTCGATAATCTAACAGTGGTTATCACAAAATCCATTGCTGCAAACACTTTTACCAAACTACTCCGCGATAACTACCCCAAAGAGTTTAGACGCTTGTCGATCCTTCCGCAAAACCTACGCTGCGTCAGTTGGTATCAGAGCAACCAAATCCATGTTCCAGTCAACGTCGCCCATAACCATATTATGGAATCCTTTATTTCCCAAGTAGAGCAACCATCCCCTCTGAAAAAGCTACAACAAAAGTTACTCGAAAAGGATGAAGTGTTATCAGACAAAACCGAAATCATTCCCATTGTAGTCGAACCGCCACTCGTCCTGATCGAGCCACTACACGAAGATAATCTTGTAGTCACCACTTCAATTGCACAATAGCAACCTTTGAACTTGCTTCAATTGCTCCCAATTTCTCCAAGAATTCGCTCTCACCCTCCCTTCTCTTATCTGGAAATCGACTAAACAAAATTGAAGGAAAGTTGAGGGCATTTCTTCTTATATACATGCCGCCACTTAACCCTTGACTGTCAAAGTTAACAATCCAGCCCCTTAACTACGATAAATTACACAAAACATAAACGGGGCTTTACATCGACCCACAACCTAAAGTATTAGAGAATATTTGGCTAATCAATATGGTATCAGAGCCCTAATTGGCACATTAAGACCTCTGGAAACTTGAATCGAAAAACTTGAAACACACTTGAAAACTCGAATGGACACTACGACTCTGAACCATAACCCAAAACATGAATATATTTTCAAAATGAAAAAGAAAGGAAAGAGATGGAGGGGAGAGGGATGGTGCTCCAGACTGTCGGCATAAGTCGGCATCTAGAGAAAAGGTGGCCGACGGCTGTTTTTGAAAAACTAGGGTTTTTGGATGGGAGCATATTCTAGAGAGAGCGTCCCAATTGTTTTTTATTATAAAATATAAAATTAATTAGTATTTATCAACAAATTTATGTTATCTAGAATTTGTTTGTCGATGCATCTGTTGTCGATAATGATGTGATAATGACATTATTTTGTTATGAAAATATGTGATAAAAGTTTTGACAAATCAAATACTTTTTAGGGTAAACGAGGTTTTTTGACTCCGCGTTGCAGGAGAGAGGGAATGTTACCAAAATATAACGAAATAAATCAACAAAAAACATATTGAAATGTAACATAAATCTATAGGACCTCAATGGCGCAAGTGGTGATTCATTATTAACCTAGAAAAGAAAATCCCAAAAATGTTTATCACAGAGCAAGTCCCCCTCAGTCACTGCCATAGTTGACCCAGTATCAACCCTCTCTTCCAGATCCTCCCTTCTTTGGGGCCAATGAAATCGGGTGAATGTAGTTTTTGTTGTGATCAATGTCTCTGGTTAACTATACCAATTAAAATTAGAATGATTATTTTTGAACTTTTAGAAGTTTACAC
Organism: Centaurea solstitialis; assembly: GCA_030169165.1. NCBI lineage: Eukaryota > Viridiplantae > Streptophyta > Magnoliopsida > Asterales > Asteraceae > Centaurea > Centaurea solstitialis. Next base: position 69,063,631 of record CM058045.1, on the reverse strand, counting down.
CCAAAATAACTAGCTTTTCTATACTTCGAAACGTATGTTTATTTGCATTACATCATTTGACTTATTTCGTAAAACATATAACGTAACATTGAATACAATTAGTAATAAACAATAAGATTGACAACATCAAACATATTTGATTTAAATTTTTATCAAACATGTCATCAACACTAATTAACAATAATAAGTAAAACATAAGATTAATAATAAAAAGTATCATGTACTATTGAAAGAATGAAAAGGAAAGAAGAAAGAATACACTAATTAACAATAATAAGTGAAACGTAAGATTATAATAAACATCATTCATGTACTATTGAAAGAAAGAACATGAAAGAAACAAACAAACAATCAAAAGCTTTACTATCAAATGAAAGAAAAAGATAAAAAAAAAACAAAACAAACAAACAAAAGCTTATGTAATATTGAAAGAAAGAAAAAAGAAAAAACAAAACAAAAACTATTGTAAATATTGAAAAAAATATTAGGTAGTATATATGATATATAAAATCATAATTAAATCAAAAAATATTTAATATTGAACTCATTTCGAATGTATGGAAGAGAAGATTATAATGATATAACTTGTTAAAATTAGAACGTATTTTTTATCATATTTTAGTCAATATACGATTATACATGTTAATATAATGAAAATTTAAAAAGAATTATGGAAAAGTAAATGATATAAAGTAAATAACTATATAACTGTAGGGGTGTAAAGTGTTACTTACATAATAATTAAGTAAAAATGAAAACTGTTGGTACTAGGAACAGTATCAACAAAGTTGGTAATGTTCAGGTTTTTAATTACATATTTGGTACCTGTGATTTACACTTTATTACACTATTTGTAACACCCCAAAACCCAAAGCTATAGGCTGGCCCAATAACTTCAAGTCCAACTAAAAACCATGGTGGAAGTTATTGGTAGCCTATGACTTAAGGCTTATAAGGAGGTCACAACTTCTACTCTCTACCTATGTGGGACGGGTTGTTACAAACTCCCCCACTTGAAATCCTGACGTCCTCGTCAGGCCTACCCAGAATCTTTCTCTCCTTGTCATCGGCGATGTGGGATTCGCCTAAGATGTTACCAACATCCCCCTCGAGGACTCATCATTCCCGATGAGGTTTGCCCCACCATCCCGATGGTACAAGGATCGGCTCTGATACCATTCTGTAACACCCCAAAACCCAAAGCTATAGGCTGGCCCAATAACTTCAAGTCCAACTAAAAACCATGGTGGAAGTTATTGGTAGCCTATGACTTAAGGCTTATAAGGAGGTCACAACTTCTACTCTCTACCTATGTGGGACGGGTTGTTACACTATTGGTCAAAATTTTGAAATAGTTATGAAAAAAGGTCCTTGTAATTTACATTATATTGCACTATTGGTCTATATGGTTGACACTATATTGCACTGTTGGTCCACAGTTTGCCAATAAGGTTAGGGACCAATATTGCAATATAGTGTAAACCATAGGGACCAATAGTGTAATATAGTGTAAACCACAATGACCAACAATGCAATATAATGTAAACCACATGGACCTCTTTCATAATTATTTCAAAACAAGGACAAATAGTACAATAAAGTGTAAACCACAAAAACCAAATATGTAATTTACCCTACTTTTTATGATGTGATGATGTTGAGATAATGTTTTGATTTTGATGTGATATAATATGGTAACACTTTAATAAATCAAGGTCATTTTACCATGTGATTATGCTAAAATAATGATGTTCTAATGTTGTGTTAATCGAAAACTAGTAACCATAATGTCCACAATCATCATTCTTCGACACATTATGTGATTTTGCTATAATAATAATGTGATAATATTATGCTACATTGTGATTGGCATGAATATATTATATTAACATGACTTTAGGGATAATAAATTCATAGATATTATAGATAAATATAAAATCATATTATTTTTTTTAAATTAAAATTATGAGTTAAATATTTTAGAGGATGAGAAGTATTAAGTATACATCCCAACTCCCTCCATGTACGTCCACAACCCATAATAAATGTCTCAAATATTATATACTCTCACACATTGACTTACTCTTCCCTACTTACTTTCATTAACACAACTCTTTTGTTTCTCTCTCTTTCTCTTTCTCTTTCTCTCTCTCTCTCTATCTCTCTCTTTAAGAAAAATAATTAATCAAGGACGAAGATGGAAGAAAAGAAAGGAGGTTACGATGAGAGAAAAGGATGCCGGTTATCAATTGGCCGGAGATGTTGCCGGTTGGCTAAGGAGCACAAAGCAAGATTCTACATTCTTCGTCGATGTGTTACCATGCTTCTTTGTTGGCAAGACTGAACAACTAAAGAAAGGTTAATTAGTTAATTAATTAGCAGTTATATATGTATGTAGGGGAAGGTTCAAACGAGAAGTATGTCAATTTAAGAGAACGTGAGCATTGAGCAGCACTCTCAGTCACTCATCTCATGGTTACGGTGGACGTGATCTCGGAGGGTAAAGATTATTAAAGGGGAACCGGTCAAAGCCGTCTTTGTTGAGCGGATGAGTGGCTGAGATTGCTTCTCACGTTCTCTTAAATTGATATGTTTCTCATTTGAACCTCCCTCTATATATATGTATATATGAATGTATGTAAGTATATATAGATATATTGTATAAATATTTTCAGCTTGAGAATTAATTACTCAAAATCGGCTTGTAATTATATATCCTTTTTTCTTAGTTATACCAAATATATATTAGTTGTTAAGAGTTAAATATAAACTATTGTTTTATTATTTTGCAAGTGGTTTAGATTTTCTATAACAAAGACAACATATATTCCAAACCCATTTAGATAGTGTTCACTAAATTAATCATAAATAGAACAATAAACAACAAAATTTTCACATGCCATAGTCCATAGATACGGTTTCTCCAACATTTGGACAAAAAAGGTTCATGCTATAATTAATAACATGAAAACTTTGGATTTTATATGATTTTGTTTAAATAGCAAAATGAAATTTTATCTTGTCAAGATTTAGTAATCAAGTTCAACGTACTCATGTTATAACAAGTACTATGATGTTTTTTCTAATGGTATTTTATGTCTAATTCTTATTCATGTATGAGAGAAAAAAAAAACACAATACTTTGCATAAAGAAAATATGATCATGTTTACTTTTTATCAACTTGGTTTTCGATAAAACTAGTTGTAGCTCTACTTTCATTATATTTCATGATCGTTAGCCATTTCATGAATTTATAGCAACTTAATGATAACTTATATTTTGCTTAACATAGCAAGCAACTTCATCAATGATTGTACATGTACAAACTATAACAACAGTTCCCAAAATAATGTATAAAGTAGTTGTATTATTTCGAAATGTACTTTTTGGAATATCAAACAAAGTTCCCTTGTATATATATTAGTGTTCTCCAAAGTCATTATCTTAAACATAATTCAGTGTCTCATTTTTCAATTTTACGTTGAAAAAAAATTAACTGTTACGTATCAAACACATATCTCATTTTGTATTTAATATGCTTTTTATCATTTGGTTTTTTGATTGACTAAAAAAAGTCTTTGTTAACCCATATATAGGAGGAGTAACTGAACCGGTAAGATCGTGGATTTTTTTCTCTTCAATGGTTCGAATCTGGTTAAGCCCATAAAAGATTTTGTATGATTGTTAACTTTACAAGTCATAGAATTAGTGGAGCTCCCAAACATCCATTGTTTTAGCTCCTTAAAATGTAAAATGTGATTTGTAGGTTAAAATAAAGAGGGTATGTTTGTAATAAGATGAAAATATAGGGATCACAAGACGACGAATAGCGAAAGTAAGGGGTGAAAGGTGACAAGGGGAATACTTAAAATAGAGGGACATCGTACTAGAAACACAGACCATGTACAGGTCCACGTGCGGCCCTCCTTTTCCTCATTATATCGATTATCGAAGGTGGGACCCATCACTTCATATGATCAAATATTAAATAATCAATCTTTTTTTACCTTGTTTAAAATATTTCATATATATTAAAACATGCAATTAGGCTATCAGTACCCATACCCTCACAAGTCACAACTCTCTCAATCTACCATGCCACATCAGCTTTTCTTCAACCCTCTCATAACCTCTGCAACCCTCTACAACCCGTATCCCAACCCTCTCATCCCTCTCATACACAACAAACACATACCAAACATAAAAAGAATGGGTTGTAGAGCCCACCCTACCTAAAGCCCGCCGGGCTCCCACACCGCCGTACCAAAACCCTCTTGAACCCGCCAGCGTGGCGGGCTCAAGCCCGCCAACCCGCTGCCAACCTAACTCACCGCTACGCACAGCCTTACGAATAATCTTCGTTTATTGGGAATTTCTCTAGGGAAATAAAAACAGAACATAGTTTTGGACCTTGCCTAATATATATATATATATATATATATCACTTTTTGGTTGTGAACGTGAGGACAACCGAGAGCGCGACACGTGGCGGATGACTAGGCGCCACGTAAGATCCACGGAGGATGACTAGGCGCCACGTAAGATCCGCGGCGGATGACTAGGCGCGATTCATGGGAGGGCATCGAATTAAAGAGGGGGACCACACTTAAAGTCGCCACGTGTCACGCTCTCGGTTGTCCACACGTTCACAACCAAAAAGTGGTTCACATATGAACTTTCCTATATATATATTGATAAGGTTTACTTGGGTTTGCCCAGACTACATCTTGATAATTTTTACCAAGAGCTAAGCATCCTCTCCTAGAATTAATACTCAGTGGCCCTTGTTGCTCACTTCCGGATTCGAACTTGGGTGGGTTTTTCCCCAACACCAAGAAACTGGTAGGCTGCTCATTGGGTTTATATATACTTTTTAAACGTTGCGTATTTTTTGTTTTTTAAATTTAAACAATCAAAAAAACAATATATACTACATCTTTTATAGGACTATGAAGTAAACTTTTTTGGGTAGTTGTAGGTTCTTGGTCAATTTATTCACAGAGATTAGTTTTTGGATTACCATAGATAACCTAGAATCATAGCATTTTATATAATGGTTTTTGATCACGTTTGAATTTAACCATCAAGGTGTGGCGTAGTGATAAGTTTCTAAAGAGTGGTAGCTACTACCCAGGTTCAAATCCATGCGTGCGTAATTGGTGGCCACTGAGTATTAATCTCAAAGAGCATATTTAGCTCTCAGTAAAATTTGCCGATAATGTAATTTGGCAAAGTTCAAATGAACCTTCTCAAAAGAAAAAAAACGTTTGAATTTGAATCCAAAAAAAATTCATTATATTATCCGACTTTTATTCATACACCACAACTCGAGATGGTTTTGTTTGCTTTGAAAGATACTTTTAATGTTTAAAAGTGTAATAATAATTAGATGGCTAAATATATTTTGGTAAAAGAAATAAAGAAAATAATGTTGAGTAAATTATTTATATAGCCATTGAGTAAATACAGATTCACCTCCTAACCATTCTCCCTCTCCGTTTTGCAAAATAACCATACCCGTCGCCCCACACATAGTAGCCCCGGGCGACTACCACTTTTCCGGCCAAAATACCATCTTTCCGGCAAGGCATACAAACCCGTCGCCCCACAATCCGTGGCCCCGGGCGACGGGTTCAAAAATTACACTATATAAATAATTTACGTTGGCTCCTTCATGCTTTCCCATGACATGTGATACCTTCATGTGAAAAACCTGCATGTGATCAACTCCATCAATCAAAGTTGTCTGCCATGAAAAACCTGCATGCTTTCCCATGACAATAATCGAAGTTGTCTGCATATCTTATTATATATATATATATATATATCACATGTATCAGGTTGGAAGAAGGGGTAGGAGAAAAATAAAAAACCGTCGCCCGGGGCCACGGATTGTGGGGCGACGGATTTGTATGCCTTGCCGGAAAAGTGGTAGTCGCCCGGGGCTACGGTTTGTGGGGCGACGGTTTGGGTTAAATGGTGAAACGGTGTGGGAGAATGGCTAGGAGGTGAATCAAGATTTTTGAAATGGTTATATAAATAATTTTCTCAATAATGTTGCAAAGACGTTTAAATAAGCAAACATACTAGACATCAAAAATAAAAAGGAATATTATTGTAATGATTGAATATAACATTTGTTTTAGCAAGTTGTAAATCTACATTTATTCTGTTTTTTAATAATATATATTATATTTTTTTATTTTTTGTGACAGTAATTATTTTTGGAATATGAATTTTAGGAGCATATTTAAATCGGATGATGTGATGATCCACCTCATATATGGAGAAAATAGGATTTAGAGCATCCACAATGGAGGTTTTTTGTGAGGTTTTTTGTGAGGTTCTTCATGAGGTTTTTACAAGAACCTCCACTGTGAGACAGAGGTTCTTGCCCAGTCACAGGTTCTTACTGGAACCCGGGTGCTTGAACAATAACCTTAATTCTTGTAATAGTTTTCTTTTCTGTTATATAATAGTTTACATTAATAAAAACTATATTATAAATAAGAAGAGGGAAGTGGGGTTTTTATAAGAACCTCTATTGGTTCTTGGTATGTTGAGATGACCATGACGTGATAGAAAAAAATATGGTAAGTGAGATTCTTAGAGGTTCCACCACTAGGGGTGTGCATGGTTCGGTTTGGTTCGGTTTTGAGGTAAAACCGAAACCAAACCGAAAATTTCGGTTTTTAGAAAAACCAAAACCAAAACCAATCGGTTTTTCGGTTTTTGGTTTTCGGTTTTAAGTTCGGTTTTTGGTTCGGTTTTCGGTTTTTAATTCGGTTTTTGGTTTTTGGTTTTCGAATTTCAATTTTTTGTCCAAAAATCAAAATCCAAGATCATCAATTCTAGTTTATCGCATCTGAATGTTCATAAGATAGAGTTGGTGTTTTATAAAACTATGACTTGAATTTAATATTGACTAATTTACATTATTAATCGTTATCATCATCATAGAATGACTTCAATTTATTATTTGTTTCATCATTTTTTAATATAAATGTTTTCTATGTGATGTCAAGTCATTCATGGATTCAAGTAATTATGAGAAAGAGAATGCAAAGGGTAAAATTATTAATTCATCGAAAACTAAAAGAAAATTAATAGAGCACTGAAAATAAATAAGAACTCATAAACAAGAAAATTATCAGAGAACTGGAGATAAATAAGAACTCAACAAAATATTTCAATATTTACTAAATAACCAGGGTAAAACTAAAAGAAGTATTTATTCGGTTCGGTTCGGTTTTTTCGGTTTGGTTTTGAATCATAAAACCGAACCAAACCGAAAAAATCGGTTTTTGAAATCTTAAAAACCAAAACCAATGGTTTTGGTAGTGGTTCGGTTTTTTCGGTTTGGTTTTTACGGTTTTTTCGGTTTCGGTTCGGTTTCGGTTTTTTCCTGCTCACCCCTATCCACCACTGTGAATGCTCTTATAAGTTCATAATATTATAGGCTATATGATAGTTTCAAATTGATTTAAAAATTATTTTAACAAATTGTTGTTTTGGGTTTTGATACTTTTTTTTTTTTAATAATTACAACGATTTATGAAGAGTAAATATAGGTCAAACGCCAATATTTAAAGTACAATAATAACTCTTATAAGTTATAACATGAATATTTTGGACAAATATTTGAAAAATATGTGCAATTTCATTTGTCATAATTTTTTTTATAATAACCTTTTGTAAGATAAATAAATATATTTAACTTATTACAGTCAGTTCACATTAAAATATGTATGATCTGGCGTAAGCATTACCTAAAACTTCAATGTGCTCTCAATAAAAGTAAAACAATAAAAACTATGAAAGAAAAATTAATGTCAATTATTTTGTGATTCTTGAAATTGGTATATAGAGTCTAACAACTATATAACTACAAGCGATTGCAAATAAGATTTTCTTTTATATTTAAAAGTTTGAAAAACTTCTTTAAAGATTTTAGAAAAGCTTTTAATTTTATCAACAACATTTCCTATATAACGGTAGAAAAAGGTTTAGGGAGGGTTTTAAGAGTGTTTTAGGTAAGAAAACTTATATTCAGTTACACTTCTTACATTTATCATATAATTCTTTCTCTAAAAAGTCACTTGTAGATACGCTTCCAAATTCTTTTCTAAAATTTTTCTCTAAACCCCAGTTTTCTATAATATTTTATATAAAGGGTCTGGTTCATGTAAGATCAAGTTGTTTCTGTAAAACCGGTGAGACCAACAGTTTTTATATGAAAGTTCACATCAAAGCACTGTGAATGTAAAAGAAATTCAAACATTCATAGTAAAAATATTGTAAATGTTACGCTCACGGTGTTTTTTGATGTGAAGGTTCTATTTCTTGGTTCGGATTATTTATTTTTTACCTTCACAACATTTTCCCTGTGAATGTTTTGTTTTTTACCTTGTTTTGGATTTTTTTTTACTTCGATAGTGTTTTTTAATATGAATATTCGAACTTTATTTACCATCACGATGTTTTATTGCGAATTTCACACGTAAAGTCTTGGTTTCATGCAGTCTCACGAAAACAGTTTTGTCTCACGTAAACCTGAATATTTATATAAAAAAACAGTAAATTTTAGAGGCGAAGTTAAAATATCTAATCAACAAGCTTCAATGAAACAAATTCTTCAAAGTGATGTCATGAAAACAATTTGCACAAAAGGTAAAACTTTTTCAAATGGGCATCTCATAATTCACCAAAGGGTATCAAAAATTATTGTACTGGTAAATAATATCGGCAAAAAAATATTTAGAAAAAGGAGGGGCCAATCAAAAATGGCAAAAAATGAAAAGTATGATTGTACAATATATCGATGCTTATGTGCGATATCACATCAATGCCAGAGATCTAACATGGATTCTTCCTGCTCCTTTACAGTCTCATTAAATGATTCACTAATGTTAATTTGTTAACATGGTAATTATACATTTGGTTCATGTGGTTTGCTTAAACTTTAGAAACCGTTTAGGCATGATGGAGCGGGAAGCCGGGACCCCAATCCTTGTATTTGTTCTTGCTAGAGAATTTGATCACGTATTAATTTTCATACCCAACAACTAATAGAATCCTCAATGGGGAGACGAGGAAAATTTTCAGTTTATGTTAACTATTCTGAATGAAATATGAGATGCCATACATGCTTAGATATCACATATTTTCGGTAGACCAAAATCACAATGAATTTAAATTAAATATGAAAAGCACATAATCATATAATAATTAATAAACATAATACCAAAATAATTTAAGTTTTATCCAATTTTTTTAAATATACATTCCAAAATATAACGAGTAATATTTAAAACTGTTAAATCCAAATTCGTTAACTCACGAGTGAATAGTCTTTTTAAGAACCAAGTGGCTCTTGAGGAAGACCTTCAAAAAACCCCTTTAACTCAAGGAAAGCAAGGGGCATGTTTGAGAAAGGGAGTTAATAGATTCAAGGGTTAAGTACATGGGAATGTATCGAACTTGACACGTTTTATCATTGTATATATTTAACTTTAAAACTTACCGATTAATGTACCGAACTTGCTAAAATTGTCATTTAATGTATTTCATGACAAGTTGGATACACTTTCATGACAAGTTAGATACATTAAATGGTAGGTTTTTGATAAAGTTGGATACATACAATGACAATTTTAGCAGGTTTGGTACATTAATCGGTAATTTTTAAAGTTGAGTACATATAATGATAAAACGTGACAAGTTCAATACACTCCCATGTACTTAACCCTAGATTCAATGCTCTTTTAATGAATAGGACCCAACAACCCAACTTTCAAGGATATGAACTACATTCAAGGGGGAACTCTAAGGTTAGTGAAGATAACAAGAGGTGTATACTAAAAAGCATGGAAGAATAGAAGAGAAAGAAGAACTCACGTAAAAAACTTTAGTGGAGAAGATTAGTTTAATTTGCCTCCAAATTAAATATAAAAGTTTTCTAAGTTAGTTATGTATGCTTAAAATATGTAATAGGGATTCAGGTTTTCTATTTTGGCGAAACCTATTTGTACACTGCAAATAGTGTTAGGGTTTCTATAACCGCAAAGGGATAGAAGGGGAGAATGCACAAAACACACACTGACTGTGTGAAAATCTTCACATGAGAGTTGTAACATTGTAAAGGTGTGGCATTCTTTATACCCCCATCCCTTCCAAGTAATTTCTACCGACATTTCGAATAAAGATCCTCGTTTGGTTTATCTATTGTTTATTCATCTTCTATTTCGGTTAAACATGGACCACCCACGGATGTCCCTTCAAGCCAACCTATCTATTTGCCTTCAAGCCAACCATGACTTGGAATCTTGGTCTCTATATTACATGTATGGGACTTTGGAAGAATATGAGAAGGACATTCTTAAAAAAAGAACTCAGTTGGGTAGTCCTTCAACTTTTGTCTCTGGTTCCAAAAAAGAAATGCTTTGGTGGTTAGATCCCGGAGATAGTCCAAGTAGAGGAGAAAAACCAGAGAAAGATCAAGTATAGATAAAGAGCAAAGGAAATGGAAGAAAAATGCTATTTGTAGCAAGTGATAAGGAGGAGAACAAATCGTCTACATTTGAAAGTGATGATAATCTAAGTGCTTTTGCACAATCTTTGGCACTGATTACCAAAGAATTTTCAAGGAAATCCACTAAGAAGCGAGTTGATAGAAGAGGGAGAATCAGGTTAAATGTGGCATGTATATCGGGTTCTAAAGGTAACGGGATAGAGAATCAGTAAGAGGGACACCATTTGCCAGTAGAGGCAGTTTTGGAAATGGTACTTTTTGGACATCACATTTGGAGATACTAATGCATGAAAGACACTATTTTTGGAGACTATGTCGACATCCGTTTATAATCTAGACTTGATGTAATTTAATTTAGATTAATAGGTTAATTGTCTTTCAATAGTCCATTTATAGTTGTAAACTCCTTAGCTATTTCCCCTTTATGGGTGATGGTTTAATTTATTACGTCTTACTCCGCTTTAAAACCAGGTTTAAATTTATCCTAATTTTTTAGTGTGACAACTGATATGTTCACTAGAGCATTACTAAGACAAAAGTTTGACGCTTGTGTGCTATAGCTAGTTAGGTAGGTGACTCCACATAGTCGTGAGAGGGAGATATGTCTAGTTATTTCATTATAAGAAAATGGGTTTTTAGAGAAGAAAGTTTTAAAAAATGATTTGGAAGCGTATCTAAAAGTGATTTTTAGAGAAGGGATTATATAATTTTTTTTGAGGAGTGTAACAAATATAAGCTTTTTCTACCTAAAACCTTCCCTAAAACATTTTCCTACCGTTATATAGGGAAGATTGTTGACAGAAGTAAAAACTTTTCTAAAACATTTAGAGAAGCTTTTCAAACTTTTAAATACAGAAGAAAACCTTCTCTAAAGGTCATTTTTCTTGTAGTGTTTGGTCTCCGTCCTATGAGAAGAAATACCGAATGTGCTAGCCTATTTGGCCTCATTAAATTTAGATGGGATGGAATTACATTACGATAAGGCCAAGAAAAATATTATGAGAGACTAAGCAACAAATGAAGAAAATAGGAGACATAAAAATCTTGCTTTTATATGGAGCTATCATCCTAAAGTCCTTATTGAAGATCTGTTATGGTTGGATAGCAAGTTCACAATGCTTGGTTCTTTGTTTTACTTTCTCTGTCTTTTACTTTCTTCGTTGGGGATACTAACGTGTAAAGTGCTATCGTCTACGGGTTGTGAACCTTGTTCTCGGGTAGCATAGGTTGTTAGGTTGGTTGATAGATCATTGGTATGAGTTGTGCATCTATCATAAACTCTTTTGTACCATCATCTCATTTTAATGAAGCTAGTTTTTTTTTGCTACAGAGGACCCCTAGTTTTTGTCTTATTGAGGGTTTCCCACATTAAAGCTACTAGTGTTCAATTATCATTTGCAAAGCTTGTTTGTGGTATAATTTGATATTTCTCTTCACTAATTCTTAGAAGTTTGGAAAACTTATTTGTTTTGACAGATTCAATTCCATTCCATCCAAAAATATTCTACAAACTAAACACTACCTAAGTATTTTGATAGGGTGTATGTGGACATGCTTTGTGGTTGAACGCTTCTGTTTATTATTGTTCTTTTAGATTAGGATTCCCCGACCATTGAATTATTACATTTCTAATCATAACCTATATATCAAAAAAGTCTTGATGTTGACTAACTACAGTTTAAAGATTGGGTTGAATTAAAGTTAATAATGGATAAAAGACTAAATTTCGTAACCATATGATATGACCCAGATGGGCCATTCTTGTGTAATCTTCATGTGGCATTGTCTCCTTGTTATATTAGAGAAGGTTGTTAATCCGATAATTAAACTAAATCCCACCAATATTTGTCACTACTATCCAATTACATATGTTACAACTATTTGGATTTTTCCAATAAAAAAGTTATTCGGTTTGAAATTACAATCTGGACCATGTGATGAACACGGATGGTTTATAAAATGCGATCTTAGTTGAACTTAACAACTCAATTTAAAAAAAATTCAAGTACAATTAATGATTACGTACATTCATGCTTTTATCTTCTTGTTTATAATATGTTCAATTACAATTAATGATTACGTAAGTTTATCCCATTCATGTTTTTCAAACATATATTTTCTTTCTTTAGTTATGTTGTTGATACATTATACAATTTTGGTAAACTCATTGGTTCTATTTGACTATTTTTACTCTTTATAGTACGGAATATATAATTTTTTAGAGTAAACTATAATTTTGGTCTCTGTGATTTGGACGTGCCTCCGAAAATAGTCCCTGAACTTCAAAAACTACATGGGTGATCCATAATGTTCCTTGATTGTTTTGAATGAAATCCCTGCTCACTAACCTCGTTAAATCAGGGGTACTTTTATCTTCTTTGTCCTTTGGTTATATAAAAATATACAAATATCCTTGTAAAACAAAAAAAATAAAAGTACTCCTCATTTAACTGAGTTTTTTAATGAGGTTAATGAGCAAGGATTTGATTCAACGAATATTATGGATCATCCATGTAATTTTTGAAGTTCATGGATCATTTTCGAAGGCACGTCCAAACCATAGGGACCAAAATTGTTGTTTACTCTAATTTTTATACTTGTTATGTCGAAATTTAAAGTTTTGCATTCGTTGCTCTTTGGGCTACAAATGTCTTTTCAAGTTCGTAAACTATCAAAATAGGTCCTGTAAACTATTTTCGATTAGAAAAAAGTACAAAAAAACCCAATGAACTATTCAGTTTTGAATGATTAAGTCCTTAAACTATTTTTTTGAATGAAAAAACCATTAAACTTTTACATTTTGTATGACTAAGTCACTAAACTATTTTTTTGAATGAAAAAACCATTAAACCTTTTCATTTCAAATGATTAAGTCCCTGAATATTTTTTTCAATAAAATAAATTATCGATTTTTTAGAATTGGTTGTCGTAATTTTTTTATTTTTGTTAAGAGGATATAAGTAACCAATTTTTGAGAGTTTGATGGTTTATTTATTCAAAAAAAATTGTTTAGGGGTTTGATCATTCGAATTGAAAAGGTTTAATGGTTTTTTCATTCAAAATGATAGTTCAGTGACTTAATCAATCAAAATATGAAAGTTTAATGGTTTTTTCATTCAAAAAAATAGTTTAAGGACTTAACCATTCAAAACTGGATAGTTCGCTGGGTTTTTTTTTGTATTTTTCCCTTTCGATTATCCACGGTTTATACTACAACATTTACATTGTGAATTAAACCTTATAATTTCTGAATAAACATTGAATTAACTTGCTATAAATTAAATATATATGAGTTCTTTTCATTAATAGATGATTAAATTATTATATATTAATTTATAACTATAATTTTGGGTATTGCTAGTCCCAATACAATAACAATAGAGTGACTAAATTTTGGTTCATGTAGTTTATACCCAACTAAGAAAATTGTTTCTAAACTTTAATAAGTATAGTTCTTTTTTTAAGAAAGTGAGTCATAGGGCTTTCCCTCAACTCAGTCTTTTTGGTTCTTGAGAATGGTCGTCACCTCTAAATCTATTGTAAAAAGTGCACTAAACTATAGTACACTGAAATAAACTACATGAACCAAAATTTACAATTTGTTTAGTACACTAAATCTATTATATAATTTACAATTTGTTTAGTTGAATCATAACCATTTAGAAAATTATATATATAACATTTAAATTACTTTTCTTTCATTTTTTTATTCAAAGCTTTCTTTGAAATTGAGTAAGTAGAGAATTATTATTTATTAAAATAATTCTAATTAATTAGGAATCTTTAAATTTCAAGAATATCAACGATAGAATTGTAATAAAATGTAAACAACTTAATTTATATTTATTCTTAATATTTACTAATATAAATAAATTAAAAAAATATTCAATATTATACTCATTTTGAAGGTATCGTCGAGACGATTATAAGGGTGTAATTTATAAAAAAGAAAAACAAAAAGCTTAAATGGTTTTAATTCATATACATTATTTACCTTAATATGATAAAAATGTAAAGTGAAAATTGAAAAATAATTTAAATGTTATATATATAATTTTCTAAATGATTATGATTAAACTAAATCATTAATGTTTCTTTTATCAATTAACTAAGTCATATTTATATTGTTAATTGGATGTTACGTTTGGTTTGTGTGTGAATTATTTGTGAATTTTATAATGCAAATGTTAATTCTTATTAGAAAATAAAACAATATGTTTAAATCGTCCGTGTATTACACCCGTGTAATACACGGACAATTTATAACATATTGTATTAATTTCTAATAAAAATAAGCCTCTACATTATAAAGTTCACAAATATTTCACCTCCAATTAACAATATAAATATGACTTAGTTAATAAAAAAAACATTAACGATTTAGTTTAATCATAGCCATCTATGAAAACTTTTGTTCCAATCCTTTATTCAAAACTTTCATTGAAATTGAATAAGTAGATAATAGTTATTTAGTAAAAATAATTCTTATTAATCAACGATTTAAATGGAAAAAAAAAAGAAATTACTCTTGCTTTATTACTAAATATTTTAGTCATCTAATAGTTGTTAAAATATCTGAAATTGAAAATTTATAATTCTTTTGTCGAAAGATTCAGATTTCCTGAATGACATTAAAACTGGAGGGATTCAGAAATAAAATACGTTTTGATGGATTTATTTGGAGGGTTTTAAAAAAAATCATTATTTATAAATAATCTATAAAAATAGTTAGATTATAAAGATGAAATCTTTAAATTAAAGAATATCAACAAAAAGGTTTTAAATAAAATTAATTTTCGTTATTTATAAATAATGTATAAAAATAGTTAGATTAAAAAAGATGGAATCTTTAAATTTCAATAATATCAACAATAGAACTGCAATAAAATGTAAACACGTTAACTTATATCTATTTTTAATATTTAACATTATAAATAAATTAAAAAAACTATTCAATATTAGACTCATTTTGAAGGTATCGTCGAGACGATTATAATGGTGTAATTTGTAACAAAGAAAAACAAAAACTTAATACTTTTTAATTCATATATATATATATATATATATTATTTACGTTAATATGATAAGGATGTAAAATGAAGAATGAAAAACTAAAGGATAAAATGTAATTTAATCAAATAACTTTAAGGCGAGTGATATTTACACGGAAGGATTTCATTAATCCACGGCTCATTTTCTAAAATTACAAATTTACCCTTGCCTTTTCTTCTCCCTTCTTCCATTTCATTCTCTCACCTTCCCCCGTTTCATTCTTCTGACGGCCGACGTAGCCACGATAAGTCGATAACGTCGCCGGAGATAAAACGCAAAGCAAAGAACATCGCCGGAGATGAAACCCAAAGCAAATAACGTCGCCGGAGATGAAACCCAAAGCAAAGAACGTTGCCGGAGATGAGTCCTCGCCGTGACGGCGAAAGGCCGTACGCGCTGGAGACGTGCGATCCTCACGAATAACCGGTTGAAGAAGTCGAGAGTGAGTATATTGAGATGCAAGTAAAAGCCATGGCTGCTCTCGCCGATCTTCTCTCCGGCGGATCTAGTTTTAGCTCCGGCGCCGGAGCCGGTAATCTAGGTCAGCTCAGTTTTAGCGGCGAGGTCTGGCTTGCCGGCGGTGAAGAGGGATATGAAGAAGATGAGAAAGAGAAAGAAAGGGTTTTTTTTCATCTTGGAAAGAGGGAGAGAGAGAAAATGGATCTTCCCATCCTTTTCATCATTTCCACCACAATCATTATCTCCACTAGCAAGTTTTACATCTTCTCCAACTCCGGTGACATTTTCTTCGCCGGTTTCTGTGGTGGCGGTGAGGAGAGCGGAGGAAGAAGAAGAAAATCGTTTGGGGTTTGGGGAAAGGGAGAGAGGAAAAAGGATTGAGGGTAAAATTGTCCTTTCACATAAAATTTCCGTGTACTAATCCATTCCTGCCGTGAAAATATCATCACCCTAACTTTAAGGATACAAAATGTAAATTTAGGTAGGTGAATTTTGGAAAATATTTTATCCATATTTGTTAGTTATTTATTTATAGGTATTAATAGGGCATTGAAAAAAATAGAAATAGATTATGACATCATCATTTGATAAATTTTGTTTAATTGACCAATAATATCACTCAATTTCATTTTGATGACGTCAACAGAAACATTCTTTTAATATATATATAGATTTGTTGTTGTTTCATTCCTTCCAATTTAAGATGCTAAATTATTTTTGGTCTCTTGTACTTAAAATAGAAATTAGTTCAAAAACAAAAATAATAATTAATTATAAATCATACTAATAGAAATCTCAAATTTTAAAGGTATAAAATCAAAATTATGAACAACCAACTCCACTAAAATCGTAATTCAATATACCAAAATTTCTAAACAAGAATAACACCATTTTAAGACACCGTTCATGTGCAATCTCACATGGGAGGGATGGGGATTGTCTCTAAGTTAGTCAAATCACCATTACATCAAATTAAAATCACTTCAACCTATTGACCACAAATAAAAATGTTAATTTTTCTTAAAGTAAACTTCGCTTTTGGTGTGTGTGGTTTGCCAAAAGTAACCCATTTGATCCTTACAATTTAAAAAGATACACTTTAAACACTGTAGTATGCATTATCGTTCGGATTTGGTTTTAACGGTCGTTAAATAATCTCGTTAGATAAGGGGTATTTTAGCCTTTCAAGATGTAACACCCGTTATTTCGGTGTAATATCGACTCTTTGATAAAATATGGAATTTAGAATCTTAGATCAAATCATGCATTTTATGGTCTAATATGTTAGGAAATCCAATTACGAGTCCAACGGTTCTTTCGGAATCGAAAACGGAGCTATAACGAAGAAGTTATGGCCGAAACAAAATCGAACCCAAAACGCACAGGTGCTAGCGATCGCTAGCTAGCACCCTAGCGATCGCTAGCCAAGGAAACCAAACCTGCTGTTTTTGCTCGCGATCGTGCTCTCGATCTAGAATGGACTAAGCTAGCGATCGCTAGCCCTCAAGCGTAGCGATCGCTAGGCAACTGTTATTTTCAGGAAACGGGTTTTAAACCCTTCCTCACTTCATTTGGTCATAACTCTCTCATCCCTTGTCCGATTTTGGCAATTTTTCTTCCCACACTCCTCATTTTCAAAGCTCTTCAAGATCTTGAGGTTGGATCTACACTTGGAGCTAGCTCGGGAGGAAACCACATTTCACTACTTCATCTTCTCCACTCATCCCTTCTCCACCATTGTTGCTTGAAAGGAGGGAAGCTCAAAACCTAGGGTTTTAGTTGGATCTCACTCGGTAAGCTTCGATTAAACCCTTGTAGGTTGGATCTATGCATATAATAAGGGTTATGAACTAACCTAGGGTTCGATTTACTTGATGTTAGGTTCGTGCTCTTATTTGACCTAATCTTGGAATTTGGGGGTTTTGTCACAAAACCCTAAGGTGAGTTGTTAAAACTATTTTGTTAAAACTGAGGACACATCATCTTGATGAATATATCTATATTTTGCTCGATTTACATGCTATGTGTGGTTCTTGCAAGAAATGTTATTATGGATGGAACTATAAGTTGTTAGTTTGGGATTTGCCATGAAATGCATGAATAATGGTATTTGTATGAACGATATGAGTGGATTATTATGTGCATTGAGTAGGTATCTGTATGCTACTAAGGTGCGAACTACGTCACCGTGTTATGTGATAGTTGTATATATACATGGAACATACGTGTTATTATGTTGCCATGAAACGATGTGAAAGAATTGATTTCCAAGCAATGTTAACTCGATGAGAAATGAATAAAGGGCATGAGACCCTTGTATTTACCTGAGAAAGGTTGAGAATTAGTATGAGTCTTTCTAGACAGTACGATTACGCCTCTGATGGTGTCATGGTTGATATGGCATCGAGGTATGAATGTTTGGACAATATGTATATGCCTCTGATGGTGTCATGGTTGATATGACATCGGGATTGCTTGTAACTAAACGACATGGACGAACCAACGCAGTATTTCTCACCGAACAGTCTTGGGAGGTTCTGAAATAGGAATGCCCCTATGTCGCCGGCCCTCGGGTTGCTCCTTGGTGCGCGGGCCTCTAATGGTGTCATGATAGATATGGCATCGAGGTGTTCGGAAGTAACGAATGATGGCGTACTGGTTGGGGGAAATGGGTCGCTCCCATTGTTTCCGAAGATAATAATAAACCGGTTTAATATGTCAATTGCATTGCTAATATGATCATGTATATCTCACATGCTTTATACACCTTATGCGTATGATATTACTTGTACAACTCACTAGGCTCCTTTAGCCTAACACTTGTTTGGTGTCGATGTGTCTCTCAGGTGCTAGGGACGCGGTTCCCAAGTAGGAGCCAGAATTAAAGAGTGAGCTTTGGGGGACGGGTGAAGAGTCCGGTCTTTAGACCGCGCGTACATTGATAGATCTGAGAACCCTTTTGTAGTCTTTTTCCCAGATAGGATTAGACTAGACGGTTGTCGTATTCTTTAATTAGAATTACAAACATTGTAAATCATACACTATTTATACCCCTGTTTTTGGGATGAGCTCACGCCTTGGCGTACATTTGTATACCACCTTTTGTGCAATTAAAAAGTTTTTGTTCGCCCTGATTTTTAGGGTGTTACAAGTTGGTATCAGAGCTTTAGTTTAAGCGAACTAGGTATTCACTGTAGTACGCCTAGACTTAAACTTAGCAAACTAGTAAATACGATACATACCTTGGGTAGAACCTTAGGTGGGGAGCGCAATAGGATTGCGAATTCACGTTTATTCAAAGTTGTGGTGATGGTAACGAGGATGCTTATGTATGATTAGTTCATAAATCACTTAGCTACTGATCTATGAATGCGTTGTACGCGAGTGTTTGAGTAACTGTTATTATGATGATGATAAATGTTGAGGTTCGTAAGTAGTCTATTCTTATCCTATTCTCGTGCATTGTGTATTACAGATTGAATGGCGAATACCCGTAGTCAAACGGGCGCCGCGAGAGGACCACCCGACCAAACCGCTTCGACCGCCGACCAACATGTTCGGGTCGAGACGGTTGAGAGTCCACCGAGGCTTCCCGTTCTCGGTGGGGGAACGGAGCACGTACCAAGGGTCAATCTCGAGGATCCAAACCCGGTCCTAACCGAGGTGACCCCGGAGATGAGAATGCTCGATAGTGTGATGAAGGCCGTGAACGAGGCCATGAGTAAACAACAAGAGTCCTTCATGAAGATGTTGGAGGACCGTGATGCTAGCCACCAGCGCAACGAGACGGTGGGAGAGAACGCCACTACGGCGTCGGGGGATGCGGAGGTGGTGGTGGTCACCGAGGAGACTCGAATCACCGGGGACATGGAGAAAGGGAAAACT
Organism: Centaurea solstitialis; assembly: GCA_030169165.1. Taxonomy (NCBI): domain Eukaryota; kingdom Viridiplantae; phylum Streptophyta; class Magnoliopsida; order Asterales; family Asteraceae; genus Centaurea; species Centaurea solstitialis. The sequence goes on along the minus strand of CM058045.1, from coordinate 69,043,703 downwards.
AAAGGGTGCTCCTACAAGAACTTCTTGGGGTGCAAACCGCCGGAGTTCCGGGGGTGTACCGACCCGGTCGTTTGCTTGAATTGGCTCGTCGAGATGGAGATGGCCTTTGAGGCTAGTGAGTGCGACTCTTCCCAACGAGTCAAGTTCGCATCCCACCTTCTTAAGGGCGAGGCCCTCACGTGGTGGAACTTGACCCGCTCTTCCCTCACCCCGGAGGTGTACGCTAGGCTCTCTTGGGCCGAATTCAAGAAGAAGACGCTCGAGAAATACTGTAGCGAGCGAGCCCTTGACAAGATCGAGGACGAATTCCGGGGAATGAAGAAAGGCAACAAGCCCATCTCCTTTTACGCAAAGGAATTTTTGGAGAAGCTCGGGATGGTGGAGCACTTGGCTTCCGATGAAAAGTCAAAGATCAAAGCCTACTCTCGTGGGTTACCGGCCGAGATGAGATCGGCGGTGAGGATCGCAAGGGTCACCACCCTACATGAGGCGATCGAAAAATCGTTGAGGATTGAGGATGACATCACCCAAGCCCGGGTAGAGGGTTATCAAGCCGGGCAAAAGAGGAAGTTTGAGGAGGCCGCCATGTCGGCTCGACCGAGCAAGACTTTCCAAGAGGTGAGACGAGGTGGAAACCGGAATGAGGCAAAGTGGTGCAACCGGTGCCGAAGCAAGCATTTTGGACTATGCCGACGTGACCCTCCCGCGAGCGATACTTGTGGGAAATGTGGAAAGAGGGGTCATTTGGCTCGAGACTGCGTTGTCCGAGTGGCGGTTTGTTATGAGTGCAAGGAACCGAGGCATTATCGAGATGCTTGCCCGAAGTTCAAGAGGGCGGCTACCGGGGGTTCGAGCGGTTCCATTGCAAGAGGTGAAGTCCAGCCGAAGGTGACTAGCCGAGCCTTTCAGATGACGGCTACGGAGGCGAGAGAGGCATCCGATCTTGTATCGGGTACGTTTCTCGTTAACTCCATACCTGCACTTGTTCTTTTTGATACGGGTGTCGAACGCTCCTTTGTGCATGATACTCTAGCTAGGAAATTCACTATGCCTACCACTCCCTTAACTGATGCACTAGTAGTAGAAGTAGCGGGCGGATTTCTTGTGACCGTTCGGGATTGCTTTGAGGGGTGCACCATAGAGTTAGATGGAGAACCTTTCTCCGCTACCCTCATACCCATGAATGTCGGTAGTTTCGACGTAGTGCTAGGGATCGATTGGTTGCGCGCACACGACGCCAACATAGGTTGCGGCAAAAAGATGGTCACGTTACCGGCGCCTAGCGGAAAACCGATTACCGTGTATGGGGATAAGAAGAAGGGCACCTACACGACCATCTCGATGGTTAAGGCAAGAAAGTGCCTAGCCAAGGGATGCACCTCTTATCTGGCTTACGTTGTTGATACGAAGTTGGAAAAGAAAGAGATCGCCGATGTGGACGTGGTGCGGGAATTCCCGGACGTCTTTCCGGAGGATTTGCCCGGGTTACCACCGGAACGCCAAGTGGAGTTCCACATTGACCTTACACCCGGAGCGGCTCCGATCGCGCGCGCTCCATACCGATTGGCTCCGACCGAAATGAAAGAGATGATGACGCAATTGCAAGAACTCTCCGAGAAGGGATTCATCCGACCGAGTTCGTCACCGTGGGGAGCGCCGGTTCTTTTCGTCAAAAAGAAGGACGGCTCCATGAGAATGTGCATCGACTACCGGGAACTAAACAAGAGGACGGTAAAGAACAAATACCCCTTGCCTCGGATCGACGACCTCTTCGATCAAGTACAAGGTGCCGGGTGCTTCTCAAAGATCGACCTACGATCCGGGTATCACCAAGTGAGAGTGAAAGAGGACGACGTACCAAAGACCGCTTTCCGAACGAGATACGGGCACTACGAGTTCCTGGTGATGCCGTTCGGCTTAACCAACGCACCGGCGGTATTCATGGACTTGATGAACCGAGTGTGTAGACCATTCTTAGATAAGTCGGTCATAGTCTTTATCGACGATATCTTGGTTTATTCCAAAGATGAGGCCAAGCACGAGCGACACTTACGAGAGGTATTGAACGTGCTTAGAGACGAGAAATTGTACGCCAAATTCTCAAAGTGCGAGTTCTGGCTCCACGAGGTACAGTTTCTAGGACATGTGGTGTCGCGAGACGGAATCAAAGTGGATCCGGCGAAGATCGAGGCCATGATGAGTTGGAAGTCGCCAACGAACCCGTCAGAAATAAGAAGCTTCTTAGGCTTAGGGGGTTACTACCGGAGGTTTATCCAAGACTTCTCGAAGATTGCTTCGTCGCTCACGGTGCTAATGAAGAAGAACGCCAAGTTTCTATGGACCGACAAGCAAGAAGAGGCCTTCCAGACACTCAAGAAGAAGTTATGTCAAGCGCCGATTTTGTCATTACCGGACGGGACGGAAGATTTCGTGGTCTATAGCGACGCGTCCAAGATGGGACTCGGGTGCGTGCTCATGCAACGAGGCAAGGTGATCTCCTACGCCTCTCGACAGTTGAAGGATCATGAAAGGAATTATCCGGTGCACGATTTGGAGTTAGCGGCGGTGGTGTTTGCGTTAAAATTGTGGCGACACTACCTTTACGGAACTAAGTGTACACTATACACCGATCACAAGAGTCTCCAACACATTTTCGACCAAAAGGAGCTCAACATGCGGCAAAGGAGATGGCTCGAGCTACTAAAGGACTATGATTGCGATTTATTGTACCACCCCGGTAAGGCGAACGTAGTCGCCAACGCCTTGAGCCGTAAGAACTATGGTGATAGCGTTGGTGTGACCCTTAACCGGATTAGCGTGGTGTCGAGTTTGATGGAAAGGATCAAGGCGAGTCAAGCGGAAGCCCTTCAAGAAGAAAACCTCAAGGATGAGGTGATGGTGAAGCAAAAAGAGTTGTTGACCGAGGATAGCCGCGGGCTTAAACTGTTTCAAGGCCGAATTTGGGTGCCGAAGCTTGGTGGCAACCGGGAATTACTCTTGGACGACGCTCACAAGTCCAAGTACTCCATACACCCCAGGAGCACCAAGATGTACCGAGATTTGAAGATGAACTATTGGTGGCCGGTCATGAAACTTGATGTGGCTAGCTACGTCGAGAAGTGTGTCACATGCCTTCAAGTCAAGGCGGAACACCAAAAGCCCTATAGGAGTTTGCAACCTTTGGACATCCCGGAATGGAAGCGGGAGCATATTACCATGGACTTCGTGACCAAACTACCGAGAACCTTAAGGGGTCACGACACTATTTGGGTGATCGTGGACCGACTCACGAAGAGTGCTCACTTTCTCGAGATGCGTGAAACCCTACCCATGGACAAATTGGCCAAACTCTACATAAAGGAGATCGTGAGAAGGCACGGTGTACCATTATCGATTGTCTCGGATAGGGATAGCCGATTTACCTCCCAGTTTTGGCATGGATTACAAGAGGGCTTGGGTACGAAACTCAAGTTGAGCACCGCTTACCACCCTCAAACCGACGGACAAAGCGAACGGACGATTCAGACGCTAGAGGATATGTTGCGGTCGTGCGTGATCGACTTCGGGGGAAATTGGGATACACACCTACCATTGGTGGAATTTGCCTACAACAACAGTTACCATTCTAGCATCGGGATGGAACCGTTCGAGGCACTATACGGACAGAAATGTAGGACACCGACGTGTTGGTTGGAGGCGGGTGAAAAGCAATTTGCGGGACCCGAGATCATACAAGAGACGGCGGATAAAGTAAAGGGCATTCGTGAACGCTTGAAAGCCGCCCAAGACCGACAAAAGAGTTACGCCGACAAGAAACGTCGCCCCGTAGATTTCCAAGTGGGAGAGCGCGTGATGTTGAAAGTGTCCCCTTGGAAAGGTATCATACGGTTTGGGAAACGGGGGAAGCTTAGCCCACGTTTCCTAGGACCGTTTACCATTTTGGAAAAGGTTGGACAACAAGCTTATCGGTTAGAGCTACCGCCCGAAATGGATGGGATACATCCCACTTTTCACGTGTGTTACTTGCGGAAATGCCTAGCCGAAGAAGACAGCGTCATTCCTTTATCGGAGATTCGAGTCGACACCGGTAACCGATGTATCGAAGAACCGGAAGCCATCCTAGAAAGGAAAACGAAGAAACTACGCCACAAAGAGGTGACGATGGTCAAAGTCCAATGGAAGCACCATCGAGGTGCTAATGTCACGTGGGAAGCCGAGGAAGACATGAAGCGGAGATACCCGCGGATGTTCGCATAGGTGTAACAAATTTCGGGGACGAAATTTTAATTAGGAAGGGAGGATTGTAACACCCGTTATTTCGGTGTAATATCGACTCTTTGATAAAATATGGAATTTAGAATCTTAGATCAAATCATGCATTTTATGGTCTAATATGTTAGGAAATCCAATTACGAGTCCAACGGTTCTTTCGGAATCGAAAACGGAGCTATAACGAAGAAGTTATGGCCGAAACAAAATCGAACCCAAAACCCACAGGTGCTAGCGATCGCTAGCTAGCACCCTAGCGATCACTAGCCAAGGAAACCAAACCTGCTGTTTTTGCTCGCGATCGTGCTCTCAATCTGGAATGGACTAAGCTAGCGATCGCTAGCCCTCAAGCCTAGCGATCGCTAGGCAGCTGTTATTTTCAGGAAACGGGTTTTAAACCCTTCCTCACTTCATTTGGTCATAACTCTCTCATCCCTTGTCCGATTTTGGCGATTTTTCTTCCCACACTCCTCATTTTCAAAGCTCTTCAAGATCTTGAGGTTGGATCTACACTTGGAGCTAGCTCGGGAGGAAACCACATTTCACTACTTCATCTTCTCCACTCATCCCTTCTCCACCATTGTTGCTTGAAAGGAGGGAAGCTCAAAACCTAGGGTTTTAGTTGGATCTTACTCCGTAAGCTTCGATTAAACCCTTGTAGGTTGGATCTATGCATATAATAAGGGTTATGAACTAACCTAGGGTTCGATTTACTTGATGTTAGGTTCGTGCTCTTATTTGACCTAATCTTGGAATTTGGGGGTTTTGTCACAAAACCCTAAGGTGAGTTGTTAAAACTATTTTGTTAAAACTGAGGACACATCATCTTGATGAATATATCTATATTTTGCTCGATTTACATGCTATGTGTGGTTCTTGCAAGAAATGTTATTATGGATGGAACTATAAGTTGTTAGTTTGGGATTTTCCATGAAATGCATGAATAATGGTATTTGTATGAACGATATGAGTGGATTATTATGTGCATTGAGTAGGTATCTGTATGCTACTAAGGTGCGAACTACGTCACCGTGTTATGTGATAGTTGTATATATACATGGAACATACGTGTTATTATGTTGCCATGAAACGATGTGAAAGAATTGATTTCCGAGCAATGTTAACTCGATGAGAAATGAATAAAGGGCATGAGACCCTTGTATTTACCTGAGAAAGATTGAGAATTAGTATGAGTCTTTCTAGACAGTACGATTATGCCTCTGATGGTGTCATGGTTGATATGGCATCGAGGTATGAATGTTTGGACAATATGTATACGCCTCTGATGGTGTCATGGTTGATATGACATCGGGATTGCTTGTAACTAAACGACATGGACGAACCAACGCAGTATTTCCTCACCGAACAGTCTTGGGAGGTTCTGAAATAGGAATGCCCCTATGTCGTCGGCCCTCGGGTTGCTCCTTGGTGCGCGGGCCTCTGATGGTGTCATGATAGATATGGCATCGAGGTGTTCGGAAGTAACGAATGATGGCGTACTGGTTGGGGGAGATGGGTCAATTGCATTGCTAATATGATCATGTATATCTCACATGCTTTATACACCTTATGCGTATGATATTACTTGTACAACTCACTAGGCTCCTTTAGCCTAACACTTGTTTGGTGTCGATGTGTGTCTCAGGTGCTAGGGACGCGGTTCCCATGTAGGAGCCGGAATTAAAGAGTGAGCTTTGGGGGACGGGTGAAGAGTCCGGTCTTTAGACCGCGCGTACATTGATAGATCTGACAACCCTTTTGTAGTCTTTTTCCCAGATAGGATTAGACTAGACGGTTGTCGTATTCTTTAATTAGAATTACAAACATTGTAAATCATACACTATTTATACCCCTGTTTTTGGGATGAGCTCACGCCTTGGCGTACATTTGTATACCACCTTTTGTGCAATTAAAAAGTTTTTGTTCGCCCTGATTTTTAGGGTGTTACACAAGATTTTTACTTTATTTTACCCTTTTACACTACAGGGACCATATATAATTAACCAATAACTTCATCTAACTTCATTTTCTTCAACACAACAATCCATATCTAACTTCATTTTCTTTAACACACCAACCCCAATCATTAAGAACATGAACACTAAGAACAAGAACAATGAAAGTAGCATTTCTTAAACCAAAAATCTTGAATAAAACAATAAACAATCAAATAAAATCTTCTTTTTCATGAATTTTATCTTCATCATAAAGAACATCAAAATTAAAAACCTTAAATTTAAGCAAAAAATAAACCCTATATCTAAAAGAATGTAGAAGTGGGATTAGTTATTTGTCTTTGATTCATGAATTTCATCTTCATCATTGGGTTCACCTTAATTAGGGCTTTTCATCTTTTTAGAAAATGGGTTCACCATCGTAACCATGGTGGTGACAAAAATCATGGACCTATCACAAACAAAAACAAACAAGTTAAAAGATTGGGAGGATATGCAACACTTGTATGAGAAATATAATGATCACAGAGAAACAAATTGTGGGTAGGCAGCGATTGACCTTGTGATGAACAAAGAGATGAAGCATCTGATTAGTTGTTTGATTTGTCAAATAGGCAAATCTTGATCCTATACAATGGATGGAGTCATTAGCTAAAAAACTGCGATTCACAGCTGTGGATACGAAGGAACGATGAGAAAGCAGAAGGGGAGGAAGAGAGTGGATGACGAAGGAAATGGAAGGTAAAGATGAGAATGCAGAAGGGGAAAAACAAGGTGGAGGTATTGTCCAGGTGAAAGTTTCGGTGGTACTATACGGTTGCATCTCGATGAGATTGCAAAAGCGAATGTAGCGGCGACTTTGTAGGTGTATGGGGAGGACGGTGGCAGTTTTGTAGGTATAAGAAGGAAGCCATCAAGGTTTTATCAAGATAGGTTATTGTAAGTTAGATTTTTGGTCCCTTAGTTAATTACATATATGGTCCTTGTAGTGTTCGTCCCAAGATGACGAGCTTCAAGTTAACAAGGTTTGTAAAAGGGGGTTGAATTCAAACACACAGATTTTTTACTTTTATATTATATTTGTATATTGATGTATCAAATACAAAATTTACATATTGTTGCGGAAATAGAAAAGTACAAACCTATTCTAACAATCTAAACTTCACAAAACATTCACTGATTTGCACTTAGTGAGAATAAGAATAGAAAGAAAGAATACAAAAGAGATGAGGAAGGACATAAGTTGTGTCTAAAGAATATCACAAGAGCTTCACTTATACTATTTGCATTAAATGCGATTAAGACTACCTTTTACACATGTCGCATATTGTTAGTAATTATGTGCAAAGTTGACAAACCAAGTAATTACACATCCAATGTTACAAGACACTTGAGGGTCACACCTGTGAGGACCTATAAATCGAATAAGTTAAATGAAACCAGAAATGGAGAGTTGGGATTTATAATAGTCAATTATAAATCAATTGGGTATTTTCAGTCAGAAATCCCAAAGTTGGAGGGTCATTAATGAATTAAGTAGATTATATATTTATTAGACAAATAAATATATAATAGAATAATTAATTAAAGAAATTATATATTTTAGATAAATATATAATAGAATAATATATTTATTAGATTAAATAAATATAAGTAATTATCTAGAATAATCCTTTCTTGCTAGAAAAGAAAAAAGATAATTACAAAAGAGGAAACTGAATCAGATGGAAACTGTGTTTCCTTGATATATAAATAAGCCTTATGGGTTTAAGGTTAATTCAATTTTTTTTCAATAACAAAACAATCAGTTTCCAGTTCTCTCTCTCTTTCTCCCATTGGCGCCACCCCCTTTCCTGCTACCAGTTTGGTTTTCAGTTTTCGGGTTTCAGTTCTGCTAGAGGAACAATTCGTTGGTCGTTCATTGGTGGATCAATTCTCAAGCAATCCAGGTAAATCTAGTATAACTATTAGAATTAATTAAAACAAACGATAAAGATCAATAAGTTTCTTTTGGGTTTTCTTAATCGCTTCAGCATTAGATCAAATCAGTATGGTTTGTGATCATATAGGTCTTTTACCTGTTTGGTTATCAGATCTATGGATTTATCGAACCAGTGAGGTTTCGAGTTCCATGATAGTCCTCGTGTCAGATTGACCCGAGGGAACCCACAAAAACCCAACAGTGGTATTAGAGCATCTGGTCCAATCGTTTTTAGTTTTATTTATTCTCGTAAGATCCGTTAAAAATTGTTTTCTTACGTATCAAGTTTTAATTTGGTTTTGTAAAATCTGAACTTTATTGTTTTTAATATGTGTTCGTCGAACCAACGATCAACAGTGGAACTGCGGCAGCTAGCCGACCGAACCACTAGGCCGATCGCCAGCGAGCCTTAGCCACAAGAAACTCAACACCGGCTGCACCACAGTGTGTGGTGGCGGTGCCGGCTGCTGCAAATAAACCACCAGGCCACCAGTTCAGTGGTGGTGGTCGAACCACCCTCAATACCGTGGTCGATCCACCCGAAGGTGGTAGCCATGGTTGATCAATCGGTTGCCACCAGACCGGTGGTGGCCGAATCGGTCCTTGGCCGTGGATCCTAAACAACCTAAGCCGCACCACCGATTGTCGTGACGGCGTCGGTTATCACCAACCACCAGATCGGTGGTGGTTCTCGTTCGCTGGAAATCGCAGCCGCACCACAGCGAGTGGTGGCGGCATTGACGGTTCATTCAATCGCCGACCGCACCGCGCCTAGCGGTGGCGGCGTTCGGCCACCGTACCTCAACCGCACCACAGACGAGTGGTTGTGGTATCGGTAATCGTCGATAAAAGACGGTGGCGGCGGCGTTTTGTAATCGCGAACCACGGCGAGTGGCGGCGATGGTGATTCCGTTCGTCGGCAGCCGCAAAGAGCAAGCGGCACTGGCCGCACCACAATGGTGGTTGCGGTGACGGTATTGATAGGCGACGGTGGCATGCGAGGTGGTGGCGGCGATTTCGCGACCGCCCGGCCAAACCACCAGCGAGGTGGTGGCGGCGATTCCGCGACCGCCCAGCCGGACCACCAGCAAGGTAATGGTGGGATCTAGCGGCAGCCCTAGCGGTGATGGTAGCCACAAACCGCAATCGCCGTACGTGGTGGCGGCAGCACCTATCGATAACCACGGTCACCGGCGATCGATGGGTGGCAACGGCCACGACCGAAGCCGATCACCGCACCACCAGTAGTGGTGGTGATCGACGGCGCTTAGCGGCAATGTTTGAAGACCGTGGCCAAACCACCAGTTCGGTGGTGGCCTACGGTATCAAACCAAGTAATGGTAATCGGTGGCGATAGCGACGCAAGCCGTGTACTCGCGGTGCAAGTGTCGTCTTCACAACGCAAACGTGTCCATGAATCAATCTAGGGTTTTTTCGGTGGTCTTTGGGCCTAATCGTTGCCGGGCCCGAAACCCAAATCCAAAAATTCTTGTTTTTAAGCTAATTGTTAGTTAATCGACCCGGATTTTTTTTTCATAAGCCCAAAATTACCAGTTTGGTAATGAGCCCAAACGGCCCGGTTCTAGACCAAGTTATGGCCCAAGAGGGTTGTTTAATTTTTGACTATTTACCCGAATTATTTTTATTCAAACAATCGTTTTAAAATTTTAAAATTGATAATTTTGATTAGTTTGATCAACTAAATCTTTGTGTCATGTTTAAACTAATTGTACAAAACCACGACACAATTTACGGGTAAATATTCTGCACCAACAATTTTACTCGATAAACCCGTTTTAATTTATTAAAAGGGTAAATATTTTTTGAAAACTGTTTTTTGTTTTATAAAATAGGTTTACAGTTTGTAAATTTTAATTAATTTCAACTAAAATGGTTTTCAAACTAAAACATTAATTTTTGGTCTAAAAAAGAGTTTGTTTTATAAATAAATTAAAACCAAATCTTGCGATATATGAAACGAGATAATTTTAATGGATCTAGATTTGATTCACGCTTAAATACATTGCTTGTTTTTGTGCCTTATATAAGATGTATATTATATACATGCTTGCGTATATATATATATATATATATATATATATATATATGCCCATTATAGATTTTGCCAACTTAGACCCTTGACGAAATTCTGGGGAGGCCTGCGTGCCATTTACAACCCCTTATGTAATAATGACCTTAGGATAGATGATTTTATTTTTCCTCTAATCCAAACGAAGATGGCGAGGCCAGTGGGAGCTAATGGAGTTCTTCCTCTTTCCGAAATCCTGACAAAGATGTAGAGGCCAGTGGTAGCTACGCAAGGTTCTGAAGTTTTCAGTTTAGTTAGGTCATTATTGGTCCCTAGGAAATAAACGTTGGCAAAAACTATAATTAGTTATTGTGTGGTTGATTATTACTTAATTGCATAATTGTTCATTTGTGATATCTTGCATGTCAGTAGTTTTAAATAGAAAAGTTTTTTTTAAAAACTAGATGATATCACAAAAGCATATAGGTTTTTATATTTAAAATTACCAGTTTTTCGAACCTTTTCAAACGGTAGATTTTATTTTCAAACCTATAAATGATTGTTTCATGTAAAAGGCAAGTTGACAAAAACAGTCAGTTTTAATCAACTAGTGTGCTATTAAACTATTAGCAAGTAACTTTAAAACAATTAGTTTTAAAATAGAATGAATGTTTGAAACAGCTAGTTTAAAACATCAGTTGCCTTTATGACAATCAAGTTTTTTAGAATCATGTTTTCAAAAATCCTGGAAATAAAAGTTTTTTCAAAACCCCGAAAATCATAGATTAGTAGTGCAACACATCTAAGGGCACCTTCGGCATAAGGTACACGGGCGTTGTGAGTGATCACACATTCAACGTCCGTGTTCAAACTGAAGCCGGAGGGGTTACATAACTCTACGAATTATCTCCGGGTGGTACCGGCCAGAGTAAAGTAATCAGGTCCCCAAAATGGTGAGATCTGTTTTGGTTCTGTTAAGTTCACCGGGTGGTACCGGGCTAAAATGCACTTAGAGGGACTGAAACATGCACGGGTAGTTACCGTGGTCCCGAAAAGATCTAGGAGTCATGTCAGTTAGATGTGATTGGTAAAAGTCCTTACCTACCAAAATAGTACGGTCCTGATGGAGTAAGAACACACCGCACATCAGGACGTATGAAATAAGGATCCTAGTCCAATAAATTGATCATTTAAGGGTTTATTGATATTTATTGGAAATTAATCTATTTACAGTTGCTAAAAACCAAAAGTTTTAATGTGTGTAGATGGCAAACACTGTTACCAGCACAAATAATCTTTCCCTCCGCTCTATCCTTGAGAAGGACAAGTTAACCGGCCCCAATTTCCTTGAGTGGAAGCGCAATCTGATGATTGTGCTCAGACACGAAAGGAAATGGTATGTCCTTGAAGAGCCTCTTGGGGAGGCTCCTCCGGCAACTGCTCCGGCTGCTGCTAGGAATGCTCACAAGAAGCATTCAAATGATCTGCTAGATGTCGCATGTCTCATGCTTGCAACTATGAGCCCAGATCTACAAGCAGGGCTCATAAACACAAATGCTTATGACATGATCCGCCAGCTGAGGGACATGTTCCAGACACAGGCTCGTACAGAACGTTACGATGCCACAAAAGCATTTAATGAAAGCAAGATGATAAAAGGGACATTAGTAAGTGACCACGTCATGAAAATGAAACGGCACTTGGATCATCTGGAGAGGCTTGGTCACCCAGTTCCGTTGCAGCTAGCAACGGATACTATACTCAATTCACTGTCAGATGACTACAAGCCCTTTGTAGTCAATTACAACATGGAGAAGTCAATAGCAGAATTACACTCCATGCTTAAGACAGCTGAATTGAATATGGGGACCAAAAACAAAACCAAGGATGTCCTGATGGTAAGAGATGGAGGGGTGAAAAAGAAGAATGGGCATACTAGCACCAGCAAAGGGAAGGGACTAGTTCAGGCCATCCGGAGTGCACCCAAGAAAGGCAAAGGCAAGGGCAAGGGCAAGAAGGTCAAGCCAAATAAAGCTAGGACCGAGAACCGCTGCTTCACATGCAATGAGGTCGGTCACTGGAGGCAGAACTGCCCAAAGCGTCGTGAAGCAGGTATGTAAACCTCAGATATTTGTGATTGCTTTAGTTTGTCACTTCTTACTTGTTAGTTTACAAGTGTACTGATACCTAGAGCAAATGACTATTGCAGGAGGTCAGAAGTGAAGTGCCCAGAAGTTGCTGAGGATCTTAAAGTACCAGTTCATTTCAATTCTAGTCAAGACATTTTCTTTTTAGACTTATGTTTTAAAACAGTTACTTTTTGGATGTTTATAATTTTAATTCTATGGTTTTAATTTTAGAAGTTATTGTCTTGACATCGAAATAACTGTTGTACTTAGTATTTTTTAAATCTGTTTGGTTTAAATCCTAGATATTGCCTATTATAGTTACTTCAATAGTCTTTATTAAAATTGAAGTAATATGAAAACTATCAAAACACACAAAATTCTATAGGAATGTGTTTTTGGGAATAAAACATTTATGAATAATTTTTTTTGTGATCAAGTTTAATTATTCAAATGTTTAGAAGAGAATCTAGGATATTAACTCAGATAAAGTTAATAACAGTATTTATAAAACTAGGAAAATTCCAAGTTTTGGAATTAGGATTTAACAAAATCCAGTTAAGTTTTATAAATGTTAGAATTCTCAAGTATATTACTTAAAATAATTGACTAATCGAAGTTTTGACTAAGTCAATAGTGAATTTTGAGTAATAATTGGTTTTCATATAGGTTAGTGGGAGCCCAATTTATTCTCTATCTAGTCTGAGATAAAGAATGAAAGATATAATTATTGATTCAATATATCTCGGAATTCATGATCCAGGTAGGATAAGAATTCATAAGATATAATTTACCTTATAGTCAAAAGGATAAAAGTTTCAAGATCGTTGAAACAAAGTAAAGTCATGATTGACTTTAAAATCAATAATTAAAATATTGAAGAATTTTAGCAAATTTGCCAGTATGATAAATGGAATCTGACTTCAGGTAGAAGTCATTCATCTACACGGCAACTAAGGAAAGTTGCAGTCCAATTTTACATATTCAGGAAAAACTAAGAGTTGTTCCAGGTCTCCAGGTTCATGGAATATGATAGAAGTCTAATTTTTGTTTTAAAAGTGTTTGCAAAACAATGATTAGCAGATACAAGTAGACAGTATCAGTAAATACAGACTTTTATTATTTGGTTATCACTTTGATTAAAATGGTAAACTTTGATCAAAGGATTTAAACTGAAGATAGGTGATACTTCATTTTAGATCAGTATTTAACAAACGTTAAATAGATACTATAAAAGTTATTAAGAAATGTCATTAATTCTGTTATTATTACAGAGTGTAATATGGACTATGCAAAATTAAATTCTTTATTACTTTTATAAATTTTGCATGTTTTATAATCCAGGAATGAAACTAGTTTTCAGTTTTTTATTCAAAATTTGTCCGTGACGACTTATCGTGGTGGGAACCCGATAAGGTGTTAAAGTCATTGTGAACTTTTAGGTAGTTATGATCAGTTACTGAATAACAGCTACAAGTGTTGTAGACTAAAAGTTGCACAAATATTTGATAGAGTAGCAAATATCGGACGTGATCCGCAAATGAGATTACTTCTTGGAATCAGTCATGAGTAAATCTCACAGTGGTTGTCCCTATCACCTGAGGTATCTGATTTGATGTCATGAGGACTACTGAATACTTAGTGCACTCAACCACTACGCGGTAACAGGGTGGCTATAAAGGGCATAACTAGATTCAGCGGAAGCCGTGGTGTTAAAGGCAGATATGCAAGATGGGATTTGCACCTCTTCTCTGAAGAGAGATATTTATGGGCCCTTCTTGACTGACTGAATATACTGATGAAGTGCATGGCCATGCCCAAACGAACTGATTAGTTCTTTGTCGTTTACCTATCAGTAAAAGTCGGATAGTCGAGAAAAACATAATCTTGAGTATTTAGAGTTGACACTTTCCAAGCTCATACTCACAGATGAAATATCGGGATGCAAAGGGAAAAGCCAAGTTATACCCAATTTATGAACAGTAGTTTCATAGATGTTGTTTCCTTACGGAAAGTTTATATCACCTGTCTGGGTATAAGAGTTCTTGTAACCTGGTCAGCCTAAGTGCCTGTCTAGGGGCCTCCTTAGGTTCGTGTAATCAAGACGGTATTGCCAACTTGCACAAGTGGGAGTCTGTTAGTAATTATGTGCAAAGTTGACAAACCAAGTAATTACACATCCAATGTTACAAGACACTTGAGGGTCACACCTGTGAGGACCTATAAATCGAATAAGTTAAATGAAACCCAGAAATGGAGAGTTGGGATTTATAATAGTCAATTATAAATCAATTGGGTATTTTCAGTCAGAAATCCCAAAGTTGGAGGGTCATTAATTAATTAAGTAGATTATATATTTAGACAAATAAATATATAATAGAATAATTAATTAAAGGAATTATATATTTTAGATAAATATATAATAGAATAATATATTTATTAGATTAAATAAATATAAGTAATTATCTAGAATAATCCTTTCTTGCTAGAAAAGAAAAAAGATAATTAGAAAAGAGGAAACCGAATCAGATAGAAACTGTGTTTCCTTGATATATAAATAAGCCTTATGGGTTTAAGGTTAATTCAATTTTTTTTCAATAACAAAACAATCAGTTTCCAGTTCTCTCTCTCTCTCCCATTGGCGCCACCCCTTTCCTGCTACCAGTTCGGTTTTCAGTTTTCGGGTTTCAGTTCTGCTAGAGGAACAATTCGTTGGTCGTTCATTGGTGGATCAATTCTCAAGCAATCCAGGTAAATCTACTATAACTATTAGAATTAATTAAAACAAACGATAAAGATCAATAAGTTTCTTTTTGGTTTTCTTAATCGCTTCCGCATTAGATCAAATCAGTATGGTTTTTGATCATATAGGTCTTTTACCTGTTTGGTTATCAGATCTATGGATTTATCGAACCAGTGAGGTTTCGAGTTCCATGATAGTCCTCGTGTCAGATTGACCCGAGGGAACCCACAAAAACCCAACACATATTGGGTGGTCTGAGGTGTACTATATCATTGTTTAATCCATGCATGGATTGAGGCCATACGGGTTGGTGATGAATAATACTACTTTTGGGGGCTGGCAGGGTATAGAGGGAACGGTAAAGAGAACATTCATTTGGTACCTTCTGTCAGAAAAGCATTGTAGTCCTTTTGTGCAAATCTTAGATGAGACAAGTATGGAAATCTTTAGGTGCAAGCTTCTGATCAGTGACTAGAGGTCGCTGAGCTTTGAAATTGGTTCAACAGTCACTGAAGCTTGCATCCACTAATCATTTCGCTGAAATAGTCAGACAATTATCACTTAATATGTCTTCAGTCACGAAATACCAAGACTCTATCATCAACTACTTCTTTGACATCGATGATGGTTCTTGTCGCGTGATATATTCTTGTCTTCAGGGAGCGATACTTAGCTATTACTATCTTCTATCAGGGTCGCTGAACAGAGAGAGTCCCTGATTTCAAACAGAGAATTACAATGAAAGGCTTGAACAATAGAAACTATCACTTAACAGAGTTAGTGATAATTCCTCAAGGTGAAAGCTAAACTAAGTATCTACGCTAAGTATGATCAATGTATTTATTATTTCATCGGGTCTTAGTAGAGATGGATCAACATGTAGTCTAACAGATAGTAAAACAAGAGATAAAATTGAAATGACTAAGTTACCCCTCACCTAACAAGATTTTTTTTAACAGTCGTTAGACCCAGGGACTAAATGTAGATGAAAATGCATACCACATTGTTTAAACTGTATTTTTTAAATTGTAGCGACCAAATGTGTTACTTTTGGTAAACCACAGGGACCAAAAGTAAAGTTTACTTTTTTTATTTTATATGATGAAGAAACCTTACAAATTTATCCTAATTACATTTTAATAATAAAGATTTATTTTCATATTTTCAGCATATATGATTTGATCGCCTGTTTAGCAACAACCACCACAGTAATATGATTTAATTTAACTATATAGTGGAGGTAGTGGTTGTGGTGGCCAAAGGTAATGACAGCCGATGGTGGTGACCGTTATGGCAGAATTGAGGAGGCCTATGGCGATATTGATGGTGGTGATGAATGGTGGGAATGGTTAATGAGGTGGTGTATAAGGTTACTATGGTAGAAGAGGAAGTAGCCAATGGCGGTGATAGTTGGTGACTGATGGTGGTTGTTGAAGTGGTGGAGAAAGTTGTGGTAGAGGAGGTGGTGGCGGCGGTGAACGATGGGTGACGATGGTTGCAGCGGTGGCTACAGACAATGTTTGTCGGTGGTCGACAGTGGTTGTAGAGATGGTAGAGAAAGTTGTTAACTGGTTACGATTAAGGGGTTTCGGGGTTATAACTGGTTAAGTTAAACGGTTAACATGTTAACCTTGACTGGTTTTAACCAGTTACCTAACCTGTTAAGGATTAGTTAAGGCTTCTTTTTAATTTAATAAACTTATAAACTTCAAAAAAAAAAAAAAAGGTCACTCAAGTTACTTTAAAAATATGTTTTATTATACTTTTAAAATTTAAACTAAGTACATTAATTATATATAAAAAATACATTGTTTAAACGTTCGGATTTGAATCATCCCATGGATTGTAGTGAAGCCATCCCATGAATTGTAGCGAAAATTGTTTGCCTTTTGTTTTTGCATATTTTGCGTTTTTTAAGTTGATATTTGTAACACCCCAAAAATTGGAGTCAACAAAAACTTTAATTTAAATAGAAAGATGGTAAAGTAATGTACGCCAAGGCGCGAGCTCTTCCCAAAAACAGAGGTATAAGTAATATACGATCACAAGGTTTGTAATTAAAATGAAGAAGTACAATAGCCAACTAGTCTAGTTCCTATTAGGAAGAAGACTACAAAAGGGTTATCGTTATATGGTTAAACTTGCGGTCTCACGAACCGGTCTCTCCAACATTTCCCCCAAGCTCACTCTAAGTCCGAAGCCTACTTGGGGACGGCGTCCCGAGTACCTGAGAGACACATCGACACCAAACAAGTGTTAGGCTAAAGGAGCCTAGTGAGTTGTATAAATGACACTATGCATATAAAATATGTTAAGGCATGCGAATATACAATATCATACTAACAACGAAAGTAGCATGTTAAACCGGTTTATTATTATCTTCGGAAACAATGGGAGCGACCCATTTCCACCAACCAATGCCCCTACATTCGTTGCTTCCCAATACCTCGATGCCATTTCAACTATGACACCTTCCGAGGCCCGCGCATCTCGGAGCCACCCGAGAGCCGGCGACATAGGTGCGTCCCTATTTCAGGACCTCCCAAGACTATTGGGTGTGGACACATTGCGTTGGATCGTCCATGTTATTTACATTTAATCAACCTCAATGCCATTTCTATCATGACACCTTCGGAGGCATGTGTGTACTGTCTAGAAAAGACTCATACCATTATCTTAACCTTTCATAGGTATTGATCGAGGGTCTCAAGCCCTTCATTCATTTCATATAAGCCAACATGTTCGGGATTCAATTCCTTTACATAATTCCGTGGCATACATAATAACACGTATTTCTCATAAATACATTCATCATATAATCACATAGATTCAACTCATACATTAGTAGCATGCGATAATCTATTTCATGTATACAACAATATAATCCAAGTCATTCATACAAGCATAGTTCATCATACATTTCATGGAAATCCTTAAACTTGACAATTTAAGTATTTCATCCAAAATCACATTTATCCACAATAATCAAGCATGGTATGTAAAATCAACAAGATGATGTGCCCTCAGTTTTAACAAAATGGTTTTAGCAACTCACCTTGAGGCTCGTATAGCCAAAAGCCCCAAATTTCACATAGAACCCTAGATTGAAGCTTGAGTGAACACTTAAACTGATAAGGAGTTAAAACCTTGGATTAGTTCCAGATCTACGACATATAAGACTAGATCTACACTTAAAACCCATAAATAGAACTTACTTCCTCAAGATCTTGGGTGAAAACCCTAAGATGAAGAACCTCTAACAATGGTGAAGGGATGGTGAAGAAGATGAAGCCATGGTGATCTCCACCCTTTAAACTATTAGATCTAACCTCCAACACTTTCAATAATATGAAATCCACCTAAAATAACACCAAGTATAAGACAAGTATGGAAGAACAGGTTGGGAGATGAAAAACCCCCAAATCTAAGCTTAAAACTCGAAAGAGATGATAAGATTACTTACACCAACGTTTTTGAACCATCAAATACTTGAAATCCATTGATGTATTCTTGAAGAGCTCGAAAAATCGAGAAGATAGCAATTTGAATCACCAAAATCGGAGTTGTAGAGAGAAAGATATGAAGAAATGAAGAAGATGGCTTAAAATTGCGATTTTCAGGTCTGACCAGCGGTAACGGCGGGTCCGACCCGCGGATTGACCCGCGGCTGACCCGCCCTTACTCTGAAACCCTCCTGAAACCCATGTGGTTCACTGTTTTGGCCATAACTTCTTCGTTATAGCTCCAATTTCGATTCCGGAAGAACCGTTGGATTCGTATTTCAATTTCCCATCCAACAAGACCATAAAATCTAGGTTTTGATCAAAAGTCCTATTTTTCATATTTTCTTAAAAGATAAGTTTTACACAGATTCGGATTCGCATTTGTCCAAAAATCACGGGTGTTACAATATTGAACCCAAACACCACACAACTTATTTATAAGGTTTATGGAGGGTAAAAATGCAAAAAAAAAGGTCTAAAAATCGATTACGGATAAAACCGGTTCCGAGCCGGTTATAACCAAATATGCAAAAAACTACAAAAACCTTAACCGATGGTCAGGATTGGTTGCTTGACTTGTTAGAGGACGGACCGGTTATAATTGCTTACTGACGGGGCCGGATATCAATTGACCGGTCGAGCCAGTTATAACGGGTTAAAGATGGTCATCTCTAACTAGGAATACAAAAAGAAATATGTGGAGGACACCCAAAGGTAATTGGGTTTGTTTTATGAATTTAAAGCCCAATTAGTTCTATTGGATCCCAAATATGAAATTATAAGTTTATTAGTTTTTTTTAAAGGATCAGCTTATTAGTTATACTTGTTAAACTGCAAAATAGATGATTTTTAAATAGCAAAAGTCCATGATATATGAAAAATAAACAAACTTGATAACATGTACTGGATAGGGGGTAAGCATAACAGAGTATCCGTCCTTTTTCATGGAATTGGAATTGGAACCGGAACCGGAACTGTTTACATCGGTTCCTTGTATTTTGGAACCGGTCCTGAAACCGTCGGTTTCCGGTTCCATACCAGGTACCCAGTGTCATTTTTCTTTTAACATTTGAAACATTAAAAATTTAACAAATACCAACTTAATCTAGGTATCCGGCTGTTCTAGGTACCCACTCCCAAAATCGGTTCCGACGGATGCCCAGTGTGTGTCGGTTCCAAACACATGAGAACCGAAACCAGAACACCGATCAGTTCCGTATTATAGGAACCGGAATCAATCACATCGGTTCCGGAATCAGAACCGGCAATTCCGAGATGGTTACGGTTCCAAAGGCGAGTATCGAGTTCCAATGATCAACCCTAGTAGATAATATTTAATAAAACTATAATTACAGTTAAAATCCCTGCTTTTTAGCTTGCTTTACGGGTAACATCTTCAAACTCCAATTGCCTACAAGACCTCAAGGTTAGTTTTCTTTCCCCTTTGTTTTCAAACTTCTATTGTGGCCAAAATTTCTCGTAATTCGCTATTGCTGAATGCTGATCAGAATCTTTTATTAATTATAAATTCATTATCATCATCTTCGGGTGTGTGTGAAATAAGTCCGTGACTTAGGATTGTTTTGTTCCATAACCCAGAAGATACATTGACTACGGAATGCATATAAGGTGTTTGATAAAATGTCCCAATTAGTTTTTTGGTTTTATCTGAAGGCATGCACATGTGAATCAACTGCCCTCTACCACAGGGCAAAAGGTGAAATTTTCCACTATCTACATCTCATTTAACTTTCTGCCAAAAAGGCATACACATGTGAATCAAGTTGGTTGTCTAACTTCACCCGTGGGTTTTTCCTTATTTGGCCTAAAGCCAATTTTGTTGCTTGATATTTCCTTCACCATTAATGGAATGACTCATCTGGGTGTAGCTTAACTTAAAGATTTCTTGATTTTATGCATATACAAATCTAGAAAACAATATACACAAAAGATAATTAAGAAGTTTAGATAACATATGGGAATCATACTATACAATTTGATTCAATGATTACAATGGTGATTTGGGAAAATACACTTTTCTTGATTTGCATTGTTTTCTGTATGAATCAAATACAGTTGGGACGACTTCGAATCGTAAAGCAATCAGCGTACATTTTAGTTGCATAAATTCCAATATCAAGCAGTGATAATTAATCAACAAGAACTCCATCTATAACCTTATTCCAATCATCTTTTTGCTAACTTTTGATCTTTAAAGTTTAAACCCTTTTATAACCATGTATAATTGTGTTTTTTTTCGTCTTCTGTTTGTGTTTATGCACATCCTCCAGAAGCAAATCCGACCTTTCCTGCAGGAAGATCATACACGACCCCTAGTGTCCTTTGTTGAACGTTTCCGAAAATACCAATGTCTGTATCATCTCCGTTGCCGGCAAAAGCTAAGCAAACTTGACTGATCCCATTTGCATAAAGTGTCCCTTGACCTGCAATATCCACCTTTGTGTTCCCACCCCAAAGGAAGCTTAAAACTGGTATTGTAACTGTGGTCACATTGCTAAAGTCATAGCATGTATCAAGTATGGATAGTGGTTTAGTCAGGGTGTATTTCGTCATTTGCGCCCGGAACGCCTTGCTTAGAGCCGCGTAGGCCGTGGGTGGGAGTCTGGTGATGACGGTTCCCGAGTCTATGATCATACCCGAGCTTGAGAAAACCGTTGGACTTATTGCTAGTTTGTTTCCACCAACGTAGATGGCTTGAAGTTCGAGGCCGTAGAACGTGCTTCCTTTCGAGGCCGAGAATGGCGTGTACTTAACGTTGCTTGGAGCTCCACTTTTCCCAAATGTTAAGTAACCAGTGCCGCTTGCCCGTGAAGGGAGACAGTAGGAGAAGACTTTCCCGTACTTCTGAGCGGATTGCGATACGATCGAGAGCTTGTCACGACCGAGCCCTAGAAGGCCGGCCGCACCGCCAAAGAGTCCTTGGTTGTTTTGGCCACACCCGAAATAGAAATTACTGATCACATCTGTTTTCGTGAGCGTAAGTGTCTCTTTTCCGAAGAAGCCGACCGAGAAAGACTGGTCGCCGTACTGGATGCCATAGATACATGTTGACGACGAACAACCGGGCTGGTTTCCGGTGGCGGAGGTGAGGTCGTTACACTCGGTTGCGCTGCAGGAGATGTTGGAATAGGTGGTGGAGGCAGAGGGTGCGAATATGGTTTCTTGTTGGCTATAGCAGGATCGGGCGCATGGTTGACACTGGGTCCAGGTTAGATCACTACCCGTGTCGAAAATGAGCGAAAGGTCTTTCTTTGGGGTGCCCAACCCGACCGTGACTATGTAGTTACCCGAGCCAATGGTGCTTCCAGATTTGGCAGGAAGTGTGGCCTTGGACCCTGCTGCGTCCCTTTTCCTATCCGTGTCTATATTGGTGGTCAACCTAGACCTGATGGACTCGACTCGGTCTTGATCATGGGTCAACATTTCTTCGACGGCCAAGGGTTTAACCATGTCTTTGCTGAGTGTAGAACATGGTCCATGTTTATGAACCACTTCCAATGTTCCCTTTTTCTTGTCACCTGGTTCATGAATTTAGAACTTTATTCAGTGATTGTTTACAAAGAGTCTTAAAACACAACCATATCGATGTGTTTAACCAGAAAAAAACAGGATCGCTCAGTATATCCCACTTAAAAGTTGCAAATAATATATAACGGTTGGTAAATGATGTTTTAATTTGGGGTTGATTTATGTTGTATTAAAAAAGTTTGGTTGAATCAGTAAATTGAGATTGTATAAAGAAAAAACAGTGGTGGGGTATTATTGATTCGAAACAAGACCAAATCAAACAAAAAAGCCACTTATAAGTTATATACATATATTATAAGAATAAGAGGAAGGCCCCTTTTCCATGTGAATCTTTTAATAAGACCAAGACACAAAACAAAACAATTTTGTCATCCTTCCCTACTAGTAATTTCTTATTGCCATATGTTTTGTCATATTTCTATTACTTCACCTTATATTTTATATCAATTATCAAGCATAAGTTCTATAATCCTATATGGTAATACTAGGTGTTCATGGAATCATATTCGATTAAAAGTAATTATTGGTTTAAAGTTATTTCCACTAAAAATAGTATTTCTCACATGATCACATACCTATACATAAGACGTTCAAAAAGAAAAATGACCAAATAAGAAAACATATGAAAGTCCAAATCACATATGTGAAATGTTTTTTTTTTCTTGGAGAAATTAATCGTCAATTTTACAAAACGAAACGAAAAGCAACATCCAAAGGCAAAAGCCCTACAGAACCATTACAAGACCCATCACATATGTGAAATGTTATATTGCAATCATGTGTATGATCACATAATTTAATGCGGCTATCCAAGTAGTCCATTCAGCCTAACTAATTTACGTTGACTGTGTTTCATAGTTGCATGTGATTTCTGTAGATACGTTGTAAATCACAAGTGATCTGCTATAAAATCACATGTGATTCGGTTTCCCTACCATTTCTTTTAAGTTAACCATCTTGTGAAACAATGTGTATGACTAAACAATGTTGTTTCACAAAGTATAACGTAAAATAATCAAATTGTAAAAGACGTTTTACTTGTTGAGTGATTTCTAGAAATGATAAGGGGTCATTGATTATTATTTAGATATTTAAGAAATAATTGGAGTTTATTTTTTATAATTAACGTCTATATTGGTTTGTATGATTTTTAAAGATTAAGTTGTTTTTAAAAGAACGAGACCGTCTATATATGTATATGTGGGTGGATTCATATGAGAACACTAACAATTTAAGATTACACGAAAAACATTGTCAATGCATACAAAAACCATATAAAATTTACGTATGAAATCATGTACAAAATCATATATAATTCATGTACAAAATCACATATGATTCACATACAAAATCATATATGATTACACGATTTTGTCCGCAACTTTAAGTCTCTTGACAAGTCACCCACGTCCATAAGCGAACCTTTTCGTGTTTTTCTTAAAAATTTAACGTTGTCATCTGAAAGAGCAATGCATAAAAAGTCCACTAGTTTATGTCGCTTTCTTTTTTCTAATAAATGCATGATTAAACACATAACCAAAAAAGAAACCATGGGCATAAAAAGTCATCTAACTCCCCAAAGAAGATACCTTTTTTTACTATTTACGTTTGTAAATTCTAATTGTGTTTTATTTCATGAGATAAGAATAAGATACCCCCGGCCGGCCTCTTAGGAGTAATCTCTTTTATTACCATTCCAACAATAAAATCAATATTATTATTATTATTTTGTTTTTGTAATAATCAATAAAGTATGTGTGAAATGAAAACCCCACAAAGCACACTAGTTTCAATGATGATTCTCTTTCCATCATCATTCATCATTTTGTTTACAAGTCCTAGTCATAATAATACTTATTTAATTTTGTAGTTCTTTAATTTTAATTTTAATTATATAGATATTCTCTTTAAGAAAAGATAAACTTATCAAGATGAAAAAAGTTTCCTAAAAGAATAGAAACCAAACCTCTATCAAAACAAAGCCTCCAACTTAGAAACTGGAAGATAATATAAATTTATATTTATTTATAAGCTTTCGTTTTTGCTTTATATATTATATAGTAATATTTTACAAGAAGATTTATTTATTATGAAAACAATTACCTATTGCGGAAAATGGGGTATATAGCATACCCACAATTTGTAAGTATTTTATTAGATCATTTTATGGGACTTAGTTGATATAACCAAACAATTAAACATCCTAACTAAAAATGTTGTGACAAATTTATGATACTTTGGGACGTAATTACTAGGTTTATAGAACATTCTTAATGCAAAACATTGTATTTGCTATGATGTTTTTTGAAAGGTCTTCTAAGCTAGCTATGTCCAAACTAATCTCGGCAAATTTAGTTGTAAAACTTCAACCCCTAATAACTTAGTGGCCACAATTATTGTGTACAACTGGACTAGAACGCTGAAAAGATGACATATTCCACCTCATCTTAATCATTATGTCGCAACCCTTCTGGTTCATATTTTATGTTTTGATTAACAATCAATATTCTAATTAATCAATTTAGTAGTTTAATTGAAAAAAAGAAAAAAAGCACAATAATTATGATAGTAATTACTTTTATCATTATTATGGAGAAATTTTTTGTGTAATTTGGTCCCAATAATCTATTGGTGGTGTTGGTGGGTACATCACCTATCTTGGGGTCCAATTTCTTTGTTTTATGAAAGGGACTTTTCGAGGAGGGCCATCACTTCCAAAAAACACGCATTCCATCTTTCTTCGAAATCATTTTTTAAATATAAAGTTATTTTCCGACTTAAATATTTTTGAATTAAAATTATATTGAATTTCTAATTACATAATTACTACGAATATATTGATAATCTTGAATTTGATTGATAGAATTTAAACTTTGTTTCATATATTTCAAGGTAAATTTGGTTGATAAATTTTGATATAAATTATATTAATTGCAATATTTTAATGAAAGTTACATGGAAGTAACTATTCGTACTTATGTTTTCGGAATGTCAAAACATACAAACTAAAGCGGAAACAACAAAATGGAAAGTTTAAAGGAATAATGAATAAAGAGGTACAAAATGAAAAACGGCAAAACTGATAAAACGACACTACCCAAGCCAAGCATAAGCTCGTCGTATTGATAGTAAAATATTTTTAGCAAATATAAATTCTAATTGATATATTTTGTTATAATACTAACTTGAGGAATAAGAGTTAAGATATGTTAATATAACACATTTTAATTTTATATAGGATTATTAAGGATCACTCACCTGTATATAAATTTTTTCATGGTTCAAT
This sequence comes from Centaurea solstitialis, assembly GCA_030169165.1. Lineage (NCBI taxonomy): Eukaryota > Viridiplantae > Streptophyta > Magnoliopsida > Asterales > Asteraceae > Centaurea > Centaurea solstitialis. The sequence goes on along the minus strand of CM058045.1, from coordinate 69,018,262 downwards.
TGTAATTCTATAATTTTTAACAAATAGTTAAATAAACCTTGTAGGCCAATAGTATTTTTACCTCATAAACGGTTAAACAATTTATATTCAAAATTTTCGATGGTAATATATAATAATTGCAACTTTTTCTTTATCTCAACTTATGAAATAATTTCAAGATAAAACTTACAATTGATTATTATATTAATATATTTGAAAACATGGACGCTAGCTAGGTTTTTCCTTCTATTTTTGTGGGCTATCTCCTACAATTGTACATTATATAATATACAATATATATATATACAATATATATGTGTGTGTGTGTGAGAGAGAGAGAGAGAGAGAGAGAGAGAGATAAGAACATTAAATTTTGGAACGACGATTAATTAGAGACCAAGCAGACGCTAGCACGAAGAGTTAGAAGGCATACAAAGACATAGGTTACAGGCCTAATCGTGCCAGTTAGATAAGATTCATTAAATTATGTGTTTCTTATGATTCTAAAGGGATAATAGAACTTTTACAGTGGTGACCAAAAGATTCCTTTTTGATTCATTTCGATATTATCACATAAGATATATTCCACATATATAACACATGAACAACAAGAATACATATACACACATATATATAGATATAGATATAGATATATATAGATAGATATAGATGGGAAGAAAGCAATTAAACCTTTAGTGGAGGGGTACAAATGGATGATGGTAGGAAGGAGGTTGTTTGAAGGTTATGATAATGGTTGGTTATGGCTTCTTTCGTCTCCAAAGCATGTTGTTTCCTTGCTACCACCAAAAAGAAGAAGAAAGAAGATGAAAGCAACAACATAAGAAGAAGAGACTTCATTGATGAGGCTGCCATTTCAAGAAGAAGAATAGGCTTCTCTCTTGCACCCTCTCACTCCCTATTATTTATAGCCAATCCAACCTCCTTCAAGTTACCCAACCAAAAACAAATTAATAATAATAATATTTCACACTGTCCGTACCATTCTGATTGTTTTATTGTTAATTAACAGCATATTCATTAAGTCACGTAAAATAAACATTTTTTTGGTAGTCGTGTGAATGTGAAGTGTTGCGTATTGATATTTTTGGTCTGATTGTAACGTTTTTCTTTTTCGTTCTTGTTTTCTTTTTGAAAATTGATGATTGAAGTCGACAATACCTAATATATATTTTCTGTTGTTGGGTCTTTTCTTGTACTAAATTATTTTTAAAAAGTTAAAATGACAATTTTTTAAAAAGATTTTAAGAACTAACATGCTGAAGTACCTAATTGTACATAGTGGTGCATACTCAATCGAATAAATTTTTGCCACCTTTCAACCATTCACATCACATCCACTAGGATAAACTCATCATTCAAATATGTAGATATTTTAAAATATATAATATATTTTATATACATATAATATTAATTTTTTAAATTAAACAAGACCCCTTATATACAATAAAAGGAGTCATACCATTTAGTCGTTTCTAAAATTTTAATATAATACTTAAAAGGACTTTTAAGTCAATAAGTCTACTATACATTGTACATGTCTATATGATGACATTATTATAGACTGTATGAAAAAGGTTAGACAGCGTAACAAACTCACCGATGAAATTAATCGATTTAATATAATACAAAATATAGATCGTTATATTAACGTTTTATGACACTTTGCAAAATGTTTAAAATAAGTTTAAAGAAACGATTACAAGATGCTTTACTTTTTAAGTTTTCTTAGTTTGACTAACTTCGTTAATTAAATTTTGTAGGTAGTCGTCTAATTATGTTTTAATAACTTATATAACATTATTGTACATGAGATACAATTTGTTAAATTTGCTAAGTCCTATTAAATATTCATTTACGTTGTCCAAAAAGATGGTTAATTTGGTTAAGTGTCTAAAAGACTCATTTGTTGTGGCGACTGCTTCAATTAAAGTCTATAACAGTGTTCATTAACATACTTTAAACCAAGGGGCCGTTCACTAAATACTTACTCGAATAAACGCTTACTGGTATCACTTACCTTACAATCCTTGCCAATTGAGCATGAAATCACTGAGAATCCTACCCGGTAAAAGTCATAACAAGAACCGAGGGTTCTATCTGGTAAGTCATGGAAATGATCTTATCCGGTTAGCGCTTACCAGGTTGCAGACGCTTACCAACAATCAATTTTGACGGTCGAGATGCGAGAATTTTATACGATAAGGCAAGTTAAGGTAATGTCCTTTCCGATAAATATTTGATAAACGGCCCCTAAATTATATTAAAGCCAAAGTTAGGATCATTGAAATCCGACTTAGTTTCTATTAAGTTTAATGACAACTTTTTTTACCCCATTAATGCAACAAACGCTCATTAAGTCTTTCTAATTAATATATGTGTGTGTTCTCTCTCTCTCTCCTCTCTCTCTCTCTCTATATATATATACACACACATATAGAGAGAGAACTTGTTTAAAAACGAAAACGATATCAATTTAAAAAACAAGAAGAACCAACAAAATCACAAATGATTTTGCATTAATTTTCAAAAAAAGCCATACAGGTGACTTGGGACGTGACTTGCAAAGTCACATAAAATATATATGATCTTGTACATGAATTATAAGATTTTGTTGGGTTTTGTGTTTTTTTAATATATACTGTTCTAGTTTGATATCCCCCCCTCTCTCTCTCTTATATATATATACACACACAGACACACACATAGATAGAGAGAGAGAGAGAGAGATAGCTTGTTTCAAACTAGAATGATATCTATTTAAAAAACAAGAACCAACAAAATCACAAATGATTTTGCATTAACTTTCAAAAAAGCCATACAGGTGACTTGGGACACGACTTGCAAAGTCACATAAATTATATATGATCTTGTATATGAATTATATAAGATTTTGTTGGGTTTCGTGTTTTTCAAATAGGTACGGTTCTTGTTTGATCTTCCCTCCCCCCCCCCCCCCCCCCCCCCCCCCCCCCCTCTCATAATGAATAATGTAAAGTAGGGGAAATTTTGGTTGTAAACCGAGGGACAAATGAGAGAATGATATGTGTCACCATATGTTTTTGTTCATAATGATTGATGAAGAAGAACGTTAGTAAACTATTGATCATGAATAATATAACATTCATGATCTAATAATAAAACGATACAACAATCATGATGAATAATGCACATTAACATCATACTTTAATATTCATCATTTATAATTAATAACCTAAAAATATATATAGTACATACGTATCACGCTCTCTTATGTCCCGATTCACAACTCTAAAATGGTTGTCCTCTCTCTCTCTCTCTCTCTATATATATATATATATATATATATATGTATGTATGTAGACTTAGGATCAGGTGAGACCAAGCTGTTACCGTGAGACCAATACCTAACGTATGAAACTTCACAAAAACACACCGTGAATGTACATAAAACTCGAATACGCAGACCTAAAAATCACTTTCGATGCAAAAAGATATCGAAAATAAACTAAAAAACGAAACCTTCACAGCTCAAGTTCTGTGAAGGTTACATATATATAATGCGAACCTTCACAAAAAAAATGCTGTTAAGGTTTCGTTTTTTAACCTTTTTTTGGAATGTTTTTTTCGATAGCGTTTTTTTGGTATCTTTTAACGATGAATGTTCAATTGTTTTTACCTTCACAAATGTTTTGATGTGAAGTTTCAAGTAAAATATGTTGGTCTCACCGGTCTCACCAAAAAGGCTTGGTCTCACCAGAACTTATATAGGGACATACGAGAAGGATGTCAACTTAAGAAAACGCGGAACGATTCTCAGCTACACATTTTCGGTTACGGTGGATGCGATCACGGAGGATGGACGCAATTCATGAAGGGTGGAAATGATCAAAGGAGGGTGACCCGGTCAAATCCGCCTTTATTAACCGGATGAGTGGTTGAGAATCGTGCTCACTTTTTCTTAAAAAAACTATCATTCTCATTTGAACCTTTCCCTCCATATATATTTGATGATTTGTAAAATATGATTTATTAATCCCTTCTCCTTGTTGGAATCCACTTCCAAGTTGACTCACAAGTCTTATGACAATGATTGGCATTTTCCCATACAATTTGTGGAGCATTACTGGCAGCACTTCCGCAACCCAAAACATACGCACACACACTGACCAGAAGACTTGTTTGAGATTGGTAACACCATTTTCAAGGTACCATCATATAAGAGAAAAAAACTTTTTTCTAAGGCCAACTCCAATCACAGCACCAAAAAAAAAAACATCAAAACACTAAAAATGGTGGAATCTTTGACACCCAAAAAAAATTCTATTCCAACCATACTTCAAAATAGACATCAAATTAGGGGGCCCAAATGAGAAAAATCATTTTTTATTATTATTAAACATTTTAATTGGTTTAATTATAAAAGAAAACCCAAAAAAGAAGGGTTTTTGGTGGGCCATCTCTTTATGCAATGAGAACAGGACATCACCAAATTTGGTGATTTTTTGTTCACCATATCTTTGAACCGCAAATTATTTTGCATTTTGCAGTATGGTTGGAACTCCTTCACCTGCAAATTTGATGATTTGCAGTGTGATAGGAGTTGGTCTAAGTATTTCCAACAAAAACATTCTCATAAAATACTAAGAAACCAGAAGTCAACGTTATAGGGCATATTCTTTACGATTTTAGACATTTTCTTATACACTTAAATGAAAAGTGGACTATCTTAAAATTATATTGAGATGGCGCAACTTACGGCACCATAAGGACATGCGACGACACAATTGACTTGCTAATTCATGAAAAAAAATAAAATGGTGGCTATAATATAGAATATTTTCAATGAATAAAATTGTAGAGTTTTAAAACCTTATGTAACCCTTTAAACACAAGAAAGAAAAGTTATTGTGTTTATAATTAATAGAAAACGTTTTTGAATAACTAAAACCCCATAGAATATAATGAAATAGGGGTTTAGAGTTGTACATTTTCAATTCGGCAAAGATTTTGACGTAGCACTTCAAAACTGAATAATTTTTTTTAACAATAGTCCTACACACAAAGAAGCATAGATCGATCTCTCCTCAGGTGCTAGTCAAAAGAACCTTAATACTAATATGTGTATCATATAAAGAAAACTTTTTCTTTTCTATGTTTAACTGACAGCGAAATCGAAAGGAATGAATCACTTGTAATTAGTTTGACCTATAACCCTATTTATATGAATGGTCTCTGCTTACTCCATATCTAAAATAAGGTTTTAGTATTTCTCTATAAGTAACTGTATAATTATCTTAAAACATTAATATAAGTATTACAAATAACACCATGTAATTATTATAGTTATATTTGAACACATATTTTATATTTATACTTCAAGAATAATTATTTAACCGTAAAACATAACATTTCAGGTTTCTTATAAATGGTAGCAAAACATATTATTCCATGTGCAACCCTATAGATTTATATATTCTTAGACAGTGTTTTCGTGTAACACGTGTCATGGGTATATAATAACTTACATCTTCTCATTTGCATATTATACACCGTAACACAAACGAAGGTAAGCATCAAACAACACCTCATTGTAAATTTGTTTTTCTTTGAGTGTTCTTATTGATCTAATCAATTATTTATTATCCTCTTGGCTCTTGCTTTACGATATTTGTTTTTAATTTTATTGCATAGATCTATCTTATCATTTTATTCAAAAATTATCTTTCTCGATTCCAACATATTTTGATTAGATAACTGCTATTGAAAGGGTCGTTCTTGGGAGGGCGGCTTGGGCACACTCCCAGGAGTACTAGAAGAATAGGGCCCAAATTTTTTATGTAATTTTTTTTAACAACAACTTTATTAAGAAAGCGGGTCTAGCAAGTGTTAGGACTGATGCTGAGGATTACCACTGCTGGCTTTGGAGTTGTTACCACTGCTAGTTCATATGAAGGTTACCACTGCCAGTATGTGTGTTTCTACTGAAGATCATCTTACCACTGCTCTTGGAAAGTTACCACTGCCTGTAGAAGATTACCACTGCTAGTTGAAGTTTAACACTGCTTTTGTCTTACTACTGCTGACAAGTTCGTGATAAGGAAAGGATTGCGATGATTGAAGATATGGACAAGATATGATTCGGTTGGAGATATTTTAGAGATTATCTTGTAAATCTAGTTTCCTTATTGTAATCTAGTAACTCGTATATATAGCTGATAGGTTTTCATTGTTAGATATGAGTTTTTCATTAGCTTTTGTTTTAGAATTCTAAGCCTCAAGATTGTTCTTGAAATCCCTGCAATTGAGAAGATTTGCACGTCTGTTTGAGCCTGTTCAAATAGATTGGGGCTTGTGTTTGTAATCATTAAGCTATTGAAATCAATACATATTCAGTTTGTTACAAATCCCTTGTTTTTTTTCATATAATCAAAGTGTTATTCCGCAAACTTCTTTGATTAAGTTTTCTGATCTTGATATTTAGATCCTGTCAAGTGGTATCAGAGCTAGTTTTAATCCAGAAAACTTATTTACAATGGATACTCAGGAAACAGTTTTAGTCTCAAAGGTCCCCATGCTCAAACCCAATGAGTTTGACATGTGGAAAATCCGAATCCGTCAATACATGCTTCTCACAGACTATGGGATGTGGGAAGTTGTTGAAAACGGACCTGGTGTTGATGAAGCTGTGGCTGAAGGAGGTGCAAGACCTCCTCCCAGATCTGATGCTGATAGAAAAAGAAGGCAAACTGAGATGAAAGCATTGAGTACTTTGCTGTTGGCTATTCCCAATGAATACCAACATCAATTCAGTACATATACAGATGCCAAATCTCTCTGGACTGCACTTGAAAAGAGGTTCTCAGGAACCAAAAGCACAAAGAGGAACCAGAAGGCCATTCTGAAGCAGCAATATAAAAATTTCACATCCTTGAAGAATGAATCTATGACTCAAACCTTTGATAGATTCAACAAGCTAATTGGTGAACTGGCAACTGTGGATGTGAAGATGGATAAGGATGATGTGAATAGAAAATTCCTCAGATCTCTTGGAGAGGAATGGACTATTTACACTGTTTCATTCAGACAGGGAGATGATCTTGAAGACAAAGAACTTGAAGATCTATACAATGATCTAAGGATCTTTGAAGCAGAAGTGGAGAAGAAGAAAAGACCAATTGGATATTCTCACAATGCTGCTTTACTATCTTCTGAAAACCCTAGTTCTTTTAATACTGCTGCTTTTAATAATACCACCGCTACTTACAATACTACTGCTAATGAATCTGTTTCTAATACATCTCAGGAATCCAATGAAGACACAGTTCTGGAAGCTTTTCTGGCAAGTCATGTCAAATCATCATTGATCAATGATGATTTGGATCAGATCAATGCAGATGATCTTGAAGAGATGGATATCAAGTGGCAGATGGCCATGCTTACCCTGAGGATGAAGAGGTTCATCAGAAGAACTGGAAGGAACAACTTTGATCTCAAGAGAGGAGATAAAGTTGGTTTTGATAAGTCAAAGGTGAGATGCTACAAGTGCAATGAACCAGGGCACTTTGCCAGAGAATGCAAAGGTGTAACTTCCAACAATCAGAATAATGGAAGTGGATCTGCACAAGCTCCTAGATTCAACAACAGGGGAAGCAACTCAAATCCTAATTCCTCTCAAGCCTTAGTATCTCAAGAGGGACAATGATTTGATTGGAGTGATCATGCTGAAGAAGCAGTTCAAAATCAAGCCCTTATGGCTGAAATCAAGGAGACTGATATTCCCACTGAGGTATCTTCTAAACTCTGTTCTGATTCTTGTTTAGAAACTGTGAAAAAGTATAGGGATCATAATCAGACCATGAGTGATAGTATTAAGAAGATGGAGAGAGAAAGAAGAGAGTATGTTAAGATCATAGACAATCTGGAGGATCAAATAAAGGCCTACAAAGCCAATGAACTTCAGTTTGAATATGACCATAACTACTGGAAGTGGGAAAAGAAAGAGCTTGAGAGAAAACTGTCAAAAGAGAAGGAGGAATTAGAGAGTGCTAGGAAAGAATTGTCCAAAGCCAAAGAAGACCTAGATAAATTTTCAAAGTCCTCTAAGGCTTTAGAATCAATCATTAGAGCACAAGTGACTGATGACTTGAAAAGGGGTATAGGATACAATAGTACCCCTCCTCCTTACAATCAGAATTACATTCCTCCCACCACAGACCTACTTCATAGTACAGACAGAGGTGAGTTGAAAGAAGGCTTGGATAGAATAGATCCAGTTGATTCTGAGGAGGAATTTGATAAGAAAAGCTCTTCTGAGACCATTCCTGAGGAACACCAAATTCTTACTAATGAGAAAGGTGGTATGCCATTTGTTCCTAGCATAAAGATAGAGACCACTAGGAAAGATAAAGGGAAATCTGTCATAACATCAGAAAATAAAGGGAAAAAGACTGAGACAACTAGGAAAGAGAGTAGGAAGGACCACTATACTCAGAGGACTGTAGTTGAACCTGGTACTTCCTCACTGTCTCAAAACAAAAATCATCCAAGAGGGAATAAAAGAAACTGGAATAACCATTGGGCTCATTGTCATGGTGTTGATCTGAGTAAGATAATCAGACCAAAACCATGCTTTATCTGTTGTAAGACAAATCATCTAGCAAGAGACTGTTATTTTAATCCATTTAATCAAAGAAACAATTACCAAGCTAGAAGATTTGTCCCTACACACAAAAAGGTTGTTCCTAAACAAAACAGATCTAGTCAACCCAAAAGAAAAGTTCAAAAGAAAAAGGTTGAAAGGAAGTTTGTTAAATTGGTTACTAAATGGGTACCTAAAGCTTCACTTAGTAATACTACTGCTTCAACAAGCAGTGGTAACAACAGTGTTGCTTCTGATAGCAGTGGTAACAGCTTTAAAAGTGTGGAGGTTAACACTGCTGCTAGAAATATCAGCAGTAATAACTCAAACACTGCTACCACTCAAGTTAACACTGCTGTTAGCAATAACAGCAGTGGAAACTCAAACAATGTTACCACTGACAAGTCTTCATTGAGAAAACCCATTATAACCAAATATTCCAGTCATGAGATCCCTAACAAAGATTATCTTTTAAAGCTTAACAGATTGACAGAGGTCAATTATGTTAATGAAAAGGGAGAACCCAAGACCATATTGGCTTGGGTTCCCTCAAGACACTAACTGTTTCATTCTATGTGCAGAGCAACCAAGGAAGAAGGAGCAGTCTTTGGCATGTGGATAGTGGTTGCTCTAGGCACATGACAGGTATCATGTCATTACTTGAAGACTTTAAAAAGTTTGAAGGTGGACATGTTGCCTTTGGGGATAATCCAAATGGAGGTAAGATTAGTGGCAAAGGTAAGGTATCAAAAGGTAAGATGACTTTTGATGATGTCTATTTTGTAGAGCAACTAAAGTATAATTTGCTTAGTGTTTCTCAAGTTTGTGAAAAGAAGTTTGGTGTATTTTTCACTGATACTGAATGTCTCATTCTTGCTCCTGGATACAAGATAGATGAGAGTAAAGTGATGTTAAGAACACCTAGGAAGGATAATGTTTACTGTTTGGACATAGAAGATGCTTCCTCTTTAACATCCTTAAACTGTTTGCTTTCAAAAGCATCTGTGAGTGAATCATCACTGTGGCATAGGAGGATGTGCCACATGAACTTTAAAAATATGAATTTGCTTGTCAAAACAACCTTGTAAGAGGTTTGCCTGCAAAGGAATTTTCAAGTGATGATCATTGTGTAGCATGTCTCAAAGGTAAGCAACACAAAAACTCACACAAGTCCAAAGAAGTAAACACTATCTCATCACCTTTACAGTTACTGCATATGGATCTTTTTGGTCCTACCAATGTGATGAGTATAGGCAAGAAATCCTATTGTCTTGTGATAGTTGATGATTACTCTAGGTTTACTTGGGTTTACTTTCTGAGAACAAAGGATGAGACAAGTGGACTGATCAAACCCTTTGTGACTAGAGTGGAAAACAAGACAAACCTTAGGGTAAAAGTCATTAGATCAGGCAATGGCACTGAATTTAAGAATGCTGATTTGAATAGCTTTTGTGAGGAAAAAGGTATTGAGAGACAATACAGTGCTCCTAGAACTCCTCAACAGAATGGTGTTGCTGAGAGGAGAAATAGGACACTAATTGAGGCTGCAAGAACTATGTTGGCTGACTCTAAACTTCCAATCACTTTCTGGGCAGAAGCAGTTAACACTGCTTGTTATGTCCAAAACAGAGTTCTTATAGTCAAATCAAAAGGCAAGACACCCTATGAACTTTTTGAGAAAAAGAAACCCTATATAGGATTTTTACAACCATTTGGGTGTCCTTGCACAATACTTGATACCAAAACTCACTTAGGCAAATTTGAGAGCAAATCTGATGATGGATTTTTTGTTGGATACTCTTCTCAGAGCAAAGCACTTAGAGTTTTTAATAGTTCTACAAGGATCATAGAAGAAAGTGACAATGTCAAATGCAATGAGAACACTCCTAACATACCTGGAAGTGGTCCCAATTGGCTATTTGATATTGATTCACTAACTAACTCTTTGAATATGAGCTATACAGTGAACACAGGTTCAGTTACGGAGCAAGTCAAAGAAACAAGTCCCACATTTGTTATGTTTCCCATGCCCTTTGTGGACACAAATGATGCTAGTACCACTGTTGAATCAACTTCAAATGATCAAACAGAACCTGGAACTGAGAAGAATGATGATCAACCAATTGAGGAATCCTCACCCTCTCAGAATCTAGAAGGCATACCTGCTTTAGAAGAGGGACCTCAATGGGATCAAGAACCAGAAGTGAATGATTCAAATCTAGGGGTGGATATGCCTGAAGAACCCCTGCATCTTACTAGAACACAAAAGAATCATCCACCTACTCTGGTAATAGGGGACATTCAGTCTCCTATGATTACAAGGAAGCAGAGTAAATCCCTTCCTAATCCACACTTGAGTATGATATCAGTCTTTCTTTCACAGACTGAGCCCAAGAAAGCCCATGATGCAATGAAGGACCCAAGTTGGATAGAGGCCATGCAAGAGGAATTGCTGCAGTTTGTCCTACAACATGTTTGGGATTTGGTAGATTTACCAAAAGGACACAGAGTTATTGGCACCAAGTGGATTTTCAGAAACAAGACTGATGAGAGAGGCATTGTTATCAAGAACAAGGCCAGATTGGTAGCACAGGGGTACACTCAAGAAGAAGGCATAGACTATGATGATGTATTTGCACCTGTTGCAAGAATAGAAGCCATCAGGCTATTCTTGGCATTTGCATCTTACAAAGGATTCAAAGTCTATCAGATGGATGTCAAGAGTGCTTTTCTCTATGGCACTATAGATGAAGAAGTGTATGTCAGTCAACCACCAGGGTTTGAAGACCCCAAATATCCTGATAAGGTGTACAAGTTGAGGAAGGCATTGTATGGTCTTCATCAAGCACCTATGGCTTGGTATGATACCTTGTCCTCCTATTTGTTGGAAAACAAATTTGAGAGAGGTGTTATTGATAAGACTCTATTTATCAAAAGGACAAAGACTGATATGCTTTTGGTGCAGATTTATGTAGATGATATCATCTTTGGATCTACAAAGGATGATATGTGCAAGGAGTTTGAGGAACTGATGCATAAGAAATTTAAGATGAGTTCTATGGGAGAGCTAACTTTCTTTCTTGGTTTACAGGTCAAGCAGAAGACAGATGGGATATTTATCAATCAGTCCAAATATGTGGCTACCATGCTTCAAAAGTTTGGAATGAATGATGCAAAACCAGCCAGCACACCAATGGAAACACATAAACACCTCACTGCTGATGTTGAGGGGGAGGAAGTTGATGTTCACCATTATAGATCCATGATTGGATCATTAATGTATCTTACAGCCTCTAGACCTGATATTACGTTTGCTGTTTGTGTTTGTGCCAGGTATCAAGTTAGGCCAAAGGAGTCACACTTGCATGCAGTCAAGAGGATATTCAAGTATCTCAAGGGTCAACCAAGGTTGGGACTTTGGTATCCAAATGACACTTCTTTTGATTTGGTGGCCTATACAGATAGTGATTATGGAGGAGCAAACTTGGATAGAAAGTCTACATCAGGAGGATGTCAATTCTTGGGAGGAAGATTGGTCTCATGGCAATGCAAGAAACAGACCACTGTTTCACAATCAACAACAGAGGCTGAATACATAGCTGCTTCACAATGCTGCTCACAAGTGCTATGGATTCAAAATCAGATGCAGGACTATGGTCTTTCATTCTTGCAAACACCAATCTACATTGACAATAACAGTGCTATTAGTATTGTGAACAATCCAGTCAAGCACTCCAAGACCAAACATATAGAGATCAAGTACCACTTTATTAGAGACTGTAATGAAAAGAAGTTAATTCAAGTTCTGAAAGTCCACACTGTTGATCAATATGCAGACCTGTTCACAAAAGCTTTTGATGTAGGCAGGTTTACATTTTTGGTTACAGGTGTTGGAATGATGAACTCTGAATAACCCTTCTCTTTATTACACTTTTATTTGTACTTTCTCTGTATACTTTCTTCCTTTTTGTTTTTATTTTTATTGGTATTTTAATGAGTTTGTGAATGTTGCAGATACATGGTGAAGTTCTTGATTTGATCAAACAACGCATGATGATGTTACCACTGCTTAGTTGGAATTACTTCTACTAGCAGTGTCTATATCACAAAACATAATTTTCATTACTAAGTCTTTACCACTACTCGTGTCGCACAATACCACTGCTCACACATTCGCACAATACCACTGCTCGCACACTCGCACAATACCACTGCTTGTGCATTCGCATTGTACCTCTGCTCATGCAATAGCATGTTACCACTGATGGTTATGTGTTATCACTGCTTGATTTTTACCACCGCTGGGTCTATACGCATCTTTTTACCACTGATCGCGTAATTACCACTGCTTTTAAGCTTACACGGGTTTTTACCACTGCGTGCATGTTTTTACCACTGCTTTTAATTTGGCACGTGTAATTACCTCTGCTTCTGTGTTTTTACCACTACTTTTGAACGGACCCGCCTCATTACCACTGCACGTGTATTTTACCACTGATCTTGTTTATGCTTAACGAATACCACTGCTAGTGTAGCTTATCACTGATTATGATTTTTACCACTGCTTGTGTTCGTTACCACTGTTGGTGGTAGTTACCCCTGCTCATCAGTTTAGTATAAAAGCCCTAACTTGACCGCCTTTTTCATAAACGGATATTCTTGGCTTTTTGCTCTAAAAACGTTTACTATTCTGCTATCATTCTCTCTTTGTGTTCTTGAATTCTCATTCTACTTTCAATTTACGAACTGATTTCACAATCTGTTTAGGGTTTCTTCATCGATTACCAATGGAGTCGCTGCAGTTCGTTAAAGATCACAACAAGGTCGGCTATCTATCAAAAGATGGTGAATCTGAGGGTTTTGAGGATATTGTTGATTTCTTGGCGTCTACACACATTGCATATGCGGCCACAATTGCTCCCGTAATCTATGTACAACATATGCAAGATTTCTGGGCAAATGCTGTTGTAGTCGAATCTGAAGGGGTGAAATCGATTAACACCACAATCTGTGGTCAATCACTCATCCTTACCCCTGCGAAGATCAGACTTCATCTGCAACTCCATGATGACAAAGGTATAACCATGCTTTCCACTCAAACCATAATGGAAAATCTTTTAAGAATGGGGTATACAGGCTCCCAAACCTCTTTGAAATATCTTAAGAGTCAGTTTTGTCCTCAATGGAGATTTTTTGTGCATACCCTATTGCATGGTTTTTCAAAGAAAACCACCAGTTTTGGTGAGTTTAGCAACACCATTGCCTCTGCTTTGGTCTGTCTAGCCACAAATCAGGTGTTTAATTTTTCTCAGATGATTTTTGATGATCTTGTGTATAATCTTGAGAACATTCACAATTCTAAAGTCAAAACTTTTTATATGTTCCCAAGATTTGTCCAAGAAGTTATCACTAAAGAATTGACGGCTGTACCAATTCATGGTGACATCTATAAGAGCTCTGCTCTTGGTCATAAGGTGTTTTCCAATATGAAAAGACCTGCACAAGGCTCTAATGACCACTTCACTCCATTGTTCTCTACAATGATGAGAGTGAACTACCCACAAGGTGAGGCATCAGGATTGCATCCTTCACAATCAAGCATACCCACTGATGACCTACCCACACCTATCACTGATACTATCCCTCAGTCCCTTGATACAACCCCCACCCCTACACTCAAAAGATATATCAGAAAGAACAGGGGAGCTCCTTCCTCCTCTGGTTCTACACCCCAAGAGCCTTTACACCAACAGTTGGAGCACTCTCCTTCTGCTACTATCCAAAGGGACACCCCTGGAGTGATTCCCCACTCAAGTATAAAGAAGGTGCCCTCTAAGGAGATGGAAGGGCATGTGGTTGGTGAGGCTCAAACTACTGATGTTGCACAAGGTGTGCATCAGGACAGTTTGAACATTGCTAAGACCCCCACCACAGCAACTCCTATTGAGAAATCAAAGGGAGGTCCCAGGTGCCAAGAAACCAAGGGGGCATCTAGTGCTTCAGCAAGGCTGAAGACTAATGTCAAAAAGCTCAAAGATCCAGTAATGGAGGTAAACACTCCTAAACCTGGTGAGGGCAGTTTTTCACACCAAGAATTGATGGACAATTTCACAGCCATTGCTAAGGATTTGAAGGCATATGAAAGGAACTTTCACATCCATGATGAGAAGCACAAATCCCATGAGGAAAGGTTGGATCTGTTGGAGGAGCTGGTTGATGCACAAAATCAGCTCATCAAAGATAAGGATGCTATGATTGGAAATTGCTCAACAAGATCAAGTCTCAAGGTGCTTTAGTTGCCTCAATGCACTTGAGGATTGCAGCCCTTAACAAACGATACTCTACTTTGGTTGCATTCACAAAGGGGGAGAGGAAATCTAAGGTGAAGGGGGGGCAAAGAAAAGGAAAGTTGTTGTGAATGAACCTGAAAATGATGCTGATGCTGAGGTGCCTGAAATTGTGAAGGAAGCAGGTGCTAAGGGGGAGACTGAAAAAGAAGTTAGGAATGAAGAAGCTAAGGTTGCAAATGAACCTTTAGTTGATGTTGTTGGTACAGGTGCTGGAACAGAAAGGGAAATTAATGAAGATGATGTTACAATTGCACAGCTACTATTAAAACTGCCTAAGGCAATTCCAGCCAAAGGAGTTGTTATTAGTGAGCTTGTGTCTGAGAATAAAGATGCTGAGACTGAGAATCTTAATTCTGCTGCTGAGAATGATCAAAATGAGACTGAGATGGCCAAAGATGTTGACAATGAGGCCAAGAATGCAGAAGAAGAAGTTATGGATGATGTGCCTGAGAAAGAAATAAGGGGAACTGAAGTTGAGGGGGAGTCTGAATTTCAAAAAATGATCAAAGCCTTGATGAAGCTGTTGAGGCTCAAAAGAAAGTGTTAGAATATGAAGCTTTAGAGGCTCTTGTTAATAAGCTAAGGTTGGAAGATCAAGCAAGATTGGCCAAAGAAGAAAAGGAAAGAAAGAAGAAACAAGCTCAGCAAGAAAAGGCTGGAAAAGCTGCTGCTAAGAAACTTCAAGATAAGTTCAACAAGGAAGCTGAGAAAGAAAAGAAGATTGTTAAGCCATTGCCTAGAAAAGAAGAAAGAAGAAGGATGGTGAGAAGTCTATCTGGGATTGTTGGAAGACCTATTCAATACTTTTCAGGTTGGAGCTTTGAGAAGATCAAAATGCATTATGAAGAGGCCAGAGTTGTAAAAGATACTGATGATGAGACTGATGAAAAGAAACCTGTAGAGGAGGAGAAAGATGAGAAAGAAGTGCAAGTACAGAGAAGAAGTAAAAGAAAGCATGATGTAGTTACCACTGCTGAAGGTACTACCACTGCTGAAGAAAATGTTACAACTGATGCTGTAACAGAGAAGAAGAATGATGAAAAGGTGTCAACTCAGGAGGAAATGGAGACTCCTAAACAGACCAGTCAAGAAAAGAGGAAGAAGTCCATAGCTCATAAGAGGCCAACCAAGAAGAGGAAGATCTTCACTGAAGTATCTAAAGTGATAGATTGGTACTGCTTTGAAGATAATAAGGCTATGAGGTGTTCTGGATTGTGAGAGAGGATCAGACAAATGAGGTGTTCTCTAATGTCAACAGGATGTTTACAAAACTCTCAACTTCAGATCTAAAGAAATTATATGAGATTGGATGTGTAAAAGAGATGACTGAGTTTGATGATGCCATTCTCTTTCAAGAAAAACTTCAAACCATGTTTGCATATGAGATAGCCAAGGAGAAAAAGCAGAAGAGAAACATGAGTTTGGAGAAAGGTGAAGTGAAAGACGGAAAGGTAGTTGCTTGGGTGTGCTTTAAGGCAAATAGAGTGTTTTCTGTCTCTTATGATAATGGTGTTAAAAACTATTTCTTGGTGGATAAGAGATATGAATTTGAAAGAAGGATGATGGAAGGAGTTTTGAAGTGTAAGAAGTCTGTTATGACTGAACTTGAGAAGGAAGTGATTGAGAATCTGACGAATCAGTTATCAGATTTGAGAGAAGACGAAACTGCAGAGGAAGAAAAGGTAGTGCTTTGGGGAGTGAGAGGTATTTTCAAGAAATATTATTTTGTGCAGTGGAACAATGGAAAACAGAGAAGTAATGCGGAGTTTGATGGAATTCTGAATTTGGTTACTGCTGAAGATAGAGTAACTATGCATGAGTATGGGTTGGCAAAGCTTCAAGAATTCTTGAAAGACTCAAATAATTCAGAGCATGCTAAGATGATCAAGAAAGCTATGCAACAGTTGAAGAACTTAATTTCTGATTAAAATAAGAAGTTAAGTTAGGGGGAGATTCTTAGGACTGATGCTGAGGATTACCACTGCTGGCTTTGGAGTTGTTACCACTGCTAGTTCATATGAAGGTTACCACTGCCAGTATGTGTGTTTCTACTGAAGATCATCTTACCACTGCTCTTGGAAAGTTACCACTGCCTGTAGAAGATTACCACTGCTGGTTGAAGTTTAACACTGCTTTTGTCTTACTACTGCTGACAAGTTCGTGATAAGGAAATGATTGCGATGATTGAAGATATGGACAAGATATGATTCGGTTGGAGATATTTTAGAGATTATCTTGTAAATCTAGTTTCCTTATTGTAATCTAGTAACTCGTATATATAGCTGATAGGTTTTCATTGTTAGATATGAGTTTTTCATTAGCTTTTGTTTTAGAATTCTAAGCCTCAAGATTGTTCTTGAAATCCCTGCAATTGAGAAGATTTGCACGTCTGTTTGAGCCTGTTCAAACAGATTGGGGCTTGTGTTTGTAATCATTAAGCTATTGAAATCAATACATATTCAGTTTGTTACAAATCCATTGTTTTTTTCTCATATAATCAAAGTGTTATTCCGCAAACTTCTTTGATTAAGTTTTCTGATCTTGATATTTAGATCCTGTCAGCAAGGCGCTAGAAAAACCCACAACTAGCAGACAACAAAGGCTACAAAGTCTTCGGATTACAACGCCACTCTAACCAAGACAAGTTTTTACCGAACACGCATCTATTTTTGACCTAGAAAAAGGTCTCCGATTGTACCAGATTCGCGATAAAAAGAAGGTTAAAAGAGGTACCGTTAAATAGTAAATAATATTTTTTTTTGTATCTAGCCGAATTGTTGTCCATGTATCTATACGTATATGTATGTTTGATATACATGTAGGGGGGAGCATTGGGCACGAACCGGACCGAACCGGCCCGAAAACGCTTTGGAACCAGAACTGGAAACGCCCGATTCTTAGGACCGATAACCGGACCATATAGGTAATACCGGTTCCGATTCCGGTGCCGGTCCCGGTACGGTTCCGGTTTAGGTCGGTCTTTTCGGGCCCAATGCTCACCTATATATGGTATACATGTATGTATGTTTAAATACCGAATGTGTATGTTTAAATACTAAATATGTAATAAAGTTGAGTATAAGTATTTACGAATAGAAAATGCAATAAATACCAGAAAATGCAACTTTTGTCCAAAGGTGATTAATTTATCATCCAGTAGCTAGTTAGGGTTAAGTTTATGTGAGACCAAGCTTTTTACGTGAGACCGGTGAGACCAACATATTTTACATGAAACTTCACAGAAAAACATTTGTGAAGGTAAAAAAAATTGAACATTCATCGTAAAAACATAGTAAAAAACACTATCGAAGAAAAAAATCCAAAAAAATGTTAAAAAACGAAGCCTACACAACATTTTCCACTGTGAAGGTTCACATTATATATATGTAATCTTCACAGCATTTGAGCTGTGAAGGTTTCGTTTTTTACCTTGTTTTGGATTTTTTTTGCATCGAAAGTGATTTTTAGGTTTGCGTATTCGAGTTTTATGTACCTTCACGATTTTTTTTTGAGAAGTTTCATACGTTAAGTATTGGTCTCACGCGGTCTCACGGAATCAATTTGGTCTCACCTGATCCTAAATCAGCTAGTTATTTGCTTGTTTGTTAAATATAGCCTTAGATTTTTGAAATCTTGACCGCAAAGAGTTGTTTGGATATTTGAATCTTACAAATGTTATCATTTCCAATATGAAAAGTTCAAAACTACACTAAACAGATTTAATCAATACAAATTATACGGTTTGAAAATTAAATATATTTTTTTCTCCACTGGGAATATAAACCCATTATGAATACGTCTTCTAGAACACATTAATAAAAGCAATATAATATGTTTGAAATAATTAATTAGTTGGAAAATTAACTTAATTTGGTGGGTCATGTTACGTATTGGTTAACGCTAATTATTGAGAATATGTTATAATACATATGTATAAATAAATAATTTGTCTTCTCATTAGGAGAAACCCGACGAGAATACGTTAAACTTTCATTTGTTTATTGAGTCAATCATTTTGTTTTGTCTTGTTCCTTTTAATATTTCATGCAAATAGTGTTACTAGTTGCAAAAATTATACAATAATGTTGAAAGACTTTAAAATGCTAACCTTATATATAAATTAATCGAATACCTTAGTGCAAAATAAAACTATATGGTCACATGCTAATGATCATGGGAGATGAAACATTTGGTTGTAGTGCAAATGTAAAATTGTGGGGATAAAAGTCTATGCTTTATCAATATAACTGAGGGGTCTCCTATTTATATAATGAGGAGACCACATGATGAAGGCATTAAGATAGTTTTGGGAAAATGCGAATATAAGTTGAGGCTACATTCCTCATTCCTAGCCTTGGTTTTGAAGAACCCAAATTTGTCGGGATTAGAGGACTTTAGATTGTTTAGCTTAATTTGTGTTCAGTATAAAATAATCTCGAAGATCTTATCCGCGAGGATGAAGAATGTCTTGGACAAGATGATCAGTAAAAGCCAAAGTGCCTTTATAAAAAAATGGTTACATCTTCGAAGAATTTTAACTGCGAACGAGATAGTCGACTTTTTATGAAAGAAAAAGAGGAAAGACTTGCTTTTTAAGGTGGATTTTGAAAAAGCATACGATAGCATGGAATGAGACTTCCTCTTGCACGGGTTGAAAGCAATGGGATACGGGGTCAAATGGTGCAAGTGTATCAAAGCATGCATGTTGTCGACAACAATCTCGGTTCTAGTTAATAGTTCATCGACGAAGGAATTCAAGATCTGAAAGGAACTAAGACAATGAGACCCACTAGTGCTATTCCTATTCTTGATAGTGGCCGAAGGGATCCATATCTTGATCGAGCAAGCGGTAGAAAAGGGTTTATACGAGGGCATCAAGGTAAGAAGAGACGAAGTAATGATTTCGCACCTCCAATATGCAAGCGACATGATTTTGTTTGGTAAGTGGAGCTTAACAAACCTAAAGAACCTAGTGAAAATTTTGAGGTGCTTCTATCTGGTTTCGGGTCTGAGAATCAACGTCGGATAGAGAAAAATCTATACGGTGAATGTTCAAGAAGAAGAGATCCAAGTGTGGGCAAGAAGTTTAGGAAGTGTATGGGGAACGATACCCTTCACATATCTTTGTGTATCGATTGGAGAATCTATGAGAAGATTGGATAGTTGGAAACAGGCCATTGAAAAGATCAAAAAGAAACTCACCTCTTGAAAATCTAAAAAGATATCATTTGGTGGAAGATTGACTTTGGGTAAATCGATTTTTGGTAGCATTTCGTTGTACTATTTTTCGTTGTTTTTGTGGCCCTAAAGTAGTGTTAAACCAAATTGAGAGTGTAAGATGTAAGGAGTCTTTTTCTTAGGGGTGGGGATTTAGGATAGTGATAAAAAGGGGATGGCTTGGGTAAATTAGGTTTGGAACACTAAGTAGCTTTAGCAGGGGGTTAATATAGATAGTCTTTAAGAGACAAATTGGGGTCTTTTGGGTAAATGGTGGTGGAGATGGCTAAACAAAAAAAGAATTGTTGTGGGTTAAAATTGTTAAAAGCTAATATAGTAATGAGGATGGGTTGGCTGGAACAATACAGGAAGTATGGAGAATAGGTCTGTGTGGAGAAATATCTTGTAAATGAGGTATTTAGGTTTCTAGTCATTGTTCGACAAAGTAGTGAGACATGGTAAAGATACGAAGTTTTGGAGCGAATAGTGGATGGATAATAGAATTCTACAACATAATTCAAAGGTTGTTTCAACTATAATTAGATAAAAATGTTTTAATCGTGGAAAGAGGGGAGTGGGTATATGATTTCAGAGGTTATTTCAACTAGAATTAGATAAAAATGAATGTTTGAGCTCACCATACCAAATCAAGCCCACGAACTCTAAAGGCTCGTACTAAGATGTAGAGGACGGACCCCCGAAGATCATAGTCATGCTCATTCACTAAGATTACATTTAAGCTTGATGGCTAGCATCCGATCCCAATTCCCACATAATCGTGCCAAGAGGGCCTATCCACGACCCAATGTCTCAACTAACTACAAACGGGAATTAACCCAACACAAACCGACTTCTATGATTATGAATCCATTGCATTATAGTCTAAACTATATATATGCCTCTAGATTAAATGACCAAAGCACTAAAACATATGAATTTCCAATAAGATATAATAACTGCAAATCATACACAAAGCCCCATATTGAACTATTAAAACCGGACAAATGTCCCTCAAGACAGCAATGAGTCAAAACCGAGCCAAATCTCAACGCCTCAACTTGATTGCTCAATAAAATCAATAGAAGTGATAAAACACATTTAAACCATTTTATCAAAGACATGCTTCGAGACATAATTACTCAAAACTCATCATTGGTTAGGACAAATTATTTTCCAAACGAAATCATACCATTTTATTCTAAAAGTATCTCATGACATTAATATGAATTTTCCAAATCACACACACCAAAATGAATTATCATCAAATAATATCCAATCGAAAGATAAATCATTTAAAAGTACCCACACTAATGAGTTATTTAACGAAATGCCCAAAATCCTAAAATATAGGTGTTTACCAGATTTATAAAATCAAATGAACCAAAGATGCAAATCTCATCAAAATCACCACATTTGATAAATATCAAGTAAACATACTTAGGACTCATAAAATACACATTTATGGCATGTACAACGTTTTCACAAATCAACTTGAATTTGCCTTGCTAGATTTAGGCTAAATTTAGGTGTTACCCTAAATGTTGAGCTTCCTTTGGTTAAGGTTTTAGAATCACAAACTTCCTCTAGATCCATCATGATAAGCTTTCTAAGAGCAACTCCTTTACACACAAAAAATCAAATACAATGAAGCCTAATAGAAGAAAGAGGGTTAGGGTGGAAAGAATCAAACCCTAAGTGAAAAGATGGTAACTTAGATATTACTCTCAACCAAGTGGAGAACTTTAAATCATCATAAAAGTACATACAATAGCCTCAACCGATATATTAATTGTTGGTCCCAAGATGTGACCTTCAAGTAATAAGGATTATATTACGAGATTATAGAAGGGGGGTTGAATATAATCTCACACAATTTTTCACCTTTAAATTCTATTTGTATTAACAAAGAATTTATAGATTGTTTGCGGAACTAAGATAAAGATAAACCTAATCTAAAACAATCTAAGTTACAATTCTTTCACTATGCACTAAGTGAGAAGATATGGAAAGAAAAGAAAGAACTTAGAGGGATAAAGATAGAAAGGATTTGAGGTATAAGATTGAAGAAGAAGAAGTATGAAGAACATCCTCTTCACGTCAATTTATACCCCATGCATTAAATGCAAGGCAGACCTACTATGTGCACGTGTTGCACTCTTAGTGGTCCTAGTGTACTGTTTACTATAAACAAATACTTTTGCATGTTGTGCAAAAAGGTGCTTATAATAAACAATTGCCTTATGGGCTGATAAGTATGGAGGGAACAGTAAAGAAACTGTCGTTTGTACTATGTGTCAGAAAGGCGTGTAATCCTTTTGTGCATTAGACAAAAGACTATAGTTAATCTAGGATCAGGATACTGATCAGTGAGAGAATCCCTGATATTGATGGTGATCAGAGGTCACTGTTTCCTGATATCTTCAGAGTATCATACATGTTGTGAGCAACCTGCTATCACTGAATTCCGTCTTCAGATCACGAGCCTTGTTGTTCCTGTCATCAGCTATTTCTTTGACGTCACTGATGGAGCTTTGAGTATGACTGATGTCTTCAGGAAGTCTTCGCTTCTGATCAGTATCAGTAGTTCCTAGAACAGACTCTATTAACTACTGATCCTGATCCTGTTACTGATAATTAAATTGAATGCTTGAATAACTAAGAACAACACTGAACAGACTCAGTGATAATTCCTCAAGCTGTAATAGAAGCAAAAATCCTATCCACTAAGTTAAGTTACAAGATCATTATCCTTTCATCAGGTCTTAGGAGAGCTGGATCAACATTAATCTACAACTCAACTTTGGTGGTTAGCTCAAACAATAATAAGACTTGGACCTTTAGCATTCCCCTTATACGTCATTGGTTCAGGTCAATCCAAGGCAACTACAAATTTTCGGGTAAATATGCATGGCCCACAAGATTAATTAGTTGAGCGGCACAACTAGATCTGAACACAAATAGTTAAGGAAAAAGAACCAATGATTAATAGCTTGTACAAGAAAATCTATTGAGTAATGTTGACCGTCGAAGACTTACAAAGTTGTAGCTTTTGGTGAAATATAAAATAGGTAGAAAGTTAGAAGATGTTGACATAATTTTCATAATTTTTGGATTCTTTCACTTTCTTACAGGGTATGAACACAAATTGGTTTTTGTACAAGTTGAATTAGTCCATCTTAACTATTTAAAACACGCTTTGTTCATAAACAAGATTCATATCAATCATTCATTTCTTGAAGTTCAAATTAAATATGTTTTTTTAGTGGTGGGGTGATATTGATGTCCCGATATTTGCACTCTTTCTAAGTCGAACATAGTATTAAAATTGTAAATAATATTTTCTTATGTTAATGTGTATGAGTAGTGTTGGATCCAAAAGAAACTCTAAGCTGGTGCATTTTTAAGAAAGATCATGATTTGACCTTTGAAGTCAATGTGATGACCTAGAAAAAAAGTCAATTGTGTCGATTTGGGGTTAAAATGCATTTTTTTCAAATGAATTAGATCTTGATCTTTAAATTAAATATCTTGTCGAAAACCGGATATGAACTGATAGATTTTAAGATGAATTACCAATGAGAATGAAAATAAATAATGAAGTAAAGTATTGAGAATGAAAATAAATAATGAAGTAAAGTATTAAAATGAGAAAAATTATAAGAAGTCTTTTAGTGGTAGCAGTTAGGTGTATAATTATATTTGAATTTATGAATTCGATCTTGTTGCTAGTTATTTATCTTTTTATATGTTTGAGCATTAATCGACCATTTGGACCATTTACCCTTTTGATTTATGTTTTAGATTTTCTTTTAAAATCATAATCAAATAGTTGCATTTCAGACGTCTAATTTTTTTTTTATAATAATCAACAAGATCCTCATCGACCCTTAGTGTATCGAGTATGAAATTCACTTAAGGGTTCATTTAACTTTACTTTGTTGATAAATAAATTCCTAGAGTAAAACAGTGCATTGAAACAAAAAATAAGGTTTGATTTTGATATACCTTTAATCGAAGTTGACAAGAGTTTCGTCTAAATACCATGTGAATAAATAAAAAAAACGAGTAAAGTGTGTTATACTTTATTTTTTGATTTTGTCTGTAATATGCATCAAGTATATCTATGGTTTTTATAATTAATATTTTATTAGAGATTGTTCAATACACATGACACCAACAAAATCATCTCCATTCATCCCCACCCTTCATAATAAAGATATGAATAAAATAGGGAAAAGTACACCAAAATGTATCCAACTTGTCACGTTTTATCATTGTATGTACTGAACTTTAAAACTTACCATTTAATGTACCAAACTTACTAAACTTTACAATTGTATGTATCAGGTAACTTGTTACCTACAAACTGCTGACGTGTACAAGTTATATCTGATGTGTAATTTATATTTTTTTATTTTTAAAAGAAGTAAATTACAAATTTGGTCCATGAGGTTTTCTTTAGCAAAAATGAAAGAATAAGGCCAAATTGTATTAAACCCATTTATCTACCTCTCTCTCTCTCTCTCTCTCTCTCCTCTCTCTCTCCTCTCTCTCTCTCTCTCCTCTCTCCTCTCTCTCTCCTCCTCTCTCTCTCTCTCTCTCTCTCTCTCTCTCTCTCTCTCTCTCCTCTCCTCTCTCTCTCTCTCTCTCTCTCCTCTCTCTCTCTCTCTCCTCTCTCTCTCTCTCTCTCTCTCTCTCTCTCTCTCTCTCTCTCTCTCTCTCTCTCCTCTCTCTCTCTCTCTCTCTCCTCTCTCTCCTCTCCTCCTCTCTCTCTCTCTCCCCTCTCTCTCTCTCTCTCTCTCTCTCTCTCTCTCTCTCCTCCCCTCTCTCTCCTCTCTCTCTCTCTCTCTCTCTCATCTCTCCTCTCCTCTCTCTCTCTCTCTCCCTCTCTCTCTCTCCTCCTCTCTCTCTCTCTCTCTCTCTCCTCCTCTCTCTCTCTCTCCTCTCTCTCCTCTCTCTCTCCTCCTCTCCTCTCTCTCTCTCTCTCCTGACTTCTCATCTTCTCCTCTTCCCACTCTCATTCCTTCTTCTACTCTCCCTCTCTCTCTCTCTCCTCCTCTCTCTCTCTCTCTCTCCTCTCCCTCTCTCTCTCTCCTCTCTCCTCTCCTCTCCTCACTCTCCTCTCTCCTCTCTCCTCTCCCCTCTCTCCCTCCCTCTCTCCATCTCTCTCCTCATCTCTCTCTCCTCCTCTCCTCTCTCTCTCTCTCTCCTCTCTCTCTCTCTCTCTTTGAACTTGTATTATCTCCTTCTTCACCAAAAAAAGCTTCAATTAAGGCATTGTTTGGTAAAAAAAAAGCTAGCTTATAAGCTGACTTATAAGCTAGCTTATTTTCTGTGTACATGTTTGGTAAGACCAAAAGTAGCTTATAAGCTAGCTTTTTGATAAGCTACTTTGAGTAGCTTATGAGAAGCTTTTTGTGACTTTTTCCAATTATACCCCTTATTAATAATTAATTATTATAATTATAATTATATGTTAATTAATAATTATTAGTTTTTAATAATTTAAAATAATTATTAATTAAATTAAGTTATACCTTATATATTATTTATTTTTAAATGTTATTAGTTATTATTATACATTATTTAATATGTTTAACTATCAAATAAAAATACAATAATTTTTAAGTGTTATATAAATGAAACATGTCAAATATTTTAATAAAAAAATATTTATATCTAATTCTTAATTATATTCTTTTAGAATTATTGATTATTTAAGATATGTTAAGTTGATTAATTTTACTTTTATTATATTTAATAGTAATTTAAATTATTAGTTAATGTAGATTTTTTCTAAAGTTTATTTTAACAAATTCTAAATTTATAGTGTGTATATATAATAATATATCTATATTATTTTTAACATATTATAGTATTAGAAATTTATTTTAATTATATTATTAAATTTTCTCTTAATTATATTATAAAATACTTGTAATTGATTATTTATTAAAGATGTCCTTTTTGGTCATTTTACATACTCATAAGCTAGTTTTTACCAAACGTGACTTGTTCACCAGCTAGCTTATCAGCTACCAGCTAGCTTATCAGTCACCAGCTAGCTTATCAGTCACCAGCTAGCTTATCAGCTATCTGCTAGCTTATCAGTCATCAGCTAGCTTATTAGCTAGTTTACCAAACATAGCCTAAGTAAAATTGGGGCTTTTGTGAGATGGTAAAATTGGGGGGTTTTAAACAAGTCGCCGGCCACGTCTCCCCTTAACCACCGTCTCCGGCCACACCACCCGTAACCACCGCGTCTCCATCGCCAGACTCGGAAACCGCTGGAAACCGCTTCCGCCGGAAACCGCCACGAAGGTCACCAACTCCATCACCAGACTCGGCGGTGGTGCCCTAATTCCGGCCACACCACCCCGTAGGCCGTAACCGCCACGAAGGTCACAAACTTTATCTCTACTCTCTCTATCTCTCTTTCCACCTTCCAGATCTGGCTAAATAGATTTGGGGGTTTTATTGATTTGGTGGTGGTTGGTTTAGAGGCAGCGGTGGTGGTGATGGTGGTTTGGAGGAGGCGATGGTGGTGGTGATGGTGGTGGGTTGGACGATGGTGGTGATGGTGGTGGTTTGGAGGGTGGTGGTGATGGTGGTGGTTTAGAAGGGTGGTGGTGGATTGAAGGGTGGTGGCGGTGGTGGTGGTTTTGTAGGGCGGTGGCGGTGGTGGTGGTTTTGAAGGGCGGCGGCGGTGGTGGTTTTGAAGGGCGGCGGCGGTGGTGGTGGTTTGGAGGAAGTGGTTGGGGTGGTGGTGGGGGTGGTGGTGGTGGTTTGGATGATGGTGGTGATGGTGGTGGTTTGGAGGGTGGTGGTTTTGAAGGGTGGTGATGGTTTGAAGGGTGGTGGTGGTTTAAAGGCATCGGTGGCGGTGGTGGTGAGGCAGTATCGGTGGAGGTGGTGGTTTGAAGGTGGCGGTGGTGGTGGAGGTGGTGGTTTGAAGGCAGCGGTGGTGGTGGTGAGGCAGTGGCAGTAGAGGTGGTGGCGGTGGTGGTGATGGTGGTGGTGGTGGTTCTTCAAAAGAATGGCAAAACAGGTCCTTGAAACAATACCCAATTTGTAAATTAGAGGGACGAATTTTGTAAATTACTTAAATAAGACTTGGCATCCTACTTGGCATAAAAAATAATAAAATTACCGGTTACCTTCTTAGTAGGTAACCGGTTACATACAATGGCAAGTTTAACAAGTTCGATACATTAAATGGTAAGTTTTAAAGTTTAGTACATACAATGATAAACATGACAAGTTGGATACATTTTGGTGTACTTTTCCCAATAAAATAATGTTTCATATTACATTAACAAGAGTAAACAATGATTTATGCCAATGTAGTTTGTTGTAAATTGTAATCTTCATTCCATGGTTTAAAAGTTATGGTTTTCTTTTCTAGGTTTGAAATTGATTACTTGTATTTATAATATAAAATTTATATTTATTTTGGTCCTTCTGG
Organism: Centaurea solstitialis; assembly: GCA_030169165.1. Lineage (NCBI taxonomy): Eukaryota > Viridiplantae > Streptophyta > Magnoliopsida > Asterales > Asteraceae > Centaurea > Centaurea solstitialis. The sequence goes on along the minus strand of CM058045.1, from coordinate 68,990,613 downwards.
TTTACAATTCTTTATTATTTTAGTTCCTTTTAACACAAAAATAAATTACAAATCATGAGTACGAAAATGGAAATTTATAAATAACAAGGACGGAAATCGAAATTTATGAAAAACATAAGAACTAAAATCATAATTTAGTCTAAAATATAATATAGATATAAACCCACCCAATTTGCTTTCGTCGGTGAAACCTCCCTGTTTCTTCGGTGGAACCCCTATACACCATTTCTCCGGTGAAACGCCTTCCTTTCTTTCGTTTAGGCAGCTATTTGCTCAGTGTTCAAAAAGGCGCGCCATGGCGCGATATGGCGTAAGACGCGTCTCCGCCGTTACGAAATACCCCATAGCGTTTCTGTAAGGCGTGGCTCACGCCATGGCGCCTCAAGGCGCGCTATATCGCGTCGCGGCGCGCGTTTTTTGTAAGACGTGGTTTTTTTTTCATTTTTTTTTTAATTTTACTTATTTTTTTTCTTTTTTTTCTTTTGTGTTGTTACATATTTAACTTTAACTTTTTCATTTTTATAAACTTATGTAATCTCATCACCCTCAGTTCCACGAATTCATAAATGTTAGGTTTCACGATTAAAACGAGGTTATAAAGTTACCTTCGTATGTTTTATCCTACGTATTCAATCAAAAACTATCTTTATAATAATAATCAATATGTTTTTTCTTCTTTTAATATCAATGTACAATTTCAATGATTAAATAAATTATATAAAACATATATGTATATGTATATTTCTATATAAATTTGCCGCGATATGTCACGCCTTGGAAAACGCCGCGTCCTCGCCATATCTCGTAAGGCTTAAGGCTTGTACTTGCCGCCACGCCACGCCTCACGCCTTTTTGAACCTTGTATTTGCTTCTACTTCAGCTTTCATGTGCTTCTACAACAATTTGATTTGAATGCTATCTCAAATATAGTGAAGAAACAAACGCGAAGAAGAGGAAGAGCTATAATGGTAGGAAGGACTAAACGGTTGTGCAATCTTCTTTATAAAGCAGATAACTAGATTAAGAAAACACATCAAGATCTGCAAGCAAAAGATTTGTGTGATAGTTGTTTGTTTTGATTTATTTTTCATTTAAGGTTTCTTATTTTTATTTAGATTTATTCATTTGATGGATCTGGTTTTGTTGTTATTATTAATCTAATAAATCAAATTTAATTTTATGTATGAATCTAGTTTTTTGTTGTTATTCATCTAGGAGTCTAATTTAAGGTATGTGTATTAATAGCTTAATGAGCTTAATATGATTCACAACATATTCAGTCGACTATACGTGACTATTCGGTGTTGTGTTAATGATATAAAATGTAGTTTATTTAGAGGGATATTTATTCAGAAAGGCAAGTTTTTTCAATCATGAATCTCCCAATTAAAAAACATGTTCATTTCATCTATAAATAAATCCTTCTAAAGGATATGTGAAATTCTAGCTCTTATAACGCAAAAGTCATTTCATCAATTTAGTAATTTATTAAAATAATTATAAAGACTTTTATCTAATATTTTCTTAAATTATAGAAATTTGATTTTCTATTGGAGATAAAAGATATGTTATAGAGAAATTATTTTAAAAGATGATATGAATCACGAGTAATTTTAGAATGAATTACACTTTTTGTTTCTATAGGTTGTATGAAGATAAGTATTTTTTCTCTCATAATGATTGCTAACTAACGTTATTAATTCCATGGACTTCAAATGTTACAGAATTAAAAATTTAAGAACTATTAATAAAGATAGTTTGTTATAAAGATCAAACCCAAATCTTGAACAAACCATAAGGATCAAAGTGTAATTTACTATAAAAGTAATAGAAAGGATGTTACGTTAGCATATAAATGAAAAATGTAGCATACCCTAAGTTATTTCGTTAGTATGTCTATTCAATTATGTTGCCCATTTTATTCATTTGTCAACATACACACGATATTCTTTTAATTTGAAGGATAATTTAAGACAATTATATTAGTTGCATCTTAAAATTATGGGTAAATTATCTGAAAAGTTAACGTAAATGTTTAAATTTGTCAATCAGGGGAACGTAAATTTTTTGTCGAGAAACGATCATAAATTTCAAATTTGTAACAGAAAAGGGTATTGATGACCTGATAACTTGTTAACCGCTTAGTCAACAGGTAATTTGCTGACGTGTCTGTCCAAAAGGAAGTATGTATGTTCTCCTGATTGACAGACATTTATGTTACCTTTCTCGGCAATTTTCTCTAAATTTAATGGCAGCTCAATGAACTTTGACCGGTTTTAATCACCTCAATCAGTTGTTCTAGTTACTATTTGACATGACCACCAATTATTTTTCTCAATTAATGTAAAAAACATTCAATTTTTAATATTTTGTACTTGTTCTAATCACATCATAAGATTACTATTGTTAACCTGGTACTCAACATACCGTTGGTTGTTTTTAAGGTAGTATTATTCATCGTAGTCAGCGATTATAATAGAACTTGATAATTTGACATTTATGTCATCAATAACTAGTTAATAGCCCGTGTAATACACGGACAATTTATAACATATTGTATTAATTTTTAATAAAAATAAGCCTCTACATTATAAAATTCACAAATATTTCACCTTCAATTAACAATATAAATATGACTTAGTTGATAAAAGAAACATTAACGATTTAGTTTAATCATAGCCATCTATGAAAACTTTTGTTCCAATCCTTTATTCAAAACTTTCATTGAAATTGAATAAGTAGAAAATAGTTATTTAGTAAAAATAATTCTTAATCAACGATTTAAATGAAAAAAAAAAGAAATTACTCTTGCTTTATTACTAAATATTTTAGTCATCTAATAGTTGTTAAAATATCTGAAATTGAAAATTTATAATTCTTTTGTCGAAAGATTCGGATTTCCCGAATGACATTAAAACTGCAGGGATTCAGAAATAAAATACGTTTTGATGGATTTATTTGGAGTGTTTAAAAAAATCATTATTTATAAATAATCTATAAAAATAGTTAGATTATAAAGATGAAATCTTTAAATTAAAGAATATCAACAGAGGGTTTTAAATAAAATTAATTTTCATTATTTATAAATAATGTATAAAAATAGTTAGATTAAAAAAGATGAAATCTTTAAATTTCAATAATATCAACAATAGAACTGCAATAAAATGTAAACACGTTAACTTATATCTATTTTTAATATTTAACATTATAAATAAATTTTAAAAAAACTATTCAATATTAGACTCATTTTGAAGGTATCGTCGAGACGATTATAATGTTTTTTGTAGTTTGTAGCAAAGAAAAACAAAAACTTAATACTTTTTAATTCATATATATTATTTACGTTAATATGATAAGGATGTAAAATGAAAAACTAAAGGATAAAAAGTAATTTAATCACACAAATATTTCACCTTCGATTAACAATATAAATATGACTTAGTTGATAAAAGAAACATTAACGATTTAGTTTAATCATAGCCATCTATGAAAACTTTTGTTCCAATCCTTTATTCAAAACTTTCATTGAAATTGAATAAGTAGAGAATAGTTATTTAGTAAAAATAATTCTTATTAATCAACGATTTAAATGAAAAAAAGAAATTACTCTTGCTTTATTACTAAATATTTTAGTCATCTAATGGTTGTTAAAATATCTGAAATTGAAAATTTAGAATTCTTTTGTCGAAAGATTCGGATTTCCCGAATGACATTAAAACTGGAGGGATTCAGAAATAAAATACGTTTTGATGGATTTATTTGGAGGGTTTAAAAAAATCATTATTTATAAATAATCTATAAAAATAGTTAGATTATAAAGATGAAATCTTTAAATTAAAGAATATCAACAAAAGGGTTTTAAATAAAATTAATTTTCATTATTTATAAATAATGTATAAAAATAGTTAGATTAAAAAAGATGAAATCTTTAAATTTCAATAATATCAACAATAGAACTGCAATAAAATATAAACACGTTAACTTATATATATTTTTAATATTTAACATTATAAATAAATTTAAAAAAAACTATTCAATATTAGACTCATTTTGAAGGTATCGTCGAGACGATTATAATGGTGTAGTTTGTAGCAAAGAAAAACAAAAACTTAATACTTTTTAATTCATATATATTATTTACGTTAATATGATAAGGATGTAAAATGAAAAATGAAAAACTAAAGGATAAAAAGTAATTTAATCAAATAATTTTAAGGATACAAAATGTAAATTTAGGTAGGTGAATTTTGGAAAATATTTTATCCATATTTGTTAGTTATTTATTTATACTTATTAATAGGGCATTAAAAAGCAAAAAAGAAATAGAAATAGATTATGACATCATAATTTGATAAATTTTGTGTAATTGACCAATAATATCACTCAATTTCATTTTGATGACATAGCACAAACCTTCTTTTAATATATATATATATATATATATATATTATTTTTAATATTTAATAATATAAATAAATTAAAAAAATATTCAATATTATACTCATTTTAAAGATATCGTCGAGACGATTATAATGGTGTAATTTATAGAAAGGAGAAACAAAAAACTTAAATGGTTTTAAGTTAATAAATTAATGAGAAATTTTAGGTAAGTGAATTTTGGAAAATAATTTTTCCATATTTGTAGTTACAAAAAAAATGAATTTATAGCTATTAATATGGTATTAAAAAAATACATATTAAAAAAATACATATACATGATGACATCATCAATTGTTGTATTTTAATTAATTGGCCAATGAAATGGCTCAATTTCGTATTGATGATGTCAGCCAAAACATTCTTTTAATATATATATAGATTATAAGACTTGCTAAAAATGATATAAAATAGAAGTAACGGAATATTTGTTAAATTTATTGACAATAGTAATGAATGGTAACAATTGATTAAATGCTAAAATAATTTTTCAAACTTTATTTTATCTTAGGCTTAAAGAAATGGGTGTTAAAAAATTGAGTCGGAGGGTTTGGCATGCCCTTGTTTGCCAACTTTAGGGCATGATGGTGTCTAATGGATGATTCTTTTCAATAAAATAAAAATGAAAATGGGTATTGTATTGATGCTGTTTGGTTAACCCACTATAGTCAATGAAAAATTGTTTAATATTAAAAAAATATTTTCCTCCATTTTGAAAATACAATAGATGTCCAATTAACATCAAAAGATGGAATGACATGAAAAAAAGAAGTGAGTAGAAAGAAAATTTTCATTCCCCCAATTTGGTCAGGAATGAAAATTTATGAATCTACAGAAATGACTCCATTATATAATATCAGACCAAGCAGCAGTTTTCATTATCATTCTCATTTCTTACCCTACAATACCCCCAACCAAGCACTCCCTAAATTGGTGTAGTTTGTTGGAATGAAATAGATTTGAGGGATTTGAATTTTAAATTATTTTCAATCTCCTGTGTTGTGTGCAAGATTGTTTGAATTTGATGGATTTAGAATCCCAAAGTTTCTTCAAAATCCTTCAAACATAGAATTTCGAAATCCCAATGAGTGACTAGGATTTTAAGAGATTTCTTAAGATTTGTATATGATAATGTTTTAAAATATATTAAAAGAACATTTGATTTCTAATAATCACTTAAATAAAATGTAAATTAATTATTTTTATGTTTTTATAATTAACGAAATTCAAATCCTACAAAATCCAAATCAAATTCTCAGCATGAAATCCAATTAAAAGCAAACCACACGAATCCTTAAGAGATTGTTTTATTTAATTAAAACTGTAAGTAAAGATATATTTTGAATCTAGTTTATAGATATCATGTAAAGTTGTCTCTCATTAAGAATGGACCGAACTATATTCTTATATTCTTTTTAGAGGATTAGTCCTTTAATCGTGTTTGGTATCATCAATAATCTATGATCATGATCTTTGTTTGATTTCTTGAAGCTAAATAGCAAAAGACATTAAAATATCAGTTGTCTATTAATAATAGAGACTTTAATACATATGGAGACAATATTATTAGGCAAACATATGATGCAATAATGAAGTGTTAGTTTAGGTCCTATAGAAACACGTATGTGAAAGAAGTGTTATCCAAACTCTGGAACTCATCAAGATAGAAACCCAAAAGTAGAATCAAGCTTCTTGTTAGACAAAAATTTCTTAAATTCGATTCCTATTTAGTGGTGCCTCCATCGTCAAGTGTCGATATTAAACCTCAATTCCTTAGTGTTGGTTACCAAGTCTGATTTTATGATGCTGAAACAGTCAATTGAAGAATCTTTTGGGAAAGTGGTGGAGAAGAAGAGGAATGCCTTAACTGTTTTATCAGAAAGAGTGGCCATGGTGGAAGAGTCTTGTAAAGCTGTTGGTATTCCTTCAAAGAGAAAGCATGATGATCAGGATCTTGATCATCCTGAGAGGGAGAAGAGACCAAGGATTACAGAGCTTCCTGGAGCAGGTAGAGGCACATCAAGTGGTGTTGTAAGAATTGTGGATAGATTTGAGAAGAGACTTGTAAGAGAAAGAGGAGAAGGGTCTAAAAGACATAATGATTCTATTTTATTAGTTGGTTGAGATGATTATGAAGTAGCTGATCATGGTTTCTTGAGATCCATTCAAGATGATGAGATTGGTGTTAGGGAAGTTCTACATAATTTTGGTAACAAAGAGATTCCATTTTCAAGGTTAGAGATAGAATACAAGATCTACTTCACAATATTGCAGATGATCTTAATTACCACAGAATCATTGATGAAGAAAAAGAAGAAGCAAGAAACAAAGAGGATAAGTTTTGGAAGGAATTTGTTCAGACTTTCTTGATGTGGAATTTGATTTTGAGAAGGAGGTTGAGGGCGATATTGAAGGACCAAGGTTGGAAGATATTCAAAAGGATGATTTAATGCCTATGGATCCTAAGAGAGCTGAAAGGTGGGAAAAGATGAAAGCAAGCTCTAGCAAGTTCTTAAAGAAGATACGATGGGGAAAGGTATACAAAGGCCAGAGATGCTTACTTGGAGGAAAAGCATAAAGAAAGATTTGATGTACATGAAAGGGAAATTAGCCAAGAAAAGTTCTATGGAATAGAAAATCTCAGGTCTAGCTTAAAGACTGAGTACATGTATATGAGGAGGAATAAGAAACAACCTAGAGAAAAAGTTAAAACTGACTTGAAGTTTCTGTATGTGAATAAGTATAACTATCTAAACCTGAGAAACTACAAGTACCCAGAGATCACAATTGTCAACGAGGAGATGTATGACTTTCACATTGATTGAAGATTGTTTTGAATGCACCAGTGAAGAGACTTCAGTTGAATAAAATGACTTTCACAGTGATTGAGGCTTCTGAAAGACATTTGATTGAGTACTTTGTAAAGGAGATTGAAGAAAGGCTGAAGGTGAGAGATGATATGAGGATTACTGAAATGAAGTTCAAGCTGAGAAGTCAGTTTCCTAATTAGTTCTTATTTTGCTTTTTGTTTAGTCCTTTCTTTGTTATAAAAAAGGGAAGATTGTTAGTGCAAAGTTTTATAACAAAGTTGAGGGACTAGAAATGTAAATTCTACTTTCTTAGGGTAGGGGTATAAATACCCCCACGCCTTGTATTGTAAGTATGCATGGGTTTACAAAGTGAGATATATGACTCTATTTTCTCTCTATATACTCCCTCTCTACTCTCTATATGTGTTACTATATTGATTTCATGATTTTCTATATGGATTGAGTAGAGTTGATTCATTCTTGCACTTATCGCGTCACTCCAATTATACCTACAAAGTTCAAAAGATTTATTAATTTAGTCATAATAAAAACAAAATTAAATTCTAAAACATGATTAAGATAACTCTGACTATTGTTTCTCTTGGTTGAATGGTTTGACATGCTTCAATAAGACCAAAAATAAACAAATAATTTTAGAAAATTCATGGTTTTATCGGTTTATGCACAAGGACATAGACTAACAATGAAACAGAAATGGTCAAGAGGTTTAAACTATAAAACCTAAATACCAATGACAGGTTCAGAAGATTTTTCAAACCTGACACTATTTGACTATGATAAATAAATGTAGGAATATTTTCTACGTTATCATCGTTAGTATATTGGTTACTTCATTCCATATATGAGATCCAGTATTTAAGTTTTTTATTACATTTTTTCATAGAAATATAATAAGTCTAAATTTAAAAGTTCAAAACTAAGAAAACGAAACTAACGGAATTCAACCTTAGACCTAGATAGAGTGGAAGAAAAATATTGCAAATCAACTCTACCAAGGAAAACTTGTGTCCTCATTATAGTATCAAAATATATAGGTGACACTTATCATGATCTATAACTTTTACATTGTGATAGAGGAATGAATGGTGGCACATGCCACCTAGAAAACCCCTGGGTCCGTTCTTGGATCCGTCAATTTTTTTTGTCAGTAACAAACGTTTGTCTAGAAGCAAACTGAACGTCATAAACAATCACTTGAATTTAGAACCTTTTTCTAATATTTACGATACTAAACTTGTGCAACAAGTTCTTTCAGCATCCCTATCACTTATAGCTCCTCCATTTAAGACGTTTTGATGCTTCTTGAAGAAATTATTCACTCTTTTTTGGGCCCTAGAGACATCTTCCTATGAAACAATAACACGCATCTATAGCTTTCTCCACATAATTAATTTGGTGCAATAATTGACATTAACAAGATAAAGATTGGCCCTAAGGATGCTTTTACGCCATATAAACCTTTAACCTTCCAACTTGTGCAATAATTGAGATCAACCACATAAAGATTGGCTTCTAAAGCATGATGCCTTTAAGATCAATCCATATATAGTTTCATGGGCCTCCTTCCTTTAACTTTTCTTTTTCCTCTGTTACAAACATTTATACCCATCTTGGGGTATGTTAATTACTATTATTGATCATTTGTATATTCATCAAGGGAAATCTGGTAGATAAAAAGAATGTTTTGAGATGGAAAAGATAGGATCATCCAAACTTTTTATCTAAAAAACCCTAAATCAGTATTTCTATGAGAACCAATGGTATTCTTTTTATCTCTTTATATTGAGGGTCGTGACTGGAGGAGGGCAGGTCAGGCGTATGCCCAGGGTCCACAAGAAATAGGGGCCCAAAAATTTTAGACTTTAGTAGTAGTAATAAAAAAATATATAAATAAAAGAGCCACAATTTTTTTTAGTATCTAATAAGATCTTAAAAAGAATTCCGTGTTACATTAAAAACCAAAACATGTATTAATTAATTATATTGGCAAAGACAATAAAAAAGTTAATCGGCCGTTCACTTTTTAGTGTTGATTATTGTTTTTGTGGGTTTTTTAGTTAGTATTAAAGTCTAAAACTACTTGATCGGAATACCTTGATATATAATTTTTTGAACGGCAACAATTTTATTAACTTCAACCAAAAACACAAACAAGCTTCCTAGGTTGCAAGACGCAACCTAGGACAGAAGGAAACAAAACCACTACAACGAAAGCTACAACCACGAACCACTACAACAAAAACTACAAGCACGAACCACGAAACCACAAACCAAGAGCCACAAACCTTGATATATATATTTAGTATTAAATTGGTTTTATAGAACGTCTAAAATGTTTAAGCTTCATAATAAAATACACTTTATTATAACAAAAGTAATTTAAAGAGGAAGCTATATATTACTCTAAACTGTTAACATTGTAACTTTAAATGATGTCAAACTATAAATTAAAAGGTATATTATAGAATGTTTTTCACGGTAAAACTAATTGACTAAATTATGTGAAAATGATATAGTAGATAATATTAACTTAGAAATAGTTATTAATTGATTTTTTGTTCAAGAATACCAGGAGAACGATTTTATATGAATTACTAGTATATCTTCAATTTAAGGACATGTGATTTTTTATGATAAAAGACGATATATTAAAGGTTTTTTCGTACTTAGCAATGGCCCATTTTTTACACCTAGCCCAGGGCCTATAAAATGTCAGGAACGACCTTGTTTATATTTTATAGAAAAACTAAGGAATTGAAACTAAATGTACATATGCCAATCCAATCCGGATAATATCAAAGCATGGATAGCCCAGTAATAAGGTAACATCAAGGTTCAATGAACTGTACCCCTGACTATATGATTTGGACCCCGTGGTAAACATGCATGTGGCAATATCCAAATCATGGTCGATGAAAATTAGTCGGGTGCTCTTAGATCCCGAATATTTCAGTACCTGTGTATGGTTTCTTGTCGTTAAAAAATATCCAATCCCGATAACAATATAGGGAACATTGACAAAACCGATGAGGTAGACAGGGTGATTAGTTCGTAGGTAAATTATAGAGTCCTACTCTTTTGTTATTTTTGCTTCTAACTAGCTTTCCTTTTTTTCGAATTTTCCTTTATTTGGCCTCGTGTTATTCTCTTTCAAATTTTCTTCTTTTTTTTTTGTAAAAAGTATGCGTAAACTTTTAGACAACTCTTTTTTTATCCTCACATATTTTACACAAGTTTGTGGACTTTGATAAAGATAATCGTGAGTTTTTTGCACATTTGGTATAATTTGTAGAAAAATTAGCAGATATAGGTGCTTTCTTGCTGGTTTTTCAGATTTGGTAAATTGGACTTTCAAAGTCCGATTCCTTTGCTACCACACGACACGTGTCATTCCAAGTTTGAAGGGTTGAATTTTTTTTGAAAGGAATCGGACTTTGGGAGTCCGATTTCTTTTTTCTTCTCTCTCTACTACCACCTGCAACCTGCAACTCTCATCTGCCAAGAAAAAAGAAAGGAATCGGGATGTGGATGTCCGATTTCTTTTTGCGTGTTACTCCATTTCTACCACCTCTGCCATTCACCTCCATATCTGACTTTGACCGACTAATAATCTGCCTCCCTAATAATCTGTGTAACGCCCCGATACCAAAATATCATAACAACTATAAATACACAATAATCATAAATCCCAGTGATCTAATACGCATAAGTCTCAGAATTCTCAACACAAAAGTAAATGGTTAAAGAGTGCATGCGGAACAACCCTCCACAGCTGAGATTCTAATTTAGGATAAAGTACTAACTTCTACCGGTAGAGCTACGCTAGACGTCTACCTTCTCCTTCCCTCTCGATACACGATCTTTCCCTGAAAAGGTTTTAGATTTTGAAAACGAGGGTTAGACCGAAAGGTCTAGTGAATTCCCTCAAAACAGTTAATCAACAATTCCGGCCCGCTGGCCGTAAAATCACAATTTGATAATCATGGCAACGCAAATGTGTTACGGACAAAGAACTTCCACAAGGCACCGAGGCCATAATCACATCACTCCCAAGGGACGCTATCCCGAGGTACCCCCAAATGGTGGACCAGACCAAATGGTAAACACTCCCAAGGAACATATAGTTCCAAGGTACCCAATGTCCATACTTGCAACACATTTCAATCCGAAACATTTCAACATTTACATTTAAACATGCATTAAACGTAATCCGACAATTATCCATATTTCCCACAAAAACAGTTCATCATCATTAGCAAAACAGTTCACAAATCGAATGGATATATATTTATAAAAACAGTGAAAACTATCCATTCATTTTCAGGCAAGGGAACTCACCTGAGTAAATCTCACTGTCCTCCCGTGGACCTCGTCTAACATGCCTGTAAATATTCTAGGGCATTAGTAACCGCGCTCAATAAAACCCACTACTATGACATCCCTAGGCAGACTTAGCACGGGGGTTCCCCTCGAAAAATTTTATTTCTAAGGGGTTAAACCACTATGGAAAAATTCTTCTCCTAAAACTAACCCTACCAACGCAGTCCTGCCAAAACCCGACTCGGAAAGGTATTTTTCCCGCTTCACAAAAACCCGATTCGGGATTCTACCTCTCCCGATTCGGGAAATAGCAATTCCCAATTCGGGAAATGCCAAATCCCGATTCGGGAGGCATCCCACCCCAAAGTCCCGAATCAAAATATCACGAGGTCAAAGTGACGACTAAGTTGGCCAAATCCCCGATTCGGAAATCATAGATTTTCCAATTCGGGAAAGGCAAACGAAGAAACGAGTTTCCACCCAAACACCCAAGCATTTTCCCGATTCGGAAGTCATGAACTCCCAATTCGGGAAACATGAATTCCCGATTCGGGAAATATGAATTCCCGGTTCGGGAAACATGAATCCCGATTCGGGGAACATGAGTTCCCAATTCGGGAAACGCAACCAGATTCGGAAAAATAGCAAAAATCGGCCAAGAATTGATTCTAAGTCGATCTAAACGCTTTCTAAATCATTACAAGGTAATCCTACATCATTTAACAACGATTTTACACTAATAGGGTATCGAATCTTACCTCGAACGACGAAATCCCGACCCCGAAGATGAAGAAATGGCTCTAAACTTGATTTCCACCACACACACTAATCACACACTATGTTTTTCCCCAAAATGGTAAAAACCCTAGGTTAATACTATAAATAGTATGGGCTAAAGGCTAAGCCCATACCATTTATGGTATAAGCCCAACTATCAAACTTTACCCAAATTGTCACAATTCACCCCTAAGGTTCAAGTTCTTTTTTCAAAATAGTCATACTTAACGAGTGACTAACCTTATGGCTAACTTTTTAACTCCGGTTGTTACAATCTGCCACCTCATTTTTGTTTTGTTTTTTCGCTCTTTGAAACTTTTGTTTAATTTTTTTAACCAATTTGTCTCTTACAAGACTTGTTTTCAAAACAATTATATGGAAAATATAATACTTGAAATGAATTGATTGTAGTGCCTTGAACTCTTTTTATATACATAAAGCTGCAGGTTTAAAAAAGGAATCGGGCTTGGGTACCCTGAGTCCTTTTGCTTCTTTCTTCATGGTCGCAGACGAGAGAGAAGGTAGTATGTGTAAAGGAATCGGACATCCACATCCCGATTCCTTTCTTTTTTCTTGAGTTGCAGGTTGCAGGTGGCAGTAGAGAGAGAAGCAAAAAGAAATCGGACTCCCAAAGTCCGATTTCTTTCAAAAAAAAATTGAACCCTTCAAACTTGGAATGACACGTGTCGTGTGGTAGCAAAGGAATCAGACTTTGAGAGTCCGATTATACCATATCTGAAAACCCAGCAAGAAAGCACCTATATTTGCTAATTTTTCTACAAATTACACCAAATGTGCAAAAAACTCGATAATCGTTCTATGTTTTTTTTAACTTAACGTCAGATTTATATAAATCCTATCTTTTTTAGACACCGCCTGCATATAAAATATATTAAGCTTATGTTAGATAAAAATATAAGATAATTTAGAAGCTAGCTTATTTTTAGATACGTCTATTTATAAACATTAGCTAGCTTATGAGAAGTTTTTTATGACTTTATTTAAATATACCTTTATTAATTATAAATAAAAATTATTAATTATTAGTATTTAATATTAATAATTATTAATTTATGATAATTAAAACTAATTGTTAATTGTTAATTAAATTTTTGTATACAATATATATTAATCATAATTATAAGTATTAAGTATGATTAAATGTTGTTAATTATATCAAATATTTTTTAATATGCTTAGTTATTAAAAAATATATATATATATATAACAATCTTTAAAATGTTTATGTAAATTGTATAAAATTAAAACTATACTATTCTCATAGATAATTAAAAATATTAAAATTTATTTAATATGATTCTTAATTATTATTATTTTAATTATTAATTATTTATGATATGCGATTGTAATATTAAATCATAAATTAAATTAGGTTTTTTCTAAAATTTATTTTAACAAATTATATATACCATACAATTGTGAAGAAAAACATGACATTGACCTTTAAAGTTGATTAATTACAACTATGCCATTTTGTCTTTTACACATTTAAACTCTAACTTTTAAAAGCCGCTATTTTTTTTAATGGAAAATAATTAATAAAATAATGGACTAATTTACCATTCTGGTCCCTATTGTTTGATCTTTATTACATTTTTCATTTCTTATTTTAGAAATTTGTTGTTTCATCCCTATGATTTTTACCTACATTTCATTTTCATCCTTCCATCCAACTTTTTTAAATTTAGTAGTTAACTCATTCAAAAAATGTTTGATTAAATTACATATGTCTAATTATAGTAAATCGTTCTTTATATTTTTTATTCACAAATTACATAATTCATATTTTATTATTTTTTACTTTATTTATTTTATCAACACATTTTATTTTCTTGGTTAATTATAAACTATTATAACTTTAATCAAGAAAATAATCAAATAATTTCATTAAACTATTCATAAAACATGATTATTTTTTCCAAAGCTTTGGTCCCTTGGGTTTGTCAAATGTTATAGATTTGGTCTTTAAAGTTAATTTTTTATAAAATAAAATTCCAAATATGCAGTTGTTATGGATTTTGTCTCTCATGTTGACGGACATCCATTAATCCCTAAAATAAGTGGGCAAAATGGCCATTATATTCTTTGAAATCAATTGTATAGTTTCTTACTTGAATATAACGACGTAAAATAAACACCAGTTGCACTATATACCTCTTTTTTACTGTAAGCATATAGATAAACACCCAACACAATACATGAAGTCATTCATACTAATATTTCGTATGACAACATTTTTACAAACTTATGTTTCATATATATCCATCTTACTACTCATAATAAGATCTATTACACTTTATAACCCGGTGCAAAGCCCGAGCTCTAAATAACTAGTTATAAATTTATAGTATATGTAAAAATAACAATAATAATAATAATAATCAAATTTATATTATTTCAATCTATATATTATATTATTTAATTTCTTCAATTACTATCTTGTTTGTATTAATTAACATATCATATAATTTAAAAAAAATAATTACTCTATTATATATTATCTTAATTATATTATAAAGTATTAATAATCGAATATTTATTCAATATATATGTCACTACCAAAAAAATGTGTATTATCGACGGTCATTACCGACCACAAAAAAGCAGTCGGAAATTTCTGACTGCTTTCTGATAGTTTACTGACTATTTTTTTATTTTTTATTTATTTATATTTTAATCATTCGTCGGAAAACCGTCGAAAAACATGCTCGGAAAATCGTCGTTAACCCGTCGGAAAGCAGTCCGTAAATGAAACGGTCGAAAAACAGTCGGTAAAAGTCGTTGGAAAACCGTCATTAAATGAAACAATCGGAACCTGAGCAGCAACCATGTTTGAATCCCAGTACGATGCCTTGAAGCCCCAATATGGGAAACTGGATGGCTAGGCTGGGGGTGGTCACTTCTCTTCGTGGGAAGATTCGAACTCGGGTTGAGAGACTTGGCGCCTCGGTGGCACGCAAGATACTCCGCTGCACCAACTGCTGTTAAAAAAAATGAAACAATCGGAAAGCAAATGGTGAAAGTCGTCAGAGAAATTGTCGGTAGCTTTTGCCAACAAGATTTTTAGCGACGCCCGTTTCGTCGGAAAATCGTTGGTAAAGCCAGTAGTGTTTTTAGTCATTTTATATACTCTTAAGCTAGTTTTTGTCACACATGATTTGTTCATTTGTTAGTTTATTAGCTACTTACTAGGTTATTAGCTAGTTTGCTAAACATAATCTAAGGGTTATTTCTTTTGTAGGAATGAAATGGAATGAACGAAATCGATTTCATACAGGGATTTCAGTTTGAAGGAATTTGAATTTGAAGGAACTTGAATTTGATATGGTTTGAAATTTTTATGTGTGTTTGGTTTGTAGGATTTGCAAAGGATTTGAATACCATTATTCATTAAAAATCTTAAAAATTTATAAAATACTTAAATTACTATTTATTTAATTGATTATTAGAAAACAAATACTTTTTATCATATTTTAAAAAAAATTTAATATACAAATCCTACAAAATCTCAAGAAATCCTAGCTATCTCCTTAGGATTTCAAAATCCTATGCTTGATAAATGATTTTAAGAATGGATAATCCTGCAAACCAAACATGAGATTTGAATGGATTTGAAATCCAAATCCGTCCAAATTAATTCTAACTCTACAAACCAAATGGACCGTAAGTGCACTACTAGAAAAATTGGTATTTTTGACAAATGTTTTTGACGGAATTAGTTGTCAAAAATTAGTATTTCTAAATTTTTTTGACGATTGATAGAAACTTTTCTGTCGATAGTCTGTCGATATTTTAGACAAATCTAGAAACTTTTCAGTGAAGACCAAATCCGGGATCAAATTCAAGATAATAATAAGTAGAAGAACCAAGATTTATTAAGAAAGTTTGCAGAATAACACCTTTATGTTTAGCAACAATTAAACAAGAATGAAATTGAATTCACTATTATATTGATTGAAATCGAATGATTACAAACACATCCCCGATTTGTTAAACAGATTCAACGGACGTACAAAAGTTTTGTAATGTAAGGATCAAACTGGACCTTGAGGCGAAGAACTCTAGAAATACGACTACTTGATTATTTTCAGTCTAACCTTCTAGACAACTCATCTATATATAAACAGATTTACAAAGATAATTACAAAAAAAAAAATAGAATTGATTTTCAGAATATTGATCATGATTATCTTCAAATCCGTTTCTTACGGAATAAGCATTGAGCAACATCATCTTCATTGAATAGCACTATCTTCATCTAGCAACACTATCTCTACCAGCATTAAGTACATGAGCAGCACAAAATGAACGACACTAAGTTATTCTAATAGCATAAACTTGACTTAACAATTTTCAGACCCAACATCCGTCAAAAATCCCATGAGGTTGAAATCCGTCGAAAATCCCATAAAGATCCAGTCTATCAAAATCCCTCAAAAATCCGTCGAAAGTAATTCAAAAAGGTTGTCTAAGATTCCTTGTCTCCTTGGAATTTGCATGGTATTTTTTATGGATCTTGTTTGTCGATAATTTCGTCAAGGTTATCATTTTCGACCAAACATTAACCGAAGACAAATTTCGTCGAAAATCCCTCGATATTGTTTATTTTTGACGGAATTTTCCGCCTAAATTACACCTATGTTTTGTATTAGTGGTCGTTTACTAAATGCTTACTCAATAAGTGTTTACCAACTCACTTTATCTTATCAGATTATATGAAAATAATTGAGAATCTTATATGGTTAGAACATGACGAGGATTGATAATTTTACCCGATAAATAAGAGTGACAATTTATATTTGATAAATATTTACCAAATAAAAGATAAGTTATAAAGTATTATTTTAATGGACTAAAATATTATTAAATAAATTATATGAAAATATTAACCATTAAAGCATATGGGATGGAAGAAATTAAAGGTAGGTGGTGAAACCACCACGTTGTGGATAATAAAACGTCCACTCCCACAAGGTGTTGGTTATTTGAGAGCGTGGGAAATGGTACGAAGATTTTGATGCCTGGATGGTGACATGCAGGACGTCTCCTTTTTTCCTTAGTTAAGGTGGGCTTCAGTATTTGATGTGGTGGAGAATGACCACTACTTACCTGAATGATACATTGAATCGTGAAAATGAAAAGCGGACTTAGCAATATGGTAGGAGCTATGGAATGTGTCTACTCCTGATACTGTTAGACCATGAGTACCACTACCTAAATTACTTTCTTTATTCGAGTGTCACCTCAGCACCACATTAGTTTTTCTTTTTCCTACCCAATTTACCCTAAGAGCATCCACAATGGAGGTTTTTCCATAGATTCTTCTTGGGGTTTTTACAAGAACCTCCATTGTGAGACAGAGGTTCTTGCTCAGTCACAAGTTCTTATTAGAACCCAGGTACTTAAATAAGAACCTAGGTTCTTGTAATACTTTCCTATTCTAATATATACTAATTTACAAAAATAAAAACTATATTATAAGGGCAGAAAAAAATATGGCAGCTGGGGTTCTTAGAGGTTCCACCACTGTGGATGCTCTAAAGTGGAATACTCATACCCTAATCTTTACCCCAATTTTTTTATTATTTTAATATATATATATATATATAAGAGAGAGAGAGAGAGAGAGAGAGAGAGAGAGAGGAGGAGAACCGAGCGGGTGTACACATCCGGAGCCCTAACCCGCCCGGATACCATGAAGGGTACGTATTCGATGTGTACACCGAACCCGTCTAGCCCAAAGACAAGCCTGAAAAACAAGCCCAAAGATGGTACGAATGGCCTTACAAATGTTAGGCAAACAACACCTAAATTTACTTCATGTCACTTAGGCCATCCTTTATGGAACCTGCCATACCTGCCATACCTGCTGCCACATCAGCTGCCACATCAGCTTTCCCACTACCCTACCAACTCCATACCTTTCATCTACTATCATACCCCTCATACCCTTCCCTTTATTTTTTTAATTTTCATTTCATACCCTTCATTTTATTTTATTTTTAATTCAAACCCTTCATTTTATTTTTTTTAAATAAACATTAAGTAGACAATTAAAATTAAAATTAAAATTAAAATTAAAATTAGATTAATTAAAACAACTAAAAATTACATTAACATTAAAAAAAAAACATTTCATAATTAAAATTAAAATTAACATTTCATAAAAACTAAAATAACTAAAATAACTAATAATATTTTTTAAACCCCCACGTTTCGCGTAACCGTTCTTTTTCCTCCAAAGCGGCCTCCAACTCTAAACCCTCGAGGTGCCGGTGCGGTTTCATGTAGATCTTGTAATCGATACTTCGTTGTCGTTGGGAAATCGCATCGATTAGCCTATTATTCGTGGTCGTGAGGGAACCTAGTTCGGTCGCAACCATCGACACGGCTTCGGATGACGCGGTTGCCGTAGAGGAAGACGCCGCACGTCTTGCGGCATTTCGACCCATCGGTCGTGTGCGCTCCGGGTTTGTGGGGGAGTCGGTATCGAGGTTCACGAAATTAGAACGGGCATCGGATTCGTTGGGGGAATCGGTTGGGGTTTCGGTCGTTCTCGACCGTTTATTTTTCGGCGCGCATATGTTTCGTGGGTCCATCAAGACGACCGGGTCGAACTTAGGAGAGCCTTTGACAACTCTCCAAGCGTGTTCGTACGGAAAGCTTTTGCCGGTCTCGCGATGGTATCGGTCCTTGGCTCGGTCAAGAAGAATAATGTCGTTTTCCCCGCTACCTTGCGAGTTCGACACGTTATTGTAAACGCATGCGAACTTCGAGACGCTAGATATGAGCGTCCTCACCTTCGACGGAACGGCATCACCGGACCGCACTTTTGGGTCGTAGTTCATGCGCTTGTCGAAAGAAGCCTTGATCGAAGTCCAATAGTTATCTACTACAAAAAAATAAAAAGTTAAGCATCGTTAGTTACAAACTATATAAAATTAAAACGGTTTGTTATATACCTCTTTTTTGATAGTTACCTATGGCCGGATCCTCCGTGACTTCGACCCACGCTTTTGCTAGTTCGACCTCCTCATTCAAGGTCCACGGTTTACATTTGGCTTTTGTGGTATGCGTCTCACTCGGTTCCGCCTCCGTGGCCGCACTCTTACCCTTGCGTCCACGTTTGTTTTTTTGTGGTGGTGGTGGTGGTGGCGGTGACGGCGACGAGAAAGGTTGCGTTTCGGGTACAAGTTCGTCGTCATCGTCGTCGGAAGGGTATTGCTCGTCTCGTAGTGCCCACCTTCCCGTCGTCGGGTTTTGGTGCGAACCGGTCGCTTGGTGCGAACCGGTAGGTTGGTGGAAACCGGAGTGTTGTGATGGTGGTAGTGGTGGTGGTTGTTGTTGCGCAAGAAAGTGCGCATACATCCAATAATCCGATGATACGTTAGGTGGGTGATATGAGAGGTTCGGTAGGTTATACGGTTGGTGATACGGTTGGTTCGGTTGGTTCGGGTTGGTACGTCTCGAACCGGAGGGGGTGCCGTATGGATCCATTGAGATGAAGATGTTGATGAAGATGTTGATGAAGATATAAAGTATATAGTATAGAGATAAATATTTGAGAGTAGAGATGAAGATGGAGATGTAGGTTGGTTTTTTAATATGAATAAATATATATAGGAATGTTTAAAAAGTAAAAAAAAAAATAAAAAAATTCTTTATTTTTACCCCAACGGCTATATTACCGTTGGGGGGGGGGGGGGGGGGGGTAAATTGAACAAAACCGAAAGTTGAGGGGGGGGGAGAGACGACCGGCATGGGCGTACCGTTGAGGTGCCTACCGGTCTCCCTACCGGTCACCCACGGCGGTGTTCCCGCCGGTGCCGGTAGGGAACCGGTCCCCATACCGGCCCGATAGAGGATGGCCTTATATCATAACTTTCTCTTAGAACAAGGATCCCGTGCCATGTGAAAGCGACCTCGTCTTGGGTAAAACATGTGAGATTCCATTATACATATAAAATGTAAATAATAATTATATATCTATAAAGTCATTTCATTGCGATTTTGTAATATCTACAAAGTCATTTCATTGTGATTTTATTTGATTTTTGTTGCCATTGACTTCAGACACCACAATTGTAAAAGAATGTGTGCCACTTAATCACCTTTTGGTGAGGGGTTGATTAAATGCGTATGTGTCTAAGAGAGTTAAGAACTTAAGATCTACTTTGGTTAATTTTATTTATTAGTCAATTATACAATATAGTGAGAGTTAGGACCGGACAAAAACAATATTAAAATAAAAATAAAATGATAAATTGATCAAATCATATGTGATTTTGCATTAAGACATTTAACAGATAGGTGCATGAAGAACTTGGCTCGCGGCCAAGGTTGAACAAACTCATATGGGATTTTACATGCAAGTTCTTATGTTGTGTAACATCAAATGTAATTTTACAGTTTTTCTTTTCTCTTATTTAGTTGTTGTTCTTGTTTGAAATACATGTATGTCTGGATGAGTGGATGGGTGGTGGTAAGAGAATGGTACTGCTTTACAAAGGGCCAATATGTCAACCACATGCAACAATGACAATATGACATGTGTGCGTGTGTACGTGTTAATTCCTTAAATCTTTAAGTGTGGTTAAGTTTGTTTATCCTAAATACAAATGAATACTACTTAATTCATAAAAATATTTCTTAAAAATATTTTTCCTTCTCATATATGGTTAACACACATGTAAAATTAGAAAACTTACACTTAGTGATGTTTTAACTATTTGCAAAAATTTATATGTTTTTTTTATTTAGTTGGGTTTGGAACCTTATCACAGTTTAATATAATATCTATATTTTTTAGTAATATAATAGTATTTTTATATTGTGGATTTTGATCACAATATAGTAGTATTTTTATGTATGAAATTGCTGCCTCACAACAACCCCACCATTCATCTTGCTAAATGGATGATTGGGACAAATTTGACAAATACAAATTATAAGTGGATGCCAACTTATTAACTAAATAATTGGTGTTAATAATAATAATAATAATAATAATAAATAATAATAATAATATTAATAATAATAATAATAATAATAATAATAGTAATAATAATATCATCGTTATCATTATCGTTATCGTTATATATCGCTATTATTATCGTTATCATTATTATTGTTATATTAAAATAAAAGATGTTGTTAAGAATAAAATGGAGCAACAGTCTTATTCAATAAGTGTGAAAAATGATTATTGGTTAAATGCTTATCGAGTTTAATTAAAATGTATATCAACAAGTCATTTTTATAATCAGTCATGTTACAAGATCATAAGCTAAATAAATTAAAATATATCTTTTAACGATAAGTATTTATCCTGTACATTTTGATAAACGCACAACTAGCCTACCCCCAAAATTGTTGTGGGACCTAAACTTTGGTCCTAGATGCCATGATGAAAGACCAACGAACTCATTGAAGTTCCAAAAAATTTCTTAAATAAATGTCTACTTATAACTTATGATCTGATAGGTTATATGGCATGTTAGGCTCAAACTTGTATTTCAAGATATTAATTCTAACTTTTAATTTATTTTTGTGTAGAAAGTTAACTCTATATATTATTAATGCTTATTCGTGGTTTTATGTTGATAGAATTAGAAATCAAGAACAATTAGGAGGAGAGAGAGATTGAGAATCAAAAGCTTCATATTATTCATCCATGGAGTATCAATGTACAAAGAACACCTTGGAAACACACACACAAGCTCCTTAGTCGACTCTCATAACTCTCTCTAAAACCATTCCATCTCTATATATACTACAACACTTTAGCCCCTCTATCTATACACTATTTTACACTTTAAGCCCTCCCTTTCTATTATTTACACTAAAATGATTCTTTATAAAATTTTCACATATAAGGACATTTTATGTCCTAACATATGTATTTTTTGTTCATTGTAAAAATATCTTACCTTTCAATAAAGATTTTAGTCATGGTTATGATACATGTTCTTTGTTTAATATTAAAATTTATAAAAAAAATAGTTATTAAACAAACCATATGAGCAGTAAAAAGTAAAAACGACATATTGAGTCCTCCGGTTTCATATACATCTTGCATATAGATGTGGATTTATGTTTTTTGCCAAGGAAATGTAGTGGCGGATCTAGTAAACTTTAAGATGGGGTCAAAATTTAAATAACATATTTAAAATAGAAGAAATAAGTTTTCTTATGGTAATTTAAGGTTAAATCGTACTTTTTTAGGGGATCGAAAGAGGTGCATGAAATTAGAAAAACAAAACTTCAATATTAAAAAACCATGAATTTGAAAGCATATGGATGAAAAATGACCCGCAATCACATAGGCTACATCCGCCCCTGTGCGAATGCATCTTTAAGTTGCATAAAATGTAACTAAAGTTGTTAGATGAATTTTTAACTAAATTATATAGTTTCGAAAGGTTTTTTAAGTTTGATTTATAGGTATTTGTTTAAGTTTTTGGGTTGATTATTAAAAATAACATCTTCAACTTTTTGGTTAATTTTTAAGGGTTCTTTCAGTTTTTAACAGATGTCCGTTGTATTTTTCAAATATCTTGGAGAATACCATAAAGTTTTACATTTACACTTTTCATATGCTAATTAAAACCTTTTTGACTTGAAATATTTTGTTGAATTATTCTTGCTTGGTGTCTTATTTTCGATCATCCAAACTCATAACAATCTATGATGCCATCATTGAAGTTGACATATTATTTTATTGTGATTTAAGTTTAGTTTGATTTTATTACCATTGGTTTACAAGATTTAAGATTTAGTCGTTACCCTAATTAATAGTTAGTTGATATGTCATATGTTAGTGATGGAATCTTGGATGTTAATTTGAACATGGACATCTATAACTATCCAAGAATATAGGAGGAATGTCACACTCTTAACCTTTCGTCAAACAATTAATCATAATTAATCATATATAACAAAACAAATAATTCAATTTATCTTTTACTACACACTACTAAAAGCTTTAACCTCTTCAATTATTTTCCTTTTTAATATAAAAGAAGTTTATTTGTTATACCAGAATTAGTTTTTAAAGACGAACAATATTATAACCAAAGGCAAAGAAACAAAATAAGAGTTAGGTTACAAATTATGTAAGATATAGAAAAAGAACTACAACCCTTTGACGGAAAGAAACACATGACAATAAAAGAACGAGTAAACCATAACGACAAAGAATGAGCTAACCAACAAGACCCTACATGTCATACCAAGTAAGTGCAACCAACCAAATGTTGAAACTTTTTTGCATGTTTAAGATTCAATGGAAAGATAGAAGTGTTCCTGTAGTAAAACCAATCAATATGACTCCTTGTAGGATCCCATATTGCTTGGGAAACGGAACAAAGGTTGCCTTATAAAAGAGTTGGTACTTTTTCTATCAGATGTGTTTTAAAACCGTGAGTCTAAGTGTGAGGGCAAAGTGACAGTACCTCTAGGATGTTGGTGCTACTGCTGGTGTTGGTGGTGGTTTGGCTGATGTATTTGAAGAGAAGGTGGCTAAGAATCATTTTTTTATTCTCTTAAATTGATGCCGTTCTCGTTTGAACCCACTCCTATATATAATGTTGTATTATTCAGATTGAATATGTGACATGTACCGCTTTCGGTTGTCCTCACATTCGTAATGAAAAATGAGTTTACAGCCGAACTTTTAAAATAACTAATCCCCTCACTATTGGACTTAACATAAAACGTTAATGGCCATGAAGGAATGAAATCTACTCTTCTTCCTTTTTATTACCTTCCTAGCATATTTATAACAATGAATCCAATAAGGCATTCTGATTGATACCTTTGGAGGGGGAAACAAAATTCCAAAGTAGTGTGGCCACCGATTTCACCATAGCATCTTGCTCAAACTCATTATAGCCTATTTATATTCAATTGTCGAGATTGAATTGACTTGGCAATCGACAAACATGAGGGACAAATTTGTTAAAACAAAGTTTAGGGACGAACTGTTGAAAGTAACGAATGTTAGGGATTGAAAGTGGAGATTACTCTAATAGTTTTAGACATAAGACTTTTTTGTTTGGTCCTATACACTCTCTTAAGACACTTATGGTTTGTTTACTAAAAGTCTAAAAGCTTACTAGGGTAAACACTTACAGTATTATTTACCTTATTGATTGCGCAAAACAAGACCGAGAACCTTACCCAATAAGATACACGGCAAGGACCGAGAATCTTACCCGGTAAGTGTGGGAAAAAACTCTTACCTGGGAAACGCTTACCAAGTTTAGAATGCTTACCAACAATTCATTTTCATGAACAAGAATGTTACACAATAAGGTAAATAAGGGAAAATCTTTTGCCCACAAGCACTTACCCAATAAGAATTTGGTAAACGGTTCTATAATTATTTTAAACATCCTATAAACTTAATTTTATGGTAATGAGTAAAAGTATACATATTTTAATCTCAAACGTGAAAACTAAGGTTTTAAGAACAAAAATAAGAATGACAAAAGTTTAAAAAGTTAGGAAGACAATAAAAAAGACATACAAAAATATATTACAAGAAAACGTGTTTATTGTGAAATCGTGTGGTTGTTAAGACTTATTAACAGCCCAAAGCAAAAAAATATATTCGAGCCCATATAATAATATTATATTCAACTTGTAGCATTTTATTTGAAAATACATTAACTTGTTACTTTTGCCTAAAAGGTTTTCAAAAATAATCGAACACTTCCATACATAACGTTAGTCTATTATAAAGTAGTATGCTAAGCTATTTAAATATTTACATTTTTTTTCAACGATAAGCTAACACACATGTTCTCGGGATATCCAGGCTCTCATTCAAGGGTGTCATCCAACTAATCCTTGTCAACCATGGTCTAGCCCAGTGGCAGACCTAGGAATTTTCTTGAGAGGGTGCACCTTTAAGTAAGATAAAAAAACCGGTAAAATGATGAATGCTATCGGAGAGAAAAATCGATGCGGTATGACATTAAGGAACGTTAATTATATCAATATTAGGAGTAATACACTTTTGCAAATTGAATCGACCTTGACCATTTGAGTAAATACAAGACTATGTTCTATACAACTATATCCAAACGTATTTTTAGCTTAGTTCATCACTACAATTATATTTTGGTTGATTTTAAAAAAATATTCCAACTTTTAGTATTTGATATTGATTGCTTTTGAACTTAAAATATCGAAGAACAATCATCAATCAATGACTAAAATAAAATTACAAAATACAATCTATTAAAACGAAATACAATCTTACAAGAATAATGTGTTATTAATTAAAAATCAAATTACTACTTAAGTTAAGGCATTTAATGTGTCATTAATTGTTAGTTAAAAAGTTATTGAATATGGTATTTAAATTGAGATTCATTGGAATTTAAAATATGAAAAAAGCATAACACTTAATGAAATTCGAACTCACGTCTTTATAATTCGAGAGAGATTTAATAACTTGCAATTTTCCAATGCACCAACTACATCCTTCTGTTTTCATTTTCGTTTTATAAATATTTAGGGGCACTTTGAAAATTAAGCGGGTGCACCTTTAAGACGTCTATATTTTTCCTTTTACGGTAACTAACTGAGCGGGTGCACGGGACCCCCCTCTCGTAAGGGTAGGTCCGCCCCCGGTCTAGCCCCAATTAAGGGTACCACTGGCAAACCACTGATCTAGGTATTGCCTCATTGTTCACCACAGGGTTCGAACCCAGGTAGTCAGGGTAGGATACCATCTAATGACTCTTCCAAGGATGTTACCTTATCATGGGCTAGACATGATTTGATATTAAATATATAAAAGCAATTTTGCTGTGTACTAAAATGACAGATCTAGTCTTTCAGTGTTGTGGCGGATTAGTTATCGCTTGGGGGGTTCATAGTGCCCTAACCGAGTTCGAACCTTCCCGTGCGCATGCCTAGGAACATTTAAGTGGGGCCATGTTTAGCCCCCAAAATTGTCGAGGATTAGTCGGGCTTTGGTCCGGACACACTTTCAAAAAAAATGACAGATCTACTTGCTCTTGAGAGAGAACATAAGAGAGAGAAAAAGAGAATATAAATGAAGAAAACGGAACATAATTTTAGAGTTGAATTCTCATGAAAAGCGTAAGAACTGGTTATCAACCGTTGCATGAGAAATGAACAAATATTAGGATAAGATGCATCACATCGATTTTCTTTTAAGCTACAATTCAGCATTTGATTAAAAATGATTAACCGTTTAAAAATATATCTCAAAGACCTCAACAAAAATGATGCTTTTTACATGATATCATGCCATAATTGTAATAGAGAACTATATCCAAGCATACTTTAAACTTGCCAATTACATTAACTTTCATCTAAAATTAAATATATAACATTTAAACATTATACAATACACATACCATACCATCCATGTTTTTGTACAAATACACTCAAAACCTTCTGGTTTTCATTAAAGGGAAACCAAAACCATGAATTATTCACGATAAATATCATGAATAATAAAAATGTCTAATATACATGACAAACAATATTCACGAGCGTTTTAATACGTTATTCATTATGAATAATTCATGAACTAGCTTTATCTACGTATGTATATGTAACTATGTAAGTAAACAAGACCGAGTGTTATAAGTTAACCACCTGTTCGAATCGCTGCAAAAGTTCCAACACGCTAGCAGCTTTCCTCTTGGCTCGATCGGTTCCATTCTCGGCCAATTCCTTCAACACCTCCTCGGCTCCATATTCCTTCATCATCTTCAAACACTCCACGTCACCCGCACACACGCACCACAAAATCGACACCCCGTTCTCCCGATTCCGAGCCGATCCCGTCCCAACCACCTCGATCAACACCGGAATCGGCTCGGACGCCCCGATTGCCGCCTTCCCTTCGTGGTGGCTCGCAATTATCGCCAAAATCGCTAAGGCCTCGTCCATCATTCCGCCGCTAGCATCCTTAACCAACCTCATCAACGGGCCCACGATCCCCGCCCGGACCGCCCGCACCTTGTTCCCTTGATAGATACAAAGGTTAAAAATGGCGGTGGCCGCGTCCTTTTTCCCTCTCGGTGTCCCTTCTTGTAGTAATTCGATCAGCGGCGGGATGGCACCGGCAGCCCCGATCGCCACCTTGTTCTCGTCCACCACCGACAAGCTGAAAAGGGTGGCGGCCGCGTTTTCTCGGGCCTCCATGCTTCCGTTTTTTAAAACGTCCACGATGTCGGGAATGGCTCCGACGCTCACGATGATGCCTTTATTGGCTTCGTTTATCGATAAGTTCAAAAGGGCGGTGACGGCATGTTCTTGGGTTCGGCTATCACGGGAAGATAGTAGCTCGACCAAGAGCGGGATGGCACCGGCGTCCGCAATGCAGATTCGGTTATCGGTGTTCCTTTTCGCTAGCAATCGGAGCTCACCGGCAGCTGCCCGTTGTTCGTCGGCATTCCCGTTTGCGAGTTTTTCGAGTAACGAGCGGATTGCGGTTTGGTCGCATTCGGAACCGGTTCTTCCTCCGGGTTTCGTGTTTCGGGAGTTTGCTTGCGGTTTCGGGAGCTCGACGCCGTTGCTATCGCACCATAACGCGATTAGACTTTTCAAGACGTAGTTGGGCGTTAACGCCGTGTGTAATAAAGTCTGCTGAGTTTTCGGACAGGTTTTGTGGCCAGCGTCTAGCCATTTCTGAATACAAGACCGTTCATACGTCTGTAAAATTGTGAAAAAAACGAGATGAGGATTCGAGATGGATCTTTCAAAATCTTTCAATCTTAAAAAAACGGGCGATAGCCATACCTGTCCGGTGGAGACAATCACGGGATCTTTCATCAATTCGAGGGATATCGGGCACCGGAAATCATCGGGAATAACCGGAGATCGATGCCTCATGAAGCTCTTTTCACGATCGGAGGTATCAAGTGTCGGGTTTCCCTGCATAACGTAGTCGTTTATCTTCTTAAGAAGAAACGAGGCGGTCTCAAAGAAATTCTCCGGATCTCCATCGGTTGAAATGACGATATCGTGAACTGCAATCGACTCGCTCCTTAGATCATTGATGGTCGTAAGATGCAGTTTTTCCGAAAGTCTTTTAACCATTTGTACGTCGGGTTCCTTTCCCTTTTTCAACATGTCCAAATCCGTCTGGAGCTGTAAATCAGGAGATTCTGTTTGTACTTTCGCTCGTTTAAATTGTTGATGCACAAGTATCGTCTGAAATTAAGATCGTAATTAAGTTAAACTCAGATCAGTAGGCTATAATGGGTAGAAAATAAGAAACTATGGGAACTCTAAAGATCAAACTCACCTGTTCTAGTACTTCTTCGGGTATATCGAATCTATCATATCGAATTTTGCACAATGCTTCTTCAATTTGTGTTGTTACTTTATGAAACTTGTTGCGGGTTTTATCAATTTGCAGTGCCTGTGATACGCGAAAAATCATCATTGATTGGAACAAAGAATGTCAACACAGTGATTTATAAATGTATACATATATAGATGGATCATAGAGGGTTGTTTCGCGGTGAGAAGCTGAGTTAGCATGAGAAATGGTAACCAACCGTTGGATGCACATTAGGATGAGAAAGCACCTAGATAAGATGCAGCGAGATGCACTGGATCAATCCCAGTACCAAGAGCGATTCATGGGTGGGATTGGAGATTAAGGGGATGTTTGTGTTTTAAAAGATACCTCTTAAAACCTCTTAAGTCTGAAAATTAAGAGGTTTGCAGACTTAAGACTGTTTTTTTTTCAAGAAAAGGTATGAAAACCTCTTACCGTCCTATGAAAGTTTAAGAGGTGCACCATCCACCTCTTATTGTTTAGATGTGAAATAAAATTTCAGACTTTAGACATCTTAAAAAACAAACGACACCTAAAAGTGATCACGGATACATAGATCCGAAAGAGTATTCAGGCCGATTTACAGAAAATCTCCTGATTTACACACAATAAGCTCCCTAAAAACCGTTTGTTTCACCTTAACCTTAGCTAGTACCTCTTCACTCCACCACCAAGACTATGAGTCCCTGACCCTACCTAGTGTCACTCTTAGGGGTTGTCTGTTTTTAAAAAAATACCTCTTAAAACCTCTTAAATCTGAAATTAAGAGGTTTGCAGACTTAAGACCGTTTGTTTTATTTTTAAGAAAAGGTTTGAAAACCTCTTACCGTCCTCTGAAATTTCAAGAGGTGCATCATCCACCTCTTATTTTTTAGATGTGAAATCATACTTCAGACCTCTTAAATAACAAACGACACCTTAATGTCAAAACCCCTTCGAGTCCTTGGCGCTACCCGACATCACTCTAATCTTTCTTGCAAGTTGGGTGTCTTGGGACTTCATAATCCATACAACTCTACAAGAGTTTAATGGACTACCACATCAGCATAAAACTATGTCCATACAACCGTTGAATGCTCATTAAATTCCCCATTCATTCAACTCATCCCACAATGCATACAACTCTCATTAAACTCCTATACCACTCCCATTGTGGATGCCCTTAATAGAAACAATCGCTCTACCGTTTTGGTAGAGGGCAGGTCCGCATACATCTTAACCCCCAAATCCTACTTCTTCCAAGTAATAATATAGGAGCATGAAATTCAAAGTTCTTGATTAGAGTTAAAATTCAAGTGGACACCAATGATCTTGAACCAATCCCTCATGAAACAAACAAAAAACATATATTCCCAACATGCTATTCAAGGTTCTTGATTAGAATTCAAACTCATTGAACATCTGGTTTTCAGTTCAATACATGCATCCACTAACAAGGTATAATATGCATTTCAACCATATCAAAAACAGAATTGAAGGCCAATTTGATAGAATCTTGCTTGATGCACCCAACAACAAGAACAAGTAAAACAAGAAACTTTCTACTTTATTTCCCCATTTCCAAACAGACCAATTCTACTCAACAACACCCAATAATCTAATCATGCTTGATAATCCAAAACCCCATTTACAATATCAATTTAATCACAACAAAAAGTGAAAGAAAAGAAAAATAAAAAAGAAAGTACCTGAAAGATTTTACTTCCTTGATTGACTGATTTGAGAAGCTGAAAAGCCAAATTCAAAGCAATTTTCAGAGATTTGAACCCTTCAATATCATCATCATCATCATCATGGAGTTGTTCTCCACTATCTTTCAATTCCTCAAACAAAGGACTCAAAAGCTTCACCCTCCTCACCAAATTCCCATACATATCTCTTACTGGGTTTCTGCAGTCGGGTAAAGCTGAAAATTTCCTGACTGAGTCAACGAGTTGACTCACTAAATCACCCCCTTCTTGATCAGCCATAATTAGACCACTAGAAAGAGCTAGACAATTAAAGAGATCTCAAAGAAAGAAAGAAAGAAAGAAAGAAAGGGCCTTGTGTAGAAAGAGGGTTGAAGAAGAATTGGGTTAATAAAGAGAGAATTGGGTGAGTGATGTTGATTGAAATTATTGAAGCTGACTTTTTCAGAAACTAGTTTTAAGAAAGAGTCTAAAAAGGGTTTGGTTTTGTATATATATTCTTGGGTTGATTTGGTTGAAGTTGAGAAGATAAACGGGACGGCAATAGAGTCAACAATGGCGCCAAGGAAGAAGTGGTCACTCTTTTGGGGGTAAACTTAAAATTTACGTTGATGTGGGAGAGTCATGAACCTCTGAAAATATCGGATAATGCGGATGCTCTAAAAACAAGAATGCCGATTAAAGATGAACACACAAGAATGCCGATTAAAGATGAACAGACAAGAATGTTAAGATGATTGGAAGAACTCTATATCTCTGTTACTTAAGTTATGGTAATGTGATGTGTGTTTTACAAATGAATACTACATCTAATCATATTACTATATGAAATTTTTTAAGAATTCTATCAAGACTATTCTATTAGATATTTATAAGGAATGATTTAGTTAGGTAAGCCCTTGAAAGGTTTGGATTATTTTAGAAATGTTTTGATCATCTTGATGTTAGTTTGACTTCTTTTGGATCGTCTTTAAGGTTCCTTCTATCTCTTGATTGTTTTGGAGTATTCTCGATTTCTGAAGAATCTCTCCGACAAGATGTGATAATAGGCACATGACATGGGAAAAAGAACTTGTTTTCTCATATTTGATGTTATAGTTTTTGTTGTTTTGTTGGTTTCCTATTAAGTCCTATATGGATGATGTTTTCTATATGGAGTAATCGGTTTAAATTGGTACTTTTTCTATTTTTCATAAATAGAATGAGGGTGTGTTTTTTTTAATAGTCAGTTTGGAAAAAACTTGGTATTCTATATAAAGATCATCCTTATAAGCTTATTGTATAAGCCACAATTTCTATATCATTAAGTCACCATCAAACAATTATGTATAGCTGATCGAATATATTGTGAGTGTCTTAAATTAATTAAGTTGTTAAAAAACAAGCTCTTACATTATTACAGGAAATGATTATGTAGGACAAACGTACACTTTCTCTCTCAACAAAATTGGTGGAATGAAGATTGATATCATATAAGGTTAGAAATTTTCTGAACTTTCCCATTTTAAATTAAAATCCAAAAAACTAGCACGATTATTTTATCCATCTGTTCCATTTTTGCCCATTGAATCTTGTCTTGTATAAAGTCTCGCTTGCAACCAAACACACTTACCAATATTATTTAAGAGACAAATTAGATATATGTAATAGTTTGATGGTTGTTTTAAGACCACATTGCTGACAATGAGCCGGATCTTCAAAGAAATTATAACTTTGCATTACGAATGGAAGACTTGAATAGTCACTTGTATAGCAAATATGTCACCATAAACACTATATTACATCATGTTGGCAAGATAACTGTTTGAATCATATTGATTCTGATTAACGTACATTCAAAATAAGGCTTGTTTAGTACATCTTATTTTTCATAAGGATAGATCATGTAATCATGTATGGTTTTTTGTGGAAATGAGAATTTGACTCTTGGTGAATTAGAAGAGGCAAACTCTTGATGTAATGATTGTAACAAAAATAAAAAAATGAAATAGACCAAGTAAAACTTGTAACTGTCTTATCTATGTTTGTAAATTTGTATTATACAATCGAAATAATAACCGAGTCTGTATGAATTTTTAATTGTTATATCCTAAGAAAAGGTATTTCATATTACATTATTTTATTTATAAAAGTTTTGTATGTTTTGATTTACAATCTATATGTAGAATAATTTTGATCAAATACATTTTGTAAGTATACGTGTTACTTCTTTTGTAGTTGTATACGTGTTTCATTTGTATTTTTTTAGTATATTGGTGTATATTTTTTAAATAAATTATATTTCTTGATAAGTAATTGTCTCATGCTCCTAGGGTGTAGAAGTAAGTAGAACGGTTGATCCCGGAATGATATATTTACCAAAGAAGAAGGATAATAGGAGAAAAAGAGTACAGGTGAGAAGCGTAAGGGGTATGAACTCTTGATCACTTTTAATCTTACCTTATCTATGTATTGTGTTTTTCACGATAATTGATTTGGTGTATTTCAGTGCTTCTCATTAGTGTTGACTATGATTACTTGATTAGGATTAATCGAAAGGGTGGAAATCTCTTCTTACCGTTCTCACCATAACTTCTCTTCACACGGAAATTCAATCCATTTACCCAAACAACCAATATTTCAAGTATGAGTGATTGACACTGTGGTGTGGGGAGTTATAACTTCTTTGGTGATTGCGTCTTGTGGGGCATTAGACCCTTGAGTCAATCACCTAGTAGGTCACTGTGTACTTGATTTTTCTTTCAAAATATGATCGTGGGGAAGGGCATCGTGAGTTGCTAAATTTGGCATCATGGGTGATAAACCCTTTGCGCAACCTTGTTTACTAGACAATATGGGTGTTCAAAAAAAACCGTAAAAACGAGAAACCAAGCCGAACCGTTTGATCCGAAACCGAGAAAATCGAAAATTAAAAAACCCGAGAAATGAAAAAACCGGGTATTCATGGATGATTTTTAACTTTGATAATTAATTTAAAGCCAAATCAATGATTTTTTTTTTACTTCGTTATCGTCAAGCTTTAAAGTCGATGATTACATTTGACAATATGATGTCATTATCCAAAAATTGATGTTCTTAAACATTTAAACCTATTTTAATTTGTGGCACTGTGATTGTTTGTATTTACTTGTATAATTGTTTTAAGTGCTATTTTGATACCAGTTTTATATTATATATAATATTTTTTATAAATTCAGTTAACCGTGAACCAAACTACGAGTAACCGCCTTGTTTAATTGTTTTAACCGTGAACCAAACCACATTTTGGCCAAGTATTTACTGTGATTGTTTGGATTTACTTTTATAATTGTTTTAAGCGTTATTTCGGTTCGGGGGCAATTCGGTTTGACCAACGGTTTAGGTATCCAGGTATCCACCGATATCATAAGTATAGTAGTTAGGCCAAAATGCGCCAACCCTATAAGTGGTTCGCTAAAAGCACCGACAAGAACTGATTTAGGCTACAAAACATGTTTTTGGTACCAAGAGTACTTTATGAACTCGAATGACGAAAACAAAAAGACAGCCTTAGGCCATCCTTTATGGTACCTGTCATACCCTTCATACTTGCTGCCACATCAGCTGCCACATTAGCTTTACCACTACCTTACCAACTATATACCTTTCATCTACTATGGCACCCCTCATACCCCTCATTAATTAATTGATTAAAAAAAAGAAAAAAACAGATAGAGAGAGAGAAGAGACCGGCACCCAAGTACCGACTCCTTCACATACCGACCATCTACCGGTGAATCGCAATGGTGTTGCCGTCGGTAAGCAAGGGGTACCGGTCTCCTACCGGTACCCATAGCGGATGGCCTTAGGCAACAGACCAAAAATTTAATCATAGTCCAAAGTCCAATTCTTCAGCCGTCAAATTCCATCCATGTTCATTATTTATTTGGTTTCCATGCCTTAAATTCTAAAGTAAGAATAGTACAATAATACCAACTGATTTTCCTACAGAGAGGAGATATAAACAAACCTATGATCATACATTTCATTTGTCGATTAACACACCACGATAATCACAAAGGATTCAAACTCAAAACAAGCCAGGATGGAATCGAAGGCCAAAGGCCAAAAGTTGATCATCGACTGTAAACTCATCAAACATAACAGAATTGAGTAGCACCCTAATTTACAAACTTAAACAAGAATTAATTTAACATTAAAAACAAACCACCATCCCATAAACAACAGAAAGCCAAATGCACCTCAGAAAACAGATCAAAGACTATGATAAATATTAATATATGGTTTCCTGATACTCCAATGCAAAAAACACAAGCCAGAAAAGGGAGAAGGAGAATCTTATCCGCCCAACTTCTCCATGAAGGATTCGGTCAAGGTATTACCGTTGATGATCTTTGTTGTACCTATGATTATATCGTATGCCATCCCTTCCTGCAACAAACATTTGAATCCAGAAAAGAGAACATCTTTAAAATAATGCAACTAAATTCCTTTTTTCTAGTTTTGAGATTCATAATCAGTTGCTTGTGTTGTGTCAATTCATCATCAGGTATTTGAGTCTTGAAAGTAGTAGACATTACCTGAGAGCTGAGGAAGCGGAGTGCAGAAATCTCTGCAAATGTTACCCCTCCAATGAATACAACTAAGACGAGAGCACGCCTCCCATCTTCAACTCTGAAATTCATGTTATTCAAACCCAAACCATTAGTATACCACTGCTTTTCAACTTCAAAGTTCTACCTCTTTACCCCAGAGAGAGAGAGAGACACAGACACAATCATTTACAAACCCAGTAAATCGTAGAAACTTAAAAACCAATTTTTATGTGCGTGTGAAAATGTTCATTCAATGTTGTTTAGATGTGACACGTTCTATACTGTTTTTTGTGTGGAAAAAAATTGTCCTGGCCGTTTTCACATACAAAACAACACTGTATAAACATTGCTTTTTCGGAGACAACACTTGAATATGGGTTTGTAAATTTATCGTAATTACTGGGTTTGTAAAAGAAGAGGACTAAAAATATGTGTGTGTGTGTGTTGGTTTTTCATGAATAGTTTTTTGCAAAAAATACATATAAGGAAAAAAATTTGCATAATATTGACAGCAGAATGCGTAGATGGGGACAGTATTTGTTCATTGCTTGTTGCAGTGTGGAAACAAGGAGAGAATAGGAGGTCTGAAAACAAAAGCATATACATTGCTTGTGAAAGACGATTGATACTTCTTATGTGGTCTATTTCATAATTAAGGATAAGATATTACTGAAAGCGTACTTGTCCATGTGTAAACCTCCTGGTAGTATATCAAATGATGGACTGTTTGCAAATGCACTCTGTACGAACATGATCAATAAGTTAAATAGTTGTAATATGTCAAAAATGAAATGCAAATGATGGGAAAATAATCAACAAAAGAAGAAAAGGAGCAGATGTGGTAAATAATTACTAACCCTCTTTGACTCTGTATGTGTACCAGGTAAAAGCTTCAATATTTCTTCAAGGGGACGCCTGAAGGACCATATAATACAAGTTGATATATTGCAACAGTTAAACAAAGAGAAAGAAAAGACAAGAAATGGGAGAATAGCCTGCAGAAAATTGTGCTACATGATCTGATGAAAAATCAGCCAATCATATTATACCATAATTCGCTATTTAAATAGAAAAGAGAGAAAAGTAAAGTAAGGGAAGGGTAAAATGAGATTAGGCTCACCATCCAGATCGAATTGCATGCTGAATCAGGCGAATACTCAGAGGAGCATATCCAGAAAATACATATGAAACGTCTTTGGGACTGCCACCAAGAAGACAGATATGTTAGAAGTCAATTGCAGAACAACTAGAAAAGGACTAAATAATAAAAAACTAAACACCAATCTTCACTTCCTAATTTACAATAGTTTCTAGATCACTTTTTAGCTCTATTGATTATTTGATGTGTTTGTGGCTTGCATTTTCCACAATTAAAATGACAATGGTACAACAGATTGAGAGCATTCTAGTCGATAAAGTTGTACAAAATTTGTTGCCATGTTACAGGTCCTCAACACCAAATTAAGTTCTTCATATTACATATGCTGCCGATCCAAATTATGAAAATGTGGAGTCCAACAGAAAGGGTTAATGATCGAGTATCAGAGGCACAGACAGAAAGATCTTTCTATACTTGAGAAACAGATTGACCTACCTCAAGATGAATACTTCTTCCTAAGAACAAACAGATTGACCTGCCTCATGCTAAATTTTCTTTCTTAAAAACCAATTTTTCCTGGGCATGTACAGTTGAACAGCTTCCAACTTAAATTCAGGGATTTCCTTTGAAGTCTTGCTACAAAATGCATAGGCATGTTCATTTCTTTCCTTTTTTTGGGTGGGTTCATTTTTGGGGCGGAGCCACAAAATACTTTACATATGCTGTCTTGGGGAAATACAACATCATACATTGGTAGTGATCAAATGAATACATTACTTGGTCGTGTCAGTATCCTCTACAACAAGTTGAAGAGCACGTTTGATCGTCAACCAGTTGCTTTTTCCCTCCTGCACAGGACACGGGTGTAAATTAAACTTATCTAGTTTTGTAAGCAAGTATAGAACAGTTGCAATATCAAGAAAGAAAAGGTAGGCTGAGAGACATAGGAACCTGTTTCTTGACCAACCCAGCTTTTTCTAAATTATTAAGAGTAGCTATGTGCTCGAATCCATAGCTGTGAAGAATCTCTCTCCTAATCACGATACGCAAGATAAAAGAAGTTAATTCTTCACATACGACAATATCCAGAAAAAAAAAGTGAAAAATAGTATGACTCAAGAGGAAGAATAGGATGAATCATAGATCTGTGTTATCCTTACCTTATATAGTCGAAGTTCCTTTTCGGTAAGCCAGCATTGGTTACTGAAAGTAAGATAAGAAGTCGTAGCACATTAACAAAAGGCTCCTGTTTATGAATCATCTCTTCAATGTACTCAAAGCATCTGTAAAACACAAAGTATCACATTTTTTACTGTCTGTCAAGCAGTATGTGAGAGATGAACAAATATAATCTATCAACAATATTTAAATGGTATAAAGAAGAACTAAGTATATATGCCAACAGCTATTACTGCATATTGTTACTGAAACAAATAATAATTCAATTTAACAAACCGCTTATTTAGTTGACAGGTGCTGATATTATCACTTTATTTCCGACCCAATAAGGGCTAAACAATAAATGAATGTGGTCTTTTGCCGTCATCAAACCTTGAAATATGGTGTCATAGATAGGAAAGTAACTACTTCATCCTTCATGCCTTTAAATATAAAGGATGATTCTGTCTATTGTTACAGATCATTCAAGACAAAAAGAAACAAACAATGTAGTAGTGAAATTGAATTCTCGCTCAACTATTAGACCTATAAACATAAATTCAGAATCTGATTGAACAAGAATTAGGTCTAAATATTTCAAAATCTGAGGAGGATAAATGGAGGACTTAATAAGATGGTTCAAGATCTAATTCAATAAAACAAACATTAAGGCTCAAATTTACAATCAACAAAAAGTGAAAGATAAACTCTTCGGATGAAAAAACCGTCTAAGCCAAGAAATGCTTCTCCATACATGGGCACTATTGTTTTATGACATAATAATAAAAGCTCAGTAATTGTATTCCTAACATCTAGCATAAGATGTTGTTTAAGCTTACATGTCATAGCTCTCACCCTCCACAATAGTGTGTTCCATGTCAAGTCGCCCGAGAAACGAAGGTTTTGAAGTAAGCGTGGATAAATGCTGAGCAAGATTGATGTGCCTCTAAAGAAACAATAAACAGCATTACAGCCTAGAACTTGCTTATGAACCATAATGGTCGGAAAAAGAGTCAGAGAAAACACATACAGTCATTTCTGGCAATGAGTTGAGCTTTTTGACAAAGTCCTTCAATTCAGAGACTGTCTGATTCTGAGATCATAAACCATTTAAATTGTCAAAAAAAAAATAGAACCATTTAATCATCTAACAGTTTTGTGTTTAAACCCACCAGAAAATTATACATTTTCCAACATACATGAAACAAGTTAGAATGTTAAATAATGTAAATACAAATAATGATGCTTGCTTATTCATAAGAAAACTACCAACTTACAGTAGTTGTCATCTCTGTGTAGTCCTGCTTCATGGATGTTGCTTTTTGACGTAGAACCTGCAATCATACTGCAGATGGCAACTAAGGGAGGACCTCTAAGGAAGTAATTATCGGGGTACAGAAGCATATTTTATCTAAATAGGAAATACATATAGACATGCATACTTTCAAAATATATTTGCATACAAACATATATACATCATGGTCATCATAGATCAACCTGAACAACAACTTCAAAGTTAAGATCCCGAGTCTCCCTGAACAGCTTGTCACTGAAAAAAATCAAATGCAAGCATTCTTAGAGGGTCAAATGAAACCATAATACAGAAACTTGGAGAAGAAGCATCTCTCACAAATGATACAAGTGGGGCATCTGGAATATAACATAAACAAAAAGCAAAAAACAAAATTTTGAGAACCAACGCCACCCTAAAGTACACACAGACACACATGTTCAAGTGCTAAACCCCGTCATCTAAGGTGGTGAAAGTGATGGTCCTCTGGTTAGCCTAGCTGAATTGTCTTGGCAGTCTAGTCACTAGAATAAAGCCCTACATAGATGGATTTTGTCCTTCCTATAGATCCAATCTTATGAAGTCATTTGCTCATTTAGCCTCTTCCAAGAAGAAGAGAAGAGCCTTGCCCAATACGGAGAAGCCAAAAAAGAAAAAGGTAAAAATATGAAATGATGAAACAATGACATAGTGTCTCGACTAAATACATTATAAAGAGATTGCTAGAGTATCCAACTTGACCGGGTTACAAATGTCAAATTAAAACTATACACCAGGCCCTTTTCACTCCTCATAATAATTGGAAAAGTAAAGAATGAATACAGCTAGGCAAGGTCAAGTCCAGTAAAATAAGAGCAGGGATAAGTGCTATAAATGAACACACCAACAAATGAAATAGAATTACAAGTGATGGAAAAAAAAGCATTGAGATCTATACCAAAACTAGTAATAAACAAAATAAGAACAAATATGTACACCAAGTGTCTCAGCAATATAATAATAGAGAAGTACATACGTTGAATTAAGAGGAACCTTCATCTTTTTCCCATCTTGTTGGTTAGCACCCATTATTGATGCATCTATCTCCACAGCACCATTGTTGATGTGTAAAAACTGCACATAGAGATGGATATAAAGGATTGGCAAGAACTTGTACGGCTCAACGTAGAAAATTTATTTTATTTATGGGAGTATGATTCATGCTTATTGCTGAAATAAATAAATAAGCAAGTTAAGCATGAATACTAAACAAAGTGATTAACTAATTTAAGATATTTATTTGATTTGTTTCAGTGATACTTTGTGTATATGTATATGATTTTTGCTTTATAAAAGAATAAAAAAAATAGGAAGAAGACGAAGACAGTTAAAAGGACCAAAATTCCATTACTAGAAGCCATCTAATGTGTGCATGCCATTCTTAACAGAGATTACTAACAGTGGTAGGCTCAGGGAATTGATTGATCTAAAATCGTAAGTCTAGGGCCATGCATGCAAAAACAAGGTCGGTCGATTAAACATGAAGATGCAACTCTAACTCCAGATGCGAAATTTGTGATTTTCTCAAGTAATATTAAAATTAGATAAAGTTGATTGGTTGCCCTCCTTCCTACCAAAAAAAGCATCGCTAAACTATAGGACACGAACTCCAAACTGGAATGTAAAGTCTATGAAATCCTTAACCACTACAGTGGTGCCAATGATTCTGACTGGAATACACCGTGCACATGATCCTC
The DNA here is from genome assembly GCA_030169165.1 of Centaurea solstitialis. Taxonomy (NCBI): domain Eukaryota; kingdom Viridiplantae; phylum Streptophyta; class Magnoliopsida; order Asterales; family Asteraceae; genus Centaurea; species Centaurea solstitialis. Next base: position 68,950,345 of record CM058045.1, on the reverse strand, counting down.
TTATCTAGGTAATGAGAAAGTAACGAGGAGCCACAACTTCTGGCAATTAACAGTATCATAGGAAAATTCAAGTCGGGTACACTGAACATCTAAGGACTCTAGTATCTAAGATAGAAAAACAAATAGGGGCATATAAATGAAGATTCAACAGTAACTTAGAGAATGCAGTTTGAGCTTGACATACAGAATGTGTAAATATGGTGAGCAGAATACTTTAAGTAGGGGCTACATTGCTTTACCTCGTCCATAAGCCCTTCATATGTCAATTGAGAACACATAGGAGTAACCATATCCAACTGCAATGCAACAACAATAATGCAAGTTTAAACACAGATGCTTAAGTGATAGTATGTTAGCAAGAAAATACCTTCGATGAAGTAACAGCAGACATGATAATTATATCAAGTATATAGGAAGCTAACCAAATGGAAGGCCTGAAACTATATTAAGTTTCAAGGTAATCCAACAATAATTACATATGATGAAAATTAAAACCTCATAGTGGATCATGGTAGTAATCCAACAATAATTCTATTGGCATAGATACCGAAAGGTCCACCAGTCTCATACTTATCATGTTGTCAAGTTCTCAGAACCTTTTGGCAATTCCATGGAGCAAAAACACCTTTTCCACTTAATCATGGTGCTGTATATAGGGTTCTATTTTCAAGTGCAGAAATTTGTCAAATTTTTATAAACCTGGTTCATTGGACTGTTTTCAGCATAATCTTGGAGTATATGCATAAACATGCACAAACACAAACAAATGAGCACACTTAATTAACTACCTTATATCCTAAATTCCAATCATGCATATGACAAATGCTTACTGCCCACATTGTAAACACTTGAAGCAGCTTGCAGCTATTGAGGGCTTATAATTGGAATAATCATTGACCATCTCAGTAGGAAACACTTCAAATAGGAGAATACTTTTCATAGATCAGATGCGGTTTTTAATCTATCAAGGAGATCACACACTTTTTCCCTTGAGAAATAATGCATAGTAGGTTTCGGAGTTGCATTGCATTTTATTGAAAAGATAAGCAAGCCAATATAGAAGCATCCGTAATCCCAGAAATTGTATAAAGTACCTCTCGGTCCAAAATGATAAGAGTATTTATCTCAGGGACACCCGTCTGCAGTTTCAGAAGGAAGAGTGAGAATAGTTGCTACTTCACAAATATAATATCAACTTATGATTACTACTAGAAATAGAAAGTAAGCTTGTATCAATTCATATGGCTTGGTATAATGCAAAATTACATCAGTTGAGTTGACAGGCTCTTCAGCTTGCATACGGTTAAGCATGTCAGCAACACGTACAGATGCTTTTCCTTTTGCCCTAACATTTGGTATTAGGCCGAAAGAGAACTGCAAAATACATTAATATCAACAATTTCATAACATTAATATATAAAGAAAATAATTAAGCAAATAATCAACTGAACCTCAAGCTTGTGGATGCCTTTAGCAATATGCCAAAGAGATGTTGTATCACCATCAGTAAGGCATTCCTGTTAAGATGAAAACCAACCACCCAAAATTAACTAAAATAGAGAATTGACAATTAAGTGCTCTGAATTAAGGCATGACAATTCCTTAAAATATAAATAATGTAACAAATACATACTTTATAAGATAAATCGAGTTCAAACGATAAAATATCTTCATCCAGTGGAAGAACATACAACGGGAACTCCCCAATAGTTAGCAGATTATGAACTTTCTCATCCTCAAGAAGCTGCAGAGCGAGTGATGTTTATAGCTGATTAATCAGATGATTATCCAAAAACATGCCAGATTAAAAAATTTCATCAGATTAAATAATTAGCTTACTTTCTCACACGCAACCGCACGACGAGGAACAAAATAGACAAAATACTCCCTTTGAAGGCCCTTTGAGGTGTCATTGTGAATATGCGAAGAAATAAACTTCATCAAATGAAGCTGGGTTTGTACAAGGTAGACCACTTTTGTACAAGCGGACTCTATTGGATCCGCATTAAGATGATGTAGTTCAGCTCCATGTTCCTGTTTGTGCATACATGTAGCATTAGCAGTTAGCACATAGATAAATTGCGGCACCTTTACGATTAGCAATTATATATTTTCAAGCGATTGTCATTCGCCTTTATCAACCTCCTGTTCTTGTTTCACATTTGTGTTTCTCTAGCAATATATAACATGAAAACCAAAACTAAGATGCTAAACATAGATATCTGATTTTAGTGTTTTACAGTCAAACCTACCCCTTTTCATATCCAAATTGGTATAGATATCAAATTTTAATCAACCATTAAACAAATTTATATAATCTTAACAATATACTAAAAGTTGCAAGAAATTATCAGAAATTAGGGTTAGCTTACCTTTAGAAGTGAAGTTTGAACGATCAATGACAGAGAACCACCTAGCTTTGGATCGATAACCAAACACTTTTTCCCTCGAATCTATACATATTCCATCAAAATTGAAAGTAAATTAATTGCATTTAAATTCAATTCTATCAGTTACTTAAACTCAGTTAATCAAATTACATCAAATTCGTATAATAACGATCGAATTGAGTAGAATTCCAGTCTGTGAAATCAATCTTACATTCTTTAGAATCGTTAAGAGCTCCTTCTGAGACTGATCTCTGTAATTCAGAACAGATCAAATGAAAAACGATTGTCATGAAAAAATACTCAAATTTTAACCTAAATTGAAGCAGATAAACTGAGTAATGCTTAGATAGCTGACCTAATTGGAGTAAAATTGATAGGTCCGTTCTGCAAATTGGGAATTTGAGCCATCTTTTTCCCTTTTTACGATCTCTGTATCCCTCCGGTGTGATCAGAATTCAGACGGAAAGAGTTAGCCGAAGAAGATGAAAGAACAATAGATTTAGGGCAATGGGCTTATTACATTTTGGGCTTTGAGTTGATGGGGGGTACTCAAACCCGATAAACCCGATCAATCTAACTATAACCCAGGTCCAACCCGGCCTTTGCCCACTCCATGTAATGTAACCGTATATGTATCGAATATTCATCTATTACTAGTTTTGAGTTTGTGGTTTAAAATTTAAGAGTCGGTCTGTTTGTGCTTTGACTATATGTTCAGTGATGGATGAATACTGATAGCATATCTTGAACGTCTAAAGTTCTAATAACTCAAGTCGATTTCAAATGTTCTTTAAAGTCGATTATTACGATTTTCAAGTTAGGGTGGTCCATTTCCGATCGATTAACAATCATGAAGCTAGATTCAGGAGATCGGAGATGGAAATCCCAAGTGGCCGAAAGAAATTTCTCAAAACTAAGTTATTAAAGTCATGTTTATGATATATTATGAGTTAATAACGGCTAAAAAGATAAGAAATTTGAGTATTGGAAGTACAAAATTTAGCAAACGATCTTATATGAAAAACAAGATATTTTTGCTTCAAGAAATGCACAGAAATATCGTTTTTCGGTGATATATGTATTTTGTAATTTGGGGTGTCGATTTTTATGTTCGCTTTGTACTTTTTTTATTATAATTAATAAAAATCGATGTGAGGACAATCGTATAACTTGACTAGGTTCCAAAAGATTTAGAATATTGTACATTTCATTATTTCATTTGCTTAAAAAATAGGCATAAAGGAATATTTTCAGAATTTTCTCACAGAACATCAAACACCTTAGGAGCAACCCTGATCTAATCCAACTCGATTTCTAACTAGGTTGATATCAGGTTAGCATAGTGTGAATCAAGCACAAGCCCAATGAAATAACTGGAACAATTAACCCGACTATGGTCAATGTTGACGCTCAAACAACTAGAATGATTAACCCGACTATGGTCGATGTTGACGCTCAAACAACATGAACGATTAACCCGGCTATGGTCGACGTTGACTGGAACATGGATTTGATTGTTTATTCCGTCTCTTCGTCGACGATTGTGGTTGTTGTTGTTGATGGTGATGTTGCAGACAGATTTTGTGATAACCGTTGTCAAATCATCGAGCGTTGCGGTAATAGCCGTAGTCATTTTCTTCAAATATGTTGTTGTAGCGGGTTGGTCGGCCATGTTAATGAAATTCACTCTGATACCAGCTAACACAGTGGAATACATGGAACGGATCGACAAACGTCAAGAAAAGAAACTAGAACTCGGAAAATCCCACTGCGTCAAAGAGAATAATTTGAAGTGATACAGAGCTGTTAAGAGACAGGCCACGGAAATTACTGTAATGATTTCTTTTGCCACACTCATCGTTATTATAGTATTAAACAATACTTAACGTCGCGTATAGAATTAGGATTCATTGTATTTCCGATCGCATAAACTCTTAACAATGAGCAAAAATGAGAATGAGGCTCAACGAAGGTAAATATAGATAAAAAAAATTATATTATATAAATACAAACAAAACTTTATCAAAACTATATATTAGCAGTGAGTTGAATTGGATTGACTTAGGACCAACCAAATTACAACCCTATTAGTTGACGGTTAGTTGCTCCGTAATTTAACAGGTTGGTTTTAATTAGGTTGTTTGTGGATTGGATTGGATTGGATTGCTTGAGCGGGTTGACTTTTTTTTGGATGACTCGTTTTAAAGATGGTTTATAAGACAAAAAAAAAAGCCTTATTGGCCTCCTAACTCTTTTCTTTGAATTCTCGAGCAAGTCTTCTTTAACCGAAAACCAAAATTGTTGAACTTATCGAGACTCGCCCATCTATACTTCCACCCGAGTTGCATCAAATAGGGGTGTAAATATTCAAGCTTTTAACAAGCTTCTCGAGCCTGAGCTTGTTTATTTTAATATCGAGCTTAATAGTTATCCAGCTCGAGTTGATCTACACAAAATAAATTTTGATTAACTTAAAGAGTTTGAGCCTTGTAACACCAACTTTCAACTCGACTTGATCGTAAATGTGATTAATTTTTTTGAATCAAATCGACTCGAGCCATTGAATAAAGTTGGGTATTTTTTTGACCTTTACTGCCCTTAGGTGGATGCGTCCTAAACTTAGGGTTTGCTCCTTTCCTCTAGTCTCACATCCCCTATCGTTACCTTTTCAAAGTAGCGTTTGACTTGAACATTTTTTGAATTGTCTAGCTTAAGCTCGATGCTCGTTTATAAGTTCGAACTCATGATCAATCATTTATTGGCTCAAGCTCGATAAATTTTACAATTATGTTGTATGATTTATGTATGTATGAACAACGTTTGGCTTGAAAAACTACGTGCTCAAATAATTTGACTTGATCATAAGACTTATAAGGCTTGAGCAAATATATGAGATATTCGAGCATGTATTTTTCTAACCAAAAATTGTTTACACATACATGAATCATATAACATTGTAAAACGTATCGAACTTAAACCAATAAATGAGATAATTGATCATAAGTTAAAACTTGTAAACATGGTTAAGCTCAACATTTTTTTAAAAATGTTCAAACTTAAATCCCCTGCTTTGAAAATGTTATGGATTGAAATTAAAAAAAAAATAGGTCTTTGAATAAACTTTACAAATTTTTTAAAAAATGTTATGGATTATAAAAGAAAAAAAAAGGTCTTTGATTTTACAAAATTCTAAAAGAAAAACGCCATCCGTGGGACTCGAACCCACGACCACGTGGTTAAAAGCCACGCGCTCTACCAACTGAGCTAGAACGGCTCCTGTTTATTCTTATTAGATATCCTATTAAAAGAAAGATTTTCTTAATATTTTTATGTCTTTGATTGCAATTTTTCTATTGCTATTAATTATTATTAAAATTTGAAGATTGGATTTTGAGTTCATTTAATAAAATGACTAATTATTATTAATTATTTTTATGTCCATACTATGAAATTCATTAGAGAAGATGATTAGAACGAGTCAAACTTATACAATTAATTTTATCCTTAAATAATATGGTAAAATGATAAGAATACTCCTTCCATAAGGGGCGTATGAAAACCGAACCAAAAAACCAAGCCGTTCGGTTTTTGGACATCTAAACCGTTTGATTTTTGTTTTTTTGCGTTGCGGTTCGATTTTGAAACTGAATGGTTAAAACGGTTCGGTTTTGGTCTTCGATTTTTGGGTTTCCATCTTTTTAAGTTGTCGATTTCTTCAATTTGCTCAAAAAATCATGTTTAAATTCTTAAAAATCAATTACAGACAAAAAGTGTTTGTAAAATAACAAACATGAGGAAGAGATCTAAGAAAGGGACGATATATGTTGAAAGTGACGAATGTTAGGAGACCAAAATTGAACTTTACTCTTTAAATAAATTATACCAAATAAATGAAAATTCGTTATTTTTTATTCAAGATCAATGATAATATATATATAGAGAGAGAGAGAGAGATTCATGCAAGAATGAAATCTTTTTAAGAGAATACGAGAATGATTCTTGGTCACTCATTTTTGTAATTCAAATACATCATCCACACCACCTTTATGGTCACCCACTTCCCCCACCTCCACCACCACCTCCGCTGCCGCCACTACTGCCACCACCGCATCCGCCAGCAGCACCGCTTCTGCCACCACCAACAGCAGCACCACCACCACCCACATCACTTCCACCACAACCTCCACTACCACGCCACCACCACCATTACCACCACCACCATCATCGGCACCGTTGTCGGCACTATCGACACCGCCATCGATACCTCCGAAACCACCACCGGTACCTCCGGCACCACCACCGGTAACTTCGAAACCACCGTCGATACCTCCAAAACCATCGATGGTACCTACGGCACCCTCGAAACCACCGCGGTACCTTCGGCACCACCGAAACCACCGGCGGTACCTACGGCACCATCGAAACCACCGTCGGGACCTCCTGCACCACCGAAACCACCGCCGGTACCTCCGGCACCACCATCGGTACCTTCAAAACCACCACTGGTACAACCTTTACCGCCAATAGCAGCACCACCACCATCTTAGCCGCCACCATTATACATATGATTTTGCATTGAAATCATATATGATTCTACATTGAAATCATCTATGATTCTACATTGAAATCACGTATGATCTTGTGATCACACATGATTATACATTGAAATCACAACTTAACCCATCAGCATATATTAAATCACATATGATTTTGCATTGAAATCACAACTTAACCCATCAGCTTATATTAAATCACATATGATATTGTATTGAAATTACATATGATTCTTCATTGAAATCACATATGATATTGTTATCACTAGGGGTGAGCATAACCGGGTACCCGGCTTTTTTTCATGGAACCGGAACTGGAACCGGCGGTTCCTTGAATAAAGGAACCGGAACCGGTTAGACCGGTTCTTAATTTTTTGGAACCGGTCCCGGAACCGCCGGGAACCGGTTCCGATACCGGGTACCCGGTGACCTATTTTTTTATTTTTTTCAATAATTGCATACATTATAAATGTAATAATACCCCAAGTTTAACGAATAAATATGACAAAATATAAAGTATCAACTTAAAAACATAATAATCCGATAAAAGCTACACGTAAAGTCTTAACAATAAATACAAAAAAATAGCGAAATAAAACATGAGTCTTGAATCTTGAGGCAAAATGACTTTGATAATACTTCATGTCAAGTCGTCAAACACGTAATAAGACACGAAAAAGACAAGTTCATAAAAGATCTAAGTTACGGCCAAAGAAAGTAATCTATTTAAAATATAAAATATATATATTTAAAAATACCGGGTACCCGCCGCGTAACGGTTCCAAAATTTTTGAGAACCGGAACCGGTTTTGACCGGTTCCCTATTTTAGGAACCGGAACCGGAACCACTAACACCGGTTCCGGTTCCGGAACCGGCGGTTCCGAAGTGGTTCCGGTTCCAAAAGCGGGTACCCGCTTTTTATGCTCACCCCTACTTATCACACATGATTATGCATTGAAATCACATGTTAACCAATCAAAATTATATTAAATCACATATGATTTTACATTGAAATCACATCTTAACCACATTTGCTACCACCACCACCCACCACCAACACCACTCCTCCACCTGCACCACCTCTGCCACTACCGCCACCAACGCCACCGCCACCACCGCCACCAGCACCACCCTGCCACCAGCAGCAGCAGCAGCACCTCCGGCACCACCACCACCAGAGGTGGTCTTGTTGTACCGATGGTGGTTTTGAAGGTACCGATGGTGGTGCCGGAGGTACCTGCAGTGGTTTCGGTGGTGCCGGAAGTACCGACGGTGGTTTCGATGGTGCCGGAGGTACCAATGGTGGTGCCGGTGGAACGGTGGTTTCGAAGTTACCGGTGGTGGTGTCGATGGTGCCGAAGGTACAGGCGGTGGTTTCGGAGGTACCAGCGGTGGTTTCGGAGGTACCGGCGGTGGTTTCGGATGTACCGACGGCGGTGTAAGTGGTGCCGACAGCGGTGATGGTGGTAGTGGTGGAGGTGGTGGCGGCGGTGGAGGTGGTGTAGGTGGTGGTGTTGGGTGGTGGAAGCGGTGGCAGTGGTGGTGGTGGTAGTGGCGACGGAGGTGGTGGTGGTGGGTATAGAGGTGGTGTGGGTAATGTATTTGAAAAAAAAATTGATGGCTAAAAATCATTCTCGTATTTTCTTAAATTGATGGCGTTCTCGTTTGAACCCACCCCTATATATATATATATATATATTATCCGGTTTTTTAATACAAAGCATCATTTTGGCCTACTGGCAAAGCGCTTCCACTTTACACATATCATAGGTTGAGTCTTCAATTCCTTGGGTCCTCATTTTTAAGTTTTTTTGGGTGTTTTTTTAATTTATTTTTGTTTTTTTTTAAACTTTTTATTTTATTAATTTTTTTTGGGTGTTTTTTTTTATTTATTTTTGTTTTTTTTTAACCTTTTATTTTATTAATTTTTTTTATGTAAGACGCGCACCTGCAACTTCCTCTTTTCTTTTTCTACCACAATAAACTTTCTAAATATATCATGTCCTTTTCTTTCTTTACCTTACCATTAGGCTGCTCGCACCGCACCGCGGCTTCGGTGCGGGTTTGATTTGGGTTAAGCCGGCGGGTTGTTAAGCAAGGGTGCGCCACCTCTTGAAGCCGGCGGCTTGAAGGCTCTTTGGGTTGGGAGAGCCGTTGGCAAACGGCTCTCTTCAACGGTCATCACAATTAATTTTTTTTTTTTACTTTTTTTTTCAATTTTTACTCCTATAAATACTCATTTAACCCAACTTCTTTTTTCACACAAACAACCTTCAATTCTTCAACTCTTTTTTCACACAAACAACCTCCAATTCTTCAAACCTCCCACTCTTCAAACGATGAATCCAAACGATCGAAACCTCGGATCTTCATCACGGCGCGCGAAATGTAAACGTCGGGCGGAACCCGAGACCCCTTCGAAACCCTCTTTCAAAGTCGACGTTACGCATACCGGGTTCCCTCCAGAATATCCACCCGATTACAATCTCGACATTTCGCCGAAAGGTTTTTCGATCACAATTACTCATCCTCAAGTTCCTCAACCCGGGAGCTCTTCACAACCCAATCAACCCGGGAGCTCTTCACAAGCTCCTCCACCCGATTATCAATCGTTTCCTTCGTGGCCTAATCCACATTTTCCTCCAATCGATTTTGGTTCTCCTTATCAACCACAATTTGTACCCGGTTACCAATCCAATTACCAACCCGTAAAAGAGGAAGACACTTCCGATGAGGAAGAACCTTCACCAACGACCCAAGAAGAGGAAGACATTAAGTTTTACACCACCCCGCACTACCATCTCCGGGGTAAAAAGCTCTTCGATACTTTGAAACGAAAAGAGGAGATCAAAAAAAAATATGGCTTGTAATTTTTAGTTTATTTAATGTTTTAGTTTATTTTATTTAATTATGTAATGTTTAATTTTAATATTTAGTTAATTAGTTATGTAATTTTAATTTTTAGTTAATTAATTATTAATCTTATTATTAATTAATTAATTACATGTTTTATTTAATTAATGTTATTTAATTAAAAGAAATAAATAAAATAAATTGAAAAGTGAGAGGGTTGGGAGGGTTGGGTGTGTGTTGTAGAGGGTTATGGGAGGGTAAAGAGAGGGTTGACCAAAAGCTGATGTGGCATTCAAAAAGTGAGTGGGTTGAGAGGGTTGGAGAGCATGGGTGCGAGTAGCCTTAGTAGGTGATATAATTTAAGAATTTTGAATTAAGAGATATACTGTATCCATATATTTTAAATCATTTATAATGAATATAATATATTTATATGTTAGATATCAATATTTTAATAATATTTTTATTTAAAGGGTTTTATCATTTTATTCAAAATACTTAGTCTTATTGATTATTATGTAATGTGATTAATGTGTTTTTGGGCTCAATAATTTATGACCATCATTATAAAACTCTTATATTCAAAAACCTATACAGTTATATTTATAGGGTCGATTTGATATTAATTACAACATTTTAATCAGTTTTAGTGCTTAAACAGATTTATAAGCTATATAACTTACACACACACATATATATATATATATATAGGGGTGGGTTCAAATGTGAACCACTTTTTGGTTGTGAACGTGAGAACAACCGAGAGCGCGACATGTGATTATATCGGGTTCAAAGTTCAAAAAAGGGTGATAATATTATTTGCCCAACTTCTCCATGAAGGATTTGGTCATGGTATTATCGTTGTTGATCTTTGTTGTACCTATGATTATATCGTATGCCATTCCTTCCTATAACAAACATTTGAAATTTTGAATCAACAAAAAGAACTTTAAAACAATGCAACTAAATTCTTTTTTTTAGTTTTGGGATTCATAATTAGGCTATGTTTGGCAAACTAGCTGATAAGTTAACTTATGACTGATAAGGTAGCTGGTGACTGATAAGGTAGCTGGTGACTGATAAGGTAGCTGATAACTGATAAGGTAGCTGATGAATAAGTTACGTTTGGCAAAAACTAGCTGATAAGGTAGCTTATGATTGTAAAATGACAAAAAAGGCATGTTTAAAAATTGATAATATAAAAAGTAGAAGAGTAAATTTGGAATAAAAAATAAAAAGTTCCATAAGTCACTTAAACGCTAGTAGGAGTAGCTTTTCAAAAAGCTAGCTTATAAGTCAGCTTATAAGTCAGCTTATGATACATCCAAACATGTACCTGACTTATAAGCTGACTTATAAGTTAACTTATAAGCTACCTTATTTTTACCAAACAATGCCTTAGTTGGTTGTGCTGTGTTAATTCATCATTAGGTATTTTAGTCCTAAAAATAGTAGACATTACCTAGGAGCTGAGAAAGCGGAGTGCAGGAATCTCGGAAAATGTAACCCTTCCAATGAATACAACTAACACGAGAGCACGCCTCCCATCTTCAACTCTGAAATTCATGTTATTCAAGCCTAAACCATTAGAGCATCTCCAACAGGTTTGCTATAATAGAAAAATTGATGTTTTTTTTCCCTAAATTGCTCCAACAGGTTTGCTAAAATGATTGCTAAAATAGAAAAAACTTGGGTTTTCTCTAAATTTAGGGAATTCTCTAAATTCTCTAAAATAGGAGAGAGAAAGTATTACTTTTTATTTTCCACCAATAGAATAATTTGATTGTTTAATTTTTTTTAAAAAAATTAATTGGAATAATAAATGTAAGTATATATTTTAATAATATAAGTGATGATAGAATCTCTATAATAGAAAAGCTGTTGGAGATGGAAAAATAAAGTTTTAGAAATTTTGACATTTCATTTGCTATTTTAGTAAAATTATAGCAAACCTGTTGGAGATGCTCTTAGTATACCACTACTTTTTAACTATGGGTAAGGATCACTATACCCCCCTCTACCCTATGATATAACACTGTTTCAAACTTTTAGGTGGTTTTAGGCTTTTAGCCATTAATAAATTGACTTTTTATTTTAAAATTATATATTCTCAAACTTCTAGGTGTATTTGATTGGTCTTATAGACTAGAGGGGGGGTGATGGTAACAAACTTCTAGGTATATTCTCAAACTTTACCTCTTTACACGTGATTCACAATATATATATATATATATATATATATATAGAGTCAAGTTCATTTAGAAACCAAAAAAAGAGTAAAAACCGTAGAAACTCATGGTTTCATAGCTTAAATCAACGAAAACTTTTCGTAGAGTTGTTTAATATGATGCAAATGTTTCATATAATTCATTTTTTGATGTTTTTTTTGTAAAAATAACAAGGTTTCATAGGATTAAAGAAAATACATAGAACAGTTTCATAAGCATAGAAAAATGTATGAAACCTTTTCATTTTTATATAAAAAACACCAAAATATGAAACAATTTCATCAAAAAATAAATTATATGAAACATTTGCATCATAATAAATAACTTTACGAAGATTTTTCATTGATTTAAACCAAAAAATCACCGGTTTGTAAGTTTTTACTCTTTTTTTGGTTTCTAAATGAACTTCCATCTATATATATATATATATATATTTATAGTATTAGATTCAAATGAGAAGTGTTAAAAAAAAGAAGAAGTAGAAAATTGATCTCCACCACTCATCCGGTTAATAAAGACGGCTTTGACCGGGTCCCCTCCTTTAATAATCTTCACCCTCCCATGAATCGCGTCAATCCTCCGTAATCGTGTCCACCGTAACCGATCAAAGCCGCCTTTATTGACCGGATGAGTGGTGAAGATCACTAGTATACTTTTCATTTTATTAGCACTTCTCATTTGAACCTTTCTTTATATATATATGTGTATATATATATATATAGAGAGAGAGAGAGAGAGAGACGTATAATGATTTACAAACCCAATAAATCATAGAAACTTACAAACCAACTATATGTGTACGTGTGAAAATGAGTGTTCATTCTGTGTTGTTTCATATGTCAATGTTCTCGAGTTTTGTGCGTGGATAAAATAAGTTCGCACATGTAAGGCCATCCGCTGTGGATAGCGGGTAGGCCAACGGGTATCAAACAAGCCGACGGGTAGGGGGATGAACACCGCCGCGGGTGCCATCGGGTACCCTACTCTCGGTTTCTCCAAACCGAAACTATATAAACATTCCTATTCTTCACACATTTTCTACACAATAACTTATTCACAAATATTCTACACGTTTGTTCTTCACAAAAAAACCTATTCTTCTTCACATTTTCTACACATTTCTTCATCTTCAAAATAAGTATTCATTCTCTGTTATTTCATATGTCAAATGTTCTTGAGTTTTGTGCACGGATAAAATAAGTTCGCACATGTAAAGATCAAGCTTAAGCTCAAGAATTTTAAAAAAATGTTCAAAATTAAACCCCTACTTTAAAAAAGTTATGGATCTACAAAAAAAGTCAATAAACCAAAATTTTAAAGAAACACCATCCATGGGAGTCAAACCCACGACCACTCGGTTAAAAGCCACATGCTCTACCAACTGAGCTAGAACAGCTCTTGTTTTTGGTTATGAGATTTACAAATCTTATTTAATCTTCTTAAAGTTCTAATTTTATGTCTTATTGCAATTTCTTTTATTGCTATTAATTCTTATTAAAATTAGCAGATTGGATTTTGAGTTCATAATAATAACATGACTAAAATTTTGTGGATACTTTCACAACAAGTGAACGTTGTTATCTAAAATATTTAAGAGCATTTTTAACAACATTACTAAAATACTAAAATGTATTGAATACTTTAATAATATAAGTAATGGTTGATTTTTTAAAATAGCAAAACTGTTGTAGATGATAGAAAATGTTTTTAGAGATTTTAGTTTGCTTTCTAGTTTTAGGAAAAAAAAATTAACAATGCTATTGAAGATGCCTTGACACATCAAAATCGGATTTATACCGTGTATAAAAACATATCATTACACCAAAAAGAAAATTAATCACAATGCAATTACTAAAAGAGAAGTAGGTGAAAAGGCATCCGAGTTTTGAAAGATATAAAACATCCTATTCATTTAAAATTAAACTAGCATATACATAATAGGGAACACTTTTTTTATCAATAAATATGTTAAAGTATAATATAATTATATAAGATAAGGAATTTGTTGATTAACTAACAAACTACAATACAAAACAATAACTTCTGAAAATTCTGAGATATAGTTTAGTTTCAAACCAAAGATTGTTAAATTGGCCGGAAAAGATGACCAGGACGAGTCAAACTCGTATAGTTAGTTTTATCATTAACTAAAATGGTAAAATGACAAAAACACATTCATGTAAGGGGCATGTGGAAAACTTAACAAAGGTTTTTAACGAAAGCTAGTTTCAGAGACCTTCATCATAACGAAATTGAAACCACGAGAACAAGCCTTGAATTTTAAAAATTAGGCACCACCGTCGTAATTTCCAACAAACCACACAGACCAAATTTGTAAACTCTTATTACTATGCTAGAGTAGTACTATAAGAGTAAAAATCCAAAACAACATTTATAATGCCCATTCCAGGTCGATAGAGGGCATTTCGTTAGATTTATAAAGTCAAATATTAAAACTAATACCTATAATACCGAATCTCCATCATAGAACCATTTTCAAGATTTCACATATTTAAGCTCAAATGTTATTGACTTTAAGAAGACCAACTGAGCTTCATATATTTTTTCGTATAATTGATTGATACGTTAATTATATTATTAATGTTTTAGTAAAACAAAAACCAGCCGAACCACATTCTCCTATAAATATACAATGAATTTAGGCTTAAAAAAGTTTCAATCACAGTTAGGGTGAGCATCGGATGGGTTTTACGGGGTTTGGGGATTTCGGATTTCGGGGGGAAAATGGAGGCCCCCGATACCCGATTTTCGGGGGGTCGGGTTTTTCGGGTTTCGGGGTTTTCGGGGCACCCGAATTTTTTTGACTTTTTTTAAAAACACAAAGTTTATTACAAACTCAAGTAATCAATAGTTCAAGACTCAAATCAAATTAAGTAGTTAACTATTCAAACTATCTAATCTAACACTAAAATAATCAATGAAACATTCAACTACAAGGGTATTTGGAAATATATAAAATATATAACAAAATTAAAAAGAAAATTAAAAAAATCGGGTTTCGAACGGGTTATCGGGTTTCGGGGCATGACTTTTCGCACCCTACCCCGACCCTGACCAATCATCAGGGATTTCGGTTTTCGGGGAATTCGGGGTCGGGTTTCTCGGGTCGGGTCGGGTTTTCGGGGATCGGTTTTTTTGCTCACCCCTAATCACAGTAGAAGAAAACAGCTCAATACTTTTGGCACTTCAGCCGGACTCACTTTAGCAACCACACTCCAATCATGTTTGCAAAATCTTCTATTAAAGGGAACTTAACGTGGTGTGTGTATATATACATAGCGGGGGAAATGTTTTGATGAATATATAAAACAAGAAAAACTTTGCTTATACAAAATTACATGTGACTTTATACTAACGAAAAAAACTGAACGCCGACGACTTGCCTCACGACTTAAAGCAATGTTGAGTGAATCACATATGATTTTCTATGTGAACCGTATATGATTTTTTACATTTACGAAGTTTTTCTTATTTTTTAAATAGGTAGCGTTTTAATATGATATACATCTATATATATATTTAATTCACAAAAGAAATCAATATATATATATATATATAGAGAGAGAGAGAGAGAAAGGTTCAAACAAAAACAAAATCATTTTGTAGGAACAAAAGAATCATTTTGGATCACACATGATGTGGGCCCATGTGGGACCCACCCATTATTAAATCATATATGATTCTGGTGGGTTCCACCACTAAATCACATATGATTTAATTAATGGGTGGATCCCACATAATGTGTGGCTCACATGTGGTTCCTTTGTTCCTTTAAAATGGGTTGTTCTTGTATGAACCCCCTCTCTCTCTCTCTATATATATATATATAGGGAGGTTCAAATGAGAAGTGATAGAAAACTATGAAGTAGAGAAGTAATCATAGCCTTCCATTTATTTGAACAATGTTTATTAATTAATTGATGCAGCAAATTATTAAAGTAGTACCGTAAGTTTTGTGGAATAGCGGAAGGGTATTTTGGTGATTATTCCAATTGTTCATATATTAATCATTGTAGTATGAAGATTCATATCTGAATGTTCATATATGAATCATTGTAGTATAAAGATTCATATCTGAATGTTCATATAACAACCTTTATATAACAAAACTTAATATTACAAAGATTCATATATAAATCTTCAATTCAGAAAGATTCATATATGAAACTTCATACATAAATCTTCAATTCACAAAGATTCATATATTTGGGCATTGTTGCTACTGCAACAATTCGTTTTGCAATTTTCGATTCTTGATCTTAACTTTTTGGTGCTTGAATTCAGGACGTAAAAGACATGAGAAGGGACAAAGACAAAGAGCAAAGGGACAGAGACAGGAAGCGTCTAAGGCATGGCTGTGGTTCAAGAAAGGTAACGATTCATCAACCTGATGATATATATATATATATGTGTGTGTGTGTGTGTATGTATATTCACTAATGAAATTTAATCCAATCAACCTATAGCTATATTCAACGTGATGAAATCTATCGATATGTAGGTTCGAAATTACATTGAAACCCCTATCGTATCAAATTTAATGGATGGTTCTATATCAAATTCAGATAATACTCTTACTTGACACAAAGTTTGCTTTTAATGTTTGTTTAACGTTAGACCAAGTAGTTTACTCTTATTAGTATAATTAGCTGGAGTAGTTCTATAAGAGTAAAAATCCAAAACAACATTTTTAATGCCCATTCCAGGTCGATAGAGGGCATTTCGTTAGATTTATAAAGTCAAATATTAAAACTAATACCTATAATACCGAATCTCCATCATAGAACCATTTTCAAGATTTCACATATTTAAGCTCAAATGTTATTGCCCTTAAGAAGACCAACTGAGCTTCATATATTTTCGTATAAATGATTGATACATTAATTATATTATTAATCAATATATATCTTAAAAGCAAAAACCAAGGTTGATGAGGTGGCACCATGAGAAGCTTCTATTGCTATTTATCTATTTTCTTATAATTTTGAATTTTTTTTATAAAAAGGGATAAAGTTAGTGAAGAGTTGGAAGATTGATGTTGTTTTGGTTGTCCCACATTGGTTGGAAGATGAAAAATTAGGAAATGAAGATGTGTATAAATTGTGTTGAATGGTGTTGTCCATAAGAGGTGATATGGTGTTAAGCTAAATATAGCTAAACCTAATTCTATATGTATGTAAACATATAAGAAGTCTTTCATGAATTAAGAAGAAATCTTTATTGCAAATGAGATGACATTCTAAGGATTGAGAATTTCCCATTTCATTAATTGTTTTATAAAAAGGGAAAAAGTTAATGGAGAGATATAAGATTGATGTAGTTTGGTTGTCCCGTATTGATAAAGTTAGTGAAGAGATGGAAGATTGATTTTGTTTTTGTTGTCCCACATTAGTTTTTTTTTGGAAGAGGTATCCCAGACCACATTGGGCCCAGACTAATCCTTGGCAATTTTGGGCCGAAGCCCGACTGCTAAAGCATGCAGCCCGGGGTCGAAGCCCCCGTACCTCCAGAATGCGTCCCCCAGGGCTCGAACTCAGGTTCACCACTATGTAGTGCCCAAGCCTTACCACTAGGCTAACATTCCTTTGGTTGTCCCACATTAGTTGGAAGATGAAAAATTAGAAAATGAAGATGTATATAAAATGGGTTGTAGGGTGTTGTCTATAAAAGGTGATGTGGTGTTAAGATAAATATAGCTAAACCCAAGTTTATATGTATGTAAATATATAAGAAGTCTTTCATGAATTAAGTAGAAATCTCTATTGTAAATGAAATGATATTCTAAGAATTGAGAATTTTCCATTTCAGGAATTTTGTTATAAAAAGGGAAAAAGTTAGTGAAGAGATGCAAGATTGATGTTGTTTTGGTTGAGATGGAAGATTGATGTTGTTTTTGTTGTCCCACATTAGTTGGAAGTGTTAGTAATTATGTGCAGAAGTTGACAAACCAGACTACACATCCAATGTTATAAGACACTTGAGGGTCACACTTGTGAGGCCTGTAAAACGAACAAGTAAAATAACTCCAGTATAGAGAGAAAAGATTTATAATAGTCAATTATAAATCTATTGGGTGTTTTCTGTAAGAAACTCCAAAGTTAAAGGTTTCTATTATTAATTAAACAGGGATTATATATTTATTAGTTAAATAAATATATAACTGGTTTTAATTAATATTTGTTATATATGGTATATATATATATTAGTTAAATATATATATGGTAATTATCCTGACTAAATATATTAGTTGTATATATGGAAATAATCTTTCTTAGTGGAAAAGAAAGAATTATTTATGGATAATTACTGGAAAAAGGAAACAGAATATGATACAGATACTGTTTGTATCAGTATAAATATTCGGTTAAGGCAAACCCTTTTTCATTCATTCATTGATTCCAATAATCAATTCCCACAACCATAGAAACCTAGAATCTCTCTCTCTCTCTCTCCCTCGTAATCAACGCCAACAATCAACCCGAAGGAAATTCGGGTTCTATTCGGGTGTTCGGGAATTCGGAGTTGTTGATCGGCTAGAAGATCCGTTCGTAAGGTTCATCACGGGTGGATCAAGCTCAAGCAATTCAGGTAAGCTTTCTAAACCCCGGATTATGTAACTGTTTAGATAAACAATAAAAGATCATGTGCTTTCGGGTTTTTACACAATTATGCTTCCGCTGATCAAACCAGTTTGGTTTGATGTTCGAATTAACAGTTTGTTTTTCGAACCGTGACTCGTACCAGTTTGGTCCGAGGTCAACCAAAAACCCAACAGTGGTATCAGAGCCATTGGTTTTTCTTATTGTTTATCTCGTTTCTGTTTGTATAAAGTTTTAATCTTTATCAGTTTATGTGTAAGGATTAAATCTTTATCTGTTTGTATAAAGTTTTAATCTTTATCAGTTTTGGGTAAGGATTAAATCTTTATCTGTTTGTATAAAGCTTTAACTTTTATCAGTTTGCTTAAAAGATTAAATCTTTATCTGTTTTAAGTTTTATCAGTTTGCTAAATTTTATCTGTTTGTATAAAATTGTTTTATCTGATAATCCTGATTTTTATCTATTCATTTATAAAATTGCTTTATCTGATAAACCTTTGAGATCCGTTATAATTGTTTTAGTTGAATAAAGTTTTAATTTTTAACAGTTCGTTTAAGAATTAAAATTTTATCAGTTTGAGTACATTAATCTTTATCAGTTTGCATAAAGATTGATATTTATCGGTTTAAAATTAATCTTTATCAGTGTTGTATCAAGATTGATTTTATTAGCTTGTATAAAGTTTGGATTTTTATCAGTTTAGGTAGAATTCATCTTTATCAGATTCAAAGTTTTATCAGTTTATCGCATTATTGGATTTTTGTTATAAAACCACGAATCGCAACCAAAACTCGATTGCCGAAAATCGGAACCGCGACTAAACCACCAGTTCGGTGGTGGTCACGGCAATCGACGGCGGTGGCATCGAAAAGCCACCGTAGTGATCGTTCCCCGGCGAATGGCGACAGTGGTGGCATGTTTTTGCCGCTGTTGTCGTCGCACCGCTACGACGGTGGCGCGTGGTCGTTTGTTTTGGCACCAAAGCCACCAGGAACCGCACCACGGCGGTGGCGATAGCCATCCTGTGGTGGCGGTGGTGTTATCACAACCACCAGAAGCCACCACGCTGGCGGTGGTTGATAGCGATGGTTGTTTGATCGCCGGCGATATCGTGCGACAATCCAACCACCAGATCGGTGGTGATTGTACGGTGGCCAAACCACCAGTATGGTGGTGGCCGAACCCACACACGGCGAGGACCAACCGCCGAACCACTGGCTGCCTTGCGGCCGTGCCTAGTGGTGGCGGTGGTCGTTTGGTTCGAAGCCGGAAGCCACGTGAGTGGCGATGGTGCGCGGTGGCTGACCGAGGGCAGCGGCAGCGATGACGGCGTGTTGCTATCGTGCGCCACCGCCAACCACGGCGACGGCCGATAAGGCCGAAGCCCTCTCTCGCCTAATGACGACTATGGCGGCGGCGGCATTTTGACCAACGATGGTCTAGCGACGGTGACGATGGCCACGTTTTGGTAACGTTGCCGGGTTTGCGGTGACCAAGCCCAAAAACTTGTCGTTTTTGGATAATGGGCTTAACCATGGACTTTTGGGCCACGTTATAGGCCCAATTAGGTTTATCGGGTTTTTAGGCTTTTTCCCAAGATTAATTTCATAAAATTGTTTTTGAGGGATTTAATTCTTAACAAATTTATAAAATTATGTTTTATTAAACCAAGTTGTTTTGACCCGTTTTGGTCAAATTGGCCCGATGTCTTTTTCGACTGTCTGATCGAATAAATGACACGGTTCACGGGCCAGTGTTTAATGTTTCGACAAGTTCGTTCGGAACGGTTGGTTTAGACAAGATAATTAAAAGCGAGTATTTTAGAAAAATTGGTTGTGTTTTATGAAATAAGATTTATAGTATATAAATCTTGGAGATTTTATGAAAGATCAATTTTCAGATTTAAAATATCAGTTTTGGTTTATAAAACAATTTGTTTTATAAATCAGTTAATACCATGGTTTATGATAAACAGAATAATTTTAACGGATCTAGGATTGTTTAATGCTTTATTTTATTGCTTTATTGCTCTATAATACTTGCTTGGTTAAATGTTAATATATATATCTGCTTAGTATATATATATATGCTATAGTAATTATAAAGAATGCCAATTTAGACACTTAATCTATTTGGAGAAACCTGGGTGCCACTTTCGACCCCAGTAATGTGCAAAATTACCTTTAGGATAGATTTTTCTTTTTCTTTTCCCGGAGTTCCGTCAAGAGATGCCGAGGCCAGTGGGAGCTATGCAAGGAGATCGGAGCCACGCGGGGAAAACGGAAGAAAATAGTTTTAGGACAATTTTGGTCCTTTAGGAATTAATTGGCAAATCAATAATTGCTTATCTTTTAACTGCATGATTGTGATTATTATGCTTGCTCGTGATTATTGATATTACATGCTTAGGTTTTATCAAATGTTTTTAAAATTAGGTCTTATTTTATAAAACTAGTTATATCACGAGGTTGGTTTTAAAAACCTAAAATTACCATTTTATGAACTTTTTTAGATGGTAA
Organism: Centaurea solstitialis; assembly: GCA_030169165.1. NCBI lineage: Eukaryota > Viridiplantae > Streptophyta > Magnoliopsida > Asterales > Asteraceae > Centaurea > Centaurea solstitialis. The sequence goes on along the minus strand of CM058045.1, from coordinate 68,929,180 downwards.
AATTATTTTTAAAACCATTATAAGGTTGTTTTCTTATAAGAGGCATGCTTTTAAAACAGTTAGTTTTACTAGCAAGTAAGTTTTAGAACAGTTAGTTTTAAACATCGGTTGTTTCTTAAAACAGTTAGTTTTAGAACAACAAATGCCTTTAAGACAATCAGCTTTTAATAGCGTTTTTAAAAAAATACTGGAAATCTAAAGTTTTTCAAAAACTTAGTTAAAACCCATAAAATCATAGATCAGTAGTGCAACCCATTTGTGGACACCTTTGGCGTAAGGTACGTTGGGGCTCGAAGGAGTCGAACCTTTAGCACCCACGTTCAAACCCCAAACTGAAGGGGATGAAAAGACTCTGCGATATCGGGTGGTACCGACCAGAGTACATCCAGTTCAAAATGGTGAGATCTATTTTGGTAATTGTTACAATTCACCGGGTGGTACCGGGCCAAAGAGCACTAAGAGGGACTAAAACATGTACGGTTTTATCCGATGTCCCGAAAAGATCTAGGAGTCATGTCAGTTAGATATGATTGGTAAAAGTCCTTACCTACCGAAATAGTACGGGCCTGGTGGGGCGTGAGCAAACCGCGCATCAGGACGTATGAAATAAGGATCCTAGTCCGATAATTATCATTTTAGGGTTTATTGATATTTATTCGGAACCGTTTATTCAAAGGTACTAAAAACCAAGTTTTAAATGTGTAGATGGCAAACACAGTCACCAACACCAATAACCTTTCTCTTCGCTCGATCCTAGAAAAGGACAAACTCACTGGTCCGAATTTTCTCGACTGGGAGCGCAATCTCCAGATTGTGCTCAGGCACGAGAGAAAGTGGTATGTCCTAGAAGAACCTCTAGGTGAGGCCCCACCAGCAAATGCCAGTACGGCAATCAGAAATGCTTATCAAAAGCGTTCGGACGATTTGCTGGATGTTGGCTGCCTGATGCTTGCGACTATGAGCCCAGAACTACAAACAGGGCTCATGAACACTAATGCTTACGACATGATCCGCCAGCTGAGGGACATGTTTCAAACGCAAGCTCGCACAGAGCGTTATGATGCCACGAGGGCTCTAAACGCGTGCAAAATGGCCAAGGGGACCTCTGTCAGTGCCCACGTTATGAAAATGAAGAGGCTACTTGACCACCTAGAGAGGTTAGGTCACCCAGTTCCGTTACAGTTGGCAACGGATACCATACTCAATTCATTGTCCGATGATTACAAGCAGTTTGTGATGAATTTTAATATGAACAACATGGAAAGGAGCATAGCTGAATTGCACTCCATGTTAAAAACTGCTGAACAAAGTATGGGGACGGGGACCAAGACCAAAGATGTTCTGATGGTCAGGGATGGTGGAGTGAAGAAGAAAAGAGGGCAAAGGAACACCAGCAAGGGCAAGGACCAGGTTCAGGTCAGCCAGAGTGTACCAAAGGCCGTTGACAATAGAAAGGGCAAGGGCAAGGGCAAAAAGGTCAAAGTCAACAAAGCGAAGGCCGAGAATCGATGCTTTACGTGTCATGAGGTCGGACATTGGAGACACAATTGCCCGAAGCGTCATGAAACAGGTATAAACACCTAGGACGTTTTATGACTGCTTCAGTTTATCATTACTACTTGTTAGTTTACAAGTTAACTGACACCTAGAGCAAATGTATGATTGCAGGTGATCAGGAGAAATGAAGTGCCCGGGTCCTGAGGATCAGACAAGTTTTCTTTTAGATATTATCAAGACATTTTAAACTTATTTTAAAACATTTTATTTTGATAATTTTGAAATATTGGTTGTTTTTAAATTTATGGGATTTTGGTAATTAAATTTAAAATTATTGTCTTGATTTATATATATCTAATTTTGCTTTGAACCTAAGTCAAGATAGACTTGATTCAATTTGTTGATCCTAGATATTGTCTACCACACTAACAAATATACTTCAAAATTTGATAATTCGAAGTAATATATGAAAACTGTCAAAAACACACGAAGTACTATTTTATAGGAATGTGTTTTTGGAATAAAACATTTACGAGTAATATGATTATAACAAGTATATTGTAGTCAAGTTCAAATTACTCATATGTTTTAAAAAGGGAATTTAGGATATTATCACAGATGACGTTGATAATATCAGTATTTATAAAACTAGTAAATTCCAAGTTTTGGAATTAGGGATCTAATAAGATCCAGTTAAGTTTTATGAATAGTAAAATTCAAGTTTATAGTATCAAACTTATTACTTAAAATAAAATTGACTAAATAGTCAAGTCTTGACTGAGTCAATAAAGTGTCAAATTTAAGTAATAGTCAGTTTTCATATAGGTTAGTGGGAACCCAATTTATTCTCTATCTATGCTTCCGATAAAGAATAAAAGCTATATTATTGATTAGTATTTCTAGGAATTCATAATCCAGAGAGGATAAGAATTCATGAGAAATGTGATCTATTTTTTTTAAGTCGTAAAAGTTAGATCAAGAGTTTCAAAGTTTTGAAACAATAAAGTCAAAGTTTTGACTTTAAAAAAATCAATAATTATATGTGTTGTAATAATAAGGATATTCAAGTATCTTTTTAGACCATCAAGTGTTGTAGAACACTAGAATAAATTTCCTGAAATTTACCAGCTTGGTAGATGGAAATTTTATCAGATTTCAGGAAGAAATCTTTATCTACACAGCAACTAAGGAAAGTTGCGGAGTTGACTTTACATATTCAAGAAACTTGGAGTTATTCCAGTATCTCCAAGATTTAGGCAATATGGTAAAGAAAAGTCTAGATTTTGTTTAAAGTGTTTGCAAAACAAAACTAGCAGAACCAAGTTAAAAATTATTATTTAATAACTTGCGTTGTTTTGGTTATTTCTTTGATTAGGATGGTAAACACTAATCGAAGGGTTTAAATTGAAGGAAGGTGATACTTCATTTAAACCAAGTATAAAGTACACATTGAATAGACACCATAAAAGTAACTTAGAAATGCTATTAATTTTGTTATTATTACAGAGTGGAATATGGACTATACAAAATTAGTTTCTCTGTTTCTTTTATACTTAGCATGTTTTTGATCCGGGAATAAAACTAGTATAAGTTTTATTTGAAATTATCCGTGACAACTTATCAAGGTGGGAACCTGATAGGGTTTTAAAGTCATCGTGAGTTTTTGGGTAGTTATAAAACAGAGTAACAGCTACAAGCGATGTAGACCAAAAACTGCACGGATATTCGATAGAGCAGCGAATATCGGATGTGATCCGCTGGTTGAGATTACTTCATGGATTTTGTCATAAGTAAATCTCACAGTAGGTTGTCCTCAATACCTGAGGTATCTGGTTTGGAATCACGGGGACTACTGGATACTTAGTACGTTCTAACATCACACCGTAACAGGGTGGTCATACGGGGCGTAACGAGATTCAGCGGAAGTCGTGGTGGCAAATGCAGATATGCAAGAAGGGATTTGCACCTCTTCTATGAAGAGAGATATTTCCGGGCCCCTTGACTGACTACAAGAACTGATGAAGTGCATGGCCATGCCCAAACGAACTGATTTGTTCTTTGTCGTTTACCAATCAGTTGGAAGTCGGATAGTCATGAACATAATCTTGAGTATTCTGAGTTGACTGTATCCATGCTCGTACTCAAAATTGAAATATCGTGTTGCAAAAGGAAAAGCCTAGTTATACCCGATTTGTGAACAGTGTGTTCATAAATGTTGTATCCTTTAAAAGGGATTTTATCACCTACCTGGGTATAAGAGTGCTTATAACCTGGTTAGCCTAAGTGCCTGTCTAGGGGCCTCCTTAGGTCCGTGTGGTCAAGCCGGTATTGCCAACTTGCACAAGTGGGAGTCTGTTAGTAATTATGTGCAGAAGTTGACAAACCAGACTACACATCCAATGTTATAAGACACTTGAGGGTCACACTTGTGAGGCCTGTAAAACGAACAAGTAAAATAACTCCAGTATAGAGAGAAAAGATTTATAATAGTCAATTATAAATCTATTGGGTGTTTTCTGTAAGAAACTCCAAAGTTAAAGGTTTCTATTATTAATTAAACAGGGATTATATATTTATTAGTTAAATAAATATATAACTGGTTTTAATTAATATTTGTTATATATGGTATATATATATATTAGTTAAATATATATATGGTAATTATCCTGACTAAATATATTAGTTGTATATATGGAAATAATCTTTCTTAGTGGAAAAGAAAGAATTATTTATGGATAATTACTGGAAAAAGGAAACAGAATATGATACAGATATTGTTTATATCAGTATAAATATTCGGTTAAGGCAAACCCTTTTTCATTCATTCATTGATTCCAATAATCAATTCCCACAACCATAGAAACCTAGAATCTCTCTCTCTCTCTCTCCCTCGTAATCAACGCCAACAATCAACCCGAAGGAAATTCGGGTTCTATTCGGGTGTTCGGGAATTCGGAGTTGTTGATCGGCTAGAAGATCCGTTCGTAAGGTTCATCACGGGTGGATCAAGCTCAAGCAATTCAGGTAAGCTTTCTAAACCCCGGATTATGTAACTGTTTAGATAAACAATAAAAGATCATGTGCTTTCGGGTTTTTACACAATTATGCTTCCGCTGATCAAACCAGTTTGGTTTGATGTTCGAATTAACAGTTTGTTTTTCGAACCGTGACTCGTACCAGTTTGGTCCGAGGTCAACCAAAAACCCAACAGGAAGATGAAAATTAGAAAATGAAGATGTGTATAAAATGGGTTGTACAATGTTGTCCATAAAAGGTGATATGGTGTTAAGCTAAATATAGCTAAACTCAAGTTTATATGTATGTAAATATATAAGAAGTCTTTCATGAATTAAAACACAAATCTCTATTGTAAATGAAATGGCATTCTAAGGATTGACAGTTTTCCATTTCATGAATTTTGTTATAAAAATGGAAAAAGTTAGTGAATAGATGCAAGATTGATGTAGTTTTGGTTGTCCCACATTGGTTGGAAGATGAAAAATTAGAAAATGAAGATGAAAAGGTTAGTGAAGAGATGCAAGATTGATGTTGTTTTGGTTGTCCCACATTGGTTGGAAGATGAAAAATTAGGAAATGAAGATGTGTATAAAACGGGTTGAAGGGTGTTGTCCATTATATGTGATATGGTGTTAAGCTAAATATAGCTAAACCCAAGTTTATATATATGTAAATATATAAGAAGTCTTTCATGAATTAAGAAGAAATATCCATTGCAAATGAGATGACATCTTAAGGATTGAGAATTTCCTATTTTTGTGAATTGTAGTTGAGTGTTATATTTCACATTGGTGAATATACAAAAATAATAACAATAAATTCTTTATATGTAAATTTAACAATTAAACAATCAATATATTAAATCTTTTTTTTTAGGCTAACAATCAATATGATGACATGACACCTCAAGATGATCACATGACATCCTGATAGGCTTTTATTGCTCTTTATCTATTTTCTTATAATGTTGAATTTTTTTATAAAAAGTGATAAAGTTAGTGAAGAGATGGAAGATTGATGTTGTTTTGGTTGTCCCACATTGGTTGGAAGATGAAAAATTAGGAAATGAAGATGTGTATAAATTGTGTTGAAGGGTGTTGTCCATTAGAGGTGATATGGTGTTAAGCTAAATATAGCTAAACCCAAGTTTATATGTATGTAAAATATATAAGAAGTCTTTCATGAATTAAGAAAAACTTTCTATTGCAAATGAGATGACATTCTAAGGATTGAGAATTTCCCATTTCATTAATTTTTTTATAAAAGGGGAAAAAGTTAGTGAAGAGATTGATGTTGTTTGGTTGTCCCATATGGATTGGACAATGAAAAATTAGGAAATAAAGATGTGTATAAAATGGGTTGAATGGTGTTGTCCATAAGAGGTGATATGGTGTTAAGCTAAATATAGCTAAACTCAAATTTATATGTATATAAAATAATTCTATAGATTCAAGGTTCTATTCTAGATTAACCAGAGTAATTGAAGTCTCGTTTGTATTAAAAAATCGAAGAATTCAAAGGGCGGGTCGGGACAAAGAAACGGAAAAACTAAAGTTGTATGGATTCACAATATGAGAAGTCTTTCAGGAATTAAGAAGAAATCTCTATTGCAAATGAGATGACATCCTAAGGATTGAGAATTTCCCATCTCATGATTTTTTTTATAAAAGGGGATAAAGTTAGTGAAGAGATGGAAGATTGATGTTGTTTTGGTTGTCCCACATTGGTTGGAAGAAGATGAAAAATTAGGAAATGAAGATGTGTATAAATTGTGTTGGAGGGTGTTGTCCATTAGAGGTGATATGGTGTTAAGCTAAATATAGCTAAACTCAAGTTTATATGTATGTAAATATATAAGAAGTCTTTCATGAATTAAGAAAAACTTTCTATTGCAAATGAGATGACATTCTAAGGATTGAGAATTTCCCATTTCATTAATTTTTTTATAAAAGGGGAAAAAGTTAGTGAAGAGATAGAAGATTGATGTTGTTTGGTTGTCCCATATAGATTGGACGATGAAAAATTAGGAAATAAAGATGTGTATAAAATGGGTTGAAGGGTGTTGTCCATAACAGGTGATATGGTGTTAAGCTAAATATAGCTAAACTCAAATTTATATGTATATAAATATATGAGAAGTCTTTCAGGAATTAAGAAGAAATCTCTATTGCAAATGAGATGACATCCTAAGGATTGAGAATTTCCCATTTCATGATTTCTTTTTTATAAAAAGTGATAAATTTAGTGAAGAGATGGAAGATTGATGTTGTTTTGGTTGTCCCACATTGGTTGGAAGATGAAAAATTAGGAAATGAAGATGTGTTTAAAATGGGTTAAAGATGTCTTTGTGGCAACTCAAGGGGTTGGCTCATCTTAGCCGATCTTAAACTTATGTTGTTGCTTCATTTTGGATGAGCCTCAAAACTAACATGTTGCTTATTTCGTCTAACCTAAAAGCCTAAATCTATATCTATAGATGTATTAAAATGAAAACCCACAAAAAAAAAGATGAGGTAACATCCTAAAAAAAATAATGGCATAAAAAAAATTATATAGATAAAGCAAAACCCACAAAGCATGAGGTGACATCATAAGCGATATTTCTCATTTCTGGATATGTGGTTGAGTTTGCGGTATCCCACATTGATAGAAAGATGAAAATTGACAATTAATTATTAGTATATAAAGGAAGGTTGTTGAGCCTTTTGTGAAAACTTATGAGGGTTGATTACTCTTGGTTGATCCTCCACATAATTGTTGTTGGCTCATTTTGGCACATACACGAAACTATTGGTTGACTTATTTTGGCCAATTGTATTTAAACAAAAAAAGTTAATTGCACAAAATAAAATTTTAATAGTATATATATTAAAGCAAACCCTATAAAGATTGAGATGCCAATCATAAAGAATGAGTATTCCTAATTTCTTGATTTGTGGATGACTTTATCACATATTGATAGGACAAAAATTGTCAACGAATTATTGGTATATAAATGAAGTAATGGAACATTTGAAAAAACTCATCAGGGGTGATTACTATTGGTCGATCCTCTAATCGAACATAGGTCTTTTTGGTCGATACACCAAACATTTATTGGTTTATTTTGGTTAATTATTTTATAAGTTGAAAATACGCGAGGATATCAAATTGTTGCAAGTCAAAGGATTGAGTAACTTTAGTCGAACATTTTATAACAATAATAGTGAGGTTATATGAGTGTTTTGAAAAATAACAACAAAACTGTTAATGATGCATCTTCAACTCTTTGTAACAAGAAACAATTATAAATATAAAAAAACATACAACTTATGGAAAATATTATTCATTTTAATTTAGATAAAATTAATTTTTAACCGAAAAATTATGTTTTATCTTAATTCGAACAACTATTTTTTTAATATCATTCGCTACCCCGCGCAACCGCGGGTTTCACACTAGTGCTTTAGTAAAAGAAAAACCAGCCCAACCACATACTCCTATAAATATACAACGAATTTAGGCTTAAAAAAGTTTCAATCACAGTAGAAGAAAACAACTCAATACTTTTGGCACTTCAGCCAGACTCACTTTAGCAACTACACTCCAATCACATTTGGAAAATCTTCTATTAAAGGGAACTTAACTTGGTGTGTGTGTATATATACATAGCGGGGGAAATGTTTTGATGAATAGTTTATTGAATAAAACAAGAAAAACTTTGCTTATACAAAATTACATGTGACATTATACTAACGGAAAAAAACTGAACGCCGACGACTTGCCTCACGAGTAGATCAACCTAACCCGATCAATCTATAGCTATGTAACGTGATGAAATCTATTGATATGTAGGTTCGAAATTACACTGAACCCCTATCGTATCAAATTTAATGGATGGTTCTATATCAAATTCAGAAAAGACTCTTACTTGACACAAAGTTTGCATTTTGTTTAACGTTAAACCAAGTGACATGAAAAGGAAATATATTTAAGTTGACACTGCAGACGATGATCTTATATTTTATTTGGGCATTGTTACTACTGCAACAATTCCTTTTGCAATTCTTGATACTTGATGATTTTAATTTTTTGGTGCTTGAATTCAGGACGTAAAAGACACAAGCAAGGAGAAAGACAAAGAGGAAAGGAAAACAAGAGAGCAAAGGGAAAGAGACAGGAAGCGTCGAAGGCATGGCAGTGGTTCAAGAAAGGTAACGATTCATCAACCTGATGATATATATATATATGTGTGTGTGTATGTATATTCACTAATGAAATTTAATCCGATCAACCTATAGCTATATTCAACGTGATGAAATCTATCGATATTTAGGTTCGAAATTACATTGAAACCCCTATCGTATCAAATTTAAAGGATGGTTCTATATCAAATTCAGAAAAGACTCTTACTTGACACAAAGTTTGCTATTAATGTTTGTTTAACGTTAGACCAAGTAGTTTACTCTTATTAGTATAATTAGCTGGAGTAGTTCTATAAGAGTAAAAATCCAAAACAACATTTATAATGCCCATTCCAGGTCAATAGAGGGCATTTCGTTAGATTTATAAAGTCAAATATTAAAACTAATACCTATAATACCGAATCTCCATCATAGAACCATTTTCAAGATTTCACATATTTAAGCTCAAATGTTATTGCCCTTAAGAAGACCAACTGAGCTTTATATATTTTCGTATAAATGATTGATACATTAATTATATTATTAATGCTTTAGTAAAAGAAAAACCAGCCTAACCACATACTCCTATAAATATACAACGAATTTAGGCTTAAAAAAGTTTCAATCACAGTAGAAGAAAACAACTCAATACTTTTGGCACTTCAGCCAGACTCACTTTAGCAACCACACTCCAATCACGTTTGGAAAATCTTCTATTAAAGGGAACTTAACTTGGTGTGTGTATATATACATAGCGGGGGAAATGTTTTGATGAATAGTTTATTGAATAAAACAAGAAAAACTTTGCTTATACAAAATTACATGTAACTTTATACTAACGGAAAAAAACTGAACGCCGACGACTTGCCTCACGAGTAGATCAACCTAACCCGATCAATCTATAGCTATGTAACGTGATGAAATCTATTGATATGTAGGTTCGAAATTACAGTGAACCCCCTATCGTATCAAATTTAATGGATGGTTCTATATCAAATTCAGAAAAGACTCTTACTTGACACAAAGTTTGCATTTTATTTAACGTTAAACCAAGTGACATGAAAAGGAAATATATTTTAAGTTGACACTGCAGACGATGATCTTATATTTTATTTGGGCATTGTTACTACTGCAACAATTCATTTTGCAATTCTTGATACTTGATGATCTTAATTTTTTGGTGCTTGAATTCAGGACGTAAAAGACACAAGCAAGGAGAAAGACAAAGAGGAAAGGAAAACAAGAGAGCAAAGGGATAGAGACAGGAAGCGTCGAAGGCATGGCAGTGTTTCAAGAAAGGTAACGATTCATCAACCTGATGATATATGTGTGTGTGTGTGTATGTATGTATATTCACTGATGAAATCTAGTCCAATCAACCTATAGGTATATTCTACGTGATGAAGTATATCGATAGGTAGGTTCAAAATTACACTGAACCCCCTATCGTATATCAATTTGCTTACACTATTTGTACCTGCCGCTAACGGGCATTATTGTCCATCCATTAAGTTGACATTGTGTACGATATTTGGGCATTGTTGCTACTGCAACAATTCGTTTTGCAATTTTCGATTCTTGATCTTAACTTTTTGGTGCTTGAATTCAGGACGTAAAAGACATGAGTAGGGACAAAGACAAAGAGCAAAGGAAAAGAAGAGACGGGAAGCATCCCAGACGTGGCAGTGGTTCAACCTGATGATCTATATATATAAATACCACAAGAGTAAATGAGGTGCTGTACATGAGTAAATGAGGTGCTGGGGAGAGGTTGGCAAGGATGAGGAAATTGATAAGGTTAGTGGTATTGTCTGAAATTACTCTAGCAGTAACCAAGTCTAGTTTAACTCTCTCTGAAATTACTTAACAACCGTTACTGCAAAGTATAAGAACCAATTGATATTGCATGCATTATGGATACTTGGTAGGCATAAACCTAGACAGAGCCACAATACACGCGTGTATTCAACAGCGGGTTGCGAACAGGCCACAGTGGGCAGTGCAACTACTCACCGGTCACAAGTGTTTTGTTACTTTATCAAGAATTATTGCAGTGGGATCTAACACGTGTAATTCATAGTGGCTTGCAAACAGGCCACAGTGGGCAGTACAAGTATACACTGGTCACTGTGATCGTCACTTCCAAGTAATAGTTGGTAAGATACCAGATATCGTATTCCACAGGGACTGGAACAATCAAGACAATACGGTTCTCATGTGCTCCTTTTTACTTGTTTCGAAAAGAGAGGAAGAAATAAGTTGGTTTTGGTTTTTGAAATGATTTAAATGACAAAGATTAATTAAAAGTGATTTTCTACGGTTTAAAAGATAGGGACGTAGGAGTATTTTTCCCCGGACTTTATAAGAAATACTTGGCCTAGTTGATGCTCATAGTGCTGTGGGACAGTGGACACTCTCTGTTCACGAAAGACCCGGTCCTATCTTACACTCACACTTTCTAGTAGAATTTACGTTTTAAAAACCAAATTATCAAGTCAGTGGCCACTCCCCGGCGAACCCTCTCGGATTTCATAGGCTTGTGCTTAAGCAATTGCTCTAAGTGGCCTCAGTGGACTCACTAGGTAGCTTGCCCACTCCTGTTGGTGGGGGGTGTCCACTGTACTGACCCAACTCTCGTTAGTGTCGTAAGAATTCTCTCGAATCCCCTAGTATCATTCAAGCTCGGTGTCACGATGCCCTACCCATCTCTGAGTTAAGACTAGACCTTAGACACATTCAAGTGATCAGCTCGTTTGCATCATCGGGTCATATTCGAACTTTAAATGAACAAAATAATTTTAAGTTTAAAAAGACGAAAATTATTCAAGCATTGTTTATAAACTCCGGGTACTTTTTCTTCCTACATCCCTAATTACTTACTAGTGCATAATTAATAAAGTAAGAAAAACTAAGATAAGAAAGTTGAAAAACGACATACTTAAAAGATTACTAGATTTAAATTAAAGTCTGTAGTGCCGACAAGAGTGGGGAATACAGTTCCAGTAGCTAAATTACAAACTTCGAAAATAAAAAGTTAAAACTACTTTTCGGAAATAAAAACTACTTCTAGGCTGGAAAATAAAGATTACATTAACTAGATAACTAAAAGTTACTTCTACTTTGCAAAAAACTAAGTTAAAAACTAAAAGATGAAAGAAGAACTAAGTAGAAGATGATCCAAAGAGGGGTTAATGGATCATGGATGGGATGATTGAGCCATGGAGCCAATATCACTTCTTTTATAATGGAGAAAATGGCTGGTCTTCTTGTTCACATGATGCCCCCAAAGATGCCTTATTAATATCCTTTGGGTAATAAAAAGGAATAAATTCCTTTACCCATTGGATAATAAAAGGGAATAAGGGTACAAGGCATCACATGCTTACTTTGTTGCTTTATCTCTCTTGCCATTATTGCCTTTTCTCCCCATGTGATTTCCAGCAAGGATGAGCTGATTTTTTGTACTAAGATGCCCCACAAGATGTCCTCTTTCTTGAATTTCCGGGTTTACCCCCGTCAGCGCCCTCAGTGGGCACTCCCAGAGCTGCTGCACAAATTTTCTACAAAAACTACTCCAAAACACGTAATACACTCTAAAATACTAATATACGCTTGTTAAGGCTCATAACATTATTTTTAACTAAAAGATAAAATAAAGATGCAAAAAGTGGCTATTTTTGTACTAAAAACTAATTAAAAAGATAAGTAAATAACTATGAAAATTCATAGTTATCAATACTCTAGTAGTAACTAACTCTAGTTTAACTCTCTCTGAAATTAGTTACTTAACAACTGTTACTGCGAAGTATAAGAACCAATTGATATTGCATGCATTAAGGATACTCTATTAGTAACCAACTCTAGTTTAACTCTCTCTGAAATTACTTAACTCTAGTTTAACTCTAGTTTAACTCTCTCTGTGAAGTGCCAAGTCTATGAACCAATTGATATTGATGCATCAAGGATACTCTAGTAGTAACCAACTCTAGTTTAACTCTCTCTGCCGTTAGTGCGAAGTGCGAAGTATAAGAACCAATTGATATGCATGCATTAAGGATATATTTGTATTAGATAAAATTGTAGTCAAGTTTTTTTGTTAAAAGTTACATAGCTTATGGACCAAATCCAAAATTTATTCACGTATAAACAAATGTAAATAAAAGGATTTTTTTCTTATCAAGAAAAAGATAAGAACCAAATAATGTTATTATTTTATTTTTATGGCTAATAAACAATTGGTGGCAAAATTTTTATGGCTAATAAACACTTGTCATAAACAATTGGTGGCAAATTTTTTTATGGCTAATAAATATTTTTTAAACTATTATTATTCTCTTTTTGGTTTTCCAAAGGGAGGTTTGCTTTAAAAATAAATAAATTACTTTTTAGAATCTATCTTTAAAAGTTAAAAGGTTTATAGACTTAAAAGACGTTTTGTTTTATTTAAAAAAAGGGTCCGAAAATATCTTACCGTCCACTACATAATTTTGAAAGGTATCATCCATCTTTTATTTTTCTTGGATGTAAAATAACTTCAGACCTCAAAAAACAAATGACACCTAAATTTATGAGATAGTTTTCACATTTTTCATATCAATTAGGTTGGTTTTCGGTAACTAAAACCAAAGAAGCACATCATAATTATTTTAGTTTACGTTGGGTTTTCCATCTTGTATATATAAGATTATTCATTATGAATTAATCTATGTGGAAAGGTTTTTATGCAGATGGTATTTTCATAGATGAACTAAGCGTGTCATTTTAACCCACCACCTTCCACCACCACTACCACCACCACTACCACAACCTTTTTCAACCGAATACCACCACCACCCACCACCACCACCACCAACACCTTCTTCAACCCGATACCACCAACACCCACCACCACCACCACCACCATCTTCTTCAACACCCACCACCAACACCCACCACCAACACCCACCACCAACACCCACCACCAACACCCACCACCAACACCCACCACCAACACCATATTCTTCAACCCAATACCGCCAACACCCACCTCCACCACCATCTTCTTCAACCCAATACCACCAACACCCACTTCCACCACCACTACCATTCTCTTCTACCTAATAGAACCTACAACCCACCACCACCACCACCAAATTCACATATCTGATTCAACAACTCCTTGGAAAAACCCCAAAATTCATCCCAACACAGATCTGATTCAAATCCTTGGACCCAACTAATTTCTAGCAGCTACTGTTCCTCCACCCCCTAATTCCCCAAATCTCTATAGATATATACACGCAACCCAATTACATATATAAATAATATAACATTAACTTCACTCATCACTCACCATACCAACTAAAACTATAAAAATGAATTCAATAGAAGACACCACTTCACCCATCTGATTCAATAGCAGTAGCTTGGTGGTCGGCGATGCTGAATACCAACAACAAGAACTGATGATGGCTGAAAACACCCCTAAAAAGAGATTCGGCCGGAAGATATTCAAGGAGACCCGGTGAAGAAAAAAACCTTATACTACTATCACCCTTCTCTGGCCACATTCCACTCTGATCCGGTCACCTTAATCAAAATCGAATCAAGATCAAATTAAACTCAACGTCAACATTGACACACGATGAAGTTTAAACTGAAAACCCTAAATCTAAATCGAAAATAAAAACTCATCAATTTCAAGGGGGTTTGTAGTGCCATTCAAAACCATCACAGATATTCTGGTTTGTTTCTCGATAGACGGAGTCTAACATCGCACTCCTGGTTTTCTACATAAAGCTTCCCCAAAAAGCTTACCAAATAAACTACTTTATATGCCATTAAACCATAATCAAACAATCATGCATAGGTGACTGAATAAGTTATGAATCTCATTAAGCTTATTAAGTTGCTAACAAACGGACATATTTTCATAAAAGAACATGATCTGTAGAGAGGGTGAGTCTTATTTCCTTTTTTAATGCGAGTAAATTACAAATTTGGTCCCTATGGTATGACCCAAATTACGATGGTGGTCCCTAAACCCTAATTTTCATTGGGCGGGTCACTGTAGTATCATTTTCGTTACTATGGTGGTCCCTGCCACTAAACTTTCGTCAAATAGTTCTGTTAAGGCAAAGCAGGGGTATTTTGGTCTTTTAATAGTTTCTTATTTTTTGTTAATTTTTTTTCATCTTTTTCAACCCAATACCACCAATACCCACCGCCACCACCGCCACCACCTTCTTCAACCTAATACCATCAACACCCACCACCACCAACCAACCACCTGCCACCACTACTACCACCACCTTCTTCAACCCAATACCACCAACACCTACCGCCACCACCACCACCACTACCCAACGCTGCCTACAACCCACCACCACCATCGCCACCAAATTCACAGATCCGACTCAACAACTCCTTGGAAAAACCCCAAAATTCAGATTCAACCCAATACCACCCACCACCAACCTACCACCTACCACCTCCACCACCACTACCACCACCATCTTCAACCCACCACCACCACCATCTTCTTCAACCCAATACCACCACCACCACCACCACCACCACCTTCTTCAACCCAATACCACCAACACCCACCACCACTACCATCTTTTTCAACCCAATACCACCCACAACCCACCGTCACCACCACCAAATTCACAGATCCGATTCAACAACTTCTTGGAAAAACCCTAAAATTCCGATTCAACCCAATACCACCCACCACCACCACCACCAACCAGCTACCACCACCATTGTTGTAAAAATCGGATTACTCGGCCGAGTACTCGTCGAGTAATCGCAAATCGCTCCTCCACCTTGCCGAGTAGTGCCTAATCGAGCATGTTCCACGGTCCAAGGTTTAGTTGGCCCAACTCGTTGAGTAATCGGCGCTACTCGGCCCAACTCGGTCAAGATCGGAAGTACGCCGGCAAGAGAGAAGCCGCAGGTCGCCGAAAAGAGAGAGAGCCGTAGGTCGCCGGAGAGAGAAAACCCCAAAATTCCGATTCAACCTAATATCACCCACCACCAACCTACCACCAACCACCACCACTCCCACCACCTTTTTCAACCCACTCCCACCAACACCCACCACCACCACCACCACCACCACCGTCTTCTTCAACCC
Source organism: Centaurea solstitialis (assembly GCA_030169165.1). Classification (NCBI taxonomy): domain Eukaryota; kingdom Viridiplantae; phylum Streptophyta; class Magnoliopsida; order Asterales; family Asteraceae; genus Centaurea; species Centaurea solstitialis. The sequence goes on along the minus strand of CM058045.1, from coordinate 68,913,382 downwards.
AACACCACCACCACCCACCACCACTGCCATCTTCTTCAACCCAATACCACCAACACCCACCACCACTGCCATCTTCTTCAACCCAATACCACCAACACCCACCACCACTACCATCTTCAACCCAATACCATCCACAACCCACCATCACCACCACCAAGTTCACAGATTTGATTCAACAACTCCTTGGAAAACCCTAAAATTCCGATTTGAACCCAATACCACCCACCACCACCACCAACCACCACCAATGTTGTAAAAATCAGATTACTCGGCCGAGTACTCATTAAGTAATTGCAAATCGCTCCTCCACCTTGCCGAGTAGTGCCTAATCGGCCATGTTCCACGGTCCAAGGTTTAGTTGGCCCAACTCGTTGAGTAATCGGCGCTACTTGGCCCAACTCGATCAAAATCAGTCAAAATCGGAAGTACGTCGACAAGAGAGAAGCCGCAGCTCGCCGGAGAGAGAGAGAGCCGTAGGTCGCGGAGAGAGAGAGAGAGAGAGAGAGAGAGAGAGAGAGAGAGAGAGAGAGAGAGAGAGCACTGTAGCAAAAGAAGTAGAAGGCGAATTGAAGAAGTCTGTATATGCGTCTGATTGAATTGTGTAAAAGTGTAGAACCGAAGTAGAAGAACCGAAGAAGAAGAAGAAGAAGAAGAAGAAGAAGAAGGCGATAGAACTAGAAAAGGCTGTGTCAGCTGATTGAAATTGGCAAGAACAATTAGGTTTAAAATAGGCCTAGTAAGGAAAAACCCAATATTTTTTATAAATAACAATTTAGGATAGCCCCAAAAAATTTAAAAGGTTTAAAATAGGCCCATCAATTGACTTGGATAATTATATTTTAGCTAATTATATATATATATAATTATAAAATTAATATACATAAAATCCAATCCGAGTACTCCGAGTACTCGCTACAAGGGGGGTCGGCCGACCTAGGACCTAGGAACGAGTAGCGAGTTTTGCAACCATGACCACCACCACTACCACCACTTTTTTCAACTTAATACCACCAATACCTACCACCACCACCATCTTCTTCAACCCAATACCACCAACACCCACAACCGGTGATCTTCTTCAACCCAATACCACCAACTTATTTTTACCTAGGACCTAGGAACGAGTAGCGAGTTTTGCAACCATGAGCACCACCACTACCACCACCTTTTTCAACCTAATACCACCAACACCCACCACCACCACCACCATCTTCTTCAACCCAATACCACCAACACCCACCACCACCACTGGTGATCTTCTTCAACCCAATACCACCAACACCCAACACCCACCACTACCATCTTCTTCAACCCAATACCACCAACACCCACCACCACCACCCCCACCACCACTACCATCTTCTTCAGCCCAATACCACCAACACCCAACACCCACCACTACCATCTTCTTCAACCCAACACCACATAGGGGTGTGCATAGTCCGATTTGGCCGATTTTAGCCTAAAATCTCGGCCAAACCGGTAACCCTGGTTTGATAATTTATCAAACCAAGCCGGCCATTTTATTGTGTCAAACCAAACCGACCAAACCAATATAAGCCGGTTTGGTTTGGCCGGTTTGACGGTTTGACTCGCTTTTATTATAATTCAGAATACTACAAAAAACTGCATAAGAATAATCCAATAAGAAAGTCAAAAACTATAAAGTTTAAGAGCATAACTAAAGCTTGTTGCAAACAAAAAACCAAATCCATAATATTTAATCATATACAATATATATAATAAATAATATAATTATATATACCCACAGATACACAGTTCGGTCCGGTTTAAACGGTCGGTTTTGTCCCTAAAACCACAAGGTCCACAAACCAAACCATATTAACGGTTTATAAAAAATGCAAACCACCGGCCTAAATACTGATGGCTAAACCGACCCAACCGACAAAATTGGTTTGGTTTGGCCGGTTTATGCGGTTTCGACCAAACCATGCACACCCCTAATACCACCAACACCCACCACCACCACCACCACTACCATCCTCTTCGACCCAATACCACCCACAACCAATCACCACCATCACCAAATTTACAGATCCGATTCAACAACTCCTTGGAAAAACCCCAAAATTCATCCCAACACTGATCTGATTCAACTTCTTGGACCCAACTAGTTTATAGGTAGCTACTGGTCCTCCACCCCCTGGGGTGGGTTTAAATGTGAACCATTTTTTCATTGTGAACGTGAGACCAGCCGAGAGCGCCATGTGGCAATTTGACTTGCGCGAGTTAGCTTTATTTAGTCTGCATAAACCCCACCGGTTAGCTTTATTCAAGCTTTATTCATACTGCTTAAAGCTATTATGCAAACTGAATAAAGCTTGAATAAAGCTAACCCGCGCGCTAAGTCGCCCGCGTCAGAGTGGGACTAAGCTTTATTCATACTGCATAAAGCTTTATTCAGTCTGAATAATAGCGTTATGCCGTATGAATAAAGCTTAGTCGAACGCGTTTCGGATTGCCACGTGGCGCTCTGGGTTGTTCTCACGTTCACAATGAAAAAGTGGTTCACATTTGAACTTTCCTCTACGCACACATATATACACGCAAACCAATTCCATATATATATAACATTAACTTCACTCGTCACTCACCATACCAACTAAAATTATAAAAATGAATTCAATAGAAGACACCTTGGTTTAAAAAAGCGTGCATCACGCGCTAGCTGGAATGGAGCCTGGTGCGGTCGGGATATATGAAGTGGTTCTAATGCATCCGATGCACCCTGATGTGCGAGGCGGTCTGAGGCGTTTCTGATGCGTTTTTGTGTTATTATCTAGGGTTTTATAGTTGGGTCTTTAAACTCCTGATGGGCTTTTAATTTTAGGGCTTTTAAAATTTATAGGTTCTTATTTTATTTTTTTTGGGTTTGAGCTACTAAAAAGAAAAGAGCCGTTGGGTGTTAATCTATCTACGACTCACACACACCTTCTCAGGTCTCGCATTCTCCCTTCTCCCTGCTAGTCTGATCGATCTTCAATAGTAGATTCTTCCTTGGTTTTCACGGCTGTTGCTTCTCCCTTTTGTTTAGACTTTAGAGAACTATTATGTGTTTTGTGTTTTGTTGAACTACTTTTTGAACTATTGTGTGTTTTGTCAAACTTTTTAAGATTTTAACGCCACTTTTTGAACTACTTTATGGTATAAATAAAGTATTTTGATAGTTAACTATCATTATGGTATAAATTGATATGTAGATATAATTTATAAGTATTTTCTGAATACTGGGCGCATCGTGTGCGTGATACGCTCGCATCACGCATCACGCATCGGCTTCGATACCCTTACAGCATCGGACCGCATCACGCTTTTTAAAACCAAGGAAGACACCACTTCACCCTTTGATTCAATAAGCAGTAGCATGGTGGCCGGCGGTGCTAAATACCAACAACAAGAACTGATGCTGGCTGAAAACACCCCTAAAAAAGTGATTCAGCTGGAAGAAATTCAAGGAGACCCGGTGATAAAAAAATCTTGTACTACCATCACCCTTCTCCGGCCAAATTCCACTCTAATGCGGTCACCTTCTCCGGTGAAAAAAAACCTTATACTACCACCACATCAGAAAACAAACACTTAACACAAATCAAAATCAAAAATCAAGATCAAATAAAAAAACCTTATACAATGAAGTTTAATCTAAAAACCCTAAATCTAAATCGGAAATAAAAAGTCGTCAATTTCAAGGGGGTTTGTATTGTCGTTCAAAACCATCACGGGTACTCCTGGTTTGATTCTCAATAGATGGAGTCTAACATCGCACTTCTGGTTTTGCTACATAAAGCTTCCCCAAGAAGCTTACTGAATAAACCACTTTATATGCCATTAAGCCATAATCAAACAATCATGTATAGGTGACCGAATAAGTTATGAATCTCATTAAGCTTATTAAGTTGCTAACAAACGGACATATTTTCATAAAAGAAATGATCTATAGAGAGGGTGAGTCTTATTTCCTTTTTTAATGCGAGTAAATTACAACTTTGGTCCCTGTGGTTTGATCCAAATTACGATGGTGGTCCCTAAACCCTAATTTTCATTGGGCGGGTCACTATAGTATCATTTTCGTTACTATGGTGGCCCCTGCCACTAACTTTCGTTAAATAACTCCAATATTTTGGTCTTTTAATAGTTTCTTATTTTTTGTTAATTTTTTTTCATCTTTTTCAACCCAATACCACCAATACCCACCGCCACCACTGCCACCACCTTCTTCAACCCAATACCATCAACACCCACCACCACCAACCAACCACCTACCACCACCACTACCACCACCTTCTTCAACTCTGTTAGGGTCAAAATATAATTGTATTCAAGTTGTTGAGTATTTTGTATCTTGTGTAAAGTTGAGGGGTACATTGTGTAAATACCCTTGGGGTATAAAAGCTTTTAGGAGAATTAGATTTAGAGAGGATTCGTAATTGTCATATCAAGTGCTTGTTAGAGAGAGAAAGTTAAGAGTGTGAGCTTTGTTCTTATTGTACTCCATTGTTAATGAAAGTGAGATTTGTGATTGATTGAAGCTTCTTAATCATGGTGGATTGATATTCAGATTTATCAATTGGTATCAGAGCAGGAGATCAGTGAAAATTGGTGAAAATTTTGAAGATTTGAAGGTAATTTTTGGAATTTTTGAAGTTTGGAGCAAAAATGGTGAAATTTGGGTTTGGAGCTTGAAGATCTTGAAGATTTGAAGTTTTGGATGTAGATTGATGATATTTTGTTGTTAGATTTGAGTTTTTGCTGTTTAATTATGAAGATTTGATGATTTTTGAGCCTAGAATGATGGATTTTCGAGGTTTTGTTTGAAGTTCATCAATGGAGGTTCTTCAATGGAGGTTTTCAAGAGCTGTTCTTATATCTCGAGTCCAGATCTGAACATTTCGAGCCTCAAATTGTTATTTCGAGCCTCTTTTTTGTTATTTCGAGTCTTAGTTTGCTATTTCGAGCAGGTTTTGAATTTTCGAGTCCAATTTTTCGCGTCTCGAGTGAAAATTTCAATTATCTCGAGCCATTTTTTTCAACTCAAGTATTAAATCAGCTTTAAATAGAAAAAGAGAAAGTGGTCAACTCGAGGTCAACTCTAGAAAGCGTGTGTCAGTCCTTGTCGGCGCATGAAAGCGTGTGTCTTGAGACGCGTGAGAGCTGAATTCTATTTCAAGTACATTTATTTAAAGGGAAACGACTGATGCTGTTCAGATGAATTCTATTTCAAGTACATTTATTTGCCGAGCTGAAAAATCATACCCTGTACAGAATTCATTTTCTGATGCGCTTATCAAGCTATATCCAGTTCAGAATTAATTTTCTGATGCGCTCCAACGTTTATATGATCAATCGAGCTTACAAGAGTTATTCAATTGGGCCTAAATTTTTTTTTATTGAGCCTTGAAGTTCAAGTTGGTCCAAGATTGATCACCAATTTTTTTTTGTAACGATTTATATCCAATCCAATCCAGTTCCAGTTAGCTTCAAAAATCCTTGTGCTTAACCGGCCAATTTTTCCATCTCTATTTTTTTTTCTAAACCCCAATAAAAGCCCAAAATTCAATTTCATTTCTTGAAAATTTCATTTCTTTCATTCCCTCATCAGTTCCAAAACCTTTGAAGCCAAGTCAGATTTGTAACGATTTCAGGGTGACAGTGATTGAGTTTTGTATTAGGTCGGATTATTCGGAAGGTTGATTTCCTGCTTTCTTTTCTTCAGAATCTAGTTCTTTAGCAGTTCTCTCCTCCTCACCAGCTTCAATGAGTGTACGGTTTCTTGTGGGCGACATTGTTGTAACCACTCATTGTTGTCGTGGCTTTTGTGCTTATCAGTACTGAAGTTTTGATGGTGGTTCTTGTCATCTGACTGTTTAAGAAGATTGAATCAATTCTTGGTTTCTTTCTGTTTCTGAAGTTGTTTCGGGAATCGACTACAAATTGCAAGTTGAATTTCTCTCATTTCCCCACTGATCAGATTCTTTGAAGATAAGCCGGATTTGTTATCGATATTCAGATTGTGGATGATTAGATTTTGTTTTCGGTTGGATTGGTTAGACGCTTGAGCTTCTGCAATTGTTCTTCTGGAGTTTTCCTTGTGGGAGCTAGACCGTTGACTGGTTTCTATCAGTGTTCTGAACTGATCACTTAGAGCGTTGAGAGTTATCCGTCATTGTTCTGGTTCTTGTGGATGCTAGCTCTTTGAGTGCTTTCTATCATTGTTCTGGCCTGATCAACAAGAACTTTGAAAGTTTGCAATCATTGATATGGAGTTATGGTTGTGATCTAGACGTTCGAGTGCCGATGATCATCTGTCTGATTGAGAAGGTTGAATCAGAGTCTGATTGTGTTTCAGTTCTGAAGGTTTTCAGGAAATCGGCTAATTTCTTGATCAGTTGAGAGATTAAAGAAGTTATGCGTCTCGTTTAGTATCTTCTCCTAGTACTTTCAGGATCATGGTGGCTCAGTGATCCAAGTTCCTTGAAGTTATGCACTTGCCAGGCTCGAAGTTCTTGAGCTGCATGTTTTCTGATGTCGAGCAGACTCTTCGTTCTTTGATGTTATACGAATGAACATGAAAGTGACTCGCACTTGTCTCTATCCCACCGGGGGATGCACCAATTTGCTTACGGAACAGCAATTGAGTTCAGAGGCTTTCGGTTGTGCTTGAGTAAATTGAGTCTGATGATCGTTTGATACAGAAGTTTGAGAGCTCGTTTTAAGGGGGAGCTTGGAATATGCAACGTAGCTGAGCACTGCTAAAGTTTTCTTAAAGAAGCAGGGGGAGAAGATCAAAGATGCTTCTTTATAAAACTTTAGGGGGAGATTGTTAGGACATAAAATGTCCTTATATGTGAAAGTTTTATAAAGAATCATTCTATTGTAAATAATAGAAAGGGAGGGCTTAAAGTGTAAAATGTTGTATAGATAAAGGGGCTATAGTGTAGAGGTATATATAGAGATGGAGTGGCAATTGAGAGAGTTATGAGAGTCGTTTAGTGAGTTTGTGTGTGTTTTCCAAGGGGTAGTTTGTAACTAGTTCTTCCATGGTTGAATAATATCAAGCTCATGATTCTCATTCTCTCTCTCCTCTAATTGTTCTTGATTTCATGTTTTAACAAACCCAATACCACCAACACCTACCGCCACCGCCAGATGATGAGGAAACTATTGTACCAACAGCCAGATCAATAAATGAAGAACCTCAAGGAGTGTTAATGAATGTTGAACAACCTGAAGTTCAATATGAGAGTTTTATGACAGTTAAAGATGATGAAGTTGTGGATGCACAACCAATTGGGATAATAGCTCTTGAGATAGTTGATTGAGAAATAATTTCAGAAACAATCCTAAGGCCAGAGGAGATAGAAGCAATTGAAGTCTTGGCAGATGTAAAGGCTAACACTCCAAAAGCTCCAAAGGTGAAAGCCAAAGGAGTTGTGATTAAAGAAGGAGCTACAAAGACAAAGCAAAAGGAAGTGGATTCAACAGCTAAGATTGACCTCTCCGTGCTTGAGGAAGAAAGCAACGAGAGCAACAATAAAATTACGATGGAAGGATCAAAGTTGACTACCAATCAAGATAGCTCTGTGAAATCGCTTGCCACCGACTTTGCTGGAGAAAAACTATGAGCTAGCAGGAGAACCCAACTCAAGTGTGAACATGGATGTAGTGTGTGATGTTCACCGCATTGAAGGAAAAGCATCTGCGGAGACATCTAGCAGGAGTCATCCGAGCACAGAATCCAAGATGGATGCCATTCATTCTTTAACAAAATTGGATGTTACTAAAGAAAATGCTAGTCAAGTTAGGAATGAAGATCACCTGTGTTAGAACTGATTCTGTTGCATTACCACTGCTGAGGATTAACACTGCTGGCTTTGGAGTTCTTACCACTGCTAGTTTATCTGAAGGTTATCACTGCCAGTATGTGTGATTTCACTAAAGATCAGATTACCACTGCTCTTGAAGATTACCACTGCCTGTACAAAGTTATCACTGCTGGTTGAAGGTTAACACTGCTTTTGTTATTACCACTGCTGACAAGATAAATGATAAGGAAAGGATTGCTATAACTGAAGATATGGACAAGATACGATCTGCTTGGAGATATTTTAGAGATTATCTTGTAAATCTAGTTTTCTTATTGTAATCTTGTAATTCGTATATATAGCTGATAGGTTTTCATTATTAGATACGAGTTTTTCATAGCTTTTGTTTAAGAATTAGAGCCTCAAGATTGTTCTTGTAATCCCTGCAATTGAGAAGAGTTGCACGTCTGTTTGAGTCTGTTCAAATAGATTGGGGCTTGTGTTTGTAATCATTAAGCTATTGAAATCAATACACATACAGTTTGTTTACAATCCATTGTTTTCTTAATACAATCAAAGTGTTATTCCGCAAACTTCTTTGATTAAGTTTTCTGATCTTGATATATTCGATCCTGTCAAGTGGTATCAGAGCTAGTTTTTAAAACCAGAAAACTTGTTTACAATGGATACTCAGGAAACAGTATTGGTCTCTAAAGTTCCCATGCTCAAACCCAATGAGTTTGACATGTGGAAAATCAGGATCCGCCAATACATGCTTCTCACAGACTATGGTATGTGGGAAGTGGTTGAAAACGGACCTGGTGTTGATGAAGCTGTGGCTGAAGGAGGTGCAAGACCCCCACCCAGATCTGATGCTGACAGAAAGAGAAGGCAAACTGAGATGAAGGCATTGAGTACCTTGCTGTTGGCTATTCCTAATGAATACCAACATCAATTCAGTACTTATACTGATGCCAAATCTCTCTGGACTGCACTTGAAAAGAGGTTCTCTGGAACCAAAAGCACAAAGAGGAACCAGAAAGCCATTCTGAAGCAGCAATATGAAAACTTCACATCCTTGAAGAATGAATCTATGACTCAGACTTTTGATAGATTCAACAAGCTGATTGGAGAGCTAGCAACTGTGGATGTGAAGATGGACAAGGATGATGTGAATAGAATGTTCCTCAGATCTCTTGGAGAGGAATGGACTATTTACACTGTCTCATTCAGGCAGGGAGATGACTTGGAGGACAAGGAACTTGAAGATCTATACAATGATCTAAGGATCTTTGAAGCAGAAGTGGAAAAGAAGAAAAGACCCATTGGATACACTTATAATACTGCTCTTCTTTCTGAAAACCCTAGTTCTTTCAATACCACTGCTTTTAATAATACCACTGCTGCTTTTAATACTACTGCTAGTGAAACTGTATCTAATGCAAATTCTTGTTCATCTCAGGAAATCAATGAGGATACAGTTCTGGAAGCTTTCTTAGCAAGCACTAGTACAAAAATGGTCAAGAGTGACGGTTAAAAACCGTTACTGTAGGTATACGGTAACGGTTATCATGAACATTAAAACCGTTATCTATTTTGCCGTCACTTTTGAGACACTTTTGGTTACGTTTAAAAAACGTTATCAAATCACATTAAAAACCATTACCATAAGCTAAAACCGTCACCTTAGGTGTAAAAGAAAGTTGTTCTTTTTTCCTAAAACCATTACCGTAGATGACATATGGTGACGTTTATTTGTCAAAAGGTCACAGTAGCATTACTTGAGGTGACGTTTATTTGTCAAAATTGTCACAGTAGCCTAACTTAACGTTACATATATATGTCAAAAATGTCACTGTTGGGTGACATAAGACGACGTTTATTTTTCAAAATTGTCATCATATCATGACATACGGTGACATTTATTTTTCCCCACCGTCACCCTAACATGACATATAGTGACTTTTATTTTTCTAAATCATCACTGTAGCATGACATACGATGACGTTACTTTTCAAAACCATCACCTTAGCCGGATATGCGGTGACGTCTATTTTTCAAAACCATCACCCTAAAACGGCATATGGGGACATTTATTTTTCAAAATCATCACTGTAAGACGACATACGGTGACATTTATTTTTCCAAATCGTTGTTTTAACATGATATATAGTGACGTTTATTTTTTAAAACCCTCACCTTGTCATAAGATATGATTACGTTTATTATTCAAAATCATTATCATAGCATGACATAAGATGACGTTTATTTTTTAAACTTGTCATCTTAACATAATATATGGTGAGGTTTTTAATTCTATATCATCACCAAAGTATAGTGTATCGTGACGTTTATTATTTAAAACCATCACAATAGTATGATGTGTGATGATGTTTACTTTTCAAAACCATCACTATGGCATGACATACAGTGAAATATATTTTTCAAAACCATCACTATAGCATGACATACAGTGACGTTTATTTTTCAAAACCATCATCGTATCATGACATATGACAATGTTTATTTGTCAAAATTGTCACCATATAATGAGGTACAACGACGTTTATTTTCCAAACCTTCATTCTAAAATGGCATACGGCGACGTTTGTTTTTCAAAACCATCACCCTAACATAACATACGGTAACATTTATCATCCAATACCATCACTATAGCATGACGTATCTTGACATATACATTAACGTTTTGATTAAACATCATCATCTAGCATGACATATGGTAACGTTAATTTATCAAATCGTCACCACAAGTCATTTTTTTAATTGATGGTTTTATCATCTAAAGGTAAAAAAATAACAATAAAACTCAAATTTTGAATCAAATGATTAACATTACATATAAGAAATTTAAAGTACTAATTTACATTATATGAATAATGTATGAGAATGCCAATAACAAAAGTTATAAATATCATAAACAGATTTTTTTCTGATATAATTCCTTGTTAGATTTGATCTCTTTCCCATCCCATTGAGCATTGTATAACTGTTGTTTCGATTCTTATGCTTGCTTCTTGTCAGTAGGATTAAAAGTCATTTGTGGTACCTGCAATAAGATAAATCAAAATAAATATAAAAATAAGTAATGAACAAAAATAATGAAAAAATGTCGCATTTATAAGGTACGATTAAATAATACCTTAAAAGAGATAAAAACACCATCTAATAATCCATTTAATAAAATTGTATAGAGCACTAACCTTGTAGATGAGAAGCCGGTTGAGAACTGAAGGTACGATGCAAGACCCTTCTTTGGTAGAATCAAAATTGATAAAAAGTGTAAGTTAAGAGACATTAAGGTGGAAACTATAAATTGAACAATCAGATATAAGTTTGGATTTGCATCATGAGTTTCGATTCTTATCGATAACAAGAAGAATAGAAGACGAAGAAGAGGAATTTGAATAAGTCAATTTTTTGAAATAGGTGAGTAGAAGATTAAATAAAAACTCAAAATGTAATTTCAATTTTGAAAACTTAATCGGTGAAAGGCATTTTTAAGAGTGGTAATCGGTGTTCTTGCCTGAGAATCGACCAAAGCGTGAAAAAGCCATAGTGAATAAAGAGATACGAATATGTACGTTGAATAAGCACCTAGAAGGAAATTCAAAATTTGTACCTTGAATCCAAAATGGTTTCAAAACTTTGTAATCTTGATTTTTGGATTTGTGTGGCGTGGCTTCATGGAGAGGTTTGCAAAAGAGATTGAAACCAAAATTTTTAACCATAGAACTTTTTTAGGGGAATGAATCTCACTTATAAGGAAAAAACGGGTTTTATTGTAGTATGAAATTTCAAATTTATTTGAAATTTCAATTTTAGATTTCCTCCCTCGTCTTTTTCAATTTCCCTCACTTTTCATTTTCTTTTTTTCTTTTTATTTATCCTTTTTTTCTTTTCTATATACTTAATAATTGTTATATTGTATAAAAACACTATCTAGAGACAATACAAAATACTATGAAGACTGGAGAATGGGGAATGTGGTTCGCAAAATGATTTTGGATGGAATATAATTTTACAAATGAATTTGATTTTGAATGAAATGTTATCAGGTTTGATTACATGGTTGTTGACAAACTATGAAATGGAATTTGTTAAAAGAATTAGAATATAATTGTTTGATTCACATAATGTAACTTTGAATATTGAATAAAATATTAAAAAAAAGCCACGGTTTAGAAAAATAGAATGAAGGTTGATTCAGGATTGAAATTTATGGGACATTTGGTTTGCAAGATTATGATGGAATCTGGAGGAATTGGAATGATTAATTTTGTCGACCACATTTTATTCAAGCGTTTGATTTACCTATGGAATAGAATTGAATTCCACAAATTCAACATCCCTAGTTGATTTACCTAGACCCATATGAACCTCCGTCAACCAGCAACCACCCATCCTTGACCATTATCGACCACTACCAACCATTGCTAACCACCTCATCGTTGACCACAACCGACCGACACCAACCAACGTTGACCACCACGACACCACCAACCGTCGCCGACCACCATTATTCCGAACCACCACCAACTACCACTGCTTTGAACCTCACTGCCGCCTACCACCCGTTTGAACCACTATTACCCAACACTGTTCTAACCGATCACCAACCAGCAACCCGTTCAAAATTGATGCTCAATAGAACTTGAACCTAGACTCTCCATCTAATTCCAGGGCAACTTACTACTGAGCTAGAAGTTAAATATTGGTTAACTAACCGTATTAACTTACTTTAAATGGTAATTTAATTACAAATAGTAGCTTGTTTAATATAACCAAACCATCCGTTATACGAGATGTTTTTCTTTTCTTCCCGTGTAAGACCTCCTTTCTCTCATCTCTTTGATTCTAACAGAAGTGACCTACACATACCGGTAACCAGCGACCACCATGGCCAACGCTATCAGCCTATCACAGTTAATTATCGTACAAGTAGCCATCATTTTTACTCCGGTAAAACCTCTTCTCAACAAAATATTATATATATATTCACACACACAGGGAGATTCATTTGTAAACCAATAAAAATGGTTTAAACTCTGTAAACCAATTACATCATTGATTTTCAAAAGCGTTTCCAAATTTTGCATTTTCATATTTCCATAATCATTGAATTACCATATATTTCATATTTCCATATTTTTTATGAATTCATATCCTTTGATTTTTATTAATCAATGAAGATGATTAGAAATCCATTGTGTTTTATAAGTTTCTCCCTAGCTTGGTTGGATAATGCCCTTCATATTGTTATTGAATCCTGAAATCAATTCCAACTTCTAATTATTTCTATTTTACAATCATTTCTTTACCGATTGACAACTAAATGTTAAAGAGTCAATTTTATTTTTCAATAACTTTCCTTTATTGCTACTGATTATTTAAAAAGATGTCAATTTTTTATTGCTATTATTATATTTCTCTTCTATTCTTAATTGTTTTTTAGAAATTTTGAAATCTTATTAGCTAAGCACTATATATTTTAAAAGAGATTATTGAAAATAACTTCTATGTGTAATTGTGTTGGCTATGAAAACATATTCGAAATATGATGATATGTAGTTTTTTTTTCTTTAGAAAAAAATATATGTCATACTGTAATGTTGTCAATTTTTATTAATGGGAAATAAAAAACTTTATATATTCATTACTAATATTTTTTTAGAAATGTGACTTAAGCTATGACTAGACTAATTTGGACAATTATGACTCTAATAGTTCAACCTTTGATAAATTTAGTAACCATAATTATTGCATAAACTTAGAATTAAATTTGGAACATATATGTTCCACGACATCTTCTAGTATCTTAACCATTACGTCACAATCCTTATGGTTAACTATTTGTGTTATATATTATACATTATACTTATTATAAATTTTAATTTTATTAGTTATGGTCGGATTAATATATAAGATTTATTATCATTAGTTGAGCCATATAAAAATGAAGTTTAATTTTTATATGTATTCTTTTATAATTATTTTTTATTGCCATGTATATTTTAAAATAAAATGATTAATATTAAATGGTGAATTCTATTTGGAACCCCTTTGTATGGAAGTGTGAGTAAGTGATGCGAGTGCACACGTGGGATCCACTATATTTATATGAGTAAGGGGGGTCCAAATAGCAACCCCCTATTAAATTAAGTAATGAATAGTATATATATATATATATATATATATATATATAGAGGGACTTTCTTTTGTGAACTTTTTTTTTGTGTGAACTTGTGAACTTTCTCCAAAACGACGATTTCATAGGTTAAAATAATGAAATTGGTTCATGAAATTGTTTAATATGATGAAATTATATCATATGATACATTTTTTGTTGAAATTGTTTCATATTTTGGTGGTTTTACGTGAAATCAAAAAGTTTTATAAAAATATATGAAACAGTTTCATAAGAATGAAAAAGTTACGTAAAAAATACCGAAATATGAAACATTTTCATCAAAAAATGAATCATATGATATAATTTCATCATATTAAACAATTTCATGAATCAATTTCATTAATTTAACCTATTGAATAGTCGTTTTGAAGAAAGTTCACAAGTTCACACAAAAAAAAGGTTCACAAAAGAAAATCCCTCTATATATATATATATATATATAGAGAGAGAGAGAGAGAGAGGTTCATACGAAAAATATAACTTTTTAAGAAAACGCGAGGAGCAATTTCAACCACTCATCTTGCTCAACAAATGCGGCTTTGACCGGTCTCCCCTTTAATAATCTTTACCCTCCCATGAATTGTGTCAATCCTTCGTGATCACGTCTACCGTAACCGCGAGATGAGTGGCTGAGATTGCTCCTCACTTTTTCTTAAACTGACATGCTTCTCGTTTGAACCTTCCCTTATATATATATAATATAATATAACTAAAAAAATAAGGCTACATTTTAATTTTCACATGGAGGCTCCAAAATGTCAAGGCCGGCCCTGATCCTACCAGGACAAACTATGACATAACTTTCTCAAACGTCAGCGTATCATGACAAACGATAACATAAATTTCTTAAAACCTTTACGGAATCATCACATTCGGTGATGTAACTTTATCAAAATCGTAATTATAAAATAACATACAATGATATTTATCATTCAACATTGTCACTACAGTATCACATACACAAGGGCAGACCTAGCTTAGTGCATATAGTGGCACGTGCCACTATTTCGTTCGTTCGCCTTAGTGTTAAAAATTCAGGGTCGTGAAATGTGACAGTGTATTAATTTATTGTGTGCCACCATATATATATTGAAACTGTATTAAAAGCATAAGTCTTCCTTGGTAGAGTTGGTTAGTTCCTTACTTTTCAAACGGGAGGTCTTGGGTTCAAGTCTTTTTTGGGTCATTTTATTAGATTTTAGCTTTAATTTAATATGTATTGTGTTTAAAAAAAATTCTTTTAACAAGACTTGAACTTGAGACATTACACTTGAAAAGCAATGGACCAACCATTAGGCTAATATAAACTCTGTGGAAATTCTTTCTATATACGTTTCTTATAGTTGAATTGTGCCACCATTTGAAACAAAATCTAAGTTCGCCCCTGATTGATATACGGTGACTTTTATTTTTTAAAGCATCCTTGCAACATGACATACAATGATATTTTCTTTAAACAATTAAACTGTCACGAAAGTATGATATACAATGATTTTCATTATTAAAAAAAAAGCACGATAACATGACATACAATGACGTAAATTTATCAAATTGTCATCATAAATGACCAATGGTGTCGTTTATCATTTAACACTGTCACCATAGTATGACATACGACGATGTTTATTTTTTAGAATTGTCAAAACCATCATTTTAGCATGATATAGGTTGACGTTTATTTTTCAAAATTGTCACCATACAATGACATATGGTAGCGTTCCTAGTTCATAATTATCTTACCTGACATATATTAACATTAATTATTTGAAACCGTTACCATATGACATATGGTGATTTTTCTCCAAAACCTTCATCGTATCATAACGTATGATAATATTTAACTTTCAAAACTGTCACCGTAACATAACGTATGATAACGTTCATATTTTATTTTTCAAACCGTCACCGTAGCATGATGTATAGTGACTGTTTATTTTTTTAAAGCGTCATCGTAGCATGACATAGGGTGACTTAAATTTTTGAAACAAAAAACGTAATTTCACATGCAGTTACGTTTATTTTTCAAAAGCGTCTCTATAACATGAGGTACAATAACGTTTATTATTTGAATACCATCATTGTACAATGAACCACTTTAACATTTTCTTAATCTAAGATTGTCACTATAAAATGACATATGGTCACGGTTATTATATAAAATCGTCATCGTGGCATGATGTAAGTTGACGTTTATTATTCAGACCGTCACCATATCATTATATATGATGACGCTCATTATACATAACCGCCACGTTAACATGACGTAAGTTGGCATATATTTTTCAAAATCATTAATGTAGAATGACATATGATGACTTACTAAAAATTGTTACCGTATCATGACATATGGTGACGTAATTATTCAATATCGTCAAGGTTGCTTGAGATATGGTTACACAAATGTTTTAATACTGTTACTAAAGCATGACATGTGGTGACATAATTTTTTCAAAAACCCTTGCCGTACACTACCTTTTTGTGACATAACTTTTGCAAAATCGTTGCCATAAAACTTAGTGACTTTTGAAAATGGTTTTCAAATACGCGTTGCTATATGTATTTTACTTTTGTTATTGTTTTTTTTAAACCTTCATGACATAAAACAACGCTTATACAAAAACGTTACTAGAAGGTCTTATATGGCAACGGTTTTTAAAAATCGTCACAACATAAAACAACGATTTTTCAAAACCGTCCTAAACCGTTACCTTTGGGGACCTTTTATTGACGTTTTTATTCAAACCGTTTCCTTTATGTTTATAGGTTCTTGGTCATAGTAACGTTCTTTTATAAAACCGTTACATTTTCATTTCCAAATTGCCAAGGATGTAGTCTAGGCGAAGCTTGGATGAACCTTATCCATAAAACATGATACTTATGTCATAAAAACAACTTTTTGCTCTTCCACTTAGATATTACCGTACTTTCTTATTAATCCCCAGCTTGCATTCTATTCAACAAAGTTCTCTTGTTTATTGTGTGCTAATAGTTCAATGGGAATGCCACTTTGTACATGGTTTGCATTTCTCTAATTAAAGTTTTTCCAATTGTCTGTACACTGTCTGGATGAACCACCAGTATTTTCTACTTATATTAACAGGTTTGAGGGAGTAGCATTTCCAATATGTAACCTTGGTAAGAACATCACAGCTTTTCTGTTGCAGAAAACTCCAATTACTAAGTTACCAAGTGGCTTGGTTTTGGACACAGTTGGGAGTATATGGTGATGCTGTTTTTTGGCTTTTCTGAAAATTTGGATATGATTAGTTGAGATGACATTCGCACTAGGCTGATATTAGCGGAGATGGTTGTGTGGTAATTAGCTGTCCAGCACCACTATATTTTTGTTTAACATTACCTTTTGTAGATGTTCGGTAGATCACAATGCTGATCTAAAATCAGTCAAAAAAAGTAACGGGAGGTAATGTGGAAGTAGTAGTAGGTGAACGGTAGGTACAAAATGAATAGTGTAGACGGTGCAAGCCAGTGGAGGGGAAAGCGGAAAATGAGATTCTAGATGGATCGTGTGCATCTACTATGTGGTTGTTAACTGTTTGTTCCTTATCGGTTTTGTAAGCAAGTTTGTCAAGTGCCTATTGCCTGGTTTATTGTTAATTAGGTATTTTAGATTCACTGTTATTTTTTATTTTTATTTTTGTAAAAATGGACTTGGTGACAACTGTGGAATCAAAAATTAATTCAGGTTGAATATTATTTAATGTACTTATAATACGTGGTTGGCCTATATGTTATTGTTTTTGTGTGTCGCCACTTTCTGCCACCTTCTGTAGCTGTTAGTAAACTGTAGGTCATCATCAATAACAACCTACGCTTTCTTGCATGACCCTCCTGCCATTGCAAGATACATCCATCTCTCTGTATGCGTCTTCGTGTGATATATTTGTTGAACGAACTAGAGCTCGACTTTGATCTCCTACCAGCCTTTCCCATCCCACCCAGGTGGCAGTCATAAGCGTTATTACCCTCTGTCACCGGCTATTGTGATCACAGTCAATGACATCACCAAACTTGTAGGATGGTGGGCATCTGGAAAGTAGGTATGGGTGCCCAACTTGCATTTTTGCTTGCTACTGTAATCAAAACACTAAGGGGCCGTTCACCAAACACTTACCTGGATAAGCGTTTACTGGAATCACTTACCTTACGATCCTTGCCAATTGAGCATGGAAACCACCGAGAATCTTACCCGATAAGAGCCTTAACAAGGACCGATAGTCTTACCCGGTAAGTGCTTACCAGGTTTAAGATGCTTACCAACAATCAAGTTTAATGGTCGAGAATCTTATACGACGGTAATGTCCTTGCCGGTAAGCTTACCTAGTAAGCATTTGGTAAACGGCCCCAAAATGCCTCACCAATTCTGCTTCCTCCTGCTTGCGACTGTCATAGCTTCCTATCTCATGTTCCTCCCCAATGTCATTCTCGAAGAGAAGTTCAATAAAGGACTACTATGGACAATATAGTACATCAATTCAAACCACAACTTTTTAGAGTGTTTAATATAAACTTCATATCTTGATTTGCTTTCCGCACTTTCTAAATAGGTGTTTTCTTTTCTCCTAGTCTTTTTACATGCATTGTATTTGTCACTCAATTTAGAGATTGTTTTCATGAGCTAATTATCATAATTCCTCATTTACCACCACAGGACCTAAAGGTGACCTTCGTAATTATCTGGAAAGGTTGGCAGCATCTGATAATGCCCAGAAATTTATAGAGGAAAACCCATTTGGCCAACAACCCATTACAAATAGCAATGACTCATGGAATTTTTACCATAAGATCATTAGTGGCACCTCTTCAGAAGCTGATTTGGCTGCCAAATCCTTACTCTGCCGTTCTAGAAAGAAACTTATTGTTATTGATTTCAAAGGGCTGCTTGTTGATGTTGTAAGTCCACGTGAAGGATACAGAGCCGATGCAATACATGGTTCAAATGCAGGTTTGCGTTTGTTTGTTGGGGTGAACATTTGAAATTAATTGTTTGATTCTGCTCAACCAGTTGCTGACTCTGAGTATTGTTTCTTGTTGCAGTGTATAAAAGACTTTATTGTGATGAGTTCTTGCAATTTTGCTTTAAAAGATTCAATGTAGGTATCCGGACATCAACAACAAGGTACTCTAAAAATTTCCAGCTTATTGATAATTTACTTTGGCTTTTTGGATTTTCAAGTTCATAATTCTCGGGGCCTGTATTAATTCTGTACTTATGTTTTTTATTATTGTATTTTTTTCCTATAACTTTTTGTGTGCTTATATGGATGTTTATCAACTTTATACAGATATAATATGGAAAGGCTTATTGATTTTGTTGGGTAAGATTATTGATTCTGTACTTCTATTGTGTTGTTTATTTTACTTCTGCATGAAAGTCGTATGCTGCATTGAGTTTGAGAGTTTCTCATCTTACACAAACTTCTTAAAATCTGTTCACTTTGTTGAGATCTCATAATGTGGATGTTCATGTAGAAGAAAGCAACATCGAAGATATTTTGACGCAGCGTAGGTTTGCGGAAGGATCGACAAGCGTCTAAACCCTTTAGGGTTGAGAATTACGAAAAGTAAAACTCAAGAAAATTAGAGAATAATCTCTAAAAACTCACAAGGAGAAGAATATTATTGAATAAAACTTGATTACAAAAGAAACCTAATAACCCTATTTATAATACTAGCTAAAAGATAACTATGGAATTAATTCTAATTCTAAACAAACTAGGAAACTAAATAATAATCATTATAATCTAAAAGGAAAAGATAATTAAAAGATTTAAAACAAACCAATATGGATAATAATGAATGAAATATGAAATCCGTAGTATCCATCCTCAACTTAAGAATTTGGTCAACCATGGAAACTTGGTCAACGATGAAGGTTGCATGCAATTGAATGCCAAAACAATTCCTTAGACGTCTTAGGTGCAACTCGCATGTATCTCGCATGGACGGAATCGATCTCCAATAACGGAATAAACAAATAAATGCAATCTGTGTAGGATAGCTGATAATGCGTCTACGAGATAAATCGCATAAGCGACGACTTTTCAACTTGTGAGGCATGGTTTCGAGCTTCTTTTGGGATCGTTTTCTTCGTCTCCAAATATTTATAAAAATCTTTATTAACGCTCGAAATCTCCCTGTATCATATTTAAAACTGTAGAAACATGGGAGGCATAAAGCTTATGTCTGCAAAATTTTAGTTTGACCGTGTTCAGTGAATGCGTTAAAATACAGTAGTTTCGGATGAACTTTAGGCCCTGGTTAAGCTAGTTTGGATTTAACACTTCAACTTTATATTCTAAAATTCCTCAAGCTGTCATTTAACTTGGCAAAGCAAAAGAGATGTAGATTTCCGTATTCAAAAACCGACAATCATAATCCTCGGGAACTAACTTGGCATTTTTCCACTTCTAGTGCTAGAAGTATAGGAAAAGAAGGGTATAATTAAGAAAAAAATTTGAATGTTTTTTTCTGCAAAGCTTACAAGCACACCAAGTATAAGTTCCTAAACTGTCCTACCTGGTATGGCCCTATAACTACACGACTAAACGTATCACAATAACTCTTGATGGAAAAATCCCTCAATTCCGACATGAGTCTTTTAGCTAGCTTTTATCTACGTCCCATTGCTAATATGGCACAACGAGGTATAACGTCTACTTTTGGTTCTACGTACTCATCATCTTGGATTGTTGATCTAGGAATCTTGACTGTGTGCTAGGACTTCATTTTCGATCTTAAGTCTAATATACCTCATAATCTAGTTCAACCTGCTAATGGATCTTCATGTCAAATTATGGGCATAAGATACACTAGCAAACCATAAGGACTTTCAACAATGTTGGGGACCTAAGACGATGTAAAAATAAACCACAAGGACCCGTTTGTGAATATTTCGTTTTAGGGACTCGATCTTTATGTCAAATTATGGGCATAAATTACAAAGCATGTAATTTCCTCTAGATTTTATTTGTCACAAGTTGGGCATGATTAACATATTTGCTCCTACTTGAGGAGTGCTTGATAGAGAAAGGTTCAAATGAGAAATATATCAATTTAAGAGAACGTGAGAAGCAATATCAGCTACTCATCCGGTCAATAAAGGCGGCTTAGACCGGTCCCCCTATAATAATCTCTACCCTCTCATGAATCGCGTCAATCCTCCGTGATCACGTCCACCTTAACTGAATATGAGTGGCTGAGATTGCTCCTCACGTTCTCTTAAATGGATATGCTTCTCACATGAACCTTCCTCGTGCTAGATATTTTACATGATAATATACATGGATTGTGATTCTTTCACATGAAGATATACATTGAAATTGCGATAACTTGCACTTTAACATTAGATCTTCTCTCACCCTTGTAGAAAATGAGGGATGGAATTTTTTTTGAAGTTCAAAGAGAATATAGCCAAGGTATTTACACAAGAAAAGAAAAAAAAACCTAAATCATGGTGGTGTTGTTTCATGAAGCATTACATCTCTTTATGAACAATCACACCCCTTACGCTGTGTTATTGAGTTTTTTTAGGGAGGAAAGGGAAGGAAAGTAGGAGGAAAAGAAAAAAATGTTATGTTCTCGAGTTTTTTTAAGGAGAGAAATGAAAAGAAAGGAAGAGAAAATAAGATTGATTTTCCTTCCAAAACATTCATTCCAAATGTGGGAGGAAAAGGAAGGAAAAGAATTGAAGGATAAAAAATAAATTAGAAAAATTAGAAAGATTTATAAATTTACATATATACCCATTAATTACATTCTCCTGCAAAATAAATAAGGGTATATTCGTAAAAGTAGCATCTTTGTTTTCCTTTCTCTCCTACTCAAAAACATGAAAATTTATTTATTTTCCTTTCTTTTCCCTTCCTTCCTTTCAATCTCAAAAACACAAATAAAATTAATTTTTTTCTTTTCCTTTCCATTCTTTTCTTTTCTTTCCTCTCCCTTCCCTTTCTCTTCTTTCCTGTTGAATAATCAATCACACCCTTTCACTAAATAACTACCTATACACACATACATATACGCTATTTATATAGATTAATCGAGATTAATCTAACACCATGTTATATGAGTTTGGGTGGTAGAATTGGATGATAAATTAAGAAGGCCCATGAATGGAAGTCAAAACTGGCATAACGAGGATCCTTAGGGTAAGTATGGTTCAAACTATGTTGGATGGGATATAAGAAATGGGATGTAAATCACTTGAGCTCGAGTCTCGAGTAAGCTCGATCTTTGTTAATTTAAGTTTATAAAACTTGAGCTAGGCTTGTTTTGAGCCTCATGTACCAAGCTTGACCTCGACTATTAAGAATTTAGTTGGTTTGGGATCGGCTCGAGCTCGACTCGTTTACCTATATATAAATTTTTTATTACACTAATTGCAAGGTGTCTATTTGATTTTCCCTATATATATAGGGAGGTTCAAATGAGAAGTGATAAAAAACTATGAAGTAGAGAAATGATCATAGCCTTCCATTTATTTGATCAATGATTATTAATTAATTGATGCAGCAGATTATTAAAGGAGTACCGTAAGTTTTGTGGAATAGCAGAATGGTATTTTGGTAATTATTCCAATTGTTCATATATCAATCATTCCAATTATTCATATATCAATCATTGTAGTATGAAGATTCATATCTTAATGTTCATATAACAACCTTTATATAACAAAACTTAATATTACAAAGATTCATATATGAAACTTCATATATAAACCTTCATATAAAGAAGGTTGATATAACAAAGATTCAGATATGAATTATTATATGAATCTTCACACTACAATGATTCATATATGAATAATACGAATGATTCATATATGAACAATTGAAATAATTACCAAAACACCCTTTCCTATTCCAAAAAATGGAAGGCTATGATCACTTCTCTACTTCATAGTTTTTTATCACTTCTCATTTGAACCTAATACTATATATATATATATATAGGGTTGAGTTCCGTTGTTAACCACAAATAGTGTGTTAACCGTGTTAACCGTGTTAACACATGTGCACAAGGCAATTTTGGGCAATTTGAACTGAGACTAACACATGTGCACACCCACCACCATCACAACTACCACCACCACCATCACCACACCCAACACATGTGCACAGCCACCACCATCACCACACCCACCATCACATCTACCACCACCACCACCATCACCACCTGGTAAACACATGTGCACACCCACCACCATCACATCTACCACCACCACCACCATCACCACCCGGTGAACACATGTGCACAGCCACCACCATCCACCACCATCACTACACCCACCACCCGGTGAACACATGTGCACACCCACCACCATCACAACTACCACCACCACCACCATCACCACACCCAACACATGTGCACAACCACCACTATCACAACTACCACCACCACCACACCCACCCCCACCACACCTACCATCTCCAAGCTACTACCACACCCACCACCAAAACCCTAATTTCAGATCTACAATCCACCAAACTACCACCACCACCAAAACGCTAAATCGACGACCTAGGGCGGCAGATCTGTTGGAAGGCCAACGGTGGCGGAGTGAAGATGTCAGTGGTCGAAGAACGAGGAGTCCGGCGGGGTAAATATGGCGGCGGAGTTGCGGTCGGAGAGGAGAGTCGGAGACTAGGGTTAGGAAGGTGGCGCGACTGTGGTGGTGTTCTTGGAAGGCGGCGGCGAGTGTGGTGGTGTTGGTGGTGGCAGCCGACGAATTCGATGGTGTTGGTGTTGGTGTTGGTGGTGGCGGCAGGCGACGACTTCGGTGGTGGTGGTGGCAGCAGGTGGTTGTGGTGGTGGAAGGCGGCAGATCCGCCGTTGGTGGTAGAAGGCGGTGGCTCAAGTGGTGGTGGAGGAAGGAGGGGAATGGTGGAGAAGAAAGGAGGAGAAGATGAAATGTGTGTCTCACGTGGGTATTGGGGTAGTCAAGATGAATTTCTAATTTAGTTTAATTACGAAAATGCCATTCCATATATAATGAATTTGCCTTGTGCACATGTGTTAACACGGTTAACACGGTTAACACAATATTTGCGGTTAACAACGGAACCTCCCTCTATATATATATATATATATATATATATATATATAGGGGAAGTATCCGTTGCAAACCAGGTAGATTGTACAAACTATACAAACCTAATCTTAACCATTGATTTTGTTTATATTTTGTTTATTTCCTAAATTTTAGGTGGTTTTAAAATGTAGTTGAGAGAATATCTAGGAACTAAATTAATCCACACCATTGATCATATACATGCATGGTTGAGATTGGTTTGTATAGTTTGTACAAACTATACGGTTTGCAATGGATACGACCCCTATATATATATAAAGAGGTGTCTTTTAGAGTAGACCAAATAATTCCTAAAAACTTGAGGATCAATCTAAGCCTTTAATCAAATGGGTATAAAGGGCATGATCGTCATTTTGCAAAAAAGATTCACGGTTCATTCATAATACGAATCTAAAAATCATAATACGAAAATAAAAAAAATTCAAAAAGAATAAAAAATACAAAAATCATATTCATAATACGAAAATCAGATTCATCTTATGAATTCTTAGATTCATAATACGAAACTTCATATTCACCTTATTATGAATATTCATATTCAACTAATGAATCTTTAGATTTACTACATGAAACTTCATATTCTTTTTATGAATCTTCAAATCCACTAGATGAAATTTCATATTCACTTTATGAATCTTTAGATTCACCACATGAATCTTCAGATGTAAGTTAAACAATCATCCTAATTCACCTAATGAATCTAAACAAAATGTCCATTTACATTTATATTAATATAATGAATACAAAACAAAATGTCCGTTTACATTTAAATTCACCTAATGTATACAAACAAAAATATATATTTACATTTAAATTCACCTAATGAATTCAAATACATATCTTAATTCATCTAATGAATCTTCACATCATCATCCACTTCAGCCTTCAAGAACACATGATGAACATTCAAGAACACAACTTCAAAAACCCCAATTTTTCAACATTGCTTTTCTAAAATCTTCATAAAAAATGTTAAAATTCATATATGTTGCTTAAATCAAAATTACAAACAACTTGTGTGAAACAACAATCTCCGAAATTGAATCAAACTAACCTAAGTTTAAAAAAAATCTCAAGAACCCTAGAAATTAGGGGTTTTAGTTATAAATACAAAATCTAGCATAAAAGCGTCAACTCATTCCAGATCTCAAAGATGGTGAATGGAACAAAAATTACCAGGTAATCATCAGAGTTGTGTTTGGTAACCGGATCTCGAAAATGACCGGAAGAGGAAGAAGCCGGAGATGTAGAATGCGATGGTGGACGACAGTGTAGGTGGCGATGGCAGTGGAGCGGCAGTGGCGGTGGTAGTTGAGCCCCAACAACGGTAGTGACGATGGATAATCGAAGTTGTGTTTGGTAACCGGATCTCGAAGATGACCGGAAGAGGAAGTCGTTAGAGATGTGGAATGCGATGGTGGACGGCGGTGTAGGTGGTGGCGGTGGAGCACCAACAACAATGGAGGTTTTAAGGTGGAGGTATGATGGGTTTTAGTCTCATGGAGGTCCTGATAGGAATGGCAATGAGACGAGTATGAGACGGGTATTGGTAATCCAGTCCCATACCCTATTATAAAACTATATCACATACCTGGTCTCGTCCCGTCAGGTATCCCATTACCAAATAACCATCGGGGTCGCGGGTATCAGGTATCCCATTTATATTATTAGTCGATTAAAATTTACTAATTGAAATTTCGTTTCCTATAACTATATGCGAATCAAGTCAAACAATGAGTTAGATTTTTTTAAAACTTTCATTGCAACATGAACATTCACCAAATTCAACATTTAACAAAATGAAAACGACGTTTGTGGCTCGGTGCACTATCAACGAAGTGTCAATGGAAGTGGGAACATTACTACATTAATCTTATTGAAAAAATTAAATATATATTTTCTAAACTAAAAAATCAATCCTCATTTATGTTATTCTATATATTAATATAAATTGTAATGTATATTATATTAATAATAACATTATAAATTTATTAAATATATATGGTTCGGGGTCGGGTAAATGGTTTCGGGTATGAGATCGGGTAAATGGGCGGGTATTGACTAAAACCATAACCATCCCAAACCCACGAAACTTTAAAAAAAAAACCCCATACCCGGTCCCAACACAATTTACCCCGTCCAATCCCGTCCAAAAAGTTTCGGGTTTCCCATTGGGTTTGGGTATTTTTGCCATCCCTAGGTCCTGATGGGTTTTATTCTAATGGAGGTTTGATGTTGTTGTGGTTGGGGAAAGAAAAGAAGAAAGAGTATATATGATGGGTTTAGATCTGATGGTTTGAGTTTACAAAATGTAAAAAAAAATACCCTTTTGGGTTTATAATCTAGTGTGGTGTAGACTAAAATTGATAAAACTACAAACCATATCATCTTAAATAATAGCATTTGATTAAAAGTTTTAATGGTGCTAGATTAGTCCTCAAGTTTACACAAATAAAATTGTTTTCGTTTAAACCTCCCCCCCCCCCTCTCTCTCTCTCTCTCTCTCTATATATATATATAGAGAGAGAGAGAGAGAGGGAGATTCAAACGATAAACATATCAACTTAAGAGAACGTGAGAAGCAAATGCGGCTTTGACCGGTCCTCCCTTTAATAATCTCTACTCTCCCATGAATCGCGTCAATCCTCCGTGATCACGTCCACCATAATCGTGAGATGAGTGACTGAGATTGCTCCTCATGTTCTGTTAAATTGACATGCTTCTCGTTTGAACCTTCTCCTACATAATATATATATATATAGTATTATGTTCAAATGAGAAGTGCTAAAAAAATGAGAAGTAGAAAAGTGATCTCCACCACTCATCCCGTCATCCGGTCAATAAAGGCGGCTTTGACCGGGTCCCCTCATTTAATAATCTCCATCCTCCCATGAATCGCGCCGATCCTCCGTTATCGTGTACCCCGTAACCGGTCAAAACCATCTTTATTGACCGGATCGATGAGTAGTGGATATCACTTATGTACTTCTCATTTTTTTAGCAATTCTCATTTGTACCTTTCTCTCTCTCTCTCTCTATATATATATATATATATCATCTATGCTTGCAAGCTTAATCGGGCTTAAACATAAAGGCTCAAGCTCGAACTCGTTTATTAAACAAGCCTAAAATGAAGCTCGAGCTTGGATTGGGCTCGACCTCGTTTAACTTGAACTTGAATTGAGATTTTAACGAGTCAATCTCGAGTAATTCACGAGCAACTCACCTCGCTTACACCCCTAAATAGGATATCAAATGAGGTCCTCTTAGCATAGTCAAATCGAGTATCATTTATTCCAGGACCATTTCAATTTTTATGGAGGCTCTGTTACAATTGTAACATGGGTTAAGTTCCCGTGAGACCGAGCTACTTCCGTGAGACCGATGAGACCAACATATTTTACATGAAACTTCACATCAAAACCTTTGTGAAGGTAAAAAAATTTGAATATTCATCGTAAAAACATACTAAAACCACTATGGAAGAAAAAAATCAAAAAAAGGTAAAAAAACGAAACCTTCATAGCATTTTCCGATGTGAAGGTTCGCATTATCTATTTGTAACCTTCATAGCATATAAGCTGTGAAGGTTTCATTTCTTATCTTGTTTTGGATATTTTATTACATCGGAAATGTTTTTTAAGTCTGCGTATTCGAGTTTTATTTACCTTCACGATGTTTTTTTTGTTAAGTTTCATACGTTAGGTATTGGTCTCATGCAGTCTAACGGAACAGTTTGGTCTCACCTGATTCTAAGTCATTGTAACATATCATATATATTATTTGAATAGGGCCTTTCCACTTTCAATATCTCATCAAGCTTTACCAAATAAACATACCAATCACTAGTGACAAATTTATCAAGAGATAGACTTCATTATCTCGTCGTTTATTTGTTTCTGTTTGCAACATTCAAAATCATATTTTCTAACTCTTGAGACCTCACAACGCTCGGCCACGAAGAATTCCATTTGACGTCCAGAGCCAGTATGTTGAAAAGATCAATCTCAACCAAGAACTCTCATAAACCTCAAATTACACCAAACCTAAACTATTACACAGAAAAGTATATGAAATTACATCAAACCTAAACTAGAGCAAAAGAAATTACAACAAAACTAAGCTAAATACATCAAAAAGAAATCAAGAGTAAACAATATTTGAAGAACTCAACATGAACAAACCCTAATTCTCTAGAGAGAGAAAGATTAAAGAGAAACAAATAAAACTGAAACAAATAGAGAGAGAAAAGGCTCAAAATTCGTAAGTGAATAATGAGAAAATGCTGAAGAAAATATGCTTTTATACTCCCATTCTGATAAGTTCACTTTCAGTCCCTCTGATTCACTTTAATTGCTCCGCTAACCTTCTCTTTTCCACAGAAGTGAGGCGCAGTACAAATGTTATAGAGCTGCACAGCTTCAGTCCTCCAGCTTACCAACTTTAAACAGAACCTTATAAAATCAAAAACCTTTATTAACACAAGTCAAGATTGTAAAATAATATAACCTTTTAACACAGTAATGTTGAGTCTGATAACCACTGCTGCAATTGAAGGTTAATACTGCTGATTACCACTGCTGGCTTTGGAGTGTTACTACTGCCACTGAAGATTAGAGGTTACCACTGCTGGTATGTGATGAATGAATAAAGATCAAGGTTACCACTGCTGTATCAGATTACTACTGCTCTTGAAGATTACCATTGCTGGTTTTGAAGTTAACACTGCTGGTGCAAAGTTAACCCTGCTTATGTTTTTACCACTGCTATCAGAAGACGATAAGGAAAGGATTGTGATGACTTGAAGATATAGACAAGATACGATATGCTTGGAGATATTTTAGAGATTATCTTGTAAATCTAGTTTCCTTATTGTAATCTGTTATGTCGTATATATAGCTGATAAGTTGGTCATTGTTAGATACGAGTTTTTGATAGCTTTTGTGTTATAATTAAGAGCCTCAAGATTGTTCTTGAAATCCCTGCAATAGAGAAGTATTGCACGTCTGTTTTGAGCCTGTTCAAACAGATTGGGGCTTGTAGTTGTAATCATTAAGCTATTAAGATCAATATACACAGTTTGTTTGAATTCATTGTTCTGTTTTTATAATCAAAGTGTTATTCCGCAAACTTCTTTGATTAAGTATTCTGTTCTTGATATTGAGATTCAGATCCTGTCAAGTGGTATCAGAGCTTGTGTTCAGAATACTTATTGATCAATGGATTCCCAGGATTCTGTTCTTGTGTCCAAAGTCCCCATGCTCAAACCCAATGAGTTTGAGATGTGGAAAATCAGAATTAAGCAATACATGCTTCTTACTGATTATGCCTTATGGGAAGTAGTTGAACATGGACCCAGTGTCCCTGAACCTGCTGTTGCTGGAGCACCCCCAAAATCTGATGCAGACAAAAAGAGGAAGCAGACTGAGATGAAAGCCTTAAGCACTCTGCTGTTGGCCATTCCGAATGAATACCAACACCAATTCTGTACCTGCCCTGATGCAAGATCACTTTGGATTGCATTGGAGAAGAGATTCTCTGGAACCAAAAGTTCCAAGAGAAATCAGAAAGCCCTATTGAAGCAACAATATGAGAACTTCACTTCTACAAAGAATGAGTCCATGACTCAAACTTTTGACAGGTTCAACAAATTAATTGGAGAACTTGCCAATGTAGATGTGAAGATGGAGAAGGATGAAGTCAATAGAAAATTCCTCAGATCTCTGAGTGAGGAATGGACTATGTACACTGTGTCATTCAGACAAGGAGATGACCTGGAGGATAAGGAGCTTGAAGATCTGTACAATGATCTCAGGATTTTTGAAGCTGAAGTAGAGGCCAAAAGAAGACCAACTGGATATTCACATACTATTGCTCTTTATTCCTCTGAAAATTCTTCTTCTAATATTAATACTGCTAGTACTACTCATGTTAATCCTGCTAATAATAACCATGACAGTACTAATGATAAATCATCTGTGTCACAGGATACTAATGGGGATGCAGTCTTGGAAGCATTCCTTGCCAATCATGTAAGATCTCCTCTGATCAATGATGATCTTGAACAAATCAATGCTGATGATTTAGAGGAGATGGACATCAAGTGGCAGATGGCCATGTTAACAATGAGAATGAAAAGATTTATAAGGAGGACTGGCAGGAACAACTTTGATGCCAAAAGAGGAGATCTTGCTGGATTTGACAAATCAAAGGTGAGATGCTACAAGTGCAATGAGCCTGGCCACTTTGCCAGAGAGTGCAAAGGGAGTGGCACTCATCAACAAGCCAACAATGGAGGACAAGCATATGCTCCAAGACCCAACAGAGGCACCAATTCCAACTCTTCTCAAGCCTTGGTATCACAAGAAGGCATGGGATTTGACTGGAGTGATCAAGCTGAAGAAGCCATCCAGAATCATGCATTGATGGCCAAAATCACTGAACCTGAACTTCCAACTGAGGTATCCTCTAAACTATGTTCTGATTCTTGTGTTGAAACTGTTAAGAAGTATAGGGATCACAATCAGACTATGAGTGACACCATCAAGACAATGGAAGTTGATAGAAGAGAGTATAGGATAGTCATTGAGAATCTGGAGGATCAAATCAAATCCTATAAAGAGAATGAACTCCAGTTTGAGTATGACTACAATTACTGGAAGTGGGAGAAAAAGGAGTTTGAGAAGAAGCTAGTAAAGTCTGGTGAGGAATTAGAATCTGTCAAGAAGGAACTAGAAAAGGCTAAGGAAGATCTTGATAAATTCTCTAAGTCCTCTAAAGCCTTGGAAGAAATTCTAAAGGCTCAAGTTCATGATGAACTCAAAAGAGGGATAGGATACCACAATACTCCTCCACCCCGCAATCACACCTATATTCCTCCTACCACAGATATCCTAGATAGACTAAACAGAGAGGAACTAAAAGAAGGAGTGTGTGATATAGATCCCTCAAGTAGTGATGTTGAGGAAGAACAAAAGGGAAAGCCTGAAAACAAATCCCAAGAAACTGTCCCTGAGGAAAATCAAATCCTCACCAATGAAAAGGGTGGTATGCCCTTTGTACCCAGTAAGATTGCTACGGTCTCTAGGAAAGGTAAGGAGAAAGTAGTTGACCAGGAACCTGCAACTTCACAACCATGTGTCAAAGGTGGTAAATCCACTCATAAGAATGACAGTGTTCCTGGTACTTCTAAACAGCCTCAAACAAGTGACAAACCAAGAGGAAACAAAAGGAATTGGAACAACCAATGGGCTCAAACTCATGGTGTTGATCTGAACAAGATTAACAAACCAAAACCCTGCTTTATATGCTGTAATCTCAACCATCTGGCTAAGGACTACTACTATAACCCTTTTAATCAAAGAATGACTTTTCAAAATCATAGGGTTAATTTTCAGAATCAAAAGCAGTTTCAAACTAGGAGGACAGAGTATAAAAGCAGAGGGTCTGTTCCAAAACCTGTTGTTGAAAGACAAATGGCTCAGAAAAGGAAACGTCAACTTAAAAGAAAAGTCAGTGTTCAAAAGAAAAAGGTTGAAAAGAAGACTGTGAAGATAGTTACAAAATGGGTACCAAAAGCTTCACTAAGCAATACTACTGCTTCCATAAGCAGTGGTAATGAAAGTGTTGCTTCTAAAAGCAGTGGTAACAATCTAAAAGACATAGAAGTTAACACTGCTGCTAGCAAAAGCAGCAGTGGTAACTCAAACAATGTTACCACTACAAGTTCCTCAATGAGACAACCCATTGTAACTAAGTACTCAAGTCATGAGATTCCTAACAAGGATTATCTTTTAAAACTTAACAGATTGACAGAGGTCAATTATGTTAATGAAAAGGGAGAACCCAAGACCATATTGGCTTGGGTTCCCTCAAGACACTAACTTATTTCTTTAATGTGCAGAGCAACCCAGACAGGAATGAGAACTTATGGCATGTGGACAGTGGTTGCTCTAGGCACATGACAGGCAATAAATCCTTTCTTGAAAACTTCACTACATTCAATGGAGGATATGTTGCCTTTGGAGATAATCCAAGAGGAGGTAAGGTTTCAGGGAAAGGTAAGGTTACAGGAGGTAAGTTAACCTTAGAAGATGTATACTATGTGGATCAACTCAGATACAACCTGATGAGTGTGTCTCAGGTGTGTGATAAGAAACTTTTCACTCTGTTCAGTGAAACAGAGTGCATGATTCTTTCTCCTAAGTTTGTAGTTGATGAGAGCTTTGTTTTACTGAGAACACCTAGAAAAGATAATGTTTATTGTCTGGACTTAAATGGTATGCCATCAGAAGTAGTGAACTGTCTGTTTTCAAAAGCTTCAATGACTGAATCCTCTCTCTGGCATAGAAGGATGGGTCATATGAACATTAAGACCATGAACTTACTTGTCAAAAATCAATTGGTCAGAGGTCTTCCCCCAAAAGAGTTCACACTTGATGATCATTGTGTAGCCTGCCTCAAAGGCAAGCAACACAAGGCTTCTCACAAATCAAAGACAATAAACACTATCTCTGCTCCTCTTCAATTATTGCACATGGATTTATTTGGACCTACCAATGTAATGAGTATAGGCAAGAAATCATACTGTCTTGTGATAATAGATGATTATTCTAGGTTTACTTGGGTTTTCTTTCTAAGAACAAAGGATGAGACAACTGGACTGATCAAACCCTTTGTAAAGAGAGTTGAGAATCAGGTGAACCTTAGAGTGAAAGTCATTAGATCAGACAATGGAACTGAGTTCAAAAATGCTGATTTGAATTCCTTTTGTGAGGAAAAAGGTATTGAAAGACAATTCAGTGCTCCTAGAACTCCTCAACAGAATGGAGTTGCTGAGAGGAGAAATAGGACACTGATTGAGGCTGCAAGAACCATGTTAGCAGATTCTAAACTACCAATCACTTTTTGGGCAGAAGCAGTTAACACTGCCTGCTATGTGCAAAACAGGGTTCATGTAGTCAAGTCCAAGGGAAAAACACCTTATGAACTTTTCAAAAACAAAAAGCCTTTTATAGGTTTCTTTGTACCTTTTGGGTGTCCCTGTTCTATCTTAAATACCAAATCTCACCTAGGGAAATTTGACAGTAAATCTGATGATGGTTTCTTTGTGGGATACTCAATACAGAGCAAAGCAGTTAGGGTATTTAATACTGTTTCTAGAACAATTGAGGAAAGTGACAATGTCAAATTCAATGAACACACTCCCAATGTGCATGGGACTGGTCCAGACTGGCTATTTGACATTGATTCACTCACTAACTCTTTGAACATGAGCAATGTAGTTAATACAGGTCCTATTATCAAGGAAAAGGAGACAGACACACCTTTTGTTCTGTTTCCTCCATCCACCATCAGTTCAGAAGAGAAAGAATCAGAGACTGAAGTGCAAGAGGATGCTTCAGAGAATCAAGAAGGAGACAAGGAGACTGAAGAGACTCCACAGCTTGAAAGCAATATGGAAAATGAGACTGGGGATACAAGTGAAATCACTCAACCAGATCCCTCAGAATCTGGTCCTGATGATTCAAATCTAGGGGAACTCCTATCTGAAGAACCCCTACACCTGACAAGAACTCAAAAGAATCACCCTGCCTCTCAAGTGATTGGAGATGTGGCATCTCCTATGATTACAAGGAAGCAAAGCAGAGAAGCTGGATATGTGAATACTCATTCTGGGATGTTGTCATGCTTTCTTTCCCAGAATGAACCAAAGAAGGTGTTAGATGCCATGAAGGATCCAAGCTGGATAGAAGCTATGCAAGAGGAGTTACTGCAGTTTGTCCTACAACATGTTTGGGATTTGGTGGATCTCCCAAAAGGACACAGAGTAATTGGCACTAAATGGATATTCAGAAACAAAACAGATGAGAGAGGAATTGTGATCAAGAATAAGGCCAGACTAGTGGCACAGGGGTACACTCAGGAAGAAGGAATAGACTATGATGATGTATTTGCACCTGTAGCCAGAATTGAAGCCATCCGGCTATTCTTGGCTTTTGCATCTTACAAAGGATTCAAAGTCTATCAGATGGATGTGAAAAGTGCATTCTTGTATGGTACTATTGATGAGGAAGTCTATGTCTGTCAACCACCAGGGTTTAAAGACCCTAAATATCCTGACAGAGTTTGTAAGTTGAGGAAGGCACTGTATGGCCTTCATCAAGCACCTAGGGCTTGGTATGATACCTTGTCCTCATATTTGTTGGAAAACAAATTTGAGAGGGGTGTCACTGATAAGACTTTATTCATCAAGAGAACAAAGACTGATATGCTGTTGGTGCAGATCTATGTAGATGATATCATCTTTGGTTCAACAAAGGAAGACATGTGCAAGGAGTTTGAAGAACTAATGCACAAGAAGTTTAAAATGAGTTCTATGGGAGAACTAACTTTCTTTCTTGGTCTGCAGGTCAAGCAGAAAAGAGATGGTATCTTCATCAATCAATGCAAATATGTCGCCACAATGCTTCAAAAGTTTGGAATGAATGATGCAAAACCAGCAAGCACACCAATGGAAACTCACAAACACCTCACTGCTGATGTTGAGGGGGAGGAAGTTGATGTTCATCAATACAGATCCATGATTGGATCATTAATGTATCTTACAGCTTCTAGACCTGATATTATGTTTGCTGTTTGTGTGTGTGCTAGGTTTCAAGTTAGGCCAAAGGAGTCACATTTACATGCAGTTAAGAGGATATTCAAATATCTCAAGGGTCAACCTAAATTGGGACTTTGGTATCCTTATGACAATTCTTTTGACTTGGTGGCCTACACAGATAGTGATTATGGAGGAGCAAACCTGGATAGGAAGTCAACATCAGGAGGATGTCAGTTCTTAGGAGGAAGATTGGTCTCTTGACAATGCAAGAAACAGACCACTGTTTCACAATCAACAACTGAGGCTGAATACATAGCTGCTTCTCAATGCTGCTCACAAGTCTTATGGATTCAGAATCAGATGCAGGACTATGGTCTTTCTTTCTTACAGACACCTATATACATTGACAACAACAGTGCTATTAGCATTGTGAATATCCCTGTCAAGCATTCCAAGACCAAGCATATAGAGATTAAGTACCATCTTATCAGAGATTGTAATGAAAAGAAGCTAATTCAAGTTCAAAAAGTCCATACTGATGATCAATATGCAGATCTTTTCACAAAAGCCTTTGATGTAGGCAGGTTCATATTCTTGATCACAAGTGTTGGAATGATGAACTCTGAATAACCCTTCTTCTTGTTACAATTATTCTTGTATTATCTCTGTATATCTTTCCTTTCTTTTTATCTTTTGTAAATGTTGATAAGTTCTTTGATGCGGCAGAAGGAGTTTCAGAAAGCTCACAAGCAGTAAGATGGAGCTTTTACAATGCAGCCGTCCATGGAGTGAAATACTTGTTTTTACAAAGTTTTTAACACTGCTAGTCATTCGCCCATTAACACTGCTTTCATATTCGCCCATTAACACTGCTTTCACATTCGCCCATTAACACTGCCAGCACATTCGCCCATTAACACTGCCAGCACATTCGCCCATTAACACTGCCAGCACATTCGCCCATTAACACTGCCAGCACATTCGCCCATTAACACTGCCAGCACAATCTCCCATTACCACTGTCTATGCATTTGTGTTTTACCCCTGCTCACACACACGCTTGTTAACACTGCTAGTTATTCTGAGGTATTACCACTGCTTTTAATTAAGCTGATGTGTTTACCACTGCTTTTAATCTAATGCGTGTTATTACCACTGAGGGTATCTTTTACCACTGCTTTTAAGATAGTTTGACAAATACCACTGCTAGCGTTCAATACCACTGCTTATTTGACCTAGTTCACCGTGTGTTTGTTAACACTGCTAATGGTAGTTACCCCTGCTCTAAAGTGTAGTATATAATCCCTAACTTGACCGCCTTTTTCATTAACGGCTATTCTACACTTTTGCTCTCAAAAACGTTTGCAATTCTTTGATTGATTCTCTCTCAGTATTCGTGCATTCGAGATTACGATCCGATTTCATCATCTGTTTAGGTTTTCTTAATCGATTGCTAATGGCTTCATTGACTTTTGTCAAGGATCATAACAAGGTTGGATATATTTCCAAGGGTGGAGATTCTGAAGGATTCGAAGATATAGTTGATTTCTTGGCATCATCTCACATTGCGCACGCCGCGACAATCACTCCTACCGTCTACATTCAACATATGCAAGACTTCTGGATGAATGGAGTTGTCCAGGAAGAAGATGGAGTCAAACGCATTCAAACCACTATCTGTGGTCTGTCTCTCACACTTACCCCTGCCAAGATCAGACATCATCTGCAACTAAATGATGAAGGAGGTATATCTATGCTCTCTACTCGAACCATCATGGAAAACCTTTTAAAAATGGGATATACAGGCTCTCAAACATCTTTGAAATATCTTAAGAGTCAATTTTGCCCTCAATGGAGATTCCTTGTGCATACCCTGTTGCACTGCTTTTCAAAGAAATCCACTAGTTTTGGTGAGTTTAGCAGCACTATGGCTTCTGCCTTGGTCTGTCTAGCCACAAAACAGGTGTTTAATTTTTCACAAATGATTTTTGATAGTCTTGTGTACAATCTTGAGAACATTTCAAACTCTAAAGTCAAAACATTTTTCATGTTCCCAAGATTTGTCCAAGAAGTGGTTACAAACGAATTGACGGCTGTACCTAAACATGGAAACATCTATAAGAGCTCCGCTCTTGGTCATAAGTTGTTCTCCAATATGAAGAGACCTGCAGAAGGCTCCAATGACCAATTCACTCCATTATTCTCTACAATGATGAGAGTGAACCACCCACAAGGTGAGGCATCAGGCTTGCAGCCTACACAACCAAGCATTCCCTCTGATGACCTACCCACACCTATCACAGATACACTCCCTCAGTCCTTTGACAAAACCCCCACCCCCACACTTCAAAAATATCAGAGAAAGAACAGAGGAGCTCCTTCCTCCTCTGGTTCTAAACCCCAAAAGCCTATAAGCCAACAGTTGGAGCACTCTCCTTCTGATTCTACCCAAAGGGATACCCCTGGAGTGCAGCCCCACTCAAGTATAAAGAAGGTGCCCTCTAAGGAGAAGGATGGGCATGTGGTTGGTGAGGCTCAAACTACTGATGTTGCACAAGGTGTGCATCAGGCCAGTTTGAACATAAGTAAGACCCCCACCACGGCAACTCCTAGTGAGAAATCACATGGAGGACCCAGGTGCCAAGAAACCAAGGGGACTTCTAGTGCTTCAGCAAGGCTGAAGACTAAAGTCAAAAAGCTCAAAGATCCAGTAATGGAGGTTAACACTTCTAAACCTGGTGAGAGCAGATTTACACATGAGGAATTGATGGAAAACTTTCGTACCATTGCCAAAGATTTGAAGGCATTTGAGAAGAACTTCTTTGTCCATGATGAGAAACATGGCTCTCATGCAGCCAGACTTGATACATTGGAGGAGTTGGCCACTGCACAACATGATATGCTCAAGCTGCATGAAGCACAGTTGGTGAAGCAAGCAAGGGTCATTCAAGCTCAGGGAGCTTCCATTGCCTCAATGAAGGGTACTATTCGAGCTCTAAGGAAGAGGTATAATACGTTGGTTCAATTCACAAAGGGGGAGAGATCTGGATTTAAGGGGGAGTCTGTGCATGAAGAAGATGTTGTGAATGAACAAGGTGTTGAGATGGAGACTGAAGCCAAGGGGGAGGAACAGAAAGAGACTGGAACAGTGGCTGAGACTGTTTTGGAAGAAGATGTTGTGAATGAAGACACCCAGGTTGCAGATGAACCTGCAGTTATTATTGCTGAACCAGAGATCAATGAGGATGATCTAACCATTGCTGAGTTGCTAGTAAAGTTGCCTGAAGTAGTCAAACCTACTAAGGGTGTAGTTATCAAAGAATCAGAGATTATGAAAAAGAATGATCTTCCTGTTGTTGATCCTAAAGATAAAGGAAAAGAGAAGATGATTGAAGAAGCAGAGACTGATTCTGATTCTGAAATAGATGAGGCTAAGAGGAAGATTATGGATTATGAAGCTTCAGAGGCCCTTGCTAGAAAGTTAAGTTTGGAGGAACAAGAAAGAGTGAACAAGGAGGTAGAAGAGAGAAAATGGAAGGCTGATAAGAAGAAGCCTGTGAAAAAGCCTCAGAAGAAGTCAATTTCAAAACAGGAAACTGAAAAGAGGAGGACTATGGTGAGATTTTTGTCTACTGCTCTTGGAAAGCCATTTCAATTCTTTTCCAGATGGACTCTGGAAGAGATTGAGAAAAGTACAATGTCACCAGAGAAGCCATGCATTTGGAAGCAATGGAGGAACAACAGGTTGAAACTGAAGAGGTGGCATTGGTTCAAAGGAAGAGGAAGAGAGATCAGATTAAAGAACAGGTTACCACTGAAGGTAAGCCTGAACAGGATAAGAAACTTGTGATGATTCCTGAGCAACAAAGTGTTCAAGTTATTGAGAAGAAGGAGGCATCTGTAAAGGAGGATGAGGTAGCTGAGAAAGCTGTTGTGAAGGAGGATGAGGTGCCTAATCAGAAAGAGGCACAATCATCAAGGAAGAAATCTGTTGCTAAAAAGCCTAAGATGAGCAAAGAGATTGAAGAACCTTCAAATGTGTCTATGTGGATATACTTTGAGAATAAAGAGATGGATTACTTCAAGGTATTCAGGAGTGATGGAACCAATGAAGTGTTTGCTAATTACCTTGGGATCTTCAGAAAATTGTCAAGAGGTGATCTAAAGAAGATGTATGAGATAGCTTGTACTAAAGAGATTGAAGATTTTGAGGAAGCAAGGATGCTTGTAGAAGACTTGAAGATGATGTTTGCTTTTTCAAAAACAAAAGCAGAGCTCAAGAAGAACAGAAAAAGAGATCAGGATGATAGCATTGGTGAAGGAAAGGTTATTTCCTGGAACACCTATGAAAATAGGGTGTTTTCAGTGACTTTTGAGAAAGGAAGAATGAGTTTCTTCCTAATGGATAAAAGATATGACTTTGAGCCAATTATGATGGGAAGTATGCTGGAAGTGAAGAAGAAAGCAGAGAATTTGTCTGAATTTGATAAGGAGTTGATTGGAAGATTAAGAGAACAGCTGTTAGAGTTGAATGCTCATTATTTTGATGAAGAAGTAATTGAGCTAAAGCAGAAGAAAGTTGTTGGTTGGGGAGTTGATCAAGATCTGAGATATGTTGTCCAATTTGATGATGGAACAGACTTTTGTGATAATGACTGGGAAAATGTCTTGGATGAGTGCACAAGGGAGAATTTAAAGGAGATGTATGAACAAAGATGCACTGTGATCAAAGTAGCTGTGAATGACAGAGACAATCCTGATCAAGCCAAGAAGAGGAAATTTGCACTAGAATGTTTATTTTGGTTATTTGAACCATTCAAACTTTTAGGTGTCAAGAACTCAACATGTGAAGATGTGAAGGAATGGAGGTGGTTTGAAAAATGCAGAGTCTACAGTCTGAGCATCAATGATGAAGAAATAGAGTATTATCTTGAAGAAAGTGAAACGGATGCTCTAGATATTCAAAGGTTGCAAGGAATGATGAAGGTGAATCTGAGAACAAGAGGTGAACCTACCAGAGCTACAAGATTGTTGAAGAAAAAGATTGAAACCTATTTGAAGAGAAGACTCAGAAACTTAGCTCCTCATGCTGAGAAGTTAAGTTTAGGGGGAGATTGTTGAGTCTGATACTTTACCACTGCTGCAATTGAAGGTTAATACTGCTGATTACCACTGCTGGCTTTGGAGTGTTACTACTGCCACTGAAGATTAGAGGTTACCACTGCTGGTATGTGATGAATGAATAAAGATCAAGGTTACCACTGCTGTATCAGATTACTACTGCTCTTGAAGATTACCATTGCTGGTTTTGAAGTTAACACTGCTGGTGCAAAGTTAACCCTGCTTATGTTTTTACCACTGCTATCAGAAGACGATAAGGAAAGGATTGTGATGACTTGAAGATATAGACAAGATACGATATGCTTGGAGATATTTTAGAGATTATCTTGTAAATCTAGTTTCCTTATTGTAATCTGTTATGTCGTATATATAGCTGATAAGTTGGTCATTGTTAGATACGAGTTTTTGATAGCTTTTGTGTTAGAATTAAGAGCCTCAAGATTGTTCTTGAAATCCCTGCAATAGAGAAGTATTGCACGTCTGTTTTGAGCCTGTTCAAACAGATTGGGGCTTGTAGTTGTAATCATTAAGCTATTAAGATCAATATACACAGTTTGTTTGAATTCATTGTTCTGTTTTTATAATCAAAGTGTTATTCCGCAAACTTCTTTGATTAAGTATTCTGTTCTTGATATTGAGATTCAGATCCTGTCAAGTAACCTAGACCATCTTTCTAAAATTGTTTCTTGGCTGCCCCATTTACCCATCTGAAAGATTTTGTTCGAACCATCATCAAGGCATGCTGTTGGAACAAACTCCTAAGAGATATATTTAATCCTTCCGTATCATTATTGACAGTCGCTATATAGCCCCACGTCCCTTTTTTTCATGAGGACGGAGCAGTTTTCGAGCTTTGCAGACTTACCATAAAGAGCATCAATGACTTGTCTCCAAAGCGTGTCTCCTTCGATAGGACTGCTAGATTAGTAGCACGGCACGGACAGAGGCGGAGGCAATTCATAGCAAGGGTTAGCAGATGCTAACCCACAAAATTTCAAAAATATTTTTGATATAATAACCTATTCAAATTAAATAATTATGAGCCCACACATTAAGAAAACTCCATATTATGGGCTGTATTTTTCAAAATGAACTTACATTTAAAAAAGGAACACGTCTCTTTCTACTACATAGGTATAAAGTCAAAAAACAAAAACAAAAAAACTATGGCATTCTTATTTTCAAATTCCCAAGTTTTCAAACTTTCATTAAAAGCTTGCAGACGTATCTTCCTCGCTTCCATTCCAATTCTTCTCTTCAGATTCAAAACTTTAATTCTCTATGATTTCTAATGTACAAGTGTGCAATAATTCAAAAGGGTTATTATTTATCTTCCTCATTATATTTATTTATTTGTTTTGTTTAGTTATTATTAATGTTTGAATATGTGAAACCCCAGGATTAATCTCCAAAAGAGCCCTTGAGGAGAGAAGGGGGGTTCCAACATATATAGTGAAGATTTGGTCAAAGTCTAGCCAATGTGGGACTCTAACACGCCCCCTCCAACAGAGGCTAGATAGAGAGCCTAGAAGGGTCACGAGAGGACCAGGAGAGGGCCAGGAGAGAGGTGACATGTTAGTCCCTAGAGTGGTAGACCTTGGCTCTGATACCATGTTTGAATATGTGAAACCTCGGGATTAATCGCCAAAAGAGCCCTTGAGGAGAGAAGAGGGGTTCCAACATATATAGTGAAAATTTGGTCAAAGTCTAGCCGATGTGGGACTCTAACAATTAAGTTTATATGAAGCATA
The DNA here is from genome assembly GCA_030169165.1 of Centaurea solstitialis. Taxonomy (NCBI): domain Eukaryota; kingdom Viridiplantae; phylum Streptophyta; class Magnoliopsida; order Asterales; family Asteraceae; genus Centaurea; species Centaurea solstitialis. The sequence continues at coordinate 68,871,765 of CM058045.1, read as the reverse complement.
AATTTGTACATTTAAGTTGGGTTTTGTGAAAATAGGTTTGTTTATCATTAACCAAGAATCAAGATTATTTTAGAGTAGGAGTTATTGAAAATGGATTCATTTTTATTAGTTATTAATTGTTAGGGTTTGCTACTAATTGTTAATTACTAATTGCTACTAATTTTAGTTTTTTTTTTATATATTGTACACTTTAACATTTAGCGTCAATAAGTAATTAATAAAGAGAAAAGAAACCGGTGGTTCACTTTCTATGCCAAATAAGTATAATCATGATAATTGCAAACAAAGTTGTGTAGAAATCAATTAGTCGATCTTCCTACTAACCCGGGGTAGCGAAAAAGAGTTATAGATTATAATCCCAATATTCCAGACGAAGTTTGTAGACGAATTTTAGAAATCAATGGATGAACGATTGCTTAGTTACATATATCGAAAACATATATTTTTACCATGCTTGATAATGAAGATGTCATAGAAAAGTTCCAAAAAATGAAAACTTGTCGAGGTCACTATTAAGTATGTAAAGATCGAATATTATCAATATAAATTTATAATAACATTATTTTTGTCTTTTTTATAATGTTAATCTATATGATTGTTCTATTTTATATTATGCTCACCCTCTTATAAATTCCTGGCTCCGCCCCTAAGCACGGAGACTTCCAATCCCAAGGACACCTTTTTCACTCGAGTTGATCACCACCCTCCTATGCCACCCATGCGGTTTTCGGTTGATTACCATTCATCCCCCTGAAAAAATGACGTCTTTTCTTTTCCAATTTGTTGATAGCACTACTTTGCAAAGGCAAAGTTGATGTAGATCAGTTTCGGCCAGTGTTGGAATTCTTTAGGGATTTTTGGAAACCAAGGAAACGGCCTCGAAAAAAGGAGAAAATCCAGTGCCGGAACAGCGCCACCTTCGCGGCGCGAGGATGTAGCTCGCGACGCGAGCGAGTTGCTGGTCGCTTTGCACGACGGAACATTCCGGAAGATATTGCAATGATATGTTTATTCAAATACTTTATTAAGTAAAGATTACGATCTACTTAGTATTATTTAGTTTCCTATTATTTAGTTTTCTTATTTACTAAGTTAGGAATAATATTTAGTTTATTTACTTTCCTTAATTAAGTTTTAGCTAACTTATAAATAGGTGCTTTAAGTTTGAATTATAATCGTTCTTACTCAATAAAAGTTTGTCTTTTTAGAGATTATTCTCTTGTTTTGAGTTTTACGTTTCGTAATTCTCGTTATCCTTTCGGGTTTGACGTTTGTCGATCCGTTCCACGTTTCTCACTGCGTCAAAAGTCTTCCTCTCATCGAAAGCGTTTTGGCTTTACAAATCGAGAGTTTCCGCTCGAACATCTCGGTGAAAATTTTCCAATACCGAAAAGGGGTGCTCCTAACTTTGCAGCCAATAACCCCCTAGTCTCGTAAGTTCTGTCGCCGGGATTACGATCCTGTTTAAAGTACTCTTGTTCCAATTAATCTTCAACCCCAACACTAGATGAAAGCATCTAAGGATCTTCATGATTAAGCTTCCAAACATTCAAAACATCCCATTTGCCAAGGAAAATGGCGTTGTCCGCATAATGAAGGCTTGTGATAGTGGGACCGTTATTTGGAAGCCTGATGCCCTAGATTAAACCTCTGGCCGACGCCTCTTTTACAGCCGCTATAAGCCCTTCCATGGATAAAATGAAAAGGTACGGGGACAACCCTGGTTGGGCATCCGTTAACAAAAATCAAAACTTGGGCAGTGCAAACCATCCCTTTGGACCACGAGATCCACTTGCGCCCGAAATGCATTTTCTTCGAAACCTCCCACTAGTAGTCCCATCTAACATTATCAAACGCGTTAGCAAAGTCGACTTTGTAGAGAAAACATCTTTTTAGTCGTTTTGCCTATGAGATTATCTCATTTACAATTAATGGGCAGTCCAAAATTTGTCTCCTTTTCACGAAAGCCATTTGGATCGGGCTAATCACGTTGCCTACCACCTCTTTGAGACGTGCGGCAAGTATCTTGAAGATCGTTTTGGTAACACACCCCAAGAGGTGTATTGGCCGGAAATCATTCTAACATAATGGATTATTGGTTTTTAGGATTAGGGTATGAATTGAACGAGCTAGGCATTGCCTGGCAAGTGTCATCTTATATTTCAGCCTTTTTGGGATTAGGGCTAGGAACGAGTTTTTTTTAACGGCAACAAAGAGCACCATAGAGGAGAGCTTCGGCTCAGTCATCTCCTAAGACGAGTTAGACTATTAATATTGGTTTTTCGTTTTTAAAATATTTGTGTTTCCCATTATATATGTATATATACCAAGAGGAAAGTTCAAATGTGAACCATTTTTTCATTGTGAACGTGAGGACGCATCTCAGCCCCACATTTCGGTCAATAAAGGCGGCTTTGACCGGTCCCCCCCTAGTAATCTCTACCCTACCATGAATCGCGTCAATCCTCCGTGATCACGTCCAATGTAACCGTGAGATGAGTGGCTGAGATTCGTCCGCACGTTCACAGTGAAAAAGTGGTTCACATTTGAACCTAACCCTATATACATATGTATGACCTTTAAATAAATTAAATTCAATAAACTGCTGCATTCATCTTTAAAGATTTATAGAATATTCAATATGGGAAGAAAGGAGGTGTAGGTACGAAAATGGCATATAAAGGTTATCATCTTTAGTGCAACATTTTATTTCATTCCCCATATGTTTCACTTTGGTTTGAAAGAAAAGAAACATGAAATCAATAATTTCAATATTCATCTTCGTTTGTTGATGATTCAGAAGCAAAATCCATGTTGATTTTGAAGTTTGTAGAACTTTCATCGGGTAAATTTCGTGGTTCGAGTCTTTCTAAAATTATCCCCAACTACAAGTCACTAACTCATTTGAACATGGACATGAGATATATAACTCTAGGGATGAGCATATGGCACCGAAATCCCTAACCGAACCGGGACCGGAACCAAACCGGTATATGTTATCCGGTACGGTAAACGGTTGTCAAATTTGGCCCCAATCGGTTTCAGTACCGGGAAAAAACCGGAAAAAATCGGTCCGGACCGGTTTAGGAAGACTTATGTTCGCTTTCAAATTTTGGTAAGAATTCCTTTCCCAACCATTCTTTACCCAAGCATGATTCTCATTCCTTTTTCCAACCATTCATTTTCCCAACCATGATTCACATAATATCATTAAATCAAATAAAATCAACCTAAACAATAAATCCAACCCTAAATATCGGTTCCTTTAATCATACCCAAAAACTGATTTTTGCTTTAAAAAATTGGTGTTTATTCGGTGCCATCAAGTTTACAAAGAGAATACCGTTCCATCTAGGGGTGAGCAAAGGCGGGTACCCGTCCAAAATTAATGGAACCGGAACAGCCGGTTCCATTAATGAAAGAACCGGAATCAGAACCGGTTGCACCGGTTCTTCATATTTGGGAACCGGTCCCGGAACCGCCGGTTCCGGTTCCGGTTCCGAAACCGGGTACCCGATGTCTAATTTTTTTAAATGTTTTTTTTAATATTCTATGTTACAAAAAAATAATTATTAGTTATTGCATAGTCACAACATAGCGAAATAAATAGTAAAACGAAGAAAACTTATCTGATAAAAACTATATAATAATTACGACATTTTTTTAAATGAAAATAACAAAAAAAAACAACTTGAAATATTAAATATGATATAAAAAATATCAAAAAAAAAAGAGAATAAATAAATCGAGTAATATATATATATATATATGATAGGGTAAATATTTTACCCTCTTAACTAACAAATTTTACGCATTTTTCTCACTCATTTTATATTTTTTTCGTTTAAATCGCACCAATTTGCGCTACATACATTCTTTTAGACATACGTATATTTTCCTCGCATAATATCATTTAAACTTATTTAATTTTATATATTTTCAGGGGATCGGTGTCATGGGCCGTTTTTGTAGATCTCTCTTTTGACGGACCAAAGTATCAAAATCTCGAAGTTGGATCAAAGCATGAAGAATGGATGGCTGCGTTTTTGTTGGACCAACCGTGGCCCACTTGACTTCTTTGGGCCGAAGACCATCTTCCCACTTTGATAGATTTCCTTGGCCCATGGCCCATGAACACCTCTATTTATATGTATGTGTATGTAGCTAGAAAAAATACACTTGTATCTCATCTCCCACCCCATAACTAGTTCCAACCCTTAGCTTTTGTGGTTCTCGGTTTCATCATATTGGCCGAAACCAAGGATAGTAGCTACTTTTGTTAAGCCATCATCAATACTTTAGTTTTGGTTCGGGTTTCCTCTAGGAGAGGCCGAATATCTCTTTTTGGGACACTTGATGATTTGTGCTTTCGGGTTCTTTGAAGCTTGTTGTTTTACCCGAACGCATCATCAAGTGTTTTGGTGGATCTTGGAATTATAATCTACGTCGAATTTTTAGTTATAATTGTGTTTGGCTCATTCCTCATCAATTGCTTACATATATATATATATAAGATATACATATATATATATAACCGTAGCATTTATATACATGCTTGAATTGTTTTTATAAACAAACCATCTCTTTATTATATAAATGTGTTTAATTTTGCGCTCATAGTGTTAACTGGTCATTTTTCCAGTATACCTCTTTACCAACTGTTTTAATTTTCACTGGTCAATTCCAGTAACTGCACCTTATCAACTGCTTTAATTACTGCAATTTATAATTATTTTCATTGCACTAACGTTTTCTTGTCTAATTAATTATTAGTTCAAAAATAGTCGTAAAACACACCCAAGCATGGTAGGCTAATTTCATAGCTTGGGGTGTAATGTTTAAGTTGGAATTTTAATATGGTAAAAAGGAAAAAGAAGTCTTTTATATAAACTCAATTTTTACCACTTTAAGTTTAATGCCTCATTAAAGATTGTATTTGGATTTTTACCAGTTAAATAGATGTACGAAAATGCGGTAGCTTTTCAGAAGTTACTAAAATGTTATTTTGGGGATATATGAGTGGGTGACAACACTCGTTGCTATTATCTCACGTCTTTAACATTTCATTAAAGAGTATGTTGCGAACACATGAATGAATGATTACCTTTCGTTACAGACACCAACAATCAAAGGCTAACACTTTGCTAAACCCGATTGATGATTCTCTCTCTTGCAATTGCACCAAAAATCACCAGAGCTCTCCCTTTCTCTCCCAAAATCGATAATTGTCCAAAAGGGTTCTACGGGAGGCTTAAGTATACGGGTCGTCCCTTCTCTACTAGTTCAAGCCCAAATCACTATTCTTAAGTCCAACCCATAACTTAAGCCTTACAACATAATTAAATAAAATTTTCCGACACCATAGAAATCCGGAAACGAAAATAAATATTAATAAATAACTACGGTAAAAACGGGGCGTTACACTAACCGGTTTCGACAGGTACCCGACGGTTAGCGGTTCCACAAAAATGAGAACCGGAACTAGTCTCGATCGGTTCCATATTTTATGAACCGGAACCAATCACATCGGTTCCAGTTCCGGAACCGACGGTTCCGTACGGGTTCCGGTTCCAAAAGCGGGTACCTGGTTCTGACTTCCGAAGCTCACCCCCACTTCCATCAAGTTTTTTTATTTACTTTGTTGAAGTTTTAGTTTTGTTATAACATCGAAATTCGCACATTCCGTAACTCCTTCCAAAAACCGGTCCCTACCGGTACTAGAACTGAATTTCCCGAAACCGCACCGGAAACCGAGCCGGTGTATACGATTCGGTATTCGATCCTACAAAAAACATTTCAAAATTTTTGGTCCCGGTTCGGTCCGGAATTCGGACCAAGCTCATCCGTATATAACTCTTTGATGTAGAGAATATATAATTTACATGAAATAAATAGTTTTAGTAATAGAATATTAAATTTTGTTGTCGTCTACAAGGGCAGAGGACGACCATTAGGGCACGGTTCATCGTTCTATAAAGATAATGTTTCAACTCTATTGAAAGAGCATTTTTGTGGTTTTAGAGTTACTTAATTTGGTCAATTTAATTCCATTAAGTACTTTTATATATCTCTTAATCTAGATCCCCATAGATATATATTAACCACATTAATGAGCTGCATTTTCCAGTTATTCGAAAACTATTATGCTAAATATTTAGCAGAACATTTAACGTTCATCACAGGAGAGTAATTCTCGTTGTCAATCCAGGGCGTTCTGAGAAACCTTACGCCAAAGGGAAGTCTTATACATCACGACTTAATTATTCTCATTACGCTTCTAGAACAAATGATTTATCTATGTCCTACAGGTTTTACACTTGGGTTAGCACTACCAAACCAAATACTTGTTCATTTGTTAAATATTATAATTATCCTGGATCGTCTATTTAGGCCAATTTGCTCTTGTTGACATTGTTCAACTGAGCATGGTTCAATTTCATCATTTCATAAGCAACGATATATGCAAATATATCATCATTGGGTATGATCTGTCCAGCGATTCATATTCATTCAAGATTTTCTTGATCTTTGGAATCAGTATTAACTTCGGAGCGTCCTCTAGTAATGATTCATGGACATAGTTTATAATCAAAGATAATCTCATAAAAGATTAATTGATAAATATCGGTTGTGCCATACTATTCTCTTCCTTTAGATGAGTATCTATCGAACCAAGTAGCTTTCCCCATTTCCTTTTGGGAGCTACGACCTCAACCACACCTCCACTATGTGTGATTGCAACACTCTTTCCAGCGGCGTTGTTCCCTTGTTTTAGGGACTTTTTGACTTTACGGGTATATTTGCAGTTTGCATATATTATATTATCACTTCATGTATAACATTAAACGTATCAGGTATCGAGTCTGATTCGTTTGACTTCAACTTTACATTGTGAAGTTTGGAGATCTAAAATATAATTGGAATATTCCATGACAGTTCCTGTCGTTCCTTTGGAAAATAATTTTTTTCTATCCCCCCCTAACAACGGGAAGACTGTCATCAAAGTGACAATCCGCAAATCATGCGCTATAAGAATCACCGTCAAAGGTTTCAAATAGCGGATAATTGTTGGAAATCCATAACCAACATAGATGCTTCATCATTTTTAATGACCCATTTTGGTGCGCTGGTGGAGCGCAATTGGCATATATACTACACAACAAAACATGCATAAATGTAAAAGATCAGGCTTATATCCAGTTACCAACTGGTATGCATGATATTGGTTGGCTAGTAGTGGGTCTAAAAACAAATCGGTAAAGTTGCATTTAATATTGCAAAACCCATGTATATGTATGTAAATTGGTGCGCATAACCAATGTTATAGTTATCACCTACATTCCTTTGATGACAACTTCTACTACTCTATGAGACCATTTTATATCTACATATGGGGTATGGGAGACTTTACATTGATCTCAATATATATATATATATATATGCAATTACCATCAAGTCCTTATGATGTAAATTCTCTAGCATTCTATGTCATGTAGACTTATAAGACAATCAGGGTGGTGAGCCCTTAAACATACAACTAGTGCTAGGAATGCAACAATTCATGTGGACAATAATACGACATGTGTTCATCGTTTCGAAAGCAGAACCATAAGTACTTTAATGACCCGCTTTCTGGATTTTTATATCCATAAATATAACCTTGTATTCGTTGTAAGAATGAGATATTTGTGTATTGTGTTCTTAGCTTTAGGATGGTCTCATTCCTGTCTTAGCTAAGGACTAGAGTATATAAAACTTCTAGATATTCGAGGAGAGTTATTATGATGGTGATGTTGTTTCTTGTGCTTTAAAAGTCAACAGTTGCGCTTTCATTTTGCCTTTCGATCGAATAATGTGTCAATGTATATTTTCAATACATGGATCTCTATGTCATGACCATGGTGCCCGCATGGTTATGTTATAACATGTATGCGTCATTGTCCCAAAGTGCTTTATGGTGACAAAAATATAATTTAACAAACTAGAGAATCCACTAATTGACACACTAATTCTCTAATATATATTTCTTTCATATTATTAGAGTTAATGTATATATACCCATTCTCATTCGTATAATTCAAATCATACAAATGTCTTAACTAGGTTTCCATTAATATGACAGTTAATCGTCTAAGTATTATGTAAGGGGAAAATTAGTATATTTCTTTAAATTACGTGGGAGGTCCCACAAACTTAAGTTCTCCTCAATACATTCCTAAATGGAACGGAGAATATTAGATCTTTGTATGTGTGTTGATGTATTTCTTTACATACACAATAGTTATATTCAATTTGATATATACATTTAACTTGGTACTTCAAATTTAAAAAAAAAATGATTTAGTTCATAAAAGATGCTTTAAATAACTAGTATTCAGTAGTAAGAACGTGTATCGATGTTTATTTTAATTTGTCCATTATCACCTAAGCCAATAGTTATATATTTGCTCTAGATTTTGAAAATTCCTTTTGCTGACTCTTACCCTGACCCTGAACCTTTGAGAATCTCATCAACATGGCTCATAGATGTCACATTCGTGAAATTTTGTTAACTCACAATCCTTTGGAGTTGTTTCCATCTCTAATGCTTTCATTATTGATTTGGGAATTTTCCTTTATCCCGAAATGTCTAGTCTTTGGCACCCGAAAAGACATTGTTATGTCTCTCAACCACTTGCAGTAGGTTGATCATTAAGTTTAAAAGTTATATTCCAACTTATACTAGTTCATTAATATGTTTGTTGGTATATAAAAGACGGAAATAATGTTAAGGATTATGTCATTTTGTGTGAGTTTCTTGACACAGAGATTAAGACACATTTTAAGATACAACATTTCTTTGTTGAAATTAATTACCTCTTGTAATCGAGTAAGCGAGTTTCATTACGCTATACAATTCATTGGGAAGTATATATTGGTTAATACTATCGGTTTCAACTTTTTAGGACATCTCACAGCTCTTTGGATATTTCTAGTTGAACGTATTTAATTTCCTATGAAAGCTCAAAACATGATGGTATATAAAAGGGTGGAAATAATGTTATAAATTATATAATCTTCTATGAGTTCCATGTCACGAAGATTGAGTTGCTTTTTGAGACACAACAAAATGTTGTTGTTGAAATCAATCACCTTCTAATCGAGTGAGTTTCAATCCACTATATGATTAGATTAGAAAATACACGGTAATATACATCCTAATTTTCCTTTTCAGGATGTCCCACGGTTCTTGTGGGATTCTAGGTATCGATGTTCCATATAAAGATTGTGATTGATATGTCGTCTCAAAAATCTCAAGGCATTTTCTTGTACCTTTTCACGAGGTTGATTTAGGGTCAATATGAAGTTGATGGAGTTTAGGTATATTCTTGTACCTTTCCAACAAAAGAGTCTTTAAATTGAATATTCACATACTCAAATTCTTTTGAGTATTTAGACATCGAAACATATATAGGTTGTTTAAACTAATTATGATTTTTTTAAAAGCAATGTATCATAATCTATGATTATTATGAAATTACATTATCATAACAATATTAAAAATTTATATGCTTACATTTTGTTGATAATACTTTATCAATATCTCAATTCATAAAAACAAATCACTCAATCTATAGATTTCCAGGTAGGAGGGGAATCACATGGATTGCTTAAATCCCTAAAAACCTTATTTACATCCGTTTGACAAAATCCAAATGATATTTTGCGATTTATTTTATTTGAAGAAATCATTGTTATTTTTAGAGGCTTTGGCAAGAGGCCAAAATAAATATAAGTTTGGCATATAAAGCCAATTTCAATGTTTTGATATCTTAATAATATATTGAGAGATTTTGTCAGGAGACAAATAAATTTTGGTCTTGAGTCTTGACATAAAGTCAAATTTAAGCTTTTGATATCTTAATAGTATTTTAAGAGTCTTTAATAAAAAGACCAAAATATACAAGGGTTGAAAGTGTGACTTTCAAAAATATTAATTATAAAGTTTAAAATTATGAGTAGGAACTAAAGCAAACATCTAAATATGAATATATGATATGGATAAACCATTCAAAGATTAACTTAACAAACACTCAAATAAATCATCACAAGCTCGGATAATATTATTTAAATAATAGTATCCATTCACAATATTACATTGATAACAGATAGACTAATTGAGTAATTAAATAAAACTACTAAGTCAAATAAACAAACTAATTGACCCATTTAAATAATAATAATTAATCAACTAATCAAATGTGGTTATGGTTAATCAATAACTTATTAAATATGGTTATAATGATTATTGTTTTCGAGAAAGAAATTCAATTTCACATAATAAGTTGTGATTACTAAAAAAAAATAGCTTGAGATAAAAATTTGTAAAATTAATAAACAATAAAATATATGATAACTATTAAGAATTAACGAATATGACATATCAAAGCAAGTATTTCTTACTATATATACTAGGTACTTCTAAGGGGCCGTGCTCAGCACGACCCACGACGGGTATGTCGTTCTACTCTTTAAGGTCGGCATACACGAACTCCACCTCCATTTTCAGACATTTCTTTTAGGGGATAGTTCTCCAAAATGTATCAAACTATACCCAAAATGTTATTGTGTGTATTCACCTATCAAAAATGTTTTTTGATGTATCAGACTTCATTTTTTCTTCTATTGTATGTATCAGATGACTTGTAACCTGTTGAGCAGGTCACCTCCACCGCTGCTGCCGCCAGGAACCACCGTCGCCGCCGGGAACCATCGTCGCCGTCGGGAACCGCCGCGAACCACCGCCACACCCACCTCCACCATTACCCCCTGCCACCCACCTCCACCATCACCCACCTCCACCATCACCCACCTCCCCCGGTGGAGGTCGCCATCCCCACCGCCACACCCACCTCCACCATCACCCACCTCCACCGGTGACCTCCATTATCCCCACCGCCACCCATATCCACCATCACCCACCGTCATCCACCTCCACCATCACCCACCTCCACCACTGCCACCACCGGGAGGTTCACACCTCCGCCGTCGCCATCACCACCATCATCACCGTCGCCACCACCATCACCGTCGCCACCAACCATCACCGCCGCCACCACCATCGAACCGCCGCCACCACCTTCGACCCACAACCACCCAGAACCACCATCCCCACTGCCAAGAACCTCCCGCCGTCGTCACTAACTGCCGGTAACCGGCTGGTGACCGGTTGTGCGGGTCACAATACACACAATAACAAAAAAGGTAAAGTTTGATACATCAAAAAATATTTTTGATAGGTGGATACACACAATAACATTTTAAGTATAGTTTGATACAGTTTGGAGAACTATCCCCTTTATTTTAAATGGGATATATTAGGTTAGTTTGGTTGGACAAAGTGACCAGGTACAACCGTACAAGAAAACATATTGGGGGTAAATGTGTAAAACTTACAACTTTTTATACATGATGAGCATTAGCAACATATATAGGGGTAAAATTGTAAAAATTACAAATTGGTAACTTTATCATCTCCACAATATAAAGGAGTTCTATCAATGCTCAGGAACGTCTTCCAACCTTCCCTCCTTTGTCATTTAAGACGATAAAAATACAAAAGGTAAAATAGTAATTCTATATTGGATACATATCAAAATGAGAACAAAAAGTGAGTCTTACTTGAGGTTCTCCACTCATGCTTCTGTTCCCTTTGTTGCACAAATGACATCAAGCTACAAAAAGCACAAACTCATCATTTAGCAAAAAAATATTTTACCAAAAGGGTTGTTCGCTTAGCAGTATTTAGTAGAACTGCGTTTTGAGTTTTACTATATGTGAAATTATAAATATTATATGTTTATAATAAAAAAAGGGAAGGCAAAAAAATCTTACTTGACCATTATATATAGTCACATTCACTCCCTTATCAAGAGTCATCAACCTATTCAATAAACGAAACAATCATTAATTTAAAGCTTCCAATCAGCATAATGATATCTTGTTCGTGATCATTGAAAACTTGCCTCATTGATTCTTGGTGGCATGAAATCGCCTGCTAAGTATTCAAAAACAAGACTCGACCATCCTTCCCATCTGTTGAAAAACATAACTCCAATCTATAAGTTCCAATCAAGAGATTTCTTTATTGAATGGTTGTTTTGAATTTTAAGAAAGAATGTAGACTCACTCCACGTTTTTTGGGATAATCCCAAGTTTCTTTCTAATGGCACTGTTCATCAAGGTATCAAGATCACCATTTAAACCTGGAGAAGTCTTCAATGAATCAAGATATCTTGAGTAACTGCTTCTCATGGATCCTCTCACCAATGTTGTCGATGCCATCGATGCTTCATCCATCCAGTTATCCAACAAAAAATTGTAAAAGTCCTGCAATCAATACAATAAATATTTCTTTTGTGAAAAATGTGGAACACTATCAGATCACTCTCCAAAGAAGCTCTCTGAGAAGAAAAGAAAAAGTATCGACATATAGATGGAGATTCAGGGGAAAACCCTTAAAAATGAAAAAGTAACCATTTATTTGGACGGTATGCACATGTGCATACAAGTAATTGAAGTTGTCTTTTGTTTTTTATGTACATATGGATATGCACTACAAGGTGTTCCTCATCAGTTTATTTTATTTTTTTGCAATATTCCCCTGAACCTGACCTCTTAAAAAGGTTCAAAAGGGAAGAAAGTGAGTAAAACATAAAACGGAGTTGCTACTTGCGCTAATCACTTCTTCGAGATCTTTTCCATTTTCCATCACCTATTTGCTGCTTTATTTTCACTACTAAACTGTTTCCTGAAACGGGTTTGTCAGATAATCGAAAATCCAATCGAATACAAACCAACTCTCAACTTTCCATACCCGTAAAACACACACACACACACACACACAGAAACACCACAATTCACACACTTGTCCATTTACGCGTTTGATTCCATCAATTCACTGTTATCTATCCTTGAAACATCCTTCAAAAGAGGACCCCATGACACCTATCATCTTTAATATGATTCTTTACTCAACTTCTCAGACAATTTTAAACCTATATATATATATATATATATATATGTATGTATGTATGTATTTGATGTAGTAAATTGGTATTGAAAAATCAAGGCACCTTTTTAAGCTCATGGCTTTGGTAGCTTCCATCGCCTGCTACAAATGTGAACGTTCTTAACTTCTCTTTGGCAGACTCATCAGCAGAGCTGAATATAACAAGAAAATCATTTGTTTGATAAATGGGTCAAGAATTTTTATCGATAGTGGTTTGAAGCTTCACAACACAACAAGTTTCATTTCCATTATACCCACAATTAATATGTTAATGCAATACTTATTTTGTTCATTGTACGAGACACTTATAAGAATAAATTCTTAAATTCTTAAATATATTTGCCACTGATCGAACTACGAAGAGCGCCAAACAGCGTATACTCTAGCCGTAGGAATAGTATATTCGTACCTTAGCTAGCTTTTTCCTTGCTTCCGATCACCTACAATCATTTAATAAAGCATTTAACTAATGTCTAATGCAACCATTAAGATCCTGGTAACATTTTCAAATGCTCATTTTTTTGACTTCACAACAGAAATTGACAGCTCCTAGTTCCTATATGCCTTAGATTAGGATATATTTCTCCCTTTTAGAAGCCAAAAGTGGACACTGTCACCTAAATGAAAGTTGTAGATAGATATCTTAGGATTCTATAGAAACTGGATTCATGCAATTCAGAGCTACGAGCAGTTCGGTACAACATTTACAAAAACAATGTACAGTTTTCGTAATCAACGTGACGAGATCAGAAACTCAGTATTTCGACGGCCCTAGATTCATAATTAACCTTTAGCCTGTTCATAACATTCTTAGAAGACCTTATAAGCTTTCCTACAGTATAGTACACCTCATTTGGATAAACGGTTTATCTTCTACGAATTTTCGAATAAACTGATAAAAACTTGTATCTATATAATCTTAGTTAGACATTTCATCAAACACTTGGTGTGCAACATACCTTTGATGCTTAAATTCGTTTTGAATCTCAGTCCTTAACTTTATTAGACTATTCTAACCACAATTCAACAAAATGAAACATAATCATCACCAATCACATACCTTATATAACCAGTTCAGTAGCTTACCTTGTTGAAGAAGGAGAAACAAATCTCATACAACTATTTGGCTGCCTCATTTAGTGGTATCAAGCAAAGAAGTCGGTTGTCAACAATAAACCGAAAGGAAGGGCACAAGTTGAGAAATTAAGAATGAATAAAAGGCTTGGAATCGTGATAATTAACCTGATGCCTGTAATTCCAGTAAAAGTTAGATCCAGCACCAGCAGAAGAGAAGCTCAAACAAATTCCACATACATATAAATACAACCCAAAAACATATTGTCCTTCACTACGTGGTTTCACCCATAAAAGTAGAAAATTTAAGTAATTACAATACAATTCTTGCAAACATGAAACACCGAACACGGACGATGGCAAAGAATTAAGAATAGATACACACCGATTAGTTCCATCAGAAGCAACAAAACAGAGGTATTGCAGCAGGATCCAAACCAACAGCATAATCCCTAATCTCCGTGTATATGAAATCGAAATACAGGGAATAGAGTATTTGCAATGGTGTATTTTCTTTGCAGTCGAATAGACGCCATGTGTCCTTTAGATGGTGATGATGTGTCCTGAATAGATGCCATGTGTCCTGAAGAGAAGAAAACATTTGTGCTGCGAGTGAGGAAGAAAGGCAGTATACGCGCTCCTGCGTGAGAGAAGACGCGCGAGCTGAAGGCACATCCTTTTCTTATATAGTAATGATATATATATATATATATGTTTAAAACAAAGATTTAAACTTTAAAATAAAAGATATGATTATTTACTTAAATAAGTCAATAAATCTAGATCTTCCTTCGATTAGTACGTAAGCAAGCATAATTTTAAACTTTAGAGGTTTACTTTAATAGTTAACAAGAAATAAATAACTTAGGTATCTTAAATCTATATATAATAAAAGAGTAACTGATCTGCCACGTGTAGTAACTGATCTGCCACGTGTCATACTCTGGTGAGCCAAATTGCCACGTGTCGCGTTCTGGTGATATCAAAACAATAAATAAAATAATGTAAAAGACATAATTAAATCAAATATTTTAATCCAAACTATAGATAAATATGAAAACAATATATTTAAAAAAATTAAATCATATCAGGAAACTTGTATTATAAATATGAATTGTGGTGTTATATTAGAGTTGTTATTTGTATTTCTTAGAAAGAAACTTTTTCTGCACAACATGGAAATTTCACTACCACCTGAGGAACCAAAAACCACTTACAAAGTTCAAAGTTCAACAATTAGGCAACAGCGAAAAGGACCAAACAGAAACACTCATTCACCCAAAAATGCCAAACTAAAACGATTTAAAACTAAGTAAAACAAAACAGAAAGCTGGAAAAAGCGTCGAGCAAAGGGATCAACTTATGAGACATAAGCTGAAACAGCCCCTTCACCGAGATGCCTAAGTAGAAGGATAGACCCGAGCCGAGAAGAGCGTCACCTACAAACAGTATGAAGAATCTAAACATTCGAAAAACTAAACCATATAATGTATTTATAAATAGGGTTTAGTTTCCCCAAATGTATTCAACTTGTCACCTTTTGCTATTGTATGTATCCGACTTTAAAAATTAACGTTTAATACATTAAACTACCAAAAGTTACCATTTCATGCATCGTGACCTACTATCAAAGGTTACCAGCAGGTCACCCTTCTCCGGCGACTTTTCCGGCCATCCGGTCATCTTCTCCGGCGAGATTCCAGCGACTGCACTATTTTCGGCGACCCATTTTTTCCGGCGACCTCAACCATTTTTCCCGACGATTGTTTTTTCCGCTTTTTTGAATGGCGTCGGCTACGGCAGTGGCTGTGGCGCTTGCTGCTGCCGTCATCGCAAGGTCACCGGTGACGACAAATGGTGGTTGTTTTCGCCATTGTTGTCGCCGGCGATGGCGACATTGGTGCTCCGACCGGTGACGACAATGGTGGTTGTTTTCCGGGGTTTTTCTCTCCGATCGGTGCTCTTTCTCGAGGTCTCGAACACATCGGTGCTCCTCCGTGGGGGATCAAAGTGGTGGTCGGTACTCCTCCGGGAGCTGCTGTGGCGATGAGACAGTGATTTCTCGACGATCGAGATGAACTTCTTGAGGTGGTGGATGTATTCGGGCCCCCGAGACACCATAAAAAACAATCGTCAGGAAAAATGGTTGAGGTCGCCAGAAATAGTACAGTCGCCGGAATCTCGCCGGAGAAGATGACCGGAGATGATGACCGGAGGAGATGACCGGCTACCTGCTGAACAAGTTTCATGATGCATGAAATGGTAACTTTTGGTAGTTTAATGTATTAAATGGTAATTTTTAAAGTTGGATACATACAATAGCAAAAGGTGACAAGTTGGATACATTTTGGGGAACTAAACCCTTATAAATATAAAAGTAATTACTCAAAATAAAAGTAAATCTATATAAAACAAATCTTATTATTAATTTATATTTAATTAAAAGAATAATGTATTATTTTAAATGAGACCATAGTGAATACACATAAAAGGGTTGCACCCGTATTTATAATAGTAGTACATATAAGAAAATAATGACAGAGATAAATAGATACAAAAATGAGCTGTTAATAGTATGGTGGTAGGGGGTCAAGGTGAATACAAACCCAGGATCATGAAAAAGCATCTATCCAAGTACTGTCAACAAAACAAACAGAGAGGAGATGCGAAGTTATGAGATATAAGCCCACAATTCATGGAGACAGAGATAGTTAGAGATACAGGTAGAGATATAGAGATAGAGATGCTTAGACATAGTTAGAGATTCATAGGATAAGGATAGAGAGAAAGAAAAAGATTTTGAATAATTATACTATTATTAAATATTTAAATATGAGTTATCATTGTTGATAAGAGCAAAATACCGGTAAATAGGTAGAGATGGGATGAGATAAAGTTTGTTATACTAATTGATAATTTTGTAATTTTTTTTATTAAAATGTAAATTATATGTGGCACCGGCTCACCAGAGCACGACACGTGGCAAGTAAGTTACTCTTTTATTATATATAGATTATTATTCACAATATTGCATTATAAAAGATAGAGTAAATTACATGGTTGGTCCCTGTGGTTTACATAAAATTGTACTGTTGGTCCCTCTTTTGAATTAATTATGGATTTGGTCCCTATGGTTTACCATTTCTCACGTCTTTGGTCCCTATACCTTAAATCTATTAAATAAATATGTTAAATAGGTTAACTAGAGGGGTATCATAGTCATTTTACTCTATTTTCATATTTTAACTAAAACAAATTAAGAAAACCTACATAATCATATAATATACTAATATGCATAATGTAAATTATTAAATATATATTAGCTTTTTGGTTATATCTATTGTAATTGATTGTTAGAATTTGTGTATATATATATATATATTGAAATTTGGTGGTGGTGGTGCTGGATGTAATGGTGGATGGTGGGCGTTGTACTCTTTTGAGTCTGCTACTTGTGGTGGTGTGGATTATATATAATATATATATATGTACACATGTTGGTGGGTCTGTATGTAACTATATATTATATATATGGTGATTGGTGAAACATATCTATGAGATGTACAACCTCAATGTTTGATTTTGTGTGTTGATATTTTTAATATGGGTAATAATTTTGATTTCAATTAGGGGTTATATATATGATGATGATGGTAAGAATGATGGAAAGAAAATTTTGTAGGGAAAAGAAAAAAAAGGTAGAAAATTTTAGTGAAGAAAAATGGTAGAAAAAGATAATAGATGTCTATATATGTTTTTGGTGGAAGAGAAGAAAAAGTTGCAGGTTTTTGTATTTAGAAAGGAGAAGAAGAGAGGTGGTGGTGGTGGTGGTGGTGGTGGTGGTGGTGGTGGTGGTGGTGGGTGTGTGGTGAAGGGGATATTTGTTAAGTTTTCTTTTAGTCACATTTTTAGTCCTTGTAAATTTTATTATAAAAAAAAAATTATAAAATGACTAATATACCCTTTAGTAAATCTATTTAACAGAAATATGTTAATAGTGTCAGATCAGAGGAACCAAAGACGTGAGAAAATATAAACCATAGGGACCAAATCCATAATTATTTTAAAAGAGGGACCAATAGTGTTATAAACTGTAAACCACAGGAACCAAATATGTAGTTTACTCTAAAAGATAGGAACATATTTGTTTTCAGATATTTACCCCAAAAAAAAAACAATTATCATTTTAAATAACCCATATTTTTAAATTAAAGAAATTATCATATCTCACAAAAAATATATTAATATGGTTTAATGACAGTAATTAAACTAATGATTCAAATATGCAAAACAACAATAAATATAATTAGATGAACTATAAACTAATCAAACATAACAATAAGGTAACTATAAACTAATCAAACAGCCGAGAGCGCAACACGTGGCGACTTTGAGTGTGGTCTCCCTCTTTAATTCAATGCCCTCCCATGAATCGCGCCTAGTCATCCGCCGTGGATCTAACGTGGCGCCTAGTCATCCGCCACATGTCGCGTTCTCGGTTGTCCTCACGTTCATAACCAAAATGTGTGTGTATATATATATATATATATATATATATCTACGGTCAGGTTCAAATGTGAACTCAATTCTGGTTGTGAACGTGAGGACGAATCTCAGCCACACATCTTCGGTTATGGTGGATGCGATCACGGAGGATTGACGCGATTCATAGGAGCGTGGATTATCAAAGGAGGGGACCCGGTCAAAGCCGTCTTTATTGACCAAATAAGTGGCTGAGATTCGTCCTCATGTTCACAATGAAAAAGTGGTTCACATTTAAACTTTCCTCTATATATATATATATATATATATATATATATTTATAGAGGGACTTTAATTTGTGAACCAATATTTTGGTGTGAACTTGTGAACCATATCTTAACCATACAAATTCAAAATCAATGGTCAAGATTAATCATGGAAAATTCCTAAAATCATGGGTGGTTAATAAAGATAAATCATGGAATTAATCTTAACCATCAAAAATGATTTGGATGGCTAGGATTAAGTTCACAAGTTCACACCAAAATATTGGTTCACAAATGAAAATCCCTCTATATTTATATATATATATATATATATATATATATAGAAGTAGGTTTAGGTTCAAATGAGAACTCATCCAATTTGCAAGAATGAAGGAACAAACCACAATCACATTCACATATGATGTAGGCCCATGTGGGTCCCACATATTTAAAAAATCATATATAATTCAGATGGGTCCCACCACCACTAAATCATATATGATTTTTTAATATGGGGGACCCACATAGGCCCACATCAATGTATGGCTATAGTTTAGTTCCTTTGTTCTTGCAAATGGGTTGGATCTTGTATGAACCTACCTATATATATATTTAATTTCTCTCAGTTGGTTTTGGATGACTAAAAGAAGAGTGGAAACAAATTCTGAAGTAAGATGGGAGTGTTTTGAGAGCCATGGTATATTTGATTACCATACCATGGACAGTGGTAAGATGGCATCAATGAAAGCAACTTGCAGGCTACAACATTTGCAATCCATGGAACAAGAAACCACCTAAAAAAGTACTCTCCTCCTAAAGTGAAGTGCAATGCAACCAGGTTGCTGAAAGCATCTAAAGTTCCGAGGGAGGGGTTATTTACATACAACAACGGACCTCACCATGCCCCACTATATGGATGACACCAGAGACTTGGGCTCCACTGCGGTTTCAGAAAGTGAGCCCTGGGTCCACCTCTTTAACATCTCCAAAGCAGCCTCTGGCTGATCCATAGGAACCATATGACCAGCATCATGAACCTAACACACCCAAAAATACATTCTTTAATCACAAAACACAAACTCCCAATTCAATCAGCAATAACGATGAAAAATACCTTTAGGAAACTGAGTGGACCATAGCTTTTGAGTAAGCCTGCTTCAGATCCAGACACTTCAAAAGGAACTTCCGCGGAAGCACCAAACTCTTTCGTGCCACTCCATTCCATAGCATGAACCCATCTCGAATTACCTGCTCTCACAATTTTTTTTTACAAAAATTTTTAAATGGAAAAGATGAGGAAACATAGATTTGAGTAGGGAAATGGTGAAAAGTGAAAACTAACCAAGCCAGTTGCATATGAGGTCGTATTCTCCAGCATATATGAGCATCTTAATCCCGTCATCAAGGAGAGCAGGAATGCCGACTTCAAGATCTTTCATCCAGTCCATAAGCATAGCCGAGTAGACAGTAGTGCTACACGAAACAAATTCTAAATTTCCAACTCCAAGAGCTTGCCTAACGGATTTTTCGTTTAGGAGTGTCTCCATGTCTGAAAAGTCATAGCAGAGGGGCCCCACACACTCCTTTCTAATGTCGTAGTACTAAACCAAATGACAACATCTTCAGTTAAATATGAGCTCTATTCTTTTTTAATTTTGTCAAGACATTCCACTGTTCTATCTCTATAAAAGCAGAGAATCAGATTTCCTTACATTGATATTGCCAGCGATGTTAGTGATGGCAGAGAAAATAATGTTGCAAACCAAGTATGCAGCCGAACAAGAAACTGTTCCATCAGTGCCTTCAAAGAAAAGCAAATAAATTATATCAACTAGCATAAAATAAAAGGAACAGCCAACAGCAATACAACATATGCTTCTTGGCATTGATGGTGATGATGATGCAAGAAACACCCCACATATATGGTTAAAGGTAACATGCAGATAAATTAGCAAAAAAGCTCCCCACATAACCTCATGTTTGCTAATGTAGGTATCACTCTGTGTGTGTGTGTGTGTGAGCAGGGGGCTAAGCCAAGACCTATGATCAGGGGGAGCATCGAGCATTTTATGGAACACGTAGTTTTCATTTGTTGGAATCTTTTTATGAGACTATGATGTTTTTATTAGCACAAAATATATTAAAATGTAATAAATTTTGGTTTAGTTCTTATTTAGTGGGACGGAGTTTTTCACAATCGATGTAATAAAATTTTAAATTTCCTATTTTGTACCCATTTCGATCGATAATGAGAACGTGGATACCTGTTTACAAAAGATTTACGAAGGTTTTACAATGAAATGAATGATAAACTTTACATCCATGTCATGGAAGTGCGTAAAAGAGATAAATTTGAAACTTTATCACACGAAATAAAAACTTCTGAAGCTTTGTTATATCAAATAGAAAATTTAAAACTTAATGATGCTGATTAAGAAAAAAAATTGCAGCACTAAATCAGAAAAATGGGTGTGCTCGCATTATCGAATTTGGATTTAATTTGAAAATGCAGAATCATAATAATATCTGCTAATATTTTTAATATGTTTTTATTTTTAATCTCATATATTTAAGATATCAAAAGAACAAAATATTAACGACAATATCAATAAACATCAATGTACAAAAATGAGAGAGAGAAAGAGAGGGTGGACAAAATTACCACAAAGCTTTATTGCTGCTTCACACACTGGAACTATAATGTTGATACGTTTGTATTGAGCCTGGGTAATTATCCCCATGTCCAATGCATAATCTGTATAAGCCTTGTACTGAATAGCTGGATCGGTGAGCCCATTACCAATGGCAAATCCCTGTATGACAACGCATAAAGTAAGTACATCAAGTCAATTGAGACAACCGATGTTCTTAAAACGCAAACAGATACCTTCAGGTTTATGTGTATTCCTTCCTTGTTTTTGTTTCCTTGGTGGACTCGGGCAGCAACGGCTGGAATGTAATGGCCAGCATATGATTCTCCAGTAATATAGAAGTCATTCTTTACAAGTTCAGGATGCTCTGTGAAGAAGGCCTGAAACATAATAAATTAACGACGACACCCAAAAATGTGAACAGCAACTGAAGCACAAATTGTTCTCCCTATTATTGCCTGCTCAATATACTGAAATCTAATTTTAATTTTGAAAAAGATGCACGTATATTGTATCTGGGGCAAACCTAGGAAGAAGCTGAATGTGATGACAATACCATTAATCGATGAAGGTGAAGGAAAAGTAACACATGTCCTAAATGGAAGTACCAGTACATTTCACGAGTTGCTACAAGCGAGTTGACTGGCATTCATGGAAAGAAATGTTGCTACTCCATATTCGTGATCCATACTTGATAAAACAATGTTTAAATTTGCCAAATTCAAGTTTTTATCGGTCTACAGAGTGCAGTGCACGAGGCATTCTCCATATATAAAGCAAAAACAGATCATAAATGTAGAAATAGCTTTTAAAATCCCAGCCAACAACAATTCAAAATTGCAAAATGAACTTTTTAACCACAAAAACATAATTCTAAAGGGAAATATATAAATTTCACTAAGCTATACCATGAAGCAAAGAAAAAAAATAATTAAATAGTAGTCAGTACTCAGTAGTCACATAGGTATTATGGAAACATCTAAGTTTAAGATACTGTTTTCTATACACTGTCAATGTAGAGAAACGTTTACACCAGTGGTTCTTTGATGGCAACTGACCCATGATATGTATAACTAGATGGTTGTGATTTATGCCATGATCTTGAAATCAAGTGTCCAAAAAGAAGTTACACCCACAGTGCATAGAAAACCAACTCTTCAGCTAAGGACTTAGGGCAAATTGATCATTTAACAAAAGGTCACTGCTACCAGCCATTTAAAAAAATACTTATCATTTACATAAGCACTTACATAAGCAAGAGAGGGAAGCAACAAACCTGTAAAAAGTCGTAGAGGTCATCACTCACACCCTTTTCATCGTGGCGAATGTCTCTTTTATCAGAGCTATAACTAAAGCCAGTCCCAGTAGGTTGGTCAATATACAATAGGTTTGATGCCTGAGTTTACAAAGAAATGTTATTGTTTTTACACATACAACAAATAAGAAAAATAAACCGTAGAGAAAGCATTATATTCAATTCCACTGTCATAAAAGGAAATCTACAAGAACAATCCAATATCAAACAATCAAACACAAAAAGCGCCCACCAACCATTATCAAGCATTGTGATAATAGCCACGCTACCAAGCATGTATGTTCAATGGTATGATGTATACATGAAATAAACTTCAAGAGCGTCCACATTTGTCAAGTTGCTTACTAAACTTCACCACCACAGTAAAATACAGATATATGAATAAAGTGATGTATAACAAATCACTTGATATATTGGGAAGACTTTAGTCCTATAAAAAAAGTATGTGATCAAATATGTAGAAAATATGAGAGATATAATGTGATATGCTAATCCCATCCATTTTCTAAGTATGATAAGTAATATTCAACCAAGATACAAACCTGGTCCCACCCATACTCATTCCAGACAAGAGTTAAGTTCTTTCCAATTTTGAAAGGACCGTTTTCGTAGAAAAGAGCAAGCTCACTGCTACAACCCGGTCCACCAGAGAGCCAAATAACAACAGGGTCATTTTCGCTGTTCCGTGATTTGAAGTAAAAGTAAAACAACCTACAGAGAACCCAAACATATATTTAGAATTTTAGATTCTAATGAAAATGATAAAAATGAAGATACCAGCCCTTTCTAAAAGTAGCAAAGAAGCTAAATAAAGCATATGCATGACAAAGAAACTACAGAATTCATGAATGAATTATTAACCACGAATACAGCCAACTGAACAACTTCACATGATTTATTTGAACAGGGTTGACTAGTAATTATTGAGTCCAACTCTAGATGGTGTTATGCTCATTCGACAGTGCAAACAGTGATAGTAGAGACATAACAATCTAGTTAAAGTGTTAAACACCATTAACATTCATGTTATCCTGAGGTGCCAATTTCTAGTTTTTCAGGGCAAGGGTAAGGCATTGTTTGGTAAAAATAAGCTAGGTTACAAGTCAACGTATAAGCTAGTACAAGGACCGTAAGCTAGCTTTTTGAAAAGCTAAGAAGAGTAGCATCTAGTGACTTATCAGACCTATTATTTTTTATTCCAAATATACCCTTGCTACCGATTGTTAAAAACATCTTTTTGTCATTTACCGACATAAGCTAGCTTATCAACTAGTTTTTGCAAAAAACATCTTATACATCAGCTACCTCATCAGTCATCAGCTACCGTATCAGCTAGTTTGCCAAACATAGCCTTAGTTGATATGCTATTTAAGTCAGTGATACAGTGTCTTTCATCTATTACATCCACGAACAAGTAACAAACTCTTCATAAACAAACAACAGTTCTACATTCAATCTCTTCAGAAATACACAAGTTGATCAACATTCACAATGGCTTCTTAAGTCCCTTCACAAAACCAAAACCAACACTACTACTAATTTCAAAACGATCAACGAATCCTCCACCAACTCTTATCTTACCACAATATCTTAAACTTCAGAAATCAAAAAAATAATAATAATTAGGGTTTAGAACAACAAAATGTGTTTCCAAATTCAAAGCTTGCCAATTTGGAAAACCTTCCACAATCGAACATCTCAGAACAGTCCAATCAAGTTCAATCACAATATCATAACTGGAGAGTAATATTAGGGTTTAGCGAACATACTGCGCATCATAAGAGTGTTGAATCTGGTAATAGCCAGCATGATGACCTAATTCCTCAACCGAGGCGCCATCAGAACCGATAAAATTAGGGAACCTGAAAGGCTTCTCGACTAACTTGGGACGATGAAGTAGAATAGACGAACGGTTGGTAACATCATGATCAGCATCGATGATGTTGATGGAGTGTTTTGGGAACAAATTAAGGCCTCTGATGAGCTTCCTGGCCTGAGTTGATGGCAGCTGTGGCTGGGGGTCCGTCAGCCGTAGAGTGGTGGCCGCCGGAGAGAAAGAGGCCAGAAGAAGAGAAAGGAGGAGTAGCCTGAAACTGAAAGACTCCATTTCCGAGATAGAAGGAAGATTCCAAGCTTTTGGAGGAGATGGAGTGTGTATATATATATATATATATATAATAGGAAAATACGGCGTCGTTTGGGTGGGTCGAAGTGCTTGGCTATAATCGCACTGTGCCACTACCACGTGGTTTGATATTGAATTTACAACGAGATATGCTAAACATATTTTTTCAAGGGTCTTGTTAACAATACCCCTCCTATATCTATATTACCAATCAAACACACCTAGAAGTTTGATAACATATAATTTTAAGATAAAAAATTAATTTAGTTATGGCTAGAACCACCTAAAAGTTTGAAACAGTGTCATATCATAGGGTAGATGGGGGTTAGTGATCCTTACCCATTTTTTTAATCGGCTAACAAAGGGCCGATCCTGAGGTTTTGGATGCTCATGGCGAAATCTCTAAAATAACGCCTTTTATAATACATATAAAGTAAGGGGTTCGAAACCTAGTCAAGCTATTCTCACGCTAGTCTTTGTTATATAAAGAATGTTTACCCACGTGTTTTCCTTAACGAATTAATCATCCAAGTTGAAACTTCATATTAGAGTTTCCATGGGATATATAAGATCCATCATGCAGTGCTTACAACCTGCCTATCAAGATCAAACTATGTAGTAGCAAGAATCAAACTTTGGCGAATAATATTATGGAGAAGAAATACCAAGAAAAGTGTAAACAACTTATGCAAATGCACTTGAAAACATAACAAAAAATCTAGTCCTACAGCCATGGTCAACCACATAAACAAAAATGTGATTTTTAGATCACATAAACTTAATTTAATATCTAAACAACAAATGATAAACACATAGACGTAATCTAAATAGTAACCAAATAAACCTAATCTAAAGTCTAAACAAAAGAACATCCTTAATCTACAAAGGACAAAAACATTGGACTTTTACCGGATGTCTAGAATTTGTTGCTAGCTTTGCTCGGTCGCTCCTCCTTTGATTCCAAAATCAGATTGAGTTGATCCGATTCTACAAAAAATCGTTCCCTACCACTTAACTGTTGATTGGGATCGAGAGTCGAGGGAAATTAAAGGGACAATAGAAGCACATATCGAGAGTCAAAGAAGGGTTGTAGAAACGATCCAAAAACTAAGCCTAGTAAAGGCACCATGTAGGTTGAAGATTGATGCCCTATGGGCCTTTGATGCCCATGGCGGTTGCCATGATAGCCATGGGCTAGGGCCGGCCCTGCTAACAACCCATGGGAGGGTAAGAATCATTGCAAGCCCCTCTAGTGTGACATGGTTTTAAAATTTTAGGTAACTTTTGTCATAAATGAGTTAGCTGTACTAGTAGAAATTAACAATTTTTAAACTTTTATGTAGCTTTTGACTTTTGTTATAGGTATAAGGGGTGTTACTAACAACGCTCCAACCCATATCACTATTATATAGTAATTAGTTATACCCGTATCAATTAATAGTATATATTGTTAATTTATTTATCTATATATAATAAAAGAGTCACTTGGATGCTACATGCCGTGTTTTGATGGGTCGATTTTTGATTTTTCCTGCCTAAACATGTATCTAGACACTTTTATGTTATCAATTCGTTTATGCTTATGTGTCATTTGTTGACGCATGTCTTGCCACGTGAAATTTCCATTTTAACAATAATTTCTACAAAATTAATTCAAATATTAAATATATTTTTGTCTCTGTCAACCATCTATAATCTCTATGTGTATCTATTTGCTATGAAGTCATCTATATATATATATATGTATATATATTTGTTGGTAAAAGAATTTTGTTGCTTCTGTTGGCTTCCTCAAAGGGTAATTTAAAAATAGTTTGTTTGTTGATGTTAACTTATAAGATGGTTTTTCTTGATTATTAGTCAAAGTTCTCATTTTTGACATGCTTGATTACCATCACTAAGCAATAATGTTGTTGATTATTGCACACAAGGGTTGTTTGCACCATCTTGATGCATTTTCTTGCACAAAACAGTCCCAACGCTTATTCATTAATGTAATAATCGGATTTTAGTTTGGTTAGTAGTTAACTTTAACTGTAACCTCGTTTGTAAGATCTATTGTGTAGAAGGGACTATTTGTGTCAATTCTTGAAACTTATTATATTTGTTGGGCTTTTGAAGGTAGATGGGCTTAGCCTTATAGTCCAAGGTACTTAAGGGAGGAAAATTAGGGTTTTAGCCATTTGTGGAAGGGTTTAGTGTGTGAAGTGTGTGTTTTGGAGAGAAAGCTGCCATCATCATCCTCATCATTTCCTCTCATCATTAGGTCTTCATCAAATCATCATCTTGTGAGGTAATCATTAATCTTTCATTTAAATGTTTGATTTATGATTGAAGCATGGTATTAGATTAATCTATGGGTTTAGAATGGATTTAATGAGGGTTGTGATTCGGTCTCATGGTGTTCTGGGTTCTGCAATCAATCTCCTTGATTTAAACCCAGAAACCAAGTTTCCCGATATGGGTTTCTATAAAAGCCAATTCGGCTTTCTCTCCCCCTACTTTCCCAATTCGGCTTTGTGTATTCCCCCCCCCCCCCATGTGAGAATCGGCTTTTAGCCTTGTACCACACATATGCTCGGCCTCCTATACTTATCCAAATCGGCTTTTAGCCATTTGATGTTTCCCACATCGGCTTATTGAATCCTCCCATAATTCTCATCGGCTTTTATGCCCCCATGCTCAATTCGGCTTTTGCACTAGCATAACCCAAATTGGCTTTTGACATGGATGGATTCGGCTTTTGATCCTTGTGAAAGTACAATTCGGCTTTCTTCCATCTCACTTCATTCGGCTTTTGAACCAAGGCACAATCGGCTTTTGCACAAACTACTCCAATTCGGCTTTTGTTGCTTGCCATGAATCGCCCTTTGGTCCTACAACTCCTAGGATTCGGCCTTTGGTCATGATGGATGAGAATCGACTTTTGAATCAATTGTTCCCATCGGCTTTCTTTCCCTACAAAATACAATTCGGCCATTGTGATTTTCTTGGAATCGGCTTTGTACCATGGTCATAAGCCAATTCGGCTTTTGACATATTCACACTCATACATATCGGCCTTTGGGTTGGATTTGTTGAGCAATTGGCTTTTGCCAAGAAAACCCTAGATTTATCATTTCATGTGAGTCTAAGCATCATTTCCTCATATCATTTCACGTAAAGTTAATCGTCATTTCATGTGAACTTGTTTATCATTTCATGTGAACATGTTTATCATTTCATGTGATTTAAATCGTTATTTCATGTATCATTCATGAGGGATTGCTATCATTCTATGAGACCTTTGTACTTTATTATCATTTCATGTGTCATCATTTCATGGAAAACCCCTAATAGCTATCATTTCATGTAAACCCTAATTTATCACTCGAGAAAACCCTAATCCGTCATTTTTGTCATCTTATGTTGAGTTCTGGTCGGATGATGATTAAGACTAGAGGTTAAAGTCTAGGATCAGGATTTCCTAGTAAGGTAGCAGCGAGCTAATCTAGAACTTGGTGTATGTAGGTGCGGATAAGGCAGAGCCTAGCATAGTCGAGGCTGAGTAAGGTGAGTTTCCTTGCCTGAAAAATGAATGGATTGATTTTACTGTTTTCAAGTATATCCATTCGGTTTGTGAAAATGCTTTAATAATGATTATACATGATTTACGTGATAAATGAGATGAACTGATAATTACATTTATGCATGCTTAAATGGTAATGTCTAAAATTAAACTGTTGATAGATGTGTTGCACTATGGACACTGGGTACCATGGAACTTTATGTTCCTTGGGAGGTTATCTAAGTGGTCCGATCAACCACGTGTGGGTACCTTGGGACTACGTCCCTTGGGAGTTTGATATAGGCGCCAGATGGGCCTGGAGTGATGGTCACCATGTGACGAGCTTTTCTTTGTCCGCGACACATCTGTTTGTTTCAATGTTTGTAAATGGGCCAGCGGGCCGGATTTGTTATTAAACTGTTTTTGAGGGAATTCACTAGACCTCTTGGTCTAACCCTCGTTTTCAAACTTTTAAAACCTTTCAGGGAAAGATCGCGTTGCTAGAGGTAAAGAGAAGGTGAACGCCTAGAGTAGCGTAACTGGTTTAATTTTAGTACTTTTCTTTATAGTATCTCAGTTGTGGAGGGATGTTCCGCATGCACTCTAAACCACTTACTTTTGAAATTTTAGTACGTTATGATATTGAAACTTAGATCACTGGGAATTATTGTCATGTATGTTATATTCTGTTATGGGATATTTGGGTGTTACAATTAAGCTGCTGCCACACACAGCCTTGGTAATTCATTTTACAATCCAATGTTTGCATTTTACTCATGTGATAATTTCCAGATTTGAATTGGACCATATGCACTCATCATAAGTGATAAAGGAATGATTTAAAACTAAGTTTTTTTTTTCATTTAGCTTAACTTGATTAGTCACTGCCTTGGCAGTGCTTAACAACCATTTAGCCATATTTGCACAACTTAATAAGAATTCCATGCTTACTACACCTAGTTTACACTTATCATGTAACTTGGATTCTTTGATAACTAAGGTTTGTTGCAAAACCATTCTATATATTCACATGTGCATATACGTAGTTACTAACTATAGGTTACTCCTTGGAAATGCATTCAAAACACCCCCCCTTGGCTCTTTAGGTCCTTATTTTGGTAAGACCTACTTTTTCTTCCTTTTTACATTTAGCATGGGTACAACAACTAAGTTTGGGGTTGTACTCACCTTTGCATTCAATTAGACAACCTTAATGCCTTGTCAATAAGCATTAAGACATCTTTTGGGTGCTAAATTGTCGTTTTTATTTTTTCTTACCATAATTTAGTTAGATTTTATTTCTTTTCAAAACACCTATGAAAACACCAAGTTCGGGGTTTTGATATTCAAATCAAAACCCATAAAAACCATGGTAAAGAAGAATTCAAATAAAATGAATTTGTCAAACTCTATGTCACTATACATGTCTTACATGTTTCATGCACTTATATATGCTTTCATGATAATCTTTGTGCAAATAATAGTTAGATTACCATTTAATGACATGCCTAGTATCATCCGCAAGTAATGTGCTCATTTTGATATTCTAAGTATCTCATCTCTAGAACTAAGCATGTATCCTTTAGTTCAAGTTTTGATCATCATACATACACATTGGGCAGATATCCATTTAAATTGGCTTTTTACTCCATTCAATGAAGACATTGAATATTTCTAGGTTTGGGGTAGGGTAAGAGCCATATGCATATTTCATATACATACACATTCACCACTTCAAATGGAAATCAGGAGTGTATTCCAAAAACACTCATCTCATTCAAATCCATATAGACTTCATATACATACATATCATGGATTTCAAAATTCATCCATACTCACTCATACATAAGCAAACATACCTCAATAGGAGAAGAAAAGCAAATGCTCTTATTTCATATCTTTCTTGTGTTTTGCATACACTCTGTGTTAGGGACACATGAGTCATACCTCTATATGAGAAGATGGCAGGAAAAAACCATGCCATAGAGTGAAAAAAAGAGAATGAGATAAAAGGCCAGGCATGGTAATTATTGAAAAAGGCCCATACAACCCAAATTTTTTCAAATTTATACATTGATGGCCTTAATAAGAACTTTAGAATATCTGAATTGCTATAGACCGGATGAATGTCAAATGAATCTAAATTTGGGATACACCTTGTGGAAGGTCATAGGCATTGATTTAGGTGATCAAATGAAAATTGCATTAACCACTTAAATTTTTGCATGACCATGTATAGGCAGCATCTTAGTGTACATATGAGATTTTTCTAGAATTTTCGAAAAAATTTATCTGCTTTTGAACATTAAGCACTTGACGCACTTGGCCAAAACTTGTGCATTTTTCTTTTTTTCTTTTCGTTGCTTGAGGACAAGCAACAGTTTGAGTTTGGGGTTGTGATAAGGGTATTTTATATACCATTTTTCGCACCACTTTTAGCTATTTTTAGAGTAGAAATTTATATAATTATAATAGTTTTTAGGTTATTTTAGCTATAATTAATATTTTTATCAAACTCCAAAACTTATGTACATTTACGCTAAAAATCAATGAAATCTGTGTAAAATTGACGCAATAATAATCTTTTTTGCAGATCATGGTTTTTGGGCCCAAGCTTGTGGATGGGCCATGTAGATAAGGGGAGGAATGATGCTCGTGGATGCTTTTTGAGATCTCACGACATGTGATAGCCGTTTTTGAATACCATGGATCGGAAGGAGGAATAGAAAGCCAAAGTTTGTTATTAGGCCATCTCTTGGATGTGTCGACCCACTTTCACACTGTTCGGACTTGTTTCAGTTATTTCCTCACTTTTATTTTTCATAATGGGATGTATTGATACATGTACCACGTTATCCTTTGCATGGATTGTTTGTATAACGATCAAGTACTTTGATACTCGTAACACCATGGATCAGCCACTTTTGTGTTTATTTGGGCCGGTCGTTTAAATAATTAATTACTTGGTTGTTCTAAATTTATTAGTAGTTAGTTATATATTGTAATATTTATTAAAGGGATTACTTATTCAAAATGTATCTAACTATCCCCAATATACTATTGTGTGTATCAACCTAAAAAAAGTCCTTTTGTATATATCAAACTTTATTTTTGAGTCTATTATGTGTATTTTTGATACACACAATAGTATATTGTGGGATAATTGGATACACATAATAGACTCAAAAATAAAGTTCGATATATACAAAAGGAATTTTTTTAGGTTGATACACACAATAGTATATTGAGGATAGTTGGATACATTTTGAAGAAGTAATCTCTTTATTAAATCGTCGTTTGTAAACCAACGAAGACTCGAAGACTCGAAGCCCGAAGACCAAGTAGGCCGCAACCATCACTTGGGCCGCGACTGTCTTGGGCCGAAGACATCATGGATCGGTCAGTTCCATCATTTGGACCAGCCGAACTCCAAAACCACATGGGCCGAAAGCTACAACCACTTGGACCAATTTCGTGGGCTTCTAAGTAGTGTTCGTTGGGCTTGCAACTGAAACCGGTTTGGGCCGAAACCCATTTCAACAACAACCTACATGGGTTGTAAGCCCACTATATATCCTATAAATAAGCACCTTAGGGTGCCATTAAGCCACACACCTCTAGAGCTATTAGGATCTAGCTTAATGATTAAGTCCTCCTAACCTCTAGCTAACTTAGTTTACCGATACTTCTTAGGTGTGAGAGTTAAGATTCGCTTTCAAAAAGATCGATCTTTAGTAGTTAAATAGCTTATCGAAGCTCTCTTTACTTTTATCGTAATAGCTCATCGAAGCTCTCTTTACTTTTATCGCAAAGCTCATTGAAGCTCCATTTACTTTTTTGTTACTCTCTTTCGTCCACTTTCGAGTACTCTATAAAGGTTTGTGTTTGCAGCCATAGAGTTACGAGAAAGTACCGTTAGTTTGTATCTCGCATATCTTTACTTTTATTCGCAATATTTAAGTTTATCGTGTATTTTATATTTCCATTTCTACGCATTTATGTAATTTTCTTTTTTCACGTCGATTGAACTTGTTCTCCGTGATTAGATCGGGAAGAACACAAACGGAGTAAAACACCTCTTTTTCTAACCCGCTTGTTACCAAAAATACGTGGTTACAAAGCCTTACGCTTGTTCCATTCTCATCCGTACACTTGGCTCATTTAT
Source organism: Centaurea solstitialis (assembly GCA_030169165.1). Classification (NCBI taxonomy): domain Eukaryota; kingdom Viridiplantae; phylum Streptophyta; class Magnoliopsida; order Asterales; family Asteraceae; genus Centaurea; species Centaurea solstitialis. The sequence goes on along the minus strand of CM058045.1, from coordinate 68,839,089 downwards.
AGTCATTCATTTAAACTACTTGTTGTTTCATTCTAAGCTACTCATTCCGAAAGCACTGTAAGTTACAATTTCTGCTCTCTTGGGATTACTTATACTCTGATTCTTTTGTGTTGGAATTATTTCCAACAACAAAGAACGTATTGTGTAGTAATTACTATCTCTTTATATTTCTTGTTATTGAAATTCCATCGCAATTTATTTTTACGCATATTTACATTTCCCGCAATATTTACTTTTACGCACCATTTACTTTTACGCAAATTTACATTTCTCGCAATATTTACTTTTACGTAATTTACATTTTACGCACATTTACTTTTTTTGGAATATTTACGTTTATAAATCTTTTGTAAAAAGATACTAGCATGACAGCCTGACAACCTGGCTAGGGGTGTGAAACAAAGTTTTGATATTGTGTGGTAAGGTCGGTAGTGCATTTTTACAGCTTCTAGGGTCACAAATAATTTCTTATAATTCTATTACATTGAAGATTATGTATACTTGTTAAATTGTTAAAATAGTGTATGAAGATGTGTTAATCGTTCGACGGTTGCACTTAATAGTAAATTCAACCCGAAAGAGCTTAATATTTAAGTCTCACCACTAACAGCCTTGTTTGAGTCTGACAGTGGCCGCTTACGAATTTACCGTTTCATCACAGATTACGTCGAATTAATAGTTTAATATATATATATATAAATGAGTTGGTCGTTCAACAGTCACTTTTAATATGGAATGTAGGATTTTACAATGCGGGAATCGATCCCGCGTCTTCTCCTTGGCAAAGATAAATTTTACCATTCGACTATATCCGACTGTTGTAGCACTATTCGACCGACCTGCATAATTATCCTAATGGAGTTTTGCACCCTTTGTGTCTCTTTATAACTGATTTCGTGATTTACTTTTTACGCACAAACCAAACAAACAAATTTGTTTGCAAAACCTCATGAAATCCTTTTAAACTGGGCATTATTAAAAAACTATTCACATACGCCTCCTCGTGTGATTGATATCTGGTACTTGTACAACTTTTATTACTTGTTAATTTTTATCTCAAAATGATAGCAGATCAAGGCTTATACTTGGGTCGAGGTCTGTTTGTTTGCATTTTCCTTAAAATATTATCAGTGTTTTTGGCGCTGTTGCATTAGATCGGACGGTTGGGATCGGTTGACTTTTTCCTGTTCTTTTGATAGCCCGAGAGAAATACAGCGTGTCGTAGAAAATACCGGTGGGCAAAAAAAATCACGTGGCAATACACATATGCTATACACGGTTCTCCCCAAAGTTCCCTAATAACACCACTTGTATGAGTCAACGAAACGTAGGTATTATAGTATCTCACGGGAAGATGACGAAAATGATCTTGCAAATGGCATCAAAGACATGACAATGGCCGCCCGCAACATCAACCTTCTTCATCCGACCTGGCAATCTGTTGATCATACTCCTACCAAGGTGTGATATATACCGCGTCTACATGTCTCTGACTCAATTTCCTTTGCACAGTCTTCCTAATTTTTTGTTTACATGCAGGATGGTAGTACAAGAAAGGAGGATCTCAAGGTTAGGTTGTCTGTGATCACTAAGCATATTTTTCTCAAGAAGGATGACTGTTTTCTGAATTACTTGATCGAAGGTCAAACCCTTATGGTAATAATTAAACTTTGGACTTGTTGTATGGTAATAATTAAACTTGGGACTTGTCATATGAAATAACTAAATATGTATCGGAATTTTTGTTTTCTTGTGTTAGTTGGATTCCTTACATTAATTGTTTTTACCAGGTTACTACCTATCATTCCCATGGTTCTTGTGAATGGCAGCGGATCCATCAACGCAGACTCACCTTCTTTTGTTCCTCGGTACAATCCTAAGAAAGTTATCGCTAACCTTAAACAACTCCTAAAGAAAATGATACCTATGAACCCATGGTACAAGTGGTTTGTAAGAGCCATCAATGCATATTTGATTGAGATATATATCGTATAAAACCATATATATATATATGTCACTTACATATTTAATAATAATGGGTTTAATTTTGAGTTCGTATTTATCATGCAGGATCACAAGACAGCGACTGACCTTACCGAGATGTTGTTGAGTGAAACATTAAAAAGATGTACACAGAACATGTTTTTCTTAATTCCGACGGTGATAGCAGAAAGTTTGAACTCCTAAACAAAGTATGTGCAATGTATTTAATGCTTTTAATTTGCATTTCTTAGCTTGCTAAACAATTAGGTTCTAAGCTTCTACTGTTTGTGCAGTGCTTTTAATTTGCAATTTTTCAAGAATTTTATGATGTTTGCATTCCCACTAACAGTCAAAGGAAGGCAAGCAATCTGTTTTTAACCTTATTTTTTAAGCCAATATTGATGTCATGTTTAATAGATATCTAACTGACTTTATAGGATAATATGCTTATCAAGATCAAAAAGTACATTGATAAAATGAAGAATGAGATCAAATTTCTCCATGAGGTGCACAACAAAAACTTCCCTGCCTTCGAAAAAAGGGATGCATTGTTTTAGGAGTTGAGGGACAAAGGGTATTTGCCCATTCCTGAATTAGAAGTTGCCGACGAATTATTTCCCCCTACAGAGTACGTCTATCTGCGTTCAATCGCCTTCATGTCCCTCGATAAATCTGTTGTTGAAAAATAGAGGAGAAATCTGCTGCGAAATTATCAGAGTGGCAAGAGCTTTCAACCAGTCGACCTGAATCCCTGTGGCTACGGGATCTAAACAGGCTTAAGAGAAAGCTTAACGTTTTATTTCTAAAAAAATTATATAAATCGTTCTTTTGGGTGTTTCAAATTCTAGTTTATTTTATTTTGGTATTTAAGCAAGAAGCTGAAAGGAGAGACAACAAACGTCAGATGTTGAGTAGCCCGAACATGAGTCGATAGATGCATAGGGTTGTTAGGCAGTTGTTTTTCTAGACAGAAAACAAGAACATGTTGCATGTAATCGTTGTTCTAGCAATATTTTCACTTTACAATGAGATATTATGCTAACATATTTTTTTAATTGGCTAACAAGCCATATCACTATTATTTGTAATAGTTATTTACATCTCTTTCAATTAATACTATATTCTATTAGTTTTTTTATCTATATATAATAATAATAAAAAAGTAAGTGGATGCAACATGTCGTGCTCTAGTGAGCTAATTTTTGGTTTTTTCCCGCCTAAACATGTACCTGGACACTTTTATGTTATCAATTCATTTATATGTTTACGTGTCATTTGTTGACACATGTCATGCCATGTGTAATTTCTATTTTAACAATAACTTTTACAAAATTAATTCAAATATTAAATATAACAAACAATATCCATCTCTCGAATATGAAACATCTATATCTATATCAATTTGCTATAAAGCCATCTATATGACTATATATATGTATATATGTTTGCTGGTAAAATAATTTCATTGCTTCTGTTGGCTTCCTCAAGGGGTAATTTAAAAATAGTTTGTGTGTTGCTATGTTTTTTGGTTGTATGTTTTGTTTGGTTCTTATTAAAAAGTCATGTCACTTACATATTTAATTATAATGGGTTTAATTTTGAATTCGTATTTATCATGCAGGATCACAGGACTTATCACATGAAGGTGACTGACCTTATCGAGATGCTGCTAAGTGAAACATTTAAAAGATGTACACAAAACATGTTTCTTCTTGATTCCGAGGGTGATAGTAGAAAGTTTGAACTCCTAAGCAAAGTAAGTGCAATGCATTTAATGCTTTTAATTTGCAATTCTTAGCTTGCTTAAAACAATTAGGTTTAAGCTTCTACTGTTTGTGCAGTGCTTTTAATTTGCAATTCTTCAAGAATTTTATGATGTTTGCCTTCCCACTAACAGTCAAAGGAAGGCAAGCAATCTGTTTTTTACCTTATTTTTTAAGTCAATATTAATGTCATGTTTAATAGAGATCTAACAGATTTTACAGGATAATATGCTTATCAAGATCAAAAAGGACATTGACAAAATGAAGAATGAGATCAAATTTCTCCATGAGGTGCACAACAAAAACTTTCCTGCCTATTTCGAAAAAAGGGACGCATTGTTTTCGGAGTTGAGGGACAGAGGGTATTTGCCCATTCCTGTATTAGATGTTGCCGACGAATCAGTTCCCCATACAGAGTACGACTATCTGTGTTCAATCGCCTTCATGTTCCTCGATAAATCTGTTACTGAAAAGTAGAGGAGAAATATGCTGCGAAATTATCATAGTGGGGAGAGCTTTCAACCAGTCGACCTGAATCCTTGTGGCTGCGGGATCTAACCAGGCTTAAGAGAAAGCTTAATGTTTGTATTTCCAAAAAAATGATATAAATTGTTCTTTTGGGTGTTTCAAATTCTAATTTATTTTATTTTGGTATTTAAATAGGAAGCTGAAAGGAGAGACAACAAACGTCAGATGTTGAGTAGCCCAATCATGAGTCGATAGATGCATAGACAGTTGTTTTTTAGACAGAAAACAAGAACATGTTGCATGTAATCGTTGTTCTAGCAATATTTTCACTAAACAACGAGATATTATGCTAACATATTTTTTTTAATTGGCTACAAGCCATATCACTATTATTTGTAATAATTATTTACACCTCTTTCAATTAATACTATATGTTATTAATTTTTTATCTATATATAATAAAAAACGTGGAGTGAATTACACTTTTGATCCCTGTGGTATTCACCGTTTTTCAACTTTGGTCCCTAAAACAAACTAATACTTGGAATAGTCCCGAGGTTGCCACTTTGTTTCAATTTTGGTCCCTCGAACTAACTTCTGTTAAAATGATCCGTTAGCTCAGGGTATTTTTGACTTTTCAATGCTTTTACTTATTTTAAGTTGAAAATATTATTATATGTCTAATGGGCCCCACCATCACCATCACCATCACCATCACCATCACCATCACCAACTTTTATTAATGTCTGATGATGATGGTGATGGTGGGGCCCATAACACATATAATAATACTTTTAAGTAAAAATAAGTAAAATCATTGAAAATACAAAAATACCCCTGAGCTAACGGACCATTTTAACTAGACCTAGCAAACGTGTCGTGTCGTGTCGAGTTCGTGTCGGGTTCAAAGTTAAACGGGTTGAAAATGCTTGACCCTAACTCGACCCGTTTAATAAACGGGTCAGAAATCTCAACCCTAACCCAACCCGTTTAATAAACGGGTTGACCCACTTAACCCGTTTAATATTTATAAAATTAAAAATAAAAAATTCACAAAAGTTTATGAATCCAAATTTTATAACTCATACTTATAAGATTGAACAAAATCCATTAACATTATTATCTGAAAAATCCAAATAAATCGTAGATTAGTAAAAAGATTACAAAAAACTTTATATATATATACACAAATACACACACATATATGTATAAACGGGTTAGTCGGGTCATTTTCAAGTTGATATGTTTGACCCTGACCTTACCCGTTTAATTTTCGTGTCGTGTCGTGTCAACCCGTTTACTTAAATGGGTTGAAATCTGTTACCCAAACCCGTTTATTTCATGTCGGGTTAGCGTGTCGTGTCACTTTTTGCTAGGTATAATTTTAACAGAAGTTAGTTCGAGGGATCAAAATTGAAACAATGTGGCAACCTCGGGGACTATTCCTGATATTAGTTTGTTTTAGGGACCAAAGTTGAAACACAGTGACAACCACAGGGACCAAAAGTGTAATTCACTCAAAAAAGTACATGGATGCCACATGTCATGCTCTGATGAGCCAATTTTTGGTATTTTCCCGCCTAAACATGTACCTGGATACATTTATGTTATTAATTCATTTATATGCTTACGTGTCATTTGTTGACACATGTCATAATTTCTATTTTAACAATAAGTTTTACAAAATTAATTCAAATATTAAATATAACAAACAATCTCTATGTCTCGAGTATGAAGCATCTCTATCTCTATATATTTGTTATGAAGCTATTTATATATATGTATAGATATTTGCTCATAAAACAATTTCGTTGTTTCTATTGGCTTCCACAATGGTCAATCGATTCAAATCAAACAAAGAAAATGTAGACATAAACGAACTACGTAATTCCTCTTGTGACTACAAGTTCAACGGTATTTATCTATTTATGTCTTATTAGTATTAGTAGTGACCGGTTCAATGGCGTTTTTAGGAACAAGATGGAGAGTAGACCCCGTCGGAAACACCGTTTGCCGAAAACTCAACGGTTGCGAGGGGCCTGCTTGCTTTGAATTTGACCACATAATTCCGTATTCCAAAGGTCTTTATTGATTGATTCATTTGACCACATAATTCCATATTCCAAAGGTATTTATTGATTGATTCATTTTGTAGGTGGAAAAACAGAAGTAGACAATTGCGAAATACTTCAACAAAAGGTCAGTCGATTCAAATCAAACAAAGAAAATGTAGACAAAAACGAACAACGCCGTTCCTCTTGTGACTACAAGTTCAAGGGTATTTATCTCTTTATGTCTTATTAGTATTAGTAGTGACCAGTTCAATGGCGTTTTTAGGAACAAGATGGAGAACAGACCCAGTCGGAAACACTGTTTGCCGAAAACTCAACGGTTGCGAGGGGCCTGCTTGCTTTGAATTTGACCACATAATTCCATAACCCAAAGGCCTTTATTGATTGATTCATTTGACCACATAATTTCGTATTTCATAGGTCTTTATTGATTTATTCATTTTGTAGGTGGAAAACAGAAGTGGACAATTGCGAAATACTTCAACAAAAGGTCAATCGATTCAAATCAAACAAAGAAAATGTAGACATAAACGAACTACGCAGTTCTTCTTGTGACTACAAGTTCAACGGTATTTATCTATTTATGTCTTATTAGTATTAGTAGTGTTCAATGGCGTTTTTAGGAACAAGATGGAGAACAGACCCCGTCGGAAACACCGTTTGCCGAAAACTCAACGGTTGCGAGGGGCCTGCTTGCTTTGAATTTGACCACATAATTCCGTATTCCAAAGGTCTTTATTGATTGATTCATTTGACCACATAATTCCGTATTCCAAAGGTCTTTATTGATTGATTGATTTTGTAGGTGGAAAAACAGAAGTAGACAATTGCGAAATACTTCAACAAAAGGTCAATCCATTCAAATCAAACAAAGAAAATGTAGACATAAACGAACTAGGCAGTTCCTCTTGTGACTACAAGTTCAAGGGTATTTATCTCTTTATGTCTTATTAGTATTAGTAGTGACCGGTTCAATGGCGTTTTTAGGAACAAGATGGAGAACAGGCCCATTCGGAAACACTGTTTGCCAAAAACTCAACGGTTGCGAGGGGCCTGCTTGCTTTGAATTTGACCACATAAT